>JBAFXB010000009.1:0-2919889 GCA_037177825.1 Diaporthe sp. P3_1W
TTAATTTATATATAAATAATATAAAGGTATAAATATAATATTATTTTAAATCTTATTTAAATTAAATATATAATTAAATAAATATTTAAAATTAATATAATCCTTTTATTTTTAATAAAATAAGAAAATATATAAATAAATAAAATAATAATAAAAAAGAAAATTTAATTCTTAATAATATTAAATATTTTTTTAAATTATTTTTATTAAAAAAATAATTATAAATATTATTTAATAAAAAAAGCTATAATAAAAACAATTTAAAAAATAAAAGATAAAATTATTTATTAAAATATAAAAATTTATATTAATATTATATTAAATTATTTAATTATTTATAAATATTAATTAATTTAATTTCCTTTTAAGTATAAGGATAATTAAATACTTATAATTATATTTTTATAATTATATTTATTAAATTATAATTATTATATTAATTATTTATTAAAAGAATTTAATATTTTATTAAATTATTCTTTTTAATTATTTTATATTTTTTAAAATACTTTTTTAACCTTTTTTTCTTTTTATTATTTATCTTTTTATTTATAATCCTTATTTTAATATTTATAAAGAATTTAATATTTTTAAAATAAATCTTATAACTTTTAAATATAATTATAAATATATTAATTATTTTAAATATAATTAAATTTAAGTTATTATTTAAAATTATTTTTATTTTAAGAAAAATTTATTTATTATATTTAATATTTATTTTTATAATTATTTATATTAAATCTATTAATTTATTTTATTTATATAATAAAGTATATTTATTTTATTAAATTAATAATAATTATATATATTAAATTAAATTATCTTATAATTTTAATTTTTATATTAATTTAATAAATTAAATAATTATTCTTAAAAGATCTTAATTAAATAATTATTTTTAAATAATTTTATATAAAGAAGCAAGATTATATTATTTAATAATATAAATTATTATATATTTAAAATAAAAATAAATATCTTTAAGAAATAATAGCTTTATATTATTTATTTAAAATAATTTATATTTATATAAAGGCTTAAGTTATATAATAAAGGCATTTAAATATAAAATTTAATAATATTAAATTAAATTAAGATAGCTTTATTTATAATAATTTAATAATATTAATATAAAAAGATATAATTTAATATTAAGAATTTTAATATAAATTAATAACTTTTAATATAATATTAATTTATAAAAAACTAAATAATTATTATTTAAAGCTATATTTAGTGAATTTAATTATAATTATTTATAATTTATATTATCTTTTATTTTATTAAATTAAATATTATTATTTTAGCTTAATAAAGAAATTTAAAAAATATAAATAATTTTTAATTAATTTAATATTAAAAATAATATTTAATTATTTAAGTTTTATCTTTTAATATATTATTTTTAAATAATTTTAAATATTTTATATTTAATAAAATTAATTATATAAATATTTATAATATAAAATATAAAACTCTTTTATATTTATTTAATAATAAAATATTAATTATATATTAAAATTAAATCCTTTTTAAATATAAAAGTAATTAAAAATTTATAATTATATTTTTATAATTATATTTATTAAATTATAATTATTTTATTAATTATTTATAAATAAATCTTAATATTTTAATAATTCTTTTTAATTATATTATATTTTTTAAAAAACCTTTTTAATTTTTCCTTTTTTTTTTATATAATCTTTATTTTAATATTTATAAATAATTTAATATTTTCAAAAAAAATTTTATAACTTTTAAATATAATAATAAATATATTAATTATTTTAAATAATATTAAATTTAAATTATTATTTAAAATTATTTTTATTTTAAAAATAATATATTTATTATATTTAATATTTATTTTTATAATTATTTTTAATTTTATTAATTTATTTTAATATTAATTATAAATATATTTAATAAATAATAATTATATATATTAAGTTAAATTATTTTATAATTTAATAAATTAAATAATTATTTTTAAAAGGTTTTAATTAAATAATTATTTTTAAATAATTTTATATAAAAAAATAAAATTATATTATTTAATAATATAAATTATTATATATTTAAAGTAAAAATAAAGTAATTTATATTTAAAAGCTTAAATTATATAATAAAGATATTAAAATATAATATTTAATAATATTAAATTAAAAATAACTTTATTTATAATAAATTAACTTAATATTAAATTTAATAGCTTATTAATAATATTAATATAAAAAAAATATAATTTAATTTTAAAACTTTTAATATAAATTAATAGCTTTTAATATAATATTAATTTATAATAAATTAAATAATTATTATTTAAAGCTATATATAATAAGCTTAATTATAATCACTTATAATTTATATTATTTTTTATTTTATTAAAATAATTATTATTATTTTAATTTAATAAAAAAATTAAAAGAATATAAATAATTTTTATTATATTTAAATAAAAATTTTATATAAAACTTTAATAATTATAAAGTATTATTTTATTAATAATATAATATATATAATTTATAATAAATAAAATATTAAAATAAATATTAAAGTTATTATAAAATAAGATTTATATAATAAAATTTAATAAATTATATATAATATTATAAAGGATTTTAAATGCCTTTTAAAATAATTTTAAAAATATTATATTATAACTTTTAAAAAAAATAATTTTAATATATTATTAATAATAAATAATAATTTATTTAAATAATTAAAATAAAATATTAAAAGAAAATATATTTAAAAATTATTTAAATTATAAATATAAAAATATAAAACTTTAATAATATAATTATTATATAAATTTATAATAATAATATATATTTAATTATATTTATAAATATTTAAAAAAGAAATTAATATATAAATAATATAAAATAAATAAAAATTATTAAAAATAATTCTAAATTAATTATATAGCTTTATATAATTATTATTTAAAATATTATTAAAGCTTTAATAAAATATAATTTAATTAAGGTTTTTAAATTTTAAATTAAAATTAAAAATAAAATATTAATTATAAAATTATAATTTAATTTATAAAAAAATATATTATTTTTTTAATATTATAATTTAATAATAAAAATTTATTTAATTATAAAAAAAATATAATTAAAATATTATTTAAAAAATATATTTATTTATATATAAGCCTTATAAAAATATAATTTAGCTTTAATAATATTTTAATTATTATAATTAAAAATATAAAATTAAATTTTATAAACTTTAAATTAAATATAATAAATATATAAAAAAAGTATTTTAAAAAAAAATATTTTAAAAAAAAATATTTTAAAAAAAAATATTTTAAAAAAAAAATATTTTAAAAAAAAATATTTTTAAAAATTTTCTTTTTTAAAAAAATCTTTTTTTTAATAATAAAATAAAATAATATTATATTAATTATAAAAATAATTATATTTTATTTAAATATTAAATTTCTTTAATAATAATTTAATAATATATTTAAATAAAAATTATTTATAAAAAAAATTAATTATATTTATAAAAATAAAAATAAAAATTTAATAAAAAAGATTTTTTAAAATTTATATTTTTATAAAAGCTTTTTTATATATATTAATAATAATAATTTTAAAAATCTTTTTTTTTAAATTAATATTAATTAAATAATAATAAAAAAATATTATTAAAAGTTTTATAAATTAATTATTATTTAATAATAATTTAATTATAATATTATAATATAATAAAATAAATTATATATTAAATATTTAATATTAAAAATTATTATTTAAAATTAATAATAAAAATATAAAAATATAATAAAAATAATATATTATAAAAAAGTTAATATTATTATAATATATAAAATAAATTTTAATAAATTTATTTAAATTTTATATTATTTTTAAAATAATTTTTATTATATAATATAAAAATTAAAAAATAAAATAATTTTATTTATTATTAAAAATATTTAAAAAAAAATTTATTTATATAAAAGAAAGTTAAATAAATATTATTTTAAATAATAAAGAATAATAAATTATAATTTCTTTAATTTATATAAAATATTAATATTTAAATAAATTATAAATAATATTTTTTAAAAATTTAAAAAAATTAATTTATTTAAAAAATATAAATATAATATTTATAAAAAATATAAACTTTTTTAATTTTAAAATTAATAATATAAAATATTAAAAATAATTTTTTTTTAAAAAAAATATCTTATTAAATATTAATTAAATAATAAATTAAATAAAAAATAAAGATAAACTTATAAATTTTTTAATAATAATTAATATAATATAAATAAATTAAGGGTGAATTTATTATAAATTTATTATAAATTTATTATATAAATAAATAAATTAATAAATTCCTTATATATTTATTTTAAATTTATAAAGATTATTAAATTTTATATTTTTATATTTATTAATAACTTAAAGAGATTTATTAAATTTCTTTTTTAAATAATTATAAATATTATATTATTTATTTTTATTAAATATTTTATTAAATAATAATTATAATATTATTTATTATAATAATATAATTAATACTTTTTATAATTATTATAATTATAATTATTATTATTAATTTAATTAAATTATAAAATATTAATATTAATTTTTATTTTTATTAATTTATATTATTTATTAATTTATAATAATAAATTTATATAATATTATAACATATAATAATTTATTATAATATTATAAATTAATTATAATTTTAATAAATAAATTTTTTTTATTAATTTTTAATTAAATTAATTTCTTTATATAATATAATTTTAATAATTATAAATATAAAATATTATTTAATATTTATTATTTATATAAATATATTTATTATAAATATAATAAGAATAGAATTAAAGGAGTATTATTAATTCCTTAAAGGTATAAATAAACTTTATAAATTAATAAAATAAGCTTAAAAAGATTTATTATATAATAAAGATAAATTATATAATAAAATAAAAAGATAATTAAAATAATTAAAGTAATATTTTATTTTAAATAATTTAAATAATTTAATGTTTTTATTATTTTAAATAAATAATGCTTTAAATAAGCTATTAAAAGTAATATTTTTATTATTTTAATTAAAAAGATAAATTATATAAATTATATTTATTATTAATAAATAATATTAATTTAAAATAATTTTTTAATAATTAATTTAAATATTTATTTTAAATAATTATAAAGCTTTTAATTTATTATTATTATATATTATTTAAAATATTATTACCTTAAATATTCTTTAAATATAAATTTATTTATTAAATTTATTAATTAAGAATTAATTATAATTATTATATTTTAATTATTTTTATTTAAATATTTTATATAAACTTTAAGTAATAATTTATATAATTATTATTTTTATTTTAATATATTTTTTAATTATATTTAAAAGAATTTTTAATAAAAGTTAAATAATAATAATTTTAAATTTTTATAAATTTAATATTTTAAGATAATTAAGGAAATTAAGAAATTTTATAGTTATATTTAAAGATAAGTTAATTAAAATAATAAAATAAAAAAATTTAAGGTTAAAATTAAAATATTTTAAAATATTATTAATATTATTAATATTTTAATTAAATTTAAAGAATTTATTAAGCTTATTAATTTAACTCTTTATAATAATTTCTTAAAATAATTATAAGTTTATTTTATTTAAATTAAGGCTTATTAATATTTTTATAGCCTTAATAATTAATTTAATAAAGAATAAATTATATATATAGCCTTTTTTTTAAAAAGATAAGCCTTAATATAATTTAAACCTTATTTTATAAATTTCTTAAAAAAAGATAAATTTAAATAATATAAGTAAAAAATTTAAAATATTTTTAATAATTTTAAGAATTATAAATTTATTTTTAAATTATTTTTTTAAGATTTAAATAAGGAATAATAAATAAAAAGAAAGTTTATAAGATTATATTAAAAAGGATTTATTATAATTTATATTATGGAATTTTATTAAATTTATATTAAAATTAATTATATTAATATTATAAAATTTTTTATATTTTATAATAAATTAAAAGATAAAATAAAGGATAAATTAAATTAATTAAATAATTTTATTTAATATATAAAATTAGTTATTTAAATTAATAATTAAATTTATAAATATAAATTTAAAAAAAAAAGAATAAGATTTAATATATTCTTTTTATTAATAAAATAAATTAAATTTTAAAAAATAATATTAATTATAAATAATAATTAATAAATAATATTTAAGTTTAATAAAATTTAATATTATTTAAAAAAAGTTTAAGAAGGATATTAAATATTATAATTATAATAAAAAAAGATATTTTATATAAAATTATTAAAATAAAAAGAAGAATAATTAAAAGTTAATATTAAAATAATAATAAATAAATTTAATTATTAAGAAATTTATAAAAAATTATATATTTATAAATTAAATAATATATTATAATAATAATCATAATATATATCTTTTAAATAAAAAAATATTAAAATAATTTTTTAAAATATTTAAAGGTTAGAAAATTCTTATAATAATAAAATAAAAATTATTTATAATTATAATTAATATTAATTAAATAATATCTTTAAATTTAAAAAATTAAAACCCTTATAAATAAATAAATAAAGTACTCTTTATAATACTTAATATTAATATATTTTCTTAATAATAACCTTTAAATATATTATTAATATTTAAATTATAAAGAAATTTTATAAACTTTATATATTTTTAATAAATATAAGATATATTATATAAATAAGATTAAAGAGGATTTTTTTTTTAAATATTTAAATATAATAAAGATAATAAAGCTTTATAAATAAAAGGAATTATAATAATAAAATATTTAATAATATTCTTTTAATTAAGAATATATTATTTTTAAATTTTAAATAAATTATTCTTTATATTATTTATAAAACCTTAAATTATAAAGGCACTATTTATAAATTAATTATTAAATATATTTTAAATTAAAATTTTAGGATTAATATTAATATTATTAATTTAATATAATCTTATCATTTAATAAGGAAGATATAATATTAAAAAACTTTATAATTATAATATAAATATTAAGGATAATAAAAGGGCTTATATAAAGAGTTATTTAATAAATTAAGAAGATTTTAATAAAAGATTAAATAATAAAAAATAATTAAAGCTAAATTTAAATAAATCTTAATTAATTATAATTAATATAAAAAAATCTTTTTATATAATAAATATTAAAAAATATAAATATATAAAAATTATATTATAAATTAAATAATAACTTTTTATAATATTTTTAAATAATAAAATATAAGGAAACTTTATATTATTAATAATAATAAATTAATATAAAATATTATAATAATAAAAAATAAAACCTTATATATTTAATATTATTAATAAATAAAAAGTATTTTATAAAAATAAAATTATTAATATAAAGATTAATTATTTATTAATTATCTTTAATAATTATAAAAAAATAATTTAATTTAATATTATAAATATAATAAAATATAAAATTATATTAAAGATTTTATAATTTAAAAAAAGTAATTTTTAAATTAATTAAATTATTAATTAAATTTATTAAAATTAATTAATAAATAAAAAAATTAAAAATAAAAAAATAAATTTAATTTTTAAAGATAACTATAATATTAATATTTATATAAATTTATATAATAAATCTTTTTAAAGATAAAAAAAAGATTTAATTATTAAAATAAGAATAGTTAATCCTTTAAATAAATTAAATAAATAATAATAATATTTTAATTTATTATAAAATAAAGGAAAAATAAAATAATTAATTTAAATAATATAATAATAAATAGAAAAAACTAAAATAATATTTAAATAAATATATTATTTATTAGAAATCTTAAGGATTATAATTATATTTTTAAAAGAAATTTTATAATAAATAAAGAAATAATAATATTTAATATATTATAAAATAATATAGTTATTATTTAAGAAATTTATTTATTTTATATAATAATAAAAAAAAAAAATTAAAATAAATTTTAAAAAAATATTAAAAATATTTAAAGCTTTTTTAAATAATATTTAATATTAAATTATTTAAATATAATTAATAAGATTATAAAATACCCTTAAAGAAAGGAAATTACTTTAAATTTTATAAAATTTATAACTTTAATAAAAAATAACTTAAAATATTATATAAATATTTTAATAATAATTTAAAAAAGGGATATATTTAATTATTTACTTTATTAATAAGTTACCTTATCTTCTTTATATTAAAGAAAAATAAAAAATTATACCTTTATATAAATTATTAATAACTTAATAAAATTATAATTAAAAATTAATATTTCTTTTTATTTATTAAGGAATTATATAATAAATTTTAAAAAATATAATAATTTATAATATTAAATTTTAAAGGTATTTATAATTTTATTAAAATAAAATATAAAGAAAAATAGAAAGTTATCTTTAAAATAAGGTATAATTATTTTAAATATTTAATTATATTCTTTAACCTTATTAATATATTTACCTTTTTTTAAATAATAATTAATAATATTTTATAAGAATATTTTAATTTTTTTATAATAATTTATTTAAATAATATTTTAATTTTTTTAAAAATACTTAAATAATATAAATAATATATATATTAAATTTTTTAAATTCTTTAAAATATTAAACTTTTAATAAAATTAAAAAAGAATTATTTTTATATATAAAAAATTCACTTCTTTAGATATATAATTTAATTAAAAGAAATTAAAATATAGGCCTTTATGATTATAATAATTAAAAATTAATTAATTTTAATTAATATTAAGAAAATTAAAGGCTTTTAAAATTATATTAATTTTTATTAATAATATATTAAAAACTATAGAGAATTATTTATATTATTAATTAATTTTATTAAAAAGGATTAATTCTTTAAATAAATAAAAAAGGAATAAAATATATTTAATAAAATTAAGAAATAAGTTTTTTTAAAATTTATATTTATAAAAATAAACTTTAAGAAAGTTTATAAAATAAATATTAATATTTTAAATTTTATTATTAAAAGAGAATTAAGATAATATAATAAATAAAAATAAATTTATTTTATTATATTCTTTTTATAAAAATTTAATAAATTTAAATTTAATTATTTAATATATAATAAAGAATTTATAATAATTATTAAAGTATTTAAAAAATAAAAATATTATTTAATTAAAATAAAATATTAAATATAAATATTTATAAATTATAAAAACTTAATATATTTTATAATTATTAAGAAATTTAATAAATAATAAATGAAATAATTAAAATATTTTTTATAATTTAATATTAAAATTATATATTAAAAAGGATTTAAAAATAAAAGAATAAATATTTTTAATAAATAATTAAATTATTAATAAAAGGTTTTATTTAAAATTTATATAATATTTTATAAGAATTTAAATAAAAGCTTAAATATAAGATATTTAAAAAAATAGCTTATTATAAATTAATTAAAGGATAATTTATTAAAATAATAAATTATAATAGTTTATTAAATATAATTTGTTATAAATTAATTTAATTAAATAAAATAAAATTATAAAAATATCTTAAATAATAAAAAAAATAACTTAAAAATATAAATAAAACTTTATTTTATAAAAGAAAATATTATTTCTTAATAACTTTTTAAAAAGAAGTTATTAAGGAATTTTATAAAATATTAATATATAATTATTAAGATATTTAAGCTATATATTTAAAATTAAGATAATATTAAAATTTTCTTAATATAAAATAAAAAATTATTTAAATTATTAATAAATATAACTTTTATAATTAAAGTAAATTTATAAAATATAAGCTATATAAGCTATTATAATTATTATTAATATTAAATAAATTATAAAAATTAATTAATTTAAATTTTATTATTAAGCTTTCCTTATTTAAAAAATTAATAATAAAAGTTAATTATAATAATATCTTAATTATAATAAATAAATTTATAATATATATATATTTTATATCTTATAAAGAATTTAATATAATAAAAAAATTTATTTATATATTTTTTAAGATAATTATTAATTAATATAAATTATTAAATAAAATTATATTTAATTAAAATAAATTATTTATATTAAACTTTTAATTCTCTTTAATAAAATAATTAAAAATTAAATATAAACTTTTAATAATAATATATTTATAAATAAATAAATAAATAAAATAATTTAATTAAATATTAAAATAATATATATATTATTATATTAATTATTAATAAAATAATTAAATATTATTATTATTATTAATATAATTTATATATAATAATATAAATATATATATTATTAATATTTTATTATTTTATATTAATTATAAATTTAATTTAAATATTTATTAATATTTAATTTTTAATATAAAGGTATTATAAATTATTAATTATATAAAATAAATTAAAAATATTTATAAAAAAATTATAATAAATTTAAAATTTATTTAAAAATATATAATAAAATAAATAAATTAATAAAAATTAAAGGGATTAATTTTTAAAAAGGAAAATATAATTTATTTATTTTATAAAAAATAAATTAAAATTAAGTAATTTAATAATAAATTTAATTTTAAAAGAATTAAATTATTTAAAATTAAAGAAAAAATATTAAAAATAAATTATAAATTTATATTATTAAAAAAAATAAAAATCTATTTAATATTTTATATCTTTATATTAAAATTTATATTAATTAATATAATATTAATTATTAATATTAAGTTTAATAATTATAAATTAAAATATAAGATAAAATATATTTTAAATTATTAAATATATAGAAAGATAATAAAATATTTAATTAAATAAAAAAATTATAATAATAAAAATAATTTATAAAAATTTATTTAAAATTTAATAAATTATTAAAAGGTATTTTAAGTATATTATTAAATAATTAATTAAAAAAATATATATTAATAAACTTTATTATAAAATCTTAATTTATAATATTAAAATTATTATTTTATTAAATATTAAAAATAGCTTTAAATTTTTTAATTATAATTTAATTAATAGCCTTAGCCTCCTTAAATGTATTTAAAGTAGTTAAATCTTTATTTATTAAATTAACTTTATAATAAATTAAAAACTCCCTTTAATAATATAAATAATTTAAATAAGCTATTATTTTATTTACTTAAGAATAAGCCTTATATAAAGCCTTTTAAACCTTAAGCTTTTAAAAATATAATTTATTTTCTTTTATAATAATTTAAGATATTAAAAATTAATTAAAAAAAGAAATAAAAAAATAAAAAAGATTAAGATTTATAAGTATTTATTAATACCTTAGAATTATTATATCTTTTACTTTATTTAATATAAGTTAAATAATAAAAAATATCCTTTATTATTTAATAAAATTATTCTTTTTTAAAATAAAATAAATAAAATATAATTTTAAAGCTTAATAATTTAATAAATATAAATAAATATTTATATTAATTTAATTTCTTAAAATATGATTTCTTTATATATAATATTATAATTATTAGTTAATAAGTATATAAAAATAAAATATATAAAAAGAAAATAAAAAGAAAATTTATTAAAGTTCTTTAAAGATAAAAAAGTAATAAAGAAGGGAAATAATATTATAAATATAATAAGAATAAAATTAAGGGAGTATTATTAATCTCTTAAAAATATAAATAAACCTTATAAATTAATAAAATAAATTTAAAAAGATTTATTATATAATAAGGATAAATTATATAATAAAGTAAAAGGATAATTAAAATAATTAAAATAATATTTTATTTTAAATAATTTAAATAATTTAATATTTTTATTACTTTAAATAAATAATGCTTTAAATAAATTATTAAAAAAAATGTTTTTATTATTTTAATTAAAGAGATAAATTATATAAATTATATTTATTATTAATAAATAATATTAACTTAAAATAACTTTTTAATAATTAATTTAAATATTTATCTTAAATAATTATAAAGCTTTTAATTTATTATTATTATATATTATTTAAAATATTATTATTTTAAATATTCCTTAAATATAAACTTATTTATTAAATTTATTAATTAGGAATTAATTATAATTATTATAATATTAAATTTATTTATTTATTATATTAATATTAAATAATATTTATAAATTATTTTAAAATTTTTATTTTAAACTTTAAAATATTAATATTTAAAATATTAAAAAAAAAATATTTTTATTTTTTTTTTATTTTTTTTTATTATAAATAATTTAATATTAATAAATTTTAAATAATATTTTTATTTTATTTTAATATTATATTAATTATATTAATTTTATAATTATTATTATTATATAAATTTAAATAATTATAATTATTAATAATTTTAATAAATTTAAAATTAAATTTTAAAATTAAATTTATTATATATTAAATAAAAATAGCTTTAATAATTTTTTTTAAAAAAAATAAAAAAATATTAATAATAAAGAAAATAATAATAATAATAAAAATATTAAAAATCTTAAAAATAATAATTTATTAAATTCTTTTAATAATTTAAATAATAATTTATTTAATAATAATAAAAATAATAAAAATAATAAAAATAAAAATAAATAAAATTTTTATAAAAACCTTTTATAATTATTTATTATTAATATTATTAAATTTCTTTAATTAAAAAAAAATAAATTAAAGTTTTTAATTTTTATTATAAAAACTTTATTAAATATTTAAAAACTTTTTATAAAATTAATAATAATTTTAAAATTATTTAATAATAATTTTTTAATATATTTTTTATTTTTCTTTAAATTATAATTATTTATTAATAATTTAATAAATTAATAAATTTATAATAATATTAAAAGCTTTTAAAAATTATTTTTAAATAAAGTTATCTTAAATTATTTAAAATTTTAATTTTAATTTTAATTTTTTAATTTTATTAAATATTATTAAAAATAAAAATAATATTAATTTATTTATTTAAAAAAAGCTTTATTATATTTAATATATAAATATTTTTAATTTTACTTTTATTAATTAATAAAATATTATAATTTAAATTTAATTTAATATAATTTTAAAAATTAAATAAAATCTTAAATTTTTTATTAAAAAAAATATTTAATTATTATATATTTTAAATTAAAAAAAATAAAGTTAATTTAATTATTTTTATTAAAAAAGTTTATTTTTATATTTTTTAAATTAAATTATTTAATAATATTATTTATAATTTTTTTTTTATTATATTAAAAAAGAAATATTTTTATTATAATAATAAATAAGATTATTATAATTATTAATTATATTATAATAATTATAATTATTATTATATAATTAATTAATATTAAAATTTTAATTATTATTATAAAAATTAAAAAAAAAGTTATTTTTATTATAATAAAAATTAAAGTTATAATTATTATAATTATTAAAATAAATATAATTATTAAAATGATTAAAATTAATAAAATAATTATAATTATTATAAAAATTAAAATTATTATAATAATAATTAAAATTAAAATTATAATTAAATTAATATAATTATCTTTAAAAATAATATTAATAATAAATTTTTAAATATTAATTTTTTTAATATTTTTAATAATAATTATAATTTAATTAATTTAATATTTTTTTATTTATATATTAATTTTAAATATAAAATTTATTATATTTATATTTATTATAATAAAGTTTTTAATTTTTAAAATAAATTATTTTAATCCTCTTTTAAATATAAGGGTTATTAAACTAATAATTATTTTGCTAATTATTTATAAATAGAATTCAGCATTCTATTAATCCTCCTTAGTTATCTTATGCTTTTTAAAGAATTTAATTAGCCTTTTTAAGCTCTTATTATCTATCTTCCTATTCGTAATCCTTATTTTAACATTTATAAAGAATTTAATATCTTTAGAATAAATCTTATAGCTTTTAAGCGTGATAATAAATATGTTAATTATTTTAAATAATATTAGGTTTAAGTTATTACCTAGAATTGCCCTTGTTTTAGGAAAGACTTATTTATTATATTCGATGTTCATTTCTATAGCTATTCATATCAACTCTGTTAGCTTATTCCATTCATATAATGGAGTGTATTTATTTTACTAGGTTTAAGTTAATAATTATATATATTGAGTTGAGTTGTCTTATAAGTAGTCTTAATCTTTTAATTTAATAAATTAAATGATTATTCTTAAAGGGTTTTATAAGCTAAATAATTATCTTTAAATAATCTTATATAGAGGAATAAGGCTGTGCTGTTTAGTGGCGTAGATTATTATATATTTAAAATAAAGATAGATCTTATGTATATATTATGCGATTTAGGAGATAGCAGCTTTATATTATCTATTTTAAATAATTTATATTTAAAGGCCTAAGTTATATAATAAAGGCATTTAAATATAATGCTTAATAGTATTAAATTAAGTTATTAATAGCTAAAGATAGCTTTATTTATAATAGCTTAATAATATTAATATAAAAGGATATAATTTAATATTAAAGGTTTTAATATAAATTAATAGCTTTTAATATAATATTAATTTATAAAAAATTAAATAATTATTATTTAAAGTTATATATAATAAATTTAATTATAATTACTTATAATCTATATTATCTCTTATCCTATTAAGATAATTATTATTATTTTAGCTTAATAAAGAAACTTAAAAAATATAAATAGTTTATAAATTATTTTAATATATTTTTAATTATTAATATAAAATTAATAAAATTAATTATAAAAAAAAAATTTAATATTATCTTATTAAAATAATATAACTTAAAATTAATTAAATTAATATAATTAAAAAAAAAATATTATTTAAAAAGAATTATTTATAATATAAATTAATAAAATTATAAATATATATATATATATATATAAATTTAAATTTAAAGTAATATTTAAAATATTAATATAGATAAAATATATTTTAATATAACTATTATTTATAATTTTATTATTTATTAATTTTTAATTAATTTTAATTATAAAATTATTATAATTTTTAAAAATTAAATTTAAATTATTAAAAATATTAATAAATAAAAAAATTATTTTATAAATTATATTATATAAATATTTTATATTATTAAAAAATATATTTATAATATATTTAATTTTATAATTTAAATAATTATTATATAAATTATTATTAATAATTAGCTATTTATTAAATATTTATTAAATAATAAATAATTTTATTTTTATTATATTATAATTAATTTTAATAATAAATATATTATTTTTTTAAATTATAAAAATTTTATAATTCTTTTTATAATAAATAAAGTTAATATTAAGCTAATTATTTATAAAATTATTATATTAAAATAAATATTTTTTTATTTTAATTAATTACTTTTTATTTTTATTAATTATATTAATATTTTAAAGAAATATTTCTTTATATTTATTTTAATTTATTTTAATATTATAAATTATTTTATAAATATTTTTATATTTTAAATTATTATATTATATAATTTAATAAATATATTAATAATTATTAATTATTATATTTATTTAAATATTATTTATAAATATAAAAATATTATTTATTTTATTAATATTTTTATAAATATTATTTAAGCTTTATAAATAATAATTATTATAAATATATTATTTATTATTTAATTATTTATAATTAATTTATTTAATATTTATTTTTAATTTATTAATATTTTTAAATAAAATATTTTTATTATAAATATTAAATTTCAATTAATTAATATTTTAATTAATATAATAAAAAATATTAATTATATTATATAACTTTTAAAAGTTAATAATATCTTTATATTATTTTATAATAATATAATCTTTAATATAATTATTATTTTTATTAATAATTAATAAAAAGGCTTAAAGATATTTATATTTAATAATAATCTTCCTTAATTTTCTTTTAAAATTCTTAAATTTTTTAATATTAATATATTAATTAATATTTTTTTTATTATAAATAATAATTTATATATTTATAATATTAATTTATATATAATTAATTAAATTTTATATATTAAAAAAGATTCTTTTAATATTTAAATTAATAAAAATTTAATTAAAATATTAAAAAATAAATATATAAAGATTTTCTTTATTAATAATTAATAATTTATTAAATTAAATACTTAATAATATTTAATTTTAAAAAAGGCTAAAGCTATATTTAATAAAATTTATAAAAAGCTTTATATAAAAAGTTATATAAAATATTTTTATAATATTTATTTCTTTATTTTTTTAATATTTATAATTTATTATATAATTTATAAAATTAAAAAAAAAAAAATTATTATAAATTTATATATTTTAAATAAATAAATAATATTTAATAATTATTTATTATTATTATAAAGTAATATTATTAAAGTAATATAAAGGAAAAAGTATTTTATTATAATAAATTTTATTAACTTTTTTTATTAATTATTTATATATATGACAGCCACTACAGAGGTAATGCATTATAGATATTGCTAGCAGGGCGTATAGGCCCTACGGATCACATACTAATTAGATAAGGTACGTAATACCCTTTAATAAACCTTACCAAGGACCCTTAAAATAATAACAATCTATGCACTATACCTACCATTTAATTATACCTTAAAATAACTACTATAAATAATAGCTATAACTTTATATTATAAAAAGGATTTTTCTTAATCATTTAACGCCTCTTTAATATAAAGAATATAATATATAAATAATTAAATTATAAGGATAAAATTAAATTTAATTAATATCCTTAAGGCCTTAAAAATAAAATTAATTTAAATAAATCTTTATTATAATATTAATCTCACTTTATATTTATAAATATTAACTTTAAACTTTAATTTCTTTAAAATAAAAAATATATTTATTTAAAATATTCTCTTAATTTAACTTAATAATAAAATATATTTACTTAAACCTTCTTAAAATTAATAATAATATATTATTTTACTTTATATATATTTATATAAATAAAATAAGGCTTTAGCTAAATAATAATTTCCTTTATAAATAAACAGCTATAATAATTATCCTTATAATATTATTTTAATCTTAAATAACTTAATTATTATAAATATTATAAATTACCTTAATTACTTTATATTTATTTAAAAAGTTAAAGCTATTTCCCTTATATTACCTTATAATTTCCTTCTTTTATTTATATTTCTTTTTTATAATTTTTAATAATTATTTTAACTTATAATATTATAATTATTAAGACTACTTTTACCTTAAAAGAAGAATTTATAATAACTTATTTAAAATCTTATTACTTAATTAAATTACTTAATATATTATATAGCCGGCAGTATAAAGCCCTTAGGGGCTTTTATTAATAATAACCCTTTTTAAAAAAATAACCTATTAATTAATATAATTAAAAGTAAAGCTAATAAATTCTTTAAATATAAAAATATAATTATAAAGAATAAATACTTATTTATATTTAAAAAGCTATAAACTTATATAAATAATAATATATTTAAAAAGTTTATTTATTATATTAAGAAAATAATTAATTAATCTATATTTAAGGTTGCTAAAGCTTAATAAATAAATAATTAAGCTTTAATAATAATATAAAAAGTTAATAAGAAGATAAATAATATAAATAGAATATTTAAGGCATTAATTAATAACTTAGGTTTAAATATTAATAAGATTAATAATACTTTTAATTTATACTTTAAGATAAGTAATATTTTTAAGGATTATTAAATCTTAAAGATATAACCCTTATATAGCTATAAAAAGCCTCTTATTAATAAAAAAAGTAATAAAAATAATAAAAGAAATAATAGATAAGGAAGAGGTAATAATAATAAAGGATGAGAAGTAAGAGTTTTAAATAATAATTTTAATAACTTAAATTTAAATATTTTTAATTCCTTTAATAATAATAATTATAATTAATATAATCTACTATTTAATAATAATTTAAATTTAAATTTAAATCTAAACCTAAATCTTTATAATTAATATTATAATATTTCTTTTTTAATAAAGATTAAATTTATTTCTTTCTTTTAAATTAAACTTAAAAGAGAAGAGATTAAAATTTTTAACTTAAAATATAACGACCTTAATAATATTAATATAATTATAATTAGCAGAGATTTAATCTTTATAGATATATAAAGCTTTATTAATTATTTAAATTCTTTTATAAATCTAAATAACTTAAAAAAAGTTAAAAAAAAGATTTTATAAATATTCCTTATTTTACTTTAAGGCATAGCAATTTATTAATAAAATAATAAAATAATTAATTTAACTTATTATAAGCTTTATAAGGAGGGATATAATAAGGTTATAAATAAGCTTGCTTAATATTTTTTAATAAAGCCTATTTAAGCTATTTATAAATTCTATAAAAATTTCTTAATATTATAAGATATCATTAAAAATAAATTTATCCTTTAAAAATTTATTTAAAAAAACCTATATTATATTAAAGCTATAAATATCCTTAATTAAGAAAATCTTAATTAAAAAAAAACAATTAATAATATTTAAAATAAAATAAATAAATAAATTTAAACTTACCTTAAACCCCTTTATAAATATAAATCATTAAAAAATATATAAAGGATATTAAGGAGGTAAAAAGTATTTTAATTAATATAACTAATTATTATTATTTAAAATATTATAAAAAAATATAAGCTAAATATTAAGCCAATTAATTACTAACATATTATTATAATTTATAAGGCATTTAAGATAAGCCTATATAATCTTAATATAATAATTATAATAACTATTATAATTAAGATAACCACTATAACTAAAATAATTATTATAATTATAATTAAACTTCCTTTTAATATAATTTCTCTTAATTATCCTTTTATTATAATAATTAATTACGCTTATATAATAATAACTAATGCTGCTTTAATTGTTATAATTATAATAATTAAGATATTAAGAAATATAAAAATAATAAGCTTAAAGATAATTATAAAGGCGCTAAGAGGAAATAGAATTAATTATTAAGTCTTAATAATAAAAAGAGGATATATAATATAATTAATAATAATAAGCAAATTAATTATAAGAAGTTATGCACTTTATTACCCTTTTTTTTATTAAAATATATATATTAAGTAGATAGCTTTTAAAATATTTTATTAATATTCTTTTCCTTAAAATCCTTAAATCTTAATTATTATTTATTTATTAATATTATTATAAAGGAGAATAGTAAGATTTATAACTTTTATAATTATATTTTTTATTTTTAAAATTAAATATTTAAGTATTTAATTAAATATATTAAATAAGATGCGTATATTAAGGTTAGTTATAATTATTTACACTTTAATTAATTAATAGGAGCTTTTTATATTTATATTATTTTTATTTAATATATTAAGGATAATATTATTAAAGAGGTTTAGCTTTAATTAATTAAGAGTATTTTTATTAAAGATTATATTTATTTATAAATTAATATTTAAGCTAAATTAAATAATCTTAATCTTTAAATATATATTAATATTAATATAAGTTATAACTTAATAGATTATAAGTTCTTATAGTATTTTAATAATATAATTATTATTAAATATAATATTTATATTATTAAAGATATTAATAAAGATTTTATTAAATTAGCGAAGCTTATATAATAATTATTCTTAATATATAATAATTAAGTAAATAATAGCTTTAGTTTTCTTTATTAAATTATAATTATTTAAATTATTAATAATTTATTTATAAATATATTACTTAATAATAATTAGCTTTATCCTTAATAAGCTAATATTTAATATTTTAATAATATTATTATATATTTTAAATAATATAATTTTATTATCCCTTTTATTATTAAAAAATAAATATTTAATTTAATTATATATAAGGTTATTTTAAAGGGAGCTTATATATTTATATTAAAATAATTTATTTAAGTTATAATATAATATATTAACCTATTAATAAAATATTCCTTTATATTTATTTTTATTTATTTATTAGCAATAAATATATTAATAAATTTAAAAAATCCTTATTTAATAATCTTATATAATAATATTAATATAATAATTAAAGTTAATCATTATATATAATTAAGTATTATTTATAAATATAAGAATTTAGCTTACTTTATAACTTTATTTATTAAAATAATTAAGGCTTTAAAAATAATAGCAGCTATTAATATAATTACTTTTATTACTATATTTATTATAAACCTTATTATTAAAGAAATATAGCTTAACTTAACCTTAAGTTTAATACTTTTAAAAGGTTAATTAATAGTAAATTATGAATTTAATATTTTAATTAATTTAATTTATATAGCTAAGGGTAAGGATATTAATATAAAACTTTTAGATATTTTTTTTAATAAAGTATTATTATTAATATTATTTTTTAATATTATTTATTATATAATTAAAAGTAAAAGTATTATAAAAGATTTAAATTTAGGCCCTTTTATAAAAGATATTAAAAAGGTAAATTATAATTATTTAATATTGCTTTATAATTTTATAGGCCTTAAAGTACTTAGTAATATTGTAAATATTATTATTAAGAATAATATTTATATTTATATTATTAATTTAGAAAAAGTTTGCTAATTATAAAAAGTTATTAAGAAATTTTTAAATATATAGGAATATAAAGCTTTAATTAATATATTTAAGGAATAAATAATAAAGGTACCTTTATTTAATAATTAATAATAAGCTAAATTTAATTACCCTCGCTATTTAATAACTTAATAAAATAAGAAGTTTATTAATTAAGTTTATAATAATTTTTAAAAAGGTAGATAATTAAACTTTATTAATAATATTTATCTTTTTATTATATTTATTTTTATAATTTAATATAATATTTATAAAGTTAAAAAGAGATAAGTTATTGCTAATTTATAATTTTTTAATAAATAAGTAATCCTAAATAATTATTTATTGCTACTTTAAAAAGATATTATTAAATTTATTTATAATAAGTAATATATTATAATTATTAATATTATTATTTTTTTCTTTTAATTCTTAATTTACCTAGCTTATTAAGATTGCTTTATAATTATAAATTATTATAATTTAAAATGCTTTTATATAACCTTAATAGGATTTTAAAACTTATTTATTTATATATAATATTTTATAAATTGCTTATTTTATAAATATTATAACTTTTATTATATTTTTATTAATAATATTATAATTTTCTTTAATATATATAAGGAATATATAACTTATTTAAAATAGATATTAATGCTTTTTAATTAATATAGAATATTATTTTTTCTTATTAAATTATATATTAATTACCTTTTAATGAAATTGCTTAATTTTTATATTAATGCCTTAAGATAGGTTATAATTAAAGAGAGAACTAAAGCTTTTTAAAAGCTTAAATTTTTAGCATTATTTAAGAACCTTAAGATATATTTAAGCACCATTAATTTCCTTTATATAATAATCTTATATTATATTTAAATATTTAAGCTACTATAATATTATAAGGTAGCTTTATTAATTAAGGGTTACTAAATAAAATAAGTTATTATTAATAATAAGGGTAAGTATTAAGTATATATTTATTATATATATTATAAGCTAATACTTAATAAGATTAAAAGCTTTAAAATTCTTTAAACCTTTATTTATTAAAAGATATAAATTTTTTATATAAATCCTTATAAAAAGTTATTCTTATAAATAAATAATTATTTATAATATAGCTTTAATATAATAACCTTTTAATTTAAGAAGGATTTTATATAAAAATTAAATAAATATATTCTAACTTAAATAATTCTACTTATAACCTTTCTTAATTACTACCTTATTAAAATAAAAATTAATTATAAACTTTTTAAATAAAAAATTATTTATTTAATATAAATTATAAAATAATTATATATTATAATTCTCTTTAATTATTACAAGCCTTTAATTATCTTAATAAATTATAATATTATAAAGAATATTCTTAATAATACTTATCTAAATACCTTTTTAATAAATTATATTAATTAATATCTTATTAATACTTTAATTTACTTAGCAAAATATTAATTTAATATCTATTATATAATAAATTAATTAAACTTTATTTTTAATACCTTATTATAATTAATAATAAAAAATAATAAAATAATTAAGTAATAAAAGGATTTTAATATATTAAATACTATTTTAAATAACTTATAAGCTTATAATTATTAAAATAATAAGGAAAATAATTTAATTTTATTCTTTTTAAAAGCTATTATATCTTTATAAATATATACACGCTTTATAAATATATATAAGGCTTTATCTACTTATAATAAAATTATTAAGGTATTATATATACTAAATATTATAAATTATAAGCTTATTATATAATATTATAATAAGGATATTATCTTTACTTTTAAACTTAGCTACCTATTTTATTTATATAAATAATTATTATATAATATAAATAATAATAATAAGGAGTAATTAATAATTTCATAAATATTAATTTAAAAATTTCTACATAATATATATAATAATAAATATTACTTTAAAAAAGATTATATAATTAAAGCGCTTAATAATATATATTTCTTAAAGAAGAGATATTATATTATATAATATATATATTATTATTATTAATATAAAGTATAAAAGAAAGATAATTAAAAGCTAATTAAAAGCCTTTAGCTAATCTAAGCTTTAATTAAGCTAATATATATTATTTCTATTAACTTTATTATAAGACTACCTATTATACCCTTAATAAATATATCTTAATAGCTAAAGGATTTTAATTTCTTTAATACTTTAATACTTATTATATATAAGACCTTTAAGTAAATATTATTAATTCTAAGGCACTTAAAATATATATTAAAATAATAAGATATAATATTAAAAAAGTAATTACTTTTAAGCGATTAAGCTTATTTATATATTATTATCTTTAATTAAGATATTAAATTTACCTCTTAATTTTAAATAGATTTATAAAAAAGCTTTAATATTTAATTATTTATAACTATAATATATTACTTATAATTTAATAATACTTTTAAATAAAAGAACTAAGATATAAAAATAGCTATTTATTATTATATAATAAAATATCTTAATAAATTATAAATTAATATTTTATTTATTTTATAATAAAACTTAAATAAAGCTTATTAACATTTAATTAATGCTAATTCTTATAAATTTTTATTTAAATTTAAGATCCTATCCTTTTTTAAATAACTTATTAATATTACTTAAAAGCTATTAAATATTAAATTCATATAAAAATATTTATAAAAAAATACTTAATTAACTATAAATATTATAATATTAAAATCTAAAAAGCTATATAATACTACTTATTACTAAGAATAATTTAAAATTAATAATAAAATATAGCTTTATATAAATAAAGCTTATAAGCCTTTCTTTTAATAAAATAATAAAATATAATTATTATAAAAAAGTTTATTTATTATTATATATAAAATATTACCTTTAGCTTATAAACTTAATTTTAAGATTAATAATTAGGATAAGGATATATAAATTTACCTTATAATAAATATATAATACCTTAGCTAATATTATACTAAAGATAACCTATTTAGCTATAAGCTATTAAAACTTAATTTAATATATTATTATATAAAGGATAATAAGCTTATTAATAGCTTAACTTTAAAAAAAGAATATAAAGTTAAGCATATACTAAATAAAAAGATTAAATACTAAGGTAGAGGAGATATATTAAAATATTTCATATATTAAAAGAGTTAATCAGCTTAATATAATAAATAAAAATCACTTCGCAAACTAGCTAACTATTAGGAATTAATTAACATATATAAAGCTATATATCTTAATATTATTATAAAGAAAGATACTTTAAAGAAGTAAAGAAAGCTATAAAAATAAAATAATAAGGTAACTTTAATACCTCTACTTATATAATATTCTTAATATATCTAAAAGCATTAATAATAAAAATATTATATCTTTTTTAATACCCAGCATTTATAACAACCACTATAAGGATAATACATTATAAATATTATTAGCAGGGTATACAGGCCTTACGAATCACATATTAATTAAATAAGGCACGCAATGCTCTTTAATAAACCCTATTAAAGACCCCTAAAATAGCAGCAATCTACACACTATACCTACTATTTAACTACACCCTAGAATAACTACTATAATATATAAAGATTATTAAAATTACTTTAATTTTATTAATTATTAAAGTTTTAAATAATATATAATTATCTTAATAAGCTTTTATAATTTACTTATATATATTTAAAGATATATAAATTATATATTTAAGCTTTATAAATCTTTTTATAAGGTTTTTATTAATAATATTATTATTTTTTTTAATATCTTTAAAAATTATATTTAATATTTATATATTATTTTTTCTTTATTTATAAAAAAAAGTATTTTAATATTTTTATAAAAATTCTTTTTATATTATTTTTTAATTAAATTATTAAGCTTTTATATTAATATCTTAAGATTTATTATTATTAAAGAATAAATAAAAGCTTTTTATAAAATTATTTTTTTTAAAATTTTTAAAACCTTTAAAATTTATTTTAATAATATAAAATTCTTATATATAATAACTTTATATTATATTAAGTTATTAAAGCTTTTATAATATTAAAAAATTAAATTATTTATTATAAAAAAAAAGTTTAATAATATAATAAATAAAATATATAATAAATAATTTATTTATATTTAATATATTTATTTTAAATTTATTTTTAAAAAGCTAAAGTTTTTTATTAATATTTAATACTTTATTATAAAAAATATATATTTTTATTATATTAATTTTTAAAAAAAGCTATTTTTATAAATTAATAATTTATTAAAATATAATTTTAATATAATATTCTTTTATATTAATAATAATAATAATTAAAATTTAAATTAAAATATTTTATTATATATTATTAAATTTATTATATTTCTAAATTATTATTTTATTAATATAAAATTAAATTATAAGCTTTTTAAAATAAAAATTATTTATTTAATTTAAATATATAAATATTTATAAATAATAATTTATTTTAATTATTAATTAATAATAATATTTATAAATTATAATATTATTAAAAATATTATTAATTAAATTAACTTTAATATAATATTAATTAATTACTTTAATTATTAATTAATTAATACTTTAATTTATTTCTTAAAATATTAATTAAATATATATTATATTATAAATTAATTAAATTTTATTTTAAATATTTTATTTTAATTAATAATATTTAAAGATTTAAATTAATATAAAAAGGTTAATTTTATTATATTAAATATTATTTTTAATAATATTTTATTAATTAATTTAATAATTATTAAAGCCTTTATAATTAATAAATTTTATTATTATTTTTATAATATTTATAAATAAAATTAAATTTATAATAAAATTATTAAAAATTTTGTTTAATTATTTTTTTTAAATTATAAATTTATAATAATTAAAAATAATAAGAATATTATATTATTTTAAAATTAAGCTATTTTATTTTATTTTATTAATAATTTATTTTATAATTAAAATAATAATAAAATTAAATACTTAATTATTTTATTTTTATTTATTTAAGAATTTTTATATAATATATATAATAATAAATATTATTTTAATTAAAATAAAATAATAATTAATTTAAAATTTATATATTTTTTTTAAAAAAATTATTTTATTAATTAATATATTAAAAAGTATTATATTTATAAAGAATAATATTAAGATAATTAACTTTTTATTAATAATTTTTAATTTATTTAATTATTAAAAAACCTTATATATATTATTATAATTAATTTTATAATTAATTTACCTTTAATATCTTTAATAAAAACCTTATAATATATTAAGAAATATAAATTTTTTAATATATTTATATTAATTATTAATAAAATATTTAAAAGATATATAATTATCTTAAAATATATAATATATATAATTAAATCTTAAATTATAATATTTATTTAATAGCTTTTTTTAAAAAATTAAAATTATTTTAAAGTTATTATTTTAAATTATAATATAAAGTTTATTTTAAGTTTTTAATAATTTTTTTAAAAAATATTTAATATATAATTAATTATAATTATAATATATTATTTTTAAATTAATAAATAATTTAAATTTATTAATTATATTATAAAATTAATAATTTAATATTATTATATTAAATATATATTAATTTATAATTAAATAAATATTATTTTTACTTTATAATAAAATTTAAATAATATTTATATTTATATATTTAAAATAAGTTTATATATATATTTATTTAAATTTAAGATTTAAATATTTATTAATTATTTAATTATAATTATTTTTATTAAGATAATTAAAATTTATTTTATATAAAAATATTTATATTATAATATATAGCTTATTATAAATATAATTATTATTAAAAAAAAGTAATTATATAATATTAAATATTAATAACTTAAGTTTAATATTAATAATAAAATTTAATTTAAATATAAAATTATTTATAAGCTTATATTATAAAAAAGTAATAAATTATTATTATTATATAAAGATTTGTTTATTATAATAAAGAAAGTATTATTTTTTATTTATAAATTAAATTTTAATAAAGTAAATTTTAATTATTATATATATTTTATTATTAATATTTAATATTTTTTACTTTATAATTATATAAATAATTCCTTTAAATATTAAATATTATTATTTAAATTAATTAAATATATTTTAAATAAGATATTTATAAATAAAGATAAAGAATACTTTAAAGTAAAAAAGATTATAAGTAAATAATATTATAAATAAAATAAGATCTTATAATTCTTAATTTAATAAAAAGAATATATTATTATTAATAATTTTTAATATATTTATATTTAATTAAAGTATTATATAAAGTTAATAAAGAAATTTAAATAATAATTTATATATAAGTTAAAAGAATAAAATAAAAAGATATTAATATTATTATTATAATTATTAAAATTATTAATAATAAAGTAATTAAAAGGTAGATTTTAAAAGATTTAATTATTATTAAAGTTATTAATTAAATCTTAAGCTTTTAAAATATTTAAAATATATTATTTATATTATATTTAAAAAGTTATACTTTAATAACTTAATAATAAGGATATTATATTTTTTTTATATATTTAAGACTTAATATAAGATATTAAAAGTATATATTCTTTTTAAAGGTATTTTATTAAATATTAATTAAATAATAAATTAAATAAAAAATAAAGGTAAATTTATAAATTTTTTAATAATAACCTTAAGGGATTTATTAATTTCTTTTTTAAATAATTATAACTATTATATTATTTATCCCTATTAAATACTTTGCTAATTAATATAATTAAAAGTTAAAGAAAATAAAAAATCTTTTTTATTTATAAAAAAATAAAATTTATATTTATTAATTCTTAATTTTTTTTTATAATGCTTTAAAAGAATTATAAATAAAAAAAAATTTAATAATTAATTATATATAAATATTAATAAAGATTTAAATAAAATATTTAAATTTAATAAATATATTAAATTTTAATTATTTATTATAAATTATAAAGATATTAAGGTAATTTTATTTTAAAATTAATAAAAAGTTATTATAATTTAATTAAAAAAAATCTTTTATATTTTATATTTAAATATTTTTAATAAATAAAAAATATTAAATAAATTATAATATTAAATAAAATAAAATAAATTTATAATATTTTTATATTATATTATAAATAATATAATTTTAAAGTTAATAAAAATTAAAAAATAATAAATTTAATAATAAATTATTAAAATTTAAAAAATTATAAATATAATAAAGAAATTAAAATAAAGATAATAAATATAAAAATTATATTTATATTAAATAAAGCTTAAAAAAATAATAAATTAAAAATAATAAATTATTAATTTAATAAAAATATAAATATAATATAATATAATAATAAAAATATTAATAAAATAATATTTTTTATAATTTTTTAAAAAATAAATAAAAATTTATAATTATATTATATAAAATATAATAAAAATATCCTTATTTAATAATAATAATAAAGCTTAAATAAAAACTTATTATAATAAAATAATAATCTTAATAAAATATTTTTTCTTTAATATAATTATAAAAAGAAATTAATATAATATATATTTAAAATTATTAAAAAAAAAAATATTATTATAAAGATTATAAAAAAAGATATAAAAAAAGCTTTTAATTATATAAGGAATAATAAAATCTTTAAAGAAAACCTTATTAATATAAAATTTTTAAAAATTAAAAAATAATTAATTAAAAAACCTTAATAATTTTTATTTAAAATAACTTTAATATTATATATTATTTTAAATAAATTTATTATAAAATTATAATTATTTTTTAAAAATTAAGGAAAATAATAATAAAAATAAATTAAATAAAAAATAAAAAATTAATAATTTTATTTAATAATATTAAAAAAATAATTAAAATAACTTTAAGAAATTATTTTATTAATTTTATTAAAAAGATTAAAGATATTATTAATAAGATAAATAAATAATTAAAAAATAAAAAATATTAAATTAATAATATAAATAAGTATAAATTTAATTATAAAAATATAATAATATTATAAAATAACCTTTTTATTTTAATTTAATATATTTAAAATATTTAATTAAATTTATTATATAATATTATTAAAAATTATAAAATAATATAAAATTTTTAATTAAATAATATATTTTATTTAAGTTTTTTTAAATAAAGATTATTAAGATTCTTTTTTAATAAATAATTATTTTAATTATTTATTATTTAATTAAAAATATTATAAAATTCTTTAATATCTTTAATTTTATTTTTAATTTATATTATTATATTTTATTAATATCTTTAAAATATAAAAAAAATAAATAATAAAATATATAAATATTATTAACTTTTTAATTTATAATTAAAATAAATTATAAAATAAAATAATATAAAAAATAATATAAAGAATTTATAAAGCTTAAATAAAGAAATAAAAAATAATATTTAAAGATTATTTATATTTTTTAAATTTCTTTATTAAATTAAAATAAAAAATAATATAAATTATAAATAATTATAATTAAATTTATTATATATAGCTTTAAATAATAATTATTTAATTTTTTATAAATTAATATTATATTAAAAATTATTAATTTATATTAAAATTTTTAATATTAAATTATATTCTTTTATATTAATATTATAAATAAGCTTTAATTTAATTATTAAGCTTTATATTAAATTAATCTTTATTATAAATAAAGGTATTTTAATTTAATTTAATATTATTAAATATTATATTTAAATATCTTTATTATATATTTATTATAATATAAAGATTATTTATATTTTTTAAGTTTTTTTATTAAATTAAAATAATAATAATTATTTTAATAAAATAAGAAATAATAAAGGTTATAAATAATTATAATTAAATTTATTATATATAGCTTTAAATAATAATTATTTAATTTATTTTTATAAATTAATATTATATTAAAAGCTATTAATTTATATTAAGAGTTTTAATATTAAATTATATTTAATCTTTTTATATTAATATTATTAATAAATTATTAAGTTATTATAAATAAAGCTATTTTTAATTTAATATTATTAAGTATTATATTTAAATGCTTTTATTATATAACTTAAGTCTTTAAATATAAATTATTTAAAATAAATAATATAAAGCTATTATCTTTTAAAAAGATTTATTTTTATTTTTATAAATATATAATAATTATAGCTCTATTTCTTTATATAAGATTATTTAAAGATAATTATTTAGCTTATTTTTTATTAAAATCCTTTAAGAATTATTATTTAATTTATTAAATTATAAAATAAATTAACTTAATATATATAATTATTATTTTAAATTTAATAAAATAAATATATTTTATTATATAAATAAAATAAGCTAATAAAATTAAAAATAATTATTAAAATAAATATTAAATATAATAAGTAAATCTTTTTTAAAATAAAGATAATTTTAAATAATAACTTAAGGGGAAAAAATATTATTTAAAATAATTAATATATTTATTATTATATTTAAAAGCTATAAGATTTATTTTAAAAATATTAAATTCTTTATAAATATTAAAATAAAGATTATAAATAAAAAGATAAATAATAAAAGCTTAAAAAAGTTAATTAAGTTTTTTAAAAAATATAAAATAATTAAAGAAAATTAATAAAATATTATATTTTATTTATAAATAATTAATAAAATAATTATAATTTAATAAATATAATTATAAAAATATAATTATAAATCTTTAATTACCTTTATATTTAACAAGGGATTTATTATAATATAATAAAGAAATAATTATAAAAATATAAAAAGATATAATATAAGAGTTTTCTTTAATTTTTAAAATATAATTTTTTCTTATAAATTTATAATAAAGAAATTATTTATTTTTATTTTTAATTTAATTTTAAATAATATAATAAAAAGTATTATTATTATTATTAATTTAATATATATAATTATTAATTATTAAATATATTTATAATTAATATTAAAATAAATTTTAAATAAAATAAATATATTTTATTATATTAATAAAATAAATTAATAAAATTAAAATTATAAAAATAAATATTAAATATAATAAATAAATCTTTTTTAAAATAAAAATAATTTTAAATAATAATTTAAATTTAATAATATTTAAAATAATTAATATATTTAAAATTATATTAAAAATTTATTTAAAAAATATTAAATTCTTTATAAATATTAAAATAAAAATTATAAATAAAAAAAGAAATAATAATAAAAAAGAAAAATTAAAGAAATTTTTTAAAAAAGTTTAAAAGAATTTTAAAAAATATATTAATAAATCTTTAATTATTTATATATTTAAAAGAAAATAAATTTATTTATTTATATTATATTAAAAAATTAAAAAAAGAATATTCTTTATATATTTTATATAATTTTAATTATAAAGTTTATTATAAATTTTATGAAAATTTTCTTTATTTCTTTTTAAATAATAAATAAAATAATAATTAAATTTAATATATTATTAATTATTAATTAAAAAAACTTTTATTATTTAATTTTTAAAATAAATTTAATAATAGTTTTATTTATTAATAATTTTAAATAATTTTTAATAATATATTAAAATTTAAATATTTAAATAAAGCTTTTATTAAAAATATAAATATTATATTTAATAATAAATAAGAATATTTTATTTAATATTTTAATATTAAAAAAGCTTTTAATTTAATTAAAATAAATATTATTAAAAATATTTTTATAATCTTTATAAAAATTAATTAATTATATTTTAATAATAATTATATATATTATATTATTATAAAAAATAATTAAATTTAATTTAATTATAAAAAATTTAATATTAATATTTTTATTTTATATTAAAATAATTATATTAAGAATTATATTAAATTTAATATTTATAAATATTATTTTTATTTTAAAAAAAACTTATTTATTATATTTAATATTTATTTTTATAATTTTAATTTTATTAATTTATTTTATAAAATAATAATTATATATATTAAATTAAATTATTTTATAAATATTTTTAATTTTTATATTAATTTAATAAATTAAATAATTATTTTTAAAGGATTTTATAAATTAAATAAATATTTTTTAATAATTTTAAAAAATAAAATTATAATTATTATATATTTATAAAAATAAAAATAAATCTTTAATTTTAAAAATAATAGCTTTATATTATTTATTTTAAATAATTTAAATATTTAAATTATATAATAAAAATATTTAAATATAATACTTAATAATATTAAATGAAAAATAACTTTATTTATAATAAATTAACTTAATATTAAGTTTAATAATTAAATTAAAGCTTATTAATAATATTAAAATAAAAAAATATAAATTAATAGCTTTTAATATAATATTAATTTATAAAAAATTAAATTATTATTATTTAAAGCTATATATAATAAATTTAATTATAATTATTTATAATTTATATTATTTTTTATTATATTAAAATAATTATTATTATTTTAATTTAATAAAGAAATTTAAAAGATATAAATAATCTTTATATAAAAAAATTAAAATAATATAATAAATTATAATATAAGCTATTTATTTTAATTTTATTATAAAGATTTAAATTATTATTATTTTAAAAGGCTTTAATGAAAGCTATTAAAAAATATTATATATTTTATTTAATTAATTTATAATTTATATAACTTATATATTTTATAAATAATATTTATAATATATTATTTTTATAATAATTATTATAAATATTAAATATTAAAAAAAAATTAATATTTTTATTATTAATATTTTTAAATATATTAAAAATATTATATAAATAAAAATATTAAAGTTATTTTATTAATTTATTTTTATAATTTTCTTTATTTTTTTAAAATATCTTTTTTTATTATAATATTAAAATATATAATTTTATATATTTTAATTATTTTTAATAATTAATTAATTTATAAAATAATTTTTATTTATTATATTAAGTTAATTAATTTTTTTAATATATAAAATATTTTAATATTTTTTCTTTTATTTAATATTTAATTTTCTTATTTAATATATATTTAATTTTATATTTCTTTTTAAGAGTTAAGTTATTAATAAGCTTATTATTTTTTATATAATAATATATTAAATTAAATTTTAATAATTTATAATTAAACTTTTAAATTAAAAATAATATTTTATATATAATAATAAATAATTTTATTTATAATAATTAAATTTTATTCCTTTATTTAAAAAAAGCTTATAAGCTTTATTTATAAAATTATATTATATTATTATTTTTAAATTATTTTTAATAATAAATAATATTATATAATTTTTTAAATTTTAAAATTATAATATTTAAAATTAAACAATAAATTTAATATTTTTATTAAAAATAATAATATATAAATAATTTTAATTATTTAAAAATTATTATTATTTTAATATTATATTTTATTATTTTAATATATATTTTATATATATTAAAATTAATAATATTTATTTAAAAGTTTTATATATAATAAATATTAAAATATTAAAAGAATTAAAAGCTTTTAATTATTAAAATATATTTATAAATAATATAATAAATAATTTTATAATAAAAGTAATAAAAATAATATATATTAATTTAATTAAAGGCTTTTAATTAATATTTTATTATCTTTTTTTATATATTATATTAATAATAATAATAATATATTATATAATATAATAACTTTTTTTTAAATATATATTATTAAATATTTTAATTATATATCTTTTTTTAAAAAAATATTTATTATTATATATATTATATATATATTTTTAAATTAATATTTATAAAATTATTAATTATTTATTATTATTATTATTTATATTATATAATAATTATTAATATAAATAAAATAAATAATTAACTTTAAAAATAAAAATAATATTTTTATTATAATATTATATAATAAGCTTATAATTTATAATATTTAATATATATAATGATTTATTAATTTTATTAAAAATAAATAAAGCTTTATAAATATTTATAATATATATATATATTTATAAAAATATAATAACTTTTAAAAAGAAGATTAAATTATTTTCTTTTTTATATTAATAATTATAAATTTAAAAATTATTAAAAATAATATTTAATATATTTAAATTATTTTATTATTTAATTACTTTATTATTCTTTATTATTAATTAATAATTTATTAAAAAAATATTTAAATAAATATTATTAAAAATATTTTTTATAATATTATAATTTATTAAAATAATTAAAGATTTATAATAATTAAAAAAATATTATTATATATAATTATTTTATATTTTATATTAAATAAATAATTTATTATTTAAAAAACTTATAATTAAATTTTAATTTAATTAAATAATAATTAAAGAATATTATAAATAATATTATTTAAATTAAAATATATTTATTTAATTTTTATATAAAATCTTTTTTAAATTAAAAAATTATTATATTAAAATTATATTATAAATAAATATTTATTTATAAAAATAATTTTTTATAAAAGTTTATATAAGAAATTTATATTTTTTAATAAATAAAGTTTAAATTTTTTAAAGTTTTTAATTTTATTAAATATTAATTTATAATATATATAATAAATATTTATTTAATATTTATTTTTATTATTAATAATTACTTATTTTATTTATTAATTTTTAATTAATAAAATTATTTTATAATATTATAATAATTTAAATATTTAAATATAATATAAAATTATTATATAAAGGAAATTAATAATATTTAAATATATTTTAAGATTTTTAAATAATATTAAAATTTAAATCTTTAAAAAATTTTAATTTTTTTTATATTTATTATTTATTTAAAAATATTTATATAAAACTTATATAATTTAATAATAAAAAATAAAACTTTATATTAATTAAATAATATAAAATATTTATATTAAATAAATAATATATTTTTTATATATATTAAAGAAAATTATAATATTATTAATAAAAATATAATAAAAATTATAATATTTATAAAATAAATAATTTATAAAATATTATATATAAATAAATAAGTTTTAAAATTTTATTAAAGCTATTTAAAAGTATTTTAAATTATAATAATTTATAATTATAAATCCTTTATTAATATATTTAATAATTTAATAAAATATAATTATTTATTTATTTAAAAATAATTATAAATTTATTTAAAAAGCTTTTTATTTTATTAAATTATTAAATATATTAATAAAGGCTTTATATTTTTATATATTAAGAAATTTCTTAATAATCTTTTAAAATTATTAAGCTTTTTTTAAATTAATAAAAAAAATATATATATTATTTTTAATAATAATATTTATAATATTATTAAATATTTTAAGGATTATTAAATTATAAAATAATATTAAATAATTATAATTTATTTTTTTAATATTTTTATAAAAAAACTTAAATTTAAATCTTTTATAATATTTTTATTTTTAATTATATAATAAATAAAATTAAAGAATAATATTATAAATAATATTTTATTAAAGAAAATATTTAAAGATTTTATATTAATATTTTTATTTTTAATAATATAAATTAAATTAATTAAAATATTAAATTTATAATTTATTATTAATTAATTCTTTAAAAATATTAAATTTAAAATTAAATTAAATTATATTCTTTTAATAATAAAACTTATAATAAATATAATAATAAAAATAATTATATTAATAATTAATATTATTTTTAAAGCTTTAATTATTTTAATATATAAAGTTATAAATTAAATTAAATTTTTATATTTATAAATAATATTTAATTATATTTAATAATTAATATTAATTATTATATTTATATTATTATATAAAGTTATTAAATAAAAACTTTTTAAATTTATTAATATATTTATTATTAATAAATAAATAAAAATAAATATAAAGAAAATATTTTATTAATAAATTAATATATTATATTATAATTTTATAAATTATTAAATTATATATTTATATTTTAATAATAAAAGAAATAATAAAATAATATTATTTAAAATATATAATAATATAATATAAAATATTATATATTAATTTATTAAAAATAAAGTTAATTCTTTTTAAATAATATATTTATAAATAAATTATTAATAATTTAAATAATTATAATTTAAAAATTATTTATATTCTTTAAATTCCTTTATTAAATTAAAATAATAATTATTATCTTAATAAAATAAAAAATAATATAAATTATAAATAATTATAATTAAATTTATTATATATAGCTTTAAATAATAATTATTTAATTATTTATAAATTAATATTATATTAAAAGCTATTAATTTATATTAAAACTCTTAATATTAAATTATATTTAATCCTTTTATATTAATATTATTAAATTATTATAAATAAAGTTATCTTTAATTATTAATTTAATTTAATTTAATATTATTAAATATTATATTTAAATATCTTTATTATATAATTTAATTTTTTAAATATAAATTATTTAAAATAAATAATATAAAGTTATTATCTTTTAAATTATTATATAATATATATATAAAACTTATCTTTATTTTTATAAATATATAATAATAATCTTATTTCTTAAAATTATTTAAAGATAATTATTAAGCTTATTATTAAGATTTTTTAAAAATAATTATTTAATTAAAATAACTTAATTTTATATATATAATTATTACCTTAAATTTAATAAAATAAATATACTTTATTATTTTAAATTATTATAAATAAAATAAATTAATAAAATTAAAAATAGCTATAAAAATAAATATTAAATATAATAAATAAATTTTTCTTAAAATAAAAATAATTTTAAATAATAATTTAAACTTAATTATATTTAAAATAATTAATATATTTATAATTATATTTAAAAATTATAAAATTTATTTTAAAAATATTAAATTTTTTATAAATATTAAAATAAAGATTATAAATAAAAAAATAAATAATAAAAGCTTAAAAAATTAAGTTAAACTTTTTAAAAAATATAAAATAATAAAAAAGAATTAATTAAATATTAAGTTTTATTATAAATAATTAATAAAATAATTATAATTTAAAAAATATAATTATAAAAATTATAAGCTTTATTATTTTTCTTTATAATAATATTTATAAATAAATAATAATTAAAACTTAATAATTTAAAAAAAATTTAATTAATAAAATATTTTAAAGATTATTTATTTAATAAATATATTTTAATAAAAAATAATAATAAAATATATAGCTTTTTATAATTAATTTATTTATTAATATTAATTATATTATATATTCTTCTTTTATTTTTTAAATTTAATAATTAATTTTATTTTCTTTTAATATCTTTATAATTATTTTTAAATTTAATATTTTTATATTTTTTAATATAATAATTATTATAATTATAATAATTAAAATAATATTAATTATTATTATATAAATATAATTAATTATTATAATAAATAAATAATATAAAAAGTTATATTAAAAGAAAGTTTAATTATAATTATAATAATATATTAATAATTAATTAATTTAATATTTAATTTTTATCTTTTTATAATATTTTAAATAATATTAATTAATTATATTAATTAAAATATTTTTTAATTTTTTAATATATTTTATATATTTTTTTATTAATTTATATTTATAAAAAAACTTATAATATATTTAAATTTATTTATTTATTTTATTTTAAATATTATTAAATATTTTTTTTAATTAAAGTTTTTTAATTAAAAATATTTATAATTTTAATATATTATAAGTTTTATTTTAAATAAATTTTTAAAAAGTTTATTTATTTTTAATAATATTTTATAATATTAAATCTTTTTTATAAAATTTATAAATAATTTAAATAAGCTTTATTAAGAAATATTAAATAAGTTATTTTATAACTTTATTATATTTTTTTTATAAAGCTTATAAAAAATTAAATTAATTATTTTATTATTTTATTAATAAATTATTATATTTTAAAATAAAATAAAAAATATTTATATAATTTTTTTTAATATTTTTAAAATTATTATTATTTAAAATAAAATTAAATAATTAATTAAACTTTAAATATTTATAAAAATAATATTTTTATTAATTATAATTATATTAATATTATTAAAAGTATTATATTTTAAATTAAAAACTTTTTATTTTAAAACTTTTATTTTAAAAAAAAAGTAAATTTAATTTTTATTAAAAGGGAAATATTATAATATTAATTATAAAAATTTAACTTTATATTTAAATTTAAGTTTTTATTAAATAATAAATTATAATAATTATAATTATTATTATTAAAAAAATTAATATTATTTAAATTTAAATTATTAAGATTTTTATTTAAAGCTTTTATTTTTTATTCTTTTATTATTATTATTATTTCTTTATTTATTATTTTTATTATTATTTTTATTATCTTTTTTATTAATAAAAAGTTCTTTATAATTATATAAAAATTATATTTTTAAGATTTAATAATTATTAAAAATCTTATTTATCTTAAAATATAAATTAAAAATATTATTAATTTTATTAATATTTAAATTTAAATTATTAAATAATATTTTAAATATTTTATTTATATTATTTATTTTTTTATTAATTTTATATATTATTATAAAAGCTTAATTATTTATTTTTTTAATTTTAATAAATTTAAATATAAATTAATTAAATATCGTTTTAATATAATAAATAAATTTTTTATATATATTATTATTTATATTAATTTATAATTCTTTAAATATAAATAAATATTTATTTTTTATAATTATATTTTTATATTTAAAAAATTTATAAGCTTTATATTTAATTATATTAATTAATTAATTATTTTTTTTAAAAAAGAATTATTATTAATAAAGGCTTTTAAGGGCTTTATATTTTTAATTATATAATATATTAAATACTTTAATTAAATAATAAAATTTTAAATAAATTATTATAAATTATTCTTTTAAAATAAAAATAATTTTATAAATTATAATATTATAAATTAAAATAATTATTAAAGATTATAAAAAAAATTTATAAAAAAAAAAAAAAATTATAAAATAATATAATAAAAATAATTATAATTTTTTAAATATTATAAATTATTTTAATTATTTTATATTTATTTATAATAATTAAATTATTTTAATTAAAAAAATATTATAAAAATAATTATTATAATTATTTATTTATAAAAAAAATATTATTTAATTAAAGTTTTATTTTATTTATATAAATATATTTTTTATTTTAATAAAATTAAAAATTAAAATTTATATTTATAAATATAAATTAATATTAATATTATAATAAAAATTTATTTAAATTAATTTTATTTTTATAATTTAAATATTTTTATATTATACTTTTTATATTAAAAAAATATTAAATAATTAAAAAGAAATTCTTTTATAATATAAAATTATAATTATTATTTATAATAATTATTTATAAATATAATTAAATAATAAATATAAAATATAAATTATTATTATTTTAAAAATATTTAATAAAAGCTATTAAAAAATATTATATACTTTATTTAATTAATATATAATTTATATAATTTATATATTTTATTAATAATATTAATAATATATTATTTTTATAATAATTATTATATAAAATAATATATTTTAAAAATATTATTAATTATTATTAAATAAATAATTAATAAATAAATATTTATTTTTAATAATTTAAATTAAAATTAATATAAAGCTTAATATTTTTATTATAAATTATTTATATTCTTTAAATTTCTTTATTAAATTAAAATAATAATAATTATTTTAATAAAATAAAAAATAATATAAATTATGAATAATTATAATTAAATTTATTATATATAATTTTAAATAATAATTATTTAATTTTTTATAAATTAATATTATATTAAAAGTTATTAATTTATATTAAAAATCTTAATATTAAATTATATTTAATTTCTTTATATTAATATTATTAATAAATTATTAAATTATTATAAATAAAATTATTTTTAATTTAATATTATTAAATATTATATTTTTAAATTTTTAATAATTAATTAAATTTTATAAATTTTATATTATTTTTATTTAATTTAAAATAAATAATATAAAAATATTATTAATTATTAAATATAATTATATTTTTAAAATAAAAATTAAAAGCTTTTTTAAAAATATATAATAATATTTAATTTTATTAATAAATTTATTTATTTTAATAAATATTTATAATATAATAAAATTTATCCTTTTTAAATATAAAGATAATTAAAAACTTATAATTATATTTTTTAAATTATATTTATTAAATTATAATTATTTTATTAATTATTTATAAATAAAATTTAATATTTTATTAAGTTATTTATTTTAAGGATTTTATATTTTTTAAATTATTTTTTTAATTTCTTTATTTTATTTATTTTAAGCTTTCTTATTTTTAATTTAATATTTATTTAAAATTTAATTTATTTAAAATAAATCTTATAATTTTTAAATATAATTATAAATATATTAATTTTTTTAAATAATATTAAGTTTAAATTACCTTTTAAAATTACTTTTACTTTAAGAAAGATTTATTTATTATATTTAATATTTATTTTTATAATTATTTTTAACTTTATTAATTCATTTTATTTATATAATAAAGTATATTTATTTTATTAAATTTAAGTTAATAATTATATATATTAAGTTAAGTTATTTTATAAATAATTTTAATCTTTATATTAATTTAATAAATTAAATAATTATTTTTAAAGGATTTTAATAATAAGTTAAATAATTATTTTTAAATAATTTTATATAAAGGAATAAGGCTATAATTATTATATATTTAAAGTAAAGATAAATCTTTAATTTAAGAGATAATAGCTTTATATTATTTATTTTAAGTAATTTAAAGGCTTAAATCATATAGCAAAGGTATTTAAATATAATGCTTAATAGTATTAAATTAAGTTAAGATAGCTTTATTTATAATAAACTAATTTAATATTTAGCTTAATAGTATTAATATAAAAGGGTATAGTTTAACGTTAAAACTTTTAATATAAATTAATAGCTTTTAATATAATATTAATTTATAAAAGATTAAATAATTATTATTTAAAGCTATATATAATAAATTTAATTATAATTATTTATAACTTATATTATTTCTTATTTTATTAAGATAATTATTATTATTTTAATTTAATAAAGGAACTTAAAGAATATAAATAATTTATATAATAAAATTTATTAAATATAAAATTAATATTAATATAATAAATAATTTAATTTTTATATTTAATAATTATAAAAAATTTAAAACTTTAAAAATAATTATTAAATTTATTAAATATTTATAATTAAAAATAATATTATTTTTAAAATAAATATATTTATAAAATATTTAATATTTATAAAATAATATAATTAATTAATTAATAAATATATATTTAAAATAATAATATAAATATTAATATTTATATTTTATAAAATAAAAAAATATAAATATTTATTTTTAAATTATTTAAAAAAAGAATTTTAAATATTTTTAAATTCTTAATATATTATTTTATTAATTATATTATAAACTTTTTTTAAATATAAAAATAATTAAAAAAATATAATTATATATTTAATTATTATTATTATATTATAATTATTAAATTATAATTATTTTATTAATTATTTATAAATAAAACTTAATATTATATTAATTATCTTTAATTATTTTATATTTTTTAAAAAAATCTTTTTAATTCTTTCCTTTTTTTATTATTTATTATTTTAATTTATTATTTTTATTTTAATATTTATTTAAACTTTAATTTTATTTAAAATAAATATTATAATTATAAATATAATTATAAATATATTAATTAATTTAAATAATATTAAATTTAAATTATTATTTAAAATTATATTTTTTTTTAAAAAAAAATTTATATATTATATTTAATATTTATATTTATAATTATTTATATTAATATTATTAGCTTTTTTTTATATAATAAAATATATTTATTTTATTAAATAATAATAATATATATTAAATTAAATTATTTTATAATTTTACTTTTTATATTAAATAATTATTTTTAAAAAAGTTTATAAATTAAATAATTATCTTTAAATAATTTTATATAAAAAAATAAATTTATAATTATTATATATTTATAAAAATAAAAATATATTTTATATATTTATTATATAATTTATTTTAAATAATTTATATTTTAAAATTTAAATTATATAATAAAGGTATTTAAATTTAATATTTAATAATATTAAAATAAATTAAAATAAAAATTAATTTAATATTAAGCTTAATAATTTATTAATAATATTAATATAAAAAAATATAATTTAATATTAAAAGTTTTAATATAAATTAATAACTTTTAATATAATATTAATTTATAAAAATAAATTAAATAATTATTATTTAAAGCTATATATAATAAATTTAATTATAATTATTTATAATTTATCTTAATTTTTATTTAATTATAATAATTATTATTATTTTAATTTAATAATAAAATTTAAAAAATATAAATAATCTTTATATATATAAATTAAAAATTAAATTATTTAAATCTTAATTATATTAAATATTATATATATATATATATATATATATAATTATTAAATATATAATTAAATTAAATATTAATTATAAATTTTATTTATTTATATATTATTAATAATAAATTTATTTTAATATAATAAGTTTTTTAATATATTATTATTTAAATAATTAATAATTAAAAATTATATAAATATATTTTACTATATATATTAATTCTTTGCGCTATGAAGCTTAGGTGACGTCTTAACTTCAAGACAATCATATAGTTTTAGTTGCTACCTCTTCCTATACACTTATCACCACCGCTATTACATCCTGCGCAATGAGTAGCCAACGACAAAGCTCACTACGCGCTGCTGACCGCATTCGGTCCCAGTTGGCGTCAGATGAGGAGGCCATGGACCGTGTGGCGACGCGCAGGGCTCAGGCCGCCATTCCAGGGCAGACATCTTTGAAGAGACGCGCTTTGAGCAACAGAAGAAACGCGTCGCCCGACGGACAACAAGAGCCCGCGTCCTACTCAACCACACACGTCGACAAACGACGAAGAGTTGCTAAAAAGTCCACACCGGGGCTCAAGCACACATCCAGCCTGCATGAACGCATCTTTAGCACCACGCGCGAGCTGCAGGCTTACGGTTGCGAATTCCCCGGCAGCCGTCCGTCCGCCACGCGGTTGCACTCAACTCTCTACCACCGGCCATTACTGCTTATTGGAGAGACAGGCCAGCGAGGCCGACGCAGCCTGTTGGAATGGTACGACGGTGTAAGCGAGCAGCGACTGATGCCATGGCGGAAGCCCTTCAACCCCGAGCATTACGGCGCTGCAGCCGGGTCGCGTGAGGGGCTCGCAGTGCGAGCATATGAGGTTTGGATCTCAGAGATAATGCTCCAGCAGACCAGGGTGGCGGTGGTCAAGGACTACTGGACCCGGTGGATGAGGAAATGGCCAACGATGGCGCACTTGGCCGCGGCCCACGAGGACGAAGTGATGGGCGCGTGGCGAGGTCTCGGGTGTAGGTTGAAACCCTGGCGCACTCTAGGCTCGCCGGGCACTAACTAACTCCCGTGGTCGAGCAGATTATAGCCGTGCGAGGAGGATCCTCGACGCGGCGAGGATGGTGGTCCAGGATCCGGCCCGGCGTGGACTACTGCCGCAGACGGCCAAGGAGCTCGAGGACGAGATTCCCGGCGTGGGCCGTTACACTGCGGGCGCGATATCTGCCATTGCCTTCGGAAATGCAGACTGCATGGTCGACGGCAATGTCCTGCGCGTGCTGAGCCGCCAGTTGGGGGTCTTCGGCAATGTGAAGTCAGACAAAGCAGTCATAGAGCTGCTATGGGCTGCTGCACAAGCCCTCGTCGAGGCCATCGCATCCGAGTATTCTGACGTGGACAAGGACACTGGCAAGGCTTTACCCAGTGATGGGCCCGGGAGATGGGGTCAGGCTCTGATGGAACTAGGCAGTACTCTCTGCACCCCCCAGCCGAATGTAAGCGGCCCCAGGACATGTACTCCTCCCATCGACAGGTGTCGTATGCTAATGTGGGGGCATGGTCACAGTGTGTGTCTTGCCCGATCAACTCTACGTGCCGGGCTTTCGAGGAGGGGAAGGCTATAGCCGCGATGAAAGGCCTCGTCCACGATGAGCCGCTTGACGCGCCTGGACTGGTGGACATGGAGGATATGTGCGGGATCTGTTCTGACTGGGACATGGAAACCTCTGACGATGTCACGGGGGCTGCTGATGCGATCGAGGGGGAAGACCGACCCAGAGGCCCTTCCAGGCGTCCAGGCAAGCGGTTCGAGCAGGCTCAGGTACTGCCGTCTTCGATCTCATCCCGGCCCGCCAGCCTTCCGGAGCGTACAAGTCAGGACGACCAGGGGCATGCCCTTTCACCCGAGGCCGCCGAGGTTGCCGTCTCTCATGCCAGAAGGTTCCCGGTCAAGGCCCCGAAGAAGACGGTCCGCGAGGAAGAGACCGTCGTCTGTGCCGTGAAGCGTACCAGTGATGGCTGCTATCTGATCCAGAAACGTCCAGACAAGGGTAAGCCGGCCACGGATAAAGAGACAAAAGCGAGGCACCAGCTGACTTGGCATTGTGCAGGGCTTCTCGCCGGGCTGTGGGAACTCCCAAGCCACATACTGCCCGAGTCCGAGGGTGGCTCTACGGCGGCGAGCCGGAGGCGGGCTGCACGAGAGTTTGTGGCTGGGCTTGTTGGCCGCAAAGATGGCCGTGGGAAGGCCAACATCAAGTACCTCGGGGACTTGGGCAGTGTCCCGTGGGTCTTCTCGCACCTGAAGTTGACGATGCACGTGCACAGCTTCCAGGTCGACGACGGCCCCGGTGTGGTGGTGGTGGCTGACAGGACACGGTGGGCGGACGCAACAGGCGTGGAAGAGGAGACCATGGGCACGGGCATGCGCCACTGCTGGAAGCGTGTCGTCTCGCCGCCGTAGAGGGTCGACGAGATGGGCAATGCTTGATTGGTACCGTACACTGCTGCGCAGCCTGAGTCGCACTGGATCACTGGACCTACAGTCTGGTCTACAGGCTGGCCATCCTTTCACTGCGTGGCACACACGCTGAACGAGTCACGCCAAGGATACACTTGGGCTCGTAGAGGTGGACTCGATACGCCTCTATCGTGACGAGGACCGGCTTGTTTTGTTCCGGGACCAGCAGGAGGAGTAGACTACCCTGCTGATGTCGCTGGCCGGCGCATTCGGCCCACGCCTCTCCAGTGACACTATCTAGACTAGACTACTACGTTAATAAGGTGGTAGACAGGTTGGTCGCTGCGACAGTGGGCGGATGGACGACGTTGAAAGCACCAATAAGCCGCACCAACCAATTAAGTAGACTCAACATGTCCTGCAGACGCTGTTATCTAGCGCCACCACTGCAATGTGTATGTGTGCCCGGGCCCTCAGGCGCCGTTGCCATTAGCATGAAACAATGAAACAAGAGGGATGCATGGAATTGCGCGGCCACCTTTGCCGCTGGCTGTCGCATCCCACACTCCGGGCACCTGCTAGCCCCTGCTCGCTCCTATTTTTTTTTTCCGGGGGCGGCGCTCGTGTCAGAAGTACCGTAGTCAGTCAGCATGGGTCGGCTGAGGCCCCCCCCTCTAGTCCCAGGTCCCGACCCAGGCTGAATAGTGGGTTCCGGCCGACATGATTTCTTGATTGCTCGGCACTCGCAGGCTCCATAATGATGCACGTATACGTACCCCCGTGCCCTGAAAACTGCAGACGGTCTGACGGTACAACACTCCAAGCTCCCTTGCTGCATACGATACGGTATCGACTGGTCCGCCCTACCACCGGCCACTGCTGTCGGTCGGTCGGTCGATGGACGGGACAGGAACAAACTGAGAGGCTGGATGGGTGAATGGCCGAATAGCTGAATAGATTTGATGGATGGGTGGACTGGTGGGCAAGGTTGGTCGAGTGAATGAATCGAGGGTCCGCAGAAGACACGCATGTTTCGACTTTATTCTGCCACCTCTTTCTCTCTCTCTCTCTCTCTCTCTCCCACTCTTCTCCGTCCTTCGCTCATCATCGTCCCCGCCACCGGCGACCCTCTATCTTTACTGTTTCATTAGCATCATTTCCCCCTTGTTTCCTTTTCCTGCTTCGTGAGTCCTCGGCCCCGTCCAAACACGTGCATCTGAGCGCCTGATCCGCCCGCGCCTGCGCCCCGCGCTCCTGAATATCGTCATCATCCACCTGTCTGAGGCGCCCCTGGCCGGGTTGCAGTAATTTAGCTCGACTGTCTGCTTGGGGCGATCGACAGTCGCTCGCCTGAGCCGTGCCCTGTCCTGGCCCTGCCCTGCCCTGCCCTGCCCTGCTTTGCCCTGCCTGCCAGCCAGACACGGACGGACAGACAGACAGACAGACACGCAGACAGCCTGGCCTGTCTGACAAAACCGATTAAACAAGACCTCGCCTCCCCCAACAGAGGCGACGTGATCCGGAAGCGAGCGTAATGGGAACATTTGTGCTCTCCAGCTTCTGAGTGCAATGTCTTACCGCCGCTCTGCTCTCTATCGTTTCCGTGGCGTCCTCGTGCTGGTTGTCTTCTTCGTCAGCATCTTCTACCTGACCTCACACCACAATGGCCGTGCCGCGCAGTCCGACTTCCCGTCCATCATCAACTGGATGAAGGACGGCGGCTATGAGATCCTGCTGCCCACCCAGCAGGACGTCAAGCGCCGGGCAGCCTCTGTCGCCGCGCCCAACGCAGCAACCGGCACCGATGCCAAGAAGTCGCAGCCCACCGCCGAGGCCCTGGAGCCGCCCTCCCGCGCCGCCGAGGCCGCCTTCCTCCTGGACGAGCCGAGCCCGCACCAGAAGCCCATGGACCCCCTCGAGCGCGAGTTCTTCTCGTGGCGGAACGACGAGTACGAGATGAAGAAGAAGCCGCCGCCCAAGCCGCCGCGCCAGTCCGCCGCGCCGATCCCGGACCCGTTCCCCTTGCTGTCGCAGAACCCGCCCGCCGACGTCGTGCGCGAGCTGCAGGCCAGGGTGCCCGCCATCAACCGCCCGCCGCGGCCCCATGTCCCCGAGGACACGCCGCTCCTCATCGGCTTCACGCGCAACTGGCCGCAGCTGCTGCAGTGTGTCTCGAGCTACATCACCGCCGGCTGGCCCCCCGAGGACATCTACGTCGTCGAGAACACGGGCGTCATGTACTCGAACCGCGACAACCTCCTCTCGCTCCAGAACCCCTTCTACCTGAACCACACCCAGCTCGCCATGCTGGGCGTCAATGTCATTGTCACCCCGACCCTGTTCACCTTTGCCCAGCTCCAGAACTTCTACGCCTGGACCGCCCTCGAGCGCAACTGGACCGACTTCTTCTGGTCCCACCAGGACGTCGTGGCCTTCTCGTTCGAGAAGGAGTTCCGCCCCCACTCCGATAGCTCCAAGGACGTGGCCAACTACTCCCTTTACTCGAGGGCTGTCGCCATCATGCGCTATCTGCACCAGCCGGGCATCCCCAAGTGGGCCCACCACTTCTTTGCCTACGACCACCTGACCTTGGTCCACCGGGACGCCATCTTGGATGTCGGCGGCTGGGATACTCACATCCCGTTTTACGCCACCGACTGTGACATGTAAGCAAGCAGTCCCTCTTCTCGGAGCTGGAACCCCCCCCCCCCCCAAAAAAAAAAAAACACAACGCCGTGGATGCGCGCGACTAACCGGGCCACTCCCCAGGTACGATCGGCTCCAGTGGGCAGGCTACTTCCAAGGCTCGACACAGATCGGCATCATCATTGACACCTCGACGACGCTCGACAACATAGCCGCCTTTTTCCGGATACCCGGCATGCACGCGACCTTCGCCGGCGACCCGGGCCCCGCCGACACACAAGAGAACGACGAGAAAAAGGCCAACGACCAGTCGACACCCGAGGCGCGGGAGGCGGATGCCAGGGAGATGGAGCGCAAGCGGCTGGTCGACGAGCAGGGCGAGACCATCGAGCAGCTGGTCGATATAGCCTACCGGATGCAAGCCATCAAGTACATCGACGGCGGCTGGTGGCGCAACATGTGGCAGCTCCGGCAGGGCGGCGGCGAGGGCGAGCCCTTCTACAGGGATCCCGAAGGCTTCCAGGTCGGCCTGGACATGATGATCGAGACGGGCAGGCGCGTCTTCTCCGAGAAGTACGGCCACCGCGGATGCGACATTGCCTTCATGGGGATCAAGGCCGAGGACGCATGGAGGATAGAGAGGGACTGGGACCCCATGTCGGAGGGCTCCGGCAGCGATGGACCGTATTGGTGAAAAGCTGCAGTGTGCCAACCGGCCCTGCTCCCCTTGATTGCCCCAACCTGTTGCCCTGCTTGGGGTTTGATTGTTTATAGACGGCATCAGGATACGGATATACTTTGGCGTATTGTGATTAAGATACGGTTGGAATTGCATGGGCTCAGGCGTTCAGAGTTGAATACGGTTAGGGAGTCAGGCAGACGATGGGCGAGCTTGAGTGGAGCAGCCCGGCGGCACGATGTGGCCCGATTCTCCATGTTATTCAGTGGTAGTAGCTACTGCCGCCGACCCTACGGCTTGGCCTGCCTGACCTGGCTGAGTGAGATCCCCCAAGGCAGGGTCAATAGCTGTAAAATATGCAGGCTCATAAAACAGGTGGTTGGGCATGTCCTCAAGCCCTGGAAAGACAATGCGGAATATCCTCTTCCACTTTTCGACCTCGTCGCCCTGTGCGTAAGCAAAGAGTCAGCATGGGCTGTGATAGCAGCGCAGTTTTGGCGCGTCACAGCGGAGGGCTCGCTCTCTGATGCGTACCTGGCCAATCCTCCGTAGCTTCTCCTTCTGTTCCTCATCGACGCCCTCGGGCACCACCCACTCGCGCAGCGGGCAAGGCGCTTGCGCCCGGTGGTGCAAGACAAGCGCAGTGTTGTCGTCGAAGTGGTCCATACAGCGGTTGCACCTGAACCTGGGGACGGAATGCTGCCGCACGACATGGTCTCTGTCCCAGGACGGCGGTCAGATGGGTGTGGAAGTTGAGACGGGGATGTTGATGTTTCTTCTTTTATTTGTTTATTTCTCTTGTTTACCTTTCGATTGGTGGGGGGGTGGGGGTGGGAAGGGAAGGGAGTCACCGCTGCCGTGGTCAACGCACTTTGCATCACGAGCTGTGGGCCAGGCGCTCTGGCAGTAGGGGTGGCTCATGTATCGCTGAGGGTTGGCCGCGAAGTAGGGACATTTCAGCATGAGCGGGCGTTCCTGCTGTAGGGCGTCCGTGGGCTGCAGGTCAGTGGCGGCTTGAGGCTGGCTCTGGCGCGGCTGCTCGCCGACTGCTGCGTCGGCGAAGGCATATTGAGGCTGGTCCTGGGCGGAGAGCGGTGGTTCCGGGGGCTGCAGGTCGGGCCGTTTGCCTTTGTAGCCTGGCCTCCTGGCCCGGGCGTGATTTGCTCTAGAAAGCTGGCGGCTGATGGTGGACACGGTGACGCTGAGATCGTACTCGGTCTGCAGGAAGTCCTTGATGTCCTTTAGCTGGAGGTCGGGGTTCTCGTCGAGGAGGGCGATGACTCTCTGGACCGAACCAGGTCAGGTTAGCAGGCGTTAGACGGTTGCCAAACCCCACCACCACCACCACCACCATCACACCATCACACCGTCACGACGGTCACCACGGCTGACCGCAGCCACCATGATGGCGAGCCGGTGGTGGATGCGAGACCAACCTCGAGCTGCCACTCGTGGAGCTTCTCTGCGCCCTTGACGTTCCTCTCGGGGCTCAGGTGGCCAAGGGTTCTGAGCTGCTTCCTCCGACGGCTGATGGTGCGTTCGTCGACCTTCAGAATGCTGGTGAGTAGTCAGCCAGCCGTATGGTCTTTTCAAACAATTAATTGTGGGTGGGCGCTGCTGATGCATGCTTCAAACGGAGATGAGAGTGACTCGAGAGCCTTGACTCGACAGGACCTACCGGGCAATATCGCAGTTGGTCAGCTTGGGCGCCTGCAGGAGGTGAAGCAGGACGTTCTTCTCGTCCTTGTCGAGACGCCGACTGTTGGACTTGGGCATGGTGTCGTCTCTGCCCTCCCTCTTCTTTGCAGACGGATCGTCTGCTGGTCGCGAAGTGAAGTGCCCCAATCCGGCGCGTTTGCAATGCAACTGACTTGTGACCGTGGGCTGACTAAGCAGGCAGGTGCTGCTGCTTGCGGGCGAGTATCGCAGCTCCCGCATCCACCAGCATCTTTCGATGAATTTTCGATATATAGATATCTACACTTTGACACCTGGGCATATAAATGCCTTTATGAATCGGCAGGTGAGTGCCAGTCAGGTAAGCGGCATAAGCCCGGCCGAGCAAGGCGGGAAAAAACAAAAGCGTGTTGGTGGTATCTAGGTGAAAATCGACGACGACGATTATATACAGAATAAATAATACATCCCGTGCCCCTCCTTCCTGCCTGGCAGCTCCTGCCGGGTCTGTGGTATGTAGATACCTTGCGCTTCTGTCTATCCAGCTTCGTCCCCGACTTTCCAGAACGCCTCGTCCCAACCGCGCGAAATCAAAGAGGGCAAGCTGCCGAGATGACAAGTCGCCCTCGGACAGTATTAGGCTGTTTTTAATAGAACTAACTTAAACAGTAAAAGAGAAAGGTAAGGAAGGAAAAGTATCAAAGGAGTCAACAGACTTTGCGCCCTGGTAATTTGGTTGGGGCAAGCATAGCAGCAACAGTCTACCGCTTGAGACCAGAGCCATGACGGGCCAAGTATACCAAGGGAGCTGGTGCTCTGGAGAGAGGCGTTGGACAGTGTTTTGAGACCCGGGCAAACTGCTTGCACAATTCAGGTTCTTTGCCAGTGCGACATTGCCGGTCGTCTCTGAGTTGTTGCTCTCCCGGCTCACTCCTCGTCAAGGGCACCCATGGCCCCGTTACTTCTGCCCGTCTTCTTGCCAAGCCTGAGCAGGCTGAGCCTCTTCTTCATGCCCCCTAGCTTAGGCGTTCCAGCACCATCAAGCCTCTCCCGTTCCTTATCAAGAGAGTCCACTGGCGTGCTCGCGAGGATACGCGTGTCATAGCTCCCGTGACTGCCAGAGTCCGTTACCCAATCGCTGGCCTCTGTTCCTGATCGTGACACCGGCCCGTTGGATTGCTGGCTCCCGTTGGTCGCACTGCCTGGGATGCCGACGCCAGGTCGCTGGTTTTCATGCGAAGGCGCACGGAAGAAGCTCCTCCTGTGGCTGTCGGCGCCTTTGCTTTCACTCCGACTGCTCCCCGCCTCGCTCCTGTCGGCCTGCTCGCCGTTTACTGGTGTCCGTGGCTGCTGAGGCGGCTCCCTTTTGCGGCCGCCGAGGAAGCTCAGCCGCGCGCCACGGCCCTGGCGCAGGGATACCGGCTGCACTGTAGACACTTCAGCTGCCCCATTGGCTGATACCGTGCTGAACTGGTGCTGGTGCTTTGGTGTGGTCGGTGTTGTCATGGACGGGGAGGGCAGTGGGTTATCCCGGGCTGGTTGCGGAGGTGTGAACGCCGCAATCTCCGCTGCAAAGGTCGCCTCGAAGCCTAGAATCGTGTCAGCCTACTTCAAATACTGGCCCGGGGAGGCATCGAGCCAACTCACATCTCTGCAAATCCCCATGGTGGTTCAAGAGGATTTGGTTGGAGCTCTTCGCGAACGTGGCGAGGCATCTTTTGATCATGATCGCGTGGTCGATCAGGGCCATCTTGATCGCATTCTCTTGTGCATCCAACTCGGGTGGCTGATCCAGCATCTGGTCCTCCAATGCCTCCAAGTCTTCTGCGTCATCGGCCTGTGAGGCAGTGTCCCCAGTCGGCTGCGCCCCGGGCACCAGTCGACGGTAACTCACGACGCTGTTCTCCGAGTCTGGGTTGACACTGATACTGATTGCATCCACGAGTAGCTGCGCGACTTCATCGCTCCTGTCGCCATCTACAATCTTCTTCTCAACCGCCGTCATCTCTTGCGTCTTGCGCACGATCCGTTCCAGCGCCGCCTCCTTTGCTCCGAGGCGGATCTCCTCGGCGCTAACGATCTCGCTGCGGCGCAGTATGGTGGGGAACGGCTCGGCTGTCGTGTACACGACCTTTTCGGCAAAATGCTCCTCGACCGCGCCGCTGGTGCTTCTCTTTGTCGAGATGGAGAACCGCTGAGGGTGTGCAGAGATGATGTAGTCCCGAGTGATTTGCGGGACCCTGGCCCGCTGGAAAACGTGGTGGGCAAGGTCGCGGTGGGGACTGACGGACGAGACGACCAGGAATTGCCCTTCCACGTCGTCAATGTTCTCGCTGGTTACTATCTGCGCCGAAGGATACTGCTCTTGTATGCGATCTGTGAAGCCAGATGCCCGCTCGTTCGGCCATCCCTCATAGATATACTCCTTGTCGCGCACGCTTGCAGGGAAACCAAGGCCCCTCAAGACCACCTTGTAGTACTTCGGTACAAGCTTTTCGCTGTTGGCAATTGTCTCGTAGATGGTGGCGACGGCCCGCTGCGTCCTTGCCAGCTTGGCGAAATCGAACACGTTCGACTCATACTGGGCCTCGAGTTCCTTGTAGGCGGCGAGTGCACTGCTCCATGCTTCCCCGTCCTCGAAATACTTGATCATGTCGAAGTAGATGCGCTCTTTTCGTTCGAATTGTGTTTGAGCAGGGTATTCTGGGTCGTGGAGGGCGGGAATGGACTTGACTGGATCCCAGTCATACAGATCAGCGTGCAGGCGCAGGGCTAGGCCTGCTTCTGTGAAGTTCCTCGCCCCAGCCTGCAGCTCTGCCAGCTGGTGGACGTAGCGCACGAAAATCTCTTCCTTCTGCATGTCCCGCAGGAACTCCATCAGGCGCAGGCGGTTGATGAGGTTTGAAGCCTCGCCAGAACCATCCCCACTGTGTACTGCAACAAGTAGGTCCAAGAACTCGTCGACGGTTGCCATGAGATCGCGGATCCCGGCGTAGAGGGGTTCGTCGGGGACCTCGGCCAGGGGCTCAAATCGATCGAGAACCTCGCCAACAAAGAGTTTCTGGAGTATGCTCTCGGTGAGGGGCTTTGACTTGAAATATGCGTCCAGGCTGTCGATGATTTCGGTCTGAATGACGGACAGATCCTCACTCAGCGTCCACTCACTCACAATCATCGTCTGCAGGACCTCAACCGCCATTTTCCTAAGACCTTCGTGCACACTTAGGCAAAGCTCCACGATTGGAGCGACGAGTGTTGGCACGTATTGGACTTGGTAGCCGCCCATCCTACTTAAGCCATAACGCTGCTTCTCATCAGGGCTCGTATCCCAGCCGATAGCCTCCCACGTCCTTCTCAAGAGATCTGACCCATGCTCGCGGACGTCTCCCGCGATCTTCCAGACGGCACGTCTTTTTTGCTCTGGGAAAGTCTCGAGAGCGAGTGAGGGGCTCCCAACCAACTTCAAAAGGGTTGTGAAGAAGACCTTCCATAATTCCGTGTTGAAGGACTCTGCCTCGTCCGGGTGCGGCAGGAAGGTATCCAGCAAGATGCTCGAGAGGTATTGTAGGGTTCGCATGGCCGACTTGTGGTGGTAAATGTGGACGCTAAGCCAATCGGGCGGGAAAGCCTCGCCTTGTAAGATACTCATGTGGACATGAAGGGTGTTTTCTAGCACCACGCTCAGATCATCGTCGGTCAGCTCCAGTTGCATCCCGCTCGGTGAGCTCGCCAGGGCCGAGAGAACGGCCGACAGCTCGATGAGAGCTTCTTCGACCACCATCTTGTCCTTTGTAGGCTTCGAGGGGAACGGGTATGATGTCGGGAACAATAGCGACAGCCCGACCTTGGGACGCTGAGGCACCGCCTGGATGCAAAGATATGAATCAATGAGCTTGGGTATATAATCCGGGATCTCTGGGCCGAGGTGATCAACTTGGCTGGCTAGGATAGAGCAGCAAAGACGCACTTGGTCTTTCCACACATCGGTCACTTCTTCGGTGTGACCCCAGTGAGGAGAGATCCATCTGACGGTGTTGGCGCTCAGAGCAGACCTCTGCTCAGGATGCGAGAAGATGTCTAATTTCGCGTAGTTGATGATCAAAACCAGCTTGTAGAGGACCAGCTTGCCTTTGACGAACGAGCAGGAGTCCATAAAATCGATAGCTATGTGCAAGATCTCCTCGTTTGTCAGCAGCCCCGAGAGCTCCGGTAGCCACGTGTGGAAGTGTTGGACTGCCAACGTCTGGCTGCCAACAAGCACGGGCGCAGAGCTGCGCATCATTGAGTCGAGAGCCTTGAAGATGCTACGCAGGTGGCGAGTGAATCCCGGGTTGTTGCTGGTGATACCGATTCCCGCTTCCTTCTCCTTTTGTTGGCCACGGCCATGAGTGATGAATTTGAGTATGTGGCGGACGACCTTGAAAGTGGCCCTCAACTTCCTTGCCGTTTCCGGTTCGGTGGGCTTCTGTAGTAGCCTTGTGAACGACCTAACCAGGCAAGGTGTAGCGAACGGATAGTTGAACTTTGTTTCCGCATACTGGTCAACCAGAGGCGCAATGTTGAAACGTCTGTCGTGAGTGATGTCCAGCACCCGAACCAGAGCACTGAAAACAAGATCCTCGAATTCGTCATTGCCTGCCCATTCGACAAGGATACCGAAGAGCGAGTCAAGGATGTCGTCTAGGAGTTTGACAATCTCGATCTCATCGACGAAGATAAGTTCTTTCAACAGGCCGGGGATCTCGGCCCGTGGCCGTTCTCTCCACTTTAGCAGGGCCAACACCACACGATCCTGAGAGTACCGCGTACTACAGAGATACGACTCCAGCCGCAGTATCGCGATCGGGCCCGTGACGTCTGCCGAGTGCCCTTTTGCGGTCGGTGGCAGCGACAGGTAGCCACCCTTGCCCACTGGGCCAGGCTGTGCCGACGAGGTAAACTCATCGAGCTTGTACAGGAGCAAGCCGTGTATTCCGTCCCTGATGAAGGCTTGCTGGTCCCACAGAGGCAAGTAGGCCACGGCGAAAGGGGCATTGGGTATGTTGGCCAGAAACATTACCAGGTGAGCGACCGGGACATCTTCGTCCTTCAACACCAAGCGTAAAGTCTGCCTCCAAGGATCACCTGGCTCTGCGGCAAGCGACTTCCAAGTGTCGAGGCCGTCGGAGTTCGATGAGGGATATATGCACCCACCAATCTGCTCACCGCTCGAGTTTCGCACCTCCAGGGTTACTTGGATGTTGTTCCCTGGCAGGTTGGCGGGCATGGAGCTTGCACTGCCGCCGTATCGTGACAGCAGCGTCTGCTTGGAGAGGATCGCCTCGTCAATGGTGATGTAGATGTCCGACCTGGGTTTTGTGGGAGCCCCAGAGAAACCCATCTTTCTGGTCTTGGTGGTTCCGGACAGCAGCGTCGGCGTGGCCTTGATGAGAACATCGGAGTCTGGGTGGTTAAAGGCCTTCAGGTGCAGCTGTAGCCGCTCTGCAGTTTTCGACTTCTCGTACTGCCCAGACTTGCTGTCGACGATCTCTCTGATCAGGGGGTCCCATTCGTCTCCGTTCTCTCTGTCAGAAACGAACCTCGCCGACGGAGACCAGATATCAAGCACCTGCTCAACCTCGTCGTCTTGCCTCAGGATGGCATTGAGTCTAAGACACCCCACGCCCGCGAGTCGGTCTGCTGTCATGGTTGATGTCCCATCGCCGGACGAGTGAGAGGCTTTTGAGCTGGCGGTCCCAGGGGGTTGCGATCCCTCTCTGCTCTCCGCACCGCCAGAGAACGGTCTCTCCTCGGCCCTCTCGTCGACCTTGGCCATAGGCGAGCCCCTGGAAAGGGCCGACCTCGTGCTCTTCCCAGCCCACATCAGACTCCTCCGCACGGACTTATTGCCGCTAGAAAGTGGCGGCCGGGTGCCATCCTTTGACAGTGGCCCGGCCTCTCGAGAGAACGAGCCAGACCTCGAGCTCGGCTTGCCGGTCACGATCTGCTCTGCAACGCGGACCGTCACCACCAAATATATTTCTGACTCAACCGAGGGCGCCGTGCCTGTATCCTGGGGTGACAGATCGGCGAAAAGCGTCCGCATGCGTGCGTGTGCGTTTTTGCCCAGGCTGCCCATGGCGCCACCGGCGGGGATCTCGATGATGTAGGGCTCCGAGAGCTGAGCGGGCAGACCGCCGAGGGGCCGTCTAACAAGATGAAGCACGAGAGTCATCGACTCGTTGAGGGAGCCGGCGACGCTTCGCACGTCGACCAGCAGGTGGTGTAGAGACGTGGACTCCACCACAGGGCGGGGCGGCTCATCGAGCAAGCTCATGACGGACTGCAGCTTGGTCACCTCGACCACGGAGTCGTCGGCGGTCAGCACACGGCCCTTTTCCTTGGGATCGCGCACAATAACCTCCCCGCCGCAGAGCTTGTTGACGCGCACGAGGTCCCAAACGGTCCTCTCGCGCAGACGTCTGTACTCCCAAGCCGTAAGGACATTATGTAGGAACTGCTGGCGCGCGAAGTAGAGGGCGGTGACGAGCTGGCCGAGGTTCTCGAGCTTGGGGTACTGGCGCGACAGCAGAAGCTCGTGCAAGTTCGTAGAATGCCACTCGCGAAGACAGGAAGCGATCTCGTCGATCAAAGGCTCCGAGACAGAGGTAGGCGTCTCGTCGCCGATCTTCAACATTGGCACCGGAGCCTGTGGGCGGGGGGCGTCGGGATCCCTTTGCACGGGGATGGACAGGGTGCCGTGTGTGCCATTTGGCAGGTCTTTTGTCCATTTCCTTGGCCGGCCGCCGTCACTGACGGGGCTGAGGGCCGGGGCCAGCTCGCCATCGTTTCTGCGGCGCTTGTTTACGTCGCCCGTGACGCCACTTTTCGCAGAGTCGGCGCCCGGGTCGCCAGCTTGCACGAAGCTGTCGGCGTCGGGGTTGCCGTCCGGGTCGTCTGTCTCGCCGAGGACCTCACGGATCTCGACGCAGCTCCTGGGGAAGATGCCATTGTAGATCCTGGCCTCGAGGGTCTGTCCCTTGACCGAGGTCAAGCCAGCGACCAGCGAGGGCTGTGCGACCAGGTACCCGCGCAGCCAGCTCCCGTCAGGGGTTTCCTCGATGATGTAGAGCTCGTCGCCAATCTCGAGTGGTAGGTCCTCGGGCTCCTGGGGGGCGAAGGGGAAGGTCGCGATGGCGAAGGCGATGCGAGGCAGAGGTTGCCAGGGCATTTTGGTCTGGAGCACATGAAGCTGGAGAGGACGGGGGCGATTGTCGGGGCAAGCCTGTGCAGGCCGAGGCGGCCACAGCCGCTCGAGGCTCGCGGGTCAGAGGAGGAGAAGGACTGCTTGGGCGGACCAGACGTCGTGAGGGCAGCTCCGCTGTGGGTGTGGCTGGCACAAGCTCGAGGATGGGCCCCGGTGGGTGGCACTGGCTGGGAGGTGAGGGCGCGATAAGCCAGTCGAAGTGGCTACTGGAGGTGGATGCGGGAGGGATTGCCAGGTGGACTGGACTGTGTTGCCGTGTGCGCAGCCGGCTCACGTACGGGTGCGGTGCGGTGCGTGTCTTTGGCAGGCGTCTCCACTCTGCTCAGGCGTCGACGATGGCAGCGGCCGAAAAAGAACAAGGGTCTCGGAGCAGGATTTCGGACAGTTCGTGAAGGTCGGCGTCCTCGAGTCCTGTCTGAGGACGAACAAACGGCATGGCCGAACGGGCAGGTGGAGATTTGGGGTGTCGCCAGGCCGGAATATGCAAGGATGCGATTGTGCAGAGACACAGCAGAGACGCGGAAGCGTTGTTGGCGACGGCGACGGCGACGTGGACGTGGACGTGGACGTGGTTGATCTGGGCACGCTGTTGCGCTAGGACGAGGCGGTCGCGGCGGCGAAGCTCTGCAGCGAGGCTGTTAGACTACCCAGATAGATACCTGCTGCTGCTGCATAGGCCTGGGTCTTGAGGGCAGGGAGGAGACAATCCGGGCCTTGGCTCTCCAATTCTTCATCAATTGATCTTCCCTAGACTACCCAGGTAGGTAGACGACTGCACAACTGCTGCTACGCGGTGACAGTGCACCACATAGAATAGCAGAGCCATTGGAGGACCAAGAAGCACGATCCGTGCGTGCCCTGTGCGTGCCCGCAATCCAACCGCCCCCACCTCTCCCATCCAGGCCGTTTTACCCCTGGACTAGGCCCAACGTCCACCATTCACGTTCCGCTCAGGAACCAACCTAGCAACCCACACACCCTTGTGTCCTCGTGTGTTTTTGCGCCTGTGCTTTGCTGTGCTCACGGCTGTCACCTCCTCGGGTCTGCACGCCACTCATTACACGGTAGCTAGGCAGTCCATCAGCCACTTTTTTTTCTTTCCCTTTTTTTTCCCCCCGCCTTTCTTTTCCTTTTATTTGACGCCACCTTGGGCAGAGGGTCAGAGCCATTGAACGCAGTGGCCACAGACCAAATTGCCTGTCGGGGCCGATGTGGAGTAGCCTGACGTTGAACACGTTCCCCGTTCTGTCTAGTCCACAGTAGATAGAGACTATCTTTCTCTACGGCCCTTCCTTAGATCCCCTCTATTATTACACGACAAGATAGTCTCCAGCCGCAGCAGCGTCGTCGTGTCGCCTTTGAACGCTGATCGTCGCTGACGGAAAGGACCAATCTCGTAGCAATGCAGGGGCCGGGTCTCTTCACGAGCCTCATGTTGGCCGAGGCTCAAGCTTCACTGGGCTTGTCATGCCGCGTCTTGTCGTCTCATCTCATCTAATCTCATCGCATCTCATCTCGTGAATTCCGGAAGACGGAAGTTTTCAACATCGGGGTCCATTATTGCACACTACAGTACCTTGTCCCAACCCACCCACATGACCAGCACTGCGGTTGCGGGGCTCGACCTGCGTTGGCCCTTGACAATATGTTTTTCTCTCTTTTCTGAGACTATACGGAGGTTCGCACCTGCAAAAACGGAGGTTACACCAGTACGTCACTTGAACCGCAGCTACGGCAATTAGAGCACCTATTTTGTGGGGAGACGCAGGCGGAGATATGCTAGTCTATCAGTTGACACCAATTGAGCAGCAAAGGATGCAGTGCGACTGCGGCAGTGTCACCAGGCTGTCTATTCACGGTTAACAGGTTATTTAGTCATGGCGGGCTCATGCAGCTATGGCCATTGCTACTGCAATCACTGTGAGCATACCCCAGGAGCCGCCCACCGTGACAGAGGCTGCTGAGGTCTCACCACTCCCTGGCGATGCCGTCGCGTCGGCCACAAGCTGGAGAAGAACTCCCTCCGCCGCGGTCAGGTGAAAGGTGACCGCGCCTCCCTCGCCCACCTGAACAACCTCCTCCTCGGCATCGCCTTCCACTCGATTTCCCGTCGCCGGGTCGAACGTCACGCCCGACACGTTCACCGAGCTCTTGGCATTCGTGCCGGGGCCCTGCAGTCTGGTGACGCTGATGTTCTGGCCCGCCGTCCAAGACGACCCCACGGTCATGTTGTAAATCGGCCTCATCCCGTTGCTGAAGTCGGTGCCGTCCGTGGTGCTCAGCGTCGACGGGTTCGACAGGCCTTCTGTGCCGTTCCAGACGCCCATGTCGAGGAACACGAGCTTCGCGAGATCCTCGCCCCGGTAGACAGCATACTAATGACACCGTGGCGTTAGCTATCGCATAGTGTAGTGTAGTTGGTGACAAAGGCTGTGCCTGGGGGCTGGATGCCTTGTCGGCTCCGGGACTCTCGAGACCACTCGCTTGAGCGTCTTCTCTGCAGAGCACCTGTCGCCAACGAGACAACCTGCGGGCGGTCAGTCACAATAACGGGGTCGTTGCTTACGCCACTAAGGTCACTCGAGTTTGCACCCGGCAGTGCCGCAATTCCATACGACTCATCCTCTGCCAACCCCTCCACCACCTTGGCGACAAAATAGTGGCCGTAGAAGGGGGCACGGATCCCAGACGACAAGGTCTCGTTGTTCAGCTCGTACGACCAAGGCGTGAACGCCGAGTACTGAGACTGGGCGCCAAGGTGGAAGTAGACCTTGGGCATCCCAATGCTAGCGGCCATGAGCACGTAGTCCACCGCCCAGAGCGCGGCTCCAAAGGTATCGCTGATCCCGCTCCGCCCGCCGCAACTGACACTGTTGGTTTCGCCAAAGACGAGTGACGTGTTGGCCGCATCTGCTGCAGCGACTTGGGGCACAAACTGCGACACGTTGAGCCACAGCGTGGTATGGTTGCTCAGCAGGTCCAGGCGCATCCTCAGCCAGCGCTCCGTGTCGCACGTCGACTGCGGGTAAAGGTGAACCGAGTAGGTCTCCACAACCTCGTGCTCCGCGTCGACCAGCCCTCCTCGGGTCAGGTTGACAATGTCGAAATCGTCAATCTCGTCCTGCTGGTCTGGCACCCACGGCGGGTCCGCAAACACCGCGGCCTGGAACTTGGGTGCAGAACCGCCGGCCTCGGTGTACCACGAAGCGTCCTTTATGCTCGCGGTGAGGTTGTTGAACTGCGCGATGTACTCGGCTACCCCCCAGCTCTCAGCTCGCCAGCCCTTGTCGATGTAATGGTCTATCTCGTTGCCGAGCTCGAACATGACCAGCTTTCCCCCAAGGGCATCCCATACTGCGCTGGCCTGTTCTTGGGTGTTGGCCCAGTTGCTGGAGTTGTCCGCGAGGTTGAGACAGTAAATCACCTCGGTGCCCTCTGGGAAATAATCGGCAAATGTTGAGAACCACGAGGCTGTGATATTAAATTGCGTGCTGGGCTTGGTCCTCTCGAGAGAGGTAACATTTCCGGGCAGTCTGTCCACAATGTATGTCTGATCGCTCGTCGTGCCTCCGATCCGAATAGGTGTGGCCTTGCCTGTCAAGTTCGAGATGCCATGAAGTAGGGTGGCCATCAGACTGCTGTTGGTGAACGAATCCAACCAGACGGGCTCAACCGAGTACGCGAGAGCATCCTTGTAGCCTGTTAGTCACTGGTCCTGCTTTCAGCTTCATGAAGCATAAACCCCGGAGAGGCTCTCAAAGGCGTTGATCCATGGCGGTCCTGTCACCAAAAGGCCATCCGACCATGGGGTCTGTCACGGACAACGAGGCAGGGGAAGAGGGAAAAAGGGGGGGGGGGTTGCTGCTGAGTCACTCACACGACCGAGAGCCCGCGTGGATAGGTTTGCGGGCACCTCGACACTGCTCGTGTGAGCCATAGCAGACCCGGCGCCGGCCAGGATAATGAGTGAGGATAGACCCATCGCGGGTGTTGATGTTGGGGCCGTCTTCCTTCGCCAAGCCCTCATTCACACTCTGTACGGTTTTGCGATGCTCGGTACCTGAGACGAGCGGCCCTGCTGGATGGTCTTAAGCCATGCACCGGCGGGACAGGTTGTGCATTCATCCTCAATATATACATGTATCCTTTGGTCCTCGGTCCGTTGCGGCCCGTGGGTAGCGACGAGACTTAAGCGCAGGCGTTCATGCGGAGAAAATCTGGGGTTGAGGCAGGGGGTAGGGTCGTGGGCGCCTTACCCTCGGGGTAAGTATCACCGCGAGGATGATGTGAAAACCTAGTAGCGCTCAGTAGACCCAGAGCGACCTCGAGCCACATACAGAATCGGCCATACCACACACCCTGGCCATCGTATGACGCGTAACCCTGATGCCCACGAGGTGGTGCCCCGAACGGTAGCTGGAGGAACGCGAGAAACGCATACCTCAAACCAATAGCGAGCGACAGAACAGCTTGCGTACAATTAGGATGAATACAGATAAAGCTGTCCAAGGCGAGGCAGGTGTGAAGAGACCAGGCATTACCTAGGTACAGCGTTAGCGGGCGAACCATTACATACCATACACACACGGTGGTAGGGAAGCAAGCGAGGCCATTCATTGATTATCATAATTTCATTTTTGCGGCAGACCAGCATATTGCATTGTATCTTCCAACGCGCCCGAAAGCCAGTCCTCGCGGTTCCTATAGCTTTATATTCAGAGATACACCGGCACCGCGTCTACCTGACAACGGCCACTGGGACTCGACCACTGACACCAGATGGACGATGAGCGTTATCCCAAGCCAATGCCGAACCTTTTACCCATGACCAACCAAGTACCCAGAGAACCCCGCCAGCGCCATTGAATAAAACTTGTAGACCCTCATTGACCTTGTCCATGTACAGTGAATGATGAAAAAGAAGAAAAGAAAAATCGGAGTGGCTATGATTGAAAGGTGAAATGTGAAGACGAAAATGAGGGCGAGTGGAGCTGAGCTCCGATCATATGTCGGCGGTAAGCAGTTCAAGCCTCGCACAGACATTTTCCATGCTGTCTGACAGCCTCTGGAACCGCGCCATGGCGCGAGCAGCGGCCTCCTCCTCCTCGGCCGCGTCAACAAGCTCGTAGCGGGCGAGCATCTTCTCGGACTCGACGCCGCCGAAGAGGTCATGTTGCACCAGGCCGCCCAAGTCGAGCTCGGCCACTGTCTTCTCCTCGGAGCTCACTGTGACCGAAGAGCCATGGTAGAGCGCGAAGTCGGGGTCGTTTTCGAATTGCTCGTCCACGACGACCGGCGACTCGGGAAACTTTGGTGCACTAAGCTTCTCCTCGACCACCATTGGGCGCTCGATGACGGGCATCTCAACCTTCTCGTCGTTCTCGGACTCGAACGTCTCACCAACGAAGTTGGTCGACTTGCCGGCGAGAACAGACGCGTCGATGAGCGGCTCGGGGGTCTCGAGAACAGCGTAAACCTGGGGCTGGTAGCTGTAGGCATCGGCGTCAACTCCGACCATGGCAAAGTCCATGTTCTGTTCCGGGAGCATGGCAAGTCCGATTTGTTGGCGCTGGACCTGCTGGTGGGCAGCGTAAGGGTTCACATCCTTTGGGGCTTGGCGGGCGTCTTGCCTCTGGTCGACCTGAGGGGCCGCCTGGGAGGCAGGGGCGGGGTTCGTGCTGAGTCGCTCAAGAAAGTCCGAGAAGGAAGGTGACGAGAGAAGCATGCGGGTCAGATCTGATAGGCGCTTGTTCTCGTCGATCAGGGCCCGGTTCTGAGCTCGCAGGTCGCCGTTCTCGGTTACCTTGCCTGCTATCTCGCTTTCAAGCTGGGTGATGTATTCTGAAATAAGTTAGCAATGGTCTAGTAGAAACCATATTGACATGGTGGGCGACAAGAGTGAGGCTTACCCTTTCTCCTGGACCTGAAGGCGCGGGCGGAGACCTTGTTGCGCAGCTGGCGTCGTTCCTTGCTGCTCAGCTTCTTGCCCTCCTCGCTTGCCAGCAGCCTCTCATCCTCGTCCATGTCATCCTCGTCCTTCCTGGCGCGGGGGAGATTCATCAGGGGCGCGTTGCCTTGGGAGTCAGGGCCTGAGGACTTGGCACGCATGGAGTTGAGGAGCTGGGTGATCTTCTGCTCGACGATAGGGTCGGTTGGCTGGGCACCACTCTTGGGGCGCTGCTGCCTGGACTGCTGGGTAGCGCGCTGCTGTTGCTGTTGTGCAATGATTTGCTGCTGCTGCCTCTGCTGGGCCTGGGCCTTGGCCAGGGCGGCTTGCTGGTGCATGCCGGGCCAGACGCGACCGACGTTGCTCTGGTTGGGCACTCCCGGAGGCGAAGGCAGGCCGTGGTCCTCGTGTCCGCCGATGGCGTTGGGGTTGACAGTCGACTCGCCGAAGAAGAGGCTCTGGTCGGCGGCGGAGGGCGAATCAAAGTCCATGTCCATGGCAGCCTGAGCCGGGGAAGCGTTGAAGTCGAAGCCGTCGTTCATGTTTGCGAAGTAAGCGTCGATGTCGAACTGCTGGTAGCCGGAGGCGATCTGGGCGTTGTTCTGGTTGACCTGCAGGGTGTTGGCCAAGGCGCCGGGGACGATGCCGGTCTGCTGCTTGTAGAGGTCGTACTGGTGGCTTGGGCCGGTGAGAGGCTGGGCCGATGATGCGGAGAGCAGCGAGCCCTGTGTGGTCTGGACGGTGGCCGGAACGGGCCTGGCGAAGGGGGTGAGGTTCTTGGAGGCGGCGGGCGACAGCGAGGGCGAGTGCGAGTGTGAGTGCGAGTGTGAGTGTGAGTGGTACTGGGCGGCGGTGTCGTCGTAGCCAGACAGGTCCAGCATGGAGTCGACGAGCGGATCAACGGCGCCAGGCTGCGAGGCAGCTGGGCTCTGAGATTTGATGTGTTGCGTGGACATGCTCTCTTATGTCTCTTTTCTGACCCCTTGTGTCAACCCACGCGGACGATCTCGTCTTCCTATCGGAGATGTGGCGATTTGGTGACTAGACACGTCGGGTCGGGCTCAAGATGCGACGTCGCAGCGTGTCGAGGCACAGGCGATCGATCGGGTTGTTTGGTTGGGTGAGTGGTGAGTGAGCGGGTGAGTGTGTGAAAAGGAGGGTAATTGACGGGTTGGACTAGTTATGTTGGATGTTGGATGAAATAGGACAGGCAGTGGTTGATGTTGATGGAGCTGGGAGAACAGAATCAGATATGAAACGGGTTTGCAGGCCAGAGGAGGAGGAGGAGAGGAAGGGACGGGCGCGGAGTGGGAGATTGGGGGGTTATCTTTGAGTGGGTGCCTGTGCTGCCGACAAGCCAGGATGCCAGGATGCGAGGGTGCCAGGAAGGGCGTCGGTGGAAGGTGGGCGCAGCGGGATGGGGTGTGGATTCGGGGGGAGGGGCAGGGGTCAGGCAACTGGCAACCAGCGACTGGGAAGGGGAGCAGAAGGGGACACCTCGGGAGGGCGGGAGGCCAGGAGGGCCCAATGCGAGAAGCGACAGGGAATCTGGTCCCGGTCCAGGGAGAGGACGCGCGTCCTTCGTACCCTTGGTCACCCACTTTGATGCCCGACGGACCAATCAGCCTGCGCCCCACCAGCTCGACACTTCGACTGTCGAGTGTCCTGAAGGCCTACGGTCGGTCTGTCTGTCTGTCCGTGTCTGTCCGTCTGTGGCGGTCCGTCGCTTTTTGGCCCTCTCTGAAGTCTGGCAGTCTGTCAACAAGAGCAGGACAGCACTGATTGAATCAGATCCCATTTCTATACAAGAACAATCAGTCTGTTCCCCTTCCAGCCAGATTACATCCCAGGTAGAACGGACATCTTGAAGGCAAGCTGTAGGCCTGAGGCGCAAGGCTGCTTGCTGCTTGCTGTCTCCTGGCCGAGTGAGGAGCAGGCTAGCAGCTTTTTGTCGTTTCACCGGCATGATGACGACGACGCTACCGTGTAAGTACACACACGGATATAACACACACACACACACACACATACACACACCAGAGAGGATCCTGCACGATTACTACACGCTGGACTGTACAATGTGGTACAACACACATGGAAATTGTCGCCGAGTCGAGCTGTGCCGTGCCCACACAACATTCAAGCATCCGCCATCCAGGAAGACGCTGTGGTGTGATAGCAACAGTGCGGGATCGCAGAGGCCTGAGCCCGTCTTCTATTGCGCAATCTCCGGCGCCATCGGCCAGTATCCACAACAAGGCTGACTGGAATTCTTCAATGTCAGTCAGTACGCTTCAGCAGTGCCAGAGTGTACCTAGGTGGTGAATATCCTGGCTAATCGCTCTCCCACCACCCCCATCCAGCTCCATCGTACCTCCGACTGAGTCCATGGGTCACCCATCCCACTACCTCTCCAGGTATGCCCAGTCCCGGTACTGACAGTTCTCGTCCCGCACAGCCAGACAGCAGGATCGCTGGCATCGCTTGTGGGCGGCAGTCCCGTTTATTCTGATGAGCTGCCAGGCACAGCCTCCACAGCCCGTTGCTGTGTGCTCCAGCCCGTCAAGTATCCGTGTACAAAGCACTATGTGGAATGTCACGCTATTCCGTCCCTTCCCCTGGTCCCCCGGCAGATGTCTTCCCCATCGGTCGCTCTGGCCAAGCTTTTCGCCCCTTCTTTTGCTGGCGGAGACCTGCCTCGAGTCCATCTGAACATGCCACACGATCCACGTGCGATACCTTCAATGCTCTTGCAGCGTGCACCAGCCACTAGACACTCCACCAAGCGGCAGCTCATGCTGGGTTCCGTTCATCCAGCATCAGGACATATCGGACCTTGTGCTTGTGTCCTTGGCGGGGAACGGACCAGCCTCGGGCTGCTGCTGCTGGCTCACTGGAGGAAGGACGGGAGAACCACCATGATACATGCTACAGCAGAGGAACTGGACAGGAAACGCCAGACGCCGGCCTCAGGCCTCAGGAGGCGAAAGAACTGGGCCCGGCACTCAGCATAACCAGCCGCGGGCCCATCTCCGAGCCTTCGGAGGTTGAAAGCGGAGCCCCTCGGGCAATGCAGCTGGACAGGGGCCTGGCTCTAAGTCTCTGCGCCCTCTCAGCCTCACGAGCTCCCCTCGAAACATTTCACCACGGCACCCTATCACAGCACCGCGGTAATTCTTGTGCATGGCATGGCCATGCCGCCCTCGGAAACAAATCCCCACAAGGCGAGAGCGGCTACCTGCCCGGACAGGAAACTCTGAGTTTCAGCCCCTTTTTTAACCCTTTCTTCTTCTTTCCCTCGTCCACCCGGTGCACAGTACGTTCGGTTGCGACCCCCCAGACTTGGAGAACCATAGCATGGTGCTTCTGACGAGGGGCCACCTTGCTGTATATGCGCATCATGCGAGACAGTCTAGGGTACCATTGCCTCCGTCAATCCTCGGTCCCACATATCACTACCGGCTCAACGTCTATACACTGGGGTTCCGCAATATTCTCATCGGCCAGCCAGGATTCGAGCCTTTGCCACGGACCGTGTCCTTTAGTGACCGTTGCTTCTCATGCCGGTCAAATCGACTATCTCAGGCGCCAGGACTGTCTGTATCATGACGACGGCGACCGGCGGGTGCTCGTGTTTGCATAGAGAAGGTATATCTGACGGGCGTGCTTGCATGTGTCCGCTTCGAATTGCGCAACAAGTGAGACTTGATTGAGCCAAATACATGGTAGTCTAGCTGTGCCATTTTGACCAAGAAACAACCACCCGCGGTCGGATGGTGAGCATGGTGCGCCGTCGATCTCATCAGATCTGCCAATGTGGCCATCCCGAGGAGCAGAGTGGGTTCTCCTGCATTCCGCCCGGGTGGAGCACGACGAGTTCGAGCTCGGTCCAGAGTTCTGGGACGATCGTTGAGCTACCATAGCTCAAGCGTCGGGTTGTGGGCGCATTACAGAGAACCTCTCACGCCTCTTCCGGGGGCGGAGACAACCACGGACGGGCGAAGTTTTATTTTTAATCACCACAGCCTGGCAGTTTCCTACCCAGTCCCTTCGCTTTGGAAAGCCTCCTTTTCTTGTTTTTTCTTCTCGTTTCTGTCTCTGGTTTTTTTTTCTCTGGGCCCCAATGCCCCAAGGAACATGTGTCGCCCACTTCACGGCGGCGCATGCTCGATCAGGATAACGGCCGGCAGAACCAATTCGCCTTGCAGTATATGCAGACACACTTCATGCAGTAATGCAGTGAGTGTGGGGGTGATGTCGCCTGCGAGCCTGCGAGCCTCGGGCGACAGTCAAGCACCCAGACAGCGCGACACCATCTGGGATTCGGGCCGGGCGTCCACAAAGTCCCGGTGTCTGCACTGGGCCCGAACCTGGGCCCGAACCTGGGCCCGAACAGCGTCCAAGAGACGGTCACACGAGCCTTGCCCACTAAGCCCTAGCACTACATGACCGAAGTCTTGTCCAGCCACGGGGACGGCAGGAGTGACAGTGACATCATGCCGTGGCTCAGCGAACCTTGTTTGGGGGTATACGAGCTGTTGAATTACATATTTGTGTGAAGACCTCGGTGCGCCTCCAGCCCAGCAGAGCAGAAGGGTGGGATCGCCCAAATACTGTGGCTTCGGCCCCAAGGCCCCCAGCGCTTTCAGCTGGTGCAGAAACGCCGAAAGTTCCGGTGGTGACCGGCTGGCCGACCGACTGAGCGACCGACTGACTGACAGGCCCTGCAAGACTTGCCAGCAGCAACGGCAAAACAACCGCTCGATCGGGTGGGGGAGAAGGCCAACAGGATGGCCCGAAGTCCGTGTAGTCAGTCAGTGGTAGGCGAGCCTGCGATGGCATCCAAAGGTGAAGAAGAGATGCGTGGTGCTGCAACAGGATGATCTGGGAGGCCGCCTAGACAAAGCTGAGCCGCGGCGGACTGTGCTCAGGAAAGCTGGATGTCCGCCCGTGGTCTTTTGGTAGTCTACCAATTGGCCACGGCTGTGCATCCCTGGCATCTGCAGGTGCAGGCCCGGACAGCTCCTCTAGTCCATATTGAGGATGGCGTCGAAGATGCTTACGTATAGGGTTTTCCTCTAAAGAAGGTTAATTTGTAACTTTTGGTGTGTTGGCAAAGGGCCCCTTGAGTTAATAGTGATAAATTACGTAGATTTCTTAGTCTTAGTAATTAGTATATATTAATAATATTAATATTAAATTATATAGTAAAAATAACTTATATTAATAGATTACTTAATTATAAGGTTATATACTAATTTAACCTTTATTTATTATAATAACTATTATTATTCGCCTTAATATGCTTAAATAAAGATATATTAATATATTTAAGCTAATAGCTTCTTAAGTTAAGGAAATTATTATTATTAAATTTTTATTTATAAATTACTTTTTAAGTTATTTATTAATCTACTTTTTTATAAATACTTAAATATATTTAATTAAGTTAAGGTTTAGTAAATAAGCTAGCTAATTAATAATATAAGTATTAAAAAAGTGCTTATTAAAATAGATTTTAATTAATTTTAATTTATATATTAAAGTATTATTTTATTAAATAATAAAGAAATTATTAAATTTTTAAAAGGCTTTTAATTTTAAAAGGATTTTTAATTAATATAACTTATTATTAATCTTTTCTTATTTTTTCTCTTAAATAACTAAGAAACCCTTTTTATTATTAATAAAATAACTTTAAAATATTTAATTATTAAGCTTAAATTTAACTTTAAAGAATTTTTTAATATTCTTATTAAAGCTAATTATAATAAATTTATAATAAGCATTAAGGTTATTAATTTATATCTTATTAATTTATATTTAATAAAATTAATTAATATTTAATAAATAAGATTATTAAAAAGTAAAAGTAAATTAAGCTTATTTAATATATAATAAAAAAGAAAAGCAAGCTAGTTAAACTATATAGCAGTACTTTGCAGCAAGTATAGCATTTTATAAAGCCTTTTTGCTAAAAGGGAGCAATAAGGGGTATAAATTTCAAGCGGTTTTATATATTATAATGTATTTTATCTTTTTAAGTATATTTATTAAAAAAAAAAAAGTTTAATAATATTATATAAAATTATATAAAGATAATTATAAAGCTATATTAAGTCTTATATAATAAAAATATATTATATTTATATAATTATTAAATTAAATATATAAGTAATAATAAATATAATTAATTAATTATAATAATAAAAGGTATAATATTAATTATATTTATATTTTATAATATTAGCAATATATTAATAATATCTTAAAAACTATATAATTTTAAAAAAAAATATAAGTTAAGTTGCTTTATATTTAAAGTTTTTATTATTAATAATAATAAAATTATTTAAAAAAGATTTTATTTATAAAAAAAAAGAAAGTTAAAATATATAAAAGAAAAGGATTTTATATAAAGATTAATTAAAGGCTTTATAATACTTAAAAGTATATTAAGCTTATTAACTTTAAATATTAAAAGAAAAAGGCTTATTAAAAATACAAAAGCTTTAAGGGATTTAAGAATTAAAGTATAATTAATATAAAAACCTTTAATAAAAAAGCTTATTTATAATATATAAATTAAAAATTGCTAAAATATAAAAATAAATAAAAGTATTAATATAATTAACTTAATAATATCCTTATTTAACTATTTATTAATACCCTTTTTATTATTATTAAAATTATTATTAATATTAAAAAAAGCATTAATATTATAATAAATAATATTTATAAAAAAAGAAAGTATTTATAAAATAGCTAAATTAACTATTAATTAAGTGCTTACTTAAGGTAAAATATATATTATTATAATAATATAATTATATAAAAAGGAATAAGTAATTATTAAATAAGTTTAAAATATAAAAAATACTTAATTTAAATATATTTTTAATCTTACCTTTATTATAAAATTATAGCCTTTTTATAAATAATAATAATAATAATAAAAACATTATTAATTAACCCTTAAAAACCTTTAATTACTTAATTAAAAGCACTATTATAATAAAAGCTTAAAATACTTAAAAAATTAAAAAGATTATATTTAATTAAACTTAATTTAAAAGCCTTTTAATAATAATTTAATTAAAAAAATTAATATATCTATACCCTTAATTAATATAATAATATAAAGAATAATAATTTAATATATAGGTATTAATTTATAATAATAAAAAGGGCTTATCTATTTATTTATTATTTTCTTTTAAGTTTTTTAATTATAAAGATATTATACCCTTATTATTATAATTTATAACTTATTTATTATTATTTAATTATAATTAATAATAATTTTAAAAGCATTTTTTTTATATAAATTTATTAAGAAAGTTATTTTTATAATTAAAAAGTAATTAAAAGAAGTTTTTTAATTTTTAAAAGGTTAAAATAATATATAATATTATATTTTAATTATTAATTTAAATTAAGTTAAAAGCCTTAAATTTTTAATAAAAATTTATATAAAAAAATAATTAGCTTTAAAATTTATTAAATTTAAAATTAATTTATTATATAATTAATTATTATATTAATTAATTAAAAGAATTAAAGGATTAATAAAGGAGTAATTAATAAAAAACTACTTAAAATAACATTATATATAGCAATTTTTATTAAAACAAAACATTAATAAAGTAAATTAATAATAATAATTATAAATAATGCTTTAAAAAAAAATATAATATATTATAATATTATATAATATAAAAAGGTAATTATATAATAAAGGATATATAGGGTAGGTAAAGGGTTTATAGCTTTATAATTATAAGGTTTAAATATAATAAATTAACCTTAACTTTAAAAAACTAAAGGAAAAATAAGGGGTTTAATAATAATAAGGTCTTTAAGATATAAAAGCATAGAAAAACACTTTAATAGGGCGATTAATACTATAATTGCATTTAAAAGAGAAGAAATAAGGGTCTTTAATTAATAGGAATAGCGTTATATTATTAGAGGGGGTTATAGCGACATGGATAAAGATTAAGGGAAGACCCTGTATGCATATGCACTTCCTCGTTCCATATGTCAGGTTCCACATGGCTGCAACGGGCTATACGCCTTTGGTACTCGACAGCTTCTAGAACACGCACTTGAGCTCCTGAAGTAAATATCTCAATGCGCCTGTCGACGTCTCGTTCTCCCCAAGGTACCCTGGCATCCCCGCCCATATTGGACCATCATATCGTCCTCAAGACGTGGTAGCCGAGCTGGGTGCCGTCGCCATCTCCATCTCCACATCACGAATACCCTCGTGCGTGGCAGGTGTCGATGCATCCCCAGCGGGAGGGTGAGCAACCCCGGCGAGCCATTGAACATCAACGGTGCTATTCATAGATGAAACAAAACATACCAGACGGGCTGCTCTCACTCTCTCTGCTGGTGGTCAGAAGAGCAGGTAAAAGTGGGCGGTGTGTCAGTGCCTGTCCGGTGCGATGGTCCGACACGTCAACAGACGTTTGTGGTCTCAACTTCCCAACTCTACGCCCCACTGGCTGGATGCCGTGCCCGCAAGCCTGACCCCACCACGCCTCGACGCAGGCAGTGGACGGGCCTGCCAAAATCATCCAACAACAACCCCTCATTGTCCGACCAACCTCTCACCCGCCTGGAACATGCGCACCTCGGGCGCCTAAGGGGGCCAGCTGTGCTCCGCATGTTCGAGAGATGCCTGTCTGTCACGGCACGCTGGAAGAAGGCTGCAACTGTGTGTCAAATCTTATATTCGAATCTGCTCTATCGCTGACGCCTTAACATGCCAGCTCTTTTCGGCTCTAACTTCTATTCGTCTATAGTCTATACTACAACCACCAAACGCCTTGCTCGACAGGGGGGAGGGGGGAGGGGGGAAAAGGAGACACGGGGGGGGGGGGGGGGAGACTGGGTATCTACTGCGGCACAAGAACTGCTCTGAAGTGAACCTCGCCGCGGTCCAGCTTGTTCATGGCCTCTGTGATGCCCTCCTCAGTCATGGGATAAGTCTGGACGACGGGCTTGATGCGATGCAGGGCCGCAAAGTCGAGCACTATTGGAAGAAGGTATCATTGTCAGCGGGGCAGATCAAGACGCGTCAAGCTTTTGGTCTTACGACAGGTGAGTTCCACTTACTGTCCTTGTGCATCTGCCTTGCGGCCACGACGGAGCCCTGGACCGTGATGCCGCTGGAAAGCATTGCCATGTAAGGGATGGAGAAGTCGCCCGAGGCGACGGACAAGGGGTGGATGGTGGAGCCTGCAGCCATGATGGGCATGAGGAGGTTCCAGTCGGGCTGGGCGCTGGTGGTGACCAGCAGGCGGTCCAGCTTGCGGGCGACCTTGAGCTCCTTCTGGCCCCTGGTGGCGATGAACTCGTGGGCACCGAGCCTGGTGGCCTCGTCCTTCTTGGAGTCGCTGCCCGAGAGCACGACGACCCGGGCACCCATGGCGGCTGCGAACTGGATGGCGATGTGGCCCAGTCCCCCGACGCCCATGATGCCGACAGTCTCGGTGGGCCTGGTGTTGTAGGCCATGAGGGCAGTCCAGACCGTGGCACCGGCGCACTGGAAGGGCGCCGCCTCCTCGTCGCTGAGCTCGTCGGGGATCTTGAACAGGAAGGCCTCGCGCCAGACGGCGTGCGAGGCAAAGGAGCCCTGGTCAAGGTCGGCGTCGGCGTACATCTGCCTGCCGTCGCAGTACTGCTCGGTGCCGGTGAGACACTGCTTGCAGTGGCCGCAAGAGTCGTGCTCGTAGCCCCAGCCAACCCGGTCGCCCTTGTTCAACAGCTTGCAGTCAGGGCCGAGGGCCTCGACGACTCCAACGCCTTCGTGGCCCAGCACCATGTCTGCGTTTTTCTGGACGGAAAAGACGTTAGCCAAGCCTCCTTCTGGGATCGCGCCGGGGCCGGGGGCCGGGGGCTGGGAGCATTACATAGTGCAGGTCTGTGCCGCAAAGACCGGAGGCGGTGACCTTCAGCAAGACCTGGTCGCCGGATAGCTGGTCTGGCTTGGTGGTCGTGGTCTTCTGGACTCCATCCTTGGAGCCCTTGAACACGGTGAAGGTAGGCATCGCTGCGGGTGTGTGGGTATTACGTCGAAACGGTACCGTATTGAGATGCTGTTTGGGGGGAAGGGGGTTCTAACGAGCCTGGAATGGACCAAGCAAGTGTTGTACTTTTATTCAAATGAAGATTCTTCAAACAATCTCGCCTTCCGGGAAGACTCTCAGGAACGAGAAACGCCGGGCTCCCTTTATATGTGTATCCTCACAGCCCGCCGTGCCATGTCCATGGCTCCCGCGGGGCGATACGGCCATGACTAGAGAACTAGCCCCAGTCACCGTGCAATGCCGATGACGTTCTCGAAGGGGGTGGAAGAGAGAACGGAAGGGAATGGAAGGGACGGGAAGGGAAGGGAAAAAAAATTCTCATCTGGCAAACCCCATTGTTTGAAGGGGACTCCGGTATCGTGGGCAGGAGTCGCGGGAATTGCTGGGGATGGGAGCCGGCGCGGTGGAAGACGAGGCCTGGTCCATCTCGTCGAGACGTCATTAGTGGGCCCTTTTCCAGGTTTGAAGGAGCCGTGGCTGGCCCGGCCAAGGATGAAGCCGAGAGTCTGCGATGGCGGCAAGGAGCCGCGGCGGGCGTTGGACAGCAGCACTGACGGGAAAACCTTTCTTCTTCTGGTAGACCCTTTTTGCTCGTTTTTGTCATCAAGGGGGGCGGAGGGTCTACTTGCACACTAGCAGTGGGCTGCAGTTGAAAACCCGCTACTGCAGGCCTAGCTGCGAATGCCGAGATGGTTTTGATGTGAGAGATGCCGAGGATCTGGGACCCGCCGGCCCACCGAGGACCCAGAGATCTGGGCATTGACTTGACCAGAGATACCCAGCGGCGGATCACTCGGTGGGGGTCCAAGATCCATCTGAGATGGTGGCTGCTACGTATCGGGCTTGTACCGGGCATATCTATACTACTGACACCCATCGCAGCCCTCAACCTTGCTGTTTTTCTGGCCTCGTCCTTCGGCGCCAACGGCCAGTCCCCGTCAAACGCCGAAGCACGACACGCGGAACCACCCGTCACCGGCTGCACTCGAGCCTCGCGCCGCCCGTGCAGAGGCTTAACGACACCTCGCCCCCCTTCTCGCCAAAATCCAGCGTCGCATTGAGCGAGCTCACCCGCAGCCTCAGCATCTCCGCCCTCTTCCTCGCTGCGCACCCCACCAGCGGCAGCACCACCCCCTTCAGGTGGCTGAACTCGACTCCGGCAGACGGCCCAGGCCCCGTCGTGATCTCGAGCGTCTGAGTCCGGTCCTTGATCTTCCACTCGCCCTCGTACGCCGCCCATCCCGCAGACGGCGCCGACGGGGTCGGGTCCAGGGCCGCAAACGGCGCGTTGCTGCTGAATGGACCATCCGGGGGCCCTCCACCCAGGGGGCTGTCGAGCATTTCCGAGATGGCGGAAATCATGGGCCCGCAGAATTCACCGCCATAGTTTGAATTCGTCATGCACGCCATCGCATGGATGACAATCTCGTCCCGGGCCTCCACCGTGCCGGGCAAGGGAAACGACGCAGCATGCCAGCATCTGCGCGACGGTCAGCAACCGTCTCAACCCGTCGACTCGCCTTTGCCTGGTTTCAGTCTTGGGGGGAGGGGGGCAGGTGGTGGGCTCATACGTACCGGTATCCCTCGTTGCCGCCCGAGTGCGAGATGCGTACGAGCCTCTCCTCCCCGGGAAACCCATCGTCGCCGTCCAAGAACTCAACCTCGAACCCGCAATAGTAAGCGTCGCCCTGGTGGGCCAGCTCCGGCCGCTTCCTGAATATTTCCTGGATAACGTCCGGTTTGATCCACGTGTTCCCATGCAGCTTCACTGCGGATGCTGTGCCCAGGGCGCTGTGCGCAACGCCCAAGAGCCCCTTGACAAGATCGAGCGACGTCGTCCAAAGCCCAGCTGCGCCCTGCTCCGGGTACACGTGGAAGTTCTGCCCGTTCTCAAGAGGGTAGGTGCCATTCTGATAGGCCGTCGCGTAGTTTTCTTCGGACTGCTGCAGAGGCACCGCGTCACAATAGAAGGACCGTGTCATTCCAAGCGGATCGAGAACCTTTTCTTTCATCAGCAACGCGTACGAGGCAAAGCCCTGGTCACGAGCCATGTTCTCCAGCATGGCCTGCAGAACTGTCGAGCCCCCGCCAGAATACTCGCGCTGTACACCGGAAATGCCGTGCACACACACCGGCGGGCTGTTGGCGCTGCCCAGCCCTCCCTGGAGAACCTCGGCTGACGTCTTGATGTGATCGCTCTGGGGCGAGTAGCCCATGAAGCCCGACGCCGTTGTTCCAGCGGTGTGGGATAGAAGCTGGGTGATGGTCACCCTGTCTAGCAACTGGGCAGAAACATCCTCAGGCACGCCTCTGCGCACCGAGTTTTGCAGGATTATATCATACGCCGCTTTGTCGAGGTTTGTCTTGACAGGTTCATCCAACGACTTGATAATTCTGCCAATTGTGTTAGCAAGACATGGCCCAGCCGCTGCTCAATCCCACGGCATAACTCTTTGCTTTGGATATGCTACGAGTACTGCACAACTACACCGTGGATCCAGTCTCGTGTGACAATCCGGCTCTCGTGTCAACTGGAGGCGCTTCAGGCCAACAGCAGTGCATTGGGCTAGGGTGGAGGAGTGCGCGAGAGAGATACGAACCCTTCACTGTAAAAATGTAGGATGGCCAGGCTCTGGAAGGCCTTGGAGACGGAGCAGGCTTGAAAGAGCGTGTTCTCGTCAGGGCAAGGCCCTCCGGGCAGCCTTCTTACCCCCCATCCGGCATGACGGATATCTGGAGGTGTCTGTGCAGCCGGATCGGAGCCATGGGTTGTGGTTGAGCGCGCCGCCGCAACAGTGGCGCCGGGTGTATTATACTGCTCAAGACCTTGATGTTAGCATTTAGCTCAGGAAGTATCGCGCCATTATGTGAGTAGTGCATGTTCCCGAGACTTCTCCTATGGAACACTCTTCTCTGTCTGGTGCATCCAGAACATTGTTGGCTGTGTCTTGTTGTATCTCCGGGGCAAGGGGGGGGGGCTACGGTGGCTACTCTCGAGATGAAATCAAATGGAATCATGATAGTCGAAGGTGTCATAATGCGAGAAAGTCACAGACCCAAGTCGATATGTCACCATCTGGACTGCCTTTCCCCTTCTCAGCCCTCTCTCGAATTGCGAGGGGGGTGAGGGTCCGGGTGAGTTGCTTGTAGAATTGGCCCTGGTCAATCATGGTCACAGTTGTGTGCGTCCTTGGGGGATGAATAGAGTTCAGCTGGTCGGCAGCAAGATGTGCTATAAAGTATCTGCGGTGGATGAGATGATGAAGCTGAGGTGTAAGACGGGCTGCTTCTAGTCCGAACCTGTCACCCTTGCTTGACACTAAGTGCGTGCATAAGCAGCCAGCCACCTGTCCCACCTCGTATACGTGACCACATTGCCAACCCAAATCGGGCATAAGAAATTATCCCATAGTATCCCACAGCAGGTTATCCCATAACGGGTTATACCATAACGGGTTCTCCCACTAGAGGTTATCCCACAAGAGTTTATCCCACAAGAGGTAATTCCACAGGAGGTATGAGTCCATCCTGTGCGATTATCCCGTAGGAGACGGGAAGTTATCCCACAGGAGGTTATCCTACTGGACGTTGTCCCATTGGAGGTTGTCACATACGGTAGCAGGTTATCCTATGGTAGATCAACCCGCGAGAGGATGTCAAGTGAGAGGGTGTACTGTGTGAGGTTTTCTGCAAGCCGTTCTCCAAGAGAAGACCAGTACGTTCCTGAGACGACGACGATGGGAGGCTGGAGCATTGCGAATTACAGGGTGATAAAGAGACAATCAGCGGTTCTTGCCCTGGATGACATACAATTTCAGTACAACAGTGACCCACCATCGCAACCTCACGATCATTTGTTTGCAGGGTGAGTAATAACAGAAGACAAACATTATCGGACGAGTAGGTCGAGTGAGCCACGGCTCTGGGCTCTGGGCTCAGGGCTCAGCAAGCAGATATTTAAGAACTTCCAGAACTTCAAACAAATCTTTCCCTTTTTTGCACTCGATAACTTCCTTTCCAAGTTCTCGACCATCAATTGATTGCCCATACAGACATCTCTACAACTAAACAAAACAATAAACACCCACTCGGACCATCAACACCACACGGTCCACCATGAATACACCTGTTCTTCTCTTCCTGACCTTGGTGGCCTTGGTGGCCAACTTGACCCTCGCCATTCCTACCAACCCTGGCAAGGTCTTCACGACCATTACCAGCGGTGTCGTCAACTCCGGCGTCGAGGGCACCCTTACGGAGTTAACCATCGCCCCGGAGAAGACTGGTAGCGGAATCGACTACAGCGTTGAAGACATCCCCCTCGGCCCTGAGTTCATGACCTTCACCGTAGTCAACAAGCACACTGCGAACATCAGCACCACTCACGTGGTTGGCGCCGGCGCACCAACTGCGGTGTCGGGACCTGTCGGTGCAGGAACCATGGTAAGCAGTTTTCGGGCACAATTCAAACCCTCTCAAGAACAGACATCGCCTATCTGTGGCCTGGTTCCCCCCCATATTTGGATGAAGTTCGCCTCTCGGTGCTTTAATAGCTAATAACTCCAAATTGCTGCAGGCTCCGAATGCATCATCGTCCTTCGCTGTCCCGGTAAACTGGACCGGCAATGTGGCAGTGATTGATGCAGCGTACTCCCTCACCGGCGACGTGTCTCTGATCGAGGGGAATTACGTGCAGACCTGGAACTCCAAGATTGCGGTAACAGACGTTGACATCAGCTACGTGTAAGTCACCTTCCTCGCCGTACTGATTGATAACCGATCCACCTTGCTGAAAGAACACCGCACCAGGAACGGCTTCACGCTGCCAATCGTCTGCTACTGCAATGGAACGCAGGTCACTGGCTGTATGAAAGACCTCTTTAGCCTGGGAGATTGCCCTGTTAGTCCAAAACCCGGCACCTAGGGCCGCCCCCCCCCCCATAAGCATTGCCACGCCGGTGTCAAGCAATGAGTGCTAATAGTTTTCTCTACGCGGAAGAAATTGGATGACCAAAACGCGTGTATCAACCCCGAGCGTGGCGACGAGGTGACTAACACGGCGTCGCCGTTTTTCCAGCCCTGCCAGGGACAAGCATACACGTTCCCAAACGATCATTCTGCCAATTCCTGGTAAGCACATTCTTGTCCTTTTTCGGATCCCCGCCTTTCATGTTGCGGAAGGTTCCAGAATGCAACCCTTTAGGCTCCGTAGCAGGTGACTAACAGGTACACAGGGGCGCCTGTCAGTTCGGGGTCTCTTGCTGTGTCGGGATGGCCTGTGGCCCGGGAGACTGGACCCCCTGATTAGGAAAGGACGAATCGTGCCGCGAATGGGTGGTTGCGGCAGTAAAGAAGGGATGCTAGGGAGCGATGGCAGCATAGCAACTTTGACTCGGTGAGGAATACAAGCTGCGGTCCATAGCCCCTTGCCTGGGCTTCGCATGCGTCAAGAACAGGTAGAGCAATACCAGAGCCTCGATGGATTTCCGTTGCTTTGCTGTGTTGTGTTCCTGTCCGAGCCCGGGGGATCGTTCAACGCAGGCGGCTTAGATCATTCTGGGCATCCTCTATCTGCCTCCGTGTTTCTCTATAAACCCTCGCGGCCTCCCTAAGGGCGCGTTCCTTCCTTGGATCACCGGAACGACCATCGACAGCAACGCCGTAGTCTTGAAGCTCAACCTGGGCCGTCCTCATCGCTTCCCGGAGCCTCAACTGGCCGTCTCGCAAGTGGACCGAATAATTATCGAGAGCCTCGCGGACCTCAGGGCTGTAGACATCCTTTCTGACGTTCCACAGGGCCGTCTCCGCGTTGACCTGGCCGAGCTGAGCCTCGAGGGAGACATCGGCGGCTCGGTGCTCGAGGGAGCGAGCAATGCCGCCGTGTTTGGCCTCGAGCGAGCGAATCAGCAGAACCAGAGCCTCTGTCTGCTTCTGGAGCAGCTGAGTGAAGGCATCAGTCGCAGACAGGCGGGCGTCGGCCAACGAGTCGGACTGCCGTTGGAGGTCTGAAGACAGCTCGGCAATGCGACGCGCAAGTGACGGGACTTGCCGATGGATAAAGGAGGGATTCGTGGCCGGGAAAGCTGCCCGGGCGATCTGGACAGCCGAAGACTGGAGGTTGGAGGAGACAAGACTTGCAAGGTCCGGCACAAGCTCATTCAGGGAGGAAAGGGGAGGATTGGCCAGCAACAGTTGCAGGGTCTCTACTGCGGGCTCCTCCGGACTCGTGAGAAGCGGGGGGAGGAGCAACAACAGGTCCAGAAGTGGCTCTGGTAGTTCTGATGACCGCGGCACCGCCTTGGCCACGGTCTTTGCAGTTGGCCTGGCAGGCTCAGGGGCCACGGCGGAGGAGATGGCCTGGGCTAGCAGATGGTGCTTGGCGGACATCAGGCGATGAGTGTCAAGTTCCTGAGCAGCAGACCGAGTCAGCTTCAGCAAATAGAAGACTTGATAATCGGGTTCAGTTGGAATGCACCTCGCGAACGGCACCCCTTTCCCTTGCGACGTGACTCTTGTCATCCTTGGTCGTGCCGTCAGGATTCAGTATCGCGGTGGTAAGAGTGCTGTACAGGGCTGCAAACTCGGGGTTGTTCTGCAGCACGGCCTCCTCAACTGGAGGCAGCATTGTGTAAAGAGCTGAAGGGTGCAGTGAGTCCAGGCAAGGAAATCACTGATGATGATACAACAGTGTGTTTGACCGAGATCGTTGATGGGCCTTAACGCGTGCCCGGCGATGGCATGGGATACTTCGTCAAGCATACAGTTTAGCCTGCCTGTCCAAGTACCTGCTGTGTAGCTAGGTAGCATTCCTGGCAATCCACCCAGGTACCTTACGTACCCGTCTATGCATGTCAGAGCCGTTTGACTAGAGCGTTTGTTGGCTTACATAACCACCTATCCGGACCAGTCCCAAAATTTTGGGAGGTCGGCATCTGATCTACTGGGCCAGGCACTGGACTACGTCGGACGGCGGAGAGAGAGAGCAAGGCACCTTACCAGCAACATTTTCCAACCACGTTCCCAGGCCAGCAAGCGAACGGTTCCATTCAGCCGCCCTATCGCGACTACGACCACGACCACGACCACGAGACGTGTGGTGGAGCCGAGGACCGCGTTGCACACCCATGGCAGCAGTATAACGACATCACTCCAGCCATGTCCTCGACTCTGACGCCTCTGCGGGCCGCCCTGGCCCGACCGACGGCGACGCTCAGCTCCGCGCAACCCATATGCCAACGCGCTGCGAGGGCCTTTGGCACGTCGTCCGCCCTCCTCGCCACCGGCTACCCCTACCAGGGCGTGCCGCGCGACAACCACGGGCTCTCCATACCCATCCCCAAGCCCAGCTCCAAGTCGCCCGAGATCCCGCCCTACCCGTACGGCCCGCGCCAGGTCTACAAGCAGTCCAACGGCGGCCTCTACGGCTCCTCGCGCATCCAGTTCGGTAACAACGTCTCCGAGAAGCACGACGTCAAGACCCCTCGCAAGTGGCGCCCCAACCTCCAGCGCCGCCGCCTGTGGAGCGACTCGCTGCGCTGCTTCGTCCAGACCAGGGTCACCACGCGCGTGCTGCGCACCATCGACAAGGCCGGCGGCCTGGACAACTACCTCCTGGGCGACAAGAGTCAGCGCGTCAAGGACCTGGGGCCGTGGGGGTGGAAGCTGAGGTGGAGGATCATGCAGAGCGAGACCGTCAAGCGGAGGTTCGCCGCCGAGAGGGCGAAGCTGGGGCTGGGGCCCAAGTCCGACAGCGCCTTGCAAGAGGAGGCCCTGCGCGAGGCGGCCCTCATGGGCATAGTATCCGTTGGCGCGCCTGCGCATCAGAGTCAGCAGCTGATGGCCGAGACTCAGCAGATGATAGACGGAGACAAGGACTTCGTCATTGGCAAGGATGAAGGCTTCATGAAGGAGCAGGTGCCATGATACCACGTCCACATACACAAATGTAAAAGTACAGAATCCATCAAGACCACACCGTGTCCCATTCTATACATGCCTGTGTATATTTCTGTTGAGACCTCGGGGACCATGGTGGCCGGGGTCATGTATATCTACAAATCGAGTACACAACACCAGGCCTCATCACTTGACTCTATTCTTTATTCTTTTCGCCTCTTTTCAGCACCAAGTCGACTTGATCGTATCAAGCTGCACCGTTTCACAGACTACGCCTCTAGAACCGCAGGTCCCAACCGATCTTGGGTCCTATTTTAGGTAGCTCGTCGGCCACGCTCTGTACATCCTTGTCGCCGCGGCCGCTCAGACATATGACCACGTCTTCGTCAGGCTTCATGGTCTTGGCCAGCTCGATGGCCCCGTAGACACCGTGCGCCGACTCCAGCGCAGGGATGATGCCCTCCAGCTGGCTGATGAGCTTGAAGCCGAGGAATGCCTGCTCGTCCGTGGCGGCGACGAACTTGGCGCGCTCGCTGTCCTTCCACGAGGCCAGCTCGGGCCCAACGGCGGGGTAGTCAAGACCTGCAGACACCGAGTGCGTGTCCTGGATCTGCCCGTGCTCGTTCTGCAACACGTACGTTTTGACACCGTGCAGCACGCCCTTGGAGCCCGCTGCCAGCGTGGCCGAGTGGCGCAGGGTGTCGATGCCATCACCGCCGGCCTCGACCCCGAGGAGCTTGACGGAGGGGTCGTTGGAGAAGGGGAAGAACATGCCGGTGGCGTTGCTACCACCGCCGACGCAGGCCACGACGGCGTCTGGCAGCTTGCCCCGCTTCTCCAGCATCTGCTGCTTGGTCTCGTTGCCGATGACGGACTGAAAGGTCCTCACTATCGTTGGGAAGGGGTGTGGGCCGATCGCAGAGCCGATGATGTAGTGGGTGTCCTCGAGCTGGACAACCCAGGACCGCATGGCCTCGTTGACAGCGTCTCGGAGCGTCTTGCTGCCCGACTCGACGGCGACCACCTTGGCGCCGAGAAGCTTCATGCGGAAGACGTTCAGTGCTTGCCGTCTCACGTCCTCCTGTAGCTGTGGTCAGTACGAGGGCAGCGTCACGCAAGGGCCAGGAACAAGACTTACGGCACCCATGTACACTGTGCACTCCATGCCAAACTTGGCACACACGGTGGCAGTCGCGACACCGTGCTGACCCGCTCCGGTCTCAGCAATGATCTTTGTCTTTCCTAACCTCCGCGCGAGCAGGATCTGACCAACGGCGTTGTTGATCTTGTGGCTCCCGGTGTGGTTGAGGTCCTCCCTCTTGAGCCAGATGTTGGCACCGCCAGCGTACTTTGTCAGCCTGTCGGCAAGATGGAGCTGGCCTGGGCGGCCCATGTACGGGTAGTATGAGCGGAACTCCTCCCAGAAGGCCGGGTCGTCCTTGATCTGGTTGAAGCCCTCCTCGAGCTCGGAGAGGCAGTCCATCAGCGACTCGGGCACGTACTGCCCGCCAAACTCACCGAACCGCTCCGGGATCTTGCCATGCAGCGCGGCCAGCTGGGACACCAGCCCGGCATCATCGCCGTTGACTTGGTTGTCTGAAATGACGGCGCTCACGGTGGGCTGGGCGTTGGGTTCCTTGGCCTGAGAAATTGCCTCGACAACGCCGACCTCCCTCGTTAGGCCCTCCTCGGGAGTCCTCCCACAAAGGTACGAGCAGTACTCCTGGACGGCCTTGTAGCGCTGGTCCTCGGGCGCCTTTTGCAATGTGGTGACGATCATGCTGCCCACAACAACGCCGTCGGCAACCTGTGCCACGCTGGTGAAGTGGTCGCGGGTGGAGATGCCGAAACCGACCGCAGCGGGCTTGTTACCGGAGTACTTCTTGACACGCTCCAGGAGCTCGGGAAGGTGTGCGTTCATCGTGCCGAGAGCACCGGTGACGCCCTGGCGGGAGACGACGTAAATGAAGGAATCGGCGAGCTGGCAAAGGAGACGCATGCGCTTGTCCGAGGTGGCAGGGGCGATCAGAGGGATGTAAGAGAGGCTGCAGTCCACTGTCAGTAGTTGAGGTCAGGAGTAGAGGGCAGCATATGCCTCGCGTGGGATCCGGTGACTCACCCGCCCTTGGAACACAGCTTGCGGAAGGAGATGGCTTCCTCAGGAGGCAAGTCGCAGATGATGAAGCCATTGATGCCGGCGTCCTTGCAGTCATTCAGCAGGGCCTCCTCGCCGTAGGCGCGCAGAGGGTTGTAGTAGCCCATCAGCAGGACAGGCGTCTTCAGGCCTCTTTTCCGGGCATCGCGAACCATCTGGAGGGTGCTTGACAGGGTGACGCCATTCTCAAGGGCGACCTGGTCACGGTCAGCGGGGGCCAGGGGCAGAGGACAGCGGGACTGCAACGTCTCGTAGGGTAGGAAGAGTCGATCCACTGACTGTATTGGAGGTCTGGATAGTCGGGCCGTCTGCTATGGGGTCTGTAAAGGGTATTCCGAGCTCAATGATATCTTGGGAAGCGAGTCTGCGTCAGTAACCAGGCCAGGACGGTGGCGACAGAGAGAGCTTGACGCGGCGTACCTGCACCTCCCCTCTCCATAGACAGGCAGATATCGGCCGTGTCCTCGGGCTTGGGGTAGCCTGCTGTCACATAGGTGACCAGTGCACTCTGTTGGGAGTCACGAGCATTGTCAGCCAGGTTGTACGGTGGTGAGCAGGAACAAGTCCAAAGACCAACTGCCAAGGTGGGGGTTTGGCTTACCCGTTTCTCGGCCTTGCACCGTTGAAAGGTCTGCTTGATGGCCTCCATATTGTATTTGCTTCACCTATTGACGACTGGACAGAGTGTGCGGGTTCAATTGGTGAGGAACGGGAGGAATTGGGAATTCTGGAGGCGAGGCTGGAGGGCAAGGTGAGGGAAAGAAAGTAGACGGATAATTGAGTCACCAGAATTAATCCTAATCCTAGACTGTGTACGTAGTGCAGCTCCCCGCTGTGCAGGAACAGGCGTTGGACTCATCATTCAGACTCCGATGCGGCACCGGGATCCTTCACCCCTGCACCCTGCACCTGCATGCCACACTTTGCGCCCCTGCAGAATCGACTACCTAGGTACCTAGGTATGAATTATTTCGAAATGGCACATTCGACATCTCCAACCACGCAGATATTCACAGTCCACCACCATCAACATGTCCTCTACTACAAGCCCAAAATGCGATGCCTCCTCAGCCATTCTTGGACGACATCTTCGTAATCCCCAGGGCCGTATGGCTCTAGAATCTCCGCCATGCATCCTTTCTTACGGTGGACCTGAAGGCCCAGGTCACGCATCAGCAAGTCGGTATACGGCTGAGCGTCGAAGACAAAGTCGGGATAATGGCTGCCATGGCCACCAGGATATCTCCACTTTCCGAATCGACTGTGCAAGACAGCCTGGTACTGCAGGTCCTCGGTAGTTGCAGGCAGGGAAAGGCCCTCACCCCTGAAATACGCGTTAATCCAGAGGGACTGTACGTGCATCGTGAGCGGGACGTTGAAGCTCATCAGGGCACCTACAAAGGCAACGTCGCGGTGCTTCAACATGTCCTGCGATGGCGGCACCATAAAGTGGTAGAGCGTCCACGGGGTCAGAGAGGTTGACTCGGGTGAGTTGACGGCGCCGTCACTAGCTGACACACCCTCCTGCTCGGTGAGCGGAACGTACTTGCTGTTCTGGACGGGCGGGTACTTCAAGCGCGGGAACCCATCGAGTATCTCCCTGTCGGCCTTATCCACGATGTGGCTCAGGCGGCTCGCTGTGGGGGCGTGCGGGATACCGAGCTCCACGTCGATGCCCTCGGGGAGGAACTTGAGCGGCGGTGTCCACTTCCAGCCCGTGACGCAGCACATAGCCTCAGACTCAAGCTCCGTGCCATCTGAAAGGTGCACACGGCGGGCCGAGAGACGGGTGACATCAGCGATGTGCACCTTGACAGGGCCACTGCGCACAAGCTCGAAGAAATCCGTATCGTAGTTCAGGATGGAGAAGCCCGACGCCACAAACATGGGGTGGCTCCAGGGTTTGATCTTGGCCGTCTCGGGGTGCGAGTCGTACTTGTTGAGGGTGAGCACGTCGTTTCCCAGGATGGACCAGAACCGGTCCGTGATGAAGCGCCCGGCTCTTGTTCCGTGCAAGAAGCTGCGAATCCTGCCGTAGCCGTCCGCAGGACCCCAGATGCAAGGGCTGAACCACGTCAACAGCCTAGTCATGACCAGCTTCTCCAGCCATTTCTTCAGTGGTGTCACGTATGGCGGAGCCATCCACGAGGGGCCGTGGCCAGACGACCTAATGACCCAGTCGACCTGGATCCCTCGCGTGGCGTAGGCATAGACGGCATCCCACCCGGACTTGGTGCCGCCAAATACGGTGACTCGCCTGGCTGTGTTCAGAGTTTCTGCATACTTGGGGAAGTCCTTGATGTGGAATACCTTGCCAAAATAAGTATCCTCGCCGTTGAATCTGGGCCTGAACGGCTCCGAGGTCAACCCGGTCGCAACCACGAGCTTCCGCGCCACGATCTGGTACTCGGCTGGGTCGTGAGCCTCCGGAGAGTCGTGGCCGTCAACCGTGCAAACTTTCAGCAACCAGCCGCCAGACTCCTTGTGCTCCGCCGAGACTACCCGGGATGTGTATCGAATCTTGTCCGCGATGCTGTACTTTTCGGCATACTTCCTAAGGTACTCGTGACAGACCCGTCCGGGAATGTGCTGTCCGGGCTTGACTCCGAACATGTCTGGGCTCATGGGGAAATCAGGATACTCGTAGGTCCCGAGCATATTATTTGTCTTCAGCCCTGGGTAAAGCCGCTCCCTCGCCCAGACCCCTCCCAAGGTTTGAGCGGACTCAAAGATGACCAGGGACTTGTTCGGACTCAGCTGGGAGAATGTCTTCGCTGCTCCCAGCCCCGCCCACCCTTTGTGTGATAATACATCAGCTTCTACCTCTCATGCTCGCGCCGATGCACTGGGCTTTGTGCGGTCAGGCTCGCCCGTCCCGGGGTGCTGTCGACTCACCTGCACCAATGACAACCAGGTCCAATTCCTCCGTCATGTTGATTGCTCGATTTGAAATGTATCGATTGAGCGGAAGAGAGAGTGGCCAGCTGGTTTGAAGGTGTTGCAGTCGCCTTACAGGATGCGGCAAGCCTTTCACATTCCTTCGCGGCTCAAGTGGATCCTCGATGCCGACTTTCCCCTTGTTGCCATCAGCTCCAGACTGGCTGGTGACCCTGCCTCCCGACCTTGAAGACAGGGGGCGGCTCCCGGTCAACAACTGATGAAATGCAAAAAGTCGTTATCTCGGCACTCCTAATGAGCTCACGGGATATACTCGGCCCTGGTTTACTTCTGCGGGCATACATATAGTTGTATCGTCCATAGGCAATCTGCGCATTCTTGCTAGAAGGAATATGAAGCTGCTTGGAAGAAATGGAAACCTTTTTCAATGGGTTAATCATATTGCTTGAAACCCATAATAACACCACATTCTCATTTAAAGGGCATGCAGTCCTGGGTAGTACCGCAAGCATGTTGCTCACTAAAGTCGTAGCTACAGTCTATTGATATGTGTCCTTGACCATATACCTTGCCGCATGAGACGCTCCAACGCCAATCCACCCTGATACTTTCCCATGGAACAATCCCCTCTGGCGACAGATTCGCCTGCCATGGGGCCACTACGACTGGACCATCTGGTTTCTTAACCCCTCTTTATCCGCAGCATAGCCTACGCCGCAATGTAGAGATAGGCAAGACTAACAATGAGTGTGGGCAGTCATACAAATTAATGGAGAAGGATCGACTTCATGCTGTCTTTGTCCCCCCTGAGAAGCCAGTGGGCATGACTACCTGACTAAAGGCCACCGGGCGCTCTTTCTATTTCCATTTTTCTCAATGACAATGCCTTTTCTTGACGAGTACAACTGCCATGTGGCAGGTCTCATCCACCTCTTGTAGAATAGCCGGCGGGACTTGACCAGGCCAACTTCCCCTCTTCTGTATCCAGATTCTTGCAGTCACTCGAAAATGGACCTCTATTGCCTGTGATTCACATTTATTTGGATATCACTCAAGGCCATGACTCGATAATACAACCATTCTCTTCTCTGCCTTTATATTGCTCAGAGTTTCCCCACCAGTGATCATTGTGTTTCTACATTTCGACGTCTCCATCTTGTACACACCTTTTCCATACTGTCGAATCTCAACTTTCACATCAAGCATCTTTAGCTGTTTATCACTCTCGGCTGATTTTTCTCATTTTCCCCCGACCTAATCGATTTTTTCAATCCCTTGGATTTTCTTTCCACATGCTATTGCAGAATTTCAGTACAACCTTTTCAGCAAAACTAATATCCATTCTTTGGCTGTACTAAAATCTTGACGAATCGCCCTCAACGAAATGGTCTCACTCGCCAAAATGCTCTCTTCCAGGAGAAGAGGATCCGAGCACCCCTCACAACACACGGCATGGCCAGCTGTACCCCATTCACTCCATCATGAGTCCTTCGAGATGGACGAGGGAAAGCTTGCTGCTGCTCAGCCGTCAGCGCAACCTCATTATAACCCCGGTAAGCAGCTTTTGGATACATTCTCAACCCCCTAAAGAGTAACCTCACCCATTCGTAGCGTATACCTAGAAAGTTTCATCAGGCTGCGGGTTTTGAGATAAGCCATGGCCATACTGTAGCCCATTCCTTCCTCTATTTGTACAGAACTACCTCCTCGACGCTTTGATCGCTTACTCCGAGTGCTGTAGGCGCAGTCACCCCTTGGCTCGGCCTCCGATCCCGACTTTCCCAGGTGCCCATGAATCGATGGACAGTCCTACTTCTTCTTGTTTTAGCCAGATTCCTGATCTCTCTCGACGGTCTGAACACAAATCTTACCACTGCCAAGACACGGGCCGAGGATGCTTGCACCAAGGTCGAGGACGTCGGAAGTTCGATGGCTTCCATGCCTCACTATCTCTCCGCAGGGGTCAACCGGATGGCTGCTGATGGGATCACCAAGGCTGTACAGGGCTTGGTTGAGATCCTCCTGATGATTCTTACTGGGGTCCAGCAGCTCATCATGTTTTTCATCGAGGTCAAGGTTGGTCTTGTTTTGTGCTTCTCGACCGCCATCGCCCGTGCAGTCCTCGAAGTTGGCGAATTCGCCATAAAGGGCGCCACAGAACTATTGAAGGATGCCGTCAAGACCATGTCAGGTAACCTGAATTCTGCCGCTAGCGGACTTGCTCACGATCTGGATACCATCAGGAATAAACTGAAAGACAGTGTTGCTTTCACATGGCTTGCAGATGAGGTACCCGACACCAGTGGCCTCGAGGATAACCTGAAAAAGTTAGATGATGTATCGATCAATACCGACGCAGTCCTTGGGAGCCTGAAAGACATCGAAAACAAGATCGACTATGACAACGTCAAGAATGTAGCTAAAGAAGCGATTGCGGTTCCATTCGATATGGTCAAGCGACTTCTCAACGAGAGCTATGGTACCTGGGAGTTCGACCACTCTGTCTTCCCCGTACCCGCCAAGGAATCCCTGTCTTTCTGTTCCGACCGCACACTCGACGACTTCTTCGAGGTCCTATTCAAGATCGCCGCCAATGCGAAGATCATCGGCATCGTGGCGCTTATTGCCCTTGCTGTCCTGGCATGTGCCGTTATGGCATGGTGGGAAATCAAGCGGTTCAACAGGCAGCTCCACAAGTCAGAGACGCTCATCAACCGCGAGCCCATGGACATCGTCTACATTGCCGGCCGACCTCTGACGGCTGGCACGGGGGTCTGGCTATCCGAGAAGCTCTCGGCAGATCGCAAGCGCCAGTTCCTCTTCCGGTGGGTGATTGCGTATGCGACAACACACACTGCGCTTTTTGTGCTGGCTCTAGCCGTGACTGGGGCCTTCTCGTGCCTCTGTCAGTGGACCGTCATGAGGGCCATCCAACAGGAAATCCCAGCTCTCGCCGCCACGGTCGGAGACTTTGCCGGCGATGTCGTGACTTTCCTGGAGCATGCTTCCACGAAGTGGGCCAACGACTCCAACGGCGTCATCCTCGAGTTTCAAGGCGACATAAATGACAAAATGTTTGGCCATGTAAGGAACGCCACCCACGCGGCCAACGACACCATCGGCAAGTTCGACGACACCATGCACGAAGGGCTCAACAAAGCCTTCGGCGGCGTCCCCCCGCTGGAGAAGTTTCTCAGCGATATCCTTGACTGTCTCATCGGCAACAAGCTCGATTCGGTCCAAAAAGGGTTGACATGGGTGAACGAGCAGGCTCGAGTCACGCTTCCGCTGTTTCCCGTGGATGTCTTCTCTCTCGGCGCCAACGACTCGACCAGCGGCAACTCCAGCGCCACGAAATTCCTGTCGACAACAAGCTCATCCGTCACTGACGAGATCACAGGTGCAGTGGACAGTGTGGTCGAGACGCTTTGGAGCAGTATCATCCAGCAGGTGGTGATCTCGATAGCTCTTTTTCTAATCTACGTAGCCTACGTCTTCTTCGCTGGCGCTCAGGCGGCGGTTCGTATGGCCATGGGCGACCGGTACGTAACGTCTTCCAGAACTAAGACGCTGGTCGATAGTGAATGCAGAAGCTAACGATGTGCTGGGGCAGGGACCACGAAGACGAGGACCGGAGATGGCAACAGTCTTATGCCGGTACAGAGTCCAAGTTGGAGTCACCAACTCCACGATATCCTGGAATCGACGGGGGCGGGCTAGTTGAAGAGACTCCGGTTGGTATGCCGGCAGGGGCCCGTGACTAGGACCCATTCGCGGACCGAAATAGCAAAGCCGGTGAGCAGATGGGCTATACGCCGGAGGACTCGAGGAACAGGGCATGCATTCTGACATCCCAACGCGGATACTCCAAGCAGAACCAGCATGGTCGTGGGCACATGCTCGTGTTTGGTGCATTTGGCGATGTTCCTACCACCACATATTGAAGGACGGTCCTATGTTGAGAAAAAAGTACATAGAAAATTACGAGACAACTATTTGACCAATGAGAACTGGCCACTTGACTAATTAGATCATAAGAAACTCCTTGCTTTCCATACTATCAATTGCCCACACTTGTAGTAAGTCTGGCCTGTTAGTACATTGCAGTGTAGGCTAGGCTTAAGAAAACCAAACAGCCCAATCATAAAAAGTATCTTACAGTAAGCAAACCTACAAGAGGCTATCACATAGGAGATTATCCCATAACAGCTCATCTTGTAGGGGTTGATACTAAGGGGAACAAATCTTATAGGAAGGTGCATATTGGTTTTCTGGTGTGAGCTGAATGCCGGAGGATATATTGATTTGGTTTAGACTGTGATCTCTCAATATCCATTTCTTATTTTGATATTGAGGCATCAATTTGGTCATTACATTCATACAGGCACACGTGTGTACTGCATGTCCCAGTACTATATCAACGTGACAGATTGAGCCTTTTAAGGGCCACATAGCCACTTACGTCCTTACGAGCAATTGGTCTGCAAAGTGACAAAGCCGAGTGGACACTTCCTGCATGAGTTCAATGTTGTGTCCATGACAAGGACTCCGCCTTGGCATTGTCTTTCTCACCCGTGGGCAGAATTATTGTATTGGCTTTGTCTTCCTGGACATTCATTTTACATTGATGCATCTAATTCTGTGGGGAGAGATGCGTCCAATGCATCTTCCAGCATTCCAATCCATCTCTATCCTGAGTGGCAATGACGATGTGTATGTCTAAAGACCCAAGACAGCATCCAAGACGCCGTGTGAGTGTATATAAACGCCTTACAGGACTGGCTGAGAGACAGCGGTCTCGAGACCTCAGTCCTCCATATTCAAGTCAGGATCAACCTCCGTCCCGAGGTCTCTGTCCTCCAGAAACCTCCTCCCCAGCAGTTGGTCAGGCAAGTATTCCTGCCTGACCCTGCCGTCCTTGTAATTCGGATTATATTTGTACTCCTTTCCGTAACCCATCTCCTTCATCAGCCTCGTCGGCGCGTTCCTCAGATGTATGGGGATCGGCAGCCCAGCCACGCCCGGCTCGCGCAGCGCAGCATAAGCATTATTGAGCCCGCGATACGCACGCGTGCTCTTCGGGGCGAGGCACAGAGCAACTGCACAGTGGCCCAGGGGGATGCGAGCTTCTGGCATGCCGATCTTCTCCACAGCGGTGTAAGTCGCCGTGGCGAGAGACAGAAGCGAGTTATCAGCGAGTCCCACATCTTCGGATGCGATGACCACCATGCGGCGGGCGACAAACAACGGATCTTCGCCTGACTGCAGCATGCGCGCGAGGTAGTAGAGTGCCGCGTCACTATCGGAGCCTCGTACCGCCTTGTGGAAGGCCGATATCGTGTCATAGTGCTGGTCGCCGGCCCTGTCATACACCAGGGTCTTGGTGAGCGCTGCTTTGATGTCTTCCTTTGTGAGCGGTGACGACGGGTCAGCCGGCGGTTTGGAACTGAGTGATATGGCGAGTTCCAGGAGATTCAGGGCGGTCCGGGCGTCACCGTCTGCGAAGGCAGAGAGATAGGTGAGCAGCTCCTCGTCGACGAGGGGCGGCAGCTTTGACGGGTCGTTTTCGAACGCATGTTTCAAGGCCCTCGTCAAGATGTCCCGAACGTGCTCGTTTGAAAGCTTCTGCAAGGTAAAGGTCCGACAGCGGGACAAGAGGGCGGCCTGGATCTTGAAGGATGGGTTCTCGGTGGTGGCGCCGATCAGGGTGATGGTGCCAGCCTCGACAGGCTTGAGGAAAACGTCCTGCTGAGCCTTGGTGAAGCGGTGTATCTCGTCGCAAAAGATGATTGTCCTCCTCCCGGTGAGTGACAGCTCGTTGGCAGCGTCTTGGAACAGCTTCTTGCACTCTGCGGCGCCGCTGGACGTGGCATTGATCTCGATGAAGCGACTCCCGACCATGTTGGCAATAACGCGGGCTATGGTGGTCTTGCCTGTGCCCGACCCACCCCACAGTATGATGGACGGCAAGGACTGAGACTCGATTAGGGCCCGCAAAACGCCGTTGGGCCCGACGAGGTCCTGGCCGGCGATATCGTCGAGGGTAGTCGGGCGCACTCGTTCCGCCAGAGGGGCGTTTGGGTTGGACTTGTGTCTCTTGACCGGCGGCGCAAGCAGCGACAGAGGCTGAGCCTCTGTCATGGGGGTGTCCTGCGGGGAGCCACCGCGAGCGGCCTGGGCGGGTGGCGAGCTGCCCGGCCCTTGGTCGAAGGATCTCTTGACGCCGATGGTTTTGACAGTCGAGTAGCCAGGGGACGGCCTCGCTGTGGAGCTGGTCGAGCTGTTCACGACCGGAGTCAGGACCTTGGAGGTGGTGGCCTGTCGTTTGGCAGCGGGCGTGGCGAAGAAGTCTGCTGCAGACCTCTTCATCGTGGACGCGGGAGGAGGGCCCTGGGGCTGCGGTTGTGATTGCGTGACCGACTGTGTCTGCGGTTGTGATTGCAATTGAGGCTGTGACTGTGGATTTGTCTGGGATGGCGAGGACTTGGAGCTGGTGTTGCTGCTAGGGTTGGCAGCGGTCGGGGCAGCGTCGATGAGGAAGGTCGTGCAGCCAGAGTCGATGTGACTGTTGATCTCGGAGGATTTGACAGTTTGGTTGCATATTGGACAGAGCACCATTGTAGCAGGAGAGATATTCGGCGAACTGTAGGAACTAGGAGGAAGAAGGGGGCCCTTTGTGTGCGGCCGGGTATCAAGAAGCTGGGTTTCTGGCCGAGACGGAGGTTTGGAATTGAAGTCGTGACTGACAATGGGAAGTGAAGTTGAGGTTGGGGTACGCGTAAATTGACCGACTGTGACGCGCCTCGAGGCAAGCTTCCCCCACGTTTTCCTGGCGGCAAATCAGGGCAAGGGGCAGCCAAACTCAATGCTACCCACCTTGGGTACCTGGTACTTCTTCTGTATTAGTCACTCGATGATGCATGTTGATGCATGTGGTGATAATTTAAGAATTAAATATGTGTGCACATATACAGCCTATGTAAATGTACATGTATGCGTGTGTACATGTATATACACATGCTCGACCCAACCAGAGGGAAATCCCCCGCCGCCCTCCATCCTTCCCTCACGAGAGAGAGGCCCAGACGCCGCTGCAATGCAAAGTCTCAACGCTCGTGTACACAGATGCATTCCCGTCCCAAGTAGTATCCCGTGCTGTCCCATCCTGCCCTCTCCCTGTATGATGCCAGTTGATGCTAATGGTCCCGTCCGCCCTTCTATCATTGCCCGTGCCCGCCCCTTCCCTCCCTGTTTGTACCTGGCCCATGGTTGTCAAACAACCCAATATCTCTCTCTACATCTTTCTTTATCGGATGCCCTGCCTCCAGTTCTCAACGCGGTCGGAATAGGCCTGCGAATTGAGGCCCATGTTCATCGGTGTGCCGGCCTGCATCCCATAGCCACCGTGCATGCCCCCAGCAAAGCCCACTCCCGCTCCGTACGCCGTCTGGTTGTGCGCGTACCCTCCCGCGGCTCCGATCCCTCCTCCAAAGGCACCGTACCCTCCTCCTGACGCCAGCAGGCTGCCGTTGACAAAGGGCGTGGGCTCCTGGTACTGCGGCTGCTGCAGTAGACCACCATTGTATCCTCGCCCAAAAGTGTTGCCTTTCGAAAAGACCGGGTTCATGCCATCCGGCCCGACGTTGGGGTTGCCGTAGTTGCCAGCAGCGCCGATCAGATTCGTTGCGTTGCGCTGCGCCCCCATGCGTATCCCGCCGGCCACCGGGGGCTGCCCGCCCTGTCCAAGCTGCCCCATGCTCATGCTCGCTCGAAGATTGTGGCCCTGAGGCTGTCCAAGGGCCCCAACCAGCCCGTGCCCACCGCTGCTGTCGTTGAACCTTCCGCCCTGGTAGCCACCTGCTTTCATAACGCCGCCACTCGGGTCGCGCTGCGTCTTCGGGACCTGAGCCCGGAATACGGCCATCTTCGCCGACTGCTCGCGGGCTACGCGCGACGCCTCACTCTCCTTCCGCAGACGTTCGGCTTCGCGGGGGTCCATCCTGCCTTGTGGGCCCTCCATCGGGTTCGCGCGGAGCACGTCCGCCATGTCGAGACGGCTCGAGACTGCGCCCCTTTGACTACCGCCAGACACAGCCCGTATGCCCATCTCCTGCTCGCGGGCCTCGCGCTCGGCTTGCAGCCGCCGCCGACGCTGGCCAAGAGTCTCTTCCTCCTCGGCTGGAGGTGCTTGGGCCTCCTTGCCCTTCCCCTTGTCTGCAGCCTGCGCGCTATTCTTGTCCTCCTCGCCGCCTATTCCCAGCTCGCCAAGCAGCTCGGTCGAGAAGGCAGTGCTCACCGGCCTGGCGCTCGGAAGTGGGTTGTCGGCCTCTTCCTTGGCACGGAGTCTCTTCATGCGCTGGCCAAGGGTCTCGCCCTCTATATCCTCGGCCGCTTGCCCCTGGCTTCCCATACTTGCAGTCCGAGAGTGCGGCCCAGACGCACCGGGGCTGACAGGTTGCAGGAGGCGAGGGCTGTGGGTCCCCGGCATCAGCGTCATTCTGGTTCCGCTCGCGCCTGGCTGTAGGTACATGCTGGGAGCAACATCCCTGCCCTGTAGCCTATCACGTCTACGGGACAGCGGCTCGTTGTCCTCCAGGTCACGCTTCTCCATCAGGCCCAAGGGCCTGCTGATCTCCTGAGCAGCAACGGCCATGTCACGCTCGGTGGCGTTGGGCCCTATCTGTTTTTTGGCTGCCAGTAGGCCGAGCGGCACATCCTCGTCGTCTGACTCCTCTGGCTCGTCCGGATCGGCAGCCCACGCAAGATTGACCTTTTTGCTCTTGCGAGCCCGTGCCTCGATCTGCGCCACAGCGTCAAGCTCCAAGAGTGTGCTGTGAAGGCCGCTGGCATTGACTATTGGGTTGCGGGTGCGGTTCTTGTGTTGCTGTTTGCGCAGTTGCAGCTCTGCCAGGAGAGTCGTGGGAGGGCCAGTGTAGACTTGTTCCTCCTCGGATTCAGACCCCTCAGCCTCCTCGTCGGGGGCCAGAGCTGAGCGCTCGTCAGCCTCAGGGGACGAGTCCCTGTCACCACGGCCTGACCCAGACAACTTCGAGCGGGCGTCCTCGTCTCTTTCTGCGAGGAGATTGGCACTGCTCTTGGACTTGTTACGCCCTGCTAGCAGAGACCACACGGACTTCCGCTTCTCGGCCTCTGGTACAGCTAGGGAGGCCGTGCTCTTTGATGTCATGGGACCGCTCCTTTCACCATCACCGCCTACGTCTTCAGCTGTCAGCATCATCCTGCTCTTGCGGTTGCTCTTGTTGCCGAGCCCGTAGACTTCGGGGCCCAGACGACCAGCAAATGCATGGTCTGTGAAAGCGTTGACCGGCGCTGAGGCTGCCGCATCGAGGATGCTGTCAAGGGTCTTCATTGCGGAACCGTCCTTGACTTCTATCTTTGGACTCTCGCCCGGCAGGTCGAAGAAAACGCTAGCGCGCAGCTGTGGTGGGAGATCTGAAAGGTCCATGCGAGATCTGCGTTGGTCAGGGTCTCGTAGCTTGCCAGGACGCCGTAGATGTTGTACTTCGGAGGCATCTGCCGATTGTCCTTGGGAAGAAGGTCCGGGCTCTCCAGGAGCGACGAGCGCATCCTGGGGACCACGGCCATGGGAGCTGGAGTCGATGGAGCTCGCTGGTCTGCCATCCCCCATCAAATCTATTGGGCCCTCGCCTTCCAATGGGTCAGGCAGCCAGGCCCTGCTCTCCCGAGCTGCCTGTGGCATCTGGCTCAGCACCTGACTGCGCCGCATGTTGCGCTGCGTGGATTTGACCCCCTTGCCAAGTTTCGGGGGAAGGTTCAACATGGCCGGGACGCGCGCAGGATAATAAAGCATCTGTTGGCCTGTCTCAGGGTCGAGGTACGACTGCGGCCGCGCCCTTGGCATCTGTGACTGCCTCTGCTGATGTGGCCGCGGGTACTGGGCCTCTTCTGGCTGCACAGGGAATTGTTCGGCCACCGTATCAGGATCACAATGCATACCGTCGAAATCGGCGAAGGCGTTGTCCTCGTCTTCAGTGTCTGGCGAGCCGCTGCCGCCAGATCGTTGCTCAGCCGGGGGTTCGTACTCGTCCCGGGCCCGGACTGAAGGGGGGTCCTGGGGGTTCCGCAGCTGGAAATTTGCATCCTCGTGGTTATCCCAATATGAATCCGCAGAGTGATCCAGCATTGGTGTCCTGTCCAGGTCCATTGAAGCCCGCCTCGCCATCTCCTCGGCGATTTCTATGTCTGTCGCGTTTGGTTCGACGTGTTGGTGGGCCCTCGCGAGTATGGCATCATCATCGTCTCCGAGGTCTTGTAGGTTGGGAACCGTCCGATCAGCTTCATCCATTGCGTCCAGGGTCAAGGCGGATGGGGGCTCCATCTCGGCGATCTCGGCGAGGGAGAGAGGGCCGGAACGATTGCTCTGGACGCTGTGAACGCTCTGCATACTATGTACACTCCGCACAGAGCCCTTGCCAGGGCCAGACCTTGTCATGGACGAGGCCAAAAGGTTGGGGAATGCCTCGCCGTCGATGGTTTCAGGCTTGCTCCTGGTGCTGTTTGCCCTCGACAAGGCGCCGCTGCTCTTGCTTGCGCTCCTGAGGCGGCCGGTGAGCGACTGGGTAGGGCTCATGATGTACCCGCCAGGAGAATAGCCCCCGAGCCTTGCCTCAGTGTTCAAGCCGACAATGGAGCTCTGGCGGGCGAACAAGGGTGCTGGGGCGATGCCGGGGGGGCTGTCGACGCCGAAATCGCCGCCGCTCCTGACGCTCGCGGCGAGGATGGACGAGCGACGGCTGTCGCTGCGCTTCAGCTCTTCGTGGGCGTTCCTGATGGCGTCCTCTATGCTGCTCGTCATGGAGAAGCGCTCGGCTGTCGCCTCGAGGGCAGCTATGTTGCCGGTGTAGGAGCCGGAACGAGCGTTCACCACGTTATCGGGTGCAGGGTGGCGCAGGACGGAGTGCGTGGAGGCGCTGCGGATGACTGGCGACAGTGGTGGCTCGACGGGGGAGGAGGTCGGCGAGGACGGGCGCGGTGGCAGTGGGTGGTGGGGGTTAGGGCGTCGCACTGCAGGCCTTATGATGCCCGTCTCCGGGGTGGATGCACCAGAAGTTCGGTTGGAGTGGGAGACAGGGAGGGTGGTGTTGATGTGTAGCGGCGAGGTGGAGGAGTTGGCCAGACTGGCGGTTGAGGGAGAAGCAAGGCCGTCGAGGGATCGGTCCTCGGGGATGAGTTCTAGCTCATGCCTGGGGCTGGACAGAATGTCTTGGTCCTGGTGGAGCGGATTGGCATGTTCGAGCGAGTGGCGGGGGTTGGAAATGGAGTCGAGGCTGGAGGGCGTTGATGGCGAGGCCGGCGAAAGCATCGTTTGCCCCTTTTCGGGGCTATCGTTATCGCCTGGCAGTGTGGGTGCAGGGCCATCAGATGTGCCAATGTCAGAGGCTCCATTACCGACCGCAGCGATGGGGCTGGTGGCTCGTGTTGACGGCTCCTGCGCCTGCACCTGCGCCTGTGCATGTGGCTCTACGGGACTGGGTTGTGGGTGGGCGTCGACACCGTGCGTGCCGACGTCGTGATGCATTGCTGCGGCGGGCCAGAAGCAGCGGTGCGCGGGTCACGTCGCCGTGGTTTGCAGACGCGACTGCGATGGCAGACTTACTACCTAGAAGCAGGTAGAGAGCGATGTCACGGATGCGGGATGGAGCAAGTAGTGTGGCTGTCCAGGTGGACGGGTGGGCTTCTCAGTGAGCCGTGGTAGCGAGAGTGTGGAGAGAACGAGGCAGCGACTGTCTGTGTCTGGTTGGGAAGGACATGGTCTGGGGCGTGATATCGTCGCGGTCCCCAGACTCGCTCGTCCTGGTCGTGGTTGCGGCTCGTGGCCTTGGCCTTGCTGGTCTAGCTGGTCTAGCTGGTCCTGCGGCTCGCCTCGCCGTGGCTGGAAACACAATAGAGGAATGCGCCCGTTGTCGTCGATGTGATATGGCGTCGCGTGTCCAGGACTGAATGGAGCAAGTGCCAGTCCAGGTCCAAGTCCAAGTCCAAGTCCAGTCCAGTCCAGTCAAAGGCTGGGAAGAGGGCGACGGGAAGGGAAAAAGGGCTGGGTAGTGTTTGTCCGCTGCTCGTGTTTCCTGAGTCCGCCCGGTGGACATGGGTGTGGATGGGTGTGCACTTCAAGGTAAACGTAAACTGTGAACATGGATCTGGGGTTTGGGTGTTTGGGATCTGGATGGATTTGGACTTTGGTGGATATGGGTACGGGACATGGTCTGGATGGAAATGGAGGCACGCGAGTGGAGAGCAGGGGGAGTAGGCCAGGGGTGGAGGGGGGGCGGCGAGCGACAAAGACGAGAGGCACACCCGCCGTCCGCCTGCCATCGACCAGCGAGCCTGCCTGCCAAACCCGACTACGACTATGTACCGGCGCTACGGACGGTACCTGACGCACGGGCTGATTCCAATCTTGCTTTTCCTTCTTGTTCCCTTCTATTTTGATTTTTTCTTTCTCTGGGTTTTTCTTTTTCCCTTTGTCCGTGCTGGGCTGTATCTGGGCAGATTTGCACCGTCCTTCCATTTGCTAAGGCCGTCCCCACGTCCTGGCCTTGAGTGAGTGAGGTGGCTGCAGCACTGGAACTTTTCTGTGTTGGCCCCATCCCCCTCGACTCATTAATTCAATCCAAGCGTGTCGCGTAACCCCGAGCCGGTGGTGACGGTGAAGGTGACGGTGACTATGATAAGGTTTGATAAGGCCTCGCAGGCCCCGTATTCAAGGTTTTTGCTCCTTCGCCTTGGCACCAGACGGGCCTGGCCCGGAGGAGAGCAGAGGGGTTATCACAGAAGTCAGGTAGAATTACGCTGTCGGCATGAGCTCAGCTTGTTCGTGCCCTGCATGCGATACGCAACCAAACAAGCAGACTGGCCGGCAACGCATCTGCTGCTGACTGTGTCGCGTGCCCCCGTTGGCCACACACATAATAAACCACCACGCGCAGCACGGCGGCTTATCCCCGGGCTCTTTTGGCATCCAACGTCGGTCATGGTCCTCTACTTTGCAGTACGTACGGCACGGTACTGTTCAGGCTGTGCCCTATGTAGTGCTAGGTAGATTGCCAGGCTTTCAGGCAAACCGCGGGCTTTCAGAATCTTTCCCGCATGTGCAGCTTTGGCAACATCGTGCGTGCATGAGCTGGGTTGCAGCCACACCTTGCTGCCGATAACGCCTGTCCGTCTGAGTGGGCTCCCATACGTCTGACTACCCAGGTACCCTGCCGTGCAGCATGTAGGGTCTATCTACAAGCACATTTCTTAGACAGGCCATCTATCTGCCAGGGGCACCTATCTTTCTCGTCTTATCTCATCACACGTCGCCAACGCCCAACACCACCGCAGGATGCTGGATGCCACGACTCGACGAGGAAACACGACTGGTGGCTCTGCGCCTGGCCTCATTCTCGGCCGAGATCGACGCTGTGTGTCTGTGCGAAGTTCGGCTTGTTCCGAGCACGCACCAGCCCGCATGCTGTCTGCGTACATTGACTGCAATATCATGCATGTGTACTATTTTTGAGGCTTTCAGGTCCCAGACAGCTAGGGGCCCAACGTACCACCCATTGCACATGGTTCATCAAACCGTCTGGCCCGTAACCCAGATGATAAGCGAGGTCTGTGTGCTGAGGAAACAACATCCTGCCCTCGGGGTGGCGCTTTCATTTCCTTTCCCTTACCGCGCAATCTCACCATCGCCCGAGGAACCTTGCATGTGTGAAATGAAGTATTGAGTCGTGCAGCTGTGCGAATTTCCAACGTCAGTCCGGGCGGGTTTGACTGGCCGGATAACGCACGCCTGCCCGTCATTTTGACGTACAGTATGTCCCCATGCCCAAAGATGACCTGGGCGTTGGACCGGCTTTGGGCCTGGCGTGTTTACTGTGCCGTCTGTCCAGGCCACATACACTACGATGGCTTGTGGCGTCCCCGACCACCCATCTACCGGCAGAACAGCACCATCTCAGTTCGAGCAGTCAGATATTCACGCCGTACTGCCGGCCGTCGACAAGCCCTGCCCATCGCTTCGCGCAACCCCGTCTCTATCTTCTCACCAACCTACAACTAGACCAATGCTCACCCCACTGTCCAGACTGTATGGCCCGGTCAACACTGGCAGAGATCGCACAAGTTTGGTCTCCACCGGCCGGCGCTTTTGTTCGCAGTCCTTGCCAGTCTTTGCATGGTGATCTGACTGCGGGCCTCTTCTGCCGGGCCGGTAAAATATGCCATCAAACAAGATGAAGTGGTAGGGGCTTAGTGCCACCCACCCCGTTGTGCCTTGGGGTCTGAGTAGTTCCCACCTGATGGCAAACTCCAACATCATGTCCTGTAAAGCTACGAGCGATACTCGTGAGACTTGGGATTGAATGCGCCTGTCATGAATTGGACATGAGCATGTTGTTGACAGCAGCAGCAGCGTGAACCCCCCGAGCTTACATAGGTAGCAGCATGTCGAAAGGCTGGAATCAACTGCGTATCATCCCATCATAGTCAGGGCCGATAAGCTCTCCTTTTGAAGATCTGCGTCTGCTTGTAAAGGCATGTCGGTTGGATACTTCCACGGTTCTGATTGGAAAATTATCGGATAGGCGCGAGGTTGCGCCGTTGATGCTTAGTATCAAGGAGTTAACTTGGCCCAAAGCAGCATCAAAAAGCATTCTGGGCCATGCTGTAGTGCTCCTCTACCTATAGACCACTGTCCACTATCGGCTTTCTGTACAGAGGAAGAAGGAAGAATAAGAGCCGCCCCGGGGTATGATGGAAGCACCATAAGGCGACGTGGGCATCAGCAGTTGAACTGCACCGCAAGAGAAGACGGACACGTCGGTTGATAGGCAACTCTGACGATGTTTGGGTCCATATCCGGACCAAAGCAGCTCGCGAATACCGATGATTCTTCGCTGCGGGTGTGGTGGTACGCATGCTCTCTGAGGCATCACGGTAGGTCACCTTACCCAGATAACTCCGGACGCCGTCGCGGACCCGCAAAGTCCCGGATCTCGAGATCCGGCTGGGGATGGCTTCGGCATTGGGCAGTTGAACAATGTGTTGTGCGGGCATGGCAGACTGTTCAGGGCACTCGGCGCTCGCACGGACGACAGATAAACTTTCCTGACACGTTGTTTGGCCAGATTGAAACCGAGTTGAGTCGCTCCACAGATGCGCGGCCCCGCGGTGTGCCATGTGGGCTTGAAACGTTAGGTGCTGGCCAGGCCTCTTCTCACGCGCCCACAGGACGCCCATCCCCGTTGACCCAAGGCCAGTCATGTTCACACACATGCACAAGGCTCTGTATGGTTCGGTCTAGCTACTCAGTAGTCCAGCGTCTGGGGCTTGGTGGGGGGATGGGGCACCGGTTCCGGGGAGAGGCAAGTCCATTGCAGGCTGTCGCGTGCTTCCTCACGGCAAGCATGTTGCAGAATAGGAGACCCAGCCAGGACACCAGGGCAACACAGGACATTTGTGCCGGCCTGCCTGCGATTCGACGCGATAGCATAGCATAGCAAAGCGGGCCGCGTTGTGGCGGTCAGGCTGAGGTGTGAGTCGTAACGGATATCCCCACTGCCTGTGTTGGCCTGTGCATGCGTGTAGGTCGGCAGCTGCTCACAGGCGTATAGGAGACACATTCATACGCAGTAGTCTGGCTAGCTGGCGGTCGCCTCGAAGACAGGGGCAACGTCAAAAGGCGGGAGGTGGCGTGGCCGTCACGAGCGCTGCAGGTGGGGGCAGAGTCTTTTGGATGATTCCAGGTCCAGGTCCAGGGCCATGGCAGGTTCCAACAGCCAGGGTCGGGAAGTCCCCCGCGCGCGTTACACACGCCTCTGATTCGAGAGCAGAATGGATCAGCGAGGCAAGCACTTCCAAGGGCACATAGACACACAGTGTTTAGACTCTGGGCCAAGCGATGGATGAACAGACTGAGAGACTTGTGGTCCCAAGGGGGCGGACAAATACGGTAAAGTGCAGATAGACTATACAAGACGCATCCTACGAATGCACGTATCAACTCCGCTCAAACTTTGACTATGATCTCTCCATGCCGGAGAATCAGGCGCGAGTTGAATCAGACCCGGGCGGCAGGCAGACACTTCTTTTCAGTACTGTTCGGCGCTCTCAGACATGAGCCGGAGGGCTTGCAGGTATTAACGGCTTACCAAAGGGGGCAAGGCGATGGCAAAGCGCTGCCCTGTCTCGTATTCCTTATTTTAGAAGAGGCGCCGGCGAGGCGGGCAGGGCGGGTCTCGTGAGTTCGGTTGGCGGAACTAGCAGCTGCAGTAACTGGAGTAGCGAAGGGAAGGGGGCGGGACCGAGATCCAACATTGCCCAGGTGGTTCTGGCTCTCGGGAACCCCTGAGCTGCCCAAGATGAGAAGCCGTGCAAGTCTAGATGGAGCATGGGAGCTTGGGAGGCAGACCCGAGGATCTGGGCTTCTGGAAGCTTTAGGGAAGACCGGGCGGGAGCGCCGCCAGCGCTCAGATCGATCCAGTGGTCCCTGCGCCGCGGGACGAGTCTGACAGGCCGGACAGGCGGACAGGCGGACAGGCTGAGTGCCCGGCGCGACTCTCTACCTAACCGCTGGGCCGGCTGGTAGGCTTGCAACGAGAGCAGATGTTCGCACGCAGACGGGCATGCACCTTTGACGCGGCGGTGGGAGCAGCGCATCACGAGAATGCATCTGGTGGTCGTGGCCAAAGAGCGTGCATGTTGCCTCTCGTGTTGCCGTCTTTGGTGTTCAGGTAGGCACGCCTGACAGTCTGCTTATTGCCTCGGAAGACAGCCGAGATTGGCAACGGGCTCGTGTCGATGGTGCCAGGAGCAAACAGGGAGAGGTAGTAGTACAAGCCCCCCGGGGCTTGGGCCTTGGGCTTTGGGCGACAGGGCTCACGCGATATGGCATGACTTGACCTGAATTGACACTGACATTGATGGCAGCGCGGCGGCGGAAACAGAGTTTGCAGGTGCTCGTTGATGATGTCAGGCCCCGAGGCAAAATCGGACAAATTGCGCTGGCCCCCAAGAAAATGGTGAGCCTCTCGATCGTGTCAATGCAGAAAACAAAGATTGTCTAGATTCGTTGGGAGAGTCAAGTTGTGGTTGCAACCACATCGGTACCTAGGTAGTACTGTTACAGCACGTCGGCACGATCGGCTGGTGGGGGTTCAACCATCCACTGGCACCTGTTTGGTTGGTTGGTCGGTCTATTGATTGATTGATTGATTGATTGTGACCTCCCGACGTTCTGTCCGCGATTGAACGAACCCTGGGAGGGTAGCCTTCCCAACAGCAGCTGCATATGTTGTGCTGTGTTGCGCTGTGTATGTGTGTGTGTGCGTGTGTGCGCGCATGTGTCTCAATGACCCTGCCTCTCGTCCATTGACAGACATCGGACGGATCGGACTGACTGACTGACTGACAGACTGGCGGCCGGCCGGCCGGCCGGAGTCAACGCTCGACTACACAGCAGGTGGCTTGCGCTCTGCCGAAAGTGGTGGGAACTCACCCGCCTGCGCACAAAGCAGGGCCGGCCTCGCACCGTCACGATGCACTGTCCTGGCCAACCCGGCTAATGCAGCCCATCCCACTTTTCCCTTTGAGTGAGCGAGCGTGAATGAATCGGCCAGGGTCAGGGGCCCCCCCAGGACCAGGCCAGGCCTGGCCTGCGCATGCCATGCCCCATGCCTTGCCCCCATGCCATAATAACAGTACCAAGGACGGCAGGTTCGTGAGGAGGAGCGGGAAGGACGAAGGGCAGGCCACGAGTTGCCCTCATCGTGTACTTTGCTGCACCGCATCCTTTCACATCGCCCCAAGGCTTCGTTTCCCCCTCCTCGTGACCGCCCTTTCCGCGCTTTCTCTACCTGTCGACTCCTCAACTCCCCTGTTCCTCTGCTCCCCTGCCCATCAACTCGAACCAGGACTGCCTCGGCCAGCGTCCTCGTGCTTTCTATACCTGCAGGGCCACCTCCTCATGGAATTAGACACCCACTACATGTCAGAGTCTCACCACGTCGACATTTGGATATAGGACCAGCCTGGTGGGAGCAGCCGCGCCATCATTCCACATCAGCAGTGCCGACTACAGGCACAGCCACAGGCACGAGCACGAGGACGAGCACTCGCTGGGACGCACACGGGCCATCGCCGAGTCCATCAACGATCGCTTCACGAACAACCTCACCCTGACTCATCTTGCGCGGTCCCAGCCTGCTCAAAACCCAATCCCCTCCCCTACCGTCGTCTCCGCCCTGCGCAATTACCCGGCTTGCTGCTACTGCCCAACACCCTTGGTCCTCGCCGTGGTATACGGTATACAACACACACAAGTATGACGCAACCGACGCAGTCACGCAGGCGTTTCGCTCCTGTGCCGATCGAGACCACATTCAAGGAGCACCGCAGGGGCGGCCCAGCTGCTGAGCCCACCCCCGAGCCCTCCCCGACCTCCGCCTCGCCGTCTTCGCCTCCGGCGCCCGTCCGGGTCACCCACCACGAGACCCAGACTGTCACCCGGGAGAAGCGCCGCTTCGCCCCGCAGCTCCTCGAGTCCAGCCGAAGGTCACGCAGGGCCGGTGATGTCGGCCCGGCCACCAAGCCCGCCGACAAGACCGACATCACCCCCTACGCCAAACACATCTACTCCCTCACCTCCAAGAAGAAGCACAACCGGCGGCCCGGCCACGCCAGGAGGGAGTCGTGCGACGACGAGATTGCCGACCATGTCTTTGACCTCAACAAGCTGGATGCGCAGATGCGCCTGGAGGAGGCCATGTCTGCGTTTCCCAACAGCACCGTGAGGCTTGGCGGCGCCGAGCATTTCTTCCTGCGGGAAGGGTCCGAGGACGACGACGACGTCCCTCGGGGCAGGGCCAAGGCGCGCGGCGCCGGCAACAACGAGTCACGGAGGGACTCGTCCGAGGACAATGTCAACTGGATGGTCAAGGAGATGCAGAAACACGCGGGTCAGTTGGCTGCTGAGAGAGGCGCCGGCGGGAGCGGGGCTAACGATTTCGATGACCTCGATTCCGCCTCTGCAAGAAGCGATGGACCCCCCGACAACACGTTTGCCTTCACCAACAATGCCCGCCATACCATGCGCAGCTCGATAGGGCCCCTGAGCCCCATAGGCGAGCTCGGAGACCCCCTGGGCTCGCACCCCAGCAAGTCGGCTGAGCCCTCCTACTTTGGCCCTGCCGCATCGTACGATGCTCAGGCCCCTGCGCAGACGATTGGCGAGTCAACTATGCCCTACGTTCCATCCGCACCACCGCCCAAGACAGCCGACGTCGACATGCCTGACGCACCGCCGGCGCGGCCCGCTGTTGCCCCGGCCTCTCAGATCCCCCCAGAAACCGGCTTCGCCCGCCCCCGAGGTGCCTTTGGCCGCTTCTACGGCTACCAGAACCAGGTACAAGACAAGGCTGCCGAGAAGGAACTGTTCCGCATGAGGACGCGGCAAAGCCCCCCGATGGCCGGCAAGGATCTGACCTTCCGGATGTGCCCGTCCCCCAAGCAGACCAAGCTCGACCCGGAGCAGAAGTGGGACACCGCCCTAGGTGGTCATGTCGAGCCGAACCGGGACACCACGGGCCAACACGGGCTCTGGAGGGGCTACTGCTTCACGCAGAACAAGGGCGGCGAGGCCTTGGCCCCCTCGCCCCGCCCCGCCATGATCATGACGCCCATGACACCGCAGACCCCATACGAGCACAGTGATCCTTATACAGCCACGAACGGGACGCTGGCTCCCTTCCCCGTATCTGCCGAGCCGACACCCGTGGCGTCTGGGCTGTCTTCCGCGCTCCCGACCACCTCGGAGCACCGCTCGCGGGCGGGCGAGCCAAAGGGCCTGCACATGCTGATGGGCCTGGAGCAGCGGCTGCAGAAGGAGGTGGCGGTGGCGGATCTCGAGGAGCGTATCGCCTCCGAGTTTGACGACAAGTTCGTCACTCAGGTGTACAACTACCTGAGCCTCGGGTACCCCGCCACGGCACGGGCATACGACGAGGAGCTGTCTAAGATCAGTCAGATCCCGACGGAGGAGCTCGAGCAGGAGGACGATACGGTCATGGACGGAATCGGCAGCAGGGCCAAGGGACACTTGAAGATCAGCATGGACCTAGACATGAAGGAAGACAGGCGCTGCCCGCGGTGGAAGGCTCTCAAGAAGTACATATTCGAATGGGCCAGGCAACATCCAGACCTGGACAGCATCACGCCCTTGGCATGGGGCGTGGCGCAGAGGAGGGGCAGCTGGGGGATCTGATAGCATCCGCAGCACCCTTGGGGTCCTCGGGAGGGAATGCCCAAGGCACGCACGCTATGGGCTGAAGGTTGCGTTCCGTTGCGTTGCGTCGAGAGCTCTTGATATATTAGATAAGTTGGAGTTGAGGGAGTCACGGTTGGGATGTGATAGAGGCATAGCTGACCAGCAAGCGTGGGTTTCAATGGAACGACAGATGGGTCTGATGTATGTTGCGGCCACCGCAGCATCAGCCTACTTCAGTATGGCAGACGGCACAGGCACAGGCACAGGCACAGGCACAGGCATTGGCACAGGCATAGCGAGGGAAATTTGGTTTTCAGAGATGCAGTCTGAATGAAGACTTGGTCGACCCGACCGTTGCATAACCTACCACATCGCGACGATCACCGGGCGGACAATGAGTATTATTCTCGACCCAACGTGTCGGTACGCGTGCCTTTCGTGATTGCTCACCTATTTGCCATATGAATTAATGACTTGTCTGACTGTTGTGGTGTTTCTTGTTGATGCCAGCTCACTGGGCGGATGGTAGATTCCTAGGTACCTAGGAGGTAGGCAGGTAGGTAGGTAGATAGCGCAGGAGGCGGGAACTCCTCAGCCCTATGGGTGCCACCAGTCCACGTTGGAGTCAAATGGCCGTTGCAATTCAGGGTTCAACTGCCAACTGTGCTGGGCCGTGAAACCCCCACTGATCAAGTTACTTGGGTGTCTATGTTGCTCTGACATGGGTGGGTAGCCCCGTAGGCAAATCACCTGCCTAGGTACCACGGCATCCAGATCACCTGTTAGGTAAACTAGTAGCTACTGGGGTACCTGCTTTGGCTCTCGAGCTCCTGGGAGATCTGGCCCAAGCCCCTCCGTGCCCGTGGGCGTGGGTACCTACACGTGCAGCCAAGCCTGGTATCCTTTGTAGGTACCCTAGGTAACCAGCTCCCAAGCCGAAGATCGCTATCTCTCTCATCCGCCTGGCTAGGTAGGTAGACTACGTACTAGGGGCCGGGACTGCCACCGTAGCTAAGGTACACAGCCAAAGGGGATCTGAATAAGAAACGGGTGAACGCCTCGACGACATACAAAGACCTGCATTTGCAAGGCCCAGCGACTTTCGACTTGACCTGTCCCATACCCAATCGCAGATACAATTCATAGCAGCCGGTCTCTCATGTCCCAGAACCCGACCTCAACCAGCGAGTCTCACCACAGGCTGAGCCGAGCAGTCCTCCAGTCCCGGACCAGACCAGACGAGCGACTCCAGACGAAGCAGACCTGCCTGCCCTCTGCCCCCAGGGACCCTGCCGTACATGGACAAATCCCCCCTCACCCAGCAGCCTCGTCCCGAGGCCTTCCAGCAAAAGATCGTACAGCTGTACGATGAGCTATTCAAGGTTTGCGCTGTCCCCCTGGCCACCCCGTCGGTCCCGCCGGTTGACCAAGCCCGCTGACGTCTCTTGCATGTGATCACCAGGTTTGAAGACAGACATCCCATCCCACGCACCAACCTTCCAGCCGACTGATTCGCGAAAGGACGACCAAGATGCTGCAGACAGTAACGGGCCGCACTCGGAGGGCTTCTGGCGCGAGTTCTTCCTCCTCAAGCCCGACCGCACGTCCCTGAGGCGCATATTCGATCAGCTCTCCCCCGCCGACCTGCTGCACTTGGAGGAGCAGACGAGAGAGCTTTTCTCAAGATCTGTCAGGGCGCTCAAGGGGGGCGATGCCCAGGGCATCGCCGATCTGCACGCGCTCGATGTATGGCTGCCCAACCCCTACTTGGCATGGGCATTGCCTGGTCACCTCAAATTGCTGACCTCGGAACGAACAGACGTTGAGCATCTTCCTATCCGCCGTCCTGTCCAAGAAGTACACCAACCCCAGCTCAGACATCATAACCGTCCTCGCTGGTCTCGATCACGTGGATGCCGTCTTCACCGACTTCGTAGGGTCCCTCGATCACATTGTACGAAATGGCAAGACGAGTACGTTTTCTCCAAAGAAAATACCGTGCCAGGGCTCGTCGGAAATGGACACTGACACAAATCTAGCAGTGGAACTACGGCAGAAGGCGGTCGAGGTGGCTCTCGCTGTGACCTCGGGAGCGTACCAGACCAGCCTGCTAACATATCTAATACAAAGGGACATGTTTCCCTCCGTCATGAAGGTATGGCTATTTCTATGCGGCAAATATAATTATGACGGTGCCTTAAGGCTGACTGACCTCTCGATAGTTGGTCCAGGACGCCAGCTCGTCTTCTCAGATATTCAACCCTTTCACACTCATCGGCCTCCTGGCCAATTACAACAAGTTTGAATTCCAGAACCCGTACCAACTACGACTGAACGACTTTGTGAATGAGGACACCATACAAAAGGTTATCAAGAGCGTCGGCTACACCTGCCAGGGCCTGAGGGACCAGTTCGTGAATATCCAGGAGGACCTCCCAGAGGCGTGGACATTGACCAACACGTTGGCCATGATCGGGTTGGGGGCAATAGCACCCGGTGCCAAGACGGATAAGAAGCCGGCATATGACGCCGAAACCGCAAAACAAATGTTTGCTGAGCTGTAGGTTGCTTTTGACATGGGGTGCCAGAGTGAGTGTGGGCGATACGGCTAACACGGAGTGCAAACAGACCAGGCAACGAGGCTGCCGTGCTACTAGCGACATACGATTTCGCACACGCCAACAAGCTCTTCTGTTTCAACCTCGTCACACTGGCTCCTGACAAGGGCGAAGAGCAGCCGTTTGCGAGCTACATCTCCCTCACGTCATACTTACTAACGCACGCTCATCTTTCCACACGGGCAGCCCTATATTCCCATCTCAATCTGATGGTCTTCCGCCTCCTGATCGAGGATCCCGTCCTCTGCAAGCGCATGTGCAGCGAAGGGAACAAGGTGCCTGTGAGACTCTGCCGGCAGAGACAGCCCTACCTCCCGCTGGTCCGTGGCGAACGGACCGTCGCAATGGCTGTCATAGACACCATGATTGACGGCATCAATCACAACCTGAAGCGCCGCCTGGACGTTAACCTGTACACGCTATGCGTTGGGATCCTCTTGCGGATTATCAGCTATATGTCGCGGTCCCGCACGCGCCTGTCGTATCACTGGTCGGAGCTCTTTCGCTCCCTGCTGTCACTGATCAAGTTCTTGACGACGTACGCGGCTGACCTGAGAGACTTGTCGCACATCGACGTGCTGCTGGACCACGTGGTCAACCTCCTCGCTCTGGGCCTGTCGGCTGGCGAGGCATTCCTCCCCACGCCGGCGGCGTACGACGACCTGTTCTACAAGGTGGTCGAGGCGGGCGACGTGCTGGTCAAGTTCCGCGACACGTACGGGCTTGCTCACCGACCGACAAATAGTATCGAGACACTCGTCAGTGTCTCGGCGCACTACAAGACGCTGCTGGCCGACGGCGGGGCAAAGGGCGGGAAGGGGAGCAAGGCGGGTGCGGGTGGCGTACTGACGAGTCTGCAGGTGGCAGAGGTGATCAAGCAGGGGTACGAGACGCTCAGCATACAGGCAAAGGAGGGACTTGATTCGTGGGAGCGGTACAGGGAGGCCGATGAGAGGACTCTGTTGAAAAAAGTGGCGAGGGTCGCGGTTGGTGATGTAAGGACCCTGGTGGCTGAATGAGCGGTGGTAGGTATGCCAGAATGAGCAATCGATGTGCTGCGATGGGTTCTGAGAGAATTTCGTGAAACGTGCAAGCAAAATGTAGTGGAAACTTGCAGCCGGCAGCAGAAACAGGACCGACACCTGTGGATTGTGAATAGTCACGCCGGTTGACTTGAGCCTGCCACTCCAAGTCTACCTCCTCTGCTTCGTCCATGCAGATAGATCTTCCAGTCCCCTCTGCAACATTGCATCTACGACGAAAGGATGACGGTCTTTTCTAGCCCGTCGACAGTGGCCGAGCCTCTTCGGAGTAAACTGCAGAATGTACCACGGCAGCACGGCTGGCATGCAAGTCGTATGTTAGGCCAGGCAAGTCGATAACCAGCCTTCACATGGTCCAAACAGCTCCCAAAGCATCAGCAGATTGTGGCATTGGGGTCACACAGCATCGAAGCAACCAGGTGCCTGGTAATACTCTGGGAGTCTATTTGTAGGCGACCTGCAGTGGAGGCCTGAAGTGTGGCCGCCACCCCCTACATTACTATAGCTCTCATATGATTGGCCCGGGAAGAAACGGTGCTGGGCGGTGGGCAAGATGTCATCGGCCCAGCTTTGTTGGAAATCGGCTCATTTGACATCAGTCAGCCAGTCACTGCCAGTCCGGTCCGAACCTCCTAAGCACAACCTTCCGTTGGTCCAACCAACACAACAACCAACCCGCCTTTGCCGCGACCTGCGAAAGACTGAGCAACCGACAATATCCTGCATACGTGTATTTCGCCCTACATTCGTCTCCTCGCTTGCTTTCCTCCTCGAACAACTCACCCGCATTCCCCGCACGCCCACCAATACTGCTCGACGCCGCCACACAAGACGATGAACGCGCCCACAGTCGCACGGAGGACGGCCTCGTCCGTCTGCTTCTCGTGCAGACGGTCAATGCTGCGACAGTTTTCCTCGGCCCAGCGCCTAGCCTTCCCAGAGTTCCAGTCTTACCGCCTCAACCCTCAACCGCCGTCGCCACCGCGCAGCGCAGCCGGCCCAGACACCTCCATCACCCACCCCATCACCCCTCACCTCCCCAGAGTCCACGAGACACGCCCGCCCCCGTCGCTGGACACCAGCAGCTGGACATCGGTGCGCGAGGAGGAGGCCCAGAGGTCCCAGCCCGATTTCGCACGCCCACAGCCATCGGTGCCTACCACGCCTCAACCGGAGCCGACCTCTCAGAGCGAGCCAGCCAAGTCCGCGACCACGGCACCGGCACCAGCACCAGCACAAGCACCGCCTGCCGAAACCTCGGCGCCGAAGCCAAGGCCGCGCTCCAAGCTGCGCGCCCCGCGGAAGGCAGCGCTCAAGCTGACGCCCGCCGCGGTGGACCATCTGCGCGCACTGCTCGACCAGCCCGACCCCAAACTGATCAAGGTTGGTGTGCGCAACAGGGGCTGTAGCGGTCTGGCCTACCATTTGGAGTACATTGACAAGCCGGGCGCCTTCGACGAGACCGTGGAGCAGGACGGCGTCAAGGTCCTCATTGACAGCAAGGCCTTGTTCAGCATCATTGGCAGCGAGATGGACTGGGTGGAGGATAAGTTGAACCAGAGATTCGTGTTCCGGAACCCCAACATCAGTGAGTAATGCTGCGCCCCTCCCCCGATCCTGGCCGAGTTGATCCTTGGCTTCCTTGGTATCGTCATGTTCCAGCGCTGACGTGCCCGCTTTCACAGAGGAGCAGTGCGGTTGCGGCGAATCTTTTATGGTATAGCACAACGGTGCTGATGAGACTGTGCCACGGGTTTGGGAGGCGGATTTGGCCCGGAATCTTTGTTGAGTGGAATCCGGGCGGCTGCCACGATTGAAGACAAGCATTACATGCATCGAAACGGCGTTTGTTAGACACGATAGGACCAGGTGGCAGAGCGCAATATTTGCACAGGGCTGCTTGTATATACACCCGTACAGGAAGACCAACATACAATTAATCCTTTCAAACATCATAGAGTCATTTGACCTATTGGGCTACGAGCCCAAATTCTCTTTCAGTTCCAAAACTCGAGCGAATGAATACACTTGGCTCGAGATCAAGCATTTTTTTATTATTTCCAGACAAATGACAGAAAACACCCGCCTGAGCACTCGCAATTCACAAGGTAACAGCTGCCCTCTTGATACGCACAGACAAGCCCTTCGGTATGACAAACCAAAAGTCCTCGCATTCCCAATCTTGGTTGGGCTTCTCCAGCTCAAAATCGAACTCTCTCAGGAGCCTGGGCATCAGCTTCGATATCTCCAGAATGCTGATGTGTTTACCAACACAGGATCTCGAGCCGAATCCAAAAGGAACTTTTGGCGACAGATTAGCGAGTCAAGCAACAACATCAAGCAGGATGATGGTCACTCACGGTAGTACGCCTCCATCCGCTGCAATCGGTACTTGTCTCCGGCTTGTGCGTCGGCTTGAGCCTCGAGCCAGCGCTCTGGCCTGAATTGCTCGGCGTCGTTGCCCCAGACACCTTCGTTGAAATGCTGAAGGATTCATAAGTTAGTCTCTACCCGTGCTAGGGAGGCCGCAGGAGCTACTGCTTGGGGGAAATAAGCTGTAAGAAGCAACTTACAGCGACCCAAGCGTTGATGCCGACGTTGGTGCCCGCGGGCAGGTATTTCCCAGCAATCTCAACTCCGCCTTCCGGGACGACACGCCAAAGAGGAAGCCCCACGGCTGCATGTAGTCGCAGGGCTTCCTTGACCACCGCGTCGAGGTAGGGCATCCGCTGCGTCTCCTTGAATGTCGGGTGTGCCGACAGCTCGCCCCTGGCAGTGAAATCCCCGATTTCTGCCTTCAGCTTGGCCAGCACTCGCGGATTTTTCAGCAGGTAGTAGAGTATCCCGGACAGACTTGTTGCAGTCGTGTCGGAGCCCGCATTGATGTTGGCCAGGCCCACGAGGAAGACGTGGTACATGGTCGTCTTCTCAGGGTTTTCTTCGTGCTGGTCGAGGAGCCGATCCAAGAAATCCCTCGTCACCCCTTCCGCCTGAGCCTTTGTCCTGTCACCGGGCTCCTTCAATTGCCTCTCCCCGTCTCTTATGGCCATCCGACGCTTGACAAAGTCCATCGTGGTCACGCGGCCCTTGGCACCGAACAGCTGCAGCTTGCTAGCTGGATAGAAGATCCAGCTATGTAGCCATGACACGATGCCGACCAGGGTGGAGTACCGCAGCACGGCATGGAGATCACTCATCATGCCGCGGATGTCGTCGCCACGGTCGAGGAAGCCAAAGCGGCTCCCATAGGTAATACAAGCAATCACGTCAAAGGCATAGCACTGGAACCAATGCCCCATGTTGATGGATTCACCGGTGTCTGCCATTTCTTGCAGCCTTTGCGAAAAGACGTCCGCACACTCATCCACAAAGGTCTCGTAAGACACCAGAGATGTCATGCTGTAGAGGTTTTGGAAGCGTTTGCGGGTATCAGCGTGCCGGGCTATGTTCTGGTCGGAGAAGAGGGTAAAGTTCTCCGGCCCAGGGGCTCTCCAAGCAGTATACCAGTCGCTCTTGGGAAACTTAGAGCCGACTTGAAAGCCTCGTCAGCGAGTTGGCCCCACCTCACGATAGCACAAGAGACGGTAGGGGGGAGAGTTTCATGTGTTTTCCGAAGCCCATCCACAACGTAGTACCGCTCTCGAGAGAGTCTCACAAACGGGAGGAGCCCCTGGCCAAGCCACTTACTTCCATAGATGGTCTTGAGAGCGCTTGGATCATCGATGCTCACGAGGTCTTCACCTAGACGCAGGGCGGGCCCGTACTTGCGATGCAAGGCTTTGTTCTCATAGTGGAAGCGGCCATGGCGAACACGGTTGAGGTAGAACAGATTAGTAAAGCGGGCCGACACGGGACCTGGCACTTTTCGTAGTGGCGAGAACAAGGCCACTGAGAGGGTATATAGAAGACCTAAGCCGGCAAGGATGACGAGACCGACTGCGATCGAGTGCGAAGCCATGACTAGTGAGTAGACTGTCAAAACAGACCTCGTTGGAGTTTTCAGATGTTGTGCTGTTGGTCCAAGGCGAAGGAACACCACTGGCACCTAGGTGGGCCTAGAGCACTTGTTCCGGTGGAGGGGCCGGATGATGCGGCGATGGTTGAGGGGTGGTGCTTGTTAGGCCTTTCTCTTTGGAAGATAAGTTGGGGTCAGTAGTCGACCCCGATCTGTGTTCCCTCCACCTTTCCGAGGGGCGGCAAGTAACATCGACCAAGGGACATGCTTCGGAGCCGAAGAGCTCTTGTTCAAGCTATCTGTCGTTGCCCACGACATCATCTTTGGGACCAGTACAGACCCAGCTGGAAGGCCAATACTCGTCAGCGGCATGCCCGCTGAGTACACCACTTGCTCCACTTGCGTCGCCTGCGGTGATGAGATATACGGATTGGAGGAAAACGTATCTCATGTTGGATCGCATGTTGTCTTCTCTTCCCAGAATGTCTGAGATGTAGCCGCCTGTCAGGTGCTCTTTGGGAACTGTCTGCGTTGGTGGTGCGCGGTGTGGTTTTCTTTGGGCTTTGGGGGGAGGGGGGGAGGTTGAACGGGAACTTGGGTCGCACATGGCAGGGTTCGGGTCAGAAAACGTCACCTCCTTCCAAGGTCCTCTTCTCGCTCGATGAACTTGTGCCTCACTTTTCAGCTTCCCTCCTGTTTCAGCACAACTACCACGACGAGTAAGAAAACAACTCTGAGAATTTCTATCGACGGGAAGTCACGGCAAGCCAGCCGAACCTGCCCAAGACGATGGATTCACCCTACTCGAACGAGTTGAAGATCGCATTCGAAACCATCCAGCAAGCCGCAAAGCTCAGCCAGTTCGTCCTGTCTGAGGCTGAGAAAGATGACGGCCACGACTTGGGTGTTGTCTCCAAGGACGACTTGAGTCCTGTTACTATTGCAGACTTCGCCATCCAAGCTTTGCTCACCAGCACGTTGCACGCCCATTTCCCAGGTGACAGGTTCGTCGGCGAAGAGTCAGCCGGTCAACTGAGGGCCAACCCTGTCTTGCTAGACCGTGTTCAAGCTGCGCTGCAGCACATCCAGAGCCAGGTCCAGGATGAGGCCGAGTCCCTGGTGAGGTTCCCCAGCTCGCCTGAGGAGATGTGCGCAATGATCGACTGGTGCGGCACGGGAACACCCGACGTTGGGGGCAGGATCTGGGTATTCGACCCCATCGACGGCACGGAAAACTTTGTCAAGAACTTGGTCTACGCCATCAACGTCGGGCTCCTGGAAGACGGTAGGCAGGTGCTCTCTGCGGTAGGATGCCCCAATATGTCCACGGAAATCAAGGCGCCTGCTTCGGACAGCTCGTTGGACCCTTTAGGGGAGGGAAGTATCGCCTTTGCCGTGCGAGGCCACGGCGCCTTCATCCGGAAACTTCCCGGGCTGTATCACAGCACAGCCATACGCCGCCTGCCCCGGCATGCAGAGCAAGCAACAGACCTGCGATCTGTGGCTTGTCTTAACACGAGCGGTGTGCCAGCGGTCCACCAGTCTGCGGCCAAGCAGCTCGGAATCGAATACCCAGGAAACGTCCTTCTACCCTGGGTGATGCGCTATGTGCTCCTCGCGCTTGACGTCGGGAACACAACGTTCTGGGCATACAAATCAAGGTCGAGGCTCGCAAAAATCTGGGACCATGCTGGTGCCATACTCCTGTTTGAAGAAGTAGGGGGCAAGGTCACTGATGTTGACGGCAAGGACATCAATTGGAGTGCAGGGAGACAAATGGTTGCGAATTACGGCATTGTGGCTGCCCCGAGCAATCTGCACGGGCAAGTTTTGGCCACCCTCCGGGGAGCTTTACAGGAATTGAAACCCGAATTGCTGGAAGCTCCAAACTGAACAGGCTATGGCTGGGGTGTCACAAGCATCTCAACCACAGAGAGGGCCGCACGCGTTGTACCGATGCTTTATGGCCATGGGTGCAACCACAATTTCACTCTCAACAAGACAGGAACATTTGCAAGGCCTGGCAGTCGAGGGTGTGTTGGCTCTCTAGCCGGACGAGCAGTGCCACGGCAGGTCGCACGAAACCTGTGTGCTTGCGGGAGCAACCCAGCGCATGAGCGAGTATGTCAAGGCCGTTCGGACCTCGACATAACATGTGGGGTGCTGCGAGTATCCAGAACCATCGCTGGCTCGTCAACATAGCCATCGAAAAATAACCTAGGGTTGTAAACCCATACTAGCGCTAGATTCGCACATGGGCATTATAGTCGGATCATCCGGCTTGGCGCTTGTCGATGCGATGTTGTGGGCGGCGGTTTCTTTTAGCCGTCATCCCAACTTCACCATAATATCCGTCGTCTGAAACTGGAAAATCCAGGACATGAAACCATGACTTCTCACCGCATATAGATCGTTAGCCAAGCCACCATCAGCCTTAAACCCAACGTGCTGATTCTAGAATTTTCGCGGACGTCTTTGATGCTCGGCCTGTGTCTCGCGGCCGCGTCAGCCCGCCCACATGCCTTCTCTTGCCCCGGTCGAATGTCTAGCACCTTGCAGAAGGTCGTCCTCACGGTATCGCTTTCGATGTTCGTATCTTGCTCTGCACGATGCCTATGGCATTGAACCATGCCTGACGCCCGCCAGACTTTGAAGCACCCGAGGGGCCGCCCACTTCGGTATCTGTTTGGCCGGCATTACTCCGGTCCCCGCCTCTAGACTGGAATGTTTCTGAAGATTCAAGACAACAAATGGTCGAAGTTGTTGCTTATGGCGACTTCCCATCTGTAGTTCGGCCTGGGCGATACTCAAGTTAACCATGTCAGGCCATAGCGCTCTGAACCACCTGCAACAGCAGAGCTTACGTTGTCGAAACTTCGGTCAAGGGTTCGTCACGACACAACTGGCGGGCTTTTGACGACCGGTGCTTCTCCTTGCTGACGAATGTAAAGAAAGAGTCCATCCCGGCGGCTTGTTAGATCTCGTGCCTGGTGTTGCGAGAGGGTATCATGATTGATTCACTCAGGCCAGCGCCTTGTTTCGGCAGCCGCAATTGCGTGGCCACGATAATTCGGCAGAATGAGCCGTGACAAGACAACATGGCAAAGGAGGCCAGTGAAGACGGCGGTGTGGTCAGGTCATCGAGGTATAAGAAGGCTCGGGTGACACGATGAGGTCTGAAGCTGATGTTGAAGGCATCCTCTTTCCATACAAGCCATCACCTCGTCTTCTTTCTTGTCACTCTTACTTCGTCTCCGAGTTTGATACTCTTGAAGCAACGATCTCTGCAGGACAGGGCTTAAGCGACCATACGACTTTTTGTAATCAGCCATCATGAAGCTCACTGCTTATATCCTCCCCTTGCTGGCTTTGGGAGCCTATGCTGCTCCTGCCGCCGTCGACGGTGTAAGTCACTGGCCAACACAACCGGCATAACTCGACTGGTCCCGTGCATCCAGACATGCTGACATTGCTCGTCTCATCTAGAGTGGAGCCTTCGCTATCAAGGCTCGTGGGCCGGCGAACGCCCGTCCTCCTCCCCCTCCGCCAGCCCCCGCACAGGGCGGTGCCGCTCCACCTCCACGGGCAGCTATCGAGGCTCGTGGACCGGCGAACGCCCGTCCCCCTCCCCCTCCGCCGGCCCCGGCGCAGGGCGGTTCTGCTCCACCCCCACGGGCAGCAGAGGATGGTGATATTGCGGCGCGGGACCCTCAAGGGCGTCCTCCGCCCCGAGGGGGTAACCGGGCCGGCAACGGAGCGGGCCGCCCTCCACCGCCGCCACCCAACCGTCGTGATGAGTTCGAGGAGCTTGAGTGAGATATGGTGGCAGGTGTGAGGGACGGCATGGTTGGGTACTCACTCTGCGGCCTAGTGACCCAGGTCGTGTATATGTGCACCTGGGTACATATCAAGTAGACTATGCAATGTCACTTGCTTCTTCTCCCCCCAGCGGGTGAAATCGGCGGGGATATGCAGACTGGGAGACGGGAGACAAGTGGCAGAGTGGCACAGTGGGCAAAAAGGCAGTGTAGAAATCCAGCCAAAAGAGACCTCACGCACGACTGCACGTTCAAACATGTCTGCAGTGTCAATTACAGTGGAAGGTATCCAGTCATCGTCAGACTGTGTGTGTTCGGCTGGTGACGTGAACTGGGCACTGCTGGTACTCTCCTGCAATTACTCACACAGTAAGAAAGCAGGCGCATGAGGTGCTGCTCCAAGGGTCCAGGTGTTTGGCAAGCCGGCAGGCCAAGGTCAGACCACCTGTGGGGACCCCAGGCTTGAATCCTGCCGAGCCGGGACTTTGCGGAGGTGCCATTGGTACGGCTACCCAGGCGAGCTAGGTAGTCCATGCTGCAGGCGACGGCAGGGCGGTAGCGTAACCGCGGGAGCTTGGACGTGGCCTAGCATCGGCGCCGACGCGCAGCCACGCACAGCACACCAAGGCAAAACCAGCTCCCGACGACACTTTCTCGTTCCTGGCCGCGTTTCCTTCCACCTCGTTTCTTGTTCGTCTTATATTCTTGTTGCAGTCCACCACCAAGGAAGAACGATGCTGTCCACACCTCTCCGATTCGCCGCCCGGCGGGCAGCGGCTCCTCGCTACATCGCTTCTCTGCGCGCAGCTTCGACGTGGGCCAACGTGCCCCAGGGCCCTCCAGTATGTGCTTGACACGCCTCTGCAGCCGCCAACGATGGCCTCTCTTTCCGCCTCAATTGAACTGCCCATGCTGACTCCCTGCAGGATGTAAGTTGATGAATGCAGGTCAACCTGTCCCGGGGATTCAATTGCTGATTGTGCATCGCCCAACGTCATCAGGCCATTCTGGGTATGTCTGCCACTGCCACTGACCCTGACTCTGACTCTGACTATGACTCTGACACTCCTCTCCTCTCGTGCACTAAGCTGACTTCACACACCCCGACAGGTATCACCGAGGCGTTCAAGGCCGACTCCTTCGACAAGAAGATCAACCTCGGTAACGATGCCCGCGCCCCGCCGCCACCGACATCGCCAGAAGCAGTGACACTGACCCGCGAGCGCGCACAGGTGTTGGCGCCTACCGGGACGACAAGGGCAAGCCGTACGTCCTGCCCTCGGTGCGCAAGGCCGAGGACAAGGTCATCGATTCGCGCCTGAACAAGGAGTACGCCGGCATCACCGGTGTGCCAGAGTTCACTGGCTCTGCCGCCAAGCTGGCCTACGGCAAGGACAGCTCCGCCCTCAACCGCCTCGCCATCACCCAGTCCATCTCCGGCACCGGCGCCCTGCGCATCGGCGGCGAGTTCCTGGCCCGCTTCTACCCCGGCGACAAGACGATCTACATCCCCACCCCCTCGTGGGCCAACCACGCCGCCGTCTTCAAGGACTCGGGCCTCAAGGTCGAGAAGTACCGCTACTACAACAAGGACACCATCGGCCTGGACTTTGACGGTCTGCTCGCAGACATCAACGCCGCCCCCAAGGGCAGCGTCTTCCTGCTGCACGCCTGTGCCCACAACCCCACCGGCGTCGACCCCACCCCCGACCAGTGGAAGGCCATCGAGGCCGCCGTCAGCCAGCGCCAACACTACGTCTTCTTCGACATGGCCTACCAGGGCTTCGCCAGCGGCGACACCAACAAGGACGCCTTTGCCCTGCGGTACTTTGTCGAGAAGGGCCACAACCCTTGCCTGGCCCAGTCCTTCGCCAAGAACATGGGCCTGTACGGCGAGCGCGCCGGCGCCTTTTCCGTCGTGTGCGAGTCCGCCGAGGAGAAGAAGCGCGTCGATTCCCAGATCAAGATCATCGTGCGGCCCCTGTACTCCAACCCGCCCATCCACGGCGCCCGCATCGCCGCCGAGATCCTCAATAACCCCGAGTTGTACGACCAGTGGCTGGTCGAGGTCAAGGGCATGGCCGACCGCATCATCACCATGCGTGCCCTGCTGAAGGAGAAGCTGGAGCAGCTCGGCTCCAAGCATGACTGGTCGCACATCACCAGCCAGATCGGCATGTTTGCCTACACCGGCCTGACGCCGGAGCAAATGTAAGACGCGCCAAGGAGCCCCGAGCCATCAGATTTGGAGAAAGAGAGAAATTAAGTAAGAGACTGACACGCATATACTTAGGGACACGCTGGCCAAGGAGCATTCCGTGTACGCCACCAAGGATGGCCGTATCTCTGTCGCCGGTATCACCAGCGACAACGTGGGCAGGCTGGCCGAGGCCATCTACGCCGTCAAGGGTTAGCTTGGATGGTCGAGCACGCCGCACTGTTTGAATACTGGGGACGATGATATGTCACGCATCGATGTCTAGATAATATCTAAAAACGGAGGGGCATGTATGTCTGTCTACTATGTACCGACTGTTATGTGAGGGGAAACCCGTGGCTGGGCCGGTACATGCACAATAGATGTTAGATCTGGCGCGCCGGTGGCCTGGATAGACATACACCTGATGAATCCTATCTGAGCCAGACCCAGCAGCCCTTCTTGCGTTGAGTATTACTTGCGTGTCCTTTTATGTCTGCTCAAGGGGCAATAAACCCGAAGTCAACGGGCAGCCCACGGGCCTCGGCAGTCTGGTCAACACATCGTTCGCGATGTCTCAGAACATAAAGTGTGAAATCAACATAGTCGGGCTCTGAGATAGTGGCGATTCAATGTTTATCGCTATAAGACTCTTGCGTTTTCCTTCGTGGGTAGGTACAAGCCGTCAGTCTGATAGCCTTGCTCACAAACAATATAGCGTGTTTGACACGCTGCATGAAGCAATCATGCTACTAATGTGCAGCTCGCATGGTATAACACCGGTCCGGGGTTTGTTGCTGTACTTTTCCAAGTCTCAGTCAGTAACGGTGGCGGCCGAATGATGCAAAGTATATGAGTCTGACCCGTCATGCTTGCCCGTCGATCAACTGGAAGTCCTTATGTCAGTCTTGCTCAGTGTGGTGTCAGGAAGAGAACAAAAAAGGTAACCTCGTCTCTCCGTTAAATTTAGCGCATGCGGCCAGCCTCCTTGCCGTGCGAGGGATTCTGCGTGTTTAGGCGCCAAGTCTTACCTGTTTGGACTCATATAGTAGTCTGCGGTCATTTTAAAACCACCAAAGATGTCTGGAGCAAGAACTTGGCCACGGATGGGCATAATTCAGGCGAGTGTGCCTCAGTAGAACACGGAGGTAAGAATGTTTTGACAAAAGCAACGCCGTTTGCTTGGAGATGGGATGATGGAAATCAGTTGATTTTATTGAAGCTCTCAAGTGAAAAAGCCGACCTTTCTCTTAGACATGGAGATTTATACCTGCAAAAACGCAAGATTTACCGGTATATCACTCACGCCATAGCTGCAGCAAATGAGACCGCATCACCAAGGCCTAGATTGCACACTCCTACAGTGATACCCACATAAGCTAATGTATAGTGTATCCTGTGTATTTACAGTATGAATCCTTGCGCGGTTTAGTGCTGGCGATATATCGGTGTACCGGTGTGCCCTACGTTTTTGCAGGTGTGAATCTCTGGTTTCTTTTCTTACTCGCCGCCATGTCTTCGACAAAGGCCCGTGCTGGAATTTCTCGTTCCCGCTCACGAACCTCGACCTGTACACATGGACGATGGATCATTTCTTGGCGTGCCTCTGATGTAGTCGTCATCCGTTTGGAGCTTTTAGACACCCAAGTAATACTGATAGAACCCCATTGCTTATTGTTATGATTCTAGATATTCCTTCTATATGAAGACCTCGACGTCCGCGGCACATTGATAGGCGCCCTCGGCTGCCGCTTGGACACCACTGCAAGCAGTACGTGGGAGGACGGAAGGCACGCACATACAATGCCAATAGTAAGTTCGAGTGAACTTCAAAGTATTAGCATGAATCGTAGAAGTCTAAGTTCAATGCTTCTTTGCTCACGTGAAAATGAATAATACGGCGAAATCAGCAGTAGGATCGGTCGAGCCCAAGAATTAGCTAAGTTCGACCATACAATATACTGTCGTTGCCGTACTGAGGCTCTGATTTCAGCAAACTAATCTTCATTTTCATAGTCGATTCGTGTACGGCTTGGCTTGGTGGAATCTCAAGGAAGTTTGTGTCTTCGGACACTGTCTCGAGTATCCAGGGGGAGAGCATCATGGTCTCGGACGAGGAAAGTTACTTACGCAGCTCCACCGGCGCTGAGCAGCAATATAATCTGCATTTTGTGCTTCAAAGAAAGCAAACTCATAGACGAATCCAAAGAGATAGGGACGATGAGGACGATGAAGTCGGTCAGCACAGCCACGAATATGTCGGCAATAAAAATATGCAACTGTTTAAGGCAATAACGGTTCCGCCCGTTTACTCCAACATTGGCCGTGATTTCCCAGTAGGCTGAAACAGGTGTGGCAGACCATGACATTGAGGATCTGGATACCTGAGTATACGACCGCAAGGCCAGTCATGAACCGCAATGCCTTGGAGACGCGCTCCTTCACAGTAAACACGCGTGCTATAAGGAGCAGCAATGTCACCTTTGTCGCAGAATCAGCGGGTTCGTAGACCACCGTGCAAATGTAGAGCCACTTGAGAAACTCTTGGTACTGCGCCTTACTCAGCTCCCAGACATGATAACCTTCGCCGTACTAGTGGGTGAGCATGAGCACACTCATGATGATCAGCGCGGTCGCAGCCCAGGCCGCAAAGAAGGCGTAGTCTTCGAGGAGAATCCGGTCACGCCTTAGAACGAGTTTTACGTACTACCGAACAGCAGAAAATACGTCTAACATGGCGAGACAGAGGCTTGTGCTGATCCAATTGATAACATGCGAGTGGTGAACATCTCGAGGACGGTCGAAGTTGGGGGTCATGCCTGGTGGTGACTGCGCAGCCGGGACGAAGCGGTCGTTCATTTTCCACCCGGATGGCGAGAGTGTGATGTGACAGTCGTTAAGTCACGGAAGAAGTCCATCGCCTGCAGCTCTCACAGGATAATATCAGGGCAAGACTTGACGCATGAGGCTGTCTCGTGGTGGTATCATTCGTGTTAGTGCCGCAGTCAGGCCACTGCGGTGGATGGACGAAGGTTATATAGAGGCGTTTCATTTGTGCAGGATCGTGCTTCACCCGATCCCGTGCTCAACTTGAAAGCGCTGAATCCTGCTGTGGCCGGGGAGGGGGGACTGTTCCCATCCAATCCGAACGCAAACCTAGAGATTTATCGTCAAGTATGCGAGGCCGGGCAAGTGGGTGAGAATTTCCAAAGATCTCTGAAGAACCCTTCATGCTTTCTCCTGACTCGCACATTTCATCAGAAGTTGACAGACGTCGCATTTCATCAAATCAAACGCTGCCTCGGAGATCTCATCCTGCAGGTTTAGGTCTGGCGGCACCGTTGCATGCTCCGAGCATTATCAAATGCCCTCCATTCTGGTCTGTCCACTTCCGTATACTTATGGTCTCTATGTGTGCTGCCCAATACGCGAGCAAATGTGAAACTCGTTGTAATCACTCTTTCATCACCGCTCGAACGCCCTTACTGCCTTTCTTCGGGAAGGGAATGAATGCGTCGCTCGCAAGCCTGACATCGTCAACAGTTGTATCATACAAGTGCAGATGAGGAAATACTCGCAGGAAGAGGACCGACAATGCGAGATACATATCACAGTAAGCGAGGCTGCATGCATGACGGGATCAGCTTCAGTCACGGCCTGATCAACACAAACTTGCGAGGGCCACGAGGCTCGCCGCATTCCTAAACATGTCCTACTGCCTCTGTTGAATGAAATAATACAGCGATGGAGACTCTTGCTCCGGCTCCCATCCTGGTTGAGCCAGCGCTCTGGCCAAAATCAATGTGAATCTGGGAACACAGATTCGTTGTGGTGCATCGTGCCGCTAGACATACTGACAGCGAACCCCCTCGGTATCTTATACTTGATGTGAGTTGACGCAGCATTGGGTTTCACCGGGGCCGACGATCGTAATAAAGCAGGCCTTCTTGGGTCGGCACGCGTGGCAGCCTTTGTGTCACGCCATACGAGAGACGGAGGCCCTCGTGAACAACGGCATTGAGGTAAGCCGGCTGTTCAAAAGTAGACCACCTTGGGAGCTGAGACGGTGAATCCACCGCACTCTTTAGCTCGGTCGTAAGCCTTTTCAGAACTTCCCTGTCCGTAAGCAAGAAGAACGTCAGGACCGTCAGGGCCCAGTTGGTCGTCTCCGTGCCGGTAAGGAGGATAGCAATATATTTGCCCGTGATCCTCTTGGCCGTCTTCTCGTGCTCGGGCAAGTCTGACTCGAGAAGGACATTTAACACCGACTGGCGCTGTTTGATGATACCCGTCTCGTGCTCGGACTTGGCCTGCTGGAACTTGCGGGGGAATTCTAAATCGTTGAGGTGCTGGAATCGAGCCACTTCCTCTGGCATTAAGCAGGCCAAAAAGCTGCCCCCATAGCCAAACAACCACTTCAGCGGCTGAACCCACCGAAAGACAAAGTAAGTTGTGAAGACGCCATAGCTTGCACGCTTCAAATTTGCCTGAAACCCTTGCTGCTGTTTGACGAAGCCGAATGGCTCGCCAAACACCTACAGAGATAGGACGTCCGAGGTGAGGCAGCTCATTGCATCCTGAACGTCAAAGACTGCCTTGCTGGCGAGCATCTTATCTCCAAGGGTTTCTTCAGAAATCCCTTTGGGGAGATGTGTGTAGATGTGGGTGGAAAGAGATTAACTTTTCGACTGGAACTGCATTGTGGGATTCATTTTATAGAGACTATTCTAGTCTTCGCTGTATGACTATTTGCCCGACTATTAGTCTTCAGCTATTTATATTGACGGTTCTAGTTTATAGCGCCGCTAAAAGCGATTCTCGCTAGCCTTGTCTATGCGGCTGTCATAAGGCTGTCTCTGTTTGCTTAGCTATAAGCTATAATTATATTTAAAACCTATTGTTATCGGCATTATGTTTTTTCTTTCTTTTAACGCTAGGTATTTAAGTGTTTATTACTATAAAGGGACTGATATATACTGCTTAAGAGGTATATGCATACAGATTAAAAACGAGACCACATATAGATTAAAAATGAGACCATATATAGATTAAAAACGAGACCACTTATCTCTAAGGTGCTGTGCGAGGGTATGCACCTCCACTTCTAGCTTCGACACCTGAGCCACGGAGAACTTCTTCCTGAGGGGTTCGCGTCGGATGCGGTGCAGGTCGTGGTCTGTCGTGGCAAAGCTGGACACTTGATTGGCCCCGGTCAGATGGCTCACATACATCGGGGGCTTATCACGTCTCCTGTTGCTAGATGCGTAGACCTCGTCGGAAAAGTCTGGGTCATTGCAGTGGAGTTCTCCTGGATTGAGTCGAACGATTGGGCCTAATGACCAGGTGAGGGTCTTGTTACTATCTAGGTGCTATGCTATGCTCGTGCTATTCCGCGTTGACTTGCTGTAGATGTCATGCAGCCTCTTTATTTCAAATTATACTGTCCACCCTTGATCAAGCCGAACCAGACTTCGTAGAGGTAAGAGGCAGCTGCCAAACTCGGACCGGGAAACTTGTGGAGGGGATGGAGGGGGGGGGGGAGAGCCTGCACATCGCAAGGAGTATATGGTAAGACAACACAGGATACAGGAGAATCGTGGCACCGTGGGACGAGACTAATTCTTGAAGCACTGTCCAGAGTTGTGTGAGTATTATCTTTTCCTGAGAAATGATGAGCGTGGTTGAATTGAGTCTGAGGCGCATCTAGACGTTGAGTAAAGAAGACTATATGTGGTTGTATCGCAGGTGGCGCTGAGGGGTGAGCCATAATGAGCAATCTGTACGCATGTGCCGATCCTCCTTCCCCAAAGCAGTTGAGCACCCGCATCCGCATCGTCTCGTTTAACCACATACCTACTGGGTGTCCACAATACTCGGCTCGATTTGGAAAAGCTCACAGCTGTGACAAACATTTAGCGCTTTGCTGGGGGTGGTTACATTTCAGTTTATGCCACAAGAATGCACAACTCGTTCCGCTGTACGATCTACTAGTATTGCTCTATATTGTAGGCACTGGCGTTTAAATAGATAGAGACATCGCCGTCGCACCGGATATGTTGGGTTTCCATTGGTGTGCTGTTGTGGGCGGCGGGAGGGGTTCCGATGCAAGCAGGCAATCAGGTGTCCGCGCAGGTCGAGCCCAGTTTTGTCAAGAGTCGAACCTTGTTGTTGGGCCTTGCTGCTGTGTGTGTGGTGACCGACCTTCACTAGCCCCATCTCCTCCACTGGGTTGGTATCACATCCCCGTCTGGTTTCGGCGGGCCTGGCAAGATCTCCCTCAGCAACGAGTTGATATCTTTGCCAGACTTCCTCACGTCATCCCACTGCCTCGGGTAGCCCCAGCTGCACTCCTCAAATCTCACACCGTCCTTCCAGTCTGTCCTCCTTACGTGCAGGTGGCCAGAGACGACGACCTTGGCGTTGTATCTCTTGTGCCAGTCCTCTGTCTTCTTTGTGCCGCACCATAGCGTAAATCTGGGGACTCTGGGTATCCATATGAGATCCTCGCGTAGCGGCCAGTGGTTGATGAGGATCAAGGGCAGGCCACGATTCGTGGCCGTCTCAAGCTTGGCCTGCGTGTTCTCGACGAGGGCCTCGCACCATTGCTCGCGAGAGGGATAAGGATCTGGATGCAAGATGAACTCGTCCGTCGCCACCGTGTCCATCTCCTCAGCCCACTTCAAGGCCTCGGCCTTGTCCTTGATATGATCTGGCCGGAATGAGTAGTCGTACAGGGTGAATATTGGAGCAATCAAGACGGGCCCCCCTTCACCCTCCCAGACGAAAAACTCGTCCTCGGGAGTATGCACTCCGTACTTCCGAGCGATAGCAACGCACTGGTTATACTTTGCCTCCCCACGTGGCTGTGGCGGGGATCCAGCCGACGAAGCGAGAGTATAGAGCTCGTGGTTTCCAGGACACCAGAAGACTTCCCTGAAGCACTTGGTTGCGGTGGAGAAGGCGAGCTCAAGTTGGTCTGCCTTCTCACCAATGTCGCCACACAGGATCAGCCCGTCGTCGAGATGGAGGTCGAGCTCAGACCAGGCGTCACGGTTGGCCGGGTAGCTGAGGTGAAGATCACCTATTGCGTACAGCCTCATGATGGGGTCCTATAGCTGCTCAAAGGCCGTGTCCGGTTGATGGTGTGGAATGACTTGGGTGCGGCTTGACCGAGTTGACATGGCTGAACTCAGCTTGGGAGGCGCGATGATAATCAAGAATCCACAGGTAGTAGAGTAGTTAATCAGCCAGCTCTCCCGTCGGACCCCGGAGCCCGTCAGCAAAGATGACAACCAAGGCGTTACATAATCATGATTGGGTGAGTGCATGATTTACCTAGGTCCTGTTGGTGGGACTGTCCTGGATTGGAGAGGTACAAGGTTACGGACATCGATAAAGACGGGTCCCAATTCACCTTTTGTACTCTTGAACTGAGGCTTGGGCGACGGACAAAGTGAGGGGAACGCGATGGGGTTAATTGAGCAGTGATGTAAGGCGTGTTTGGCAGATGCTGGCTACCTACGGGTAGGCTTAAGTAAATGAATCGGCCTGTTCGTTTGGAGTGTGGGGCCATCGTTGCAGGTCCCCTACAGCACTTGTACTTACTGCACTCTCAGTTGACCAGGATCCTTGCTCGCCTCGGCCACGGCGACGGACGACTACGGCAACAACAACAACACCACCCACCAACATCAACAATACCGTACAGCGACCAGTACCAAACTCCAATTTAATCCAGCAGCCCACTGGAATAGGCATGCAGCGCGCCGACCTCAAACGGTTGCCGACAGGGATGTGCGAGACTCGGCCGTGATGGGCGACTCCAAGCGCGACAGGGCAACATGGCCACTGTCGTTCCAGATGAGCTCGACCGGCCACAGGTTCTGGAGCCACACCCTGTACCGCGGCCTCCAGGACCAGCCAGTGAGGGTCTCCTACAGCAGGACCAAGCTGGAATCTGAAGAAATTGCGCACGAGTTCCTCGGCGAGAAGGTCATCGGGTTTGATATGGAATGGCCCTGGGAGGCAAACACCACTGCCAACTCCCCTTTGCAGCAGAGAATCGGTCTCATCCAAATCGCCTGTGAGGACAAGATTGCCCTGTTCCACATCGGCCTGCATTCTGGCACCACTGCAAAGGACCTGTTGGCACCGGCACTGCGGACCATCATCGAGGACCCTACTATCGCCAAGTGTGGAGTCGCCGTTCTCAACGCCGACTTTGCTCGACTACGGCAATGGTTCGGCCTCGAACCACGCGGTGCCTTCGAGCTGAGCCACCTGTACAGTCTCGTTTCTTACGGTGCCTCCAACCCGGCCAAGTGCACCACGAAGCTGAGAAGTCTCAGTGCGCAGGTCGAGCAGCATCTGGGCCTGCCCCTCCACAAGGGCAAGGTGAGGACCAGCAACTGGAGCCAGCCACTCAACAACGACCAGCGCCATTACGCTGCTGCAGATGCCTATGCTGGCTTCATGTTATTCCACTGTATGAATGCAAAGAGAATGGACATGGTCCCCACGCCTCCACTGCCAGTCTACGCCGAGACGTACGGTGATGCCGTGCAAGGCATGCCGCCCAAACGGCCGCTTCAACTGGTGCCGGTACATGGGAATGTGGGGCCTACCAGCGTTTTGGATTTCTACAGAGCGCCAGGAGAGGGTTTTGAGGACCACTCGGATGCACCGTCAGAGCAGAGACAGGCTGCACATGATAAAAAAGCATTGTTGCCCCCCGAAGGTGCCAGTGGATACGTCAGGATCGGCCGGCGTGGGAAGCACATCCTCTTTGCCGAAGCTTCAGAAGTCGGCGCGGATGTGGTCCGACAACTGCGAGATCAGCATGCCGTCGAGCAGCAGCAATGGGATGGCGCACCGGGTGGCACATCACCCCCGGTGATGGCAGCAGCGAAACCAACGTCTTCGAAGGTCAAATCAGCAGCTTCGACCAAAGCCTCTGGGGTACTGGATGAGACCGGGACGGAACTGCTGTTTCAAGAACTCAGAAAACATCGCAGGGACTTGGCAAAAGAGCGCAAGTGCGCGCCCTTCATTATCGCCCACGATACTCATCTTCACGCCATCTCTCGGAAATGCCCCCGAAGTGAGGGTGAAATATTGCGCATCCATGGCATCGGCAAGAAGAAATTCGCCGATTGTGGCCCGGCTTGGCTAGCGATCGTAAAAGACTTCGTCGAAAAGTCAGGCACCGATGAGGCGAAGCAGGTGCTCCCTTTGGCTGTGCCCACAGCCTCGCAACCCATCCGATCAACCCCTATCTTGCACACGGGAATTTCCTTTAGTATGCAGAATGCGAGTCTAGGGCGCGAAAAGGTCGGAGAGGAAAATGAGAACGACCTTGATGACCAGGACTCATCAGACGAAAGCTCAGCGTTTGGTAGCCCGCTGAGGGAGCCTTCCCCGTCTGTTCTCAAGCGCAAGCGAGAAGAGTTGGAACCGGAGCAGAAGCCAGACCCCGAACGGCAAGGGCAGCTACAGAGGACACACTGGGTACCATCAGAGAGTGCAGAGCAGCCGCGTCAAGCACCCCTAGCAGTCACGACCATGCGGACCCCTCAGATTCTGGAGACACCAGGTCGACATGACACGGGCAACGAACCTGTACTGAGGAAGACTCCACGCATCAAATACGAGTGTATGCCCGCAGCCCAAGAGAGCAACAAAGCCGCAATTCCGACGTCGGCGAGCACACTCCCACCGGCCACACCGAACAAGATCCATCCACCACGCCATTCAACTGCAAAGCCCGAGGTCGACTTCTCATATGCAGCCAGACAGTCGAAAACCAGCCAAGTCCAGGACAAGATACTCCGCAACAAGATTATTGCCTTCAACAAGCTTGTGACAACTACGGTGCAACTCCCAGCGAACACGATAGAACATCTGGTCAACAAACTACCGAGGACTACGGAGGAATTGTTGCAAGTCCCGGGTATCATGCCCTTTGCGAACGCGTGTTCAAGGGCGAACCGTGACCTGCTTGGATTCCTCGTCAAATCTGCTCCCGCCACGAGATGACGGCGGGAGCCGTGCCGCCAACCAGGCGCAGATAAGGCACCCCACGATCCTCTATAGCTGTAGCCCATTACAACCTAGGCTTTGTATATAGCATCTGATTACACTCTGCTAGGAAAGACTTGTTAGGTAGATAATACAAGCTTTACTCGAGTGTTCATTATACACCCATGGTATTTGTAGGTATACTTCCATGTCTTAAAACAATGACATCTGATCCTGGCTCGCATCATAATTTTTTGCATACATGATTTATGCCTACATACGGACAATATGAATCACCCCTCGAGTGATGTTGGTGTATGCCTCAGCTATCACAAGGTGCTGAACAGTGGGCGGAAAACTCCATGTGACTGGATAATTATTACCAGATCTAAATTGAAATACAATTCACCTTCTGTTAGGTATTCATCGCTTATATTCACAGCATTTTGGAGGAAAACAGCTTTGTCTAATCTATTGCGTTATCCAACATGTTGCTGTTTTTCTTCAAGCCCTAGGTATCGCAACGCTCGTGCAACTCCTACGGTTATTCTGCTAAAGAAAGCACCAGGAAAACATGTGAAGACAAAAGAAACTACCAAACATCATCCATTTCTCCTCCACCGATCTCGCTCCATGTCTGAAACCTTTCGTCGATGTACCCACCCGCCGTATGTTTCTCGTGGCCACGGCAGGCCCGACCCAGGAAACCCAGGAAACCCAGGCAACAGCAGGCGTTGACACCAGGAAGACCAATTGGCGTTGGTCATATTATTCAAGCCCTCGTCGAGTGGGCACCTGGGCAGCCACAAATCGCAACCCTTGAACAAGACTTGACATTTTCCCGGAAATCGCGCATGATGCCCATACTTGTGATGGAGGGCTCGTAGGCGTCTATCGGCACCTTATGTTCTGTCCACTGCTTGTAGGGCCATGGATACAAAAGTTGTAGAAGGTGAGCGAGCCGTCAACTTCGCATTTGAATATCGAATCTCTGGCCATGTCCAGGTACTCTTCGTCATTAATGGCCCATTTCTTCGTCTCTTCATTATTCTTCAGAACAGAAATCATGTCTGAGTTGTAACGCGCGGGGTCATCCCAAATCAGTTGAGAGCCACTCACGAGACCGAGGGGTTCGCATGGCTCGGAATTCGAAAGTTTGGTAAGACCTCGAGAGCCAAGTCAGTCTTCTGTTGCATTCAATGAACCTCGCATAATGATTCGCTCTGACTTACCGGTTGCTGTAGCCGTGACCTTTACCAGGTGTGTGGACACAGAGGTCACCGTGGCTGTTTCAACATCCGAGACATCGTCTGTCTCTTTCGACACGGCGCTGCTCAGAATGGACGTGGGACCGATAGTCTCTGTTACAGTTGTCGTGACCGAACCTTTTCGAGTCACTGTGACAGTGAGGGGCTTGTGCTCTGCAGCAGAGGAGGCAGGGCAGGTCTTGGTTGCTAGAAAGCACATGGGTAAGCCATCAGGTCCAAGTAATCAATGTCAGAGCGCGGTGAGTTCCAAACCATAAAGAATCAAGAAGACCGCGAAGCCGATGAGGCATATTCCCAGCACGAGGGAGAGAACAAGGGTAGTCACGAAGTGCTTAGTCCTCCGACTGCGCTCATCGGCTAACTGCTTCTTCAACAAGATCCTGTGGTGTACAGACTCCATTTCATACATTCGGATGTCTTGAATATGAGAACGAGGGAGGTCTGACGGTGGGATATACGTGTCTTCGTCCTGAACGTGGAGGGAATCCGATGGATAGTAGTTCTTATCTTCGGTGGAATACGAGGGTGCCTCTGAAAGAGAGTCCGAAGGGAAAGGCTGGTGAACGACGTAGTTTCTGTTCTTGTTATCGACTCCCATTTGTGCTGATTATCCTGATGGAGGATTTGGCTTTTGTAAATGATGGGAAGCAGCGCGAAGGACGAGGGGGGTTTTATATGGGAGGCTCCAGCGACTGAACAAGACTGCTGCTCCAGTCACTCGCATCTCTATGAGGCGGGTTCCGGTCTGGATGTTCAACTTTGACCCGTCATTCCCATTCTAAGCTGGGCCTCGGGCATGAAAGGCAGTCACTCACGGTGTAGACAGATTGCTCATGCAAGACATTGCCATCCTTCTCGTGGGCACATCGACTCCATATTATTTGCGACTAATTGCCAAATTTTTTCTAAACTAAAGGAAACGGTCTAATGTGGTATCTCTCATGTCGTTGCAATTTTTCCCAGAACCCTTCCCTTGGACAGAGCTGTCTGCCCAGTTACATTTCCATTTTCCTCTCCTCAGCCCGGCTGTGCTCAGGACATCTCAACATCGTCGTCGTCCTCATCATCGCTGTCGTCAACCTGGAGGCCATCCAGCTCATCGTCAGAGTCAATCGTGTCCGCCATGAAGTAATCGATCGCGCTGGGCCAGATGTCCTCCGCGATGGAGACGGCGACCTCGTGGCCGGCGGGGAAAGTCTCAACGTCCTCCTCAGGGAAATCCTCGTCCTCGTCATCCTCGTCATCCGAATCCTGCGCGTTGCCGTTCAGGGCAGCCCGCCTCTTGGCCTGCAGCTCTGCCTTGGCCTCGACGCTCTCGGCGGCGCTGGTCCAGCGGCCGCGGTAGCTGAAGAAGTTGAAGAAGGAGATGGCGCCGTTGGTGGCGGTCTCGAGCCTCTGGGCGAGGGCCTTGTACTCGGGCAGCTCGCGGGCGGCGGCGTCACGGGCCTTGCGCGCGTCGCCGGTGACGACGCCGTCGAGCTGCTGGGCGGGGTTCTGCTTCTGGGCGGCCCAGAAGGCGTAGGCGGCGTCGGTCAGGCCCTCGGTCAGATCGTGGCCCGACTTCCAGTTGACGCGCACGGGGTCGGAGACGAGGCCGGCGGAGCCGTCCTTGCCGTAGCGGTACCAGAAGGTCTTCTCGAGCAGCGAGTCGGAGAACCACTTGTTCTCGCCGAAGTGGAAGCGGATGGTGACGCTGCGAGGCTCGCCAAACTTGTCCAGGCCGACGTCGCTGACGGAGGCGGAGGCGGGGATCTCGGGGCGGCCGACCTCGAGGCCCTTGAGGGCGTTGGCAAAGACCTCCAGGTCGTCCCCGGTGACGGCAGCCTCGAGCTCGCTGCTGGCGTGGTCGAAGACGACGGCCCAGAAGCCGGGGATCTTGGAGATTGTGTTCTGGCGGGCGGCCAGGATGTCCTTGGCCATCAGGTGCTGCTTGGCCGTGATCTCGGTGTCGACATCGCTAAGGGAGGCCTCGATAAGCTGCAGTTCCTTGATGGCCGCAGGCTCGATGACAAAGTCCTCAGAGGAGTTCATGATGGATAGCAGGTGGCGGTGGCGGTGTTTGGCTGTGATGTCTTCGATCATGTGGTGCAGATGGGGGACGAGATGTGTGTGTGTGTGTGTGTGTGTGTGTGTGTGTGACGGTTTGTTTTTGGGTGAGTGAGTGAGTGAGTGAGGGAAGGGGGTGAATGGACATGTGCTGCAGTGCGGTGCGATGAAGTTGCGCGTGTGGAAAATCTCAGGCGTATAAATATTCAGGCACTACGACATTGCATGGATCACTACGCCTGCAGGCTTATGAAAATTCGGGCGGGAGAAAAAAAAAATCTGACGGGCGGCACGCCTGTTTGCAAGGTCCACCAGCGCATGCGACAGGGTTCACTAGTGGCCAACGGATAGGAACGAGTCAAAATCTCATAGGGCAATCTTTGACAGATTCATGCGCCTATGAGACCAAGAGGGCATGGTGTTATGTAAAGACCCGGGAGCTGCAGAGCCTTGCAGAGCATGCCACCCTCTGTTGCCAGTGACGGCGGGATGGATGAGAGGCTGAAAGGGGAAGTTGATATGTCGGGCGTGGCAGCTGAGTCATGCTGGACCCTGAATCCGGGCAGATCTGAGTATGGACAGACAGCACACGCCCGCACACGGCGAGCATCAAGATTAAGATGTGGCCCACTTTCCCGGATCCCTCCAGCCCAACTTTTTTAGCCATAGGTATAATTAAGAATGCAGAGATTCGCACCCTCTAAAACGGAGGGTATACCTACCTGTACATCACTCACACAATAACCACAACACACTCAATTCACATACCCACCCACCCAACACCCACACACCTACACACCCAATACCTACACACCCAACACCAACACCCATACATCTACACACCCAACACCTACACACCCAATACCTATACACCTATATACACAACACCCACATACTTAATTTACACACCTAATACACACTCAATTTATACACCTAATTTATCTATTTAAAGTATTTTTAACTAGCCTTAGGCATATAAATTAGCTTTAAGTATATGGATGAAGTATATAAACTAGGTATATAGGTATTAGGTATATGAACTGGGTGTATGAACTGGGTTTATAGGTGTTGGCTTAATACTGGCGATGTATGGGTGTACCCTCTGTTTTAGACGGTGCGAATCTCCACATTCATAATTAATTGCTCTGCCCTTCTTCTCTTCTGCTTGAAATACATACACTACATGCGCCCTTCTCCATCCCCGCACGTCTATCCCAGAGAGTTCAAAAACACGAGGAGCACTCACTGACCCTCGTCACACCGACTGGATCGCCCTGGCCCGGTTGTCGAGCGCCCTCGCCACCACCCCCGGCGTAACAGAGCTCTCGAAACCATGTGGCACGCCCGGGTATAAGTGAAACTCCACCTCGACCTCGGCCTGCAGCAGAGCCTGTGCATATCTCAGATCCTCGTCACAGAACAGGTCCAAGCCAGGTGTGTCGATGTACGTCCTGGGCAGCCCAACCAGGTCCTCCACCTTCGCACGCCCCGGCGCGGCATAGATGCTCACGTCCGCGTCGTCCTTGCCGGCCTTGTCCTCGCCTACATACGCAGACCAGCCGATCCTGTTGTTGTTCTCGTCCCAGGCCAGGAACTTCCTCACCGCCCAGTCGGGACCGTACCTCCCGATTGTGCGGTCGTCCAGCATCGGGTAGATCAGAACCTGCTTCGCGAGCGGCGGCTGGAGTCCTCTGTCCCTCGCCAGCAGTGCAGTGCCCGCCGCGATGCCCCCGCCCGCGCTGTCTTTACAAATGATGAGCCTCGCAGGGTCGACGCCAAACTCCTTTGCGCTGGCCGACAACCACTTGAGAGCCGCGTAGACGTCCTCCACTGGCCCCGGCGCGGGGTTCTCGGGTGCGACTCGGTAATCCACCGCGAACGTCTGGACGTCCCAGCGCTTGGTGTTCCTCCTGAAGAGGGGGGTGAAAATCTCGACACTGCAGCTTATCATTCCGCCGCCGAAGACGTGCAGCACCGCAGGTCGCAAGGCCTCGCCTTCCCTGGGCTGGCTGCGGTGCTCCGGCGTGGCAAAGCGCGAGACGCTGATGGAGGACCCGTCAAAGGTGGTTATCTCGTGCTTGGTCTCTATGACTTGCTCGGCCGCGGGGTCGGGCTCCCTCCCGAGAGCCATTCTTATTACGACGTTACTGAAGGCGCGTACGTCTTGGGCGGTCTTCATGACAGGTATCTCGATACCAGACATGTCGAGTGCTTGGACGGCAGCTGCATATTCCGGGTCGAGGCGGATGGTGCCGCCGGATGGTCCTCCAGGCAGCCCCGTGGACGCCGACGCGGCGGTTTTGATCTCGGTGGTATCCATGTTGATTGGTCGGGAATAATATTCAGGCGACAGAGGAGGTTGATGCTGAGTGATGGGCGTGCACCTGTCTGCTTCCTGAAGTGCTGCTGAAGTACCTTGGTTAGGATCCAAATCCTGGGTGGGGTCCCGCGCTATCGCTCCTCGCTGCCTCGTTACACAAGGGTGGCTTACCAAGCTTGCATTTGTAAAATCAGACGGGCTGAGGATAGCCTTACCCCGACTATGCGGAGCGGCTCTGCCTCAGCATTTTGGATACGTTGCACCCGTGACTGTCGACGCTTCTAAATCCGAGACTGGTCGACACCTGAGATTGAGTGTGAGCGGCGGCGTGACGGTCCGGCGTCCGCGACACCAGATGAGCCTTGTGCGGTCACCACATCCGAGCCCGACGATCGGCAGCTGCTGCTCCCTCCAGCGCCATAATCGCATGCTTAGCCGTCGAGATGCGCGTGCACCCTGCCGACCCGTCGCCTAGTCCGAGTCTTCATCATGACCAGGCCACACGATCTCCCGCTGCACTACTGCATAGGCACATCTCCACGCGATGAACAGCCAGACCACGACCAGGACGATGGTCATGACCGTGCTGAACCACAAGAGCCCCTCGCTCCCCACAGCACCGGCCACCCGGATCGTCGAGATGGTGAAGCCGGCGTTCGGGAACACAAAGCTCCACCAGCTGAGGTGGAACTTCCTGTCCGGCATGCCCGCAACGACGGCCATCAGCGCAGACGTGAAGAACCAGAAGCTCAGCCCCCACAGGAACAGCGAGCAGTACAGCGACGCCAGCCTCACGCCATCGGCTAGCACTAACGGGCTGACCATCCCCTCGATGACGGGCACCTGGGCCGCAAAGATCCTCGGCACGTCGTCCGCCATGGACACCAGCGCGGCACAGGTGAAACTCGGCGGCCCGACCGCGATGAACATTCCGGGGCGCTGTGCAGGCAAGCCGTAGACCATCAGCCTGCTCAGGTATGTAGCGTACATGAAGATGGAGACCATGAAGCCCAGCCCCTGCGCCGCGACGCCGGAAGTGATCATGGCTAGCGCCTGTGACGGCGTCTGGGTGCGCGAGTCGAACGCTGCGATGGTGCCGGCCAGCATGACGGGGAATATCGGCAGGATCCAGGCTGGCGTCATGGCATGGGCCTGGAGGCGGCGCTGCTCCTTGACGGTGAAGAGAAGGTGGTACTGGATGACGGAGACGAGGAAGGTGACGGCCAGGTAAAGCCAGTAAGTGACGCGGTGGAAGACGGCGAGCCCGTCCTGGGCTGTTGCGGACAGGAACAGGCTGCCGTACTTCTCTGCGTTGGACAGGAGCGCGGCGATGGACAGGAAGAAGGTGGAAACGAAGACTACAGCAAAAGGAGTCAGCTATCAAAGCACCAAGGAAGAAGTTTCATTCGGATAGGGCTCACGGGCTTCTTTCGGGTGTGTTAGAGTCTTGGAGAAAGTGTGCTTGTACAGCAAGAAGCGCAGGAGCAGGCATGCAGTGATGAGAATGAAGCAGAGCAGGTCGAAAAGGAACACGACCAGGCCGATGGTGTCGAGCCCGCGGAACCGATGCGGTGTCAGGCTCAAGGTGAGGGCAATGCCACCCGTTGACATGCTGTTATGGAGATCAGTTGCTGTGTAGTGTGGTTGGTCCTGGCCCGGGCTGCTGTGGCTTACGTGACGGTGTACCACGCAAATGTGAAATGGCGTAGTCGTTCCCGCACCGATATTGGTGGCTGCAGGTATGTTGGGATTCTTTCGAGGGTCACTCTTGGTGTTGGCTCCCGGGTGAGGTCGCCATCCTCGGTGGTCGATCCATCCGGCAGCGGTTTGGCCTGTTTCTCGTGGTCGGGAAAGTCACGGACTTGAGGCTCCATGATGCCAACCAACCCTTATCGGGAGGACGGGACGGGCTGGGAAATCAGTCAAGATATTGCTCAGCCGCGTCGTGGCTGCTGTGTCTGCTGTGTCTATGGAGCGCGTATGGAGAAACAAATAAGTGCTTTGTATTTGTGATTAAACCTGCAAGTCGAGCGGTTTCTGTTGTCGTCGATGATTCATGATAATATGTGTAGAGCGAGCTGCATCGAGAAATGGACAGTAACGGCAGCTCCCCGTCTATAAAAAGGGAAAAAAGCCCACTGCAGCTAGGTGCCACCCGCGCAACGGCTGCAGGGTTGCAGTGGGCTGGCTGGGTGGGCACCAAGTCCCGTTAGTGCCCGATGTCAGTGCGGTAGGAACCACGATCAACGTCGAGCGTGCAGGGCAGAGCCTCCTTTTCCCGGGGGCGATTGCGAAAGAAAGAAGAAGAAAAAACCTTGCTCGCCGTCGTGGTCCAGCTCGTACATGTCACCACACAGCATACTATTGCGTGGCGCGGTACAGTAATGGTGACCTCAACGTCTGGCCATCCGGCCTCGCTCTGGTCTTTTCTGGTGGCATCAGACCAGCCAGGTTCTTATTCAGGCTTGGCCGAAGCCATTCCGCTGTCGGATGGCGTTGTCTGCCAGGCCCTGACACGTGGTAAGGCAAGCCAGGAAACGAGCGCACATTAGGCCAGCAGCTGCAAGCAGGTGCTTTTGCTGGCCAGACTCGCACTCTGGGTTTGCGAGCCCACAGTAATCCCGCCCCAGCGCCTCGGATCTTGTCCCGATCAGCCCATTCTGACGGACAGCCCCTGAAGGAGCACAGGGGGACGTCCAGCCCAAGCTGTAATCTTCGCTTTACATCCCTCGACACAGAGGTCTGGGCTCCGTCTTTCGTATTTGGCCTTCAATCACCACGACACACATCTCTTTACCTTGCGGCCGCAGAGAAAAGTGGCCTGAACCAGGTCGGAAAGTAGATGACAGAATGTAAATACTGTTACTGGTGGGTCCAGACCTATAGAGTCGCTACAACAACTTCAGCCCATGGACAGACTAACTGTATAGTGGGCTTGCTCCCACCAGCAAATTCTTAATGAATACGGAGATTCACACTTGCAAGTATAGAGAGTACATCGCCACCTCTTTACCACGTGAGAGTTCACACACCTAACACTCATACACCTAACACCCATGCACCCAAAACCCACACCCAACGCCCATATACCCAACACTCATACACCCAAAACCTACACCCAACACTCATACACCCAACACCCCATACACCTAACACTCATACACCCAAAACCTACACACCCAAAACCCACATACCCAAAACCCACACCCAACACCCATACACCCAACACCCATACACCCAACACCCATACACCCAACACCCATACACCCAACACCTATACATCCGCCCATACACCCAACACCCATACACCTAACACTTATATATCTAAAAACTTACACCCAATACTTTTACTTAACACATATACCCAACACTTTTACTTAACACCTACAACTACACTCAAAACCAATACACCTAACTTACGCATCCGATTCACACGCCTGATCCAAGTTATACGTATAAGTGAACTAAGCCTAGATGATGTACTCTGGTTAGTTATTATTATAATATAAGCTAATGTATAGTGTATCCTGTGTTAGGTATAGACTTTACACGTACATATATGCTAGTAACATGTATTCAAGGAGGTAAGCAACCATCAAGTCAAAACACCAGGAGCTGAAAGCTACAAGTATAATTTATTAGTAGAGCGATCCGATACGTTACCTTTCTTAAGTAAACCATGCTAGGCCCTTTCCTGCACCAACGATTCGTGCTCCTCGCAGTGAACAGAACTAGCCTATCCTTCAAAGAGAATTGGCTCGATGTTGAAACATTCTTTATACTTACCGTTCACCTTGTCGAAAATGGAGCGGTGAATAAGCCTCTTTTGTTCCGGGTGCAAGGCTCGGACATGCCCCTGGACCGTCGATTCCAGAATATAGCCTTGCAAGGGACCTGTTGTAGTTGCAAGCAAGTAGCAGAGGAGGAATTGAGGCAACCACCTCAATGCACGGTCCTGGTGGTCATCAAAGGCGAGCTGGTGCATCTTCATTGCATAAGGAATTTCCCAGCATGGAACGATTACCTTAAGATTGGGAGAGGAGTAGACAGGCTCGATGCTGGCTGCGTCTACGACGAGTCTCTGGACGATCTGTGGCACTGCGTCCATGGCATCTTGCAGGGTTCGGTCGGACAAGTGCATTTTTAGCTCGCTGTACCCAGCTTCGACAGTGCTCGCAACTTGCGAGATTAGGCTCGACTCCGGTGGGGTCGCCGCGAATACGCAAAGGCCGTTCACCGATCGATGCCTGGCACCGTTGAAAACGCCAGCTGCATCCCCGCCGAGGTAGACTGTAATAGGCCCACTGTTACCGGCGGGACGTATTTCACCGATCCTATGGCTCATTTCGTACATCAGGCCAAGAAGATGATGCATGGTAAGGCCTTGCGGCTCGGACACATCACCATCCGAAGATGGCTGTGTTAGTTGCTCTTCGCCGTAATCCGGGGCTCGGAACGCCATGTTGAATGGGCTGTCGGCCAGGATCTTCCTTCTATTCTTAAATAGCTTTCTACAGAAGGTGAAGTTGGCTATTGAAGGGAAGGAAGTCGTGTTTGTTTTTGATAAGGGAACATTAACCGGTACAGGTTGCGAAGCTCAGCTGGTGTTTTATACTTTTGGGCATGATACTGGTAATACTGGGATGCAATAGTCTTCAATGTTGTGACCCTTTCACCAATTTCCCACGGGAGCAGCCGTAGCGCTTTGTCTCCAGACTATGTCCTTACTGTACGAAACAATGATAACAGTGGCTGTTAATTATCTCTCCGCATAATACTTGAACAAACAGAAACATGTGCCGGTAATTGTTCCCGATAAAAGTCTCTTAGTCTAAGCGAACATGTACGAGACACTGCAGACGCCGTCATCGTCCAGCCTGTCGTCTGGTTGATCGACCTGGATCCCAAAGACTGTCAACTTTCCAATTGATACAGAAACTGTGTTTTTTCTCTTCTCAGGTATGTGGCAGCCCAGGTGCCAGGCGGCTCATGGGCTCGTGCCTAGATGCCTGTTCGGGCTAGTGGGGTGCCGCCCGTGGGTGAGCCTGCCCGAGCAGGCAGGACCCTGGCTTGAAACGCCAGAGCACGCGTTCAGCAACTGTGCCCAGAGCAACGAAACCCCGGCCCACGCTCTGGACAGATCCCATCGCGGTGAGTGCCCATGAAGCCTCAAAAACCACTGCACTTCTTCCCCGTCACTCGCCATCGCGATTTGGGCTTCAAGGCTTCTAGGCTGGCAGCAGAGGCCGTGTTGAAGAGAGCGCCCTAACCCTAAGATTGCACCACGCCGTTTGGAACGTGTCCTCATCTTCCCGGCGCTGATTGATGACCTGGACGGAACTCGTCTCGCTCGTCAACCAACAGGCACACACACACGCACATACACACACACAGCTTGGAGAGAGCCGGGCCTATGCCGGTCGCCGACGCACCTCCTCCCACACCAGCCGTGTGGTGATCCTCACCCGCCATGGGGCCACTCATGACAACCGCCGTCCGGGCGCTCTTCCTCAAAGCCGGTGCCAACATGACCGCCCAGCTGGCCTCACGCTGGCACAACCAGGACCCCATCCCCCAGCCCATTGACCGCCAGCGTATTGTCGAGTTCGCCATCTACGGCTTCTTCCAGGCCCAGCTTGGCTACTGCTGGCACATCTTCCTCGAGCGGCTGTTCCCCAGCCGCCACTCCCTCCCGGCCGAGTCGCCCGCTCCGCCAAAGCCAGAGAAAAAGGACGACGACGAGGAGCGACGCATGAGCACCGAGGGCACCTCTGCAAAGTTCCTCGAGTCCCTGAGGGCCACACGCACCGGCGTCAGATGGCCCTGCATCATCGCAAAGCTGGTGCTCGACCAGACCGTCGGCATGGTCACCTTTCTCACCATCTTTCTCGTCTGGACCAACTGGTTCCGCGTCGACACCTTCGCCGAGATAGCAGCCATATGGAGGGCAAAGTTGTTTGTCATCCTGTCCACCGGCTGGATGATCTGGCCTTGGGTCATGCTGCTTAACTTCGTCTTCGTGCCGGTAGAGAAACGCCAGTTCGTGGCTGTTTGCGTTGGCTTCTGCTGGAATGTCATACTTAGTCTCCTTACCCATCCTGACCCGCCTCACTCACATCACTGAGGTACGAGGTCAGCTGGAGGCTGAAGTTTCCGTACATTGAAACCCGAAAGCAGCAGCAGAAGCTGCCGTCCGTCCCACCAATCCCGCCCAACGCTCCAGTGACAGGGCTTCCTCCTCCGTTGTGCCCAGGGGCACTGGCACCTGGAGTCGGGGTTGCTAGCCACAACTTACCTTGATTGGATCTCCGAGCAGCCAGTTACTGATCTGCGCAAGCCTCCTCGGCGGCTTCTTGAATTCGGACGGGTCGTTCCGGCTGCCCTCGATTACATGATGGCCTGCGGCAGTAAGATGCGGCTGCCTGTCTTAAGCACTATACGTGCGGGTGCTCGTTGAGATGAGCGCTTCTCTGGGGGCGTTGAGATGTCCTGATGCTGCTGGATTGAGCTAAGCGAAGAAGACGAGAAGGAAGCTCAACAGGTGGGACATCTGGATACCTTGAAAGGTCTGGGAGCCCGAGTCAGTACAGTATTGTGGCAGGGCAGTAGCCTGAAAGGTACTGAACCCAGGCCTAGTCTGGTTCTGATATGGCTGCGCAAAGAGCAAGGAAGGGACGCTAAAGGAACGATCAATAAGCTTGCAGGTACGGAGAACACATGGCATGCGACGTGGCAATGCCCCCCCCCCCCCCAAAGACAGGCCCGTGTAGCAGCCTGGCTCTCTCTGGTTCAGGTGGGCAGTGGCATGGGTTGTAAAGTGGACAATTGTAATAAGCTGAAACCTCGAACACGTTCAGTTGAGGTTAGATGCCTGTGTTAGGAAGACAAAAGATAAACCCAGTGATACAGCGCGTGCCTCTGCTGTCCATATGATGTGCCTAGGCCTGTCCCACGGCCAGGGCGTCGCGACAGTGTGAATGTATTACGTGCTGGTATGGCGTGCGCGAGAATGCGAATTAAGAAACCATACATCAAGAACAATCAGCCGGAAACTGCTAAAAGCATTGTATCGTGTGTTCTGTGGGAACGGAGTGGCGGGAACGAACAACGAAGTTCACTGCGCAGGTCACCGCACGATGTTAGACAACTGGCTGCATGTGGTGCATTTCCATCGATACCAAGGGATGCGTAGCTGTTCATGCTACAACTCGGATAGTAGTGTCGTCCCAGGAGAAGAGCTTAGAGGGTTATTCGATGCGCTCTGCAAGTGCCGGCATTGGCAAATCAGGAATGACTGCTGCGTATATCCCCTCGCATGCAGACCATAAGATGACAGTGTTGCATTGAACCTTGAAAGCAGTAAGATCCTCAACGGTATATATCAGCATGGCTTATCCGCCAATCATTCATCATACTGTGCGACAAGTAGCTGCAGGATATCGGAGTTAGAAGGCGGGTGTCTTACATTGTAGCTCAGTACCTAGGTAAATATCCAAGCGTCTGGCTCGACAGCAAAAGTCAACTCAACCGCATTCACGGTCTTACAACATTGACCTCGGGAACCAACTCACTGTCTTCACTTCCAACGCATCTCGAGGATTCGCTTGACATAAACTTTCGACCAATACACTAGCTGGCAGTCATGGCGCACGATGAGAAGCATGAGTTGGGTCTTCCAATGGGTGCCGCTCAGACGAGCACCACCTCGGCAGCGTTGCCCAACGACCAGCAGGACCAGTCTCTCCTGGAGAAACAAACCCGTACTCTTCGCCTCTTCTCAAGGTCGCAACTTTTTGCCTTTTCCCTCGTCTACCTAGGCACGGGATACTATGTTGCAGGGTTGGTTCATCTTTCCAGATATTCCCCCGCCCCGCACGGCTCTTTCTCACACAAAGCTACGAAGTTGTAATGTGGCTTACACCCAAGCAGAAATATGTACTTCGCCCTCGCCAATGGTGGCCCTGCGGCTTGGGTCTTCAGCTATCTGGTTGTCGCGGCTGGTGTGCTCTGCCAAGTGGCCACCTTTAGTGAGATGGCCTCAATCCAACCCATCGCGGGTGCACAGTACTACTGGACGTGGCATTTCGCTCCTCTGGGCCTCAAAAGGTTTCTGACCTGGATGCAAGGATGGTCGACCTGGGCAGGCTATATAGCATTACTTGCGAGCTGCCTGAACGGGAATACGGTTATCTTGGAGGGTGTGATCCAACTGGCCCAACCAGAATACGTGACTGGTGGCTGGCACACTGCTCTTATAATGATAGCGATGCTGGCATTCTGCGCCGTCATCAACATGTACGCGTTCTGGCTCGTCCCGTGGTTCGAGTTGTTGACTGGGTTTCTCAACATTTCCATGGTTATAATCATCTTCGTTGTCCTCTGGGCCATGGCCCCCCGAAACAGTGCCGACATCTTTATGCAGACCAATGTGTCGTCTGGGTGGGACAGTTACTTCGTCTCTGCCAATCTCGGGGCTATATCCAACATCTACCTATTCATTTGTAAGTCTCACCTGTCCCCTCGCCTTCACCAAGACCTGACTGAAACTGGAATCGCAGCCTTCGAAAGCGTGGTTCACATGGGCGAGGAGACACGGAATTCCAAGTCTGCCGTGCCTTTCGCTTTGTTTTGGTCCACGGTGACTAATGTCGGCATGGGTCTCATTATGATAATCACTTTTGCTGTAAGTGTGGCACCTAGGATCTACCGATGAATTGCTGTGAAAGGGGTTCAAACTAATTCTTACCCCTAAACTGTACAGATGGGAATGCCATCACTCGATATTCTGCTAGACTCGGCCAGCCCTATCGTTACCACATTGCTATACGCCACGGGATCCACGAAAGCCACAATCGCCATTGTGAGTGGGTTGGTTGTGCTCGGAGTCTCTGGAACCATGGGCGTAGTCTCGTCCGTCTCACGCTTGACATGGGCATGGTCGAGAGATGGAGGGCTGCCTCAGTACTTCGGCCATGTCGACAAGGTCCAACGAGTGCCTCTCCGGGCCGTGGTACTGGCAACGATCATCGCATCTCTGCTCTCTCTTCTTAACATTGGGAGCAGCACATATATCGCTTTCAGCGCTATTATATCGTTGTCAACACTCGCCGTCTATTTGAGCTATGCCATTGTGCTGGCCTGTGCTCTCCACGCCCGGTTCAATGGCCGATTCAAGCCTGGGCCGTGGAACCTGGGCCGGGCTGGCTCCATGATCAATGTGCTTGGGCTGATCTACACGATCTACGTCATGATCTGGCTGCCGTTCCCCAATTATCTTCCAGTCACAGCAGCGAATATGAACTATTGTGGACCAGTGTTTGGTGTCATACTCGTCGGCGTCGTCACTTTGTGGTTCATCCGGGGCAGGACATTCTGGCATGGTCCCAACCGTGCAGTGGTGGAGCACGTACTCAGAGAGGAAGATTAGCTTGATCAGGCTTTTTGGGAGTAAGCAATGTTTCGCGCGTATGCTGGAATTAGAAAGCTGCACCAAAAGGAACCCCTCAGAACCGGTCAGAACTGCGTGAATGCTACTCAAAATGTGCGCGTTGGCCGGTTCATTTGTGTCAGAAATGGACTAGTTTGATCATTTACAAATGTGATTCTTGTGCCAAGTGAGTTTTCTAGACTGAAAGCACTTGATTAGGTGAGTCTACTGGGGGTATCTTACTTGGTGGACATGAATCATTGCGTGTTGTACCAGACACCTTGGTTATGGTCAACATGTTCAGCGACTAAGTGGTCCCAAAACTAAAGCATTTGGATTACTCTCATGCTGGTGGGATATTTCGATTCCAGCTCTGCCTTGAAACTTGAGGGCACAAGCAGTTGCGTGGTGTTTTAGGTAAAAGTCCTCGTCCTGCTACATTCCTCCTCCATGGCCTAGTTCTCATAGGCCGGGCCAAAGAGCTCTAACTAGTGTTTGTGACCGGATGTCATCAACTCGTATATATTTTCGCAGCGAGTCGAGACAGCATCAAAGGCGGTCCTTGTCTGGATCAATGCGCTTCACGACATCATAATAAAGCTTCGCCACTCGCTTGCATGCTCGACGAGTTACTGTGTGTGTATCGCACTCATGCTTGAGACTACCGGATGAGTACCAGAAATTAGTCAAGAGGCATGCTTACAGCGATGTGCCAGGTCTGTGACCACTTACTCTTCCAAAAACTGGTCATCGATGCGGCGCTTCGTTGTTTTGTTCAATCTGCCCTGCTCGCGGTAGTTTCGGATGCCAAAATCATGGCGGTGACAGGCAGGCAAGAAGTTCCAGGTGCCGATATCGTCAGGTGCCTTGGTGCACCCATCAGACGACTAGTTGAGGGTGGGAGGGTGACGGGAGTTTCGTTTGGTCTCGAATTTGTTGATGGATAAGCGAAAAAGGTACTTGTCGGTAATTTCAGTGATGTTGTCGGGAACGTGGCCACCGTTGATATTGGAGCCGGCATGAGCCTCTCCATCTGGTGGCTGGATATTGGTAGGACTTTGATCGTTGTGTGGTTCAATGACTTGCGCAGCTGTCTGGGGAAAGAGCATGTGTGTTGCGATAGCACTCGCATGATCAAGGCCTGAAGTATCGACGACAGCGGGTAAGGCCATCGACAGGGAGATGGCGGAGAGGACGAGGATGAAAAACTTCATCTTGAAACAGTGATTTTCAAGCGTGGGGCAAGGACTGCGGCAGTCAGGTCTGGAAATGTTTTGGCTCAGAAATGCCTTGCACAGGAGATACTGAGGCAAGTGGTATCCGAAACAGGTGATAGCGATAGCAAAGAAGTGTTGTAGGATATCTGGAGAGGAGACTCCCAGTTTCTCAATCTGCAACGGGTGAAAGGTATCTCATACGTGTAGATTCAATGTTTCCGGAGGTTCACAGCAGCAGAGACGTGGGCTCCTTCCTAGGTGTACTCGTGACCGAACTTGCATCAGAAGTCACGGTGTTGGCAGCTTGAGCACAACCCACCTCCTTCTAGAAGGCAAGCGCAGGGGCTGCTAGTAAAGTCTATGTGTCCAGGAAGCAGCCAGAAATACACAGCGCAACCTTGGAACGGTGACGCTCCTGAAATCAAGGTGATAAGCAGGTCTATGATGGCTCTATGATACTTGCCGTTTGGTGTAGATGCATGGAGCCGCCCGTTGCGAGGTTACCGGTACTAGATTCCGAATGCCTTTAGTACCGCCAGGCTCACGACTGGATATCCCATGATCTTGTCGTGCACCCCGTATTGGGTGATTTGCTCTCTAATTTCGCCTCTGTTTGACCCGTGTGTGACAGCCCAGCCCCCTGCGTCCACGTGCACCCTCGTAGCTTCCTTCTGCGCGTCAAGCTCTTCAAAGCTGATTCCGGCAGGTAAGGACGCGTTCACGGCGTGCCAGAACAACTGCTCACTGTGATGCCACGGTATGGAGAGGTCGTCTTCTGCGTGAATGATAGAGATGTGGTACGTCTTTGAAGCGACCGGCAGGGCCTCACATTGTCGAACGAAGCCAGCCAGCCTCTCCTTGGTAGGCCATTTGTCTAATATGAAGGTATTGAGGAAGTCGAAGACGAGAGGAAAGCGCGCAATCGGACCAAGAACAGGGATTCTGCCTGCGACACTGTAGGTGGCCGTGAGTGAGGGCACGTCGGCGAAGGGCGCGACGAGAACAAGTCCCGAGAAGAGGATTGGCTCATGGCGAAGAGCCATGTGGTGGACCAAACCAGTGGCCACCGCAGTGCCCAGAGACTGGCCCCAGATGATGATTCGATGTGCTGGGATGCCAGCTTCGGTCATGGCCCAGTCGACCAAGGTCGTGGCATCCGTCAGCAGCCCATGTTCAGAAGGGGTCCCGGTGCTCAGGCCAAAGCCGCGGTAGTCCACGGCCACGATGTGAATCCTATCCGGTGCACCAGCAGATGCAGCCCGGTAGCTGGCTGGCCTGTGACCCGACCCCAAAGTTCCTCCAGCTCCGTGCAGATACAGAACCAGCAACGACTCAGGGTCGTCTCGCAGGAGCTCAAAGGCCAGCCTCTGCTGGAAGTTGGGTGCAAGTCCGGATGGCTCCTCCAGGATCCTTTCTTCGTGCCGTCGGTAGAGCCCCAGCGGCAGGATGTGCCAAGCATGCAGCGTCTCCCCATCTGGCGTGTCGAGAGTGAAGGGGGTGACCTGATTGTGCAAGAAGCCCCATTGCTCGGGGACATTGAGATCCTGACCCCACGTCTGAGTGAGACTGTGAAGATAGATGACCTGTCTCTGAAGTGACGGAACAGTGAGTAAGGCGAGGAAGACGGCGTACACGGCAGCCGATGCAAGAAACGCGTAGAGCACAGACCGCAGCAGAGCAACAGGACTGGCCCCCGTGCGCGAGGCCATCTTGCCCATCATGCGGCGGCTGTTCGGGGCTGCAGGAGGAGGGCAGACGAGGCTTCTTTGTGGGTGGCAGAATGGCCGGAAGGATTCAGATGCTAAAAATAAACTGAGGTTCCCACAGTGTCCCAACCCTACCCCTTTGCCCATTAAAAAACACTAACAATTGATCCTGGTGATGCGACGCAGGGAGACAACAGGCCTCCCAACGTTTGACCTGTCACAATGCTCAGGCAATCTCCCCTTCTCGCCGAAGTTTGAGTCAATGACAAATTTGCGAGCCTGTGCTCTCTTCTGCGATCCACAACGCTGCCGCATCCCAGCGCCTCTTCCTGTTCTTCTGCCGCGCCCACGTCCGAGTCGTGTGCTAGCTGATCGATGTGAATTATTGGTGGAATCCGCCCGGACTTGCCACGAAAAAGACTCTGCAGATGTGTCGGCTTCGGTCCTCTATCTCGAAGTCCGTCGTCAATGAATTGCTGCAGACCAGCGACGTCTCGTGTGTATTGCGCATCGAGGCGAAAGCCAGGGCCTTGCAGCTCCCTGGCGGCTTGGATAAAGTGGACTGCAAGTTCCATCCAGGCAAGGCAGTCGTCTGGATTCGTGACTCCAGGCGGGCGGCGAAACTCGATGGTGCCACCGTCGTCAGACCAGCCGCTGTAGAAGACGTTGACGAAATTCCAGGCCATGAACTTGCGCATGCCCATGGTCTCCGCCAGGGACTGTACATCTCTGCACTTCTCGATGGTCCGGAAACACTCTGCCATGTCACGAGGCTGAGTCCTCTCCCCGTCCGTCTCGATGAACTGTGGGTTGTTGAAACGATTGCTCCTGCAAAACTTGGATCGACGACGCGCCTCCGGGAAGAGGACTTCCATGGCCTCTTCGAAATACAATACAGACTTGCATATTCTCTTCAGCTCTTTTGTTCCCCAAATACCATCACTAGGTGATAAATGAATATGTGTGGAGCAGCTCTCGTTGGTATCGAGTTTGCATGCCTCTTGCATCTTCAAAAACATGTACCGGACCTCGGTTTGATATGTGTTAGACTCGTCAAATTTCATAATTGGTGATATGATCTCTATGCCGTCTTCCCTTCGGTGTTAGTGAACTCAACCAGGACTCAAAGGTAGGGGTTTTCCTTTTTTTTTGTTGTGGGGCACACCAACATATATTCTTGGTCTCATCACCGCCTTTAATGCTCTCATCTACCGTCAGTGACCATTCCGCAAATCTTTCACCCTCCCAGTTTCCACGTGGATCCGAGTGCATCTTTCTTTGTCCTTTGGGGATCATGGTGTTATGGTTCATTGATAAATATTCGGTGAGCAGGTGAAGACTCTGTCCGGACGAGTGCCGGTCTCTTGGGCGGAGCAGGACCTCAACTTCAAGCCCGACGTTTAGGTATGTATGTGAAGAGCTGCCACTCAGGTCATCATCATGGAAGACTCCAAGCAAAGGCATGACGTGAAGTCAAGATAATGTGGCGGGTATGTCAAGGATTCTGGTACAGACGTTTGTTATGGCTCGTTCACCCAGGTGAGTTCTATGCTTGCAAGTGCGTTAATGAACAAAATGTACAGGATTTCTGCTTGGAATCTTTTGCAGATACTTGCACGGAGGAATAGGGCTTTATTACGACTTTTCAGACATGATTGCAATGTGAAGGCCTCTGTGGACGGACCGTAGCCGACCGTCCGGCCCTCCTCAAGCTGTCTCCAGACAGGTGGGAGTTTGGCACTCTTTGGCTACATTTTCCTTTGATACCTCTGACGTTGGGATTCCAGCATTTTTGAGCCAACCAAATAATCATCTCAAGGGCCTTGCGCAAGGCCGCCACCACAGCATGCGACTCGAGTGGTTGTTCTGATGCGTGCAGGGATCCCGGAAATGCGGCCGGGCCTGGAGTCAGGGCCATTCTGACAGCTCCACTTGTTCGCGGCGTGTCTCGTCCAATCTTGTTTGATCCTTTGAGTGTTAGGCCCATGTCGTGTGAGATCAGTCCGTTGAAGTCCTCAGCACAGTAAGATGTTTGACCACAAAGCAATGAAAAAGAGAATGGATATCCGCACCTGCAAAAGCGGATGATACACCGGTACATTAACACTAAACCAACACTCACGCCCAATGTACACGCCCAATTTACACACCCAACACCCACACCTAATACCTACACACTCACACTTATACAAGTATTAGGCGTATAGGTGTTATGTATATAGGTGTTAGGAGTGTGAGTGTGGGTGTGATTTGGGTAATATGCTTGGATTAGCTGCAGCTGTGTATGAGTGATGTACCGGTGTACCATCCGTTTTCGCAGGTGCGAATATCCGTTCTCATGGAAAATGGGCCGTCTCGACAGAGCACGCGCAAGAATGGCCTGTGAACTCACGCTGACTTGCATTTGTAATCAGTCCTCAGGACACAGACCAGGCTTTATGACTAAATTGTGCCGCCGACCCCATTCCGCAGTCCAACTCAAACTCATCATTGACCGTAGACCTCGAGGCCAAAGCCAACCTCAACCAGCCAATTTCAAGCTTAGCTCTTAACAGTTTTCCTACTTCGTTTCGAAACTCGAAACGAAGTGGAAATTATCGTCCTCTGTACTTGTAAGAGATCCTGGATTTTGGTTCAGACCTTGGTGGCGAGACTGAAGCAGAATACGAATGGCAATGTCATTGTATGTCGCAGGTCGAATGACTCTTGCGGGCAGGCCTGTTGAGGTCAAAATAAGGCACATTAGACTTTTCTCATGCTTTGGAAGTGTTTCGAGGAAGTCATATTCTGACGAACACATTTCATCCGAACCTGTGTTTACATGAGCTTTGCAGTGAACTGCAAAAGAAGAAGCTTAAAAGCTATATTACTGCTGGTATATAAACGAACTCAAAATACACTATTTCTCCACAACTCATCTTTATTTAAGGTGGCGTCGGGTCTGTGCGCAAACATGGATGAACGTTTATACTGACATGCCTTATGCTCAAGGATGCCCGACTGCACTAAGCTGAGCCTCAAGGCGTGGCCGCGTGTGTAATGCGTAGGCATTGTGCCGCTAAGCCCCCCTTTTTCTCGCCCTGGCGGCAATGTGTGCTGTGGATCAACTAGCACCAGCAGCCTCTTGATAATGCTACCTCTTGGCAATGCTTCTAGGGCGTGCGCACTGTGACAGCTGCGTCAAGAATAGCCTATCTGAAGCACCTCGCATGAACAGACTCCCGCGGCCCACAGTATATTTGTTACTCTTATTATCTGGTTGGACCTAACCCAGGCCCGCAAGGTCTGTGAACGTCATTCTCGAGATCATGTAAAATATTCCAGGGGCATTTCATGTGGCATTCCGTTGCGAGCTTGCGCCAAGGCCGGCGTGGGCGACGCGCAACTAGTGCAACGTTGGAATTAGAATCCCTCGTCAGTGCTGCGTGCTCGGCGTAGGTAGTTTACATGAGATCGCAACACAACGGCGTCGCCGGCGATAATGGGGCGTCATGGGCCTTCATCATGTTGAATCCTCGAAGGCACTATCACCAACTCCAGGAGACTTCCCTCGCTGCAATAATTCGGCCTCGTCCGGCCGGGCCAGGCTTCGTACGAGGCAGACACCATGTAGCAGTGTCATTCGATTCTACCGTTTCTGAGCCTTGGACTCGAGAATGAGTAGTGGCCATTAGAAACAGTTGAATTGCAAGGTGAGGACTCCTAAGGAAATGTGACCAATCTCCCAGCAGACAGTGCCACTGCATAGAAGACAAAGTTCCTGGGAAATGCGTGCTGAGTGATTGGTCATCCCCGGAAAAGCAAGACGTCTACATCCCACGTCCCGAGGCTGACGTGTATTGACATCTAGTCGTGGCCAATCCCCAACGAGATTTTTCAAATCGTGGATCCAGCACATCTCAATGCAGAAAGTCTCGGCGTTGGATTTGTGGCTGTCTTGTCCCGTGGGACCCGCCCGCTTCCCGTCCGCGTACGCAAGGCTTGGCGCTCGTCCTGCCCGAGGACGACTAGGCTGGACCCAGGAAGCATCCCAACCGAGGCTGGAGCTGACTTTTTGCGACAGGTTCATTGGGCGAACATGTTTGCGTGGACCACCGGGTCGGAATTAAACATGTTTCCTCCCACAAGGCTGGTCTTTTCTTAGTAGGGACCCAGCACAGCCGCCCATGTTTCCCCCTGAGTACGCATGTCTCCGTCCTTGAATGCCACACGGCCCCCTGTATAGCGGTCCATCCAGTCCCACAATTCACACGACTGGCCCTCAACGCCATCGACCTTCTCCAGGAATTGCGGAATCAGCCACCATCAAGTTGATATCATAGCCCACAGGACGCGTAACGGGGCGACGACCGGAGAAGACAATCATGGCTATAAGACATCGCGATGGCCTCAGCCCATCATCGGTCTGGAGTTACTCATCATCACACTCCCGCATCAGCCTCATCTAGCACAGCTTTCTCTTCAGCCATTCTCTTTGCTCACAGTCTTTCAGCCACACAAGCCACTCGCTCTCCATTCTTTAGCATCGAGCCTTGTCTTCAACCTGCAAGATGCGTTTCACCAGCACACTGATCCCAGCGCTTCTCGCCGGCTCGGCGGCTGCTCACCCCGGCCACTCGGTGCTCGAGGAGTTGCAAGAGCGCCGCGACTACATGTCCAACGCCCAGGCCCGTGATCTTAGCCACTGCTCGGCTAAGCTCAAGGCACGCGGCATCGAGGCGAGGAACGCCGCCCGCCGCGAGCGGACTGCTGAGGCTGCTCGCGCCAAGCGTGGTCTCAAGACGAAGCGGGACCTCGACACGGTCCTGGCCACCGACCACAACGCCACCGACCTTGGCTACACCGCCAACACTGACGCAGCAACCCTCTTCACCGGCAATGCGTCCTGCATCCTGACTCCCGACGTCACCCAGGGCCCTTACTACGTCGGCGGCGAGTACATCCGCCGGGACGTCCGCGAGACTCAGGAGGGTATCGACACTGTCCTGGACTACCAGGTCATCGACGTCAACACTTGCGAGCCAGTGCCCAACGTCTACCTTGAGATGTGGCACTGCAACTCCACCGGTGTGTACTCGGGTGTGGTCGCCTCCGGAAACGGCGACAGCAGTGACGAGACCAACATCGACAAGACCTGGCTGCGCGGCATCCAGGCCACCGACGACGACGGTGTTGCCCAGTTCGAGACCACCTTCCCCGGCCACTACACGAGCCGTGCCACCCACATTCACATCCTGATCCACACCAACGCCACCGTGTACCCCAACGGCACCCTCGGCAACGAGGTCACCTCCAGCCACGTCGGCCAGGCATTCTTCGACCAGGACCTGATCTACGCTGCCGACGAGATCTCGCCCTACAGCGATAACACGCAGGAGATCACCACCAACGCCGACGACAGCATCCTGTCCGAGGAGGTTGCCACTGACGGTGTCGACCCCTTCTTCGAGTTCACCTACCTCGGCGACGACCTGGCCGACGGCCTGTTTGCATGGATCGCTTTCGGCATCAACGCCACTGAGAGCAGCACCGTTACTCCCGCGGCGTTCCTCTACGAGTCTGGTGGCGTGGCCAACTCTGCCTCTGGCGGCGGTGGCGGTGGCGCTCCCCCTTCCAAGTAAATGGGGATAGCTAGTCTTTTGGGAGTCGGGTAGTGGGAAAAATTGTGGGGAGGGAGGCCCTGGACAGATGTACTGCGCCTGTTTTTTTGTGTTTATAGGGACGGGCTTGTTTATAAGAATCAGCTAAGCATATATGTATACACTTGAAATGTGTCATTTGACTCTGTCATACCTTTTGAAAACTGTGCTTCGCTGTGACTGCCTCAAGCCATGGGAGTCTTGATTGTATTAGTCCTTATGAAAGCCCCAATCGTTGTGAGTTCGGAGGTGACGTGAACATACGGCATGTCCGACTCTTCCAACCTCATCGTAATCCATGCACACAACAGCATCCCACGAGTCTCATTGGTGAAACGACTGGAGGCAGTTGCACTCAACGCCAAACTCTATAACTGCAGTGCACACCTTCTCGTGCCATGCTATATACACAACCTTTTATCACGCCAGGGGCATAAAACAAAATGGATGAAGGTGCGGTGATATCAATCTCTGTCATAACTCCCCCTGGAAGGACTTGAGTATTCTCAATCGGAATCGACGTTCGGATAACCCATATTTTGGGTGAAGCAAGAGCCGCTCAAACACACTTCTATCTGTCTCATAAAGCGTGACTATGTAGAAGAACCAGATCTCCATGGATGTCGCACTGTTACGAGCAAAAGACTGGAGCATTTCAAAGACCTCTAGAAACACCATTGGCCAAAGGCGAGGTAGAACCGTAGTTAAGTAGGCCCTGTCGGCACTGGTTCTGTCTGTCTTTGGGACAGAAGGGGGTGAGGGAGGGGGCTGTGAGGCACTCACAAAATTGGAGCTTTCTCACATGACTCTCAAGTTCTAGTAATTGATCATCCTTCATGTATCTTAATTTCCCACTGACATGGCCTTCCCACGTTGAGTAATCACGGTCTGAGCTCGGGCTCACCTGGAAGCAGCCAGGGCAGGGACGTGAACAGGTTCATCCGCTGTTGAGCGTCACCTGCGTCAGGAACCACCGAGTCTAGGCCCCATTAAAACTGGGTACGCCAGGATGACATTAGATCTGAGCGGTCAACAAAAGTAGAATGCAGTAACATGTGCGAACTTATTTCAATGTTGGGAGGCAGTAAAACAAAGTTGATCGACCTATGGGTTCTTCCATTCCGCAATACCTTTCACCCATTCCTGCGCTACAGTGGGTAAATAAATGTTTGATCAAAATCGAAGTAGGTGATATCATGGGAATTCGGTCCGATCATGACTGTTGAATTGACTGAAAACATTCAATGTTGCTAGCGGTCGGCCTGAACGCCCTCTTTCCCTAATGATGCTCTCTATGGTTACATGACCCGCTCACTGGCTTAAGCCCGTCGGTATCAGATGCGCTTTCCCAAAACCACAATCCTCGCTTTCCTGTCCCGCTCAGAGCTCCTTGAGACCATGTACCTAGGTAAATGTGGTTGACTGAAAGTTCCCGTGTGTAAACAAACAACGCTGAACGTAAGGTGCTGAGTTTTGAAACACGGCTTGAAGCCACTGGTGGCTGCGTCGCTAGCCTGATGTCTTAAATTTTCAATCAAGTCGATGACTTTCGGGGGTTTCGATGTCATGGTTTCGTCTTAGATCTCTGTTTGCAGGCTCGAATCAGCATTGAACGTTAAACCTGCTGTGCGCAGTCGCCACTTACCACTGCATGTGCAGTCCTTGCGAGTAGCTGGGTCTAATGTGGGAAAGCCAACACAAACGAGGCCCCGACCGCAGACCTGCCTCGATGTACCACATTCGGCGTTGGTGCAAGGGCCGGCGAATTGCGCGGTGGCTGCAACAGCCAAGGTGAAGAGAGTCGCGATGATTGAGGTCTGCATTTTGGAGGTTGTTGGGATGACACGGCTGGTGGTATGTTGAAGGTGGTGGTTGAGGTGTGATCGTATGGAGAGTCGGCTAATTGGAAAGTATACCAATGAGTCTAAATTTTGGGTTCCTTTTGGGGCGTTGATACTTTATACCAAATCTTATACAATGTTTTGGCTAATGTTAGACATCAAGTCATGGTGTGGATCAGATAGCGCGCACTGGAGTCTGGACTACAACGTCTATTCCTGGCGTTTCATGCGGGCTGCGGCAACTTACAAGTGAGGCTTGGCCTTGCACAAAGTGGCATTGATCGTCAAGGTCGACCGATTTAATCAAAGCCTTGGCCGTCTTGACGTGACTCAAGAGCCGCCCAGGGCAAGTCTTTTCCACTTTAATAGGTTCCGGGTAGTGCCGGCTTCTCCAGCAGACAAGCCTGGCAGCCTGTAAGAGCCAAAGTGACCAAGACATTCGAGTGCAGCCAAGATGCTTAGCCACCGGGCTTCAGCTGCTTGTATAAATCCCGCAGAGCTTGACTGACGAAGTGTGCGGCTGTTTCAAATCGCGTAGCATGTTTCTTGTGCCTATACCAAGTCACCTCTGACGGCAGTTGTCTCCGTCCACACACGGAAAGGGGGGACGTGTTGGGATATGAGGCAGCTTGTTCACCCTGATGGAAACAAACGACCACGTAGGCGATCAAAATTAGAAGTCGTTTCATTTACCGACAGTAAACAATCACCACGACATTATAGTGACCAACCGGAAGGGCCGATTAGCCCCCTCAGGAAGTCACTTTGGTGGCACCACACTCCTGCGTCGTCGATGGCTTGTGTGCAGCTGTTTTAGGGAAAGGTGCCCAGATGCCACCTAGGGGCGGTCTAGGGCGGTGAGCAGCACTTGAGCCATCCTCCTTTTGCTTCTCGCAGTCAGTAAATGGCTGTAAACTCATGGTTATCTTAGTGGAAATTTTGCCAATGTAAGGTGATAGGTCTGCGAATATCGTGAAGACAGAGAGATACATATGAGCTTCCGTGCCGATCTAGATACATAATTTGAACATTCAAGTACATATGGTAGTCTAATGTCCAACAAACGTTTGCATCCTCTCGTTGTACCTGTTGCCAACAGGCTTAGCATTGTCGACGATCCTTCGAAGCTCCTGCTTCTCCTCCGACGTCAAGTCAATATCCCGGGAAGCCCAGTTTTCCTCCAGGCGACTGGCCTTCGTTGTGCCCGGAATAGCAATCATCCCCTGGGCTGCAACCCACGCTAGTGCAATCTGGGGCAAAGTGCACCCCTTGCGAGCAGCAAGCTTCTTAATTTCCTCAACAATTGCCTTGTTCTTATAAAAGTTCTCTCCTTGGAACTTTGGAACTGTGTTCCAGAAGATATTAGCATCAGTGAAGCCCATCCCATCAGTAACAGTACGCATAAGTCTATCTTATGCGCCCATAAGCAACTTACCTGTGCGGCGGAAGTCATCGGGAGCAAAGTCGTCGGGTGATTTGTACGGGAAATCGTCCACAAGCCAGCCATGCCCAAGGGGGCTGTACGCAACGTAAGCCACTCCAAGTTCCTTGGCAGCATCGATCAAGCCATCTGTCTCGTGCAGTGTCTCAAACGCCGAGTACTCTGCTTGAAGGGCATCGATTTTGGCAACTGTTTTCGAGTGTCAATACAAGTTCGTGGTCGTGAAAAGCTGATTATGCTCACTCGAATTGGCCTTGCGCAAAGTTTTCGCGGAGCATTCCGAGAGGCCAATGTATTTGGTCTTGCCTGCCTTTCGGATCTCATCGAGAGCCGAGATAGACTCTTCGAGAGGCGTGTCTGGGACAATTTCATTAGCAGAGAGATATGAAAGTAACCGAGCGAGGAAACATACTAGGGTCAATGCGGTGGAGGTAGTAGAGGTCTGGGGTGAAGCCGAGTCGCTCGATCGTCCCCTCGATGTAAGTCTTGATGTGAGACGCGGAGTTGGTGATGCTTCCGTCGCCAAAAACGTCAAATCCGCACTTGGAGGCGACTGCAGACGGTATGTTTTAGTGAGTTTGTTTATGCTAGTGGTGATCCAAGTATCGACGTACGGAAGACCTTGTCCCTCACATTGTGCTTCCTAATAAAGTCACCCAAGAGCTTTTCGTTGACCCCGTGTTGATACACGACCTAGATACAGTGACTTTAGCTACAACCACGGGCTTATCACGATCTCAGAGGGTCAACTTACGGCAGTATCCCAAAACGTGCATCCCAACTCGATTGCTTTGAGCAGTACAGGCTCAGCTTGCTCGAGAGTTAGGTTACTGCCCAAGCCAAAGCTGATGCCCATGGCACCGAACCCAGGAGTCGGGACCTCAATGTCCCCAAATTGAAGCGTCTTGACCATGGTGGCTTGATTTCCGATGAGCTCAGTCAGGAGAGGAATAAGGAAGGAATTGTTGGGTGAGGTTCTAGAAATCCTCAGACTCGGACATGATGGCTTCTTTAAGTATGCCTGGAGCTATTTCATTCTTGTCGATGGGGTGGACTCATCTATCATGAAGCCAGGCGCTTTTCTTCAATCGTATGAATTTGCCGAGGCAGTCCCGATGCAATGAAGTCACCAAGTGGAGTCCTGACAGTGCAATAGCATTGTGGTGAACCCATATGATATCTTAAATCCGCGTCGGTGGACTGTTCGTAGACGGACATAGAGCGCTAACACCGAGGAATTATATTCACCCGGAAAAGACGCTCTCTGCCTCCGCAAAGATCATCGGCGATAGCCGTGAAGTATTTCCTGTCTCCGTGTTCCAGTCTCAATATTGTCGTACCGTGAATCAGCCGAATTTTTCGCGCATGAGTCGGTGGCCCACCGGCTGTCTCGATGCTTTGCAGCAGGGACCATATTTCTAGGAATTCTGCTATTACGCGGTGGCGAAGAGGACTGGGTCTGGATTTTTGGCAACTACAAGGATAATATCAACATCGCTACAAGAACGATCCCTTGAAAGCTGCTATCCAAAAGATATGCCATTAAATCTTGCTGGAAATATTTGTTATTTTCATCATCCGCTCCAGGCTTTACCTTGACAGCCTGCTTAAGAAGCATATTACTGTTATCGGCATTGTGTTTTTTTTTCCAACGCTAGGTGTTTAAGCGTTTATCACTGTATGAAGGGACTGGTGCATACTGCTTAAGAGGCATATGTGTACAGATTAAAAACGAGACCACTTACCTTGACAGCTGTCAAGTACGAAAGTCAAATTTTGTGACCAGAAATCGACATTTCGGAATTCTCGATTGACTGACCACCCACGCCCAGGTCACTTGACAGACTCTTGAGTAATTGCCTCTACCTCTAACGTGGGAAGCGCCAATGCCATCACAGTAGCAGTCACTCCTTTTCACAATCAAATAGCTTACAAGTGGTCTCAACATTTAGGTATAGATTGGCAAGAATATGCTATATCTTGTGCGAGAGTCTGTGCATGACATTTCGGAGAATGTATCCTGTGCCTGTAACATTCTTTCTGTCCCATGGTATTATGGCAGTATTGGTAGTGACCTTCCACGCACTCTCTGGTAATTAGAAAACTTTTGAGGTTCTTGCAAGCTGTAGAAGAATTGGTATGGCAATAGCCACCAGTAAAAGCTGGGCATCTAAGACAGGCTCAAATACCATAGAAAGTATATGCTTGGACCTCTGAGGATAGTTTATTGACACAATGTATGCTACAATGTTCATTCTGAGACCACGGGGGATCAACAAAGTAACGGCGTACATCCTACGGATATTTCTTTATGGACCTTTCTATCTTAATAATCAAGGTGAAAAAGCAATTTACCGGCCTCTTATCTAGGTTGCAAGAGAACAAAGTGTGTGTCTCTTTATTGTTTCTGTTCTGAGTTGACTGGTACTATGTAGTTTCTGTCTATGCACCGACGGTATACTTCGTGGCAGCTTCAACACCGACCTCAACAGCCGCCTCAACCGCCGTCAAGAGCTCATCGGGGTGGCTAATGAATGGGACGTGACTGGAATTAATGGAGTATACGGCAGAACCTTCGGGTAGAAGTGCCGCCATGCTCGATTGAATAGGATACGGGAGCGCATTATCGAGGAGTGTGTGGATGTACGCCTCGGTAACGTTGCCGCTGGTCCAAGGCGAGTATTTTGCAGAATCAGTGAAGGCTTTCTCCGATGTCCAGGTCATGTATGACGCATATTTGCTTGCCGTGACCTCGTCCAGGTCGTTAAAACCGACCTCGACAATCTCAGATGCGTTCCCGCTCACCTTACCGTCCTTTATACCAAGGGTCAGCTTCGATTGAATCATCATGTGACGCATGTGATTGGATAGTTCATACCTCAACAAGCATCCAGTCGAAATATCCGTTGCCCATCAGGTTATATAGCGAATATCCTGCAGGCGTTATGAAAGCGGCAAGGTAAATGAGCTGAACAACACCGCCCTCAAGGCCACCGACACTGCGGGAGGCTATATCACGGCTCTCTACTGAGTTGGCAGCGACGAGCCCGCCCATGGAGTGGCAAAGAAGCACGACCTCTTTGCCTTCCTCGAGCAAGGGGTCAATGACCGCCTGCGTGGCACTCACGTCGGTATCAAGGCCAGTGAGACTGACTCCCACGCTGGGCAGGGTGACTTGGGAGACGTTGTAGCCAGCCTTCTCGGAATATCCCCGAAATAGAGTCCATGATGGCTCGATCTGCCATGCACCAGGCACAATAACGATATCGGGTTTGGCGATGGCAAGGCCAGTGAAGGCTGCCAGGTTGGCGATGAGGCGAGAGAAATGCATCGTGGCGGCGAAGTCAGACACTAGAGAGTAATGTGGTTGCTACCGAGCAGTTTGGTAAAGGTAACTGACTTGGACGAGGGATACACAGGTGGCCGGATCTGTAGACCCATTGGTAGAACTCTACGGGTTCTCGTCTTTATAGACTACAATGAAGACCCCATCGCGAGCGGTCGTATCGCGAGCCGCATCGCTAAGACCCATTCTGCCATATACGTTCATGCGTCCGTAGACTGGAGACCTTACTATCGATTCCACGCCGTGATGCTTAGTTACCGAGATGAGAGGACCCGCAGCACATGCGCACGTCTTGAGCCACCTGCAGGTTGATTGACGGGCCAGTGGCCGTGGTCGTTCACACTCATTTCAACTTGGGCCAAACACTCTTCACTGGGGTGTAATGTCTGACTGCAAGTACCTAGGTATGATGTGATGCAGACGTCCCGTTGGCCGCGAACCTTATGATGCCGGTTTGGCAGGCTTACCTGGCGGGATATTTTGACTGACGGCCCCTTTCTTGAAAGAATCTTCGGCAACCGGCGATATCTCCACCCATTTACACTCGCTTGCAAACTTCGGCCGAAACCATTATCCCATCCCTGTCGTGATCGAGTCAAGCCCCCTGAAGAAGCTTTTGATACCTCTGCTGGTGCATACGTCACGACCATGCCACTTCTTTCTCAATACTTGTTATTGCCCACACTCCAAGATATATATTTACGGGCTCAATACTTTTCATAGAAGGCTGTAGTCCAGGTTAAACCTCAACAAAAGTGGCTAGAAGTTGATTTGGATAATAGTAGAGGTCTTTCTCACTTCCACCTTCCGTAACAGCTCATTATGACACAAAAGCTGTGAGGTCAACTCTTCTCCCAACCAGCAGCCAATTTGAATACAATCTCGCACTGAGAGAGAATAGGGAGAGCATCCGAATCAACATCAAGACCTGGCTCTGGTTATAGCATTAACTAACAGCTCGCGGTCTCCGGGGCACCACTCTACATATCTTGATCTCCTGACGTTGCTAATTCAAAAGACATCATTTGCCTTTGGCTGCAACAAATATAAAAAGAATTCTCATTGAAATGAGAAACCAGACCTGAGAGCCTGAGAATCTGCATGGCGTTGAATTTATTACGAATGCGCATTTAGCAAGCCATGTCTGTCATTTGGGATTTCCGAAGAAACTCGGACTTTTTATACGACCCCTCAAATGCTAATCGATTGTCGTCATGTGCAAATTTTCTATGCTTGTTCAAAACTTGCACACCGAGGTTATCATCGTTCTCTCGACGGCTACAAAGACGTGGCCTTCTTCAATAATGCAACCCTTATATCTTGTGGGGGCTCTCTTGCCGAATGCTACGGTACTATACCGCTGCCCTATCTCAATCTTTCTTATCGGTGGGGGAGTAATTTCGCGAGACGCAAAAATCGCAAATGGGAAAGGCAAGCCTTGCGCTGTTTGATGCTGGTCTTCCTCGGACCAATTCACCATGCATTTCTCAGCTGTTGTCTTGGAGGTTTTGGTATGGACGGCATTATCCGGGCCTGCAGATGCTGCGCCGTCCAACTCGCGACGCAGCGACAGCCAGACAACATCCACTTGTCAAAAGACGAGGGTAGCCATCCTAGGCGCCGGTGTCGCCGGCATAAGTGCAGCTCAAGCCCTTTCCAATGCCTCTATCACAGATTTCCTTGTGATTGACCGCAATGATTACATTGGCGGGAGGCTAGCACACACGACCTTTGGCTCTAAGCCGGACGGAACTCCATATACCGTCGAGCTTGGAGCAAATTGGATCCAAGGAGTGGGAGCAGCGGACGCCGCCGCACCGGAGAACCCAATTTGGACATTCTCGAAGAAGTGGAACATCTCGAACACTTACTCGAATTATGATTCCATCCTGACATATGATGAAACGGGGGCAAGCGACTTCTCGAATCTCCTGGCAGAATTCGATGACGCTTGGGATGTCGCTTCAGTAGATGCGGGATCAATTCTCACGGAGAACCTACAAGATACCTCGGCACGTGCTGGGCTCAGCCTCGCAGGGTGGAAGCCGAAGCAAGACATGAAGAAGGCGGCAGCAGAGTGGTGGCAATGGGACTGGGATGCTTCGTACTCTCCGGAGCAGAGCAGTCTCGTGTTTGGCATCACGGGGGACAACCTTACCTTCAACCAGTTTGGCGAAGACAACAACTTCGTGGTGGACCCCCGGGGCTTCAACGCGTGGCTCGTTGGAGAAGCATCAACATTCCTGGACCCGTCGGGCAACGACCCGCGCTTGCTCCTGAACACCACTGTCTCCGGCATCGAGTACTCGGACTCGGAGGTCACGGTCCACCTCTCCGACGGTGACTGCATCTCGGCTGAGCACGCGGTCTGCACCTTCTCCCTTGGCGTCTTGCAGAACGATATCGTCGACTTTGAGCCCCAGCTACCGCGTTGGAAGCGCGAGTCGATCGAGCAATTCCAGATGGGCACGTACACCAAGATCTTCTACCAGTTCAACACGACCTTCTGGCCCGAGGATGTGCAGTTCTTCTTGTACGCAGATCCGGACAAGAGGGGCTACTACCCGGTGTGGCAGTCCCTGTCGACGGAAGGCTTCTTGCCTGGAAGCAACATCATCTTTGCGACTGTGGTAGAGGACGAGTCCTACCGGATCGAGAAGCAGAGCGATGAACAGACCAAGGCGGAAGGCCTCGAGGTCCTGCGAAGGATGTTCCCGGATGCACATGTTCCTGAGCCCACCGACTTCATGTACCCGCGGTGGACGACGGAGCCATGGACGCATGGAAGCTATAGCAACTGGCCAGTGGGCTTGACGCTGGAGAAGCATCAGAACCTGCGGGCCAACGTCGGGGCTCTCTGGTTTGCTGGCGAGCATACTTCGGCACAATATTATGGTTTCCTGCAGGGGTCATGGTTCGAGGGGCAAGAGCGTGGCGTGCGCATTGCTGCGTCATTGAAAGGCAATGGAACCTCCATGGAAGCGTACGAGATGCTGCAGGGCACGACTGACCTTTCTGAGTATGATGCTACAAACGGGTGGCCGGTCAGCAGCTTTCTGAACTATAATTGATAAAGGAAGTGGCACAGGAGGAAGTCGGGAGAAGATCAAGCCGGTTTTCAATCAATCCGCTTGCAGCGACACGGTTGCACCTGACTTCCCTCAATAATTAAGTCACCTACTTCTTGTTCCAACTCTGCTGTGCCCAAAGTCGACTTGTTTCAAGTCTATCATGAGTGGATAGTGCCCTGCCTTCAGGGTGTTAGTGAGAACTTGCTCCAGGGTTAGGGGTGAGCTCGGAAGCGACTGCCCCAGACCTCGGGAAGTGGGAGCAACCATCTAACAGTACGCAGGCGCGTCTCCCAAGTCGCGTCAAATCGAGGCCATCAATCCGCCCTGCCAAAGAGCGAGCCCGCTTCTAACAATCCGCCAAACACGACCTTCCCCTTCCGCCGCTGCATCCTCGAAGCCCATCGCGCAGAATGCCGCCGAAGCAGTCAACAGCAGGAGCCTCGCGTGGCCGGCCTCCTGGATCCAAGAACAAGATAGCGGCGCCCACCGCTGGCAGCAAGAAGCCCAGCGCGGCTGCCAAAGGAAAGCAGCGAGCTCAGCCCAACGAGTCTCCCGAGCCTCGGCGTCGCGAGGACTCCGAAGAGTTTATGGAGGTCGATGAAGACCTGGAGGATGACGAGGATGACGAGGAGCCGGAGAAGACCATCCCACCCGAGCTACTGACGCGCATCCTCCACGAGTTCTTTGAGAAGGACGGCACACGCATCACCAAAGATGCAAACAACGCCGTCGCCAAGTACATGGATATCTTTGTCAAGGAAGCTATTGCTCGCGCCGCGGCTGAGAGGGACGGGGGGTTCTTGGAGGTGGGTTTGGGGATCGACCGAGGCAAGGTGTGAGCAAGGCTCGAGAGCTAACTTGGGCGCACTACCTACAGGTCGAGGATCTCGAGAAGATTGCGCCGCAGCTGTTATTCGATCTGTGACCCATTCACCACGATAGGCGCATACACACACCGGCTCCTCAGCTGAATCTCACTGGCAACTCGGCCATTCAGGCAAAGCAACAATTACGCAGTCTCTGCCTATGTGGTCTGTCCCAGGGCGGAGCGAAGTCATCATAAGTGCCGGTCTTGAGGGAGATGGAGCGCCCAAAAGAAACTTACTGGAGCCTTTAGTCGAAGCCTCGGACCGCACCAGCGACTCGATACGCCAGGATGGCTCTCATCGGGCCACGATTGTCGAAGCGCTTTCGTCCCAGCAAAATGCACAACGTTGGCAGCAGAAGACGTCTACGTCAAAAGTAGAGATGCAATCCTGGCTGCTCAGTGGTAAGCCATGTCCGTCCGAAGCAACGACGGGATGCTCAGTACGATCGTGTTCAAGCGAAGGCTAACGCCCCTGATCATCTCACAGATGTGTTGCCATAACAGCGCACAGGTGCGACTTGACGTGGCTTATCTGAGACTGATGTCGCGGTCACTGGCTAGAGAGTGTCCCATCATCTGCAAGCCCTAGCGCCGTTGGCCGAGGTGACTGGGTGACTGGCTGACCTCGACCCATGTTGCCACCCGGTTCCTCTCATGGTGCAGCAACGCCGAACCTTCGGGCCAAGTTCGGTTGCCAAGCCTCAAACATCGGCTCAGGTCCGGCCGGATTGTGGTGACGAGACCGAGCTCGGTTGCTTGGGCATCGTTAGAAAGTCATCCAATGAATGATCATGCCACCTTGTCGGCCGGGAGTGGCTCCAATCAGCTGCTCTACACAGTAACGCCCAAGACGCATCGCGCGGCTGTCTTTGCCCCATTACGCAGTCCGCGTTTGGCCTCATGTTGTCGGACGAATGTGTCTAGATGAGATTCCGCGAACGGCACTCTGCCGACAACCTTATCTCGTGTAAGCGGAGGGACATCGATTTACGGTGTTTGCTCCGTAGTATACCAACACAATTTACTTAGGTTATGCGAGGAGATGGCAATGGTCTGCCGGCCTCTCGTGACCAATAACGGTGATGATGCCGCGGTGAGGCCGTGGTGAAACAAAACACGGGGTTTTGTCGTGCTTCTTGACACTCGTGAAAATGGATCACAATTTGTTTGCAGATCTGCGTACCGTTGAGTCTCATCTGGGTGACAAGCCTTACCCGAGCCTCTTGGGACTTTCGTCTCAACTTTAGGAAAGGTGTCATGTCGGAGACATCACTCCAGCCAAACTCAAGAGAGCCTGACAGGGTAGAATGGATGGGACGTATCATGCAAGGGACAGCATCCCGATGACAGCACGATGTTGGGACAGTCTTGCCGTCGAAGGCAGAATTCCCCGACCTCGAGAGGTTGTTTCAAAACACGAGGGCGTGGGGAGTAGTGCTGGCGGTGATCTTTGATCATCGACACAGAGGTAATCTGCACATCAAGTCTTGGCTGTTGGCAGGACCATTGGCGATGCTGCAGGAGGCTGTGGTTCCGGGGCGGCAGGCTTGCATTGGCACGTATCATGAACCATACCGAGAGGTATGTCAGGGGTCGGCTCGAGGGGCTTCAGGAGAGCCTCATTGCTGGGCAGCACCAGCTTGCAAGGCCGGCCAAGGAGTTGGCGCTTGCGGCTCAAAGACCACAGAAGACCAATTCAGCAGCGAGCAAAGCCCAAGCCTCACTGCCACTCCCGGGACGTCGTCGCTTGGGTCGGCCCTTGACGAGCTTGAAACCGCCTGCAGTCTCGGAGTTGTCGCAGGCTGCCACATCCGTGCGGCTCCTGGCGGCTCGACAGGGGCAGCCCCTGCTGCAACCTTAAATCCAGGTCGCGGCTCCAACGTCGTCCGGTCGCTGGTTCAGCTCATCACATCAACCTCATTGCGCCGAACCTGTGAGAGATTGGACCGCCGCCACAGATGATGCTATGCGACGAAGAGTGATCAGTCTGCACAGGACCAGCCATGGCGAGATGATTTTAGCAACGCCACCCGCTCGCGGTTGCATCTTCGGTTCCAAGATGAGACCAACGGCCTTGCCGCATTGCCGACATGGCCTACTATTGACTATTGTGTGAGCGCTCTTGGATTCAGTGGCCCCAGCATTGCGTTACCATCCACTTTTGCTGTAGCATACGTCACTCGAGCCCTGCGGTCACCGTCAGGCAGCTCATTCCAATGGCGGCTGCTGACGGGTAAGACGGGCCCGCGATGGGCCACAAGCCACCCGGAAGACATGCAATTCCGGTGACAGGAGCCCACCCAGATTGCCACGATATGTGGCAGCATTAAAGATAACCTTGTTGCCATTAAGGCCCAAGCTGCCGCCGAACGAAAGCGGGTCGTGCAGTTCGCCGTAGGTCAAGTCGGGGCAATGTGAGACGGCTAGGGTGTCCCGGGGGAGCGAGGTGCACTGTGAACGCCACGCCTCACGGATACGCTCTTGAGAGTCCCACGGCTTCAGCACAGCTCGCAGTCACCCAAGCGGCCAGGCGACAAGACAGGGGATCGAAGATGAGTTCATCCATGCCGGCTGCCTCTGCGCGCCTGATGTCCTGCTGGACCGACACCCGTCACTTTCGGGGCAGCGAACAAACCCAGGCCTCGACACTAGGTGTAACCGCCAGGGTCTAGTAGCTGGTCTCGGTGGGCGGGCAGGGCTCACCAAAACAACGACTCCCGTTTCAAAATTCCCCTTCTCTCACGCCTCCCCTTCGAGCCTTGCCCTTGTCTCATCTCATGTCGTCTTCAGACTTGGCTTTGCCCGTCTCTCCGCCAGCAGCGGTACCGCACAGCCTGGCAAGGGTACGGCTGCGTCGATCAAGCACCAGGGGATCGTCGTGCATCCGAGAGAGGATTCGCTTCTCGAGACTTGTGTGTGTGTTGCATCTTTCTTATATTCATGCACCCCATCTTCCCTTTCTCCTCGCGTCGTGCTCCTCTTCTCTATCCACATCAACTGGCGAGAAGTTTGACCGACTGTTTCCTTTCTTTTACCACGACATAATTCGATTCTTCACGACGCCTAGGCCAGTCCTATCGTCGATACCAGCGCGAGCCGCTCAGTAATACACCTGATAATACCAAGTTTCGGACGAAGTTGACTTCGCCAATCCTCTCATTACCACACCAAACCACAAACAAACCAAAGCAAAAGTCAAAATGCAGTTCACAGCAGCAGCTCTTGCCGTGATGGCCGGCGTCGCCTCGGGTATGTTGATCTACTCGAGCAGTCTCTCCTCTACTACTACCAGCAGAGTGTCTAACATTTGAACCACAGCGCAAAAAGTCCAGGTCGTCACCGTCTCCACCGCCAACAATTCGCTCGTGTACACGCCAGACAATATCAAGGCCAACGCGGGCGAGATGGTGCAGTTCCAGTTCGTGGCAGGCAACCACACCGTGACACAATCGACGTTCGACCAGCCCTGCACTCCCATCAGCACCATCCAGACCAACGTCACCGGCTTCCACTCCGGCTACCAGCCCGCCGCCGCGTCCAAGGAGACGGGCATGATCCCCACCTACACCGTCATGATCAACGACTCCAAGCCCATCTGGCTGTACTGCGCCCAGGGCAAGCACTGCCAGAGCGGCATGGTCATGGTCATCAACGAGAAGTGAGTTGCTACCCTGCATATTCGGTGTCCCACGACAGGGTCAACGAGTTGCTAACAGAGATCTTTGCAGCACCTCTGCCAACGCTACCCGCTCTTTGACCGAGTTCAAGTCCCTGGCTTCGAAGGCGACGTCCAACACTGCTCCCTCTACAGGCTCCACCACCGGTGGTACAACCGGCACTGGCACTGGCACTGGCACCGAGTCCGGCTCCTCGGCCTCGCCTTCGTCGTCGAGCCCCGGCCAGACGACTGCCGCAGGCTCCATGGTCAAGGTCGGCAGCAGCCTCGGTCTTGCTGCCGCCGCTGCAGCAGTCCTGCTGCTGTAAGCAGGTGGCGATGCACTGCTGCCAATGGAGCAGCCAGTTCTCTGAGAGTCTCGGGGAGCTATTTCTTTTCTCAACACACATAGGAACGGTAATCAAAGAAGGCGGGCCGACATAAAGCTTCGGTGGCTGGTGGGCGTCACGGATACCTAGGGTACTATTATCACACAAAGATCTTGATGATTCGCATTTTCTCTTTATCTCTCTTCCCTTAAGCTATATTACGAATGAAATGTAAGATGATACCACGCCCAGAGCGGGTTCTACATAATACGCTCGGCGCATGTCTGGATTCTTTGCTGCCTTGTGAGACCCTGACGTTAATCTCCCCCGAACTTGACCGTTTCTTGGGTTTTTGTTACCGCGACGAAGGTTTCGTGAACATTGAACGGTGTCAACCTGAGGATTCCCTTTGCAAAAATCATGCTGACATGGGCATTCTCCAACGGCCTAGTACATCACGCCCAGGAAGAGTGTCAATAATTGTCACGTAATAACGCTTTGGTAATACCGTCCATCCAAGATCCTCGAGTCTCCACTGTCTAAAGTCATGTCTCAATCGGGACTCTTTAGATATTGCTAAGCGAAAGAAGGGAGGCTTCTCGTGTTGCCGTCGATGGACCTACTGATGTGGGAATGAAAGGTACATGTGCGAGACGGAGGGATGTCTGGACCATATTTATACTTCAACCTGTTTACTCTGGCTTACCTGTTCCTGTTGAGCGCTGGGTCAGATACCTCCAGGGCAAGTTCCTTGGAGAAAGTTTCTGCAGCAAACTTGCTCAACCCCTTCCTTGGCGCACCATCCTGCTGCAGCGGCAGTACTACCACTGAGAGCAAGACTGACGTGTCATAACCGTCTGAATCGTGCTCGGGGTGCATTTTGATCGTGTGCCAGAACGCTCGTGGGTGGTGAACTTGGGGATGAAGGCTTGCACGCAGTGTAGCGCCGGGCGTAAATGAGGTGATATGTCCATTGTCCGCCCTGCATATATACATTCACCCGAGGGGCGCCCGCAGGTGTCTGCTCCTGAGCCATCCCAGAGCTTACTTCCTGTCCTCGGGGATCTTCCTGGGCTTCCTGCCCTTTCTCGCCTGCTCACACAGCTCCTTCTTGGGCTCCTTCTCGAGCCAGCCCTCCTCCCTCTTGACATAGCCAACGAACGAGTACTTCTGGCTGTTTCCAAAGAAATCCACCCAGTGCTTCAGCGCGTCATAAGTCTTCTTCTTGGCCTCGCGCCGCTCCTGCTCCTTCAATTTCTTGAGCTCTGCTTTGCTCCAGTGACTGTCCACCTCCGGGTCGTCGAGTGGCAGGTGCATGTCCTCCACCCCGCGCATGTCGGGTGTGCGGTCCTCGGCGAAACAGCCCGTGACGAAGCCGCGGGAGGCATCGACGCCGGCAAAGACGTGGTAGGAGCCGCCAGGTCCATAGACACGCGAGCCGGCGGTGACGTCGTATACGGAGCCATTGATGGCAAGGTAGATGGGCTTGGTTGCGTCGGAACCGTCGTGCAGGGCGAGTTCTTCGGGGGTTATGTACCGGGGCCCGTTCTGGAAGCAAGCAGCTGTGGTCAGTCAACGAATTCAAGGGCATAGAGCAGCGAGGGCGAGACGGGTTGGTGTACGCACAAATAGGCCCTTCCATGTCTCCACGCGCAGGTACTTTGGCGGCACCTTCAAGCTCCAGAAGAAGGACTCTCCGCCCGAGACGAGGTAGCTGGCGCCGCAGGAGACGAACAGCAGGAAGGACAGGACTCGCAGGACGTCGACCCATGGGTTCCCATACTCGACCTCATCCGTGTCCACCTTCTTGCTCTTCTTGCTTCTCTTCTTCTTCCCTCCTTCGTCACTTGATGGCTGGGCATCCTGCACTGCTGTCTCGGCTGTGTCGGCAACAGTTTTCCGCTGGCGAACCGCAGAGTCCGGTTCTGCTGCCATGATTGGGAATGCTCGTGAGGCGACAGATGGTATTCGAGGTGGTGGTGACGGAGGTCAGGACGGCGGTAGGGCGGAGGGGATTGGAGCAGAAGACAGGAGACCAGCTGTCATGTACTCCGTCGGCCAATCCAAGAAGAACGTCGTGTTCTCTTTCCGCGAACCCGAGACCGAGTCTAAATTGTCCCGACATCCATGCATGCCTGGCCTTGCATTCCTGGGCCCCGAGCGGGAGTTGGGGCCACCCCACTAGAAATAGACTAGACTTGATTGGCCTTCTAGAAGGTGGTGTCAAAAGGTGGCCCGTTGCAGCGGGTGCCCCACCACATTCAGGCAGGCTGCTCGCTTGAATGGCTGGAGATCTTGGTTGCTGGGACAACGGCCGGCAGGCTGATCAACACTGTGGAATCCGGCCCCAAATTACAGTGCAGGCCCGGCCAGGACGATTTCAACATCTCGCGCCGTCACCACATCGCATTGCATAGCAAGCCACCTTCCCCTTGCTACGGAACCAATACACACAACACTTATCGTGTACAACCTAGTCGCAACACCTTGCTCTGCTGACCACCGGACCCGTTTGCATGACCACCATCCCTACTGGACCTTGATCTAACTCAACAGGTCACCCGAGTGGCCCCTCGCTGTTGCTTTGTTTACTGCGACAACGAATACCACCACACCCGGCGCCAGTTGATCACCTTGTCCTTACAGCAAGCCTCCTGTAAGAAGACACCATGGAGCGTCCGTCCACCCGCGACGGCTCTTCCACGCCGGCACCAACCACACCCTCGCCGTCCAAACGAGCCTCCACCTTTGCAGCAGATAGCATGGCGCCCTTTGACCCCGTCTCCTCCGAGCGCCTCAACATGCAGATGGGCTCAGAGCACCGACTTTCAATCAACAGCCTCGGCTCCCCTGGGAAGAAGGGACACTCGCGCGACAGCTCAGTCAGTGATAAGATCAACCAGTTCAACACCCTCGCCTCCCAGAGCAAGCACCTCGAGCGCAAGAACGCCGACGCTGCCCTGAAGCGCGCCGTGCTCGGTCGTGAGGAAGCAGAGGCCGAGGTGCGCAAGTACAGGGACGACGTGCACAAACACAAGGATGAGGTGCGCGCGCTGAAGAAGGAGATAGAGGAGGGGAGGAATAGAGAAAGGAAGGTCGGCGAGAGGCTGGAGACGGTCATGGTACGTGCGAGCATGGTCCTCGCCCACCCGGCACAAATTCGCGGTCACTGACGAGCGCAACTTACCACAGGAGAACTATGGTCGCACAAAGGAGACCCACGCCCACACACAAACACTGTGGGAAAAGGAGATACGGCGGATGCGGAAGGAGACATTCAAGAGCCAGTCCGCCATCGTCGACTTGCAGGAAAAGCTCAATGCCGCCCGCGCTGCCCAGAAATCCGCAGAAGCATCTCTCGAGAGAGAAAAGGAGCGCAGCTCCGCCCGTGAGCAGGAGGCCTTCCAGGCCAGATATAATCAGGTTGGCCTGCAGGAACAGCTCGAGAAGATCCGCTCCGAGCTGGACCAGGCCCTCGAGCGTGTCAAGCTTGTCGAGCAGGAGCGTGATGCTTTCAAGACCCTGGCCAAGACGGAAGAGGACGTGGCGAGGATCGCCTCCGAGGGCAGGCTCCCGCTGCCACCAGCTAGCCAGGAGGACGAGGGCGAGTTTGCGAGCCCGAGGAAGTCCAACGACTCCCGTGCTGTGTCACTTTCCCTGGTCGACGTCAAATCTTCCGCGTCCAGCGAGATGGAGATTGAGGAACTCACACGGCTTTGGCAGTGGGAGAAGCAGCGTGCCGACCGCGCTGCCGACCAAGTCGAGTACCTGGAAGCCGAATGCAGCCTGCGAGCATGCTCTTGCATGAAGAAGCGACCACGTTCCAGCATGATGGGCTTGCTTTCCCCAAAGCGTCAGAAGCGAGCTGCCGCCGAGCCTCTGCCGCCCCTGGCCGACCCGTCGGACCGAATGATTCTTAGTGAGAAAGCGACTGCTATCCCTCCGCCAAGTGAGACATCTGCTCATGCCGTGAAGCAGCCAACAAAGAAGAAGACCAGCCAGAGCGGTGATAGCGAGGATAGAAGAGCGACCATCTTCCTGCCTGATTTGGGCACCTTTCGCACAGTGAGCATGGAGGAGGCTGATGCCATGGAGAGGGCCCAGGAGCAGGGAAAGAGAGGCGAGCCTGTGCTGGCGGGTGCGGAGGCGGATGACAAGCCCATGGAAGACGCACCCCCACACGTCGTCGAGCAGGATACGGTGCCTGAGCGGTATTCGCGCACACCTTCTGTCGAGCCTCCTTCCTTCGCGATCGTCGGGCAAGAGCGGGCATCACTTGTGTCTCTCCTGGATGCACCTCACCACCAGCAACAGCCATCGCAGTTCAAGGTTCCTGCGATACCAACCACGCCAGGCCTCATGTCCGAGCAGGCCAAAGAAACTGCCCCGAGCACCTTCCAACGATTTGGAACCACCACGCAAGCCGAGACTCGTCTCCCACAACCCCGTCGCTTGCCTCTCGGCTCACAAGACCCAAATGTCGAGATGTCTACCGCCGCAACCACCTTCAAGACATCCTACGACTCCCGCCCCCTCACCGCACAGTCTTTCTACACATCTACCACGACCACGTCCGTCCCCCTGCGCGAGGAGAACTCGGACCCAAGCATGGCTAAGAAGCTGCTCGCCTTGCAGAGAACCCCTTCCCGTGGCAAAGTTGACAGCAACGAGATACCGACCTGGGACGTCAACAACCCTGCCCTGACCCCCACGATGACGAGGGAGCAGGCCCTGGCGAAGATCCGGGAACGCCGGGGCAGAGCTAAGAGCGGTAATGCAGGCACTGCGACGCCGTATAAGGGCATGATCAGGGGCGCGCGGGGCGACAGGAGGGACGTGAGCGCACCTGCGGGCCGAAAGGGGCGGATCGGCTCGTGAGGGATGAGCCGACTTGATGCGGCCATTCTGCGGGAGTGTTAGTTTGTTTTCGCGGCAGCAAGACTGCTAAAAGCTTGATTCTTGTGTACATGTTTACGGCGGGTTTTGGCCTGTCTGTCTTACGGCATCTTCGTGGCGTTGGAGAGGCTGAACGCGATCATGAGACATGATTTCGGGTTTTGAACGTTGTTATAGCGGGGTTTGTGCGCAGGGCCTTTACTTATTTTGTGGTCCCCTCTTCTCTCCGAATCGGGGTTTTTCGGGACGAGAAGAAGTATAATACAAGGCTGACTGTTGTCTATTTTACCTGAAAAGCCCTCCAATACATGAGTAATATAAATGGTGACGAACCTTGTTCCTATATGTGGTAAACTCGCTCCGACGATGTTGCCATGAGCATATGCTATTATATTCACAGTATTCACCTGATATCCTCATCGGGTCAGCCGTCGGCCTCAAATTCGCCGTCGATCGTGTCCCGGCAGAACGTTCCTTGCAGCCTCCAATACCCGTAAAGCCCCTATGGACGTGTGGAACCCAAAGCCCAGCTCATGCCTTCAAGAACCCCCTCGCCTCGTTCCTGGCATGCTCGCCGCTCATAGCATCCAGTTTCACAGCAATAAGCACACACTCCACGGCGCTGCGGCCGTTCTTGGCGGCCTGTATGCGCAGCCTCCACTGGCCGGTGCGCACAACCCAGAAACCCCTGCTTGGTAGGCCTGCGCCCCCGTCGAGCCCCACGACGCTGCCATCTGCTGCCCGTCTTCGTTTCCGCGGAGGGTTTAGGGACAGGCCGGCGAAACTGGCCGGTGAGTCCATGTTTGCTGGGCCGGCGCTCGACGGCGCCGACATGTTATTGCCGCCGCCGCCGCCGGCCTCGAAGGCCTCGTCCGCGGAGTCGAACATGCTGGGGAGGTGACCGGTGTACCTCTGCCCATCCAGGGTGATGGCCGTCTCGGCCTCCAACACACACTTGACCAGGTCCTCACTGAGTGGGGTGTTTCCTGGCGTGGCAGGCTGGCTCGACGCGCCGCCGCTCGCCATCAGAAGGCCCAGGGGCTGCGTGGTCGGCGGGAGGTTGAGCTTGGAGGCGATAACCTCGAACAGCTTCGTCACCCTGGTGCGCACCTCGCGGAAGAACTCCAGCCGCGTCCCGCCGCCGGCGCCGTCCTTGTCGAAGTGCAGGCGCGTGCAATCGCCGCCGATCTCGAGGACCAGCTCCAGGGGCCGCTGGCTGCTGTCGACAAAGGGCCGGGCGTAGTTGACCCAGCCGAGGAAGTTGTCCCTCTCCCTGGCGGCGATATCGATGCGCTCCGGCAGGACGGAGATGCCCGACTTCAGAATGTCCTCGAGGCGCAGTGCTATCTCGTCCTTGCCGCGGGACTGGTTGAAGCTGATAGAGTGGGGGATGAGGCGCTGCTCGACGCCCTTGAAGTTGAAGTAGCGGCAATCACGCAACAGGGCGGCACGGTGGGCCTCGGAGCGGATTTCGACGGGGTAGCCCCTCAGCAGGTGCAGCAGCTCGGCGAAGGTGTCGGCGCTGCGGTTGGGCACGCTGGGGGGCAGGATGCTGGGCGGGCGGATCAGGCCCTCCCTGTCCAGGCCGGGGAACAGGTCGGCCGAGGGGTTGCTGAAGAAGATGGCGAAGCCCAGGCTGAAGAAGTTGGGCGAGTTGCCGGGCTCGGAGAAGGAGTCGCGCGGGATCTGGAACTCGCGGTGGCCGATGGAGATGAAGATGGACTCCTCGTAGAGCTGGGAGATGAGCTTGGGCAGGGAGTAGAACTGGGCATCGGCGAACAGGCGCACGAAGTGCGTCCCATCGCGGGGCTGGACGTGGTAGCCCTGCAGGTGGAGGGAGATGTCCTTGAAGGTAACGGGGTCTCTATCAATATAAAGGGTGCGGATGGCGCTGCCTATGTCCTGGCCTGCCTCTTCGGCCTGCTTGATCTGGCAAAGAAAATACTGGGAGAAATAGGAGGGCGCTGTGTAACGTTAGTTGTTAATGAGCAGAGACCCAACGTGGGCTGACTATCGCATTGGGCCGCGCAGGACGTACCGTCTGATGAGAGGGATGCGCCTGAGAGCTTGTACAGCTCAGAGCCGATCTGGATGGGGAAGACGCGCTCATGAGGCAGGATGAAAGGGATTTTGGAGATGAGTTGGATGGGCGAGGCGGATGGGGCCTGTGCTTGGGCTTGTGCTTGGGCTTGGGCTTGTGCTTGGGACGGGTGGCGCTGGGCAGCAGAAGAGGAGTTGTGGTTGTTGGTGTTGCCCAGCGGGGTGTTGGTGTTGGATCGTTCACCCGGCATCTTCGATGTGTATCCGATGGACTGATATCATCACCGGTTGCTGGGCCTTCATCTCCTGTTATCGCATCTTGGGCCTCGAACAGGGACAGACCGTAGTTTGACTTTGCGAGGTGGTTGAGGGGGCTTGTGAGAGGCTCGTGAGGGGCTCGTGAGATGGAAGCAGTCTCAATGGGGGCATGAGTGAGCGACCAGAGCGTGTTGGCTATCGAGACAGGCACCCAGGTACAAGACCAAAGCGCCTGTCAGGCATTCATTGGTCGGTCGCTCAGCACGACAGGTCACTGCAGCATATGCGCTCCGACAGATCGGAGACGCGGGTGGAGAAAATAGGGCAGGGCAGGGCAGGGCAGGGCAACACAAAGGCGGAGGGCATGAATTAGCGAGTTAGTGTGGGTGCGAGCGAGTGAGTGAAGTGAGCTCAGACGGGGGCGCCTCTTTTTCGACCCTGATGCAGCTAGCCGGATGCCGAGATGGAGCCGATGGCTGGCGCAAGAGGGAACAGGGGCGCTTGGGCCACATCTTATTTCGGCCTCACTCTTATCACCGCTTCTGAGTAGCAAAAGTCCAGCTCCTAGTTTCCACTTTGTCCCAGATGCTGTCAAACGTGACTAGGCCACTCAGGCCATCGTGTCTGCGGCTAAGTGCTCGAAGTACGCGAATTCACAGAGTTTGTCATTGATATCTGCAAGTGCATCAATCACCCAGGATGCTGGTCTGATGCCCGAGCATTCTATGTCCGCAGGGCAAATGAATGCGGCGAGAAAGCGATCGTGGTCCGTGTCGCTCCTGTATGGCCGGAACCATTTCCTGTGGATGAAATTGCCAAGGGCGAGCCGAAACCCAGTGGCTAGACCGAGTCTGCGCTTGGAAGTCGGCGCTGGTGAGTATGTAGAAAGGTACCAACTCGTTGCACAGGGCTCCGACTTTGTGCCAAACAGCAATATCAAGGTCGCACCCAGTGATGCCATCCAGTCTCCTCTCGTCTGGAGGGTTGACTTCAGTTGCGGTAGTACAGAATATGAATCTCTCAAGAAGCATAGACAGGGAGCGACGATGTGAGGCTTCCGCGAGGCCGCGGACGTGATGAAGTAGCTCATGTCTTGAAGGTTTCCCGCTGTATAATTTCTCCTGCCTGATCCTGGACTTTGTCTCGGCCTCCTCGGTTGCCTTTTTGTACCTGGTTGAGATTTTCGTCTCGAGGGCCATTTCTATGCCCGTTGCTTGGGGTCGGATTTTGTTGCTAAGGTTGTGTTGGCTGCTGGGAAATGGAATTTGGTGTGCGGGAAGTCAGAGCCCAGTTCGGAGTGTGTTCGCGAATAAAGTCATGGAAAGTAATTGGACCAGGTCTGGGCCGAGAATCATAAGCAGACTCTACTTTTATGAAATTATCTAGTTGTGCCCATGTTACCAATAAATTCTCACACAATTATCGTGCGGTAATAGTGATGCATGGCCGGCTGTGACTAGTTTTTAGAGATCTATGGACGCACTTGACTAGCATCTTGAAAACGGAAGAAGCCGTCATTGTAAACCATTCTCATCGCATAGGGCTACTATAACTCAAAATTTCATCCACACGCTACCTAGGTAACAGCTCTCTACTCACCACAGCACTTACGCAAGATCCACGTGGTTCCACACGATGCTTCCATACACTCAACAGTGGTTTTCATTTGCAGCCTTTCCCCTCGGGCCAACGCCCTAAGCATGGCCTTCAACCTCCGGCTGACTAGCTTGCCAGCGTCAATTATCAAGGATGCACCACCACAAGAGTCACCTTGGTGAATGGGCGATCAGGGTCGTAAGCTGTGTTTTTAGCAGCAGAGTAAGCAAAAGGTGGGCTCCTGGTTCACTGCAAGATTACGCGACAAGCTTACCTGTGGTCCCTTCCGGAATCCAGCGGAAATCGTACATGAAGTTGAATGGCCGCACGCCAACAGTGCCCCCTTGGGCCAAATCACCCCGGGAGGCAATGTGCAGCTCGGTCTGCAGGGCGTCCGTGTCCGGGTTGCAGCCGTAGACGACGTTGAAGATGGCGCGGGGGTCAGTGCGGTCAGTCATGAAGATCTTGGTCGTGTTGTCCTTGACCTCGTACTCTCCATTGATGCATGCGCGGCGGGGCGGGCTCCATGGCAGAGTGATGACGCCGTCGACGAGCGTCAGCTCATTCGTCGAGTTGCCAGCGGGACTAACGAAAAGGTGCTGGTCTCCCTGGCCCCAGTCCCAAATGTTGAGGAAGTGATTGTGAATATCCGGGAATGATGCATTCTGCAATTGAATTGCAAAGCCTTGGGGGATGTTGTTGGAGAGTGGCTCGTCGGGAATCACACACGCAACGGCGGCCGTGGCCGAGGCGAGTACAAAGCTTAGCGATGGCCACATTTTGTGCTGTGATTGTTGCTGCGAGTACAGGTGTTGTCCTCGTCGAGTTTGCGGGACACATTGAAACCATTCAATTGTGCCTGAGTAGCGGGCATTTATGGGTGAGCTTCCAGTGGAAGGATCTCACACGATGCCACCCGAAGTTATTGCCAAGACTTGATACGAGTCCACGCATCTAATGGATCTGCAGTCAGATACTAGTCTCAAATCTGGACCTTCTCTTTCGGGCACAAGGGGGGATTCGTCAGTAGCGTTACAGTACCATATGCGCAGATCGCCACTTCGGTCAGCGTGACCGGTCCATTGAACTGACTGCGTCCTGTGCTGCTTCGGAAATGGCGCGCCGCTGTTCCTTTGAACTCACGGTAACGTCCATTATCTTGCAGCTCTATTGTCTGCATGCTTCAGCTCTGGGACTGATGTGGACTAGCACTCCGTTGTGTCACGACTGTAATGTCGCTTGCATCAGGGGGCTTTCCGGAGGTAGGATAATCGAGTGCCAAAACTTGTCACTTAATCTTGAAGTCGTCTTGATCAGCACCAGTATACGCAAGTGGTATTTAACACGCAAACAGTGTCTTGGCGAGCTTTGCAGGGAATGAAAGAGATCGCTTAGAAGACATACAGGCTTGTAGTTCGGGTGACGTTCATACACAGCATACCGGACAGATATACAAAGTCAGCTTACTGTGGAACGCCCGAGTTCAGGCAGATATGAGAAAGTTCGTGCATTCGCTAGAGCACTTCCTGCACGCATATGCGCAGTCTATCCCTAATCCAGGTCAAGACTACATCTCGCGCTGCAGCCAGACATGACTTCATTCACGTTTGTGTATCTATCCCTTTTCTATGCGAGGTATTTGAAAATTCTATTTTCATTGGTCTGGCTCTGATATAGATGGCCAACACAACCGATTGAGAGCGCTCCTAACTGCTGCATTTCATGAATGTAATACGAGAAGCCATTGCCGGGGTTGTACATAGTAGTTACGGCTTCTCCTCTTAAATCCGGACACACATTTCTTGTGGGTGCAATTTGTTGCTTTTATCGAGGTAGAGCGTCCTTGTGCTATAGTATGTTGCTTCGGAATTCGGAATTGTGCATGTTACTCGTTCGCCCACCAACTTGCGCAGCTAGAGTACCTCGACCGGCCCCACAGTCGACGCGACGACGAGAGACTGAATGTCATAGCCCCAGCAAATTGCAGGTTGGAGTTGCCTCCCCACTCACCCCCTTGAATTAGAATTAGTTTTGGATTGTATTTGGTCTACCGTGAGCTATTTACGGCTGGCTGTCTTCATGTGAGCGCCAGGGACGGAGCTAGTAGGTCGTATGAACACGAACGCCAGTCATTATGCTCGAATGCGAACAAGGGTGATTGGAAAGATATGAATATTGGGTGATACAAGCTGCACTTAGCTACAGAAGAAAATAAATGCACCCACATCTCTGAGCATGGGTTTGGTGCTTATAGGCCAGAAATGCCAACTCTGTGTATTAGTATCTGTGATTCGCGATCGAGCTACTTTGTATTTAGGGGACATGCATGATTTGACGCGTGGTGTGGTCGGACGCACGATAACTCCAACGAAGGCCCTCCCAGGGATGTGTTGCTACTGAATTTATGCCAATGGTCCGTTTTATTTTGAATGAGCTGTGCTCTGTTTCTGCCCATCTCAGGCCAGCAGATGTCCAGTCCGCACCTTTTGTTACACGTGGGTAGACTGGTCCATGGTAGCCAAGAGATCCCCGAGGGACCAGCCACCCTTGAATCACATCGCTGCAAGTAGTAGGGCGAAACAAGGCGAAGCGATAGACCCTTTCTTGCATCTCTGGACGGCCAAAAGCTGTATATATGTCGGTGATGCAGATGCTGAGGACAAGCTGACGCAATATAAGTCCTCGGAGGACGAATGACATCTGGGTAGATTAGATGTCACTGAACCGAGGAGATTACACGTTAAATCTTCCAAAATTAGCAGTCAGGGCAGGAAAAGTCGTAATATCGGGCTTACTGATTGGTAAGAGAGTCTTGTTCATAAAATGTGATCCATAGATATTCTCACATCCACATAGCTGATTTCCTGCGGAAATGTAGCCAACTACAATGAAAAAGTACAATAGTAGTACCTATATATACAATTGAACCCTATATATCCCTAGTTCCCCTACATACTTCCACTTTTAAACAGAATTTGTTTACTGGAAGTCATTGGGACGCCTAGTAGACCGGAATCTTCCAAGCATTCAGATCGTACTGCCAGGAGTCGTAAGATGCCTGGTCAAAGACGCAGTTGAAGGCTGAGTCGCTGGTCCAGACCGGGCGCGTGGGCCACTGGCAGAGCTGCTGGACCTCGCCGGAGTAGTCGCCGCTGGAGACAGTGGCGTTGAGGCGGTTGGGGGTGACGCCCTGCTCGACCCAGTTGATCATGGTTTGCAGGTTGTCTGCCGGGTAGGGGCCGGGCTGCAGGGAGTTGGTGCCGCAGTGGGCGGCACCGGGAACGAGGTAGAACTGGTACCAGTCGGAGATTGCCGAGACGGACTGGTTGAAGCCAAGGTTGGGGTACATGGCGTCGCGGACGGCCTCGTGGTAGCGGACCGAGGACGGAGGCGGAATGGACGGGTCGGACTCGCCGTGGTAGTGGAGAAGCTTGCCGCCGTTGTTGTTGAAGTCGCTCAGGTCAGTGTAGCCAGTCTGCAGGGAGTCGTAGTATCTGAGGTAGCCGGTGTGCATCCTACAACTCATTAGCAAACGCTTTGCACCCTCCTGAATAACGAATAGACCATAGGATGTGGTTTTAGTTGTGCTTTGATCCTGAAGTCTGAAGCAACAGACTATTCGCCCTCGAGCTTTGGGCGTGTGCGTATGGATAGGAGAAAGGGTCCTCCAGAGCCACTTACCATTCGTAAAGCGTCTCATAAGTAACGTCGTCCAGACTCTGCACGTTGTCCTCGTCCAGGAGCTCAACAAACTTGGCCACAAAGACACCGCCGGTGGAAGGAATGGTGACACCCCAGGACGCGGTCGTGTTGTCGTATGTGGTCGCAGCGTCATCGAAACTCGAGGCGATTTGCCAAGGCAGGTACACCTGCTCGCCGGAGGAGAGGGTCAGTCCGGCGTAGAGTTTCTGGGCGAGGGCCACACCCTCTGCTGTGACGGTGCCATTTTGTTCGGGAGTCGAGCTGGTGGTGGAGCCCTCGGCACGCTTGCTGAAGCCGAATCCGAGGGAGCTGCTGGTCGCGGCGGCGCAGTAGTAAGACTCGCCGATGATGGAGGTCAGGTTGAAGTTGAGCAGACAGAGGTCAGTGCGAGCCACAACGCCGTCAGTACGGCCGTCCAAGGAGTCACAAGCAGCGATGGTGGCGTTGGCAATCTTGGACATCTCGCAAGGAGGCGGGAAGTAGCCCGAGACGACCTCGGTAACCGAAGAAGTGAGGTGGTTGACCTGCTGCTGGGCATGGTGAAAGGCAGGAGCACCGGCAACGATACCATCATAGACATCACCATAACGCTGTGCCTGGCTCATGGCCTCACGTCCACCATCGGAGCATCCCTCGAAGTAGGTGTAGATCTTGGTGTCGGAAGACAGACCGTAGAAGCCCTTGGCCATCTCTTTCCCGACCAAGGCCGTCTCTCCCTGCGCCTGGTAAGAGAACATGATGATGTTGTCCCAGTTGATAGATCCGTTGCCGCTCAGGACGACCTCATCAAGGCTGTTTTCAAAACCACTATAGCCGGAGTCGGTGGATCCAGAAACAGCCCCGTAGGAAAGTCCGCCGGTGGGGTTGCTGGTGCCTTCGGAGTAGCCACCGCCACCGCCGATATAAAACCGATTCTCATAGGCATCGGGTGCCGGGAAGCTGTACCATAGGAGGACAGAGTCGTCCTTGCCGGTGTGAGTGTACTGGACAGTAACATTGCAATAGAGAGAGCTGGTGTCACGCTTGGCCATGCCGCCCGGTCCGCCTGTGCTGGCCGACGCGTTGGCAACAGCAGCAGTAACAGAGGAGGGTATTAGGTTGACACCGAGGACGGTGCCGTTGGCGGGCAGCGCCGCCTGCACGTTTGCCACGGAGCAAACGTCAGTGAGGGACGACATTGTAACGAGTGTTGTCGAGATGGACCCGAGGGGAAAGGAAGCACTGCCAAGAAGCGAGAGACTGGGTCAACAAAGAGCGACTGGATCGAAGGCTGGATGGATCCAAGTCCCGACAAAGGTCGTAGGGCAGGATGCCATTCTTTTTAAGCCTCGCGAGCCTCCCTTCCACGCGGCAGTGGATAGGGGAGGCCAGGATAGGGGAGGAAACAAAATATTGTTTCCCACGCCATCGTGGGTCCCAAAAATACACGGACAACTCCACACTCCAGGGCGATGATGGGATGAACCACTAGGAAGGATGATCTCTGTGTTATCCTGGTAAACATACGCGCAATCATCAGGACGTAGCTGTCATGGCACCTGGCTTCTCGACCGGACAGAGCATCTCGACTCGGCTCGGGCTCGGCTCGGAGGGCCTCCATGTTAATTCCGAGTGAGACAAGACCTGCCCACTGTTAAAGACTGCGTACGATCGGAGGCTTAGCATGGTGAAAAACCTCGATCAACCCACTCCTCTGCTAATTTCGGACGGTATATGGGGTGTTGTGCCCAGGAAGTCAGGACTGCGGTTGCTAGCCCCATGTATTGACGCGTTCAAGTACGACAGCAATTAGGAACCTGCCCTTACGGCTGTAGCTAATCAATGTGAACCATATTTTACCTTCTTGGGCGATCATGGCCACTACACTGCTCGTGAACATCTCGAATGCTTCAAGACCAATCTACACAATGTTGCTGATCACTGCCTGCGCCTAGCTTCGTGGAGCATGTGTGGCTAGAGGCGGCCACGCTACAGACACAGGCACGAAACAGTAGAAGCAAACAAAACTCTTCACCGACCACCTGATCCTTCGGTAGTGATTCCAAGACTGAATGCCCCTGAATGAAATGTAACGGACGATAGACTCTGACGGACAAGCGGGGGTGGATCCATGTGACCCGTCCCGGCACACATAACAACAACAAAGTAAACCGGGAGCACCGACTTCGTCTTCGATCATCGGATCAGATACAGGCCCTAACGCTACGGCATGTGGGAAACCATCCGTGTCAAAAGCTCCGCCCGACTGGGTCCTCACGCTGCCTACACAGTAAGGCTGACACGCGTATACAGCAAGGCAAGCCTCCCTTTGGTACCTGCATCCCGAGCGCCCAGAGTGGCTTGGCCCTCGTCACTGAATCGAATGACTCCATCTGATCCATACAATTTAGCTCATTAAACTCCTGCATAAGTCTTCCTCAGTCTGGACAACATCGTCCAGGCGGGGTCTGTCCGGCTGCAGAACCAGCCAGTGACATCCCCTCGCTTGGGCCGGTCCCGGTGCTTGTTCTTCCAAACAGAACGCAACAGTTGTCTCACGTAGATCTGGAATTTTGTCGAAAAAGCAAGAGAGCTTATGAAAGTCTCACGGGGCAATGCCGACTCACATGCTGAATCTGGTGCAAAGGTACCCGTGCCTCCCTGACCTGCTATTCGAAAAGAGACTTGTAACACGAAAGGCTGTCGGGGCATAGCTTTACCTCGCAAGATCGAAAGTCTCTGCTGCAGAGGTTCATACAAGCCTCTGAGTCCGATCGGTGACACCAGAAAGGAGCATACAGGGCGTGCCTCGCAGGCTGAAAACTTACCTTGCAATCCAAGCCAGCGGAATCTCGTTTGTGGGGCAGTGTAGTTATTTTGAAGCCATTGGGGTCACATTCATGCAGGCTGGACAGGCGTGGTTGTACGTTTGGTCTCCATCGTTGCCCCCATGCCACGTCGTGCCCGGGGCCTAAAGGTTGATACACATTGGGCTTGGAACGTTTCAAATTTTCAAATCGTTCATACATAACCTACAACAGTGACCTACATACCTTCTTATAATAGAAACATTGATATTAGCCCTGAGTAGTAATACCTAAGAATTCCCATTTATAAAGATATAATAAAGAGATTTTATGAATATAGCTCTATAAATCTATATCAATTATATCTAAAAGGTATTATTATTAATTATATAATTAAAAACGAAATTACTTAAAAATGTAAGTAATTATATTAATTGAAACAAATATATATACCTTATAAAATGTGTAGCGCTAGAAACAGTACTAGCCTATAATTCAAGTTGCGTCCCGGGAACTGATGTGTAGACAAGTACAACAGTTCTGAGAGGTGAGACGGATTTGCTATTTGCTGCTGGCAGAATAGACCGCTCGGCCAAAAGACCAGTAATTTCCAATCGCAATTGGAAATACCCAGCAGCATATAAGCGCCGTACCGTCACAACCCCCCCTAAGGCCTTCTAGAGCTCTAGGCAATCGGGGCCAGGTTGCATAACGCTTATAGGAGGCCTGAAAACTCAAACGGGACGGCCAATCAAGTCAATTCAATGAAGTCGTTTGTCAAACGAACAGCCCTTCGTGGCACTGCAACTGCTTCTTGTTTGCTTTCCAAAGAACCCCCCTGGCGAGGAACGCCCCTGGCGAAGGACGAATCCAGTCTGCGTTGCGCTCCGTCTGCGTTGGGTTCTAAAGAAGCCCCGAATGAGTTTTCCAAGCAGGGGGCTCGAACCCTGCCCGTGTGATTGGAAATTGAGACGGATTTGCTATTTGCTGCTGGCAGAATAGACCGCTCGGCCAAAAGACCAGTAATTTCCAATCGCAATTGGAAATACCCAGCAGCATATAAGCGCCGTACCGTCACAAGAGGGTAAATAGAATTACTGCTAGCAAATTCCACCTCCTAGCCAAAAGACCATAATAATCAATCTGCTAATTGGTCATTCCTAGCAGTATATAAGAGCCGTGCCGTCACAAGTTCCAGCAAAAAACGAAAGAGGGCCGGTGAGTTCAAATCCGTTGCGGATTTGCACTGGCTCCTGTAGTCTCCAACCCACAGCCCATGCGCCCTGAGAGGACTGAATAACGACCCTCGACTCCTTTGCGAATCTGAGAATCGTATGCATCTGAAGAACCTACCTTGACAAATAGAACATGGTATGATACCAGTTTTCTGGGGATGTAGATACCGTTGCAAACTACTTGGACTTGGTCATTTGACGATTACCCAACACGCGGAATTGATCAAGGCTCAGTTGTGCCGTTTCTCCTGTGTGGACAGCCACCTCCCGAGGTCGTCGGCCAAAGACAAGCCATCCCCCATACTGTACAACGCTCCTGCCAGGAACGGTTCCCAAGGTATGCTCTACTGCCCAGATGCAAACATCCACATTGTCACCCAGGAAACAGGAAGAAGAAGAGGAAGAGGCAAATTCATGCTTTTCCCTGCGCTACCTGAATATTGCTGAAATATGCCCCGAGGATCCTCTATGCAAGCCTGTATAATACCAGCAAGATAACACCAGTCGGACAATGAAGCGTCATATATCGAGCCCCTGCGGGCCTCCAAACATATATCACCTTCACTCCTTGGCCGCCTCAATCTCCGCCTGCGCCGCGTGCTCCTCCTCCTTGAGCTCCTCCTCCACCTGCTTCTTGATCAGCTCGCCGACCGCCTTCCAGTCGTTCTCCACGAACGCAACCCTCTTCTCCCGCTCGTGCATGCCCACAAACTCCTTGGGCAGCACCTTGCTCTCGAAGTCGTAGCCCTCCAGCCCCGTCAGCGCCTTGTCGACGGCGTTGGCGAACTTGGCCGGGTGCGCCGTCGCCAGCGAGATGTGCGGCACCTCGGCGCCGGCGCGGGCGACGGACCTTAGCGACGCGGCGATGCCGACCGCCGAGTGCGGGTCCAGGATGTACCCGAGCCGGGCGTAGAAGTCCTTGATGGTCGCGACGGTCTGCTCGTCGTCGACGCGCTCGCTCTCAAAGTCGCGCTGCGCCGACAGCAGCACCGCCTTGTACACGCTGAATCCGCCCTTGGCCTTGAGGTCCTTGTGCCACGCCGCCACCTCCTGGCCCGCCTGCCGCTTGTTCCACTCGTCGTCCATGCCCGCGGCCGAGGCAAACTCGTACGCCAGGAACCACAGCAGCCGCTCGAAGTTGCTGCTGACCAGGATGTCCATGGCCGGCGACAGGGTGCCCTTGACGCCGCTTTCATCAGCCTTGACGCCGTCGGCCGCAAGGCCACCAGACGCCTCTGGCGGGACCGCCGCCGGTTTCTTGTCGTACCGGCCCGTCCGCCAGAAGCGGTTCAAGATGTCGTTCTCGTTGGTCGCGACCACGAGCTTGTCGACCGGCAGGCCCATGCGCGTGGCGAAGTAGCCGGCCAGGATGTCGCCGAAATTGCCTGTCGGCACCACAAAGCGGACCTTGTCGCCGAGCTTGAATCCCGGCGACGACTTGGCCAGGGAGAAATACGCGTGGAAGTAGTAGACTATCTGGGCGAGGATCCGGGCCCAGTTGATGGAGTTGACGGCGCCCAGGTTGAGAGTGGAGTTGGTGTCGGGGTCGGCGAAGAGCGCCTTGACGATGTCCTGGCAGTCGTCGAAGGTGCCCGTGACGGCGAGGTTGTGCACGTTCTTGTCGAGGACGGTGGTCATCTGTGCCTCCTGGATAGCGCTGACGCGGCCCTTGGGATGCAGGATGAACACAGAGACGTCCTTCTTGCCGCGCAAACCATAAATGGCGGCGCTGCCTGTGTCGCCGGATGTTGCGCCGACCACGGTCAGGTGATGCCGATCTGTGCGCGGTGTGATGTTAACCCCTGATGTCGAGGACCAGCCTGCACCCCGCGATGTGCCTCTCCCGTGCATTTGTGGGTCTCACCTCTTCCGATCTTGCCCTTGTTTTTCCTTGTCAGGAAGTACTCGAAGAGGTTTCCCAAGAATTGCAGAGCAACATCCTTGAATGCGAACGTGGGCCCATGGAAAAGCTCTAGTAGAAACAGGTTGTCCTGCAGATGCCGCAGGGGGGTGGTCTCTTCGTGGCGGAAGGTGGCATAACTCCGGTCGATGATGCCCCTAAGGTCGTCGGCCGGGATCTCGGAAGGGGAGATGTAGAGGGAGAGGACGTTGAAGGCGAGCTCGGGGAAGGGCAGATCTTTCCAGCTCTCCCAGCCAGTTGCCTGCGGGATCTCCTCGGGGATGTACAGGCCGCCGTCGGTGGCGAGGCCCTTCAACACGACGTCTTCGAAGGAAAGCTGTAGACCCGGCAGTCAGCCAACGCCAGATTGGCGGGGTTGCGCTCAACGAGCCGCGGCGAGAAGAAAGGCAGAAGGGAAGGAGTGGTCATCGCACGTCATTGTCATCCCCGCGGGTGCTGAGGTACCGCTGGGACTGGGTGTGGGTGCCGTTGGAGGCGCCATTGGCCCCTTCTTGGGTTGACATGGTGACCAAATACCTCGGTAGTCAGATTAGGAAGATCAGCTTTCTAGAAGGATACGTCCTGAACGCAATTGGCCATGTACTGGAGCAGAGGAGGGGAGAATGGCGGAGGGCGGGAGGTTGGACCCCGCGGTCTGGGTAATGACTCTGTCTGGCGGCGAGAAAATCCACAGCTTTCTCGCCGGCTTCGGCCCCGCGAATTTGGCCGGCCCATCTCTGGGGGTGCAGTGCAACCCGCCCCAAAGGAATGCGTGGTGACACCGGCTTGGCGGCTTATTACGCCATTCGCCATTGGAACAAGCATTGCCACTGCAGCACGAACTGCAAGGGCAACACACTTATCGGCTGGGATTGTGCGCACAATGTAACTAATGCACTTGGGGGAAGCTAATTCCGACGTCAATTCATTTGAATTCATTCAACCGCACACCTGTTCTCTTGCGGTTCGGCTCAGCCTTGCCCCATCTGGCTTGGTGAGTGAGCATAATGATAAACGTCTCAAAAAAAGTCTCAGCCTGTCAGGTGGACTGAGTGACGGGCGGAAGTCAAAGTTTCGAGCAGAGCGGCTGGTTTGTCCTCACTTGCGGATGATCTTCAGTAGAGGCGCGATCCTCGATCTCTTGCTCAATCCCACCCTTAACGGTACCTTACCCTGTTGATTGGTGGTGCTCGAGGCAGACCTCGGGGTCTCCTTCTCTTTGGCCTTTGGTGTGGCCTCTCTTTGCATGTCAACAACAGTCTCCGGAGTCGTCCTCTCTTTTCCATCGGTCTCATGCGCAGGTCCCTGAGAGGACGCAGTGTTGCTGATATCTGTGAGAGCCTTGCGCTTGACTCCTGCACCGGCTTTGGAATAATCCTCCACATCGCTGGCAACTTCCAGCTTCCGTTGAGAGCCCTCGACGTGATCATCCGACTCGTCGGCTGAAGGCGGTTCTTCCACCACCTTTCTCTTCCGCCCTCTCCTCGAAGGAGCCTTGGCTTCTTTCGTGACCTCTTGATCTTCGCCGTCGACGGCTTCTTCTTCACCACGAAAGCTGGTCTCTTCCTCGGGCGCTGCAGGCGTCTCTTCTACGACCTTCTTCTTGCGGCCTCGCTTCGACGGCGCCTTTGACGGTGCAGGTGCGACCGCCATATTCTGAGGTGGTATAGCTTCTGCTGCATCCGCCGCATTTGACACATCCTCTACCCCGTATGCGAGCGAAGTATCATCATCAGCTGCTGGAGCCGGCGGTAGTTTGGAGATATCTGTTTTCTTTGGTCTGCCCCTTTTTTTCTTGCCCGCTGCAGGAGTTGGTGCAGCAGTACCTTGCGGGTCGGCTTCCTCTGTTAAGGCTGATGCATCCTCGTTGACTGCCTCCTTCTTCTTTCTTCCTCTCTTCTTAGGCTGTGGTGTATCGCCAGCCTGACTCGGGCGACCACGACCTCTAGTCCGCGATGCCTGCGAGTTGCGGGCCAGTTGATCAGCAATCACCTCTTGACGAAGATCTTCCGGCAGCGCAGCGAGATAACTGGGATCAATCCCCTCAATGTCGTCGCTTTGTTCCTGTGGCGCCTGATGCCCTGATGAGATCAGAATTGGCTCTGCCTCCTCCGTCCCTTTCGGGCTTCCCGGGCCGGGCGGGCAAGTATCCGGCATGGACCGTTCCGGTTCCGCAAAGTCCTCGTCTCCTTCGTCGAGAACTGCCCTCGACCTCCGACGGCTCGGCCTGGGCTTGTAGCTCTCCCGGTGGGCTCCTATCTTATCGGAATCCCAGCCGTCCTCCTTGACCGCATCGTGGTGCTGATCTGTCTCCTGCCGTTTTCTCTTCGCAGTGCCAATACTGGTATCAGCTTGCGGGGGTTGTTCATCCTGGTCGATTCCTGATCTTCTTCTACTTGGTCTTGGTTTATACTGCTCCCGGGCATACCCAATCTTATCGGAATCCCAAGAATCATCTTGTGCCAACTCGTCGACTCCATTCGAATTCTTGTTCCGCTTCTCCGGGGGCCCCAAATGATACAAGGAATGCGGATTAAGCTCATCCGGCGATGAATTGGGCTAAGAAACATCAGTTGTTGCACAAGAAAGCAAAGTTCCCGGTTCAACACGAGGATGCATCGCAGGACATAGATGACGTAACTCACCGCATTGTAATCAACGGTGCTTTTCTGAGCCTTTCTACTGATTGAAGTCGTCAATACTGAGGAATTGCGACCATCGTCCTCTGGAAGCTCCGGAAACCCTGGAGCAGATGAACAATATCGGCTCGGTGTTGTATAAGCGATAGTCGCCTCACTGCTGCGGAGCCTCTGCGCTTGCGTCTCAGGGTGGGGCAAGGGCAAGGCATTCTCGCGGCTTGTGTGGTCATCATGCTCTGAAGACCCACTCATGGGTAAGTATTCCTGCTTCTGGCTGACAGTGAAGTGGTTTGGTGGTGCAATGAAGAATGATGCAGCCGCCTGGTTCGCGGTGTCTTGTGGCTGATTGAGACTGTCAGGAACCACAACATCCTGGCCTTCATTACTGTCCTGCGGTTGTGAGGGGGAGTGGTTGGTCTCTGCGGTCCTTGGAACAACGAGCAAGTCGACGTCTTCGTCAAGACTGTCCAAGGCTTTCTGGGTGCCACTTCCCCTCTTCTTCCGCGCAGGCTTCGGCAATGCTTCTTCCTCGTCCCGCGTGTGCGTCAATGACAGGCCTTGTTTGCTTGCCGAGGGGTGTGCCGGGCTGGAGCTGGGGATGTCTGCTCCCGATATCCCAGTCTGTCTCCTCTTCCGCTTGCCGTAGGTCTTCGTAGTTCTCGAATTTGTGTTTGGCCTCGCGCTGCCGCCTTCTCCGTCACTACTGGGGAATTCGTATACGTCCATGCGCGAGCCACTTGATCCATCCTTCCTTGGAGTCGTGACCTGGGTAAGGCTGGCAAAGTTCCTTGCATCCACGGCCGTCTTTGGCTTCTTCCTTGAATCCTGCCGGGTCGGGTCAGTGATAGAAGACGAGTTCTTAGCATTCGGGTCTGAGCTCTTCTGCTTGTCGGAGATGCCCTCAACCCTGTTATTCCGTGCGGCCTCAGGAACATGCTGCTGCTCCTCGTATATCTTGTGGAAGAATTCTGGATCAGTCGACCGCTGGTCAATTGTCGAATCTGCTAGCGGCAGCTCGACTCCTGCATCGCCTTCCAGCGCGATCGCGCCAACCGTCGTATCAACACGATCTTTGACTGGACTGTTGATCGGGCTGAACTCGGCATCCTCATCCTCAGAGTCATTAATGACCCTCCTAGTCGGCATCTTCGCTATTGTGCACTGGAGTACATGTTTAATGACGTGGATAGCAACTCGAAGTGTGTGTATGATACTAGATGCCAGGAAGTCGGGGAGACGCGTCTGCTAAATGGAGACGCGTGGTGGGGGTTTAGGTGCTCTCAGGGTCAAACCCTTGTGAGGGTTCATCTGAGGAATCACTGGGGGATGTTTTTTTTGGGGGGGGGGGGGGGGCTTGCTGTTCACCGGGAAGTCGACGATCTGCGTCGGGGAACTGTCAGATCCCAGTGCAACGCACACCTCGCCTGCTTCCGTCTCCGCCTCCGTGCCCAAAAAAGGATCGGCCCTAATTTCCCACCCATCAAAGTGCTGCTATGGAGGTGAGTGCCATGCCCATTCTGCTCAGTGGGCGCTCCTGATGCGGGCGGAGACGCCTAAATCAGGCAGGTTGCTCGTTTTGTTTCCCATCGATTTTGTTTCACGTACATCATCACGAGCTTGGCAGCTCGGGGCCAGCCTGCCAGCGCCGCTCCTGCAACCACCTCGCTATTACGGAGGAGCTCGCTAGGCCCTGCTGTTCCACTCCTTGCCGCTCGGGGGCATCGCCGCGGTCCACCACGCACCCAGCAAGCAGCACGTTAGAATGCAAATAAATACCATGACGCCCCTGGTGCACCCGCGCGCCTCTTGCGCCCGCGAGGTCGTGAGAAGCAGACACTCCATCTCTGTCTCTGCCCCTTTCTTCCTCTCCTAATTCCTTTATACTGCCCGCCTGGAGCGTCCATTCTTTCCATTCAACAAGATGAAGTTCTCGAAGCCCGCTTGCCTCCTGGCAGCATGCGTCTCAGGGGCTTCGGCCATGCTCGCCTTTCCCGGAGCCGAGGGTTTCGGCCGGAACGCACTCGGAGGACGGACTGGCTCGGTCTACCACGTAACAAACCTGGAGTGAGCACACCGTCCAGGAATTCATTTCCTGTCAGACTAACATCTTTTTACAGCGATTCTGGCACTGGATCCCTCCGAGATGCTGTGTCTAAGGACAACCGTATCGTCGTCTTTGACGTTGGCGGCGTCATCAAGATCTCGGACCGCATTGCAGTCGGGAAGAACATCTACATAGCCGGGCAGACCGCACCCGGGCAGGGCATTACTGTATATGGAAACGGCATGTCCTGGTCCAATGCCAACGAGGGCATCGTGCGATATATTCGTGTCCGCATGGGACGTGGCGGTGACTCTGGCAAGGATGCCGCGGGTATCGCAGAGGGCAAGAATATCATTTTTGACCACGTCTCCGTCTCGTGGGGCCGCGATGAGACTTTCAGCATCAACGGGGATGCCCACAACATCACCATCCAGAACAGCATCATTGCTCAGGGCCTTGAGACACACAGCTGTGGTGGCCTGATGCAGACTGACGGCGGCATCTCCCTTTTCCGGAACTTGTACATCGACAACAAGACGCGAAACCCCAAGGTCAAGGGCGTGAACGACTTCCAGAACAACGTCATCTACAACTGGGGTGGTGGTGGTGGTTACATTGCAAGCGGGGGTGACGGTCAGAGCTACGCGAACATCGTGAACAACTACTTCATTTCTGGACCCTCTACATCCGTCACTGCCTTCACGCGTGGCAACGCAAACTTCCACGGCTTCGTGTCTAACAACTTCTACGACTCGGACCGCAATGGAGAGCTGGACGGTTCGGCCCTCTGCGAGTCGACCACCTGCTATAGCGATATGGACATCGTGACCACCCAGTACGACTACTCGGCCCCCGCGAAACTGCTCACCCCGGAGGAGGCCGTCAACTTTGTCCTGAACAGCACAGGCACGACCTACCCTGCCCGGGATTCGGTCGACAAGCTCTTGATCGAGCAGGTGCAGAGCTACGGCAAGGACGGCGCTCTTATCTCCAACGAGGACGACGTTGGAGGTGTCGGTACCATCCTGGGAGGCACGGCGCCCAAGGACACCGATGGTGATGGTATTCCCGATGCCTGGGAGACCGCGAACGGGTTGGATCCCAACGACGCTACCGATGCCATGAAGATCAGTGAGTCTGGGTACGCCAACATCGAGGTCTACGTGAACTCGTTGGTGCCATCCACCCACGGCTGAGGGGCTAGAGAACCGTCTGGTGGATATTGATTTGCTACTTTGGACTGTAAATATTATGGACACTGGATGTATCTATTTACGAGGCAGGAGTTCCCTGGCTTCAGAGAACGAATAGTTTCACCACTATATTTGCCTATTCTCTGAGTCTCGACTTTGACTTGAATTTGTCGTCTTATTCTGACCATGTGAACTTTGATGTCTTGGCAGTAAGACAGTCCTACTCACGGCGCGCAATCTTGCACAAGTAGGTTTTCCAACTTGAGTAAATTGTCCCTCACGCACACAAATCTTGATATGGTTAAATGAAGATGGTGTAGATGGATCTATATAGGACGAGATATCGGGCTGTGTATTGGATTGTCTCAGGCTATTCTCACTCGATCTCTTCAATTCTTGGCCTTGAAGATGTCCGCTCTGCGAAAGCCGCCCTGTCAGGATCAACACTCAATCCCGCCAGCCTGGTCAGAGTCATTCCTGGAGCCTGCTCTTGCACCTGAGAAACAAGAGACCCAAGCTTCCAGTTGTCCAGACTCTCAACCACATCACTCGCATGCTGCTTGACCAGACCATCATTATCAGTACTCGCAACGTAACTCAAGACCCTCTTGATATCCTCCTGGCTCTCCTCCGTCAACCCGAAGCCCAGGCGCCTGCCGTTCTCCTTGGCCTTGCTGAGCGCTCGGACGAAAGCGAGAATGACCAGCACGGCTGATCGCCGCAGTATACCAGCCTCGATCCCTGACTCAACGGTGAGGACGTTGACGGACAGGTCGACGCTGGCAGAAACTAAGGTCGAACCGACACCGGCGAGATTGGTCTCGATGCCGACGGCAAGGACAGACAGTGCGGACCCACGGATGCGGATGTCCTCGCTGCCCTTCTTGCTGTCCCACCCGCTGATGATTTGCGTCAGGATCTCCTTGTTCGCCCTGTCCTCCTCGGTCTCTTCCTCGTCCGAGCCAAGGTCGGGCACCTCGCCTCCCCACTCCTTCTCGGCACGCTTCTGCTTCATCGACCTCAGTTTTTCCTCTCGCTGCTGCTTCTGTTCCGTCTTGGGCCGGTACCCTCGCCGGCCCGCGGTGGCCAGCAATGCCTCGGCGACCTGCCGCGCTGTGTCGCCCGTGAACATTTCCCCTAGCCGCTCAATTACTTGCAGCAACGCTTCGCCGAACCGTAGGCGCACGTCTACGCTGGCCTTCTCGTCCGCATCTACGAAGTGCTCTGCGAGATCCTTGGTGACGGTTTTGGGATGCCTGTTCGCGAGCTGGGTGTACATCTTGATTAGGCGCAGGTTGATATAATCGTCGTCATCCTGCAGCAGCGAAGACATGAGGACGAGGGTCGCGGGAATGTCTAAAACGGAGCTGTTCTCAACAATCAGGGATTGGAGGAGATTGAGGCCCTCGGCGCGCACGGGCGGTGGCGAGTCTGCCTGGGTGATGTATGAAAGGGCTAGGTCGTAGGTTTTGCGGTCTTCGATTTGGCGTGACGTCGGGGCGGAGGGTCTTTCGGATGGGTCATCCAACTCGTCCCGGTATTTCAGCAGCAGTGCAAGATTTCTGGCTGTTGCTGATGCGCTTCCCAGATCTGCCTTGCCCAGTCGCCCCAGCGATGACTCTATTGACTGGACGAGGTTTTTGTCTGACCTGGCTTTCAGGAAGTTTGGCGCTGTGACGACGATATTGAGAAGACTAAGCGCCACTGGCACCGTCTCGTCGTCACCCTCATCGGCGCCCTGTTTCAATATGGGCTCCACCATTCTTAAAACAGAGTCAGATCCAGCTGCTAACTGTGACGGGAAAGTGTCCATCATTCTTTGAAGCATTTTGACTTGTATCAACTGAATGACAGGGTCTTCCTTGGCCTCACCGACTTTGGTGAGGAGCACAGCGTCGGTCTTCTTCGCGTTTGCTGAGAACCAGCGGCCGAAGAGTTCTGTGAATACAGAGGACACGTCTTCTGCCGAGCAGACAGATTTGATCAGCTCTATCAGGGACTCGACTTTCGGTTCAATATCTGTCCACTTGTGGTGTGCGGCATCGTCATCGACAGCATCTCGAGGCTTGATGACCTCGATATCCCCACTGGCTGTGTCTCTGAACCTCCATCTAATATCGCCTTCGAGGTTGCCATTGAATAGGAGATTCTGGATTACGTTGTCTATCCTCTGTGGTTCAGCAGCGAGTTTGAAATAAACGCGGAGCAGGTTCTGCGCAGGCTGGCAGTAACGCTCTTCACAGTGCGCTTCAGGACGGACTGGGCTAGCAAGGGCCCAGAGAGGAAGGATGATAGGATGCAAGAGCCTCTTGGACAAGCTAGGGTTCGGATGGGAGATGAGTAGCGCCTGAAGACGAAACAGAGCCTGCGCCAGTTTGTCGGCCGAGACGAGCACCCTGTCTCTGCTGAGGTCTATGATATCACCAGGAGCAATCTCCCATGCGGATGCTGCCGCAGACGAAGGGTTGATCGGACTCAGGATGGGCTCTGCGACGGCTCTCCAGCCAGCTGTCCCGGGTGCACCGGATTGTTTGCGGCCAAGAATGCCAAAGCCGATGACAAAAGCCCCCACTTTCATGAGCTCCGGCCCGTCCTGTCCGTCCAGGAACGAGAGAAGCTGCGGTGCTACCTTTTGATACCAGGTGTCGGGAGAGACGGCCTTTGGGGGGTATGCGATGAGCTTGGCAGCCATGCTCAAGGCTTCGTGGGTAATATTGGCCCCTTCCTTTTGCGGCTTGGCCTCGTCCGAGGAGGTGACGGTGCTCGAGGGATGCACAGAGAAGACGAACTCCACGGTGGCGCGCACACCGTCAGGCCTCAGAGGGATCCGGGTGAGAACGTCCATGAGCTTGGCGCGCGGCTCAGGCGGCACCCGTCCCGGCTGGATGAGGAAGTTGAGCGCCGGAATCAGGGAGAGCGTCCCTGCCTTTTGCACGAAGTCTTGAAAGTCTTGGTCGGCATACTTGCGAGTGGTTTCGTCCGCATCTGGTCTTGATGCGCGCGTGCCCAGCTCGATGAGCTTCTCCACCAGAGCCTGGCGGCCTTGCTTGCCCTTCTCGGCATGATCCATGCTGCGGACGCTGCGGACAATAACCAGGCTCAATTACTGGGGTTGACGGGCCTAGCTCTGCAGATGCTGTAGAGCAGCATCTCAAGTGGTGGAAGTTCTGGTGGAAATGCAAACACTTCCTGGCCAGAAAATAAATCGCCGTTAAACATGTCAGTCAGTCACCCACCTTAGTGTAAGAGACGTTTGACAGGTTGCCCCACGTGTGTTCGCGACGAAGCTAGACCTCTTTTGGCCTAGCTCTCTTTGACGCGCTGCAGCACTGCAATGGCTCCCTAAGCGTGTTGCTGTGGACGCATCGCTGCAACTTCGTTGACGAAGCATCACCACCATCCCAACACTGGTCTTCACAATGCCTTGCAGCTTCAATCACTGCTTCAAATCCATTCGTTTCCCCGTTGCTCTGTCTGAGGTGCATTCTACTGCTGATCCTCCATCGCGATACGCAAGGTGCGGAGTGTCAAACGCCCCCAGACCCGCGTCAGGACGAAGCTCTTTCGCAATCTCTTGCAACCATCCGCACGACGCCTCCCCTACAGTTCTCCGATTCTCGTTTTCCGCAAGGAATGTCCCCCTGGGACCCCTCCGCTGGGCTGGGTCATCACAATACGTCGCATCTCGTACCTGTATCAGGAACCTCGATGATCGCCGCGCTCTGGTTTATTGTGCCACGGTTGTCAGCAACTGACAAGCCAGTCCCCAGTGAGGGTACGCGTCTCGGAACTTAACCCTAAGTATCTTGTTGGTGTTTTGCGCGCCTAGTTCGTCCGAGCAGCCCTCTAAATCCGACATGGTCTTCCTGTGAGTCTCATGCCGCTGAAAAGTGGTTCTTGGGCCGATCGGGGCTTGGAGGATGGAAAGGTGGCGAGGATTGCCCAGATGTCCTTCTTGGACGGGTGAGAGTTGATTCCTATGAGTCGCAATGGTAAGAACCTCAGGCCCGAGGTCGCTCGTCAGGTCTCCACATCTGGGCTTTGAATGCTGGCCATTATGGATCGTTATGGTGTGTCGTGGTAACAGACACATGGATGCGGGCGTCTGCAGCTTCATTCCGGCACGCCTCGGCTGCCATTCCCTCTTGTTGTGGCTTGGGAGGGCACAGCAAAGGCTTCACACGGTCGATCCCAAGATATTTCCCAATTCCGTTGGGCGCGCCTCTGACTCACCTTGCCTGATTCTCTGCGCTGGTCGTGGAGGAGCAAGGGTCTGACGGCCTCAAACAGAAATATCACGGGATCGACTCGAATCGCCTCACTGTCATGCCCTCGGTCCCCTGTCTCAACTCATCCCTTCCTGAGCTGCGGACGTCACGCTGCCCGTCTCATCCTACCGCCAGAACCGCATCACGGCAACAGCCACCGATGTGTCATGCACTCACTGCATGAGGTCCGGCCAGGCGCATTTGCTTGAGCCCATGGGCCCTGTCCCAGGGGTCATCGAGGCACCCGACGTCTTGCTCATCGCCATCCGGTGATCTGCATGCTCCCTCTCGGCTACCAGAAATGGACTGCACAAGAGACGATAGCGCAATTTTTGAGGATGTTTTTTGTTTGCGCGCTCATTGCCCTCCTTCGTTGCTCTTGGTGGCCCGCTGGAGAGGAAACAAAAACTAGTCCTTGTTGGCAGTGCGATCACACAGAAAGAGCTTCGCCCTGGCGCGACTGGTGGCCTTTTTCACAGCACCTTGCGGCGATTTTGGCATTGGTGCGTCTACGAGGATAGACTTTCTTTGGGAACGTTTGAGATGCGGGCTCTGGGCGAGTTGTGGGTGTGATGCACCATGGGATCCACCGATCAGGTTCGTGGGGCGATGCTCACTGATTGTGGTGCGCCTGGCGAGGTTCTATTGCCCGGCATGCAGCAGGATTGGGACCCATCTTGAGTTGGAGTCAAAGTTTCGTGCTTGTCCGGTTCTATTGTATGCCTTGCAGTTGGCTCTTGCTCTGGAAGCTACATGAAAGTGTCGCGCTCTGGGATTGGTCTCGATTTGGAAAGGGACAGGGTTCGTGAAGAGCAGTCCCAGCTGCTCTCTCTCCAGGAATGGCGAGAGAGTGGCCCCCTTTTCCCCATAGGATAAGTTAGCCCTGGTTTACCACGCGATTGATATTGGTGCTGACAATATTACAGTTGCCCCTACTACATACAGCTCATCTAATAAGGTAGTCTGGGAAGTTGGGTGGATTCGACTCGGGCCAGCGTTCAACGTGAACACGGGAATTAGTGTCTGACTAGGTGGTTGTCTTCAAGGCCAAAAGAGAAAAGAAGAAGGAAAATAACGGAAAGAAAAGAAAACCGGTCTCTTCGGTCGTGCCTACAAAGAGTCAGAGATCTTGGAACAGGGGAGGAGCTTCAATGTTTTCTTAGAATGCCTATGAAAACTTCAAGTTTTGTTCTTCCTCCCGGAAGGCAGCTGTACCTCGATCGAGGCAAGGGTCATTTTGGAATATCGGACACGCCTAAGATTCCCGATTTATAAGATCTAGGTCTGAACTTCAACTCTTGCCCCTCTGAAAGACAATACTTGTTAGATTTACCTGTGGGCCTGCTCATATGTCCACTACCTAGGTACTCGGGAGGCATATCAACTTTTTCGAGGGGATGGGCGCGACGACTTCAAAATATACGTGGTCGGCTTCCTGAATTTCGCCGCGTTCGATGGCCTGAAGCGATATCACCATCCAATTCTCCAAAATAGGTCGACCAGCGCTGTCTCGTGGTCGGTGCGAAAATGAAGCCCATGGGCTGAGCAGAGGCAGGGCATGGTATCAGGGAAGCGCTGCAGAGGTGCCAACAATTGAGGATCAGTGTGATTGTAGTCATGCCCAGGTGTTGCGCGCCAGGGCCCAACTTCTGTTCTCCGAGAATCCAGTCAGGAATGAGGCATTTCGCGTTGTGGCTTCTCTAGGCTACCTCTTGGAGGCGCTCAAGAAGCTTCGGTACAGATAGATGGGGATGGGACGAGGCCGGTGGGAAACACAGAACGACGCTGTAGTACTTGACACCATCGAGGCTCATCTCGATACCATGGATATGGCCGTGGTCTTGGAGCAGATAAGGGATTCGGCAATAACTTGGCTCTTGTGGCCGATGACCGTCTAAAAGGGCCATACTGCTGACATGGATCGGCGGCGAGACGACCAATTGACCGAGGGTATGTAGGTAGTCGCATTCAATGTCAAATAAGCATCTGTTGTGCTAGCCTGCAGATCATCAATGTCGTAAGCCTAAATTTCTCGTTGGCGCGCCCAACTCAGGGCTTCGTAGTATCATCATCCATTCATCTCTCCCCTGATTGCCTGCCTCTGCTCACTCCCCTGCTGCTAATGCTGCACATGCGTACAGGTCTGTCACTGCTACTATCATCGCGTGGGTCGGCCGGCATATAAGACAGCTCGACCTCGTGCTCCACGCGGATGATGTTCTCGGTTGAGGAATTGCGATCCTCTTCCTCACTCGCCCCTGCCAAGCTCCTGCTCGTCGCAGCCCTCGTGGTCGCCCGGCTCGCCTTGCCATACTCGAGATCCTGGCCGGCGGTGTCCCCCGAGACTACCGCCCCGGCTCCGTACCCCGTCCTTGGGCTCGCCCAGGACCCGAAAATGAATGCGTCCATAATAGGCAGGTTTGCTGTGACAAGGCCCATGCAAAGGTCGACGCTCGTCCAGACCAGGATGCCTGTGTAGTTGAACATGATGTCGGACGCGTACTCATCGTTCGACTGCGTCTGGCGAAGCAGGCCTCCAAGGACGCTGATGGCGCCGGCGATCCAGATGAAGAACAGGCGGGCTTTCTTATACACGTCCATACGCACTGTCCAGAGGATCACGATCGGACTGGCCAGCAGCACCACCTGTTGCACCACGTGAATGACACTCATAGTCCATGCACGAGCGTAAACGTTGCCGCATACCGCCGGTGTGGCCAGGGTGCCGGCGTAGCGGATGCTGAAGGACGCCCTTGGCTGGTTGGTGCAGGAGAAGACGGACCAGAAGATAGCGAGCAGGATGTAGGCGACCAGCGTGGCCAGGAATATGTCTGCCGTTAGGGCCTTCCACCGCGCGTGCGACTTATCAATCAAGCGGCGGATGAAGAGGGTGATGGAGATCTTGATCAGCCCCACAGAGACGTAGTAAGTGAGCTGAGATACGGTGCCGTAGTACCAGAACACTTCGAATTGGGTGTATCTCACGTCCCATGTGTGAAGACCGCCTCCTCCACTGGTGATCATCACAATTTGATAAACAGGGTACGTAACTGCTATGCACTACGATTTGGTCACCGTCTTGTAAGCGTTTGGTCCATTCATTATCTCTTGACTGTCCACAGACTGACTATGCGGGCAGGGGCTGGGGTAGATTTACAGATGCAAGCAGGACAGTCCAGTCGTCCCAGCCGAAGTGGAGCATCGGCTTGAAGGCCCTGAGGGCGAGCCTGGTTGCGGTAGGCGCGACGATGACGAAAATCACTATAGCCATACCGGCAATGACGGCTGGCTGCTTGGAGTCGTGCGTGAACTCGGCTGGGGTGGCGTATGCAGGCACAAAGCCCAGGCTCGCGTTGGCGGTATACAAGCCATAGTAGCGGAGTATGCCACGGACGATGTGGTAGTCGTCTGCGTTGTTGGGCGGCTGGCCGAGGAAAGCTGAGGTCACGGCGCTGCTGTTACTTGTTGACATGGCGTTACCACCAGTGCAACATCACCAACAACGGCAACTGTCAATGAGGGTGTTTTGGAAGAAAGGCCTGCCATTTCAAAGCGCTGACTAGATCGGAAGACAGCACCACACGAGAAGCACTCATGGGGGCCACCTGGCGTGAAGAATTCATCCATTCTCCTTTGGGAAACGAGGATATGCCTGCTGGATGACTGGGTCAGCCATATATCCGCAGCAGGTTCAAGTCACATAGTCAGCGGGATAAGGTCTCGCTCCGGAGAGCGCGGTGGAGAAGTCAGTACTGGGCTCATCTACGCATGACGTGGATGTATGTTGAAAGATCCCGCTTGTCAGGCCTTGGTTTTGCATCCTGGACGCTGTTGTCTGTCAGGTCACCCTCGTCCAGCAAATGGGAGATTTGGTGGGAAGCATCAGTAGTCCCACTCCGCGGAAGCGACTGACTCAAGTCTGCCAGCGGAGACGCAATTGAGGCCGGCAGTTTTGCAGCTTGTAACTGAACCCGGAAGGCTTCTGGCCTGCTTTGTCAACGCTAACCTTGTCCTCTGCTTGATTTGGGGCAAGATGTGGTCTCGAATTGGACAGTCACAGCAATGGACTTGTTCTCATCCCGCCTTTTGCCCTGGTGTCTATACTCGGTTCCGGAATTCCGATGCCAAGGGCGGGCTTCCCGATCCTCTGGTGAGTCGAGACCAGATGAAGCACACCCCGGGAAGTACGTATGGACCGCCAAGATGAAAGAGAAAAGCTTGGGCACTGACACAGTTCCTGCTTCCCACGAGGCATGCTATTAAGGCAGGGAACAAGATAACTTCGGTTGGCGCCAACTTTCGAAGACCATCTAACAAGTCTAGATTTTAGTTTCCGTGCAACACGCGGCCTGCCAGGAACGAGTCTTCAAGTGTTCGCAGCCAATGAAGCCTGGCAGTCGCCAAGGGACAAACATATACCGACCCGAGCAGCTTTATTAACAAGGCTGCGAAAAGAGACAAGTGGTGAGGAAACACGTGCCATCCGAGATTGTGCTATGATTACGATAAATGCGTCACATGGAATTAGAGAGGGGGTCCTTGACCTGTGCCTCCCTTGACGCGTCTGCTCGCGTTCCCAGCTCTTTAATTAGGGTCAACAGGTGTCGAGACTCCACAGCGTTGCAGAGCACAGCTCGCAGAGATCCTAGGCGTCGGTAAACTTGATAGCAATATTCTGGGAAATCGTTTGACCTTTCGCGGGACGTCCCCTACGGTGATCTTTCTTTCTTCCTTTTCTTTTCTTTTCTTTTGTTGGGGGGGGGGGGCGTCACAATGACTATAGCCACCACAGATATGACCTCTACAACGTACACTACAGGGATGATCTCTACGGGGATATCCCGCAGCAGAATACTCTTTCTACCTCGGAAATGATGTAGGTTAGAAATTTTGTTTATTCCTTGTCTCCTTATTAGCTCTCCCGCGAAACAAACCGTTCGTCCCTCGCATTCCAACGCTGGAAAAGGTGTGAGCGGCTCGGCAGGCGCCACAGACGTCGTAGTGGCGTGCGCCATCTGTCAGAGAATTTCAGCCGCGCCGAATGGTCAGGCACTTGCGCAGGGGTTAGCGCTGGTGGCATCGGCCCTGAAGATCACTATCATCATTCTCGTCGCTGTTGCCATTATTACCGCGATGCGCACGCGCAATACAGGTGTTGCTTGACTGAGTGAATAAGCGACGGATCGAGATTGAGTTCTGAGGCAGTGAGGTCACCTGAGGGATGATGACAAGCGAGCTTCGATCTGTGGAATGGAGGTACTGCAACATCAGATAGGCGAGTTGAAGATCGCGGCGTCACCTCCACCGAACCCCATTCCTGGTGACGGCGGGCTCCGTTGAACCGGCGCATGGGCAACTGAGCAGTTGGGGCCAGTGGACAATGCTGGGAGCGAAGCCCACAAATGTTGTGCATGATGCACGCGGAGCAGCAGATCTTGTGGACCCCTTCACGAGCGAGGGGCTCTGCGTCTTGGGACCGCAGCGCAAGTGGTCGGGGAATCTGACAACGACGCCCTCGGCTCGGAGCAGGGCGGCCTCAAGTCAATTGCGTGCATCGAAGTAGACAACAGGGTGACAGGCAAGTAGAGATCGATCACATCACATCCGGTATATTGTGAGGCTGCAGCCGGTGGTAGTTGCCATGTTCGTACGGGTGGCGCCGGAACACGAGCAGTTGGAGACGGGGCCGTCAAAAACCGGGAATTCCCAACTCGTGTTGGATCGGCCCTATGGTTTAGAGTTTTTCCCTGGGCTGGGCTGACTGGCTGGGCTGCGCCGCATGACGATATCGAGCCCAGCTATAGGGACCCCCACATGGCCAAATTTAGGGAGTCGAGGCCGAGCGAGGCCCGGCCAGCAACTAAGACGCCCGCAGGCTCTTCTTCGGATGACAGAGCGGCCAGCAGGGCGGCCGGCTGGGCCGGCTGGGAACAGCAATTGTGACTACTACTACGGAAGTCCACCGTGGACGCGAGGATGTCGAGGATTGGGACGCGTAGGCCGATTCACATGTGGTTAAGGCATGCTTGTGCGTCCTGTGTGCCGATACAGACCTCGCCGTTGGCTGCAGGTGAGATGGGAAGGGAGGGAGCAATTCCAAGACCACGGCAGCCAGATTCCAGATCCAGGGGTCCAGCACTACCAGCAGGTCAATAAGCAACGCAGTCCCAGGTTGTTGAAACAAGCTGCAAAGTGTCGCCATACCCCTTTGGGCCACTCAGCTTGCTGTCAAACCCCCTGAGCCAAGCTAAAGTCCCGTCTCTGTGTGCTCCTCGACGCGAGGTGAGGTTACTTGCAGCACACGGAAGGGGCACGTAGCGTGGCTTGCGCCTACTATTTTTGCAGGCGGCCGACGAGGACGGGCCAGGCACAAAGAAGAGAAGGAGCCAGCCAACTCCACGCCCACCAAGGTCCCCTCCTTCCGTCACCCTGCCTCGAGCCTGCTAGCAGACACACGTACACACACACACGCGCGAGCACACCCAAATACACTTTTCTTCCCTCGCAGCCGTTGCACAGGATCGTTCGTTTCACCTGTTCTTCTGGCCATAGCTTCCCGTCCTGGAATTCGGCCTCACTTACATCGTGCATCCCTCCAGAGCGTCAATTGGGTTTGTTTGATTGACTCGAACCGACTGGCTGTCCTGCGACGAGTCGAGTTGCCCTCGCTTCACTCCTGCGCTCCGAAGCCCGTCTCTTTCCCTCGCTCACCTCTTTTGCGACTGTGACCTGGCTTCTTCCTTCCCCGCGGCATCACCGTATCTTTTGAACTCAATAATACTACCTGCCATCCTCGGCCCCATATCTTTTCTGCCTCATCCGTCCTGGTAGAGCCAGACGCGCCCGACCCCCAGCCACGCCGATCTACGACGCCGTCTCCATTCTGCATCGCCACCACCAGAGACGTGGGTTCGAGATCCACCTCTTTTTTCTTCCCCTCGGCCCAGGCCCCCGGATTGTCACACTTAGACCCTCGAGCTCCACATTCTTGGCTCTCCTCTGGTCCCACGGGTCTTGCACCTCGAATGTCTTAGACAACTTCCCAAACCCTCCTTGCACGTCGTCTATTTCAACACGCTTCTTGGAAGTCGCGTCCAACAAAACACAAAATACCTCCAGGCCCCCAATCACACGGGAGGAAAGAACGGGGTCCTCCGCCTGGAAGACACTAAATGCCTCCTCTTTCCCCTCGATCTCCAACCAAAATGGGTTTCATGCCCCTCAGCGGCCGCAACGACCCCTCAGACTCCATGGGCGAGGGCGACATCCCTCTCAGACCTGTCCAGACAGCAGGCTCCACCGGCGCTAGGAGGCAGAACCAAACCCTCGACATGGACCTCGAGCAGACTTCCTCCGCCGAGGAGAAGAAGACCGGCCTCTTTCATCGCAAGTCAAAGAACGACGCCCAAGGTCCTGCTGGCAGGAGGAAGAACGTCAAGGCCCTGGCAGAGGGCGGCAGGAAGGGCACCTATGGCGATGAAGGCGGCCTGAACGCCATGGGTCGCATATACAACAAGATCATCGGTTTCTCCGTCATCACCCGCTATCTGGTCTATATCGCACCTGTTGCCCTCGTCTTAGCTGTGCCCCTCATCGTGATCCCCATCACTGGCCACTACGAGGACACGCGCGTCGGCGGCTCTCGTGAAAGCAATGCTCCTCGGCTCTTCGATCTCTTTCTGTGGATTGAGATTTCCTGGCTTGCTCTCTGGGGTGGCAAGATCGTTGCGCACTTCCTTCCTCCCATCTTCAGTGAGTAGCTTCCGTGCACAAACTCGGTCTCTCCCGACCCTCCTTTGGAGGAGGCACCCCTGCCACACTTGCTTGTTTTACCACCTACCTTGAAGCTCTTCATAAAGCTGCAGTCTAGAGACAGGCCATGGGCAGACGGTGCCTTCCTTACCCTACGCAGTCTGATACTTCCTTCCCAAGCGACTTGACAACTAACTTTATGTGATATAGTGTTCTTCTGTGGTGTGGTTTCTTCGGGCACACGGAAATATGCCACTGTTCTCAAGAATTTGGAGATCCCATTCTCCCTCTTGCTTTGGGCACTGTGCTCGTGGCTCGTGTTCAGGTTCAAGTTCCAGATCAACAACGGCGATGACCTTCAGTGGGTCTACGTCATGGCACGGATCTTGGGCTCGCTCTTCGTGTCGTCCTGCGTTCTTCTCGGTGAGAAGGCCATCATACAGCTTATCAGCATCACATACCACCAGCGCTCCTTCGCCAACAGGATCAAGGACTCGAAGCGCGAGGTCTTTCTGCTCGGCCTGATGTATGACGCTTCCCGGACGCTCTTTCCCATGTGGTGCCCGGAATTCTCTGAAGAGGACTACATCATTAACGATAGTATCGAGATGATGATCTCGGGTGGCAAGAAGCGCCGGGCTCGCGGCCACAAGAAGTCTGGATCCGTCACGCCCATGCACTTCATCGGCGGGGCTGCTGGAGGAATCGGTCGAGTAGGCGACAAGATCACATCCGTGTTTGGAAATCTCGCCTCCGAGATCACCGGCAAGCAGGTCTTCAATCCCAACTCCGCCCATTCAATCGTCGTCGAGGCCCTGGAGAAGGTCTCAACTTCTGAGGCTCTGGCGCGTCGTATCTGGATGTCTTTTGTGGTAGAGGGCAACGATTCCCTCTACGCGGAAGACATCATCGAGGTCCTTGGCCCAGGGCACAAGGAGGATGCCGAGGAGTGCTTCGAGGCCGTCGATGCGGACATGAACGGCGACATCAGCCTTGACGAGATGGTGCGCAAGGTCGTTGAGATCGGCAAGGAGAGGAAGGCCATCTCGAACAGCATGAAGGACATTGGTCAGGCGCTTCGCGTACTCGACTCAGTCTTGCTGTTTATTGTGATCTTGATCGTGGTCTTCGTGTTCTTGTCTTTTTTCAACTCTTCTTTTGTGACCACACTGGCCAGCGCAGGCACAGCCCTCCTCTCGCTTTCCTTTGCCTTCTCCGTCACCTGCCAGGAATTTCTCGGTTCTTGCATCTTCCTCTTCATCAAGCACCCCTTTGATGTAGGCGACAGGATTGATGTCACCAGCGAGCAAATGGTTGTCGAGAAGATCTCACTGCTCTACACGGTGCTCACTCGCATTGATAAGATGCAGGTCGTACAGGTATGATTTATTCTCAGATTTTCGCGTCCCCTTATTGGATAACGTTGTGGAACATATTTCCCTGTGGGATAGTCTCCTGTGGGACAGTCTCCTGTGGGATAGTCTCCTGTGGGATAGTCTCCTGTGGGATAGTCTCCTGTGGGATAGTCTCCTGTGGGATAGTCTCCTGTGGGATAGTCTCCTGTGGGATAGTCTCCTTGGGGATACTCTCCTTGGGGATACTCTCCTTGGGGATACTCTCCTGCGGGAGCTCTCCTGCGGGATAACCTTGTTTAGGAGTTGGGTACACTTTTGCGACCTGAATGCTAACTCATCACGTTCAGATACCGAACATTGTTCTCAACAATCTTTGGATCGAAAATGTCACGCGCAGCAAAGCCATGAAGGAAGTTATCGACGTGAACATTTCCTTCGACACATCGTTTGAGGATGTCGAACTCCTCCGCACGGAGATGGAGAAATTCGTGCGACATGCCGATAATTCACGAGACTTCCAGCCAGATCTCGCTATCGGCGTGGGGAGTGTTGGGGACCTCGACAAGCTCACGCTCAAGCTGGCAATCAAGCACAAGTCCAACTGGCACAACGACGCTGTCCGCGCAACCAGGAGATCCAAGTTCATCTGCGCCCTCGCCCTCGCTCTCAAGAAGGTTCCTATCTATGGTCCAGGTGGAGGCGCAGAGCCACTGGGCGGGCCTACCAACCCTGCCTATTCGGTTGCTGTGGACGACGACTTTGCCGCCAAGGCTCGTACGAAGGCTGAGGAGGCCGCCGATGGCCTGCGGATCGTGCCCCTCAAGCCTAAGCGGGGCGCCTCGACAAAGGTTCAGCACATGAGCGAGAAGCAGGCGGTCGCAGAGCTAAACACACGCCCGCCGCTGGAGGGCCTCGACTCCAACTACGGATCCAATCGTGCCGCGGTGGATGAGCGCACCGAATCAGCGACGCTGAACTCTAGGGATGTTTCGGCGGAGCGGAATCGGTCCGACAACCTGGAGCAGCTACGCCAGGACCTCGTCAAACGGGAAAACACGCGTGGCCGCAGGAAGGCGGGTGAAGGCGTTCCTGGCGCGCCGCTCAGCTCGATGAGCCCTGGTTTGACAGTAACGCAGTACGACAACGACGGTAATGTTATAGTTGGTGGTAACCGGCAGATGTCATATGACGTCGTTCCGGGCCAGGGAGGTATGGGCAGCCCCTACGGCGGGATTGGAGTTGCCAGCTCGCCAGGGTACGGAGCGGTCCCCAGTGTCTCGCCGGGTATAGCTGCGGCGGCGGCTCAGAGCTATTCCCTCTACCCTACGAGCACCTACTCACCGCCCGGGCCGGGCCAGGACCCCAGTGAGCAGATGACGCTGCCCGGACAGGCCATGACTACCCAAGCAGGCCCATCAATTCCAGAAGGGCGGGTCCTTGCCTCCCCACAGGCACACGGTGCCCGCCAGAGGGGTGCCAGTGTGTCCCAGGCTCTCGAGGAGCGGGAGAGAGAGGAGCAAGCGCGAAGGCAGCAGGGCCAGGGTGGCCAGGGACGGCAATATACGAAATAGGGGACGATAGGGGATATCAGTTGCCGTCGCCAACAAGCTTAGAGCTTTAATGATCAGACGAGTCCACGGTCGGAGGGAAAAATATGGACAGGGGCAGGGTGTGGCCACTTCGGAAGGACAGGGTTAACAGGTTAGGAGGAAACCCATAAGGGGCATCCATAATGCTGACGAGGATACGGTAGTGGGTTGGATGGTAAAGGATGGGTTGGCTACCAAAAAGAAACCACGCAGGACGATATAGAAAGCCTAGCTAGGCTGGTCAGGTCGACCAGGGAAGGCAAGCAGGTTAAGTCGCAGTTGCACGCATTTGCGGACAAATTGCCGGATCAGTCTCGGGCGGCCATTCAAGTTGGTCTCATTTCCCGCATCCCAGGAATAATGCATATTCTACCTTTTCATTCTGAGATTCTTTGGCCTTCAGTCGAATGTGAGCAAATGCTACATCTAAACGCACTTTTGGGACGCCCACCTACCCACTCACAGGTCAGAACGACTGTCACTCATCGCCTCAGCACCTAGCAGACGTGCTCCAACTTCTGGGGGGCGCCATCCCTGGGCCCGAGGTCGACCTTGAGAGTGCGGCCGAACAGCTCGAGCAGGACCTCATAGCAGGCCTTTGAGATGGCGGGGTCGTAGCGGCCCTTGCTGAGCTCGTCGCGGATGAATGCGTGCTGGGCCCATGCGAACTCGTGGAAGCTGAAGACGGCGCCGGCCTCACGCAGCTTGGCGCGGATCAGGTCGCGGCCGGCATCCGGCACATGAGTATCCTTGAGCCCAAAGATGAGCGACACCTCGCCCTTGAGCTTGCCGAGGAGGTCGAGGGTGTGGATGCTGTCCGGGGAGGGCGCAGTGGCGGAGAGGTCGGGCTTGTCGTGAGGGCCTAGGGTGCGAGAGTGGACGTCTGTTGCAAAGTAGCAGACAGTAGCAGAGATTCGGGGGTCCAGCTGTTATGTGGTGGTCAGCATTCCAGCGTGCGTGGGTTAAGAATTAGGGGAGAATAGGACCAAGATCGAGACTTACTGCTGCCCTTAGCGCAAGATGCCCACCAAGACACATGCCCGTAGCTCCAATGAGGCCGGTACATGTTGGGAGGCTCAGGAGGTAGTCCACGGTCTTGTAAGAGTCCTGGTCATACGACTCAAGCGTCTATCGAACTCAAGAGATGTCAGTCCGTGTCCTCCAGCCCTGTGGCCGAGCGCGCGAAGAGGGCCATGCCTTTTTGACCTTCCAGGCATTGCCCTGGTCTGTGCCGGGAACATCATATGCCAACGCTTCAGGACCAGTAAAGTCATGGTACGAGCTCGGGGCGGCAACAATATAGCCCTGGCCGGCGATCTGGCGGGCGAAGCGAGCGACTGGGCCAGTGACCTGGTAAATCTCGCTGAAGAGCAGGACACCAGGAAAGCGGCTGGGTGGGTGTTAGCATAAGAAACAAGGGGAAACAGATGAATTGGTCAGAATGACATGGCCATATGGAAGACGGATTCAAGCAGTGGTTGATACGAGAGGAGCACATGCATACGCGTTGGGATACTGCGGGATGGTGGGGTGGAAAACAAAGATTCTCATGGAGCTCTCGACACCGTTGACGGTAGTCGTCACATCCACGTGGGACTCCTTGATAAGCATTGTGGCGGGCGGAATCTCTAGGTATGTCGTGAATATTCAACCCGACTTGTTGCCGAATTGTGCAACAACCTCTCTGTCGCGGGGTGACAGGAGGTGAGAGGGCTGCGATGTCGTTGTGCCAGCCCCGCGGTGGGGACTCTTTGGCGGGGCATCCCTGCCTGGGGCTCGGGTGATGTGACCATAGACCTTCTCAAGATGGACAGGGTTGTTTCATTTCGGGCAAAGGTGGAGCAGGCGCTTACTACCTAGGCACCTGGTAGACTACTCTTTTTGACAGTAGGTATATATTACAGTCTGCCGCCTAGCATTCTATCATCGATGTTACCCTAGAAGGGAGACGGTGGTCGATAGGCATCAGTCTTACTATCATCTGCCCACTCTCTTTTGCCTCTGTCCCCTCTGTTGACATGTGTTGACCTCCCAAGCCCTGTCCCGGATCAAGACTGCTGCTCCTGTGGGAACCCTCCAGGTCCTCGTTACTCCTCTACGGGCCAGGTATGGCAGGCTGGTCGTGCGAAGCTGCTCCTGCAGTGATTTATGGAGGAGGAGGAGGAGGAGGGGAAGGAAGCCGAACGTGAGGGGAGTCCTGGAGGAGGAAGGCAATGGACGGGACGGGATACGGGACGGGATGAGGGACGCCCAGTGGCCGTCTCAATTGACATTTTGAGCTGCATTCAAGTGAATGGAGGCTGTACTTGGTGCAACAACCCGTCGAGTCCTGGAAGTCACTCATCTGGGGGCCTTGCGGGTTTGCGAGTACTACCTAGGTAGAGCCCCTACTGCTGTTGCTGCCTTGAGCTTGAGCAAGGGCAGGACCCCGCCAACACACCCTCCACCCTCTTGTCAGTCGACAACAACGACAACATAGAGCAGCGACCACCGTCTGTCTTCCCCCAAACAGTTGTCCCACGTTCTTTCTTTCCTTCCCTGGAGCAGGCCAACCCGACTTGATGCGCAACAAAGCAGAACAAGCAGGCTGCACTTTGAGCTTGTCTTGATCTCGCTCGTCTCACTCTCGTACACGCACACATCGTCTCTGGGGCTTCCAGGCCCTAACTCTCTCAGGTTGACAAACTGCCCGCCTTGTCCCCAAGGCACGCTCCTGTCACAGAGTATCTTGATGGCAGGTTCTCGTTTGGCCCCAAGTCCACGCCGCGCATTCTAGCATCTTATCATTCTTTTGTCGTCCGTTTTCCAACTGGGGTTTCGACCGACTCGCCTCTCGGGGAAGACAATTTTCCTGGGTAAGTACTTCACCAAGACCAGGGTAGCTTTTCCATTACCATTACCATTATCATCACCATCACATGAATACGCCTCGCCTCTACGGTCACCTGCACCCTTACACCACCTATCAAATACTCACCCTGCAAATCCCTCCCATGCCCACAGGGAGTTCCTCACAGCACAAGACTACTACCACGAAACGAAGTGGTTTCCAAACTCTTGCAGTCAACCAGGAGGTGCATCGTCTGAACTGAACTGCTTTCTACACCAACTAGCCCCGTTTATCACACACTGACGATTGGTCACAGTCACAAGTCCACTGTTGTGCTGCCCCCATGTCTCTGAAGCGGTTCAACGCCGACGTGCGGGCCGTCCGCGCTCGAATTGAAGATGATGGAATTCCAGGAGTCTTCGCCATCGAGCGTGGTGACTCCGACGGTGAAGTCGTCGTCACTGTCGCTCACGAGAAGATGCCTACTCCCCTCCCCATCCGGCTACTCGCCCAGAATCTCGACGAGTACCCGAATGAAAACAAGTTCCTCATCTTCACAGCCTCCGAAAACATCCCCAACAGTGTCGTCTCAGCTTTAGAGGACCTGCGGGACTACACTTCTGGTATGAAGCTTCTCGAGACTATCACGACACTGTCAACATGCCTTGACCGCGCCCTCTGCTCCGTCGACGTTGACCAAGACATCAACATGGAAGACACAAGTGATCCGCATGATTCGGATGACCTAATGGAGGATGATCTCTATGGTGATTTCGCCGATCCATTATTCGGTCTATCACCCATGCGCACCAGCAACCAGCATCGACCACACTCTCGCCTGGCCTCCAGCATGCTGCGAAGACTTAAGCTTGACCTGCGCAGCGCACGAGACGCAGGTTGCAAGGTCGGTGTCTTGGACGGCCTACAGCTCTCTTCTGGAACCCACATCTTCTCCCTGTCGATACCCGCCAGTGAACTGGGTCTGTCGGAGGAGGCTCTCGAGGCCTGGGACGTTGAGATCTCTGACCACATCATTCTTCTGGTCCAATTTGACGGACTGTACCCCTGTGCCGAACAGTTGCTTGAAAACCCCTGTGCTAACTTCAACGTCAACTTCCGCTTCGGCAAGGGCGCCAAGTACAAACCGTCGCCCGCGCAAGCCCGAGCAGCATTCTTGACCGAGACGTCTCGGAACTATGGCCCACCCGAAGCCAAAGTGCAAGCTATCGAGGATGATCAGGGCCGGACGTTCGAGAAGACTTTTATTTCCAACTCCCTTGAGCAATTCATGAACGAGCAATGCCTGTCCATGATCAAGCTTCGTTTTCGGAATCCGGCCTATTCGTGGGATGATGCCAACGAGCATTTCCGGAACATGTGCTCAAGAACTTGGGATGGTCAGCCAGTCGCTAAGGCCGACAATGTGGAGGAGGCGACGGGATCCGAACTCAAGTCAACAAAGAAGGCAACGCCGACCAGAAAGTCGAAGGGAAAACAAAAAGCAACGGCAGCGGTCCCCGCCTCGGAGACAGATGAAGAGATGCAATCGCTCAAGCCCGTCCCAAACTTCCTAATGTGGGATGCCGCCGCCATTCGCCCCCTCGAACAATGCAGCACCCCCCTGGTCATCATGCAGTTCGCGGTCCACTACTTCTCTCGGTGTACTGAGTACTGCCTGCGCTGCCACCAACATATCGGAACGGAGTTCGAGGCCCTCAAGCCTTTTGTCTGCTCAAATCCCTTATGCTTGTTCCAGTACCTCGCGATGGGTTTTGGGCCGTCCATCGAGCACGAGATCCTGACACAGCCATATGTCGTGGACCTCCTTGTCAGCCTGTGCTATAGCAGCGTTCAATACCCGAGAGTGAATCACCCTGCCTTTCTCAACCAAGGGCAGACACAATGGAGGATTCGTGAATTTCCCCGTGGGCTTCACCTAAAGGTCCCAGACTCCTCCAGTGTTACCGTCTCAACCACAACTGCGACCGGCAGCACGGCCGCAGCATCCGCCAACGCTACCACGGCCGCTTCAAACGAAGCGATCACCGCACCCACCAACGTCATCAAGGTCCTGGCCGATTTGCGAAACGGTGCGGTAACCGTGTCGAGTATGGACCTCGGCCGCATCGCCCCGGACACGTGGGTTGCGCTGCGAGAGAAGGCACTCCAGCCTTCCGAGGGTTTACCTCATGCTTTCAAGGATGCACATCATCTTTTCAATACCGACCCCAAATACCATCATGGACGTATCAAGTACATCGACCACCAAACCCAGACCCTCTACGTCGATGTCAACATTCCGCCACCAATGGAGGACTCTGGGCCGGTCGAGATGGATTTGCTGTTCTATGATACTAACTTCGACGACCTCGATGATGCCGGGAAAGCACGCTCAATGGGCAACATCCTGAGGTCCCTCCCACCCATCAGTTTGCTGCGAGAGTATTTGATCAAGAACCCGCACAGCAGATTGAGGTCATACTCTGGCATTTCGCCTGCAGCTGTGACACTCTTGGAGTGGATCGTGGCGTCCAATCGCTCATGTATCTTGCAGGTGACTCCCGTGGAAGATTCCCAAGCGCAAGATAAAAAACTTCTTAAATCGATCAAGACTCGGGACCAAGAGGCCATCCCGTCCTTAGGGGATGTCGTCCAGTTTCGGTTTGCCCAAGGGGCCCCGGACAAGGAGCTGCGATTCCACCGAGCTCTAAAAGAAGTCAAACTGCGAAACTCCGACTACCCTACCCTATTTGCCTGGCACGGGAGTGCCTTGGCCAACTGGTACGTATATCCCTGCCGTTTCTTCACCAGACTTGTGCTGCCCACACATCCCTGCCCTCTTCCGCTCCCATCGGGTTGACTTCAATCGCCCACTCCCTGACCGCCAGCCTACTGACATCCCTCAGGCACAGCATCCTTCGCTACGGCCTAGACTTCAAAGATGTCCTTAACGGCAGGGCGTATGGCAATGGCGTTTACTTTTCACAGCATTACGGCACTAGCCAAGGCTATGCCGCCCCTGGCGTTACTGGTTGCTGGCCAAATTCGGCCCTGAATATCTCCAGCGTGATCTCCCTGTGCGAGATCGTGAATGCTCCCGAGCGTTTTGTCTCGACTAATCCATATCTGGTGGTTGGACAAGTCGACTGGATCCAGTGCCGCTACCTCTTTGCCCAGCGATCGCCCGGCACTGCTGACTCGACTGCTCCCGCCAGTGGTGCCGCAAACGCGATCTCGAAAAACCTTACACTCGCCCAAGATCCTATACGCACCGTTATGGGACCGGATGGCAAAGCCCTCACCATCCCTTTGAAAGCAGTACCGACGAGGAAGCAGCAGATGCCCCAAGCTCCATCTTCGTCGAAGCGTGCCCACGAGCCAATGTCTTCGTCGGGAGAAACAGACGAAGAGCAAGTCTCAGATCTCGAATTTCTCTTCGACGAGGAGGACGAGGACGGGTCCTCGCCACCCCCTGCCAAGCGATCTAACTCTGCGCGGGATTCCAGCGTTGATAGTGCGACAGCCCGTCAGGTCACGACACAGAGGCCACTGACACCACCACAGACCGACTTTCGGGCGGGTACATTAGACCTCAGTAGCCTCCCACGTCTTCCAATGCCCGGATGGGCCGATGGTAATTCGACAAAGACGCTCGCTGGAGAGATCAGACACATGCAGAAGGTCCAGGCCAGCACCCCGCTGCACGAGCTCGGCTGGTACATCGATTTCGACAACATGGAGAACATGTTCCAGTGGATCGTCGAGTTCCACAGCTTTGATTCTGAGCTCCCCCTGGCGAAGGAAATGAAGAAGGCTGGGGTCACGTCGATCGTCCTGGAGGTGCGCTTCGGACGAGACTACCCCTACTCGCCGCCGTTTGTGCGTGTGGTCCGCCCCCGATTCTTGCCATTCTCTTCCGGAGGCGGCGGTCATATCACGATCGGAGGCGCGATTTGCATGGAACTTCTCACCGCGTCCGGATGGAGCCCAGTGACGAGGATGGACACCGTTTTTGTCTCGATCAGGATGGCCATGAGTGAGACGGAGCGTCCAGCACACCTACAGACCACGGAAACCTCAGCCAAAATGTTCGACTACGGTGCCAACGAGGCACTTGATGCATATATCCGGTTTGCAGGCGTTCACGGGTGGGCGGTGCCCAAGGACCTTCGGGAGACAGCTACTCAGACCTGACGGTTGGGCCCGACTTCTTAGATGTGTGGGCAAGCTGAGATGCACAACCGACAGCGATTGGGCGGTGTATACTTAAACGATGTATGCGATAGCCTGCGTAGTGAAAATGAAAAAAAAGTTGCGCCCATGAAGTGTTTGTTGGCTATAATGTATGCATTTCATAACTCTGCGCCTGTTGGAATCGGCCGTAGTCGGATGCTGAGCAGACAAGGTCTTATTTGGCACGGCGTCGTGATCCCTCCATTGAGTGCAACATTTGTAGTGCCAACAGACTGACTTCCCACGGGATTCTCAAACAATAAAGGCAGGTGAGAGTTGTGGTGTCTCTGAAGGAGGGAGGAGCCGTCCACGCTCCCTGGCCGCTGCCGTGATGACTAAGCACAGACCACTGCAGGTCCAGCTAACAGAGCTCGCTCACTCCGTGCAATTTTCATCACTTGTCCAAACGACAGCCTGAAGTCCCGACTGGTCTGAAAAGAAACCAAACTCTTGCGAGGTGGAATGAGAGTTCCTTGTTCTTCGTCTGTATTGGAATTGCAGTCCAAGTGCCGCACCCACAGCACAGCGCGTGTCATATAGGGACACAGCGACATTGCTCGACAGCCAAGATTGCTCAACTGAGGCAGGCTTGGAGCGTCGCGGGGACTTCTCACCTACAGCCCGAGACCGAGGATGGAGGACACCGCCGAGACTGGTCTCTTTGAGAAGGATGGCGTGAGGGTAGCCATCGAAGGCTGCGTAAGAATCATATTGCCACCCGCCCTTTTCAGCACCGCCTACTAACACTATTCTAGGGCCACGGCACCCTCAACGCAATCTATGCTGCTGTGACCGCCGCCTCCCACGCCCGCGGCTGGCCCGGCGTTGACGTTCTCATAATATGCGGGGACTTCCAGTCCACCCGCAATGGCCACGACGTCGAGGTCATGTCGGTCCCTGCAAAGTACCGCGTGCTCGGTGACTTCCACGAATACTACTCCGGCACTCGCACCGCCCCGTACCTGACCCTCTTCATCGCCGGTAACCACGAGGCCGCCGCATACCTGTGGGAGCTCTATTACGGCGGTTGGGTCGCCCCAAACATCTACTACATGGGCGCAGCCAACGTACTGCGTGTTGGCCCGCTGCGGATCGCTGGGCTGAGCGGGATCTGGAAGGGATTTGACTACCGCAAGCCACACCTGGAGAGGCTGCCGTTCAGCAGGGATGATGTCAAGTCTTTCTACCACGTCAGGGAGTTTGATGTGCGCAGGCTTCTACAGATCAGGGAGCAGGTGGATGTTGGGCTGAGCCACGATTGGCCCAGGGGCGTCGAGAAGCACGGTGACGTGCAGCAGCTGTATCGCACCAGGCCCATGTGGAAGGAAGAGAGCCTGGATGGGTCACTGGGTAGCCCTGCGGCCGAGTATGTCATGGACAGGCTGAGGCCTGCGTTCTGGTTCTCAGCACACATGCACTGGAAGTTCGCTGCTGTTAAGACGTACCCTCCTCCTCCTCAGGCTGTCGGCTTGGACGGCACAGCTGAGACGGTACCAATTGTCGAGGCATTGACTGCTCCTCCAAAAGAAGATGCACCGGTTGAGAACCCCAACGAGATTGACCTGGATATGGACGACGACGAAGACAGCGCCCCTCCCGCGCAGAGCGAAAACGGTCATTCCGCCGCCGGGGATGAGCAGGTAGAGGCCACCGCCGCTGCCACGGTCACAGATGACCTTCGTGCCCAACTTCCGGCCTCATTCACACAACAGCCAAAGCCAAGACCCTCCGCGGGACCAAAACGCACGCCAGGCCAGCCTGTTCCGCAGACGATAACCAACACGACCGTGCGCTTCCTCGCACTGAACAAGTGCGAGCCGGGTCGGGACTTCCTTCAGCTCTGTGGTATCCACCCTGCCGACGCGTCCACCCTCGACGAACCTTCACAACCCGACAGCAGCCCCTTGCCCTATCAGGGCCGCTTCGCGCTGCAATACGACCCGGAATGGCTCGCCATCACGCGCCACTTCCACCAGCACCTCACCATCGGCGACAGGACGGCCCAGGTGGCCGCGGACGAGGGCGAGGAAGCCTACGTGCCCAAACTCGCCCAGGAGCGCGCGTGGGTCGATGACAACGTCGTACGCGCGGGCAAGCTGGCCGTGCCGCAGAACTTTGCCCAGACGGCGCCGGCACTCGTAGACGGCGCCGACGAGAAGCTGTGGGAGCTACACTCGGGGATCCAGCCGCGGGAGCACACCAACCCGCAGACGGTGACATTCTGCGCCCTGCTGGACGTTGAGAACCTGTGGGATGCGAGCGAGGAGGAGAGGGAGCGACGCCGGCAGGAGGGCCCGCCGCCCGAGGCGGACAGAGGCGACTGGGGCTTCAGAGGCGGGCGCGGTGGTGGGCGAGGCAGAGGGAGGGGAGGTGGACGAGGTGGTGGCGCTGGCGGTGCTGGATTTGGGCGAGGCGGAGGGAGAGGACGCGGCAGAGGCGGACGGGGAAGGGGTTGGTGATGACGAGCTTAGGCAGGATGAATGACGTGGCACTAGTTCGCAAGATACAGGCACGGCTCACGACCGTACATGATTGTCATGACAGCAGAGATACCCAATGCGCACTGCTTAAATTTTGAAATGTATTATTTTATTTATGCGAGACCGCAGCGGCTAGGCTTGCCATTAATTCTACGGCCAATGTGAGAGGATGTCTCCCCTCTGAAAAAGCGAGATCTCAACGGGGCACTGTGAGTCAAGCAGAGTGTGGGGGAAAATGGTGATCAATCTTCCATCCGTATTAGACAATCAACCCACGGGTGCGAGAAGGGTTGATCGCATATGCTAAGATGGGAAACCCTTTGGAAGGGCGTAACAAGTTCACGTCTTGCCTGTTTTGACACGATTCGAGTTAACCGTCGACACTCGAGGTCCAGGAGAGGTTGTCAGCCGAAGGCACGACAAGACAATAAGGAAAAATGATATGATGGCCAGTATTTGCCATCTACTTGACATTTGTTTTTCGTAGACCGAAAGGGTATCGCCATGGACCATTGGATTGTTCCCAGACGCCTGCCCCTGCCTTACGCCACGTGGTCCATTACCTTGTTGTCATTCTGAACGCCAAAGAGCCGTAGACACAAAAGAAACCCGAGCGGGAAGTCACCTCATCGGAACTGATCTTTGTGGGAGGTCAGCTCTCATGCCCTCTTGCTCGACGGCTGCAGCATATGCTCACTGTCCATCTGGAGGTAGTCGGCGGCCGTCAGCAGCTCGAGGCACATGTCGACTGGGATCTCCATGTCCGGAACGTCTTCCTTATCCTGGTATCTGTACCAGTAGAGCAGGTACTCGACTACCTTTTCTAGGACGACGGCGCTGTGCAATTTCAGTCAGCAATGTCCATCACCGATGAGTGAATGGTCTTCTGGTATGACAGAGGGGAGAATGAGCATCTCAGATCAAGTGTAGTTGACAGTCAACCAGAACCGCTTGTTGGCGGCTCTGTCAGTAAGAACACAGTGAAATAATTGTGTGTTTCATCATCGACACTGGTGCGAAGGACGATTTGGGAGAAGAAGGGGGGAAAGGATTCCGCAGGCCAGGGTGACCACAAGAGAAGATAACCAACCTCATCTCGGGCAGGTTCACGACCGTCTCCCGGTTCTCCTTGAAGTGCTTGTCGGGATCGACCGAGGTTCTGAGCATCTGACTGGCGTGGCAGGCCTCACGTGGCAGAACGTACTCGAACCCCTCGGCCGAGACGAGCGTGATGTACTTGCTGGGAGCCATGCCGATCCTGGTCTTGGTCATGGTCCTGATCGACTGACAACCAGGAAGGGTGGTCTAGACTGGGCTGTGGTGGTGAGACGCAAGAGACAGAGTTGCAGGCAGGAAAAGGTTTGTTGGGGGGTAGAGAAGGGTAGATGTTCCGCAGACGGGGGGTAGCCGGTGCTTCCTGCAGGTGATGGCGATCAAAGGACCGGGCAGGGCCTCTTTGTCAGTGACAGAAGGCACTTTGATGCTCAGGTCATGGTCTGAAGCAGACGACGTGTCATTGCTGTGCCGCAGGCTCCAAGGATTGCAGGCTTGGTTGAGGCTGAAGAGAGGAGAAGATTTTCGCGAAGACGCGCTTCCAGATTTGTGAGGGAGGTTGTCGTTTGAAATTTTTAAGTGGGGAGCTTGGGCCACCTGCGAGCAGTTGGCAGGTTGTTAATGCCAGTGACGGAACGGGACGGAAACAATGGAACAGGCGGGCAGGCAGGGCGGGCAGGGCAGAGTGCGCTGGTGCGGTAGGACGTCGGTGGGATGTGGGATGTGGGACGGGCAGGACGGGCAGCAGGACGGGTGGGGAGTTTGGGAGTCTGGGACGGGGGCTTGCAGAGGCGCTGGCAAGAGCCCGGGCCTCAGGCTGCAGCTGCAGCAGCAGGGGGGTGGGGCAGCAGGGCAGGTGCGCAGGCACAGCAGGAGCTGCAGGACAGCAGCAGGCACAGTCGGAAACGGTCCAGCCACCGCTAAATCTTAAGGTTGCCTGTTAAGGACAGTTTCCCCAGTCTTCCTGCCACCGAATTACAAGGGTCCGGGTCATGTACGAGCAGCAGCCGGCAGCATCAAACATCACACACAAGAGTGCTAGCAGCTGGACCCAGGCGGGTGGGGCCATGAGGCTTCCTTGCCCGTCAGCGGGCTGTACCAGATTGTGGATTGTTCAGGTAGTCTAGTGACGAGAAAGACCCAGATGACGTGAGGACGGATTGAGCAACTGGGCTCGACCTGCCGGGGCTGGTCGACTGGACTGCAACATCGTCATCATCACCATTAGACAATCAATTAATCGAATCAGTCAATCCATAGCGTGGGTGCAGGGCCTGTCCGTTCTGCAGCTGCAGCAGCTGATGTTTTAAGCGTGCGACGGTGCCGTGCTGTGTTCCTGCGCTTGTGCTTGGTCGGCTGCTTGTCGTTGCTGGGGACACCCGTAAACACACACACACACACGTCGAAGGAAGCAGCCTATCCGCAGCTAGGGTAGCTAGGTAGAGCCTCCCATCCTGCTTCCCAGCTTCTCTGAGACACATACCAACCTCCCCATTCTCGCAATACGCCAATTGCTTTTGCTCTGACCTTGACTCTTTCTCGATCTGCCTCGGGAAACTTCAGCATCCTTCCTCATCTTTTCCCCTCTCAGAATTGTGTGTTTTGTGTCGCCCAACAACCGTCCTGTTCCTAACCCACTCATCCCACCTGCCCTACATCCAACCGACCTCGGGACCAGCCAACAACACAACACAGCACAGCACAGCAACACCCCTCCACCTCGCTCACACCGGGCCCGCCTATCAACAATCTGCATGCATTGACAGCTGCAACGCATTCGCCTCGCATAGCCGAACAGCAACCAGTATTTACTTGCATTACGAGATACGCCGACTCACGCACACAAAGGACAAGGACAACAAACACCTGTCTTGCTCCCATTTCAAACTACTGCTAGCTCCTCCACCACATTTCACTCCACCAGCTTCACTCTCAGCGTGCTGTCCTGTCTGCTTGCTCGACTTGACTGCCCTTGCGTCTCCTCTGGCCTGAACCTGGACCGAACCGACCTGCCCCAGCTAGCTATCCGTGCTTAAGCGTGGTCTGGCCCCGCCATTCACTGGCAATCGCATGCGAGCAAGAGACAGAAAAAAAAAAATCCATGAGCATGGCTTCGTCTTACAGCTACCGCAACTCGTACTACAGCAACAACCAGCCACTCCACGACGAGAAGTATTATGAGAGTGGCCGGAAAACACCAAGCAGCACCAGACGGCAGCAACGGTCAAGTGATGGGACTATCAGCACTATGATGAGCAATTCCACATCCGGCCGCGAATCATCAGCAACAGCCATGACCGACGCGCCCGCCTACTCCAAGAAGATCGTCGTCGTCGGCGACGGTGGCTGCGGAAAGACGTGTCTGTTGATCAGCTACAGCCAGGGATACTTCCCAGAGGTATGTGACATGCCTGACTCTCACGCACTCAATGACCTACCCCTCCTGCCTCCCATGCGTCCGCCACCAATGCGCACTTTGCTGACAGCCCGCGCAGAAATACGTCCCAACAGTCTTTGAGAACTACATCACATACCCTACGCATCGCCCTTCCGGTAAGACCGTCGAGCTTGCCCTGTGGGATACCGCAGGCCAAGAAGAGTACGACCGCCTGCGACCGCTGTCATACCCAGAGACCGACCTCATCTTCGTCTGCTTTGCCATCGACTGCCCCAATTCACTCGACAATGTCATGGACAAGGTACGTCCCCGCAGCCATCCATCCTCCTTGTCTGAATCCGCCGCTAACGTCACTCAATAGTGGTACCCAGAAGTCCTGCACTTCTGCCCGTACACACCACTCATCCTTGTCGGCCTCAAGTCCGACCTGCGCTACAAGAAGACCTGCATTGACATGCTCAAGACCCAGGGTCTGACACCCGTGACACGAGAGCAGGGCATGGGCGTCGCACAGAAGATGAACGCCCAGTACATGGAATGCAGCAGCAAGGAGATGAAGGGCGTCGACGAGATCTTCGAGCAGGCCATCGTCACCGTGGTCTCCAACGACCGACGGAACCTCGAGGCACAGGCTGCGCAGCGCCAGTCCTCAAGGCGGGACAGCACCCACCTCAGCGGCATCCCCGGTGCCGCCGGCATCCGCAAGAAGAAGAGAAAGTGCAACTTCCTGTGAGCGGTGAGCCCTGCAAGCACAAGGCACAGGCAGGGCCTTTATCCCTCACTCATCACCGGACCGCACCGAGCTGCACCGCAACACGCGGTGTGTAATGAGACGACGCATGAACCGATATGACCAACATTTCCCTTCATGGACTCGGCACGACACGTATCCTTGACTTCATCATGAGACCGAATGAGGAACGCAAGAGGGTGGACGGACCCTTCGAGAGGCCGTGATGATGAAGACGACGATGCACAGATGATTGGATGTACGAAACGATGGACGGGCGGACGGACGCGATAGATCGGTCCACAGTGGAGGACAATGCTTCTCTTGTTTTTTTTTTAACACTACAGCCTCATATTCGCATTGTCACATCGCGTCATCTCTTTCCTTGTATGTTGATGATACCTCCCTCTCTGGCGGAAGGAGGGAAACAAATGGACGGCTTCGAGGTGTCTCTCCTCCGGCTGGCTCGATGCCAAGGAGACGCCTGCTTAGACGCTGTCAATGACACCCGCATGGGGTGCGATCCCACACCGGGCCTGTTCTGTAATTGGACGGACGGTTTTCACTTGTTTCTATGGGATATATTGAGTTGTGGTTTTTGCAATGCATGGAATAGGAAACGTCAGGAGTTCATCTTCCTCAATCGAGATTAATCTTTCCAAAGACAATTGCCGCGCTTGCCTCGGTGACCACTTAGTGTGTGACAATAGTTTTGGGTGTCTATCGGGTATCTATCATCCATAAATCTTTCCTTTCGCCACCAAGCATTCATTTGGCCATCTCGATCGCCCTGTTCGTCCTCGGCGCTACTTCAACGCGGCCCACTCATGAAGCCTAAAAAACATGAAGATAGCGGTGTGCGCCTCATTCAGAGCAACCCAAGCTGAGCATGGTGTAGAGGGTGGACATGCGCTGGTTTTTTTCCAGCAGAGCTCACTTGACTCTGGGTTCCCGTCTCGACGGCCCGTCAATGGCCATTTCAGGTCAATGTCCTGTCTTGTTCCCCGTCGTCTACTTTGATCTCGTCCTGGCCCCGTTCTCCCTCTTCGTCGTCACCACCGCCTGCGTCTTCTCCCTTTCCGTCCGCTGCCTCATCAACGTCACCCTCCTCCTTGCCCATGACGTTCTCGAAGGTGCTCCACAGCGCCTCAACCGACGAGAACTCGTTGCCGACCGTGATGACGGCCTCGAGGTTCCGGTTCAGCTTGTTGATGTTTGCAAGGACCTGCTCGAAGCTCTGTTTGGGTTCCGGGCAGGAAGGGGTTAGTATGATGTTCTGGGCAGGGGGGCTTGTGAACGGGTGCACTGAGGTGCTCTTGGTTGTTACCATTGCGATCTCCCCCATCAGCGCCTCGCGCTGCTGCTCGAAGTAGGCCCTGGTCGAGGGGTTGGACGCCGCCATGTTCAGGCAGTTTTTGGTGTAAAATCCACTTGCTGTGTTCTGTTGTGCCTATGCCTGTGCCTGTGCCTGTGTCTGTGTCTGATCGCTCCCCGTACGATTGCCGAGGTTTGTCTTGGGTGGGGCTGATTGGGGATTCTGCTGGTCGCGTACCCGCGTCGTGTGACCTGTTGACGCGCTCGGGATCTCGCTGGGCAGCAAGCCGGGATGTAAATTTGGCGGGGGTTGGTTTCTCTGCTCTCCCGTTGCCAGGGCAAGTCGAGTCGGTTGCGGCCAAGCAGCAGGCCTGGGCACCTGTGGCCGCTGGCGGGGTCCCGCAGTGACGTTGGTTGCGAGCTGCTAATTATAGCGTCATCAGGATCCTTGGTCCCGCTGTATCTACCTTGGAATCTATTTTGTCACCCAAGATTTACTTACTTTAGTTGTTATACATCATTCATGCACTATCTGACACGTGCTATATCGAGTACATTTGTTGCCAGTCCCTGAGATCAAACGACCCCTCTTTCAAGAGTGCATCGTCTCCTGCCCATACGAAAGTATTCCCAAAGACCTTTTCCTCACTTCCGTCCACACAGACGAGACACTTGTGTTCTCTGTAATTGCCTGTCTCATAGGCTGCTAACCGGTCCTTCTTCTTGCTGCCCTTGATCTCATATGCCATCCCTCTGACCACCGGCCCCGCAGCTTCATCCGTGAGCGTCAGAGCTGGATAGGGACCCCACATCTTGACATGATATCCAACAATGGAGGCTGGCCTCAGCCGGGGCCTTTCGGCCAGGTTGAGCACGCGCCTCAGTACTGACGGGTCCATCAGCGACCCGTAGAAGAAGTACAAAGCAATTCCCTCTCGTTCCTCGGCCATCTTATCCTCCGCTGCCTGCGCCCTGTTTCGCTCATGCTCCTCCCTATCGATATCTGCATCTTCGGCGGCAGAAGGCTTGGGAATCATGAGCGCGGGGTCATCGTTCGGTGGTGGCTGGAAGAGCAAGAGTGGCGCACATGTTGCCTCGTCAGCACGAGCTTGTTTGTTTTTTTCTTCACTCGATGTCTTCATGATGTTGGCTGTGGTCCCCCATGTCAACCAAATGCATGTGCTGCATCTACACCGCAGAACCCAAAAATCTGCTCTAAGGGTTCAAATTCTAGGCGAGTCCTCCGTCAAGGCAGGGCGACTCACACATTTGCTCTGTTCAGACCGAAAAGCTGGACCGGCTCTTGGACTAGCTGCAGATATCTTGACGATGAATTGCGGGTGTACTATGGATCGCGTGCCCTGTCTCGCAGACATGGTGGTTGGTTCGGCGATGCCTTGGTTTTCCTGACTCCCAAATTTAGCAACCAGGCATTCCGGTCACGGTGGAGCCGGCGGTTGTGGATTCACCAACAATTCCAGGATTTGACCTGTCACAACTCAATTGATCATCACAGGTTGTCCTGAAGCTTTTTTTTTTTTTGAAATTGTTTTTTTATTTATTTCTCCAAGAACGTCATATCTCACTGCAGATCTCCCGTGAGATGCGTGAAGTCATATACAATACAGAACTGGCTACAGACTTGGCCCATGATCTTGACACGCTGCTTTTCGGGCTTAGGCGACCTCCTCTCACCACTGATCCATTCACATTCCAGATTAAATTGTAGATTGACCCACAGCTTATACGAGCTTGATAGCGACGGACTTGTTCTGTGTGTAGTTGGCCAGTGCGGCCTCGCCGAGCTCACGGCCAATACCTGACTCCTTGTAACCACCGAAGGGCCTGGAAATCAAGAGTTAGCACGATTGCGTCGTGAGGGGGAACATCTGAGTGAGGACTTGGACTTACATTTGGTGGTGCAGGGCGTTGTAGCAGTTCACCCAGACCGTTCCAGCGTTCAGCCTGTTGCTAACACGGATGGCAGTGTTGAGGTCCTTGGTGTGGACGGCAGCGGCCAGACCGTAGTTGGTGTCGTGAGCGGCCTCAATGACGTCCTCCTCGGTCTTGAACCTGGCGATGGTGCACACGGGGCCGAAGATCTCCTCCTGCATGATCTTCATCTTGGGGGTGACGCCGGAGAAGATGGTGGGCTTGATGAAGTAGCCCTTGTCGCCGTGGCGCTCACCGCCCGTCTCGACGGTGGCGCCCTCCTCCTTGCCGGACTTGATGTAGCTCATGATGCGGTCGTACTGAAGCTGGCTGACCTGAGGGCCCTGGAAGGTATCCTCAGCGAAGGGGTCGCCGACCTTGTTCTCCTCGGCACGCTTCTTGAAGGCGGCGACGAACTTGTCGTAGATGCCGTCCTGCACGTAGATACGGGAACCGGCGCAGCAGCACTGGCCATGGTTGAAGTAGATACCGAAGTTGACCCAGTTGATGGCGTCGTCAATGTTGGCGTCGTTGAAGACGATGTTCGGCGACTTGCCGCCCAGCTCGAGTGTGACCTTCTTCAGGTTGGACGAAGCGGCGGCCTTCATGACCTGCCGGCCGACGACGGTCGAGCCTGTGAAGGCGACCTTGTCGATGTCCATGTGCGCAGAGATGGCGGCACCGGCGGTCTTGCCGAAGCCCGAGATGATGTTGACAACTCCCGGAGGGAAGCCAGCCTCCTTGATGAACTGTGCCGCCACCAGGCCGGACAGGGGTGTCTGCTCGGCAGTCTTCAGGACGACGGTGTTACCCGTGGCCAGGGCAGGGCCCAGCTTCCACGACCACATGAGCAAAGGGAAGTTCCAGGGAATGATTTGACCGCAGACTCCAATCTGGTGGGAGATGTTAGCCAAGCGAAGGGGATAACCGCTGGTCCGAGGTGCGGACTTACAGGCTCTGGTCTTGTGTAGTGGAACATGTCTGGGCTAATGTCAAGGGTCTTGCCCTCGATCTTGTCTGCCCAACCTCCGTAGTACCTTATGCAGCCGACGACGGCGGCGACGTCTCCCTTTGCCATCGAGATGGACTTGCCGTTGTCCAGCGACTCGACCGCAGCCAGCAGATCAGCGTTCTTCTCGAGGAGGTCGGCCAGCTTCAGAAGGTACAGACCCCGCTGCTGGGGCGTCGTGTCCCGCCATACGCCCTCGAAGGCCTTGCGGGCGGCGGCGACCGCGACGTCGACATCTTTCTCAGTACCCTCGTGGACGGAGCAGATGACCTCCTCGGTGGATGGGTTGATGACCTCGAACTTCTGCTTGTCGACGCCCTCGACCCACTCGTTGTTGATGAACCTGGGAGAGGGGTGATGTGTAAGCTAGAAATCAAGGTATGGGGAGTGACGAGCCTCTTTCGGGTCGACTTACAGGCCAATGGGCTGCTTATACTTGCCAGTTGCTGGCGTCTGGAGCTCCGTGAACAGCGACATGCTGGTGGTAGTTGTGTGGGTGGTGACAGGTTGTGATTGATGGCTGTTAGTGGCTGGGCACTTTGCAGTTCTGCTGAAAACTTTGGTATAGGAATTGGGTTGGGTATCTTTGGAAAAAGGGAAAGTTGAAGAGTGGAAGGAGGAGGAGAGTCAATTGAGTAGAGGCGAAGCGGCGGCAGTTAGAAGAAATAGGCAAAGGCAAAGCAGTGGCAAAGGGGCGCCAAGGGGTGGTGGTAATGTCAATCGCAAAGCAAAGCGGGGTTACGGGATGCCGTGGTCGAGCTGATGCGCTGCGGATTGTGGTGACGATGTCCCACCACCCTACTAGTGCGCACAACAAGACTCTACCACGGCAAGCGTCTTGTTAAGCTCCCGTCCAGTCCCTTCTGCATCTACTTAACCCAGGCAACTGTTACAGGAAAAGCGCCGAGGCAGGAGATCGGGACATCTGGAGCTTCCAGTGGAGCTAAAACCCGGATCCGCAGGTCACTGGCGGGGAGGCAGCGCCAAGGGGTCTCACACACCCCGTCCTCATCCATGTCTCCATCGTGCTCCCTGCTAGCTACCCTGGCGGACGAGGCCGACCTCTGTGTCTGTGTCACCCGGGGCAATGGGAGCGGCTCACCAAGGGACCAGTCAGCTGCAGATAGCGACGGGCATGAACGGGTGTCTCGCTGACAGGGCCCTCGTCCCGGACCCCGGGTGATGGGGAGCACAGCACGAGGCGAGGCGCAGAAGACGATGGCACGATAGGGCATAGGGGGGGCCGAGGGGCACCTGGATGGACTCGGTCGCCGCCCGGTGCTTTGTTTGACCCCAGACGCCAGGATGCGACAGTTTAACTCCACATCCACGACTACACTTCCCGCCCTGAGATCCGAGATTGGGCACAGCCAGCACAGCCAGCACCGGCTTGCCTTGGTTAGGCCACCTTGTTCAGGCTCGCCATTGTCCCGGCACATTATCAGAGCAGGCACCTTGCCATATCTACAGCCGAATGAATCGCATGCCCTTTGGCCGAGACGAAGTTTGTAGACTGGACACCGCAGCAGGCGTCCCAACAATCATTTGTGACTGGTCTTTCCCCTGATCCGACACGCATCTTTGATACTGCAGACTGCCGGGTGCTAGCTGCAGCACTGTATTCATGTTAGCGGGCACCATCAAGAAGAGGAATTCGCACGTCTGGATCCAACGAGTGGGGTTGGAGCTTGAACGACCCCGCACTCTGCAACAGCCACTTGGGTTGCCCCGCCATCTACCCCAACTTTCTGATGACCTATGAAATCATTCGCTCTGATCGTCGGCCAACTTGGTCGGTACCTAGGTAGTCTCACTCGTTATGCCAAAAGGAGAATGCACGATTTGGAACTCGACAGCAAGGAAAGAGAAGTACCCAGGGTCGAAATTAAAGGCTTCCGCTGGAATACTTTGTAAACAACCTGCGGTGTTATGCTTTCGAGGAGACTCGTGCCGTCCTACACCGAGACCCAGATCGTCTCAGGCCCAAGCCAGCTCAACAATTCAACAGGTCAGGGCCAATGTTCGGGACAATGGTCAGCGAGTGGAGCTGGCTGACCTTCAGGTTGAAAATTCTCCCCCACCTCTTCTCACTCCACGGGGCCCCACAAACGCCCCCAGTCTTCCACCATTCCCCGAGTCAGTCTCTGCCAATCCGAGATGCTTGCGATTCCGCCCCCTTCCGCCCCCCTACTGCCTCACACCAAACACCTGCACCACCCACTCGAGCCACTCGAGCCACTCTACTGTACACCTCCGCATAGCTACAACCGCCCGCGCGCGAATTTACAGCCCTGGTTGCCAAGCAGCAAATCAGCGGGCCGCAGTGCGGATCCGTGCTCTTTCGGACAGCTGGAATCGCCCAGGCCTACATCTGGCTGATGCGGCTCATCACCCACCACTGACGGCCGAGGTTAAGCTTCTACTGCTTCCTTGCGCCCGACGACAACCGCCAAAAAGAACATGATGGTTCCCTCCATGGCCTGATGGGGAAAGGGGCGGGGACCTGCCATCCTGGCCGATCACATACAGTGTAGACAAGCTCACTTCGACCCTGCATAGGGGACGGGGGTCTGGACCATGGTCCTTTTCTCAGATTCAAGTCTCAGAATCGATTGACTGAACGACTGACTCTCCTTGGCCTGCATCTAGTGCCCTGACTACCACTTACCCCAGGTTCGCTAGTCCTGTCACTGCGGCTGTCCGTGTTGCATGCGTCCAAGATAGCTGCACTGCACGCACGGTCTGGCTCCTACATCCTTGGTGTGTCCGCGACATCGCGACACTCATCTGCAAGTCGCATCGGTAGGGCTGATATTTGAATCGTCACTCTCGCTTGCCAACTCGGCACGCGGGCCTGTCTGCCTGTGGTGGTGGTTCGGTCTGTTGGAATGAAGCGGGTTGCTGCGTAGGAGCTGTGCCTCACAAGACACATAGTAACAAGCCCCGGGGCGAATCCACTGCGGCAACTGCGGCCTCTCCACGGTCATATCTACCCATCCGCGAGCATTTCTCGATTTTCTGTGCACCCGGATGAAGTAGAGATGCTCAAGTTGCAAGCCATTACATACCTAGGCAGGGTACCATCCGAGAGGAGGTCGTACCACAGGATGTTGTCCCGAAGGAGGTGCACACTGCAAACGCCGCGTGCTCTTCCCCGGACGCCAGTCGCCTCCACTTGGCAATGTGGCCCTCCTGTTCCAAGCAGTCGGGTTCGAGCAGCTCGACTCTCCATAGTCTACGCTGGGTCCGCGCTCGGCTCCGCTGCTCCTCGAATCAGATTGTCAAACAGGGCTATATCCACGCCTTGCAACGCCCAATCATCTACACCTGCTGTCAGTCCCGGAACCAGCATGGTTGCCGTGTCAAGTTCGATTTGTCTGAAGTCGAAATCACTCTGTTCCAGGGCTGCTGATTCAGGCTGTTCTCCTGTCCTGAGAAAGTCAAGGCGGAATGGCACAGGCTGCCAGTCAGCATTGGCAGAATCACCGCCAATCCGGTACCCAGCTGGGTCTGGTATGCCGAGCGGTGGTTCTTGCAACCCTTGTTTCTCTTTTCCATCCTTTGTTGAAAACCCTTGGGAGGGGTTCTCTCTATCGTGGAATAAAGAGTTCGAGACCGACGAGGGTCGGGAGGTTTGATCTAGGAGTGTCTGTTCAACTCTGACTGGCCCCGAGACACTGCTATGTTCGATCCTTATTGTTCCAAAATACGGGACGTGGATCTGCAGCGAGTGATCCGCCCCATTTACCTTGTCACCATATTGTGACTCCGGCACTCCCGGCTCCGAGGAAATTGTGGTACTGTACGAGTCGTCCTTGGCGGCATTGTCTTCGATGGCGAGCAAGTGCTTGAGTATATTTGAGATCTTGCAGGCCATAGCGTCCTCTTCACTGTCGGCCATCTTCAAAATACACTTGAGCGTCTGCTCGAGCAGCCCCCGGTCGCTCAGCCGCTGGTGTGCGACCATGTGAAGAGCCTTGCCGCATTCACTTCCGCTAACCCGCTGCTGGCGACGAGCATCGATGTGCGCAAGGGTCAATACCGTGCTTGCAATGAACGCAAGAAGGTCAACCCCTCTGCAGTATGCGGCGACCGAAACCGAGCCACGAAACGAGACGAAGCGCGTGAGAATTTCCCGGCTGGCCGTTACGGCTGTGGCCTTGCTATATTCGTACTCCCGCTCATCTGAGGATTTAAGCAGGTACGGCAGATGCAGCTGCACCAGCAAGTGGTAATGCGTGAATTGATTCATCAGCCGGATGGTCTCATAAAGCCCCTCGCTATCATGGCCGACTGCAGCTGCGATGCAAGGGGCTGTCCACCATTGGGGTGGCATCAAGGCTGCAGCCTCCTGAAGCAATTTATCGGCCTCTCGTGTCTTGACGAGGTTATGTAGATCAGCCCCATTACGCTGCAGGATGAGTCCACCCGCGATTGACTCCATCCGCTCCATTCGCTCCATGGGGATGCAACTTTCGAGGGCCTGTGGGGATCCGAATGGGTTCTCAAGAGAGGCCTGCGGCAGGCCCAGCATCAGTGAGAGGTAACGATCGGAGATGATGAGACGGTACCACATGTGTTCCGTGTCTATACGTCCTTGATTGCGGACGTCAAGCAACGTGGCAGATGCAGCCGTGCCGCGGTGAAGCCCTAGCATCTGGGCTATCGTCATCGCTCGGCGGTGAGTTACCCATGCCTGGCGAAGATTACCCGCGTTGTTGTGATACATCGCCTCGATCATAATGCATTCAATCCCTTCGAGAGAGCTGACGAGCTCGTCGTCGCTCGTCACTAATTTGCTTGCAGTCTCCACCAGGCGGGACATGGTCGATCTGCAACTGCTGCTGAGGGCACCGAGGCCCTGGACAGCATCTGTCGGGATGCCCTGCATGAAAGTGGCCAGAAGCAATAGCTTGCGAGCTATCAAGACCGGGTGAGACCGAATGGAAGGCAGTTGAAGCGTCTCTCGCGGTGACGGCATGGCCTTGCCCAGAAGTCTCGAGTAAGGCTGGCACACTATGCCGTGGAGTAGTATCGAGGTACTGACAGGGGCGTCGAGTATAACATCTAGATCTTCTTGCTTCGGCCACACCTCGAGGAGGGCTCGACACAAGTTATTGTGTCTATTCTTCACCTGGGGTGTGTCTGTCCTGGCGTCCGCAGGGGAGCTCTGCGAGGCGTGTCAGAGGCGGGGATATATATCATGGCAACAGAATATACTCACTGCTTTCTTGGCTGTTGCGTCCTCGCCGTCCTGAACTTCCAGGTTTCTCGGATCGCTCGCGTCCAGCATGAACAGCCTCTCAGCCACCGTGTCAGTCCGGCTCCGCCCTCCGGTCTTGTCACCCTTGTCCGCTGCCCCATCATCAAGATCCTGGCCGATACACTTAACCCCGCGGCTCCTGCAGCCGTCGCATACGGAGTTGTTGGGCGCCGCAAAGGTGCATCTGACTTTTCGTCGCTTGCACTCCCAGCAGCTTTGGGTGCCTCTGCGAACCTTCCGGCGCTTGAGCGGGGGTGATTTTGCCGTATTATCCATACTTGTGAAAGATTCTGCCATTTTGTCTTAATTACAAGGGTATTTTAGGTAGAACAGTGGATGACCCGGATGAAAGCGAGGTGAGAATGCCTCAAACAACCGCGGCGGAGTCGACGGTTATTGTGGTGCAGCGTTAAAGCCGTTGGTGTTTAGTCATTCCGCCGCGGAGCTCGTTGTCCACCGCGGCGGAACTGAACTGGGTGAGCAACTCTTCCGCGACAATAGCATGGTATATAGTGTGCAGCAAGCCTACATGAATCCCATAGAGCCTTTGATTGTCGTAGGCAGAGCGTGTATTACTTTTGCAAGTTCTGTCAAGGACACAGAACAAACCATTACTCTACTCTACCACTCCACAATGGTGAAGCTCGCCATTGCAGGTGGCTCTGGGCGTGAGTGCATATTCCTAAAACATTGATAGGGGCCATGCTCACTTTATGTAACCACCAGAGGTCGCTAGAGAAGTTATCGACGCTCTGTTAGCTGCAAATAAGCACGAGATCACCGTCTTCAGCCGAAATGTTAGTCGCTCCATAATCTCCTCCTGTATTGATATCTTGATCTTTGCAGCGAATATGCAGCTGACACCACCAACAGACTCGTTCAGTGGATACCATTCCGTCCGGAGTTCACTGGCGAACTGTCAACTACGAGAACAAAAAGGACTTGGTGGAGGCCTTACAGGGAATACACACTCTCCTGTCTTTTGTCCAACTTCTTGCAGATCCGACAAATCAGTCCCAGAAGAATCTCATTGACGCTGCTATCACCGCAAGGGTGAAGCGCTTCGCACCAAGCGAGTATGGAAGGTAGGTAAGCGTCACCTGGTAGTGCGATAGTCACTGACCATAAATTTATTAGTGCCGGGACAGCCCATATGCCTTGGTGGGATGGCAAAGAAGAAATCCGAGATTATCTAAGAAAGGTCAACAAGAACGGAAAAGTAAGCACCCCCAGATATAGCCACTCTATATATGCTAAGAGTCCTTGCAGGTTCTGGAGTATACCCTCTTCCAGCCTGGCCTGTTCTTAGACTATCTGGCATCCCCGTACAAGACTGCGAGACACATCGAACCCCTGGACACTGTTTTTGACTTCCAGAACCGGCGCGCAATTGCAGTCGACGGCCATGAAGATGCGGTCGTAGCCTTCACCACCGCCGCCGACCTTGCTTCGGTGGTCGCGCAGGCTGTCGACTATGATGGCCAGTGGCCCGAAATCGGTGGGATAAGAGGAAATCGAATGACTTTTTCGCAGGTAATCGAAATTGGCGAGAAGATCCGAGGTACGTGCGCTTTCATGCTCTCAATATGAATCCCAATAAGCTTAGAGCAACACAGGTTGTCCTTTTGTTGTCGACAAAGTGAAACTCCACGATCTGGAGGCTGGGGTTTTGAATACATCGTGGGCCCTGGGAAAAAGGCACCGAGCTGTCACCGATGAGCAGTCATCTGGTCTTCTCACGAAGGTGCCCATCGGAAGTAAGCAGCTTCCGGATACAATTTTAACCCCTCTAAGAAGAACAATTTCCCATCTGCAGCCTGTAGTACTTCAAGGGTATTGTCAGGCTGCAGGTTTTGAAACAAGCTATGGCCATACTATGGCCTGATCCTCCCCATATCCAGATGAAACTTCTTCTTCTATTCTTTGATAGCTGACTCCTTTTGCCGCAGTCCTCCTCAGCAGCATCGAGGGTGCATGGGATGTTTCAGACGAGTTCAATCAACTTTTCCCGGGCTATAAGTTTGAAGTGATGGAAGAGTTCCTTGCGAAGGTCTGGGACGGAAAGGAATGAGCGGTGTCTGAACCTCGGCTCTGGGGGCTAATTATCAAGTGCTCTGCAGCGATTGTTCACACTATGAAAGCAATACGGATAAGATTTCAGATACATACGACCATACGAGTCCGACAATTCCAGTTACGGTCCAACAATAATCGCTCTTCCATAGAGACAAGCTGGTAAACGACATACTTGTCTGTCGGAAAGAGATTCATCTAGTGTCGCCATGCCGCCTCTACCGAGCTGATGCACAGTCGTGCTGAAGCCAGCCTACATAGAATGCCTCCCCTCCTCCGTCGATCTGTGACCTCCGCCCAACGTAAGCATTGACATGTGCATGTACCCAATACAGGCCTGTCAAGTCTGGACAGATGCCCTTTTGACCACAGTGGTCTCACCTGGTCTTGCGATGCTCCGAGGGACAATAATCTATATACCGGTACGCCAATCGCCCATGTAGCCTTTGCACTGTAAATTGAAAGTTTGAAGAGGATCCAAGAAGCTTAATCTTCAGTATTAGATACGCATTCAACAACGGGGCCTACGGAGATCGATGGCGGCGAGGTGAGCGATGCTAACTACTGCAATCGCCGTTTCTCCCTCTTTCGCCAGCTCGTCGGTATGATGTTGTAGACCGCTGTTCTACGAGCCCGTCGCTGCTAGCTAGCTTTACTTCCTAAACATTAATGTAGAAGACAACTTGCAAAATGATTGGAATTTGTGGTCCTAGCTAGATATAACGTCCTTTACAATGACAACATTTCACACCTCACATGAAGCACTGGTATGATCGACCACACCATGAGTTGAGATCGAGGACTGCAGACCATAAAGTTAGTATATTATGCAGGTAGTTAGTAGTACCAATAGTGGGGGCGTACCATTGGTGTGGGTGGCATGGTAATGATTTCTTTCTAGGCCCCTGGGCACTGCAGAAGATGATATGTAATGTTCTTCTTCACCAAAGCAACATGTCTTGTACGTATAGACACAGTAAGAGCAGATTTCAAAATTATGGCATCAGACCCAACAGTTGTCATCTTTATCACGTTCAATACCCACTTGAGATGGGCCCAAATCCGCTCGCGACCAACGAACTCATATAACACCGTTTCACTATATCCGAGTTGGCCGTACGTTGCATTCCAGGTGGAAATTGAAAACTTGCTATGCCACCGCGCATGTAGCTACAGAAACAAAAGAAAAGGCCTCGGCGGCTGTGCTAGCACGGAACGCATTGCAGGCGGGTGCGATCTTCGGAGTGCCTCCCAAATATCAATGCTACGTCGTTACGTCACTGCGTGCGCGTCTATCCTCAAGGGTCATTGAAGCAATGCCATGCAAGCTATAGCCACTGGACTACCCCATCCAAAGATCTTATGTGGCTGTCTTTCGCATCTCGCGCTTGATCGTCCCATCCGTCCTCTGCATGAATCAATCCATAATTCCCGGTATATGCGACCCGGGCCCGGCCCGCGGCTTTTGGTTCCGGTTGACGGTTGACAGCTTGGCAAAACCTGATGGCTGCTCAGATCTGGTCGCAAAGTTGGAACTGTGCCTGGCTGCTTGCTTGTAGCTCCAGAAACACAGGCATCCACCTGCCTGCAAACTCGTGATGTCACCGGCAGTCACCCACGTGCTGTGCATGAATGGTGAACAGCGGTTGGCACCCTGACACGTTGCGATCCAGTTCTGATGAGACAATAAGCTGTTGTCAACCGAGTGTCCCCCACAGAGTCTACCCAGGTACATAAAAGCTCACTTGCCAAGACTTATTTCCCTTATTCCTCGCGATCACCATCTCCTCCATCAACCCAGCGAACTGCTGTGGACCCAATCACTTACCCGTCTCACCCCACCCCAAGAACAAGACCCCAGTCAGCCTCCACAATGCCCATCTCGAACTATGGCCTGTGGAAGTGTACGCCTTCCAGCTGGAATGGCGAAGGTCGGTGCTCCTGCACGCCGACAAAGGCGGTAGAACACGCGCTGCAATCGTTGTACTGACCCCATTCCCAGCTAGCAGCACACATGGGCACCTCGAGTTCACTGATGGCACCAACAGCAACAAGACGTACGAGGCAGACGTCAACATCTCGTCCTCGGGAAGCGACACGCGCCTTGTCTATTGGTTTGTCTCCAACTTCAACCCCAAGCAGCCCTCCACCGCCAAGCTCTCCGCCCTGGACAAGGGCTTCTCCGCGCAAAAGGGCAGCTCGTCTCTCGCACTTGATTTCCTTCGCGAAGGCTTCCTGGATCCCTCGGCCGGCACCTTGGTGTCACACGACCCTAGTGACCCCACCGAGAAGGGCGACATCAGCTCGTATGTTGATCATATCATGAACCAGGCCGTGCAGGAGAAGGCGACCCTGTACATCTGGGGCAGTCACTACAGCGACAGCAACGGCGAAGAGGGTATCCATGATAGTAAGCAGCTTCAGGATACAATCTTAACCCTTTTGGGAATTGGCAACCCCCTATCTGTAGCCTAAGGCTCAAGGGCCTATTGATAGGCCCCGGATTTTGAGATAGGCTTTGGGCACACTGTGGCCTGGTTCTGCCTTGTTAAAACAAAATTTCTTCTTTGGTGCCTTGTTTGCTAACTCCTTTTGCTGCATGCAGTCCACATGAACCAGGGAGACTCGGGCAGCTTCGAGAAGGAGAATGGCACGTATCAGGACGGCGGGATTGTAATTCAGTTCGCAGATGGCTCGTGTCACGGTATCTTTCTCGCGTTTGCCACAGACACGCTCAAGACGGATGACAATGGAAACCCAGAGGGGCAGACGTTTGCGCAGGCTCTAGGCGGTGACTCAAGCAGCAACACCGCCACGGACGACACAAAGAAGAGCCATGCGACCAAGGGCACAGTGGGTATCGAAGCTGCAGTGGTCAACCCCAAGGGTCCAGACCGCGAGGCCAAGAAGGGCAAAGGGGAGAGGGTCTATGTGCAGAACCGCGGTGCCAATGATGTGAGCCTCAAAGGGTGGAGGATTGAGAATGGGCACGGGCAGGGACAGACGCTGGGCGACGATGCACAGGTCAGCGCCCACAGCAAGCACTGCTTTGAGGTGTCTGAGGCGCAGCTCGGTAATAGAGGCGGCAAGATTGTGCTGAAGGACTCCGATGGCCACACGGTCAGTGAGGTCAGCTACACGGAGAAGCAGGCGAGCAAAGAGGGAAGTCTGCTGTACTTTGCTAACTAAGCAATGCCGCTGGAGACATGCTGTGGAGTGCCTACTTTCATTTGCAGCTTTTTTTCAACGCCAAATCGAGGTATATCTGTGACCATCAAGAGATTACTGTGGCTGGCGAGTTTTGACACGATCTGTCTCATCCAAGCACGACTGCTATAGGCAATGGAAAATTAGTTGCTCAGCTGTTCAGCGCCAAGTAGAATTCCATTTGGTTTCTCTTGTGATTTCAGGTCTTCTATCATCGAAAAAGCTGACATGAAAATTGCGTATCCCATTTTCAAGTCCAACTTCAGTTGTAAGCAAGTACATGTAACCCGGGACACTGCTGAATTCATCCAACTTGGAAAATGTAACCATTAACAGCAAACACTCACCAGCCTGCGGGCAAGTTTCCGCTCAAGTCTAATTTTTGAGCCGCGCCAGGTGATAGCGAAAAGGTCATGTCAACGTCACATCTCAAATCTCCTGTCTCAGATACCACGGAGCTGCGTAAGGCGAGTTTACAAGAGAATGGGTAACTATAGTGCATGAGATCATCCGCCCCATCTCCAACTGTTGAATCAAGGGTATCCCAGATATAAGCCCTCACACCGCCAACAGAGCACATACGGCCATAGACACAGGAAAATACGGGATCCCGTCCGCTCTCCCATAGTCAAGCCTGTGATCGCTGGATTAGTAGTTGGGTCGGTGACGACCAGCGAATACCCGGTGCTGTATGTTTTGCTTTTCTTTTTGCCTTCTTCTGACCTGACCTCATGTAACATAATGATTCAGTTTCCTTTGACGTGCGGGGTGAAAGAGAAGCGGAATGTTTGATTGATTTGAGGTCTGCTGGTCCGCGCCTGTAGTCGTGCAAGCAGTGTACAAGTTAGTTCTCATGGTACACGATTGACCTGGCGTATTCGCTAAATTGTCACCGGAATCCTCATAAATGGATCTATTTATTCAATTTTTCTCTGTCGTTTCCATCTGTTCGTACTGACCATCGCACCATGATGTATTGTGAAATTCAGAATGAGGCATCTGGTGACCTTATAGCACAGCGCTACTTCCGAGGGTGGTCGAGGACCAGCGGGAGCATGGAGCTATTGTTTCTAGTCTGGGAAGGTGGTGAGGAGATTTGTGGGCACCCTGCTGCTTCCCCGTCGCATTTCTGGGCAGATTGAATGTTTTCTGCCGACCAGCCATCCAACCGTCCTCGCGACGCATGCGCAACCCTCCACGCCTAAGCTCTCAACGCCCGACTGTCGCCGTCTCCTGCAATAATTTCCTGGATGATTTACGAGGTGTCCAAGAGATGGCGGACGCTGCAGGGAGTGCGTCGCCGGCGCCAGCCTTAGCGACGCAGCCCAGGAGCGGTGAGTTGCTGTAGACCACCCCCCTCTGTTCTCTGTGGGGATTTCGGATATGCGATTGTCATCGCCATAGGCGCCGGAAACCATTGTGCTACTTGTGTGCCCGAGGCCTAATCTGTTGTGATTACAGAGACTCCTAAGAACGAGCCCGATCCCGCCACCAAATCGACCACGCCCACCGTCAAAACTGAGGAGGCCCCTCAACAACTTGAGGCTATATCTAAGACGGACCACAGCGGCCACCCTCGGGACGCCTCACAGAGCCCGACCTCAAGCAAGACTATCAAGTCGGAAACGAATGGTTCCTCTGACGCGTTAGCACGCGCTCGTGATGCAGCCCCCGTGATACCGACTGCTGCAGCCGGTGCCAGCACCTCCTCGACGATCCCCGCCGTCGCGCCTCCTCCGGGTCCAGCCCCGGCTGCCGCTCCACCCACTTCTCTGGCTGCGCCCGCTGCCGTTCCTCCTGCAGAATCTGTGACCCCTGCGAAGCGTTCGAGAACACCGGATCCTGATCAAGAACCTAGCGCCGACAAGAAGCAGAAGACCGAACATGTTCCAGAGCACGACATCCAAAAGATTGGCGATTTGAAGGCAGATGCAGAAGCCAGTGCAGAAGCCAGTGCAGAAGCCAGTGCAGAAGCCAGTGCAGAAGCCAGTGCAGAAGCCAGTGCAGAAGCCAGTGCAGAAGCCAGTGCAGAAGCCAGTGCAGAAGCCAGTGCAGAAGCCAGTGCAGAAGCCATGGCAGAAGCGAACACCAATGGCGATGGGGTTTCTAGTTGGGATCTTGAGTCGATGCTGGCAAACGCGTTGGGTGCTGTTAATGACGCCAAAGGCGTGGCTGGAGCAGAGGATGCCATGGACATTGACAACCTGATGTCGTCTCCGCCCTTGCCGCCGCCACGTCGACGGCTGGAGAAGATGAAGTTCATCGAGACCCCAACTTACTTTTCGCGGTCCATGGGCTTGCCGATCTTGGGGAGTCTTGTAAGTGCCCACAGCTACAAGAGATAGGTGTCTGTCCAATTCTAACGTTCTTCTCAGGCCGTTCAGATACTCTTGGCGCTCTTTCAGCAGCCATCTGAAGTCACGGACAAGATCATTCGGGATGCAAGGACGGAGGGTGGCAAAGTCTACGTTGCCTTGAGAGCCACGTTCATGGCGACTCTGAAGCTGTTCACGGATTCTACGGCTTTCCTCAACGCCGACGACCTCGACATTCACGACCCCGGAGACCGCGAGACAATCCAGATGGCGAACCTTGCCAATATGTGCGCGAGCTTCTACGGCCCAGGCGGGCCAACCATGGCTACAGCCCATGACTACTTCCTGAACATCATGATTCCTGAAAACGGCATGATCACAGAGGATATCTCCGCGCTTTACCTTGACCAAAAAACGCAGAGTTTTCTTGCTTACGCTAATGTCATGGAGGACAAAGAGTCCACGAGGAACAGCCTGATGGACAAGTTCTTTCCCAAGGAGCTGGAAGGTAAGTTGAGGGCATACTACAGAGAGTCAGACCTCAACATCTCGGGCATAAACGAGGACGACTTTGTACGGCCATTTACGGAGAGACGCAATCTTCTGAAAGCGGTAGGACACGACAAGGAGAAAAGACGTAAGTGTTGTCCTTCCTAAGGCAGTCCGGCTTGGGATGACTGATGGAGAACAGGACAACTCGAGGCCAAATACCAGTTCGCAACTTTTCTGGATAACCTTAGTGCTTTTATCCGATCGAACTTTGAGTCTATTGTGGACTATGCAGAAGGACATGGCTTTGAGATACCGAATGAGCCCGGGGAAGAAGAGGCCTTGCTCTTGGAAGGTGTTCAGCCGCCGTCTACCTACACTGGGGCATTTCCAGGCCAGAGGCGACCCAATGGAGCAGACCTGGACTCTGGCTACGAAGCAACGGGCCTCGCGTCGCTAATCGCCGAGAAGCTGGCGCCCATCGATGTTAACAGCTACGGGCAAGCTTCAGCCGGAACAGCAGACGGTTCGAACCTACCACCCACGCAATCACTTCCTACTGCTGTACTATATGAGAGGGCGCGACAGGCAGCGGTCGCCAAGTCATCAACAGCACACGTTCGCAGGGAAGGCTTACATTCCACCAGGAGACCGTGGACGCCGGAAGAGGAGAAGGCATTGATGCAAGGCCTCGACATGGTCAAGGGGCCACATTGGAGCCAGATCCTGCAGTTGTTTGGGCTGAACGGGACGCTGTCCGATATCCTGAAGGACCGCACCCAGGTGCAGCTGAAGGACAAGGCTCGCAATCTGAAGTTGTTTTTTCTCAAGACCAACTCCGAGATGCCGTATTATCTGCAGTGTGTGACGGGAGAGCTCAAGACTCGAGCTCCAGGCCAGGCGGCGAGAAAGGAAGCAGAGGAACAAGCACGCCAGGGCTCCGTAAACCCGAGCAGTGGGATGCAGGGCAGTTATGCTCCTTCTTATTCGAACGGCACCACCACCGCAACTCATGGCCAGCCGGCAGCTGTGCCAGCCAGACTGAATCAGGCCACGCCGAGCTCGCATTCTTCGACAGCAGGTGTCCCCAGCGGGCAGCACTACCAACCACAACCGAGTTATCAACAACAGCATCAACCATATCAACAGAACCAGCAGCAGCAGCAGCAGCAGCAGCAGCAGCAGCAGCAGCAGCAGCGGCCTCAGCAATCACAGCATCCTGCTCCTGCCGCCTCACAGGCCTCCCACTCTCACCAAAGACAAGAAACCACAGCAGCTCGGCCCCCGGCCCAACCGTCTCCTCATCACCAGAGCATCGCTCCGGCTCCAATGCACCAGCAAAGACCGCTGCAGCAAACAGGCACACCAACGAATTCTCAGTATAATGCCCATCAGCGAAGACCAGCACAGCAGAACACACAACCAGTGCCCCACCAGCAACCTCAGCAGTATGCACAGCCGCAGCCACAAAGGCCGGCAGCCATGGCTTTACCTCCGCGACCTGGGTCAGCTGCAGTGCTGCAACACCAAACACGGTCACCTGCTCCTGTCTCCGCACCCGCAGCCTCACGGCCTGCTCCCGCAGGTACAGCAGGACCACCCACGACATCCGCCCCTGCTCCAGTCCAAAGTCCTATAGGTACTGCGGCATCGGGTCAACCCCAGCCCCAGCCCCAAAGCCAAGCTCATGGCCAGTCCCAAAGCCAACCCCAAACCCAGAGCCCAGCGCCTAAGGGTGTGCCGATCACCATGCCTGCGCCTCCCACACCCACCCCTTCGCCGTTGACGCCTACAGTAGCATCATTAGCTGCCTCTCCGTCACTACCCGCTCAGAAGCTTCCAGGACAACCGGTCACATCATCGCAACCCGCAGCCTCAGCTGAAGCACCCAAGCAAACACATCCAAGTGACCCACCTCCGGCGCAGACAGCACAACCAGCTGCGACAGCTGCGACAACAGATACACAGCCAAGATCTGGGGATGGAGGGAGCACGGTAGACGACGAGCACCTGAAGAACTCTTTGCTGGCGGCGTTGAAAAACGCCTAGCGAATGAGGCTCACACCGCGGTCTCACCGGAATCCAGGCACACACACACACAAACCAGGCGTTGCAACGGCAAGCGATCATCGATTGGGGGAAAAGAAGAGACGAAGGCGAGACGAGGCCCGATCTGAGAAGACACCTGTGGCAAACAAGACCGGGCGAACCCCTGATTCCATCTGTAATCTGCTTTGGTCCCACAGCCACCCAGCACGTTGTTTGCTCCCGATGATACCATGATTCCCAGTCCAGGGCGTTTAATAGGGCCTGGTCTGTATAGTATATTGTATTGAATCGAGTTCAGTTCTCTGACGCAGATGGGCCACTTTTAGATGTGTTCCAGGGTAATCGGTGCTCTGTAAGGTAGACAAGGTACCGACTGCTTGTCTTGCCACCCACACTTACCATGTCTTTCACCTTCCAGGCGTGCGTCCGACTTGAATCGTGTTTGTGGAGAGCCTGAGCGGATGTCGTGTTCGAAAATCAGGTCTAGTGGCGCGGATGCTCCGGGTTCATTGATGTTGGCCTGACTATACATACATCATGGCCAATTTGAGGTCGTCGCCCTTAATTATCGCCATGTAAGCCGTCGTCGACAATAAGAAATCGCTCTCCTATCGTACGTCGAGGAATGTTATCGAAGACTCCTCGGGGCTCCCGCCATGGTCCGGCTACACTCACTCCCCGCCTGGCTGGCTGGAACACTGTTTGAACTGCGGAAATAGCGTGCTGGAACAGGTGACCAGCTAATAAAGCGAATCGCCGCTGCTGTTCAAGTGCGACATGGGAAAGTTTCCCTTTCTCTTTCCAAAGCCAAACCCCGTCAGCAGACACTGTTTGACATTTCGCCCTACCGGTATGGGTTGATCTGTTCCGTCAGAGCGTCACAGCCTCCAAGCTTCTGCTCCTCTGTGTTGATCTGGATCACCCATCGTTTCCATATCCGCAGCTTGGTCTGCATCATTAGCAAATATTCCCGGGCGAGCCTCAAACTTGGTTGTCTCATGCAATCTTGTCTCATGGGTCGTAGCCGCTGAGTCCTGTCAGTCTTGACGACTCAGCCATGTTCATAAGAAGGTGAAGCCACAGCTCGTGGTGCGCGGGCTCAGAAGGTCTCAACACCTCATCACCAGCGAATGCCAGCTTTTAACGCAAGCGTACGACAAGAACCGGCCGATCAGCTCACTCGTATAGGGTCAGCTCCCAACACCAACTCCCAAGGATTCGACCAGGTTCTACGCCGGATCAGCAGTTTGTCTTGACTGAAAGTTAGAACAGCACGACCACGATGTGGGACATGATGCTAATGGGCGGGGGCCCCTACGGTCGTCGGCACAGGAGAGGGCACAGGCGCAGCAAGACGCATCGCAAATGCCGCGCATGCCGAGAACCCATTGGCAGGGTGACTCTGTACGGCAAGAGAATCGACCTCCCATACTGCCAGAAGCACCACTGCACGAAGGTCATAGGCTCGACGGTCTGCCAAGAGCAAAGGAACGGGAGAAACCCGAATTGGCAGTACTGCGACATGCGTAAGTCTCGCGCATTTTCCTGTTTAGCGAGCGACGACGGCTGTGTGCTCACGGCGTTCAGATCTTCGGTGCCAGGCCATGAGCCCTGATGGATTCAGCTGCATGAAGAGCGTCAAGGATGGGAACCCGGAGAGGTTCAAGTACTGCGACGACCGTAAGTCCATCCCCGACCGACGCAGTCGTCACCGTTTGAGCTGCCAGCAAGGAAGTGTGGCTGACCGCCGCATCCGAGCACCAGACGGCTGCAAATACCCGCACTGCGAGCACGGCAAGCATGAAGGCAGCAAGGGGTATTGCCCGCGGCACTGCTGCCTCGCGGCGCCGCACAACTGGTGCGAGAGGCCACGGCTGGTCGACGACGGGTCCTTCTTCTGCGAGACGCACACGTGCGAGGCGCAGACGTGCACGGCCGAGGTCGCCGGCAGGGGCGACAGGGGCGACGCGAGCCGCAGCTGCGAGAGCCACCGGCTCTGCGCCAGGGAGGGCTGCACGGCGCGCTGCCACACGCGGGACACGGGCGCGAGGGTCAAGTGGTGTGGGCTGCACTACTGCCAGGAGGCGGCGTGCCAGAGCGAGCGCGCCCCGGGCAACAGGCAGCACTGCAGGGAGCACATCTGCATGGAGCCCCTGTGCGGGAATGGGAGGCTGGACATGGGGGCTGGGCGGTACTGCTTGGACCACCAGTGCAAGACGGAGAGGTGTTTCGAGCGGAGGGACCAGAGGAACCCCGGGGCTGAGCACTGCGCGCTGCACATCTGCTGGGTGGAGCACTGTCTCAAGCCTGCCATCTTGGGCAGGAACAGGTGCGATGATCATCGCTATTGTCGGGAGCAGGGGTGCAAGGAGTACATCTTCATTGAGAGGGGGCCCGAGGGGGATATCAGGCACCCGACGTGCGAGAACCGTGAGTCCCCGGTGCCATTGTTCAGTTCTTCGAAGTGAGCACGTCAGCGGATTAACACCGTATACTCCAGACCACAAGACGCAGTGCCCCGCGACCAACCTCGGCGGCAACCGCTGCATGAACCGCCTCGAAAGGGGCCAGACCTGCTGCAAGGACCACTCGTGCGAGCTGGGCAGCTGCAACAACCAGCGCAGCTTCGCATCGCTGCAGTACTGCGAGGCGCACAAGTGCACGGTGGCGGCGTGCCAGCAGCTGCGCAAGAACACCATCGCCGGCCTGGACCTGGCGTCGGGCTCCCTCCGCGCCAGCCTGCTGCTCAGCGGAGCCGGTGGAGTAGGAGGAGGCGCCCTCCCGATGTCGAGCTACTGCGCCGCGCACGCGTGTGCCGGGGACGGCGGGCGGTGCGGCGACCGCGTCGCGGAGCTGGGCAGGAGCTCGTTCTGCCCGGGGCATGAGTGCTGCCACCGCGGGTGCGCAAAGGAGGCCACTCGGCTGCCACGGAGGAGGAGCTCGACGCCGGGCTACTGTGACCGTCACTACCAGAGGCGGAGGGCTGGTGGTGGCGGCGGCATGCCTGGAGGTCCGTTTGGGCCGATGCCGGTGCCAATGCCTATGGGGATGCCTATGGGGTTTCCTCCTTTCTTTGGCGGTCATGGGTACGATAGCAGTGACTCGGACAGCGAGTCCGACTATGGCAGGAGGCCGAGGGGTCTGCCTTTTGGGGGAATGGCGTTCTAAGGTGGCATCGTGTATTCATTTCGACTTATCAAGGACGGGTTTTGTTGTTGCCCCTCTGGCCATTTCAGAGTAGAAGCAGTCGGCCACTGTTCTTGGAGTAGAGCCCTGGAGCCTTTTGAAGCCGAAAATATGGCAGAGACACCATCACTTTGCTTATATGGTGTACTGTGCACAAATTGTTTACCTTTAACGCTCCACTGTGCCAGTCATCATCGCTCTTATGGTCAGTCATTTCCGCCCTGGCTGAGCCTTAGCCAAAAGCTTGTGTTACATCTTCAGAGATGCTATACCCTTCTCCAGGGCCTTTATCCGCTCGCACAGGTCATCCAACCTCTTCGTCCTCGCTGCGTCAGACTTACCACTGCCAGTGGCACGTCCAGTCTTGACACTTTCCGAATCCGATGCGTCCGGAGCCCCGTTCTCTTCCCTCAGGGCCTTCTCAGCCTCCCGCCGTGCCTTCTCATCCTCCCGCCGTTCTTTGCCCCGCAACTTGCGTTGGTCCAAGTTTTTAAGCTGTCGAGTTACGCGAGTCTGGTCTTGCAGGCTCCGATTGCGCGGTTGGACTCGGTCCCAGACCTCGGTGGTAGAGTAAGTATCAGAGGTCAGGATATGTGGAAATTGGTCTCGTAGGCATCGGAATATCCACTCTACCATTGGCAGAGGAACCGAGTTTCCGACCTGTAGCCGTGCCGACGTCAGACTCCCCGAGAGCTCAAAGTCTTCGGGGAGGCCTTGGAGCCTGAGTCTTTCGCGGAGAGTCAGTCGGACGATAATGTCTCTACCGTCCGGGCCGGGCACCTGATACCAATCGCCTGCGCTGGTGGTAATGCAGGCGGCAAATCCCGAGTGGTGATATATCATACTGCCAGACTTGTATTTACTGGTCCACCTCCCGACAGTTCTGAGACCCTTGTAGCCCGTGTTATCCTCGGGCGTCCCGGACCTCCATCCGATTTCTGCCTGCTCCCCTTTGCTGATCCGTTTTGGCACCCATACTTCGTTTACCAGGGTGTGTTGGCTGAGGTCCTCGATGGCATTTCGAAGGTCTAGAAAGTCGGTCAAGGCAAGATCATGACGGCGGCTTGGCGGTTTTTTGACTATGTGAATCAACGTCAGTCGTTGTGAGTTGCCTATGGGAGACAGTACAGATTCTCCATCCTAGCTATTCCCTACCAAACTCACATTCAAAGGGACTCGCGGCGAGGTCTTTGCGGATTGCTACGATAAAGCATCGATCCCTGTTCTGGGCTAGGTTGAAGTCTACTGCGTTGTAAATATGCGATGACACGTGGTAGCCAGCCGCATCGAGCTCCTTCTGGGCCACTGCCATGCCCTCAAGTTTGTCAACCGTTGAAAAGGACATGACATTCTCCAAGAGCGCAATGGGATTCTGCAGGTGGATGAGCAACTTGACAAAGCGATAGAAGAGATCCCCATTCTTTGGGTCATCCAGGCCCTCCCTGTTCCCATTGTTGCTGAAATTCTGGCAGGGGAATCCGCCGCAGGCGATGGTGGCTATTGGCAACATGCACGTGGCATGGCTCATGACCCGCGTGACCGTTCTGATGTCACGCCTGTCGACTTTTGAGATGCCAGGGCCCCCTCTGCAGTGGTTCTTTTCGTATGTCTCGACGCAATCAGGGTTGATCTCGTTGGCGTAAACACAGGGGTAGTTGAATTTGGTCGCCGCCACCGCAAAAGCACCAATGCCCGCGAAAGCCTCCATGATTGTAGGGCCCTTGATAGTCCTGTCCTTGACCTGGGTGGAGTAACCACGTCCATGGGAGCAGCTGTGTGCCTGGATCCCAACGTCACATACTGGACTCCTTGTTGCGAGGGACTGGCGTATGATTGAACTCCAGCGACTTCCCAAGCCCAATACACGTTTGTGCTGTCTGGTGCTTTCCAGGCATGGCGGCTTGGGCCTCCCAGAGGACTCCTGATCCGAGATATGCTGCTGAAGTGGGCAGGAAGCTGAGAGTGGCAACGCATGGCTTAGTGGGCCGGCTCGGTGTCTCATGAGAGGTGATGGCACTTCATGTCCGGCCCTGGTCTGCAGATGGACCGCGACGCGTCCGCTGCAGCGTGACCAGCTCATCGTCTCCGTCTGGCTCACAAGCACTGGCACCCGGCTGGAGATCCTGAGAGGATTTCGGACTTTATCGCCTGCAAATGTATACCGAGTGTGGTGAAACATTCATCATGTCCGTAAGATCTCGCTGAACATATAACAATATCTGCGAGAGATGTGATGTCAAAGCAGCAGCGTGGCGTCGTCCATGTTTATCCGGACAAGAAGTTGGCAGGGCCACAGTGCATGGTGGGGGCCATCATGCAGCAACTAGCCACTTTCGGCATCCTCATCATGATGGAGGGAGGGAGTTGGCAGCGAGGAAAATAGTGCACAGTACGACATTTTATCAATCTTGTATATGATTCAAAGTGGGCAATTGATATATATATATATATATTGTGCGTAAAAATCAAAATGGTTGGATAGAGGGGGGGGGAACCCCTTATAGACCTGGCGGCTGCTTCTCAGCGCCGCCGTCTGTGCGCGACCGCACGCCATCCTTGACGTGTTGAAGCGCTCTCCTCACAGACCCTTGTGTTTCTGCTCGTTTCCCCCAAGCTTTGCTCGTGTCGTCCCCGACAGGCCTGGAGAGCGAGGACGTGTCGCTCGCACTGCTTCGATCCGTATCCTCAAGCCTGTTAACGGCTATTGCTGGTCGCTTGCCCTTGTCCACATGGTTGCCACGCTCCGCCGCCTTCGAGCTAGACCCGCCGCTCTCCGACACGGCGTTCCACGCGGCGACCATCGCTTCCGCCTTCTCGCAGTCGACGGCGTCCTCTGCTGCTGACCTGAAAGTCGATCCGCCTACTCCCATGGCCCGGCCTGCACCCGAGGGGCCTCCTTTGCTAGAGCGCCTCTCGATCTCCAGCAGGCTGCGGTGGTGGGCGAAACGCAGCTCCTTGTCGTCATCGTCGCTCAGCATTCCTATCAATGATTGGCCGCTTACTTGCGCTTGCAGGTGGTGGGGTCGTAGCCATTCAGGTGGTGATTGTGCCGACATGGTGTTCCTGCGGGATCTTGCGCTCGGGTGGCTGTTGTCGACGGCATATTCTACGTTGGATATGACAAGCGGTCGCGGTGTCATCTCGGTCTGATCGTGCAGGGTTATCCAGTGGATCACAGCCGATGCGTAGAGGACTGCGACAGCTATGTATCAGCTTCTGGTCTTTGATCATAGTGTACCCAGCGTTGAGTTGCACGGAAGACTTACTGTCACAAGTGCAGCTCAACATACAGATCCACATGGGCTCTCCGTGGATCGTAGACAGGACAGAAGCGTTCCTGACAACCTGTTTCAGCTGTGGTTCTGATATTGAGGATTTGATACTGGTAGAGGGAAGGGATCAGTAAAGGACGTCTGTTACTGACACAATCGCGGCAGCGAGGAGGCAGGCCAGTCCGACCAGGAATCGTATCGTAGTTCGGCGGATCGTATAATTCGGTGCAGGACGTTGGAGAAAGAACCAGTCTGGAAACTGTTAGCTTTTCTATATGTTGAAACAAGTCTATCAATGTCGATTGAGGGAGGCTTACTCCAGAGGGGCTTCAAGAAAAGCGACGCAAGGTAGACCTTGAATGGCCGTTAACATACGTGCTGGCCGGACCATCAGACCAGAGTCCCTGTGGAGCATCTTACCTTGGCGCCGATGTCCCATAATATAATACCAATAAGCGCTTCTAATTTCCCATTGACAATGCAGACACCAGACTCAACGGTCGTAGAGCGACTGTATCACGGGCTGGTCAGTAAATAGTCGACGGGAAATCAAATCGGGAAAAGAATAATACATACTGCAAGAATTCGAAGACGAGAATGAGAATATAACAGGCTAGCATCATAAGCAATTGAACACCCCTAAAGCGTATTCGGGGGACCAACCAAGTATTCCCATCATATTGAGAAGCCACGACTTGGAGTCAAGGCGCGGCTTTGAGCGTCCATTTATTATACACTGGTCGAATTAGCGTGTACTCAAGGTCATCATGAGAAGCCATCAACAAATATCAAGTCGCTTACCGCTTTCTCAACCAGGAAGAAATATATGACCTGTGATTTGATTCAACAAGGATGAAACTTCTGGCAGCGAAACAGTGCCACATACCAACTAAAGTGTGTCAGCAGAGGACTCCTTGGGGTACGGAGGGTGTCGGAGGATGTAGGCGACGTACTTTGGTACTAAGGTATACAGTGAGGCAGACTATGTCGGTGGATTTACACCGGGAAGCCGTCATCACCGTATTCGCGAGGCCAAATCTCAGGACTGAAGTGATGACAATATATAAAAATGAGTCCAGATAGACCATAGTAACCACTAATCACAGCGGGCGTCAGCTTCAACAGACCTCCACAGATCTCCCAGCTCATGCCTCCAGGCAAACAAACCCTCGTGGGGGTCAATCTTACGCCATATCGCGAGCGGTTGTGGCCTCCATGAATATGTTGCTGACCAAAGTTGCGCTGTGAGGCAAAATTATATTAGTATTCTGGTGATCGGTGGTCTATGCCAAGCATCGCTCCCCCCCGACGGACTGACTTAGAAATGACGAGAAGAGGCAGACAGATGTCATTGCGAGCCCCACGCCGACGATCGTTGCCGCTTGCGGCTCCTCGTGCTGCACTCTCATTGTTGCGTCTCGATCGGGACATCCAACGGTAGTCTTCGGGCGGCGGACGGGGGGGATCGCAGGTGTGTTAGGCCATCTTCGCGGCGCATCCGGGTTACTGATGACTTCACCGAGAGATCTGAGGAAGACGGGGGACGGTGAAGGTGAAGGTGTTTTGTCAGAGAAAAAAAAACCCAAACCATTCCAACCCGCCGGTGAACAAGAAGATGGGCTTGGGCTTTTGGGGAGGCTTGGAGCCTAAAGTGAAGTGTACCGGCCGGGCTTTGCGCTGCTTGGTCAAATTCCCCGGATCTGCGCTTCGGAGAGCTCGCCGAAGCTGGGCAGCAGGGCGTCAACAAGCTCGGGGGGGCTGCCGCTTGACTCGTGCAGCGCGGCCGAGGATACACCGCATAGCCTGCGGGCCTGCTACTTCCAACTATGTTGCCACGATCACCCCGTGCCTGGTGCATTAGCCCAGAACTCTAATGGCGCAGAGATGCGGGATTGTGTTTTCTGCTGATCCCTTGGGGTTTTACCATGCTGATTCGAAAAATTCACGATCCCCAATGCGCAAATTCGGTAATTCGTTTCCGACTTGATACTGGACGGGGCCGTTTCACCATTCCAGGCGGCAACTGTCGGCAAATCCTTTCTACACCGGATGACATTATGTGATTCGACATTCGTTGTGGCTAGTACAAGGCCAAGGGCACATTTGTGGTCTGATTTATTATGTCATTCTACGTTTGGGCTCGCTGAGCTGACCTCAACGGTGATCTCACCGAGCCCTCATCAACAGGTAGGTAATTACGCTGCAAGAATTCGGGTCAACGTCAGGCCATGTCGAGAAAATGGACGACCAAGAGCAAAGCGCCCAGGGTCCATGTCCCGGAGCCTCCGTGACACTACGCAACAGTCACTAGGCAAGCAGACTAGTTTCGTTGCAGGCTTGCGCGTATTGATACAAACCTAAAAAGACGAAGAACGCTACATCGGCTTAGTGCGCCCCATTTTGGCTACGTCGTGAGAACAGGAGGACGGATGTAGCAGGAGTTTCTCTAGAGAATTTGGCCGTGTTGGCAACGATTCTTCACGATACGGTAGCTGATTGTCATGGAAACACGCTTAGTTCCCGCTCTGTGAGAAAGAGTCACGGTGTATTTAAACCGGCGGATTAGGTGTGCTTGGCAACGACGGCCAGCAGCAATCGTGCCTGCTTAAATAGGGAAGCTTTTATTTCGTGGCCAGTCGGCTTTGCAGGTCCCCAAAGACTGATCCCTGGTTTTCGATTCGCCCAAGGAGCGTGAGCTCTCGTCCTCCACTTCCTTGCTTATTGACAAGGAGGAAGAGGTCGCTTTGCTTGCCGATGGTTCATTTGAGGCCTTGCTAGGAGCACTGCCAGCTTTCATGGTCACGTAACTTCCCGAACTGCACTCGAACATGGGATGCGGGAAGACCTTTTCGAGGTGGCTGCAGAAGTAGCGTGTCCAGTTGCAATTATCCTCCAGTCGAATCATAATCCGTATCTTCTGCCGATCAACTCAATAGCAAGACAACTAAGGAGCCTTACTCATGTATTCCACAGATTACACTCCTTGGAGTCAAGCGCCTCGAATGGCTTGCCGCCGGTGTCCGACCTCCACTAAGCCTGAAGGTGTGCCTTGTCAGCTCTTGGTCAGACCAAAAGATTTGGAGGCTATTGCTGCTGTTGCTCTGAAGCTTGTCTGTCACAGGATTCTTTTTTCAAACAAAACAAGGAGAAAACAATAAGTGCACAATTTAGTTTATAATATTTCCTTTCTTTCTGTCACAGATTGAGATCTTTCTTAAAGTAGATCGAACTACAAAGCCCTCCCTATCTTTTGTTTCCTATTTCGAGTGCAAATAGAACCATCGCCTGTGAGCGTGATGTTTGCCTCATGACTTGTATGAAGTCGAATTGGCTGAGTAAGCGCAGCACAATTACTTACTTACCGCACTGTCACCAGCCCAGAGACTCGAATTGGGCGTCAAATGTCTGGGCCACCACCTAGAGGCATACCCAGTACGTGATGAAGAATGCAATTTTCTTACCCTGCTTCTCTCAAGGCTCCATATCTGGTTGTTGGCGCGCCTCGGGTCGCAGCCCTGCCCATTGGCTATATATCTCCGAGTGACCTCTTCTTCTGCAGCAATACAAAGCAATAGCCAACTCTAAGAGGCTCTTCGTAGCTCTCGTGGGTCTATATTCTGGGTCTTTTCTGGGTCTTTATAGGGCTAAAATGGAATTTTTTTCCCATTTGAATAAGTGGTGTGGAGGTTGTTGAAGAGGAATAAGGGGTAACTGTTCAGTATATGATCTATGGGTAGCGCTAGTTGATTTAAGATCCCTATGAATGTGATGATTAAGCAGAGGTAAGTTCTTTAGAAAAAGTATTACTATTTTATTAATTTTGATTGAAATAGTAGTGAAAAAAAAGGTATTCTGGTACTTTTGACTGAGAGAAATCTGATGGTATATTCGTTTTCTTTTTCCGATGGTTGGTTGTTGAGGAATTTGGGTATTTAGTTGGCAGTGTGCCTTATGTACTGCATCTGGCCCGCACGTACCGGTGGGGTGCGACCCGAGGCGCGCCAACAAGCAGATATATGTACAGTTCGATAATGACATCAAAGTTTCAGTGAAACTGTTGGGTCTAATTTTACCCTGTCCTTCCTCTTTACATCACATGAAGTGATCAGTTAAGCATCAAGCCACCGCAGGAACACCTGTTCAGCCGCCAAAAGATTTCATCATGTTACGCGGAAGTTAAAAAAGAAAAGTTCTTTATGAAAAGACGCCTGATGAGCTAGAGTCACGCAAACTGCTAGATGAAGGATTATGAACCTAGGTGTAGCCGAAACGCAGTGACTACTTCATGTGCTATTCCCGTCGGCATTAGCAAACCGAGCATTCTCTTTAAAAAATTATTCCATTACAAGGCACGTGCGAGGCTGGAGACGAGGAAGCCGGTTTAAGAGATGCCCAGTAGTGATTTGACGACCCTTGAAAAATTAGTCAAGCGGGTCTCTTGGCGCGGCTCAAGCAGAACATCCCGGGCTACTTTTACGACATGAAAACCTGGTGATTCGCCCTGCACCGCGAGCCCCGTACGCACAGCCCGAAGAACGGCCATTCAGCAAGCTTGCAAGGCGGAATTGATGGAATCGATTTCTCACAATGACACCAAACAATTAGATCTTATCAACTCGAACCGCGCTCCACGTGCTGGAGGGGAAACCCGCTGTATCGGGCGAGATCATTTTGTGGAGGAGGCCCGCTTTACACCGGCCGAGGGAGGCAAGACTGACGAGAACCTCGAGTCTGTCAAGGATGAATCCAGCTCGCCTTGGTCCATGTGGACCTCGATCCATATGACTCGCGTCTTCGGGGTCGTCTTTTAAAAGTCAGCAATGCCAGACGCGTCGTGTACCTTGCCTCGGCGAGTCCTCAAGTGCTCGCTGGCTTCTTCTCCCGTCACTCACTTCGATCCTCTGGCGGACCCGTCCTCAAGCCGTCCACTGTTCCACCCTGTCCTCGAAGCGCACAAATCCTCTCGCCATGACGGACGACATCTCCAACTCGACCAGCCATGGTCCCACCAAGAACAAGAACGGCCCGGACGCTGAGCAGGTCCAGGACCGCAACCCGTGGCCCGTGGGCGGAAGCAGCATGCTCGGGGAGACGAGCGACGAGATGAACGACCGCCAGCTGAAGCAGATCGCGGCCCAGGGCAGCGCCCACTTCCACCGCCTGGGATGGAAGCGTCTGGCCATCGTCACAATCGTCGAGGCCGTCGCGCTCGGCGCTCTGAGCTTGCCTTCGGCGTACCATACCCTCGGCATGTTTCCGGGTGTTTTCTTGACCATCACCGTCGGGCTGGTCTCCATCTTCACGAGCTACCTCGTCGGTCAGGTCAAACTGGCATACCCCCATGTGGCCAACTATGCCGAAGCCGGACGGCTGCTTTTCGGACGCTATGGACGCATTGGCTACGAGATATTTGGAGCTGCCCTCGTTCTCGAGCTGGTGATGGTTGTGGGATCTCATGCTCTCACCGGAAGCATTGCGCTGGTCGACATCAATGGCGGTCACGTCTGCTCCATTGTCTTCTCCGCGGTCTCGGCCATCATCCTCCTGATTCTCGCCATTCCGCCCTCCTTCACCGAGGTTGCCATCCTCGGTTATATCGACTTCGTCTCCATCCTCGCCGCTATTGGCATCACCGTCATCGCCACGGGTATCCAGGCCAATAAGTCCGAGGGAGGCCTTTCGGGGGTCGGGTGGTCTGCTTGGCCCAGGGAGGGCGTCACCTTCTCCGAGGCTTTCGTGGCTGTCAGCAACGTCATCTTTGCTTTCAGCTTCGCAATTGGCCAGTTCTCCTTCATGGACGAGATGCACACGCCTACCGATTATATGAAGTCTATTTGGGCCTCCGGGTTCATTCAGATCTGCATCTACACCATCACCGGTGCTCTCTGCTATGCCTTCGTCGGGCCGTCAGTGCAGTCTCCAGCTCTCTTGTCCGCCGGGCCACTCATCTCCAAGATCGCCTTTGGAGTCGCAATCCCCGTGATTTTCATCTCTGGATCGATCAACTCGACTGTGGCCCTCCGGTACATCCACGGCCGCATGTACAAGAACTCGCACCTCAGGTATATCAACACCCCTATGGGTTGGGCTAGCTGGATCGTCCTAGTGGTCATCTTCACCCTGGTCGCTTGGATCATTGCCGAGGCGATCCCCATCTTTTCTGATCTTCTCTCCCTGGCGTCGGCTTTGTTCGTTTCCGGTTTCTCCTTCTACATACCCGCCGTTATGTGGTTCGCTCTGCTCTGCAAGGGCAAGTGGTACGAGAAGAAGAACATCCTCATCAGCCTGGGGAGTATCCTGGCGTTTATCATTGGTGCCGTGACCTTGGTCGCGGGTACTTATTCGACTATTGTCGATATTGTAAGTATCCCAAAGTGCCCCCAAGTGCATTGTGTCCAAACATACTAATAATGAGTAGATCAACGAGACAACATCTGGGAGTGCTCACAAGCCTTTTGCTTGCAGGTCCACATAGAGACCATGTGATACTGCCATATATATTTAATGATAATTCTCCCCTTCATTTGTGGCATATAGTTGTTGCCAATGTCTCCGTTGTACATTGTAAAAGCGAGTTGTGATATTGGCAACTACAGTAATGTTCAGGTGAGGTAGGCCAGGTAGGAAATAACGGCGGGGATTTTGCCGCTGATCACACATCATTATGCCACGTATTGCTTGTCTCCTATGCATTTTCAAGCAACCAAACACGGCGAATTGATAGATTACATTGCCTTCAGCAAAGTCTAGGTAGAACCTCATTGAGACCAGAAGCTCTCGCCAACGTGTCAGAGTCTCGGCAGCCTGATGCCGCGTCGCACAGGCACGAACAAGGCTTCCTCCAAGCTTGCTGGACCAAGCCGGATACCGAGATCTTCGTTCACATCGGTACTAATCACATGGGAGCATGTGTGAGGTGCATAGCGGACTCATTGCCAGGAGCAACTCACACCGACCAGCACGAAAACCATCATCACACATGGCCTCTGCCCGTCAGTCATGGGCAACAGCAACACAGAGGCTGCCAGCGGCCCGTGGAACTGCATCAACGGGAAGCCGGTGCCTTGAGGCTTTAAGTCGAGTGCCTAGTGGTGCCTGGATGTGTACCGGCACCTGATGCAATGAACCGAAGTGGCGGGTTATGCCCGAGGCGTTTTCCGAGCCGACTGCTCTGAAGGCTAGTCAAGCCAACGAAAGGGACTTGCCAGATGTTACAGAAATGTTAAGTAGTAAAGGACACCGACAGGATTGTGTGCTGTTTGACCATCGAGATACTCGCAGTTCAAGTTAGGCCACAGAAACGGGAAAAAGATCCCGTGGACCGTTCGTAACAAAGATCAAGAGAAAGAGAAGACAAGATCTGATAAAGTCTAAGCGGCTCAAGCGTACAGTATGCCATTTTCTTGGGTCTGCTGGGCATGCACTGGGGCTGGGCCAGACTTCCGAAGACAATGATTATGATTCGTATTTGTGTCCCAGCTACCAACCTTGGCAGTGTGCACAAGACCTCCTTAGCCACAAGCGTCGTCTCACACAGGCGCGCGCCCAAGCTCAGAAGCCTTCGCGATGCTTGGGACTATTCGTCCTTGTTGTCCTCAATTAAAAACTCTCTCCAAGGAACCCCGGGTGTACGAGGCTACCGCATGATACCGTCAAGAGATTGACGTTGGAGAAATGTACTAGTGCAACTGATATCGGACCCGATATACCAGCGTTCACCATGTCAAATACTCTATACACCTCACTAGGCCAAGAACGTCCTGGCTGGCCAGCCCGCCGCCATCCCTACCAACAGGCAGGAGAGCGCCTGTTCTAGACCACCTGACAAAACCGCGCCTTTCACACAGCCCTGCGTGGCAGAACTCTACGAGAACTTCTTGCTCAAGAGCCCACAGGGGTCCAAATGCCACGTGTGACTGAAACAATACGCCGTTCCAGCAGGATACACTCCAACAAGTCAATTAATGTCCCAATGAAAAAAACAATCCGTGGTGGTATAAGCAAGTGAGGGATGAGCCCGGGGGATTGATCGTGGGATTAACGCGAGTAGCCACAGCTGAGGGCATCGCTGGCCCCTCTCTGAAATTGTTGTTAAGTATCCGGTGGACAATCGGGCACCTGCGAGTTGTATAGTTCTCCACGTGGCAGCTTGTAGCAGGCTCAAGCCGAGTAGGGACACGCCCTGTCACTGCTCACACACTAGACGCTCTCGCTCTGCGACGCCGGGAGCTATCACCCTTCCTACTTGGGATGACCTAGGTATACCAACAGCTGATAGACCAAGGAACAGCGCGAAGGGCAGCTGGTCGTCGTGCTGTGAGATATGCTCGAGTGGATATCTAAATCTGCCGAGCGAGACTGAGGCGAGCATGAAGAGGCTTGGCTTGTGCTAGATCTAGGATTGTGAGTGACCTCGATTCGAGTCGACGACACGAACAGATGCCGTGCCTGTTCGAGAGGCTCTTCAAATCACAGTACGGCCCACACGTCGTTTCCCCATGGCGGATATTCCCTCTGGATCAAGTGCCCTAGCACGGAGGCTGCTGTGCGACGACGCTGTGGCAGCCTCACCGGAGACATACCGACGCGCACAAGAAGCTCTTGTAGCCGTGCGCCAGCCGTGGATCATCTCATCTGCACGACCGTACTACACAAGCACAAACAAAAGACCAGGAACCGGGGCAGAGGACCGATGGAGTGGCAAGTTTGTGGGACAGGCTGATGATGATGGCCATGAAAGGTGGCAGCTGACTGTGTGTGATAACGCACGGTCGTCTTGACGCTGGTGGGTGGGTGGGCAGGCCGAGCTTAAGGCCACGAGGGGCGGCCGCTGGGGAGGCGGGACTGCGGGCAATCCTGGCAATGCGGCTGCTCGAGTGCATTGCACTTGTCGTACCCATCACATGCAAGGCGATGCACGATGGCAATTTGGGCAGAAAAGCAGCTGCAGGCCGTGGTGGATTATATGGCCCGTTCCTTGTACCATGTCCTGTTCAGGACTGGCGTTTTCCTGCTTGGGGACGCGGGGGAGGGGTGGTTCTTTGAATGAGGCGCAGTCAGCGAGAGAGAAAAGAGAAAAGCGTTACGGTAGCATCTAGTAGGCTTTTTTTCCCTTAGCCGGGTGCAGACGTGCACGCGTGCGGAGAGACACAGGTGGCCGACAGCGACGCCCATTGCGACATTGCCCGATTGCATTCTATACCAAGCCTTTTCCAAGACCTTCGTTCCTCCCACTGACTGCCGCCGACCGTCCACTGAACTGCACTGACTGCCTCTGAAGGGCCAGGGATATCTGGTCCAAGGTCGCATTGTCCTTCCCGGCAAGTTGGGGGCGCCAAGCGGGTGGACAAGGCTGCCCGGTGATCTTGGGATGGCTTGGATGTGATCATCCCAAGAGAAAAAAAGGGGCCCCCTGCCCGGTGGCATGTTTTGACAATTTGGCACTTAATGAGCCGCCAAATGCAAGCGCAAAGCAAGTCAAGGCAAGGCAAGGCAAGGAGGGGGGAAACAAACCGGCACACGGGATCAACAACTGACGCGCATACAAGTACGAGGCGTGGCCCCTGCCCAGGCCCTTCTGCGCTCTGCAGGTTTGGCTGCATTTAGAGTTGGTCGTGTGTCGACGTCTTTTTGCAGGCCTGACACACGGAATAGTTGCCTGTTTTGCCCTTTTGAGAAGCCTCCGGCCCACTGCACTCTAAGATCAACGTCCCCTACATCCTTCAAATTTTCGCCCAGATTCTCGCGCCATAATCCCGCTCTCTCCCGCTGCTTCTCTCTTTCTCCCGTATCCTGTCTCTGGGTGAGAATCATGGGCCTCAAGGCATACAACTCCTCCAGAGACGTCGATTGCAGTGCGCCCGCGGCCATGAGCGACAGATTAGGCAATTATACGGGGCCATGTCCCTTTCAGGATATGCTGCCCGTGGAGATCAGGATCCACATCTACGAGTACATCCTCTTTGAGAACGGCAACTTCTTCAGCCTCGACGACGAGGAGGGTCGCTCCATCCCGACCCTCTTCCCAAAGCTGAGGTCGCCTCCGAAGAAGAGATGCGGCCTGCACGACGCCGAGAGGCCACATGAGGCCGGGAGCCAGGATAACGGCAGCGGCAACATCATGTCGCTGCTGCTGACGAGCAACAAGATGTTAGTCATATCACAATCTCTCACTCATAACTCCAGAGCCCACACCACTACATACATACATACATACACACACATATACATACACATGCACACACACTGTGATCTACAGGGACATGGACCACTAACCACCCGCCACCGTTCCACAGCTACCACGAAGCCGCCAGCCTGCTATACTCGTCGTCCTTCTTCCGGCTGCGCGGGATCCACCCGACTATCCAGTTCATCAACACCGTGTCGCCGGCTCACCTGGGGCTGGTGCGGTCGCTCAAGCTGGTGTGGGACGACCAGGGGTGGACTGACGCGCCCGAGTTCGACACGCTGACGCTGCGGTCGGCGTGGCCCTCGCTGTGCGACGCGCTGGCCACGCAGTTCCCGTCCCTGCGCAACCTGTACGTGGCGCTGGGGATGCCCAGCAACGAGGCGCACGTCGAGGAGCTTTACCTGGCGCCGCTCAGGCGGGTGCGGCACGCGGCCAACTTCAAGGTGTGCATCCCTGTTGGGCTCCTCGAGAGGTTCGAGGGCCTGGACCAGCGGCTGGAGGCGAGGGAGGGGGCCCGCGGCGGCGACGACAACGACTGCCCGTTCACGCTGTGCAGACACACGGCGGGCGAGGTGTGCCCCAGCCGCAAGGAGGTGGTGCAGGCCGAGTGGCTGGGGTCCAGCAGGCCGGCGACGCCGGGGCTCAGGGTGCAGTACCCCAACGTGCCCGGGCTGGAGCCGTGGGCCGACGGCGAGTGGGCGACCGAGAAGGACGACGTGCTGGGGGATGCCATGCTGGCGGGCGACGGGCTGGGCGGCTCGCAGTGGTCCCAAGGTGGTCAAGCTTTTGCCCAGACGTCATGATCAGGCGATCAGGCCACTCGACGATCTGAAGTCTGATGTCCATGTCGCCTCTCCTCCTGCGTCGTAGGGGTAGGATGGGATGGGACGGGAGGTGGTGCTGGGAGTGTACATGTTGCTCGTTTTGGGACCGGCCATACGTTGTCAACTGGCTGTGCGCAGGGGCGGTCCCGGGCATCGGAAACGCGGGTCATGTTCTGGCCCCCCGCATAATTCACGTACATAGGACACTTAATGTCGGGTTCAACCGGGTGACTGTATAAATCTGAAGTCTAATTTGTAACTCGGCAAAGGAGTGGTGTGTTTCGAGTGCTGCGAGTCATCAAAATAGGTCTCGGGTAGAAATTCGAGACGGGCGGCGGGCGATGCAACAGTGACCATCTGAGCTCCAGGAGGTCTCAGCGGTGCAGGCGGTGCAGGCGGGCGGTGCAGGCGGGCAAACACACAGCTTGGGTACGGATACAGCTGCAGGAGCAGGTGCCTGGGTGCAGGAAATACGTAGTCTAGGTACAGTACACTGTTGGCGAGCAGGGGTAGCCGTCATTTAGCCGCCAGCCGCGTCGAGGCCAGATCCCTGCTCCCCAAAATTCCGCTGCCCATGCAGCTCCTTGCCTGCCCGCCGCGCGGGCGACAAACCAAGCAACAGGCAGAATCGGCGTACAGAGCTCCCAGGACGACGACGTTTTGCTTGCAGCACCCACTCCCTTAAGCAACCAGCAGCCTGCCCATCATGAGTGTGAGTCGGCCCACTTCCTATTGCCATATTCAAACATGCAGACCAACTAACGTCGTTGTCGCAGTTCATGCCAGTGAACCCCCGACCCTTCCTCCAGGACCTGTACGTGCTGCCGCCCGAGGCCTAACGCGCCGCCCTCCCCACGCGACAACATGAAAACGAATCGGACAGGCTGACAGCTGTGTGACAGGGTAAACAAGGAGATCTGGGTGCGTCTCAAGTGGGGGGAGACCGAGTACAAGGGCAGACTGTGAGACAACACCACCACCCTTACCATATATGCACACATACACATCGTCGCGGCCCTAGTTGGACTGAGATGCTGACGTGACCCCCTACCTACAGGGTCTCAATTGACAGCTACATGAACATCCAGCTGGCCAACGCAGAGGAGTACATCAAGAACAACTTCTCCGGCTCGCTGGGCCAGGTCCTCATCCGCTGCAACAACGTGCTCTGGATCCGGGCCGTGGGCGAGGGCGAGAACGGGGACGTCAAGATGGACGGTTGATGGGAAAGCACTATGACTGGCGACTGGAAACTTTAAGAAGGAAAGGATAGGGGGATATCAGCGCTCGGGGGTCCGACCCGAGCATAATCCAGAAGCGGACGCGGAACCATCCCCGATGCCCATCTCCAATCCTCCTACGAGGCAGGCAGCAAGCAAGCAAGCAAGAGAGGAATGGTGATCAGGACCACGATTTGGCACGGCGGCGTTTTGGAAAAGGGGGCTTTCACGGCCACGAAAACGAGCCCCTACTTCGATGGCTTACTCTGTTGGGAACAAATCGCAATGGGGTTGCTATGCATATGACTAGGTACGGCAAAATCACACAAAAATGCTTGCCCAGAAGAATGCCTCCAGCTTAGCCAGAATCCCATTCAGCAGCAGCGGCGGCGGCAACTACCACCACAAGCAGCAACAGCAACAGCGTTCCCGGCGTCTCTCCTTCGCATCAGAGATGTCAGCCTCGTGCGTGTGCCCTGCACCCTACTGCATGAGACATGCCACCTTGCGGCTGCTGTGCATCTCCGAGGATGCGACCTTGACCCTCGTCTTGGGGCCGACCCAGACGTACGCCTCGACGATCCACTCGTACCAGACCTTGGTGTCGTCAGTCTGTCGCCACATGCTGACCTCGAGGTCTGAGTCTTGCGGGAAGTAGAGGGGTTGCTGTTGATTGAACGTATTAGCACGCGCCCAAGATCATAGACCGTGAAGTAAAGTAATCCTTGAAGGGTTCATTGTAGACCATGCTCACCTTGAGGGGGAAGAAGATAGGGAACCAGGAGACCATGTCCCTGCTCTTCCTGTCGATCTGGTCCGGGAGGATGCTCAGCTCCACCAGCTCCTTGCCCTCGCCCGTCTGCGGCCGGTAGAGCGTGCTCTCGAAGTAGCCCGCCAGGCCGTGGCAGACGCCGCGCGGGCGGCAGTAGAAGGTCAGGTGCGTGTGCCGGGCGTTGTGCTCGTTGGTGCCGCCCGAGTTGTTCATGGCGCCGCCGCCCGCGGTGCGCAGCCTCGGCGCGTGCGACACGGGGCCGTTCTCGGCCTCCCACTTCTCGATGAGCGAGCCCGCGACCGGGTGCACAAACTCCCACGCCTGCTGGAACCGCGGCTTCCCGGGCACCTTCTGCGAGATGAGGTCCAGCTGGTACAGCCGCACGACCCAGGGCGTCTCGAAGGCGTTGGCGTCGGTCGGGGCAATGGTCCGCAGGTGCGCATGGATCTTGGGCGTCGCGATGGGCGACAGCCATGCCGTGTACGACTCGGGGATCGAGATGCCGTGCGGCCGCGCGATGTGCTTCTGGATCCCGTCGATACACTCGGGCGACAGCTCGTTGTCGCCAAACGAACCCAGCAGCTCCGTCACGAGGATGTCCACCTTGGGCGTGGCGCTGCCCGCATAGCCCTGCGGCCGCGGCCCCGTCCAGTCGCGCATGTCCGTCTTGACCACCGTCACCCGCCCGCCCCAAACGGTGTCGTTCTGTCGAAGGAGGTAGACGTAGGCGTTCTGGTTCTTCTCCACCGCCCACATCTGGATGGGCATCCCGCTGCGCTCGCTAGCCCTCAGCGCCCGCGTCACCAGCGGGCCTCGCCCGGCCCCGGCGACCGTCACCACCAGCTCGGCGTTGTCGCCCTTTAGGGACGATGTGGGCTTGCCGAGCTGCTTCCACTCGCTCATGGCCTGGAACATGGCCTCCTCGTACAGGTTGTACTTGACGGGGTCGCCCTCGAACATCTCGTACGTCGCCGACTCAAGGTTGTCGGACAATGGCTGCAGAGGGCTCTGCAGCCAGTCCTGGAAGCTCGTGAGCGTGTCCGTCTCGAGAGCCCCAAGCGGCTCCTGTTGGCGCTCCAGGTGGCTCATGTACAGCACGTGGGCATTCATGCCGGGGAGGCTCTTGGCCAATGCGTCGCTGTGCGCTGCCTCGCCGATGGTCGGGAACTCGACCTGGATGGTCTCGGCCGCCTCAGCGGCCGCCTGGAGGTCGGCCAGGGAAGGCCCGACGTCGTAGAGGAGGAACCAGGGTGCGTTCTTGAGGCGCATGTAGCTGAAGATCATGTCCTGGTGGTATCGGGTCAGGGACGGGTTGCCGGTCTTGTTGGGCTGGAAGGTGGTGGGCCCGAGGGTCAGGTAGTGTAGGGGCTCGGAAAACCACCGAGTCTGGAGCTCCCTCTCCGGAAGACGTCGCGGGATCCTCAAGGCTGGAGTAGGTAGTGTTGTTAGCAGGGGACCAGTGTAGCAGTAACGAGGAAATAGTAGTATGTAAGCAGGCCCTCACCAACAAACAACCTGGTCGAGTACTGGCAGACCGACCGGATGGTGTGCCACGTATCCCAAGCCCCGAAAAGATCAACCTCCTCATCTTCTAGGCCTGCCTTAGCCGCATCCTCGGACCCCTCAAGTTCCTCAGACAGCAGCCTCGCCTTCTCCTCTAGCCTAGGCTCACGGTACATTGGCATATGGATGATGATGTTCACCCTGGTAGCCACCTCAAAAGTCTCCTGTACCGCTCTCACATACTGAGCAATGGCTCTACCGTCCCCATCCTGTCTTGGCCCCGGGATCACAACACTGCGCACCCCACAAAAGTTGGCATAGGCCACCTCTAGGTTCAGGGCCTGGCGGGAGATGCTGGCGATGACCGGGTCCGACGAGCAGAGGTCGATCCACGGGCTCGAGTAGGCCAGAACGTTGAGCACGTATGAGCTGGGGACGAGACTCGTGTCCTTGTTGGTGAGAGTTGGGACGGTGGGGCCGGGCAGGGACGGGTTGGCCTTCTCGGCAGCCGACAAACTTGAGGCCTCTAGGTCGCTCAGGTAAGACCTGTAGAGCTCCTTGACACGTTGGTGGAAGTGCTCATTGGTGATTGGCGCGGTAGAGAACCCGAACTGACAAGACGCTTAGTGCTGCTGTTCTTATGCCTTGGTTGAAGGAAAACTTACGCCGGCGTTGAGGACCTGAGTGTACTGGCCATCAGTGAGAGCCTCAGTCCTGGAGGAGTCATGCTGACCGATCCAAAAAGTTGGACGGACGTGGGCAAAAGCCTCCGACTCCGGGTTCAGAGACCCGCTGGAAGGCATCCTGAATGCACTTTCCGCGTGTGTCGCTTGAGGTTGAGGGGGTTGGAAAATGTGCGAGAGAGCAAAGAAACTCTAGTTGGAAAATTGCTGGGATGGAGGAGTTGGGCACCGCAGAGGTGAGGGGATGGGGGCGTACGGTCCGAGAGACTCAGGTCAAATCACCAGATGGCACAGTCCGCAACACAGCTTGGGTCAAAAGACATGGTTCTTGACAGTAGCACATGAAGCAGAATTCTAGATGGGCGTGGCTTGTATTTGTTGTGCCTCTTGTCAGGTACAGTGCTGCAGACTTAGGTAGGGAGTCTACCTACCTAAGTAGCTGAGTACTGTGTATGTGCTACGCATTACAGGACCTGGCTTCTACGGGTCGTACCCTGTCTGCACCATCTGCTCACCCGTAGACAGACTCTGATGAATCCGTGTCTCGATGGTGAGACCACAGCCTGTTGCTGTCACAATATACAGTGTTTCGTCCCCGTAGTCTAGAAGTACTTCGGAGGCAGCACAACAGGCTTGGTGCGAAATATTCTCAGGGTCTAGCTGCCGCAGCGATTGCCACTGCTGCTACTGCAGCAACCGCCGCCCAAAATATCGGTTCCGACTCGGCAGGCAGAAATGCTATCGGCTTGCCTGCCGATTGGACGATCTGCAGGGTTTCCCAGGAAAATTTACAGGACGGTTCCTGAACCTGCGACCCCCAAACCCCCGGACCGTGTTGTTTCGCAAAGCCTCTTCTGCAAAGGCACGGCGACGAGGTCATCACCACGTCTGTTTCTCGAACCTCCTGCAAGACTCTCGCTTCGTCAGTATGGCTGACAAGTCCAAGGGCACCAAGAGGCCCAGCGCCGACGCCGACACCGACACTCCGGGCTCCCCAAAGCGAGCACGGCAGACCGGCGCGATGGACGGTTACAACCCGTACCTCGCCCATCAGTACGGCGACCAGAACGGCTCTGCAAAGTCGTCTGCATGGCCTGCATTCAACGGCATCAAGCGCCACGAGACCAACGAGAAGCAGATCTCCGGGCTCGAGGACGCCGACGATAACCCGTGGACGGGCGAGCCGCACAGCCAGAAGTACTTCAGGATCCTGGAAGGGAGGAGGAACCTGCCCGTCCACAAGCACCGCCAGGAGTTCCTTGACATTTACCACAGCACCCAGATCATGGTCTTTGTCGGAGAGACCGGTTCCGGAAAGACGACGCAGATCCCACAATATGTCCTCCACGACGAGCTCCCCCAGTTCACTGGCAAGCTCATCGCCTGTACCCAGCCCCGCCGAGTCGCCGCCACCAGCGTCGCCCAGCGTGTCGCCGACGAGCTCGACGTCACGCTCGGCAACGAGGTCGGCTACAGCGTCCGTTTCGATAACTGTACCTCCGACAAGACCATGCTCAAATACATGACCGACGGTCAGCTGCTGCGAGAGTGTATGCACGACAACGACATGTCCCGATACGCCTGCATCATCATCGACGAGGCCCACGAGCGCACACTCGCCACTGATATTCTCATGGCCCTGCTCAAGGAGATCTCCCAGCGTCGAAAGGACCTGAAGATTATCATCATGTCTGCCACCCTCGACGCCCAAAAGTTCCAGAAATACTACTTTGATGCGCCACTGCTGGCCGTCCCCGGAAGAACACATCCAGTGCAGCTCTTTTACACCCCTGAGGCGGAGAGGGACTACATCGAGGCCTCCATCAGGACAGTGCTCCAGATTCATGCGACAGAGGACGAGGGCGATATTCTGCTGTTCTTGACCGGAGAGGAGGAGATCGAGGACGCTTGTAGGAGAATTCGCCTCGAGGTTGATGAGATGTTGCGCGAGTCGGATGTTGGCCAGATGTCGATTTACCCCCTTTACGGTACCCTGCCACCACACCAGCAGCAGCGCATCTTCGACAAGGCGCCCGGCCCTATCAAACCGGGTGGACGTCCCGGAAGAAAATGTATTGTGGCTACAAATATTGCAGAAACGTCGCTTACTATTGATGGTATGTTCGCCTGAGCCTCTTCATGCCGATAATTCTTGCTGACACTCCTCCCAGGCATCGTCTACGTCGTCGACCCGGGCTTCAGCAAGCAAAAGATCTACAACCCCCGAATCCGTGTCGAGTCGCTGCTTGTCAGCCCTATCAGCAAGGCATCCGCACAACAACGAGCTGGTCGTGCCGGTCGTACGCGACCAGGAAAATGCTTCAGGCTATACACAGAACCAGCATTTAAGAAGGAACTTATCGAGCAGACCTACCCAGAGATCCTTCGATCGAACCTGTCGAACACGATCCTCCAGCTCAAACGGCTCGGTGTCCAAGATTTGGTCCACTTCGATCTCCTGGACCCGCCGGCACCTGAGACGATGATGCGCGCTCTTGAGGAGCTCAACTTCTTGGCTTGCCTGGACGACGAGGGCGAGCTCACCCCACTGGGCAGCCTGGCGTCCGAGTTTCCACTCGACCCCCAGCTGGCAGTCATGCTCATCAGCAGCCCCGAGTTCTATGCCAGCAACGAAGTCCTCTCGATCGTCTCCCTGCTCTCGGTGCCATCACCGTGGATCCGCCCCAACACAGCACGGAAACGTGCCGACGAGATGAAGGCACAGTTTGCCCACCCAGATGGCGACCACCTCACGCTGCTCAACTTGTACCACGCCTTCAAGGGCGAGATGAACAAGGGCACGGATGTGAAGACATGGTGCCACGAGCACTTCTGCAGCATACGACACCTGAGCTCGGCCGATAATGTACGCGCCCAGCTCAAGCGTATCATGGAGACGCATGGCATCGAGCTGGTATCCACAGACTTTAACGACAAGAACTATTACAACAACATCCGGCGGGCCCTTGTTGCCGGATTCTTCATGCAGGTGGCCATGAAGGACACGAGCAAGAGCTACACCACGATCAAGGACAACCAGCCCGTCTTGATCCACCCGTCTAGCGTGATAAAGGCGGACTACGAGTGGGTCATCTACCACGAGTTTGTCCTGACCAGCAAGGTATGTCGATTTTCTTTGGCACCCTTTGACTTTCTTCTGCTGCTTTGAAAACATGGGTGATATGTGCTGACCCTCTTTCTAGCAATACATCCGTACCGTCACCGGTGTCCGCCCCGAGTGGCTTCTGGAGATTGCGCCAGTCTACTACGACCTAGACACGTTCGACAAGGGCGAGGTCAAGACGGCTCTGCAGAGGGTCACGGAGAGGATCCGCCGGAAGCAGGCCATGAAGGGAGGGAGAGCTTAGACGAGCCCCTGTCCGACTAAGCAGCGCCGCAATGACTGGTGATGATGAGCATGGAGCCGGCGATGGTAATTACTGAATTTGTAGACGGGCTGGTTTATCGCGATAGAGTAAAAGCACACGGTGTGCCACTCCACGGTGGAAAGGTTCGGAGGAGAGCAAAGACGGCTGCACCCACGGGCTTCGGTGTATGGTTCCGGTCCTATATTTTTCGATGGGTGTTCAAAGGAAGGCCGCAAACCGGGCAGGCGTGGAAGTCTGCCCGAGTCTTGGATCGAAGAACAAATTACCCCAGGATTTAGAACAGACAGGCAGGCAGGCACACAGACAGGGCGATGGTGTCGACGAATAAAGCATGAGCTCCTCGGGAATCCCACATGTTCATCCCACATGTTTCTCGCACCACGCCGACAACATGCCATTCCTCACTGCTGTTGGAGTCACTCCTTCTCTCATGGCCCGTTAATGGCCCCCAGCCCCCTCCACCCGGCCCCAAGTCTAGCGAAAATCACCCACCATCGCATGAGGAAGCCCGCACCCGCTGCGAGAGGGGGGACGAAGCTGTCGTGCCACGAACTCCGGTGCCGTGCTACAACGGCGAGTGCCACGTAGGAAGGATAAAAGAAAGAAAGAGGGAGAAACAGGCCGCAAGCCGATCGAGATGCGCGGTTCGAGGTCAGGGGGAGGGAGAGGGGAGGCGGGACGGGCTGGTGATATGTACTACACGGCCAAGACACGATGAAGGCAACACGGAATGAGCCGAGCCACCGAGGTAGATGTTGATGACTCGGTCCCCTTGCGTGCGTGCGCAACTCCAGGCGGGTGACGGGTGAAGTGAAGCTGCATGAGCAGAGGCGGGAGGGGACAGGGTGGATGACTGACCGACTGAATGACCACCCAGACAACTCAAGGACCTACCTACCTAGTTAGTAAGTTGAATACTGATTGCACCTTGGCGAACAAGAGCAGCCCCCCACCTCCACAAGGACGGACAAAACCACTCCGGCGACGAAGGAGGGGCGGAGGGGATCGCGATCTTGCAGGCGGCGCTGCTCATGCTCACTGATCCCGCACACGGCTGAGGATGAGGTGGGTGGGTTTGTGGTTGATGGACTGACTATTTGGGTGTCCGTCCCCCTCACTCCTACCCTCTCCTGTTTCCGCCTTCCTTCTCTCGTGGGACATGAGCAAGACACGGGATTGGGGGGAAGCTATCGGCAGCCGAAGGCGACACAACCTCTGCAATTTATTAGGTTCTCGTGGTTGTTATCGAGGTCTGCAACACAAGGGGAAGAAGATCTCCCGTGCATTGTCGATTGTCTGTAACACACCAATCTGCGAATACACACACCTGCACACAAACACACGCAAGGCTATGCACCACCAGCATCACGCACATGCCACACACGAACACGGGCACCACATGAAAGTGTGACAACAGGCACGTCCAGGGTTCTGAAATAACGGTCGGGGGACGGATTCAGCCCGCAGCCAACTCCGGATGTGAATGACGTTTCCACGCGCGGCCTGTCTTTTTATATGCCTGTGGTGATCTGCTCGTCTACCCGCTCACCCATAAAAGCAAGGGTGTGATTCAAGGGTATAAGCCGGGCCGGGGTGGTGTGAAGCCTGGTGGCGGGCAGGGGGGCGGAGGGATAACGTGGGGCTCTGCATCTATCTGCCTCCCTTGCTTTTTTTGTTTTTGCTCTCTTCCGTTTTTCTTGTCGTCTTGATTCCGCGAACGCCAAAACGAAATGATAAAAGGCATGGGAATGGGATGGCAGCTCCTGCCGAGCGCTCTGCGTGGGGTGGTACAGTATTGCTGCTGTTCTGCTTTTGCTCATGCGTCGTCCTCCACCTGCCCGGTGACACCTCTCTGACCGTGGGTGGCTGCAGGCTGACGATGACACTCCACTGGATCTCGCAGGAGAGAGAATGATCAAAAGCGGTTTGGCAGAATTTGCGAACATATATGGTGTGTAGCAACGCCTTCTCTCTAGCGGGTTGCGCACTGCAGGTATTCGCTGCGAGGATATCGACAACAAAAGCAAAACAATCCCAGGCAGTTGGTGCGCAGTCCTCGATTGGCTCTGCCTTGTTTCAGGGTCGGACTGCCTGGAACCACATCGGACTTTAGTACTCTCACCTTGCCTTCATTATTGTCTCTGCCGTCACACCGTATGGGATATGCCTCTACTTACTTCTCCTCATGCATGGGACGGGGTGAATGCATCAGCAGATAACGAGGTCGTCCCACACCGAGGTCGTCCGAGTCCCGGCTTTCGACTTCACCTGAAGACGTTACTGTGACAGCGCAGCCCGGACCTGTGTGCCTCGCCCGTGTGGTCGCTTGTTCTAGCAGTTCATGCAAGCCCCTGGGAAATGTATTCACACGGGGTTGCTTTTTCGGCATAAGCCTAAAGAGACCACAATGGCACCATTTTCTCGCTTCGTTCCGCGCAGAGCTCGCTTCGCCAGGAACTAGCACATGACAACGGGGACGAACAGGTGAGAGGCTTCGATGGTGTCTCTGAATAGCATGCGACGCGAGCCGCATGTAAATCGTGTCCCGAAACGGAAGCCATGATGGTGATTCTTCCCATCTCACCACCTTGATGAGACGGCCGATGGCGCGTCAAAATATTCTTACCGCTGCAGGCGAAAAGGCGCCGGATAATGATGGCAATACGCGACGACGAAATCATCGCTCCACATTGCTTCCCCAGGCAATATTGGTGAGAAAGCCATGCGACGTGACGCCTTGTAGGTGATAGGTCAATTCAGCGCGGCGTGATAGTCGTTCCCACTTTAGCAGCACCCCCTACTAGGTCCTCACGATGCAACCGGCTGTGAGCGTGGATATATCCCAGGTCTTGTGGTTCCATGACTATTCCCGGACCTGCCTGGTGCGAAGACATACACACGTCTTCTGGAACCGGAGAACCAAACACGCGTCTCCGTTTCCATGCAGCTGCCCGCTGTCAACTGATATCTACTACCGAGGCACGAGCTGGCCAATATATTCGACGCCCTGGTTGGGTTTGCAAGACTTAGCGTAGTGTAAGTCACCAATTGCATAGCAGAGCATGTATGCTGGGCCAAGCGGTTTTCACAGTGCTGCCAGAGACCTTTGGGAGCCTCGGCCAGGTTCGCCGTCAAGATGCTGGGTTGCTTGCCCAGTTGAGCAGCGGCAGGCTCGAATGAAGGAGGACAATGTCCCCATTCGGAGCCGCAGAATAAATGCCGAAATCGAAGTTGCCACTAGGACCCGACCCTATTGCAAGCATGTGAAGTTCACAGTCACCAGCGGGAAGAATACCCCATTATCATGCCGCTTGGCGCTAGACCTTCATCCTGCAATATGCATCAAGATGCAAGTAATTCTGATCTGTCAGAATCTCCTCGGCTGCCTCATTTCCGTCCTCATCACTGCCATTGTTGCCGCGAAAACGTTCGGATGCCGATGGACCGTGGGTGGCTCGCTACCAAGGTCTCAATCGTTCATAATGGGTCAAGAGGTTGGCCTGTTCAATGCACAACTTGAACTGGGCTTTTGATGAGAGGCACAGCTTGTTGATCTGCACTGGCCGGACCACGTCCCACAGAGCGAGGGCAGAAGAATAAATATGGAAATGAGAAGGTGCGGCATATCAACGCCAAAAGTCTGCAGCTCCCTCAAAAGCAGTCCACTGGAGACCACCTGTGGAGGATGGTGTATGGAGGCCAACGACATGCAGCCTTGGGGCTTGCAGCAGGCAGGAAAGGGTCGGTGATCTCTGCGGGGGTAAGAATCACGCTGTGTGACCCATTATGGCCAATGGCGGCACAGATTCAGGAATGAGGGTATCATCCTCGATTCTGAGGCGTGGCAACAAGATATCGACATTTCAGTGGAGATGTAGGACCTGTGGACCTCCACGCCGGCTGCAAGTCCTCGCTTCCGTCCCGTCAAGGCTGGATCAGGCAATATAAACAGCACCCAGGGGCGAGGGACTGTGGGTAGAGACACCAGGAAAGGAACGTCATCCTGGCGGAATGAGTAGAGTAAGCTGCCATGCATGGCAAGGCGTGGGTGCTTCCGCTTAGCGTTTGTAGGTGACTGGAGACCAGTGGCTGATGGCACCCCAAAGAGGCGGGCACTTGACGTTCTGGTGGTTTGTTGGGACATGAGAATCCAGACGACCAAGCAAGCGGGCTGAAGAAAGGGTGGGTGAATACCAGGTAGCTAGCTTCTCATGGATGTTGTTGGCCCTCTGCGCCAGCCCAGGCCACAACGACCCGACAAGGCTGGCTTGTCTCATCATCGTCTACCGTGGCTCCCACACGAAGCCCCTGCTGGAGATTGGTGCATCATCAAAATAATTGGCATGAAGGGGCGGCGAGGACGGAGCGCAATATTGTTTTGGGGGCGCCGCCACCACGAGGAGTGGCTGACAAAGGCACGGCAAGCATGGATGACATGCATGCGAGTGTCTGTGTGTCTCTGCTGAGTTCTCTGCCGAGTGCGTGTGGGCGGAGAGAGAGAGACTTTGCGTCTGTCTGTCTGTCTGTCTGTCTGTCTGTCTGTCTGTCTGTCTGTCTGTCTGTCTGTCTGTCTGTCTGTCTGTCTGTCTGTCGGATGTCAACCTTGCTCTGGGGCCAAGGGTATGGTTGTGGGTGGGGATGCGGCGCGGGAAGTGCCTGATGAGAAGGGCTGCATGGTGTCTCACCCGCCCAACACGGCTGCACGTTTGGACTGACGTGCGAATGGGAAGAGATCCGCCCGAAGCCGTCAAGCGAAGGTGTGCTGGTCGGGAGTTTGAATGGACGCGGCAGAGGATGTGGCACCATGCACGACACGAGGATCAATTTCCCCACAGAAGATGCATCGGAGAGAGCCTTCGCGGGCGGGCGGACGACAAGACGGTACGGCGGCTGACGGCTCTCGTCGAGTCAAGCCGAGTCCGAGCCGGCGGGCGGGCGGGCGTTGGTGTTGGTGTTGCTGTTGCTGTTGCTGCTGGTGGAAAGCGAGGGGTGGAAAGCGAGGGGAGGGGGGCGGCGACGGGCATGTCACCTATCTGAGCCCACACACAGTATCAGGCGTTGTGACAGATCAAGAAGTCGCGTGTCGTCGAACCAGGCACGTCACCGTTGCAGCGGACAACCCTGGAAGCAGCAGGAGCTGGAGCAGGAACAAGAACCAGGCAGGAAGACCCTTGGAGAAACGGCAAGGCGCTAAGGACCCGGCCTCCGTCCACTGCTGTGGTCCAGTGCTGTGCTGTACCGTGGTCGACGCCTTCCATACTATGGCTCATGGCACCCGAGGGGCACATGGACTTGTGCGTATGTGCCTGTGTATGTGTACGGAGCCCCACCGTATCCATCGTGTCCGTAGTTGCATATGCCTGTGTGTGTCTGTGTGTCGACTGATGTTTTGCATCCGCCACCCCAAGATATATCCACCCTTCGGAGATGTACTTAGCACACGTGCAGGGCACAGCTACCTACCTAGGTAGGTACCTTAGTACCCAAGCAGGGCAGGTAGGTAGGCATGTACTGTACCGCACAGGGCTAGGTGGTTAGGCGCAGACGTCAAAGGCTAACAGGGGTCTGTTTCCCTTCAGGGTCTTGAGCTCCACCTGGTTAATTTTCTGTCTGAAGAATGGCATCTGTTTGGCCACTGCTATCCTGTCTCTACCGTATATCGTACCATACGGTACCGTCCCATGTTGTGCCGCAATCGGGTTGTGGCTAGGTGCGCTACTATTTTAGTCGCAAGTTAACACCCCCGAGAGGAGACGAGGTTGCAAGGCCGTCACTCTGTCAACTCGACTCGTCAAAGCTGCACAGAGGCTTGCGACATCACCTTGGAGGCTCGCTCGACCTTGTCCCCTTTCAGACCTTGGCTCCGAGCCCTCGGCGGAACGGGGACGGATGGGCGCTCTTACAGAGGCTCAAAGGCTCCCTCGACCTCGTCATTGCCCTGTCCAGCCCCGTTCGCGGTGCTTCGCTCACGCATACGCCATCCGTGTGGCCGTGTACACACTTACAGAACAGCCAACCCTCCTACTTGTGGTGGGAACTCGGCACGTCGATCGCCCTTTGTTGAGCCTCATGCTCATGCTCTCGATTGGGTGTTAGCCTGGGGTTGTACAGCCTCTGCGCCGGGCTGGGCTGGGCGGCTGCAACCCATCTGGTCGTCCGAAAAGAGATGGCTGTCGAGATCTACGTCTCGGTCACTCCCGTCCGGGAGCCAGGATTGACACGGGACGAAGAGAGGAGGGCAGGGCAAGACAGAGCAGGGCAGAGCAGAGCCAGCAGAGCACATCTGCTCGCAGACGTCACGCAGACACGGGATGGGGTCTCGGCCATCGTCGAGTGCAGATTATACGCGTGCCGCCGTCGTACTACTCAGACGTGCATGTGCTGTTGTCTGTATGGATGTGCGACCATGGCTTGCGTCCGTCCGTCTCCGCAACGGTGGATCGCATCTGTCAATCAACATACGAGAGCCAACTCGCGCGGGCAGCGGGACCGCGATGCAGGCCGATTCTTGGATTCCCACTGCAGTCCCGCCTGTCCTCGTCGACACAGTATCAACGCGCCGCTCTTCGCATACAAAACCTCTCATCCAAGCGCTCATCTGTCACTTTTCACATTTGCTCTCGCTCTTTTCTTCCCTTCGGTTTTGTTCCTCTCCCCCCGCTCGCCTAGCTCTTGCTGCCCGCCCCAGTGCTCTGCCTATCAAATCCCTCGATCAGTGCTCCCCCGCCCTCCAATGGGCAGGTCCCAGCAATTGATCTTTCCTTTCTGTAACCCGTACCCGTGCCCATCCCGATCTTTTCGTTCCAATAACAGCAACGACCATGCAACAACGACAACAACAACTTTAACCGTCACCTCCACCACCGTCAAGAAGCGTCGACCGGGTCTTTCTCATTCTTCCCATCAAATGATATACGTGATCCCGTCTTCAATCTTCACGGGCTCCCGTGATTGGGCGAACTGCATACGCGCTGCCAGACAGCCTGCAGCAAAGCCGGGGCATGGCCGCGGGTCAAGCATGTTGGTCTTTTGACGTGCAGGTGAGGCCATTGAGGCCATTCACATGCAGCAGCCGGACCCCCTTCCCCGTTTATTAGTCATGGCCCCGGGGACCCTTGGGACCGGCCTGGCATGTCGGCACGTCGAGGAGGGCCACACATGCCCGCAGTGCTCGGTCTGCGTGTACGCGGCAGAGTGCATGCACATATTGCAAGGCACCTCTGCGTCCCCACCGCATCCGCAGCGTGACAGCTACAGTGGGGAGGGCCCATGTCAGAAGCCAAGGCGTGGCTCCTCGAACAACGGAGGAGCCCATAGTAAATCAACCCACAACGGGAGATGCGACGGCGCCCTTTGATCGGCGGCGGGACGGCGTGACGTTTTGGCCCTCGTCTGCTCCATCGGGGTCGGTGTCAGTGTCCATCAGACCCTGCCCGCGCAGCCACGCCTGCCACGGTACGCAGCGGTACTGCACATCCATCCATCCACCATCCCCTGCCCACCCCGACCCCCGGTCTCCCTCCCATAGGGACCCCTGGCAGGAGTCCAACCCACCCTCTCGAGCTTGACAGGTGTGGGACCCCGGTCTTCCGCTGTTGTCACCCTTGTCCCTTGCACACCTTAAATGTCCTCCTTCAGGAGCCACATATAAAGTCTCATGTTCCTCTCAGGTGATTCTGGCCTGTACTGCTCTCTATCTACCTCTGCCCGCCCAGAAACCAACGGCGAACCTCTCAGCACTTGTTTTCAAGCATCTACAACCTATCCGACCAGAATCTCTGTCCCCCTCGCTGTTTTACGAGACCTCCCTCCTACGTTGCCTCGTCTAGTGTGGACAGGCCTCACCGAATCTGTTACCTATTTCCCCCTCCTCTACCTGCTCGTTGCCTACCCTCGCCTCTCTCTCAAACATCGAAGTACCCCCAGCAGTCATCATGAGTGGAAGCGGCGGATTCTACAAGTACAGGTGCAAGTACTTTTACACACACAACTGCACAAATTGGGTATATGTGAACAATTCACCATGTGCCAACTGTCTCGTGAGTCCCCTAGCCCACCTGGGGATCCCATATCCTGCGCGGAGGTAGATCCAGCTGACTCAACGCTTCTTTCCCTAGGCTGAGGGCAGAGATTCCATTGAAGCCCCGCCCCAACAGCAATTCAGGGATATCATAGTTCCCTACTATGACGACAACGGCATGCGGCAAGAGTGCCTCATGGAATTTATTGCCACGGATCCCTTGGGCCTCTACTGGAGCCTCCGGTATAAGGCCCCGGTGCAGGTGGGCCCGACCGTCACCAGCGACACACCGAGGCCCGTCTACCCCTCGGCATAGGCGCAGGCGCGGGCTCGGGATGCTGGCTCCTGCGGCATCTGCTGCTGTGGCTCGAGTCTTCCGACCAGAACACCCCTGTCACGACCTACGGCTGTGCAACCGACTATCCAGCTCACCTAATACCTGAGATGGGAACAACTTCAGTCATGGACCAACCTCTACCCCCTTTTGTCTCTATTTCTCCTTCCTCCATCACCCAACACATTATTGGCACGTCCGGACCGTTTCAAAATGACGACGGTGGATGACAATGGCAACCGGCAAGGAGTGGTGGAGCGGACGTTAGATGCTGGTCAACTATTCGGTGGCGCTCGGATACGACGAGACGACCACTTCAATTCGTGTGTCAAAGCAGCAATAGGGTACTTTCTCATGGGACGACTTGGATGGAGTCAAGTGTGGATACACGTTCCAGGCAGAGTGGCTGTGCTCATACGTGTAAGGCTTGTCAGTTGGAGGGGGAAAGGGTTCCCCGTGGATGTGTTTACGCGAGGCGGCAGGGCGAAGAATGCCTGGGTCTGGTTTTTTTTCCCGGCGTGAACAACGCCGTTGGACACGTGTTTTTGCGGAGTATACGACGACTCTGACATCCCCGGCTATGTGGTCTGTCTATACGGGGGGTTCGGATAATTGTGGTCATGGGCACGACGAATGGAGACTTTTCATGATGAGGCCACGCTAGGAAGGGGGACCTGCCACACGGAGAAGTACTGTGGTAGGAAGCTGCCTGAGCCTACGGCATATGCCGACGGAAGGTGCCGAGATTGTCTGTAAAGCATGGCGCTGGAGGCAAAAAAGTCTGATTCTTGTTTCCTTGTCTCTTTCCAGGGCTCCCGCGTTCAAAAACTCAGTGTCTTTTTTTGGTTTTCGAAGATGGGCGGGCCGGTATAACGTGATCTGATATCCAGGCGCGGCACGGGCAGACAAGATTACTTGGGCGGCAACACCTTGGCTTCCCCACCGGAGAATGAACAGTTGAAGGCTTGTCGTACGACAAGCAGATTTTGAATTTTTGACTGAGGACAATTTGTACATCACTCAGGGGTTCCTTATCTAAAATTGGACAGTTGGTTGGATGGACTCTCGCATCAAGAATACCAGAGTGACGAGGACCAAGAAACACAGCAAGCCAGGACCTGGTTCGAGTGCCGGTGCAGCCCAGGCCAGTCCGCACCTCCCGCCGTCCCGGAAGGCTAGGTCATGTACGCATGCTGTAGATTTGCCATGTGCCGACATCGGGAAACCCCAGGCCAGGACGCGGGCCTTCCTGACGTCCAGATAATCTCGGGGAATCGGCTCCCAGCATCCAGGCGATTCGACGTTGTGTCTCGTCCCGGGTCAGCCACTCCTCCCGCGGATCTATCTTGGGTTGCGAGCCGGGACCGTTGAGAATAAAAAGCCCACCCCTCCCCAAAACTTGGCGCGCAGGAAACAGGGGCCGGGGCCGGGCAGGGCCTCGACTGGGGTCCGCGGCCGAGCTTGTTTGTCCCTGTTGGGGGTGGCGGGTTGCATCCAGGAACAGGTGGAGTTGAGACTTGGTTTACCTGGGTACTGTCCAGAGGGCAGGAGCGTGTGCTATACTTTTCCATGTGCACCTGTGCGGCTGTACCTCGATTGTGGCCGCTTGTGTATACGTAGCCACGCAGAAGACATGTTACACCAACAAGCACCAACACGTCAGATTTGAGACAGCACCGCAAATGGACATGACGGGTAGCTTCCGCGTGCCTGCGGACTGACAGGCAAGCCCACCACAGTAGTTCCAAATCCAATCTGATATACTTCAAATAGTCCAGTGCGCCCACCGTGGCCCGATGGGCCCACGTTTTACGTCGGGGGGGAAGAAAGTAGAGAAAAAAGTTGGAGGCAGGGGGAATTGTGATCTGGCCAGGTCTAGACGTGCCCTCTCTCTTTGGTTGCAACCTGCCGAGCCTGGTAAGGCAACGCGAGGAAAAGCTGTGAGCACCACGTTTCCCCCATGTGGTCTGGATTGCAACGTCGGCAATGGGAGGGTAAGTGAATGACTGGGAAGGCCGGGAAGGGACGCAGGCTGCAAGGTGAAGAATTAAGCGTTTAGACAGTCCCTTCCATTGCGGACCACGCAGCAAGGAACGGATGGGCATCAATCTGCGAAGAATTATACGCGATGCTCAGGCCCAGAGATCAACAGGAGAAGAAACGTCGGTGTGAACAGTCAGTCACAGGCGCTGTCTGCCCCATGCTACGGTCGTACAAAGATCCCGTGGAGGACCCCCAAGACTGCCAACCGTCCAATCCGAGCTTATTCACCAAGACACTCGGTAGCGAGCCGGGAAGGGGACGCTGTGCTCGCTCGACTCGCCCGCAAATTGGGAGGCTTCCCGGGTATGAAACGCCCCACGACCCGAGGGTTCATGTAAAAGTAGGTGGCTGCTGCTGCAGCGCGCGCGGGTATGCACATACATACGCGCACTCTTACATATGCCCGGGGCATCTTCATCTACCGGCAACGTCCTCCCAACAGCCAGCCTGACATGGCGGTGAGGCGAGCTTCGCCGTTGCAGGCGAGATCGAGGCACAGAAACTTTTTTTGAGTTTATATCAAACTTGGTCCCTCAGAACACCTTGATGGGCCGACCAAGATCGCGAACAATACGAGCTTCCACCACGACATTGCCTCGCGCGCTGTTGGATGGCACTGCGATGCTTTCGCTGTGGGGGCTCTGTGGCGGCGGCAAGTGGGCCAGCCGGGCACCGAGATGACCCTATGTCTGGAAACTGCCGCTCGGCTCGTGGCACAACATGCGCCCCTCGCCCAGGTGAGGAGAGGGAGAAGGGGGAGAAGAAGGAAAGAAGAAAAAGGAAGCGCACAACGGCGACGCATGTGCTGCAGGGCGGACCGCCGACACACCGCGCTGCAGTGACAGCTGTCCTCGCTCGGTTGGGGGCTCCGGGAGCTTCATCCATCCATCCCTCGCTCCTCTGGCCTGCGAGCTGCGTCATGCGAGCTTGAATTGAGTTTACCAGGGCCCCGGAGGTCAAACGCGCAGCCCAACTGCAGGCATGGCTGTCTGTGCATACAGTCCGACAGTACAGGCTAGTACCATGTATAGATACATGATCCGTGAAGAAGGGGGGGTAGCATGTCGCCTTTCTCGGAGGCCTGGCCGAGCCACCGACCTGCCCACCCCCACCAACGCAGGTGAGGGAGGGTGAGGTTCCCTTTCACCTCAAAATCCCGTACGGCGCACGGACACAAGCGTACCGTTTGTGTGGAGCATCTTTTTGGTGGGAGGGGGCCAGTGACCCCGAACGTGATTATGCCGTGCAGGCCGCCGCGCAGCCGGGCGTTGTCACATGAGCAACACGGCAATTGTGTGTGTCGATAAGACGCCCACCGTTCGCTGTGTGTGCTGTCCCGACCGAAACGGAGCGACGCTGGCCATTGCGCGTAGTTTAGGAGATGGTGGTAGCATCCCGAGGCTGGTGATGGCAGCAGCCGAGAACAAAAAGCAAAGTTGACACCCCGGGACCCACACACACACGCGCGCACTCGTGCGCACCAGAGTGGATCAGCAAGCCCGGGGCCGTGGACCCACATTGCCTGTCGACAACGCGCCATGCTGGAAACAGCCGTGACAGCCCCAAGATTGGAGGGGATCATCAACACGAAAGAGGTGCCAAGTCCGTCAATGGAGTCGGCCCCGACGGCCACGGCTGACTCCCGACGTCGCTGACAGGTTTTGGACACGGAAGCGGCTGTATGTCGTGCGTCCGCGGTTGGCCGAAACGGGCACGTCCGGCCGCACGACGTCGTTCGGGCGATACCATCAGGGCGAGGCGGTAGTGTGGGAAGGCTGGATGACATGCATGCTCAACCAAACTTGCAGCCGTTGAAATCTCGCGCACGGTTGTGGGGTGGTCACGAAACGCCCTGGGTGTGGTCCACACCTCTGTCAGACTTGCATGGAAACGGTGTAGGGCTTAGACTGTTGACAAGACGTCTCCGACTTGTCAATCCTTCCTATCTCATCGCCATCTGAGACCGAGAACCGCAGTCCAGGCGGAGACCAGCTGGGGGCGGAGTGTCTCGAAAGCAGATCGTATTTGATCCCCTCCACCTGGTCGGGAGTTCGTAAAGGGCTGACATACTCGCTCGCCCGTCGGCAACCCGTCGTCGATAGCCGGAATCGGGATACAATGGACGGAGGAGAGGAGCCCACAAAGCAAGCGAAAGTCAATGTGTGAGAGAAAGTTGGAAAAGCGGACAAGTTCTCGTTCTAGGTATGATCAACATAGGTAGTGAGTCAAGACCGTCCTCGCTCTCCGGTCCAACATCTTCGGGTGTCAAGAGCAGGAGCATCTGTGGGGAAGAGGCGGGAGAGGGGACGGTAGAGCTCCAGGACAGCCTTGGCTGAGGGAGGAAGTCACGAACGCGTTCAAGAGTGCCTTCTACATCCGGAAAATGCGAAGAAACGGAAAGATGGGGCAAGAACCTGAGGATGAGACAGTAATGCAGGCAAACGTGAGCGTGCGCACTTCCACACCAAATGCCATGGCTTGGCCGAATATCATCCACATAGCTGAAAGTCAGCGTCGTGGAATTGAAAGGCGCCACAAACAGGACGCGCAGCCACAGGAAATTATAAAGAATTGACTTGGCTGATGTTTTCCATTTAACAACAAATCATATTTACCAAAACACAGTGAGCCTATGCACCATATCCAATTAACCAAATCCCCAAACGCCAATGCCCTGGGCCTTTGCTTTCTTATTGTCTCTTCAATCATCATCACACATCATATCCATTGGGCCTGCCATCACACCCAGCTCATCAAGCAGACATGGCCGCCACCAGCAGCGTCAGACCAAGCCCCCAGCTCACACTCTTCCACCAGCTCGGCGGCGTCAGAGCACCCGCCGCGCTGCCCAGGCCATAGGGGCCCTGCAATTGGAAGGTGACGTTCTGAACTATGCTCGCGTTGTAGCAGTTCCCGTTGACGATGTCCAGGTTGGTCAAGTCGTCTGGCACGTTGAAGAACATGTATTGGTTCTGATTGAGACCGTTGAATCCCTTGGTGTTGTACGGGAACAGGTCGCTGTCGTCCGTGGAGCTAGTGTTGCGCAGGAAGATGCACTGCACCTGGTTCGGGAACGTGGTAGCCAGCTCGGGGTAGTCAGACATGATGTCCGAGTTGGACGTATCCCCCACGAGGATGAACTTGCGCTGCGGGAAGGTCTCAAAGACCTTGGTCAGCAGGAACTTGCGGATCGACAGTGTCGCCGAAACATCGCTGAAATTGAGCGGCCGGGTGTCGAAGGAGCCCAGCGGGTAGGTCTTGTAGATAAAGTCCATGTAGTTCTTGGTCACCTGCTCTGGCGTTGTCGTGAGGTAATGGAAGTGCAGATTCTGGATCGACTTGGACCAGTTGGCATAGATCTCGGGCATGTTGTCCCATGGCGTGAAGGGACGGGCGAACGAGTTGAGTAGGCCCTCCTTTGGGTCGTAGATCTTTGTGACGCGAAGGATGTCGTCAATGTCCTAATAACTTTTTGTTAGTATTCTTGACGGGCATCACTGCTGTCAGGAGGCGTATCATACCGAGATAATGGTGATACCGGTCGGGGGAACCAGGTATGCTGTAGCGTTGCCCGTCGTCTCGGCACCCCGGACCCAGAGATCCAGCACCTGCAGCTGATCCGTCTCGTTTCCGGGCAGTAGATGACCGCCATTTGGCCCCGTGGTGTTCTGCAGGATCACGAAGCTGTCGAAATCTCCCTGATCCGTCGTGTTGAACGGCATGGTGATATTCTGTGCTCCGCCGGCTGCGTTAATCGCACCGCTATCCGTGTTGGGGTCAACAGTCGCGTCGTTGACGATGTCGATGATGACCTGCTCATTGTCCTGTTGCACGATGAAGATCTCGCTCGTCAAGTTCCGCGCCTGGTTCTGCTGATCCTCGGGCAGGCTCTCGATGTCGACGTCAATGAGGAAGACGTTGGCCAGGTCGTTGAGTTTCTCCCGCGAGATGTTGGGTTGCTTGAAGATGTTCCCGTGGATCCGCATGTTCCACCCCTGATCCGTCCAGTTGGCGTACGGCGGCACGTTGAGTGCTTGTGTCGGCGACGCATCGAGGTCGCTGGAGGAAATGCCCAGGCTGGACTCGACAGCTGTGCCGGTTGGCAGGTCATTGAAGAACTGCGGCACGCCCGACGCTACAAAGCTGGAGACACCGGAGCCGAGGGACGAGAAGACCGAGTTCAGGTAGCCCCCAAAGTTGATGTCGCGGCCCTCAAGGCGTTCGAGCGCCCGACGGTCAAGAGATGGGGGAGGAGTGATCATGGGATGGGCGGCGGCCACGGGGTTGGGGGCCGCTGCTGCCAATTGCGCGCACGCGAGCATGGCCCCGAGAAGGGAAGTCCTTGAGAACGCCATGGTGTAGCCGAGGATGACTGATGAGGTCACTAAGACGGGCCGAGACAGGTCAATCGTTGAGATCTGGCACCCAATTGATAGAAATGCTTGCGACCAGCGTCGGTCGTCCTCAATAAATGTGCTGACGGTCAACACGACGATCGCGAAGCCAGTTCACCGCGGGATGGGAAGGGGAGATGGAGAAGGTGTGTCGTCAGGGCTGCAGGGACTGTTGGCCGTGGGTCCCGACTCCCTTTTTCTCTGGGGCCTGGGCCAACTTTACCCAGCGTATCCGGGTCGACTAGAGCGAGTGACGGCTAGGCTGTTGTCATGGTGGTGTTGTGTTTCAAGCTTGGTTGAAGCTTAACTCCCTGCTGGCGGCATGACGTCAAACTGCCCCTTCTGGATTTCGGCAAGCCCATTCCAGTCTTCTCATTCGCCGCCGCCGCCCTCTAGCGGCCCCTTCCCTGGCGGCCAGAACCAAGGAATCAAGGTAGCGTCGCATCAACAAGCCCGAGGAGGAATCGAGGCTGAATCCCCCGTGTGGTTGCCCAGCTAGCCAGCTAGCCTAGCTCCCGAAATTGAGCAGCCTAGGCATGTGTGTTTGTTACCCAGCCCAATGGGATTTGGTGTTGGATTGGATTGGATTGTATTGTATTGTCTTGTGTATATTATCTGTGGTTGTCTTGTCTTTTGTCTTCTGTAGGTTCATCTATTCAGGGTAAGCCTCCTGGTTTGTACTCCCCCGTGTGTGTCTCTCTCTCATGTCTGCTTCCACTCTGCTCTTTCCATAACGTCCAAGTCTAAACGCCGACCTGGGCCGGCATATCCCTCACTCGTGATGGTCGAATCGAATTGTTGTAGTATCTAGGCCACCCATACGCCGGATCCTCAACCGGGGGCTCCTCTACTGGGGCCGCATAGCCAAGGAAAGACCTCGGGTGAGGCACGTGTGTCAGAAAGAGCACAATCACAAAGGTAAACGTCATCATGGGCAGTGGCCAAGGCGTGTCGAAGAAGCTGTGCAGGCTCGTGGCGTTGGTGGACAGTGTCGTGACGAACATGAGCGCCAGCCCGAGCACGCCGATGAACACGGAGCGCAGGATGTTGAACGGCGTCCAGCCCTCCCTCTTGGACGCCGCGTGCAGGAGCACCAGGAGGATCACCAGTGTGCCGGCCGCGAGGAACGCGTAGACGAAGACGAGGTTGAACATGCGCGTCGTGGCCTCAAACGCCTCTGTCTGGACGCTGGAGGCATCTGTCCTCTCAGTCGGATCCCTTTCGAACGGTTCGAGCTCGAAGTTGCTGAATATTGTGTCTATGGTAGCTGAGAAGAGCTCCACCAGGTCGCCTTGGAATTCGCGGAGCGAATCTGCGAAGGCGCCGCTGGATACGAACGACTCATTGGCGTGGCCGGCCCTGTTGGAAAGCTCATCCCAGAGCTGTTGAGGGAGGCCAGATACGTTCTTCAGGGTTTCCATGACGCCTTCAGTCCCTGATGTTCCATCTTCCTGCGCAGGGTACGTCTCAACGAATTTCGTGACAGTCTCGTTCAGCTTGGAGGCGACCTCTTGGCTCGTTGGCACGACCGGCAGGGTAGACAGGACGTTGAAGATGTCGGCCGCAGACTGCCTGATGAGCTCCAGCAGCCTCCACCAGATGATGAATTGGTTCATAGCCTCCATTACCAGGAGAAGAGCAAAGTGGAAGGGCAGGTGGAGAAGGGCCCAGGCGGTTTGGGGCCATGAGGTCATTCTGTTAGGATGCATCCAGTCGAAGTAAATCTGGAAAATAAGGTACACCATGGCTATGCCGGAGATGAAGATGAGCAGCATCTGGGGGCCTGAACAGATTGGAGACGACCCAGTCAGCACGGAACTTGTATTTTTAAGCTGCGGAAAGGCAACTTACTCCATGACATCCAACTGTTCTGAGAGTTTCGCTCGATGCTCGTCAGGTCGCGAGCAAGATTAATCACCCCTTCTCCCAGCACGACGAGCGTGAGCTGGCTGAGCCTCTCGGGCAGGTGGCTGCCCTCAAAGCTGACCACACGAGACATCATGGCGACGATGAGGCTCGCAACGATCTCAAACGTGGACACAACCATCCAGGCAACATAAGCCGGGCTGTTCTCGTGGACAAAGAACGCCGCCGACACGATAGCATACAGGCTAGCAGCCAGGACGTGGATGGCAAGGACAGCGACGAGCCCGGCGCGGCCCTGCCCGAAATACCTGGTCTGCCAGAGCACAATCCCATACTGACCCGCCAGAACCAGTCTGGAGAAGGCAAGTACGAGGGACAGCGAGGCGAAGACGCCACGGGTCTGCTCGGATGGGTCGAAGAAGGGCGCGGCCTGGACGAAGACGAGCAGGACGCCGAGCTGTATCGCCCTGGTGAGCCGCTCGACGACGCTGTCCTCGAGAAACCGGACGTCGTAGGCCACCACCAGGAACCAGGTCGTCCACAGCAGGAAGATGTACTGCAGGAACGAAGCCAGCTCGTCCCGGGTGGTGATCTCGTGCGCCGACGTGAAGACGTTGAGGGTGGCAACCACCCAGAGGTCGTAGAACAGCTCGAGAATCGAGGAGGTCTCGCGCTTCCTGAACCGGGGCTGCTCGTCCGCGAGTGTCACGCTGCTGTCTGGACGGGGGTTGAATTTGTCGTCGTCATCGGCGATGGCAGACTTGGGCGTGTCTTTCTCGTCGAGCCGGCTGCCCAGCCAGCTGATCTTGTTGGCACGGAACTGGATGACGCTCTGTCTGACGCTCTGAATGCGGGCGCCCCGGGGACTGCCAGGAATCTGGAGCCGCAGACTGTCCCTAGAGTCCTTGGGGTCCTCCATCATCTCTTCACCGGGAAGTAGAAGTTATCATGAGGGGTGTGATCAAGAGGGGCTGAGGTATGGGACGTTGGGTTTGGCCTTTCCGCTGTTGGGAATGGATGGATCTTTGAGGGTGCCCTTTGAGGACGACAGGTTCCCCTAAACCCGACTCATCGCTCATCAAGATCAACCGAGGATTGTGGTTACATCCCATCCGTCTCGACGTCGATCGGCACAAAGTCGTAGCATTCGTATCTATCTGCCGGTGGGGCCGGATTGTAAGCTGAGCCACCCAGTCAAATATGGAACACGCAAGCTAACTTACTTCTATAAGCTTTCGCAAGTGAACAGTCGTCACCAGTCTGAACTCAATGTCTATGCTTGCCTGAAGGGCATTTTCAATATCCAAAAGGCTTGGCAAAGCCTTTTAATAAGGCTGGCAAAATAAAGTGCATCGGAAAGGCGACAAACCGTGAAGGTTGGATTGTGCGGCTGAGGCTTTCACAAGCAAATTGGTAGCATGAGATCAGCATCTCTGTGTGGGTCGCATCACCGGCACGGAGCCGTAGGCGGCGGCCCGCAAAGTTGGGATGTTTCAACCCATATTTGGGACAGAGGCGTGAGCTGGCGTGAGCTGGCGTGGGGGTCCACAATTCACGGGCGGCAGTGAGGCTCGTGTGCTGGGAGGCGACATGATAAGTTTGCATGAGGACACCCTCAGCGGTTTCAAGGCGAGATCCGCCGAAAGCTTGACCGCTGTAGGGCGGGAAATACGGATGGGTCTCTGCGAATGGGATTCGCCCCTTTTCGTCCCATTTTGGGCGCAAAGCTTGTTTCCACGATACTCAGCCGCGCGTGCATGCTTCGGAGAATTGTTCCACTTTACACGGACAATGCAGGACTAGAGCAACGGGAGCTTAAACAACGACGGTGATGAGCCTAGAACATGTATGTCCCAGCCTCACATGCCAGGAGAACACGCATACGCAGGCATACGCAGGCATACGCAGGCATACGCAGGCATGCGCAGGCATACGCAGGCATGCGCAGGCATGCGCAAGCATACGCAAGCATACGCAGGCAGGACAACAAGCAGTTCACTCACCGATGACACTCAATCCCGGACGGGCGAGGCGCATTAAATTACTGTCAACATTTCCGACCTCTGTCTAGACCTGCTCGACATTGATTTGAATTGGCTGCATAAAATAAGAATTGATAAGTTGTATCATCTGGAGTGCAAGTGATTGTCCGATATTCGCTACACCAACTTGGCTATAGATCACAATTCTTGGCGGAGCAGTCTGCTACCGGTTTCAATGTGCTGAGTCAACCACAAGCTTCCCACCACAGCTGTGTTGCTTGGTGCACAGAGTAAGGATTTGGCCGTTCGGAAAGGCCGTGCTCAAATTCCGTAGGTCCGAGGGCAGTCGAAATCAAGATCGGCGAGTATGCCACTCTGTTCTTCATTTGTGCAAGCTTCCTGTACTCTGGAAGAGGCAGACGCCTTGAGAATGCACCTTGCGCATTCTTTTCGCCGCAGATCGGGCAGCAGCTATTTGCAATCATTGAACAACGGTTCGTATTCAGGACCCACATACAGCACATGGTTTAAATAATTTTGTTAAGTTTACCAGTACACGTTGCCCCAAAACAGATGTCGTATTGTATTCACAGCATCATACCCTATGCATAATTTCCGTGTGATATGATTTTCGAAATAGCTTTTCACGGAGCAGTCATACAAAATTAAACTGGACAGTTTCCCACATCCATCCCAGAAGGGCAATCTTACTGATTTTCTACGTATCGTCGTGTGCTGGACAAACCTTTGGGTCCTAGAGCAAGTGCACTTGCTTCAACCCAGCATCGGTGGATAACGAACCACACAAGATGGCCCGCTGCTGTGTTTGGGACTTGCGGGTAATTGTTATCTTCCGTGGAGAGCTCATTGCTGTCCATCTCAGGGATGAAACAGCACCTTGACTCACTTTTACTCTCCGGCGCTACGCCCGCCCTTGACACAAATTCAGGGAGCCGGACCGACCTGCATGGTGATCAGTGCTGCAGTCTCAAGTCGCGTTCCAGAGGTACATATGGATGTACATAAACTCAACACCCAAACCTTCTTGGAAGTTCTATGCTCAGTGATGCGTGTTCATGCTGAATTACGAATTGGTTAAGCGTAGCTGGGAGTGCCCGAGCCGTGCGAGGTGCGCTCACAGCGGAGCTTACTCAAGGTTGGGTAATTCTGCAATATGTTTCTCGTGCAGGGATTCGTCAATTAATGTACCACAATGTATGTCGCTAATGTGATCGATGATGAGGTTATCACGAGCGTAGAGGCCGAGCCCAGTAATTTTCGCTTTCAATTTATCAGACTTCATTCTAAGCATACAGAATCTAATATAAGACAGATCGACTGTAAAAAGTGAGAAAAGAGAAGAAGAGAGGAAGAGAAAAATACAAGGAAAAAAGATAAAACATACAACACCGGGTATTCGCTGGTCGTCACCGACCCAACTACTAATCCAGCGGTTACCAGCTTGTCTATGGGAGAGCGGACGGGATCCCGAATTTTCTGGTACCTATGGTCGTATGTGGTTTGTTAGAATGTTTGCCGGTATATATACCACGTGCAAAACCTTATATTAGATTGATTCGAAAGGCAAATTCTCTGAGTAAAGCGTCTGATGATTATTATGCCCAATACTACCAGAGGGCTTAACAGAACTCCAGGGATGACAATCAAACCGGGTTAACTTACGTACATTGTGTAGTAAGTTAGGATCTTTGTATTCCCCTGGACAAGATTGATTGTTTACTTTCTTTGACCAACTCATGATCTCTCCTGATGCTCCGTGCTTGGGTTCGGAGTCCTAGTACTGGCGACGATGTATCACAAATCACAATGATAGCATTTTTCTCTTTTCTTATTTAGACCGGTTTCCTTGTACCCATGAAAACTGAGTAGTTGACAGTCAGGATTCTTTTTGTACTTGGCTTTGTCTGGATGAGCCTGAGGCTATCATGCTTCTAAGTTCCTGTTTCGGTTGGTATTGGCACCACAGTAGACGGTCTCCAATGAACCTCGACTTGGTCTTGAACGATGAATGACTCTGGCCATAGCGTTCTGCGTCGTAAAAGGAGACAAAGTCCAAGACGAGCATGTATCTGAGCCCACGTTGAAAGTGCCTCCAGCATTTAATATAAAATCGCAGTCAATCACCCAGGTTCGATTTGGCTCTGTTCTAAACACAAACGCCCAGCGGCAGACTCATTTTCTATCACAAGAGCTACATTATCTCAGGCATAGTTATCCTATATTCTTCCGACGACCCTTTCTACCCACTCGATCCGAACACATCTTATCCCGTCGTCTGATCCACCATGTCCCGGGAAAGGGCGAACGAGTGCAGGAACCAATACACCAAAGACACCAAGATTGTAGCCATATTCCTCAGAGATGAAGGAGGGAAATTCGCGTGCGAAAAGACATGGCTTCAACCCCCTGAACCGGATGATGACCGCTGTTATATCCTGTCTCTCTATAACTTTACCCGCATCGCCGACTACCTGGTCCAAAAGAGCGCTTTCTCGGTTCCAACACACATCATGGACGCTGTGGACAGGGTTATCAAGCTGCGAAGCGAGTGCAACCGCATACACGAGAAGCTAGCTCCCGAAGAGATTGCGGCAAATGAGAGTCACAAGTACCCTATCCGGAAGTTCCAGGAACTTCGCGAGACTCTTCTCCCCAAGTCGTCATCCGGATCAGCTTGTTCGAGCGCTGGAATGCAGAGACTACCTGGTAAGCATTAACCTGCTCGTTGTGCCGCGATATCAGGCTTTATTGCAACGGAGGAAGGATTATCTTCAGATTTCTGACAGCCGTTTCGCAGACATGAACGATCAAAATGCGGCCAGGGAACATGCTAGCCTTGCAACAGTAGCCCCCAAGTTCTCATTCCTCGTGGAAGGTCTGAAGCGTATACGACAATCTGTTCAGCTGTGCTGGTACAGGCGCAAGGCCGGTGTCAACGACGGAGACAGTGTCTAATCTGCGACCTCAAGTCTGTGAAGGCTTTCGCTGACGAGGATGATTTGCGATGCCTGCCTGTATCATGGGCATGCCAGCATGAAGTAGCGAGTCGCTTGGGCATGATTCCCAGGTTGCAAAAGGATTTACATGGCTCGGATTCGTTACCATGGAGATGTAACCTTGGAAATTGCTGGGTGGGCTCACAATGCCTCTTCTTTCCCTTTGTCCCATTTTGTTCTCTTTCCTTTTTTCTTACCCACGGAAGATTGTTCAAATAGATTGTCTTCGAGTCCACAACCTGGAGATGGTGGAGTTCTTGGAACGCCGCAATGTATTTTCTCATCAAAGGGGATTTGCTTAACTATCTCGTATTTCTTTTCGTTCTTATTTGTTGATAGAATTATCAGTGTTTACAAAGTCTCCCAGCAACGCGGTGATAGCCTATCAGAGTCAACTCAAATACAGCATACACACTGACTACAAGACGTCTCTTGTGAATGTCGTGACAAATAGCAGAGACGGCTCACTCTATCAGTAGGAACAGTTATGAGCACCCCAAAAGAGTCTGTTTTAAATAGAGCTTATGTGTGAGTACTAGGTATTCTTCAGTCGCTTCCATGTCATAGTAAATTTGCTTAGCTTTGGGTACAAATGATTCCAAAAAGACTTATCAGACTTAAAGCGCTTCAGCCAAGGTCGACGAGACTTGGATATTCAGATCAAAAACATCTACAAACATTGATATATACATGCCACACATACATCTCCACCATTGACGCATGTGTAGTTTATAACCAATGATAGCGAATAGGTCCATCCCTATCTCACACCTGCACGTAGCGGATAATGAACTCCGGGGAGTCATACCGGTCCCAGCTCTCCACAAGGTCCCTGTCCGCGGCGATCTTGAGCGCAAAGATGCTAAGCCTGTATCGCCCGGCCGGTGCCCACGAGCCATCGGCGAGGCTGCCATCCCAGGGGCTCATCCATCCAATAGGCCTGTGGTACGTGAGCGGATATCCAGCAACGTTGCCAAGAGTAACCACCCCGAGGCCATTGTCCTCGGCGCCCGGGCTGGCGGGGTCGACGGGGGCGGCCTCGATGCGGACCTCGGAGCTGCCCATGACCAGCCACACCGACTGATCGGGCAGGGCACCCACGGGCAGGACCAGGTCGGAGGTGTTGGAGGGCGGCTGGGCCCAGTCCGGGTGGGCGGCCGGGGCGGGCAGCTGGAAGGTGGTGTTCGCGGGCACCTCGGGGTTCGTCTCGTCGTCGCTGCGGCTGAAGAAGAGGCGCTGGGAGGCGAGGACAGTGGCGTTCCTCATGGAGCCCGCGACGCCGATGTACGGCAGCGAGAGAGCGATGTCGCCGCCGTCGCCGTCGGTGCCGTTCAGGGCGACCCAGCCCGAGTACACGGGTAGGGCGACGGCGTCGAGGCCCTTTGGGGGCACCACGCTCACGCGGACCTCGGACGTGTCGTTGGGATCGAGGGTGAACGAGGTTGGCTCGAAGGTCAGTGTCGCGTACACGGTGTCCACGGCCGGCGAGCTGCTGCGGTATATCTCGAAAAGGGTCGTGGCTGTGAGGGCCGGGACATGAGACAGGTTGTAGGTTGCCGGGGTGTCTCCGACATTGGTGACGGTGAAAGAAGCCTCTGAGAGGTTGTCGGTATCATTGAACGACAGGCTGGCGACACTGAGGACGGACGTAGCATAGGCCGCGTCGAAGGCCTGGACCATACCGGCACCCTGCTGCGGAACTGGACCGAGGGCCAGTTCGCTGTTGGCTTCACCGTAATTCTGAGACTTTGCTGGCTTTGCTGTGGATGCGAGAAGCCTCTTGATCAGGTCTGGATCTTTCGTCCCTCGAGCCTGTCATCCGTCAGCAAGCAATAACACCTGGCAACAGCATGCAAACCTTCAGATCTTGCCACATACCTGGGACACGAGAGAGACGATACTCGCCACCAAGGGCGTAGCCATCGATGTCCCTGACGCAACCGCGTATGAGCCAAGGGCGACCGGCCAGGTGCTCAAAATCCCAGCGCCAGGCGAGCCGAAACTCGGGGCCAGCTTGAGCTCAAAGGTAGGGCCCCAGCTGGTGTAGGCGGACACCCGCCCTGGGCTGTCTGCTCCCTCGCTCTGGTACGAAGAGATAGACATGACCCCGTCTCCAGTGCTCGGGGTGCTGATGCCGAACAGGCCTTCAGAACCACCGACCTCGTTGCCAGCAGCAAAAGTACACGGGACCCCGGCGTCTACGATCCTTGAGACGGCAACAGCGAAGGCATCTCCAGCCCACCCGTTAGGCCCGCCGACGGACCCTGTGATGATGTCGGACCCGTCCTCAAAAGCTTGGAGGGCGGCTGCCAGGAGAATATCACCAGTGGTCACGCCAGGACACCCAAAGGTGCGGTACATGCCGAGCTTCACACCGGGAGAGGCTCCCGTGAATCCCATGGGGTTCTCCGCTGCTGCGATGATGCCAGCCACGTGTGTGCCGTGCCCTTGACAATCATCAAACGGATCGCCGTCAGGGACGGGAGCACTGGTGCCATCGAAGGTGTCACCCACGAGATCTGCCCCATACTCTACCAAGCAGCCAGGGCCAAAACAGCCCCCGAGGGCGGGGTGGGTATAGTCAATGCCGGTGTCCACGATACCGATGCGGAAGCCCTCGCCGGTGAAGCCCTTGGCACGGAGCTTGTCGACCTGCGTAAGGACGTGAGGCGGCCAGGAGTCGGTCGAGTTGGCCTGGCGCTTGAACTTGGACGGGGGATTGTCCTTGCCCGTCCAGGTGACGTCCAGCTTGGGCACGGAGATCAATGGGACGGCCCACAGCTGCTTGACCTGGGGCAATGCGGCGATCCTGTTGGCTGCCTCATTGTCGGGGCCATCAACCTGGAAGGACACGCCTCTGAAGACCTTGGACTGGAGGTTGACACGCTGGGAGACCCCAGAGACACCTGCTTCAGCCTCGATCTGGTCGAGGAGGGCGGTGGCGTCCTACGAGGGGGTCAGATCAAGTTGTACTCTGGATGTGGCCATGGACAGTACCTGGTCGTCGGCGAGCTCGACAATATATGCGCCTGGAACGTTTGTCTTCTCGAATTTGGGCGCAGTGTCGTCCCTTCTGGAAGTAGAGGCACGGGCAATGGCGATGAGGCCAGCCAAGGCGGCAAGGGAGGTTTTCCAGACGACCATGATGAAGTGAACAGTCTAATTTCCACAAAAGAGAGAACCTCAAAGTCCTGTGTTCCTGATCCGACCCGGACCAAGGCTTGGGGACCGCATTGTACCTGCATATCCGGCTGTTTTATAAATCACTGGCTTATACGGTCTTGAGGGGGCCAAGGGAGCACTCCCGGGGGACATGACTATCTACGTTGCATCGAATGCCATCAAGATGCTGTGAAGGGAGCAGTTTCCCCCGCCAGAGCAGCCAGATCCGACATGCAGACGGATAAGACAGGTTGGATGCGGGGCGATACGAGGCCGACTGAGGGCATTTGAGCAAGTTTGGGCCCCGCGTCGACGAGGCTTGGGTGCCCCGCGGACGGCGGAATTGAGGATTTCCCATGCCACGGTCGAGATAGGGGATCCTCCGTGTGGTGGCAGCATCAATTGAGGCTAGTGGTGCAACGGCCAGTTGTATTCCCGGGGGAAATCAACGACGGGCGAAGGGGTTGAGAAGGGAAGGTGGTATTAGGCGGATGGTGAGATATCGCCCAGGTTGGCGCACTCGGACTGCATCGGGCCCAGCGAGCAGTAAATGCAAGAGGGAGACAACAGTGAGCAGCCCATGCGGTTCACAGTGGCTGATGAGGCCAGAAGGGCCAGTATATAGCCATGGCCAGCCCGCCAGCTCCAAGGTCGCGAGTGGAGGGAGGAGCGTCAAGAGCGGAAATATCGGCCTACCGAGGAGCTTGTCGGACCGGTTGGGCACTTGGCAGCCATCATCATCACCTGAGTGCGTTCTTCTCGACGCCGCGTCTCCGGGTCACTTGGGCATTCCATGCGAGCAAGTGGGCCTTTTCTGAGTGTTGGTGTGTCGAGGTTTGTAGCAGATGGAGTCCAGACGGTCACTTGACGGGAGATGGGGTGGGCTGTTGACAAAGAGTCGTAACAAAGTGTTGTGGTCTAGAATCACCTTTTTGGTACATTACCTGGGTACCTAGGGACGCTGGGTACAAAGCAGACTGTGTCAAGATCCGTACCTGACCCCGTACCCTGGGGCCCCGGACTGCAGTGGGACCCCTACCCCCTGTCGAGGGACCGCGAATTGAGGAGCTCTGACCTGATTTTCTCGTCGCACGCCCTCGGCCCTGGTGCACGTGAACCCCTCCAGCTCGACAGCAACCAGCGATCATCACCAGATCTCTCTCAAGTTCTCCGCGGGGGACCTTGCTTCATAAATTGGGCTGGCCTGGCCTGAGGAAAAAGAAAAAAGAAAAGAGAAAAGGAAAAAAGGATAGCACCCAATGCCCACGGCCACACGCAGCACCACGCGCCCAGCTCCCCTCGCCGCAAGCCCATGACACCATGAAGACCGCCCGGCGGGCTTTCACATGCCTGCGATGCCGCATCTCGCAGTCACAACCACATCTGCGAACACAGACACCGGCCCAGCTCCACAACAACACACACCCGCGCAGGCCCTTCCACGCCTCGTCGCGCCTGCGATCCGATCAGTCGCTCGCCGCGGGCAGGCCGACCATCGCGCCCAAGCCCACCGTTGACATCAAGCACATCCGCCAGAACCCGGCCCTGTATGAGCAGACCTGCCTCGAGCGCAACTACAAGGCCCAGGCCTCGTACCCGGCCCGCATCGTCGCCCTGCATGACGAGTGGCAGGCCCGCCAGCGCGACGGCCGCGCCCTGCGCGAGCGCTCCAACCTCGTGCGCCGCCACATCGCCAACCCGGCCTCGGTGAGCCCCGGCGAGGACGACGGCGAGGGCGGAGCCGCCCTGGCCGCCGCCTCGCGCGACGAGCTGCTCGACGAGGCCCGCCGCCTCAAGCAGCAGCTCGCCACCATCGAGCAGGACGAGGACCGCCTGCAGGCCGAGATCCAGGCCCTCGCCCTCGCCCTGCCCAACCTCACCGGCGACGACGCCCCGCGCGGCGACCGCCCCGCCGTGCTGAGCTACATCAACGACCACCCGGAGCCGCACCCGAGCTCCTCGGACCGCGTCTGGCGCTCCCACGTCCACATCGGCTCCGAGCTGGGCATCCTCGACTTCGCCGGCGCCGCCACCAGCTCCGGCTGGGGCTGGTACTACCTGCTGGGCGACGGCGCCCAGCTCGAGCACGCCCTGGTCAGCTACGCCCTCGACACCGCCCGCCGCTACGGCTGGGCCCAGGTCAGCCCGCCCTCGGTCGTCTACAGCCACATCGCCGCCGCCTGCGGCTTCCAGCCCCGCGACCAGCACGGCGAGACCCAGGTCTACACCCTGGGCCAGACCGCCCGCGACAGGGACAAGGGCCGCCCCGAGCTCAGCCTCGCCGCCACCGCCGAGATCCCCCTGGCCGGCATGCGCGCCGACTCGGTCATGGACGAGTCCGACCTGCCCAGCCGCCGCGCCGCCGTCAGCCGCTGCTACAGGGCCGAGGCCGGCGCCCGCGGCGCCGACACCAAGGGCCTGTACCGCGTGCACGAGTTCACAAAGGTCGAGCTGTTCGCCTGGACCCCGCCCGACCCGGAGGCCGCCGCCGAGGTCTTTGACGAGATGCTCGACATGCAGACCGAGATCCTCGGCTCCCTGGGCCTGCACTGCCGCATCCTCGAGATGCCCACCGCCGACCTGGGCGCCAGCGCCGCCCGCAAGAACGACATCGAGGCCTGGTTCCCCTCGCGCGCCCGGCGCGACACTTCTGCCGCCAAAGGGAAACAAGGGGCGGCCGAGTCGGCCGACGGCGCTCAAGGGCAGGAGGACGAGGAGGGCTGGGGCGAGGTCACGTCCGCCAGCATCTGCACCGACTACCAGACGCGCCGCCTGGCGACGAGGGTCCGAATCGGCGGCTCCAATGGAAAGATGACCTACCCCTGGACCGTCAACGGGACCGCCCTGGCCGTCCCGAGGGTGCTGGCCGCCATACTGGAGACCGGCTGGGACGAGGGCAGCATGACCGTCGCCATCCCCGAGGTCCTCCGGCCGTGGATGGACGGGAAGGAGACGATCAGTCCCAAGACCCGCACTCGCTAGTTTCCCAGGCCTGTGGTCGAACCCGGACTGGTGAGGAGGTTATTGAGAGATGTAGAAAGCATGTACAAGGATAGGATGTACCACAGCATAGCAGACACGCTGCTCCATCATCGCATCACATTCATCACTCGAGAAAATAGCATGACCGACAGTCACATTATTGCAGCATCACAGCATGAGTAACGCTATCTTATTGACCCAGTGGGCCTCGACTATCTACCTAATATTTGGAGGAGGAGGTATTAATTGAGACAAAATACCATGCCGTGCCTCCTTCGCTCCAGTCGTCCAAGTTGTTGCTGGTGGATGGAGTCGCTGTGGACGTCTTCATCAAAGGAACAGAGAGGAAAACCAAACACCCTAACACCCAGCTTATGTTCGAAATCCATACAATCCTCGTGACGTCGTACAAGAACAAAAGGGACCGTTCTGCCACAACGCACTCCCTCATCGGTTGCTCGCCCCATCCTAGTCCAGAGCCCCCGTTTCCGATTCCACCAGTCCGTCATTCCGCATCGTAAATATACCGCGTCACTCGTTCATCCTACAGACTTGCCTAGCCCTCCAGCAGAGCGGCCTGACCCCCAACAGAGGACGCTCCATCGTCTATCGTACTCGTCGCGCCAAGACCATTCTCGCTCTCAGAGCCGCTCACAACACTGTCGGTGACCAGCGAGCTACCCACCGCACTCTCTGTCCAGTCGCTACCCGAGTCAGAGTACGTATCATAAGGGTCCTGCTCCTCGGTGCGTGCGTCCGTGTACTCCGATCCCGTCACCGAGCCACTGCGCACACTTGACCGCCGTAGTGTCTCCGCGTCACTCTGGTCGCCTTCCCGCCCATCGGCCTCGCTACCACCAGAGACAAGGCTCCCGGTGCCGGCCTCACTAAAGTCCTCACTCAGGGCGCTACCACCGTCGACGAGGCTCTCGGTACCTGGATCGCTCCAGTTGTCGCTCAGGGTACTGCCGCTGAGCTCCGACGCGCCGACAGCGCCGCCGCCGCCGCCGCCCACAAGGACAACCTCCCCGCCGGGATGCTCGCTGGCAGGGGTCTCATCAAACCCTTCCTCGTCGCTCTCTCTCAGAGCCACGACGTCCATGTTGACATTCTCCTTGTCGCCCTCATCACCTGCGTGGAGGTCACCATAGCCCTTCTTGCCGGCGTTTGTCCGTCCGTTCCAGCTGGACTTCCGCAGGGCCCCCGCGCCAGTGAGCGTCTTGACACTCTGACTCCTCTTGAATCCAGCGCCGCCCGTAATCGCCGCGGCATTCAGGCCTGGCTGCTTGTTAAGCTGACTGAGCGACAAGATGCGGCGGGTCTGCTGTGGCGGTTGGAGGCTGCTGCGCTTGGAGTTCACCGCAGTCTTGAAGGCCGTCTGGTGGTGGCCGCCAGACTTGGAAGGTGCCACCGGCTTCTCCTCGGGGATGCTGTCCTCGGCGGGCTTTTGCTTGGAGGGGACCCGCTTGCGGCTCATGATATCGCGCGTCTCGCGAGCCTTCTTGCTCGACTTGGCCATGAGCAGGATCCTGCTCTGGTCCATCACGCCCTCTAGGATGCGCCGCTCCAGTCCCTCGGCCCGGGATTCCATTTCGTGGAGCTCCTCCCGGCGCAGCTTAAGTGCGGTCTCCAGAGAGGAGACGTCACCGGTGAGCCGGACCTTCTGTCTAACAAGACTCTCCTGCTCGACCTTCAACCCGGCAATGCTCTCGCGTAGGCGGTCCTCCTCCATCTGGAGGTCCACGATGGTCACTTCCGCCTGGTCCTTCTGGGCGAGCCTCCGCTCCAGCGCAACATTTGTCTCGTGGAGGTTCTTGACCGTCTCCTGGAGCGTCTTCTCCATGTCCTCGTGGTCATCCTCAATCCGCTGCGTCTGGGATGCCAGGAACGCCGAGAGCGCCGCAGCCGTCTTGACGACCTCGCTGTGGACCTTCTCGAGCGTGTCAAGCTGCTCGAGGGTCTTGTCAGTCGTTGCGGTGTGGTCGACGAGCTTGTCGAGCTTCTCATGGACACCAGAGTCATCGTATTTCTCAGGGGGAGGAGGCAGCATAAGTGGTTCGGGCTTGGCTTCTTCGATCTTCTGGCTGATCTTCTCCTGCATCTCGTTGACAGACGTTTTGGAGTGCTCAAAATGCTGATCGACCATAGTGAGAACATCCTGGACGGCCTCGAGGATCTTGGGCTGGTACTCGCTGACCTGGCCTTTGAGCCCTTCGACCGCGCCCATGGCTTCCTTGACCTGGTCGCGAGTCTGAGTGTGCTCCGCCTTGTTGTCGGTGTGATTGTCATCAGACTTGAGGTACATGTCTTCAACACGAGTGAAAACAGTCTTTGAAGCCTCTTCCATCTTTTCCAAGGAGTCCGTAACGGTGGAGCCCAAGGTGTCGATGAGGGTCTTGAGCTCCTCAGCGACGGCCTTCGTGCCGACGACAGACTCCTCGAGGTGCTCGTCACGGGTTTCTGCGGTCTTGTTGCGCTCCTCTAGGGAAGCTTGGAATTCGTCGTACTTGGTGATGACCTCGTCGATGCGCTCATCAATCTTGGCCCGGAGCGTGTCGGTTGTTGAGTCGAGCTTTTCGTCCGTCTCGAGCTTCGCGCCGACGACGCCTGCCTTGGAGTCTTCGAACTCGGTCTTCATGGTCTCAAACATTTCCTTCAGATCTGAGTGGACATTGGCGTTCGCGCCTATGGTCTCGCCGAGGGTCTCGAGGGACTTGCTCAGGCCCTCAACGCCTGTCGCACCTCCCTCGAGCTTCTCCTTCACCATGGTTTGCATTTCCTCGAGGAAGGTCTTGACTTCTGTCACGCGGTCTCCGACACCAACAGTCTCCGCCTGGCGCTCCTCAAATTGTTTCGCGTTGGTCTCGGCGTGCTTGTCTGCCAGCTCCTTGAGTTCGGTGGCGTGCTTCTCAGTTGCCTCCTTCAGCTCTGCGGCATGCTTCTCAGTGGCCTCCTTGATTTCCGCATTCTGCTTATCTGAGAGTTCTTTGAGCTCTGTGACCAGGGTTTCAAGGCTCTTCAGGTCGTCCTTCGAAGGAAGAGCAGCAATGTCAGACTTGACCATCTGCTCGACAACCGCCTTCACGTCGAGACACACCGCTTCGATGGCATCCGTGTCTGTCTTCGTTACTTTCTCGGGGTCCTCAAGCTGCTTCTCGTGACGCTCTTTCAGCTCGTCGAAGGCGCCAACGAGCTGCGTGACGAGGGACTCTACGGCCTTGGTATCTTCGCGGTGTGAGATGTCCTCGAGTTTCGTGGTGAGGCCGCCAAGCCCCTCCTTTGTCTCGAGAATCAAGACCTCGAGTGCGTCGACGTGGTCCTTGCGGACTGCCTGCTCCCCGTCCATGAGATCGTCAAGACGTGCCTTTGTGTTGCGAAGAATAGTCTCAATGGCCTCGATGTCCTCCCTGGTTGCAGCATCGGTGGCAGCGGGTCCTTCTCTTGGAGCCGGTGTCTCCTTGCTGGCCAACTCATCAACCTGGATCTTGATGCTGTCCAGCATCTCCACCATGAGGTCGAGGTCTTCTTTCGTGAGGGATGGGCCAGAGTCGGCTGGTGCAGGAGCAGGTTGAGGGAGTGGGCTTTCCATGGCCTCAAGCTTTATGCGGAGTTGTGAGATGAGCACTTCGAGATTCTTGATATCGTCATGTTTCAGCATGTCCGCTGGAACGATAGCATCAGCGTTGATCGGAGCCAATGCCTTGCTGTTCTCACGTAGGCCTTCAATGTCAGACTTGACACTGTCGAGGCCGGACTTGAGAGCATCGAGGACTTCGTCGTTGGCGGTCATGTCGGCGGGTTTGTCGGCCATCTTCTCAATGCTGACCTTGAGGTCGTTCAGACCCTCCTGTAGAGCGTCGAGAACCTCGTTCGTTCCGGCGATCGGTCGCTGGCTGATTTCTTGCCTGAGATTACCGAATCCTTCTTGCAGGGCGTTGATGACTTCTTCGTGGCCACCCTGCTGGGCTTGCGGTGTCACGGGCACCAAGGTGCCGTTCACACTTTCTCGCAGAGCCTCTATCTCTTCTTTGAGTAGGGCCCTGGACCCGTCGGTCTGTTTGGAGACAATGTCGCTGATCTCGTCACGGAAGTCATCCAGGCTCCTCAAGAGTCCCTCCATAAACTCTTCCTGGCTAGCGACGCCGTTGGCTCTGTCAACGTAGCCCTCAATATCGGCTCGCAGTTTCTCAAACCCATCTTTGGTAGCATCGAGGACCTGCTCAGTATCGCGGCCATTGGCAGCCACGTTCTGTTTGGCTTCCAGCGAGACGGCTTTGAATTCCTCGTGCATAGCCTCCATGATCTCATGCAAACGTCCGATGATCTCCTCATTGTCACCTTGCAAGGGGACCAGTGGGCCTTTGTCCTTGGCGGGTAGCTCCAAGCCCTCGAGGCCTTGCTTAACGGCATCGATCATATCTTGCTTGGACAGGTCCGCTCCCAGAGCGGATGCGGCCACGGGAAATTCGAACTCCTCAAGGCAGTCCCGAACGGCCTCGACGATCTCGTCGCGGGACAATGCGGGTGGAACATCGATCGGCGGGGGCGAGAAGTGTTGCAAGCCCTCAACCACTGCTTTGAAGACCTCCTCCCGTGTTGCTGCTTCTGATTTGTTGTCTTTTGGTGCGTATTGCATGAAGCCTTCTTTGAGACATGCGAGGACCTCATCCCTCTCGAGCCCAACCTGCTCCACAGTGATCTCTGGCTTGTACCTTTCCCACGCGTCCCTGACGGCTTCAACGACGTCTTCCCTCCGCAGTTCAGGAGCATCTTTTTGCAGCGCTTTCGCGTCCTTGAGTGCCGTCCTCAACGCATTGTAGATCTCCCGGTAGTCCACGGCAGGTGGCTTGTTGGCGGCCACAACAGCCTGCGATTGCCGCTGGTGCTCTTTGGTGAGATGATCGATGTGCTGCCTCATCTCGAGCAGACCCTCTCCGACGACCTTGTTGATCTCGGCCTTGGTAGCGGCAGCGGACTTGGACTGGCTAGCCTCACCGACGTCGTCGAGCCTGCGGCCGATCTCTCTTCCCATGCCGAGAACTTCGCCGCGAAGCTCCCTAACAAGAGCCTTAACCTCGGCGGTAAGACCTCCACCTTGTGCGACGCTGTCCTTGACTGTGCGGATTATCTTGACAATGTCATCGCTGATAAGATCAGCGGCGGCTCTTGCCATGGGCGCCGAGGCCCGACGAGCGTCCTTGTCCTGGACCAGTTGGTCCACGCGGGACTCCAAGGACCTGCCGCCATATAGATCAGATGCTTCATCGAAGCTCATATTCCTGGGCAGCCCTGCCTTGCCCCTGACAGCCCCACTGGCGCCGGGCTGGGCAAGTACAACAGACTGGTCCATGTTGTTCTTGATGAGACGCTGGAGATCCTCAACTTTCTTCTCAACCACAGAGCCGTTGAATTTGTCGGCCAAGTCAGACAGCCGAGTCAGAAGTTTTTCCTGGCCATCCTTGGTTCCCATGTCACGAATGATCTTTTCAAGAAGGTTCACCGAGGCGGACGCATCTCCGCCATATAGTGAGGGTGTACTAAGGTTTTCCCGGTCCAGAGAGGCTGAAAAGCTATTCGGTGAAGGAATGCGAGGTAATGCGAACGGGCGAGAGTTGTTACTGATTTTCGAAGACGGTGATAGCGAATATGGTTTGTTATCGAGCAAGAGTGGCCCTCCATGCATGTCCCGTGATGACGCCCTTGAGGAAACCTCCTCCATGTTGTGAAGCAGGTCACGCAGGTGCTTCCTGATATCCTCGTCGCGGGTGTGCGTAGCTTCCTTTAAGCTCAGTAAGTCTGTCGCATTATCCCTGCTTCGTCTGCTCAGCTGCGACATCTCCTTCTGCAGCGATGTTGCTATATTCGTCAGGGTTAAGATCTGTGTTGAGAGGGTGTCTAGCTGTTGTGGCGCCCTGGCCGTCGCGGTCGAGCCATTAGTGACGTTGGCCAGGGGCTTCTCGGCATCCCTCTCCCGCGGGGAATCCTTCGGAGTGGACATGGTCTGGAGCGCTAGCATAGTCGCGGACTGTGGTGGTGTGTTCTCGCCGAGGATGCTCTGAGGCCGCCTTGGAGTTGGTCTCAGCACGGGTGTTAGGCTCTGGCCGATGGGGGTGAGGCTGATCTGCTTCTGGTCTTTCTCGTCCGATTTGTGCTCATCGAAAGGATCGGTGCCGGACCGGGACGGTGTCGTTGGTCCCTCCTTCCTCTCCGGTGACCTTGACGGAGAGCCACCTCCTTCGATCATCAGGCTCAGGTCTCGGACCGATGACGGCTGCAGCGACTGCATGCGCCGGTGCGCAGCGCCCCTGCCGGTTGGCCTCTCGGGGGAGACGTCGGGGGTCCGTTTTGTGAGTGGGTGAGGCACGAGCTGGTTCTCGCGTGCCTTTTCTGTGAGGGCGGCATGTGCAGACTGGATGGCAGACGAGGTGCCTGCGCGGGAAGTAGCCGTGACAGGCGACTGCGGGTTCAAGGGCAACGGAGGAGGAGCCCGCTCCGGGTCTGAGCTGTCCCACCTGATCGCAGTACTTAGCTTGCGCCAAACCGACGGCATGACATGGCGTGAGGACTCATCGTTTGACGAGGGGCGTATGAGGCGGGGTGAGGAGGAGGAGGAAGACACAGGCTGGGAGAGGAATGCTCACTTACATGGGTACCAAGGCGCGGGTGTGGTCAAAGGAGAATGATTGAGAATGGGAATGTCTCGAGGAGTGACTTGACCAAGGACGATCCCCATTGCTACTAAAGGAGTCCCTCTCGGCGGGAGGCATGGTGGAGTAGGTATGTCACGGGCTACCGTAGTGTCTTATCGTCGGGCTGGAATGGAAGTGTTTCGAGGCGGAAGCGGGTTTGTTGACTGACTGAGGTCAGGATCTACTGGCAGGGTATCGCGGCAATGTGGCCGGGGGGGAGGTTGCACTGTGTAATTAGGAAATGGAAAATAGAGCCAAGCAGCTCGAAGAATACCTGGGACAGACTGAGGAGATGTCACGACAGGAGAGGAGAGGATCAAGGAATCGCTCTATAGCCGGCAGTGTTATTATGAGAGAGCATGAAGTCGCAATTCGACACTGTCATGTTGGGCAGTGACGGGCTGGAGGATTCGACGCGAAATCGGGCGATGGCTGGATGAGGCGTAGCAACAAAAAGCTGCAGGCCTGCAACTGCGTAAGCGCATCTGCAGGTGCGACTGTCTCCAGCCATGTTGTTTATTCTGCCAAGATGGTTTCCACAGCAGCCAGCCACTCAATTGGGCAGCCGGCCAGGAAAACCGCGACCGGCAACCGTGCCACCCCTGTCGCGACTCCTCGGTCCATCCCGGTTGTGTCTGGGGTACCTTGTTCGCACACGACGATAAGCGATAGCAGCCTCAAAGGCTCAAAGCGGTGAGGAGGCTGAGAAGAAAGACCCATCGACTATTCACATGCCTACCAGGGTCTAGCAAGGCGCATTTCCTACCTACACACTGGGTAAGTGGTTGGTGGGTATGCCACTGGACTATATTTTTCTCCACGTCACTATAACACGGAGCAGACTGTTCAAGCATTTCTACTTGACCACAGCACAAGAGCATCATTTCTTCTGGGAGCGGATTCCTCAATCATCAACACAATGAGCCGTGTCAGGTTCGTATTCACTTTTATATCTAACCCTACTCTAACCCAACCACCTAGCTTGCGCTGGTCGCGATGAGCTGCGACAGGCCGAGGACCTGCGCCGTGGTGATCTGCGCCGTCGAGGTGTTGAAGCCCTCGTTGAACGGCAGGCGCTCCTCCTCGAACACGACCCTCATCCACTCCAACGGCGCGGCAGGCTCGGTGAAGCTTTGACCCAGCGTCCCCAGGATCACGGCGGACTCGCCCAGGGACACGGTGACCTGGCTCGAGGTCAGGTTGAACGCCGGGTTGGTGGCCTGGGCGGTCGCGATCCTCTTGCTCCGCGCCGAGGCCATGGTCTTGTAGTCGACCGTCGAGTCCACCGCGCCGGCCTCCAGGTATCCCCGCGTCTCGCCCCATACCGTCTCGTTGAAGGTCTTGGCGTCGCCCGTCACGGCGAAGTCGGCACGCGAGAGCGAGCCGTCGTGCTCGATCACGTTGTGCTTCGCGATGTCATCGAGGTTGAAGGTGCTGGAGTTGCCCGTCGTCGATGTCGCGAACGCTGGGGTGCCAAGAGTGCGCACGAGGGCCTCATCAAAGTTGATTGCCTGGCCAAGGCCCGAGATCAGGTCCTGCATGCTGATTTCCTTGCCGTCTCGCGCGAGGTAGCCGTGGTTGGCGAGTGAGTTGAGCATCGGGCAGGGACCGCGCTTGGCCGCGGCGTCGGGGGCTTGCCAGCTGAAGTTGGGGTCTTCATCGCGGCGGATGGCAAAGGCGTGAGCTGACATGGCGCTTGAGGCGGCGAGGACTAATGAGGCGCGCATTGTTAAATGAATGTCTGTGTCAAAAAAGAGAGACTGTGCTTTCTGCCAAAAAGAGTGTGATGGGCGGGTGAGTGTGAGAGGAGTCGTGCGATGGGTACTCAGGGCAGTGATCTGGAGTCCACGGTCAAGCCATCTTATTATACATCTTCGATATCCGCCTCGTAGGTGGGCCTCGCACGGCTATGGCTGGCTGTATGCCTCGGTCGATGAGTGAAAAGTTTATTATTAGCTATGTTAGTTTTTAATCTATCGTCCCATGGCACATCGCCCGTCTCCCAGTACCAGCGGGCGCCCCGTGAGCCCGGCCAATCCGACAGAACCGTCCCATCTCCCACATGGCAGCTTTGCCGAGGCGGGCGGGCCCTCTCAAGCATGAAACCCGACCACAGAGACCTTGGGAATAGGGGGCGTGTAGATGGAATTGCTTGGAGGGGTCGGATCCACCTTGATCTTTATTTACCTTGGCTGTGCCGAGCAGGAGACGGTTTACACGGGTTCATCCTGACAGCGTCAGCCTTGGTGGGCTGATGAGTGCCACTTGCTCACAAATCCCCTTGTTGTAATTGGCCCAGGGACGATTGTTACCATGCGTGGTTTGAAAATAATGAATACGAATGGCATCTCGCCTGGTTGACTGCTGCGTAAGGGTTTTCCCTACGCGTACGAGTAATGTTGAGCTTGGCACCTTGAGAAGACATAACGCTAGAGAGTTCAAAAACAATGCGGCGAAACCATGCATTCCCAAGAGGGGAAAGTAAGTAACGCGCGCTCGTGACCTTGTTAACATGATGACCGTCCCCCTTCCTGGTTCGAAAGCCTTCTAGTCTTCTCCAGGGACAAGCCTTCTGATTTTCTTCGTGGCAGTGGCCTTCCGCAATGACGAGTTGACGGGCGTTGCGAGCCTCAGCCCTACAACGTTGTTTCAAACACGGGAAAGCCGCCCTTGTGAAGCTTGTGAATAATCTTAACTGCCGAGAGTAAGTTGAAGTCAAATCCAATCGAGTTTAGGGTCGCATTAAGAATAGCCAGCCACTAAAAAGTTTATGCGATCTGTAGTCGAGGCATACCTATCTCGACTTGGCGGACAGATTGCTTGGCGGGTTGAAAAGCTTAATAGACGCGGCAGACTCAAGGAAGGGCTTCAAGCGCGGAGGGCGTATGACAAACCAGACGGTCGCCTTTCCCTTTTTCTTTCTTCAAAAAGAGTTGGGTATTTTATTTTCCGGCCAGCTCTTCTAAACCGAGCTTCCCTATTGTTGATAGACAGGAACGTGAGCAGAGCCATGACTTTATCGCTCGCAGATACCTGCCAAAGAACCAGACAAATGATTTTGCACCAGCTGAACGCCATTTCCCCGGCCAATCTATTATAGACTTGTACATCGTGACCACTTCATCGTCAACACAACACATGTTCTGATATGTCCTATTTGGCCAGCGCTTTGTCAAAGGCTGGGATCAGTGTCTGGGCAAGCCAGAAAGAGAACACCAGCTTGGGTCCAGTCATGAGGAGCTGTAAAGGTGGGTCATTAGCCGGTGCTCATTCCTCAAGTTGCCGTCCTCATCCAGGGGAGAAGACACTGTACGTACCTTGGGGACAAGACCCTTGAAGAAGGCGCCAACGCCCTCGTTCTTGGCCATCTTGGTCAGGATCTGGAATCCGCTCTCCGGATTCTCAAAGTTCCTGTTCTGGATGCGGGTCTTGATGACGTCGAGCGGCGCGGACACGACGAGCGAGGCCGTCGCACCGGCGATCGAGGCGACAAAGTTCTGGAACCATGTCGCCTTGTTGTAGTCCTGCAGCTTGAACATGTACTCCTTGGCGAAGGCCGACCCTCCGAAGAGCGCAAAGCTGCCGGGGGCGTTCCGCGCCGCGGTCCAGCCCCAACCCCTGTAAAGCCCGAAGCCCTCGTCCGCAACGATCCTCAGCACGCCTCGACCGCGGAACGCCTCGGGGTTTGTCTGGCGCTTGATCTTGAGCACGTCGAGGGGCAGGAGGACAATCTCGCCGATGCCGATGAGCGATCCTGCGGTGGAGTGCAGGATGGCCTTGCCGGTCTTCTTGCCGAAGGCGTTCTCAAAGTCCGAGCCGTAGTGCTTGGTCAGGTAGTCGCGAGCAACGGGCTGTCCGCCATACTTGTATATCCTCTGCAGGACCTTGTACCCCGCCGCATATCCCAGGCCGGGGAACAGTGACACAAACTTCCTGCCGATGGGGGCGGCGGCCTTGTCCTTGAAGATGACGGCGGAAAGCTGCGACGAGTTCTTGATCTTAGTCTCATTGCTCATGAGCCGCTTCGCGATCGTGTCGACCTATCGCGCCCCAACGGGATTAGCACGGGTGCTGAAACATTCCCTCGCGTTCAGAGCTTTCAGTAGCTTACAGGGTGGAAGACAGCGAGCTCAGAGATACCAGCAGAGCCTGGGAGAGTCAATACAAGTCCACGACAAGCTTATCACGGTCGCGGGCGCACGCACCAGAGCCCAGCAGGCGCGCCAGGTTGGACTCCTTCTCCGTTGTGCGAGCTGGGGGCGACATATTTGCGAATTCGAGTACTCTACACGAAAGGACGGCAAAGGACGCTGGCAGAATTGGAATTGAGGAAGTGACACGGCGGAGATTGAACAATTGATCGCGTGCGGGAGGGGAGAGTCTAAGAGGGCCTGCAAGCTCCGAGTCTCGCTCGAGATTTTTTTTTACCTGCCCTGCCCGCGGTGGAGAGCTAGGTCCCGCCCAGCTCTCCACACTAGCGGTAAGGTTACCGACTGCATGGATTATCAATGGCATCAGACAAGCATTGACTCCGAAACCGACGACAGACCCATCCAGGGACTGCACGCTCCATGAACTCCAAGACTGATTCTGTTGCTCCACAGAGATGGAGTTGCATCAGGACAAACTCATTACTCATGCTGAACACAGCCAGTGTCAGTATCCCCGCCTTGCAGGCTGGTTGGGTCGGTCTCTATTTAGCTATGTTGTGCTAATCATGAAAGACATTCATTCCGTGGTATCTATGCTCTCACAATATCTCAAAGAAGCGCTGCCCATGATATATCTACCATCTCGCTTCAGCGTCTTCGGTACTGGGTATAGGTATTTCCGCCCATATCTGGGCCATCGGCTAAACCGCCGCGAGAGTCCATTCAATACGCCGCCATGTTGTGAAACCGTGCAAATTTTGTCCCCCGAACGCCGTTGATGCAATTTGCCCCAAACCCGGTGGCAACTAGAAATCCCGCAGGGTGCCAACAAGGCTGTCCAGTCTCGCAACCTGAGCCAGGAGTTTCTCCTGTATCTCCGAGATGCGGACGAACCGGTTGTAGAACCGGCCCTCCAGCAGCTCCTTCTCCCGACCACGGACGTCATCCCGCTTGACTGTGTCGAGAACCTCTCGCTCCATATCTCGTTGGACCTCGAGCCGCTGCAGACACCGAAGCATCGCCTTGTAGGTATTGTCAAGAAGGCGATCGAGGCAGCGGCCCGTGTCCGTCCAGTACAAAAATAGGGTGCGGCTGGCGGACCGGTTGTTGTCTCGGGGAACCTCTTGCATGTCCACATATCCAAACATCTGCATTTTGAGCATCAGTTTCTGGACCTCTCCCTTGGACATGAGGGCCAGACTCGGCAGTGTCTTCTCGTCCATCTTGCCCACGCGTCGGAGTATGCGCACTAGTCGAAGCCCGGTCTGGCCGACGCTGCGCTCGATCACGGTGTCTAGCTCAATCTGCTGCAATGCTCCCATAAGCGGCTCGAAATCGACGGTCCACTGCTCCATGGCGCAGTGACGGAGGAACTTTTGCTGGCTTTCACATAACAGCAAAAGGTGTTGGCGGAAGTGCTCCTTCCGAGAAAGCTTCGCTGGGCCGTTGTCATTGAACTTGACTTTGGTCTCCTTTGTCCCATTTGCACCGTTAGTGAACGGCTTGACGTCCACACCTTCATCGTCATCCTCGGCGGCATGGCTTTCAGGCTCTTCTACATCCATCTCGTCTTCGTCAGAGCTTGCGTCGCCCTCAACCTCGGCCTCGTCGACAGGAGGCTTCTTCATGTCAGGTGGGTGTTCCTGAATCTGATTTGCACTCTTGCGGTCGGTTGCTTTGGCGCCCACCTTGCCAATGCCAGCGGAAACATCAAGCGATGGACTCAAGTTGTCGTAGACCTCATTCGTGGAGACTCGGCGGCCATGCGGATACTCTTCATCCTCGTCAATGTCGATGTCTGGGTCCACTCGGCATCTGGATATCTTCCTGCTGAGTTGCTGCAGAAGAGTCGCATAGACCTCGGCGGTAGTCTCTCCGTAGACCTCAGAAACGACGTGAACGAGCTGTTGGTTGCGGAGCTCTACGGCGCACTTCTCGTAGTTGACACGCAGGGCAATGTCCCCCTTAAACAAGGTCAGCTGTGCTCAACAAAAGCCTGTCAAGAGCAACCTACATCGATGATCAAGTCGCTTTCGGAGGCACCACCGCCGTTTGTGTAGCTCCAGCCTGACAGCTTTCTACGCTTGCTCATGGAAATCTTGGATTGAAGTTGGCCCTTGAGGCTGAGCGGCTCGTCTCGCACTTCTCGCAGTCGCTTGGCTCTCCTGCTGGCATAGTCCTCTTTGCCCTTGGCACCACGGACGCCTCCGGCGAAGAAGGTCTTGATGATCTCGTCTTCGAGGGCTTTGTACCTGTCTTCCAAGCTCCTGAAGGATTCTTCGGTGACCGTGCCGATCAGCTCGGCCTGTATCAGCCGGCAAAGGACATCGTCGAGCTGCTCCAGCGACTTGACGTACAGCCCAGTTTTGCTATCCTTCACAACTTCGCCAGACTCGTCCACCTCATCGTCATCGTAAGTCGCATCTCCATTCACGGCCGTCGCGTGCCGGGCCGCTTGCTTGAACTTGGCTTGGTAGGCGTCCCTGAGATCTTCAACCTTGGCGTGGCCCATACTCAGCAAATTCTGAGTGACTTCCTTCTCTTCTTCGCCGTATACCGCACCGATCATATCTAGTATCTTGCCGATGCGAACAATATTATAGGCAGCGTCGACGTTCGGCGCGTAAATGGCATGGCCGGATTCGATTTTCCAATATAAAAGGTTGTTCTGCACGAGTACAACGAGTCCATGGCGAAGTTGTCGTGTGGTGAGCGAGGTGTACTGGATCAGCTGCGGGATGGACGATCGGCCCTTGTTCATGAGGGCTGCAAAGATGCGCTGTGAGAGGTGTCAGTCATATGTCCGACCGCAATGTGCCCTACACTGGGAGAGGTGCACGGTTTGCGACGGATGGACGTACGGATGGCAGTTCGCCATAGACATCGTCGACGAGAAGAGCGCACAGCTCAGCAAGGTTTTTGGTCTGCGCGCCAATTTGTCAGAGTGTGTCCCCGAAGCTCTCGTGGGCAGCTGGTGGGGGCGTTTCACTTACCACCTGCATCGCAACAGGCAAATGGGGGGTTGAAGATGCGGGCGGAGATGGGTGGATGCTGGAGGTGCGGCCGCTTGAGATCCTCTCACTATCCCAAGTTGGCCTTTAATGCTACCGTGGAGTCATTTGGTAATGTCAAGAGGGTTCGCGAGTGACGAACGAAGAAAGAGGCAGCTGTCTACAGGTACGACGGTATCCAAAAGTGAGTTCGGGTAGTGAAGCTGTAGCAGGAAATTTTGGCCGGTGGGTAACGACAAATTTGCGAGTGAGTCGCATGCGACTTGACTGCCCCTCCATGTGCGTCGCCGGTGACTCGTTAGAGCCTCGTAGCTCCACGATTTGGGGACTAATGGGGTCGGGTCCAACGGGGTATGTACCTAGGTACCTGGGTTCAAAAAGTCGTGCCTGAACGTTCAAACGTACGGCCCAGCGGCCTCTGCCTAGACACAGAATGCACAATCAGCCAACCCACGATTTGGCCCTTTGCTTGGGTAGGTAATTACGAGCTACAGTTTCAGTTCACCCTGTGAATAAGGTCTCAGGAATTCATCTTGAAGATAGCACCTGGCAGTTGAGGATTTCAATTTTGCATGTAGGTACCTCGGTGCAAGTCCTCGAGAAGGAGAGTAAGCAATGATGCCGAGTTCACCTATACCGTTTCTCTGAGCACCACGTTTACAAGCCAACTTGTGTGTGTGCATATATATATATGTACGTGTAGATGAGTGAGTCGATGGTTGCTTCTCCAAGACGATGTCATTGAAAGAAAAGCAAAAATGGAAAGGAAAGCGTTGTTCAGGGGAAGCTATGCCTCTCTGCCTGCCTGGCGCTGTAGTCAATGACTGCGTGCCTTGCTAGGCCTGGTGGGTTTAAGAGAACCATTTCTTGTGCAAATGCCAGCCACCACACGATCGTCTGGCCAGTGACCCAAGCACAAAATATTGCCTTTGTGTGTCGGATGACCAGAGATTCAGAAAAACTGACCGAATTCACGTTTTGTCACTTTAAAGCAGCTTCGAGGTAAGTTATTGAGGGTCGGCAACCCATCAAACAGGGCGAGTTGGAAGCCCCCCAGTGCAATTTAGCTGCCCTCCAGCCAATCCGAGCCCAGAGGTTGCTGCTTAGGCCGGAGCGAACCGGAATTTCTTGCTGGCTTCCCGGGTCGGGTCAATCTCGAAAGCTTCGTTTCCTGCCAGAACAGGTCCCGTCAATCGGTCGCAGACACCAAAGCCCGTCAATTGACACACCCACCACCCACCCCTCACATCATGATCGGCCGATCAGCTCTGACGAGGGGAGCCCGTCTTGCCCTCCGCCGGCAGGACTGCGCCAGCCTCGCCCAGCGACGCGGGTACGCCGCCGCCGCTCCTTCCACCGAGACCGCATCCTACGAGTCGGCAGACATCAACGGCATCAAGGTCGCCAGCCGCGACCCCCGGGGCCCCACCGCCCGCATCGCCGTCGTCGCAAAGGCCGGCACCAGGTACCAGCCGCTGCCTGGCCTGTCTGTTGGACTCGAGGAGTTTGCCTTCAAGGCGAGTCAACACACGACCCAAAGCCCGCGACGCATGCCGAGGGGTGAGCTAATTTGTTGTCCTGTGTGCAGAACACCGACAGACGGTCGGCCCTGAGGATCACAAGAGAGTCTGAGCTTCTGGGGGGCCAATTGACTGCATATCACACGCGAGAGGCTCTCGTGGTTCAGGCTGCCTTCCTGCGCGATGACCTGCCCTACTTCACTGAGCTCCTCGGTGAGGTCATCACCAAGACGAGATACACGAGTGAGTGGGCTTCTTACATTCGATGATTGTTGAGGGAGGGTACCTATCTAACGTGTCTGCGCCCAGCCCACGAGTTCCAGGAGGAGATCGAGAGGATCGTGCACCTGAAGCAGGGCAAGCTCACCAACGACGCCCTCGGCCAGGCCCTCGACAACGCCCACTCCGTCGCCTTCCACAAGGGCCTCGGTTTCTCGATCTACCCATCGCCCTCGACCACCCTGGGCCCCTACCTGAACGAGAATTCCATCGCCGCTTTCGCCGAGACTGTCTACACCAAGCCCAACATTGCTATCGTTGCCGATGGTGCCAGCCAGGCGAGTCTATCTAAGTGGATCGAGCCCTTCTTCAGGGACGTTCCCGCGTCGCCTTCGGCTCCCAGCCCCCTGCAGCTGTTCAGCGAGGCCACCAAGTACTACGGTGGCGAGCAGAGGACGTCTCTGGCCGGCTCCAACGCCCTGGTCCTTGCCTTCCCCGGCCACAACCTGCACTCCGACAAGGCCGACGTCGCCGTCCTGACCGCCCTCCTCGGCGGTCAGTCCAGCATCAAGTGGTCTCCCGGTTTCAGCCTCCTCTCCAAGGCCTCCGCTGCCGTGCCCGGCTCTACCATCGTGGCCAAGAACCTGGCCTACACCGACGCCGGTCTCCTGACCATCCAGATCACCGGTAGCTCTGGCGCAGTAAGGAAGGGTGCTGAGGAGGCCGTCAAGGCTCTCAAGAGCATTGCCGAGTCTGGTGTCACGAAGGAGGTCCTGTCCAAGGCTATTGCGAAGGCCAAGTTCGACCTGCTGTCCCAGAACGAGCTGACTGGCACTGGTATCGTCTCCGCGGGCAACAGCCTGATCCACGGCGGAAAGATCTTCCAGGTCGCGGAGGCCCTGAAAGGCTACGAGGCAGTGACTGCCGAGAAGGTCAAGGCGGTAAGTTCCCACAGTCTCCCGGCTCAGAATGTTGAATGTACTAACGCTTTCCACTTCAGGCGGCGAAGGCGTTGTTGGATGGCAAGGCGACGGTGGCAGCAGCGGGAGACCTTTACGTGCTCCCATACGCAGAGGAGATTGGCCTCAAGGTATAGAATCTTAGTTCATTACACGCATCAAATTGAGGGGATGGGAAAAATGTATCAACAGTCCAAGCCGTTGTAGACGTGCCAAGAGGCTCTGTGAATATAGCACTTTTCTAGACAGGAGCATCGCACAATTTCACTTTGTTCGCAGAAATGCCATGATTGAAAAAGAGGGAGAAGAGCCCCGGGGGTCTGTCAAGTTCCAATTGCAACGACTCATCCATGCAACGTGAGAGAAGAGCCTGTAGAGAAGGCTGATGATGGGATGCTTGATTGGGTGTCACGTGATGACTAAGGCCCGGTCCCGTCCGTAGCTCGCCGGCTGGGTCGTTCGCTTGAGCTGTTTTGTCGCGGACCTTGGAATCGCCGTCACCACCTTGCACCCCAAGAAACCCGTTCATCCTCAACCGCACAAACAATCAGCCAAGATGACGTTCGCGTGGAAAGCCGCAGGCCTCAGGTGAGTACCGATTGACACGCCTACCAGATCTGCACCCGCCGATTGCCCGCGCCACTCTCGGAGACTGACGGGGCGTTTCTTCCGACTGCGCAGCTACAACCGCTACCTCGCCGTCGCCGGCCGCGTCGTGCGCCGAAGCCTGAAGGACGACAAGCGACTCGCCGCCGAGCGCCGGGGAGAGATGGACTTGCGATTTGCAAAGTGGGAGGTGAGTTGAACCTGCAACACCGGGAAGTATCGGGCATCCGAGGCAGACGTAGTCTGATTGACGCGGGATGGCAGAACGGCAAGCAGGGCGAGAACAAGAACCTTGCGCAGGCGAATGCTGCCCTGGCCGAGAACGCTGGATCTTCGTAATAAGGGACTCATGGGAGGAAGCAATTGTGAGATGGGGATCGGGACGGTGCATGCAAAGATCGAGGCACGGCGTGACGCTCCCACGACTTCGGGACAGTCGTGCCCGGGGGTCAATATGGATGCATAGACTGGGTGTATCATATGGCAGAGCATTGAGAAGAGCCAATTGACACTTGATAAACACCAAAGCTGTCGCCCTAGAGCCATAACATATGCTGTAAAATGAAACGCGGTGCCATCAGTAACTACCTAACCTTACCACCAAAGGCACTGCCGCAGAAACGGCGGGCAGCCAAACGGACACTAGCAAACCGTCTTAGGCCGCCCTATGCGAATACTAACTTCAACCTCTACAATGCGATATGTCTTTTTCCTTCAATTCAGAACTCGCCTAGGCCCACCAGTCACCGGAGCAAGGCGCGTGCACTCTGATGCTTGACTGTTGAGTTACGGTGGAACTCCGGGGAACAGTCGTCAAATCTCTGCCCGACACGATCCGACGTCGTTTGAACTTGAACCTTGGTCGATTAGGCAAGGCCACCTGGGCTGCACTGCACTGCACTGCACTGCACCGTGAGCTGCACTTGCGCCATTCCCAACGAAAGCCAGTCTGTGTTCCCCGTTGCCGTGCCGCATCGATGAATGATTTTAGTCGGCCATCAGTGACAGCGGATCTCGACGAGGCAATATGATGACGGTGGACGATTCCGGGATGTCCAGAGGTGTGGATCTATCCCCAGCCCCGGACACACGCAACCCCCACGCATTATAAGCATCGCACATCCTCTAACGAAGCTTAGAGTTTCTGGGCCTCTCGCTGAACCAGCAGGGCCTATCAGACCTGGACGATGAGCCTCCACCGCCCAAGATCACCAGTGAGGCCGTCATAACCACGGATATTACGAAGAAGTTTATCACAGCCTCTAATAGTGAGCACCCACACCCGCTCACACCACCGTGTCGTCCTCTCACTGACCATTCCGTAGCGCTTGAGCCGGGCGAGCTGGTCAAAGATGGCTTCTTCACGCTGTTCGAGTCCGTCGGGGCCCTTGAGGTACTTCCTGCCTGTCTGTCCCTCGCGGCCTTTGCACCTGACACTTACTCCCTCACCTGTGATAGATCATGGACCCGAAGATGGACAGCGGATGCCTTGCAGCAGGCGAGTCTCTGGACGACGACTACGATGTGACACGCCCACTGCTCCCTAAGGAGGTGCTGGGTATCATCGACCAACTTCTCTGCCATGAGGTGCGTCAGGCCGACGTCTTTCCAGCACAGGCAGCCTCGTAGCTGATCTCGACACAGGTCGCGTGGCATTTGGGGTATCCCTTGTCCCAGACTCTTTTCACCAGCGTCTATCTAGAGGCCATCATGATGCCGCAGCCTGTTGTGATTCAGGAGGCTCACTTCACCCGCAACGCCGAGGACTTTGTCCATAAGGATCCGATGCTCTCGGTCCTCAGGGCATACTGCCTGGGTCTGCTCAAGGCATGCTGGTACGTGAACGAGCGTATCAAATTTGAGCACTACTACGAGGTGAGCCGACGAACTCGACGCCTGCAGACCATGTGCGCCGGCTAATCTGTGAGGTAGGAGGAGGACTTTGTCACAAACACTTACCATCGCTCCCTCCTTGACAACATCGACAGGGAGGAGATAAGGGATGTACTGCAGGAGGCCCGTCGCCTCCTCCGCAACCACCAGCATGACATAGGACAGGAGATTGTAGAAGCACTAGACTTCCGTCTCGAGCTCAGATATGCATTCCTGCGGGCGATAGAGCTCTCTGAGCTGAGGAGCCACCCAGAGTCCTTAAAGACACCATGGATCCAGATGAAGTCCATCCTGGAGCCCATTAACAAGTCTCACCATCTCGGCACACCTGTCGCCGAATGCTTCAGCGCAAAACTTCAGCGCCGGCTGGCTAGCACGATGCCACCTCGGCCGATTGTCCAGCTCAGCTTTGAGGACACATACTCGAATCTCAAGCGCCTGTTCGTAGACGGTATTGAGGTCACCGATGTGCTCAAGTATTCTGATTCACAAAGCCTGTTGGTGAGTTGTGGCATCCACTGCTTTTCGAGAAAGGGTTGGCTGACATGGAGGAACAGAACTTTGTTTTATCATTCCAGGCCAAGAAGCCGCAGCCACTGGTGTACATCCGCACGCTGTTGCAAAACTACCTCTTCAAAGACATGATTCTGCTAGGCTGCCTCAGCATCCGCCAGGTATTCGATGACGACCTGTCCATCGTCGTCCTCCCCTGCAGCAGGCTCCTCGATCCTGCTAATGACAAGGTCGAGAGCCCCAACGATGCGCGCTTTGCGGTCGCCCACCAGATGGAGATCTTCCGGCAGCGGGCGGCCCAGTCATACCTGGACGTGTTCCGCGCGTTCTGCCAGAACCGCTGCCGCGTGCGGCGCACCCTGTGCCACGCCATCCAGGACTGGGAGGCGGTGCAGGCCGACGCCGAGGAGCTGGACCAGCTGCTGCAGGTGGCGCTGGACGAGAAGCCGATGCTTTACCAGCCGTTCGGGTCCGGCGCGGCCAGCCCGACCTTCTCGCTGCCGCTGTCGAGCTGGGCATACCTGTACAAGCTGCGGCTTATGGAGTGGATCGTGCAGCTCGGCTTCGAGCTCGAGGTCTACCAGCCGGACGAGCTGGGCGGCATGTACTGGTACCTCAGCTACCTCGCGCGGACGCGGGCCGCGCACGTCGAGCGCATCAAGGCCTTCGCGGTGCGCACGCTCAACGACCTGCGCGCGAGGCCGTCGTCCTTCACGGCCAGCCAGGAGGCGCAGGTGACGCGGTCGCTGTCGTACCTGCGCGCGACGATCCTCGACGCCGCCGTGACGTGGGAGCTGGCCGACGCGCTGGCCTCGGTGTACGCGCTGGTCTATGACCGGCTCGGGCTGGCCTCGCCGCCGCCGCGCCCGTACTCGTCCGACTCCCTGCGCTACGAGATCCGCATGCGGCCCTTCCTGCCCGTCGAGCTGCCCGAGCTGCCCACCTTTGCCGACTTTGCCCACTCGGCCCGCCAGCCCGACAAGGGCGACCGCGCGCTGCTGGAGCAGGCCGAGGCCGCCGTCACCGGCGCCAAGAAGGGCTACGAGCTCCTGACCAAGTTCGACGAGAAGGAGGCCTTCGCCGCCGGCGAGGGCACCTACGGCCGCTGGCTCGCCGGCACGAGGAACGGGTTCAAGAGTGTCATTCAAGCCGGCCTGGCCACCACGGCTCTGAGGAAGGTCCTCGACGCACGCGACAGGGGCGAGGATATCGAGGCCCCTGTTGAGATCCTGGGCCCGGACAAGGGGTACCACGAGTGGTGGATTGTGCCCAAGATCACGGTGAAGGGCGGTGCGGCTGCGAAGGGGTCCGCAGCGTGATGGGCCTAGACATCTATCACATCACATTAGACGGCACTCGGCGTTCCATGAGTTTGCATTGGAGCCTCAATTTCCACTTCGTCTCATCGTTATTCTCGTACAACGCAGGCACAATCAAGCAGATTCATGTACCGCACATCAGCCCCTGCTCAGGGGACCAGGGTGGGTGGATTCCCGTAGCCGTCACCACCCGGATCTAAACAATCACATGCTAAATTCCCGGTTAACCCCTGCCAAGCCGAACCCGTTGACCCTATTTTCGTTTTTGGATCACATGTCACGCGCCTGAAAGGGAGAAAAGAACACAACAGATCGAACTAGCGCACCCTCGGAAAGTAAACGCGCTTGCTGGTCATCTGCCTGGCTTCCCGAGTACCGATGCAGTATACACCGCCGGCAGGACATGATCGGTGTCGATCAGGCCAGCGCCTTAGTTGCCGCTCGCTGTCGCAGTCTTACTGTCTGCTCGTAGAGGACGTCCTTGAACGCAAAGAGGAGCGCGGCCGTGAGGACGCTCTGCGTGACCTTGGGGCCGATGCCCTTGTACAAGCCCGCGTAGCCCTCCTCCTTGACGATCCTCTTGATGGCGCCGGACATGCCCTCCTTCTTGTCAACGCCCTCGCCGCTGCCGCCCGCGACATGGGCCTGTGACTTGACCGTGATGTACGGGTACGTGATGCTGGTGGCGAACAGCTTGCCCAGCGCGCCCAGGAAGAAGGCTACCGTGGGGGTCACCCGCCGGCGCTTCTCCACCACGTTCTTGAGCTGCTCAAAGAGCGTGTACTGCAGGATGGGGTTGATGACGAGGACCAGGGCCGGGAGCACGCCCGAAAACAGCGCCGCTGGGCCTTCCTTTTTCAGAAGCGAGAGGAGGGTGCCGATGGTCGAGGGCGCCTTGATGGGCTTTGTGCTTCCTCCCGGGAGAGTCTCCTTCTCGCCCTCCTCGGCCTGATGTTTCCGTGTGGTCATGCGCGTGTTGATGACCCAGATTGGGTTCGTGATGATGACGGTAGCAGACCCGGCCAAAGCGCCAGCAATCATGCTCTCAACTGTCGTGAGCTTCTTGGACGCTCGGCCGGCCTTCTCAGCGGCATTCTCGAAGAAGGCGCGGGTCCATTCGTACCAGTAGTAATAGACGAAGTTGGTCACCGAGATTCCGAACAGGGCCGAGTCGAGACCTGCGTAGAGGCCGGCGATGCCCTCGCGAGCGGTGATTTGGCGAACAGCTTTCAGGAAGGTGGAGTCGGCGCGCTTGGACTCGACCTGGGCGCGGGTGGAAAGGGTGATCAGAGGGTAGCTGGGAGCAGGGAGGCAGGTCAGCTAACATCCATGCCACGATCTGGAGCTGGAGGAGACGAATGCACGGGAGAGGCACGTACGTGAGGACCATGGACAGAATTCCACCACCGGCACCGGCGAGAGCGTGGGCGACATTGTCGTTTTGTGGTATCACGGGCTTAGATGCAGCAGGTGCCATTTTGTTGATATGTTCTTGGTGATCTGTGCGGGTGATAGACTCCAATGCCGGAAAGTTATGTGTGTTTTGGTAGATATGGATGAGACAGGGCAAGGGCTAGTTGATGTCTTCGTTCATGTCGTCGCCGTTGAATGCGGAGACGCACGCATGGCGTGGCATAGCAGTGGTCATTCAATCAGTTGACCAAGCGAACCGGCGTCTGAGCAATGCAAATCAGCCGAGGTCCGAGTGCAGCAACGGCACGGCAGTGGTTGCGCGCCAGGACCCAGCAGGCTGGGACAGGTCCCCGAACCGCCGAACTTTGCCGGGCCTCTGCTTAATGACATGTCTGCCGCCCGAGATGAGTTGGTCCAGTTGGCATCTGACAGCCAGCTGCAGGCTCACTCTGAATAAAAATGACTGACGGGCGGCACTTGATTGTCTCGGGCCCGTTCTCGTTCTCGGTTGGCATCTGCCGACCCAGCCTGTTGGGATTCCAAAGCGCTGGCGCATTACAGTAAGCTGGTTCAGCCCCAGCAACACGATGCATGCACAGTACGACAGCGTACAGTGCAGTAGAGACAACGACTCTTCAGCCCCGCCACGGACTCCAAGGATCAGGATCAGCCGGCTGCCCCGAGTTTCCAGAACCATGCTTCCATCGCGGGCATGGTCGGCAGGGCGGCCGTCGCGGTTCTCCAACGTCGTGCGACCCAGCCCAGCTTAGTCCAGCCGGCCAGCCAGCCAGAGCAGCGCATCAGTGGTGATGGCCTCCTGCACGGTCCAGTGCATCTGGTATGGTCCGCACTTGTCGTGTCTCAGTGACCCTTCTTGTCGACGGATGCGCGAGCACCCGGGCAGAAGGACCTCGAAGGGCCTGGGGATGTCCAACGTGTGTTGCGAGAGAAGGGGGGAGCAGAGGCCCAACATCCATCCTCAGACGCGGTCTCCCACGGCCAAAGCGATCAGACCTGGCTGAGAAGTTTGGCAGGATGCAACCGGTGCACACAGCGCATGTCCGTTGGTGGTCCCGGTGCTGTCCATGGTCCATGGTCCATGGTCCATGGTCCATGCAGGCAGGCTCAGGCAGGCTCAGGCAGGGTTCTTTCTGATTGAGCGGGTTGATTGCTCGCTGGGCCGATGAAGTGACTCGACAAAATGGATAATTGGCGTCCTAAGTAATAGATAGAATAAAACGTCACCGGCGACAGCAGCAGGAGCGAGGGTGCGCGTGTGGGTGCGTGGGTGCGTTGGTGGTTCCCCGGCTGCACCGCCAATCCTTCGGCAAGGGAAACCTCACACTTGCTGCTTCCCGCTCAGCCGTTTCGCCTTGGAAGGAGCAAGTGCCAGTCCGTGTCAACGAGTCACCTCCCAGAGCTGCCCGCCGAAGGATTTCCCAACTGCAGCTCCAGCTCCTACTTCCTGCTTGTCTGCTGCCCACTGCCCACTGCCCACTCTTCCCGCCCACTCTTCGCTCATGCCCGCTGTCGCCCGCTCCTAACCACCCGCGGGCGCTCTTGGTTGGTGATGACACGGCCTGCCGCCTCAGTTCTCTGGGCTGACGGCCGAGCCGTCCACTCCAGCACATCGCTGGGGGAATCTGTCCAACAGGCCGGGTCCGGGCTGTCGCACTTGGCCTCCGTCATGGCCGCCGCCCTTCTCCACGTGGCGTGGCATCGTCGACATGGCTGGAATTGCAGGCGTGGCGGTGTAGCGGGTGAGCTGTGACGGGCTGCAAGGAGCTGTGCTGGGCTGCAGACTATTGTGCTGTGTCGTGTCTATTGTCTTGTCCTGTCTTGTGCGATATCCTCATCCGTCCATGCCATCGACCTCTCCTGGGCCTCACCTCGCACACATCCGGCCCGCCTTGCTCGCTCCCACAGTGTGCCCTCGCCTCGGACTGCTTGGCGATTACCTAGCCACGAGCTGGATGCTGGATCCTCACTCGCCCGTTCGCGAGCTCACCTCCTTGGTGTTGGGCGACTCCCCTCGTGTCATCAGTCATCAAATTATCAGTCATTAATCCCCATCGGGGAACAATAAGCCAGAGCTTTGACATCCCAGCGATGCCTGTCCGGACTCCAGAGAACAGAGTACCCAGCCCTCGACCGGCAATCCCCCCTTTCCCCTGCTGTCATTGCTATTTCGGGAATAAGTTGCCTAGGTAGGCTGGCGACTGTTCCTGCCGCTATCCGCGCTGGGAACTACCCTGCAGAGGACAGCCAGACTACTGTGAGATCCACAGAGGAAGCGACAGGCAGACACTTAGACACGACGCGTGGTTGGTCCTCTCGCCGACCACAACTTTCGGCCTGCGTCTTTCTGGCCCGGGTAGACTAGACAATCTATCTGCACTCCTGGCTGAAACCGAGATGTGCTCATGTCATATTCTGCATGTCACGTCGAGGTCCAGGAGAATCAACGCGCTCCGGTCGTCTTCGTCTTGTCTTGTAGCTAACAAAGGACTCGCGCGACCTGATCAGATCGGACCTGATCTGATCTGATGGCACCCAACAGTCATCCCTTTTCTTACCGTCTTACACGCTTGTTGCGCCCTCATCACCTGCTAGGAAAAGACTCGCGCGGTCTGGTTGCCGAGGGGCCCTTTCCTCGCCTCGACCAACAGGCCCTCGACCTGGGGTCCCCAGAGAGCCGTGGAGTAGGACATCCATCAGATCCAGAAAAACTCATAGTCATTGCGCCTCTGTTGTGTCAGGCCTGGCCGGCTCGTTCCCTTTCAGCGCCTGTCTACGGGCAGAGCAGCTACCTCCTCGCCCAGGTACATACCTTCACTGTCACCTCACGATGGCCAGCAGAGGTCTGCCCCGACCATCATCAGGGGCTGCCGCGCTGCAAATATCAGGTCTGATGTGATCTGATCCGATCTGATCTTAGTCTGGCGCCGGTACTGTCATCCCGTGGCTGTGCTTTCGGGCCAGCCCTCCGTTCGCATTTCTTGCGCCTTACGGGCAACCCCCAGACAGCCAGACTGGACCATGGCCCACTAGGCATCAGGATCTCATGTGCCGTAGCGAGGCTGATCCTTCACCTCTCCTAGGCTGGAAAGGAGGCTCCGAAGGCTCTCCTTGAGCGATCCCTCAAATCCACGAGGCTATTGGTGTCTTGACCGACCCTCACCCCCTTCTATCGGCCGAGAAAGCTGGATGACTACCTTGCGCTCCCCCGTTGTGCTTTCTGAATCTTTCACACCATCATCCATACGAGCCTCGCCTGCCCTACTTGACGTATGTGTGCGCTGCGCCAGCCTCATCTGAATAAGCAAAGTCTTCAAACTCCCTTCACTGCTCAGTCATACTGGAGTCCATGCCCTCTCCTCTCCTTACACACCTTTGAATGCTTGGCAACGGCATCAAAGGCACATGCCAATCCTAGGATGGGCATGATGCATCATCCAGGCACTCACATTCTCGCAAGAAATGTTGCCCCAAGACCAACATCGACCCGGCGTGCCTTGCCGCACAAGAAGGTTACGCCCGAGACCATCGACGACGCCTATGCCCAGTTCATCCTTTACTGTAACCCGGGCGTCCCCCCAGAAACCGACACCGCAGTCTTGAGAGATGCCTTCAAGGTCCCCCCAAAGAGCGGAGGGAAGTCGTTCAGCACTTACACACTCTTCGAGTTGATAGGGCTCTTTCAAGTTAAGGAAATTAAGACCTGGGCAGATTTGGCGTTGCAACTAGGGGTCGACCCGCCGGACCAGGACAAGGGACAGAGCGCGCAGAAGATCCAACAGTACGCCGTCCGCCTGAAGGTAATGAGTATGCGCCCGACGGCATCTTAGCAGCAGCAACTAATAGGATGCAGCGGTGGATGCACTCGATGCATATTGATGCCTTCTTCGACTACCTTCTTGGCAACCCTCACCCATACTGGACAGAAATCCCCACAGATCCGAACCCAGTACTAGAAGAAGGCCGTGATGGGGTGGCGGCAGAGGACGACATGGCCTTGAGGTCGCTGCTGCCACAGATCAGGCCACGCAGGGGGAGGAAGCGACCGGAGAACGAAGATTCGAGCAGGTCGCCCTCACAGAGACCACGGACTGAAAGTGGTGGCGAAGAGATGGGAGTAGGTGGCGCTGGCGGCAGCGGTGGCATTCAGCCACTTGATCTCTGGCCTGCCCATCCTGGAGCAGCAGCCGGAACTGTGGTCTTTCCATCGCCATCTCAAGACCAGTTCGCCCGATTAAACTTGAACTTAGGTACTCCGGGGGCTGCCTGGGCGGGCGAGAACTTCGCCCAAACTCCATTAACAGCACAGTCGTACTCTGCAATGACACCCTCACCTGGGAATGGGTTTTGGCCCGGCCAGACTGGGGATGCTAAATCCGCAGCTGCACCAAGCAAGCCTAAAGCCAACAAACGACATGGAGCGAAGGTTGTGTCGTCGGCTTGGAGGAGCGGCGGTCCAGGTGGCCCCGGAAAGACACGCGGAAGACCTCCCTTGAACCGCCAAAACACCAGTTCAACCAGCGACGCCTCACCATTTCATGCTTTCCCTGCCCAGAGCAGTCCTACATACGACCATGTCTCTCCGCACATGACACCTAACATCCCAGCCACAGTGATGGCGGCCAGTCCTAATCACCCGGCTGTTTCGATGGCCTCCGAGCCCCAGTCGAACCTGATCATGAACCAACAACATACTGCCTTTGATGCGTCGATGCAAGAACAGTCCACTCCACGGACCTTGAGACCCACCCGAAGCCGTCTTTCGTTACAAGTGCCAGAAAGAGCAGGTGCAGAGGTCAGGCTTGCAACGCCACCAGGGAACTCGGGCGCGCCGCCCGTGGTCATGATTAACGGCAGAGCAATGAGAGGACATCACAATGCTAATTTCGGTGCAATCCCACAGAGCACTGATGCGCTAATTATGGAAGCCTTCGGGACGGCAAACCATGATTATATCCCTCTTCAGGAGCAGCAGCAGCAACCACAACACCAGCAGCAGCATTATCAGCAGCACTCCCTACCAGGTGTGTCTAGCACGATGTCACCAAATGACCCTTTCACGTATGCTCCGACGACCCAACAATTCGATCAAGGCCAAAGACCATCATCTCAACGTCAAGCGGCAGCCGAAGTCCACAAGGGAATCCGGTTCTCAGACCCCACCGACCGAACCAACCTTGACGCGCTCGAATCTTTCTTCATATATGATATAGTAGGAGCGGACTGGTTCGATTCGACCGGTGCCCAGATACCGGCAGGCAGTGTCGACGAGGCTGCGGGCATCTACCAACAAGTCATCGAAGACGTTATGAAGGGCGCGGCCAGCAAAGAGACGTTTCTGATCAACGTGGCAGCGCTCATCGGCGGCGGCCTGCTCAGGAGCGGAAGGAGCGTTAAGGTGCACAAGACGGTGGGGGGGGACGGGGACGGCGTGTACGACTGCAATTGGGAGCTGCAACTCGGGGATGTCAAGGGTGCCTACAGCATCCGCGTCGCGCTGCCGCATGGCAAGTGGAGGGGTCACAGAGGCACAAAGAGCAAGGGAAATAACACACTCAGCACCACGGGGGATGACGACGAGGACGCCGAGGGGGAAGAGGACGACAGCGAACTGGCGGAAAGGGCCGACGACGACGACGAAGAGGGCGGCAGCAACGGGATCAAGTGGCAGAGGAAATACCACAACCTGCTGGAGATTGTCCAGCAGCAGAAGTCGGAGCTGAGTGACATAAGGAAGGGCATGTTGAGGCTGTTCCAGCAGCAGCGGACGTCAAACCCCGGCGAGGGATCGATGCAGCAATAAGCTGGACGGAAGAGTTCCGAACACGTCGGCAAACGGGATAAGGCTCTGAGAACACAGCAGATCAGGACATACCAGGGTACAACAGGGCATGGCGAGTGCGGATTTCGATACAACGCAAAACCGGTGTGATAGAGCGTGGAGTCCCCGAGGGAAGGCGTTTGTGTTTATACTGGTCTGAGCTGTGTGTTGATTGTGATTGGATCTGTAGAGTGGGCTTGTTTTGCATAGATCGATGGTGTGTTTTAGTCGTTGAGATACCATAGCGATTTTCTTTTGTTTAACCGTTTCTGTGGCTCCTAGACACACATGGTGGTCTATTCACCCCGAATCAGGTTGGGACTGTCGGCTCAGGAGACCTCTGTCCATGCATAGATGATTCCTAGGTATGAGACATCTAGACGTGCAAATGTCCACTGTTACGTTTGAGGCTTTCAACAACGCACTCGCCGGTATGTGTCGGCGGAAGTCTGTCAGACTTTTTATCTACCTTGTGATCTATATCAAGTCGCTACTATCTGTTTCTAGATAAGCCTGGTTGGCTTTGATTCGTCTATAAGCAGTGGTTTCGAGGGCAGCCATGTTGGCATGGCCTGGCGGCTTACTAAGTAACCACCATCCACATGGCGATCAATCACGGCTAGGGTTGTGAAATCGTGATCGTTCTTACAATTCTTCTGTTTGGGGATTTCATCGCGCAATTTAAGGATGGGAGAAGAAACTTGGACATTTCCTGAGCAAAATAATTCCGGAGCAAAATAAGTCCGCGAAGTGCCTGGCTTCAGATGGCAGCCAGGCTGTGTTGGACCCAAGCTTGAGGTTCGTCTTCCTTCCGAACCTCGCCTTTCATTTTGCCACCGCTACTTTTGTTCGAGTAAATGCCCTCATTTTCCCATATATTGAGATCTCTTTGTATCATACGATGATAACAGGCGGGAGGTTTATCTTGACATTTCTCTCGTAGCTGCATATTATGGACCTTAACGTTGCCGGATGGACACTGTGAATACCTCACACTTGCACAAGGGCTCCCATCGCCAGTATTTGTCTCCTATGTGAAGGGCGTGACATATCCGGATACTCCATATTGGAAGGGATCTTCTTCACCGAAGAAGCTATTTTCGTGGATGACGCCGAATACCTGATCTCAAACTTGGCATGTTAGTTAATATCACAGCGCCCCTGTCACCTGGGCACGCACTACGTCGTGATGTTGAGGACCTTTTTGGCTCCTCAGGGATCTGCGCTGTCGGGGCCCCCGTTCCCGGAGAATAGACCCGCGGTGGCAGCGGCTTTCAAGGTTGTTTGCAGATCCTTCGAATCCTTTCGAACCCTAAGGTAGGCACCTGGGCTTGTGGGTCATGGATAACTGCAGGCAGGATTCCCAGCGGTCCATGGGTGACACTGCAGCGTGGCTGTACCTACAGTAGCCATGTAACCTAGATGGAAAACATCTGCCTGGCCAGTCACTCATCTTGGAGCTTGGCTTTTGTACCTGAACGTTGCCGTACATGTAGGCCTCAGGGTGGTGGTCCCTGCCAAGAAGATGCTTGTCCTCCCGGCTTGTTTTACTTCTTTCCAGGCACCACTATTAGCGACGAGGATGTCCCTGAATGTACTCATCCCTGCGTACAAAAGTTCGCTCGTCAAACGCCTTGGCTCCAATACGAACGACTACGCCACCCCTTGGGGATAGACAGGCAGACAGGCAGCACCCAGGCAGAGAATATGTCTCAATTATGAGGCTAGGGCGCGTTCCACAGAGAGCATCCACAAGCTTTGGGTGGTGGACCGCGGTTGAGATCGGTGTCGCTTGGCCCAGACCTAGGCCGATCACTTCCTACGACATCCGTCTCCTTGAACCGTTATCTCTCCAGAACTTGTTGTCGCGGATCATTGTTTTACTTGTTGTCGTTCACAAATTCTTTGAAGGTCGAGGTGAAGGGACAAGGAAATCTGAAGCCAACGTGCTTTCTACCGTATCGAGTTCCGTTGCTTTGCATCTGAGAGACGGCCATCTCAGGGACGGCCTGGTGACACGTCTGGTCGGCGAATCAAGCAGATCATATTTGCGTCTGCCATCCCACGGAATTTTTTTCTCCAGTATTTCCCCAAAGTGCAAACAAAAGTACCCTGGACCGGTATCGCAAGGGATTTAGATGTGTATCTCTGTGCCACAGGGAACACCTCGCATTACGGAATACCTCGAATTAGGATATCTGGCATGCTCGGGCTCATGTTTCGGTGTGATAAATTTAGGCATTGCCTGATGCTTGTCTTCAAGCAAGCGACTGGACCGTGGATGGCAATCCACATGTGAGGCACGGGGCAGCTATATCGTGCCACATCAGCGGCCGGGGTAGCAGATTTTGCTTGAAGCAACCTCAGCTTCACTTGGTCTCTGCCTGTACCTGTTGTTAGGTTCAATTTGAGATTGATCCAGGAGTATGTTTCAATTTCAACGGCTGCCATATGGAAATCGAGGGTGTGTGGTCTAGTGGTAGCACGTATCGCCCTGAGATGGACACATCAGTAACCAACGTCGACGGAGCTGACACCCCACCAATGTGTGCGACGAGACCTGGGTTCAACTTCTGGTGCAAATCTCGATTTTTTGCCCTGTTTATAGTTCCGCTTTTTGCTCTCTCTCTCCACGTTCTTCTCTTTCTCTTGTTTTGCAATGTTGGTTGTCCGGTGGGTGACGTTTCGAACCGAGCGTGGTTGCAGGTCCATTCTGTACAATCTTGATCTATCTACTTCTTTGGTCTCTTCCACGGGATGATGCAACCGCAATATTGACTTCACTCAAGCTCTGAGCACGAGTGATTTCAGCTTTAAATATATCTCTAAATATGAGGATAAGCCTCACTCGAGGGGAATACGAGATTAACATCAGAATAATCGCACGAACAGCTGATGTCTTGCACAATTGCCAGCCCGCTTCCTCCCAAATCATGTGCAGTAATTACTGAGAGTGATGACTGCGGTGGCACCTTCCGCTCGCTCAGACCTTGACATGATGAAGATGACTGGGAAGCGGGATGATACCAGCCTGTGTTTGCTGAGGACATCACACACTTGCAGGAAGCACGACCCTGTCATCAATCATCGTCTAGACCTTCAACCTGAGCGCACTGTGCAGCCCTGGAGCTTCCAGTTCAAGTAGCATTGTACCTGAAGGAATCATCATGGCACGTCCTGTGCACCTTCCTCCACTACGCGACCTTTTTTTTGATGCAAGTCGACCATATCTACCTCTCCCCCATTATCTCGTCTTACTCAGATCCCCTCTTGTGTCATTCAGATGTAGCATCGTCGGATAGGTCCCCATCCAGAGGCTTTTCTTCTGATTTCCAACCTCCCAGCCGAAAGGCAGATTAATCACCTTCTACAAAGATCAGCTTTGCCTCTTGTCCAGCGGGAAAATGTTGCCACGGGCAACTGCCAAATAGTCGAAATGCCAGCCCAAGACAACCTATTTGGCGTTGAGCCTGTACAGCAAGTGTTCCCATTTTACGTTCTGCTGTCTAGCCTGGAAGTGGCGTCTACTGACAGCATACAAGACCGCAACATGAAGAAGCCGACCACACAGAGAAAGGCATCCATCATTCCACGGCGATTCACGGAGCTGACCTAACAGTCAACCTCGAGGCAAAGATCAAGAACCCTCTCGCCGGCATTCCCAAGCACGAACTCATGGCCCAGGTGGAGGACTTTGCTGATGACAAGTGCCTTGCCGAGTACACCGACTTGCTGAAGAAGGGCGCTCTGATCGCCCAAGACCCCGAGAACTACGAGGATATCCCGGGAGAGCATCAACTCACTCAAGATGAATGCGATGCCCTTGAGGCTGAGGTGCATCACAGATGGAGGGTTCCCAAGGCGCTCTACGTGACAATAATCACCTGCTCCATCGGCGCAGCTGTTCAGGGGTGGGATCAGGAGGGCAGCAATGGCGCGAATCTCTCCTTTCCCCAGGCCCTTGGGATTAATTTGAGCAGCACGTATGGAACGTACATACAAGGGCTGATCAACTCCGGCCCTTACCTTGGCAGCGCGTACGTACGTTCCCATCCATTTGGCCCAAAAGCAGACTGACTCGGAAACAGCTTATTCGGATGTTGGATTTCGGACCCTCTGAATTTCCACTTTGGACGGCGAGGCAAGTTACATTGTGAGATGGATGGTTCCCTGCTGACAAGAGCATCAGGGGCCATCTTCATCGCCGCGAACTTTTGCTGTTGGCCTGTGATTGGCAGTGCCTGCGCTCAAACCTGGCAACAACTTCTTCTTTGCCGTCTACTTGTGGGGATCGGGATGGGTGTAAATGGAAGCACTGTCCCCATTTTTGCTGCCGAAAACTCTCCTGCTGCTATCCGGGGTGCTCTTGTAATGAGCTGGCGTGAGTATTCCCAGAATATCACTTGCCTGATAGCATGTTAATCAATCGTTACCAGAGTTGTGGACTGCGTTTGGCATTTGTCTCGGAACCTGCGCGAATCTCGTCGTCGGTAGAACCGGCGTAATTTCGTGGCGGCTCCAGTTTGGCAGCGCCTTCATCCCAACTATCCCTCTGATGGTCCTCATCTTCTTCTGTCCCGAGTCGGCTCGTTGGCACATGAAGAAGAATCGCTACCCACAAGCAATGAAGTCACTCCTCCGACTACGAAATAACCCCGTTCAGGCAGCTCGAGACCTTTACTACATCCATGCTCAGATCGAGGTTGAGAGGGAGATCATACACGGCTCGACCTACATTCAGCGCTGCATCGAACTGTTCACCATCCCGCGCCTCCGACGGGCCACCTTGGCCTCTTTCGTCGTAATGATCTCCCAGCAAATGTGCGGGATCAATATTATCGCATTCTATTCGTCTACCATTTTCGAGCAAGCCGGAACATCCGCTTACATAGCCCTCATAGCCTCGTTTGGCTTCGGTCTTGTCAACTTTGTCTTTGCCTGGCCCGCTATCTGGACCATTGACTCCTTTGGTCGGCGGTCTCTACTCTTGTTCACATTTCCAAACGTAAGCTTCCTCAATCGTTGAATCCTGTTTCGTGTTATCGCCTCCTCACACGCTCCATTTGCAGATGGCCTGGGCTCTCCTTGCCGCCGGCCTTTGCAACCTCATACCTGGGACAGGATCCGCTCATCTTGGCTTCGTCGCCCTCTTCATCTACATTTTTGCAGCCTTCTATTCGCCTGGAGAGGGTCCGGTGCCCTTCGTATATTCCGCCGAAGTCTTCCCGTTGTCTCACCGGGAGGTCGGAATGGCCTGGGCAGTCGCAACCTGTTTCTTCTGGGCGGCTGTTCTCACGATATTTTTCCCCGCCATTCTCAAGGCTCTCGGCGTCGTCGGCGCTTTCTGCCTATACTCAGGGTTCAACCTAGTCGCCTTTGTTATGATATTCTTGTGCGTGCCAGAGACGAAGCAGCGCACGCTCGAGGAGCTGGATTATGTCTTTGCTGTGCCCACTCGCACCTTCATCAATTATCAGCTCAAGACCTGGCTGCCTTGGTTCATCAGGCGCTATGTGATTCTTGACAAGAGTGCGAAACTCGAACCATTGTATCATTTCGATCGTGTTGGGAGACTTGTGAGCGGAGAGAGCGACACTACCGACTCGAAGGCACGGGATGACCTAAGGGAGGATCAGAGCGACAAAAAAGCATAATTCGCCGCTCAATCGTGAAGTTCGCCATTCTTTCATTGATCGATGTGTTGAAAAGGTGGTGGGGAGCAGCCCAACCAGGATACAAGGTTTGGGCAGACAGTATTGGGGTCCTTGCTGGTGGATATTACTCTTTGATGTGTCTCTTCTGTATAGTACCTTGTCTCGACTGTATCTCTAGGGCACGTATAGTTGGTATACCACCGGCTCTATACAGCCAAGTATGCACTCAAATGAGATCTGATCATTATCACCAGGTTTGCGTTGATCAATTTTCCAAGACAATAGATGGTTAAAAGATAGGTTCATGCGCGCTCATGCGTTCACTGATTCCTAGTCACGCCCTCAAAAGCATAGGTGCAGTAAGCCCTAGTAAGAAGATTGATAACGAACAGAGGAATATTACCCCCAGCAAGCTCCCACAGTATTCCAGAGTGGTCTGAGACAATTCACCCTGCTGCTTAGACTGCACGATAAGTTGCGTAGTCGCTCAAGCTGGCCTCTCGGTTTACAAAATTGAAGATGAAATGCTCATTGTCCAGAAAACATGCACACAGATCACAAGATAGTCTCAATTAAGTACCATCCACGTTGGTAAATATTAGTGTGAGGTCGGAACAAGTGTAGAGCAAGACTGCAGCCTTGTATCTTGAAAGCCTAGAGCCCGGTCCGGCAGCCCATCAAGCCTGAACAAATTACTTTGTCCTCTTTTATACGACATATGCCATCTCTCTGATCCAGTCCCTAATTTTCAGACAAACTACCGTGTGCCTTTACTTGTCGTCAACTTGACAAGACCCGCAATCATCTTCGTTTCGAGCCGTCCGGCTCATATCACCCTTGAAGTCCCGCTTCAAAAACAACGCACCAGCGTCGAATTCAGTGGAGCCGTCACGCTTTAGAATATCATTATCTGAAAAGTGTTAGCTGATTTATCGTAGAAGTCGAGTTGGAGCGAAGCATACAAGACAAGCTATTGTGATGGACAACCGGCGCAGCAAGAATGACACCTGCGGCGGAAAGGCATAGCAAAGCGAAGAACCGCATTGTGAGTTGGTGATGCCGTCTGATGAGATCCTGTGATAATGGATTCAAATATATTATGTTTTTATAAATGAAACTCCTGGAAAATTGGGAAAGACTAAGGTTCTTATATCACGTTGATTTCACTCTGAATTCCTTGTGTGCGCTCCAGCCCCATGCGTGGATAGTGTGCCGTACACCAAACGTCTGATGGGGTAACCACAAAGCTGACATGGATTTGAGGGCACAAATCAATTTGAAGAAACGTCCTCAATCACATAGTCCGGTGCTGATCCTTGCATGAATCACCCCCCAGCTGAAGATGACTGCATTGGCGTGAATTCCTAAATGGCAACGGGCAACGATTCGGTACTTCTCTGGGAGGACAGGAAGCAAGCTACGTATCTCGGGCTTCAATGAAGCTGGCAGAGAGAGAGAGAGCTCTTCTCTGGCCTTAATTCTAAATCTGCCTTGTGCCCAGGTGTGACTTGAATCATCACTTCCAAGGTGATCCCGGGTGCCGCTGCTCTCCTGCCGTTCATGTACAATTCCCGAAGAAATTCCAAATTATTCTTTATCTCTTCCACAATTTGTACACCAATCACACATCATTTTGATAACCTCAAGCTGCCATGGCGGCTTATGAGAACTCTGCGGGCTTTGATTGCAGGCACGGTTGTAATGCAGGTTTTATCGACCGCAGCCGTTGACCTCAGACTCTGGTCAAGACTGGGGAAAGGCAAAAGAAACTGGGCCGCCAGCCAGTGGCTCATCATTTGTGCTTGAATGGTTGGTCTAGGACTATCCATCATGGAGATATATGGTCGGTCTTCTGGTGTCAAGAGGCGAAGTCCCTCATAAATATTGATCTATAAGTACAGGTGTTGCGATCGAAGCTCTCACTGTTCCCCTGAGAAGCACAGTATACGATGCTGGCTCATCTGACTTGAGGCTGGTTCAAGCTACACAAGTAAAGATCTGTCTTCTTCTTTCCCTCTTCTCCTCCTCTCTCCCTCTCTCCCCCCCCTCCTACCTCCCTAGTTTCCTAGTCTCATTTATATTTACTTAGCTGTTCTGTTCCACATGAGAATTGCTGAGAACTAACGGTGTATCCTTTGCACTGTAGATAGAGCTGACTTGTATGTTCATTGGGGTTGCTGCTATGGGACTCATCAAGCTATCCGTGTGTCTTCTCTACTGGCATATTTTCGGTAAGGCGCAAATTCTACGAAGGCTTTTGATATGGATCTTTATGAACATCGCCTGGACCATCGGCTTCGTCGGTTTCTTGTTGGGGCAATGTGGGTCTCACTTGCTCGCTTTGTTCAGCGCAAAAGAACTCATGACCTACTGTGAGAAGCATCCCTTAGCATGGTATTTCTGTAAGTCCAAATTGAACCGTGCGTATCGTTTACTGGCACCCTGACGCTTTCAATTGAGGAGATATCACTGACAGAGTAGATGCACTAAATAGTGATGGGAGCTGATATTCCATGGACTTCATCATGCTCGTCATCCCCGTTCCCATCATACTGAAGCCGCAAATGACGAAGCATACCAAGGTTCTCACTCTATTGACCTTTATGGCTGGTGATCTGTAAGAGAAACAAGTGTCCTTCTCTCTCTGAGAAGCTTCCTATGGGCTGATATCCCACAGCTGTCTCAGCGGATACATCAAGGCTAGAGGGAATCGTTTCTTCTGGGATGGAGTTAGTAGGTCATTCTCGAACTCGCAATACTACCTAGACTATGCATTCACTGATTCGATCAAAGCCCTGATTACTGCGCTTTCAATCTGGAACCCGGCAGAGGTCCAGATCGGCATTGTGACCGCCTGTGGGCCCACACTCTGGCAGCCACTGGCTCGCCTCATGCCTTCGACAGAGGTTGTCACCAGTCTGCTGTCAAAGATTGGTCCAGACTACGCCGGCATTCCCAGAAGACCAACTCCAACCACCTTCCTAGTTTTGTACAGGCACCACAGCAGGCCAGCACTCAGACCCTACAGGACATTAGTCGAGTCGCTCTGATTGTCACTCAGAAGAACCAGAGCGAGTCAAGTCACTTAGAGGATCACGACATACCTTCCACAGCAGTACAGATCGGAGGCCATGTGCGTCACGATCGATGGTATGACGGTACAGTGGGACGGAACTAATGCCTCTGGCTCTCACGAACTTGAAGGCAGTTGCCGATTTGGAGCAACCTTCCCGTCTCCACTCTGATTCTTAATTAGACGAGGACATCCTCAAAATCCCATGACACAACTCAGCTATTCCGGATAATACTGCACGGAAAACTGAGAGAACGAAGGCCGTCACCCGCGCCAGAATCTAACGAATGCATCGCTTTCGGCGGAAAGTTCCACGTGCCGGTCGAGCAGGAGTGAGCGGAGGACGTGGTGTGGGTGGATAAGCCGGAGGCGTCGGTCGACGGTTGATCTCTGAGTGGACACAACACTTGCACGATGCTGAATACAGTATTTTCCCGATATCGAGCCTTGGCTTTATGCGGGATGGCCTAAGCGGGGGTTGATATTGTTGGGGTTCAGAAGTTTTGGGCGCGTAGTTCGTGTCCTGGAGCCGGGGAGTGGCGGAAACGAAGGGTGGTACTGGTGATGTTGCAGCTTGCTGACTGCATCCCCTGTTGATAGTTGATGAGCTGCTCGGGCTTCTCCCCCAGTCATTGGTACGATCAAGCTTGTGTGCCAGGGGTCACGGGCAGGCATTGTGGTGATCAGCATGTTACAAGCCATCAGATAGTCCCACGACCGGCATATAAAGTCCTCCAGGTTTTCCTCATGATAAGCTGAGAATGTTGGTCGTCGTGAAACCATCACCCGGACAGCATTGACGAGTTTGACGGCACAGGGTCAGAGCCATGGACGATAAAGAGGTTGCTGTCGAGCCCGTCGAGGTCGCCTCCACCCAGGAGGTGGACAAGAAACTGCAGTGGAAACGGGACCTGCTCCTTCTCCCCGTCCTGGGCACGATGTACATGCTTCTCTTTCTCGACCGGACCAACATCGCCAATGCCCGTATCGAGGGGCTCGAGGCGGGCTTGAATATGCCGCCGACGGGTTATAGCACCGCGCTGTGGATTTTCTACGTTCCTTTCGTCCTGGCCGAGGTCCCGAGCAACTTGATTCTCATCTCGGGCAAGATCAAGCCCAACTACTTCCTTGGTGGTCAGATGTTCCTCCTGGGTATGTGTTTGGGTGTCCTCGGGTGGGGTCCCTTGCTGATTGTCAACGGATAGGCATTTTGGGAATGTGTCAAGGACTCACGGCAAGTTATCAAGGGCTCTGGGCCATTCGCTTTCTGATGGGCGCCTTTGAAGTTGCTCTTCCTGCAGGGGCAACCTATATGCTGTCCATGTATTATACCAAGCGCGAGTCTTCGATCCGCTTCGCCTGGTTCCTCAACTTCGCGCTTGCCGGCCCCATCTTCTCTGGTCTCCTCGCCTATGGACTCGTCAACCTGGATGGCACTGGTGGCTTGGAGGGTTGGAGATGGTGAGTCTTTTTCTGAATTCGCACTTTTCTCCGATTTAGAAGGAGACTCATATGATTTTAGGATCTTCGTGGTCGAAGGCCTAATGACCGTTGGTCTCGCCGGAGTCTGCACCCTCCTTCTCCCAGACTTCCCCCAAAACGCCCAGTCGTGGTTCCTCAAGCCCCAAGAACGCGACCGCCTCATCGACGTCCTCGAAGAGCCCCGGGGTGCCGAGACCAAGGGCTCCGCCATTGACCTGATCCCGCTGTGGAAGGTTCTCATCGACTGGCGCATCCACCTCTTCACCTGGTGCTTCTTCTGCTGCGACATCACGGCCTCGTCTATCGCCGCCTTTGCCCCGACCATCCTGACCGAGCTGGGCTGGAAGTCAACGACCGCTCAGCTAATGAGCATGCCCATATGGGGTTCTGGAATCATGGGCTCACTCTCTGCCACGTGGCTGGCAGCACGGTTCAACCTCCGCGGCCCCTTTGTGCTGGCCGGCATTTTCTTCCAGCTTATCGGCTGGATCATCATGCACGTCTATGTCCCCCAGCCTGGGGTACGGTACATGGCTCTATTCTTCTTGTCCATGGGCACTTTCTCTCAGATGCCTCTCCTCCTTGGCTGGCTGAGTGCCAATTTGCGCGGGCGTAAGTTCATTGCGGTCGGCATGGCCTGGATGGTCGGGTTCGGAAATTGTGCCAACTTCATCTCGGCCAACGTCTTCTTCAAGTGGGAGTCACCCAGATATCCCACAGGATTCACATCAGGCCTATCATTCACTATCGTTGGCCTTTTCACGGCATGTGCTATCTGCGCGCTGCTCGTGTGGAAGAACAGACAGAGGGATACAGCTCGTGGGCTGATGAGCGAGGAAGAGAGGGAGCGTTATGATGAAGTGCATTTCAGGTTCGTTTATTAGGAGCATGGGAAATTTTCTAGCTGGCATATAGACTCGCGATCTCTGTCTTGTCAGTCAAAGTTGGGTGCAGGATCTGGAGAAGAAGACATCAACAAGATTTCTGATGGCATTAGGATAGAACGCAAGATCTCGCAGAGCCTAGGTACATAGAACTGTTTGAAAGCTTCCAAACGGTCAACTGACGGTCTGTTGTTTGCACTTATTTTCCAGGTTTGGCCGAGTCTGGATAGACAGAAGGTGCAAAGGCCATCCTTCCACTGTCAGTGCCTTCCAGCAATCGAACTTCAGTCTTGAACCTTCAACCCTTAACTTCCCTGCCCAAACAAACCGCTTGGCTATACCAGTCGACTTCGGTCGATTGACTTTCTCCTTCCCAGCGACCTTCACATCTTGTCTCTGCCAGTCACTTCACTTCACTCACCTTTTCCCACCTCGTTAAGCGCCCACTTCCTTCCCCGTGACTGGGGAGCTTCGTTCTTCCATCCCTTCCAACTTCCACTTTCAGTCTCTCGAGATCACAATCCTGTCCACAACGAACTGCCTTCTCAAGGGTTTCTGGCATTGCCCAAGCTGTGGAAACACCCTTGCCTGGGTATTCCTCATTTCGAACAGTGGGTATTGAAGAAGTTCAAGACAGAAAATTTGCACAATTGGCCAGCGACGTCGCTATTGGGTCAAAACCTGCAACATACCGCTCCTGCGTAAGCCTTGATGGTTCCAGGTTGGTGCAAACTACGAAAGCGCATCCACGCCTGACTTCTCATCCTTCTACCACCCAGCAGAATCTTGTGGTCGTCGGTTCCCTCGCACCAACGGAGAGCCGTCGATTCTGTCGTCTCTGGGGCCACCATTCGACGTGCTCACTGCTTTTGCGACGATTTCGTCAAGCACCACGCGTGAGATCACACAAAAACACAAACCCACAGAAGGTACAACCCAATCGCGACCTCAAGCTACGACCAGTCACCATGTCGTCCGCACCTGCCAAAGAGTTTCCGCGCTTCCTCGATCTTCCGTTCGAGATACGCTGGGCAATCTACAGGCTCTGCCTCCCCACACGCGTCATCAACAGCGAGATTCGCAACCTGCGTCCGGTTCCAAAATATTCCATAAACAGAGAGGAGCGACTGGCTCTTAGGCACATCGTGGCCAAGTTTGGCAGGACGCCGGTCATTGCGAGGGCCAGCCCGGAGGTATACCGCAAACTACAGCAGCACGTGGTAGCCTTGCCGCACGGTGAGTGGGTGTGGAGCTGGCTTGCAAGTGACCCCATTACAGAAGGCTTCACCGACCCGAGGCCGATAATCTTTGACCCAATGTCTGACGTCCTTCTTGCTTCGCCCGGACACTGGGTCTCGGGTGAAGATGATGAGATGTACCTGGACAGAAGTCCATACTGCCTTGCGAGCAGTCGGGACGTCGCTATGGCCATCGACGACCAGACCATTCTTCATCTCTCAATTTGCAAGTGGCTCGCGGACTACTGCTTTCTGGGTCGCAAGAACTGCACCATCGTTCTCAGCGAGACGAAGCTCGTCAATTCCTCTGAGTGGATCGCCTCGTGCGGCCTGTTCGGTCTCTTCGGGGAAGAGCAGACCGTGCTCGTGGATGTTGACGACTCCGAACGGATCGAATACTTCGACAGGAAACTCAACGGCCAACATATGGGCGGTCCCGTTGGCCTTAAACCCATAAAGCCCAACGCGACAGGTGGGATAAGGCGGTACAGCTCACACGGAAACGTCGACTTCCCAATGAAATGGAATGAGAATACGCCGCTCGTCAGCGCCGAGGAGCGCGCCGAGGTCATCGCACAGGACAAGGAGGAGATAGTACGCCAGGTCAAGCAACACTGGCTGGAGGTCAATGGCTGCTTCAGAGGCACAGAGCTGGACAACCCCTCTTTCGTGCCGTCTGAGGGCGGCTGGTGGGGCATGGTCTTTGATGAGGAGCACCCCAACGCCAAAGCTTGGTTAGACAAGCTGCCGGCCTTCTCGTTTGCTGTGAGGGTGCACGCTCATGATTTCGAGGAGGAGACAATGCTGTTGTACGCCAAGAGGGCCCGCCTCAGAGGGGGAAATGGTCAGGGGCGCTGGGCCGACATGCCCTTGAGTGTGGCGGCATTCAGTTGGACGAACTGGTAGGCAGAGTCGGTCAGCAGTTTGATCTCCAGACGATTCCTGCACCAAAGAATGCCACTCGGAGTATTCAGAGGATAATACAACCGCTCGCCATTAGCTAGGACGAGAACGGCTCGGGGTTGCCAAGGTTGAGGCATGAGTAGGCACGGATGGCGAAGATGTCGACAATTTTGATGCAACACAGCTAGTACGCCCATTCCACTCAGCAGGGCTACGGCGGCGATGCTCTCAGTCGAGCACATAGCTCCTCCCTACACAACACATCAAGATTCTTTGCTAGACAAGCACATACACATGGTCATCAACAATAACCAGCGTGACAAGATGATGTGACAACTCCCTATGCATTTTGCAATCCCACCTGCTTTCGAACAAACAGTAAGTAGCAGTAGTACTCCTGCGGAACCCGACGCCATGCTATGAGAGGAAGACAATGCTAGACACGACACGAGCGAGCCCTGGGTATATCCACCCCGTTTTGTTTTTGACAACAAACGCACATCAAATCAACGCCCTCCTCTTTGCTCCTGCAGCTGCCTTGACCCGAGTGACTGTTTCCTCCTCCTTTTGCGCTTTTGCCGTTGCTTGAACTCTGCCCTTGAATATGATCTGTCCTTGTACTCGGTAGATATGATGATCCACAATCGATGCCAGTCAAATGTAACGATTTTCCCACTCCATCCACGCACTTCTTAAGCTACTAGTTCTTCCTCGTCCTCCCCAAATGTCAGTTCGCTCCGCGGCTTGTACGCAGGCGTGGTGCTGGTCACCCTGCTAAGGAAGCTCGGCCTAGCCGGTGTAAAGCTCGGCCGCGCGGGCGTCCGGAAGGGCGTGTAGTCGGTGACCATCCTGGACCTCCTCCCATCGTTCACCGGTGCGGGCGTATTCCACCTCGAGTTACGCCTCGTCGCCCGGAAGTCCATCATGCCGCCGAGCTCGGGCACTCGGTCCCCGCCAGGCCCGACGCCGCTCGTCTGCGAGGCCCACACCCCGAAGAAGTGGCGCCGGTCCCGCCGCGCGTTGTGGCCCATAAACTCTTGCGCGGCGCGGTCGCGGCCCCGCAGGGACACCGACGCCAGCTCCCAGGCCTCCCAGTACTGCGATGCCGTCTGGGCGAAGTTGTACTCGGCCGCGTCCAGCCGGCCCTCGTCCTGCGCTTCGATGAGCGAGTGCCAGAGCACGAGGTGGGCCTCCTTGTCGGCGTCCTCGGCGACCTCGGTAGAGAAGGTATAATACTCATGCTTCTCGCGCCAAGCCTGCGCGACGTCGAAAATCAAGCCGCCATCGTCCTCGGCGCGGATGTCGTCTGCCTCCCAACCACTAGTTACGACCTCGGCAGACTTTTGCCGCCACGAGTCGAGGCTGTCCCTGAGCGTGTCGCAGCGGACGCGGTAGCGGAAATCCTTATATAGCTTGCGCATGCGACGTTGCCATTCCTGTCGGCGCACGTCGCGCCAGTGCTTCATGACGCTGTCACTAATCGAGTAGAAACGACCCAAGCGAGACCAATTTTGGAGCCGGCTGACGGGCTCGAGCTGGCTGCGCCATTGCTCGATGGTCTTCGGCACCACGCGCTGGAGGATCATGCCGCGGGCGTGCATGGCGCCTATCTCGAGCTGCTCGATAGCGTCGATCGAGGCGTTGAAGAAGCCCGTGATCGAGTCGTGGTAGCGGACTTCACGGGCCAGATGGCGCATATTGCGGCTGTTGGTATGTGACTGCCTCGCCGCGTCTATCCACTTCTCACAGAAACGTGCCCGGTCCTGTCGCTGGGTGACGCGTCTGCACAAGATCAGACGCCATTCGCAGTACCAGTGATAGGTGGTACTGTCAAGTGCTTCCGCATCCTGCTGCTCCTGCCAGGCCCTCAGCCTCGTCTCATACATCCAGTGCTTCGCATGCTCCTTCAGGTCCTGAAGTATCGCAACTTTCTCGCGGCCCTTGCACTCCTCAGCTTCCTGGCGCCAGGCAAGTGACAGGCCGGACCTCAGAAACTCGTCCCTACGAACAATGATTGGTCCGGCACCATCTTCTGCTCTTTCTTGTACGCGCGCTGATGTCTTCCAATGCCTCATGTATCTTCCGAGCATGCTACCTCGGAAGATGCCCTCAGCGTCTTCGTGAGCAGAGGAAAGCCAGCCAGATTCACCCTGCCAGTGATAGAAGCATGCCGACCGCAAGCGAGTGTGATCGATTGCCACAGCCAGTTGCACCTTGGATTCTTGGTACCATACGATAAGGGCGTCCTCGGCTAGGTCATGCTTGCGCCGACGAACAGCAAGCGCATGGGCCCGTCTATGCTTGCCGGATTGAGTTTGTGCAGCATCCCGCCAGTCCCTCATAGCGACCAGCTGAGAGAACCACACCGCTTTGCTTTCCGACTCAGATTCATCTCTATCCCCGTCCCCAATCCAGGCGGTGAAGCATTTTTTCCGAAGGATGTGGCGTCTTGCGACCTGCGTCCGTTGCACTTCTTCATCCGCACGATTAGCCCAATGTGTGAATGCTTTTGACAGGATGAAGTAGTCCCACGCCGCGGCTGCTATGTGGTACTGTGAGCGAAGGCTAAGATCACTGTCGAGCCAAGCCTCTTCGTCTCTCTCTTCCGGCGCATCGTAGAACGATTCATGCCTAGAACCTAAGTTCGGATCCCATTCGCTGCTGAAGGACTGCATTTGTTGAGCGTGAAATTCTTGAAAGCGCCCGTCCGGTGCTGGCCGATATGGCAACTCCTCAACAAATGTTCTCTCGCCTGATGGTGACTTGCCCATGGCTTCTCTATCCGCGTCTCTCAATTCGGATACTGCCCTGGACGGCGCAGCAGATGACCTGAGACGTTCGATAGATTGTCGGACGCGCGGCTGGTTATTCTCGACAGAGGGAACTACCGGGACTGCAGCAGCGCCTTCAGCGCCGCGCTCAGCAGACTCCCTGTTGCGCTCGAGTCCCTCCATCTCACGCATGTGATCTTGATAAGCCCGGAGACCATCGTTCTCGTCAATGTGCATAGTAAGCGCAGTTTCGATCCAGACCTCAAGAGCATCACCCATCGTGCCCCAGGCATCCCACACCTCGGCGTTTGCCTCTAGTTCAATGTTTCTGGTCTTGGCCTGACGGGCGATCCTGGCCCAATGGTTGAAGGATGACATCCTAAACATCTGTTCTCTTGACATGAGGTAGTTCACCTGGGCTTTGTTCATATCCTGCTCGTCGACAGCGTCCCTGAAAGGTAATTTTACCGAGTATTCGTCGTGTCGTAAATCGTTATATTCCTCATCGATGCGTTCTGTCTCTCGGGTGTCGTGTTCTTCCTCATACTGTGGAGGGTGTTCCGGGAGGCTCGGCTCCTCGACGTAGTCGGCCTCGTCCCCAACCAAGTCCATGCTGCTGGAAACGTCATCGTCAGAGTCTACCCCATTGGGCAAATGACCTCCCGCCTGCCCCTCTGGGCCTCGTGCGTGGTGGCCAAAATTACTGAAGTCTGGAGGAGCCCGGTTCTCCGCCCGAGTCGAGGGTCTGGTATCGATATCCTGCCCGGAACTTGGCGGTCGGACGTGGGCTGACCCGTTGAGCCCTTTGCTCGGAGCATCGGCTTCCACGCCACTACCTGGTTTGGGACGATAAGGGATATTCTCGATGGTAGACGGCCCGCTGGCGTTCTGGTCCCAGGAACGTTCGGAGATGCTCTGTGTCTCTACCACGTCCGAGAATCTGACGCCCTTCTTGTTCGACTCCGGCGTCTCGCCGGCGGTCGAGTGTGCCCGAGTGTGCCGGATCGGAGGCTCTATACTGGACAGCTCGTTCCCAGGCGCAACAAAGGACAGAGCAATGCTATCCGAATTACGTCTCCGGCGCGGCGCGTAATGCATTGGACTGGGCGAGCCGTACCTGTCCTGCGGCGGAACAGGCAGCGCAAGACCTGGCTCTGGTGGCGAAGACTCGGCACGTTGGATGATGTGTGGTCTTGGGGTGGGCCCGCCTCCGGGCTCGCCTCCCGTCCGGTCATCGTCACTCAAGTCCCCATCATCGCCCTCCTCTGCGGTTGAACTCATCTCGTCATCCGTATAGACGACTTCGATGCCCATATTCGCTAGCACGGATCTGAACTTATCCACCAGCGTCTCATCGTTCCTGTTTGCACCGATGCGGAATAAGAGGCGCGAGATGTGCGGGACGTCCTCTGAATCGTAGCCATATTTGGGGAGGATTTCGTCGGCAGCCTGGAACAGCGCATTGGTAGCAAGCCGCTCCCGCTCGGGTAGTGTGTCGAGGATGTTCTCGCCATAGGCAACGATCTCATGGAGGATGGTGATTTCTGTTGTGCGCGCACACTGTGAGTATCAAGTCGCGCAACGACAGGGGGGAGGCTGGGGACGGGTGGACTCTACCCTCGTTGCTGTAATATGGCTCTGGCCTGGTGTGAATGGGGGTTGGAGAGGGGCGGTCACTACCACTTCCTCCATCGCCCCCATTCCCGTTGGGAAGAGGTGTGTTGTGGGCGGCGCGTTGCATGGAATCCAGAACAGGTGATTTGACCTCGATGTCGCCGTTGTCGCCGACCTTGACCTCGACCTGTATCTCGCTGAAAGTGGAGTCTGTTGTCTCCCTCTCATCCGACGGGCTGGTGCTCTGTATCGTGGAAGGGGAGCCCCCTCGACTAAGGGTGGCTGATGGTACCGGTAGCATTTGCGAAAAGGACGGGTGCGCCGCGGATACATGTCGAGCGGGAGACAAAACAGGGCGAGAGAGGTCAAGCGGTCGAGCTGGCAGACGAGCGTTCGAGGCCAGGAGAGTGCGCGATGCGATTGAGCTTAGGAGAGGTCGGGTCAGGTCAGATCGAGGCGATGAGCGCGCAAAACAAACAGCTGGCTCAGCTCGTTGCGGCCGTCTTAGGATCGGGGCAGTCGAGAGGGGTTGCAGTATATCGATGCATTGAATTTCCAATTGCAAGAGCCAAAAGAGAGCGGAGCGAAAACAATGGCAGCAGACGGGGCTTGAATAGCGTGTTGCGCGAAGACAATGGGGAAGCGCGTTGCTCTATTGCCGTAGATGGGATCGCGTATCGGGGAGGCTGAAAAGAAGATAGCGTCTTGGGAACCTCTTCGCGCCAGGCGATCAGAAAGAAACGGGCGTGGTCTTGAATGGCTTTCATTGGGAGACACTGGCAGCGGGTGGCCCCCCGGGTGCCCCCCTCCCCAAACCCCAAACCCCGGAGCCCTGCGCACACCAGCCACTGGTTGTCATGGTTGCAGTGGAGCCGCCCGAGGGCGATCCCCGTTCAGGAGGATACCCCTGCACCGTCTTTGGTACGTTTGATCAGGCCGTTTCAACACCAATGAAATCATCGACACATGGACTTCTCCAGACCAAGGGCTGCATGAACTGCACGACTCAAGGCACATTCTGCATTTCCTGTTCATCTAAGCTCCCCGGCCTAGATCTCACCCTGCTCTTCGACTAGATCATCCTTCCAATACTACCCTGTTCGCTGGGAAGGGAAGAGCAGAGATCAGGCAACATGCAACCAGCAAAGCCAACAAGACCAATCCAGAAGTTTGCTACCGCTGTGTCAAAATGCACGGCCGAGGTGAGCCCCTCCTCGATGGGATGGATCATCTACTACCGAGATGGTGTTGACCATGGATTAGTCTGTGGTGTATGGCAGATGTATCGTGGCAGACTACAACTCAGTGCACAAGGACAAGTGTGCCGTTGAGTTCATGAAGTTGAAGGATTGCTATTTGGTACTTGTGCCCCTGACGTCCCGCACGCGTTCTTGAAATTGACCTGTTCACAGAAAGCATACAGGTCTAGATGAGCATGTAGGGCAGCATGGCAATTACATGAACCTGAACTATTCACAGCGGTATATGGAACACTCTGGAAGGTTGGTCTATCATGGTCTTAATTTCTTCCCTTTTAGCAGTCATCCACAGTGCCTTCTATCATGAGCTCTATAGCTTCAACAACCGCAACAAGAAAGTAGCAGACTGCACTTCTTGCAGCTCCTCAGCAATCACACCCTCCTGTTCACCCTTGGGGATCTCGCCGTCCACCTGCGTAACAGTGTGTTTGTCCATTGGCCGTCGAAGCGCCTTCTCTAGCTGCTTCGACTGCGTCGCGAATACCTCCTCGATACCCAGGCTCTCCGGGTCAGACAACACATGGTACTCCATTTTGATGTCGTCCGTTGGCTGCAGGCCGGCCTTCTTGCGAAGCTTCTGCACCCTGTTGATGATCTCACGGGCAACACCCTCTGCCTTGAGCTCGGGGTACATCTGGCAATCCAGGATGGTCAGGACATCACTGTCCGTGTTCACTTCTGAGTTCTTTGTCGACTCATCCTCTTTGATACCGCGGCGGACCACCAGGTCGCCTCCCACCAGCTCGATGCCGTCCACGTTGATCTTGCCTGATGCGACGTAGTCCTTGACCTGGTCACTGGTGACGCCTGGCAGGGCCTTCTTGACCTTGCCCATATCCTTCTTGAGCTTCTTACCGAGCACTGGCCAATCGGCCGTGACGCTGTACTGGACGTTGTAAGAAGCCTCGTCCGACGTAAGTATCAGGTCACGGACGTTGAGCTCCTCTGCAATATAGCCCTCCAGAGACCGGACATCCTCCAGGTAAGTGGCGTCTGTGTGGATAACGACCAGGGTCTTGAGGGGAGTCTTAACTCCAATAGCTTTGCGCTCACGTGATACTCGAGCCAGGTCGATGATGTTCTTCATCCGGCTGACCCTGCGCTCAATCTCCGGGTTGAATAGCTCCTTCCGGACCTCAGGGAACTTCAGGAAGTGCACGCTACGGGGATCCTCCTCCCGCAGGCTCTCGGGAATGAAAGGAAGGAGTCTCAGGTAGATGTTGTCGGTGATGAAGGGCATGAAGGGGGCAAGCCCTCTGCAAAGAGTGTACAGAACCTCGAACAGCGTGTTCAAGGCGTGCTTGGTGTCCTCGACACCGTTCTCTCCCTTGAGCCGCTTTCTGTTGAAGCGGATGTACCAGTTTGTGGTGTCATCAATGAGCCCAAGCAGCCTAGGAGTCACTGTGTACAATCGGTACCCTGGTACAGGTCGTCAGCATAATCAGTCAGGACTGTGGATGGGGGGCTGCTCACCGTCCATCTCTTGATTGACCCACTCCAACAGACTCTGGCAGCTGGCAAGAATCCACTTGTCCATGACGTTGGTGTTCGTGGACTCCATGGTGGGATCCCACTGGTAGTCCACGTCTTCGATCTTCTTGAACAGAGCAACCTGGGCGTTGAAAAAGTTGAAGCTGTTCCACAATGGCAGCAGCACCTTCTGCACAACCTCCTTCACACCGGCCTCCTTGAAGCGAAGAGGCTCTGCTCTCACCACGGGCGAGTTGATCATGTACATACGCAAAGCGTCGCTGCCGTACTTCTCCATGACGATGGACGGGTCGGGATAGTTCTTGAGACGTTTTGACATCTTCTTACCATCCTCGGCCAGCACGATACCGTTGACGACGCAGTTCTTGAACGGCATCTTGCCGAACAGATGTGTGCCCATAACAACAAGAGTATAGAACCATCCTCGAGTTTGATCCAGACCTTTTCTCACAATTAGTGTACTGCTATAACAGCAGGCATACCTGGAAACGCTTACCCTCGGCGATGAAATTTCCTGGGAAAGACTCCTTGAACTTGTCCTGGTTCTCGAAGGGGTAATGTTGACTGGCGAAGGGCATGCTTCCTGACTCGAACCAACAGTCAAATACCTCCTCAATGCGCTTCAGTTGACCCTTGCCCTGTTTGCTGGGGATGGTAATGTGGTCGATCTTGTCACGGTGGATATCAGTCAACTCTCCCTTGTAACCGCTGAGCTCCTTCAGCTCCGCAACGCTGCCGACGCAGATACGCTCCTCGCCGTCATCACTTTGCCAGATGGGGATCGGGGTGCCCCAGTATCGGTTCCGCGAGATGTTCCAATCACGGGCATTCGTGATCCAGTTCGCAAATCGCTTCTCCTTCACGAACGACGGTGTCCAATGGCTGGACTCGATCTCCTTCAGCATCTGGGGAACGATCTCCGGGATGCGGATAAACCATGAAGGCACGGCACGATAAATCAAGGGGGTGTCGGACCGGGGGCACATCGGGTAACTGTGCTTCAGCTGTGAGTCAACTACCAGCCTTCCCTTGTTCTTCAGAGCCTTGACGATGTGCTTGTCAGCTTCTTTGACGTGCATGCCCTCAAAATCTTTCACTTTTGAGGAGTAGCGAGCGGTCTCATCAAGCGGGTCAGGCGGCGGCCGGTCTTCGGTCACAATTCCAGCGTCTTTCGCAATACTGAAATCGTCCTGGTTTTTGTCAGCTTCACGGTCATGGAGCGGCAGCTTGTGGAAGTACCTACCTCGCCAAAGGCTGGTGCCTGGTGTACGATACCGGTACCACTGTCGTCCGTGACATATGTGCCGTTCAGGACCTTGAAGGCAACCTCCTTGAACTCCTCGTAGTAGTAGTCAAACAAAGGCTCATACTTCCAGCCGAGCATGTCCTTGCCCTTTACCTTCTCGATGATCTTGAACTTTGCCTTCTTTGGGTCCTTGTACAGGGTGGTCAGGAGCTTCTCGAGAAGGATGTAGTTGTCTCCTGACTTCTCATCCGCGATCTTGACGTATTCGAAATCGGGATGTACACACAAACCCAGGTTCGTAGGAAGGGTCCATGGCGTTGTCGTCCATGCTAGCAGTTTTGTCTTGGGGTCTTCAACGAGAGGAAAGGAGACGACGACAGCCGGGTCCGTCACGTCCTGGTAATTTTGGTTTGCTTCGAAGTTGCTCAGCGAGGTCGTTAGGACGGTGCTGTAAGGCATGACGCGATAGCCCTGGTAGACCTGGCCCTTCTCGAATAGTTCCTTGATAGCCCACCATTCTGACTCCATGAAGGACGTGTCCATGGTCTGATCGGCAGATGTTTAGCTTCAATCTCTGTGTGTAGGTCCGTCGCGCGGACGCCCGTGTTATTACCCACCTTGTAGTCGTTATCGAAGTCGATCCACCGTCCAAGACGCTCAATGGTCTCCCTCCATTCTGACGAGTATCTCATGACAATGCTCCTGCACTCTGCGTTGTACTTGTCGAGTCCCATCTCCATGACGGCCTGCTTGCCGGAGATTTTGAACTTCTTGTCGATCTCGTGCTCAATGGGCAGACCGTGGGTGTCCCAGCCGAAGCGTCGCTCGACATGATAACCCTTCATGGACCAGTAGCGAGGGATAATGTCCTTGATGGTTGAGGCCAGCAGGTGGCCATAGTGACTGTAGGTCGGGTTAGAGAGGCTTTGACGCCTACAAGTGCGTGTGTAGAAACGTACGGGAGACCAGTCGCGAATGGGGGACCGTCGTAAAAGGTGTATCTCTGCCGGCCTTCTGAGAGTTTGACCTGGGCAAAACATAGTCAGCATTTTCTAGATCTGAACCACTTGGACTGAGGTGGCCGAGGGCATTACTTGTGTCTCGAAAGCCTTGATCTCCCGCCATCTCTGGATGATGTCCAGCTCCTCCTTGGGGAAGTTGATGGAGGCCATGATGGGCGGAGTCGATCAATTGTCCTCTCACTTGTAAGAGAACCAAAAGCAAAGCCAGAGATGAAGAGATCAGGGGCTTCTCTGGGGAGAATGTGGGCCTGCTTTACTTGTCCCCTTGGTCGCTGGTGGTGGTTGTTGCTTGAGTCACAGAGAGCAGCGCCACCAGAGATGACTCTGAATTGATCGGCCGCTGGAAGTTTTGGAGGGGCAGAATTTCCAGAAATCGCGGGGTACGTACTCCGAGCATGGCACATCCACAGCTTGGGCACTCAGGAATTGCAGGGGGTGGCAGAGGGAGGACAGGAAATGACTAGGCCTAATGTAGTAGCACCTCGGGGCAACGAGTGTCATTCTCTGGGCCGCCTCATTGGGTGTATACATCTCAGAGACTTGACCAGAGTACCGCGATAATGATCGAGATGAGCTGTGGAGATAAATTCTACTTGTCTGTGGCCTTTCGTGTCTTTCATCCTGCAAAATCCTGCAACTGTACTGTCGCCTGCGTTGGGGATTACCAGCCTCCTCATCCCGATTAGGCAGTACCACGATAACAAGACCTCAGCCGCCTCCCTGCTTACCACAGTAGTGGGCTTGTCAGGGGTGCATGAGTGTTGACGCTGGTGGTGCTAACAGTAGAGCCCGGAGCCCCACGCAGGCCAGGGCTGCAAGTGGTTGTTGACCCGGACCAAAACATAAACACAGGAGTGCCCGGCTGCAACTCCCGATTGAGGTCTACCGTGTATGTAAGTGGTGCTGCCGCCAACCCAGCCCAACCCAACCCAAGCTCCAAAAAAACAAAGGCGAGGTTACAGACGAACTACTCCGTCTCTCCGCATCCCCAATTCCTCGAAAGGGCATCGTTGTCGAAACATTCCCATACTACCTTCGAAATTGCAGCGTGACCTCACCACTTGTCGGCTCCCCTGTGTCAATCCCCCGGCTGACTACTCACTGCCTGCGAGTGGTTGGTTCGTTAGTTGTGGCTCGTGGTTCGTGGTTCACGCCGCCGGGTCCCCCTCCTCGGGCTGCCCTTTGAGACCAGACCGGCTTGGGCGCCTCCTTCACCCTCCTCCCGACAACCACAGCCCGTCACACGATGTCTTTCTTGTTCGGGAGAAACAGGGCGCGTCCCTCCACCGTGGACTTATCCAAGCAAGCCCGGGATTCCGTTACTAAATTAGAGAAGCTGGATGGACCGTCCGGCCAAGCCAAGGTAAAGTGCGCCGGTCAGAACATGACCCGCGATGCACCACTGCCGCACAATTGACTCCCAGACTGACATGATGGATCCTGAGCAGGCAGAGGAGCTCGCGAAGACGCTCAGTCAGATGAAGCAGATACTGCAGGGTACACAGGGTATGCCTTCCCTCCGTCCTGTCGCACCACCTTCTCTCCAACCCGTCGACCGGTGCAGCTGTTGACTAGGCAGCGTGCAGAGACCGAGGCGACCCCCGAGCAAGTATACCAATTGGTTCACGGCATGATCGAGGAGGACCTACTCTACCAGCTTGCAGTCAACCTGTGGCGGCTGCCATTCGAGGCGCGCAAAGACACACAAGTCATCTTCAGCTCCGTCTTCCGATTCAGACCTGCCACCGCCTCGCCAAAGTCCGACCCCGTCGCCTTGAGCTGGGTAGTCAACAACAGACCACAAGTCCTCATCGAGCTCTGCAAGTGTTATGACCACAAGGAGAGCGCGACTCCGGCCGGCTCAGTCCTTCGGGAGGTCCTGAAGAGCGAGGCAGCTGCGGCTATAATTCTTTACGATGACGGCGAAGAGCAAGGGTCAAGTGCCAAGGGCATCATGGGCATCGACCAGGACAGAGCGCAGTCAGGAAACGGCGTGTTCTGGCGGTTCTTCGATTGGATTGACAAGAGTTCCTTCGAGGTTGCTGCAGATGCATTCACTACTTTCAGGGCAAGTCTGATCGCGCGCGGCCTCTATTCCTCGAACTACCAGTGCTGACAGCGCGAGCAGGAAATATTAACCAAGCACAAGGATATTATACCGAGGTATCTGGCCATCAACTTCGACATGTTCTTCGATAAATACAATCACGTCCTTGTTCAATCCTCAAGCTACGTCACAAAGCGGCAGTCTATCAAACTCCTGGGCGAGCTTCTCCTGGACCGGTCTAATTACAACATCATGACGGCTTACGTCGACAGCGGCGAGCACCTCAAGATCTGCATGAATCTACTGCGTGACGACCGCAAAATGGTCCAATACGAGGGCTTTCACGTGTTCAAGGTCTTTGTAGCCAACCCCCACAAGTCCATCCCCGTGCAGAAAATACTGTTGATGAACCGCGAAAAGCTTCTCCAGTTTCTGTCACGCTTCCTCGAGGACCGGACCGATGACGAGCAGTTTATAGATGAGAAGGAGTTCCTCATCAAGCAGATACGAAACATGCCGGCCGCGCCTGTACCTCCTCAACGGTAGCCCGCCGGCAGCGCAACATAGCTGGGTACACGGCACCAGCACGCCCTTCACGAACATCGCCCTGGCCAGTTTCATCTCATGGAATCAAGGGCACACTAGAGTCTTTCACGTCGTTACGCTCGGGTCATCCCACGGAGTTAAGGGCGATTTTACACATCACATGTTTTTGAGTTTTGATGGATACGGTAGCTTGTTGAGTCGTGTTTGACGAGGCGTTCTTACTAGGGCTCAGACCAACAGAGCGATCACATCATACGCATGCATTCCATAAGGCGTCAAGGAGAGGCAGATCCACGATGAGTGCGCATCATTTCTTTCCGACGGAATCTCGACCTTGCGGGTGGCAGGGCAATTACTTGTTATTTCCATCACCTTCATCGACTGGTAGCTGACTATCAATCCGAAATCCCCAGGCTTGCTTGAAAGCCAATCGCTGGTGTCTGCAATGCCCCGTCTGAACCGTCAGTCCTAAGGGTGAAGCGTCGTCCCATCTCCAGGGACGCCAATCGCACGGAGGACCCCAAATGACAAGCACCCCCATAGACGCAAAGCTAACCGCATCAAAATTGCATCCGTGCTCCACAGACGGCGAGATGTTCGCGAGATTTCATCTTGATGGTGAGCTTCAGGCGGAGCCGTAGCAGGCTAACAACCTTCAGTTCGTGCACATCGCAACAATTCCCAGTGACCAGTAAACCATACTGAAACTCGCCCGGCCATTTATGGATCCTGATCCAAGCGCGCGCTATCGCATCGCGTCAGATTCGTCATCTGCAAAGATGTGATCCCTCCGCCTCACAGCAGCCCACCTCCGGTTGCCCGCCCTCGCATTCTCCTCGGCCTCCCTCAGCCACTGCCTCCATCTCCTCGTGCCGGGCGCAGCGCCGCTCCTCTCCGCCCACCGCGTGCTCTTCGTCTCGCGGATGACATACCACAGGGTCCTAGTAAAGCTCCGGAACCCATCACACGTGTCGTTCGGGTCGGTCGTGCGGTCGGCGCGCCGCGCATCCCGCGGAGTGACATCTCTCCACTCGTAACGGGAGAGGTCCCAATAATGTTCCTTGGACACCATGCTCGCCAGCCAGTACCCTCCGTTGAGCACGATGTAGCTGGCGCCGACCATGGTCTGGCCCTCGAAGCCGATGTTGCCGAGCAGCACGATGCTGACCATGAGCATCGCCGTGCCCAGCGCCATCAGCAGCTTGTGCGCCCTGTCGCCAACGTGGTACTCGCACTCGGCCGTGCCGGCATACAGTTCGCGTGCCACCTCGTCTGAGCACAGCACGAGGATGAAGCCGCCCTGCTGCGTGCGGATGACGATGTCGCCAGCGGTGACCTTGTCCCTCCGCGCGCGCACCATCAGCACGGGCCGCCACCAGGACGCATAGCCCACGATCGACGTCGCCAGGGACACGATCCCGACGGCGAGGAGGGCGACGCCGTCTTTCCAGTATATCATCATGCCGATAATAACCCCCGTGAGAACAAAAGACGCCACGGAGATGATGCTGGTTGGGCTGCTCCACTTTGGCGTGACCACGGGGCGTTCCTCTGTCAGCGCCGTGAATGTTTCGGACATGGGGTCGACGGATTTCTCCCTCGGCCGTTGTCTGATCTGGTACCCTTGTTCTATGTCCGATGTGTAAGCAGTGCTGCTTTGATTCCGCGCCCTTCTGCTTGACTGGCTTCTCCTGCTGCCGTCTCGGCGACGCTGTTGACGTCGCAGGTCCTCCATCGGATATGGACTTCCGTCATCTGTGTTTCCCTTGTCGCCTTCAAGAGTGGCATCGACACTCGGATCCCCACCATCTCTGTGCTTGACTCTGATGACCTTGAAGCCGTACGTGGGCAGGTCGTCCAGGGGATGGATGATATTGGCAAAGAACCCCAAGGTATCAAGAACAACGCCCGAGTAGACCCCGGCGACCTTTGCCGGGTAGTCTGGCATCCGAAGCGGACGGGAAGGCTTCAAGAGGGCCTGGGGAGCGGGCAAGATCCGGGGGAGGAGGCAGAGTGCCGAGGCCTCAATCTATAGAATCAACCCATAAGCGACGCTGTCAGGCCTGGTACCACACAGCAGGCGACTTACCGCTTGAGAGTGCGCTTCAATCTCAGACTCGCCAATTACGGCCAGCAGCGTGATGGCGTCTAGCCTCCATGAGTCCCGGCTGTCAGGGAACCAGCCCTCGATCCCATATGCGCCATCAGTGGCCATGTGCCTCCCACCGACCTCTTGATCAGGCGATTCCTGATCAGAGAAAGAATAGTTGGTGGCATGAAGGCTTTCACAGTGAAATTAATAGACGCCACAGCGTATGCGGACCAAAATCGGGGTTCTGCTTGTGAGCGTAATTTTTCGTAGTCAAGGTGCAACGGCTCACATGTCCACAGAGCCTTCTTCCACCCGGGAGGCTGGCGGGATCGTGAACCTTATAGAGACTGCGAGATGAGTCCCGTAGGACCACAGCGCCCATCGTGCCGGAAACATGGCGAGATGCCGAGGCTATAGCCCCAAACTCTGATCAGTCGCCCGATGCGTGGGGGAAGTGACCCACGATATCTGGACAACAAAAGAAAACAGAGCATGCACGTCATCAACAACCCGCTAACCGTGGCTTGGGTGCCACTCGGACAAGATCGCGGGAAGGATCTGGCCTGTAGTGGGTGATGCTAGCAATATAGCAGACATAATATGGACGTCGCGGTGTCAGCCTTACTACCGTTGTTTGTCCGGCTAGACCCTCTTGGCGGTATCGGCATCCAAGGTTCACCACGGTTGGTATTGCGCCTAGGTTCGCTGTGAGGAGGCGCTAATTGCTTGTGTAGTCGTGTGAGATGTTGGTATTTTTTCCTAACATGCCATTGCATTCCGGATTGTCCTGATGCAATCTTGTTGCGAATCCGGTCAGAAAGAGAGCTATTTCGCGGTGACTTACACCAGAGACGGATCCTTGGGTGCCACCTATAGGCAAAGCACAAAACTATGCGACACTTTTACCGACGTTCAATATTTACTTCTGCTTTTCCACCCATTCCTGGTGCTTCGCTTTCCACTCATCACGCCACCTAGTCAGTGGGGGCCTCCCTTCAATTGCATCCGACGCTCCCCAGAGCATCCGCTTGCGATCCTGCGTCAACTGTTAGCCCATATTCCCAGATGAAGAACCGAACCAGCCTAGACGGGGTCTAAAGTTTGTCTGGAAGGAGGACACTCACAAGCTCCTCAGTAACCTGGTCATCCGGGCAGAGAACCCAGAACTGGCCCTCGGCCATTTTCTTCTCCAGGTAGTCCACGACCTGATCAGGCCACCACGCGCCGTCCGGCTTCTCCTTGCCCGCTCCAGGCCGGTTGCCACTCAGGCCCGTGAACGTCCAGCCCGGCACGAGCAGGTGCACGGAGAGGTTCTTCTCGTCCCGCAAGTCGAAGGACAGGTGCTCGGCGATGGTCTTGACCGCGGACTTGGATGCGTTGTAAGCTGGGTTCCCGGGGGGGTTGGTGATGCCCTGCTTGGAGCCGGTGATCACCACGGCGCTGGGGGAGCCGGAGGAGGCCGTCGACTTGACGCTGGGCAGGAATGTGCTTATGCCGTTGATCACGCCAAAGAGGTTGACGTCTATGACCTGGCGGAAAGCGTCGGGAGAATCCCAGGACGACTTAGGCCCGAAGCCCGCATTCAGGGCAAGCAGGTTGACCTGCCCGTTGAAGTCCGTGTCGACCTTGCTCTTCAGCCTGGCCCAGTCGTCTGTCTTGCTGACGTCGACCTTGATCGTGCCAATGTCCCCGCCCACATTCTTGGGGGCCGCGCTGAGGGTCTCCTCGTCCCAATCAGCGACCAGCACCTTCATGCCGTGGTTGAAGCATCTCTTGGCGAGGGAGAGGCCAATTCCGGATGCGCCTCCCGTGATGACGGCCGTGTGGCCTGCCTTGAAAATTGATGCCATGATGAGATTCTTTAATAGCTCAACTCTGCTCAATTCGATGGTTTGTAAGAGAGCAAGTGTATTGAGGCTAAGTCGATGTTGGAGATTCTGTGACGTCGCTGAAATAGCTGTGAAGCTCGGAGTTTAGTTTATACCAAGGACCTAAGTCCGATACGACTCCATCACAATGGGAAACCTGTAGAACTCACACTGACCGACTTCGGAGAAAAGGTACACACAAAAGCAGCCGTATTTTCATGTTCTCTGAAGTGCGACTGGATAGGTTCATTTCACCGCCTAGGTAGGGATGCAATTGAGAATGCCTTTAGCCGGGGCTTGTCCATGTGGAGACTTTCCACTATCAGGATATAGTAGTCTTTGTGCATCTGACGGCAAATTTTAAAGGTTTGTGCATCGCCTACCATCTGGTTGGATAAATTTTCAGTAGAATGACCTATTCAGTCTTGATACGCATTTTTTTCAAGGCCTTGAGTATCTACTTTGCAGTCTCCGTGCCGGCTATTAAAGGATTGGAATCCCTAAAACCGTTACTCTCAGGGCTCGGAAAGGATACACAGGAGGAAGGGCTTTGAAATCTAGTAGTAAGTGGTAAGACACTGCTCACACTCATAATTATTATATAGAGTCTAGATAATACCCGCACATAATACCATTTTCGCCAAGATATAACAATTGATTTAGAATTGATATCTTATTTGACAAACACTAATCCACTCAGAACTTTGAACAAATATAGTTTGTCTCTACTAAGCTAAATCATCATCAGCATCCGCTGCATATCGTCCTCTCAGATCATTTATTCGCGGCCTGCGACGCAAACCCCGGCCTGGTGGTGGTCCCTCGGCGAATCGTACTCTCACGTCCCTTGCTGGCCTGTTGTCACGCAAGATCCCTTGCGGCGGTTGCGGCTGGTCGTTGCCCTGACCTCTCGGTTCGACTGCCGGCCCACCTTGACCCAAATTCTGCGGTGGCTGCGGCTGTCGTTGCGCGTCCTCTCGGAAGCGTGCTCTCAGGTTTTCTACCCCCGGAACACCACGCAAGGGCGGCGGTGGTGGGTTTGGCGGCAAGGGTTCGACTCTGGCGTATACAACGTTTTGCAGCTGTGCTATGCGGTCCGAAATCACATTATTCCACCACCAGTTGAACCGGGCCCGCCGGGGCCTCTCTGGCGGCGCAGGCCTCTCTGGCGGCGCAGGCCTCTCTTGCGGCGCCGGCGGCGCGGGGGGCGCGGCGGCTTCTTGCTCCTGGTATCTCTGCCTAAGGTTCTCCACTGGCGCAACACGACGCACTTGGGGCTCTTCTGCCCTGTCCGCCTGGTTTGCTACTCCACCGATGCGCAACAATCCCGCCGCTTCTGTGAGACGATCCATGACATCTGTTCCGATGGCGGCGAGGCCGGTTCGAGTACTTGCAGGCGCTTCAGGAGAGGGCTTTGCGCCAGCGCGAACATGGTGTCAGCTTAATCAATATTTCAGCGCGGAAGGAATCCCTGAGGCTTGTTGCTTACAATAGGTGGTTGACTGATATTCTCATCCGACCAGGCTCGGATCTCGCCCTGGTCATCGGTCCAGTCTGGCTGAGTCTGCCTCCAGCGGGCGTATCGTAGGAGCTCTCGCAGTGAGGGCCGATCCGCTGGATCGGCCGCAAGGCAGCGAACCAAGATCATCATGAGGGCGGTGTCGATGGGCGCCTCGATTGCAGTTGGGTTTGTGAGCCAAATGCCATAAGTCCAGAATGGCTCCACCAACTCCCCATCAAAGTTCGTGATCCGGAACGGGGTCGGAAACAGCTCGGCCATCGCGTTGTGATCGTTCAGGGGACCAATTGCTTGTGGAGGATCTGTCCACTGAGAGTGTGTGATGAGCATATGCATGCACTGCAAGCAGTCGAGTCAGCCTTGTTGTCCATACGAAGCCATCTATGTGATGTAATAGGGATCACTCACAACACCGATATGCCATACGTTGCTATGCCACCCGTAGTTGCCAGCTATCTTGGGCCGAGGGTTCGTAATTGCAGGCCATGTGTTGATATAATCCCACTCTTTGGTAAATTGTTCCTGGAAATAAAGAATTCAGCGCGCTAGATACCAAGCCAGGCATTAAGTCTGACAAAGTGCACTCACCGGTAGAAGGTACGGTGTTTTCCCACGCAGCCTTGTTCCCCAGGACGTGTTTCTGTTTAGCGTGGTGTCAGCGAGAACTTTAAAAGTTCTCCTGGCAACTTTTCGTATAAAAAAAGTAAAACGACAGAATTACCTACTGTGAGTGATTTCGACGGTCTGAAGCTGGGCGGGACAACCCAAAGTCGCCGACCTAGATGGAGATACTTAGCGGCTACGCCGTCGATAAATGTTTTGGTCATGAGGCGGCTATCTAGTTGCTAACCTTGAAAATTGGTACTTGGGCGTGCTCGTCATTGTCAAAGTCCCCGATCATCACTTGGCATCAAAATCAAGTCAGTCTTTGAACTGAGCCCTGGAAGGACGCAAGTCACCTACCATTTTGGGGATCAAGATCAAAGTGAACCAGGTTATAAGCTAGATACCTCAGGGCCTCCTCTGAGCCTGGGGGCATCAGCTCTTCTTGGTCTTCTGTGCCTTCAGGCTCAATCCACCTGTCTTCGCCCGTGTTTGCGTCCTTTGCATATCTAGGTGGGTGCGCCATTGCGATGCAGGCTTTGATGACTGTTGACATCGTGAGTGACCATGTCGAGTCTGAATGACAAGCACACTTACGGCAAATAAATATTTTCCACAGGACCTGGTTTGGGATTGGTGTCCCGACGCTTCCAATCCGCGCCATAAAGCGAAACATGTCTCCATTCTTCATATATTCGAGGCACATGATTTCCAAAGAATCATCAAGCTGCTGCCAATTCTCGACGTCTTCCGTTTCGTCAGACCCGTCGTTTTTAGGTACCATTATGTCTCCGTTGAAGCGCAGCAGCTGAACAGTATGCTTGGCTCGCTTCATGGTCTGTTCCATAACATTAAATGCGGGAACGTTAGAGATTTGTACGAGGATGTTGTTGAGATAGCCCTCCATCGTGACGTACCAGTGTTGTCCCCTTCTCCCGCTCCAAGACTGCCCCCTCCAACGCAGTTGACTTGATCACGACCCTCTTCCATTCCCTCCTGTTGTTGATTTCCCAAAGGCTCACCATCCCTTGGCCGCCACTACCAAGGACTTTGACCAGCCTGGCGTTAAGCCCCTTGCTACGGAGCAACCTGCGGACGCGTCCAGCTCCAAGCTGTATAGGTATGTCGTCATCAACATTTTGCGCTTGGAATCTCTTGCGCCAAAACCTTTTCCAGTTCTGGGCCTGAAGGGTGACCATTTCATTATTTCCGCGGCTGGCAAGCTGGTTCCAAGGCCATCCTCTGCGCACCGGGCGGTTACGCTCAGCTAGGAGATCGTTCGGGTCGGAATTCATTTCCGCCGCCACTCTTTGCATTACCACATCAGGGTATACACGTCTTACGCCCTGTCTATAATCGCCGAAAAGCGTTGCCATGTCCCTCTGGAGGTTGCGGAACGTCAGCACGCGCCGACGCGCATCGGCCTCATCCATTTTTGCTGATATTGACTGGTGCTGTAATCAAGATGATCCGATATTTTCTCGAGTGTGCCAGTTCAAGAGCTCTCTCCGGCCGGGAAATTTGCCTTTCACTGGCGGGAAGAGATGTTTTTACAAAGCCCTGTGTATGAGCCGGCCAATTGTCCGCAAGCGGTAGCTGTGTCCATTGACAAAGGGCCAATGACTGACGGCCACGGAAACCTGACAACTACTTGTGCACATGATGGAACAATAATCTCGAAACCTTCCTCACAAGGTCTCCTCAGAATTGAATGGTTGGATCTGATCTCTTTGTTAGGCTACAAATCAAGGTGGCATACAATGGGAGAGCCCAAGGCATGTCGAACACGGGTCTTATTATCATGGCATGTACTTTCAGAAGAGTCTTTGTTCATCCAACATGACGAGTCTAACACCAGAAACATTGGGAGTCTGTGTAGCCCTTGACATCCAAAAATAGAGAATCAAATCTGTGCTAACCCAGGACAGTCTTATTGTATCTTCTCTATTAGATTCACGGTATCACAGGGTGCAGCTGGTCAGCAGACCGGGACATGCGTTGGGACGTTCCAACGCCTTGAATACAATGTGTTGCATCTCCATCTTTGGGGTTCAGCGTGGCGAATGAGCGGGTAGTAATAAATTGACAGTTTGCAGCTTGTGTGTGCAACTTTGGTGAAAAACTTGAATTTGGATTCCACGACATTGTGTGTGGCCCAGCAAACCTCTAGATTTGTCCTCTGTTGTCTGTCGACTCACTCCACTTGGCACGTCAGCATCTAATTTTGGAAGCGTTTTCTTTCGACCTCCCCGTTTGGGCAACTAGTTGCATTCCAACACCACCCTTCTCACGCCTACTGTATTCTCTGAGGCTCCGCCTCTTCAGTGGGGTCGACAGCAGCTCTGCCAAGCGTAAGCCTCTTCCAGACAGGGTTGCACTATTTGCCAGCCAACACGCCTGCCTACATACTCAAACAGCCAATTGCGGCACAGCATATCACGCCTTTTACTGCAGCATTTAGCCGTGGGGTGTATGTGGTACAGAAGTAACGAATGGCAGCATAGACTGATACACCAACGAATCCATTATGAACCCACTATCTGCGGCAGGCTTTCGGTGATCTCCACGAGCTGAAGACAACGACTCTGTTGGTTGCAATCTTTTCTGTGATGTCGTGGGGGTAGATAACCGGGTCCGTCTCACTCAAAAAGCCAAGAGCACTCAACTTTTTCTTTCTTTTGGTTGTTCTTGGCGAGGCTCTCTGGTCTCTTATTGCATGCTTCAAGTTCTTTGCAAATATTAGTCTCCCCAGCATTGCAACTTATCTTCAATATGGAGCACCAGCAGCAGTATCAACGGCCTTATCAGGCACAGCCACAACACACTCGATATCCAAGCGACAGTAGCGACGAAACTGTCTTTGGCGGCTTCACGAACTATGACCCAGCAGCTGTTTATCTCACGTCGGAGTACTCTGCTTCCAAACCCAACAATGTCACCGAGCAGACCGTGAGGGCCGTTGGTGAACCAGCGACGGAATTTCATGCCCAACATGCGGCCTGGAACTCTGACCACAAGTCGACCGATTCCAAAGCTGAAACAAGACACAGCAGGCTGTCCTCTTTAGGGAAACTGAGAAACATCAAAGTTCCCAAGAAGACAGGGAGTTGGACTTGGGAGATAGTCGCCTTGCTGCTCGCAGTCGGGGCAGTCGCAAGCATCATTGCCCTCCTCGCCCGTTACGATGGCAGGCCACTGCCGAGCTGGCCGTACGAGATCACACTGAACGCGCTGATTGCGGTCCTGACAACAATAGCCAACGCGTCCATGGCAGTTCCCTTGTCCAGCGGTCTGGGTCAGCTGAAATGGGAGAGGATGAAGAAAGGATATGCGCCGCTGGCGGACATGGAGGTTCTCGACGAGGCAAGTCGGGGGGCTTGGGGGGCTGTCAATATGCTACGTAGGCTCCGTGGTGGGTAAGTCAAGTCCTCCTCATCCTGGAAGCCATCTCGTTGAAAAACTTGAAGTGCATTCTGCTCACACTGCGCAGGGTGTTCGGCTCATTGGGCGCAGTTGCCGTGATAGTGGCCCTCTTCCTGTCTCCCTTTGCACAACAGGTCGTCATATATCGCACCTTGCCACAGGAGTCAGAGACGGGCGCAACCAACTATCGCGCGATGAATTTCACCGTGGCCTTGCCGAGTCTTGACTCGGCAGTGCCATTCGTTCCGGTCCTGCCCATCAAGTCCGCCGTGTACAATGGGCTGTTTGCTGAGAACAACAAACCTTGGACCAGCCTCCCTGTCAGCTGTGAGACTGGCAACTGCACGTGGGAGCCCTTCGATACTCTCGCGGTCTGTAACTCCTGCGTGGACATGACACCATACCTTCAGCGTGATTGCGCCTCCGATGATGATGAATGCGGTTGGAAGCTGTTGTCTGGGCCTGTCTTGAACAAAAGCGACGTCTTCAGCATGACATCCCAGGTGAGTGTCCTTTAATAAGTGGGTGATGATTTCTTTCTGACATGCAGCTGTAGTTTCCCTCGACAGACGGCGGAGCACCGTGGTCGACCATCATGAAATTGACTTTCATGGGAACCGAGAGCAACACCGCTGAGGCAGGAAATGTCCAGCCCTGGGCTCGTCAATGCACTCTCTCTGCTTGTGTGCAAACAATTCAATCTCACATCATGAATGGAAACCTGGTGGAGAATGTCACGCACAGAGTCGAAAATAACACGATCATGTCATCCAGCAGTGCCATCACAGACCTGGCCCCCATCGTCGTTACATCAGACGCAGCACATAACACTTCCTCCCCGGCCGCTCCGTACGTCCTTTCTGCTGAGGCAATGCTGGGAATTCAGTCATGGTTCGCACAGCTCTTCGCCAACGGGTCTGCCACCCGTACAGACTCGGTCATCAACACGACCTTGACTTCCGCTGCCAACGCACCGATCGCCGTCAACCTCACCGTCGGTATCTCGTCTGGTGCTACCTTTTTCGACACGGACATCGTGCAGGCCTTCTACTGGAACTACTACGAGTACCCGTCCGGGCTCGACATGCTCATGAACGACCTGAGCGTATCCCTGACCGTGGCGTTCCGCAGCCTCTGGGGGGCCGAGGCTGTCAATGGAACTGCATTTATGAATGAGTCATTTGTATATGTTCGCTGGGGCTTCATAACACCCCTCATCCTGTCAGTTGCGTTGACTGCGGGCTTCTTGGCTCAGGCCATCTACCGCAGCTGGAGATGCGGTGCCAAGTTGTGGAAGAGCAGCGTGCTAGCCGTATTGTTCCACGGTCTAGAAGACGACGTGAGGGAGAGGTTTGTTGATGTTGGTGAGTTTGGATTACAGCGACTCATTGCCAGAGATGTTAAGGTAAGACTGGATGAGGATGTTGCAGCTGGGGGCCTGCTGAGGGCCGAACGCGTGTATTAAACTTGCATGCTCGTTAAGAGAGCTAGCCTCTAGTACTTGGAGAGCCCGAATTTCACGAACTCAATGATGGAATCGAAAGTGTCAATGTGATTTATGGTGAGAATTAGTATGGACTTGGCCTCTGTCACGATTGTTTTTGGAAAGGGATCTTTTCGTAGCGATGTATGTCTTCAACTTGCATAATCGAGGTATACGGTACCCTATCCCCTCGGGCTGCCCGTCAATATTTGGATTCCCGTTGATGTAAATTACCTTTGAATTCAAGTTTTCAACTTGTTCAAGTCGATCCGAAATCCGATCTATAAATGGAGGTAGTGCAAGCTTGCACATCAATATTGAGATCCGCAGTGGACATATGAGCTGATCTCGCCAAACTCGCCGACCTTGTGTCAGCTGCAGCAATAGTTGGGAGTAACAGACATATACGAAATGGTTTATTGAAGGCCTTTGCACGTAATCTACCATGTTGGTGAGCTGCAACATGAAGCCGTCACGGGTCCAGTCCCATAGATCTTCACGTTGGAGACTGAAGGCCAATTGCGGCAGTTAGTGGGCATCAAACCCCATGAGTGATTAACGAGAGTCTGCTGATGAACATGAGACAAAGCCAAAGCAAGTATTGGCCTCTACTGACTGAGGAACTAATCGATGAACGTGGGACAAAGTAGATCAACTGTTGGCTTCTGCAGATATACCAATGCCACTTACCCACGGCTTCCTATGGTCGTCCATAGAGCAATGATGATAATAAAAAGATGTTCCCCTTCCCGCTCGGTTTAAAAGGGCCTCTCAGATAGTATCGGCGCATACTTGGCTCTATATGACAACTCTCGAGATATCAAGCTCATTCGTACTTCGATTCGACCAACAAAAGCAACAACCCAAACTTGATCTCGAGCCTCCCTACACAGGATAGAGAGTGAGGTCTCACAAGGAACCGTCAAGAATTCCAACAAAGTAATTCTCAGCCCCACAAGGAGAGCAAGGGGATATTAAAACAATGGGATGCCGTGGCAGCAAAGAAGAGCGTCCGGAGGTCTTAGTCAGTGCCATCAGAACTCCTGCGCAGCTGGGGTATAGGGCTCTACCAATCGGGGACAGGTCTCCAGGCGCTACGTACTGCTTCTACGAGTTCACTCTCCGGCTTGCGGCCACTGACCAACGCATAACGGTCGCAAGGCTCGGTATCTCACTGTATCCCGACGAAAAAGATCTACTCATTATCGATCTCATCGCCACCGGCCAGGACCCCCGTGGTGACCGCCCTCAGTCGGGCGATATCTTCCTGAGCTTTTGGGAGCATGTCGTCGGCCGAGATGTTTCTCACATAAGAAGACTGCATTTCTCAGACGTGTATGAGAGGGGCCTAACCAGTCTCAATGATCAGGTTTGCACGCTGCTACATGTGCATTCGCTCCTACTGGATTGCCCTTCGGTTCTCCGCTCGGGGAGGACAGAAGGGGAACGAGCGGCATTTGATATTTTGGAAAGCACTCCCTTCTCGAAAGTAACGATACGCATGATATCGAGATGTCCACAGTTGGCGGGTCGACGCCTTGAGATCGTAAGATTCGATTATATACAGCCATCCGGCTATAATCCGAGGGGCCTTTACGATTTTATGATTACCCTCGGACGATGAGTGATCCCACCAGCTAGGGTACTCGCTGTCTTCTTTGAGCAGATAATGCAGATCTATTCAACACAAGTTTCCTCTTCTTACAATTCCTCGCCAGTGTGATTGAGCATAACACACGTTCTACCTATTTGTTCATGCCAGACATGTACGTATTGCTTACCTCGACTAGTTACTCTAGAGAAACAACTCGATATGGCCATGTGGTCTCTATGGGGGGCCTGGCGAGCGTGGCTTGAAGTGACTGCCTTCATGCACTCACCAGTCTGATTTGTGAAGTCTTCAGTGCAAGCAGGAATGCCACTGTATCGCTCATTTGTGGCCGGATGATCCACCACCCTGAGGCCTCACTATACAGATGAGGTGGGCAAGTCAGGCGGATATAGACAAGGTGCTCGCACTAGCTGGATTTAAAGTGGACAAGAGCTGACATGCAGCCTGGCAGTCTGAATTCTCTATGGGGATTTGGCGCTGTGGAAAGCAAATTGTGGTGTCTTACTTGGCGCTCCCAATCAGATACCCTGTTACATCAATGTCAATCTCACCATGTGCATCGACTTGCAGTGAACTATATCCGATTTGGTGAGTATCCCGCTATTGTACGTCCCGACTTCCATCTAGACTACCGGCCCCTAGCTACACTCACATTGTGGAAGAAAATTGCATCCAAAGGATCGAATGGTACCCTAGCATTGCATACATATATCCGTACTACCATGTCTTTCACATTTCCAACTGATTCTAGTCTATTTCGGTGGACTTCTATAATCTTAAAAACAACGCATAGGCAAGAGCGTTAGATCTTTTTCTTTTTACTTCTGCTCTATTCAAAGGGGCCAAGCGAAGTGATATTGACGTTCATTGGTGATTGCTCCACAGACGAAAATCCTCAGCAATTAACACTCGCCCGAGTGCTTCGCCCTCTGAGTAGACATCATGTCAGTCTCGTCTTCTTCCTCTCGCATGGCCCTCTGCCTGCTCGGGCTACTCCTCGTCATCCAGGTCCATTCGTCGATGGCTACTATCGCAGACATTCAACCTGCAGTCACCGTCGTTGCCGAGACGGAGGCAGCCGGCGCGCCTCTCCAGGATGCAGAAAGGCAGCAGCTGACGGACGACGTGGTCAATCGCATCTCGAGCGACAAGTTTACAGCCGAATACGCCTCGTACTTCGCATTCGAAGATAGTGCCGTTTCCAATGTGAACAATCGCAGTGCAACTGCACTTTGCAAGTCCTTTCCTGGCGACTCGGACTGGCCATCCGATGCTATGTGGGATGTATTCGACCATCTTCTCGGCAAGGCTCTGATCCCGACTAGACCTTTGGGTGCTCCTTGTTACGACTCAAAATGGGGTGAGAAAGACGAGACGGCGTGTGAGAACATCATCAGGAACTCGACCAATGCCGACTTCCTCAGCGCCGATCCTACCGCCAACTACTGGCCCATCTTCGAAGGCCGCACCTGTCAGCCTAAGAATGATACTTCCGAGTCACAATGCACCATTGGCGGCTATCCAGAATACGCGGTCAAGGTCACCAGTGTTGCGCAGGTGCAGCTCGCCATCAACTTCGCACGCGCCGCCAACATGCGCCTGGTCATCAAGAACACTGGGCACTGCTACCTTGGGAAGTCTCTGGGCGCTGGCGCGCTGAGCTTGTGGATGCACAATATGAAGGACATTGATTTCTTGCCAGACTACAAGGGTCCGGGGTACTCTGGCCCGGCGTTGAAGCTGGCCGCGGGAGTGAGTGTGAGAGAAGTGTATGAGGCTGCCGAAATGCATGGTGTTACGGTCCTCGGAGCTGTCTCTTGGGTAAGTTCGTCCTCAAGTATACCAATGTAGAGATGCGACACTAATAACGTTGACAGAGCGTGGGATACGCTGGTGGCATGATCACTGGCGGAGGCCAAAACCCGCTGGCTGGAATATACGGCATGGCTGCTGACCACGTCGTCGCCTTCCAAGTCGTGACTGCCGATGGACGTCTGCGAACTGTCTCCGAGGCTGAGAGCCCCGACCTGTTCTGGGCCCTTCGTGGCGGAGGAGGCGGTACTTTCGGTGTCGTTGTGTCAGTCATTATTCGCGCATACCCCAAGTTGAACGTGGTCACCGCAAAGTGGACGCTCGATACTTCCAACAACGACGTGGACCAGTTTTGGAAGGGCGTCAGGAAGTTCTATGATGAGTTCCTCAACTGGACCGACGCTGGTCTTTACTCCTTCTACATCATGTGGCCAACTCCACAGCTCAGCATGAACTACATGTTTGCACCCAACCATACACTAGAATCATACAACAAGATCGTTTCCCCCTTCTTCGAATACCTCAAGGCGCAAAACATCTCACTATCAGTGTCACATCAAGCCACACCACACACGTCGTTCTATCCAGCGTATCAAGCAACCTGGGGCGCAAACAATTTCCCCATCGGCGTCGACGCTTCTCTTCCGGCAAACCGCCTCGTGCCTCGCCGCAACTTCGTCGAGAAGTACGAGGAGACGTACGCCCTGATCAAGTCGCACGTCTCCTCTGGCAAGCACTTCCTGGGCTACCACAACGCACCCAGCAACGTGGGCCCGGCCACGGCGAACCGGGACAATGCCGTGAACCCCGCCTTCCGAGAGATGGTCTTCTTCCTCGTCACCTCCTCCAACCGCTCGGCTGATCACTCAACCCCTGCTGGCTTGGCTTCGCAGAACAAGTACCTTCAAGAGGAGGTCCTCCAGCCGTGGCGCGACCTTGCTCCGGTCTCCGAAGGTGGCGGGACGTACCTCAACGAGGCTAGTGTCGAGGAGCCAGACTGGCAGGAGAGCTTCTATGGAGGGCACTATCCCAGGCTGAGCGAGATCAAGCGCAGCTGGGACCCGAACGATGTCTTTTATGCCGTGACCGCTGTGGGTAGCGAGAGGTGGAAGGTGCAGGACGGAGAGCAGGGGGTACAGACGCAGAATGGAAGGCTCTGTCGTGTCTAGTTCAGCTGATATCGACGGTGGAAGATGAAATTAAACAATGTAAACATCTTGTGGTACTTCGTAAGGCTCGGGCAAAACAAGTGATCCCCCAGCCTAGACTCTGGATCGTTTGACACCTCTCAAGTGATGCCATCGAGCCTATTACGCTGATTCAGCGTCCTCTTTGTGGGGATCAAGCGTACGGAACTCGCCGAAAGACAAGGTGATCATGTCGTATCAAGAACCTCCCTGGGCGCTGGGAAAATGCAAAGAGCTAAGCAAGTGATGATTCGGGTGGAAGTTCTGAGTGAGTCCGGCGAACTTCTGTCATATTTGACCCACCTGCCTCAGATATCATTTGGCCAGGTTCAAGAAGCCGCCAAATCAAGACGAGGAATCCAGTGTGGGTGAGGCAATTTCTTGGACAATGGAAATGTGCTGCCAATGGGCGATGAGCGAGGCCAGTCTGGGGGGCGAGTAGTCAGGACATGACCTGAATCATCACCTCAAGACAGCCCCCAATCGCCGATGTAAAAGAGGCCAAGAAGTCTGCATGTATGGACTATTTAACGCTGCTGCGCTGTAATTCTTACCCGCCTACTGAGAAGGGTTTGCAATAGGTGGGGACGAAGAGGTCCTAATTCAATGTGCACTCCAGCGATTGCTCGCGAGTGGAAGTCTGCATGTATATCACCGAGATCCTGAAAAGGACAAAGACCAATCGTTCCCTGTTTTCTATCCATATGCGTTGCGGGCTACACCGATCATCGTTGACTGTGCTCCTGCCAGGCATTCCCCGCGAGGTAGACCAGCCGCCGACTGTCACGCAAGACAATAGTAGATAGCACATGAACAACACTGCTCACAACCTCAGAAAGCATCAAGCAGACAAAATTCCGACATCATGAGCGATGAGAATCGTCAGCCGGCCAGCCAGGACCAGTGGTAGTTCACAAATCACTCCGACTCCATTGCTAGCGCGACGGCCGAGCCTATTCTGCTAGTCTATCCCATTTACTTCCGTCGCCAGTTGACCCTCAGGTTCATAATCGTGTTTCTCTCGGGATACAGGGGGGTTAGGGGTTCCAAGGGGGGTTTACATGCCGAAACGAGAACATCCAAGGAGGAGAATGAATAAAAACGGGAGACCGTGGGTTCGGGGGACCAGTAGCAGCTTTGTGGGTTTCAAAGAGGGGGTAAAAAGCCAATAACACAATGTATGGATTTTATTACACGTCAAAAAATGTCTGAATCGTCTCATGTCCACTTCCTCCCGGTGTGCGGCCCCCGCTCAGATGCCGTCAAAGTCGCCGCCGAGGTCGTCGTCGTCGAGGTCACCTTCCTGTATGTCGTTGGCCATCTCCCGCTCCCGCTCCCGTGCTTCCTGTGCGTTCTTGAGCTCGAGTCGGTGCTGGTTCATTGGGAAGCGCATAGCCTGGTTCACGGGCTCGTTAGCATTGTGATACCTAGTCAGTGACGTGTGGACAGATGATCTCACCTTGACACTCTCATCGTGCAGCGCCAGACAGGCCCTGATACGGTCATGGAACGCCTCGGTCGGCTCTCTTGTAGCGTATATGTCGCCCGTCTCCTTGCTCTTCATGAAGCCATGCTCGCGGTCCAGCGTTGCCTCGATCACACCGTCTCGGATCGCCTTTGCGACAATGTACTCCGCTGATTCCTCACTGCCAAGGTGAAGGCGGATGCAGATGTCACGCAGGGAGATGCGCGAGTACGAAAGCGACATCATGCGGATGCCTGTCTTGATAACGTTCTGTCGCAGGCGCAGGATAAGCGTGTAAGTGCCGTCCCTGCGGAAGGTGTCGGCATGGTCTGCGATGGTCGTCTCAAAGTCCTCCAGGTTGCCAACACGTACTGCCTGCACAAGGAGGAAGTAGGGGTGCAGAGCCTGTTCCGTCGACGCCACCCGGAATGTTGCGCGGTCGGGAATATCTCCCATGAGCAGCTCGACAACCATCAGCAGCTTGGTCGCGGTCTGCGAGAAGCCTAGGGCGCAGAGGCTTGAAGGCGCCTTGCGAGTCGCAGCAGTCAGGTGCTCGTGTGCCTCAGTGTAGCGCAGCTGGATGGCGCGGATGCGGCCGAGGTAGTAAAGGAACCGGGCGACCTGGTTGTTGGCAGCGTTCTCGGGGAATTGTGTGTGCGAGACGAGTAGATCAGCCTGGCTTATGTGAGACATGAGGAGGTAGTTCCGGAGCAGCAGGACAATAACTGAGGCCTGGATGTCGATGTCCTTTCGCAGTACTGCTGTTCGCAGGGCCGCGAGCAGGGTGGGTCGGAGGGCAACGATTGGAGACTGGGGCGAGGGAGGCAGAGGCGCAATGTTCTCGCAAAACAAGGAGTAGTAGAAGTAAACCTTTGCGGAGAGCGAGTCTAACGTTCGGCGGTTGAGGGTGCGGATGCGGTCGGACAGGTAGGACGAGAACTCAGCGCCGTGCTGAAACTGCTTGGAGTCGAACAGGTGAACCTGTACGAGAATGCCGAGGAAGATGTCTATTTCGGGGATGACCTCCTTGATCTCCTTCTTGCCGCCATTCTTCGCGAGAGTCTTGGAATCAACATCCATAGCAGAGTCTGCCGCTGATTGCTGTCCCAGCGGTAGGTGCTCCTTGCCAAGGGCGATGAGAAGCTGTTTTGCCACATTTCCAGATGTGACTGTCGCGGGGAAGGTCTCGACGATGACCTGGGCGAGGATGTCTGGGGTGAGTCGTTTGCGGATGGACGAGACGGATCGCAGGGCTCGCAGGGTAAATCTGGCATCGAACAAGGCGACAGCTCGGTCGAGGAGTGCGAAATTGCTCTTAACATCTGCATCGGGATGATGCTGTTAGCTTCAGGTTCGAGTACAGTAGCAGTCAAGGCACAAGCGGGGTTTGGGGGATGTATTACCTGACACGGCTTGAGCGACTGGGTCGACCTTTTCCTCTCCGTCCTTGTCGGCGTCATCCATGCTCACATCCCCGTCGGCGTCATTGGGAGGTTGCGCGGATGACTGCTTCTTGGAGATGGGCACCACGACGGTCATCTCCTCGTCGCCGTCCTTGGCACCTTTCTTCCCCTTTCCCTTGAGCGATGACGAAGACTCGTCCTTCATGTCGATGTCTTTGCTGCCGGGGTAGCCACCGTTCTCGACGGGCTCCTTCCCGTTTCCGTTTGGCGTCTTGCCGGGCATGTCGGAGGACGTGTATGTGGGCTGGGTGGATTTGAGACGAGGCTGAGTCAACAACGCGCAGAGGCTGCTGGCGGCTAGAGGGGGTTGATGGGAAGTGGGACGGGCTGGAGGCGGCTGGCGGTTCGCAGAAACGCGCTCAAGGAAGCCGAAGCAAACGAAAATAGACCGAAGGTTGGCTCGTGCCGCTCAGGTCAGCTGTAGTCAACAGGCAGGCTGGATCGAGTCTAGAGAAGCTTGACTGTTGGCCGGCCTAGGGTTGCTTGGGTTGATGGTTCCAACGATGGCTTCTTTGACTCGACCGCTTTGCGTGTGGGTGGGTGGATGGATGGATGGGGGTTGGGATATGATGGGGAGAGTAGATAGATGAATGGGAGGGACGTCGTCGGGTTGAGGGTGGACGGCTGCCAGAGAGACGTCGTCCAGAGCTCATCAAAGATTGCCAGCAGACAGCCGAGCGCACTAGCCAGGGATACTTGATCCTCGCGGAAGTTTCGAACCAAAACCAAAGTACCCTTGCTATCTGGCCCCGGCGCAGCCTCAACCGCGTAGCCTGCCCAGGCCTAGGTGCAGGTGGCTTCCGGCCCCGGGCGACACCTGGACCTCGCCTGGGCAAATGTGGGTCCCTGGTGACGTCTCGACATGCTGCCTGTCAGGCGCGTTGTCAGCAGCAGCTCTTCCTAGCCTACCAGCCTACCTAGGTACATCATTTCCAAGCCGTTATTATTATAATGTTATACGTCTAGGCCACTCAGTTCAACGTGTTCATTATTTGCGCCTGCTCATGATCAAACCATTTTAGAGTTCATACTTCCAACAGGTTATTGAAAATACTTCGTCGCCACCGTGAAACCGAAGGATATGGAGGGCTACATATGTCCTCACCCCTCATAGACTTTCACAGGCGGTCCAAGCTCCCGGCTTATCTCACTGTGTTGGAACCACCATCAGGGTCCACTTCCGCACACTCTACTTGCTCAATATCTAGGAGTTGCTCTGGCGACGCCGACGCTCTTTACTATGCCTTGTTCTAGTCGCCCTAGGTGAAACTTTCAAAGAGGGCCAAAGAAGCCCGAAATCACTGGACCCTTCGCAAAGCCGAGGTTCAAAATGTTGGTCAAGAATCGTGTCTTGTTTCCTTGCACAACTGCTATGGCAAATTAGGAGGTAGACAGGGGCCAAGTTCCTGAACAGACACCTCGAATCGTGTCTTTCTTCTCAAGCCCCGCAATTCGCCCATCCTCAATGATTTGCAAGTGAAGCTGCGTAAACCTAGACGCCTATCCGAGATCGTTGTCTCTAAGAATCCATGTCATGCCTCGCCTGACCTCCCTTCCAAAAAAGAAAAACGCCACATCAAGTCCTCGCATACTACTACAACGAAACAAGAGAGAGTGTGGGTGCTCGATGGTGTGCCACATGTCTGTGGTGCACCAGAGACTGGCCCACTAGAGGTCGCCCTTGCCCGGCATGACCTTCGCAGCCTGGATGGCGCTCATCTTGGTGATCCAACCCTGGGCGGGCAGCACCTTTCGGACAGTGCGGAGCTCGTCCGAGGAGTAGCCGGGGATGCGGATGTTGTAGGTGCGCTCAAGGACAAGCTGGATGTCGCGAATCTCGAGGACCTTGGAGCCGCGCTGCTTGGCATTGTTGCAGGCCGAGTGCAGAAGGCGGTCCACAAACGAGTCGGCAAGGTTGAGGATGGACTGCGGCGATGAATTAGTATGGGGAACAGCATGTGCGCGGTGAATTAGGGGTCGGGGCAAGGTTAGTTGGGATGGACTGGGCTGAGATGAAAGTCAATTTCTTCTTACCTCCTCGACATCGGGCGTCAGAACATTGCCCTCCTGACCCTCGGCCTGTCCGCCGCAGACCTGACGGACCAGGTCGTCGAGCTTCTTGCGGTTGAGGACGCGTTCACCCTCGCCCTCCATCTGGACCACGGGCAACTTGGGAAGGACCGGATTGCCCATAACACCTCCGGCTATGCCGCCGCCACCTGTGTACGTTGGTCGACCTGGGGTGACACCACCAGCGCTGAGCGACACAGGCTGAGGGGGTGCAGCTGCCTTCTCGGGCAGTTGCTTCGGGATGGGGAGCTTTGAGTTCTGGGTAAGAGGCTGTGGCTGTTGTGTCTGGGGATGCGCGTGGGGGTGTCCTGCTGCTGGAGGGACCACGGTGCCCATAACACCTGGTGCGCTCAGAGGAGTGCCGCCTGGACCTTGTGGAGTGCTCTGCTGGGGTGCTGACCCTGGGATGGTGCCTGTCTGCGAGCCGCGCTGGTTTGCGAGGCTGAGGGCGGCTTGGTGGGACAGCGATCGAGGCGCACCGGTGATTGAAGTTGCCGTTTGCGGTGTGCGGACTTGGGTTGGTGTGCCAGCTGACGGTAGACCGGTTGCTGCTGCAGACGCGATGGCTGTGTTGACTGGCGGTGGATGTGGGTGCTGCTGAGTTCCAGGCTCGACTTTGATGGGTTGCGATGCTGGACCTGGTGCCGCTTGCGTTGTGGGGACAGGTGATGGCTGAGGAGCTGCCGAGCTAGTAGCCTTGGGCGGCTGTGCTTGTGGTTGAGGCTGCTGCTGCCCGGTTTGACCGTTCGCACCTGACCCTGTAGTCGCGGCGACGGCCTGCTGCTCGACAGCAGCGCTTGGTTGGGAAGGCTGTTGCGGGGACGGGCCCGGCCGCGGCGGCGGATTCGCATTGGCATTCACTCCTCCATTTGACTGCGGCCTCGCCTGTGAATTTGAGGATTGATTGGCCGCCCTTCGCTCAGCTTGGCCTTTGCGGAACTCTTCCACAAACCGCTTTGCATCCTGGTATGCCTTGATAACCGCCGGCTTCTGTGACTGAATATTCTGGAGGTTCTTCTGCTCCTCCGGGGTCATAGCCGCACCCTTCTGCTGCAAGGACTTGGCCACGGTCTCGTTGCTCTTCAGCCTCTCCGTAGTCGACTGCATCTGCATCATTGCCCTCTGGTACTTTTCCTTCTGGGCTGCTGACCACTTGGCAGCTATCTCAGAACCTTGCTCGACGATCTCTGGTGGCGGTATCCATGACATGGCATCCAGATGCTGCTGGATGTGGATGTTCGACGACCCTGGACGCTGAGGCTGGCCCTGTGACTGCGTCTGTGACTGTGACTGTGCCGGCGTACTTGCTGGCCCGGCAGTCGACGCGGTCTGGCTGGGTTGACTGGCCGCTGAGGCAGGTGCCGCCGGATCGGCAGCTCCTTGGTTCTGGCTGTTGCCAGCTTGCGCATTCTGGTTCTGCTGGGCCTGGGTGCCGGGGATGCGCTGCTTCATCTTGTTTATGAGCTGGTGACTAAAGTCGATTATCTTCTTCTGCGCCTCCCTCTGCTGTGGCGAGCCAGGCCCAGCAGCCGATAGGGCTGTCCACAGCTGGCGGAGCCCATTCTCGTATCGCACCTTCTCTTCTGGACTGAGCTGAGATATATTGCGCATCTGCTCTGGTCGAAACATCCTGATTCCAGCGGCGGCATTTGGCTGAGAGCCCGGGTTGGCGTTGCTGCCTGGTCCACCTTGGGGCACCTGGCCCGGCTGACCGCCAGGATTCATCTTGTAATGCTTGAAATTCTTCGGATTTGGTTGCTTCCTTGTTCACTTGACTCGAGGGAGGTTGAGCACACAGGCAGGCGCTGAGACGCAAGTGTTGTCGAGGGGGTTTGGGCTCTAGAGGTCGGCGAGGCTCTGGCGCAAGGAGGCAAGTCGAGGTGATGGGTGTGCTGGATGCCGGGGCAGCAGCTGTATTTCTTTGATTGTGTAAATTTCACAAATGTGGCAAGAAGAATTAGACAGATGGGACATTAAATAAGAGCAGAGGAGTGACTTGGAAGTTGTGGATTAAACAGACGTGAATAGAGGGACAATAAGATGGCACTCCCATTCAGCACAATAGGGTGGGTCTGAACACCACCAAGCGCACGAGCCCCCTGCTACTTACCCCCACCCTAGTCTCGGGAGATCATCGGCTGAACGAGCTGTCTACTGCGTACGAGCAGAAACCCACGAAAAGAGTTCATCCGTCAAACCTCAGAGAAAGCAATTTTGCCTTGCCCAGGCCATGCAATAATGCACTGCAATGGGCATCTTGGAGTCTGTACTCTGCTCGTTTACAGATGAGGGTAAATTTGCTATAAAGTAGCATGGCTGACTTACATGGGACTGTGACTGACCGGTGGCCAGGGGTAAGTATCAATCTGCTTCTCTCCCCAACAACTGAAGCTTTCGGTCAGACGAATTTGATCGTGGACTGGCAGGACTTTCCTCATAATTACTGGCCAGCCTTTCGATTACGATGATACCGTGCAGAGAAGAACTCGCCTAGGAGCCCCGATCAATTACACTCTTCGCATTCAGGTTCTGGCTGACTACCAACAATGAAGTAGCCTTGTCTACATCTCGAAAAGAAAGAGGCTCAGCACATAAAATCATTCATCATAAATCAAGGCCATGTCCCAGCATCAGTTTTAGCGTCCTGCCTCCATTGGCAGATCCTTACCTCAGCTCTGCAATCACAATGGCACCGGCTTGGTCATACAGTACACATATAAGATCCAACGGCCTCCCCAATACCAGATCCTCATCCTCAGCATGACCATATCCTCGTCACGTACGCTTGTTGCCCACTCTTGCGTGTATAGATAGAAATACAAAATGACCAGAATTGAAATGAAAACCACGCCGTAACACCCAGACAATGCAGTTGCCATGCTGGTTTACATGCTATGCCATGTCTGGGAAATACCATATATGCTCGCCCCAACAGGTTTAGAAATAAGTCATCGCTTGTGGCAATTGGGATGTTGGCGTGTTTGTTCCACACACTCGTGTGTCTGTAGGTGTTGCTCCGCCCACTGGTGTGAGGTTTTATTTCTTGATATAATTTCCGGTGGCTGTCTCGGATACCTCCATGCGGCTGTGTTCTTCGGTGGCAACGCGTAAAAGTAGCTAAGCTTTGTATAAAGCCAAGTTCTCGTGCTCGTGATCAAATCGGTGGTTGCCCGGGATAATGTCTTCGTATGAAACGCCGTCGTTGCTTCTGTGCTCCGTGCTAGTATTTTGAAACGTATTGAAGTGGGAATAAAATCAGGGTGAGTCCACCTCCATGGTCGTGAAAGCATAAAATGGTAGTTCCTTGGCCAGCATCTCTGTGTCCTCCAGTTCCTCTGGAGGCTCGTCCATCTCGTCGATTTTAGGCGGCGGGTCCTGGAAAATCAGACTGCGTCGATCGCCAACCCGCCTCTTTAGTCGCCGCGCACTTGACCCGGCTTGATCGAAGTCCAGGCAGTGTCGGATATCCTCGTGGTCGCTGTCGCTCCTCTCGCTCATGGTTCGTTTGCCCATGCTGCTTATACTCCGTCGTTTTTGCCGATCATACGCCCGCTGTTGCCGTATGACTTCCTGATACTCATCGTCGCTCACATCGGAGCTATCTGACAAAGGATCTGGGTCCGGGCTGCGGAAGTTCAGATCACGGAGGTCATTTATGACATGGCCCTCGATGTGCGACTCGCTCAAGTCCGATTCGGCATACTCGATGACGTGAGGCACAAGAACATCATCCCGACCGTCCATGTCATTTTCTTCAAAGTCGCTGAGCTCTTCGATGCTGAGTTCATCACTGGTGATACTTGCATGTAACACGAGACGTTCGGTTGTTGCAGGACCAGGTGGTGACGACAAGAGCGGTGAACAAGGCTCGTGATCATCATCCGATTGATCGGCATCAGAACCCTCGGCAGGGGGGTCCGAAGAACGAGGAGACAATTCTCCATGCCGACTTGGGAACGCAAAGTTGAATTGGCAGTTCTCAAAAGGAGTGTAATTCCTTGATCGAGGCAGCGGGTCTTGTGGCCCGCCGCTCGGCCCGGGACTGGCCCTGGGGCTGTTCTTCTGACCAAAGAATGGTGGGTGCGTCGTGGCCGTAGGGGTCTGAGGCGGAGACGACGGTCCCACATGTGAAGGAAGTCTTATTTCCTTTGGAGTAGCAGGCCGCATGATGGATGGGTTGGGTGGGCAAGCGTTGATGCGGGAAGTAGTGTCCGTGTCTCTGGCGCTCAGCATACAGGCAATGGGCCAATTGCGTCCAGCCACTGAGGAACAATAGTTTCTGATGACCAGAGTGTCGATTTCGATCGGCCCGCCACTCGACCGGGGATGTTTCTGCCGCAGTATCTTGTGGATGTATGTATCCGAGTGAACAAATATGTCGTGTGTTCTGGAACTTATCAATCGTGCTCTCACCGACAATGTGGGGTAGGAAAATCGCGGGGTGAGGGAAGAGCGGGCCTCAAGGTGTCAGCACCCAACGTATAACCCTCCGGCTAGGAGAGGCGGACGAGCTTGGATTGACGGTCATGATAGTTTCCGTGGCGAATTGGGTAAGAAATGAGAAAACAGCAAGCAGATTGCGTGCAGCACAAGCTCGTTTTCCCTCTTGCGGGGGAAGAGGCGTATGGCAAGCGCAGAGCCTGAGCCTTCTCGCGGGCGACGCTGATTTGGGGGATGACGGAGAGACGAGAGCGAATAAGTAGCCGGAAGACGTCAGACGTCGGGCTTGTGAGGCTTGCGAAGGACGGCTGTCGTGCTGGTCTCTTAGATAGCGTTGCAAGGAGATGCCTGCACCGGGCGGCAGCCGATGTCGTCCTCGTAGTAGGAAGACCCAATGCTGCAGCGCAAGTAATGGACGATCGGTTTGTAGTGCTGCCCGTGCAAATCACACTCTGATTCCCACCGCCTCTTGACCTGACTATCGCGAAACTAGGAATGTGGCGAAGACTGTGCCAGAGAATTGGGGGGGGGGGCTCCTTGGCTAGACCCGGGGTATAGGATCAGGTCGAGGGGAAAGCAAAGTAGAAGAAGGGATTCTGGGGAAAGACGATGCAGTAGGAGAGTAAAGAGAGCAGGCTCCGCATTCAGGAACTGACGGTGCATGCAGGCTCCGTCCTAGGCGCATTTCGAATTGTTCCGCTGCGATTGACGCTTCTGCTGGCATAGGACGAAGCTTTTCGTGCGGCAATTGCCTTCTGTGTACATGGTGACAACTGACAGCCACACTGCAAGTTCCAAGCAAGACTGAACTCACCGTGGGAGGCCATAACTCACCGTGACTGGAGCTGTGGTAGCCACCCAGTCGGGCGGCCGGTGGAGCTGTGGGTTCTGGTACCTTGGGCATCAAGCCCCCGAGGGACCATGAATTCCTGCAGCAAGGCATTCCGTGCAGAAGACAATGGTGCTGCTACGGGGTTGACTGCACAGCCGGTCGGAACGGGGCATGGCGGCGGGCGAATGACTGATTGCCAGAAGGGTAAGGCGTGATGCTGTGTGATGCCAGCGCATGGGAATGGCCACGCCCGCCATCTGCCAGAATTGCTGAATCGACTCCCTTGGCGGCTGCAGGAGGGCTGGGGTAAGATCTCGCTGGTCAAGCCGAGCGGAACATGTTGGATAAGGCATGAATGTGTAAAATGTCGAGCGTCAGGTTGCAGCAGAGGCCGTCCAATGGACAGGGCGAGGGGCCAATTGCACGTGCAGAAGGTTCCAAGGTGGCGGCTGACGATTAAGAACCTGCAGGAGGACGTGGAGGTGGCTCGACGCCGTGAATCGCTTCGCTCTACTGCGTAGCAGACCCGAGGACAGGGCGGGCCAGAGGCAGCTTGTCTTGCCAGTGGAGGGGAGCTCATCCTGGGAGATTGGAACCTTGACCCCCGTCCAGTGCTTGCCTGCATGCGCCCGGAGGACTCAGGAGCGTGGGTGAGCAGCTCAGGGTCGGCTGAGCGGGTAACGGCGCGGCAATTGTCAGCTCGAGCAGGCCTGGATCCACGGATGTGGGATATTACAGTTGGGTGCGATCGCAGTATGGGATGAACATCCTGTCTGCCACCTCTTAATAAACCCCATATCATCAAAGATGTCGTTGAAATTAGGTTGACAGGAGTGGGAGAAGGGATGAAACGAATAGCCGAGCCAGTGTCCAGGCCCAGGTGATGTCACCCCCTCACCTCACCCACCTCCCCCTTGGACCCGCCCAGCTGAGGCCCCCGGGTTGGAGGATGCGGATGCTGTCTGTTATCGATAGCGTGTTTACGTGGGGTCGAATTTGGCTCCCGTCAACATGGCAACACGACGTCTTTTCGCGACGTGCTACACAGCTCACTCAATTTCAGTATAATGCGATTTAACGTGTCCTCGGTCTCTACCTCGACAGTCGTCTAAAGTGAAGGCCTCCGCTGTATCAAAAGAGAACCAAGATCCACCCACACTCTGCCGCGCCACGATCCATCCGTCTTGCCTCGTCTGACAAGAGTAAACAATCTGGCGCAAGCATCATGACGCTCCTCGCCGCCCACCTTGAGCAGATCTCCGTGTCTTGCCAAGGCATTGACAGTCTTCCGTACGTGACCACCTCCGTGGAAATGACCCGGTCAGTTGCTGACGTAGCCTGAGTGAAGATTCCCTCCTCCCAAGATCTTCACCAACGCCCTGCTTTCCAACCACGACATCACCTCACTAATCCGCGACACCGAGACTCATGAACGCGCCTTGTTCTCTGTGCCCCCACCTCCTCCACCATCCACAAAACCAGAGCCGCCACCTGAGCAGAGCAAAGTCTCCCGTCGGCAGACCGTCTTCAATGTCGCCGCCGGCGAAGTCACCACAGGCGCTCCTTCATCACGGTCAGCCGGGAACCCGCGCCGCAGCACCGCAGTGGCAGCCGTGTTGGGCGGCGACCTCCATGCTAAGATCACGCGGCGGGCGCCAGCTTCGACACGCGTCCAGGGGGCAGGCGGGGGAGGTGACGTCGATATCGAGGTGCTCCTCCAGGGCGCCGAGAAGCTGTGCAATGTCTACCCGTTGCCCGGCGCATTGGAGCGGATTCCTGAGTTGCGGCAGAAGTGGGCCAACCAGAGCAACACGCTGGCCTACTACGAGGCAAAGGTGGCTGAGCAGGCGGAGAGGCTTGTCAGGATGAATAAGCGGCCTGATGATTTTGGCGATGAGGACGATGAGGAGGTTGGGGATGAGGAGGGCGAGGACCCTGTGAACAGCGGCGTTATGGATAGCCTCATGACTGAGGAGGACTTGAGGAGGGAAGAGGAGGAGGTCAGGGAGCTGGACAAGAAGAAAAAGGAGCTCCAAGAGAGGCTACGGGCTATGGACAAGGACCTGGGCGGGCTGCTTCACATGTGATGCACAAGTCCCCGACGGAAGCTACCTACTGACTGTACCACACTCACAGTTGACGACTCACGAAAGAAAGTACGCCAGACTGAGATTCGTCCAGAGAGGACATGGAAATAGTCTCGCGAAGATGCCAACATGGCTAACAAGTCTAATGATACCCAAATCACAAGCACCTCGAGCGCGTTAATGACGTCTCCTTACGCAGTGCCCTTGGCTCTGACAAACTCTCCCAGGAACGCTTCGACATCCTGGGCGCCGCCGATCTCATACCGATCATTGATGATAAAGTGCGGGACGCCCTGGATGCCCTTCGCGTAGGCCCACTCCACCGCCTTGTCGACCTCGTCGCCCCCCTTGCCCTCATCGAGCCACGCCTCGGCCTCGGCCTTGTCAAGGCCAGCCTTCTCCGCGGCGTCAAGGAGCGTGGTGTAGCTGGTGACGTCGCCGCCGTCCTCAAAGTAGCTGTGCATCAGCGCCGCCATGAGCTTGCTCTGCACGTCGGCCCCCTTGGTCTTGGCCAGCTGCGACAGCCGGTGAGCATCCCGGGTGTTGCCTATCTTGCCCTGGAACGAGAAGCAGATACCCTCCGACTGGCCCATCATCCTCATACGCTCAGTCATCATACCCAGCTTGTCGGCGCCGAACTTTTGGGCCATGCGCTCTTGGACGGGCATGCTTTTGCCCCGGGGAAGAGTGGGGTCCAAATAAAATGGTTTCCCTGTCCCCCGGATTAGTAAAATCCATTTCATTACTCTTCTAACAATGTCTCATCCAAGAATAAATTGCAGGGATATTTCTACCCGCTGTGAGGCACTGTCTGCCCCTTATAAGCTCGACTAGCATGTCCGGAGGTGCTGCTAGGAGCGATTTCAAAGGCGAAAAGAATTGGGACATCCACGGGATGAGAGATGAGGGGCCGGAGGAGTAGCTTACAAGTGATGTTGAAAACATCCTCTGAGCTCCCGGGGATGGTCTTCTTGTACACCTCAATGGCGCGATCCAGTCGCTTCCTGCCGAGGTAGCACTGGCGAGGATGTCAGTCCACGTTCGTGTCCAAGTCGCTTAGAAGAGGATTATACAAAAGGGCAAACAATATCCGACACGATGTCTATGTTGAAGGCTGTCATGGTGGATCTTCGTGCCTGGAATAACCGTTTGGTGGATCTGAACATGTGTAGGTGGTGTGGGTAGTCGATACGGCAGCCCTGCGATGGTTTACTGGCACTGGGCTTTATACTGACTGCGGGATAAGAGGTCTTAAAAAAGATAATGGCTTGAGACGAGACCAAGATATCAAAGAAAGTCTCAGCGGATCTTGTAAGCTGACAAATTGTCACGGTGCGGTCGAACTTCGGTCGGGGTTTTGAATGGATGCGCGTCGGCGATGCGCGCGGAACATTCCGCCACTCCCCACGAACGGCAAGCCTCCGCAATTGGCACCACAGACACTGATTGAGGCTCAACTCTCTGCTTAGCGTCTATATAGACCAGGTATATGTTAGAACCAACGTTGAAATCCTCGACTATCATGTCTCCATCAAGGAGGTGAGTGCAACAATGCCTCGGCAGTGGACGGCCTGCAATGCTGGACGCCGAGATCCACTGCACCTTAGGTGGGATTTCCCAGGCGCCAGGTACGCTAGCGCATGGTAATCGGGCGCTAGATTGCCACATGCATCCGCATGCAATCCACCCTCGCCCAAGACTGGACTTCGAGGACTTAGTCACAAGTATCAATCAGAAGGCTCGTCCCATCTCCATACTTCATCATTATACTTCATAGACCAGACCCGGCCTGGGATCCGAACGCCCTCACCGAGGATGGCTGATGAGGGGGAGGGGCGGCAAGATGTGCAAGAGAAGGTCCTGCAAGCAACACTGTCCGGCCTCGCTTCCCAGGCAGATGCACCTGAGGCCGTGGACGCTTCCTGCTGCTGCGTGATATGCCTGTCAGACATATCAGAGCCGTCAACAGCGCAGCCATGTGGGCACCGCAATTTTGACTTCATGTGTCTCGCCAGCTGGATGTCTTTGAAAACCACATGTCCTCTTTGCAAAGCTGAAATATCCGAGGTCCATTTTGATTTCAACGCCCAGGCCACCAAGTGGAAGACATACCGCGTCCCCCATATTGGACTCGAACGAGCAACGGATCAGCCCACACGGAACGAGCCCGGCCAGAACAACCCAGCCTTGTCAAATGTTACTTCTTTCCTGCGTCGCGCCCGGGACCGCAGACCTTTCCGGAACCCCAGGCACCCGGCACCCCAATCAGGTCCTATCCAAGACGCGCTGGAACGTAGGCGCAATGTCTACCGGAAACAGCTCTACTCTCTCCACGTTGGGTCCAATCCAACCTCAGGCTACAGAGATGTCACGCCCCAGGTGTTCAGCGACCAGGTCGACACCCAGAGCCGGGTGCGAGCATGGATAAGAAGGGAGCTGCAGGTGTTCGAGTTTCTGAACGACGACAGCTCCTCGGGCCGGACAGAAAGCACCGACTCGGCACTGCCCGAGGCCACCAGGCGGCGGCGACAGAACAATGCCGAGTTTGTGCTCGAGTACATCATTGCCATACTGAAGACGGTCGACATCCAGAGCGACCACACAGAGGAGCTGCTGAAGGACTTCCTGGGAAGGGACCACACCAAGTTGTTCCTGCACGAGCTGCGCAACTTCCTCCGCTCCCCGTACTCCGTTGAGGCGTGGGATCGACACGTACAGTACGCTGAACCTCGGACAGCACCGCACTCGCTTGGAGGAAGGAGCGCCCCTGGTCATCGCGTCGACCAGAGGCCTCACAGGAGGCTTTATGACCGGTATCGACCGTCAGGGGGTTCACGTCAAGGAGGTCGGTGGTCCCCTTACCGTCAGCAAGGGGGCTGAAGCCTTCTCACTGTCTCTTGGATTCCCCCCTCCAAGGTTACCTAGGTATCCAGAATCACATCACGATAGAGCACAAATGCAGACTTTGCGTCAGATGTGGCCTAGTACCTTGCAAAGATCTTCTCCGCCCCAGTGAGTCGATCAAGTCAGCGGCCATGGTCTCTCGCTCGGAACACGGAGCAGAGATTGCAGAGAGCTCCTGTCAAATTACAGATGATGCTCTCGAGGTCGCTCTTGCGGAGCACCGCGCAATTAAGGAAGGAAGAACCTCACGAGAGCATTGGCCGTCGAGGTGCTTTGCTCTTGCTTATGCCCCAACTCGAAAGTCGGGCCTGTGGGCTGGCTTCTCCTCCTGGAGCATACTTAGTCGTCACTGCCTTCAAGTAAGGCTGGAAGTAGCAATCGCTCACGAGTCTTGTCGACTGTTTACAGGATACGTGGCCGCTTGTCGTGGCAGCTACGACAGTGCATCACCAAGCTGGTACGACAGCGGAAGCTTCGGTCAGGGGCTCTCAGCTTGAGTAGGCGTCGTAACTGCTCTGCAGTGATCGAGTTGCCGGAGTCTGCCAAACACTCCAGTCGCAGCTACATGTAGTGTCGGAGCCTCCATGAGCAAAAGATGGAGCATGAAAAGAAATGCAGCAGTCATTTTCTATCAATTCGAGGCTCTCCAGGCCGCTGCGAGTGGGTCTGTCTGCTTGCTCGACAACACTCCAACCACGAAACCAAAGCACTTCACAGTGTGTCCGTCCTTCACTGATGGCAACGAACCATACGTGGTCAGTCTGCGGCGGTTCGGCACCCAGGGTGTTCTTTCCAATCAGCGGACGGTTCCTTCCATAACTGGATGTCTTCAGCAGCCAAGGCAAGACAGGATGACGCAGAGGAACGGACAGAGAAGGCAGGCGTATAGGAGCAGAATCAACATTGTTTTCTCCCACCCTTCGCCCACTCCAAGTCGTGTTGCTCTCCTTTCTTCTTCTTCCTCTCTTCATCCCCGAACACAACTCCGCCACTCGCTTCATCATCTCTCGTTCGGGTGGCCACAAACAGTATTCATTCTCTTCTTGGTTGTGTCTTTTCTCGATTCGCTTCACGGCTTTCATCCCCTTTCGCTTCTTGCTTCACAGCTTTCTCCTTGTCTGGAGTGCTCTCCTACCGGTCATCATGTCACCCATCATCAGGGCCACGACGGCCACCCTCGCTGGCATCCTCAACACTTTCTCCACCCTGTCCGGCGGCTCCAACGGCTCAGCCGTGACCGATTTCAACAACAAGAGCATCAACATTCTCCCCTCTTTGCCTGGTCTGTACAAAGTCGGCGTCACCCCCCTGTCCATCGACGACTATGTTCATCATAACCTCCCTCTCTGTGATGTTAGCAACGATAAGATTCCCGATGCCGCTTGTCATCATCCCCGCAAGATCATGACGTCCCTCTTGTAAGTAAAGCACTGCACTGCCTGTCTTTCCCTGGCTCAACGCCTGAGACTGATGCGTCACCGCGTAGCTATCCGGCCTGTCCTCCATCGGACAATCAAAAGAAGCCAGTCCTACTGGACGAGCAGCACTTTGCTCCTGTCTTCACGCCATCTGTCCTAGGCAACATTTCTCATAGTGTTGCCCGTGGCCCCACGGCTCTGCACAATCTCATGTCGCAAGCCGTGCATCAGGCCCCGTCATGCAAAGGCCAGTACCCCATGGTCATCTTCGCACCCACCGCCGGTGGTCAGCGCCAGGCCTACACCCAGGCAGCATCTGAGCTTGCTTCGCGGGGTCACGTCGTGCTCACCGTCGATTACCCGTATCTTTCTGGTGCCGTGGAGGACCAGTCTGATGGAACCGTCCAGCTCAGCACGTTTGGGGATTGGATCAAGCTTGACGAAGCCTTCGTCATCCAGACCAATGACCTGCAGTTCGTTTACGACCTGTTGGTCAATGAAGAGCAACCACTCAGTGGTCTTCCATTCTGGACCAATGATACCACCGTTCAGATCGATGCTTGCATCTTCGGACATGGTACCGGCGGCAAAGTTGCTCGGGTAATGGTCGAAACTCACATGATCAAGTGTGGTGGACCTCTCGAAGGTATCCTGACACTTCCTGCCCCCTTCAACGAAGAGCAGACGGCTGCCAACACCGAACCGACTGTGACCAACACCCGTCCCTCTGTTCCCCGCTCGGCTTCCTATCGCATTCCGCAGATCAAATCACTGGACCTCTCGCCGCCTACCCTTCACGGAGTGATCCAGCTCTTGAAGCATTTCAGAGACACTGCCCTGAACACATTGGGTCTGCTCGTCTGCAGCGCGGAAGGCACTTGTGGAGCCCCGAATCCCTGGAAGAGAGCCCCGGTCCAGAAGCGCAGTGTTGGCGATGATCCTTGGTACTATCCCAAGAAGCCTTACTACAAGGATCCTTGCGAGGACTACGGCTACGAAGACGACAAGGACAAGTATGGTTCTGGCTGCTACGATGGCGACTGGGATCGTGGTTACGATGATCATTATGAGGATGACTACGACGACTGCTATGATCCGTACAAGGATTACGACCCGTGCGACCGTTACGATGATCCGTACAAGCCTTCAAAGCCATTTCCTCCACCAGGCATCTTTCCACCCAACATTACCTGGCCCCCGTATGGTGATGGCAAGATCCCGGATTACAACCGCCCTTGGGATGACCACTGGGATGACTACCGCAACGGTGGTGGTGATTACGGACGGAAGTATGGTCACAAGGACTGTGATCACTATGGCGGAGGCTACGATGATGGGTACGAAGGGGACTATGATGATTACTACCATTGCGATCATCGCCCTGATCACTATCGCGAGTGGGACAAGAAGCATCATTGCCACGGCCATGTCGATGATCACGACGATGATTATTATGATCACGACGATGATGACTACGATGATGATTATGAGGGTCACGACGAGGACGATTATGATGAGGATGAGGACGATTACGACGAGGGCGATTACGATGAGGGTGATTACGATGAGGGTGATTACGACGAGGGCGATTACGATGAGGGCGACGGCGACTGTCACAAGAAACATCACCACCATGGCCAAGTCGATGACTACGACGACAAGTACGAGGGCGACGACCATGGCTATGTTGACGATTGGGACAATGAAGATCGTGTATGAGGGCTGTGAGCTTCCTCAACTCTTGAGCCGGTCGCTGCGGCCAATACGTGTGGCAAGGTGAAGGGCGATCAACCGTCATTACGAAGACACAGCCATGGACCTTGAAACTTTCGAGGGATTCTGTATTTTGTAGAGCAGTATTCCTTCCGATTCAGCATTGCACCCTAATTCAAACGTCCGCTTCAATACTCTTGATTGCTCAATGACGTGACATGGTCGACGTCCTTAAATCTGTGCATGGTAGACAGGAGGACGGTGGTCCCGCGGTGGTCGGTGCTAATTGTACTTGAGTATACCCCGCAATCTTCCTGGTCTGTATCTTGTAAGTGCCAAGTAGAAATAAGAGGCGAACATGTGCTTTGTGAATGCCCAGTCACACCAAATTGAGAAAAACTTGGGCCGTCCTCGGGGCCCAACGCTCGTCCGACCGAGATGCGGGTGAGGTGACAGATAACCTAGGGCAGACCACAGAATTATCAGGCGAGGTAGCGATCAAAGACGGCATACAAATACCACTGCTTGTGTGATATGGGCCAAGAAGGATGATGCGCTGCGTGGACGGCGCCTAGACTTGCTGGGGAGTGCAGGAATTGTTCATGTGGGAAGGACGCTGCGGGAGCACTTCGACGTTCAGCCTGCCTAGAGTCCTTTTATCTTGTGTACACACGAGAAGCTGGTGACATCAAAAGAGGCAGTGTCTGGGCCTCATGGCTGGCACGACTGGTATAGTTGTGATAGGAACTCGACGATATTAAACAGACGGGACAAGGTGGTTGGTCTTTCGAAGATCCAATTACCGCGTGGACTAGGCACAGAGTGATCCGGAGAGTGTATCATGCCAGTTTTTATTGTAATGGCTCCCGCTAATACATGTACTACCTAACTCCTGGCAATGCTGGAAGAAAGACATATCATCACTCCGCCTCCACCTGCACCGGCCGAGCCTGAGCCTGGCGCCAGAGGCCCACGGACACTCTGCGAACCGCAGAGCATGCTTCACCGCCGCCTCCTAAAGCGGCTATTGAACCCCTGGCCGCCCTTGGCCCCGGAGTTCCGCAGCTTGAGGCGCTTGAAGTTGGCGTGGGCGAGCTCGTTGACCTTGCGCGCCGTCTTCCTGACCTTGCCCTCGGGCTTGTCGCCGTCACCACCTCCCGGCTTCTGCTTCGCAGGCTTCGCAGCAGGTGCTGCTTTCTTCTTGCTGCTGCTGCTGGTCGAGCCCTTCTTTGCCGCCCGCGGCTCGTCGCGCGCCAGCTCGTCCTCGTCGTCGTCGTCGTAGTCCGAGCCGGCGAACTCGGAGCCAGACAGCAGGTCCGCGTCGTCGTCTGCGCCTGACCGTGCCGGCACCGAGGTGCCGAGTTGTGTCTCTGGGATGGTTTCGCCGTCCTCTTCTTGGTCGGGCGCCCGGGGTGTGACCGCGGAAGGGGGCCTCCTTGTCATGACTGGCCGCATGTTGGCCTTCCTGGTGGTCCTCTTTTGTCCCTTCTTCTTAAACACCCTGAGCGGTTTTCCGTCGCGGTCTAGGCCCTCTGCCTCGCCATCCTCGCTGTCGTACATGCCTTCATCATCGAAGCCGCCCAGCAGGCCCAGGTTCTGCTTCTGGCTGTCCTCGGCCAGGATGGTCTCCGTATGGCTGTAGTCACCCGCTGCGGGCCTTTGAGGCGCCGTTGGTTGTTGGCCCTCGCTGGGAGGGGCTGCATTGGGCTTCTTGGCTGGTACGGAGGGCGCCCCCTCGTTCTCCATCTCCCGCAGTGCGTCCAACTCGTCGTCCAGTTGCTCCTCCTGCGTCTTGCGGAGGTCCGCCACGATGCTGCTCAGACCGCGGACGAGGGGCTTCCGCGGGAGGCGGATCGGTTCGGGCGAGGCGAACTCGTTATTCTCGTTGATCTTGGCCATGGGTATCCGCCGGAGGAAGGCCGGGGTCTGGAACTGGAGCTTGGAGACGGATCGCGAGCTGCTGGGCGTCTTTGCGACCCTGTTGCTGGTGTCCTTCAGAGGCGTGGAAAGAACGCTCTTCCTTGGGGTTTGTTGTGTTTGCTGCGCTTTCTGTAGTTGCTGCTGGGGCCTCCTTGAAGACGGTGTTCGGTCTAGATCAATTGGTAGCCCAACACCCGTGTCGATAGTTCTGCCTCGACGTGGTGTCTCTTGGACAGCATCGGCAGCACGAGGGGCCTTTGCAGTGCGTTTCGGCCTGGAGGGCGAGTCGATCTCGGCATCCTTAAACGGCAGCAAGTCGAACAGTCCCAGAACACGGCCATCGCGCTGCGGTGTAGGTCCTATTGAGGTGGGTACGGCGGGACTGAATAACTTCCGGCTCAATGACGGGGTGACTGCTGCTGTGGCAGAGGCTGCAGGGCCGCCATGGGGAGTGGCCAGGCCGACATGGGTGTTCTGTCTCGCGGAGGGCGTCTCTGCGGGCCTGAAGCGTTTGGTGGAGGGCGTATGGGATGGGATGGTTTGTGGCTTTCGTTTTCGGTCCTGTTTGTCGTCGTCCACTTGAGTGTGGGGGATCTTGCCGCAGAGGACGTCACGGAGGCGGTGGTATCGCTTGCTGAACGAGGCAATCTTGGGGTTGGCCTTGATGTCGTCGCGGGTGGGCTTCGCGCCGCCGTGGGATTTTGCGAATTCCAGCTCCCAGTCCTTGAGCTTGACGCGCAATTCCTTAGACTGCGTCTCATAACGCTGGCGATGTGCTTCGTCCATGTCATGAGTGGTTGTTGGTATGTTCAGTGTGGTCATGTCATGTCATGTCATGCTGTGTCTTGACCTGCCAGTCCACGCGTGTAAAGTGCTTCTGGGCCAGACGCGGTTTGGTAGACGCGACGGTGAGCGGCCCGCTTTGCTGCAAGGACAGGGGTATGAACTACTGGTGGCGGCCCGCCATTTTGGCCCTGGTGTAGAGGCACGAATCCTCTTGTGTATTGGCCCAGCGACAACTGTTGTCAATAACAAAATCAATAGGCTCACCAGTGAATAGCTCCGCCGGGCTGAGATTGGGAATCTAACGCCCTGGAAATCAGAGAAAGGAACGTCCGTGACTCTACCATGTAAAGCAGCCAGGAGCCCCATACAACAGGGGTAGCCTGTGCATATCAATATGATGGCTTGCAGCAGGCGGAATAAGCAGAGTGGGAGTTGATCAGTAGTCAACCAGGACTGTTGCCCCCAACTCTGTCATGAACTTCCACGGTTGCAAGGTTGTCATGGGCGCTGTGTACGCGGGCATTTTGATCCGCATCTTGACGTGGAAATTGTACCACAGGTACAGGCTGAGATTCTCTCACCAGGAATGCCGTTGCAACGCCTTACAGGAGGACCTCGGTAGACAGACAGTGAGGCTGCTCCTGGCTGAGAAGTACTCCTTTGGTACTGCCCTGCCAGCCCTGAGGATTGAGCTGTGAGTCTGGATGCGAGATCAGCGACATGTGTTGTAGGTGGAGCTGCTACTCAGCTTCATCTCCGGTGGATCTATAGCAGCTCGAAACGGACGGGATCCTCCAAAACGGGCACGTCTTGTTGTTCTGCCCAGGTGCTTCTGAAGCTCCAAGTGTGTCAGAAGACGGAATTACATAAGCCGCGCCGTTCCCCGGCCAGCCACTCACGAGTCGGCGGACCGCGGCACAAGCCCCCATCCCGTCTGACACCGTTCACTGCCCATGCCCAGGCCAAGAGGCCGTGCCTGTGCCTGCCACCCACCATGGGTACCTACCTAGAGGTTGGTTGCCTCGTCATCCGGGCCCTGCCTTGGCTTATTATCAGCTAGCTTGGTTTATCAGTGGCAGCTGTGTCACAAGACGCTACCAACCCCCTCGGAGCTCCAGGGTCACTGACTGAATGACTGACGTAGACCCAGACGGCTGCCGCACTGGACCATTAGACCCGCCCACCCATCCATCCGCATCCACATCACACCTCAGAGCTTCCCCAGTTCCCTACCTACCTCACCAAGCATCCTTGGATCTCCCTCACTCCTGACCTACACTCCTCTGGACCATCAACCACATTCTCTGTCTAGTTTTCTTTTCCATCACCAACCACGTCTATTTTTGCCCTTCTCCATTACCATCATCCACCAGTCTCTCTAGTCTAGTTTTCCATCTCACAGCTGCCCATCATGAAGGGAGCTATGCTGAGCGCCATGCGTGAGTCCTCTCCTGCTTCAGCTGTCGCGCGACCTAGCTTTGCAAAGCACTGGTCATGCGCCATCCACACTCCCAGCTACCGGATGCTTTACCACCTGGGTATCGCTATCGCAGTATCCGTCCGACCTCCTTCCCACCATCTACTCACGGCTCCTGGCTATCTGCCTCTTTTCTTTTGATGGCAACTGACGACGCATCGTGTAGTTCTTGGCGCCTCCGCCCAGGCGGCCGGAGTCCACAAGATGAAGATCCAGAAGATCCCATTCGAGGACCAGATGGTTAGTGACGGGTTGCCTGCCATCTTGGAGGCGTCGGACTGTTACTGAACAATTACACAGAAGGCTTTCCCGATGCAGGACCAGATCAAGTACCTCGAGCAGAAGTACTCGGGTGCCCAGCACCCCTTCGGCTACAGCGAGCCCAGCATCGAGCCCACCAAGGACCACCCCGTCCCCATCACCAACTATCTGAACGCCCAGTGTATGTCCTGACCTCTATTGTCATGTGCTTGGCTACCCTCTGACACCGCCCCAGACTTCTCCGACATCAAGGTCGGAACTCCTCCCCAGGACTTCAAGGTCATCCTTGACACCGGCAGCTCCAACCTTTGGGTGCCTTCGTCCAAGTGCACTTCCATCGCTTGCTACCTGCACAGCAAATACGAGTCTTCTTCATCGTCGACCTACAAGAAGAACGGCTCGTCATTCGAGATCCAATACGGCTCTGGCTCCATGAAGGGATTCGTCTCGCAGGACGTGCTCCAGATTGGCGATCTCACAATCAAGAACCAGGACTTCGCCGAGGCGACTGAGGAGCCCGGCCTGGCCTTTGCCTTCGGCAAGTTCGACGGAATCCTGGGTCTCGGCTACGACACCATCTCTGTCAACAAGATCGTTCCTCCTTTCTACAACCTGATCGACCAGAAGCTGATTGACGAGCCCGTCTTCTCCTTCTATCTCAGCAAGGACGGAGAGGGTTCCGAGGTTGTGTTTGGCGGCTCGGACAAGGACCACTACACCGGCAAGATCACCAACATCCCCATTCGCAGGAAGGCGTACTGGGAGGTCGACCTTGACGCTATCACTGTCGACGGCGAGTCTGCCTCGTACGATGACGCCGGCATTATCCTGGACACCGGCACATCCCTGATTGCTCTGGAGACCGACCTCGCGGAGATGCTCAACAAGCAGATTGGTGGCAAGAAAGGCTATAGTGGAACCTACACCATCGAGTGCAACACACGGGACAGCCTCCCAGACATCACCTTCACCCTGGCCGGCCACAACTTCACTATTGATGCGTACGACTACACCATCGAGTCTGGTGGCTCCTGCATCTCCGCCTTCATGGGCATGAACCTCCCTGCCAACCTTGCGGGTATCCTGGGAGACGCATTCCTTCGCCCATGGTACTCCATCTATGACCAGGGCAAGAACCAGGTCGGCATCGCCAAGTCAAGGGACTAAATACCACGGTCATGTTCACGGTCGAATCGGATCTATTAACTATTGTATCAACACGCGAGGCCTAGGGTGACAGCATGGTCCCGCACGGGGGTCCGGTCGGTTTGATTTGCGCATTGTGCCTTGCATCAAGGTGCATCACTATTCCCCATATCATGGGGTTTTTCTTTGGACCGTCTCGAGTGTTGCAACAGATTGTAAGGTAGTTAGGACTAGCATTAGTGGAATAGGACACAGTGAATTTGCAGTGTACTTAGGTACCTAGTATGCCAAGGTGCGCGAGGCGCTTTGTGGTGATTAATGACTTTCCTCCTTATGGGTTGGTCGAGGGAGGAAGCGTTCAGAGCAACTTACCGCAGGGGGCGAATTCGCAGGGAGGCTCATATGGGCTCGTAAAGGGAGAGAATTAGCATTAATGCTATGCAATATGTGGCACTGCGTTACCGTCCATAGGCCCTCTGGCTACCTAGGTAGAGTTGAAGTCCTCAAGCGCCGCCGACGCGTTTTGCCAAGCCTCGTCTTGTCATCAGAGTCATTCACCCAGCAAAGCGTGGGAGCGATATCGCAAGGGCGGGCCGTCATGCCCACCAGAAAACCCACCGGTCAGCCGGGGGTTGGAGGAGCCATCCCTGCTGAATTCCGGGACCCGAGTCCCCAGCTTGCCCAGCTCTAGAACCCCGCCGTGTCCCTTGTTGCCCCCCATTGGATTTTTTCTCCCGCCGCCATATCTGCTCTGACTTCTCCTCTTCCTCCGGTCTCCTCTGTTCCTCCTAGTCTTCTTCTCCAAGCATCTCTACTTCACTCATCCATTGCCGACCGAGTAAATCCCTACCTACCGCAAGGACCGAAAACTCAATTCACAATGGCTGCCAACGGCTCGACATACGCCCTCTCCCAGGGCCACAAGGAGGCAAGTATGCCCCCGCTAAGAAGGGCATTTGAGGCCTTGGTCCGGGATTTGCTAACAGACCTGTAGTTGCTCGAGAAGTCTCTGATCGACTCCGACCCTGAGGTCGCCCAGATCATGACCCAGGAGATCCAGAGGCAGAGGGAGTCCATCATCCTGATCGCCTCCGAGAACGTCACCTCCCGCGCCGTTTTCGATGCCCTTGGCTCGCCCATGTCCAACAAGTACTCCGAGGGTCTCCCTGGCGCCCGGTACTACGGTGGCAACCAGCACATTGACGAGATCGAGCTTCTCTGCCAGAAGCGTGCCCTCGAGGCCTTCAACCTCGACTCCTCCAAGTGGGGTGTCAACGTCCAGTGCCTCAGTGGAAGCCCTGCCAACCTGCAGGTCTACCAGGCTCTCATGCCTCCCCACGGTCGTCTGATGGGTCTGGACCTTCCCCACGGTGGTCACTTGAGCCACGGTTACCAGACTCCTGCGAAGAAGTGAGTACATCGACCATGGGGAGAGAGTTGACCGGCCTGGCTAACGACGAGCAACAGGATCTCTGCCGTGTCCACCTACTTCGAGACCATGCCCTACCGAGTCGACATTGAGACCGGCATCATTGACTACGACACCCTCGAGAAGAACGCCCAGCTGTACCGCCCCAAGATCCTTGTGGCCGGTACCTCTGCCTACTGCCGTCTGATCGACTACGCTCGCATGCGCAAGATTGCCGACTCTGTTGGTGCCTACCTCGTTGTCGACATTGCCCACATCTCGGGTCTCGTCTCCTCCGGCGTCATCCCAACTCCCTTCGACCACGCCGATGTCGTCACAACCACCACCCACAAGTCTCTCCGTGGCCCTCGTGGCGCCATGATCTTCTTCCGCAAGGGTGTGCGATCCGTCAACGCCAAGACCGGCAAGGAGGAGCTGTACAACCTGGAGGACCCCATCAACTTCTCCGTCTTCCCTGGCCACCAGGGTGGCCCCCACAACCACACCATCACCGCTCTGGCCGTCGCCCTGAAGCAAGCCAACACCCCTGACTTCAAGGCCTACCAGAAGCAGGTGGTCGACAACGCCAAGGCTCTGGAGAACAAGTTCAAGGCCCTCGGCCACAAGCTTGTCTCTGACGGAACCGACTCGCACATGGTCCTTGTCGACCTGAGGCCCGTCAGCCTGGATGGTGCCCGTGTCGAGGCCGTCCTGGAGCAGATCAACATCGCCTGCAACAAGAACTCCATCCCCGGCGACAAGTCCGCCTTGACTCCTTGCGGTATCCGCATCGGCACCCCTGCCATGACTTCCCGTGGCTTCGGCGTTGCTGACTTTGAGCGTGTTGCTACCTACATTGACGAGGCCATCAAGATCTGCAAGGAGGTCCAGGGTGCGCTGCCCAAGGAGGCCAACAAGCTCAAGGACTTCAAGGCCAAGGTCGCCGGCGGCGAGGTTGAGAAGATCAACAACCTGAAGAAGGAGATCGCCGGCTGGTCTCAGACCTTCCCTCTGCCTGTTGAGGGATGGCGTGTCGACGCTGGTATCTAAACCGGCGAGCGAGCTAATGGGGCCAACCAGGATGGACTGGTTCGAAGTTATTTTGGCCACTAAGGGTATGGGATCCGGCGTTATTCAACAAAAGTCATTGGACGGTGATGATATCCCAGGCTTCCACAGCCTGTATTCTTCTTTCTTCTTTAGGTGTTCAGGCAACGATGTAGCAAACGAAAATGGAAATCAGGGACAAGGGAAGGCCATCATTGCATAGCATTCATCAGGCGTTGCAACAAATCTGGGATCCTCAGGGTGTGGCTTTCTCGGATATATACTGCTTCAACGCGGTACAGAAACAAATGTCATTACGTATGCTATATATTCTGGACACGAGCCTGGACAAGCGATTTAGTGAGCAGTATGCTCTTCTGTTCATGTGAATGAACCAAGGCATCATGTCGGCTCAATTCTTCTTGTGCTCGCTGCCCACAAATGTTTATGTCCCCGGCTCGTTGGGTTATAATCAGCTTGGATGGGTATTCTCAGGTACTTGTATAACAGCCGTTCTATGATTTTATGACCGTTTGCTCTGGCCCGCTCCCTGCCGTGGAACTCTGTGACACAGCGAAACCACTTGCTCCTACGCAGATGTAATGCCTGGTTTGACGCCTAGTGTAAAGTCCCTCTGCACAACGATACCTTCCGGCCCTATTTCGCCATCTAGAAACGCACCCAGGTTCTCCTTAACCCTGCGCACCTGGTTCGACATGGTCGTGCCCGAGAACCAAGCCAGGTGGCCCGTCAGCGTGAGATTCAGCCCCCCAGCCTCAGCGGCGCCCAGCAGAGGGCTGTCGTCGCTGCCGCCCGCGGGCTCCCGCGCGAACACGTCCGTGCCGTACCCAAATAGGTCCCGGGACCGCAGGGCGTCCACCACGGCCGCCTCGTCGACGATCCCGCCCCGCGACACGTTGACCACCACGGCGTCAGGCCGCATCTGCGCCAGCTCGGGCGCGGAGATCAGGCCTGCGCTCTGGGGTGTGAGAGGCAGCGCCAGGAAGAGGACGGTCGCCTGCGTGAGGACGTCCTTGAACGGGACGCGCGGCGGCTCCCCTCCCGCTGCTGCTAGCTCTGCCACTCCTTCGTGCTGGCCATTCGTGAGGGGCTTTGTAGTCCCGGGAGCAGCGTCGCCTTTGCGCTGCGAGATCATCACCTTCATTCCCAGGGCCCTGCAAAGCCTGGTGATGTGCTTCCCCACGGCGCCGTAGCCGACCACGCCCACCGTCTCCTGCGCGCATGTGCGCGGTGGTGCCCCTGTGCCGTCGCGCATGAGCTTGTTCAGGCTGCCTGGGGAAATTATCAGCGAATCGTGTTTCCAAGCTTCTGCTCGTGCAGATCGTGGGCGCAGTGAATCTGCGGAAATGGCTCCCTCGGCTTCCTGAGCTTCTCGCAGAACCACCTCCCACATCAACGGCACCCCAAACTCATCGATATGATAGGAGAGAACAGCTCCCCTTTTGCCGGATGCACTTACCCTTGGACTTCCACTCGTTGGGACGGCCTGGCCCAAAGTCGGCCAGTGTGTTGTGGACAGAGACGAGACTTCGCCTCGTGGCAAAGTATAGCGAGAGGGCGTGCTCAGCAACCGACTCGGTGTTGCAGTTTGTGCAGGTCATGACCTGGATGTTGGCCTCCCTGCAGTAGGCCAGATCGATGTGATCCGTCCCCACGGCGTGGCTGATGATGCATTTCCTTTCGGTTGTACCGTTAGTCCCGCAGCTTCTTTCTCGTCCACACATATATATATTACGATTTTGGGATATCTGGGGTTATGGACTATCTCACAAGTACGGCGCCTGTCTCAGCGTCTCGGCCGTGAGCCTACAGATCGTGCAGATGACGATGCTGGCGTCCCTGACCCGCGCGGCAATGTCATCCTCACCTGCGGTGGTGTTCTTGTACAGCAGCACCTCGTTGGTCCTGGGGCTGCTGTCGAAGTCCTCCCACGGCACGTGTATGGACTCTAGCACGGCTATCACCTCGTGCCGGTCCGAAGGGAGCTGTTTCGGGGCGAGCGTGGGCTCCGACGGCATTCTTGCTGGCCGGTGGGCTTGACGTGCAGGTGTATGTAAATAAAGAATATCGGCAGAAAGACCCAAGTTTAAGGATTTGTTAACAGAAAATTAAAATAATAGCGGCTTCGACTGAGTGTCCTTCTCAAGCACAGATAGTAGGTTTGTTCCCCCTTGCCGGGCCTCGGCCCCGCTTGCATCGCACGCAAATGCGCGCAACGCCAATGCGATGATGAGTGATCACATCAGGTCAACTCGAAGGATATATAAATGACAAGTTCCACATGTAATTTTCACCTGTTTATATAGAACTTATGTGTGAGACCATATTAGCCGAAGTATTAAGATCGAAAATTCAGTTATATAAGAAACGGCCTCCACAAATTTGTACTTGGGCGAGGGATGCTTCACAGACATCTTGCTGAATTCATAAAATAGGGTCGTTTGGCTCTTCTAATGGTAGGTATCCTACGAATTGTGCATCCTGCAAGTGATATCTGGTAACTCGACGAGCAAGCCAGCAAGCGTATTGTGTAGCTTTTGAGATTTTATTCCCATTTTTTGCTTGCCCTCCCTTCTGGCAAGCAATGGTATCTAGTAAAGGGACTGGAATCCTATCGTACGGGTCACCCGTCCTTTAGAAGCACTTCGCATGACAGCAACAACTCCTTCACCGCGATCATCAGAAATGACGCATTTGTCCGTAGTGCTTTGAGCCCTCGGGCTGACCAACCATAAATGCAGCCAGTCTAAGCTGATCACGATCATAGCGTCCATACGATAGCAGCGTTTGCCATCAAAAGAACCTTACTTCTTGAAGGTTCCTGCCTTGCCTGTACGCTCCCCGTGCATCCGTCTGGCTGCTTTGGGGCCCTCGGCATTCATCCTCGCCGCATAGGGGTCAAAGGCCTTCTTCTTACCCGGAGCATCCCCAGTGCCGTTGGCAGCGGCAACAGATCTCTTTGCATTCAAGACTGACTGCGCCTGGCTGTAGTCGAAAGGCACGTCTTCGTCTTCGGCTGCATCTGCCTGCTCGGTGCCGTTCCGACCTGTTGAGCCAGCCTTTGCTTGTTTTCTCGCGTTTTTGGCTTCTTTGGCGGCCTTTTTCTTTGATCTCCTGTCACGCTTGCCTCCACCCTCGTCTACGTCGAGGGATATCATTTCTTCCGTATCGAGCGGTGCTCCTCCGTCGCCCGAATCTTCGTCCTGTATTTCTTCCACCTTGCGCTTTCGCCCCTGTCTCAGTGTGAACTCAGTGTTGTCCACGTCCTGGTCCTTCCGAGGCGCAGGAGCCGCTTGCTCCGGCACTTCGAGCGGGATCATGTCCACGTCTCGGTCTTGAGATTTGGATTGAGTTTCCTGCTGGGAAGCAGCGGCCACAGCTTCTTGCACAAATTGTGTCCAAGGTAATGCAATCTGCTCGCTGACAGCGCCATTCTGAGGTTGCGACGAGCCATCCCATAGACTGCTCAGTGGGATAGAGCCAAACAGCTGGGACTTCTCGCTTCGGAGTTCCTCCACTGGAGGCAGGTCCAGCTCTGGCTTCTCTTCCTTGCCAGGCTCCCTCTTCGCCACGGCCGCAACTGAGCGACTATCGAGATACGTGCTCCTGAAGAAATCCAGCGTGCTCGGTCCCTCGGCCCCGGCCTTTCTTGCTTCAGTGACGATTGAGAAGAGAACCTCAACGGACTGTTTCGCCTTCTGTGATGACGAATTCCCGAGTAAACTCCAGAGAGCCTTGGGATCGTTTGGTAGAATTTTGGCAATCTCCATCACTACTTGTGGTGGCATGATAAAGGTTGGGTTCTCATCTTGCTGACGGGCTGCCTCATCACGCCACTTGTGCAAGGCCCTGTAGACGGCAAATTGCTCGCCACTGAGCCTGATATGGCTCTTGTAAAGGAAGTTGGACCATCCCCGAGCTCCCTCGCCGGTTTCTGGGTCTGCAGCAAAAGGGGTGTACCTGTCTAGCGACGTCTCCTTCGACTTCTGGAGTGTGTACTCGATCAGGTCCTTCTCTGGGTCACTGCGGTCAGACCGCTCAACAAGCTCATTCCGCACCATGTCGTAGATGTAAAGTAAAAAGTGGGTGTCTGACCGGGCGTAGTAGAACATCTCTTCCGGCAAGGGTCTAAGCATGTTAGCATTGTGCTGGCCCCATTTCGCGGGATAGTGAGTTTACCGTATTCTCCAATCCGCCATTTGGTACTTCTTGTCTGCGTCAAAGTCGACAAAGCTCTTAAGCAGGTAAGCCAAGCTCCTCTGGGGGTATCCGAGTGCTGAGCTCGCGTGGTAGGTGTCGAACAATCCGACAATATACAGGCCCAGGTCTCTCTGCAACCAGATGATATCCATAAAAGCGCCGTGGAACACTTTGACAATCTTTGGGTCGGCGAAAACCTCGTTCAGAATCTCAAGCTTGTGTCGCCATGGTCTCAGGGTATCAACGATCCAGTCCTTCTCTCGAGTGCTGATCTGCATAAGCGAGAGCAGCCCATGGTAAGAGCGATAGTCGTGGTGCTCCAGGTCGATCGCGATTTCCGTTGCTCCCTTGAGTTCTTCCAGCATTTCCAGAACCCCTTCGTAGGTGTCGACCCATGTTGCAGAGGTTGTATCGATCGGCTGGTATGGTATGGGGTCCCGTATCTCGTAGGTGGCTTCCGGGTACTTCAACTTCAAAATCTCCGTCTCATATGGATGCTTGAATCTGAATTGGCTGTTAGTACCATTTGTGGCTCCCATTTTCTGCAACTTCCAGATCCTTCTGCGGAAATTCCAGCTGGCACCCTTGCTCAGTTCGACGAGCGGCTTGCCTGCCCAGTTGAGAGTCAGAGACGGTAAGAAAATTGTGTAGTCATACTGTTGCTGGTTGTTTTCGTCAACCGCCACACCAAGACTGTCCTCCAGCGGCACTGTAGCATGCGGTTTTTGGGTCAACAACGGCTTCCACGGTCCGACAGCGAAGTTGTCGACTTGCTGCTCGAAGGTGGTCTGCGGCTTGATGATGTTGGCGCGTCGGAAATTGAAATCGAGCCGTTCGTTCGTCTTCGCCTTCTTCTGCTGAGGTCCATTCTCGGGGAAGTCCGACTTCCTCTTGACCAAGCCAGTGTATTCGTCCAAGCAAATATCGGCTTTTTCAAGGAGCCCGTCGATCACGTCCACGATGCCACGCCACTGTATGTCAACGTCCTCTGCATCCTCCAGCTCCCCAACATTCTTCTGACTGGTGGCAACGGCGGCAGATTTGAGTAGGTCGCTCGAGAGGCTCAGCAGGCGTGTCGACTGCTCCTCGAGACGGTCGCCGGTGCTGGGGTTGACGGTCCGCTGAAATCCGAGGTCCTCACTCGCGATGCGCTGGACAGCTTTCGTGGTCGAGACCAGGGAGGCCTGGATCTTTTCCTGCAAGGACTTGAAGTCTTGCGAGGGATCCATGGTCGTTGGTGATCCGTGGGAAGAGTTCGCCAAAGTTGGCGTCTCGCGTGGAAGAACAGAAAACCAAGAAATTATTTGCGACACTGCCGTCCAGGTTAACTCGAAAATTTACGGCACGGCGGGCGGGCAGGCAGTTAGCGGGTCTAAGGCGCCTGTGGTCGAACACCCCAGTGGGGATGATGCAAGCTAGGGACTTGGAAGGCACTTTCATGCACCCACCCGATAAGATAAGCCTCAGGTCCCTGTGGTGACGAAGGTGTAAATCAGCCTAGAAGCTTCAACACTGCTTGCAGCTTGCCACTCAGTGCTGGCTGACTGCATTCCCGAGGGCTTCTCTTCCAACCTATCACCTTCAATCACTGGCAGGTTGACTGCATCCCCCTTCTCATTTATCCGTCACTAGCCAGCCAGTGGGATTCTTCAGGTTGTAGCCCGGTTGACTCAGTCTTTTTCCAATATCAGCTGTTTGGTTTCCCGACACTGAATGTGTATGCGGAAGGCTGAAGGTCTAAGAATTCAATTCACACCTTTGACTGACCAGAAATAACCTCCACAACTGGTGGCTCTTACTCATCATCAGAGTGGCAGGCACAGAGGGTATTTCAATAGCCTTCGAAATCTTGCCTGCTGTGAAGCCTCAAACCCTCGGAGCTGTTCAATCTACTCTTGGGGACCAGAGGTCTAGCAGCAGATATTGAGCATGTCTGCTTCCCTGGCCCCAGAGTGCAATGAGGTGAAGGAGTAGGTATCAAGATGCAGTGGTCTGGAAAGCTGTTTGCTAACCAAAGACGTAGGAAGTATGATACTTGCTTCCTGAAATGGTACAGCGAAAGTAAGTAGAATGAAGGTTCCCAGCAATACAATTACAGCAGGATCTAACTCACCCCCTTGCAGAGTATCTCAGAGGTATTGGGAAGTCTGACGACAATGAGTGCTCAGACCTGTTCAAGGACTATCAGAAATGTCTAAATGTATGCTATCTCCAAAGACAACGATCTGGAGTGGTGCCTGATATGGCTCCCTGCCTTTGTCTCTGTCCCGCCTGCCACGTCTGCAAAGGAGCTAACGAGAGACAGGTTGCCCTGAAGCAAAGAGGCATAGACAAGCTCCTGGAAGAAGCCCGGGAGGACAACAAGGAGAATGATGCCATACACCTAGGCAGGAAATGAGACCTCCGATGATGGCACAAGGCACTGGGAGTTGGGTCAAGGATGCTCACTACGGGTTGTGTCCCAGTTGAACTGCATCATTACATCGGTGGGATCAGGCGTGTATAGTAGTATTCTGTTTGTGGCGTTGTGCATCAAAAAGGGGCTTGCAGAACCATACTCATCCATCAATCAAAACTAATGCCACTCTAGACCACTCTTGGTCAGCAAACCAGACTGCGAGAGACAATCTATTGGGACTACCAAGTGGTGAGGGTGCCGTCTCATAGGAGGAATGGCTGCTTCATATCAAACAGTCTGGGCCTGTTCATAGACTACAGCGAGTACAGGTAGCATCAATTCCACCACAAGAAAGGCATGCCACCCACAAGTCGCCCGTCCGGATGGTATACTGGCTATGCCATCCTGCCATTCAGCAAGCCCTTGTGGCCCAGTGTTGCTTGGGACCTAGGTATGCATGCTTATGCACACAGCGCTAGGTGAATGGGCCTGCAGTCCATGCATGGGTGGCTCGACCTCGACCTAGGCGACGCGTCAGGGCCTAGAACCAGGGATCCCCACTGAAGAAGGCTGGATTTGCCGGCAGGCAGGCGGAACCACAGCAGGGGTCTAAGCTTGGCTTCTCCAGCTCCAAACCAGTGTGCATGTGGTGCATGTGGTAATTAAAACTGATTGCGACAGCTCGTCACGTCGGGCGAACCACAAGTCCTCCGCCCTGCTCTTATCGTGGACAAAGACCTTCTTGGGACTCGACCTGTGGCTCTCCTGTCTTCAAACCTCACGATAGCAACAACCTCGGAATGCGCTTAAAGTAGCGACCAGACGGCGATTCTATGCACCCCTTCTCCGCCCTTACGATTGGAATCTTCGTAGCCGGCTACACCACCGCTCGATGGGACCTGGTCACGAGGCTCTATGAGCTTGCCATCTTTGCTTGGGACTACGGAGTTGTTGTGAGTCTGCCCTCCCACTCATGCAACATGTCTTATCCCTCGCAGCATGCTCAATTCCGCCCACGCTGGAAATCCCCCGAATGCACAATGTACGCGTGACTCCAGCTGACTTGGGTTTCTACCCCGTCTTAGTCGCGAGCCGCATACGGATTCGTCGTACTGTCGCTGTTCTTCCTCGTCGTCCTCCTGCCTGTGGCACGTCTTGCAGCAAGAGAGTCAGACCTGGTACGACCATCTCTCGGCCCTATGGCGCCCCTCCCTGCGACGTTTCTCGACGCGCGCCGCTAACATCAACGCAAGCATCCTCGGTCTACCGGTTCAGGCATATCCGCACGGGAGCAGCTGAGACGAAGAGGGTCGTTCTAGAGCCGTAGACCCGCGTCAAACGAGGCTGTCTGTCATGCCAGAGCATGATGGGTTGATGCGCATTTTCTGGCCGATCGACATCCCAAGGTCGGACCTGCCTGGGGTGGTCGTGGGCTGGAGGAACTCGGCATTGGATGTGTTCGTGGTCGCTATTCTGGAAGCCGTCGATGTTAGTCCTCTCATCGAGAATGCAACTTGAGAGTGCCCTGCTAAGCCCGTACCTATCAGGCTCGAAATGTCGAGGGCGCGCTGAAGTCCCTCACCCTGTTCCGGAGCGCTCCCCACCCCATAGGACGGATTTTCGAGCTATGCGGCCAGTCAAGTATGCACGTACTTGGCGTCTCGAACGCCGAAGACTCGGTGGTGATAGACCCGTCATGGGTGCGCGTGACCATGGACGCGAACACCCGCATCCCTCAAGTCCGATGTGCAAAGGCCTCGAGCATTCAGATTATTCAATTCCAGCGACCGCTACCGACGAGAATGCAGTACATATCGCTCAATCCCATTGCATTGGCCTTGGGGGACAAGCCTACAGACGAGAGGATGGCGCCTGTCGGTGAAGCCGAGGCCCAAGAGGAGATACAGGAACGGCTCCGGAGGGAGAAGTCCGAGAGACTCGTTGAGAAACTCAAACAGCATTCTATCATAAAGCGACCTGCATCGAACAAGGAAAGGGCACTGCCTAGAATCGTCAACCAGATCAATTGGTCCTCAGAGCTCGAGATGCTTCTTCAGAAGAACGTATCAAGACTGGGAGCAAGACCCAAGCGAAGTCTTAGTGTGTCTGAGCGTGTGGTAGAGTCTGCGACTACGATGAAGAATTTCGTTCTGCTCTGGATATGGGAGCTGATCACCGTCTACATCTATCCCATTATCCGGCGATGTTTCATTTTTGGCCTCATCGGCCACCGAATAGCGGCCGAGATGCTGCTGGTCGTCCTGGAGTGGCGACCTCAGCCTCATATTGCTGCTCTGAAGGATATCTCGGCCACGGCACAGCAAGTCGAGATTCGGCTGCAGCAGTTCTGCTATTGGCCAATGCAGTATGTTACGTTGAGGCAGAGGAAAAACGACTGGGAAAGTGTGACGACAAGCCATCCTGACTACATCCGGTTTTACAACAGTCTTTGGCTTGTCGCTAATGATGTGATCATCGGGATCGCCTTGGGTTCATACATCATTGACAACGCTTCTTGGGTCGCAGACCAGATCAGCCTCATCCTGACGACGTACACCGTGGAAGCTTTGCAGAGCGGGATCTCATGGCTGATGGGTTGGCCCGCTGGTTTGAAGCTGAATACCGAGTTAGCCGCGTTTCTTGGTGATTTGTTCTTGTGGGTCATCGATTACTGGGCCAGTAAGTCATTGCGTTCGTTCTCATCGCGCATATCTCCCGACTGACGCTTCCCAGGCTGCATCGACACCTTCCGGCCAGCCTTGCCTGGCGTCATCTGGTTCATCGGATTCACCAGTTTCGCGGGGGCCAGCATGCCCATTGCAGTGTTCTCGGACTTGCTTTCCATCCTGACCGTCCATATATACTCTTTTTACCTCGCCTCCGCCCGTATATATCACTGGCAACTGACCATCCTCATCTCCCTGTTTCATCTCTTCAGAGGAAAGAAGCACAACGTCCTGCGGAACCGTATAGACTCGTGCGATTACGACCTTGATCAACTCTTGGTCGGTACGATCGTCTTCTGTCTTCTGTTGTTCCTGCTGCCAACTGTGGTGGTGTTCTACCTGAACTTCGCTATAGCCCGGATGGTCATCATCTCCCTAAAAGCCGCCTTTGATACACTTCTTTCCTGCCTAAACCATTTCCCCCTGTTTGCCCTGATGCTCCGGATCAAGGACCCTCAGAGGTTGCCAGGTATGTCTGATCGAACTTAGGAATGTACAGGCGGCAAGATATCGCTAACAGACACCCAGGGGGCATTCGTTTTGAACTTCGTGATACCCAAAATTATAGAGTCGTACATAATCCATCAATACCAGACCTTCCGTCTACATCGGTAATCTACCTCAAGGTACGAGCGCCATGATGTTCACTCCCGGCTGTCTTCGAGCCTCCGTTACGTCAACTACACAGCAACACACAGCTGACTATTTATTATCAACAGTCCATACCCCTGACCTTCCGCGCCATGTTCCACCAGTATTTCCAGATGGCCGCGCGTATCCGGAAGCACTATCTCTCACCACGGGTGCTCCTCTGCCTGCTCACGGGCAAATTCGTCCCGCCCATTAACCGCAAGAACCTATACAGCCTGCAGTACAGCATGTTGCCGGCCAAGAGGTCAGGGATCATGGAGATGTGGGCTGCGGTCAACTCGCTCGTGAGGAACGAGAAGAGGCAGCCTCTGCCGGTGATGAATGGGAGGCTGACCAGGACCCGGGGGTACGGTGCGCATTGATGGCTTCTAGTGTGGACGTTTAGTGTCTGCTATAGAGAACGAGAGTGATCAAAATCCAAGTTCGTGTGCCTGTTTCTGAGTGTGCAATGATGTATATGTGTGTCCTGAACAGTCCTTGATGAAAAGAATTGAGTTCCCCTGTGTTTGAGGGGTGTCATTATCCAGGAAATTCCTCGTAGACTGTAGTCGGCCCTAATTTACTATCTGCCCACGACTCTGCGCCTCTACTTTCAAAGCTCAAGTCACCATGTCAACCAACAGTCATTGATTCGTATACCCAATTACTGCAGCTAGATAGACCAATAGCACGACAGACAGTATGACAGGATGTATTGGACAACTTTGCTTATTTTACTATCCGCGTCTCTGGAATCGTAAGTTGGCTGATTTCCCTCCAACGACTTACTATTACCACGGTGAAGAAAAGCCTCACGCTCTTCCGCTTCAAGAACACCCCTTATTAATGTTTTCATGTTATCGTCTGTTAAAGTCTGATCTGTTGATCTTCCGGGAAGTATTATGGTACAGACAGTATGCGAGACTCTTCGGGCGGGCATGTAAGTATTTACGACGGCTTCGTGGGGCGACAAGAGACCAGATGAAGCAGATTCACCAAGATACAGCGTTAAGCTGGTTTAATACCTACGGGCTCAAGCCCGGATCTCTCTGCAGCTTACAGTTGGGCGAGTCCGTATTAAACTACATTTTGTTTCAAAGAAAATGATCAGAGTCAATTAAACCACCATTTTCCGCAGTTTGTGAACGCCATTGTGTCTCGGTTAATGACCAGGAGTGAGAAGACCAAAAAGAAGCATATTAATACTCTTGAACACCTGTGCAAAGGCAGTCTCGATTATGAAGTTGAGGCAAAGTAAATCCAAGTTATCGATATAAATGAAAACAAAGCTGCCAGGGCAATCAAGTCTTCATTGAAAGAACACTACGCCCTTTGACAGGAAAAGCTATCAGTCCAACCCGGGAAGCTTGTGCAGCCAACGATTGCAGCAGGAACTGAGTCCAAGTCACCCTTGAAAGACTAGACAAAGTCTAATGTCTTCCATTTCATGGTGTCAGATAGAAATCGGTCTACAATTACGTACGTACATACCAGGTGCGATATGGCCATGCGGTCTCCTCACGCGTGTCTTCGTCTCATCTTAGCCAACTCCAATCCTCACTGACTGCAACATGGCCAAAAATGTAGCGCTTTCATTAGGCGTGGTTTGAATCCTTCTGAATTACACATGAGTCACAAGATGATGTGTGTAACTCCCGGACTTGTCAACGCTGTAGCCTAAAGACGCTCGCTCTTTCTACTCGCCATAGCGATTCCCGCGAGATTCCCACCAAATCGTCGTCTCTGGGGGAATTAAACATACCATTCCTCTTCGATACAGCCAAGTCTCGTTCTCTGACTTCCCACACATGCGATAATGGCCAAAGACGGACCCTTCACCAACCTTCAGTTGGTTGATCGTGTGGATGTGTGAGTGCTGCCAGCTCCTGACACGACCCAAATCTCCCTGACTTTCTGCAACAGGTGGCCATACTTCACCAAAGATCCCGGGCAATACAAGAAGTTCATGGAAACCTATTTCTATTTCATGATCGAAGGATTTGCGAAACCCTTCGGATATATATATCGTGACTTTGTCCGACAGCTCGAATGGCCCGATTTTTGGGTGGTCAACGTGGACAAACGCTTCGTCACGCTGACTTCGGGGAACGACTTCAACACGCGTACCCAGCTTGTCCAGGAAACGCTTGTCAAAGGACACGAGTCCGGAACGGTCCCAATTCTGAAGAGGCTGTCCAAGGAGAACTTCCCTCTCTACGACAGCAACGGGCAGCACGTCCTCGACATGGATGGCGCCGGTCTCGATCTCTTCGGTGTCGCCAACTTCTCCGTGCATCTAATCGCCTGGGTAAATACAGACGACGGCATAAAATACTGGGTCCCCCGTCGGGCTGGGCAAATGAGCTACCCCAACATGCTTGACAACACTGTCGGCGGTAGTCTCAGGACGGGTGAAGCCCCGATAGAATGCATCATTCGAGAATCTGAGGAAGAGATCCGCCTGGATCCCGCTTATACCCGGGAACATATCAGAGCCTGCGGTACAGCTTCTTACCAGATGGCGGTCAACGAGTGCGGCTCGCCTGGGTGCCAGCTACAGACGCAATACCTGTACGAGATGGAGCTCCGGGCCGACATGGTGCCGAGGATCGGCGACGGCGAGGTCGCCGAGCTGGCCCTCATGACGATCGAGGAGGTCAGGGGTTCCATGAGAAACGGGGAGTTCAAGCTCAACTGCAACATGACCTGGCTGGCTTTCCTCATCCGCCACGGCCACCTGACTGCTGAGAACGAGCCTGACTTCCTCGAAATCTGCGCCCGCCTTCACCGTAGGCACGATCTCTTCATTGCCTAGCCCGGTAGCTTCATCAATATGGCAAGCTCGCTTGGGGGAGGATTCACTTTTGGCCGTCCAGAAGGGTCTGGTATTTCGCCTTGCACAGTGTTAACATGTCTTGAGTGTCTGAACTGAAAAGGCGAGGTTGTGGATGATTGGAACTAGCAATGGAATCAGAGCCCAAAACATGTTTTGGAGGGGTTATTACACACAATCGAGCGTTGCATGACCTATGGCAGTGCTGGAGAAATTATCTCACAATGGATTCTCAATTCATCTCCAACGCTGACCGCAGCCTCATACGACCATGGCGAGAGCTATCAATCCAGCTTTGACGCTGCATAATCAATGCTGACTTCAGAGTCATCTGCGGAGGCTGGTGGTGTAGTATAAGAGTAGTCTGATCACATGTGATACAATCATTAGGCCAAAAAAACGTGCAATAAATGATGAGCTTCCGGTCGAGCAACTAGAGATGAATTTTGAAAGCGGTTGTGATGGGGTGTGCATGCAGAATCTTCATGTTTCTCCCTGGAAACTGAAGATTTTCTTGAATTTTCGGTCGATTCTAAGGTGAGCAAATACTATGTCGTCCACACAGACTCGAAGACCCTGGAGCATTCCGGTCCACTTGATCAACAAGACTGACTGCCACTGCATCCAATGCCCGATTCACTGATAAATCAATGTTGATTTATAGAATTGGTGGCTTTAGACGATATACTCACCCTACTCCTTCGCCCGTCCCAAAAAAGGTGAGTTTTCATCGAATAGGGTATGCTCGCAAAAATGATCACTCCTGCGTTTTCCTACCAGTATCAAAGAATCTTTTTATATTCAAGTTTTGGAAACTAACGGCTTCCTGATATCTGACTACAACAGAAAACGCTGATTGGACAATTTTGTCTCCGCCATATGTGTGTCATGTGTACAGTGGCACGTAGCATGGTCAGCCGTGTTACGGACTGTTTGACGTTCGAAACTGCCACTGCAAGGCGGCCCGGAGCATAGCAGCGCTTCTTGCATGCTGGCGAGGCATCCATAGCAGGGCTACAGGCTTTCTATGTCCAAGACTATGAGTTGAAGCAGTAATATCAAGGCGGGATGATCAGATTCCGCGAAGGTGTGGCGACATGGCTTCACTGCTTTGCAGACCACACACCAACTGATGTCTCGGCCCAACCCTCCACAAGACGAATGATTACTGTCTTGTTGTTGCACCATCCATGTACAGCCGCCTTGTTTGCCTCCTGTACCAGCACGGGAGTGGAAACATATACCTGGACTCACCCATCCACAGTGGCCACGCAGCACCTGCCCTCCTTCATTCTCTTAATGCACTTGGAAAAGCCATCTAGGCCAAATCCTTTTTCAACTTGTTTGTGGGGGAGCAGAACAGACCACACCCTCATGGGCTCTCCAGAACAGCCTTCGACTGGGAATACCAGCGACGGAAACGACGCCTCGACCGTCCTGAGCATGATTTTAGGAGTCGTCGTTCTAGGCTGTGCTTTATTGACGGTCCTACTGATCTTCCTCGCCTGCTTCATGAGCGACTGTCTCGATCCCACAAGGCCGACCGACGCGGGCGACGATGGCGAGCCTCCATCGGAATGTCCCAAGTACTCGGGGTCCCCTGGGAGGGGACAAGACCAAGCGCCGCCTCCGTACGCAGCGGCAAGGAGTCATTCAGGGCCAGTGACGGAGCACTGGGGGGATGATCGTACGGTCTGTGACGAGGGCGACGACAGCCCTTCTCAACACGGTGGAGGACCCAGACACCCAAGCACCTCGAGCTTGCCCCCAAGCTCGGACACGACTTGTCTGAACTCCAAGGCCTCCTCAATACAGGATATATCTGCTGCCTAAAGGCGATGCTGCGCCGAGGGCTATACCTACTTAGTAGAAGACCGCTGGTTAGGTTTCCCATGACTCTTATTTTGTTGCCGGTGTAGGAAACGAACTTCACTGTCTCTGTAAAGGCGGACGCGGGGGTGGAATAAGCGGCGAGTGATGCCACAGCGGGAGGAGCTTCTGAAAGTGGTGGCCTGTAATTTATTACAATTAATGTCTGGCTCTTGTATTTACTGCTGCAGGTTGAAAACGGGGATGGTTGTCTGATCGGATCTCTCGAAATGATTGACCCTTCTTGTATTTCGTGGAAGAAACGAGAACGTTTTGTCGACCTTCAACCAGAGTGTTATTGCAATGGTTTCGTTTTCTTGTTCCTCTTGCACTGCCCAAAAAGAAAGAAAAAAACGCCCCAGGTTCTTCTTACGGTGAGAAGCCGGAACGACTACCTAGGTACCTTGCGAGGTTCTTGTCAGGTACAGGATGTCGGGAGCAATGGCTTGTACTGAAACAAAAAGTCAAGGTCGCCCGCAACTAACCCTTTGTCAATTGCGTCCACCGCAATTTCTGGGTTGCTAGCAGTGGGCAAACCATTTGGAGAATGCCCTTGCCGTCCAATGCCTAAATTTTTGGTGTGTTTGAAGTCCAAAGTACGAGCAGACTTGGCACCTACACCGGTCAAAAGTGGCAGTGAGCAAGCATCTGGTGATACCCTCTCTGGATGGGCCCAAGGCTGCCACAGGTAAGGAAACAATTGACTGAGCCGGTCACCATCAGGATCTCAAATGCAAGAAAGAACTTGGAAATCAGCACAATGGACGCAGAAGCGGTATCCGATTTCTTTAGCAGCCACCACTTGAGGAGGTCCAACTACCGCGGGTCGTCCCATGGGGAAGGGAGTGTGGGGTAATGAAAGTCAGGCCACTCTCCCCCTTCTCCTGCTTGACTTTCTATTGAAGGTTGAGGGGGCCTGGTTACCCACACGTGACTTAAGCATGAGGGGAAATACAACTCGACAGGGCGAGGTAAATTCAACGACATCTCCTCAATTCCAATGCTGGACGACACTTCTCACATCAATTGGCAACATCGAGCAATATTCGCGCGTGGGCCGCATTCGCTCAATCCGTCGTGCCGTTCGACTCGCACCACTCAAAAACAGCCCCCTGCCCGCTGAATCGCTCCACACGATCGACTCGCTGGGCTCTCTAGCTTACCCGCGAAGACCCACAGCTCACACGATGGCCGTGGGGATGGAGCCTTTCCCCAGGAAATCCCGCCAGCAGAGGCCAGCGACTCATCAGATTGGCCATAAGCCCAGATTGGGACTACGATAAGCTCACGCCGTCCTCGACAGCAAGCGTGCCCGGCCCTTCAATTGACCTCCATATACCGCCGTATTTCACGTCAACGCGATCGCCAGACCCGCCGAAGGAAAACGGGCCCAACGCCGCCGGCCTCGTCACTGAGCACCCCGTGGAGCGCCTCGTGGAGCATCTCGATCACAGACCCCAGGGCGACTCTGGCAGCCGGTCTCGGAGCTCCGAAATACGTGGAAAGGGCACAGAGAAATTGAGTGGTCTGTTTCATCATCGTCTAGATCCAGTGGATCGGGATGGACTGGCATTGCTATTGTACAGTTCCCGGAAACCTGAACACGCAAGTCTCGCCGTCTATGCTCTATGGTAGCCGCCGCAAGCACCCTTCTATGCAATACACGCCCAGAATGCTCCTCCCATGCTTGTCTATATTGCCGCCGAGTGGTGAGCAACGGACACTCGGCACCATCCAGCTCCAGGCAAGTGGCCCGTCAGCTTTCGGCGAGGCATGCTCCATTCGTCCAGTGACAGAATGAAGGAGTTGTTTACGTCTGCAAGTGCGCCCGTTAGCGGAGCTCCGGTGTCGAGGTGCTATGGTTGCATTGAGGCATTTTCATCAAGGTGGACCAGGGTGCCCATCGAAGATCGACGGTCCTGGGCTTGGGGGTGAGGTTGCACGTACGAACTTGGCCATGAGGGCAACCATGAGGTCGAAAAGACCAATGGCCTCGACGAAGGCGAAACCCAGAATGGCGTAAGAGAACAGCTGGCCACGGAGGGCGGGGTTGCGGGCAACACCGTTCAGGAGAGCGGCGAAGACGAGACCGATACCGATACCAGCACCAGTCAGACCGATGGCGGCGGAACCCATACCCAGGTTCTTGGAGACCTCAACCAGGGCGTTGGCCATCTCGGAGCTGTAGGGGCGGGCCTGCTGCTTGAAGGCAGAGCGGGTGGTGGCGTTGATGATGCTCTGGCGCTTGGCGGCCTGGAAGGGGCTGGGCTTGCTCATGCCTATTGAAGAGTTTTTCTCAGTACCGATCGGGAGCTACGGCGGCGTGGTGACGGGCTCAATTGGGTCAATTGGAGGTCTCAATTGACTTCCAATCGTCTCGGGCCGATGACGTTGACGGCCGACAGCTGTGGACCGACAAGCTCTAGATGAGTTCCTTACCGGTGATGGTGCGCTTGGAAGCGTTGGCGACCTGGACACGCATGGCAGGGCGGGCGACCTTGGTGGTCGTGGAGGCCATGGACGAGGCCAGGCGGGAGGCGAGCACACGGGTAGAGGCCATTGTGTCTGATGGAGGGGAGAGAGGTATGAAACAGAAGAACTTTTGATAGAAAGGGAAGGGTTGGGCAGGTTGCTTGAGGACGGCAAGGTTCGAGTAGATGCTCGGTGTGGATGAGGGAAAAAATGAGAGTCGAAGGGAAAAGGACAGAGCGGAGGTCAGGTGAATGGGTGGGACGGGGACCCGGAGCTGCCAGCCAACAAAACCCAGCAAAACCACCGAGACTCAAGTATCACGGGCCAATGGCATCCTAAGCAGGAACACTCGATCCACCGCATCATCGAAGCCACCACTATGTAAGGACCCACCATCCTTAGCCGTCAACAAGGAAAAATGACGCCCCGGGGGCCGGGAGCTCACTCGAGCTCGGGCGATATCGGGACTCGTCTGGACGGACGGGACACTGATAAAAGGAGGTATCATCCCTCGAATCCAGGCAAGGAGTATAATTCCTCGCTGCTGTTCTGCCAAGTTGGCAGCCGACACGACTCATGAGAGTTTCGAGAATCCTACTTATCTGATCGAAAGCCCGTGGCGAATCTTCGCAATCGCATCCCGGGTTTGCAGCCAGCGACCTGCAGCTTCTCCGGGTGCCTTTTAAGTTCCCTGAGATGAATTCAAAAAGGGAGCATCACGTCTGAAAAAAGTTTTCATGAGGTTCTCTCAGGGGCAGACAGAGTCAGTGCTAGCAACGAGCAGTTGGGATAGCATATGATATGTGACCCCCACGGGCCGGATCCTTGTTTGCGGCTAGAGAAAGAAGCGGCCAGCTGCTCAAGGGTGTTCCTGAGTTCGGGCCATGCGACTCTGCGCTATGCGGCACCGACGACATGGTTTCTCGGCTGCCGGGTGAGAAGGTTTCAGTGCCTGTGACGGTGAGTGCGATCGCTGGACCGAGACTGCCTGCAAAATTTGGGTCATTGTCCGCCAGAGGCACGTTTTGCAAGATGGCTCGCTGATGGGCCGACGTTGTCCTGTATTGCACTGGGCGGTAGTCAGGAACAGCTGATGGACCAAGTGATATGTGAGATTCCAGTGTTGAAGCATCGAGGCCAATGACACCAGGACATCCAAGCCGTGCTGTGGATACTATGGAAGGTTAAATGAACGCAGGGGGGATGGTGAGAAATCCGGAGCAGCCCAAGCTGGGAATCAATCTTGTCCCGATCCTGCTGGGTACTGAGAGCGCATGTAACATCGACAGCGCTGTAGGCTTTGACGCGCTGACGTCTCGAAAGCATCGAAAATTTTTCCAAGCCCAAACCCAAACCAACCCGCGATCACCCGTGGTGTGCAACCCTGTCACACGCTCAGGACCGACCGCCCCTGCAGTGCGCCAATTGAGGCCTTGGCACTCGGAGCCTCAATTCTGACGTTGGAGCTTGGGCAAGAAAAAAGGAATGTCTCTCCCATTACCACGCCGCGATGCGTGCGACCTATCGCTTCGAGAAATCCCGGCTGCAAGGGTGACAGCTGACCCAGGGGGCTGGACTAGTGTAGCTATTGCAGCAGAATGCAGCTGACAGAATGTCTTGAATCCTCATTTGTATTTCTGTTCGTGTTCTTGCTTGCTTACTCACGGCCATCCCTGAAAACCTTCGATATTCGCGTGAACGAATTGTAGACTTCGGACAACGGTGTAAAATTAACATTCCCAGTGCTGCACAATCGACCCGTCTTACAATAATACAGCAAGCTCTCATGCCCCGACTGCACCTGGTCTTACTCTGCATCACGGACGTGCATACACCAGGATGTTTCTTTGAGGCTGACTAGATTTGATCCGTTGGATTCCGCGGTTGCATTCCCGCGTGGCCGCCCCCGAGATTACTGCAGACTAGTTCTGCGCCGTGCCCGAGCCCGTTGCTCACAGCTCAGCTGCAATTTATTAGACTAGATAGACCTACTGGACTAGACTGACCAGTACAAGAGTACAAGGCGGAACAAGCTTGCTCTTTTCAGCCCCCAAATCCTTTGATCCGGGCTGGCCCAAGCTCCTTGCCCGAAAGGGACAGGGCAGTCCGGCAGCTTGTTCAAATGTCCACAATATATATGCCGTAAGTTGCGACAACGATAGTGTATTGTCACGCGTGAGTAGAGGCTAATGTATGAGGAGGACCCTGGACATAGAGTAGGTCACCGTTCAATTATGATTATGATACAGCATTATGAGAGGCAGTTGGATATCTTCAACAGTAGCACCGTGCTGTATGGTGAACTCCTTACACCGTGCTGCAACATTCAGAAACAATACATTCTACTCTTCCTCCTCCTCCACGGATGCTGTTTTGATAGCGTAGCCATCAACAAACCCGTCCGGGTCACATGCCCTCTCCAGGCTGATCCCATTCGCCCGGACCCAGTCCCATACAGCCTGCTTGCTAGCCTGAACCCGCGGCACCTCCTTCTCCTTCTCGCCGCTGGCAACGGCGGCCGTTTCCTCAATGACGTCCTCATCGCTCGGCGAAGTGCCACGCCTCACGGGCTTCGGTGCTCCCAGCCCCGCCTCCTCCACTACACCCATCTCCCTCAGGACGGCCAGGCAGTCCTCGGGCACGATCCACGTCGCCTGGCTGCACTCCTCGGCGTCGACGATGACCTCGTCGCCGCCGGTGGTGTCCAGCCCCAGGAGCCAGGCGGCGATCTCGCCCGCCCAGAAGCGCTTGTATCCGCGCTTGCCGAGGTCCGAGATGGGCTTCTCGGGCCCGCCGACCACGCCCTCGCGCCGCGAGATCTCGTAGCTAACGCCCATGAGCAGCGCGCCGAGGCCCTTGCGCTGCCAGGGCGGGAAGATCAGGATGCACGCCAGGTTGTTGTTGTCCCACGACAGCTTCTCCTTGGAGAAGAAGCCCACGATCTGGTGCTTGGGCGGTAGCGGTTGCGCCTCCTCCCCTGCCTCGCCCTCGTCGGTGGCACCCTCGGGGGACGGCGGATGCGGAGGCCGCGGCGCCGTGTGCACCAAAAGATAGTATTTGAAACCGATCACATCGAAGAAGACGGACTTGTTGTCCAGGAATAGCTTGGCGAAGAGCGACAGGTTCTGGCAGAACAAGCCTTCCTGCTCCCCGTCAACCTCCCAGATGGACCACTCTCCTTCGTCTTCGACCGAGTCCTCAGCGGGCTGGGCTGCCGTGTCTGGAGCTTTCCTCTTGCGCCCTGTCCCCTTCGGCGCTGGCGCAGCACCGGTACCGGTGGCGGGTGCGGCGTGCTTCGCCTGGTGGCCCTTTGGGTGTGTGTAGATCTTCTCACCGGGAACGTAGCCCCTCCTCTCACACTGGTGGACGTGCTGCCACCATGGCACCAGCTCCTTGGAATACTTGAAGCAGCATGGGCAGATGTACAATCGGTCTAGCTTGTCTTCTTTTGTCTTCCGGGACGTAGCGTTCCCAGGGCCTTCATCCTTGCCATTCCCGTCCTGCGAGGAGGGCCCGTTGCTGTTGCCCGACTTGACGCTATTCCCAGACACGTCCCCCAGTGCCTCAGTGCCGTAGGGCGAGTGGTACCACGTTGAGAAGCAGATGTTGCCAAACACGACTTTATCGATGTTCCGCTGGGCGGTGTTCGGCTTCTTGTGCTCTTTGCTGGGGTGTTGCTGGGTCTTTTTGGCAGGCTTTGGCGAGCGCTGGGTCGACTTCGCAGGGGGCTGTAGGAACGGCTTGCTCGTATTTGCTGAGACGCGATCCGAGGCCCTGGCCGAGCGGGAGGGGAGTTGTGTCATGGATGCGGTTGAGTGGGTATTCGAGGGCATGTGCTGGTGTTGGCGTTGCTGCTGGTGCTGCTGAGTCGTTGGGCGGGGAGGGTGCTTCGGGACAGCTCGCGACGGTGCAGCAGAACCGCGTGGTCTCAGGTCTGCAGTTGATTCGACATGCATCTGCTGGACGGGACGACTGGTATTAGCTTGGTCGTCGTCGTCGGCGGCGGCGGCGTGCTGAGCATTGTCGTGACGGTGGCGGAGGCTCCTTGCAGGCTTCAGGGCCGGGTCCGGACGGGCCTGATTCGTAGCCTGCAGCACGGGCCGACGCTGTGCTGAGCGCCCCGACGCGCTTGGGTGTGTGGGCGCAGCAGCAGGTGCAGATGCAGGTGCATGTGCATGTGCGCGCCCCCTGAGGCTGGTCTTCTTCGACTTGCCGACTTGTTCATCATGGTCATCGTTCCCCTCTGCCTCTGCCTCTGGCTGTGCATCGGGCGCCGCTGCACTGGAGCGTCTGGCGCGTCTGCGGCGTGGCTCAGGGTCGACCTTGTGAACGAGCGGAGCATTTAAGGTGTGACGTGTGGCACGGTGGGCTGCGCTCGGTGGAGACCGAGCTGGAGCTGGAGCTTCATCATGAGGTCGCTTGCGCTTGAGAGAAGACATTTGGCTGTGGTCAAGTCCTGTCCAGGCAATTGCATGTCATGTGTAAATCAACCGGGTCATGATGCTACAGCAGAGTCCTGAGGGCAGCAGCAGCTTCGATGTAGATGGCAGTTGAGCGTGTCGAATGCCTTCCAGCCTGGCTAACACGGCCACGAACGACCCACCCCACCCCTGACTTATGTAATCCGAGCGGCACTAACCCTGCACTGGCTGTCTTGCAGCAGAGTTGGGCCTGGAGAAATCTCATAGAAAATCCGAACTGATGATATCGATGATTGAGCTGCCTTTAATACAATTAGGGACATTGAACGTCCGCCTAATATCGAGATGATGCTATACTGCTCTCTCACTTTTGATTGAGCATCGTATCTCCTGCACCCCCCCTCCCGGTGTTGTCTACCTGGGCATGCTGCGACTCCGCTTCGCAAGGCATCTCACAAAGGCGCGCCATCATGTCCTGCCATCTTTGACCGTCAGTCCTCAGACATGTCATTTACCTCCTGAGACGTTCTTCGTTGCTAAATGTACTCAGAAGCCGTTCAGTGGCCCACAAAAGGGTCGCTGGTTGCAGACTGCTGCAATACAACAGCCCAGTCGATTTGACCAACAGCATGATGCACACAAATCGGCGCCGTCCAACGGGCGTCGCCAGAAGCCAATCCGTGGCAAGCTGAAGCTGGCGCCCACCGACCTGCTTGTACGCAAACTGCGGAGCCGAGGCGAGCCCCTGACATGGGACGCCTGGGAGAAGACGCGCCTGGTCGCCCGCTCGCGAAGTGCACGACTTCCTGTCGTGGCCCACCATCTTGCTCTTAGGCAGGATGAAGCCAGGATGGAGACAAGTGTCTCGAATCTCCTCCAGAACCCAGTGGAATGGGAGACCATTCTCAGAAGGGTTGCCTACAAGGGTATGGACCGGACCGACCTGGACCACTGGCTCTGGATCCTGGAAGCAGAAGACACAGATGCCAAAGTCGAGAGATTCGTATCGACAGATCGCCATAAGCCCATCTTTGTGCTCATGGCAATATTGCGGACAGACGAATACATGCGCAAGGGTTCCTCTTTGGTGAACCTATACGATTACATCGCAAGGAACTACTTTCGTTCGGATCCCATATCCCCACAGTATATTTCAGAAGAAGCACCACGGCGCTACTCGCGGCGTTCTTTGGATAATGCCTTCAACATGACGCCCACGCATTTTATGCTCCTCGTCAAGAGAGTCGTGTACCACTGTTTGAAGACATGGCCTTCGTCTATAGTCACCATCGCCAGGCTGGTGGTCAGCTACATGCGGACGATCCCCGCCAACACAAAGCCCAACAAGACCAATGGCCGCACTGGCTATGCATCCCAGTGCAGAATATTTAACTATGCGTTATGCAGCTTTCGAAGAGTCTCATCTCTGAGTCCATTGGGCAATCTACGACACAACTGGAAGGCGCAGAGGATCTTGCTGGGCTACTCTGCCGGTCTGCGCAGGCCATTGATCATCAGCCGGTGGAGTTACAGAGCCATCAGGATCGTGCTGCTCGGGTTGAAGAAGTCGAATGCAGAAAGGAGAACAGCAGTCCGCCACGCACACACCTGGCCGCCGTACAGGAAACGGCTGGATGGAACAGAAGAGAGAGAGGACCCCGAAGAGTGGCTCAGCAGAAGCGTCAAGGCCGGCATCCTCAAGAAACAAGAGGGATATACCGATGATACGTTGGATCAAGCGCTCGACTCCCTAGGCGGAGCCGTACTCCAGGACTCTATCACAGTCCAGACCCGTTCGGGAGCACCGAGGGTTTGGTCTGGTGATCGCAGGTCTTTGTCGATCTTCTCAGCCTGGGCTGCCAAGGTCAAGGCGACTAGAAACGCTTACGAAGCCTGGCAAATGTGTCAAGAACCTCCGCTGCCCAATCTCAAACCCAACTTCCAGGTGTACGCGGAGATGTTCTCAAAGCTCTTCTCGGCGGATATCGATTACACATCCTCAATTCTCCCAGGAGCGGCCAAAGAGGTCTACCCCCCGCACCATGTGAACCTGACAGAGTTTGAACGCGAGCGGCTGCGTCCATTGTCTGTGGATGAGCTGTACGAGAGAATGCTGCGGGATGGGAATAGGCCCGTCAAACACTGCCTCACATTACTGGTCCGCAATGCGTCGACGGTGGAGAAGGCTGCGCAGTACCTTCGCGACAGCCCTCTGGACCAAGAAGCTGTTGAGAGTCTGACGAAAGCGCTGAATCCCACCTATGACAGCGTGAAGCAGATTCCGCTACGTGTCTTTCACGCCTACGTGGGATTGCTCTGCTCTCGGCAGGCACGCCGACGATGGGTCCACAACCCCAACGTTGCCGGACACAGGCCGCGGCCAGAGGTTCTCGCGCGATACGATAACCTGAAGCGGGCAGTCCAACTCGTATGTATTCGGTCAGGCCCTAGGAGGTCGCCAGCGCCTGCACCGTGGTACACAGTCATGCAGAAGCTGGCCCGCCGCGGACTCGTCCTCAGGCCCTGGTGCAGCCAGGAAGAAGACAATGTTGAGGCCCTGAGGATGATGTTGTCGCTTTTCAACGCCTACAAGATGAGCGAGGGCCTGCATCCCATCCCATTTGACTGCCTCGCCCGCTGCACCCGCAACGCCCTAGGAGATGACGGTACAGCTGCTGGCCCGGCCAAGAACGCCCAGCAGCTCATCGCGACCGCCCACCAGACACTCAAGTCCACTTTGAGGACGTTGACGACGCCAGTGCAGGCGCCCACCCAGAGCATCGCGGACTCGCTGCCGCCACTGTTTCATGAGCTCAGCGCGGCGCACATACAGACGTACCTTGAGATGCTGGCGAGGCTGGGTGACGTCGACGAGGCGGTGCAGCTCATCGAGTGGGTGCTGCTGTCTTGGGACCAGAGTCCTGCCATCCTGGAGCAGGCGAGGGACCCGAACCACAAGCAGTGGGCGATGCTGGGACAGGCGTTTGTCTGCTTCCGGGCATTTGCCGAAGGGCAGGTCTCTGTTGAGATCATGGGCAGGATCGAGGCGAGGTTTGAGGAGCTCAAGGGCAAGGGTTCAACCTGGTTGTGGCCGAGTGACGAGGATGTTGAAGAGTACGTTGAGTGGAAGAGCGGGGAGGGTCGAATGGAGCCAGCTGGGCAGGAAGAGAATGTGTACGAGAGATGAGATACCCAAGCATATAGACATACAGAACATTAGCAAATACAATGGAATCAACTCCTGACTCCTCATGTTGCTTAGTGACCAAGGCGCCTTCGCAGGTCTCTACGGTAAAGCAGGCGATTTGTACTCTGGATGGACAGGAACGATTGACCCGGGCGGTTCAACGAAAACAATGTTTTGGCCTGCCGATGTGGGCTGCAGCTTTTCCTTTTCTTTTGAACATACCAAGATCACTTTGTGGCTGAGCCAACAGATCCAAGTTCAACTTCCTGCAATCTGAGAACCACGGCGAAGCTGGAACGAGCAAGCCACCACTGCATCAAATTAGATGCCGGCAATTGCTGAGATTTGCATTTCAGAGTCATAGCTGGAGGGACGGCCAGCCAAAACAAAGCATGGGCAGGTGCTTGCGCTCAGGCGCCCAGCAGCCCCGAGCCGCACCTGCAATTGGCCAATTCGGCAGGCCCACAGTTACCCTTGACTTGCAACGGTGCTTCATCGCGTGTCGCGTATCAACATACATGAACGCTTTTCGTTTGCGCAACTCAAACGTCCGTTGGACAAGCTGCAGCCTGCAGCTCCTTTTTCGTTTGCATCCTCTTTTGATATTGGGTCGTTTTTGGGGGTCCTACCAGGGTATATCTATTTGCTCGTTCATTTTCACGGAGTCTGGGTCTTGTCTATTGGTTCTTTCATGCATTTTGCATTTGTGCAGCGAGCTCGTACCAAGGTATTTTGACACGGTTCCTCACATCTGGACAAGACGAACAACACGCTGACAAAGTGTACAGGCATTTCATCAAGCATCCCATATCAGCATTCGTCACGGCCTTCACTTTTTCCCAAACTTGGACCTGATTCTCCCATGCGCCAACGTATGCCAGTTTCGTCAGAAAGGGCGCCAGGATGGGCTTCCTGGTGACGAACGATCTGTGCCCAGGATTGAGCAGCGGGCCTATGGACCTCGACGAAGCACCCATCCAGAGTCACCAGGATGATGAAGCTGCTTTCCTGGAAGCAGTAGCAGAGGAGGACGACGAATTTGATGACACAGACTTCGAGAGCGACTTCGATAACGTGCAGCAGCATCCTCGAACCACTTCGAAGGGCCTCATCATCGAAATTCCCAGGTCTACTTTGATTGCTCCTCGATCATCCTTTAGAGAAGATTCAGACTACGTGTCTGTCAGCACAGAACCTACAGCAGTACGAGGTCTTCTTGATTCTGATCCAACCCAACTGGACGATGACTTCATCGAGTTCGAGCTCGATGATTTCGTGGTGTACATCGACACTCAGAGGCATCCTCAGGAGATGAGGGCCTTGCACACCCATGCCACCCTAAGCGGCCGACAAAAGTTCTACTTCAACGGGACACTCAAGCTTGGCGATATCAAGCATCGAGTAGAGAGGGTGCCATTTGACGAAATCCCATTAGGAAACTATGGCAAAGATCATTCGACTGTGGGCGATCAGCTTTGGATTCGTTCTGAGCTCAACCGGAGACGGAATATCTACTACCAGCTGAAAACCCCGTCTATTGAATACGCAAGGTTTCACACGGACTTCCTCTGGGTGACTGATCTAGCGAAGCACGCAGTCGACTTTTCAGAGCACCTCTTGGACCTGGGTCAAAGCGTTTCCATTCGCGATTTTGGACAAGACTTCGCACGATGGCTACAGACAGTCCACGGGCTGTCATCATCATTCCAGAAGTGGTATGAGAAACGTGGAACCAATGACTTTCGGCAATCAATCATTGCAAATCAGCGTTTCATAAGGAAAGAGCTGTTTGATATGTTTGATGGTCAGAAATGGTCCCGCATTCATATCTTCAAGGAGATTGCAAATCCCTTTGGTATGTTTAGCCGGCAGGGTCAGGGGTTGTTGTCGCAAAGGGACCGTGTCCCCCACACGATAGTCACTCCGTACATATTTGACTGCTTTTCCCACATGAAGATGGGCATGATACTGAAGCCTGTGCAGCCCTCGGTAAGCACCGAGGAGGCGATTGCTCGCTCGTGGCCAGCAGATGGAACGAAGAAGCTGAGGTTCACTCGACCTGCTTGCACTTCTCAACATCGCCAGACCGTGATCGAAAGCATCAAACCAGGGGACACAATCTCCATTGTCCCTGACACGAAAGGAGAAACAGACACAGAGTGGTCCACAAATAAGCTGGACAAGAAATGGTACGGTCTCGTGCAAAATGTCTCCATGGCCAAGGCCAAGACAAGGCTCCGACGGCAGTTCGATATCACATGGCTATACGACCCTGAAGACACTCCATGTTGCTCTATGAGGTACCCCTGGAAGAACGAGTTGTTCCTCAGCGATCACTGCACCTGTGAGGAGAAACATAGGACGATTCCGGAGCATGCGGTCATTGGAGTTCACACCGTGGAATGGTTCGGCACACCGCAAACCAAGGCCGAATTCTTCGTCAGACAAACTTATCAGGTCGAACAACGCAGGTGGGTCACTCTTCAACAAAGTCATATCCGCTGCCGTCACGAGCTGCTGCAGCCTCCTGAGTACCTTGTGGGCGAGACAGTCCTTGTGTCAACCCCTGGTACGAATTTTCTGGAGCCTTGCGAGATTCTGGGCTTTGACGAGGATTACAAAAGTACCCGGCTACGAAGGCTCATACGACGTACAGCGATTATGAGCCAGGGTGCTCGTAACGAACTCGTCTATACCGATGAGAAATTTTCAGCAGACATCCATTGCATCCATGCTAGATGCATAGTCCGCTGCTACTGCCCGGGCGAAACGATACCTGCGCCATACAGTCGAGACGGCACTGGAAATGCTTTCATAATCACCCACAGAAAATCTGCTGATGGCTCAGTGCAACCCCTGGGCTCCGCGAATAAGCCAAAGATCCGTCAGGGCTTTGACCCAAAGCGTCCGATAAGAAAGCTTCGCGCCCTGGACCTTTTCAGTGGATGTGGGAATTTCGGCCGTGGGCTTGAAGACGGTGGTGCTGTTGAAGCGAAGTGGGTAAACGACATTTGGGACGCAGCAATCCATACGTACATGGCCAACTCCACAGACCCAGACTCTGTACGCCCTTTTCTCGGCTCAATAGATGAACTGAATCTGCGCTCCTTCGAGGGAAAGTTTACCGACTCTGTCCCGCAACCTGGCGAGGTTTGTCTGATCTGTGCGGGAAGTCCTTGTCCTGGGTTTTCCATGATCACTCCAAACAAGCAAACAATCCAACAGGCCAAGAATAGGTCTTTGGTCGCTGCATTTGCGGCATCTGTTGACTTTCATCGACCAAAATACGGCATACTCGAGAATGTGAAGACCATTGTGCAGAGCAAAGGAAACCGCACCGAGGATTACTTCTCGCAACTTATCTGCGCTATCGTCGGGATGGGCTATCAAGCGCAGATCATCCTCGGCGACGCATGGTCCCATGGAGCCCCCCAGGGCCGCGTGCGTGCCTTCCTCTACTTCGCGGCGCCTGGTCTTGAGTTGCCGCAGCCGCCTGTCCCCTCGCACTCACACCCTCGCAGAAAGGAGTACGGATCCTTGGGGATGATGACCAACGGAGAACCGTACGTTACGCGATCAAATGAGCCAACGCCTTTTAAATATGTAACGGCCCTGGAAGCGACGGCAGATCTTCCTGATGTCTACGACTCCAAGACGGAGACATGCGTGGCATTTCCGGACCACCGACTCTCGGTATCGTTATCCTCTGGGGATTTGACCACTGGGGTCAAGGACGGCCGCGGAAAGAAAGGCCGCACCCAAGGCCTCAACATGCCCACGCGGCCCTTCTCTATGAACATGTCCAGGGCGTGGCACCACACCATCAGGGACAATCTTAGCGGGGACAGGGTAAAAGACATGTTTGACCACGAGCGAGACGCCTACCCTCGCGACGGCTCTCACCGAACGTCGAACTTGAGCAACGGGTGGGGGCGCGTCCACCCCCACGGGCTGTTCCACACCGTCACCACCATTTGCCAGTGGACCGACGCACGGGTCGGCAGGCTGTCGCACTGGGACCAGCCGCGGCCGCTGACCGTGATGGAGGCCCGCAGGGCGCAGGGCATACCGGACCACGAGGTCCTGCTCGGCACCCCCAGGGACCAGTGGGAGATGGTGGGCAACGCGGTGGCGAGGCAGATCGCTCTGGCCCTCGGTCTGGCGCTGCGGAAGGCGTGGATCGGTACCCTTTACGAAGATGAGGAGGCGGCACCGACGCCGACGATGAATGAGGAGGAACAGGCTGCTGAGAATGGCTTCGGTCCGGCAGAAATAGCAGACGCAAATGGAGACATCCATATGGAACTGGACTCGGACTGAGTGTATGCCAACAGCTCAAACCAGGCTTGTCGATGGAGATACCATTTATAATCATCAATATCAGAGGCCATATTACTGCCACAAATATGCTTCGTACAACATATCGCTTTCGGGGTGAGAGGTGTGTGCCTCTGTCTCTCTGTCTCTCTTAAATGTATACACATATACACGTATGTTCCTATACACATGTATGCCCGTCACAACAGATCATCACTCGGGTCGCGGCCCCAGCACTCATCCCACTGCCTCTCCAGTACGCCCCTGCCACCATGCCCTTCCAACCTACCCGCGTCCCAAAGCACGTACGCCCGCCGCCGCTTCTCGTCCGACGTATACTCGCCGACAATTTACTATACGTACCATCCCAGATCACCGCCCAGGCCAGCGGCGGCCTGTCGAGGTCGTCCCCGCGGAAGGGCAGCGGGGTGCGCCTCGCCGTCAGCGCAATCCCGGCCGACGGCGTCTCCTGCTGCCGCCGGTGAGACTGGGCCGCCTCGCCGAGGACACCTTCCAACCCAGCAAGGGGTATATATGATGACTTGATGCTGTGCTGCATTAAAGCCACCAGGCGCTCATTGTTGTCCTCCGGCGTGGTGTCGAGGAGGATGGTCTGTAGGAGGCCCAGGCCGCCGTGCAGGACTGTCCCTTCCACGAAGTTGCGCCGTGACCTCTGTGCGGGAACTTCAGCTTTGATCGTTTTCCTTTTATTTATTTTATTTATTTATTTCTTGTTGAAGAGAAGGAAGGGAGGTGTTTGAGGCTGGCCATTTACGGGGATTATGAAAGTCGAATGCTCCGTCCAGGGTGGGCGGACGGTCCTGGTCGTCGAGTCTGAGGCTGTCCAGGTGGACCCCAGACTCGATGTCGTCAAATATCTTCTCGTAGGGGGTCTGGGCGAACTGCAAAGAGAACAGCTCTTCGACCTCCCAGGGAGCTGGTGCGAGGAGGACATACGTGGCGTTGCTGATGGCATCTCCGCGCCTCAACGCCGTTGTGATAGGGTCGCTAACTCGACATAGCAGCTGGAAGCGATAGGCAGCCTTCAGGCATCACTGCTACTCGTAGTTGCTAGGTTCTGGCTGAAATTCACTCAGATTGCCTCTGGAGTTCTTCGTGCCAGACCCCATTTGATAAGTATCTTGCCGGGAGGACTATTGTCCGGAAGTGGAAGGACGGTACGTGAATTGCTTCATCTTCAGTGATGGCACCTCCAAGCCGCCATGAGTTGTGTGTATTTTCGATGAACACCTGCTTATGTTGTAGGAATATGAATGGTAGCAGGAGGCTCGAGTAACCTAGTTGGTTTCTTGTAGAATTTCAAAGACATACGATCAGCATAAACCGAGTGGGAAGATTGAAGGTACAGCCTATTTGACGCAGACCTAAGTATACTGGCACGGAAAGATGCAACACCGATCGAACAGACAATCAAATAGACAGCTGGAACATCATCGCCAGCCTTTCTACTTACTTACAAATTTAAATCGACGAGCTTGTTACAGTCGAAGTTGGAAAACAATCAGCCTGAGCCTGTATATTATGGACAAATGAGGTGTCTGCCCTGTAGCGTATTAGTGAATGCTTTTTTTCCTCTTCTGATTTCTTTCATAACCTTGAGGCCAGTTTACGATAATTCGCAGTAACATAAGCGCTCTTAGTTCTAACATCCAATACAATAGCACCCAGCAGTATGATTTTACATGAGTCAGTCTCTAATAGTGTAATTCGAAACAGGATGATCTCTTATACATAGTATGAGAGATAATTGGTTCTTGTTTGTGCTTAGGTGTGTGTTTTCTCCCGTTCCACATATTTCAATTCAGAGTCTGTGGGACCTTGGATCCATTTGAGCTTCGAGGTGGGATTGCAGAGCAGCGAAGTACCCAGGTAGGCAGAAATGTCAATTGACGGCCCACCAATATCAGTGCCGGCAAAACAGCGATGCGTGTTTCTCTCTCACAGCAGTTATTGAAGACGCAAGACTTCTATTTAATATATCTCATTCTAAGTCGACTCAAATCGACGCAAGTGGGCATTATCATTACTAAGAGAGATCTCTATACGCGCTTCATTCCCGCAGACATGTCTTTGCTTCCCATATAAACATTATCATATCTCTTTTGCAATCTCGGTTCCCATATACCACTCTCCCTATCTCTTTCTGTCTCTCCCTCCTCTATTACTCCCGGACAGTCATAGTCGCCCACTTGATCAGTGTCTCCGTCTCCGTAGCAGTCGAGACGGACGTGACCGTGATGAAAACCGTCGTCGTGACCCCGTCTACGCCGGTGCTGGTGCTCGTGCCGCCGCCGGCAGAGTTGCCCACGAAGTTATTGCCCTTGTGGTCCTGGTCATTGTCGTCGCCGTCATCACCACCACCAAATATTCCGCCGAATCCAAAACCATCTGTCGGGGCCGGGGCATTCTCGGGGGACACCGAGGATGTCAGTGCCACCGGGATCACGAGAAGTGGCGCCGCGGCCGAGGACGACGAGGACGAGTCAGAGGGCTCTGCATCTGGCGTTGGGGTTGGGAAGGGGTCGAAGGCCGGGGTGGTCTGGACTGTGATCATGGATGTGCTTGTCGTGCGCGAAGTAGAAGTGCTCGTGGGTTCTCGATCGGATTCTTGAGGAGTTTCATTAGGCGATTTTGATGTCTCAGTAGATGTCTTTGTTGACGTCTCCTCAGTGACAGATGAGCTTTCTGTCTCTGAAGACAGAGTCGATCGAACGGTCGTGGTGACCCGGATCGCGGAAGATTTAGACTCTGTCGAGCTCTCAGCGGTGGCCGTCACTGTCAGAGACGGCACCGTGACGGTCGTGAAGCCACCCTGTCCGGCAGATTCAGTTGTCGAGGTTACCTGAGCAGACGAGCTGGACTCAGATTCGGATACCGTCTCGGTGGTGCTGGTCGCTGAGCTAAGCTGTGTCGAACCAGAGCCGGAGCTCGAGCTCGTACTCCCCTCTGGGACTGAGCCCAGGACAGCAACCACCGTCTCTCTCGGGAAGCAACGGAGGCTGACACCGCTGGTCGTATTAAGCGGCATAGCCGCGCAGACCGTGCTCTCGCTGCACCCCACGATATCCCAGGATCCATTGGCGGAACAATGGGCGTACTCTGCGTCAACACAGGCGTATTGGCCGGGACTGCATGCTGAGTCTGCGGAGATCTCGGTGAAGGCTGCGTTGAGCCTGATGGCCTCGGCGAGGTTTGAGGCATACTGGGAGGAAGACACAACCGTCGTCCCAGTGGGAACGGCCGAGGTGATCACAGCTGTCGGGATGAACTCGTCGGGCGTGCCGGTCGGGGAGACCTTGCTAGTGGCCGAGGAGGTCGAAGAGCTCGTGATGGCAGCTTCCTGTGAGGTCTCTGAAACGGTTCCCTCGATTGATGCCTCGGAACTTGAGCTTGCAGCTGAAGAGGTCGTGATCGGGCGGCCAATCGTTGGGGACTGAAAGGTTTGAGACGCCTGTTGCACATTCGACTGTCTCGTGGGCTGATTAGAGGGAGCCAAGTTCACGTCGGGAGAGGCTACGGCTGCGGCGGATGTGGTCAGGGCCGAGGCCAACGCAGGAGCCTGAGTCTGCTCCGATGGAGCAACGGACTGCTTCCTCGGCGAACCACCGGTCGCCTGTGAAGCCCCAGCCCCAGCATTTCCCAGATAGGTGGATGAAATCTCTTTAGGGGCTTCGGCTGCCTGCTGAGTTGCCCCCACGAAGCCGGGAAAGGAATCGGTGGCCGTGCTTGAGTCGGAGCTTACGGGCTCATCGGCTGTCGTCGATGCCAAAGACGTGGATGGTGTGTGGCTCGTTGTACTGGAGTTGTCGTATTGTCTTTGTCGTATGCCGCCTGGGTGCAGGAGCGGGCCTCTCAGAGGACCAGCCTCAACTGTTGCCAACAGAAGAAAACCGGAAAGGAAGCACTGAAGGTACTTCATATTTTTGTCTTGGGTAAGGAAATAACAGAGAAAGTAAAGAGCGACTCTGGGTGAGAGATATCAAGCTACTCCGTGATCGACACGGGGTGGAGCTTCAAGAAAACGGTCGTGAGTTGATCAGGTTTGATTGCCGGATCGCAGATGGAACGAGAGTAGTGGCACAGGCTTCAAAGAATTCAAGAAGCCATATACATGTCATGTAAACAAGAACAAAGCCAAGCTGAGGTGAGAAAGCTGAGAATGATAACTGATGACAGACTCAACGGCGGACGGGTGGAAGCCTCAGTATGATATGCTGCAGAAACAAAAAGGAAATGTTTGGAAAGGTCAAGTAGATCGAATTGGTTCACCTGGGAATGACACACTTGGGATCTGCAGGATACCGCCCACCTTATGTATAGGGACGAAGCTTGTGACGGAAGCGATATGCACGAACGGCTGGCCCACCTCGAAAGTTGGCCAGCCCGGGGGTCCCATGGACGGTGTGATCGCGGACCATGACCCGGGAGGATTTTAAGATGAGGCCAGCAATCCAGACCTGCCTTTGTCGATCGCTGCGATCCAATGCTCTGGACTGGGCCGATTTTAGAACGCGAGGTGGTCTCGTCGTGTGGCGTGCATGCGGATGTGCCCATGGATGTGCTCATGGGTGTGCCCATGGGTGTGGGCAGGCCAGATGCTCCCGGCAGCAGACTGACCATCAGAGCATGCGGAGAGATGGGGTGTGTAGTGAGCACGTCGTACATGAATAGTACGCGCCGAGAGTGCGAGCGCATGATGAGGCTTGACTGAGCCCCACGATATCGACGAGGGTTTCCGGGTGTCGTTGAAGCAGACGCGCGCCAACTGGTAATTGGAAGGGTCCCTTCTGCAGGCCGTGCGGCTCAGGGCCTGTGAGCGAATCAATGGCGGCCCGCTGGACGGACCTGAGGCGAGAGAGCTGCAGCCGCCCCTGCGCTTGCTTTTACGGCTATGCCCTTTTCGGGACGGGGGACTCGGCTCGGGGGTCGTGTTCACGCTGTCACGGCAGGTACGTGGGCCTGACAAGCGGCGGCCGGCTGCAATAATAAAATAAAGCTAGGCGCGGTCCCCTGATCGGACAGGTTCTCCATCTCGAACCTCGACCTTGACCTTGACCTCGAACTCCATTAACGAGGCCTCGCCCTTGACCTCCTCACATCCAGAACCTGTCCTCGACACGGCTCGTATGATTGGTGAATGATGGGCTGCGCATTATCAACTTCCCTGTTTTCTCTCAGCTGTGGCTGAATTACTATGTAACCGCGTCCCCTCGCGAAGCAGAGCCGACCGTACCTGGGCCATTGAGTTCCTGTCGAGGATGTCCAGACCAGTCGCTTGAAACCCAGCAATGGCGTCTATCTGGAACCGCTCCATCTTAGCCGCAGCCGAGCATCCCAGCGGTGGCCCGGCGATATGGCACAGCCTAGTTGCATTCTGACGTGGCTATGCCATACGGTATCCATACTGCGGAAGCCTCCAGACCCTGAGCCGAGGACATTTCGACGTGTTCGAACCTGACAAGCTGTCGCATCCGTACGGGTACCGACGGTTACGTTGGTCCGTGACGATGACTGTGACGAGCTCGAGGCGGCTGGACCTCGATGTCGTCTTTGTTTCAAACGAAGAGAAAAAATGACATGTCTATCCGCGGCTGTTTTCGATAAAACAGTAGCAACTTCTGCCTGGGACCGACTGTATCCATACCGACCGACAGGTAGTTCATCCCAAGTTGGCAGTCTTGTTAGAGACTGAGGCAAGGGTTGGGGTTCTGCTGCGGGAGTTCACGCACTCACATACAAGTATCGGTAGATGATGGACGTTGATGGCACAGATGCACATACGATACGCTGCCAGCGCTGCTGTGAACAGCGTGTGGAGACATTTATCACTCTTGCGTGGAGATTGGGATTGATTATCTGGACCTGTCCGTCCTCTTGTCTGGTCTGGATGTTGCAGTAGTACTAATCAGTGCATCCTAGCGAACTTGCTTGCGACTTACCTGCTCAGGGTCCAGGCTAGAGCTATCCATCCGTCCATCCGGGTCGATTTACCATACTCACTGGACTATTCGTTTCACCAGCAATTGTGGCAGCAGCAGCATTTAAGAACAACAACCATCTACAGACCATCAGATTAGAAGTTAGACATCACCATTCAATACCAACCAGGGCAAGGGACGAAGAGCAGGGCGGAATTGCGAGGTAGTCGCAAAAAGCATTCTCCGGCCCGCGGCCCAAACAGGACTAGCGCGTCAGGCTAGCCTGTCTGGTTTGGTCTGATCTGATCCTAATCCTGGGCTGCCGGTAGCACAGGCAGGAACTGGACTGGACGGGCTGAGCGAGCTGCAGTGCAGAATGTTGCAGTGCTCTCGCCCATTTTCTCCCTTGACCTGCAAACCTGCTGCACGGGCATTTTTCATATCACTCTTGCCCTGACATACATGCCCTTTTGACTGGCCCTGCCGTACCTTGAAATATCCAAGTCATCGATGAAACCCGCATCCCTTCTCACCATTGACAACACGCTGAATATCCACCTGCTTGCTGCTGCTGCGGGTCCTGGTCCAACTCAAGCGCTGATGAGCTAAGCCGGCGGCCCACGTCCCCAGAGCCAGAGCCAGAGCCAAAGCCAGAGCCAGAGAAACAGGGCCATAGGACTGTAGTCAGCCAGAGCCTGGGTCTACCATCTACCTAGGTCGGTCCAGTTTGACGAGTCTTTGGTTGCACCGGGAAAAAAGAGCACAGCGAGAGATCCAGTCCAGTCCAGCAACCCCCCCATCCCCCATTTTCCCCCATCCCCCATCTGCCACGGCTGACGCGACAACAGCGCGACGAACCTCCAGTTTTCCCCCGGCCTTGTCATCATCAAAATTCATTCCGACTAGGCCCCTGCCCCCCACCTCGCCCTGCATCACCGCACCGCACCCCATCGCATCGCGACCGGCCGACAACATGGCCTCGCCTGCCGATGCCGTCGCTGTCCCACAGCTCAACGGCCTTGCAGACCCCTCGCCCCAGTCGCAACCCCAATCCGACCAGGACCACTCCCAACCCGCTGATCCGTCTGCGAAGCGGAAGCGCGAGGCCACCGACGATGGCTCTGCCGAGCCAAGCATCAACGGCAACGGCAACGGCAACGGCAGCACCCACGGCCACGACCACGACCACGACCGCGCCGACCACGCCAGCGACCCCGGAGATGACGACGCCAAAGAAGCCAAGCCCATTGTCAACGGCGATCAACCACTACGCGATGAAAGCTCCCTAGTTCGCGACTATTTCAGTGTCCTACAGAGGTACGCGCCCGCCCGCTCCCGCCATCACATCACATCCCTTCCCTTCCAACCCTTCAATTGCACCTCTTGAGCTGTCGAGCTTCTCACCCACATGTGCAACCCGTGTGCTTACCCCCAAGTTCAGGCACGACACAACGCCCTCTCTCCTGAAGCGACCACTGCCAGAACCCTCCACCACTGAAGAGCCCCAGGCCAAACGGCAAAAATCCGACGATGACTCCAAGGCGCTCTGCATCGAGGACAAAGTCAGCCATGACTCCTACAAGCTTCTCGACCAGCTTGTTCTGGACCTCAAGCAGGTTATCCAGGACAGAATAGCCGAGATACGAGCCGCCCAGTCCGCCGACGCAGCCAACTTCGACGAGGACGCCCTGTCACAATTGAACAACTTCCGAGACACAGCCCTGGCTTTGCACAGTCGAGAGATGTCATATCCTGAGGCTGCTCCGCCGGCTGCAAGAGACGGCGCTTCGGCCCTCGACGATGCTGCACAGGGTCTATCGAATGGCGGCTCTGTTCTGACCCTGTTTGGAAACGCGCAACAGCCCAGGACTCTGTTTTCTAGTTTCCCCAAGAGGACGTCCGATCCAGACCACCCTGAAGGCATCGTCAGGCCTTTGCCCGACGTCCAACTGCCCAACGGTGTTTCAATGACCACTGTCCTCCCGTCGGCGCCGACCGAGAAGCCGACCCGTGTCTCTACTCTGGGCGAGCTGTTCCCATCGCCGGCCAACTTGCCGCCGTTGCAACCGCCAAAGGCCCCAAAGACTACGACGAAAAGCAAGATCTTGGGCTTCTATCACCCGGAACTGGCAGAACGGTCGAGGTACAGGCAGGGCTCCTACTTCTCAGCGGACCTGACAACCGGCGTCTGGCTGGACTATAGCAATGCGACACCGCCATCAAAGAACAAGTCGCGTCAGCGTGAGCGTACTCTGAGCTTGGCGGGCCAGAAGCCCTCAACCGCAGATGTCGAGATGACCGAGATTGAGGCCCTGTTCCGTGGCGCTTTCTCCAGCTTTGCGCCCGAGAAGGATGACAGCGGCGCCATAGTCTCGTCAGGTGAGGTTGCCCGCATCTGGTACCAGCGGCATGGACACAGGTACATGGAGCAGATGATCGAGTCTGAGCTGGCAGTGGAGGAGGGCGATGATGCAAATGACGGCCTCGCTCCTCTGCCGATTGATGAGGAAGAAATCGCCAATATCGTGGAGAAATGGGACGACAGCCTGGTCGACCCAGCCTTGACCATCGATGATGTATTGGGTAAGAAATCGGACGAGGAGAAAGAAGTCGACGATACTCTCCAGGAGATCTCGGATCTCATCGAGACGCTATCTTCTTACCAGAGGAACCGCAACATGACACTGCCGACCAGCCAGAACCGGAGTTCGGCAGATCCTGCCAAGGCTGACATGCTCAATGGGCCTCTGGCCCAGGAGCCAACAGATGAGGAACGAGATACCTATCAGATGTTGAAGGATCAGCTGGCTGTTATCATCCAGGCGCTGCCGCCCTACGCCGTGGCGCGATTGAACTCGGACAAGCTCGAGGAGCTGAATGTCAGCACGAAGCTCGAAATCCGAAGTGATGTCTTCAGGGGCATCCTGGAAGAGGATACATCGGCCAGGCACCGACACCACCAACAAGCCGCGCAGGTGGCTCAAACCCCTCGGCAGCCGCAACGAACGCCGAGCTTCCACAGCACCACGGCGTACCAAGGCCAACCTTACAATCGCCCATACCAGCCGCAAAACCAGACCCCGGTCCCGATACCCAACCATTACCAGCAGTCGCCGGCGCGGCCGCCGATTCCTCCAAACTTCTCGCGGCAGGTGTCAGCTCCCATGCAAGGCATGACTCCTCAACAGCACCGACCGGTCGCGGGACAACCTTTCGCACGACCTAATGGATACACTCCACAGCCAATGCAGCAGGGGAGGCCGTACGGCACCCCGACGGCCGTCCCGCCGTTCCAGGCCAGTCCTGGCCAGCCACGGATGGCGGGCGGCTACCCGGGAGGGCCCCAGCCCGGTACACCTGGACAGAGGTATCCCTCAGGCTATGCGGGCTACAACGCGCAACAGCCGCAGCCAGGAATGCAGCCTCAATTCCATCAGCAGGCGGCCAATTTTCCTCCCCACATGAACGGCGCAGGCTCAATTCCGCCGCGGACCATGTCACCACAGGTGCCTCAGTATCAAGCTGGGCAGAACTACTCGCCTCGCCCCGGACAGCAGCCGATGCCTCGAGGACAGCCTTACGGTACTCCAGGCCAACCAGGTGGTCACCCAGGTGTTCCTCGCTACCCTTCCAATGGAGCGCAACCAAACACCCCTCACAGCCCTGCAGCCGCTGGTGGCCAAGGCGGATGGGCGAACCCAATGTCCCCGCAGCGGCAATACGAACAACAGCTGCAGGCTAGAAACCAGGCGGCGGCACGCATGAATGCGTTCAGTGACAAGATCCAGAACCATAGTGTGGCGGGTCTGGGTGGTATTGGCCTGGGAGGCACGCCGGGCCATGTGAGGACCAACATGCCTGGAGGGGTGGGCCAAACGTCTCCGAGTCCTCGGCCCCCCTCTGCTGCAGGAGGTTTGAACGGTGTGCCGCAGCCATCGCCAAGCCCGGCCTCAGTGCCGGGTGCGACCCCATCCCCAGCACCGGTAACGGCTATGCAGCCCCAGGCGCCGGTGTAGGGCGCCGTTTTGCGCCCGCCACCTGTGCGGCGGGTTGTGTGGACGGGTGAAAGTGCGTTAGCAAGCTTTCCTGTTGTATGAAAAAGTGCCTAGGGTACTTACCTATGCAGAAGGCAGAGAGCAGGTCAGCACACACGACAGACACACAGTCACACTCATACATCCATACAAACATCGTTTTGGGTCATGTTCAAATAAGTTCTTGTCCAAACATTCCTAAGTCTTGGCGTATGCCTCGTGTCAGAGTACGGAGCGGCAGGGACTCTTTTTTGCCGGAGCGCAAAGGGGGTGGGCTGGAGTTTACGGTTCGGATAAACCTGATGATCAGAGGGAGGGGGGTCCTTTTTTATTTTTCCATACCCCAGCTCATGTAAAAGACGAATTTGGTGGCTTGACGATGCAGAGCTTCCGTTAATTACTTAGTGCTGCGTATAGAGAAAGGATTCAAAAAGAAGGTTGCTACATTGACTGCTACGTCGCTTGGCCAGGTGACTTCAAAATGCGTGCTGAGTTTATGTGTAGTGCTTGTCAAGCGAGATCCGGAGATCCACGCTGACCGGGCCGTAGAGAGGATGAGACCCTTTTCCCCCGCCGTCGCCCCGGGTGCCGACTCGGCCTCAGCACAACACCCCTGTAGAGGCCCGGGAGAGCGTGCCGATCTTCAACGGCGCGGGCGTCCGCTAGGGCGGCCGGGGCACATCGGCCGGGATCCACCCGACCGGTAGTGTGAGAGTTCGTAGGTAATCTATTTGATCCTCCCGGGTACCATGACCTTGACCAAGCCCCCCAACCCCGACTCGACGCACAGTAAATAAATATGGTACTCCGTGGACCTATCACTAATAGCAGTCTCGAAGTTGTGACCGGACTGACCACATGCCGGCCTAGATGGGGCGGTCAGGACGGCTCGCCTGTCCTTCGAGCTGGTCCAGACTGGGCAGTTATAGGGGAGGGGGGAATCAGGGCCATACGGATCCGAGGTTTTTTGACTCGGGGACTATCAATGCGAACGTTCATTCCCCAACAGGAGCTTCGGAAGAGTGGAGGGGCAGAGGCCATGTCAAGGTATACAGGCAATCAAAAACAAACCCACGTGAGAATTGACTGGAGATTTATCTATTTATGGACATAACGCCAGCTGTGCACATATCGCTCTTTCTATGGGACATTGTACAGAAAATGGGTATCATTACCGGAGCCTGCATCCAATATCCGGCGTGGGAGGGGGGAGCTGCGCGTGTGTCTGCCTGGCCTTCACCGACGGAGCACCGACACGGGGCGGCTATGTTTTCTTCTTTCCATCTCGGCCTCATGCCCTGGCGCGCTCGAGGGCGAGAAGGTCCTCCTTCTCCAGGCTCTCCTTGTACTCGACGACGATGCGCCGCATCTCGAAGAGGACCTCGATGCAGATGAGTGCGATGATGATCTTCTCGAGGAAGGCGCCGTGGTCGGTGTCGTACATCTCGCGCATGACGGTGGCCATCTCCTGGGCGTAGTCCATGCGCTGGTTGAGCAGCTTGATGCGGTCGAGGACGTCGAGGGCCCTGCCGACCTGTTCGTAGTTCTGCTCGAGGCGCAGCTCCGAGTCCTTGTCCCAGAACATGTCGGGCAGCGAATCTGTCAGCTCCGAGTAGAGGTTGAGCTGGGACCGCAGCTCCAGCAGCTCGCCGGTGCGCTGCAGGATGAACTTCTTGCTCACGGCCAGCCGGCCCTCGAGCAGCTGGGTGGGTATGTCCTTTGTCCTCTTGAAGTAGGCGCTCAGCAGGGCCTCGAGGAAGGCGATCTTTGTGCTGCGGGCCAGGCCCGAGGAGAAGGCGATCTTGGCAAGGGTGGGGTAGTAGGTGCCCCCGTCGGCGGCGGCTTCCTCTGCGGGCTCCTTGGTGCCGAGGATGACCCTGTCGCGGCGCATGGTGCTGGAGTTCATGGTATCGTCGGCCTCGAAGTCGAGGCTCTCGCGCTCGGCCGACTCGAGGTCGTGGTTGTGGGCGGCTCGCAGCAGGGTGCCCTGGGCCATGTTGATGCCGACGTCTTCGGGCAGCCCCCAGGTGACAACGGTGCCCGAGGGGAAGACGAAGACGTCGCCGTGGCCGCCGGCGCCCAGGGTGCGGGCGTGCACGACGTCGGCCGTGTCGAAGCTTAGGCCGTCCGGGTCGAGCTGGTAGCAGTGCTCGGTGAGGATGCGGACGACGACCTCCATGTCGAAGGACTCGGCGACGCACACGGCGCGGATCTTGGTGCTGGCGTCGTCCTCGGGATGCTCGGCGCCGGCCCCTCCGCCATCAACGCCAGCACTGGCAGGCTTGCGGCCGGGCCGCTGGGCGATGCTGACGACGCGGCGGAGCGGATTGCTCAGGGACTTTTTGGGCGCGGCTGCTGCGGCGGCTTTTGCGGGCTTCTTCTTGCTGCTCGGGCGGGAGGGAGTCGGCTGGGTGTCCGGGAGGGGCTGGGGCCCTGGCGTGTTGGGGCCATTTTCGCTGTCGACTGCGTCCTTGGCCAGGAGCGGGTTGGAGGTGAAGAAGGAGCGCTGTCGGGGCCGGAGAGCGGGCGAGGTCTGGTGAAAGGCACGCAGCAGCGGGCGGGCGGTGGCGGCGGGCCTGGCGCTCGAGTGCAGGCCACGGAAGAGGCCGGCGGCTATCTCTCGCTGAGGGATGCGCATGGTGCTAGAGGTGATGCCCTTGAAGCCATTGGGCGGGAGGGAGGTGAACAATGGCGGAGGCTGGGCTTCCCAGCAAAGAGCCAAAGGAAATGTGATTGATATGGTCTGAGGTTTGCCTGGCCCTGACGTCGTGCTGCAAAAAAAGAGAAAAAGTAACCGCAGGGTCTTGGGTGAGGAGGCTCTTATCGTTATCGGAGGTCTGTGAGGAGTGGGGCGCCAGACCGGGCCTCTGGCCAACCACATAACATGGGCTTTCTCCCCTCGTCCGTCTACTTCGTCCACGGCCGCAACGGCGATCTGCCCTTCAACTAGCCTGTTATGGTTATGGAGAGACTACTGGTATCCATCCAGCTGGGTTTTCCTGTTTCTTGCACTCCTTGGTGTTCGTTGATTATAGAACGTCAGGCGAGCATTTTGAGCCCGCACCGCATTTGTTCTCGGCGGGTTGTGTCTTGCTCCACTTTGGCAGATCAAAAGCATCAAACCCATATTTCGAACTCAAGGCCTGGGCCAATCCCGCAGCCGAGTGATCTTAGGCGGTTGACACTTTGCTTTTTTGCCCCAGACAGCAAGTCTAGACCAAGCCAACCCGGCTTGTTTTAACAAGCAGCACAGCACAGCATCGCACAAGCAGATGCAAATTGCGGCTGTCTTGGTACGCGGTGGGGGTTGATGAGTGCACCGAGAACCAGTCAAACAACCGATCGATCAGTTGATTCTGAGACCGCCCTCGTCGACCTCAGCACGGCTCGACGGCCAGCCATTGGGCCGGCAATCAGCACCTGAGGACTTCCCGGGGCGGCGACTACGTCAGCTCGCATTGGTGTTCGGCTAGACTTTAGGGGTCCAATGCGGGGGACTGCAGTAGCGAGAGTAGGTATGCAACGCTTCATTCGGGGGCATCATGGACTGGGGACGGCCAGCATGAGACCTGCGTTGATCGGGTTAGAGCCTCGCTGGCTCGCTGGCTTGCCGGGAGTCGGTGCTGCGAATGCCCAATGCAGCACAGAATACGGAACATTCCTAGCCTGCAATGCATCATGACCGAATGGTGGTCAGGCAATCAATGTTGCACGTAGCAGATTACTCATTAGCGATTGTTGTTTGCTGGTGAATGACGAGTGCTGATGATGGGGATTGAAGATAGTGTGTACAGCAACTGAACAACAGTACCTGATGTACAGAGTATGCAAGAAGGGCCGGCCCATTGGGACGTGTGATCGCGCCCCTTTCCTTCCCCAGAATCGAGATGCCACTCAGTCTGGGACGAAAAGCGGGGTCTCCACCTTCCCGTTGTGTTACTGTATGTTTGTGTGCGGGTGGGTGTGAGAGACAGATCGCAGTGACAGTGACAGTGACAGTGAGAGTGAGCGTGTATGTACCGTAAGTAGTGACACACCACTCGTGCAGCATCCTGCAGCTCACCCAGCACACCAGCCCACCATCCCCAGACTTTCTCACGCCCACCACACTTGAAGTACCAGTCCTTTAAGCCTCTTCTGGGCTCTGCAGGCACCCTCATGATCCATCACCCCACTGTCTGAGACCAGCCGCCGCCTCGCATGTCGTCACTGTGCCTAGGCCCTCCGTCTGAGTTACCACCACCCTCAGTCTTGATGCCCGTGCTTGTAAGCCGAAACCTTCTTTCCCCTAGCCGCCGTCTTATATGAACTCTGTTTTCCTCTCTCTGCAAATTACCTGCTCAACTTCATTCCCCACGTGGCGAGCCTTCATATGTGGCGGCAATAGTGGAATTGAGAAAATCAAAAATAATCTTGCTTCATACCGACTCAAGCTCGTTGTGCCCTCAACTAGTCTCTACTTAGTCTACCTCAACACCACCACAACACAATGGAGACCACCGTACTTTGCGGGCCCATGGCTTACCAAGGAGGCTTTCCAGGTCTGAAACCCGAAATGGACCCCAAGGAACGCTTCTACAGACACTTCGAGGCCCAGGCCACAGCCCTTCAAGAGGACATTGCAAATCTTGCCAACATCTCTGCCACCGGCGGCGAGCGCAAGGACGCAACAGACCATGTCCTCGGCGGCATCTCCAGGCTCACCAACGAGGTCTCCGATGCCTCCGAATACGCGCCCCCTCGTGACCAGATGATCTATGGCCAGGTTTGTCCCGCCTCCTGATATATGATGTTCCCAAGCCTGCTTTTGGGTTGGTGGTACCGCTGCTTACACACTGCAACAGGCCCTCAAAGCTTTGCGTGAGCAGGTCAACATCCAGAGCCGAGGCCTGGGCCCCAAGACCGGCTTCGAGTTCAGCCAGGATTCCAAGGACTCATGGGTCGCCGCTGGGAGCAACAAAGCACCTGCCGCCGCCAACGCCAGCCCCAACGCCGACATCGACAGCGACGCCACCGTGCAGGCGGAGAGGACAGACGCCGTTGGCGACCTGCCGAGCTTCACGGGCGCGGGCAGTGCGGCGGGCGGGGCGGCCAAGGACTACAACGCCGAGATGGCCTCGCAGGGCGGCGCCGGGGTGCGCAAGCCTAGCTTCTCGCAGGCGCGCGACATCGACATCTCCAACCACCGCGGCATGCACATTATCCTGCCCGCCACCGCGTCGCGGGCCACCGCCTCGGGCACGCTGACGGAGCTGCGGGGCTGCGTGCTGGACATGTCGGCGCCGTTCGCCACCAGGAAGAAGAAGGGCAGCAGCCACCCGGGCGGCGGCGGCGCCGCCCCCTTCAACACGCTGGCCATCCGCAACATCTCGGGCAGCCTCGTGATCGCGGGCCAGGTCGCGGGGCCCGCCCACGTGACGGGCGTGCGCGACAGCGTGCTGGTCCTCAACGCGCGCCAGGTCCGCATGCACGAGTGCCGCAACGTCACCGTCTACCTGTGGTGCGGCAGCCACCCCATCGTCGAGGACTGCGAGGGCGTGCGCGTCGCGCCCCTCCCCGCCGCGTTCCTCGGCCGGGGCCAGGACAACGCCGCGGCAAGCAACCAGTGGGACCAGGTCGACGACTTTGGCTGGCTCAAGGCCGAGGCCAGCCCCAACTGGAGGAGGCTGGGCGCCGAGGGCGACCACGCCGTGCCCGAGGACTTCTGGACCACCACCGTCAAGGGCGGGCCGGCGCTGAGCACCGAGGATATCCTTCGACAGGCGGGCGTTCGCACCTGAGTTGGTTTGCCCCCCTCGTTTGTCGCGTAGACGGGGATGTGTGTGACATGTAAAACAAAGGATTAGTGCGCATGGCGTTGGGCTCTTTAGCAAAGCATCATTTGGGAGTTCGGGGCGATATGGAGGGGATTGATCAGCGGTTCAATAAGAACCATCTGGGGACGCATTTCCCCAGCTATAGCACTTGCACAACTACACGGCTTCATAGCACTGCAATAAAAGGTTCGAGTTTCGTACATCTAAGCTACATAGAACATGGCCTGCCTCGAGTCATCAAGCTGTTAGGAGACCAAGCAACGTTGATTCTTGCCGTTGGCGAGATTGCTCCCTGTGCAGGCTCATATTGACCATATGCCGCACCAACCAAGGACCAAAGCCCAGTCACCACCTCCACGTTCCTACAACAACATGACCTCCTCCTCGGCGTCGGCATCCTCGTCCTCATTCTCGTCAGCATCAGGATCCGGCTCATCAGCATGGCCGTCGTACAAGCTACCGACTTCCATGCCAGGCTCATCGGACGACTCCATACTTTCCCGGCTGCTCTCCTCCTCTGCCTCAGTCTCCGGTGCGGCGTCGTCGTCAGTGTCGACCTTCGGTTTGCGAGTGAAATGGAGTATGATCTTCTTGATCGGCGTCGCTCGTGGGGGCGGTGAGGCTGCCTGTGTGGCCGCTGCCTCGGCTTCCTTGGCTGCCTTCTTCGCGCTCCGGGTAAGACGTGGCGACCAGTTGTCATCGTCAGCGGGCGCCTTGGATGGTGTTTTCTTCGAGGCCCGCGTGTGCCGGGCCCCCGAGGTGCCAGGGGCTTTCTTGGGTGGTTTCTTTGGGGATGGAGTACGCGGTTCGGTCTGGGTCTCAGGCGCAGGCTGCGCATCCGCTATCGACTTCTTGAACCAGAGATAGTTTCTGACCTCATGGTAGTCCAGCGGGATGGGAATTGTCACCAACCACTTTGGTGCGTCCACACTGGATACAGCGGATTCGTTATCGCTCGCAAGCTCTGTAGTGGCTTCATCCACTTGCTTTTCCTTGGGCGAAGCAGGTTGCGCGTCGCGAATGCTGAGGGACAGGGCTGGAGAGTGCTTCTGTGGGTGTGATGGTGGCACAGTTCGCATGTCCTCATCAATTGTTTGCAAAACGGCGGTCTCTTCCTTCTCAGGCTCTACTTCCATAGCGATCAGGTCAATGGAGACCATACTTGCACCATGCTCCTCATGGGACTGCTCCTGCTCATGTAGCTGCCCATGTAGCTGCCCATGAGGCTCCCTGTTGATCACATGGGAAGCAAGGAAGCTGTTTATTGTGCTCTCTTCTGCCAGCCATCTGTCGATGGGAGACGAAGAGACAGCGGTTTTGCCCACGATACCCGTTGGATAATGCTGGTGTGGGTGTGGTAGTGGCGCAGTTTGAGCGTCCTTACCAATCGCTTCCAAAAGAGGAGTTTCTTCCTTCTCGGGCTCTGTCTCCACATTGTTCAGAACACTGGCAGCTGTACTTGCGCCATGCATCCCATGAGACTCCTGAAGGGGCCGTTCAAGGGGCTGTTCATAAGGCTTCTCATCGATCACATGGGGAGCAGCGACGTCATCCGTTACAATGTCTTCCACCTGTCCAGCGTCGACTTGAAGCGGAGAGACAGCGTTTTCGCACACGACACCCTTTGAGCCTGTTGCCTCGGTCTCCTGTTCAGCTCTAGCGGCATCCACAGCCTCATAACGTCCTGCATCGCTAAAAGGATCATCATCTTGGTGGTCCTCGAGCTGCCCGGTAGAGGCCGGAATCCGGAATGGGATAGGTTTTGAAGCAGCATGAGAGTGGCTCTGTGCCTGTGCTTGGTGCGTGTTTTCGATGTGACTTCCCGAGCCATAGGCATCGATGTTGGGCTGTAGTGGTCTGTCCGGGGGTGTGGTTTGAGATCCGACACCACTTGAATCCCCGGCAACATCGCCTTCGGCCTCAGCAGCGACATTTCGGCCCTTCGGCGTGGGAGTCACAGGGCTGGACACAGGAGCGCGGTCGTCTCTGATTGTAACCGTCGACACGGTGTCCACGACACTGTCCGTCGCACCCGAGACCGCAAGGCTATCCGCAGCAGCATCAGGAGTTGGAGTTCTGGGCGCCTAGCCCAAAGAATCCCCTCCTCCCTGCGCACCCGTCCCACCCATCTCAACATCTGTACTCCCATGGCTGAACTGGATACCAAACTCCTTCAGCTGCTGCAGGACCTTGCGCTGGCTCTCGATCTTGTCCTGCCACTCCTTGATCTCCGCCTCCTGTTCTGGGATCGTCCTGGTGATGTCGGGCAGGGTGTGGACCGCGGCGCGGGCGCGCTGGACCTTGTGCTTCAGCGGGTCGGTGGCCGCGGTAAGATCTTTGGTAGACAATGTCTTCGTGTCGGTCCCATTTGCTGGGGCAATTGCGCCTCCCGATGGAGTCGAGCCCGGCAGTCCGCCGGCAGGAGTGTTGGCGCCGGGTTTGTTGGAATCACCGTCGCCATTTGTGGATGCGCCGTTCTTGTCTGCGTAGCGCAGGCGGGAGAGGATAGTATAGAGCTCGGAGGGGACATCGACCGAGTCTGGCGTGAGGCCTGCAGGGAGAGCTTGCGGATTCGCGTCGGGATCTGAGATGGATGCCATTTTACCAAGGGTAGGCGTGGGAATAATGGCAGTGAAAAGATGGGTAAGGAATCGACAGTGTCGGTTTCTTCGAAATTGCTCAAGTTGTCAAATTCAGGTTAAGAGCTTTGGGTACATGCTAGGTTGGCGCAAATGTTAGCGTATGCGCCGGTGACGAAAGTACCTACTCAAGTGCCTAGTACCCTGACTACCTTGGTGGGTAGGTGGGTAAGGGGAAGCGAGATATGTGGAAGCTTGACAGGATTTGGGTTGCTGCTATCTTACACCAGATCATTGGCACATTCTTCTTTGGCTGCCCAAGTCAGATCGTTCCATAGCACGAAGTTATCGAGGGCCAAGATACCTAGGTACCTAGATAGCTAGTCAAGCTCGATGCTCGCCAAATGCCTGACACTTCGGCGAGATGTGAGTGCGTGTGTGTTTCGGAGTTCCAATCTGAATGAGTATATCCACAAGGGATAACAGACTCCAGTTCGAAGCTATTGTGGACCTTGGTGTCGATCATTGGTGTTCGATATTGAGCTGGGCCGGCAGGCAGGCAGCGCTGGATGATCGGGATTCAGCGAGGATAGAGAACTTCGGTCAGCGAGCGAGCATTTGCCCTGAGGAAAACCCAGTCGAGGGGAGTGAGCTGATGCCCCGCGTCAGGGTACTCGCACTGTTTCCATCGACTCTAGAGACGCTGACCATACGGTGCTATCTGTAGCTTATCGCTGTCCGTACTGCCCAAGAGGTGCGGGAGCGACGTCAGGTCATGCCAACATGGACCCCCACCACCGGCCAGAAATCACTCAACAAACGTGTGACAACAATTGGATCGAACCAGTTTGAAACCTCAAGTATTCCTATTTAAATCTCGCACCTGCAATCCTGACGCCTGTCCTTCATTCTGCTTCTAGAGCACCCCAAGAACCCAAACCAATCCCTATGTCCAAGAGAAAAGCAGACGAGATGACCAAACCAGAGCAAAATGCCTGCCTAAGTACGTTCGAGCCCAAACCCCTCGCAGTCCGAGCATCTCATCGACCAACCCCTTCTCCCCTCTCACCAGCACGTTGGCCCTTCCCGAGCCACTGCCCACAATGGACGACGGGAGAAAGATGCAGGGACAGAGGCAAAGACGGGCGCAGGTGCAGGAGCAGATGGACATGCCGATGCTGGCCAGCGGAGAGCGGGCTCCTGAGGAACGGCACAGCAGCTCCAGCAGCGCCCGCGCCCGGCCGGACTACCTTCTAGTCTCGTGCCTTGTCCTGATATACCTCGAGCTTTCCTGGTTGATTCTAATACTTCTGCGCACTTACAGTCGTCATTGACGGTTGGGGAGTACCCTCCGCCGACTCCCCCAAGAATGGAGACGCCATCACCAACGCGAAGACCCCGGTCATGGACGCCTTCGCCAAGAGCACTGCCGGTTACACTGAGCTCGAGGCTTCTTCCCTCGCCGTTGGTCTGCCCGAGGGCCTCATGGGCAACTCGGAAGTCGGCCACCTGAACATTGGTGCTGGCCGTGTCGTCTGGCAGGACGTCGTGCGCATCGACCAGACCATCAAGAATGGAGAGTTCAGCAAGACTCCGAGCATCAAGAAGACACTCGAGGCTGCCAAGAACGGCAACGGCAGACTCCACCTGTGCGGTCTCGTCTCTCACGGTGGTGTGGTACGTACATATTCGACGACACATCTCCCAAGGGTCTGCAAGCCGCTGACAGTGCCCCCTCCATCAGCACTCTAAGCAGAAGCACCTGTACGCTCTTCTCGAGGCCGCCAAGGAGTACCAGGTGCCCGAGGTCTACATCCACTTCTTCGGCGATGGCCGTGACACCGATCCCAAGTCTGGCGCCGGCTATCTGCAGGAGTTGCTGGACACCATTAAGGAGCTCGGCATTGGCAAGCTGGCCACCATTGTTGGCCGTTACTACGCCATGGACCGTGACAAGAGGTGGGAGAGAGTCGAGCTCGCCCTCAAGGGCCTGGTTCTTGGCGAGGGTGAGGCGAGCAGTGACCCCGTCGCCACCATCAAGGAACGATATGAGAAGGGTGAGAACGACGAGTTCCTGAAGCCCATCATCGTGAACGGTGATGCTGGTCGTATCAAGGGTAAGGATTCCAAGATGGACCCTCGCTATTTGTGCCACTGCTGACCTGAAATAGATGACGACGTCGTCTTTTTCTTCAACTACAGATCCGACCGCGCCCGACAAATCACGCAGCTCCTTGGAGACGTCGACCGATCACCAAGGCCCGACTTCAAGTACCCCAAGATCAACAGACTCGTGACCATGACCCAGTACAAGGTCGACTATCCCTTCGAGATTGCCTTCGCACCTCAGCACATGGGCAACGTCCTCGCAGAGTGGCTCGGCAAGCAGGGCGTCGAGCAGGTACACGTCGCCGAGACGGAGAAGTATGCCCACGTCACCTTCTTCTTCAACGGCGGTGTCGAGAAGGTATTCGACCTCGAGACCCGTGACGAGTCTCAGGATCTCGTCCCATCCAACAAGTCCGTCGCCACCTACGACCAGGCGCCCGAGATGTCCGCGGACGGCGTGGCCAACCAGGTCGCCAAGCGTCTGGGCGAGCACAAGTTCCCCTTCGTCATGAACAACTTTGCCCCACCAGATATGGTTGGCCACACCGGCGTGTACGAAGCCGCATTGGTTGGCGTCGAGGCCACCGACAAGGCCATCGGCAAGATCTACGAGGCCTGCAAGAAGGAGAACTACATCCTCTTCATCACGTCCGACCACGGCAACGCCGAGGAGATGAAGTTCCCCGACGGCAAGCCCAAGACCAGCCACACCACCAACAAGGTTCCCTTCGTCATGGCCAACGCGCCCGAGGGCTGGAGCCTCAAGCAGGGCGACGCCGGCGTCCTGGGTGACGTCGCCCCCACCGTCCTGGCCGCCATGGGCCTGGAGCAGCCCGAGGAGATGTCGGGCAAGAGCCTACTCGTCAGGGCCTAAATACGAAAAAAGAAGAGAGAAAGACGTTTCTGTGGTGTGAGCGTGGGTGTGGTTGTGGGTGTGTGAATTGAATGATGATTAGCATGGGTAGCACTGGGGTTCAGGGGGTCCAAGGGGGTTTACGGCGGGATGAAAATGATATACATAACAGTACTGATAGACAACACATAGACGGGTCACGCAGAGAGTTTCCCGCAATAAGAAAAGACTGAAAATTCAACCTGACGCTGTGGTCCGCCTGTTCGTCGTTCCTATGTGCGTGTCTGCCGGACAGGTCTTTCTGACATAGCAAGCAGGGCAAGCTCGTTGGCGCATAACTTCTGATATGTACAATTGACCTCTAGTGAGCAGGACAGAAACAGGTGAGGCATAATAGTCTAGTTAATCGCTCTTGGACTTAGACCCACAAACGGTCAATTGAGTCATACGATTTGGACATTTGTCTTAGAATTATGTTTCTGTACATAATGTCTGGGTATCCGAGACTCACTCTCAGCTCACACGTAGACACGGACAGATGGACTAGATACAGACGCTTAGGGGGCTTCTGGAGTATTATAGAAATGTGCCATTTATACGAGACTTCGGTCAGCAATCGGAGCATAATCTGATATCACATATGACTGACAGGCCGTATGTGCTAACATCGCCCCGAAACTAGAGAGCGAAGGGGGGCCTCCTCGGGGCAGACGGCGGTGCTCTTGGCTCAGCAGTTGTCAACGCAAATGAGTAACAGCATGTTGTATTAAAGATAACCTATTCAAGCAATTGACGGCAGTCAGGAACATACGATATAGTTAGACACCAAGACCCTGGGAGTGAGACAACCAGGGAGCTGCCAGGTTAACCAGTTGCGAGATACTCAGTCCCCGGATGCTCTCCCTGCGGTAAACATGCTAGGTGGGGTCTGAGGATGGTATATTGAAGACAGCCGATTTGGGACTGACGGGCTTGGGCGTATAGGAGGACAACACAGACGTATCGACTGTCGAGGCCCCCCGGGTGTCTCAGGCATTCGATCGCCAAGGTCGGCACGATCAGAGGTTCACAACGTGGGGTGGGACGGCAGACACGATGCTGTACCTACAAGTGAGTGGGGGGATGGGCAGCCCCAGCCCCGCGGTGGCTTGATCGATCGCAGAATCACTACTGTGTACTGACAGGCAAAGCAACGGATCTTGCTTGCGGGAAAGAGTCGCGAACACGTCCGATCTGAGGCAAGGAGCCAGCGATGTGTCTAAGATCTGGCATCCTGGTGAGACAAATGACTGGGCGGGCTGATCAGGCACGTAGATTGTCCATAGCCAGCGACTGTATGCATCACATGACCAGCCTGGATCACGATCCCCAGGAGAGGCGGGCGACAGGTTGCCCAATCGCCGAGTTTATCACCATCTTCTGTTCTCTCCGGACGAGTAGCAGTGCATAAGGCTGGAAACTGTCACGTCTGCCTGCATTGGCTCGGCCTGCGCCTTGACAGTAGTGCAAGTGACCTCGCAAGCTTGGCTTCACCCCGGATTGCCGCTGGGCCGGTCCAGCCCATAGTGCGGAGTTCACATAGGACTGGGGTTGGTCAGGTATATTATGCGACACCGCCTGGTAGACTGGACGACTGGACGACGCTATCGTGAGAGCTCGGGGTAGCGTCTCCGGAGCTGTGGGGCCGAGAATGTTGAGCTCCCAAGGTTCGGTCCAGAAGGTCCAGGTGGCCCTCGAGATGTTGGGCGGCAACAGGCGGGGAGACAACCTCGCCGTGGCGAAGCCTTGAGCCGGTCGCTGCGTAGTCTGTATACGCCTAGAAGTTAGGATCAGGAACCGGTCTCGGGAACGGCCGTTTGGCAAGATTTCGGCGAGCACCCGACTCTTTGGATCCAAGAGTGGTTCTCGCCCTCATCGACAAGAACTTTTGCACCTCGATGTCGATCCCGTAGCATTTTTGCGATGGGACTGGCAGGACTTATAATGAACAGGGACATGCTCGCTCGTCACGCGGCTGAAGGCTCGTGGCAGTAGTTCCCGCGCTGGTGGTGGTCTAGAACGGTCTATATTATGTGCCTGGCCGGGCGAAAACGAGAGAAGACCGGTCTGGCCCGGCGCGTCGGACGGGGGTCTGGTGGGTTTGTGCCTCTCCGAAAGGTCCACTTCATCGGCAGCGACGACTGCACCGGTGCGGGTGCACATACCCAACCGCACCGCTGACCTAGAAGAGGGACAACACAAAGAATTACCAATGCCTTGACATGAACGACTCATACTTCCGCAAGGACCACTGGATCGGCATGGACAACGCCCGTTTGGCACCCAGGGCTCCTTTTCCTTATCTCGATCGATCCCGCCAACTCGATTTTCAGGGTCTACACCTGCACCTGCTCTACCTCTAGGCTGGCTTTGCAGATCGGTCGTCCGCCCCTTGAATTCTCGTCATGCACCCCACTGGGGTGACTATACTAAATCCTCGGTCCAGTCACCTTCTTGCACCCACTTTTGACAGCGCCGATCCCAGATTTCGGGTGGCCTGTCTTATCTGCTGACAAGTTGCGAAGCGTCCAACAGCCTGTTGACCCGCGAGCCTGCTTCAACCCCACTGAACCCGCCCGTGGCAGCTGTCAAATAACACAGGAAGGTTATCTCTGATACACAGACCTCATCCAGCCCGTATAATTTAACGCATCTTTAAATACAGACTCCCTATTAAATTTTAATAAGGAATTTATTAAGGCTTATATAATTATAGCTAAAAAGGGAAGGGATATTATATAAATAAAGAAGATTTATAATTAAAATATAATTATTATTATAATTAAGGTATTATAATTATTTAATAAGATTAATAATTATTTATATTATTATAAAAATAAATTATTATTAAATATTAATATATACCTTAAAATTTATAAAATTAAATAATTATTTTTATATTATTTTAAATATATTTTAATTATTATATTATTATTAATAATAGCTAATTTATATTTAAATAATATAAATCCTTAATTTTATATAAGCTTTTTAAAAATTTAATAATGCTTAATAATACTCTTTATATTTAATTATTTAAATATTAATATATTTAAATTATTTATCTTTTTATTAAATATTTTATATTTTTTAAATATAAGCTAAAGTATATAAAATAATTATAAAAATATTTAATTTAATATAAAAAATATTATATAATTAAATTTTAAATTAAAAATTATTTTTAAAAATAATTCTTTTAAAAGCTTTTTTAATAATAATTAAAGTATTAATAATAAAAAAGATATTATTAAATATATATTTAATAATATTTTAAATAAAATATAAATATTTTAAAAGAAATTATATAAATTTATAAATAAAAAGTATAAATATAATAATAATATTTCTTATTATGCACTCTAACTATATAGCGAGTATATAAGCGGTCCCCCTGCGATAAGTTCACCTTGGAAAAACTGTGCCTTAGCTGGGTGAAAATCAAAGTGCGACTCCTCCCCTTGTTTTGGCTAAGGCTGCTCCGTCGCTGCATTACGGAGGGTGAGCTGAAAGCTTAGTAAGCCACACTCTATTTGTCTCCTGGGTTTAATTCTTAACTAGGCTACCCCTTTTCCTCTTATGGGGCCCTGTCCATAGTTGTTCCAGCGCGGGGTTATGAATTCCTCGCCGGAGGGCTGTGGCGACTTTGGTGCTGAGGAGCAAAGTCGCCTCTATGGGAGCGGGGCCTCTTTCGCTGGAGGCCAATCGGGGGCTGTTTCGAAGCCTATTCGCCGGTTTATTTCGTTAGCCCCTTGCAGTAGGGCCCTGCAGTGGGGCGTTCGGGGGCCCGGGTGCCGCTAACCCGAGGTTTTCTGGGCCTAGGGTGCTCTCTGGGGGCCTATTATCCGTTGGCGTCGGTGGGGTTTTCTCGCCTGCGTGCTTATTGGCCAGGGGGGTCGGGTGGGGCCCTGGCTGGTTGAGAGGAAAATTCCTAAAAAAGGTCTTGGTGGCCGCGGCAGGGTTTGAACCTATGCCCTCCATGGAGAGAAGCCAGATGCATGATTAGTGCGCTACGTGGCCATAAAAAGTATAAAGATATTTATATTTATAATATTTAAAAGTTTTTTATAAAATAAATATAAAATTCTTATTATATATATATAATAATTAAGGCTTTAAAAAATCCTTTTATATATAATAAATTTTAATTATTAAATATAATTATATATAATTTAAATAATAATAAGAAATAAATTCCTTTTATTTTAATTATATAAAAAAAGATATTAAATCTTATAAAAAAAGAATTATTTTTAATATTTATTTTATTTAAAAAAAAAGATAACCTTTTAAATATATTAAAAAGCTTAAAAATAATTCTTAAATTAATTATAAAAACTAAATATTTATAATATAATATTAATTATATATAAATAATTATAAAATAAAAAGTATTTAATTTATTTCTTTTCCTTTTATAATTCCTTTAAAATTAATAAATTAATTAAAAGAAAATAATTAATTTAATTATTAATAAAGAAAAGAATATATAAATTTATTTTATAATTTCTTATTTAATATATAGCTTTATATATAAATAAAACTCTTTCCTTTAAAAGCTCTTTAAAATATATCTTCTTTTAAATAATATATATATTTATATAATTAATATTTTTATTAATAAATTTATATAAGGAGTTTATTTATTAATTTTATAATTAATAAATCTAGGTATAAATATTTATTTTTTAATTAATATATTAAAAAGATTACTTAATTAAATTAATTAAAATATAAAAATTATATATCTTTAATTAATTATAAATTCCTTACTTAAATAAGGTAGAGAGTTTATAACTTTAATAATTAATTAATTTTAATCTTATAATTAATATTTATAAATATAAAAATATATTTCTTATATTAAACCTTAAATAAATTATTAAATTATATATAATATATTAATATTTATAATCTTTATTAATATATATATAACCTTAAAATAATAATATAATATAATAACTTTAACTTCTTAAATAAAATTTAAAATTATATTTATAATAAATAAAATTAATTTATAAATTTTATAATTATAATTTATTTTAATATATTTAAATAAAAAGGTAGGTATATTTAATAAATAAACTTTAATTTTAAATAAAGATTTATTATATAAATAATTTAAAAATATATCCTTTTAAAATATAAAAGTTTTAATAAAATATTTATTTAACTTTTTTTATATTATATATATTAACTTTTTATTTAAGATAATAAAGATTTAAATTTTCTCTTACTTATAATTAAATATATTAAAATAAATTTTTATTAAATACCTTTCCTTTAAACTAATATTATATATAAAGATAAGGGTAAGATATTTAATATATATAATATTTATAATAAGTTTTTTAAGAAATATTTATATTTAAATAATAATTTTTATAATATATTTATTATTTTAATATATAATAATTATAAAATAATTAATTATATTTAATATATTAAATATAATTAATAAAAATCTTATAATATTTATAAGATTTAAAAATAAATAAAAGCTTTTTTAATTAACTTTTATATTAAGTTTAATTATATTAAGCTTTTTTTTTATAATTATTATAATATTAAGGATTTAAAGATTAAATTTTTTATTATTATTTTATATAATATTTTATTATTTATTTAAGTTAAATTTATTAATAAAAAGGATATTAAATATTATAAAGTTATATTATTATTTTATTATAATTTAAGTATTTAACTTATTACTTTTATTATTAATACTTTAATTTAATATAAGCTATTAAATAATAAAGGTAATTAAATAAATATTAATTAATTTTATAAGGTTATAAAGAAGATTTTAAATAAATTACTTAATATTATTTTAAAAAATATTTATTATTTAATATTTAATTATAAGGATTAAATAGGTAATTATAATAATAATTAAATAATTAATATTAAATTTTATAATTAATATTAATATATAATAAGTATTAAGATATTATTATTATTTAATAAGGTAAGTTAATATAATAATTATAATTTAATTTATAATATTATTATATAGCTTTTAATCTTCTTTTAAAGTAAGAAATTATATAATTATAAGCTTAAAATATTTAATATAATTTAAATAATAATAAAAGAAATAACTTTAAATAAAAGAATTTATAATAATATTCTTAAGGCTAAATTAATTAAATATATTATTATTAAATATAGCTTTAAGCTTATTAATTATATTAATAAATATATTAATAATTCTTATATTATAAATATTAAATATAATAAAAACTTTATATATAACGTTTAATTAATATTTTCTTAATTTATTTAATATAAATTATAAATATTATTTATATATAAAATAATTAAGAAATCTTTTAATATTTATTTTAAAAAAATATATATATTTAAAGATTTTAAAGATAATATTCTTTAATTTAAATAAAAGCTATATATTAATAATATTATAAAGTAATAATTTAGATAATAAGGCTTTAATTTTCTTAATTTAATAATAAAAAAATAAAATATATTAATTAAAAAGTTAAATAATTAAAATAAAATATTTTTAAAGCTAAAGAAAAGTATTATTTAAATAAAGGTTCCTTTTATTAATAAAATAAATATTAATAATAAAAACTTCTTAGCTATTTTAAGTAATAATAATTATTTATATTATATAAAGATTAATAATATATAAGATATTAATTTAAGTAATTTAATATAAAATAATTAATAATTATATATAATATAAGGCCGCGTAGCGTATTGGTTATGCGTCTGGCCTCTCTTTATAGAGAGCGTAAGTTTAAACCCTGCTATGGCTGCTAAGACCTTTTTTGGGAATTTTCCCCTTGATTATATTATGGTGAATCGCAGCCTACCTATTCATAACCCCCCTAGCTAAAAGGGGCCTATACTTAGGGCCCTAAAAACCCTATTAAAGCTAATAAAAATAGGTACCTAGAGAGAGCCTTAGGCCCCTAAAACCTTGAATTAGTAGCGCCTTAAAATATGCCTTATAGAACGGCCCCTTTATAAAGGGCCTTTAAATTAATTAATAAATAGGTCTTATTATAGGCCTTGATTAGCTTTGTTAGAAGCCCTATATTAATAGAGGCAGCTTTGCAACCCCGCATTAAAATAGCCGCAGCCTTTAGTAAGGAAGTAATAACTCTTTGTTGGGTAATTGCAAGAGATTTGCTTATAAGAAGCAGCCCTTATTGGAATTAGGATTAAATGAGAGGATTATTAAGAGAGAGGAGTAAGGAAGGGTTTTATAGGTCTTAGGTAAGGTTAAGGGAGGAGCTTTTAATTAAAGGGATTAAGAGGCATGCTAATTTTTATTTAGCTTTAAGGTATAGTTTTTCTAATATAAATAAATTTACAAAGGGATTGCATATTAAATAATAAGCTTTATATATATATATATATATAATAGCTTTATATAAATAAAATATTCTTCTTATATATAATATAATTATAAATTTTAATATTTAATATTTACTTTTATTATAATAATAAATATATTTTTTATAATAAAGAATTTATAATAATTAAGGAAAATTCCTTAATTTTAATAAACTTCTTATTTATTTTTAATAAGAAATTTATTAAGATTAAAAAACCTCCTTTAATTATCATTTAATACCTTTAAATATCTTTATTATTATATTATAATATAATAAAAATAATAAATATTTATTTAAAATATCCTCTTTATATATTTATTTAAATAAATATTTAAGCTTAAATTTTAATATAAATAAAAGGCTGTTAAATTAATTATAAAGCTTTAAATATTCTTATAACTTTAAGTACTTTTATAACTTAAAGTACCTTTATAATTATTTATATAAATACTTTATTTAATTATTACCTTTATTAATTATAGTTATATTAAGTATATTTTTAATTTAAGCGCCCTTATAATTATTTATATAAATATTTCATTTAATTATTGCCTTTATTAATTATAGCTATATTAAATATATTTTTAAAATATTTAAAAGGATTATAAAGAGGAAAAGGATTATATAAATATTTTAATTTAATTATTACTTTTATTAATTATAGCTATATTAAATATATTCCTGAAATATTTAAAAGGATTATATAAATATTTTAACTTAATTATTACCTTTATTAATTATAGCTATATTAAGTATATTCCTGAAATATCTAAGAGGATTATATAAATACTTTAATTTAATTATTACCTTTATTAATTATAATTATATTAAATATATTTTTAAAATATTTAAAAATAAAAGGATTATAAAAAGGAAGAGGATTATAAAGGGAAAAAGGATTATAAGAAGGAGAATTATAAGTAAGGAGGAGGAATATAAAAAAGATTAAAATTAAAATTAAGATTAAAATTAAAATTAAAATTAAAAGTATAAAAAAAAAGGATTAAGATTATTAAAATTATTAAGATTATTAAAATTATTAGGATTATTAAGATTATTAAAATTATTAAGCTAAGAGTATTTAAATAATAAATAAAGAGTCCTTAAATAATAATAATCTTTTAATAATAATATTAAAAAAGAATTTTAAGAAAAAACTTTAAGTAATTAATTATTGCTACGGCATGTAATAGGGTGCGGGCTGCCTTAAGAATAATTAGCTGTAGCTATTATAAAAATAATCTCTTATAAGCCTATTAAGCACCTCTATGTAATAAAATTTATTACACTTTATATATATATATATATATTATACTTAATTATAGCAATTAATAGCTATAACTTTTATATTATAAAGCTATTATATTAAATTTTATATTATTTTAATCTTTTTATTTTAAGCTTTTAAATAATATTATTTTTATTTTTATTATAACGGTCCTAAATAAGGCTAACATATAATAAAGGCTATAGCTAAGCTAGATTTAATAAAAAAAGGAAAAGGAGAAGAATCTTAATAATATCCTTAATTTTTATAGCTTTATACTTAAAAACCCTTAAAAGATTCAGCCTAGCTAAATTCTTATATCTATAAGCTATACTTATAATATTACCCCCTTATTTACCCCTTAATATATAGGGTTAGGGGTAATTATTAATAAAAGGGGGGAGGGTAAGATTGCTTATAACTTTAATTCCTTTAAATTCCATTCCCTTTCCTTCCTCCTTTTTATATATTATAATAATCTTTAATGAATTCCCTTTTATAATAAAATTTATAAAATTTATTCCTTAATTGTAGATTTCTATAGAAATTATATTAAATTTTATATTTTTCTATCCTTAAAAAATTATTAAATACCTTTATTTATTATACCTTTTAAAATCATCTACTTTATTAAGATTTAAAATTAAATAAATTTATAATTTTTAAGTAAAAATTATTAAATTTTTAATAAATAATATAAAATAATAATTATAAGTATTTTTTATATCTCTTTAATAGCTATATTTATAAGATTACTTTAAGTAAGAATAGCTAAGCCTTTAAGGCTTATAAGAACTACTGTTATAAGAAATATATATATTTTATTAATTTTTAATATTTTTTATTTAAATTTTATTAATTTTCTTAATTATTTATAATACTTTCCCTTATTTAATTATTAAGTATTAAAAGAAGCTTAAGTTTAAGGAAGTTATTACTTAAGTAATTTATTAGGTAAAAATAATTTATTAATTTCTAGAAGAAAAATATTAAAATTTATTAATATATAATAAAATATTAATTTTAAGAAGCTTTATATTGCTTATTATATTATATTTAAGTATAAGGAGAATAATATCTTCTTTTTATAAGTTTAATTTTTAATTATTTTTTTATAATTTTTAGCTTAATTTTAATAAAAATAATAAATATACTTTAACTTATTTTATTAATTTAATTATTTAATATATTAATGCTAATATATATAACTTTAATAATACTTTTATTTAAGTTTTTATAGCTTTTTATATAAGTTTTAATAGAATTTTATAGGTAGTTTAATCTAAGTTAAAATGATTAATTTTTATAGCTTTTAATATAAAGTTCTAATAAGATTCCTTTAATTTTTCTTAAATAAAATAAGGGCTTTAAATAATCTCTTTTTTTTTTTACCCCTCTTTTAATATTTATTTATAAATTAATAATTTTTATAAATTTTTTTATAATTTCTATTAAATTCCTTTATTACCCTAAATTTTATAAGAATTTTATTTTTTAATTGCTTTTATTTCTCTCTTACCTTATACTTTATTATATAATCTACCTAACTTTTCTATTTAACTTTTCTCCCTTAATATAATTCTCCGCCCCCTTATAAGTTATATTTTATTTTCCTATATTTTCCCTATAATTTCCTAGCGCTCTTATTATAGCTTTTATTTATATATAATATAATTATTCCTTAGTTTATTAATTAACTAAGGATCCTTATATTATTATTTAAAGTCGTCCTAAGCTATAGTTTCCTTTAAGTTTTCTAAAGTAATTTATTTAAGGTCTTTATACTTAGTTTATTTTATTAGCCCCTCCTTTTATAATCCTTAGCTTATTTTATATAATTATATATATAATAGCTTTTTTATAAAAAACTCTTATTCTTTATTAATAATTATTATTAATAGTTGGGAGTTTACCTAAAGTTATTTAGGTAAAGGGTTTTTTATAATATAGCGGAGGAATTTTATATATATTTTTATATAATATTTATCTAAGAATTTAAATATTATCGCTATTAAGGGGGATATTATATATTTTATTTTAAATTTTATATATTTTTAATTAAGTTTCTTCTTAAGCTATAATAATTTATAATTCTTTAGGTTTACTTATACTTTATTTCTTACTTAAAAGTATATTATAGTAAACCTTCTCCTATTTATTAAATCTTCTTAGCGTTATATTATAGTTTTTATAATAGCTTAATATATATCCGAAATTTGCTATAATTTTTTTATAAATTTTTAAGCCTTTACTTTTAGTGAAAATTTTAAGTAGTTTTCCGCCTAAATATCCCTAGAGATTAATATTATTAAATTAATTATATACTTATAAGTTATAAAGAAGATAAATATATTAATGCTTATATTTAGCTGCTTATTTAAGGCTATTTATATTATTAATAGCTATTCTACTTAGTTTTCTTAATTTTAGCTTATAAAAGCTATTAAATAAGCCTTAATTTCCTAATTTATTCTCTTTAATCTTCTATTAATTTCTAGGTAATATATTATATTTAATTATTATTTAATTTAAAGAAGTTAATATATATGCTTTTAAAATTAGCTTATTTATTTAAGTTCCCTATTTAAAATAATTACCCTTAGCTATTAATAATATTATACTTAGTATTATAAAAAGCGTTTTATATATACTTTTATATTTATTAATTTTATAAGTTTTAATATAATTTCCTTATTAAAGTAATTATAAATTACTTATAAGTATTTATATCTTTTTAATATTAATATATATTTAAACCCTAAGCTATTTAAACTTAATAATTTTATAATAAAGTTTATTATAATTTTCTTATAATATTAATTAAGTATTAGGAGTAGTTTTAAGAAGGCCTTATATACTCCTTTTTATATCTTTACCTTATTATAAATATTATAATTCTTTAGGAATTATTAAATTTATTATTATAATAAAGGTTAATAAAAATATTAGCTTATAATGGAAATTATATTTTTTCTTTTAGGATACTTATATATACTTAAATTATATATTATTTAAATAATTTTTATATATAATATATTAGCCTTTAAGTCCTTTATACTAGCCTTCTTATATTATTCCTTAATAATTATTAATACCCCTAGGATTTATAAGCGCCTTTAATAATATAAGTAGCCTTTTAAATTAATATAATATTTAATTAATTAAATTTAGAATTAAAGCTTTAAATTAAGCTTTTTATCTCCTTATTAAATCGCCTTATATATTATTATATAACCTAAATCCTATTTTATAACTTTTAATTATAATTATTATAAATCTAGATTATTAAATACTTTAAGCTTACTTAATTTAATATCCCCTCTTAAGTATATATTTCTAAAGCATTAATAGGTTAGTAAGAAATTTAAAAGTAATTATATAATTTTTATCTTCTTATTTATAATATTTACTTAATCTTAATCTCTTTATAAAAAAGCATTTAATATTATTGCCTCCTTATTTAAGCAATATATTAAGTTAAAGGGAAATTTTATAAAAAGCTTTATATATTATATTTATCTTTTTAAAAGCTATTATTTTATTATAAACCTTTTAAGGTTCTTATAATTAGAAAGTATTATAAATTAATTTATATTTTTTAATTCCACCCTTTATTATTATAAGTAATTTATAATTATTAATATTTTTTTATTAATAATTTAATAATTATATTTAATTATTAAGAGTTTCTTAAAATAAAAAGCTATTAGTTATAGCTTTTTATTAATTTTATAAAAAAATATATTATTAAGGGCTTATTTATTATAATTAGCTTTTAAAAAGGTTTTTTTATTTAGATCTTATTATATTAAAATTAAAATTTATAAGAAGGCAGCTTTTAGCTTTTTAAAAGCTTTTTATTAATTTAACTCTTATATAAATAGGGCCCCCTTTTTAATTAATATTATTAATAAAGCAACTTTTATAAAGTAATCTTTAATAAATATTTAATAAGAATTAATAAAGCTTAAGAAACTTTTAATTCCCTTTATTAATATTAATACTTTTTATTTAATTATTACCTTAATCTTATTTAAATTTAATATAATATTTATATTTATTATAATAATAAATTTAAGATATTAAACTTTCTTTTATATAAATTTAGATTTATTTAAGTTTAAGTATAAGTTATATTAAGCCATTTAGTTTAATACCTTCCTTATTTTCTTTATATAATACTCCTAAGTTTTATTTATATAAATTAAGATATTATTTATATAAGCTAAGTAGTATTTATTTAATAGATTATAAAAGATTAAGTTAATATATTATTAAAATATAATTAAGGCGCTATATAACTTAAAAGGCATAATTAATTATTTAAATAACTTATATTTTATTTAAAATACTATTTTTTATTTATAACCCTTTTTAATATATATTTTATAAAAGGCTTATATTATATTAATTTTAATAAATTATTTAATTTTTATAAGGTTCCTTAAGGTTTTTATAATTAAAGGTAAAGGGTATTAATTAGTTCTTATAATAGCGTTTAGCGCTTTATAATTATAATAAAATTAAAGCCCTCCTTTAAGTTTTTATATAAAAATAACTAGGGATTTAGCTTTATTATTATTTATTTTAATAAACCCTTTATTTAGTAAATCTTATAAGGTTTTCTTTAATATTAAAAGCTCTTTTTAAGATATATTATAAAGTAATTTAAAAGGTATAAGAATTTCTTTTTTTTAATTATTTTTCTTAAGATTAACTTTATAATCTACCCTTAGCTTATATAAGTTTAGCTTATTTACCTCCTTTTTTTTAAATAATAATAATAAGTTATAGAATTTTAAGGGGATCTTTTTATAAAGTTCTTTATTTATTAAAGGCTTTTTTTTTTATAAAGCTTTATTTATATTTATTATAAATATTATAAAGATTAATAGTTTTATAATAAATTTCTTATAAGTTTTTTTAATTCTCCTTATATAAGAAATAAATATAAATTTAAAGATATATATAATATATATTAACTTAATAATATATTTTAATAACTTTTTTTAATTAATATAGGGTATTTATTTTCTTATATAATTATATTAAATTTCCTATTAATGCAATATAAAATATACCTTATTTATTATTAATTATAATTTTTTTAATATTAAAGGAAATTTTAAATAAGGGATTATATAAATATAAATTAATTCTTTATATTCTTTAAATTTTAAGGAGAATTTAATAATTCCTTAAGTAATTATTATAATAACTTTAAGTATTATTCCCTTAATATCCCTAAGCTTAATTAATTATATAAATATATTTATCCGCTAAGCTACCTTTTTATTTATTATAATAAAATATTTATAACCTTTATTTATTAATATAATTTTTTAATTAATTTTATTAATAATTATATAAATAAAAGTGGATTTTATTTTTATTATTATAAATATTACTTAATTATAATTATTTTTTTTAGGCTTTAAGGCCTAATTTTACCTTAAAGTTATTCTTTTTTTATTTTAAAAGCTTTAGATTTCTCTTTTTAATCCTTAAATAAGATTAATTAAATTATTTATATAAAGTTAATATAAATTAATAAAGTTCCTTTATTTTTATTTAGATTTAAGGGTAATATATATAGATATTGCTTTTAGAAGTATCTTAAGGTATTATAGTATTTATATAGTTTATTTTAAAAGCATACCTTTTTTTCCTTTTTAATTACTTACCTAGCCCTTTATTATTTATTAAGATTTCTAGGCTTTTTATTTAATTAATTCCTTTTTTTATATTTTTTTTATAGGTTTTTATTTTTTATAATGTAATTTATATATATATTTATATCTTTATTTTAATTAAATATAAGTTTTATATTATTTTTTAGTAATTATTATTTAGCAGCTAATTAAGAAAATATAAGAATTGTGTTTAATGCTATTGCTGTTTTCTTTATTTAGTATTTATTTACTAACTCTTTAAATTTATTAGTTTATTTAAATTTTTAAGTTATTTATTAAATAGCTATTATATATCCTTTAAAATCCTTTAAAAGGGCTATAGTAATAAGCTTGTTTTTAAAAATTTCCATTATTTTTCATTATAATTATATAATATAGGATTTATTATCTTATATATAACCTTTAGCTTTTATAAAGATGCTTTTAAAATTTATTATAAATTTATTAAAAATCTAGCTATTCTTTTATTTTAATTTAATTAAGTTATTTTAACCCTTTTCTTTATAAATAATAATAGAAAATATTTAGTTTATATATAATATTAGCTTTTTTAAGTTAAAATCCTTATTAATGCCCTTATTTTCCTAAAATATTTAGATTTTAAATCTTTATTTTTTACTTAAATTTTAATAAATCCTATATTATATTTTTAAATTTCCATTAATATAGCTTATTAATTTATCTATTTTAAGTTTTAAGAATAAAGAGGCTTGGAAATTAATGTATTTATTAAGTTTTTTATTTTAAGTTAGTTATAATAATGCTTTTTATATTAAGCTTATTAGCGCTACTTTAAAGCGTAGGTTAAGAATTATTATAAGCCCTTTAGAAATATAAGGGTTCTGCTTAATTTTTATAATATTTAGCTTAGCTATTATTAAGGAGGGTATTTTTATAAATTTTATAAGGAATAGGTTTTATAATAATTCTTTCTTTAAAGATTCTTTTAATTCTTATATAATTTCTTAAAGTATATTAATAATAATATAAATAGCGTTTTTTATTATTTACCTTATTATTCCCTTTAATAGGCCTTAATTTTATAATATTATATATATTATATACTTAAAATTTAGGTTAAAGATAATTTAATTAAGGAGTTTAGTTTCCTAAAAGGAGAAGGAGTTTCCCGCTTAGTTTTAGCTAACGCCCTCCTATCTTTTATATCCTTATTATTATAATAATATATTTAATATTATATTTTTAATTTCTTTTATTATTAAAATTATAAGAGATTAAGTAGAGATTAAATTTAATATAATAATCTTAAGTAAGGCTAATATATAATAAAGGCTATAGTTAAGCTAAGTTTAATAAGAGAAGAAAAAGGAGAAGAATCTTAATAATATTCTTAGTTTTCATAGCTTTATACTTAGAAACCCTTAAAAGATTTAGCTTAGCTAAATTCTTATACTTATAAGCTATATTTATAATATTTATATCTTTAATACTTATTAAGATATAAATAAATATTTTCTTATTAAAATAATAAATATTTAACCTTTAAAATTATTAAATTAATTATAATATATATTAATTATATACTTTTTTAATATATTTATTTATTAATTTAAATAAGTATTATTTATATTAAAGCTATATTTAATTATATTTAAGTATTTTATAATTATTATATATATATTATATATAATAAAAGTTAAAGAAATATAAGATTTAAGGGAAATTCTATTTACTTTATTTATTATTATATAAATTAATATATTTTTAATTAATATTATTTAATACTTATTTTAATAAGTATATCTTTATTTATTAATAGTTTTATAAGGGTTATTATAAATAATAAAAAGTAATTCCTTAAAGCTAAATTTAATTTAATAAAAGCTTAATAATTATAAAGGTAGTTTATTATAAAAATATAAAAAGAAGGCTATTTATTAATTAATATTAAAAAGGATAAGCTATATTCTTATTAATTAACTATTAGAATAGCTATTGCTATTAATAGCGCTTAAGAATATAATTCTATTTAAATAATTAGCTAAAGCTATTATATAACTATTAGGGTAAATATAAGAAATAGCTATTATTATTATAATAATAGCTTAAATTTAATATAATTAAAGGGTAATATTTAATGCTTTTATTAATTAATTAATATAAGAAAGAATGTTATTATTATTAAAATTCTTTTTTCTTAAGCAACCTTAAAAATAACTTTAAAGGTAGTTATTATAATAATAAGAATTGCTAAAGCTATTATTATTAAGTAACTTAATAATAACTTAATTAATAATATTATTATTAAGATTAAACTTAAATATATTAAGCATTTTTTTCTTAAAGCCTAATAATAAAATATTATTATATAACTTAAGCTATATATCTATTTACTTTATAAAGATTACTTTTTATTATTATAAATAAAAATATAAGTATAATAAATATTATTAAGATTATAAAAAGGTATTAATAAAATATTTTTAAGAAAACTTAAAATAAATTATATAAGTATAGCTTTAAGCATATTAATAACTATTTAAATATTTAAACTTTTAAATTTATAATCTTTAATCTTTTAAGAAGGTAAATAATAACTTAAATAATATTAATGCCTTAGGTTACTTTATTAAAGATTATAAGCTACTTTTTAAAAAAAAAGATATAAGCTTATTTTAATTAAAGAAACTTAAAATAAATAATAAACTTATATAAGTCTTTAATAAAAAGATTATTTATTATAATATTTATCTTTTTATTAATTATTTTAAATTTTTACGCTATTAATATAAAGCTAAATATATTAAATATATAATTTTAATAACCTTTATTAAAAAAGCTAATTATTAATAAATAAATAAATTAAGTTAATTAAAACATTTAATTATCGCCTTTAAACTTAATATATTATTTAAAGCCTTAATTATTTACTTTAAGCTATAACTTATTAATATTATAAATAGCATTATTTTTAAATTAATTTTACTAGAAAAAGCAAGCTTTAATAATAAAGTATTAATTTAATATATTTAAAGTTAATAATATAATATTAAATTATTATAGCTTAATAATTATAAGTTATTATATATTATTTTATTAATAATTTAATATAATTTTAAATTTAATTTTTAAATTTTAATTTATTAATTATATTATATTAATATTTATATAAAGTATATTTAAGTTTATTAAAAGGTTATCTTACTTATTAAGGGCTAGTTATATGCTAAATAAAAAAAAAAGTATTAGCTATTTATTTATTAGCTTATTTCGCCGCTATTTATATTATTTTTAATATATTTTTAAATTATAATATTATATTTTATTTTAGCTAAAACCCCTTATATATAGCTAATTAACCCTTAATAAAGAAAATTTATTTTATAATAAAGAGGTATTATATCTTAGGGATTAAAATATAATTAATTATTTATTTAAAGGTAAAACTTTTTTACTTTAATATTATTATATAAAGCTTTGATTATATAAAAAAGATATAAAAAATAAGGCTAATATAATTAGGAATAACTGCTATTAAATTAATATTATATTTAATATATTATTTAAGTATAAATAGCTTAAAGGAATATTAATTAATGCTTTTAAAAAATATATTTTATTAAAAAGTAAAATAAGTATTATATTAAAATAAAGGCTAATAATAAGGTAAAGGCTAAAGTATTAATAAAATATATTAAATATTAGCTACTTTAAGTAAAAAATATTAACTTTAAAAATAACTTTAATAAAAACTTTAATATTTATATAATAAGGCATTTATATAATAATAATATAATTTATATTATATATTATAGTTAATTTAAAATAATTAATTAATAAAAATATTATAAAAAGGTTTATTAATTTTTTATTTTTATAAAGGATTAATTAATACTTTAGGTTATTATTTTATTAATTATAGCCTTTAAATAAATATATTATAAGTATTATTATAAGTTTAAATTAAAAAATTAACTTTATTATTATCTTAAAGGTAAATATATATTATTATTAAAAGACTTTTTTTTATTAAAAGACTTTTAAAATTAATTTTTTTAAGGAGAATTTAAGATTATTAAAGCTTTAAGCTTAAATAAATTAAATAATAATCTTAGCTTTTAATAATTTATATATTAATAAGTTATTATTAAAAGTATTTTTATTAATAAGGATCTTATAATTTATAATAATATTAATATTAAAAAAATATTAATTAAAAAAGAATTCTTTTTTAATTTTAAATATACTTTAATTAAAAAGATATATTAATATTATAAGATTAATAATAAACTAGTTTATATTATAAAATTTATTAAGATTATATTTTATTTATTAAGCTTATAAAATAATAAGCTAGTTATTATTAAATTTAAAAAAATTATATTAATAATTAAAAGTAATTTTAAGCTTAATATATTTTTAAATAATAATTAAAATAAGCTATTAAAAGTTATAATTAATTATAATATTAATATATTTTATTTCTTAATTTAAAGTAATTTTAAAGCATTTTTTATTATAAACTTATTTAATTATCTTTATATTAAATAAATTTAAATAAAAAGCAATATCTTTATCTTATTAAGAGAATTAACTTAAATAGTTATTAATTATAAACTGTTATTAAAAGATTATAACTTTACCTTTAATAAAATATATTCCTTAATATTAAATATATTTATCTTTATTAAATTATTAAAAATAATACTCTTTAAAAACCTAAGTATTTAGCTAATTAAGATTAATAAATATATATAATTAGGAATTATTATTAAGAGATTAAATTTATTCTTTTTTTCTTTAACTCTTTTAATTATATTAAAGGCTTTAATTATTAATATAATATTATTTATTATTATAATTATTATTAAAAATATTACCTTTATATAATTAATTTATAATTTAATAAATATAACTATGCCCTTAATAGTAATTAAATTTAATTTAATAAAGCTACTGTTAAATATAATTATCTTTAGATTTATAAAAAATATTTTTCTAAATATACTATTTAATAATACTATTAAGGAAGCTATATAATAACTTAATGCTCTTAATGCTTATTAAAGTATTTATAATTTTTTTAATAAAGTATATAATATTACTTAGGTAAGTATATATACTTTTATTTAAAAGAAACCTTTTAATTTAAAGGAGATATAATTATATTTAAGAGATTTCTTTTAAGCTTTTAATATTAAGTAATTATAAGATATTTTTTATAAGATCTTTTTTAAAGAAGTTTATATTTATAATATTAAGGCTATTTATTATTATTTTTTAATTTAAATAAGCCTTATTATATAATATAAAGACTTTTAAAAGAATAATAAATTAATTAATATACTTATAAAAGAATAAATAAAGGTTTTTTTAATTAATAATTAATAGAAGTAAAAGCTAAATACTTAGGCTTATTATTTAAATATTTAAGATAAAGAAATAATAGATTAAATTTATAACTACTTAATTTAATTAAAATAACTTAAGTTTATTAAAGAGGTAACTTTTTTTATTTATTTTATTTTTATTATTTAATATAAAGTTAATAATAAAAATAAGGCTTAAGTTATTATAAATTTATATAATTTAAATAAAGTTATAATATTTAATAATTATTCTTTTTTTTTTAATTAAAAGTTATTTTTTATCTTTATAATAAGAAGTATATCTTAATTATTAATATTATATAGTTTTTTTTTTAATTTTAAATATATTTAAATTATTAAAATTATTTTATAATAATTAATTATTAAGGCCTTAAAATACTTATAATAATATTAATAAGCTTTTAAAATTCTTTAGCTTATATTTAATAATTTATAAATAAATTATTTAAGTTATATTTTTTTTATTAAGCCTTTATTAATAATATAATTATTTATTTTAATATAATTAAGGAATATAAAGCTTATTTTTAAAAGATCTTTAAATTTTTTAAAGTTAAAAATATTATTATTTTATTAAATAAATCTTTCTTTAAATATTTATTAATTAAATTATTTAGCTTTATAATTAATATTTTTAACTTAATTAGCTTTAAAAAATAAATAAAGGTATTAAAAAACCTTATTATATTAATAATTTTTTATATATTAAAATAATATTTTAAAGCTATAAGCTTTCTTTAATATCTTATTCTTTATTATATATAAATCTTTAAGCTGCTATAAGTATAAAAGATAATAATATTTATTAAAAAAAAGAAGATTAAAAAAGTAATTTTAAAGTAATTAAATAAATACTAAGCTTATATTTATATAATAATATTTAAGCTAATTTATAAAAAAAAGATTAACTTTTAAGCGCTTTAAAAAGCTATTATTAATAATAAATTTCTCTTTTATTAAAACTTAAATAAAACTTTATTCCTTTAAATAAATAGCTTTAAAAAATATAGCTTTAATATAATATTATTTTATTTTAAAAAAGGTGTTAAATAAAAGCTAAATATTAATATTATTATTTTAAATATATTATTAATAATATTTCTTAGTTATATATTATTAAGTATAAAGATATAATATAAATCTTTAAAACTTAAAATTATATATTTTATTTAAGTAATAAAGTAATTTAAGGTAATGCTTTAATTTATTTAAATAAGAATTATTATTTTTATAAATTATTTAATTATTAAGGATATAATTAATTAAATATTATTTAATATTTTTTTTATAAATTAAATTAATTTATATTTAATTAATATATTTATTTATTTATTTTAATATAGCCTTAATATTTATTATTTATTAAAATAACTTAATTTTATCCTTAATGCCTTTAATTAGCTATTTAATATTAAAGATTTTAAAATATATAATAAAGAAAAATTAATTTTAAATAATATTTAATTTATAACTAAAGTATTTATATTTTAAAATTAATATAATTATTTTTAAAAAATTTATTAATAAAATTAAAAATATATTTTTATTATTTTTTAACTTTAATAAAATTTTAATAAAAATATTAAAAAGCTTTTATATTATAAATTGCTTTTTTTTTTTAATTAAAAACTTTTTTTTTATATAAATAATAACTTTAATTCCTATAAGCTTTATATTTTAAAGAATTTAATTAAAGATATATTTATTATAATATATAATAATTGCTATTATTTTAATTATAATTATATATTAGCTAATTTTAATTAATTTAATATATATAATAAAATTATTAAAATAAAAAAATATATTAAGTATTACTAAATATATTATTTAAATTAAATTAATTAATAATTTTTCCTTAAAAAGATAAAATTAATTTTTATTAAAGATATCCTTATAAAAATTATTATAATAAATTTTATTTAAGGGCTTTTTAAAGTATTATTAAAAAAAACTTTATAAATAATTTTAAATAAATTTAATTTTAATTAATTATTAATTATTATTTATAAATTTATTAAAAGGATTTTTTTTATTTTTAATTATATAATATATATAATTAAGGATTAAGTTAAGGTTATTTTTAAGATATTTTTTATTATAAATTAATTAATATTAAAAGATATTATTTATAATTAAAATTATAAGTTTATTTTAAAACTTTAATAAGAATTATAAATTATTATAAATATAAAGATTTTTATATTAATAGCTTATTATTCTTAAATTAATAAGCTATTAAAATAAAAGAATTAAATTATAAAAATTATTATTAAGTATTATTATTTTATTTATTTAAAATAAATATAAATAAATATTATTTTAATTTTATAATAAAATTTAAATAATAATTATTTAATATTTATTTAATATTTATTATATAAGATATTATTTAAATTTAAGATTTTAAAATTATTTAAATTATTAACCTTAATTAATAAACTCTTTTTTAATAAAATATACTTTTTATATAATTATTTTTATTAAAATATTAAATTAATTATTAATTTTATTATTATAAAGGTAAAGTTATAATATAATTAATATTATTATATTATTAAATTTAAGAAAAATAATAAAGTTTATCTTTATTTTTATTATAAATATTATTTATTAAGTAAATTACCTTATAAGTATTTATAATAATATTATAAATTATAATATATTAAGTAAAAGATTAATATTTTAATTTATAAGCTAAATTTCTCCCTTAAATTTAAAATATATTTAATAATCTTTATATTATATTTCTTATTTATATCTTAAAATAAAAACTTATTTTATTATAAGGTCTTTTTTTTAAAATTAATTATTATTAAATATAATAATAATTATAAAAGTATTAATAAAAATTAAAAGGTATAACTTATAATAATATATTATATAAATAAAGGATATACTTAAGGGTAATTTAAGTACTTTATTAAATAAATAAATTATAATTATAAATATAATATATAAAGAATTAAATAATAAATATAAAATATTTAAGATATTATTTATATTTATTAATAATATTATAATAAATAATTAGCTCTTTTTAATATTATTAAACTTTTTTTTAATAATATTTAAAATAAGCCTTAATTATTTAAAGAATTTAAATTAAATATTACTTTTAATAAAAAGCTAATTTAATCTTTAAAATATCCTTATAAGTATTTATAAAAATAACTATATTAAGAATAATTATTAATAAATTTAATATTATTTTAAAAAAGAAATAAATTATATTATAATTAATAAAATAAAAAATATTAAATTAAAATTTAAACTTAAAATTATTATTTTATTATATTTATATTTAATAATTTAAAATTATATAAGCTTTATATATTATTATAAAGTAAAAAATATTATATTATTATTATATTATTTAATATTATTTATAAGAAGTTTATTTATTAAAATATAAAATTAATAATTTATAAATATATTATTAAAAAAATTATAATAAAGTTAATAAAATATTATAATAAAATTATATTAATTTAAAGGTTAAGTAAATAAAAAATAAGCTAAAATATATTTAATTTAATTAAATTAATAAAGTTATAAAGTATAAGATTATTATAAAAAATAACTTTAAGTTATATTAATAAAAATATATTAAATTAATAAAACTTTAAATTTATTTTTAATTAATTATTTATATTTTATTTTAAAAAGCTATATAATTAGCTAATATTAAGCTTTATATTTATCTTAAAAATAAACCTTATAAGCTTTATTTATAATAAGCTTATATTATTAAGAATTTAATTAAATAAAGGTTTATTATTAATTTATAAATACTTAAGTTGCTAATTATATTTAATAAGCTTCCTTAATTAAATTTCATAATTTAATATTTATATATTAAAGTTATATATATTTTTATTTATTAAATTAATTAATATTTTTACTTTATACTTTATTTTCTTTTATTTAAATATCCTATTTATTAATTTTTTTTTTATTTAAATATCTTATTTATTAATTTTTATAATTTATCTTTTTTATTTTTCTTTATAATTTATTAATTTTTAACTTTTTATTTAATACTTTAAGGCAATTAAATATAATATTAAGCTATTCTAAGAAATTTTAAGATTAAATAATTATATTAATAATTTAAAAGTTTAATCTTTATTTATTTATAACTTATAAATAATAAAATTATAAATTTATAAATTATTTTAAAAATAAATTATTTATATAATAAAAGTAATAATTAACTTAAAATAATTAAGATAATTTAATATATAATATATTATTAAATCTTTATATTATATAATTATTAATTTATAATATAATAACTCTTTAAATAAAATTTAAAATATTTTATATTTATATTTTCTAGCTATTTAATTAATTTAAATAAGTAATTATATTTAATTAATATTTTACTTTAATTAATATAAATAATTCAAGGTTTAAATTTAATTTATATTATTTCTTTTTTTATTACTAAGGATAATAATATTTAGATTTTTATATTAAGTAATTATTATAATATATAATAAAATATAAGCTACTTTAAGAATAATTAGCTATAGCTATTATAAAAATAATCTCTTATAAACTTATTAAGCACCCTTATATAATAAAATCTATTATACTTTATATATATATATATATGCTATACTTAATTATAATAATTATTAAAATTATATAAATTATAAAAAAGGGAATTATTAAAAATATTATATTAAAAATATAAGTTAATAAATATAAAATATATAAAAAAAAATTATAAGAGAAAAGAAATAAATATATATATTTAAAATATTAATGCTTTTTATTATTATTTTAAGATTATTAAAGCTCTTCCCTTTAATAAAAAAGAAATATAAATATAATTAAGGGTAAGCTTAAAGATTATTAAAATTAAGCTTTATTTATATATAAATAAAATATATTAATTTTAAAATATTATAATTTTATTATAAAAAATATTAAATATAATATAATTATTATTATTAAATACCTTAAAGCTAAAGAATTTAATAATATATTTTATTTTTTAATTAATTTTTATTTTATTATAATAATAAATAATTTATATTATTATTATAATAAAAAAATATTATTATTATCTTATAAAGTTTATTTATTAAAATATAATTTTAAATATTAAAATATTTATAAAAGATTAATTAATTTAAATAAAATATAAATAAAAAATTATTAAAGAAAGATAATTTTAAGTTATATTAATAAAGAATATATTAAATTAATAAAATTTTAAATTTATTTTTAATTAATTATTTATATCTTATTATAAGAAGCTATATAATTAATTAATATTAAGCTTTATATTTATTTTAAGGGTAAACTTTATAAGCTTTATTTATAATAAACTTATATTATTAAAGGTTTAATTAAATAAAAATTTATTATTAACTTATAAATATTTAAATTATTAACTATATTTAATAAACTTCCTTAATTAAATTTTATAATTTAATATTTATATATTAAAGTTATATATATTTTTATTTATTAAATTAATTAATATTTTTATTTTATACTTTATTTTCTTTTTTATTTAAATATTTTATTTATTAATTTCCTTTAATTTATTTTTTATTTCTTTAATTTATTTATTTAATTACTTTTCTTTATTATTATTTTAATTTTTTTTAACTTTTTATTTAATATAATTATTAAATATAATATTAAGTTATTTTAAAAGATTTTAATTAAAGAATTATATTAATATAATAAGGATTTAATTTAATTTTTATTTATTTATAACTTATAAATAATAAAATTATAAATTTATAAATTATTTTAAAAATAATTTATTTATATAATAAAAATAATATTTATTTAAAGTTAATTAAGATAATTAAATAAATAATATATTATTAAATCTTTAATATTATAATTTATTAATTTATAATATAATAACCTTTTAAATAAAATTTAAAAAATTTTATATTTATATTTAATAATATTATAATTTAATTAAATTAATATAATATTTTTAATTAATATTTATATATTTTAACTTTAAAAACTTTAAAACTTTAAATTTAAATTATATTTAAAGAAATATATATTTTTTTAAATTTTTAAATAATAAATATATATATAAAAATTAATAAATTTTTTAATTAAATATTAAAATTAATAAATTCTTTATTTAAATTAAATAAAAAATTTATTAATATTAATAAGTTAAAAGATTAATTTATAAAATTAGCTTTTTAATAATTTTAATTAATCTTTATATATAATAATAAAATAAATATATTATAAAATTATAAGAATTAATAAATTCTTTATTTAATTTAAATAAAGAGTTTATTAATCTTTATATATTTAAATATAAATTCTTATTATTAATTATTTATAATAGCTTTAAATAATCTTTATATATTTAATAAGCTAAATATTATAATAATTATATTTATTTAAATAAATATTATATTTTATTTAAATAAACTAATTATATATTCTTAATTATAAAAAATAAATATAATATAAAATATTAATATTAATAAAAGAAATTATAAATATTATTTATAAATTTATTTATATAATAATATAGCCTCTTAAATCCCCTTTTATATATTTTATATAATATAAAGATAAGGCTATTTACCCTTTTTATTTTATATTTATTAATAAAGCTTATTTTTATAAGCTTTTTTTTTTATAATTTTTTATTAATAATAATAAATTAACTTAATAATTAATTTATTAAGCTTTATTATTTTCTTAAAATTTAAAAAATAATCCTTTAATTATTTTTAATTTTAAGGCATTAAAATATTTATATCTTTATTAATATTTATAACTTTTATATTAAAATTAATAAATAGCTTTTAATTATTAATTAAAATAAATATTTAAATTAAATTTAAAAAAAGGTATAATAAATATAAGTTTTTATTAAATATAATATTAAGGTTAATATTTTAATCCTTCTCCTCCTTCTTTTATTTATTTTTCTTAATATTATATATTTATTACTTAAAAATAAAAGGCTAAATAAGCTAAATAAACTAAGGTATTAATATATTAATAATTAATTATAATATAATTTAATAATTTCTTATTTAATTATTATATATATAATTCAAATAAATACCTTTTAATATTAAAAATATATTTTTAATAATAAAAGCCTTTATATAATCTTATTATAAGCTATATTCTTTATAATACTTATTATAAGTAAAGCTAAATATATTAATAACTTAATAAAAGATTATAATTAAATTTTTATTAATAAAAAATATATTAAAAGTAAAGCTTAATATAAAGAATATATTATTTATATAATAATAATTATTATTAATAAATATATTAATAACTAATAAATTTAATAATTTTTTAATAAATTAATTTTTTAACCTTATTATTAAATAATATATTATTATTATAAAAATATTTATTTTAATATAATTTTATATAATTATTAAATTAAATTATTAAAAATACTTAATTATAAAAAGAAGATTAATATAATATATATCTTATAATTAATTAATAAATTCCTTATTTATAAAATATTTATTTAATATATATAATATAATTATAAGGAGATATAATATAAACCTAAGTTATTATTACTTACTTTATTATTAACTTTATTATTTACTTTAAAATTAAAAGATATTATTATATAAATAATTAATTTAATAATTAAATAATTAAATTTCATTAAAAGATTTATAAAAAATTAATTATTAATATTATTATTATTATTATATTATTATTATTATTATATATTATTAAAAAATAATTAATAAATATTAAATATAAAGATAATATATTTTAAATTATAAAAATAAAGTATTATAAACTCCTTATTATAATATAATAAAAAGCTTATTAACTTTTATAAAATTAATTTAATTAAAAATAATTAACCTTTTATTATTTTATTTATATTATTATATTTAATTATTTTATAACCCTTTTATCTTTTAATATATTTTTAATTAAATACTTATTATATTAAATAATAATAAAAATATTTATCTTTTTTTAAACCTTAAAAATAAAGCCTTTTATTAAATAAAATAAGATATTACTTTTTTTATTAATAAATTCTTATATTTATAAAATAAAAACTTTTTTTAAAAGCTACTTAAAGCTATTTACTTTAAAAATAACTTATAATAATTAATTCTTTTTAATTTAAATCTTAATATAAAGATAATAAATATCTTATTATATTATTTCCTTTATAAATATCCTATTACTTATTAAGCTTTATTAATATATCTTTAAAATTAACTTTTAAACTTTATTAATATATTATATAATTATAATCTTAAAAGCTAAATAATAAATAAAGTTAATATATAACTTTATATTTTTATTAAATAAATTAAAATTTATTATTAAAAATTTAAAAATTATATTATTTTTCTTATAAGCTTAATTATTATAATAAATAAATAATTTTATAAATTATTTATATTTTAAAAATAAATTATTTAATTTTTAAAAAAAATTTATAATATATTTTTAAAAATAAAGGGAATTTAAAAAAGCTTTATATTTTAAATTTAAATACTTTTATATTTTCTTTTTTAATTTAATTTACTTTATTAATAAGAAATCTTAAAAATCTTAAAATTTAAAGCTAAAAATATAATTATTTTTTATTTTAATTATTTAATTTATAATAATATTAAAAGCTTAACTTTTTTTAAATTTAATATTTATAATATTTATTATATTATTTTTATTATTATTTTTAATAATAATATTATTTATAATTAATATTATTTTTTAAAGATAATTAAGCTTAATAAATTAATATATATATTTATATTAAAGAATATTAAAAGGCTAAATTTATTAAATTTTATATATTAGCTTATCTTTTATATTTAAATAATTAAATTAATAAATAAAAATAAATATAATAAACTACTCTTAGCTTTATTATTTTCTTATATTATATTTATTATATTATTATAAATTAAAAATATTAAGTTTTTATAATAAATTAAATTATATTATTATAATAATATTATTAATATTTAATTTAATATTAAAATATATAATTAATATTATAATATAATATTTAAAATTTAATTTTTTAAATTTTATAAATATTTAATTTTAATTTAATTTATAAATATTTATATTAAAATATTTTAAGAAATTTATAGCTTATTAATTATTAAAATTATATTAATTTTTAAAATATTTAATTAATAACTCTTAAGCTTATAATAATTAACTTTTATTATTAATATATATTAAATTCTTAATAATAATAAAAAAATTAAAAAGATTTATATTTTTTATTAAAAAATATAAATATTAAAAATCTTTAATATATTTATAAAGTAAAGATTAAATAATAATTAAATGCTTAAAATAATTTATAAATATATAAATTATCTTTATATTATTAATATTTAAGCTAATATATTTAAAAATATAATTTTAATTAATATAATTAAAAATAATTATATAAATAAATAATAATATTTAATATAATATTTATATTTAAATTTAATAAATAAAAGAAAAGTTAATTTAAAAGCTTTTTCTTTAAATAATAATTATATATACTTTATTAATAATAATAATGCTTATTTAATTATAAAATATTAATTTATAATTAAGCTTTTTAAAATAATAATTTTATCTTTATTTAAGATTTATAATAATATAAATAAAATATTTATTTTTAATTTATTTTTAAATCTTTAAATTTTAAAATTATATTAATATAATATTTCTTATTAAACTTTTTATTTAAAATAAATAAAAAGTTTAATATAAAAAATAATATATTAATAAATTTATTTATAAATAAGAATTAATATTAATTTAAATAAGATATATATTTAATATATTATTTATAATATTTTAAATTTACTTTTTTTTAAGCTTTATAAAAAATATAAAATAAATAATAATTTTATCTTATAATTAAATAAATATATATTAAGGAATATTTTTTTTATAATTAATAATTATAATTAATATTATATTTTAATTTTTAAATAAAATTATAATAATTTTTATTTATTCTTTATAAATAAAAGAATATTTAATTATATTTTTAATTATATTTATAATTTTATTAAATAAAATCTTAATTAATATTAATTAATTATTTATTAAATTAATCTTTATTTATATATTTATATTATATAATAAAAATAATTTTAATAAAGAATATAATTAACCTTTAAATTTTAAATTTTATTTAATTATATTTTATTTAAATTTTATATTTATAAATATTATAATTATAAAATTAAATATAAATAATTAAAAATAATAATTTAATTTTTAAATTATTTTAATTAAATAAATATATTAAATTTTATAAATATAATTTTAAAAAAATTAAAAAGTATATTATTAAAATCTTTATTTAAAATTATAATTTAAATAATTATTTTTAAGATTATAAATATAAATTATTATATTAATATTATAAAATATTTTTAAAATATTTAATTTATTTTTATATAAAATAATATTTAAATTAAATTTTTTTTATATTTTAATTTTAAATATCCTTTATATATATTTAAATTTAACTTAATAATTATATTAATTATAAATTTATTATAAAATATAACCTTTTTATTTAAAATAAGTAAGGAATCTATATTAAGTTATATATATCCTTAGCTTAGTATTATATATTATAATAATTAATTCTCTAATATAAACTACCTATTTATAATAAGTAGGAAGGCTGCGCCTCTATATCATAGCTAGGCCTGCGGCCTGGCTACGCGTGTGAAAGGACACCTGAACCTTTGAGATAACAGGAAGGCAAGAAGTGCGAAACCGCGACAGTCATGTAAACGTCAATCTCTAGTGTAGGTTTCTCGGCCAGCGTCCCGGACGCTTACTGACTACGACTCGGCCTAGCTTGGCAACATTCGACCTGGCAGATCTCCGATGAAGGGCAACATCGGAGACCTGCCACGTTTCAATTCATTCCACAGATGGAGAGAAACCGATGCACTGCCTGACCGGCGATGCCTCCAAGCACACGTGGTAATGGACTGTCAAATGCCCGACTCAGTACCGCCATGTGCCGTGTCATTTGCCTTCTAGGACAGACAGAGAAAGGCCCCAGTGGTGGCGCGTCGAAAGGCACCGTTGATCTCTCAGGGGTTGTGCCAACAAGTGCACCGCAAGCGGTAATGCGGGACCCAGTGGTGCACCCGAGCTGATGCGTTTGCAGCGCTAGATCTCAAAGGAATAGAAGGATCGGACCCTTCTCGGCTTGCGCTGCCAACGTGTCCTGTGCAAACGTTCTATACAGCCAGAGGCCAGTGGGGCCAAAGGGACGGCATTATCGTCGCGGACTCGTAGACTGCGTGCTCGTCAGTGTGTCCAAGGAATGATTGATCTCGCCTTGTTTGATGAAGCTGACGTTGTGTCAGACTTGGGGGGAGTAACGCAAGAATATCGTCATCGTGGTGGTCTGCTCGGTGGGATCGAGATATTCTGCAGCCGGCAGATCACTCGTTCAAAATAGAAAATTTCGTCGTGTGGGACTATTGGTACCCGGATCGCTCGCACTCGGGTGAGGAAAGAACCCCGTTCACGCGCCGGGTCTCTCGAACGAGGGTGGTCACCGTGCTACAAGCAAATCAATGGACAGTGTTGCCCCGTCGCATTCCCTGATTGATAATTTGCCAGAGTCAAGCGGTGAAGTTTGAGCGCGCGTGTTGTGTGGTGGGTGTGTGTGCCCATGTGTCTCGTCGAGAGATTGCCGACGGTAACGCGATCTCAGCCCGCGGTTTGGATCGAATTTTGTCGTAAGCGGACGGAAGGGGGCCACGAGTGCTGAGTGCAGGGTCGAAATCAGCCCCTCAGGAACAGGAACAGGAGCAGACTCAGGTCCGTGTCGGAATTCCAGGGTCCAAGGGTCCTCTCGGGCTTTCGACTGTGTTACTGGCACAAGACAATGTTAGCGAGAGCGGCTATGATGGAACAAGCAGGGCTGGACGGGCAATGTTCACACCGAGACTGGCGACAGTGGTTCTCAGCGTACCAGTCAATAGCTGCGTGTGTCAGGGTCGTCCGGGTCGTGTGGGCTGTGCGGGCTGGCCTTGAATGGTTGGCTTGGATGGAAACTGTCGGCGGCGTCGATGACAGGCAAAACTGCGATCGGGAAGGAGGTCAGGATGGATGGCGGCTTGTTTCTTTTGAACCACAGAGGCCCATAGTTACTGTGGCAGCTGGGGTCGTTGAGTATGACGTCATAATCAGATCATCGGTGGGGAGACAGGATTACGGAGACAGGAAGGTGAGCCCGCTCACACAACCTAGATTGACCTGTGCTGCACCGGATGGTCAGCATGTCTGTCTGTCGCCCGTCTGCAACGGTACACATAGGGCTGAGGTGGCAGGCCAACACTGAGAAAGAAGGGGAGCAACACCTGAGGAAACAATGTATGTACAGTACCTGGGTATGCACTAGGGGGTGTGATCATGCAACCAGTACACAAAGAAGTAGGCACTGTATATAATGCATAAGAATAAGGGGATTCAGGTATATTTATTCTTAAATAAGCTATTCTATATCTAGGGCTAAAAATTTCCTATTTAAGGGCCTTAAGGGCCCAAGCTACCCCTACCTTCATCACATAAACCCCCTTTTTATCTAAGCAAGACTTTAAGCCCATATTATTAAAATACTATTATAACTATATACCTTTATTCTAAACTTATTCTTATTAATAAGCTAAAAAAAAGGATAATATTTATCTAAGTTAATAATTATTATATTTATTATTTTAAAATAAATAAATTCATTTTATTATATTAATACCTTAAGTATACTTTATTTAAATATAATTATTATTAATAATAAATATATATTAATAATTACTCTTATTTTAATTTTTTAAAAAGAAATATTATAAAGATATATTTTATTATAAATAGCTATAAAATATTTATATAAATCTCCTTTTTTTAATATAACCTCTTATTTATTTTTATATAATTCCTTAATTATAATAAGTATTATATTAAGGCAATTAATTCCTTATTATAATTTTAATTTATTATTAACTTTTTATTTAAGATAGTTTTCTTAAAAAGCTATAGATTAACTTATTTTTATTTATTTTAATAAGCTTAATATTAATTAAAATAATAATAAAATATATAAATATAAATATAAATAAAGATTTAAAAGGCTTTATTACCCTTTTTAAATTTAAATCTACCCCTTTTATTATTATATTTAAGGTTTATAAGTAAGTATCTTTAATTAAACTCTTTCTTATTTATATTATTATTACTTAATAAATATTCTTAATTCCATTCCTCCTTACTACTTTTAAAATTAATTAATTAATTAACTTAAGCTAACTTTTCCTTTACCTTTAATTCTCTTCTTATACCTTTACTAATTAAGTTTATTAAATTCTTTATATCTTAGCCTAAATAATAAATTATTTTCTTTATATATTAATAAATTATAATTATAAGATCCTTTCTTAAGCATTATATTTCTTATAAAAGGATCTTTATTATATATTTTAACTCTCTAGCTTAGCTTTTCTTTTATCTTACTTTATATAAGGTTTTTTTTAATTAACTTTTTTAATTAAAATAATAAAAAGATATATTAATCCTAGCTTTTTTTTTTAAGCTTTCCTTTTAAATTAAAAGGGTTTTTTTTTTCTAAGGCTTAATAATAATTAAATTAGAATATTTTTAAAGAAATAAATAAAGGTTTAAATAATAACTACCTTTATTAGCTTCCTAATTAAATTTATATAAAATACTTAATATATTATCTTTATTTATAATTAAGTATAAAAGTTAAGGGCTTAATAAATTAAGGTTTTTTTTAATAATATATAAGAGGCTAGCTAAGGTTTTCTTATTTAAGGTTTAGGTAATATAATTATAAATATAATCCCTTAGGAATTTATATAACTATTTTTTATTATTATTTCTTATAAAATAATAAAGAAAGCCTTAATTTATTATATAATCCTTATTTATTATTTAAATAATAATAAGGAGATAATTTAGTAAATCTTATATTCTTTAAATAATCTTAGCAATTAAATTACTTAAATTTAATAGAATCCTTAACCGCTTAATAAAATATTATAAGATTTAATAAATAAAAAGTTTTATATTATTAATAATTTATAATTATTTTAATTAATTAATTTCTTTATTATTAATTATTATTAAAGGCAGGGTATTAAATAAAGTTCTTAATCTATATTTATAAGGCATTAAATACCTTATATTTTATATAAATTTTTTCTAATCCTTATTTTAAGAAAAGATATTTAAAGGGATTTATTCTTAATTTTATATATTAGCACTATTATCTTTTATAAATAACTTACTTATAACCTAAATTATAGCTTAATTATTTATATTTATTTATCTAATTTATTAATAAATAAAGTAAGGGTTTTAATTACTATATCTTTAATAATTTTCTTACTTCTTTTTAAATTAATCCTTTCTCTTAAATAACTTTTAATTTAAAGCTTAATATTTATAATTAATTATATTTTCTTAAGATTTAATATCTTAACGACTTACTTTATAAATTATTTATCTTAATTAGGTATTTATTAAATAATTATCCTTATTAAAGATTAAGCTTAAGTTAGGATTAAATAAATTTTTAATCCTTTATTTCTTAAGAAACTTTAAAATTAAGTTAAATTATCTTCTTTATTAATTAATAGTAATTATTAAGGCAATATTTAATATTAAATATTAAGTTTTATTTTATTAATAATTTAAAGGTTAATAACTAAGCTTTATAAATTAATTATAAGTATTTATTAAAGATTTTAATTAATTTTTTACTCTCTAAGGGATATTATTTAATAATTAAGCTTAAAATAATAATTAAAAGTAATCTTATATATAAATTAATAAATATACTTATTTAATTTTAAATATTATTAATATATTAATAAGGATTGCCTTTTGTTTATTATAAGTGCTTATTATAGTATATTTATTATACCTAAGGAGTTAAGATAAATAATTAAGCTATTTAAGGTTAAGTCTTATTTATATCTTTATTCCTTAATTAATATATCTTCCTTAAGAGTAGATAATACCCTTTTAAATTCCTATATTTAAATCTTTATCTTTATTCTTAAAAGGGTTATCTTTAAATTTAAGTTTTAAATTTTTATTATTATTATTAAATAGGTTACCCTTATTATTTAAGTTATTTAAGTTAAAGTTTAAAGCTAATGCTTTCTTTTTCTTAATAATCTTATTATTTTAAAGGGCGCTAATTATATTCTTATTTTAATTATTATTAATAATCTTCTCTTTTAAATTAATAAAAATAATTAAAACTCTTAATTTAAGGTTATAATTTACTTTAAATAAAGTTTATTTAATTATTAAGCTAAGTAATAATTTAGCCTCTTATATATTATCTCTTTTACCCTAAGCCTTAGCTTATATTTATGCAGCTATAATATAGTTAGGGTTTAGCTTTTTAATTATAGATTTAATATATACGCTTTAATATTCACGTAGTTGGCCTCTTAATAGCTTTATTTATCTCTTTACTTTATTATTATTAAAATTTATTATTATTATATCTTAATCTTAAAAATAATTATTAAAATAAAAAATAGTATTAATTATATATTAATTCTAGCTAGCTATTTAGTGCTAAAAAGCTTATTATTAATTATTATTATATTTAAAATCTAGATTAATAATAAGCTTATAATATCCCACTCCTTTTTTATAATATAAAATTTATAAAATATAATTTAAGTTTTAGCCCTTTATTTCTCCTTTATTATTATAAAGAGTAACCTAAAGTTAACCTCCTAAATTATAAAGGCGCATTAAATTAATTTAAATAGTCTCTTTTAAAAGCTTATATATTACCTTATTTATAAAAACTACAGCTTAGTTAATATAAAAATTATACTAAGTACTTATATCTTATTAAATATTAGCTTTTTAGCTTAATTATATATAGAATTTAAAGAGTTATATTAAGGTGAGTATTTATTTTTTAAATTTAATAATTAAAGCTTAATATATAATAAAGAATAAGCATTAGTTCTTATAACTTAAAGTAGTGATTAATTAATAATTTATTAGGTATTGCTTAATGAACCTTTTAAGTATATTAGATAATTTATAAGCCTATTTAATTAAAAGGTTAAATAAGCCTTATTATTACCCCTTAATCTTCTTTCTTTTTAAAGTACTAAATTTAGCAATAAGTATTTTTTAATTAATGTTTTTTATGCTTTTTTAAATAATTTATTTTAATCCCTTCTTTATATTATACCTTTATATCTTATAAATAATCTCCTTAATTATATTTAAATTTATTTAACTTATCTTTATTTTTAAGTAATTTACCTTAATTTTAATTATAAGTTTAGCTTAGATATATAATAAGCTTATATTTATAATATAAGTAAGCTAAGTATATTCTTTATTTAAAAAGACCCCTTTTAGTAGCTTAATATTAACTATAGCCTTATTAAGTACTTTATTTTATATTTTAATTAAGTTAAGTTTTATAAAATTACTTTTTAAGTAATAAGTATATTAATATTCCTTATTATCTATTAGTTTTAATTAATATTTCTTCTTTAATGCTAGAATTTAAGCTTAATAAGATTTCTTTTAAGCTGGATTTAATTTTTTTATTTATTTAAATATTTTAATAGATTTTTTTTAAATTAAAGTTAGTTTTTAAATAGGTATAAATAAGTTTTAAGCTAGAGCTATTTTATTTTAAGCATCAGCCTATGCTAAATCCTATATTTCTTATTTATTATTACTTAAAGCTTAAGGCCTTTTTAGTTCCTTTAATTAATAATTCCTAAGATATTACTAAGTATATTTATATATTAAACTTAAAATACCCTTTTTTTATAACTATATTAAAGTTTAAGCTTAAAATTTAAAGTTTAAGGTATTTTTATTTAAGTTAAGGCTATATATTATTAAGATATAAATAATAAATTAATTTTATTTATTTTTTATTAAGATAAGCTTTATATATAAGGAGCTATAAAAACCCTTTAATTTAAGTATTATAAGGTTTTATTTAAACTTAGCTTAAGCTGCTACCTTTTTATTATCTTTATTTAAGCCTTTAAGTTTAATTAATAAGGCTTCCTTTCTATTCTAGTTAATTAATAAGTAAGATAGCTTTCCTTCCTAAGCTACTTTTTAAGCCTTTCTTAAGATTACCGCTAAGTTATTATTTAAATTCAATACTATTTTTTACCTTTATATACCCTTAAATATAGAGACTTTTAGTTAAGGTTATAAGGTTTTATTAATATATAAAGGCATTAAAAGTTTAGGGTTAGTTTTTAACTTTAAATGGACTTTTTTAATAAATATACCTATTTCTTAAGCTTTTAATAACTTTTTATACTTAAAAGTTATTATTTTAAGCTATATAATTAATTCCTTTAAGTTACTTTTAATATTCTAACCTTTAAGTTATTATACTTTTATTATAATAACTAGCGTATTTAAGTATTAGGGTTATAAATATAATAATTATTATAAAAAGGTTTAGGGGAATTAGGTAAAAGTAAAAATTATATAGGAGTTTAAAAATTTTAGTCCTAAGTAGCTATTTATAAATACTTAATGCTGCTCCTTTTTATTTTAATTAAAAAAGGTTAGATAATTTTAATAAATAAATAAAAGTTTTTAAACGATTTTAATTATTTTAATAAAAAACTTAATAAAAATTTCTTATAATTTAATTTTAAATATTATAATATTAATATAAATATAAATAATATATTATTTAAATTTAATAAATATATAATATAATCTAAGCATATATATACCCTATAATACTTATAAACTGAAAAGCTATAATTTTATAGCTTTAATAATATTTTTATTAATATTATTTTTTTCCTCTCCTCTCCTTTTTATATATAATATAAAGGATTAATAATATAAGGATATAAGTTTATAAGCTTAGCCTTATTTAATACCTTATCTTTTCTTAATTTAGTTTTTATAATTCTCTCTTTATTATTTAAGTTTTATATTATTTAGGGTTCCTTTAAAGCTAAAGGCTTTACTTAATATAACTTAAGGTTATTAATATAAACTTTCCTCCTTTTCCTCTCCTTAAATATTAAATTTATAATATATATTATTATATTTAAGGCGATATTAATGACTTTTTATAAGCTTATTTATTTTAATTAAAATGCTTTAGCTCTTTTTTTATTATAAGGGTTTTTTAATTTTTTATCCTAGAAATTTTAAATTTTTAAGTTTTATATACTTAAAACCTTTTTTTATATTAACTTACTTACTTTAAATATCTTAGATTTTTATTTTAATATCTTCTTTATTATTATATTTAATAATTTTTTAATATACTTAAATTTTATTAACTTAATCTTTTCCCTTTAAGTAAATATTATAATATTATTATTAAAGGTTTACTCTTTAATTAAAACTAACTTTTTTTATTTCCTTTTTTTAATATTAATATTTAATAGCTATAATTTTTTCCTTACTAATTAGCTAAATATAACCTTTATTAATATATACTTAGATTTCCTTATTAATTAATTATTAATATTAACTATAATATTTAATAAGGTTATAAGCTATAAATTTAATTACTTATATAAATAATCCTAAGTTTATTATTTTAATCCTTTTTTAATTATTTTAATTATAAATTTAATTTTCCTTATTAAAGCTAAATAATAAATAAAGCTAAATATTAACTTAGCCTTATATAATTTAAAAAATTCTTAAACTTAATTATTATAAAAATAAGATATATTATTAAAATATACTTATTTAGAAAACCCTAATATATTTATAACTAGTTCCTATAATAATATAATACTTATAGTTATAAGTTATATATATATTAATAAGATAATAAATCCCTTAAAGTAATTAATTAAAATATAAAAGTATATTAATTTATTAACTTTAATTAATATAATTTTACCTAAATAGTTAATTTTTATTAAATCTTATAATTTTAAAGAAACTATTAATATAAGCTTAATTTAAATAAGGCTTTTTATACTTTATAACTAATATATAATATAGCCCTTAATATAATATTTTATATTTAAGTAATAAAAGGGTTATTATATTTTTTTTTTTAAGTTATATAAAATAAAAGCTATAATAAAATAATTATAATAATTATAAGTATATTTTAAGGTAACTAAGACTTTTTCCTTTAATATATAAGCTAAGTATATCCTTAGCCTCTTTTAAAACTTAAGGGCCCTATTTATTAGTTTATAATTAATTACCTTCTTCTTAATATATTATTAAATTAATTTAAATAAATCTTTTAAAAATTCCTTACCTTTAAATAAATATAGAATAATTTACTTATATTATTTAAAGCTAATATAAACTATATTTATTATAATCCTTAATACTATTAGCAAGGTAATATATAAGGGGCATATTAACAAGGCCTAAATTCATTTTCCCTATTTTATATTAATTTTACTTAAATAAGCTAGCATTATTATTTTAATCTTTAAAGCATTAAAAGGCAATAAATTAATTATTCCTTCCCTTAATCTTAAGAGTTTATTAGCTATTTATATCACTTTACTTATATTTAAATAATAAATTAAGTAAAGATTAAAGGTAATTATTACATTAAGCTATAAAGTAATCTAACTTATAAATTTTCTTTTTATATTTAAAATTAAGAATATATTAAGGTAGTTAATATATATAATAATTAGGAACTAGGATAATAAAATATAGTTTTTTAACTTTTAAAGCGCCTTAATAACTCTTAATATCTCCTTTTTATTAATTATATACCTTATCTTTATATTAAAAAATTAAAATAATATAAATATTACTATTTATATATTTTTAATTATTTTATTAATTATCTTAATTTTTATTAATAAGTTTATTAATTAAAAAAGTATTGCTTTAATTATTAAGTTTAAAGTATTAATATTAAGGTAGAATTATCCATTTTTATTTAAAGCTATATTAATTATATTTTACACCTTATAATATATATTTATAAATACTTTAATATAATTTTAATTTTAAGTAAAGTTATCTTTATTTTATTAATATATTTAATGAGATAGTTTACTAATAGGTATAGTTTTTAATACCTAATTTATATATAAGGTTTTTAAAATCTAGGTTAAAGATACTTAGCCTAAAATAAATTCTTATAAATAAGGCAGAAGCTATAAGAAAATATTTAATTCCTCCTTTATTTTTAGGTAATTTTCTAGCTAAATTTATCTTTAAAACCATTTTTAATGCTTATATATTAGCTTTATAGCCTTATTACTTAACTTAAAGCTTAAGATAGTAATTCACTTTATAAATAAGATTATCTTTAATAGTTTTAAATTAATCCTCCTAAATTTAAATTAAGGGAAATAATATAAATATAAAAAGGTAAATAGGTTATTAAAAAACTTTATAAATATTATATAATTATTAATAAACTTATTAAATAATGCATTAAGGTATAAGAGATATCTTATTATTAAGAGTAATTTTAGTCCTTAATAACTTAAAATAACTAGTTAAGCCCTAAAGACTATATCTCTTAATATATTATAAATATAGCTCGCTTTAATTATATCTTATAATATCCTATTTATAAAATATTATATATATAAAGTAATTATAGCTGCCTTATATTTATTACTTAGGATTATTTTCACCCTATAATATCTATATATCACATTTTCTTAAAAGAAAATATTATAATTTAATTAGAAAATATCTTTAAATATATAAGCTTAGTTATAATAAGGCTATTAAGGTAATAAGGTTACATTATTAATAGGGTAATAATTAAATACTACTTTAAAAGTATTAGCTTTAGGTAGAAACTTTGCATATATAGCTTATAGGCCTATAGCTAGCTATATTCATCCTACTTTTTCTAATTTAAGGAAAAATTTTAAAGTAAACTATCATTATTCCCTTAAATATAATAATTATTTTAATTAATATAATAAGATATTTAGTAATAACTTTATAATATAGCTAATTAAGTTAATAATCTTAATTTTATTTAAAGATAATATAAAATAATCTTTCTAAATATATATTAACCATTAAGCCTAATCTTAATATTATAAATTATTTATTATATTACTAAGGGTAATTCCTATTTTCTTAAATTATCTATTAATTACAGGCTAATTCTCTGCTAATAATAGTTACTATAATAAGCATTTTTTAACTTCTTAATTTAAATAAACTCCTTATAATATTAGCTTATAAGCAGCCTTAATTATTATCTTTCTTATTATACTTAGGAGTACTATCTTCCCTCTTAAACCCTATTCTTTATTAAAGATAGCTATATTTAATAATAAATCCTTTTTAATTTAATTTAAATCTCTAAATATAATATTTAAAGCTTATTTACCCTAATCCTATTCCTTTAAAGCAAATAATATTAGATTTATATTATTATAAATATCTATATTTTATATAAGGGGAGTTAATTAATTCTTTTCTTTAAGTAATTCATTTTTATTAACTAAAGTTAAGGCTAATACTATAATTCTATCATTATCTTCTCTTTATCTTTATTAAGGTTTTCTTATTTTTAGCAATTAATTAATTAAATATAAGCTTATTATATTATAAGCCTCCTTCCTATTTATAAAGATATAAGCTAATAATATTAATAAGATAAATATTATAATTATAGTTTTTAATCTAAATTTAATAATAAAGAATAATAATTTAAGTATTTAGCTATAATACTATAATAATAAGTATTTAATATATTTAATTATATTTATAAATTAAATATATTTAAGGATATTTCACCCCTTTTTATAAATTAAGTTTAGTAAATCCCCTTAAGGCTAAAGGTTATTAATTTATTTTTTACTTTTATTACTTTAACCTAAGCTAAAAACTTATCTTTATTCTTAATTATAGTATCCTTATTATATTTTAATATTTCCATTAATTTTATATTTATTAATAAAGCTATTAACTTCTTTTAATATAAATTTATTAAAGATTTATTATCTTTATTTAAGAGATCACTCTCCTTACCTAAGGAAGTATATTCATTATTACTTTTTAATTTATTTAAATTATAATAAGATAAATTAAGGATTATAATATCTACCTTAATAAATTAAATAATACTTTTAACTCTTATTTAACCCTTTAATATTAATATATTAAGGTTATAATTTATAATCATTTAATTTCTTTATAACTAAGTTTAGCTTAAAACTATATTATATATATTATTATTCCTTATAATATAAACACAGCATATAATTAAAATCCCTTTAATTATAATAAGAATATTAATATAATAATAAATAGGGGTTATTAAATTATTAGTTAATTTAAGATATATTTCATACTCTACCTTCCTTATAATTAAATTAAAGCATTATATTATTTTTAACTTAATTAATTCCCTTAAGAATTTATTATTAATTATTAATTAATCTATATTAATATTCATTATATTACCTTTAATATATCTTAAGATTAAAGTCTTAACCTTAAGTAAGGATTTATTATAATATATAAGCTTTCCAGCTATACTTATAACCTTTCTCTTACTTTTCTTCTCATTAAATTAATATCTTTAATAATTATTAAATTAGGCTCCTAGCTTATATATTATTTAAGTTCTTAATAAAAAAAAGCAATTTAAAAGTTAAGTTAAGCTTAGCTTTACTTTTATTCCTTATAATAAAAACTTAATATTAAACCTATTATTATCCTATCTATTAATCCCTTAAATAAGAATAATTTCCTTAAGGGCCTTTTAAGCTAGCTTTTCTATTATAGTTTTCTTAAAGGCTTCCTTTAGCTTTACTAATATTTTTTATTACTTCTTTACCTTTAAATTAATATCTCTTACTAAATAAGGAAATTTAGATCTAGTTATAATCTTTAACGCTAGCAGAATATTAAAGTAATAAGTTTTATAAATATATTTATCATCCTTAAGCAATATTTTAATCTTAATTCACTTATTCTTAGTAGTTAATAAATAAACCTTACTTTTAATTTAAGTTTATACCTCTTATATATCTAGAATACTATTTATTGCTTCCTTTAATTTTAAAAGATCCTTTAATAATAATATCTTAGTAAATATTTCTATAACTTAAGCTTAATTATTATATTTAAGGGGGTATAAATTATTAAGAATAAGTTTCTTTATATTAATTTTTATTTTAATTTTATTAATTTAATTAAAGGGTTAATTTAAGTAAAAGTAAGCCTAAATATTATATCCTTTTTTATTATAATTATAATAAGTTTATATAAAGCCTTTATTTCCCATTTATAAATAAAAGGTGCTATAGCTACCTTATTTGCCTTATATTATGCCATAATTTATATAATTATTATAAGCTTATAGCTATTAAGTTTATTTATTATAACTTAAAGAGATATAAGTTGATTTATTTATTAAGTTTTATCCTTAATTAATAGCCTTAGCCTAAGATTATTATCCTTCTCCCTATTGAATATTCTAATTATATCCTTAATTTATAAAGGAATATATTAATAAATAAGATAAGGTTATTTATATTCTAATTATTTATTCTTATATTAATTTTATAATATTAATTATTTAATATATAACTTAGTCTTAATTTATAAGAATATTAGTCTTAATATTAGTTTTTAAAAAGAAATTTATCTTAATATTAAGTAGGAAGTAATAATTAATAATATATTAATAGACTTAGTTAAAAGTATATTTCTTATTTAAAATATTTTTATTCTTTATCTTCTTATTTATATATAATTAAGTTACTATCAGCTTTTAGATCTTCCGGCCTTTATTATAAAGCTTTTTTCTTTTTAATTCAAGTAAATAAAAGAATATTTAATAAATTAATTCTTTAAATTATTCCCTTTTATATTAATAGGACAGCTTAGTAACTTAATAAATATATTTAAGAATTAATTTCATAGCTTTATAAATAAAAGTATATACCTAGGTTCTGATTTTATAATTTAAGTTAATAATTTTTATTTAAAACTAAGTTTTAAAAAGAGCTAAAATTCCTAGTTAAGCTTTTTTCTTTATAATTAATTTTAAATATTAATTAATTTTAATAATACCTTTTAATCTTAAATAAAATGCTATATTTATTTCTTAAACTTAAAGGGCTTTATTAATTAAAGCGGTTTTTAAGCTATATAGCTTTATATTATTAATATATTCTTTTAAGCTCTTACCTAGGAATCTTATGAAGGTATTAATAAATATTAGGGTTATAATAAAAGGGTTTAAGGTTTTTAGTAGATTTAATATAAGTATTTTAAAATAAGGTAGGTTAATATAACTTTAAATAAATTAACTAAGAAAGGAATTATTTAAATTTAAATAATTTTAAAATTCCTTTTATAATAATAAGGAAGATAACTTAGAAATAAAGTTTTCTAAATTTAATATATAGTTTAGTAATAATGATTTTAAAAAGGGGTTATATAATTTAGTTTCTTTAATTAATAATATCTTTAATTTAAATAATACCTTATAATATATATTATTCTTTTTTATTAATATATAGGCCGTTTTTATTTTAATATTATTAAGATAATATAAGCTAGAGGAAGTAATAATTTAGGTTTATAAGTAAGTATAATAGGTTTATTAATTTTACCTTTAAATTATAGCCTTTAATTTAGATTTATTAATTAAAAGAGATAATATTTATTTAATTAAGTAAAATTTTATTATCTTAGCTTAGAAATATATAGAAATAGAAAAAATAAGGTAGTTAGATTTTAAGAATTTAGTAATTTAATTAATATAATAGCGTAATAATAGTATAGTAATAGGCTTGATGGGAAAGGCTTTGGTATATTTGGATTCTAAGGCCTAGCTTAATTTATTTGTTTTTATATTTGGTTTTTAGATTATATTTGGCTTTGATTCTGGGATTTAGATTAAAGGATATGCTCTCTTGATTATAGTTTTAGCAGAACCTTTATATGATTATATAATTAGTATATAAAGAAGTAGGTATTGTATATAGTATGTGAGAATGAGGGGATTTGGGTGTATCTATTCTTAAATAGGCTATTCTATGTTTGGGGCTAAAAATTTCCTATTTGAGGGCCCTAGGGGCCCGGGCTGCCCCTGCCCTCACCATACGGGCTCAGACACTGGCTTGGGAAGGCGAGGGAATATACTCCGTATTATGTCAGGCGCCGTGATCCAATGAGCGAGCCTGAGAGCCAGGGGTCCAGCCTGTGCGTGGCAGGACCACCCCGGGGTGTGGAGCTTATGTCGGCCTGCACTGTACGGCATGTCCAATGCGGGAAGGGGTGCCCTGGCCGTGTGCGATGAGCCCCGATCGCAGGACCCTTGCAAACCGTTTCTCATCGGCGGGCACAGCTGGGGATCTGAGCATCTGAAGCTTTTCTACACGCAACAAAATCGGATCCAGGCCGCTCTGGCACCTGGCACATGGGCACCTCACACCTCAGTGCGGCGCCGGTGCCAGTTGGCCCACTGCCTCCTGCCCAGATCATTCCAGAAGTCAGCCGTATCGCGAGAACACGCCCCCGGACTGCTGAGCTGACGCTGATGCTGCTGCTGCTTGCAGTCTCGGCTCATCATCGTTGAGCGCCAGCCAGCCCACACACACACCCTGCTTGTACCTTTCACACCTGCCTTCCCTCTCTTTTTGCACCCTCCACTTGCACATTGCACCGCACCGCGTCGTACATGATACCCTACGGTGGGCATATCAGGGTAGCACACACACCGAATCTCGATTCTCATCGTGATTGCTCTCCCGGCCTGCGTCACAGCGTGCGCCGTGTCCTACACGCCCGACAAAACACACCTCTTTCCCTCCCAGCTTTCACTGAAGCTACCAGACGTATACTCGTCCTTTCACATCCGTAGAACCTCATTCTGCTTCATCGTTAGGAATCAACCATCCACGTCGGCAACAACAGGCCCACAACCTGTTCACCCACCGCCCGCTTATACCAACCAGCACGCTCACGAGAGCCACCCCCCTCTCACCCCGCCTCCGCCTCCAACTCATCACTCCAGCAAGGTATGAACAGGCTCCTCCCCCTCTCCTCTTGCGTCATACCCTTCTCAAGCCCGCAGGTTTGGGATCGTCAGGGCCCTCAAGACTCCATTCGGACATCTATCCTCACATGGTCCCGGTGGGGTCCTGCTACCCTCCCCCGGCTGCCCAATCCATCCTGCCCTTGTCCAGCAACACATGGAGTGCACTAGTCCCTTCGTCTTGCCTGAGTGCGTTGCATTCGACCTTGTCTACCAAGGCCCGCCTGTCAAATTTGGCTGCTCGGACTGGATGTTTATAGCACAGCCCTCTCATATTTATGATGTCTTATGTCCGAGAACACTACGACGGTCACCCTCATCAACCGAGCGAGTATCACTGCCTGCTCTGCATAGTTGCTGATAATAGTCTAGGCGTCTGTCGAAGCCCTGTCGGTTCAATTTTCTTGCAACACAGCTCGCCAACATCCGCCGAACCAGAGTATCCTCTACAGCTGTTGCGGCATGCCCTCGACGCCATGCTGCATTGGCCTTACTTGAATCACAACAATCGGCACAGTATCAGACACGATGGCCGACAATGAGTCCAGAGCTCAGAGGCCACAACCCCGGCCGACATTGAGTGACCGCGGCCACCCAATGCCACGAAGGGCCTCACCAGAAGGGTCCGTCACACTTCGACACCACCGCCTTGCCAGAGATGCCTCCATGAGGCCCGAGACGGGTAGCAATGCCGTTTCGGGGAGCTCACCTAGGAGGAATTCTTCCGGCGAGAGCCATGTCACGGGTCAAAGCGATCCTAAACGATGGTTTGATCTTTCAAACAAGAATGCTCCTGCGGCATTTGACCATGCGACGATGGATGGTGCGAACTCTCCCAGCATTGAAAGTGAAGCCCCGAACCAAGCTGACTAGTGGACGTGTAGTCGATCCTCCCTTTTATCAGAAACAGTCCGATTCTTCAAATGAAGAGATGATGCCGCCAGTTCGTGAGAGCGCATATCATCATATCCCGACGGCGATCCAGTCTCAAAATTTCAGCAGGCCGACTATGGCGCAAAGTAGCAGTGCTGAAGACTACAGGAGCGTGATCGATGACCTTACGATCGAGAACAAGCGGCTCAAAGATGAGCTGAAAAGATACAGGCAATTTGGTCCCGAGCTCCTTCGCAAAGACAGGTTATTCGAAATTAAAGTGCACGGTCTGGCAGGGAGCAAGAAGAGAGAGCTTGAGTCGACGTTACGTGACTTTGCTGCGAGCTTGGAAGGATCTCCGGCAGCATCTTTACAGCGGAAGAAGAGTTCGAAGCACGCCAACCGGCTCCAGGGATCAAGTTCAAATTCCAAGCACGCCTCGTCGTCATCGTCACACTCGCGGCCTGTCGATTCCGCTTACGCGTCCATGTCGACAGGACGGAGTTCAACTGGGCCGAATGCCAACTCTGTCTCTCTCAGGCCGTCACTCGGCAGGACAAAGTCATCCACTGACCACAAAGTGGAGACCTACCTTCAGGAAATCCCGGAGGGGTTATTCCCACGGCCGGTCGCCATGACTGACAAGGAGAAGAAGAAGCTGGTTGTGCGCAGGCTCGAACAGCTTTTTACAGGCAGAATGCCCGGGAAGCGTAGGTTTTCCCGCAACAAGTCCTTGCTGTCGGCGGCTCCGGAGCCCAGTCTTGCTCCCGCACCGCCGCAAGATGGCGAACTGTGCAGGGAAGCTCGCATAGAATCGGGGAAAATGAACTCGACGGAAAACCTATCAGCATCGAACTCAAACGGCGAGAACGACACCGGAGGAGATCGCACGGGTAGTGGAAGCGGTAGTAACGAACACAGCGGCCAATTTGCCTCGCCACAGACCGGCGAGCTTGCGGAGCAGAGGGCCACGAGACCTCGAGACTTGGATCCTGATCGGGTTCAGGTACCGTCAGAGAACATGCAATACATTCGGCACCTGGGTGTTACGGCTCCGAAAGACATTGGAGAGACCAGATTCAGGCCGCAGGATGTGTCGATCGATGCAGATGGTTGGATCCACCTCAACCTCTTGTGCAATCTGGCACAGCTGCACATCCTTAACGTGACCCCTAGCTACATCCGATCGGCTATTAGTGAGAGGTCGGCCAAGTTTCAACTTTCACGGGACGGCCGAAAGATCCGTTGGCGCGGCGGAGTCGAAGGGACCAAATTCAGCAGTGACAGTAGTGGAAACAGTTCACAAAGGAGCCCCGAGACCGACGGCACGGATGGCTCAAACGAAGATGGACAGCGCAAGAGACAGAGGAAGAGCGAGCATGCTTCAGACCCATCAACCCAGAGTCAGAATCAAACGAAGCTGGTGCCCCAGAATTCCGTGTCGTCAGAAGGCTTCCACTACAAGCCTCTGTTCCTGCACAATCGTTCTTCGTCTGCGGAAACCTCCATGGATGAGACGGGCTCACAGGCATCTTTCGGAGCTATCGAGAACAGCAATATGAACTCTCGGTCAACAGGGTTTGTCAGCGGATCGGGATCGTCGCCGAGGAAGAAGCGCCGCAACGACGGCGCCATCATTTACTACAATGGCGCACCATTTTGTACCGATCTCTCGGGCGACCCAGGAGATGTGTCGCCCGCTACCTACTTGGCATCTTCGAGCCAAGATCATACCTCGAAGAATGTCGGGGAACAATCCCCTGGCCTGAACCGCACCTCGTCTGGCTCGTCTCTCCCGTTTCGACCACTTGTCGACAGTCCTGAGCAAACAGACGTCGACATGGATCAAGAGCCCGAGCTTATCAACGACAGTGGAGAGCTGTCGGAGAGCGAGGTCGGGTTCGAGTTTCCCTGGTGCGATAATCCTGAGACCCCCCAGCTGAGGCCGCTCGAGCCACAGCTGGAGCCATGTGGGCTTGGTGGGGTGACTCCGGAAGACCATTTTGCCATACTTGTCGTGACCCAACAGCCCATCAAAAGCTCAGGGCGGACTCAGCGTCACCTCGTTCGTCTCGGCTCAAACGAGACAGCCGAGTCGATTTCAAGCAGAATTGTTTCCTTGGCCGACACTTCAGCGCACCCGTCACGCCGACGTTCCAGTCAGACGTCTCACATCCCGGTGCAAGTTGTTGCTCAGCGGTATAAGGGTCTCAAGCCTTTGCCTCTACCTCCGCCCGCAATGTTTTACCCGCCATTCACCGAGACCACCGAGTCAGAAGACTCGGGTTTTGAGGACGGTTCTGCCGACGAAGATGACGACTCAGATGTAAACATGGGTGGCTTTGAGGCCATCTCTCAGCGAGTAAACCCAAAACAGTCCGACCAGGACTTTCTCACGAGAGGGGCTCCCGGCTCCGACGATGACGATGTTCACAGTCTGGGCGTCAAGACTGCTCCCAAGGCGTCGTTCGGTCCCGGAGTCCGCAAGATGTCACACGGCTCCAGCCGGCCCGGCCGAAGCCTGATCCAAGGCATTGATGTGCACCCCGATAGTTCCGGCGCCACGGCAGGAGGGGAAGCGAGTGGCTACAGCAGTAGCGAGGAGGATGATGACTAGACACCTCTTGGTGACCCGGGTGATTGTACTTGAACTGTACACTTGAGGAGGGGTTGTAGGTGGACTGAATTTTCGCATTGGAACGGCGTTGAAACTGAGTTATTTAAGGGATAGGCTTTGATCCCGGGGTATGATACCAATTTCTAGCGGCTGCTGTGAAAGATTCACCAGCGAGATTTATATCAGATCATATTTGGCATCAAGTCTAGCGTTGTGGACAACATCATATGCTTAGATAAGAGGCGAGAGACGCCTCAGCACCCATAATTAAGCGAACTCGCGCAAACCTATGTCCGGGCTCCTTGCTAGTGAACAGGACGTACACTTTGCTCTCAAGCCAGCCACATGTGCCTAGGGCGTGGGTCGCCGGTCCTAAGTGGCAGGTGGATATCCGTCAACCTTCCCACGGGATCATTGTAGGTTAAATGAGCTGCTCGTAATGGATATCTCTATGCTTTGTAAATAGACGCCTTACATCCTTTCACGCTTTCCAGCGTGGACTATTCGCGCTTGGGGAGCGGACGTTGTCGGGGTTAGGGTCTTTGACAGAAGACAATTATGTCACATGAGGGGACTCAATTCGGCTTACCACCGACCCTCTGCCTAAGCAGAACCACACCCGTTACGTGCATACAGTCTGGACGCAGGGATCACTCCATCAAAGCTGCCCCACCATTGAGCTGGCCCCAGTAGCACAGGTTCATGGTTGATAGAGCTCTGGGGCAAACCGACATCTTTCACCGCATACAGGTCGGACCACCGCCCCATCTCTGCGACAGACTCAGCACAAGCCGTCGACATGGCAGACAAAGGGAAAGCGGCAGCTCTGGGGTAAGCAACCCGGGCCCTCCCAACACACAGAACAGCAAACAATTCTTGCGTGCAGGCCGCTGACGAGGAGAGCTTTTGGTCGCAGGAGCAAGGACACCCCCACCAACCCCCGAGGCATACCATATGCGCCGTTCGTCGACAGGGTCGAGGACTACGTGACCTCGCGCGCCGACACCGAGCCCACACTGCGCAAGTTCCAGGAGATGATCGCGTGAGTCACCGCAAAGGGATCCCAGGCTGCAGTGGGCAAGCATGCTGCCGTCCCTGACGCCGACATGAGCCGCGAGCCGCGACAGCCCGGGCGGGAAGGATGCGAGGATGGGCCGTGGATTGACGTGCGACGATACAAAAACAGGAAATACCAGTATATGGAGTCGAACATGCAACGGAAAGCCGCGGGCCTGCAAGATAAGATACCAGACATCCAAAAGACGCTGGAGACGGTCCAGTTCCTTAAGACGAGGACAGTATGTCACCAGGCCGGCCTACCTGCCCCGTGCCCGTGACACAGGGAGCTGACAGCAACACTAGGACGAGACGGACCCGATCGAGACCACCTTCGAGCTCAACGACACGCTGTTCGCCAAGGCCGAGGTGCCTCCAACCGACGAGGTGTACATCTGGCTCGGCGCGAACGTCATGCTGGCATACCCAATGGACGAGGCAGAGACGCTGCTGGTTGAGAGGTTGGGCAAGGCCAAGAAGAGTCTTGTGGACTGCGAGGAGGACGCGGAATTCCTGAGGGAACAAATCACGGTGAGTAGACCTGACTCTGTTTTTACACTACTCTGGGACTGTCTGTACTCACATACCGCCAGACCATGGAGGTTGCAACAGCCAGAGTGTACAACTGGGACGTCGTGCAGAAGCGCAAGGAGAAGGGCGAGGAGGAGAGCAAAGAAAAGGACGACAAGGCCGCTGGTGGCTGAGCGGGCCGCACGCTGGGGGGAATGGGAGTCTCAGCACAGAGAATCTTACCGTCGGCCCGTCACGGCAGCCCACGGGGACGGCCGAGCCCAACTGAAACGCCTCGATCCGCGTGCAGGCTGCATCCACGGTTCGAAGGGCCGGTGGGCGTCCCGAGCGCCGAGGACGGGGCCGAGCAGGTCGGCGAAAACCCGAAGCAGGCAGATAGTGGGATGGCTTGCAGTAAATAGATACCACAATGCTTTCCTGTCATTCGGCTGTCAGGCCCCTATGATTCGGTCAAACCCACGTTTGAAACCCTGAGTAGCAGAATTAACGTTCACTCAAGAGGCTCAATCCTTGAGTGCAAGTATTTTAAGCCCGTCATCTTTCATATTTGGCCGGGATTGGTCTGTGTACAGTCAGAGCAGCCCTGGAGCCTCTTACCCACCCACCGGACGACTCGGAGCCTTGGGGTGTTGACGTCAGCTGTGCTCGTATATGTTCATTCTCCAACCGGGCGAGATCAGACACACGTTCCGTTTGAGACCAGTCCGGTCGAGTATGATACGCCACGACGCCTTGCTGACTGGTCTGGCCGTGTGACCTATCAAGGTGAGCAACCGGGACAACCTGGGATCAGCTGACGTCGTATGCGGGATTATCGACGAGCCCGGGAGACTCTTATATTCACAACGCATGCTTTCCCATGTGCCGTGTTCCAAGACTGTGAGTGGTGAGGCGGAGGGCTGGGCGGATTGGCGCTGTATGCCCATACTCGTGGAGACCGGGTCTGGGCTCAGACACACAGTGTCGTCCTGGGCTTGTGGTGTAAGCCAGCTAGCTTACAGGCATAATTAAAGTCCGGAATACTTTGGCCCGTTGGGGTATACATGTGATTCAACACTTGGATAGAAACTATAAAGAGATGAGATTTACAAACTATTAGGTCCCAATGTGAAGAAACGGCCAGGTATGGTGTTAACTGCCAACATCAACTGTGTTTGCTCGACGGGCAATAAAGGCTTCGAGCTTGCCTCCCTCATTGAAAAACCATAGATATTATGAGCTGGGCATGTCTGAGTTACCGAGGAAAGGTAAGTTCTGTTACTAGACAAAATATTTCTGGGCTGAATATATACCGCATGTGGCTGTTTCCCATTATATAGCATGGGGAGCTACCCTCTCGAGTATAAATTAGGAGTCAAATCAATTGATTGTTGACAGTTTCACTGGTTTGCAAGTTATTCCATGAGCCTGGTGCCTCCTGTCTATCTTTGAAATCTAGTCTCCCATACTACCCAACAAATATTACCGAGTGAAGGGTATCTAACGAACACACTAAGTTGTTTACAAGCATCAAATTAGTCCTTTTCCATTATGACAATCTTTCCAAGGCCAGATTGCGTGACAGAACATATCCAGCAATGAATCCCTCCGCCTTCTCAAACGTGCGGGCTTCTTTCTCTTCCATCCCGGCTTTATTCCATATGTTATCAGGACTGTATCGGAGCTTGATCCTCCGAGTACAGCAATTGACGAGATGTGGGCACTAGATCCCTCTCGCCAGCATGAGTGAAAAGGCCAGAGCATTGCTGAAGAGAAGATGAGAAATACCGCCAACGGGTAAAAGAAAGTCTCGAGCACATCTACGTATATATATCGCAGAAGAGAGATCCTATGAATTGGTAACCATTGCCAGCAGCTTACCGACACGCAGCACTCTGGAAGTGTTGAAAATAGTCACCGGTATACTATGCACGAAAGCGTGATTACCCCCAATCGCCATAGGTACACTGGGGAAGGCCAGAGGACCATAATATCACCCATGTGAATAACCTCATCAGACCCAAATAGATTTGCAAGAGGCCTTGTCGGGCTGGCTGCCTTTCCTGCAAAGAACGTGTGGTGGCCCGGGTGGAGAGGGTGTGACGCACGAGATAAAACTGAGCGACAGTTTGGTCCTTGTTTTACCGTGGCTTAAAAAGTCGCTTCGCCACGCACGGAAAGCACTTTAGCCTTCGGCAAATGGAGTGTGCAGGCGGGTTTTTATATACAATCATTCATCTCCAAAGCGCCCGACTTCAGGGAGTATGTGTCACGGTCGACCTGACTGAGAATTTTTTGAGAGACACTGGCCTCGCAACTTCGGCAATACCCCGCCCTGAGTCTGTTACATGGATCTACGCAAGGCCAGGGGAAATACCGTCGGTTTCAAATGGGGTATGACGGAAAGAGGGCCTTATAAAAATCCCCGGATTTTGTACGACGGCACGGCCGACTCTGGAGATGAGGGGCCTTCAGACATGGGGTGGTGTGACGCGTTCTCCTGGCGACGTAGCCGGCTTTGCAAAGTGGCATACTAGGAAATTGTACATCAGAGTTTCTATTCTTGTAGAATCCTGCAATACCGCAAGGGGAAGCGAGGTGAGACAAGTGCTCCGGCATAATTGAGGTTCTTTCATCATGCCTCGAAACCGTAGAGACCATGGGAAAAATGGTGGGAAAGCAGGGTAACTCCAGACTTCTCAATGTAGAACATGAGGATGTAAGCTGTGCAGAGCCCGGGGCTGATGCCAATAATTGCTACCCTGACAATCTCAACTTCGGCATGGGGAGAAAACAAGGCGGTGGGTGGTGTGGAGAGGAAGATTGACACAGGGAATTACTACTTGAGAAAAGGAACACTGGGTAAGTTGTGTGAAGCAGTGTACACAGATACAGCCAGCCACAGATAGATGACACATGAGCAAGTGACCACAACACATGCACATATATAGGTAGTCTATATATGTATGTTGTTCGCAGACAAGACTATGTGTATGCACAAGAACTTGAAGAGGTCTGGTACAAGACCAGGTCTGAACCAAGATTGGGAATGCAGTGAGGGACTTGTTGTCCAGATGAGATGAGATGAGATGAGATCTGGGATGGAGCCCTGACAGGCATCCAGTTCTGCCCTGCGAGGCCCTGTCCGGCCTGTCTGGCCTGCCCCGTTGACGATTCTGACTGGCCAACTGTGCATGCTCTGAAGAAGCGAGGGACGGGCTGGGGCGGTGCAGGATTTTGAGCCCGACGCCAAGCAGGAGAGTGCACAGCAGGGGTGGAGCAGCGGTTGATGACGTCCCCTCCTCCCCGGCCGGCCGAGAAGACCCTCTCTCAGTTGCCCCCCCACCACAAACAACATCAGACGGCCAAAAACGGGGCGCCCTCAAATTAGATAGGAGACATCACAGCGTCGACGGCCGCTCGCCTTGCTCCACCACACACCCCCTGGACATCTTTCTGGACAACACCGCTTCTTCTTGGACCCCTACAGCTTGGCCTCCTGAGTAACCGTTTCCAGTTCTGGTCTATTTTCTGGTCGCGTCCGACAAGGCAAAAGACAATACTTGGCCTCGACATCCCTCGACATTCCCATACGCCTTTTTTCCCCTTCCCATCCCACCTTTCCTCTGCATCACCCCCCGCCGACTCTGCAATCACTTGCATAGTTCCAGCATCTACCTCTTTCTACCAACATGGCTGCCACAACAGGAACCGGAGGTATCGACCTCGACCCCAAGTACGACGACTTCGACTTCCCCATCGTTGCTCCCGTAAAGGTCAACGGCCACCCTGGCCACTTGACCGACGAGCAGAATGCCGCAGTCAAGCAGCTGCGGGAGTCGCTCGAGAAGCAGGGCTACACCGATCGCCTGGACTCCCTGACCCTGGTATGTGTCCTTCTGATCCTCAGTCTGGCGGGTATGGCAACGAAGCAAGGCTAACTCTCCCACCCCCCAGCTGCGATTCTTGCGCGCACGGAAGTTCGACCTCGCTGCCACTGAGAAGATGTGAGCCTTTGCCCCCAATATCTGGAGCCTCACGGCGCCACAAAGGAAGAACGACCTGCTAACCCTGCTGCAGGTTCGTCGATGCTGAGAAGTGGCGGAAAGACACCAAGCTGGACGAGCTGCTGCCCACCTGGGAGTACCCCGAGAAGGAGCAAATATTCCAGTACTACCCTCAGTACTACCACGGGACCGACAATGTACGCTGCTCCCCGTGCCCATACCTGCCGCTACCGGGATCGACGTGGCCGGAGGCACCGTGATGTGCCGTGTCCAAGCATCCACTAACACAATCTTCTCGCAGGATGGCCGCCCAATCTACATCGAGCAACTGGGCAAGGTCGACATTGCCGCCATGAACAAGATCACCACCTCGGAGCGCATGCTGACCAACCTGGCCGTCGAGTACGAGCGCGTCGCCGACCCCCGCCTGCCCGCATGCTCCCGCAAGGCCGGCCACCTCCTCGAGACTTGCTGCACCATCATGGACCTCAAGGGCGTCGGCCTCGGCAAGGCCCCCTCCGTCTACGGGTATCTCAAGTCGGCTTCCAACATGTCGCAGAACTACTACCCAGAGCGTCTCGGCAAGCTGTTCGTCATCAACGCCCCCTGGGGCTTCTCCACCATCTGGGGCGCCATCAAGGGCTGGATCGACCCCGTCACCGTGCAGAAGATCCACATCCTCGGCAGCGGCTACCAGAAGGAGCTCCTGCAGCACGTCTCCCCCGACGCCCTGCCCAAGGCCTTCGGCGGCACATGCGAGTGCCCCGGCGGCTGCATGTTCAGCGACATCGGCCCATGGACCGACCCTCAATACGCCAGACCCGCAAAGTGGGAGAAGAAGGCTGACGGCGCCGCCGCCGCCGCTCCTGCAACCACCATTCAGACGAACCAGGAGAACCCTCAGGCTCCGGCCGCAGACACCTCGGCGCAGGCCCCCGTGGCTGCCGAGGAGGGCGCCAAGGCTGACGCACCTGCTCCTCAAGCTGCATAGAGCACGTTGTAGTCTGTCATGGTGGTGGTGTTTGGGGTTGAGGAGCCGGGAGTCGTACACATAATGGTTGGGTTTGTTAAATAGTGTGGAAGCGCATGGTAGAGGCACGGGAAAAGGGTGCACAGATGGGGCATAAAGTAAAGCGGTGCCTGCGTCTATTATCGCGCAAAAATACAAGACCAGATGAGGTTGAAACTGTGAAAATAGTGTCCGTCTGTCGCGCAGAGTTGACCATGTTCCCAAAATTGGGAATGGGGCACCATCTTACACTGTGGGCAAGCATTGTAATGAGCCGAGGATCAATTGCCATGTTATATGAGTCGTAGTAACATACCAGCCCACCAGGGTAGGAACTTCAAGAGCTCAAGAAGTGCCCATGACCAAATCACCTCCATGGTATCATCCAGCCGGGGAATCCCAAGGCTTCCATCCAGAGCCGGCCACCCCCTGAACGCCAGGAACACCAAACATGCTTGATAACGTTGCCCCATCCCAAGAAAGTCATGTTCACCTCTCCGTAACGACGTACTCGCCAGCGACCCTCGCCCTCTCCATCTTGGCCACCGTAGCAGGCATCTCCCTCTTCATCCGCCCCAGCGCCTCGACCACGCCCCCGTAGCCGGCCTCCACGCCAGCCTGTCGTTCCAGAGGCCCTATCCCGTCCAGCATAGCCTTGGCCTTGCTGCTCTTTTCAACACCCTCTGCCTCCTCCTCCTCGCCGCCCTCCTGCCCATGACCGCCCGCCTCCGCAGCAGCGACCTCCCGCGCCCTCCCCAGCGCCTCCTCGTCCGCCCGCACGCCCTCCCAGAACCCCTCCGCGAACCCCTTTGCGGTGGCGGCGGGCACGCGCCGCTTGAGCGCCGCGATCTCGCGCATCAGGTCCTCCTCCTCGCGCGCGAGCTCCTCGACTCGGGCGCGCCGCCGCGCGTCGAAGGCCTCGTACTGCACCACCTCCGCGGGTTCTGCGTTGTCGCCGCCGCCGCGCCGCCGCCGGAGGTTGTGCGAGGATGACGGGGAGGTCGACGGCAGGTCCAGGTATACTGCCGGGAAGGTCTTTGCGTCGAGGTCGAAGCCGTTTATGGAGAGGTTTGGCGCCGCGAGGGTGAAGGTCTGGGAGATGTACTGTGAATTGGGGCGCGTCGTGACGCCGGATGGTCAGCCCTTTTCTTCTTCTTTCGTCTTCGTGGTCTTTTGGGAAGGGAATTGAGAGTTGGGGCTTGAAAAAACATACATCGGCGACGAGCTTCTCAATCCTGACGCGCAGCTCGTCACCCCCCGCTGCGGCATCGTCCTGGCCGTCGTCGACGGGCGGGAACGCGGCGTTGATGTGCTCCTCGGCGGCGCGACGCACGTTGTTGATGAGGAAGGTCAGGTCCTCCGGGGACTGCAGCTCGATCTTGCGGTGTGCGCCGTCCATCGCGTTGCCGTTGTTCTTGTTGTCGCTGCTGTTGGTCGCGGAGGAAGACGGGATGGCATCTGTTTGTGATTGTTGTTGGTCTTCGATGTTTTTGTACGAGGAGCGCCTTCGAGCTGGCTTGTTCATTTCTATCTACCTGTTATTTTGATTTTTGTTTATATACTTTTGAACGAGGATATGTAGTGTACCGAATGTGTTTCGGTACGTCAGTGTCTCATTATGGGGTGCCCAAAAAAAAGAAACATCAAGTATATGTCATAGCAGGCTGAACTACCCCCCCGTACTTTGTCTTCAGATCTGTCGTTGGTTCCGCCTCGTCGCTATCTCCTTCGTTAAGGCTGTCTACCCGCGTAGCGCGTCGAGCTGCCCGGCCTCATGCGGCAGTGCGGGTCGTGCATGACGGCGCTAAGTACTGTCAAGTACCCGGCCCCTGTACCCTTCCTTCACTGGCCGACACCGGCACTAGCTGCTGCTTATCAGTGACCGCGGGGCTCTCTTATCAGACAGCAAGGGCTGGGGAGGCTCCCGGAAGTGCTTGCAGCTGTGACATGGGATTGCTGGGCTTGCAGTTTCGCCTTGGACCAGACAAATTCGAAAGGCTGTGTAGCAACACGGGATTGTAACTCTTGGCTGTGGATCTCGTATCCTTTGAGGAATGGATTTCCTGGAATCAACCCTCGGCGTTGAAGTTCGATCAAACCTGTTAACATCTCCAGTTGCATCGAAGGATCCGGGCATGCCAACTCAAATACTACCGCTGGCCATCTCCCCGCAGGATGGAATGATATTCAGGATCCTACCGATCCTGGTCTTGGGATGCTTTACTTTGCAAAGATAAACCGCCGTATGGTGACGATGCAGTTTCTTGGAGTCCTCTGTATTCGCTCCGGATGACTACGATCAATTCAAGCACGCCATAATAATGCAAAACCATGTGATTGTCGCGTTCTTGGAGCACAGTGTCTGAGTAGAGTTCCAACAATGTCTTACAAGCACCAAGACGAATACATGCACTATTCTCTCTGGGTAGTAGAGCTGATAACGACCAGGTGTCCGTGCTCCCCGTTGTGTCCATGCCCGGGAAAAAGAAAACGCCCCATCCAAGAACCCCCTGACTAAGATCATGAGCATCAGTGTACGAAAGACCGCCGTGGGGAATAATAAGATACTACCAGAATGAAAAAATGAAAAGACCCGCAGCTTCCATTCTGAAAACATGACCCGGAACCCCTGCTATGGTTGTGATAATGGATGTGGGTGTATCCTCCAGCCTCTCTCTGTCGGGAACCCCCTCTCGTATTTGTCAGGCCGATGTCTTAACAGAAAATCAAGGAATGCCGTCCAGTGCGCCTGTTGAGGGAGAAAGACAAGTATTCTCGTGAGAATTAACCGTTCTAGAGTCGTTCAGAATGGGAATGCCGAGGAAAGAGACCCCTGCCTAGTTCCGGGGGAACATGTTCTGGATCTCCTCGTCCGTCAGTGTGATCTCCTTGACGGGCTCGCGCTTGTTCTCCAGGGGCGTATAGTCGTAATCGATGTAAGAGGGCAGGAAGAGCTCGGGATTCCATTCAAAGCCCTGGCTGGTGGAAAGATACGAGATCTGTTGCAAAAGGCCATTGTCAGTTTCAAGTCGCGCGGCGATCGTGCCCGGTGTCGGATGCTACTCACAAGCCGAGGTGGGCCATCCTCGTCCCCGATGTTGATAGTAGTGGACTTGGACTCCGAGAGAGCGGAGCCTGAGGGTGAACATTTGTTAGTACACAATACAAGACCCTCGTATGACGTGACAAGGGGTCGGTGGGGGGGTGGCAGCCCGGTGCCAGTAAATGTGCACCAGGCTGGCCGACCGACGATCATTGCAGGACCAAGGATTGGGTGGGATTGACAACTCACTCAGCAGACTCGGTCGACGCTCATGCACCATCTTCTGTTTCTGAGCCGAGTTGGAGGACTTGGCGGGGGTGGTCGGCGAGGACGAGTAAGTCGACGAGGACGAGCTCATGGGGCTGTGGGCTTTGGACTGCCTCTTGGACTGAGCGGGGATGTCGATGGAGGACGACATTGCGGATGATTGCTACCGGAGATGACGGCGAGAGGTCGGAGTCTGTGGTAGCCAACGATGTGGTGGTGGTGGTGGTGCTGGTATCGTTTGTCCGGGAAGCGTGGGCTCACCGAACAACAGGCTGCCAGGGTGAGGAGGGATCATCAGAGAGATGACGGATAGCAGGCCGAGGCGGGCTGGGAGAAGGAAGGCAAGATAGATAGATAGACAGCCGACAGATAGACGTGAAAGGATTACAGAGTAACTCGACGAGAGGGTCAAGGCCGACAAGTGAAGTGAAGAGTGAGAGTAATGCAAATCCCACGGCGGCGGTAATAGGCGCTGCAGAAGAAAACAGGGAAAGGTTGAGGTTAAGGTTCGAGTGGAAGCGAAAGGTTGGAGAGTGGAGGATGAGTCGGACGAACGAACAGCGGAGAGTGAGGTGACTACAGTACTCGCAGGAGGCTCGCCGGCCAGCCAGCCAGTCACTCACTCCTGGTCGCCCACTGGTGGGTTTCGTACTGTACGGGGAGGTATCCCCAGGTGCGAGCCGCAGTGTTGGGGTACTTTGGCCTGGAGTCACCAGACACACGGTGGAAAGGTACCGTACCTGCTCTACCTTGCCTGGAGCGGCTAGCCCCAGGCTTCGTCAGGTAACACGGGTATGGGTATGATGGGCAGCAAGGAGACCGCAGGTTGGACTGCAACAAACGGCGAACAGGCTGCTGTGTGGATATGCATGTGGATATAGCCAGGTGGTCCACGGGCCCAAGATGCCAGGCAGGCCACCTTGGTCCTGAGGGAGCAATAAGGCTCTCGTCCTCGCCCAGGGAGATATTCCACCCAGGCAGCCTCGCTCAGTCCCAGCTATGATGCAGTGCCTGCCTAACCTATATGTGCAACTACGTAGGTCTCCGTCCATACAGGCCAGGCAGAATGGCAATACACCACAGTACGGATTCATCTGCATGTGCATGTGCATATGCCACTAGGTAGGCATGTTGGCCTCACCAACCACCCGGTGGGCTGCTCACCCCGGCCCGAACTGGTGATTATATGTGGACATTGAATTCGATGCTTCGTTACTCACCCGGCGTATCTGTCTGCCTTTCTGTTCGGCTCGTCAACTGAACGCAGCAGCATTCGGTAGTAAGTCAGACGGCCCAAAACGATGAGAATTTTGGGTGCTCATGAACATCCACATGATGCTAAATGGCGCTTGTTTCAATGCTGCTGTTGAGTAAGGCACGGGTCTTGCAGGAGCTGTCTGTCCCGTATCGGCAGGGGGCGGGATGGGATGGGAAAGGCAACCAACCAGGCATGCTGGGCACGGGGACTTGCGGGCGCCTCCAAAAGCTGGGGCCGCGGATGCACAAGTGGTGGGTCCTGGGCTGAACTGGGACTGCCTGCCTGCCCTGTAACCAACCTCAAGCTGCCGGAGGCTGGCTACAGCGGAGCACAGACCACTGACAGCTAGCTCTCGTTGGTACCTACGTACCTAGGTACCTTCTGTCCAGGCGGTGGTGGGTCTGGACGGGCTGGATGAGTCAGCAATCGAGTGTGCGGCCGCAGACGAGCTGGCGTTGACGTTCGCGTGCCTGGAGACAGCCAGAGCTAGGAACGACTTCCATCAGCTTCGCACCTCCCCGACAACCCCCAAAACAGCAACCTACCTCTACGCATCGCCGTCCCAGAACCACCTCTCTCCTGGTACTATCAACATCGCACTGTCCCCTCCTTCTGTCATTCGCAAACCCATCCCACTACACATCCAGACCCGACAAGATGGGTGACGTCCTGGTAGAAAACCCGGCCAGCCTTGCATCCATCAAGAAGCCGGCGCCGTCGACGATACCGGCCATCGATAACTTCGAGGGGATCGCCACAGATACCGGTGATGACTATGCAGATCTGAAGAAGCTGCAACGGCAGCTGGAGTATATCCAGCTGCAGGAGGAGTACATCAAGGATGAGCAGCGCAGCCTGAAGCGGGAGCTCGTCCGCGCCCAGGAGGAGATTAAGAGGATCCAGAGTGTGCCCCTGGTCATCGGCCAGTTCATGGAGGCCATTGACCAGAAGTGAGTTGCCCCATCGCGCTGCCTGACACGCACGAGATGCACGCCTACCCGCCTGCGGCTTGCTAACACGATATCGCCACAGCACCGGCATAGTCCAATCGTCCACCGGCTCTAACTACGTCGTGCGCATCCTCTCCACCCTCGACCGCGAGCTCCTCAAGCCCTCGTCATCGGTCGCGCTACACAGGCACTCCAATGCCCTCGTTGACATCCTGCCGCCCGAGGCCGACTCCTCCATCGCCATGCTCGGCGCGGACGAGAAGCCCGATGTGACCTACGCAGACGTCGGTGGTCTGGACATGCAGAAGCAGGAGATCCGCGAGGCCGTGGAGCTGCCCCTGACGCACTTCGACCTGTACAGGCAGATTGGTATCGACCCCCCGCGTGGTGTGTTGCTGTACGGCCCGCCCGGCACAGGAAAGACCATGTTGGTGAAGGCGGTGGCGAATAGCACAACTGCCAACTTCATCCGAGTTGTAGGGTCCGAGTTCGTGCAGAAGTACCTGGGTGAGGGCCCCCGAATGGTTCGAGACGTGTTCCGGATGGCGAGAGAGAATTCGCCCGCCATCATCTTCATCGACGAGATCGACGCCATCGCCACGAAGCGATTCGACGCCCAGACCGGTGCCGACCGTGAGGTGCAGCGTATCCTGCTCGAGCTGCTGAACCAGATGGATGGTTTCGACCAGACCGCCAACGTCAAGGTCATCATGGCGACGAACCGTGCCGACACGCTCGACCCTGCACTGTTGCGACCTGGACGTCTGGACCGAAAGATTGAGTTCCCGTCGCTGCGGGATCGCCGGGAGAGGCGGCTGATCTTTACGACCATCGCCTCCAAGATGAGTCTTGCGCCCGAGGTGGACCTTGACTCGTTGATCGTGCGCAATGACCCCTTGAGTGGCGCCATCATTGCGGCCATCATGCAGGAGGCAGGCCTACGGGCTGTGAGGAAGAACAGGTACAACATCATCCAGAGCGACCTAGACGACGCGTACTCGAGCCAGGTCAAGGGCACGAGTGACGAGAACAAGTTCGAATTCTACAAATAAGCGAATAGTCGCCGGAGCATTGGGAGTCCCTCGGACGGAAGGGCAACTTGGTGCATTGCAATGGATGACGACGGAATAGATGGCGAACAGGAGACGTCAAAGGATAGGGCCCGCGATGAGACATATCAATACGGCGTCTTCTCCCAAATGTACAACATGACGATATTATTTGACACCTCTGCTCTGGGCTCCAGGCCTCAACTTCCGTTGAATATTGTCGGTGAGAACATGTCAAACATATTCGCAGGTATTGTCAGTCCTTAAAGCGGAGCCAGGCATAATTACTCACACCGTTTATCTCCCAATACTTGTGATAAGCCCATGTCATGGTAACTCCCCGTACATTCCATCTTCCCTCTGTACAACTCCAGATGACACTCTGACCTCTCTGACCCGTCCTTCTCGATCCAACTCAAATCCTCGGTATTGGTTTCTCGGTAGCCGTTCACGCGGCCGCCTGCCCCCAAATGTCACCCGTCTCCGTGCCGTCCGCCACAGAGCGCACATATCCCGCTTTCTTCCACTCTGGCTAGACAGCCACCAGCGATGTCATCACCCCATCCCCGAGGCTCAGCGCGGACGACGTCAAGTACTTCAACATCGCTCGAGCCGACGTGCTTGTTGTACCTGACGACGGGGGCTGGGCGGCCCGGGGGGGGGGGTGAAAGGTGAAAAGGTGACAATACGCAAGGTTATCCGGCTCACTGGTGGCCCCATGGCAATTTCTGCAGTAGTACGGTCGTGTTTGGCGGCTCGGACCTCCGATTCTGGGGAACAGCAAGCTCGCCCGGTAGGCTTGGATCTTGATCATGACTGGGGTGGCAGAGGTGATGAGAGAGGCAGATAGATAAACCACTGAGACATATCTCCGGGCCTTGGAACCCTGAAGTGATGGTGGAGCGTGGCTGCCACGTCTATATCACAGGTCTGTATGAAGATGCTTCTGAGGGGGTTTAGTGCAAATCGACTCTCCTGCCTGTGTTGGGTTGCAATGAATAGTACGCACTTTGGCCCCAACATGTGTCACATGGCGGCTCTTTTCTTCCTCTCGTCTATCCCTTGCGACCTCGAACGTAGCACCTAGGTTGGGGCGTCTGACTTTTTCTTCGGGAACACTGAAGCATACAACACACCGGCCCGCCGTCTGTCCCCGTCCGCCGACGGAACTGGGGAGAATAGTACAGACAGCAGCCGGGACCGTCCCTCTTGGTCCAAGGGGCGGAAATAGCTGGGCGGGGTGGGTGAAGGCAAGATAGGGCCGTGGCGGGGCATGAAGGAAGGCTGGCTAGAGGGACATAGAAGGCGGACGGCTGTGTAGGCATGGAGTAGGCAGACAGGCAGACAGGCACGAGAAGACATTATTGCACACAAGGACGCCGTGTCGTGGGTGAAATGATGGTGGAATGATATAATACAGACGCCACAAGCCGCTTCTCCTCCCTAAGTCGACAGGCTATAATTACCAACATCAGAAGCAATAATAGTAACACCTACTACCTAGTAGTATTCAGATAGTACAATTCCATCGAACCCCGTGTATTTTATCGGCTGCCCGTTGTGGGTATCTCTCCTGTCCCTGTCCTGGGTCCCAGGTTCTTGTTAGTCCTCTCCCGTCTAGAAGTTTTTGGTATATCCTCCAATTGCATCCATTCCCATCTTTGTCAAGCCCCGAGAGAGGCAAAAGAAGGAAGAAAATCAAACAAGCGAACGCCTCGCTTTGCGCCTCGAAACAAAATTCAAAGTCTCCCAAGTACTTCGCTGGGGCTCCCTTTTCATGGGGCAAAGGGAGCGAGAGCAGTTTCCATCTCTTTCGCAGTAATCCCGCCGTATCGTACAACAAATATTCGACACACCATCGTACATGTCCCAGCCACATTTCTTACAGGCACGCCCAGAGCCAGCCAGCAATCAAGAGCTCAGCACGACACCCAGCTCCAGCAGGAGCCTCACGAACCGCGAGTGTAGCTCGATGAAGAAGTCCGGCAGGCCTACCAGCTCAGCCAGACCGCGCGCCTTGAGGCTCACACCGCTGGGGCCGTACCCGCCGCCCATGCGGCGCGACAGCCCGCCCCCCATGCCGCCGGAGAGGAAGCCGCTGCCCGTCATATTGCCACTGCCGGCGTCATCACCCTGGCTCTGACTTTGCTGCTGCTGTTGATGAGCCGACATACCACCGTACATGCCGCCTGCCGATAGCGGGCTGCTCGCGGCGCTCGTGTCATTGGCGTAGCGCTCCGCCTCCGCTTCGGCCAGGCCCTGGATCCAGGCGGCTAGCTCGCGAAAGGCGTTGGAGATGAAGGTGAAGGTCTTCATGGCCAGGCGCTCGCGGTGCGTCGACAGGGCCAGGAAGGCGTAGACGCGCTTATGGCCCCGCGCGTGTACGTCTGGGATCCGGAAGATGTACGCCGTTGTGTAGCCCGCGCCTGGGTCGCCAAAGAAGATGGGCCCGCCCGAGGCGGCAGCGCCGGGGCTGTGGGTCGTCACGAAGCCTGGAGTCGAGGGCGACGCGGTCGGGGTGTTGCCCGTGTTCATCGCCGTGCCCCGCGGCAGAGTCTCGAAGGAGAGCGTCCGGATGCAGGAGGCACGGACTATGGAGAAGGATGACGGGACCACGGGCTCGTGGGTCGATGTGTAGTCCAGGTAGTGGGTGTGGCCGTTCGCCGGCGAGGAAGAGCTCGCGCTCGATCGGGACGTAATTGAGGTGACGGTGCCTGTCCTCCGGTGGGTCGGTCTCCGGGGTGGCACCTCTTCGTCATCGGAGACTGTGGAGGTGGAGTTCGGTGGAGAGGCGTCTCCCGGGACGCCGCTGCCGTACACCCTGGCGTAGGGAGCCCGAGTGCGCAGCGTTGGTCCAGCATCCGCGTCCCCGTCTTTCGATCGGCTCTCCTGCCGCTTGGGCAGGGTGAGTGCGCAGTTGTCGCATGGGCCGGCCCGGCGCATGACTGTCTCGTCATATGTCCTCCTGTAACTCGACTCACGGCGGGTATGCGATGCTCCCGGTTGTGGGGAATCTGACGTGTACCGGGGGCTGACGGGCGGCGTATCCACAGCGGAGGCGGAGGCGATCTGGGTCGCGCGGCGGAGGGCAGAGCGGTTGGCAGGTGGGTCTTGCTCGGAGGCGGGCGTGGAGGAGCTGCGTTTGCCGTCGAGGTCGAGCCGCCTCAGGGCCTCGGTGATGGCCACGCCAGAGTGAATGGTGGAGGTTGGTGTGCTGGCGCTCGAGTGTGGCCGGTCGCTGCCGGCGTAGGGCGCCTCGTCATAGCATGCGCTGCACGGGACGGGCAGGCCCTCGGTGACCATCAGCGGAGTGGGGCCGTGGACATCACAGTAGTGCGCCAGACATAACTGGACACCGGATATTAATATCATGTTGGTCGTCTAGCCCGACTTGCGAACCATGCCGGAAGCAACAAGAGAGAAAGAGACGACGAGGAAGGAATGACTGAGTCGAGCAAGACGCTAGAGAGTGCGAGCAGAGAAGCAAAGCACAGGATGTTCGGTATTTAAGAGGAGGGACGGGGTGTAATGCGATGTGGTGTGGTGTGGAGTTTGGTAATCAAGGCAAAAGGGGGCGCAAGAGGCCAGGCAGATAGCTGATCGATGGATGGACGGTAAGGTTTGCAGGCCGTCTTGTTATTCGCACGGGAATATGGAAGAGAAACTCCGGAATAATTTCCATGACCACGGCGACGCAGCTAGATGGAGGCCCACGTCATGGGAGGAGCGAGGTAATAGGACAGGTTCCGTATGTCAGAACCCATGTGTCTCACTGCGCATTCCAGTGATGCCGGCTCGTGGGAGACGGGTTGAGCTGGTTGCCCGGGCGGGCGTTGACGCAGGTGATGGAGGGCGAGGCGATGCGAGGCGGTGAGGCGGTCAAGGAACAGATGCAGGGTGGGTACGTAGCAGGCAGAAGGAACAGAGAAGAGAAAAAGAAAAGCAGTAGAAGCAGTGGAAGCGTGGGATGACAAGCAGGGTAGGGATGATGAATGGGTGCGGGTTTGGGGGTCACACCAAGGGCGCCTCGTCCGGATCCCAGGGGGGGGAGGTGAGAGGTGGGAGGTGAGAGCTGCAGCGACGTGCAGGTGCGCAAGGTGTGCAGAGAGAATGGTGTGTAGGACGACGCCGGCTACAGGCTGTCGAGACGGGACCGATCCAACTTTGGGATTGTCGGGTCGCCTGGGATGAGGGTGTAGGATGTTGTTTCCCCCCCTGCTTGTTTGATACCAATCTGGGACTTTTGTTTTGACTTGCACGTTCCACACCCTTGAAGGGGCGCCCGGGGAAAGATGGGAGGGGGACAATAAAATACCCCAGCTCATGCGCTGCGGGCCAACCTGCTGGGCATCAAAGTACCCCAGCAAAAAGGGAGGAAGGAAGCGTGGTTGGCCTTGCATTGCGTGTTGCGTGTGCGTCTGCATTTACATTCCATGTGGTCGAAGAGAAGGACCGAGCCAACAGAAGCGAGCGGACGGATATGCATCGACTGGATCCGGGGACAAGGCGTGGAGGGGGAAAAGAAAGGCCAGAAGAAAAAAAGGAGATGAGGATGTTACTTACGATCGACGTCATGACGGCGCCTCTCTATCTTATCGGCGAGCGGATGTATGTTCCTCGGTAGGCAGGTATGTAGGATGTATGTAGGTAGGGTGTACGTATGGCACGTCCCGTCCTTGAAAGTGTGTACCGCACCGCACCGTACCGTGCCGTGCTGTGCTGGGCCGCTCTGTACTGTCTCGTATCGTACCGTAGGATCCCAGCCTTGCGTGCCCCCAAGCTCGGGTCCTTGCAATGCCTGCCAGCGTGGGAAAATGCAACTTCGACCTGGGCTAGGCCAGGCTGCGCCTTCTGTTCTGGTCGACTGAGTGTTGGCAACCTGGGTCGGGGAATGTATATATGTACAGTATATGCACACTCAAGCCCTCCCTATGCACCTGGAATTGCTGTCGCCAGAAAATGAAAACCTGACAGATATCAAGACAGACGGGCAGACAGATAGACAAACAGACAGACAGACAGAAAGGATCGGCCGTCACCTGTCGAGGTCGAGACCAAGGGCCAAGGAACCGGGGACCACAGACTGGGCCCTGGGTAGGGCAGGTGCAGGGCGCAGAGTTGCCGAGTGCAGGCTCAGGCGCAGGCGCAAAAGCAACAGGCAAGCTGCAGCCGTCCAAGTCGGAGTGCGGGTTTGATTGTTAGGGAAAATGGGCTGTGCGCCCCAGTTACCCAATGTTCGGTCGTGCTAGAGTGTGGCAGCTGCAGTAGCCCGGATCTGGCGGCCACTTGATTGGCAGGGTGTGATGCCGTGCTGCTGTTGCTGCACGCGCCCCCCTTGGTTCTGCGGAGAGTGGGATGGAGGGATGGGGAAGGAGGAGGTGGAGGGGAGGGTGGGAGAGTCGGTCGGTCGAGTCCGAGATATGCAGGTAGATAAGATAGGTGGCTAGATGGGACGGCTGGGTGAATGAACGGATGGATGGATGGACGGATGGATGGACCAGAGAGTGATATCCTAATGATCCTTTGGGGGTCCTTGGAACCCTCAAGAGCCGCGCCCGGTAAAACCGGAGGGATGATGCCACAAACTAGGCCCCGTGGGCTGACCGGTTCGGTGACGACGGGAAGGACAGCCGATCCGCGTGCACACACGCGCACACAGGCTCTCTTTTCTCACACACTCACACACACACCCAGAGCGAGGTCGGCCGGGTGGGTGGTGGGGGCGGTTTCGTTAGGGAAGGCAGTCGTGAGGCCTGGCGGGTGAGAGCGTGGGATGGTAGTGGGATGGTATGGTATGGTATGGGAGATGTGGGAGGGGAGGCAACGGAGGAGGATGGGGAGGGAACTGGCTTGTGATTTCTTATTAATGGCGACGGCCCTCCTTCTCGAGTCCAGTCCGGCACCAGCACCCGCACCAGCGAAACAACCACCCGCAGCGGGCAGCGTACGCCGGGCGACACTTCCCAAGCTGCCGCAGAATAATTCAGACGGGGAGGGTCCCCGGTGTTGAAAGTCGTCGAGCGGCCAGTTGGGCATCCATGAACCGAAATAGATATATGACACTGCTCCGATAGTTCTGTTCGCCGATGTCAATGTCGAGGGATGTCGTTGCGCAGGTGAGGCAAGAAAAAAGAAAGAAAGATACGCCAGGCTGAAAGAGCGTTCAGATCGGTGTTTGGGCCACGGCTGACGAGGCTAGGATGTGTTCCAGATCCAGTCCAGGCACGTCGATATCAGAAATCCTGTTGGCAAAAATAAAATAAAAAAGAAAGTCAGGGCGGCGGCCTTTGCTGTGCTGTGGTCCACCAGGTCAGTTCGGAGCAGAGATGAGCTTCGAACCTCGCACGACGAGATCTGCCAGGGGTGGGGGCAGGATTGTAATCGCGTGGTCGGGCAGGCGCACTCGGCTGCTGGGCTTCCTTGGATTGGGCCGTGTCGAGGCACGAGCGACGTCTCCCTCGTCTTATATACTCTTGTGATTTGTGACAGATCGGATGGGGACGAAGAACCACCCAGGCCTCGGTAGGGGAGGGTAAAGACGAAAATGCAAATGAAGTAAACGCGGGACGGAGAGACAAGTGACTGCCCCAGAAAAAAAAATCCCAGAGATCCTCGCCTGCACCAGGCTTGATCGTCTGTTATGGACTAGGTTGAGGTCGTCTCCACTTGGTGTCCAGGTCGGCAGTGTCCCTCGTGGGGATGGGACGGGTTAGGCCCCTTCTCTCTCTACGGCAGCCCCCCCCCTGTCCAGGACCTCCGCAATGCTAGGTTTGACACCAGTCCCAAATTCCAGTTCGACGCTCTCGTCGTTGGGAAAATGGGTGGTATTCGCGTGCGGAGTCCCACCCACTCGCTCCTCGGTCGAGTGCTGCTGCTGCTGCTGCTGATGATGATGATGAGGGTCCCGAGTAAGTGACACCCTGCAGGTCACATGAAGGGAGGTACTACAGGTACGGTCTATGTATAATTCGCAAGCTTAATATCGGCCTGCAGGCTGACCGTTGGCCGTTGATGGGAGCTCTGGCTGGGCCCTTGGGTTGGATCCCGGGCTGGGGATCTCGCATTGTTTGACCCACTCGCCTCGCTTGCTCTTTGCCTGCCCTCGATCTCCCGGCGCCGAGCCCTTTTTACTTTCAGATGCCAGAAACGGGCGTTTATGTGCGTGTGCCGTGACGGTGCTAGGCGTCTTGTGGGAAAGTCTAATGATGACTCTCTGGGGTGTGACGCGCATCTTGGAGGGGTTTCCTATGGTGTACCGCCTGGGAGGGTGAAGGCAAAGATGCCGTGTCACCGCGTCGATGGTTGCAAATGGTCACCCTTCGGGTGGGCCTGAGTAAGCTGAGCAGTGTGACCTGACCCTGTGTTGAGTGTATGCCTGCGGGACGGACGCAGAGCAACCTTCTGATACTGATTAGACTTTCCGCCGCGGGAGATCGTGAGGCTCCGTGGGAATCTCTTGAGACTGTTTGGACCCGTGATATTCCCTCTACGAGTTACAGAGTGTCGACGGCCCAACTCTATCTTGTGGCACGCCGGCAGGAGGAGGTGGGGGAGGAGGGGCTGATGTAGTAGAGGAAACAAGCGGGCGGATCTGTTGGCACGGAATAGACCCAAAGCATAATAGATTTGGGGCCGACGACAGGTATGGGATTGGGTGGTGGTGTAGTCTTCGACTTGCTTTTTCGCATCCATGTGAAAGAGTCGGCGGCGGCTTCGGATAAGCCCTGCCCAGAGTACGTACAAACCTGTAAGTCTAGACTAATCAATAGACTAGTACGAACTCCACAGACTGACTACATCTAAAACATGGTACCACTGAAACGGTGGTAGCCAGCCACTGGAGACCTTGCAAATGCTGCGAGCACAAGCCGGCCATCAGTGTGCCGTGGTCATGTCCCGGCCGGTGGGGTGGGCCACGGTTGAGAAGCCAGCTCTCCTCAGACCTCCAGACGGTGGGTCTGCTTTGGTAAACTAATGGAGCACGAGGCAGGCCGCCGTGGAAAACTTCTAGAACACCACGAGCACAGCAAAAAAAAGAACCGGGGCTCGGGTCAGAGTGTCACGAATCGCCTTGCAGGGAAGTCAGCAAAGGGCCCCGCCCACGCCAGACAGGGCAGGGGTGCGGCGTGGTTCCAGGTTCAGTGGCCCTTTAGCCAAACGGCAGATCTCTGTGAGATTGTCGGTGGGATTTCGAGCAGGGGGGAGGGCAAAAAAGGTGGGACACGGGTTTACATTACGGTACCAACGCAGCGCGCGAGCCAGCCAACCAGGGCCCTCGGCACGGCGAACAAGAGGCAAAGACAAGCAAGGGCACATGCTGACATGCGCCGCGGCTGGTTCGGCGGGTGTGGGTTTCTTCACGGAGGATGACGCTTCTGGGGCGGGCGGAAATTGGAACTGTGGCAGGATAATAGCCTGGACGGGGTGAAGCAGGTCCCTGGCGCTGGCGCATTATTATTCTGTCGCCGTTGATAGACCGAGCCTGTGAACCTGAGACGAACCCTGCTGGCAGCCAAGCAAAGGGAGCTAGCTGCTAGCGGAAGCAGAAGCGGGAGCGCAAGCAGACGAAGACGAGAACGAGGACGTGAAGAGGGCACTTCTGAGGTTGAGAATGTGTGTGGAGGGAAATTTGCCGGCACCCGGTCCAGCCACGCATGTGTCAAGCCGGAGGATGGCCGGCGAGGCTTGTTTCTCAACCACCGCTGATCCAAGCGCCCCTCTTCCCTTCTCTCGCTGTTATGTCCGGCGGCCACCATGGAGTTCCAGTCGGTCCTAATATGTGCGGTAGGACCATGACCTAGCCTTAGGATGAAAAGACTGCTCACGGATGGCGTGGTTGTGAGGGCGGAGGCGGGTGATTGGCGGCGGAAAGCCGGGTGCTAAAAGACAGACAGCCTCGCCGTCCGAGCTTTGCGCTGTCATCGTGGGTCTCCGCGGGCGACATACGGCAGGGGTGAGGCCCGCTGGCGACACCACATGTCGTGATGGGTGCCGTGGTGTTGACGATCAGCGGAAGCCCCGGTCTGGAGTATCTTTCTGGCAGGGCTTAGGATAAAGCCAATTTCCAGGCTTGTTCGGCTCAATTACGCGCCTTCAACCAGATACCGGGCATCAGACAGAGACAGACAGCCTCGGATTGTCACGTCAAGCTGCTGCCGCGTACTCAGACCCAAACCCAAACCCGACATCCGAGAACCCATGGTCTGCACCCCTCCGCCGAGAGACATCCCGAGACGGACCCCCTTTACCATGGTTCATGCCGTCGCATCACACCTGTCACTGCCGGAAACGACTTCGCGCCGTTTCCTCACTTTCTCTTCAGCAGCCAGGGGATTAGATGGAAAGAAGGCCAATTCCGTGACGGGCGGCGGCTGCTACCGAAGCTGAACCTTGAGCCCCTGGACGTCTGACCCTTCCGGCCTCGACCCATTGGGTTCCTTCCCACGGGTCCCGGTGCACCGTGAAGAAGATGCGTCGTCAGCGCGAGGGCGGACTTCTGTCCAATTGACAGGGGCGGGAATGTGATCCGAGCTGGACACCTCGGAAACTCAATCCGGCTTGTGAAAGCGTGAATTGGCTTTTCCGGCGCACGCACACGCGCGCACGCGAGATAAGGGGCTTGACTCGGTTTTTCCATGAAACCAAGTCAAGGACCCCAAAAGGGCCTCAGATGGACGACGGCTGAGCTGGAAAGTGAGCTGGGCTGGGGCGGGCTGAGCTGGGCTGGGGGCGCTCTGGCGGGTTCAATTAATTGAGGCTGCTGCAGGCGATGCTTTCTCGGTGTCATGAGTGAGACATGGGGCCCGACTCAGGACAGGGACGGTAACACTACATACGGCCAGGTCGGGCATCGTCAGGCGCGAACACGGGTGGACTGTCATGCTGTCGCTGATCGTCATCCCCAGCGCCCCGGAAGTGACAGAAAATGGTGGATTGATTGCAGACCAGCAATTGCGGGTGCCTGGCATTGAAGGAATACCCGGGCCCTGGTCGCGAATGTCTGTGCTTCGATCTGCACCTGCACATGCAGAGAGAGGGTCGGCAGTGGAACAAACCACACGAGCCCTCTTTGGTTTTTTTTGGTCTGTTTGATTATTGCGTACCCCGTCCTTACTGTAACATGCCCACATTGCCCACATGCCCTGCGACATTGTCGGGTCGCACGCAACAGCTCGCGTGGTCGCCATGTGGTCTTTGTGGCCCAGTGCAACGGGTGGGTTTTGCATGTAATTAACATCACGGAGGCCAATATCATCCCACCGCTCGCCGTCGCCGTGTCCAGCCAGACCCCGGGTAAAGAGGGAGCAAGGGACGACAGGGGCAAGAGAAAAAAGAAACCAGAAAGGGAAGGGCAAGGGATCATTATGCCTGTGCTCCTCACCGACAGGCGCCCCGGTCAAGAGCATCGAGCATATTGGGCGTGCCCGGTGAGCACGAATCAGGCAATGATGGGCGGTGTCGAGGTGTTTCGCTTCCCTCGTCGATGTCCTCGGCTCAGCTCAACTTCTTTCCTCGTTCCTGCCCGAGGTAATGCAGTGCAATGCAATGCAGGGGGAGTGCAATGCAAGGCCCAAGGGCAGGCTCCTGATTCGGGAATTGAATTCCTGCACTGACCGCCTTCGAGACGGGCATGGCAGCATCTCGCGCCTCGCACCTGCCTGGTCAGCTTTCGAACTCAGTGCCTTCCTGCTGCTGCTCGACGTCACACCCGGCACAGGCAAGCGAATGCAGGACCGCCAACCACCCCTGACAGCCTTGGGAAGTGCATGCAGGTGCTTGGGACCGCAATCAAACCTTCCGACGTTGCTTTTGTCAATCAGGCTGGTACACCGCAGGATAATGACGATAGCCCTCGCACGCGAGTCGGCGGACAACCACCACCGGCAACCAGCAGGAGTCGACGGCACTTCCCTCTTGTCCTGTCTGGAATGCCTGCCTATACGGTACCGGAGAAGTCGACATAGCCGCCGGTCCTGCTACTAGTGCGCCGACTTCTCTCAATTTCCTCATCTCTCGACATTTTAGCCACCGCGGTCCGTCGGTTCCTAATCTGATTACCGTGAGACACCAATTCAGTATTCCTCCTCCGTCACTTCACAAAATCCAACTTCAGACGACGCCCGCATCATAACCCGGGCCTACGAGGCCTCGGATCCGCGCTCCTGTCAAGCGGCCATCCTGGTCGAACTTATTTTTCCCTCTCCTATCCTGTTTTTCTTTCTTTTTTTAATTTATTCTATTGGGCTGGAAGCGAACCGCACGCTCGGGCTGGGTTCGGTTGTGAAACCACACCGCGTCTTGATTGTCACTAACACATCTGCCTGCCAGACTCTCGACTTCTTCAGACGAACCAGGGTTATGCGAGGCAACCATTTGTCTCTGTGTCAGCTTACTTCCCATTGGTACCCAAGACAAGGGTCGTCCTTCTCGATTTCGGCTCCGAAACCTCATCTCGATTCCGGTGGTGACTGCCCCCAGCTCGGCTGAATGCTTCCAGCTCAAGTGACACGGTTGTAGATCAAATGTTTGTCGCACATGCACATTCCGTTTAGGTGTGCTGCTGGGCATCAGGCTGCGCGGGGAGTTTGCCTGGGCTCAACACCACACGATGTGCACAATTCGTGGTTGTATTTTGAGTCTCAATATCTTGGTACAGCCTCATGGTATGATCGCATAACTGGCGCCTCAGAGTATGGGGACAGCGAACATAATGAGGAGTAGTGTTTATACAATTAGAGGAGACGAGATTTCCCTCCCACCGAAACATGTGCTGAGGTGGTAGCGGTCTTTTTGCCCTTCTCGTGCGTGCAATCATTTCTCAACCATGGCTGACCGGTTCATGTGCCACATATCAATCACATCCTCTTCGGCCTTTGCGTACTCAACACCCTCAAACTGGGGCTTAAGCGCATCCCGGCTCCTCAGGACCTCCCTCGCCACGTCTTGCCACCCAAAGGATGCCCCCGGAGACACGGTCTGCTCCTTGAGGCCCTCGGGCGCGCTCTCGACCACGACATCACACAGCCTCCCGCCCTCTTTCCTCACCACACCGTCGACAATGACCACTTCAACGTCCCGGATACTCGAGTGAAGCACAACGGCAGCGACAGGGTCTTCCTGCGCCGCGGCCGCCATGCCGGGGCTCAGCCCGTCGAACACGACAACGTCAGCCTTGAAGCCCACGGCCAGCCGCCCAATGCTCCCCGCCATGCCCACCGCCCTTGCGCCGCACACAGTCCCGAGGTTGAACACGTCCGCGGCCGTCCCCTCCACGCGCCGCACCCACTTGCCCTCCCGCCCGACCTCCTCCGCCCTCCCGAGCCGCCGCGCCTGCAGCGCCAGCGTCATCTGCGTCGGCATGTAGCTCGTGCCCCAGGTGTGGCAGTCGACGCCAAGGCTCCCCACGCGCCCCGCATACACGTCCCTATACAGTGCCACGGGGTCCATACCCATCTGCATCTCCGTGTTGGGCGTGCTCGACACGGACGAGCCTGCGGCTGCGAGTACAGCCACGTCCTCGGCCGCCAGCCCGGGGGCGTGGCTGAGGAGTACATCCGGCCCCAAAAGCCCCGCGCCACCCAGGATCGACACCGCCGGGGGCCGGCCGCCGAATGCGGGACCGCCCTGCGCGTGGGTGGTGATCAGCTGCGCGCGGTTCGCCCCGTCCCCGCCGCGCAGTCTTGCGTAGAGGGTCTGCAGCGTCGCCGGGGGCATGTAGATGTTATCCTGTGCGAAGCCGAGGGTCACGCGGCCGTTGCCGTGGGGCGTGGACGGGGACGCCAGGGCCGCGAAGGCGTCGAGGGCCTCTGGTGAGGGGACGGGCTCCTCCTCTAGCTTTAGTGGCGAGAAGGAGGATATGCGCCGCGGCGGTGAGTAGCAGTAGACCGTGCGCAGCCCCGAAGTGCTGAGGGCCTGGATTGCGGTTTTGGCTGTGTTGATGTGTTAGCATCTCGATATATTCTTTCATGAGTTATGTATATGTGTAACGAAGCACGGGGCAGCAGAGCGAGGCATCATCTCACGGTAGTCGGGCCCCAGGTTGAGGTGGGAGTGGTCGACGACAGTGGTGGTGCCGGCGTCGACCGACTCCATGGCGCCGGCGAGCTGGCCCCAGAAGAGGTCGCGCGGCGCGTAGAAGGTGCCCGAGTAGCAGCCCGCGGGCATGTACTCGACCAGCGTGTGGTTGGGGTGCCGGCCCTTGAGCTGCGACTGCCACAGGTGCGCGTGCGTCGACACGAAGCCCGGTGAGACGATCTTGGACGCGCAGTCGATCACTCTGGTCGATGCCGCCGGGGTGATGCCGGCCTCGATCCTGGCGATCCTGTCCCCCTCGATGAGGAGGTCCGCCTGCGTCGGCACGACGTTGTCGTCGCCGTCGTGGATCAGGAGGGTCCCGCCCTTGAGGAGGATCGATTGGGATGCCATTGTCGCAGTCGTGGAGTGTTAGATGTGGCTGTATATGCAATCATCACCCAGTGACCGAGATCAGAGGTGCGCGGGGCGATAGCTTTCGTTGTGGTCATCTTCGATTTTATATGACTGCCCATTATTATTCTGGGCCCCTGCGATGCACATGGGGATAAGCTACCAGTAACCCGAGTGATGCGGTAGCCGCTGGAACTGGATCATAAGTCCGTATATCTCCAATCCCCACGTGCCCCGCGACGGATGGACAGTCGGTGCAATTGTTCATGTTCTCGACCATCGGCAGTATCATGCAAGCTCGGACATGTCGGATTTCGGCGGCCATAGCTTACCCCAGCCCAGAGCTATGACGGATCCTGAGAGTGAAGGCCGGCATATCGCAGGGATCACGAAGCTAATTAGCACAGTGTTCTGGGTAAGACGACCCAGGTATAACGTGAGAAGGTTAATTAAGGAAAGATCCGCTAGGTAATACTCTACATTACATGCGGAATCCCACCACCTTACGGGAACGCCAATGCCCAGCCCAAGCCAAGCCACACACACGAGCCGGAGACGACTTACAAATCAGCCATGCCCGCCCTAGCCTCCACCGGAACCGCGAAGTCGCGAGAACGGGGTTTTTCGCCCCTCGGACACGGAAAACGAGATCTGCGTGAGTTGGTGAGGAGGGGGCATAGAACGGGTCTATGTCCGCAGGCGTATGTATTTCAACGGACATACAATCATACTGCCAATTCAAGCAATAATAGAAAAAGGAAAGGTAAGTCACGGACAGACATATCTAGGTGAGAGTTGGCTTCAAAATTCAAAACCTCACAAGAAAGGACATCGTCGACTCAAAAGGGACGTACTGCCCGCCTGCCACAGTAGTCAGACGAGTGAGTGATGATGGATTTGAGGTAGATCGCATTAAGTCAGGTAGTCCGGAAGAGGAGTGACTGCCTCATTTCCCTGAGAGGAATGTCAAAGTTATATATATGCATGTGGTATATGAGTTTGCCACCGTCGCTTTAAAAAAGAATATGCTATCCTCCTCCCTTTCCCCGTCCCTGATCTGATATCGAAGAAAAATGAACCATGGGACAATGCAATGCTGTATGACTGTAGTCGAGAACAAGAAACAGGAAGGAGACAGACAAGGACAACAAAATGCTATGCTCGAATAACGATCCATCGAACGGCGGCCCCCTTTGGAGATGAAACCCATGATGAGCGCGCTCAAGGCACAGTAAACCCAAGGGACAAACAAAATTCTGCCGACGCCTCCTGTTCCACCCTGAAATGCAGTATCTCATGACATGGCCGGATCCTCAACATCCCGGAGCTCCCGGGAGGACCTCTTCCTCTTGTATCCGCCTCTCTCGTCGCCATTATAGGAAACACTCCTCCGCGGCCCCGGGAAGTCAGGCGGTATGGGTATCAAGAAAGAGCTACCTCCTCCCCTGCCGTTTTTCTCGTCACGATTGTTACGTCTCATCTGGCGGTTGTCACCGCTGCCGCTGCCATTGTCAGAAGACCGTCTCCTGCCAAGCTGCCGGGCCCCAAGCCCCTAAGCCTGGTGGCCTCGCTGCTGCTCGACAAAGGGGTCAAACTCCTGGCGCTTCCGTGCCGGCTGCCCGGTATCGCTATCCTCGCCACCGGCGTCAACGGGGCCGTTGATCCGCGGGGGCGGCCCAGCGGACGAGGCCGGCGCGGCGGAGGAGGGGGACCCGGCCGGCCCGTATCTGTCCTCCCAGAGCTTGCGCATGACCTCGTAGATGAACAGGAACTGCGGCTCGGCCTGCACCATGCTACGCCGCTGTTCGCGCAGCTGGTTCACCGTGTGGAAGATGAGGTCGTCGCCCTCCACCTCCGTGGTGGTCGTGTGCTGGTCCTCGATGTCCATCCTGCCGTCTGAGTCGTTGTCGCTCCGATGGTGGCCATGGTTGTCGTCACCTTCCGTGGTGGCGGAGTCGCCCTCGTCCGCCTTTCTATGTCGGAAGTGCGAGGGTGAGTCCCAATGGTCCAGCACGCCGGCGTCCAGCTCGCGCATGAGGTGCTCTAACGCGATGAAAGTCCCGCTCCGTCCTACGCCCGCGCTGCAGTGCACGATGCGGGGGTTTTCGGGGCTGGCATTCTTCTCACGCGACAGGCGCATCAGCGTAAAAAAGCTGTCAATATCCTCGAGGGCTGGGACACCAAAGTCGGGCCACTTCTTGTAGAGGAAGTGCCATACGATGCGCTCTTCATACTCCCCTGACAACTCTTTCCGGTGTGGACTGTTTGATTCCCCGACTTCCGCATTGACGCTCTTATCGTCACTGCCATCTTCGGAGAGATCTTCGTTGTCTGGATCGGCCTTGAGAGGCGATAGCATCTTGACGTCGCCGCTGCCGTCGACTGCAGTAACCGGTGTTGTTAGGTTATCTCTGTTGCCATCGCTGCGAGTCCTTGCGACTTTGCCTGGGCTCTTGTACGATCTTATGATCAATTTTCGTAGTTCTATGGCATCTCCAGCCTCGGTCTCCTCGATTGCCTCGCAGTGTACGCTTGCCCTGAAAGCGTCGCCGAATTCGTCCCTCTCGTTGATCTCCAAGGGCGCGTCGTCGGGACTGCGCGGGAAATAGGGATAGCACTTCTCCATGTTCGCTTCGTGCGTCTCCGTCAACATGACGACCACCGCAGGGCTTTCCAGTTGCTCAACCACCATGCGCCACACGTGGTCGGTGGTATTCCGTTTGGGTCCTTGCATGGCGATGTATCGGTCCGGCCCACCGCCAGCAAGATCCGACAGCCCAACTACCATGGCTTCCTTATTGCTAAGGTCTTGCGCTTGTGGCCGAGAGGCTTGCTGCGGTGTGGTAGAGCTCAGGGTTATTGGCGACGCATTGACGTAGTCCACCTTGCCCGGTGGGACGCGCAGCCTGACGCGATTGTTCTCCCAAGGCTGGATGTTCATATACCTGTCCAGCTTCTTTAGATGATCGCCAGTCACGCGCGCCCACTTGAAGTCTGGAGAGGGGTTCGTCAGGCTCAGCATGATGCGATTGCGCTCCATCCAGACGATCTCCTGGAACTTTGCGACGATTTCCTGCGGCGGCAGGGAGAGGAAGGCGGGCATCTTGGGGGGCTGACCCCTGGCGGAGCCCCCGTTCATGTCTTGTGGTGGCGGGTGCAGGTCACCGCTGCCTCCTCGGACGGTAGGCGAGGTTGTGGGCGTGTCGTCGAGCCCATCGAACGTGTATGTGGCGCCGATAGGCGAACGGGGGAGAGAGCCGGTCGCCGGAGACCGTGCGCGCTTGTGGGAGCGGCTGAAGTCGCGCAGGGAGCGGAAGGGCGACGTCTTCTTCTCTTTGTTGGGGAGGTGCGGGACCTGGAGGGGAGAGTGTGCCGAGACGGGCTCGGGAGTAGTCTTGCCGGAGCTGTGGGCGCCGTCAGTTACTATGGTAGGTCGCGAGGGCGAGGCCTTTCTGCTCTTCCGGTGGAAACCGGACCGCAGGCGGTCCATCGTGAGGGCTGGCCGGCGATGTGACGCTGTCAAGGTTGTGGGAAGTGGCGTCTTTGCGTCTGAGCGGCGGCCGCTGGTGGGTAGGACGGAGTGGAATGCGACTGCCGATGATGGCGCAGCCAGGGCGGACAGGGGAGTCACGATCCAAGGTACAGGTCGAGAAAAGAGCCTGTGTCTCTGCAAAGGAAGATTAAAGTGTGTGAGAAGTATTTGCCGGGGCGCCGGAGGCCAGCGATGGGAGCGCAATTTGCAAGTCTGTAGAATTATCGACAGCACCGGGAGCGAGTGGGCCGGCGGGGACTAGACGGCGTGCGAAGGAGGCCACAAAGGAGTGAATGTGTTGAGAGGCAGAGTGGGTGCTGCAGTGTTGCGCAGCATGCAGGAACAAAGCAAAGGCTCAGCTCGGTCGGTCGGTAGGGGAATTGTTCGAAGGCACAAGTAGTGCGATGGTGCGAGGGGACGATCCGGCTCGAAGCCGAAGCCGAAGCCAACAACGGTGACAAAGCGATTGACTGCCCAGGTTTGCGGGAGAGGCACTCGAGCACGTGTGGCGATGCGAGTCCGAGTGACCTGTCCCAAGCACTTGTTCCAGGAGGGAGGGAGGGGCGAGCCAAGATAGACTACGGGCGAGGCTGAGGAGCAGAGCAGACAAAGGAGTGACCAGGCGGGCTTCTGTTCTTGTTCCCTCGTCGTTTCGTCTTGTCTCGTCTCGGGCAGGCTGGCTATGTGGCTGACATTGTCGCAGGTGAGGTGTGGCCGTCGTGATTGGTGACGTACTGCAACGCAGCGCGGCGCAACCCAACAGGTCTTGTTGGCCACGGAGGGAGCTCGCCGCCTCGCCGCCTCGCCGGGTAGGGTACAAGGTTTTGCGGTCGAAGGGCCCGGAGCCGAACACGACTTGGGTGTGTCAGACAGATGGCGACTTCTGAAGGTCTGGTTCTGCTTCTGGTCTGGTCAGGTCAGGTCCTGTCAGAGCCTGGGAGAGGTTGCAAGGTCAGGCCGTGGTGGCGGAGGAAGGGCGATGTGCCGTGGTCTGCTACCTCAACTTAATTTTCTGAGGCCTGGGGTAGTGAATGTACAAGTAGCTAGCTGGACCACCTGCCGTACCCGGCCGGTACGTAGCTTGCAGGCTTGGGGGGTGCTATCCGTATCCGTGGTCACACCCGCCCGCCTGCCCGCCAGCCCGCCCAGCCCATCCGAGAGGAGATGACCTGCAGCCCGCAGCCCGCCCTGTCCGCCCACCCGCAAGCCCAGGGGAGCTCTGGGAAACCAATGCACCGCACAGCGGCCACAGGTGTGACGTTGTCTGTGGGCCGCCGATCGACAACTGAACAGTGAGTGGGTTTGAGAGTTGCTAAAATAAGCCTAGGCCGGCCCCACACATCGACAACTCATTTGCAGGGTCAGCCCGCAGATTACAGGGGACGCACCTAATGTAGGTATGTGCTGTTGTCAGTCAGTACGAGCAGTATGGACGTGTCTCTGCAGTAGGTGGTGCGCAGACTTCTCATCTCGCAGGCTCATCCGATGGAGACGGATGAACGCCAATAGTCTGCTAGTCTGCTATTGCGATGAGTGAAAGTTTATTACTGAATGATCAGTCGGCTCGGTCGGCTGATCACCTGGGCTCATCACCCGCGTGGCAACATGTTCATCGATGCTACCTACAACGCCCTTGCCCAGCTTTCCTCGGGTTCCGGCAGTCTGGGATTGACATCTGCACCTGCACCTGCATCTGCAACTCCCTCCCAACCTTATTCAGCTGCTGCTGCCGCTGCTGATGCATGGGCCCCGGAAATGGAAACTATCGTTTACTTCTATTACTAGCACTAATAAATGTGCCTAGATCCACGGCCTGATTCTCATGACTCTCGCACTGACTCACCTTGAACCAGCTGTCCATCGATGCAACGAACCAGTCCCAATGCCGTACCAACGTATAGTCTAGGCACTCGATGATTCAAGGACTCGTCCGGTGCCAGCTTGGGACATCCTGTCTTATAACCCCAGATCTGAGACGGCACACATGCTTTCGGCCAGTGTCCGAGTCAAAGGATCACCGCAGGGATATTGCCCTCATGGGTTTCCCTCGCAGCGCCCGTCCCCTTTTGCCGCAAGCTGTGCTGCCTTACCACCCTCCCGGATATGATCCATTTTTTCTTTTCCCTATTTGACACTTTCATCTCGGATTCCAATCGGCTGTGAGAGGAGAACTATGCTGCTTTTTCTGTACTCATATACACGGGACATTCCAACGTTCGCTGACGACATTCCAAGCCGTACGGTGGTAGTAGAAATGGCCTGTCCAACCATGTCTGGCCTGAGATTCCTGTTTCATCTCACTTGTCCCCCTCCCCCTCCCCCTCCCCCTTTTCGTGGAACGCATGGAACGCCAATACCCGACGGCTGCTCATCAAAAAATGCGACCACTCTCCAAATCCCTGGAAAGTCCGGGGTCCTACGCATCTCACGTGCGGGATACAGGTACAGTCCCACTCAAGCATGCCTTCAATCATCTCACCTCCAACGGATCTCATGTCCCAGAGTACACAGCCGTGACATACCGCCCGCACTCTACCCTCTGCTCCATGCTCACCTTCCTACCCTTGCCATCCTTACCCAGCCGCGCCGTCTGCCTCGGCGTGATCTGGAACCGGTGCTCCTCCCCTTTCCTCCCGGCCTTGGCGTCCCCGGCCCCACCGTCCAGCGGACCAATGTATATCGGCGCATTCGAGTTGCTCCTCTTGCCGTTGCCGAGCTGGTAGAACTCATTGCCGCCCCACCACACGATGTCCGCGCCCCAGTTCGTGTCGTTCTCGCCCGACTTGCCCGTCGCGTCCACATACGTCACGTTGTCCATCACCGCTGCCGTGTGTGTGCTCCCGACAGAAAGGCGCGAGAGTCGGATGGGGACAACCTGGTTCGCCTTTTCGTCCCACTCGAACAAGCCCGAAAGGGCCTTGATCTTGCTGGGACCGTTTGATATATGCGTCCACGCCCCCGTCCCGAGACTGCCTTTAATGCCCTCGCCTGCTGCCCACGTGTCGGCGACCACCTTACCCAGGTCACGCGCCGGTGCGACGCTGTCGGACGGCGATGTCTGAGGCGCGACCTTGGTGGCGTCTACGGTGAAGTACGAGTTGGCGCCGCCAGCCGCGATAGAAGTGACCTTGGGCAGGAGCCCGGTCGCCTTGTAGAGCTTGTTGAATGGCAGTAAAGACGGGCTGTCGATTACGGGGACCTCGGCCTCCGGAGGGAAGCCAAGCTGTCCCAGAGCGTTGTCGCCGAAGGCGAATACCCTTCCCTCGTCATCGAGTACCAATGAGTGATGGTCTCCAGTCGCGATCTTCTTTGCCTTGAAACCCTTGAGTGTGCCGAGTTCGTGCGGCTGGTCGTAAGGGCCCTGCGGCCTCGACGCCCACGTGAGGCCCGGGATGCCGAGCTGCCCGCGCGACGGGAAGCTCTCCGAGCTTGATGCGGCGGAGAAAACGCGCCCGCTTGAGGTCAGGAGCAGTGCGTGCTCCCGACCGCTGCTGACATCCACAATTTTCTCCCCCCAGCCCAGGTCTTTGGGCTTGATTTCTCGGTAGTTGATGGCCCTTGTGGGATTTGACCAGAACGATAGCCACGAAGAGCTCTCACCCGCGTTGCTTCCTGAGAATTGGTCTGATCTGGCCACGGGCACCGAGTAAACAGACCCGCCAGAAGACAGTGCTAAAATGCGATCCCTTGAGATGGCCAGCTTGGAGATATCCTTCCCCTTGAGAGTGACAGTTGGCCTGGGGTCCTCGGCGAAATAGCCGGTTCCCCACTGCACCAGATCGCCCTTCTCCGTAACGGCCGCACCAAAATCCTGGTCAATCTTCAGGTCCCGCAGCAACTGGCCGTCAAAGAAGGGTATCCGCCTCGGCGTCTTGACGACGGTCTCCTTGGACTCGGGGGCGACGACCTTGCCGACATTGGACCCCCACGCGTAGACGCCCGGGTTCTCCCAGCTCTTGCGCACCTGGATGTGCTGCGAGGAGATCAGGTCCCGGTTCTCCTCCTTGTTCCTCGGGGCCTTGCGCTTCTTCTCGAACTCGATCTCGGCCTGCGGGATCCCAGCGACGGCGTTGTCGCCAAAGAAGAGCGGGTAGGCCCATGCTGCGCTGGCAACAGCCAGCCCGGCAACCGCGACAAGGCCAATTAGCCTCTTGCCACCACGAGAGCGCGGTGGTGGAACCGGGCGGGAGCTCTTGTGGCGGACGGACGATCGTGCGGGGCCTCGCTGAAGTGGCCGTCTGAGGGGTGAGAAACTGAGGGCCAGCGACGTATGCTGCCGCATGACGGCCCTTGACGTGAGGTTCGACATGTTCACAGGACCCAAGGTGTTTTGTTCTGTCGTGTACGAGTCACTATAGATCTCAGACAGTCAACAATTTCACGACACTCATCGCTAGGGACCGTTTTAAGGGTCTTTTTTTGGCGACGCCGGGGCTTTGAGAGTGGTGAGGTCATCTGCCGCGGACCATTAACCTTAGTAAAGCTCGAGCTTTGAATGGAAGAAGAGGAGCCCTGAGCCTGCAGCGCCAGACCCCTGCCCCCTGTCCGAACTGCCAGCACTCCCAGCGCAGCCCCACACCAGCTTGTCCCCGCTAGGCCGGGTCCTTGCGCAGAGCCCCCACGCCGATGTGCGGCTGGGCTGGGTGCTTGCAATCTGGCACCACGTCGGCGGACTGACTGGTGCCACAGGGCTGGACCTCGGGAGCTACCAATTGGGACCTGGACAAGCCAGCAAAATATCCGGCGCCTTCTGCCCCCCGTCGCCCTTTGTCGACTGCTAGGCCTAGCCGCGAGCTCCACGGCGCTGCTGCCGTCCTTGACGTTCGAAAATGTACGAGGACTCGTGGTACAACTCGATACTAGACTTCCAACAACCACAGGTACAGCAGCACAAGAGGGCCCCGTCACAAAGCTACGCCCACCGCCGCAGGAGCAGCACCCTGCTGCAGCAGCCAAATGGAACGAACGCGCCTAATGGGGGAGTAGAAGACCTCGAAGAGCTGTTGGAAGAGGAGGATGACGACTCACCTCCCGAGGCAGACCTAACTCGACGTGCGCAGTCCTTCTCCGATTTCCATGCCATCGTTCGCGCTGGGCTCAGGGAGGATGTCCCCCAGAAGAAGAGGAGGAGGAGGACGAGAAGGAAAGAGGACAGGAATTTGGATGCATTGGCGCTGCCTGGAATCGAGAATGTCATAGACGAGGACGACGATGTCCTACTGGATGCATATCAGGATGAACTGCTGGACGCCGGCCAGCAGGAATACACACTGTACGGGGAGCAGCTTTCGATGACGGAGAGACACCTCGACACCTTGATACAAGACACGAATAGTGCACTGGAGCTGCTGGCCTCTCTGTCGGAGTCTTTCCGCGGCGTGGAGGAGCAGACATCGTCCTTCCAGGCCCAATGCGAGGACCTCCTATCTGAACAGCGGCGTTTGCAGAAGTTGGCCGACGAGGTTGGGACAGACCTACACTACTACGCCTACATCGACAGCGTCAGCCGGCGGTTGAACGCGCCTGGGGCAGGTCGCCTGGTGGAGGACGAGTCGTTCGGGGAGGTACTGGAGAATCTTGACGCCTGCATCGCGTTCATGGAGAAGCACCCTTCATACCGGGATTCTGAGTCTTACCTGGCGCGGTACCAGTCTCTACTGACCAAGGCTCTGCACCTGCTGGAGGTCGGCCTTGAAGCCCGGCTGGAGAGGGTATCGTCCGATATATCAAGGCAGATTGCCGCGACGCAGTCCGAATCAGCCAGGCACGCCCTTGCCTACGGGCGATTCGAGGAGATGATGCTCGAAGACACGTATTTTCTGATTCCCAACGTGCAGAAGGTCGTACATCAGGCATACGACCCAGCTGGCAACGCTCTCTCTGGCACGAACTCCGAGATCTACTCCAACACCGCAAACAACATCTTCCAGGCGTATATTGCGGCCCGCGACCGCGACCTCAGGCCTATCATCCAGCACGACCTGGACACTTTCAAGAAAGAAGCCAAGGATGCCTCCGTCGAGACCGCGTCGAGGAACTTTGTCAAGCAATGCTTCGAGAGGTCTTATAACGAAGCAATGCTCTTCGCAAAGATCTTTGCTGTCGAGCCACACTACAGCACGGACCCCACTTCTGCCTTTGTGACGCTCAAGTCGCACCAGAGGGTCATGGTCAACGCGACCAACGTTGTTCCCATCGCCAACAGCTTGCAATCGGCACTACAGGGCGCGGAACTGCAGACCATCTGCAACATTCTCGGCTGGATCACCAACGAGTATCTTGTCTCGGACTACGAGGAGGAGGAGTCTGCCTTTTCAAGGCACTGCCAGGAGCTCGCGGCGCGCTTGCTGGCGGAGCACCTGTGGCTATTCACAGATGCTGCCTTTGAGGCCGAGATTGGCAAGTCCATATCCAAGGTTACCGTTCTACTGGATGCGCTGAAGATTGGCCCGGTGGTTGACGGAGTCGCATCTTCGAATGCATACCCACCGGTGAAGCGAGCCCTAGAGCTGCTGGTCATGTTTGACCAGTCCATGCCGAAGGAACGATGCGTGAGTCTATTCCCTCCCTGGATCCTGACTATCAGGCTCTGACAGCACAACAGCAACGCAATAGCCCAGTGGTGTTCAAGATCGTGAAAGAGACAATCCAAGTCCTGCAACGCGCCGAGGCTCGCATCAAGACCACCAAGGCCGGGACGGACCCAGACCTGTTCATGATCAAGAACCTGCTGATACTCAAGAACGAGCTCGTCTCCCTCGAGATAGGCGACGTGCGCAACCAGGACCCGGGGATGCAGTACTTCTCCCACATATGGAACAACATCACGCCCCAGAACCTCGTCGGCTACGTCAGCAGCTTCATCCCCGGCGCGGCGTCGTTCCTGTCGTCCCGCGTGGGCGGCGCCGCAGCGGCTGCCATCGCTCAGGCACCGACAAACCCCGCCGCGGACAGCGGGGACGCGAGCGAGCAGCTGGACGACCTGCTCCGGCGGGCGATCGGCGCCTTCACGCACCGCTGGGCCGTGCTGCTCGACGACTCGCGCGCCAGGAAGACGGGCGGGAAGAACCTGGCCAAGGTGGAGAGGGACCTCGGGGAGATGCTGCAGACGGCGTTCAGCAACCAGCCCGAGGTGGTTGGGAAGCTGAATGAGGCTATTCAGTTGCATTTACAGTCATTCAAGAAGTAGGGAGGCGTAAGGTGTTGGCATAGGTAATCTAGCTAGCATATGGCGGCGGGAAATATGAATCATGAGTTCAGGGGAATTGCAAAACCCCACCTGCTGGCGAAACTCCACCTGCGTTGTGGAGGCCGCAGATAGTCCGCCGTAAGCACCGCAAGAAGTTCAACATATTTGCCTCATCAAGCACAGTGGCTCACTGCTTCAGATCTCCGGGCTGGGTGTCATCATCCTAGGATGATGACTCTGAGCTTCAGGATTATAGAGTATCTGGCCATACCGGGGGCCCGGGGGGGGGGGGGAGATGGGCTGATATATAGACTTGCATCGACTATCTGTGGTCTCCAAGCTCCTCTACTAAGCCGGAACGACACAGATCCCGCGGGGGGGGGGGGGCAAAAGACGGAGTATTTGAGAGCTTGATATATAATAGAGCCTCCGTACGATGCTTTCTGGTTGCCTGCTGTTGAGAAGTAGTCGAGTTGGACAATTGTATTCGTCTCAGGAAATGTTTGCTATAATCCTCGTACCCAGACAGGGGCAATTATCATGAGCAAACGTAGAATGGTCCACTGACGTTGGACAGACTCCCCAACTATCGAACGCGCAAATGCCGAGCCGTCGGTATGCCGTTGCGGGAGCTTCAGAGGAGAAATACTTCCAGTCAGCATATGAGATTTCTACCGTCCCATCCTTCGGTTCCAGCACGAGGAAATAACGCGCTTTAGAGAAGCCAGCATAACCACCTTCAACTAACAACAGACATGTTACCTCTTGCGGATCAGAGACGTGATGATCACTGGCATCTGGAAAGAATTCGGTGTCGTGGAACAGCCTCTCGTCATAACGCGTTCCCTCGTCGTGACGAAGAACATCTATCCATGGCTGACCAGTTGTCTCTTTCTTGTATTCCACAACGTCTTCAATCTGTTCCGAGGTGTCGGCGTACGTCTTCCGGACAAAAACGCGATGGTTGAAGACGAACCCCTTCAACGACGCTCCCTCGATTACAAGACTCCCGTCGAATTCATCAAAGCTGAACTCATTCCTCCTCTTCACAGAGAGTTCGAGGATTTTCGCCTTTTCCTCAAGCGCCTCTGCCGTCTTTTGCGTATTTACCGTCAGGGGAGGACCCATGCCATGGTGGGTTGGGAGTGGGAGGCTGTAACGAACGGGTTTGCATATGGAAACCCAGGACCAGGAGGGACCCTTTATCGTTCCTTCGGAAGCAGTCGTGGTCCCTTCGTTTGCAGTATCGAGAGACCAGAGCAGAGATCGCAGTGCATCGTTTCTCCAAATGCCGAGAACACACTCATCGTCTAAGACGGAGCAAAATTTGGCGGTAATGCCTGCCAGTGCGATATGTCTATCGCGGTTGGAGGTAAGTACGCGGCCGGTGTATTCGTTGACAGCCTTCCTCCAGTGCCAATAACACTCTTGTTTGGGAAGAGTCGCCGGCATTGCTGAGCTGTGCGGCGCCAGGAGCATAACCTTGAACTTGCGGTCATCCACGTCCCGGAAACCCGGGGAAAAGTCTCCCAGGATACACAAGGGACGACGGTCCGATGCGGAATAGCGTAAACAGTCCCAGAAGATACCTTCCTTCGTGATGCTGATGATACGCCTGGACAAGATCTTCTCTTGGAACGCCCAACCCCTTGTGTCGAGCTCGCCATTAGCTCTTGACGCAAAATTGCCTGACTCTTGCAAGGCCTCGTAAACTAGTTCGTTCGTCAAACAAGAGGGTTCCGTGATTTTCGACAAAGATGATTGTAAAGCTTCTTCGTCGTAGAGCCCTGGCTTCAGTGACGAGGCTGCGCCAAGTTTTGAGCCATCGACCGCCGCGATGGTAACTACAGCGTTGAAGTATATCGAGGCGATATTCTGGGCCTCTATGTGCCAGTCACCACCTTCGCCCTGGAAAATGCACTGGATTATCCCTGGTAAGTTGGTCGCTTCGCTCTTTTGGTCGCTCCCAGTATTCCGACTTACCAGCGCATCGACCCACAAATAACGGAACCCCAATCTCTTGCACAGTTCGCATGCATCTTTAATCGTATAGTGAAGGAGTCCGGCGTCAAATCCCGAGTAGAGCAAGGACTGGGTCTTGCCTGAGAGCATGGTCAGGTCAGAGATGGTTGCTGGCCATCTATACGACAGCGCGCAGTATGGCTCATTCAGCCATCGCGTGTCCACCACTCTAATCTTTTGGGACTGAGGAGCGCATGGCGGACGATATCCCGACAAGTCAATCAGGCGGCGTGGCATCCTGCACAACATAGTCGACGCTTGCTCAGCTTGGCATTCTTCGTGTTCGACGATGCATTTCCGCATCCAGTACGCCGCAAGAGAGGCCGTTGCTCCTAAATGGTCATGGTTGAGAGCCTTCGATCGTAGACATGAGCGAACACTCTGGAACTCGGCTAATTATGGCTGTCTCAGCGACATCGCTGTGATCGTTGACAATTTTGAAGTTGTCTGGGGTCACTTGCCTTCACAGCCCTCTCGAAGCAAATAAGGCGCAATGAGCTTCTCGTCGAGATTGGAACTTTCCGGCGTAGCTGTGTAACGGAGTCCCTCGAGACTGCCAAACATATGAATTGGAGGCTTGGCCGACTGTTTCAACTCACTGTTCTGAGACGGCTTTTTGAAGTGATATTTGTTGAGGAGATGCAAAGCCTGGTTTTCTAACGTCGGTGCATCGTAAGCCTTATAGGGCAGACTCAGGATTTGCATTGGCACGGGCCAGGCGAAAGCCTCGTTCAGCGAAACAAGAGGCAGACTGGCTTGCATCTCTGCTTCGTATGCGTACCTCAGAAGTTTAGATGACCCCGATTAAGAACTGTGGCTATGAAGATTGTTTGAGAAGGGATGTGCCAGGCGGACAAAATGAGCGTTTTCCGTTGATTAGATGGGGTGGTATGCGTCTGCTGATAACGGCACCAGCAAGCTGACTGCATGGAGCCTTGCCAGTTTTGGATGGCCCATATACTAGAGCTATGCTTTGAAATCTTACAGAGAAATCCATTTCAGAGTGATATTGCATTGTCGAAGCGGGTGTGGCTAGAAGGGTGGCAGAGACACTGATGGCTCCGAGCAGGAGGAATGTGAGATGAGCCATTGTGATTTTGAGGTTATTGTGCGTTCAACAATTTTTACCTATTTTGGAAGTAAATTATTGTCTGAGGTTTAGTTGATGCCTTGGACCTTGATATGATCTGCTTATTTGATGCCTTCAGGTGCAACTGAGTGTCATTGTCTGATGATTTGAAGGAATGTGCGTTAGCCTCCCATTAACGGAGCCCTGAGAGGGTATATGCAATTACTGTTTGCAAATTACACCTCCCAGCTAAAAGACCATAATAACCAATCTGGGATTAGTTACTCCAAGCAGTATATAAGAGCCGTGCCGTCACAAGCGCATCTAAAAAGAAGAAAAAAGGAAAAGAAAAAAGAGGAATTAGATCTTACAGTTGGCACAGCCATGGAGACAACAAACAGAAGCGCCGCTATCAATTGTGTCATCCAGACCGGGTCGAGCTGACCGGGTCTGCATGATGTCTCAATAACAAATTCCGCTGTGTTGACTTTGACCGAAGCCAGGTCAGTCTGGGAGTCCTTGGATTATTCGATATGTCTGGTGTAGGAAGCTTCAGGACCCGCCTCCATTGTACTTGGGCTTCAAACACTCTCTATTAAAGCCCTTAGCTAGAGCTTCGTTAATAGCTGGGTTCGGGACACCAAGATTCTTGCATGGATGAACTTGGATCACTTGCAGTGTGACATACTCGTCAGGATCATTATGGTTGTGCTCGAAACCTATCATGGTGATTTTGTGCCTAAAACTCTAGGACTTTGATCCTTCTCTTCCGTCGTGGATGCTTAATTAAGATTGGCAGCAAACTCACGTCTTCCATGGCGGCGTGGAATGACAGACAGTATGGCCGCCGAGCACCAGGCTACCTCCAACATTTGCTCAGGACTTGGCACGAGATTGACGAATTCCTTAAGTGCAGGTCATGTGAATGATATATATTTCATCTAGATGTGTATAGCTGCTGTTAGCAATCCGAGGCCGGTTTTTGAAGTCCCAATGTGGCATCTTGACCTTCTGATAGGATTTTATATTGGTGTCACTTCCGTGAGTGATAAATTTCAAGGACATGGCCCATTTCTCCAGACCAGCCCATCGCCAACGATATCGATATTCTTCTGAAGTAGGAACTAGCAGGTGTGGCACTTATTATCACATTACGATAGTAGGAGAATGACTTTAAAAGCATACAGGACGTATCTGGAATAAAGACAGTGCAATCAAGGCGGTCCATGTAACCAAAACAACAAGGACGTAAAGCAGCCCAAAATTCAACGTACCCTTGGCCACTCTAGAAAAGGTATCTAACAATATTTTTCAAGGATTTGCATATTCGCAAGAGAGTTGTTTGTGGCAGCAACATATGTTTGAGAAATCAAATTGGGGTCAGGTCTGCGCGAAAGTTGCTTGTCTCATCCATGGACAGAGAGTTCTCCTTGGTGGGAAGTTCAAGCTGCCGATAATAGAGTCATGAAAGTAAGCTCCTGTGTGAAATTTTGTTGAGGCGGGTGGGTGACGTATTGGATTCGAAGATGGCAACAGTTTGCGCCCTTTCCGAAAATGGTGCCGAGCCGGTAAACAGTCGCAGGTCTGAGTCAATCCAGCCGCGAGCTCATCCGCATGGTAAATGCCATCAAGTTCACAATTTCGCCAGGGGAGAGGACAAATCGGGTGAAGCCGCCACTTGTTGCAATGGAATAGAATGTAGCTCTGTTGTCTACTTCGTAAGTTTATCGCAACGGCATGGAGCCGTGAACTTCTCCGTCGGACACTGGTACATCGCAAGTACGACACGCGATATTTCAGATTTGCAACGTTGTGCCCCTCGATACAACACGACACGGGCCACGACCCACACTCTTCGCCGCAAAATGTAGCCAAGCAATGGAACTCTGGATTTTCTGCTGGTTGGCTCGGTCAGGCTTCGTCCTCGATTCTACCTTGAGTGGAGATCCCGCGTTGCCGCTGTCTCACTCGGGAAGTAGACGACCAGGCCGCAGCTTGAGGCCGTGGAACCTAGGCCTGTAAGGCTGCCTAGGCAGCTGACACCTCAACAATCAGAAATTCCCACGTACAAGGCTGTGCGATGAGACACTGCAAATCAAGCCTAAAAATGGGGAACGCGGCTGGAAAGCTGGAAATCGTGTGACAGAGACAAATACGCCCTAGGAGAAAATGAGGAGTATCCGGGCTGCACTTCATCATTGCACACCACCTTTGCATTCAATAATTTACTGCTGCTCTTTGATTACTCTTCGCTCGGTATTCGAATGAATCTCGGATAATTCAAGCCGAAGCCTCATCTAACAACACAAGATGTCAATTCCACAAGGCATAGATCTATGCCAATTTCCCGCATTGGCTCCTCCCAATGGGGTCCGGTCAAATTTTCTAGATCCGTCGCCTAACCTCGCGCCGGCTCTGATCGGTATCACCAGCTTCATGACAGCTCTTGGAACCCTTGTCGTGGCCGGTAGGATCATCCAGAACCAGCGAAAAATGCACATATCTGATTGTGAGTCGCCCGAACAACTCCAATGAAACTACAGACACGGAATTAACAATACATCACAGACGCCGCCAGTATCGCTTTCGTTTTCAATGCAGCGTTTTCTGGTATCGCCCTGGCTAGTTAGACTTACCTTTACTTCTGCGATATGTTCTACCTAGGTAGTAGCTGATGAGGTCTCTGTATAGTGCATAAGTACTCGCGTCACCAATGGGACGTACCAATATGCTGGGCTACCGGGACCTACTTGAAGGTAAGTCGGTCTGCGAGCTAATAGTAAATCTCAGTATTGATTTGATGATGGCCTTTAGACTAACACAATGATGTTCCAGCTAAGCTTCGCCGTCCAACTTGTCTTGCCTCTTTCCCATTTCTTCTCCAAAGCGACAATCCTGCTTCTGTTATTTCAAATTTTCATGATCCACAACAAGATACGCATTGGTATCTACGTTGGTTTGATTTTGGCGGTGCTAGCTCATTGGCCAAATCTCATTCTCATGCTGGTCTTCAGTGTTCCACATGCTGGGCAGAAGTGGGAGGATTTGCTTACGGAGCCACGGGTCCACAAAATGATCCCAGTGGGAACCGAGCAGGGAATTTTGGCCGTCATACTGGACCTCTACATATTCATCCTCCCTATGCCTGCCTTGTTGAAACTCAAAATGAACAGCCGGGATAGATGGCGCCTGGTCGCGGTCTTCGGCATTGCATTTGCGTAAGCACTGGGCCTTTACTCTGAAGCAATCCATAGTTGAACTAACTGAAGACTCTAGCGGCGTGCTCGCAAATGTTATCGGCCTTGTCTTTCGAGTATTGCTGCTGCATACTTCGGACAGTACATGGTCGAGAGCTCGACTTTATCTCTGCGTGTAAGTTTGTTCTTAATTAATTGGAGTAATATCTTGAAGACTTTACTGATGGTACATCCGTTAAGCATTGTTGAAGGATGGGTTGCTCTGATAGTTGCTTGCATGCCCGCTTTTGCACAATTACTGCGAATACACGTGTCCGGGTCCCTCTTCTTCAGGCAATTCAGAGATCGACTGCTCAGTATGCGACTAAACAATGAGAAATCAAGCCAAACTAATGCATCTTATACTTCTCCAAGCCGCAGCAAGTCCCAGACTCATGACAGCAGACCTCGATGGTGGCTTGTCTTCACAAAGGGACAGAGGCCAGGCACTTCTCATTCTCGCAAAAAGGCAGTGCAGATTCAATCTCAAAGCTCTGACCTCAGTTATGGATTCAATGAATTTAACCAATCAACGACTATCAAGCCATATCAACCAGGGACCCTGTCACCAACTGGTCAAGAACTTCCCCGGGGCATGCCGACGGAACCGGGAATTGCAGTCACAAAAGCTGATGGCTTCGATACAACCAGCCATTACTACCCTCATTCTCAGATTTGGTATCCTGCTCCCGCTTTCACTGATGACCTCACCTCAAGACCCAACGTTGAGTAAGCAATCAACATCGGCTTAAAGCATATTGTGAAACAAAAGAAGCGGGAGATTGTGCTCAGCTGAGCTACATACATACCGTCGCTTTCGGCTGGTGGACTACTGTCACCGGAGGCTAGATCTTACCTAATGTTTGCAGCTGTTGTGGTGCTCGATAGTGGGAAGAGAGTGGACGTGCCATTTAGGGGGTGACTGCCTTGCCTCACAGTCTTATTGAGCCTCGCGGTCTGTGGAATTGACAGAAATTATTTTGTATTGGCCACTACATGCCCTGTGAGCCGTTAAAGAAATGTCAGAATACGGATGCTTGTTGAACCAGAACAAAGGAGTTTCTCTTAAGTACCCATCCGAGCGCAAAGTCTTTTCAATAAGTAGTACGGGAATGCTTGGATTCCTCATCTGCCTCTCCATCGACAGCCTGTGAACCTATACGGACCATTCATTGCCGGATGGACTAAGGCAGAGTGTAACCTCAGCACATCATCGACCATCGCCTCCTCAGGTGCGAAACTGTGTCTTGATTGCAAACAGTTTCATTCATCGGAAACATACTTTGAAACCACCCATAGTCTTGGAAGTTATACTTGGAAATAATAAGCTTAAAAGAGACCATGTTCTCATGCAGATAAAAATGTCTATTAAAACCATCTCAAACCAGTATCTTACAATTATCAAAAGTTAAACTCCAACTTAATACACACCACGGAGTAAAAGAAAGAACACAATTAAAAGCAAAAACATACAGCACCAGGTATTCGCTGGTCGTCACCGACCCAACTACTAATCCGGCGATTACAGGCTTGACTATGGGAGAGCGGACGGGATCCCGTATTTTCCTATATCTATGGCCGTATGTGCTTGAAATAGCGGTGTGGTGGCTTATATGTGGATTCTGTTTGACTCAGAGAGCTCCCAGCCGCTCCACCCTTCTGAGCCTCCACTATCTCTGCATCGGCTAGCAACATAAAAATGCCCCTGGAAGTAGGTGCGATAGTGGCCAAATTTCCACAGGCTGTTCCTCGTCACCACAGTCATCTCACTGTATAAGCTGATGAGTGCAGAATGGCTCTCATTCTCTGAGGAGAGCAATCGTGCGGACTCTTGTGCCCGCAAGGGAACTACACTTGGACGAACTTTCATCAGCTACTTTCTTAAAAGTGGATGTGCTAGTCTCTGGCCACTGGGTACATGGTGTGGGGGATAATTGTTGCCGTTTGCTACCTTTGTCTGCTCCTTGTTCTCATCTCCTTGACTGGAGTTGAGGCCGGCAACTTGCAACCTCAACCAGACCCGCTGGGCTCGAAGATTCTGAGAACAACACTCTATTGGTCCCAAACACCCGTTGTCGACTTTCCTGGAAGTTTAAAGCGCGACCACCTTCCAACATGTTCCTATGGCTACATCCGTGCTTCAATTTCCCCACTGGCAGGCTACCTAGGTAGCAAATCGTCTTGGGTGTTCTCCAGTAGCTCTTCAACTGTATAGAGACAAACTTTCTACCAAAATACATACAGAACTGGTGAGAATCATGGCGCAGGACAGGCAAAAATGGAGATTACTAGGCGCTGGTCCTCGAGCTGAGACTTCCTAAGTAGAACGTGGACTGGACGTCTACAAGAGGGGAATCAGAAAATAAAGCGGAGAGCACAACAGGGAGAAATAGAAAAGAAATCTTATTCTTTATGAAACCATTCATCCTCAAGCAGCTCCTTGGTTGACGGTCGATCGCGCCAGTCCATCTTCATGATCCTCAAGATAAACTCCTTATCCTCCTTGACAATGTCTCGTTTCCTCACCAAGCTGAACGGCGCCATGATTTCAGGCGGAGTTAGATGCATTAGATAGATCACCAACTGGTATGTATGTATCTTCATTCACAAGATCTCTGATCTTAGGCGGAAATAGCCTGAAGACATGGGTCAGCAAAAACGATTCACCAAACTCGGATACTCGAGCCCCTGGGCCCAAGTTTAATACCCTTATTGCGCTCAGGCCAAAGATCATGCCTTTTGTAGTGAACAGATTGACCAGCGGAAATGACTTCACAGCTGCTGTACTATGTATAGCAGCCCTACAGCACCCAAGACAGAACCAATTGAGCAAGAAGCTAAGATTTCCAACAGATGAGAAGCTCGAGGCAGATCTTTGCTATATATTAGAGCCCGAGGACATCCTAAACTCGAAGGTCTTGCAGTGCCACTCTTATAATGGATCCCAATTATCAGCGCATATAATCCGCCTAGTCCCTACTAACTATCCAATAAATCATACAGCTCACCGCCAGCACTATTATCAATATAAGCTTTCATCGCAGCATAGATCTCAAGGACGCCCTAGACGCCTAGGCCGAGTTCAGGGTTCAGCGCCAAAACTACAGCAGCTCTTTCCACTTCACCGAGAGCGAGGGGTACCAGGGCCTAGTTGATTTAGGGCCGAGCATCATCGCCCCAGTAATGCTTAAGTACTATAACGACCGGGGCAGCTAATGGCACAAGCTGCTCCACGAGCTCGTGCATGGCTAGGTCTCGGGGGCTAGTATTTTCTTCACGAGCGTTGTATTTGAAAGTTGGAAGGATTGGCTTGAGCACAAGAACTATGAAGATGCACCCAAGGCGATGGACGAGCGGGCTCAAATGAGCACGGCTACGATCGATTGGGAATGGGACGGCTTGGGCCCCTCTGATGGGGTTTGGGTTTCGTTACGTGAGAGCTGCTGGAGAAATTTCAGGAATTTCTCGCTGCTTCTATAGTCAATTTTCTTGTTTCGTGCTTCAAGATTGGTGGTGGGCAAGTCTAGACTGAGGTGGCCATCATGCATTGTTTGAAGAGTTGCGTGTGAATATCCTTTGGTTGTGGGTATTGGAAGAATTATATGTCAACGCAAACCTCCCGTAAAATCTCATCCATGCAACGGTCCTATCCGCAGAGCGAGGGTCACAGTATATTCAATAGTGTAAGCCTCAACTACCTAGCCTGGAGTTACGCAGCGTAATAGACGACCGCGAGGTCATGATGCCCAGTAATGACAGCGTTTTGAATGAGGTCTTAGCTAGCGGCACTTAAACACACAATCAAAGCAGGAACAGACCTGTTACAACCAGTAAGAAACAAGATGACTCCGCTAATTTTTCCCAGACCTTCACTGCCAGCGGTGAAGGGGCTGGGTCAATATTTCTGTTGTTCAACCACAATTTCAGTGCTCAATGCCGTCCGCTCTTGTGATTGTGTCAAAGGAAAAGAAAAAAAGGGCTAGTGAGTGTTTCCTATGCGATATCAGACCAGGGCCATGTCAAGGTGGCCAGACTGATTTCAGCCAGCTAGTCTCGGGCGAGATGATATACTATGACCTCTTCTTAACCCTCGGGGACCACGGTCAATCTGTACAAAGTGTCTCGACGGGGAGAAGGGTGGGGTTGGCTGGGTTAGACGCTGATATTCTTCTCCCAATGTGAAACCAGAGCCAAAGACAGATTACTTCTGAGTTCCTGTTTGAAACGCTCAGAAGTTGACCGAATTGTCAGGAATGTCAGACGAGTCCGAGTCCGAGTTCGAGTCCGAGTCGATAGAACCGTAGGTGTTGTTCATCTTGGGAAGACGACCACGCGTCTCTCCTTTTGGTGGCATGACGGGCAAATGCCGTTTGCCACCAGACCTAGGGCGCCCTTGATGACGGTGCGATAGAGCAGTGCGGATCGGAGTTCCAGTCACGGACGGGGATCTTCCGGGTATGTCGAACGACATGTTCGCATTTGAAGTTTCGAGAGAGTCGCCGGCGACGCCCTCGCTCCCCTGCTGGCGAGAATTTACGAAGAGCTCCCCGGGGGCAACAACCCGGCCGACATCGTATACTTCCTCAACGGAAGGGCCCACAGTCCGCTGTCGCTTGCCAGCCGGCCGGGGCTCACCTGCTGACTCTGACTCCGGCTCCGGGACTGACTGTGGCAGCTCTGTACGCACTTGTAGGGGTTTCCACAACCTATTTTTGACCTTGTCGAGGTCCAATTGGACGAGGTTGCTCGGCCCACAGGCCGTGAGCGGTACTTCGAACGTGTAGATATCTTGGCTTGTTGACATGGTACAGGCCCGAAGGCTCTTTCGTGGTCTAGCCGCAGTGATGGCCTGCCGCGTCATGCGCAGCGTGAGAGTGGCGTCAACGCCGTTTTGATGGTACTCAACGCCTCCAACTTGAAGGAGATATTTACCGGGACGTATCGGCATTCTGTGATGCGTGCCGTCCACTCGCGTCGCCTCAAAATGCCGGCTGATATCCCAGACGTCGTAGCAGTTATTTTCCGCCGCGGCGGCATCGTCCGAGTAGATGCTGATGTAGTCTCGTGGATACCGGTAGCAGTGCCAATAATAAAGCGGATCGCAGACAAGCCTGGCATTTTCGTGTGCGTACTCTCTCATTTCAATCTCGACATGACTGCCACGGTCGTCCTCGACCTGCCCCAGCTGAACTGGCGAGTGGGTGTCCTTCGAGCAGGCAGGCGCTTGTCGGCCCCAGCGGAAAAGAACCTTCGCCTTGCTGTCGTAGATGCCATTTCTAGTGTGTGACTGGATTGCAAGAGCTGCACCGCGCTTGAAGAATTCCTGGGGACTCGTGGCGCAGGCCTCAGCCGTGGCGGCACCTTCACAGACCATCCACTTGCTGGCCCATATACTATTAATTGACGGGTAGACACTCGGATCAACGGACAGGCTTACCATGCCTCAGGATTGAAGTCCAGGCCCATGATCTGGCATTTTATTCCGTACCCCTTGCACGCTTGCTGAATCTCGGTTCTGGCTTGATGGTTCAGCATGCTTCCCCCGGAAAGGATGACAACTGTTCTGCCCCGGGAAGATGCCGCAAGCCCCTGAATCTTTGCGAGAGCCAGATCTACGGCAGCTCTGAACCCGGACTGCCATGCTTGCGATATGTCTGCTGGCTTGAGGGACAAGCGATACAAGTCGGTATCGTCAGGGAACATGTCTTCAATGGAGACAACCAGATGCATGGGCCTGTTCTTTTCGTAAAACTAGGAGTACAGTCAGTACATCTCAAATGGACTAAATCTGCTCAGCCCAGAAAGACATACAGATTCGTCCACCTCGGCCCTGCCAACGAAGAAGGCATCTAGGAACTTGGCTCGAAGCACACTTTTCCTGCCCGCAGGGAGATGCAACTTGGCAAGATGATCATCAATGTACGGCCGAATATGGTCTTCCCAGAGTTGAGAGCCTCCACGAATGCCAAAGTTGCCTTGAGGTAGAGAGAAGAAGGCGGGATGGGGGTCTTTATCACTGTCCCTGCAGAACTGGAAGAGACTCCCGCCCTGATATTGGACTCGCAGTCAGCCTTGTTTATTGTTCTGCTTGACCTCCCTTTCATTCATTTAGGACTTACCATGAAGTGACCACCAAAGTCACAGACAAGAACGAATTCGTAATTCGTCAATATAAAATCATGTTCATGTAGGATAAACTGCGCAAGCGCTTCCGATTCGAACACGCAGTACGTCTCGACGACCCCCGCGACCTCGTCCATAACTCCCACGACATTGTCCATTACAGGCCGTAGGACATCCTGGAAATTCGACTTATCCCAAGCATTGGGAACGCAGAACACCAGCCTCCGTATAGTCGTCTCGCGCTGCCTAGCTTCTCGGGAGATCTGCTCCGCCACTATGGTGAGATGTTTCACGAGCATGTTCATCAGCCTCTCCCGGAATTTTGGCTTCTGATCCTCGGGAAGCAAGTCATAGTAGGTCTTCAGGTCTTTTGTGTAGGGATGCTGGTCGTCGTCGTCAGCCAGGAACCACACGAAGCTCTTTAGCGAGCGGTCGCGCTTGTCAGCGTGCTTTCTGTCTGTTGCATCGTGACCGATGGGATAAGGGGCATCGAAGGGACAGCCCTTGGATGGCCACTCCCCTCGCAGAAAACGCTTGGTCTGGTAGTCATCCACGCCTACGTTCTGCACGCGGTGGCCTTTTGACTTCTTATTCTTCTTGTTGACAGTCATCAGATATGCTCGAGTCGACGTGCTACCAAAGTCAATGGCAGCAAACCTAATGCACCAAAAAATATTAGTCAGTCTTGTTAGCAGCCACGATAATTAAGTGATACAGTGTCTCATACCCATCCATGGTGCGGGAAGTTCCAGAATGACGCTGGGACGAGGTTGCTTGCGCTATGATCTTGGGAGCCTGCACCTGAATGATGCCTAGCTGGGTCAAATCACAATGTTTTGAATGTTTTCTTTGGACCAGGTTTTGATTGTACTTTCTCTGGCAACACTGCAAAGGGCAGCATAGGGGTTACAAGACGCGAGAGTTCGCGTCGCGTCAGGACGAAGGCGTGCTTTTGTGTATTGAGGAAAACCCAATGAGACTCAGTATTTCACGGGTTCTAACAAATGTCTAGCATACTTCCGTGCTTCTCTGATAAGAATTGTGCAGTAATTCACCTGTCATTTTTCAGAAGGAAAAGCAAGTTGAACTACTCCGCATGTGGACTCTGTGCCACGTAGGTGCATGTGCGGACTCAAGTGGCCCGGCATTGTTTCTGCACGCCGCACCACAACACTGCTTTCCGCTCACTCCGCTTCTCTGGCTTCAGGAACTTCACTAGATTCTTAGGGCACCGAACCGGTAGCTGCCTGGGGGTTCCTAAGGAAGAGCAGGCCTATTGCTGCTAATCTCGAGCGTTCAAGCAAGCTCAAACTCCTGCGATCAGGCGGTTCAACTTCCTCGCGACAAGCCATGAGATCACGTCTAGACTACGATTCCGATGGGCACCCTGAGCGTGAGGATGCAACCCCGGACCCGCAAGACGAGACACCAGGACAAACCCAGGTGCTTCCAGATGTCGATACCATCATCCAAAAAACGAAAGTCGACATACAACAGGCGCGTCTGAAGGCCGATACACTCATTTGCGGGTATTTCAAGGCGTTTATCGCCGCTGCTGGACAGCTGAGGGAGGGCGCCATCCAACGGTATCAGGAACGACTGGAGGAGCTGCCGGCCAAGGATCGCGCGAAAGTGTGCGAAACACTGGCGAAAGACGAAGACGTTTGCTCAAACATGGAATTCGGAGATTGTAAATTTTCGTATGGTGGGATAAGCTTCAGTTACAGAGCTGAGAGCGTTGAGGTGTTCAATTCCCTGTCGCATCATGCGTGGAAAGACTGTGAGAACCATACCTGCCTCCCTCCTGCGCGCCACCAACAGAAATGACAATTTGGTGCTACCATAAAAACCACAAGGAGATGTCACTTTTATGTGAGACGTGACTGACACCATATCCACTACTTTCTCCAGTGCACGAAGTTTTCGTCAAAGATGATTCCTATCCGCTATTGGGCAACACCCTCGAAGAACATGGACCATCTCGAGATCTACTGAATCACTTCGATGACGAGGGAGATGAATTGGGACTGCATAAAAGCAGCTCACGTAGCTCCTCTAATGAGAGCGAGCTTTCATCTTTGGACGAAAGCTCTCTATCATGTGGCGACTCAACTGGAGCTTTCCAGATAGGAAAGAGGGAGTCATGTCGAAACAGCTTCTCACCGTCGCCGGACTGGACCGCAGAAGACCAAGCCGGAAGCTCGGACTCACCAGAGGGACGAGGGCCGCGTCGGCCATCGGAGCAGGGTGAACAGGACGTTCCAAAGAAGCCAGGACCAGGCAGGCCACCAAATGGACCTTGGTCACAAGAGGAAGAGGCCGTGATCCGAGAGACGATGGGGGCGCAGCTGCAGATGGATGGACACCTCAGATACAGCCGCCAAGCAACCATGGAACTAAGAGAATGCTTTCCCCGCCGAACCACCGCAGCTATCAAAGCCAAGTGGCTGAGCATGAGGACGAGAGACATTTGGCACGAGTGGGAAGGGACAGGGGGACAAACTCAAGTCGATGACGCCAAAGGCAAAGATCTCATGGAAGATCCGGATCTCGAGACAAACGATGAAAATGATTCAGGCTCATTTATGGAATATGATGACGACGAGTCCAGCGACAATGAAGGCAGACGGGGCTCGAATGGGTTGAAGAAATTGAAGAAGAGGAATATGGTTCCCGTCATGGCGAAATCTGCGCTTCAGGAAGAGGAGCAGACTCCAGCATCGTCTTCACGGCCTCCGCATTCCGAACGGCCAGGACAGTCGAAGGTGACGGGGGCATCAGATCCGCGACGCAAGATCCGGCCCGTGAAAGAGCATCGTACACAGTTGTGGTCTCCCAAAGAGATTGAGATACTTACCAAACTAACCAAGGGCTTCAACAAATGGGAAGACATTGACTTCAAATATATTGCGGCTCAGCTGCCTGACCCTTCCAGGCGCTCGGCAAAGGCTTGCAAGTCCTTTTGGGTCAGACGAGTCGAGCCATCCCTATCATCCAAAGGTATGCTATCCGACCATGAACCTCCCCCACCCACTTTTCCCTCACCAAATGAGAAAGGGCAGGGTTCAAGAATATCCACCCCGGGCATGCCATGTCCACATACTAGCACGAGTGTTTAGAGAGTTGCTGACATATTGCAGACAAGGATCCGACACATGGCGATGAAGCACTGGGGAAAGTCCCAGATTCTAGTAGGAAACTCGGTCCTCATAATCCTCCTACGAAGGCCAATAAGAGAGGACCAGAAGCCAACAGTGACTCTGGCTCTCGCAAACTTTCCAAGAAGGCCAGAAGCACCTCGCAAAGCAATCTTCTTGACCGGTCTGAGACAGTCGAAGACACCTGGTGAGGACCTCGTCGGGTCAACCGCGTGTTCGGCATCTCCTATCGTGCTATTGCAGCTCAGATATCTCTGAGCTACCCCTGCTACCTGATCGAGATGTCAAAGTACCAAAAGAAGCTCCAGGGTCAGTCAGGTTTGTAGGCCACTCCATCTTCCCTTCTCTCTTCAGACCACTGGCGGACTTTCATCCGCTGTAGACGGTGCGCATCCACTGATATGGCTGTCATCAGGCCGACCTGATCGCAGAGGTGCCAACTCAAAGCGAGCTTGAGATCAGATCGAGGTTCACCTGTGGAAGGAGGCACGGAGATCTCAGTGGTCCGGAAATCCAAGCACGCAGGGGAATTTGGTGACGAGAACAAGGCGCAGTCCGCTGCCAGTCGCATGAGGGATTGCAGTGCAAGTGCTCAATCTTCGACTCATCGAGGTGACCACGATGAAATTTCAGCTATTTCGCTGGGGTTTACAAGACAATGTGTATGAGGCTGAACAACTGCCGCAGGCTAATGTTTACACTGGTCTGGAACACTGAGGAGAGTAGAGTCAGAAAAACACAGGTCATATTTTGCCGAGCCCTATTTTTTTTTGGTCAACCAGTTTATAGAAGAGCTCAACGGTTTTCGTCCTTGACTTCGTGAGATACCAAAGCCGCCAGCAAGCCCCTTGCCGAGCTATACTTTTCTGGGGTCCAGGGTTGAGAAGAAAGTCTAGAAAGGAATTTACTCCCATCCTCGAATTTTCCACCTGGGCGCCGCTCACTGAGAATGATCAGTCCGCAGCAGGTTATCAGCCAGTTGTTTGGAGATTACTTTGGGGCTCGTGCCATTGGAGATGAGGTTGACACGCCCGTGCGAAGACTTTGCGACGCTGGGCGCGGCCCGCGGGGTGCCTTGTGCACACTGGGATTTTGGTGGCAGCGATAGATGCAATGGCTTTGGCAGCGCTGACCTTCCTGGCCAAGTGAGAGACGGTGTAATGCGCATAGATTTATTAGGGAGACAAGTCGTTCGTTGATTCTCATGCCGAAGAGAGATGGCAAGTAGTCTCTCTTTCCGGGGAGCGCAAGACATATGTGCTCTATTCTCAAATGTACCCATGTAGACCTCGTTTGAGGTTTCTCGTTGAATCAAGGCTCTCGGGGCAATGCCTGTGCTACATTGATACGTGCCTTGTGTAGGTTCTATCTCGGTGCCAATGAATGCTGCTGCAATTGAATTCCGTAAGCACGCCATCTCTCGGCAGCCGTAGGCGGTGGGGACAAAGACCCAGGTCCCTTCTTGCAGGTGCCGGGGGTCCCCCGGCACCGGTGTCGGCGATTCAGCTGTGTGTGGCTGACCCGAATTATTTGGACGACCGACTTTACTTATCTTGCACTCATCTTTCTGCTCTCACATACTACCCCTTCTACCAATCGTCAATTTGAACCTTTCCACCTTCATCGCCTGACGCTTGACGCCTGACGCCTGCCTCGCCCGAACGCTGCAGGAGAGCTCATCTACAGCGTCCAGGCCGACAATATTGCCGATAGCGTGGGGGTGGGATAGTAGCAAGCAGCAGGCGGGCGCTCAACTCAAGATGGCTGACTCTGCCGCGGACCTGGAGGCTCATCCTCACCAGCAGGGGGGCGCGAAGCAGACGGCGAAGGACCTGTTTTCCGGAGCGGCTGGTGGTGTTGCACAGGTACTACTAGGTAAGATTTCCTGGACGGTGAAGCTGTGAGAGGAGGCTCAATGGCATCGGGTCACATTGCGCATGTGCATGCAGCTGCACATGCACCTCGCCTAGATGAGAAGCACAGGGAGGGAGGGGATTGGGTCAGTGCCCAGCTCTCAAACTGACTTGACACATTCGAGACCATGGCTATCTATCTTGAACCAGGTCTATATTCTGTGTACACCAATCAATTGACTAACAAAACACCCCTCAGGCCAACCCTTCGACATAGTCAAGGTCCGCCTGCAAACATCTACCACAAACACATCCGCCCTGGCAACAGCGACCTCGATCCTCAAGAATGAGGGCCCAGCAGCCTTCTACAAGGGCACCCTAACACCGCTGATTGGCATTGGTGCCTGCGTGTCGGTCCAGTTCGGTGGTTTCCACGCGGCGCGGCGCTACTTCGAGGAGCAGAACACGATCAACCACGGCGCCGCCCCGGGCGCCGCCCTCAGTTACGGGCAGTACTACGCCTCCGGCGCCTTCGCGGGCGTGGCCAACACCGTCCTCTCAAGCCCAATCGAGCACGTGCGCATCCGGCTGCAGACGCAGCCCCACGGCGCGGGGAGGCTGTACTCGGGGCCCCTGGACTGCGTGCGCAAGCTGACCGCCGCGCCCGGGGGCGGGGTCCTGGGGGGCGTCTACCGCGGCAGCGCCGTCACGATCCTGCGGGAGGCGCAGGCGTACGGCGTGTGGTTCCTGTCCTTCGAGTGGCTCATGGCGCGCGACGCGGCGCGCAACGGCGTCGACCGCAAGGACATACCCGCCTACAAGGTCGCCTTCTACGGCGGCCTGGCCGGCGAGGCGCTGTGGCTGTCCAGCTACCCCTTTGACGTCGTCAAGTCCAAGATGCAGACGGACGGGTTCGGCAAGGACAAGGTGTACAGGAACATGCGGGACTGCTTCGCGCAGACGTGGAGGAAGGAGGGCATGGGTGGGTTCTGGAGGGGCCTGGGCCCGACGCTGCTGAGGGCCATGCCTGTTTCTGCGGGCACGTTTGCCGTGGTGGAGCTCACGATGAGGGCGATCAATTAGACGGGGCTGGGTGACAATACTCTAGGCGCTGGGGTTTGGTAAAAAATATCCAAGGCTGGCAAGGAAGCAAGATCTCGGGGATTGGGACCATTTCACTGCATCAGGAAAGCTCAAGTGGTTCAACACTATACACATTGAGAGGGACAGCAATAGACATAGCAGGACGAGTGCAATTCCTCATTGCTTCATATTCTGGGGGCTAGATCAGGATCTAATCACTGTTCTCAACGCGCCTCTGCAGGATCATCCTCGCGTTACCGGGCTCAAGCGTATCAATGCCGAGCTCCTCTATCACCTTCCTTGCCTCGGCATTATCAGTAAACACGCGGTCGCTGGCTTGCTTGAGCGACATGAAGCCCTCCTCAGCCTCAAATGGTAGATTGAGCAGCTTGACCGCGTCGGCAAGGGTGGCCATGGCCTCGGACGCATTGGGCACGTAGCGGTCGACCATGGAGAACACGGCGTGCAGGTCGCGCATGAACTGTGCAGCGCCGAGGGCGGTGAACTTGTTCCTGCGCAGGACGTCGCCCCACAGCGTGTCCTGCAGGCTGTCGAGGGCCCTACGGACGATGCGGCGCACGACGGCGGCGCCGACGGCGCGCGCGAGGAAGTCGAAGTTGCGCTTGATGATGCGCAGCGGCTCGTCGAGCTCCGCCGTGATGGCCAGCTGGTACGGGTCGACGGCGGCCGTGTCCTCGCTGACGACGGTCCAATGCGCCCGCTGGATATAGGCGCGGAACGCGTCACCGTGCGACCGGATGACCGCCTCCGTGAGCAGGTCCTGGGCCGCCGTCCGCCGCTCTGTGTACGCCTTGATGGTCTCGTCGAACAGGATCCCGCCGTCTTCACCTGTGCCAACCGTCTGTGACGTCCGGCCCTTGACCTCGTCGTGGCTCATTCCGCCCGCGAGGTTGCCCTGGTCGTCGGACTTAGTGGCCCTCGCCTGCAGCCGGTCCCACAGATCCACAAAGAACTCCTCGTTGCTCCAGTCCTTCAGCGCATTGACAACGTGATCGGTGCTGCCAAAGACTTTGCAAAGCGTCTCAAATGCCCCGGTCCCCTCGAGGGCTGCTAATTGCTCCTTGGTGGCCCCATACACCATCTTGCCGGCAGTGGAAGTCATGGCCTTGTAAGCCCCCAGGGATCCGTTTAGCCGGTCATGGTACGAGTCCAAGATCTCCAGCTGGATCTCGATCAGGAAGCGCAACTTGTGGGAGAACCTTCTGACCCGTTCGTATTGTGTCGTCACAGAACGAAGGAGGTCTGTGACACGGACAGCACCGTAGGTCGGTTTGGTCTTTCCGGGGCCGTTGTACTCGTAGTCAATCTGGCCAGCGTCTGGTGTGGCCATGATTCCCTTATACCTGTCCAGGGCAAACGACTTCTCTGCCTCAAGCCACTTATCAAAGTGTTTGTCTAGCACCTCAGAGGTGAGGCCGCCCCAGCCTCGTTCGAGGTCGCCTCCGTCATAGTTAAACCTGGACCGCAAAGTATCGTCAAAGGTCATCAGCTGTGACATCAGGCTGCTCAAAAACACCGGGTCCTTCAGGGCCACCTCCACAGCCGAATTGACCTTCTCCCTGATGACGGGCAGCAACGAGGTGATGAGGGCGCACGTCGGGTCCATGTATACCATCTTGTTGGCCGCTGCCGTGTCGCTGAACTTTGTCGCGAGTATGAACCCAAAGTTGTCACGCATGAAGTCGTCCCACTTCTCCAGGAGAGTCGTAATCCATGGAAAACACTGCGCCCCAATGGCCTGCGGCTTGCTCGTGGGCTTGTCGCTCATGAAATGGTATCGGAACTCTTTGGTCCAGTTCTGCGCCATGACATCGACAGGCAGCAGCGTCACCACTCCGTCTGAGTAGAGAACCTCTGGGACCTGCAGGTCCACCAGCTTCTCGAAGCACTCTCTCCACTCCTCGTCGATCTCTGACCGGGCATCCACCTTCTTCGGCCAGCCCCTCTTGGTGAGGATTCCGTCCATCTCCGTCCACATGGTCCTCTTCATCTCGTCCCAGAGATTCTCGGCGATTTTAGCAACATGTGCCACCAGATGCGTAGCAGCGTAGTCTGCCTGGGGTTGCAGCTCGTGCAGGTACTGCCCCAGCTGCTTCAACCTGGTGTAGGGCTCCAGCGCGGCCTTTGGGCTCTTGGGCAGGTGGCTCCGGGCCTCTGTCCGCAGGTTCTCGACATCCTGCAGCAACAGCAGGTACTTGTGCGCCAGGTCGACCTTCTGCAGCCTGTGCATGGGGCCCTCGAGCCTGCGGATGGCCTCGTCCGGGGCGTCGGAGCTCGAGACGATCTGCAGGCGAACGTCGATGCTGCGCTGCAGGGACTGGAAGTCGTCGATCTGCTTCTGCAACGAGGCCTGGCGCTGGTCGGCAGACTGGCGGGCGACCTCGAGGGCGTGGGACGCGTCGTCGAGCTGGGACTGGAGCTGGACGTGCTGCTCCTCGACACTGGCGAGCAGCTCGTCGAGGTTGTCCAGGTCCATGGTGGACTGAAGCTTGTCGTCTAGGTAGTCATCTAATCGCATGTCGTCCGAGGACTGCGAAGGAAAGGACCGTAGCTGGACAGCCATGGCGTACGGCGAGTGCTTTACGCGAGGAAGTCTCTGAGGTAAAAGAGGTGCACCGGCTGTGGTGTGGATGATGCGCTTTTGGCTAATGTTGGCGAAGTCCACCAAGGTAATCGCACCTCTTGCGGGCAAGTTGCGGCCGACAGCTGTCTCCAACTTGTAGCTTCGGTTCCAGGTCGGAGCTGCCACTCAGTTCCGGGCCCCACCCAATTCCGGGGCTAACTACCATGCAGGGGTAGGAGAGCTCCCAGTACCTCGGGAGACAAAGTGCGCACGCAGGGTGAGGAACCGAGTATTTGGGTGAGGAACCGAGTAGATATTCGATTGATGAATGCGTTTTACAGCAAGGTCTCTAGATGGATATCCACTCCCCGACTCAGCTGGATCGACCGAGTCAGCGTGATGAATTCAACTGACGATGTAGCTGTACGGGGTCCCCGGGAGCTTGTGTTTAGGCACAAAGATGCCAGCCTGTACAGAGGTACTGTGTCTGGCTTCTTGGAAGTCTCCTGTGGCCATCAACGCTGCCAAAGAAGGAAGTCCGAGATGCTAATTTGCTTGCTGTCCTCTGTCCTCTTCGACTCTTCGAGCTGCTCATAAGCTTAGCTGACAAATGGAAAGGGACACTCAGTCTACAAGATGGCCAACGTGGCTTCAACATGTCCCCTGGCAACAGCCACGAGGCCATGGATGTTGTCACCGTCAATTCAAATGCTGTTTGATTCTGCTCGGGGAATCCTCCGTTCCAGGCGTCGAGTTCCCAGACGGTCCGAGCCCCGCAGGGCGGATATCCGAGCTTGTTGTGACACCCCCGGGCACTTAGGCGGACCGCTTCAGTACTTGAATGGACCTTACGCCCTAGCCAGCGACACCTCTGTCATTTCTAATCATTGGAAATCTACCCTGGTGCTCACCCTTTTTGCGGCTGATGCTCTGTTTGGAGTAGTACATCACAGCCCGGCCTCTCAAAGGTACTCATTAGGGTCCTTGGCCCTCCCTTTGCCTCCCTTCGGCGCTTGACGTTTGAGGACACAAAGCTAAAGTCCCGCCGTACTCACTCGAATTCCAAACCAACCAGTCGTCATAAAATGGGATGGCCATGGAGATTTTTGTCGTTGGACGAAGACCAGGTGAGGCTGAGAAGGCAAATATTGAACAGATATGCCGGAGTTGCCCAGCTGTCGGCCTTTCTTCCAGTCCTGCTGTTCCTCACCTGGAGACTGGCAAGTTGGGCCTTCAAGGCTGTCGAGGCCAAGAAGGGCGCCTACAACGCCATCCCAGAGTCACCACTGCGGAAAGTAAGGAGGCAGGGCCCCCTAGGAACCTGGGAATCACGATACCGCCATCTGCAGTGGTGGCTTGGAGATGATGTCGTCTTCCTGGGCCGGACCTGGGGCCAGAGAGACGAGTGGGTCTTTGGACTCGGCTGGGGTTTCTGGATGTTGATCCTAACTGTGACAGAGACTGGTGATGGTAAGGCAGCCAACATGTCTGAAGTAAATTACAAGAGTACTAACAAGAAGCAGACTACCTCCATCTCACAAAGCGAGCCGGTGCCATCGCAATATCTCAATTGCCTCTTCAGTACCTCTTGGCACTCAAGAGCCTCAACCCGGTTGCCTACATATTCAACTCATCACATGAGCAAGTCAACCGCTATCACCGCGTACTTGGTCGGATTGTCTATGCTTTACTTTTCGCCCACGCGTTCCTCTACCTCAACTTCTTTGTCGCCTCAGGAATACTGGTTGAGAAGCTCAAGACGTCCCGCGCAGTCATCACTGGCGTGGTCGGCATTTGGAGCATGACCTTTCTGAACACAACAACCCTCAGAGTGGTCCGGGATTACTCTTATAGGATGTTCTTCATAGTCCATCTCACAGTGGCGATGTTGATACCGCCCTTGATCTGGTTTCATGCCCACTCGTCGAGAGTGTTCCTGGTCGAGGCACTCGTGGTCTTCCTCGCTGATATTATCACGCGGAAATTTGACACCGTCACCGCTGTCGCGAAGCTGGAGACGGTACCGGCGACAAGCCTCGTCAAGATCACGGCGCCAATTCCCAAGAAGAAGATACACCGTTTCCAGACCCATCCCGGCTCGCACGTCTACCTCCAGATCCCCGCCGAGGCGCGGCCTTCGGATAGCCCGGCTTCGGCAGACTTCCTTGTCCACGAATTCCTGTACAACCCTTTCACGGTAGCAGATGTCGACGCGAAAGCTGGCACCCTGACATTGGTGGCGCGGCAGCTGAGTGGGCCAATGACCACCACTTTAAACCAGATCGCGAGCAATAACAGCCGCCACGATGCCACCAAGATCCCACTGTCGATCGAGGGGCCATACGGCGTGGCCGGCCACTTCTCAGCGCTGGCCGAGGGCGAGTTCGACCGCATACTGCTTGTGTCAGGAGGCGTTGGCGCCACTTACACAGTCCCTCTCTACCGCGCCTTGGTCAAGGACAACCCGACCGCACAGGTCCAACTTGTCTGGGCCGTTCGCGTCGTCGGCGATGCCTCGTGGGTCACGTCCGGGAAAGATGACAAGGGCTTCACAGAGGACGAGGGCGTGCAGATATTCGTCACGGCTGGCGAGGACAAGCAGGGCAGCCCGCAGGGAGCAGAGGACGAGGACGTGGAGCTGACCTCGTTGCACCACGGCGGCGAGATGAGACACCAGCTCATGCGGCCCAATCTCAAGAAGGTCGTGGATGATTTGTTCCAGCATGGTCAGGATGAGAGGGTGGCGGTCTTTTTCTGTGGGCCAGCGGTCATGGGACGCGACTTGAGAAATCATGTTGGGGCTTGGGTGCGGAAGGGGAGGGTGGTGTTTTGGCATAGCGAGAGCTTCGGGTGGTGAGGGCCCAGCATTACTGAACTCGACTCGTCGAGTAGACCTCTCCTGGTTCAAAAAGGGTTTATCACGTTGCGCCAAAGTATTCGTAAAGTTAGAAGCCGGAGTTTTGTTTCATCCTTTTGATAAGACCAGAGTCATCTGGTAGCCAAGTCCAAGCACGCCTCGGAAAGGCTTGTTCGGTTTGTGCAACAAGGCCTGTCCTATTTTGTGCTGTCTCCTTATGGGAAAATTTCTAGCCCACTCAAAATGTCCGAAATATCCCCAATCCCACCGTGAGAATGACCGAAATTTCTCTCGTAGACTCCATGTTCCTTTGGGGCAGCTGATGTAGCCGCCGGTGCAGTTGATTCCGTGGGATCCGCAACGGCCTTCCATATGTATCTCTCTTCACTTTCTTGTGTACCATCGAAGTGTTGGACGAATGTCACAAGTTCCTCATGGGTGGGTAGACAGACCCAACCATACTTTTTGCTGGGATTACCTCCAGCAGCGATTGGGCTATAGCTGGAGAAGTAGTCGAAAAACCGCTGCAGCGAGAATCTTCGTAGAGCCTGGTGCTCGCTGGTCTCGTAGATCCTCGCAGTGAAAGGGTAAAAGCCGTAGGGTCTTGGCCTGGCTCTCCACAGCTTTTGTGTCAGGGAGGGTGTGCCGTGCCTCTTCTGCTTGCTTGACTTCTTTTGTGACTGGCCAGTTTCTAAAGGTGGACAGGATTCCGGCCGCCTCAGCAGCTCAATCAAGCCGGCAGCAACGCGCACCACGTCATTTCCAGCGCAGTGCCTCCAGTTCCTGTGGCTGCACACCGCATGCGGGTCGTCGCCGAACCCCAGCGCGATCAGAGTGTCGCGGAGGCTGGGCATTTTCGTCGGATGGCGGCCAGAGGCGTCGGCGGCGAGCTCCTGCACGTCCACCCAGCTCGAGAACATCCCCGTCAGCCGTGGGTAGTGCGCCGCGATAACCCGGAGCTCGAAGCTCAGATCGAATCCGACGAGGACGGGTTTGGAGCCTGCGTTGTTGAAGGAGCTCATGATCCCGAGCAGCCTCTCCTCAACCAACTCCGAGTCTACGAGGTCAACTTCGCCGAATGCGAAAGCCTGGCCGCCCTTTTCCCTTTCTCTGCCCCGGATGTGATAGCAGCGGCTCTGAATCCCATAATGTTGCAGGTATGACACCAAAGTCCGGGTTAGATCTAAATCATTGCTGTGGAACGATTGTATGGGAGGTATGTACGCGATGCCAAACTCGCGACAGTCGGTGGGGCCGTCGATATTCCACGGCTCGGCGTCAACGACGACAATACCGCACGAGTTGACCTGGGACTTCAGCGCAGCGAGGTCCGGTATGTTGCTTTCCCATAGCGCTTCCCAGTGCCTGGTGTCCAGATTCCTGCAGTTTTTTGCGTATCGCATATTGGACGGCGATTCAGAACGATTGGAACAAAAACTGAGCTGGATGTAGCGTCAGTCCGGTTGTGCTGTAGGATTTATTCGGTCGCCTGCCCCTTGACGGTTTGTCAGTTGTCCAGCCGAGCGAGTGCAGTTGAAGTGTGCAAGCTGTCGTGATATTTATAAGAGTTGTGGGATTTTGGATAAGAAGTCGGACAGTTATCAAGGCCCAGGTACTAGTGGGAGGCTTCTGGGTTGGTCCAAATGTTGCGCGCTTTGTTGGGACACAGAGTGTCGTTGCGAGGTGGGATAACTGTAGTCTTGGGCCATTTCAAGACGATGTTTGATAAGCTTGGTCCCTGGGTAGAGAGAAATGGTAGCCTAACGCTTAGAGATATCCTTTCCTTTAATGCTCAAGTAATGATAGACGTCAGAATCCCACCTCCCAGTCGTACAAATCCTGCCCAAACGCCAATAGCAAGCCAAATCGCCGTGAAGGTATCAGAACAGACCGTCGCTCTTGTGTCCAGCGCCATCATTTTCAAAGTCCATTGCCCATAGACGCCGCAGCTCAGTCCGCACGTTTCTTCGGCTCTTCATCGTGAACATCATCAACGCCGTCCCAGTCATCCGGTGCGTTCTCGTCCCAGTTGTCAACCTGTTCCTCCAAGGACAATGTCTTGTTAGACGGGCCCTCGCCTGCTGCGCCTGACGCCTCCGTGACGCCGCTCTCCTGTGCGCCCACGACACCTTCCCCGAGCTCGATGTCGCCCTCTTCTTCCGTCCCGTCGGGGACGGCCGTGTACGACTTGCGGCTCCTCTTCCTCTCCAGCATGCGCTTGTGGTACATGGAGCACAGGCCCAGCCCCGCCAGGCTGCCCACCAGGTTGGCGACGATATCGTAGAAGTCAAAGTCGCGGCCGTTGGGCAGGAAGCCCTGCAGGAACTCGGAGCCGACGCCGAGGCATAGTGTGCACACCACCAGCGTGAAGTGGAGGGTCCGGCGGCGGTTGGTGTCGACGATCCAGTAGAAGACGACGGTGAGGAGGAAGAAGGTGACGGTGTGGAGGACTTTGTCGTTGACGTAGGCTCCGACTTGGAGGGAGGTCAGGCCGGCGTAGCCTGCGAGGAGGAGCAGCAGGAAGAAGACTCCTGTCGAGTTGTCAGTGTTTGCTTGAAAGTAGCAGGGCCAGAGCTTGGCCGGGAAGCATTAGAGCGCCAGGTGGAGTGGGGAGGGGAGCTTCTGAGCTCAGCTCCGGCTGCTTACGAACCTGCGAATGGAAGTCGTATCCTCATTTCTGGGAAGGTTTTATGTAGATGCGAATCATAAATGATCTGCGGTCATAATCATGGCTTTTAAAGGAATTCGGCTTAGATCTGAGACTGGGGGATGGGGTGGGGAGTCCAGTCGTTGTGGCCGTGTCACTCGTTTGGGAGGTTTGAGCACTGGAGGTTTGCGATACGCAACGAGTTCCAGGATGAGGTGGCCTGGAGCTCTGCTTGCCTGCTGCGCGCCACCCACCCACACAGCTCCCAGGCCACCTGGCAGCCCTGGGCAGCCGAGCCCCACACGGCCCAGGTGCAACCGCTCTGTCGGGCCATCCCCACTCATCCGGACGCCATGTGGACGCGGTACGCAGCAAATCGACCAAGGGAGCTTTGAAGGAGAGGGGCGGGGGATTTCTCCTGTGCTGAAGCCTCGAGTAGCACACCAGATACTCGATGTTTATGCCTCCTTGTCGTACAAAATGTATGATGATTATCATCACTAACCATTTATGCTCATATTCAACAAGACATTTTTTTGCCTTTCTGATGCCCGTTCGCATCAATTATCCGGTAATACGTGCGTGTGGGCGTGCATCTTCTGGCGACGCGTAGTAATGCGCCACCAATATAATAGTGCTGGACAATGACCTCGCTATATCTCTCTTACCAGTAATTCCAAATACAGTGATCAATTAATATAGAATGGCACAGATGAATTTTCAAGAGGTGATCAGACTCATTGGCTTTGACACTGAATCGAACCATCATGGCACTATGTTCCCGCTCTCCTAATACCAGTTGCTTCCGGACAGGATCACATAAGCGCGAGCGATTATGTAAGGCAGGCAGAAGGTGAGGTACACCTGAAATAATGTAGCATGGCATATCGAGTGCCCCGAGACAGTAGATGCAAAAGTAAGCCATGGGAATGCTGCAAATAGAGGGGCCTGGAATAGATAGCATATTTGTACAAGCCCACGGCTGCCCACAATTGCGCAGCGTGCCCCGTAGCCTCGTCGAACAGAGACAGAGGTACCCGGTGACGCTCCTTGGGCGCCGAGGCCCACAGTCCCGTCGCGCGACGGTACTTGCTCCACCCAAAACGGGACATGCGCTCTCCAGACACAACGTCAATCCATCACGTCCACGACCATCGCCTGTCGCAATTCCATCACCTCCTCCACCACAACACCCCGAATCATCCTGCACTCCCTCCTCCCCATCTATGTCAATGACGCGCTATCACCCGGTGCCCATCTAGTCAACCGACTCCGACCGGAAGGCGGTGGAATTCACCTCGACCCCCGGCGCATGGGGTGTGCGGCCGTGCATCAGTCCTGTCCATCCCCCAGGGGCCAATATGTCCTTGCATCAATCCCAGAATGGCTGGCCGACGCCTGCTGGCAGCCAGGGAAATGGAATCAGGATGAATCAGCCCCCTTCCGATGGCTCGTCGCGATCCCAGAACGATGCGACTTTGTTGATGCCTGAGGCATCAGACAACCACGACGAGGACCATCGACGCGCCCATTTCGCCAGTCTCTTTCGCAAAACAGACGCCAGGATTGCCGCCCTCTTTGCCGATGACGGCGACATCGATGCCGCTGCAATCGAGTCCCTGAAGCGCCCTCCCACCGCTGACGACTCCTTCAACCTGCCGCCCCCTACCACCGACCATGCCCCCATCCAGCCGCCCCCCCTGAAAAAGGCGAAACGGGTAATTGACGAGGACGACTATGGCGACGATGACGAAGATGACGAGGAGGATGAAAATAACGCCGACGGTGGCTCCGCGCCGCCAAAGTCACAGACTGCTGCAAATGCTGCCGCAGCCAAGACATACCTCTCTCCCTCCAAGTCCGGGAGCTCTCCTGTCCACTCTGTCTCTTCTCCCGGCAAGAACGGCGAAAAATCCAAAGAAGACGGCGCGTCGCAAGACCAGGCGAGATCATCCGAAGATGCGCGAAAGGAACTGGAAGAGGCTCGCAACGCAACCGAAGAGGCGGCCAAGCGCAGCTTCCACACACTCTTTTATACTCTTGAGAATGATCGTACCGCCATGTTGGAACAGCAGCAACTGGAAGAATCTGAGAAGCAGATCCAGGCGGAGATGGACAAGAACGGCGGCAGCTCATCCAACGAAGGCCCCGGCCAGGCCCACGGATCCCTCAGCAGCGCCAACCTCGGCGCCTCAAGCCTGACGCTGAAGCATCTCATCGCCAGGATAGACATGAAGCGCAGTCAGGTCCAAGCAACTGACCAGGAACTGCGCAGTCTGATGAATGAGGTTAGGAAGAATCGGTCAAAATGGGCGAGCGAAGACAACGTGGGTCAGGAGGAGCTTTATGAGGCTTTGGAGAAGGTCCTTAGCGAATTGAAGGCGCACACGGAGTACTCGACACCATTCTTGCAAAAAGTGAGCAAGAGGGATGCGCCAGACTACTACAGCGGTAGGCAGCACTTTACCCGCCCGAAAAGACTTGCGCAAGCACTGATCACTTCCACAGTCATCAAGCAGCCTATGGATCTAGGCACTATGACGAAGAAGCTCAAGCAGCTTCAGTATAAGTCCAAGGCCGACTTTGTGGCCGACCTCAGCCTGATCTGGGATAATTGTCTCCGATACAATCAGAACTTGAACAACCACCTCCCTCGCATGGCTAATGGCATGCGCAGGGAGGCCGACAAGCTCACTCCCTTGATCCCTGACCTGGTCATCAGGCCCCGCGCCGAGGTTGAGGCCGAAGAGCGGCGCAAGCAGAATGGTGGCGAGGACGACGCGGGCGACGATAGTGACGATGAGCCCATCATCTCCTCGCGCGGTCGTAGCAGTGCCACAAAAGGCGCCACGAAATCCAGGAAGGCCCCTTCAGACCAGAAAGAGGGGACGCCAAACAATGACACCAAGCCCATACTGCAGCTCAACGGGATCCTGGCCAAGACCGGCAGAGAAGGCTCCGAGATGGGCGAGGGCAGTAATGGATTCGGGACCCCACCAGTCGGCTCCTTCACGCCCCTGGGCCAGCACGGCCAGTCCGGAATTGGCAGCAATGCCGACGCCATGGAGATCGACGGCCCATCTTTGAGCGGCATGGTACTCGACCACGCGCTGGGTGAAGCTGCCGAGCAGGAAATCGAGGATGAAGAGTACAAGATTTGGAAGCAAGTGACGAAGAAAGATCGTGCCTTAGCCGCCCGTGAGCGCTACAAACTGTTCAAGGGCAACAAACTCAACATCGACGAGCCAGCACTCGTGAGGACCAAGGCCGGCATGCGGCGCGTGCTTCGAAGCCACAAGCAAGCAGAGTCGGCTGGTCTCCTCTCTGCGTCTGGCGGCGATTCATCAGTCATCGCTGCAAAGGACTCAGCGAAGCCGATAGAAACCCTGGCCGAGGGTATGGAAGATGAAGTAGAGCGGGCCATTCCCGATTACTACGAGACAAACCATCTCGTGCCTGACGTTCCGCCCAAGCTGCAATGGGTCGAGGACGACGAGGGCCAGGTAATAAACCAGCACGAGGATGTCTTGCGTATGGTACCGCGAGGCTTTTTCATCGCCCCTCCGAGCATCCTCACAAAGAAGTTCGATGCGAATCTCCGGCAGCTGCAGGAGACCAGGAAAGTTGTCTCCAAAATTGGCGTCATCAAGCAGATGCAGATACAGTCACAGGTCTACGCGAACCAGTTCCCCAAATACGAACCAGAGCCCTTCGTGGAGGCTGACATCGAACCTCATTTCGTCGCTGGCGATGCGCCCGTTCTGGCGCCTGGCGTTTGTAAATCGGCTTTGCAGCGTTCGGTGGCCAAAATCTTCTATCACGCTGGGTTTGAGGAATTGCAGCCGTCTGCGCTCGATGTGGTTGCAGACATCGCTGGGGATTATTTTGAAAAGCTTATTCGCACCTTCAACGTCTACCAGGAAGCCGAGAAGAAGAACGCCACGGGTGTGTACGCCGAGCGTGGAGCCAAATTCCAACCGCGCTTCACACAAGAGGAAGTTATCCTACACACTCTGAACGAGAGCGGCCTCAGCCTGGAGACATTAGAGGGTTACGCCAAGGACGATGTTGACAGACTTGGCACCAAGCTCGGAACAATGCATGAGCGCATGAAGTCGCATCTCGCGGACTTGCTTCGGCCAGCACTCAACGACGTCGGGCCAGACGGCGCTGGGGCTTTCAAGGATGGCAGTGAGCAGTTCGTTGGCGGTGACTTTGCTGAGGAGCTTGGTGAAGACTTCTTTGGCTTCAAAGCCCTTGGTCTTGACAGAGAGCTCGGTTTGGAAATGATGTCGGTGCCTCTGCATCTTCTCCAGACTCGTGTCCGGAACACTTTCCAGTCCCAGGCCCAAACCGTTGACGCTGAGATCCACGACGTCTTTGAGCAGCTTCCTCCTGCGGACCCGGTCACAAAGGACAACATTCAAGACCAGATCGGCCTTGTCAAGAACTTCTTCCTCGCCAAGTTGCATGCTAATGGCGATCAACCTTTGGTAGAGGATGAGGATCTCCCGGTCAAGCAGAAGAGGCCTCGCCCTCGCCTTGGCGCAACTGGTAAAATTGTTTCCCCTCAGAAACGGCCGCCAAAGGAGCAAATCGCGCTGGCCAAGAAGAAGAAGAAGCTCGAGGCTGGCAAAGCACAGGTCACCGATCCCAAGCCCGGCGGTCCCAACTCGACGCCTGAAAAGGGCAAGAAGCTGGGCAAAAACATTCCCGCGCTGCCCAACGGAGCCACCAACTCCGTTCAAGCCCCTTCGATGGAACGTGTCGACAGCTTGCAAAGCCAGGGTGTTGCGAGCAGCCCGCCTGGTGATATCAAGGATGAGGCTGTCGGTATGCTGAGTCCGGAGAGTAATGAGCAGTAGGTGTGCGAACATCCGGAACCCAAAGAATTACGGTACAGACTGCGACATCGAGGCTCATCATGACTTGACAACAACAACAACGCTCTTGACAGCAGCTTTATCTTATATACCCTCATTCGTTTACTTCCTTTGCGCGCGACTTAACAACATGGTTTCCCCACGCGCAACCACATAGGACGCTGTGCACAGAGAATCACCCGCACCCAGGTCTCGGATGTTGGCACCTCTGATGAACCACTCCCAAATCGAACTGACATTTTCCGCGGTCTATGATCGTTCACATTCGCTACTGGTCGGCATCGGCACGATTGACCTCCAATGTCTGGATGTTTCGCCCACTCACACCAAAAGAAACCCAGAGCTGGTTTCAGACCTTTCCAAGCTCGTCAATGTCTCAGGAGAACGGGACCAGGTCGTCGGGCACATCTGGTCTGAAAGCATTTCGCACGAAACAACACTACCATATGGGCTTGACAGAGCCTCACTACCACACCATGTCTCATCTTGGTTCCCGCCCATCAGCGTCCTAAGCTTTAAACATAATCACAACGACATCCACAATCAGCAACACTTCAGCCCAAACAACTTTGGGTCTCTTTTCTGCTTCTCAACAGGCGTTCGGGAGATACACTGCATCGAAACCAAGGGAAATAAAAAGGGTTGGGCAGGTCACAGTATCCTTTGCAGGATGAAACGAAACGGGAACAGATTGATGGTCTTTTTTTGGTTGTTGTGCCACCTTCTCCCACGCCTCAATGCCCAACTTCAAAAAGAGATACCTACCTCGATTGATATTTTTTGCGCTTCTCCCTCAGGCTAGCCACCAGCCTTGAACGTTATCTGTACTTAAGAGTTTTAGACGGCGGTGTATTTGGTGGCAAGGGCTGTTTGTGCGATGCGGAGGTCTATTTTCGGCGGGCTCTATCTTTGCGCCTCCTTGTCCTGGATGCACTCCTAGTCCCGTTGACTACTGGCTCGATTGTTGGTATACCTTCCTATGGGCTGCTTTTGTCTGACGGGAGGCTTCTTTTGATTGGTTCCAGCTTCGACAGATGGGCTATGTTATGAACGGATTGGGCAGGGCCTCATGGACGTACCTTGGAGACGGAATCGGTGCGCTGGGCAATGATATATGGCGTATGGTCGACGACGGACGTGGCTCTGCTGGGTCTGTGGCTACTGGTGGGAGGCTGATACGTAGTAGATACCATCGAATACCTGAGCTCCTTGCCTCAATAGCCTCGTCGACGTGACCGCTTGGATTCCAGTCTTCTAACAGCAATTACTCAGCTGTGAGGTGCTAAAGGAGCACTTCCCAGTTTTGACTGCTCTAAATTAATGTGCAAGTGGTGTTTGTCCATGGAGGCGCATCTACAGGTCGGCCTTTAGCTCTAACCATGCACAACCAGCCCACCACCAACCTCATCTTCATCGTGACCTCGCTCTTGGCAGGCGAGCACATCCATACAGCAGGATTACCGACCACGGCACCAAGCAGAAGTGCCTGATCATGGCACGCATTCCTGGAGGTGCATGATGCCTGCCTCAAGGGGCTGCGGCTACTCGTGCCGGGACTCCGATAGCCACAGGGACAGGGACGGCGTGGAGACTCGCCTCAACTGCCAGCTCGGGGCGTCTCTAGTGATTCTTCCGATCGTATGGGGCGTGGCTCCTGGGGCGAGCCATGGTGTTGGCCACATAATGGGCCCGATAGGTGTTGGATATGGCGAGACTAGCTGCATACTCCTGCCAGCAGTGTGCAAGTATAATGCCAGAGCCACCGAGGAGAAGCAGGCCAGGATAAGAGAGGTCCTCTGGGACATTCCTCTGTGCCGTGGAGCTTTTCTCCAGCAAAGGCCTGCGCGAGGATCAAAAGCTGACCTGGGAGGCTTGCTAGATGTGGTGGTTCGAGCGCTGGGGATGCCTTAAGGACACTGAAAGAAAAGGGGATCACTGGGGAGAAGGTGCACAAACTGACCCGGATGAGTCTGAAAGACACATGGCTTGCAACGAATCCGGTTCCACTGACAACTGAGGAAGAGGGTTTTAAGGTTCCGGATATAGTGAAGGGATAAGGAGTGGACAAATTATCTATTTGATTCTCTTTCAATGCACCCAAGATTTGCAAGGAGCTGTTAATACTCAGGCATAAAGCCTCAAGGAGATGTGTGAAATCTAAGAGGCTACCTAGGTATGTTCCCTGACTTCTGAACGCCTCAGTGCTCTTAGTCATATAAAAGACGACAATTTATAAGGAATTCCCGTTGGGACATAACTTTCGCAGTGTTGGTTTTGCATAATTGAGACTAATTACTGAAGAGAATTCTGATGTTCCTCATCTAAACGATATTTGTCAATGCCGTTAAGTGGAAAGGACCAATGTGGGCCCGCAAATAGTGTACAAGTGATTTTCCTCCATCCCTCTCCCCTCGTTTTGGGGTTGTCTTTAGGATGAAGCACGCCATATGTGGGAATTGCCATTCCAATCTCGCGGGAGATTTTCCGAGTAGGTATCGGAGAACAACAGCCAGGTCTTTATGCAGAGCTTTTGTATGACCAAGCCCCTCAGTAAGTTTTTGGATACCAGACCGCCCCAATACCCAAACAAGTGTTGTATTGGTTTCGTCAGACTCAAATGAGACTAGCTGTGTGATGGGCCATCCTCTGGTCTCCAGGTACTATTCTTTTTTTGCATTCATGTATACAGCCACACCCCAAGCTGTGCTCCCCTTAAGATTCCCACGAATTCTGGGCTGCGGGCGGCTACTAGGCTGAGTTATCCTCACCGCTGACCTTGGGGGCCTTCGTGGGCGCAGTTTTGTAGGCCTCAGCATCGTCGTCATCGGTAGCCTCTTGAGCGACGGAGCTGGGAGCACGCTTTCGCTTGGTGAGAACCTGAGTCTGTATGTATATGTCGCGAATTAGCCTCAGATACTAACCGCGAGACTGTCACGGAAAATTTCTACGTGAACAGAGATAAACTTACCCATTTGGGCTGGCCAGTCACATCCGCACCATCTCCCGCGTCATCCTGCGAGGCCTTCGCCTGCTCCTCCCTCCTTATCTTCTCTCTGATCTGATCGTGGATGTAGTCGAACCACACGCCCTTGGTGCTGGAGGCCATATTCATCCACTGACAGTGAATCGATTGGGGAGGGCGACGCATGCGCTCCGATATGTCCCGGTTACTCAGGCCGTCGATCTTGTAATCGATCAAACTCTGGATGTCAGCGCCAGTCCAGCCCCGGGCTGGATCAAGGGCAGCCGGGGTGTTGGTGGCATCGACGGTATCCGCAGCAGGGACGGGCGGCTGCAGTTCCTCGTCTGACTGCTTGGTCCGGATCTCGTTCTTCTTCTTCTCGATGTAATCCCTCCAGCCGGAATCGGACTTGCCCACAAGGCTCCACTTGCCTTGGACCGCGGGCACAGTGCGGCCAAGCTGGGCAGCTATGGCCGGATAAGGCTGGCCTGCGAACCTCAGGTCGATGACCTTCTGGATATCAGCCTTGGTCCATTGCACCCAGGTGTTCCGCAAAGCGCCGCCTTTTGTGGCCGTCGCGTGCGGCTTCACGCCCTCCTTCTCGTGGTCCTCCTTCTCGTGGTCCTCCTTCTCGTGGTCCTCCTTCTCGTGGTCCTCCTTCTCGTGGTCCTCCTTCTCGTGGTCCTCCTTCTCGTGGTCCTCCTTCTCGTGGTCCTCCTTCTCGTGGTCCTCCTTCTCGCCCTCCTCGGCGTCGCTGTCCTCATATAAGCGCAGATGGTCAGCGCTCAGAGGGACCGGGTCTCCTGCGTTCTCAAATACGCTGGGCAAAAGCGTCACGGTGGCCAGGTTCTGAACAGCAGCGTAGAACGCGCGCTTGTTTAGATTGTACTTCTCCGCCACGACAAGCGCAGCGTCGCAGACGACCTCAACGAATGCCTCTTGCTTGTTAGGAGACCTGTGGGCCAGGGGAAGGAACATCTTGATTTTCTCGCTGATCTTGAGTTCCGACTCTTTGTCAAGGGCAGATAGTCCGCGACTGCTGTCGGCCCACAAGAGATGATAGTTCAGCACCTGGAAGCTCGCGTGCTGGGCGAGGCGTGTGAGGTACTGGTGATCCATGGCCAAAGATGGTGAATGGACAGAAAGCGATAGACGAGTGGCGACAATTGAGAAAGAGGGAGCTAGTGTAGTTAGATTGACAGTGACTGACTGTTGACAACAACGTGAAAGGGCAGAGGTTGCCAAAGACGTGGGGTTGGTTGTTAATCGGCGCACAGTCAAAGGTCAGCAGGGCAACAGAAACAATTTCGATATCGTCGAGGTGTTTCTTAAGGCAGCCTTGAATTGAGGTGAATGGATGGACGGCGGGTGAAGTAGGAGAAAGAGTTGTGATTCGGTAGAGGCGTTGCTGCTGAGGACAGCTTGAAATGGATCGATGGTCAGGGGATCAATCCCCAGGAACAAACGCGACCGTGATCTCTTCACCAAGTAGGGGTCGTTTGTCGCCAGCAATGATCAAGCGTCCGTGATGGAGTGACGTAAAGCCTTTAGCATCTCGAGGTGTTGGGCCTGCCATCTTTAGTCTTGTAGCCTCCAGTTGTTTTTCAGTCCACCACATCTAATCACCGGCTCCTCCACCCCGCCCAAGATCTCTTCTGACCCTCCATGCCCTAGATCCAACCACCCTTTTCTGACCTCCATGGAGGCTCTCAACCCAAGGGATCTCTCCTGTGATCCCATCTTGCGCCTGATCGACCTCATCTGGCAAGGCTCCGTTGTCTGTCTGGTCCTCACCCCGTTGAGAGGCACGATCATAGTGGTCTTCAGTATACGCCCATATCGGAGCGTCGAATTTCCCCGAGATAAGGACTATCTCTCTCCCTTCTAGCTCCCTTGGGGATACCGGTGATACCAGAGCAATGATTGCACGCTGGACATCAACACCACGGACAAGGGCCAGACCTAAACAACGGGAAAATCGGGGCCGAAGAGTTGTTCCATGTCGTATATAGGGGATCTTCTCGGGTGTTCGCCGTATGTAGCGTTGTATACCTGGGGGTTGCTTGTTGTCTGGCTCTTCTGACTCTTCGTCTGGTTCCACCCCGTTGCCAGCTTCCGCAGTGTTGCAGAATGCCCTGCGGTCTTCGACCTCGACAATTGCGACGATAGTGCCGTCGATTGAGTCGGCCAGTAGGTGTAGTCCTGGCTGATATCCGTAACACATCACGCCGAGAATCCCCCCATCAGTCCCCCCGTAATGCAGCAGCAATGGTGGCTTAGACGTGAGCGGTTTGGAATCCCATCGAATGGCAGTGCCTCGGCTCAATTCGGGGTCGATGTGGAAATAAGACATTGCTTGCATGTGTCGTAGGTGTAATGCAGTTCTAGAAGTATACTCGCTGGACTGGGAGGGAAGTGACGTGAAGGCAATGTCTGTACATGCTGACTTCAAGCCTTCGACTGTGTCTTCCGGGCCGTCCTCAGACATGTATATGACCTCAGTTGGACGAACTCTGGATATTAGATCCATCAATAAACCGAGGCCGGTGCCTTGTACCCAGCCAGGAGTGTTGATAAGTAAGGGGCAGTCCTTATGTGACGACTGATAGGAGTTGTAGAGGTCTATAACACACTCCTGGTAGTGCTCTATATCTGATGCCGGAGTGACGGACGCCAATGCGTGTGCCCTTGGCATGGATTTTGTGTCGACCAGAGTTGGATGTCCAAAAGGAGGTACTAGATTTGGCTCCTCAATTCGGACAAGAGAAATTACTCCTGGTGATGAAAACTCAGGCTGGCCAGGATCGATATCCAGAATGGAAACACTAGGCCAGATTCGCTGCTTGTTGCTGCCTATACCGGTCACCATTCTGTTGGCAAGGAGCCGGGAGAAGGTAGACTTGCCCGACGATTTTGGACCACACACAAGGACAACCGGGGGCTTTGGTCGCTTCTCCTTGGATAAATCGGCAACCTTCTTATTCCATTCTGCGGGCGATCTGAGATCCTGCAGTATGGCCTTCTTAGGGCCATCTGCCGAGCTTGAGAGGATCTGGTATGTCTGTTTTGTCGTGTTCTCTGTTTGGCCGGCTTCATTCCAAAGGACACCGAATAGAGGTGATAGCTTTTCCAAATTCCTGAGCCCAGTGGCGCCCTGGTGATTGTGAAGTTCAATCACTGACTGCTCTGTGCACCTCAAGACAGGCAGGGCATGGCAGTGAGGTGCATGGACCCAGTGGATTGTCTGAGAAGGGAGCAGAGTAGCACCGGCGATGGATGCCTCACCACTCTTGACCTTGATTCCATAGCTGCCCAGTATCACCAGACGCTGTCTTCCGGTCAGCAGGCTGATCTTCAGGATGGCTGACTTCCGGGATCATCATACCTCTCCATCTGGGAAGTTGAGGACAGAAACACCGTTCTTCTTGACCTGGAGGTTGCTTTTTGTAGGCTTAAAGGATGAGAGCTGGACCACCTTTCGCCTGGGAGGCTCCTCAGCAGGCTCCGGGGTCTGCAGACTTTGCTCACAGTCAATTCCGGGGTTTTGTCTCTGGACTTGAAGATCACACGATGTTGCACATACCCGTCACCTCCAGCAGGTATCTCGGCACCTTCTAGAAGCAGCCTCTCGAAAGCACCAGAGACTTTGTCACCTGGCCCGGAACTTCCACCAGAACCTTTGATGTCGTCCTCAATGGGCCTCCCGTTGCCCTCAGGAGAAGCAGATGATGCCGAAGAAGCTGCTTGCCTCTCGAGTAGTCTCTTCTTCAGGGCAGCGGCGCTCAGCACTGCAGGACGGCCAAGCCATGTCAGCTACATTTTCACCCTTTGTGAGACATGTAATCTTCCACTCCGGAATAGACATGACCTACTCTGGGTGCCCTGGCCAACCTCAAGCTTTCTCTTTTTACTTGACGACATCCTGACGACGCGGATACTGCAGTGGAATTATCGCAATGCCTCCCTCCTCTCATGGGCCTCGTTCATACGACTGCGTCACGACTGTCGTCTCACCATCCACAGTAAGGTTGGTCTTCAAGTGTGATTGAGTGTGAGTGGACTTTCTAGCCGAAGTCAACCACAGTGGAGTGAATGGCCCCAGCCCACCCACCCAGCTAGCATGGCACTTGCAAGCTCCCTGTAAGTCAGCACTTGGCCCAATCGCTAGCACCAGCTCTACCCCACCACGCCCACTTCGACCCTGCCAAAGTTCGGTTTGGAGGTTTCCATTTGGAGACGCGACTTTTTGGGCGTCCCCAGAAGAAACTTTGCAAAAACTTCAACGATCACACATCACGCTCCCGCGCCAAATACGCGACCGTTCGCGTGCCTCCTCTCTTCCACAGCGCGCTTTACTACACTATTGGCCCACCTTGCCCTGCCATTTTCAGCTTTCCACCGCCTTTAAACCGTGCTGAATACCTTCATCTTTCCAGCCCGCCCCACACGAGGCGACGAAGCCAAATCCGGCGCGCCGTCGCTCAACAATCGCAATTCTACCCACAGCTCGTTGAATCAGTCCGACGCACCATGGCTGGCGCTAGGGCTCCCTCTGGCAGCTTGCGCAACCATGCCTCGACCGCCAGCAAGGCCTCCAAGGGCGGCGTGTTTGGCACTCAGCCGTCTGCGCCGAAGCTGAAGCCGAGCACTTTTGTTGGCAGCGACGACAGTGACAGCGACAGCGATAGCTCTAGCAGCAGCTCCGATTCAGATGGCAGCGAAAAGAAGCAGGTCAAGCAGACCCCTCTGCCCAAGCAGAAGGCGGATGTCGCAAAGGCGACACCTGCAAAGAGCCCGACAGTCAACGGCCTGAAGGCGTCAATTAAGAAGGAACAGCCCAGCAAGAAGATAAAGAAGGAAGCCACTAGCTCTTCGGAATCTTCTGAGACTGGCAGCGGAAGCGGAAGCGAAAGCGAAAGCGACAGTGAGAGCGACAGCGCGTCTAGTAGCGACGAGAAACCTACGAAGGCCCCCGCAAAAGGCGAGGAAGTCGAGAAGAGCACCAAGCCCAAGCCCGAGACCAAGACTGTTGCGGCCGACGATTCCGACAGCTCCAGCGCCAGTGAGAGCACGGATGAGAAGGCGAAGAGACCCGCGACCAAAGCCGACAAGAAGGAAGCGCCACCAAAATCCAAGGCGAAGGCTGTCAAGCAGGTCACGCCGTCTGAGTCCGAATCTGAGTCCGAGTCCAGCTCGCAGGCAAGCTCGGCTGAGAGTGAAAGTGAGAGTGAGAGCGAGAGCGGAAGTGAGAGCGAAGAGGACAGTGAGGGAAGTGAGGACCCCGAGGCTCAAATACAGCAGCAAATCAGAGACGATGTCAAGTCTGCAAAGGCCACGAAGGCGCGAGAGCCCATTCCGTCCTCCAAGGCCGAGGTCAGCAACAAGAAGATCAAGACCTCTAAAGATGTTGATGGCGACATCGAGATGACGGACCCATCGACTGCCCTGACGAATGGCGGCGCTCCCACCAAGGTGTAAGTTCTCATCGCCAGCAAGGCACAGCCAGAAGGCTAACAGAAATCACAGTGGCTCTGTTCCCGAGTTTGTAGCACCCGATTTCCATCTGCGCAAGGTCGACGGCAGCATCGGCGCTTCTGAGGTCGCTGGCTTCTTTGAGAAGGCCAAGATGGAAGGCAAGCAAGTCTGGTACATCACCGCGCCAGCTTCCCTCCCTGTCACCGTCGTACAAGACTTGACCATCCCGATGGATTCAGCCCATAAGGGCCTGCCCGTCCTCACCCACAATGGAGATGACTACCGCCTTGCCTTTGATGACCCTTCGGCTTCCTCGTCATTCAGACTTCTCATCCCTAACAAGAAGGGACAGGAGTACTCCGAGCGTAAGCACCAGCTTCTGTGAGATATTTGCGTATAACTAACCATGGATCAGTTGGCCGGCCTGTCGATCAGACCATGCATTTCACTCGCAGCGAGACCTTCCTACCTGAGGGCCCCGCTAGCGTCACTACAACCCAGACAGTTTCCAAGACCACGAGACCAGCTCGGCCTCAACCAGAGGGACTTCGTGCTAGATACACTCCTCTGGGCGTGCCGGCCTCCAAGAAACCACTGGCCCCCATCGCGGGCTCGGAGGACAATCCTGTTGCAAATGTTGCAGCTCAAGAGGCAACAGCGATCAGCACTCCCAAATCCAGCTCCAAGAAGAAGCGCAAGCATGACGGTGAGAACGGGCCTGTGGCAACCCCTGCCACCAAGGACCCCAGCAAGAGTGCCAGCGCTGAGAAGTCCGTAAAGAAACAGAAAATCATCAGAGACCATGAGCATACTGCCGATGGACAAGCCGGCCGGAAGGAGACACCGGTACCTCTGCCTCCACTTCTCGGCGTAGGATCCAGCTCCGGTACCAATTCCTCCCGCCAGAGAGCCGCCTCAGCAGCGCCGACGGCGACCCAACCTACCCCTGTTCACAGGCAATCTGACTCCCCTGGAGGTCGACTTTCATCTACACAGCTCCCATCCAAGCAGACGCCTATTCCAATCCCGGTGCCGGTCAAGGCGAACAGTGCTGTGGGGACCCCTGATGCAAAGGCGCGGGAGGGCAAAGAGCGGAAAGAGAAGAAGAGGAGCAAGTCGCAGTTGCCCAGTATCGACAAGGCAGCTGAGCGATTCGGCGAGGTGGCCGGCGAGGTGGCCGCGGCGAAATCGCCTGAGAAGTCTGCAAAGTCCCCTGAGAAGAGTGCAAGGACGCCAAAGAAGAATACACCGATCTTACCTCCTCGTCACGACAGCAGGGGGAAGTCAACTTGAAGACCACGTCGGCAATAGAAGGCTGTTTAGAACGGAGGCTCCATATGCCTGGTTGCCTTCACAGAGCCGTTGAGTCGCTCGCCTTTTCGAATCTGCTAACTCCTCACTGAGATGGCAAGTCACCATCCAAAGATGAGGTTTGCAACCTGCCATATTGCGCACTGGCTAGAAAATCCCAGCTGGAGGCATCTAGGTTGCAAAGCCAAGAGAAACCAAAATAATTTCCAAGGGTGGATTGCATGAGAACGCAGCTCACGGTGGACATGGTAATTTCTGTGTGCAGTTGGTTTGCAATGACGGTTCTCACAACTGAGACCTGGATACGAAGGCCCGTTTCCATGTGCTTCTCAATACTTGAGCATTTTGGCAAGAAGGGGCCGCATAGGCCTGTTTCCCCGCCTGGACAGCACAGCGTCGTAGGGATAGTTCGCTCACTTCAGTCAGCCTCATAGGAGAGGCAGACTACATCGGAATTGATCCCTGCCCCACAATGAGACAGACAGTACATTAATGACTAGAATCAAATAATGCTTGCCCTTAGTGACAATGTACTCGCAATTCCGCCTGACTTATACAACATGGGTCGCCAGCACGAATGGGCACGGCCTGGCACTGAAACTTTTGGTGCAAATTAGTGGCTTCTGACACAACACTGTTTTGCAGAAGCAGATTGAATAGTCACTGTCCAAAGCCATGCATAGCGGAGTTGACAGTAATTACCTACAACCTAGATTGTCTCTTATCCCACTAGGACAATCGTTGTTGTCCCAGCTTAGTAGAGGAACTCAAAGAACACAAGTGGTCTATAGAGATAAATACTGATGGTTTGCAGTGACATCAAAGGATTCTTGTTGTGACTCGCCCGCCGTGACTCACCACCACTACCACGCACACTCCCGACCGGGCGGCAAAACCGTTCAGGGGCACAGCTCTCATCGAGAAATGGGGAAAGCAAAGCGGAGTGATTTGAGATTATAAGAATTGAGGAAAGCGCTCCCAGAGTTGTTGGCTGGTATGCTGAAAGAAACTACGGCTGCTGAGCCTAGACTTGGTCCCTTGCGATTCACCAATGCCGGAAAGGATGCGGAACATTCAACCCATATGATGATGGACCACGCGGCCTCGAACATTGGACATGTTTTTGGCGGGTACCAGAAGGGAAGTTTTGAGGCCCAACGCACACGGCTCTACGGACATTATGCCTCACTGAGGTGGCTCTTAGCAGGAAGGCTGTCGGCGTGTTTGATTTCAGGGTGCTTCGGACTCTGAGGCTCCGCAACTGCGAGAGTTGGGATAGCTTTCTGGAACACGCTGTTGGTCGGCAGGTGCCGATAGGCTTAAAGACTCTTGAAGTCACCGCACAGCCCGGCTTATTGAGCTGTGACGCAGATGAGGTCTATCGAGATTCCTGAAAGCATTCGACGGACTCGAAGAACTCTACGTGGGGATCGAAGGCCCTCTACCATTCAATGAACTCTGGCCGGGAGTCATCGCCCACCACGCAACTCTCAAGAGATTTGTGCATCACCAGAGGACGGGTGAAGGTGTTCATCCGCATCTCACACAGGAGGTCGACGCGGACCTGTTATTGGACCCTGGCGACGCCTTTCTGCAGGCCTTTGACAAGTTTCGATTTGAGGCTATGGGATTATCCATCAACCCCAAAGACCTGGTGAGTGTCGCGAAAGCAGATTGGTATTGGCGGTGAGCATGTCAAGTTAAGACAATGTTCTCGCAGGCACGTGTCCTTCTTCGCCGAGAAGCACATCCCTGGAGCTCCTTCACTTGCGTCAATCGAGAGTCGATCTCAACATTAATGTCTCGGACTTTTCCGAGAGAGTCACCGAGCTGGAGGGCATCACTAGTGACCAGGGCAACAGTGGCGACCAGGGCAGCGAGAGCTACCGTCTTCGGCCCCCTTTGCGGCATCTCGCCCAGTGGGAGTTTGGAGCAGACGGGATCCCCTCGCTGAAGTTCATCACTCGTGGGGACTACGCCTACGGAGGACAGTCGTCTGTTTCCGAGCGTGTCGACGTGATTCTCTGCAGGCCCAAGGCCGGGTCCAAAAAGGCCTTCCGGGTCCTGGACAGGTTTGATGACAGGGCGAAAGAGGAAAGGACGGGTATTATTGATATGTATCGTGATTTCTTGGAAGCCTGCCCGGTAGAGCCTCTCCTTGTGTGGGAGTCTATTTCCGTCTCGAGGAGCAGACTATTTCGGGGCAGGTCATTTTATAGCAGTGGATACAGTCTCGGAAGAGTGAGAGAAGGAAGAGCCGAGATGACCACCAGACCACGTTCGGAGCCAGAAGAAAAGCCCGTTTCGAGAACTGCCTCTTTCTCTTCAGCTCGACTTTTGGGAATATGGAGCGTTGTTTTGGGGAGGGGTTGGCTGCTGATCATTGTCCCGCTACACAATTTACCCTTTACTTCAGAGGTGATGGGGTACATCCGCTTCCCTTTATGGTTTAGCAAGTGTTCGTCGTTCATATTGCGACACCACGAGGCCATGAAAAGGGGACTCATATTGGCAATTTGAACATTTCAAAACGTAGATTTCCTGGGCATGAACCTCGAAGAGATCTCGACCAATGTGAAGCAGTGGGGATCATATAAAGACTCTATCAACGCTGATAGGGACAGAACACGAATCAGCCCCAGGCCTGGTCAATTATACTTTACTCCGTAGGCAACCGGACCCCATCGGCTCGGACTGGACCCACCCACTCAGCCGCATGTCGTGACCGACAACAGCCTCCTCCAGTGGGCACCCCGATCGGCACATAGATCCCCTGCATTCCTTCCTCCCAACCTGCAGCAGATCTCTAGCACTTCTCCACGCAAGAGCTTAAATATAAGGAGAAAAATTCCGCGGACCCCCACACCCACGGGGAAATAGGTACATGGAACGTCACGGCTGTGGCTGCGCACCACCCACACCTCTTACCGCCCCCCCCGGAGGAGGAGGATCGGACACGGAATGCGCGGACAAGGGGCCGGTCGCCAGCGGACTCGTGCTCCGCCGGAGGAGGGAGACCTGTTGTGTTGTATGTACTGCGGGTAAAAAGACGAGACTGGCCGCCATGTAAATCTGCTCTTGGGCCGCTCTTCTCTCTTTCTTTCTAATTCCTGCTGGATTGGTGCCGTCCCCCTTGAGTTGTCTCGGCTTTCTTTCTTTCTTTCGTCCTTTTCCCCTTCCTGCCCTGCTCGACTCCGCCGCGGCTGAAATTCCGCTCCCGCCCTTTGCGCCACTCGGACTGATTCAGACACCTTCATAGTCCGCAGGGTCGCCCACCGCTGGACACTGACAAAAAGACTTGTTGCAGTAGAGATTTCTTGTATTCATTCCTCTCTTCTCTCTCATTACATTACTGCACCTATTACTTCTACATAATACTGCCACGCGGGCAAGTGGACTCATCATCGCCTCCTTCCTGCTTGCCACACGTCCCAGGGCCATTCCTGACATCTCGGGGGGGGGGGGGGAGGTGGGCTCGCCTCCCGTTTCTCGTGGTCCTGCGCCATTACTCATTCATCTAATTCATTTCCCATAAAATTTCCAAAGCCATGTTGCGCTGCTTTACCAAACGCCGTTACAAATGCTGCTTGCTGTTGCCCAAAAAGGGCATGTTCAGGAGTTTGCGCCGGGCATCTTCGAGACTCTCGAGGACGTCGTCCGTACGCAAACAACCCGGGGGTGTCGAGGGGTATCAAGTTATTCTGAAGCGAGAGTCGCAGAAACAGAACTGTTGGGGTTCGAAGCCCCGTGGACCCAAGTGGGTATCCACTACTGGTCGCGATCGATAGCGAAGGAACCGGACCGGGTCTCTGCTCACGTCGTTCTGATCCAACACCAGAGCGCTGGTGGAAATGTTCAGACTGGCGTGACAGTGGTTTTGCGCCAGTGCGTGGCCATCACCGCAGACGACTCCTCGGTTGCCGCCGAGGGATGATTGCAGGGCTGAAGGAGCGCCACTAAGCCAAGGCGGCCGCCAAGCGGCGCGATGGGCGCCTGCTCGGTGACCGGCTAGCGATGGTCCGCAATTGACCACGAAAAGGTGAAGACAGACGTCTGGTCATTAAGATCTGATTCTGGCGGTGGGCGACACCATCCAAAACTCAGGTGCGACCGTCGGAATCCGTACTTCATCTACCTCATAACCACAACCTCGGCGACCTCGTCGTCCCTCGCAGAGCCACGTTCGCCAGCGCCCCACATCAGTTGGCCGTTCAGATTCATCGGGATGGTGACGTGGTTGAAGTCAGCCTCGGTGGGCGTTGTCGGGGACATTAAGGTCGGGCTGGTGGTGCTGGTGCGGGGCGAAGATGAGGTCGAGAAGCTGGAGCTGCTGCCCAGGGTCCACTCGTCGTCCTCGCTCAGGTGCGTGCTCCTCCTCTCGAGCAGGCCCATGCCGTACTCGCCGCCAAGGCCGACGTAGCCGTACTCCTCATCCAGGGTCTTGGGTTTCTCGCCGATCTCGACGTGCTCATACTCCCAGCGGTTGCGCTTCTCAGGTTGCTGGCGCGGGAGGTATCGCGTGCGGGCAATGTAGTAGATGGCCGTGGCGATCAGGCTACCACCGACCAGGTCCACGGCGTAATGGTGGTTCAGGTACATGGTGGCCCACCACAGCCATCCGACGTACATGATGAAGAAGGCGCGGCCGCGGGGGAAGCAGAAACTCATGAACAGGGCCTCGAGCGTGGCGTTAGCGGCGTGCAGGCTGGGGAAGGCGCCAAAGGGCACGGGCGCGGTGGTGAAGCTGGTGGTGTACATGTCGACGCCGAAGAGCTGGTCGACACGGGCCAGGCCAGCCGGGCTACCCGGCATGCCGTAACGGGCGGGCTCCAGGCCGTGCTCCTTCTCGTACCAGGGCGGCGTGCATGGGAAAGTCAGCGACAGGGTGACTCCGATCAGGGCGAGCCAGCCGAAGGATTTGGCAAACACGGGCGTTGTCGAAGGAGCGGCGAAGATGAAGATTGCCAGGGAGCAGACCGCAGGACCACCGAAGTGACCGATTCCGTACGGGAGCCAGGCGAGCAGGTCGAGGACGGGGTGGGTGTGCGCGGAGAGGATGTTGGACAAGTTGGCGCCGTAGAGCACGTTCTCGAGGGCGGGCAGGACCTTGACCCAGATATGCGGCCGGTACTCGACAGGGATAAAGCTTTAGGGGTTCTGATGTTAGCTGATGGAGGGCCACAAGAATGCAAACGACGCGGCGCAAGAGGCGAACTCACCGACTGCAAAAGAAGTACAGCAGGTATATCCAAATGGGCATGGACGGCAGGAAGAACTGCCTGGTTGCGGGCATCAAGCACACGAGAAGCGACACGATGGGCACGGCGATCTTGACGAGTATGGGCATGGGCGCGATGGCCAGGGAGAAGATCATGAAGCCAGCCAGGGCGGGGTACTGGATGTCCAGCCAGCCAAACCTATGGCGCTGGATGGCGCGCACGCCGTCGAGCGGGTTGAAGGAGCGCTGCAGCTTCGTGATGCTGGTCGAGTCGCGGTAAGGCTGCCTCCATGGCTTCTTGGAACGGCTCCTCTTGCTCCGGCTGCTGGCGGGACGGAACTGCTCGGGGATGGCGATGCTGAGTGCGCCAGGCCATTGCAGGTGTGGGATGTGCAGCTTGGGCTTGGCCTGGCTCAGGAACGAGTTGATGTCCTGCATTGTTGCTGTTGCAGCGGCGGCCTGTTCCGAGCTGATGGTGTGAGCGAGGGAGCGGACTAGCAGCGACCCGGCGGGTGGCGGGATCGGTACTTGGGGCGAGGTCGGAGAGTGGGCGAGAAGGGCGGCAACAGTTTTGGAGACGGATGACGCTATTGCCTGCTCATATATATCATGGTCGAAGATGGTCTACAGGCTGTGACACTCGGGGGCGCAAACGCAAACGCAAATCGGAGCAATGGGGAGGACACACTCGACACAAGATGAGTCGAAGCCGGGGAGGGCAGGATAATATGTGAGCGTGTGGTTGTGGATATGGTCGGGGGCGAGGATGAGGCCGGTTCCTGTCGTCCCTGTCGTCCCGAGACTCCCGCGCGGCACAGCAAGCAGGCAGCACCAGGCACACAAGGAGGCAGGTTCTTGTGTGTCTGAGTGTGTGTAAGCGGGTCGCAGAAAGGGTAGGAAAACACAGGAAGGGCAGTCGAAGGGAAGGTTCGACGGCAGGGCAATCCTTTATTATGAAAATAAACCAGCAACCCAAGAGTAAGCAACCAAAGCAGAACAGGGCAGAATAAGGCAGATATGGTCCAGAGCAGATGGGACGGACGCACTTGTGTACTAATCAGAAGCAAAGGTCGGGCGGACCCAAGTGCCCGAATGTCGCGAGCGCTTCACTCACTCACGCCTCCCACTCCGCTGCTGCAGGCTGGCGGGTTGGCACATGTTGGCTCCTGTTGGCACCGGTGGTATCGGTACTTGGGCGGGCGATCTCGCAGGGGCTCCCTGCGCAGATACATTTTTGGGCGGTTCGAGATGGGTCAGATGGGGTACCAAGGCGCGCAAATCTTGCAGAGCCTGTACCCTGCACCCAGGTGAGCTCTTGGCCCTTGATGTCACCCTTGGGGTCCCTGCCTCTGCCCTTCTGCCTCTCCTTCCCCCATGGCGCCCACCCAAGCTGTCGTCTGCCGGGTGTGGGCAGGGATCAGCGGTGCAGCGTTTCGAGGGCCCATCCGTGCCTTCCGAACCCGATGGGCACGCGAGCTCTCTCCCTCTGGGAGTGTGTCTGGCAAGACTGACCGGGTCGGGCTTGACATTTGACCGCATCCTGACATCCTGATCCCATCTTTTGCCAGCCTCTTGCCGTCCGTGTCTCTCAACTCAGCACGCGGTAATCAGCAGCGCAGCACATCACAGCAAAACAAAACACAACAATAAGGATATTTGTTTCGTCTGACAACTACACCAGACAATCCCCAGCCCAGTCGTCCGTTTTTCTTCCCCCACATCACGCACAAAGACACTTTATCTGGTGCCCAGCTGTCCTGACGTCAAACACTCATTGACTCTGCCAAGCCCTCTAGCACTTCGCTTCCACGCCATACTACCGCAGTGGTGACACATTCGAAAAGCTGCCTCCCAGGGCTGCCGCAGACCGGGGGGCCTCTGGACGGGCCCCGAGTCTCCCGGAAAGTGACCGACCTGCCAGTCCAGTCTTGCGAGGGTCACACAGTAACGGTAATCTTGCTGTGGCTGCTGCTGCTGCTGCTGCTGCTGCTGCTGCTGCTGCTGCTGACAAAAGCAAACTCTCTGACCTCTAGCCAGTCTGGCCCGTTCGGTCAATCAATCACTCATCTTACGGCCCTAGGCAAATGCTAGCTCGTCGTTCCTCGTTGGGCTGATTTTTGCACAAACCCGGACAAAACCGCGGTGCATAAAATCCGCCAGAAACCCCGAGAGTCCGGCAGGATTACCACCGCCGCACTTGTCAGCAGAGCCGCCCCCCCGAGGTTGGTGTCGTCGGTTGTCAGCCCAGTCAGGGCACAGCACATACGGCGCAGACAGCACGGAGGAGCCACTCCCTCGCTGCATCTCATTTCCCCCATTCCCACATGCTATATGTCTAAGACATGGGATTTCCAACACTCGCATCCTTTCGCCGGGACCAAGAGAAAATAGCCACCACTGGGATTCCCACAGTTTCCGCCCTGCAGCGCCGTCGCACTCGCACTTGTGTCGGGGTCGTACGACCAAAAGGACCCTGCTGCCGATCAGAAAAAGAAGCAATCACCAACATGCGCGGCTGTTGCAACATTCATCCCAGCTTTGCGGCGTGCCTCGACCCAAGCCCCAGAACCTAATCAGCACCGGCCCACGACAAAGCTGAAACCTTTCTGGCGACGGCGGCCTGGATGGGATCGAAGCTTACTGTCCTCCGAATCCCGGTCCCATGCCCGATTCCCAATTCGATTGACCGCCCAGGGGACTGCTCCAAGAAACTCCAGCGCTTGGTCTTGTCGCCCTGCGGGTGGGTCTAAAGTACCGATACTTCTGCACACCACCAGCCAGCCAGCCAACCCATCCTCGGTTTGGGGGTGGCACGACGGTAAGCTCCACAAGGCCAGGCAATTGGACTTCGTGATCACCTAGCACAACTCGACAACCTAAATTTGAACTGCAGGATGGAATAGCCTAACCTTCTGCTTACAATCACCAACGCCTCATTGATGCCATGGAGGCTTGCTGTCTTCTCCTCAGCTTGTTGCTTGCTAGCTCGCCTTGGACAAAGGAAAGACTGAGAGCCTTGGTTGGGGCTTGTGGTTCTTGGCCCCGCAGACGTCGAGCTGCCATCACCACCAGTCAAATCATGCCCACATTTCACACGGAAACAGTGCAAGGGTCCCAGGCCCAACCGATCTAACCCCGATCAAGTCGGTCGGATGATTCTTGCAAGTGGCTGCGGATCGGTCAAGTGCGACGTTCGAGCGGGCTCCTCCACTCGGCCTATGTGACCCACGCCGGTCGCGAATTCGTTAACGTATTCGCCTCTGCAGCAGGCAGCGCCGCGTTGCAGTGCACCGGCTCGCAAGCGTATAGCATCGTAGCTCGTACGGTATGTGTCAGCTCTTGGCTGCAGCGTCAAAGAGAACCGCCTGCGGCTAATCCCTTGGGACTGAGTGAGGAAGGCGGTGTTGGGATACCAGCCAAGCCCTGCAGATCTCCATGTGCCGGCTGGGACGGCATGGTGCTGATACGATATACGGTGATACGGTGAATACGCTAGACCAACATCGCGAATCAACTTGTCGACGCCCAAAATGTTTTCTGCCGAAAACACATGGGGTTAACGACGTCTGGTAAAGGGCCTTCCATCCATCCGTCCATTCTGCTTCGCGCTGTACCGGGCTGGCACGGTTAAGAAAAACCTCGATCTCGATCGCGTCTGGTCGTCGAACGAGGATCTCCACATTAGCGCCAGTGTGCGTGCACCGTGAAAAGATTATCTGGCAGGCGGGCCTTCACAATGGACCGACACGCCGGCCACCTCGGTACAGAGTCCGAACCGCGAAGATTTCCGTGGACTAGTCTACTGTACGTGACTGCTTCTTCAAGCTTTACCGTCACGTACATGGCAATTTAAGATTGACATTTTTTTCATCCACTATTCCCATGCCAGGTCGGGATGCCCATACCAGCACCACGCGGTCGGCTTCGACCAGGACCCGTCAATCCCGCAGTGCTCGCGTGTTGAGTAGCAGGGGGACGAACGGACAACCAGATTTTTGCCTGGCAGTCCTAGTCTGGACCCTTAGCTATGAGCTCCAGTGGGCTTCAGAACAACACTGCATGCAGCGAAAGCATGATGCGTTGGACCGACTCAAGGACGACGTCGAGTCAAGCCTTTACATCCAGAGATGCACCTAGAGACGCAAGTCACAAAAATCCACTTCACACACGTGCGACCAGGCCAGGGCTGACTGATTGACTGGCTGACTGCGATGACTGGGCCTCGCCCCGACAGCCCGAGAGGGTGGTCGGCAGCCCCGGGCTTGTCCTCTGCCAGCCTGACGGGCCGGGATCACATGGGTGCTGTCTAGCCACAGGTCAATTATCACCGTAGCCCTGAAGATCACCACACACGAAGCTTATTAGCTGCCATTGCTGGCCAGGGGCAGGCAGGCAGGCAGGCAGGGGAAGGTAAGCTAACATCGCGCCAGAGACTCAAGCTCATTGTGCGAGGACCTGGCCATCTCGCTGCTCGGATTCGTCGGATCACCGCCGGGCGCGATAAACTTCTGCCCTTCGAGCCCCTCACTCACCTTCCTGGCTGGTGGGACCGCCCGGAAGTCTTCCATTTCGGGTCCGGCCTTCCTCCCTGCGGCGGTGCGAGGCACCCCGCGATCGGGGCCCAGAGACGAGGCAGAGGCCGAGGGACCGAGAGCGATTTGCATCCCTCAAAACTGCTCGCCGCCCCGGGAGCAAAAAGCAAAACTTCAGCGTTCTTGGTACGTCACTTTTGTGGGCTCCCAAGGCCTTCAGGCGTTGCGGGTCTCGGCGAGCTTCCTCGGGCGGCACAGGGCGGGTGTCGAGTTCAGTTCCAGCCCAACGGGCGGGCTTGCCGTGCTTCCCGGACCCCGGACTCTCCGTTCATCAGGTTCTTCCCCTGGGAAACCGGCATCCTGGCAGCCCTGGCCCCCGGTGTGTATTTTCTTATGACTGGTGGGGTCTTCCTCCCGCGGCCCTATTTTATTTCATGATTTATGCGACACGGGTATGAACGGGTTCCTGGTATTCTAGATACCTAACAAGTGCTGTGGGCAAGTCTGGGGTTCAGCGCTGTTGTTAGCCTTGGCCTCGTGGTATCGACCACAATGACGGAACTACCGCCAGGTCTTTGTTTTTGTGGTAGCCTACCAAGGTAGTCTGTGGCTTGAGCGCTGCTTGAGCTGCTTTGGTCCAGTCTGAGCTCATGATGTAATTTTGACGAGCGGACTTGATTGTCCAATGATCAAGATTTCTAATCGAAGGTCTGTGTTCTGAATAGCTGGAATCAGGACATGTGCCCCCAGAGGATCAAGCCCAGACTGATGTGTTGGCTACAATTGACAAGTTAATTTAACGCTACGTTCAAACCTGATCGAGAAAAGCAAGCACGCGCTGTTGAGCCTTGCCAATGCGAACAATTGTCGAATATGGCGCGGAGGGGACGGAAGGCATCTTGCACCTGACTGTCAAATGTCTGCGAGTGGCTAACATAGTTTTATCGTAGTCGCCAACTTTGGCCCTACTCCGATGACAACGAATATTTACTAGAAGCATCTTGACACTACACCAGCGCGCTGGGTCCGTTTGTCCTAATGATTGATATTCGACAAAGGCTGCGTGTCTCTACCAGCTGCCATGTTGACTGTGCTGCATAACTCCTGCCCCGTAGTTTGAACATGTTCACGCATCGGGTTGTCCCATCTACCCAGATATATACCAAAAAAGATGCATCGTATAGGCTTGATACATTCGGATATCATGAAATGAATTCATCTCTTTGAAAACGCTGAGGCTCCCCCCCCTCCCTCCCACGCCCCTCTCCTTGCCGCTGCTCCATCACCTACCGCCTCCCCCCCCCCAGTCCACCAGCTCCCGCCTGACCCTGGCTTCCGTCGTTGTTGTCCTCTTCATCTCCTAGGCGGCGTCCACAGGCCCTTAGATGTCTCGACCACCTTGTTCACCTCCATGCCCGGCCTCAGACTCACCGGCACCTGGTTCGCCGCCAGCGGGGGCGCCTCGCCCATGGCGACGTCCCCGTCGGGCTGCGTGGCGTAGCCCGAGTCATTGTTCCGGCTGCTGACCATGCTGACGCCGCTGTCCTCCTTCTTGGCGCCGCCAGCGGCGGCAGCCCCGGGGCCGGCCTGGCCCCTCGCGGGCTCGTGGCTCTTTGCGCCGTCCATGAGGCCGGCGGCGGCCTGGCCCTCGCGCAGCTTGTTGATGGCCCTGACGGTGTCGATGGCGGCGTGCAGGGTGCGGCGGGCGTTGAAGTTCTTCTTGACGGTGGGCAGGAGGTTGGCGCCCTTGTCGGAGCCGTCGCCGGTCATGTAGCCGACGACGAAGGGGTGCTGCAGGGCCTCGTGGGCGGTCATGCGGCGGGCCGGGTCGATGGTGAGGCAGCGGCGGATGAAGTCCTTTGCGCCGTCGGAGACGCCGCGCCAGTAGTCGACGGGGGTGAAGCTGTAGTCGGCGTTGAGGATGGCCTGCATCTCCTCGAAGTCGCTGTCGCGGTCGAAGGGGGTGTAGCCGCACAGCAGGAAGTAGGTGATGACGCCCAGCGCCCACAGGTCGACGGGCTTCCCGTGGCCCGACTTCTTGAAGATCTCGGGGGCCATGTAGCCCGGGGTGCCGCAGGTGGTGGTCAGGACGTGGAACTGCTCCTCGTCCATGACGCGGCTGAGCCCAAAGTCGGCGATGAGCAGGTCCGCGTTGTCCTCGGGGGTGCGGAACAGCAGGTTCTCGGGCTTGAGGTCGCGGTGCACGATGCCGTGGTCGTGCAGGTAGGCGACCGCCGACAGGGTCGCGCGCACCAGGTCCGCCGCGTCCGCCTCGTAGTACGACCCCTTGCGGCAGATGCGGTCGAACAGCTCGCCGCCCAGCGCCAGGTCCGTCACCAGGTACAGGTTGTTCATCGTCTCGAAGTAGTCGACCAGCGTCAGGATGTTCTGGTGACCCATCGACACCTTCTTGAGCACGGCGATCTCATTGCGAACCTGCGCGGCGCCGGGGCGTATTAGTATCATCCGGACGCTGAGGCGGGCGGAGGGGGAGGGGGAAGGTGCTGGTTAGGGGGGTTTCCTGCGCACCATGTGTTCCCTCCCTGACATCAACCTCTTGTTGATGACCTTGGCGGCATAGTACCGCCCTGTGTCGATGTGCACGCACTCCTTGACCACCGAGTACGACCCGGCGCCTAATGTCTTGCCGACCTTGTATCTGCATGGTTGGACCTGAGGTTGTTGCCCGGCATTGGCGCCGGCTTGTTGGACCGCTGCCGCCATTGTGCGCGTATGTATGTGTGTGTGTGTCGCTCTACCGGACTGTCGGTGTGAGCTCCGCGGACGCGGCAGAGGCGGACTGGAAGAGACCGGTCTGGGTCGTGCCCCGCAATTGAGGTCGTCGTCAGGCGATGGGCGAGGCTGTCGGCTGGTCGCTGGGATCGGTGCGTTGATGACAAATGTTTTGCAGTTCACTGGTGATGGTTTTGTTCGCAATTGTCTCTTTCAGTCGTCGGGTCGTGGTCGTTGTCGTCGTCGATATCTCCTGAGACGGAGAGATTGCGCAGTCTCAGGGTCCTGCAGAAACAAGTGGCCAGGCCCCAGGAGGCTGTGGGTCAGCGTCTCCGTATTATTTTATCCCGGGAGAAGGCGATCGAGTCGGGCTGGCTGGGATGGCCTGGGAGCCTGGGCTGGGCGGTTCGTTGGTTATACGAAGAGAGAAAAAAAATAGATTGATTTCCCTTGCCCGCATTTACCAGAGTCATATACCAGCAGTGGATCGTGAGAGGCGTTGGGCGTTGGAGGGAGAATCGCCAAAAGGGGTTTCTTGTCGGTCGTGTTGTGTTTGTGTTAACAATTGCCTTAATGAGATCGCCATCAGCCGCAGAGCAGACCATCTATCTAAGTATCTGTAGGACTGCTTGCCCCTCACTATCACGAGCCAATCAACGAGACAAAGCAACTGTCTCTCAGCTGCGGTGCAATGAAGGAATCGGCCTGACCGCGTCCAACGTCCACAATTCAATCCATCGGTTCGCATGGAGTAGACTACACTCCTACAAGCGTCTGCTTCTTGGAATTGACTGTTCATATCTTGTTTAATGTAATGAATCCGCCCACCAGGTTTATCATTCCAGGAGCTGTCTGCCCAGGCACGGCCAACTGCCAAAGCTGGACCCTGGATCCTATTGAGAGCTCCCATCCTAGCGCCTTGGTCTGAACTAACAACCGTCTCAAGCATTGGGGCAGCCAGATCGGCCCATCTACTCTATAGTCGCCGGTGATTCACTAACCTGAAGCCGAGGCTGTCTCCTACTCGGAGCCTCCCCCCTTCCTGGATTGCTTTTTGGAGCTCTGATGCTTCTTTGTCTTGAGCCTGGACTCCCGAAATGACTTCTCCCTGTATGGCATTTAGCAGTCTGTGATGGCTTCTGGACCGACGAGGATGGCTTACAAGGCCTTGTGCTTTTGCACCTTCTCAACGCTTGTGTCGCCGGGCACAGCGTCACTGTACATCCTCTGCAGCTCTTCTAGCAGCTTGGCCCGGTTCTCGTCGGCATTCGCGTTCCTGTCACGCTTTGTCTGCGCCTGAAACGAGATGCAGTCCTTCCCCTTGACATAGTTCCTGGAGGAGCGCAACAGAGGACGCATGAGTTTCGGCACGACCTGGCTCAGTTCCGACACGGCCCAGTTGGTGATTGCCTTGGTCTCAGTCCTGGGACGTGTACGGCATGTCAGTGAATGGATCAGGGACTGACTGTTTGGGATCGAGTTGCCACTGAGTTGAGACAGACTTGTTCACGTGTTGCCCACCTGGCCCGCTCGATCTGGCGAAGGTGGTGGTGCCCTTGGGCAGGGCGTCCTCGCTGAAGGCCTGACGCCATCTCCTGGCTTCTGCCAGCTCATCTGGGTCGAACGAGGCATCGAAAGCCTGGTATCTTGCGAATCTCTTCCACGGTGCCAGTTCTATGGCTGAGGGAAGGGGCAGAGGTTGAGAGATGAGACTGGGAAGCCTCATCAGGGATCTTGTCATCATCGTGGGATCATTGTACCAAGGCCGAATGAAGGCCATCCGGCTTGTCGAGGTTGAGATCGGAAGTCCAGGTCAGATCACCGCAGACGGAGCGAATGCATGCATGCAATACAATCCAGTTCTTTACTCCATCCGAATCGATCAACAGAGATGCGGGTTGCTTGGGCTTAGTCATTCGTGCGGAACAAAAGCTTGGTCTACGAGCAGAGAAAAAAAAACAGTGAAAGATGATAAACCCTTTCAGTCTAGCTTGACAAAGGGCTCCAGCTGCGTCCTGTTCTGCGACGACGCTTTCAACTCGTTAAATCCGTTGCTCATTCCAAATCCGCACTCCTCCGTGCTCGTCGTGCTTCTTGCGGTCAGCCGATCAGTCTGGATTCCCCCAAAAGCAACATTGAGCCAATTGGCAATTATTCCCAATTGTTTGCCTCACCTGATAGCAGGCGAAAGTGACGGTTTAGGCACCAAGGTTGAACAAGGCGACCGTCCGCCGTCCGCCCGCCGCCCAGCGTGCTGGCGTGAAGTACCTTCAAGCTCAAGGTTCCCCTCCCCCACTTTAGCGCAAACTCTACTGCCTAGCACCCAGTACAGTAGAGCAGACGTCGCGCAGCATCTGTTTCCCCGTCTGCAGCTTCCTTCTTCCTGTCGGGCCTTCCACTTCACTTTCAACTCCAATCAACACCATTCGCCGCTCTGTGCCCACCGCCAGTCCCCATCACCATGAACGTCTCTACACCCTACGGGCTGTAACTGCTTCCTGATATTCCTTGACGCCATTCCCGGCCATCTGCCTCGCTTGCGCCGCGCGCTCCCTTGATGACAGACAACGAGAGCCCCAAGCTCGAGGCTGTTGCCAACCTCAGCCCCGTCTCGCCGCGCCCTCTGCATAACACATACACTCTCCCACAGGTCCTCCCAGAGCTCCAGGATCAGGCCGAAGATCCAGACGTAGTCCCCCTCGAGCCGTCCACGTTCCGCACGGCTGCTGCAGCCATGGCTCCAAACCCAGACCCGCCCCAGCAGGGCCTCGACGCTGCTGCTGTCGAAGGGTCACCCGACTCGGACGGCAACGATGCGCAGTCGCACGACGTCAGCATAGCCGACGACGACAGCTTCGATGCATACGACGAGGACGGGAGTGGTCAAGAGCAGGAACACCAGCAGCAGGAGGGGACAACCGGCCTTGAGCCGGAGAGCGATGACTATGCGAGAACCTTTGATTCTCCCAAGGAAGAGGCCGAAGTCGCAGATGAGGAAGGAGAGGCTCAACAACCACAACATGAAGATGTAACAAAGACGCCAGAATCCATGAACATTTCCGAGCAGCTTGCAGGTGTACCAGAGCAGTCTGCCGCCCAAATTGTCTCTGCTGATCCCACCGCCCCCGGCGTGCCCGCCCAAGAAGCCTCCCAACCATCCCACACCCACACCGCAGACCCGGCCCAAGACGCCCTCGTCCCCCCAGAGAGCGGTCACCAGCCTGCACCTTCCCCAGCCGTCCAAGAGGCGCTCCCACATGCCTCCGCCAGCGATCCTCCCAGCCTACCCCAGCAGTCCCAGCAGTCCCAGCAGTCGGTGGCATCTCCCGATCCGGACAAGGTAGACCCCGATAAGCTAGACAAGGCTGCCCCCAGCGAAGAGCAGCCCGGCGTCCAGCCCGAGGACGTCGACATGAACACGGGAGATGATTCCGATGCCAGTGCCATTGATATCCAGAAACTTGTCGATGAGATCACTGCAAAAGCCGAGGCCGAGGCTTCATCCGAGCAGCCACCTGCCAAGCCATCCGCATCCGCATCCGTCCCGCCCCAGTCACCTCCCTCTATGGATGTAGACCAGCCTTCTCTCCCTCCCAAGCCTGCCCTGACCCAAGAGCAATCCCAGCAAACATACTCCCAGACTACCTATCACCATGGCTCCCTGCCCAATGCCACTCCTTATTCATCTGCACCCGCTGCCAGTCCCTCTCAGCCCTCCTTCGGCGCCACCAACGGTGCGCCGGGCGCCCACATGTCGCAGCCACCCACTTACAATCCCACTCCCCCCTTTGCCTCATACCCTAATGCTTATCCACCTGGCACCGCGCCCTCCCAAGCCCCTGCAAACAATGGAGCTGGTCTGCAGCAGACCTATGACGAGTTCCTGGCAGATGAGCGAAAGCACATGTCCGAAGCCAAGTGGGAACGCTTTCCCGATGGGTCTCGAATCTTCATTGGTGAGTAACTCCACCAGGTCAAGGCAGCAAGTATGGGTTACTAACAAAGTGAGCAGGAAATCTGTCCCAGGAAAGGGTCTCCAAGCGCGATGTTTTTGAATTGTTCCACCAGTACGGTCGGTTGGCTCAGATTTCACTCAAGTCTGCCTATGGCTTCGTCCAGTATCACACAAATACCGATGCCCAAGCGGCCATGAATGCTCTCCAGGGAGCCGAGGTCAAGGGTCGCAAGATCAGTACGTTGTTCATCCCCGCTCCTTCGGATGAGTCCTCACTAATGTCATCTAGATCTTGAGGTCTCCAAAACCCAGAAGTCAAAGAAGGATCGCGACCACTCTCCTGACCGCAAAACTCGTGATCGAGGTGGTAAGGGTGCCGACAGGTATGACGGACGTGACAGCCGTCGTCCCCCCCGTGGGGACGATTATCGGCCTGGTCGGTCACCATCTCCGCCCAGACGTAATGACCACCGTGGGAGGCAGGACTCTTACACCCGCGAGCGTGGTGGTGGTCATCACGACTCGTTCAACCGAAAACGGTCACGTTCTCCAGACGCATACGGAAGACACGGACACGATGCATACAGGCGTCGGAGCCCGAGCCCATACGGTCGTTCCCGTCAAGGGAGTGATAACCTCGACATACCTCGGCGCTACGGAAATGACGTGCCCGACGTTCAGATTCTCCTGATGCAGGATGTCCACAAGGACTTCGTCGAGTGGGTGCAGCGAGCGTTTCTGGACGCACGTCTTAGGGTGACCGCCATGTTCCTGAACCCTCGTTTCCCTCGAGATGCCGTCATCCAGCGACAGGTTCTCGAAGGTGTCCATGCTGTTGTCGAGCTGGACATGCGCGCCCAAACGACTGCGAAGATCCCACTTCAGGTGTTTGATCGCTCTGCCGGTAGCAATGTCCGTTTCGACCAGTACCAAGAGCTGGACCCACCGATCGCGGCCCAGCTGGTTCTGCGGGCCAAGGGCTCCGTTGCCTCCCAGCCAGCCTATCCGCCGCAAGCCAGCTACCCGCCGCAGCCATACGGGACGCCTGCACCGTATGGTGCTTACCAGCAGCCCCCCGCACCGGCGCAGCAGTATCCTGCTGCCGTGCCAGACCTGACGACCATCATCGCCCAGCTCAATCAAGTGGGCAATGTCGACGCCGCGACTCTACAGACCATCATTGCCTCCCTACAGCAATCTCAGCCGCAAACACCCGCCCCAGCCATGCATCCTGCTCATTCCATGGGTGCTCCAGCTGCCCAGAATACAGGAGTCGATCTCAACGCGTTGATCAATAATCTCACCGCAGCCTCCTCCAATAGTGCGCCGGCTGCAATGGGGGTGCATGGCATGCCAGGTTATCCCGCGCCTGCTTATCCACAGGCTCCTCGCGGACCAGCTGTTCCGCCTGCCGCTGGATCGTCGGATCCCGCCCGTGATGTCCAGAACATCATGGACACGCTTGCCAGGATAAGGCAGTGAACAGTTTAGGCCTGGTTTGGAACACTCTGACGATCGAGATGACCAGGCTGATTGCTGTTGTTCTACTATGAGTATGATGTTTTAGAAGGTACGGTGACGATAACAGCCATAGCAGGCGGGACTTTTGCGTTTTGCGAAGACTCGCTGGACCAGGGGGTCCTCATGGGAAGGAGTCTGGAACAAAGTTTGATCAAAGAGCCCTACGAACAGGGAAAGTTAGAACCAGAGAAGATCGTTACGAGTGTGTGAAAATAGATAATCAAGACCCTGTACATTTGAATTTGCGCCATGATGACCTATCATCTCTGCAGCTCGTGTGAGTGGGGAGATGCAGCGGAATATATACAATAATGCTCTGTAAACAAATGCATCTATTTATACACAGTTTACTGTCCGGAGGAGCTCTCAAGCGGCAACCCGACGCCTGCTCGCCTGGGCTGCCTACCATTGTATCTTGCTGGCCAATGCCTCAAGCTCCTGCTTCTTCAGCGGCCACTTCTGCGCCGCGAGTAAAGCCACCACAAGCGCCTCCCTCCGGGCCACCGCCGCAGGGCTCCAAGGGCCATCGGCATCACCACCATCAACCTCCCCGCCGGCCAGGGCCACCCACCGCCCCAGCGACTTCCGCAACTCCGCGGCCGACCTGTCCACTACGGGCAGGCCACGGTCCTCGCACGCCAGCGCGACCTCGTCGTCCTCGAGAGCGGGCACGCCGCCAGCCTGGGAGAGTAGGTGGCCGTCCCGGTCCAGGTACGCGACGTGGGCGCGCACCCTGCGCGAGGCGAGCAGGGCGACGACGCTATCCGGCAGGGGCAGGCGGTCCCACAGGGGCGAGATGAGGTTCAGCGAGCGCGCGACGTGGGCGGTGACCTCGGCGCGGGAGAGGGCGGAAACGCCCTCAGTGCTATTACTGCCTGTACTGGCACTGCGTATCTTGTCTTGTATCCGCGCGGCCGACGCCCGCCGCCGCGACTCAGTCCCCTCCCGCAGCTTCTCGATCTGCCGCGGGATCCGGCACGTCAGGGGGACGACGCTGGGGATGGCGAGGACGACGAGGGGGGTGAATTCGCCGCAGACGATGAACATCAGCGCGAATATCGGAAGGCGCCTTACGTCGTGGCGCCACCTGCGCTTCAGGAGCTCGGTGGAGCGCGTCGTCGTGGCAGGGCGGAGCGTCGGGGGCGATGCGATGCGGCCTGGCGGGGCGGGCGTGTCGGGAGGGATGCCCGAGGCTGAGCTGAGAGACCATACTAGCCGGGTGTTGATGTAGATTTGCTTGAAGCCCGTCTTGTAGAAGGTCAGGTAGGCCTTGCCTGTCGCGAAGAGGTGGGAGAAGGTGCTGGCTGCCGGGTCGCGGGCGGGCAGGCTCAGCGGGGGAGGGCGCGTCGAGGCGGGTGGGTTCGCCGCTGTTGGGGAAGTGGTCTGCGTCGGCTGGAGGGAGTCTCGGTCAGACTTCTCCGCTGCAAGCTGTGCCGTGGCTTTTTGGACCCGCTGGCGGGTGCATGGCGACGTCGAGAAGTGTCGCGATCGGCATGGTTGTTGGTGCTGGCGAGACTGGGCTCGCTGGCTGGGCGGCGTGTGCAGGTAGTGATAGCCTGGGCGCAGCAGCAGTGGAGATGGGAAGGATTGTAACGAGGTGCGCAGAATGCGCAATTGGGTAGTTGAGGTCATCTCATCGCTGGCTGGTGTGGTTGTTCGGGCCTCAGTTGTGAAGGTGGAAAAATGCGATTGTAAGACGGATGGAAATTTAAGCCAGCGAGATGGTATTTCATGCGACGCATTACGTCAATCACATTTTTGAGCTACCGGATCTTAGATCGGAAAGGCCTAGGCCATGCGGGACCCCTGAGATCTGCCACTACCCCTGTCAATCCTCCTCGTGGTCTTTCCCCAGCTGCCCCCAGTTGGCGTCCATTCCTTTTTCGTTATTTCCTCCTACCACTCGTTTATTACTTATACTCAACGCCCGGTTACAGCTTAGCTGATGATCCCGGAAGTACCCTGTCACAGTCTCAGCTTCCGATACCACGATCAAATCCCGTGCATGGCTAGTTTAAATACGCTGTGCACTCAATCTCAACATCAGTGTTGAATGGGAGCTGCTTGACAGCAACACAAGTCCGGGCCTGCAGTTGAATCGCATTAGTGCGATTCTCATTCTCTTGGTGGAGATTTGGCTTACGGGCTTCGGCTCGAATGAGAAAAACTCATCGTATGCCTCATTCATCGTGGCGAAGTCGTCCATGGTGGTGATGAAGATGTTGACCTTGAGGACGTTTCTCTTGCCGCTTCCGGCTGCTTCGAGGACGGCCTCGAGGTTCTTCAGGGCTTGCCTCTGTAATGATCATTAGCTTCGGGCCCGTGTTGGCATTGTAAGGGCAACGGCAGACATACCGTCCTGTCCTTAACAGTACCCCCGACGGCTGTAAAAGTTGCCGGGTCAAGCCCGATGTTGCCTGAGCAGTAGACCAGGCCATTGTACTTGATCGCCTGCGAGAACTGTGGGAGCGGCTTGGGCGCCTTGTCCGTGAGGACGCTTTCAATCTTGCTCATCTTGATGGTGCTGCAGGGAGAGTGCGCTTGAAGGAATGTCAGGGTAGAGGGGCTCACAAGAGACTTAGATGTCCAGTAAAGTGTTTGCGCGTATAACAACCTTCATTTGCATATATAGCAGAAGGGGACAGAAGGATGTCTACTGCGCCCTTCGCCGTTGCGTTAAACGATTGCTAACCCGGGCCGAGACAAACGGCGGCTAGGGTCGGGGTAAGATCCGATGTCGTGCCGGACGAATTATCAGGGACCAATCAACTGGACAAGCCGGCAAGGGAGCTCCGCCCCTCAACTACGAAACGCGCATTCTCTCCAACTTCTTCCTGCTTATCTTTTGGTCGTGACACAACTTGTTTGCGCTGCAATTCTTTCAACGTCAAGATGAATGAGTAAAGATTTCTATCAACACATATCCAAGAAAGGGATTCGACCCACCAACGCGCCCCATCAACGACATGACAAGACAACGCCGGCGCTACCATCGAACGAACGTACCGTGCGGGAATAGACAAAAGAGATGAGCTCCAGACTCCTTATACAACCTTCAATGCCCTTGTTGCTGAGCTGAAAGGCAGCCCTGTCAGCGACAGGGCAACCTGGAATGTGACATGGCTGGGCAGGGAAGGGCCCCAGTTTCTCACAAACGGACGGTTCAGTGCTCGGTCCGTCCCGAAGCTAAGGTTTAACGACTCCACAATGAAACCCAGCCCGCCGGGACTGGCCACGAGATGGCCTGTCGGCCAGGCGAGGATGGCTGTCACCAAAATTAGGGCTTGTCTTTGTGCACCGAGATGGTTGATAACTCACCGCCCGAGTGACCGCCAGGCGACAACATTCTCTCCATTCCCCTGGCCTGCGATTGGGGCAAGATCCAGCGGCGATTAATAACACCCGCCATGGTATGCGTCGAACTGTGCACCGATGCCCAGAAGAATACTGTCCACAGGCGGCTTGGGTTCAGTGGATCCGAATGAACGGTCTTGCTGGCCATGCGAAGCAGCAGCAGCGTGCTGCTGCTGGGGCCCGTGAGCCGCGGTGTAGCCTGGCTGGTCGAGGCTGGCTTGCGTTCCGTGGCCTCCAGGCGACGGAGCACCGGCAGCGGTTACACTGCCACGGGTGCTGCTTGTGTCAGCTTATCCCGAATTGGAGGATTTGACGAGTGACAAATAAAACTAACAAGACTCATACGGCCCGGAGAAGAACAGGAAGGAGAAAGATGACGTGGAGAGCACCCGTGGTAAGGCCAGTGTCGCCGTCAATACCGATGTCCAAAATCAATACGGCAGCCTGGCAAGAGTTTCCAGGTGATGGTAAAGCATTCCGGTACTGGGGGCCTTGTCGCTGGACTTGGAATACGAATGCCTTGACACCTCTGTCCAGGAGTTCTGTCGCGTATGTCCTCGTCCTCGATGGCCATCCGGTAGCGGCCGAGGTCGCCCAGACACTTGATCCATGTACCTACTGGATAGCAGTGCCACTACCACTACCACTACCAGCACCAGTACCAGCACCATTACCATGAAAGATTTCCCAGTGTTGGACCGAGAGCTGGACCAGTGAAGCCAAAATTCATTATGCGCTGCCTGACACATCCTAGAGAGTCAGGGGATTGACGTGTGATCAAGACCAGGAGACGGGATGAGGATGAGACACGACTTGGTCTTTTAGCGCGCACGGCGCTGTGTGCTGCAATGGAGGCTGTGAAGGTTTGCAACAGGAGGGCGGCAGCTAAACACCGACTCACGGCCCAATACTCACGACGGAACACGGCAAGGACACAAAGGAACATCAGAGATGGAGAAAAGAGGAGGAAGGGAAAACATGAGAGAGTAGAAGACAAGGCTGGACGCCTGGCATACCTTGACGCAAAGGAACCAGCGTTGGCTCGTGTCGACATGGTCCCGGGGCGGATTTCGTTGAGACTGGAGTGATCAGAGGGCAGCAGCAGGTCGAGGGCAGGAAGTGGGTGATCAAGGTGATCTGTGGGGTGGATCTTTGTGAGGGCGGGAAAGCGAGGTGGGCAGTGTCCTGGTCAGTGAAAGATCAGTGAAGAACGAGAATATCAGTGTCAGGAGCAGACTTGTGGTGTCCAATATAATATACGGTCCATTATTGTATGAGAAAGAACGCTTCAGCATCCTGTCTTCTTTTTCTGTGGGAATGGCGGTCCTTTTAAATTCGACACCAGTGGGAGAAGAGAGGCAGAGTTGAGTACAGACAAGAGCTGATGTGCTGGGAAACCCCGTCAAAGAGTTAGAAACCCACGTAGAGAGCAGACTCCACAGTGTGGTTTTTGGAGGCTGTCTGGGCCACAATTGGTGCCGTACCGGTACTGGTACGCTCCCGTCCAAACCCTAATGTACCCAGCCTTACATTCTGCCCTTGCCTGTCCGGCGTGCAGTCTATGTATCTCAACGTACCTGCCAGGCACAAAGGGCCACAGTCGATGTACCATAATATACCTTGCCTCACACTATCTAGGTACTGACCCCGTCTGTCATGGCTGGCCTCCATGGGTGTTCCCTGTCTAACAACGTCGGTCCACGGTCCTGCCCCTGGTCACGGTCTCGGCCCCTGTCCATGGTCGAGTTCTCGGGTCCGTCGCTGCACCACCACCGGTACCCTGTCCTTGGATCTTGAGAGGACAACTACTGCACTTTTAGACTTTTTGGGGGATGCACAAGGCATGGCATCATTCCTCCACTCCAGGTCTCTACGACGGAAAATGGCGCTACACAGCAAATACAATCACTCTTCCACCAAGAGTGATCTTAGGTCTTAGCATACAAGTCAGCGTGCCGACTCATGCACTCACGCCTGCACTAGAAGGTATATCGCCCCGGTGGAAATGCGGCTAGTAGGGAGGGCGAACTTTGTCCAAAGTGATACAATCCACTGCGGTATTGATAGAGAGTTGGACTGGGAAACGGCAGGGATTCGGAGGTGGAGGGTGGGATCCACTCATGGCTCATGGGAGCCGATTCAAAATTGTCTGTGAGAGTGGCAGAATCATATGCATAGTTGGCAGAGCAGAGCAGCAGGCGGCCTGAATGAGGTGGATTGGTGTGGGGGTGGGGGTCGTCAATAAACCAAGCCAACACAGCATTGCGATGGCCGTGGCCCAGTACAGGTTGCCTACCTAGGTACATTGGATTCTGCAATATGCCTGCAGGAAAGACGACGCATGAGACTCGATTTTCTTTGCGGCGGCCAAAATTGATCTTCCCGTTATTAAGTCATAAATTTTCGAGAGGGTGACTATGCATATCGATTACCATTTGCATCCTTCAGCCACACAGGATCTTGGCTAACTGCTCGGACGACGACGACGACGACGATAGTGGGACAGCCCGGACGAGCTTGGGCCACGAGTCGCGCTCGACAATAGGTATCAGGGGTCGCGCCGCGGTACCTTCGTGCACCTGGTACCTCTGACCGGTGTGTGGGCATTTCCCCAGCAGTCATGGTAAGCTCCCCCGGTTCTTGCTTCCCATTTCCTACTCCCCCGATTCCTGCTCCCCCGGTTCCTGCTCCCCCGGTTCCTGCTCCCCGGTTCGCGGCAGACCGCATTTGATATATCATCGGACTCTCTTCGTCCCTCCGTCCTCATCGACGCCCGTCACACCACTCTCGCCGGTTGGCACCTTAGTAAAGCAGAACTCGTCAACGTTACAATGAGTGAAAGACCCCTTCCAAGGCTGCCTGGTCAGCGCTCTTCCAACGAGCACTCCGGCCATTTCCTGCTCACAAGCCCTGGTCGTTGTTTTGTACGTCCGACAAAGAACACACCTAAGCGCGGTGAGTGAGCCAAGCAGCGATGCTAGTTGTTTGAGGCGTTGGTCGTAATGCAAGAGCCAGGAACCGCAAGTACGGGCGCGGGATCAACACAGATCGACACAGACAAGGAGAGGGAAGGGAAAACAGCCGCCTGATTTGAGATACCGGGGACCCCTGCCGGCAATCCACTGCTCCATCCCAAGTCTGCATACTTCGTAGTACCGGTCCCCACAGCCCGTTCACCGTCGTCGGCTGGGTTAGTAGCGACCGCTCGTTCACTCACATCGCCTCGCACCAGACTAACCACCTTGGCTATCCACTTTGTTCATTTGGCTCCCTGCGAATAAAGCAGCACAGCCGTGAGGAATAGGAGGAAGCTTGACTGCACTCCGCATAGCACGGAACCTAGAAACAGTGGTGTGGGCAGAGGACGTACGGCGCGAGGAGGGAAAGGGATCTACGTATTTGGTTGACGGCAGGAGCGGTCTAGCCATACTAAGCTTCATGCACGGGAGCTTCGAGATACAGACTCGAGACACAGGAAAACACAGCAGACGGCCAAACTCTTGCCTCTGCATATCCACACTCTCATTGCAAAGCACCTTCGTGGCACCTCTCACGTGCGCTCGAGGTATTTGGAGGGGAGACAGGCGCCCACGGCCACGGAAGCACGAGTCGACACCAAGAAGGCAGCAGCCTGAGAAGGCTGGGAGGTTGGAACGAGGAGCCAAGACGGGCGATTAACGAGTCTTGGGAAGTATCAAGGTTGGGTCGCCATGCCGCCAATGCGCGCAGACCCCCTTCCCGGTGCCAACCAGGACTGGGTTTGTTGGAAAACTCTGGTTTCGAGAACGTCCCGCACAGGCTGGACAAGTTGGAACGGAGGAGGCCAGACCTCGTCACTCCCCGTCGTCGTCTGTGAAGTTCTCCTGGTCCCATACCCAATCCGGCCCCTTCCACTCCCACCCAGCCCATCCTCGCCTCCGCCGTCCGTCGAAGCGACTCTTCCCATCTGCCTACCCCTGTTCCCACCGAGGCGTCATCCCTCCTCCCCTGTTCCCACCCAGGCGTCATCCTTCCACCCCTGGCGCACTGCGATGGACAAGGGAGCCTGACTTTAACATTGCCCCGCCCGAGTCCAAGTCCAAGTCCCCTTCCCCATCTAGGTACTGCGGTACCCTACCTCTCTTCCCGGTGCTCGTTGCACCCCCACCCCGCTCGCTGCACCCCCCAGGACTCGCTCCCTCTCTCACGCCCCTAGGTACCCACTGCGAGTATATTGGGAAGTCCAAAAGCCCATAGAAACCTGCCTACTCCCCCAAAAAGTCTAAAAGTGCGGCGATTGTCCTCTAAAGCGACACCCCAGTCGAGATGCAGCTGTCTTAGCCGCCTCGCCCGCGACATAGCCTGTCCGAGGCTGACCCCATTTTAGACTTTGATCCAGGAAGCTGGTGCTCGAGCCTAAAGAAGCAGAGGGTCAGGATGAATGATGTGCCTGGGTTGGTAATGCGTTGGTTGCCTTAGATGGTCACTGGAACCAGACTAGAAGACCGTTGAAAAGAGGGCGGCCAGGCAAATGCGTATCTTGACGGCGATTGAAACTAGGATTGCTATTCTTGTGCCCGGGAAGGACTTCTCGAATGCAGACCCATGAAGGGGTTTGTTGGTGTGTGAGCTACAACTAGGGGTTGCTGACATTCAGTGGTGCCAACCAGCAGCCTGGCGTGCCACCGCGTAAGTGCGCCCCCGGCCGCCCTCCCGGTCGTTCGCGGGGATAACACTCTCTTCCAAGTTTAGTTATCTCAGATCCCAATGAGCCTAACGAGAAGACTTCATCCTCGATTCGGCTTGTCTTTGTGCTTCGGCAAATCTGCAGAACTAATTTTTCGGCTTCAAGGGCGAGGAAGCGTACGCTGCCTATGTCTACTGCCGAATCAACTACCCAGTCGAAACACACGATCTCCTATGAAAATGTCTATGGATGCCAACAAGTTTTAAAGCTTGCTAAATCAACGATTGCACGACCTGGAACCATGCAAACGGGCTGGGGAAATGACGCCCCGTTTCGTCTTCCACCGCTTCTCGCCCGGCTTGGGCACCTCCTAGAGGCTGCAAGACTGCCCCTGAATTTTGAAGATCATCTTTCTGGTTGGGCAGTCTGCAGCAAAGAATAATGGTAGCCACAAGATGGGGTGGCCCTAGCCAGGTAAGACATTCAACTTGGCCAGACCGGCTTACAAGGAATGTCCGGCAAGCAGAGGGGCTGCCCTGGACCACATGTGCAGCTCTCGGAATGGCTTCCGGAGTGGTAGCAATGATCAAGGCACATGAAAAGCCCTCGATGCAGGCGCAACATGAGGTTGGTGATGGAGACGGCAAATCCGTGCGAAGATGTCTGACTGGTTCTCGCCCAAAGGACCAGGGGCCATAAAGGGCAGGCAAGTCACAACCTGGGTACATGGTTTCGATGCCAGGCGCCTGTGGTCAAACTACTATGCTCTCAGACCCCTTCCAACCCCAGATCATGGAGGCGATCTTCATCATGCACCGAGAAAGACACATGCAGCAGACTACCGTATGCACGAGAAGGAGTATGGAAGGGGATTTTTGTCCCTCCATGGCTGCACTGCTGACCTACACTTTTCGCTGCGCCGCGCCGCTGCTTGGAGCCTTTGAGATCCCTGTTTCATACAGCAGTCTTTTAATTCGTGGCTTTCAAACGGCTTGTGCACTCAACTGGTTACTTTGATTTCCCAATGGCAATGCGGCATGTTCGAGCAAAGTCAGTCCCCGGGGCATTGATTGGAGACTTGGGGGTGGGTTCGTTCGTGACGTTCACCAGCCCCACCGGCCGCCCTCCCGTAGCATCACCAACGCCTGTCCGGAGGCTTCCGGCTCACAAGCCACAAATCGCAGACGCCACCCGCAAGGGAACGGAGCCTTGTCGGTACAATTGTGGCTTGTGAGTCAATTTGAGTGGAACAATTTCCTGCGGCACCAGTGTGCCTTGCTTGATGCTTGACGATGAGTGGTGAACGTCGTACAGCAGCTCATTCCAGGCCTGCATTTGAGCTGTAAATATCGCCCAGAATATGCGTGTAGGCTCCTGGGCCGAGGTCCAGTGTCGGGCGCACCAGCCCAAAGATCTCTGGGCTGCAGGATGCTCCTGTCCGCACCAGCCACTCGTCGTTTGATCGCGCTACACCTGATACTGCCAACCAGGCTCCAACCGGTTCGTCTGACCTAGTCTCTTGGAGTGGTCTGCAAGATGAGAGTCTCTGTATGGCTTCTAAACGATTGTTGAGCAATGTCTCGCTCCACTGAGGCGAAAAGACTATGGGATCCCTCTTGAAAGTGCCGAGCCCTTCCATTTGATATGTGACCCAGACCTCAGGAGCAACGTGTGAGCGAGTAGGTGTGGCGGTGCAGCCTAGATGATGAGGGATCTCCAATCCAATAGAGCCGCAGATTCGGCCGAGCCATTTGTGAGCCAGTCTGCTTCGGCAGCCTGGGAGGCAGGCTTCTAGGACTAGTTTGTGGTGGTCGAAGTGCAGCCAGTCGTTGAAACTATGCTTAATGTTTCGTGCCTGTCCCCTGGTCGAACCATTCAGGTGATTGGTGAAACGGACATCTGTGAGGCCTCGCTGATTTGCAGTCCTGCAGAGAACTACTCCTGCCTTCGAGAATTTCGCGCAATGTGACTGATGCCCCCACGGACCTGTTCCCCGGACACTTAGCCACTGTCATTCAGACATTGCGGCATGACGTGCATGAACTTGACCAGGGTTGCAACGCGACGTGAGCTCGCTCTTGAGCAAATCAAAGGATACAGAGTAATACAAGATGTGTTGGATTTGTCGTCCAATTACAAACATCTACATCCTAAGACGGCAAGATAGAACGAGGGTTGAGGTGGGGTTGATGATGATATCATTGCAGGGAAGGACGCCGCGGTGCTGATAAGATCGATAAGATAACCGAATCTCCCGAGTCCCACTCCCCTTTCCGCCCGAGCAAGGACCCGCCTAGCCGGCATCAACTTAAAATTAACGACGGCAAGCTATGACCACGCAGCTAGTACCATGACGACGAGATATGACCGAGGAGGTAAGCACCATGCTCTGTCTCTGACATCTTGGCAGCTGTCAGGTACCACATGTTTTAGGGGTCCACGCGGTAGCCCAAATGCATACCAGCTTGCTGCGAGCCTAGATGCTGTGGGCGGGCACCCCGAGGTCAGACAATGTCACTTCTGTTGAGAATCACCAGCCCTCCATTACAATCTGAAGAGCCGGAACATACCTTCTCATTAGTGGCTCTGGGCTGCTCGCCGCCAGGCCCGCTTGAGTGGCCGTCGAACTGTGCCCCGATGCCATTGAGCCAGGCAAGGTGCGTGGTGTCAGAGGCCTGGGTACTTCCTCTGAACGCCGCGTCGAAACTCTGGATCTGAGACGACATCATATCCTGTTGTCGCTGGACTACCTGACCGGCCGTCAGGTTCGAGGCGGCAGCACGTGCGACAACGTTATCGGAGTCCAAAGCCGCGGCTTGGACATTACTGCTAGCTGTTCGAGTACTGTTGGGCTTGGCGCCACTGCAGTATTGTCAGCTGGATGAAGGACCATGTTGGAACCCATATTGCCCTGTGTGGGGATAAATCAACAAGGATGGAATGAGATCAAAAGAGACTCGAGCAGCAAGAGTCGATGGCTAGGGTTGAGGTCCTCGGACTATTCGACACCCCGAAAAGAAGCTCCTGGAAAATCATGGGGAAAATAAAAGAAAACCAATCTCTCCTGTACTTGGGCTGCATACTGGGCAAGGAAAGTGGAGACACTCCGCCAAGATCGGTGAGTCTGACGTCGCCACAGGAGAAAGGGAATTTCCACCACTGCCAGTGTGAGGATGGAGGCGACAGGGGAGATGGATTTATTCATCTTTGATTGTAATGGCGATGACCAAACGACGTTGAGATTGAATACGATGGGTAGGTAGGTGATGATCCTGGCGGGAAATTGCCTCTTCCATCAGGGCGTGTAGGATGGCAACCAGCGACGGAACAAGGATACTCGAATGAGCATAGGAAAACAGAGTCAAGGGGAAAGAAGGGAATCTATGCGAAACAAAGAATGACTTCCAAGGTTGATGAATGAGCAACATGCCTTCTTGCCAAGCCCTGATGAGCCTGGGCGGACATGGTCGCGGGGAAGAGAGGGGGGGGGGGGTTTCCAACAGTCCTGGAGGCCAAGTAGCTTGGAGATGGAGCAGCTTGAAGGGAGTTTGCGAAACGCAGAAGGGCGATGACTGAGTGTCTGAAACAAAAAAAGGAAAAGAAAAAGAAGAAAAGAGTAGCAGGAGAACAAGTAGCCCAACTTCAACACAATTTCGGGTTTGAGTTGAGCGCCTCCAAGAACAGTGGCCCAAGAATGGGTATAAGAATATTTGAGAAGGTGGAGTAAGTAGTATATGAACAGAAACAAGAGCATCTCATGTCAGAATGGGACCAGGCAATCTTAAATATGTTTGAAGGATAGGTTGTGGTATTAAAGGCACAAAAGTTTGTACATACAGGGGGGTCATTGCTACCTCGGGATCAATATCGGTGTGGCCACCCAGCATTCAAGGTCGAGATACTGAGACCCGTTTCGTGTCACTGTCGCCAGCGTCTCCTATCGGTAGACTATATCCTATTTTGACCTAAGCCGAATCGCAGTGTACCTGAGCACTCTATCATCGAGCCTCAGTGATGAAGGCTGGAAGCGGAAAGATTATTTCACACATTTCACATGCGTAATTTCTAGGGTGTAGTACTTCCTGGAACCCATTTTTGAGTAAGTGTCTGTAGTCCGGAAAATTTCTACGGAGCCATGAATGTCCCAGGGCCACAACACAGCAACTGATGTACCTGGCTTCGTCATGGTCGTGCAGAGTCTCGGTGAGAGTGGGCGGAGCGGTGAGTTGGGCGGGACGGGGCGGAGCGGGGCGCGAAACAACAGGCTGCCTAGAATGCATGCCATGCAGTAGGCCAGGCAGCAGCATGCAGCTGGTGTTGTATAAAAGTATTTGTAGAATTAATTACCAGGATTAAGATAATGCGGACAAATAAGATTTGGCCAGCGGGACGGGGTGGAGCGGGGCAGAAAACGATAGATTGCCTGGATTGCATACTATGACGGGGAGCTAGACAGCCGCAGGCAGCTGATGCTGTGCTGGGCACTGTGGTTCAAATATTTAACAGATACGAGATGATGTGGACCACCGGCGGGCGCCGCGGAGAGGGGCGGGGCATGGCGGGGAGGAGCGGGATGGGCCATAACACAGATGAAGTATGATTGACCTAGATACAATATCTCGGAAGGCCTACAGGATCAAAGGCCTTTGGAATCCAATTGGTGGCTTTAATCAACGTGGAATGTGGCTCTTTGTCGTCTCCGTGCCAAGGCGAGCACTCATCCTCGGCATACAAGTCTTGCCGAATTGTCGCTGCAGTGACCTACTGCTACAGGTTCTCTACCGGTATTGCATAGCACTGTGTCGTCCTCATTTGTCATTACATGACTTGCTGTCTATCCTCGTTTGACTGCTCCATGACACTAGTGGCTCATTTGGCCGTCTTCTTCCTCATGGCGTAGACAAAGCCCAGTTTCAGCAGGTCAAGTTCTTCCTTGCCAACAACCATTTGTGTGCCATGTCTCATAGGACCGTCAGGAGCTTCGAATGTCTGCAAGCAGGCAGCAACCCCAGAGGACACCACCCAAAATACCCACGACTCCTACACAACCAGGTCAAGTCGACCACATACTGTCTCCTCCCATTTTCTTTTTGCAGGTACGGTTGTTCAGAGCTCCGTCTCATCTCCCTCCTCCTCGTTGTCGTTCCTAACCTGAGGCACCGGCTTGTACAGCGGCGTCGGACCCTGGCTCGGGCCCGCACGGGAAACGCTGCACAGAACAGGCATCCTCCAACCCAGCTTATGTTGACCACCCTTGAACCTCTCGTCCACGTCAGCCGCCGGGTCGCCCGCCAGAGACTCGGCCCTGGGGTCCCAGAGCCGTCCCGGCACGCCGCGCCCGTAGTCCCAGGCCTTCCACGCGTCCTGAATCATCGCGCCGCTGTCCTTGTCGAGCGAGAGATTCCGCAGGAACAGCCGCGTCAGGGGGAGCCCGCCGCCCTCCTTGTTGTATCTGCCTCCGCGGTGGACGTAGCGCGTCCACGCGTGGTGCTCGCTCCGCACGCCGGGCCGGCGTCCCCCCTTGTCGAGGAGCAGGGCCTGCCTCTGCGACAATGGCATCGCGCGGAACTTGGGGCACTCGTCCAGGGAGTGCTGGTCGTTGTTGCACGCCGTGCACACGGGCTTGTCGAAGTGGACCGGGTCCCACTTGATGCAGGCGTCGGCCTCGTGGCCGTCGCGGCCGCAGTAGTCGCAGAGATTCATCCCCGTGTTGTCGGCGAAGCGGTGGGGCTCCTTCTCGCTGGCCGACAGGAGATTTGTGGCTGAGCTGTCGGGCTGGTAGGCGGGCACCGGTTTGTAGATGGGCGCCGGCGGGTGGGGGGCTGCTCGCTGGCTGTTGGTGCTGTTTGCGTTGTTGCTGCTGGTATTTCCCAACGCGATGCCCTCGTCCTGGTCTCTCTCATCTTGGCTAGGCTCAGCTTGGTTGCTCTCCTGGTCATCCTCATCTTGGCCACCCTCTTCTTGGCCACCCTCTTCTTGGCCACCCTCTTCTTGGCCACCCTCTTCTTGGCCACCCTCGTCTTGATAATCCTTGTCTTGATCCATCTTATGTTTGACAAAAGAGAAAAAGGACTGGGCGGCAGCCGCAAGTTGCGGGTTGCTTGTCTCTGTATTCTGCGCCGGCTGGGTTGGATTGAATTGCTGCTGAGATCCTTGAGATGGCACAGGTTGGGGAGGACCAACCATGTTGTTGCCATGCATGTTGCCGTACATGTTGCTGCTGTACGGGTTACTGTCGTACACATTGGAACCATACATGTTGCCAGCATTCGTGTTGCCTTGTTCACCAACGATGTTGCCATGTCTGTCAAATATTGGCCGGTGGACCTGGGGAAGGAATCCCGCCGTGGGTCCACTGCTTTGATTGGACATGCCGATGTTGCTCTGGCCCTGGTAGTTGGCCTGCGCTGGTCTGTTGTTGTGGTTGAATCCGTGAAAGCTGCCCTGCTGGGGAGTCTGCGAGTAAAACTGTTCCGGAGGAAACGCTATTGTCGATGCGCCGCGGCTGCCGAACGTGCCAGGTATGGGAGTGGTAAATCGCGAGTGCTGAGATGGTGCAGCAGACGAATTGCCCTGTCCGTAGCCACCCATAGGGTTGTACTTGGCAAGCACAGGCTGCTGATTCGTGTAAGGGATCTTCTGGGAGACCGTAGCCGGCTGGTTGTTCTGAAGACTCTGCTGGGTGGGCCGCAAAGTTGTGGCCACGGGATAACCTTGGGTTATTGGAGAGTCGCGGTAGAAGTTGAACCTCGGAGCATTTGACATGTTTGAGTCGGGTAAGACAACAATATGCCACAACGAATTTCCGTGCTGGTTCACGGAGTCTTCAATTGCTCGGGCGGTGAGTTCGTTGTTAAGAGCTTCGCGGATGAACCAAGGGCTGCCACCGATGCTGCATAGGTGAGGCCAGTCAGCGGAATATCAATTCTTAGCAGAGGCCCGTCACGAATATCGAGACATGTCAACGCATCATTCTATGTCTTGAACACCAGCCTTTTCCCAAACCAAATTGGGCACAGCGGGGGACGAAAGATAGAGGTTGACTTACGCAAATTCTCCACCACTATTGATCCAGTTGGCAACATAATTCTGGTCGAGGGGCAAGTTTTCTAAGACCATGTACCGGCGGCCTTGTTCGTCAAATCTGGTGGACATCTGAACCTGATGGGGCTTGACTTGTACAGGAATTCCGCTATTTGCACAGAACTGTTGAAAGGCACTCCAAAGTGCATCAGAAGAAGGTTGCTGGGCCAGGCCACCAGCAGAGTTGTCGGCTCCGCTGGACGGATTCATGGTCCGATTCATGTTCGGATCCATGTTGTGATCCATAGTTGTCGCTGTCGCGTGAGACTTCGTCACTGGTGTCGAACGCGTTGTCGATGGAATTTACACTAAGACGGTCACAGGCTGGTTGGTAGCTGGCGGGGCGGTGGCGGTGGAGGCACGGAACAACAGTGCCTGGAAAAACGGTCAATATGTGCCCAACTGAGCGATGGGTGGATTCGCATGAGGGAGTCTTGTCTGTTTCGGGGGCAGAGTGTTGCTTACCTGTCCCGGGTTGTGTTGCAAGTGTTGTCTTACAGTCGCGCCTGCGTGGTGTTGTTTTGGCCAGGAGAGAGGGTTGCTTGTGTCAACACGAGCTGCAGGTTTACAGAATGCTGCAGCAGGAAGTAATGGCATGGAAACTGGCAGTTGGCGGGGTCACAGGTAGCAGCAATGGTTGCATAGTTCTGGTTTACCAAAATCGATTTTCTATGTGAATGCCTGGGTCGGTGCTTTTTGCAGGTTAATGACTGCACACAAGTCAGAGGCTACCCCTCGAGATGCAAATCAACGCTATCAACGCCGGGCCCCAAAAGTCTCATAACGGACTTGACCCTCCATTTATGACTACAGGGCCACTCGCGTCACTCCCCTTCCTCCTTGACCAGACAACTGATATTCCTGTGGCGGTTCTGGTCGCATGGAAGGGCTCCGCAAAAGCCTCACGCGCCCTCCCCAGCAATGTTCTTGCTTGTGCCTATCCCAGACCTCAACCTCGTACCTCACCCCCATTTTTGTAATTTTTATTTGGCCTTCCTTCTTCCATATCCCTGTAGTGCTCACAAAGTCTTTCCCAGTCCATTATCACTGCTATGTCTGCAGTGATATTGCGGAGTTGGGATTGTACCACAGTAACCAAGACCCGTTTAGAGGCCCTCGGAGAATCGAAGCCGATTTCACTTGGGATCAGAGGGAGGCAGTCCTCGACGGGCGAAGCCTCCCTGGCCAGGACTGTAAGGGTTGTCATGCAGGTCGTCCTCATGCTGGGAGCTTGTCATGGATTGAATTGAGACAAGGCTTGGCCTGCGGCGAGAGCGCACTTGGTCGTCATCATCCTCAGAATCATCGGCATCCCCATCGTAGGCTCTATCGTCGTCGCCGCTCTTGCCTCCGTTCTGGTCGTCGAGGCTGTTCTCAGCTTCCAACTTGACCTCAGCTTCTGGAGAGGTCTGTCGGTCATCGAGAGCAGAATCTGCGGTGCCTGCGCGAGTGTTTTGCTCAACACTACGAATGGGTATGTCCCGGGGTGAGCTAGTCAGGTTCACCGGCAACTGCACTGCTTCGCTTCCACTTCCAGGCTCGTCCTCGCTATCCACAGAGCTTCTGGTAACATCGAACTTCGTGACGGGGCTCTCAGTGACCAGGTCTTGGGTGATGGAGCTCTGTGCGATTGGGCTCTGAATGACAGGGCTCTCGGCGGCAGAGCTAGCAGTGACAGGACTCTGGGCGGAGGGGGTCTCCAGTGGACGAGGAGGGCAAAGAGCCTCGAGGTATTCACCCTCCAGCACCGCCCGCATCTTGTGAGTCACATACTGGGACCGTGCGTAGGAAGGGTTGAAGTCCTCCTCGGGAATATCATACAGACGCTTTCCCCGGTTTTCCTGCTTCAGATTCTGCCGGATCCTGTAGTTCCTCTCGTCGCTGAGGAACCACTGCTGAACCAGGGCGTCCAGCTTCTTGGCAATGTACTCTTGGATCTTGGGGGTGTCGGTGATCCACATCGCCTTGTACCTATCCACGGGGAGGTAGGAGGTGCGGAATGAAAGTCCATTCAAGACGTTGAGTAGGAACTGTAGATCCCACAACTGCAGATAGAAAAGAGATCGAGCGTGGGGTGCGTCATCCCGGGGTGCAGTGTGTTCGTATCCCTCGTTGGAGAAGTGGACGATGAGCAGGTCCTCGAGCATGACAATGTCAGGGTGGAACCTAGCTCCCTGTTTCTGTGAGATGATCAGGTATGCGTCGGCGTGGACAAGCAGGCGCTCCTCTGGCGTGTCCTCCTCCAACAGAAGCGTATCGGCCAGTAAATCCACTTGGCGCAAGGTGGCGATGTCCATGTCTGGCATGGTTCCCATTGGTGGCACATGCATTCCGACGCGCATGCGAACGACCAGCTGTAGGACGTAGCGAAGGAGGGCAGCATCTCCTTGGAAGATGGGGTGGACCAGCACGCTGGTCAGGTGGTCGCAGAACTGTGGGCTCAAGAGCTTCTTCCTAGCAAATCGGAGGTTGCTGGGGTGCGGTCGGATTCCGTAGGTAAAGATGTCGCTGAGGGGGACGCCATATCGATCAAAGGACGCAGTCCAGAGCACAGCATTGCTGGTGGACTGGACTTCATCTCCATCGGTGATAGCAGCACAGTCCTGGCGCAGCTTGTCGTCCTCCTCCCGCGACCATAGAGACCTCACATAGCGAAGCTCGTGCCAGAGTCGCATCTCGGTACGGTCAGCAGAGAACTTGCTGTCCTGAAGCAGAACCATATTGTGCCCACGGCCAGTGTTTGCTCTGCCGGTAGTATTGCTTCGGCCGGCGACTCGGTGCTTGTTGGACGTGTGATACTCATCATCGGTAGTCGCATATGGGTCGCTGCTCGAGTACTGGTTTGGCGCTTGTGTCAGTCAAGTCTGCTTCTGAACCTGGAAGGGTTTCCCGGTCTTACAAACCTCGTCAAACTCGGTATCGGAACCCATCTTCCTCTTGGAAAGGTGGCTTCCCGGAGGAGGGAAATCTTGATCGGGTGAGATGGGTACGGGTATGCCCATGCCTCTTCGAATGGCGCGCATGTCGCGCTCTGATCGGGAAGGAGCAACCGCTGCTCCATCAATCTGACCGAGCATGGTGATCGTTTGGTCGACGGCGTGGTTGCCGTTGTTGGCAGCCATGGTGCATGCCACACTGGTAAACTCGCGCCAACTGTCTAGGAAAGGTGTTTGTGGTGGAGGTATCTTCACGACAATGGAGTTGCACTTGGAGGAGTCGTCAATTCTCAGCTTCCAATCTGGCCAGGTCAGGTCCAGGTGATGTTGATGTCATGGGACGTGGTCGCGAACGCGGTCAAGAACGCGGTCCCTGGGCGAGGCTGCCTTTTTGTGCACGACCTGGCGAAGTGGCATGTATCCATTGAATACGTAGGCGACTAAGTTTGTGTTCACCACTGCACTGTGGGGCCAAGGACTTTTCACTTGGGCTGCACATGTACGCGACCGGGACAAATTCACTAGGGAACCGCTGAAGCACTGCAAACGTACGCCTATTTAAGTAAGTAGGGGCGAGCATTTACTAGGCGATCCTTCCGTGGCTGGCTGGGGTGAAAGCTCTCTGGCGTTGAGGACTTTTGCTCGACTTTAAACAAGCAGGCCAGTCCACTCTCTGGCAGTCCATAATGGGTGAATGGGTGCATCTAACACAGCACTGGAATCTGGCACCCAGCTCAGGTTCCTTTCCAGCACCTGCGATGTGCTCCATTTCCTCTAAGGACAAATACAGGAGTAGGTCAGGAAACTATTTAAATCATGACTTTTTGCAGTCATACACCTTGTGCTACGGATCTTGGGTTTGGTGATGGATCCTAATCGACGTGAGCTGCCTGGACATGTATATCCCACGGTGTAAGTCGTCCAATCACAATTCAGGCACTGGAAAGTCGGGAAGTTATTATCCAAGCTTGCCCTTTTCAGCAAGCATGCATCTTTCTCTTGACTGGCTTCCACCTGGGCGCCTAGACCCCTGATAAGTTTCACGTTTTGGCATTGTCCAGCTGACTCTTATAAAGGCTTCGTTGTGCTTGCTTCTGGTGCAAGCGATTCGTTACAGACCCAGCGGCAGACAGGCACCCACCTCTTTTTAATAAAGCCACAGTAATAGCCGGAATGGTAAGGCTGATGCAAGGAAGTTTCTCTGATGGTCACAGTATATTCTTTTAGCGTTTTGTCCACTGCTTCGTGGCTTGCAGCAGCTGAGTTGTCAACATGGCAGCGTATCAACTCGATGCCGAACTGGCTTTTGAAGCATGAGACATTTGTTGTCTTGAAAGTTTTCCTTGAGCTCCTCAAAAACGCCAGCACCGTTGCCCAAACGGCACATCGAGGTGGTACAACTGCGGGTATCCCGATCAAGGAATTTCTGTCATTAGACGGAAAAAAGCACTTAAAACACTCGACAATTATCACGTGATAAGGGGACATTTGCTCCATAAATAGCCCTACGCAAAAATAACCCTTTTAAATACTCCTTTTACTTTATAATCAATCTATCAATTCCACTACATTACTTAATTACATAATAATTATAAGCCTAATTATCTCATTAATTCTCCTTATACTATAAATAATCATAGCAGCTAATATTTCTATACTTATTTTCTCCCTTTAAAGCTTTATTTACTTACTAATTATAACTTTTAATATACACTTAATACCCTTTATAATAATCATTATTATAACTAAATTCTTTTAAAGGTTATAATTAAGCTAAGTATTATAATATATATAGCTCTAATATAATTATATATTTAGGAATATCTAAGCTAAAGTTAACTCTAATAATTTTAAAAGCTTAAAATAAATAAAAATACTCTTATTATTAACTACCTTAATAACTTAATAACTTATTAATATTAAAAATAAACGCTAATTAAATTAATATAAAAATTAAATATTTTACTAAAAAGCTTTATTAAAAGCTATATAAAGCCTTAAGCCCTTAACTTTTTAATTAATTATAAAGTATAATATTAATACTAAATACTTTAAAAAACTTTAAAAAAAATATATAATTAAAATAACTAAATAAAATATTCTTTTTTTATACTAAATAAATATTTAGAATTAAATTTTACACTTTATAAATTATAATTTACTTTCCCTTATTATAAAGAAGCTTATTTTATATCTCCTAAATACTAAAACTATAAAGCTTAGTATAATATCTCTTTAAATAATTATTTATCTTCTTAAATATAATTATACTTTATTAAAAATAATAATTAAAATAAATATTTAAAGTAAATATCATAAGATTTTTATTAATATAAAAAATCAAAACTTACTTTATTAATATAAAAAATAGCACTAAGTATATATATATAGCAAAGTTTAAAATATATTTAAAATAACTAATATGCTTACTATATAAGACTTCTTAGTTGCTATAAGTAAGCGATTTATACCTAATTAAGTATAACGGCAGCTTAAAAACCTTGCCTTTTCTTAAAATAAGCAGCCTTTATATTATATATATGCCTGCTAAGGCTTACTTAGCAGGGTAAGAGCTTACTAATAAGCCTTAAATAGCTATCTTATATATAACCTATAAATCCTTTAATACTTTCCTTATAAGAAAATAAAAAAATAAGTTATTTATTTTTTTAATTTATAAAATTATTAAAATTACTTTATTAATAAGCTTATAACTTATCTCCCTTATCTTAATATATATAAAAATATAATATTTAATAATTATAATTAATTATTTATAAAACCTTTTAAGGTATATATTTTTAAGCTAATAAATTCTTATTATAAATATATTTAAAATATAATAAAGATATAATTATAACTTAAAATAATTTAAAAATTATTTATAAAAAAGCTTAGCTAATAAAAGGCTAGCTATATTCTTTCTTAAAAATATAAAAAAGCATTTAAATTTATAATATTATATTAAAGATAAAATATTAGGATCCTAAGCCTATATAAAACTTAATTATAATATTACTTATCTACCTTTATAAAAGCTAATAAGTAAAAAATATTATCTTAGCTTATATTAAGCCTTATAAGTAATTATAAATAAATACTTTAAAAAAATTATAAAGTTAATAAAAATAGCTAAAACCCCTTAAACCTTATAAGAAAATTAAGAGGGCTTTCCTAAAGTAAATCCTTTTTAAATAATTATTAAACTTTTATCCTAATAGTTTTATATATTATCTTAGCTTAATTAATAATTAAATATACTTAATCATAATATATAACTAATTATTACTTAATTTTAATATATTTATATTAATTTAAAAAAGGTATTAATTAAAAAGTAAATTTAAATTATTTAAATATTATAATAATTAATAAAGAAAAAAACTTTATTATAAAATATTATTATTAAAAAATAAAATAAAGTATTAATATAATTTATATAAATTAATTTAAATTATATATTTAAAATTAATAATAAAAGCTTTAAAAAACTCCTTAGATATATTATATAATATAATTAAAGATAGCTTTAATAAATTTAATAGGCTAATATTAAATATAACCTTTATTATATTATATTTTTTATTATTAATTAAGTATATTAAAATATTAAAAATAATAATAATAAAAGTAAAAGTAAGCTTTTATAATTACTAATAAATAAAGGTAAGGAATTAAAATAACCTTATATTACCTTTAAAATATATAAAAATAACTTTAAATAGATAGGCTTTATTAATATAGCTAACTTAGCTACTTTTATAAATAATTAATATATCTTTATTAATTAAAAAATATATTTTAAGGATTAATAATATATATATAAGTTTATAAATAAATTATAAATTAAAGCTATTTATATAAGAATTTAGCTTAAAGAAATATTCTTAAGAATTATATTAATTAAATTATTTAAAATTAATAAAATAAAAGTTATTATATATATCTTTATATAAGTAATTAAAGATACCTTAAGTAAGTAAGCTATTTAATTATTAATTAATTTAAAATAAGTAAATTTTTAAAAAAGCTATTAATAAGTTTATTAACTTAAAAATATTATAAACTTAATATTAAAAAATATATTTAAATAATAATTAATTATTTATAAAAATTAGAAAAAAAGCAATATTTTAATAAAAGTATAGGTATTTTATAAAGTTATTATTAATTAAATATTCTTTAAATAACTAAGCCTTAACTTTTATTAAGATTATTTAATATTAACTACCTTTATTCTATAAATCCTTATCTTAATATTATTATTATAAAGGGTAGCTTTTAAAAATATTATTTATAAATTAAAAATATTAAATATATATAATTAGCATTAAATATAAAAAGAAAATATTAATATAAAATATAACCTTTATAAATTCTTTATATTAAGAAAGATTTTTATATTTATAAAAAACTTATTAAATAAAATAATTATAATAAGCTTAAATAATAAGTTATTAAATAATAAAGAATCTATAAAGGGTGATATAAAGTAAGTAAATTAAGATATTTAAAATTATAATAATTTATATTAAAATAATAATCTTAGTAAGATAAGACGCTAAAAATTACTTTTTAATTAACTTAATTACTTAATACTTCCTTTATTTAATATCTTTAAAAACTTAGCTATTATTTAATAATAAGTAAAATATAATAAATAACTAAATATTTAATTATAATTTAAATTAAAAATTAAATCTTTTTAATTAAAGTTTTAAAAAAACGATATTCTTAAAGGCTTTATAAAAAATAAGGATAATAAAGAGGTGTTAAATAACCTAATATTATTTATAAATTAATTATAAACCTTTATTAAAATAATAATAGTATATATTTAATTTATATATAATAAAGTATAAAAAGGCTTTTAAAAAACTACCTTTATTTAATATTAAATTTTAAATATTTATAAAAAGGAATAGTTTTAAAGAGGTATTAAAATAAAATAATAAGCTATTATTTTAAAAATATAATTTTATATTTTTAAGGTAATAATAATATCTTAATTTAATTAATTTAATATTAATTATTCTATATTTTACCTTTATAATAACTAAAAATAAAATTATTTTAAAAATTAATATAGTTAAGTAATATTAATATATAATATTATAGGATAAGATAAAAATATAATTTATAAATTTTATATTAAGATTAATTATAAAATTTAATAATATTTATTATTTATATTTATTATTATTAATATTAATATCTTTATAAATATTTTTTAAGAAAAAAAGGATATATTATAAATATTATATTAAGACTCTGCTATTATAAATATAATGCCCTTTTATTTAAAATTATATATACTATTAAATCTAAATACTTCTAGCTATTAAATGCTATATTACTTATAAGGATAATTATTTATAAATACTGCTACTTAATTTCAACCTATTAATTTACTAAATTGCTTAATTTATTAACCTATATAATAAGCTTACTTTAATAAAAAATATAAAGATAAAATAATATTAAAAATTAAAGATATATTATTAAATAAATAAAAGAAATATATAAATTATTTAGCTAATTTAAAATCTAAATATTAAATATATTAAAAAAATTAAAATTAATAAAACTTAAATAAATAAAATTTAAATAAAAAAAAAAGGAATAAATTATAATAAGTTATATTTAAAAAGCCCTTAATTATAAACTAATAAATATATAATATTATTATACCTTTATTTAATAATCTAAGTTATATTAAAGGATTTTAAAATAATATATTTTATATATAGGAATTTAATGCTTTATTAATTAATAAATAAGTTAAATAAGTATATTATATAATATATTAAGCTATATAAAAAAGGAGTAAAGTTACCTTATAATAATAAAAAGATAATAAAAAATAAGTATTAATATATTCTTAATAATTATTTATTAAGGTATAAAAAAGAAAAGTAAGGTATAAAGCTTATTATTAATAGTATTTTAAGGTAAAAAATATAATAACTTTTATAAGTAAGGATTATAAATAATAGCTAAAGTATAAAGATTATATTTAAAGAGTTATTATTTTTTTATAATAAAAATTATTAATTTATATTAAGGATTTTAATACTTTTTATTATATTACCTTCTTAATAAAATTAAATCATTATAAATTAGCTATAAAAATCTATATAAATATAGAAGCTAGCTTAATATTAATTATTTAATTAATTATAAAGTAAAGCTTAAAAGTTAAATAAAATTAATAAAAATATTAATATTTAAAAGGAATTAAAGTAAGAGTAATCTCTTATAAAATAATAATTATATTTATATATATTATAAGGTTTATAAGTAAATAAAAGTAATATTTAGAAATTTAAATTAAAGAATATATATTAAATATCCTTTCTTTAAATATTTTATTAGAAATATTAATATTATACCTATATATTATAAATATATTTATTAATTAAGAGAGCTTAATTATAAGTATTAAGAATAAAATATCTTTATTTATTAAATTATATACCTTTATAGAATTAAGTAAGGTATTAAATATATCGTAATTAGTATATATTAGGTGATGATTTATTATCTTTATAAAAATTAGTAAGTTTATTAAGGTTAGCTTTAATTATTTATTTTAATAAAGACCTTTAAAGCTAGATTTATATTAATTCTTTAATTTAAAGTATAATAAAATATTTAATGCTATTATAAATTAAAGCTATTTCCTTATTTATAAAAATGAAATAAGTAAATTTATTATTATTTAAAAAAAATAGCTATTAAGATATTATTATTTATATTTCTTTAATAAGGTAAGGCACTTAAATTAAAAAAAGGCTATATATTAGCTAGAATAAATATAAGCTAATTAAGTTATATAGAAAAATAGTAAGCTTCTTAAGTTTAATAATTTAAATATATCTTTAAAATATATTATAGCTTATTATATAACTAAAGTAATAAAAATAAATAATTATAATCTTAATATAAGAAACCTACTAAGCTAAGTATTAATAGATCTTATATTATAAAAACTAAAGAGAAGCGGAATAAAACCCTATACCCATTTTATATAATATTATAAAATAAAATAAAGAAAATAATATTAAATAAAAATTAATAATACCAGCTAGCTAAATATATATAGTTAAAAGGAGATTCTTAATAAATAATAAATATATAATAAATAAGAAATATAGCTTATAAATATTAAATAAATTTAAATTAATAAAGAAAGTATAAAAATTAAATAAGCTAATAATTAATTAAAATAAAAAACTTTTAATATAAAATAAAAATTATTATTAATAATCCTAAACCCTACCTTAAAAATTAAAAAATTTAATAATATTTAAAAAAAAATTAAGGCATTTAAGATAACCTTTTATAATAAGAATTTAATAATAATAAATACCTTTAAGTAAATAGCCTTAAAATATTTTATCCTTTAAAGAGAATAGCTATTTATTAGCTTATTAAAAAATAAATAACTTTAAATCTTATTAATTAATAACTAATATAATTTTAAGGTAAAAGTAAAAGTCTACTTATTAGGTATTAATAATTATAATAATATATAAAAGCTATTTAATTACTTATATTTAAATTAAATAAGGTAGTAAAAAAGACTAACTCTATATACTTACTTAGTATTTATAATATAAAGGTAAGTAAATAATAAATAAAAAGATTAATTAATAATTAATTTATAATTATTAAATTAAGTTATAATAATAAATTAATATTTATTATTATATTAAGAAGATATATTAATTAAAATATATAATAAGAAATATATTATTATTATAAATATATTTAAGTTTTTTTATTAGCTATTAATATTATTAAAGAATTAATATAAGTTAATAATAATTATATAAAGAGGAATAAAATATTTTAAGGTAGCCTTTATAAGTTATAAGAATTTATTATTATTTACTTAATACTTTATAAATAAATAAATAAGGGATTTCTAAGAATTTATAGCTAGCTATATTAATAATATTATAATATTCTTAGAAATTATTAAAAAATATATTTATTACCTTAATAAAGTATTTTAAAAATTAAATAAGTAAAGTATAGCTTTTTCGCTTAAAAAATTATTTATTAAATTCTTATTAATATAATTCCTAGGATTTAAAATAAATACTTTTAAGCTATTTATTATTAAAAAAAAATATTATATTATTAAAAGTATAACCTTTTTAAATAAGCTATTTTATTTAGAATTTTAATTAAGTAAAATTAACTTCTTATAATATTTAATATTAAACTTTAATATTTAAATATAGTTTTTATAAGTATAAAAAACCTTTTTATTTTAAAAAAGATATAAGGAGTATAATATAAATATATCCCTAAAAAAGTAAAAGGTATATATAAATAAGATTACTTAGTAACTTATAAAAAAAAAGATAAAGTATTTTAAAGATATTAAGAAAGTATTAAATAGTAAGAATAATCTATATTATTATAACTTTAAGAAATAATTATTTATATAAATAAATATATTATAAAAAGGGTTTAGCTTAATTTTTTTTTAATTATAAAATAAATATATTTAAAAAGATAAAATTAAAATTCCTTATAATAAGTAACTCCTTATCTTATATTTAAGTAAAGAAATTAGTAATATAGAAAAGAAATATTAGCTTATAAAATTAAAAGTAATAATTATTATTTAAGGAATTAAGAAAATTAAGATAATTATTTTAAACTATTTAAACTTAGATTTAGTTATTTTAATTAATTATAAAATAATTAAAGGAATTCTTAAAAGAATTAATTTATATTTTATAAATAATATATAGGTAAATATGTGCTTATAAGCTATATTAGTATTCCTAAGCTAATATAACCTTAAAATATATTATATATCTAGAAAGTTAAATATAATAATAGATACCCTTAGCTATCTGCTAAATAACTAACTAATAAATAATTTTATAAATATATTAAAGGAGATCTTTAAAATAATATATCATGCTTATATTATGCTAAATTTAATATAGGCTAGGATAGAATATTTAGCTTAATTAAAAAAAGAGGAAGTTTAATATATAGGCTTACTTATAAATAATAACTTAATTAAAATTAAATTTTAAATAAATTAAGATTATACTTATTATAATTAAAATACTTAGCTAATATAATATAATAAAGCTATTATAAAAATAAATTATATATATTTTATATATAACTTTTTATAATTTATTAATAATTTTAAGAAGAAAATCTTAAAAGGATATTTAAATAATAAAATATAAAGAAAGAAAATAAATTATTTATAAAAAGATAAAATTAATAATCCTTATTTTTTTAAATTAAAATATAACCTACTATATATAAAAATATATAAAGGATATTTCTATTTATATATTCCTAAATCCTATATACTTAACCTATTTAAATTTATCTATAATAATTAATTTTACTTTAAAAAAATAAAAATATAATATAATCTAGTAAATAGATTTATAATTAAGTATTTATAAAAATATATTAAGCAATATATTAAATATTATCTAGGTTATTAAAAGAATTAAATAAGCTGTATAAGGCTTATAGGAATATTTATTTTAATATACTCTTTATTAATATTATTTTATACCCTCTTACTAAATATAATAATTAAATTACTATTAATATTAAATAAAAATATTAAGTAAAACCTAAAAGGCTATAATATATTAAATACTTATTTAATAATAATAAATAAATATATAAAGGCTAACTTTATTATCTTAAAATTTATTAAATATTTTATACTAAAATAAATAAAGCTATTCTTCTATTCTTTATTTATAATCAGCTAGAATATACCAATAGCCTTAATATTAAATAGAAATCCATATTAAATAAATACCTTTTAAAAAAAACTATTTAAATAAATAAATACTACCCTATTATTCTTAATTATTTATTATTTATAAATAAATAAGCTTATTAAAAAATAAAATTAAATTATTAAAATAACCTTATACTTCTTTATTAATAATAATATAAAGGAAATATAAATAAATATAATCCCCTTATTATAAATAAGCTTAAATAATATAATATTAAAAATAATAAAATATATATTATCTTAGCTTATTATAAATATAAAATTTATACTTAATCCCTTTACTAAGCTACTAATAAGAAAGATAATATAATAAAATAAAAAGGATTTTTAAAATTAAGTTATTATTATTAAAAACTTAGTAATAAAAAGAATAAAAAAGCATTATAATTTAAAAAGAATTTAAAAAAAATTCCAGCTAAGAAATATAATCTACTTTTATTTAAAAAAAGGATATATATTTAAAGATTTATAAAGAAAACTTAATCTTAAATATAAAAAACCATTTTATATAATAAAAGTAATAAATAAAAATATATATAAGCTAAACTTATTAATATATTAAAATATATATTTAATAATTTCTATTTATATATTATAAAAAATATTTAATTTAGCTAAAAATCCTTATTAATAATAAATATTAATATTAAGCTTAATATTAATTAAAAAAGATATCTTTAAATATAGGGATTTATATAAGTATTAAGAGATAAAAAAGATAATTAAAAAATAAATTATAAAGATAGGAAAAAATAAATATTAAGTTAAGTAGCTTAGCTAATTAAATATATATAATATAACTTTTAATAAAAGTAACTTAGATTTTATAAAAAAGCTAATAATTAATTTTAATATTCTTAATAAAGTAAAAAAGAAAAAAGGTTAAGAATAACCTTAAATAATTTCTTAAAAGGGGATAATAACTATATAATAAATATATATTTATTTCTACTTTTTTCTTTTTATATTTACTTTTATCCTTTTTATAGCTATATATTCATTTCTAATTCTCTCTTATTATAAGAAACTTGCTCCCTCTTTTTATTTCTAATTCTTTCTTATTACAAGAAACTTACTCTCTCTTCCCTCTCTTAGCTACTTAATACTTCCTTCCTTCTTATATTAAGCCTCTCTAGCAACCTAGTATTATAAAAATCATTTTAAATATACTACTTTATCTAAAATAAATACTTATTAATATAACCCTTATAAAGCAATAGCTTTACTTATAAGGTATTTAATAATAACTTATATAAAATAGTAATTTATATAAATAAGTAATTACCTTATTTATAATTAATTAAATTAATAAAGTATAAGCTAGCTATTTATATTTAAAACCTATTTTATATTCTTACTTTAAATACTTTTTTTTCTCTTTTATTATATATTAAGGAAGCTTATAATATATTTTTTATAAACTTTTAATAGTAAAATATATCTTTCCTTTATTAATTTTAATAACTTTATTAAAAAACTTATATAAAATATATATATAGCTTTAAAATTAATATACCTCCCTTATAAGCTACCTTAATTTTTATTTTAATAATAAATATTATATAAATTATTATTAAAGGTAATATACCTTAAATTTAAAAAGCCCTATTTATTTAATACCTATAAATAATAAATTAAAAGCAAAAAACTTATAATTATAGCTAATTAACTTCCTTAATAAGTTACTTCTTAGGTAATATCCTTTCTAAATAATATACTTATATTATACCCTTATAAACATTAACCTCTTTATATCTTTTTAGCATTTAACTTACCTACTTCCTTAAAAGTTAATACCTCCCTTAACTCTTATCTTTAGCATTTAATTACTTTACTTCCTTAAAAATTAATACCTCCCTTTATTCTTATTTTTAATATTTAATTATCTTACCTTCTTAAAAACTAATACCTTCTTATTATTATTATTTTAATAATTAATTATTTTCCCTTTTTAAAAATTAACTTAGCTACCCTTATACCTTTAATCATTATATTAAAATAATATTATTATATTATTTATATTTTCTTATTAATTAAAGATAAAGAAATTATTAAATAAATTTTTAAAATATTATAAGGCCTTTAAGAATAATATAGCTATTAAATATACTTTTAATACCTTTATAATAAAGAAATTATTTAATATAAAAGTAATAAGCCTAGATATTTATAATAATTTTTTTTATTATAATAATATTATTATTAATTAATTAATAAATATTATAATTATTTAAGGTATATTAATATTATATATAAATAATAAATCTTATCTAATTAATTATAAAATTATTAAAAATTAAGGTATATACTTCCTTATTTAAGGTATCCTTAAAATATAAGATAATTCTTAATTTATTATTATAAAGGTATAAAAATTAATAATTAATAAATACTTATATTTTCTATTTAATATAATTATAAGTTAATATTTTATTATAAGAAATAATATTTTATTATTAACTTTATTATTAAATATATAGCTAAATAGCTATAAGCTTATTCCCTTTAAAATATTAAGAAATAATTAAGCCTTTTATAAATAGCTTTATAATATTTAATAAGTAAACCTATATACCCTCCTATATATTTTTTTAAAAAACTTAATATTTAAAGAATTTCTTAATTTATTTATTATATTTAATAATATAAACTTAAAGATAAATATTATCTTTATTAATATATTAAAGGAGGTTTATATTATAAAAGCAGAGTAAATAATATATTATAATAAATAAAAATTTTTATAATTATATAACTTAAATAAATAATATAATATCCTACCTTTTTACCTTAAATGCCTTAATAAAAAGGATCTTATTAAATTAATTTACTAATAATATAACTAAGTTTATAATATAGTTATTATAATTAATAAAATAATAATAAATACCTAATAATTTAATTATTAATATATTTAATATTAATAAAATTTATTTATTTAAATTAAAATTAAATAAGCTTAGAATTATTAATTAAGCTTATAATTATTAATTAAATATAATATATAAGATAAGCTTTAAACCTTTAAGCTTATAATTTAATGCATTATTTTATTAATAAATATTTTATAAATAACGCCCTTAATTTTAATATTAACTTTATTAATAATTATATAAAGTTAAAATATATTATTATATTTTTATAACCTTAGTAGCTTATATAATTAATTATTAACCTTATAATTATAAAATTAGCTGCCTTATTTTAACTTTTAATTTTAGCTATTAATCTTTTTATCTTAACTTTAGCTATTAACCTTTTTATTTTAGGGTAGCTTATTTTAAAATAAAGTTAAATAAGATCTTATTAATTAAAAATAATCTAACTTTATTATATTATAGCTTTAATATTTATAAGCTATTAGTTTTTATTATAACTTAAAAGGCTTAATTAATTAAATATTATTAGCCTATTTTATAAATTATAAAAATAATAAAGAGGAGGCTAAATAGGATATCTTTATATTTAATTAAAAATGCTATAACTATTTATTTTTATAATATAAATATAAAAGCTAAGGCAGTAATAATATATATAGCTAAGTTAGCAAATTCTTTATAAAGGAGGACTTATATAGCCCTTAGGGCTAATTATATAAGCATTAAATAAGCAATATATATTAAATATAAGCTTTATTATTTAGGCTTAATTAAGATTTTAAAAGCCTTTAATAAGGGAGTAATTTTAAAAATCCTTAAAAAAGGGATAAAAATAATATTCCTTATATTATAAATATATATAAATAGAAATAAATTAATATTATTAATAAAAATCTTTTATATAAAGAATAATAAATATTTTATATTAAATTTAATAATTATTATATTATTTTAATTATTTTATTTATATTATAAACTAAACTAACTATATTAATATAATATTTAAGTTAAATAAATCTATAAATAAAGGCCTATAAAAGCAAGAAAATATATAATAATATAATAACCTTATTTAAAAGTTACCTTATATTAAAATAAACTATTATTATTATTTTTATATATTATATCTAACCTAAAATAATATAATATAATTACTAATAAACCTACCCTAGCAATTATATATATTACTCTTAAATATAATAAACTTTATAAATATTATTATTTTTTATTTAAAGTAGTTATTATATATATACTTATTAAGGCTTACTTAGCAAAATAAGGGCTTACTAATAAGCCTTAAATAGCTATTTTATATATAACTTATAAGTCCTTTAATACTTCCCTTATAGGAAAGTAAGAGAATAAATTATTTATTCTTTTAATTTATAAAATTATTAAAATTGCTTTACTAATAAGCTTATAGCTTGCCTTCTCTGTCTTAATATATATAGGAATGTAACACTTTATAATCATTTAAATAATTAAGATAAATCTTTGCTACCTAGATATATTAAGGAATAATAATAAATTACATAGCATTAAGGATATTCGCGTTTTAAAAGCAGGGGCTAAAAATATTATACTTAATTCAATATATTTACCCATATCAAGGGATACTAAGCGACCTATATAAATATCCTTTTAAATAATATAAAAAGCTTTATAAAGGCATTTAGAATAATAATACATATATCTATAAGCTCTTTTAAAAAAAGAGGTATTTAGATCTTCATACTAAGCTCTAAGCTAATAAAATATATATATTAATAAAAAATAAAAATACTATAAGCTTATTTCTAAGGAAATTAATAATATAAATAACTTAAAAAAAGAAAAATAAGCACTTAAAAAATATATTTACTACCTTAAAAACCTAAATATTAAGTATAATAGCACCTTATAAGAGTTATAATATAATAACTAAATAAATATTATAAAATCTATAGCTTAATTATATAACTAAAGCTTAAAAAATATAATTAATATGCTCCTTTTAAATATTTCTTTTATTTAAAGGGTACTCTATTTAAAAGGTAGAGAGATAATTAAGCATAATAAGTTAAAAATACTATACTAAAAGTATATTTATATAAAGACTAAATATTATAAAGGAGGCTTATTTATACTTATTAAGCTGGTAAGGTATAAAGGGGTATATTACGTGATAAGGGGATATTTGCTTTATAAATAGCCCTGTATAAGAGTAACCCTTTTAAATACTCCTTTTACTCTGTAATCAATCTATTAATTCCACCACGCTGCTCAATTGCGCAACAACAATGACTTTACTTTTTCACATCCAGTGCAGGTCTTACCAGTACCATGCACAAACTCGGCCAAGGTATGCAACCTTCGGATGTTCTGACTTAGATGCAGTCAGCCGACATGGAGAAAACCAAAAGCGAGCTCAAGATATGCCCTACTCTCACATGGGATGATATCATCGTTCCTAGATTTCTTTTTACCAATATGCAAGTGCATCTACTTACCAGCATATGCCCAGCGGCCAGAGAAGTTGTGTGCTGACGAGTCTAAGACATGATCTACATATAATGTTTGGGGCTTCGGGAGAATGCATAATGGGCAAGGCTTGGATGAACTACAATACGTGGGTGATTCTGTCTAACACTCAGACTAGACTGTTTTGAAACAGGTGACGGCGAATAAGTCTGTGAGGCAAGGGTTGATCCACGTTAGAGACAAACCTTAAATCACCCGCGTACCAGTACGCATAAAACACAGGTCTGTGCTACTGGACCACTACTCCAAGAACTTTAAAGCACACAGTGGCCACAGGTGTGTCCTCCGTTTTCCACCTCATCATTAATCTCCCAAATAAAGACAAAACTATGGTCCGAAGATTCAGCTCTCTTTTCTTCCGTCAAAGCAGTCAAGATAGAGTGGCCCAGGCTGCTGCCGACAATGTGCAGGCCGGGGCATCACATCTAGGAGTGACACTCAACCCTATTCAGCGCACTGATTTCCCCCGGAAGACAGTCCGTCACGTTAAGTCAAGCGGAGCTTTGCTGGGTACACTGCGCTCGCTTCAATATAACACCCAACGTCCACCGCCTCTACCAACTCAATCTGCAAGGGGACTCGGTGATCTTCAGGAATGTTTCTGGCTGGAGGACAGTCTAAACCGGACCACGTCACAACTGGACCGATGCTCAAACCAGCTTGACCAAATACACGGTTCAGCAGCCGAAGTCAGACTGGAGCTTGAAGGCCTCCAGGTCGAGCTTGGACTTTTACAGAAGAAGATTCAGCTGGGTGCGAATCCTGTGAAGGGCGACGAACCAAGAAGCGGGCCAAGCAACGAACTCAGGGCCGAAGCAAGGAGAGAAGCAAGGAATGACTCAAGTAAAGAGCCAAAGAGCGAACCAAGAAACGAACCACGCAAACCAGTGGATGTTACACCGAAGCAACCACCCAGGCCGGTGGATATCACACCAAAGCAACCACCCAGGCCGGTGGATGTCACACCGAAGCAACCAGCGATTGCCAAGCCAAGCAGCATTCAGCAAAGGATCCAGTTCTTCAGCAAAATAGCGAGCAGCTGAACCCAAGATTGTGTCATGTCGGAGAGTAATTAGACGTGGCTGACACTCGTTGGGGAGCGCTGGGGACTGCAATGGATGCACAATTTCGTCCACTAAAATATGACAAGACTGGATGCTGCATGGGGTGAAAGCACATTGCCGGCTGTATTTTGACCTTCACATAAACGGAATGGCTTGGACAGGATGGCAGCATGAATTCACGGTGAAAACGAAAGGGTACGATGACGAACAGTATAAAAGTCTGTAATATATTCTGGGCAGTTTTGTAATCTAATCTTTCTTTTTATACTCGCAGTGCTGCCGTCTCTTTATGCCAACCAGAACCAAGCCTTTTCCAGCCAGTTCTTCGGGACTGGTGGGACATCCTCAGCCTCCAATGCATCCATCTCCCGCACACCCGTGATCACGTCGACATCCTCGGTCTTCCTGGCGAGCGGCGTCCTGAACCAAATCTTGTGGCCAACGTACAAGGCCAAGAAAATAGGCAGGGTGATGTACGAAGCCAGGAAACTTCCGACGTCCCACTGGCTGGGGAAGAAGACAGCGAAACCGTTGGTGAGCGTCAGGACGACCAGGACGAAGAGCACGAAATAGGTGGCGTAGGGCTGGAGCGGGGTCCTGTACGGCAGCGTGTGCAGCAGGCCGCGGAAGATCATGGCCTTCCTGAAGCGGATGTAGGTGATGATGCAGACGACCCAGGCGATGAAGCCGCTGATGGTGGATATGTTGACGAACCAGTCGAAGACGACGGCGCTGGTACGGCTCACGCTCAGGAATGAGAGCAGACCGACGGCCCAGGTGGCCAGGATGGCCATGAAGGGTGTCTTGAGCTTGCCCGTCCTGGCGAAGATCTTGGGAGCCTGCCCGTTCAGTGCTAGACTGTACAGGATCCTAGAGCCCGAGTAGAGGAACGCGTTGCCGGCGGACCATGCGGACGTGAGGACCGCGGCGTTGATGATGTGGTTGAGCACTGGGATACCCCTGAGGGTGATTCCGATCACCCAGGGGCTAGCTGTGGCGTTGGACGTGTCGCTCAGCAGGCGCGGGTCGTCCGCGGGGCAGATGGTCCCGATCATGAAAGCGCCCAGCCCGTAAAAGATGGCAAGACGCCAGATGAACCGGCGGGCGGCCTTGGGGATGTTTCGTCGGGGTGCCTGCGTCTCTCCCGCGGCGAGCGCAATCAGCTCAGGTGAGGTGATGAAGGCGAATCCTGCCTTGGCAAAAGCCGCCCAGAAGGCGAGGAAGCGGCCGGTGTCTCCCGAGACGAGGTACTCCTTCATCGGCCCATCCTTCTGCCAGTACCAGAAACCGATGGCTTCACCATCCGGGGCCCCACCGCACATGATCACGAGACCGGTGAGGATGAGGCCGATTATAGTGATAAGTTTAATGCTCGCGAACCAGAACTCCGCCTCTCCAAAGATCTTGACCGCAAAGATGTTTAGCCCTAGGTTGACGCCTAGGATGATGGCGATCCACACTGCTGAAGGGACGGCTGTCTTCCAATAGTCCAAAATAATGGCACCTGCACTAGCCTCGGCTATAGCATTTCAAGTTAGCTATCAGATAATACGGAAGCACGCCGAAGAAGAAAGAGCAGAAACAGAAGGTCATGAGCTTCTGGACTGTATTCAAAGCTTCAGTCCAACATATTGGAAGCTCCTTGGAGCATTCTGAAAGACAACGTAGGCAATGGCAAATGAGAATCAAGAGAGGTGAAATAAGATTCAAGAAAATCAACATACCGGCCACCAAAATTGCGTATGCATACCAGTAATTCCATCCTGCAGCAAAGGCAAGGCTGGGCTCGACAAAACGCTCAACGAAATAGGGAATGGTTGCACCCTTCAGGGGAAGGTAGACAGCAATTTCACCAAGATTGTTCATGATGTTCCACACCATTGCCATCATAGCCAAATCTGGCAAGGGTGCAAAATTAGCAACCAGCAGATACCTCCGGTCTGATGGACGAGGAGTACTTACACCCAAGTAACAGGGAGAGCGGACCGGTCATCTGAAGGATGGCACCGGAACCAATGAAAAGACCAGTACCGATACTACACCCGAGGTTAGCAACATCGTCATCATTGTTGACTGGTGACGGGATACTCACGCTCCACCAAGGGCCAGGAACTGGATATGCCGACTCTTGAGGCCTCGCTCAAGCTGATCCTGAGCACCAACCAGGTTGCGGGTGCCATCGTCCAGGACTCTGATCTCGCCAATCTCCTCGTCCTTGCCCTCTCTTGAGGACGGCCATTGCTCCGGGAGATCCGTTGTGCTGTCGCGCTTCATCTTCGCGGCTGCGGCTGCGGCTGCGTCTGGCTGGAGCCTCGGGATAATGCGAGTATGTGGAGTCGAACGTTGTCAGAAAAAGAAAAAAACGCTGCAACGGCCGGCAGTCTGCTCTGGCTTTTTATTCTGCGGCCTTTGCTCGGCTGCTTGGCGTGGGAGAAAATTGCGCCAAGTCACAGCTAGGTTCGACTCGAAGGGCGCCGGATGTCAGCTAGCTAGCCTTGTGTGACGACAGGTGCCTGCGCGCAAGTCGTCAGTGAATTGACGCTCATCATCTCCCGTCCTGTCCATTGCGAAGCAGGTCGACCCATTCTTAAGCATAGGTGACCCAGTTGTGCCTGAAGTCTAGATTGTGTGCACCGCGACTGAGGGCCAAGGTCGAGACCCGTTTGTAGCCGACCCCAGATATCAAAGCATTTAGGCTTGCGGGGAACCAGATACGGGTGTGGAGACGCAGCAAACTGTTAGTCAACGCAACGTAAATCTTGTCCTCTTTGGGCTCACACGACCTGTTGATCCTGTCAGATCTGAGATAGGAAAGGAGTTCCTATCGTTATCTCTCAATCCTTTGTGGCGAGGATTACATTGAGTTTGGTGTATATATGACCCAACACTTGGCTCCCTACACCCATTCATCGAGAGCACGGCCTGCACGAGTCAAAAGTCTGATTAGCAGGATTCTCACCTCGCTTTCCATCGCTCTACGATCTACGAGGACCCGCCGCATGCCTGTTATTATCTCTTGCGCAATCCTGCAGGACCTGCAAAGGCTACGTACGCATCAAGGCCAGCCGGCCAGCGTTCGCATTGTACGATACAGTCTGTGGCCTCCACGGGCCGTTGTGGTTTACTTTTCAGAGATAACCTCGCTGGTTGTCCGATTACAAGGCCAAATTTCAGCGAATAATTTGACCAGAAGCCTGTTATGCCATTCCCGAAGGAACACCACTGATGAGAAAACTCCCTGGAATGCGTGTTGGACACCTCGACCAACAAAACCTGTTCTCAACTGCCCGGCGTGTTGAAATCCATCCCAAAGATGAACCAAACCGTCCAGGACTCACTTCTGCTGAGTGATTCCGATGTGCCTTGCCTCCGAGCCAAAGTGTCCTGAATGAACAGTGAGCCACTCTTGTCGATCCACTTCTCGTCAGCCTGCAACCGAGACAAGACACCGATTTGTTAACTCCGAGCGGCGTTTTACCTCAGCTGGCATCAGACAGTGGGCCACAACAGTAAGTGGCCCAGATCCTAACACCATGCAGTGATTGTGGGCAATGCTTGTGAGCAGCTTCCGGCAAAACGCATCACGCCATCCGCACTGGCGGGAAGGCTCTCGTTATCAACCAAGTGTCTCACATCAGTTGATTATGATTTTCCCTTGTAATATGACAATCGCAACTCATACAGCTGTTGAATGCTTGATAGCTAGAAGCGAAACGAAACCTGCAAGGGGGTACTTAGCTGATTATAGTGGAGTAAATTTATCAGTATCGACTCCGTCATGAGTAATAAAGTGTGATCAGATGATACGGATAACTGTGTGGAAGGAATTGAGTTCCTTGCCTGTAAATCAGGCCATCTTCTACAATACATGATTGTTGTGTAATCTCTGGACGTAATTGCACGCAGCTTATTTCATAGAACCTACCTCAACACTAGTAGCCTCGTGTGGGCCACCGATGGCTTCTATTAGGCGCTTATAGATAACGAGCTATGCTAGAGGGCATTCTTTGTAGCTACTCCTAATTTCAGTTAACAACGTGGAGCAACATGGGATGCTGGTAGATGTTGACAGATTAAGCGATACTGAGAATTTCGTAGACTGTGGAAATGATCATCTGCAGCAGTCATTGAACCTTGTTTTCAGGATAGCTATCATACTCTTGCTAAAGCGACGCCAGTAAAGATTACAAGTCAATTGCTCGACATGTTGGCAGGACGAGTGGACCATTTTACGGTTCATTGGAACGTGCATTCTGAAAACAATTCTGGGTACATATATGGAGCCTTGGACATCCATTCTAAAAGTCCGTTCCCAGGGAAACAAATCCATCCTTTCTGTCATGTTCTCTGGTAAAAGATGGGGTTGCTATGATAGAACCGCAAGCCCCCTCTAAATCGATTTCTAGTATCCTCGAAAACTTCAGAGGAATAAATTCTACAAATTGCAAAAATGCAAAATGTTCTCGGGCGTCTGATCATTTTTGCAACGCAACAAACGAAGTCAACCAAGATTCCTTCTCCCTAAGAGACACAAGACACGATAAGAACTCAAAAGGAAAATCCGACTTGGAAGCACATATGAAGATTTTCGGTGGATTTTGCAAGTCCATATGAAAGAACGACATGATTCAGTTGACAGCTGCAGCCATCGTGGTCTCAAGGATGTCTAAGTGCAGATCGTTCGGCCCAGACTCATCCACCCCGGGCAGATTTGCGTCCACTATAATTGCCATGACTCTCACGCCCTGGCCACAAATTCGGATAGATAGGCCCGTGAAAATGGCATACCAACTTGCGAGATAGTCTTTAGAATGAACTTCCATGGCACAGCCTTCCATGGGCTTTCTTTCCGTGGAATCGTCTTCCATAGGAGAACGTTCCATAGGAGAACATCCCATAGGAAGACCTCTAACAGGATAATTTTCCATAGCGCAATTTTCCATAGGCTCATTCTAAAGGATAGCCTTCTATGGGATAACCTTCCGTGGGATAACCTCTGAAGCAGAATTTGCTGTAAACCAACCTCCGTAGGATGATTTCCTCTCAGACAGCCGTTGTGGGGGTCATCTTCCATAGCATCACTATGCGTTGGGTTGCAATGGAGTTCGTTCGACAGTCTTGCGGAATGAGCTGTCAGTAAGACATGCGCCTTTGGTACAGACTCTAGGCTTTCACTCAGTAGTTTTTAATGTTGAACAACTGGCTGTTATCTCACAGTAGGTCTTAATAGAACTTGTAAGTAGAAAAAACAGCGCCAACTTAATACACATCATAGGCTATGGGCGGAAGTACCAAATCTTCCCTACATGAATCTCGACATTTGCAAAGCCATTAGAACTTGGAAATTCACATGGTAGCTTCCCAGTTATTCCATTGCTCTGTGCGGGAGACCTAAAGCGGTGTCCAGAGGGCAAAAGTTCCACTCCACTCCATCAACATCCATCTCACCACATCAACAAAACAAAACAACGCTACTCAGTCTTCGACTGTCAAAAGACACCTCTCAGCTTTGGATTAGAGCATAATTGTAGGCTTCATTTTTAATGGAAGACTCTGAAGCAAAAAACGATCCTCCACGGACTCGAACCGTGAACCTTTACCACCGGAAAGTAACTATTTTGAATTAGAATAATGTTGGCATGAATTCAGAGCGCAGGGAATATTTACCGCGCTACCATTGCGCCAAAGGACCATGGAATACGAATGAGAAATAATGATAAATCATATAGAAAGCATGGAAAAGCTTGAAAGAAGTTTGCCACATATAGCGAACGTCCTCGAAATATTATGCATGTGTACGCCAGCCCGGGCGGCCGGATGGCTTACATGATAAGCTTACATAAGCGGTATCATGTCCCGTGGTAAGATACTCTGCTAAATTTGTGCTCTGAGTTGTGTTTTGTATAATGGACAGCACCACTAACTTCACCTTGGTTGATGTCCGGAGTACAACCGCTTCACCTCTGAGCTCCGCTTGCAGTAGTGCTAATTCAGGTCCCTTCTGGATTCTATACCTTCATTTGAGCATTTCGGAGCACTTCATCTGGCGTGTTTTCCTATGACTGGCTGTTGATCGATTACCCACATATACTATGGAATTGTTGTTCGGATGCCAAGTTTCTATCAGAATCGCTATCAGTCACTTTTGAGAATGTAACCAGTGGTCGATTTAGACCCTTTCTACATGTCACCCATTCTGATAAGTGTGCTCAACACCCCTTCCAACCACTGGCCTTGGAACCTAAATAGGGCTTTCTACTCAAGCGCAAGCTAATATGCACCATCATCGTTCGGGCATGTCATATGTATTACGATACACTTAAGGCTCTTCTGTGTTCCTGGATGTGTGGGGGTTTCATCCCCTCTGTTGCTGACTCGGCAGAAAGTTAATCCGGCCTTCTCTGTCTTCTCTGATTGGTCAGATTGCCCCCGGTGAATAATCCGATTGGCTCTAACCCCCTGTCTCGCTTATTTCTGCCGAGACAGCAACAGAGGGGATGGTGGTCGTGGAAATGCATTTAGCAGATATGCAGCTTCCGGGGTGACCTTCATAGCCGGAGGGTCTGGATGAAACGGCCACCGCCTGATCCTAGCAGGTGGACAGCCAGAGCTGCACTTGACCCGACTTTACCTTCCGAAGACGTATCGCGGTACACAAAAGGCCAACCATATTTCCCACACACCCGCCAACCACACACCCGCCAACCACACACCCGAGGCCATGGTCAGAAGTTCTTGGGCGACCTAGCCTTCACATTGATTTCACAAGCCGCTCTGGTTGACCCGCTTGACGTATCTCGGCCTAGATATTTTGCCGCACGAGTCGAGCCACGTTGAGCAACGCATGGTTCTAAGCAGTGCCGGCAGGAGCGGAATTACCGCTTGATACTAAGATCATGGACGACGGAGCCGAGTCCGGGCCGCACCGCCGCCAACGGCCTCCACGCTCCGCCATTGCCGCACTACTCGGTCTGCTCCTTCTTGTCAACCTTTCAGCGAGCCTGTACCAGTTGCCGTTGAACCGGGTCGTGGAAAGACGTCTCTGCCAAGAGTACTACAGCCAGCATGACCCATCTGTCATTGGACCTGATGGAAATATCAAGGAAAAGCTTTGCAAGGCAGATCCGATACAGGCTGGCCTGGGCCGGATCCAGGGGTTCATGGATACGACTTGGATTGTTGGTGGTGAGCAGTGACAAGTACAGCTTTTGATAACATATACTGATCCCACATAGACTTCGTGATGACGATACCTCTTGGACTCGTGGCCGAGAGATACGGCCGAAGAGCCCTTCTATGGCTCAATCTCGTTCCCAGGGTGTTCATGCTGGCTTGGGCCGTTATCGTTGGCTACTTCGATCAGATATTGCCTACAAAAGCTATCGCCGCAGGTCCGGTACTATCTTTCCTTGGAGGTGATTGTGTCTTCAATTCTATCACCTACTCACTCGCTGCTGGAATCACGGACGACTACGTACTTCGTGCATCCTACTTCGGGTACATGAGCTCCATTACATATGTTGTCAATTTGTTGGGGCCAGCGCTTGCCTCTGCCTCGATGACGCTACTTCTCTGGCTCCCATTCTGGATAGGCATCACCCTCCTCCTGGTCGCTATCCCGACCATTTCACTGCTTCCCGATCATAATACAGCAAAAGACCAGCGAGACGAACAGTCGCAGCCTCTGTTGTCCTCCCCACTTCTCAAAGCCCAGGACTCGGGTCCGACCATCCTGCGATCAGTCATCGACCGCTTCCACGCGCTGCGAGCAGTACTGGCCAGCCACCCCCGTAACTTCTCCCTCCTGCTCGCCTGCTTCCTCCTCGCATCGCTCGCCAGCTCCGACACGAAGCTCCTCGTCCAGTACATCTCCAAGCGGTACCGGTGGACGTTCGCGTCGGCGGGATACCTCCTCTCGGGGAAGGCGGTCGTCAACTTCGTGCTCCTGACCATCATCGTCCCTCGCGTCCTCCGCGCGGCGGTTGCAGGCGCCAACGGGTCATCCCCCGGCGCGTCGGACCGCATCAACTTCCGGTTCGCCAAGATGTGCTTCGGTGTCTCAGTCCTGGGTGCTGCGGCCATCGCGGTCTCGGCGACCATCTGGCTGCTCGTGCCGGCGCTTCTTGTCTATGCGCTTGGTTCCGCCCTCCCGATATTCACGCTCTCGCTGCTCAAGTCGCCGGCTATCTGTTCCTCCAGCACGGACGACCGGTTAGAAGGGGCCCGCGAGGCATCATCGCCTGGCGCGGATGCGGAAACACCTATTTTCTCGATTGTGATGCTGGTGAAGACGCTTGGCTCGCTTCTGGGCGCGCCGTTGATGGCGTTCCTCTGGGTTCGGGGCATCGGCCTGGGCGGCGCTGCGTTGGGAATGCCGTACTTCGTAAGCGCTGGGTGCTATGCCACGGCTATTTTCATCTTTTGTCGGATACGGATTCAATGATTTCCATCTTAATAGGCACCGTGGTCTCATCGTCTGTCTTGCTGGCGTTCGTGGTCTTTGAACTCTCGGAAGTCGGCGTGTATATCCTCAAAGATAGTACTCAAGTACTGATCGTTGGATAGAGTCCACTTACTGGTGATCTCTTCACCAGCGGTCCTTTCATACCACAGGTCCCAGTTCTCGTCGGTGATTTTGTAGAGTCGCGAGTCTTTACCCGCCTCCTCCCGTTCTTCGAGCCTGCGCAGCCACTCTTGCTTTGCTTCCGGGCCATCTCCGGGGTAGACCAGGGCGACATAGTAGCCCTCTTTCGCCAGCTGCGTAGGTAGGCCTCTATGGGTCGAGATTAGAATGGTACACGGCTTCTCTGCCAGCCTCCGGACCTCAGCGACGTAGTTCTCCGGAAATCCAGGCTTGGAGCTGTAGGCGCTCGAGTCTAGATCGTACACCTCCATCCCGCGGCCTTGCCGCTGTTCGTCCTTGTTGGATGAGAAATGGGTCTTTCCGATGGCACAGAATCCAGAGATGATGATCGCCTTGTGCTTGTCGTCAATCTCATCTTCGTGCGACTTTGATCGCGGTTTCCCGACAGCCCTCAGGCATGCGAATGATGCGCCCATGAAAGTATGAGCTCTAGCAGGCAGCGTCCGGGGTTTGATCGGGCCAGGTAAGCTTGGGCAGCGGCGGAGTGAGGCATGAAGGATGTCGAGCGACATCTGCATTTAGCGCGTGCTTTGACTCCTTCGCGTGGTTTCAAATGTCAGCGCGGGATGTTGGTGGAAGTGCACAAGCAGAGATCTTTCGCGCGCGACTGAAATTGTGCGAGATTTCTGAGGGGCATCAATCGCCTGTCAGCCGGGACGACGCCTAATATGAGTTTTCTCAGCTCAACAGATGGAGTTCGCGATACCTAGTGGCGTTCGTGTGTGGTTACTCAAGGTCGCAATCATGTGCTCATGTGGCACAGCCCCCTAGCCCAGTTCGACTCATCGGACTTTGTCATTCGGCGGTGCAAATGACCAGCCCCGGGAGGCGATTAGCCGCAGGGAGTGCCTAGCCCGGCCTAAGTACACTTTGGGGGCCCGAGGCCTCAGTGGCAGTGGCGTCACAACTTATGCATTAGGCTAGTATATAGGGGAGGCAATCGCTGTTCGTACACTGCGACAGGGAGATGCTTTTGGCTTGGATCCATCCACTAACATGCAGCACTAGGCCGAGATCTACCCCTAGCCACGATCTGGACTAGGAAATGGAAGCATGGCTATGTCGCATCCAGTATTAATGAAAGCGGATCATCGGAAACATATGAGTATATTAGTACAATATGTAAAAAGGAAGACACGTTCGTGTAGTAAAGCACATAGAAAATGATGGGGAGAAATGAGTCAAAGACAGCTTGACGCATGTGACAATATTAACGCCAGCTGCGGCCAGCATCCAAATCAAACGAGATCACGGAATGGCAGCACGCGGGCGTTATGATTGCATGACCATTAGGCATTTTGCTCCTAATGGCTTTGCACACTGCTCAACATCTGACGGTTTTACGACTTTTCAAGCCTGTCATTTGTCGATAGGACAGCTCCACAGTCGTCAGTCGTCATCAAACAATTGATTCTCATTCTCCTGCGAAGGGACTACTATCATGCGTGAACAAGTGGCCCTTCATTCTGGGATATTGTAGACATCGGCCAGGACTCCTTCCCTCCAGACCATACTAACATGCAAGCACAACACATCCTTATCCGCCAAAGCCGTCCTGACATCGCCTTCGAGCAAGACAAGATCCGCAAGCTTTCCGCTTTCAATCGCTCCTCTATCAGTAAAGCCAAACCTCTCCGCCGTCAAAGAAGTTGCGCTCCTGAGGGCCTCCTCCGGCCGCATCCCAATCTCGTGCACCATCTGATAGATCTCCAAGTGCACGCCCAACCCAAACGCCGACCCGGCTGCCTGCCCGGCGGCATCGGAGCCCACAATGAGCGGCACGCCGGCGCGGTACATTGCCCGCGTGTTCTCATAGACATTCTCGATGCTCGCGTTATGCCGGCTGTTGCACGCGAGCCCGATGTCCTCACTTGGCCGCGGGTCAAACAGCATCCGCCGCGATAGCGGGTCGTCCGCGAAGCGACGCTGCAGCTGGGCCCCCTGCCCGGTCTGCGACGCACACAGCGACAAGGTAGGGTTGCAGTGTGTTCCCTTTGCCTTCATGGTCTTGATCCAATCGTCATTCGGGGGCTTGTCCAGGAAGCAGTGAGCGAGCCCGTCGACGCCGGCGGCGAGCAGGTCGAGGGTGCCTGCGTGGCTGAGGGCGTGCCCTACCGCGATGATCCCGCGCTCGTGGGCAGCGTCCACGACTGCCTTCTGGATGTCCAGCGGCGGCCGTGGGAGGTCCGACATGGAGAGAGTGTCGCCCAGCTCGTGCATGAGCTTGATGTGCGACGCGCCGCTCTCGTCGATCTGTGACTGGACGAAGGCAGATGCTTCGTCGGCAGACGCGAGCCTTGGCCACGCGGAAATCAGGGTCTCGGCCTGGGATGGCACTAATTTCAGTATTATAGCTGCAGCCCATGGATCAGCTGGTATTGGGATTGCAGCGTACGATTTCTGGCTTGCCAGCTTGTTCGAATACTCTTCGGACGACAGGCTCTGGCCAGCCACCTTTGACCATCGCTCCAAGTCCGGCGCACTTGAAGTCTGCATACTTTCCTTTAGTTGAGGGGTCATCCGCGAGCTGCACAAGGGATCACGATTTTATCAGCCTAAAATTACAAATGGTGAGTAGCAAGACGAGCTCGTCAAGTCCGAACCTTCTTCAAGCTAACGTTGTTCTCGGCCTCATTGTGCATATCGAGAATTGTCGTGACTCCGAACCTGATGGATTGCTCGATAGAGTGAACATTCCCACCAAGGGCATGAACATGCGCATCGATAAGTCCAGGTACAATGGTGCACCCGGGCTTGCTGTATATAGGAGTGTCTTTCGGAACGGCTGCCACTCCTGAGCCCAGCCTTTCAATTCTCCCGTTCGTTACAACAACAAAGCCATTCTCAGTGAAATCCTTGCCATCGAAAATTAGGACACCTTGTACCACAAAGGTATTTGATCGACCAGTGGGAGAAGACATGTTGTAGTTGTTGTGAGAGTATCTGCGTGGTAATGCGGGTTACGTGCGACCATGCAATCCAGACGATGGCATCACCACATAATATATTGTGTTCTAACCACCCTGGCGACTCCATTATAGATCTCCTCGGACCAACATATGTCATCGAGGCCAGCTTTTCCGGTGACTTTCGGGCACGACACGTGTTTCTGGATCCTTCAAAGCCCGAGTCGCCGGATTTAGGAGGCCGGAACACCGGAGTTACGGCCAGTCAGCCCTGTCGATCAGAAAAGGCTGGCCCTCTGCGCTTTTCGTCTCGAATCATTGGCAGTCTAATTAGCAATGTTCTTGGCTTTTTCGCTTTCCGGGCTTCACAGGCTCAAGTCTGTCTAGTGCGATCCCACTAAACACCGCCACATCTGCTACCCTGGCATCACAGCCGTTACCGCTAGGTGCTGTGATTATAAATGACAACCTGATCAGACTCTCGTCTATGGTAGTTGGATGCCTCATGGTCATTGAGCTGCAAGGATATCCACGCCCAGCGGGTCCACTCTTGTTCATACCATCGTCACGGAGCGCAACAAGACTCTGTCGGCTTTTGATATTTTGCTCACTCAGTCAAATCCCGTAATGAAATACAACTAAGGGCATTGAAAGGTTTACGTTTGATTCCCGGAGGACTATCGATCACAAGACACCGTTCTAAAATCCCGTTAGTGGCTGGTCAATGTGATCTACGGTACGTCTCGGTATGCTGGCATGGATCGTACTGCGCATGGCGGACGTGTCTGGACTGCCTGGCACACATATAGACTACGCTGATGAGTAGCATGAGAAAACGGAAATGCATCCCGGTGCACATCTAGTGGGCGCCCAGATGAAAAGTTGGGCACCATGATAAGTTTGAAAGACCCCCGCACAGTCCCATCTCAAGCCCAGAACAGGAAATGTTTTGTAGCTGCTCTAGCTCAATGACCATCTTGACAGTCAGAATGCACGCCTAGCTGCCTTAATTTGGAGTCCTCTCGTTCACGACCTGCTGGACGATGGTATCCAGATCCTCATCCTGCAGGCCGAGAAGGTCCATAGCAAAGTCCGGCTTCTGCTCCCAGTTCCCGTTGATTGCCCCCAAGACAAAGACCAGATCCTCAATGGCATCTTTATTGCCCTGATCCGCCAAGGCTTTCTTCTCGCGGATGAACTTCTCGGAATCGACGTATTCGACCTCCCACTTGACACCCATCGCCTTCTCCAACGACCGCAAGACCTCGTTCTGGCTCACGCAGAAGCTCTGGATAAACAGCATCCTGTTCTTCGTCTCCTCGGGCCGCTGCAGGATTCTCACCGTCGCCCTGGCAATCTGCGCCAGCGTGGCCTGCGAGCTCTTCGTATTTCCGTCGTCGACGATCTCCGCCTTCCTGGTGTCCAGGTCGAAGTGGAGGAAGCTCTCGCGCAGCCCCCAGTCGAAGAAGTGCCCGTTGACCAGGCTCGTCCAGCTGAACCCCTCGTGCTTCTCGACCAGCCTCTGCAGGCTCTCGCGGATCTGCATCTTGAGGTCGAAGAGCCTGACCAGCTCCCTCTCCCTCTTGCCGCTGCTGTCGCAGCTTCCGAAGTCGGCGGGGATGAGCCTCTTGACGCCGGCAGCTGCCGCTGCCTCGCCGAACTTGATCTGCTCTGCGGTGTCCTTCGCCCGGTAGCAGACGACCACAGCATCTTGGCCGCGTAGCTTCTCCGTGAGCTCATCTATCGGGAGGCTGTCGGATATGGTCTCAACACGGATCTTGTCGAGGTGTCCGGGTTTGGATTTGGACGAGGCACGCTGGAGAACGGTGATCTCAAAGCTGCCCTCGCTAACCAGGGCGTCAAGGATGGGTTCTCCTAGGCTGCCCGTCGCCCCAACAAGGGTTACCTTGACAATAGACATGATCGACTTGCAAACTGTGGCGTCTGGGCAAGCTGTTGAGTGCAGTATGAGAAAGTTGATTGACTTGAGAAGCCGGCCAAGGGCCAGTGGAGGATCAAGAGAACTCAAACGGCCGCAAGAACGTTGCACCTCTGCAGATGGTAGCAGCAACTTAGATAGCTTCCAATGCCTCGACACAATCTATTGGTTGGGAGTTTGAGGTTTGGCAAATGTCCCGATGATGACATTTGACTCAAGCCGTGACCGGCACGCTAACAACGAAACTGACCAGGCCAGGGAGGATGTCAATGCCAGGGTTAGGTGACGACATTCGGCCAGTCGGTGCCGAAGCGGTGGTTTCATCAGCAGTCGCGGCCCTATTCCGCGCTGCTTATTTGGGCGAGTGAATGTTGTAAGCATTTGGCACTGAAACGACACCAATCTTCTTAGTGGATTTTAACATTGTGCTTCTATTGTCAGCCATTCCGCTATTCCGCTTGCTTTCTAATTAATGATCTAGCTGTTGACTATGGGAAAGAGCAGTCCAAGATGTGTCTACGGCTTCCAACGACCATCAGCATTAATATGGCTGCTCTGCTTCTCGTCACATCTGGCTCTTTGCTTTATCCAGTCAGACCTCATTCCATGATCACTACAAACATTCCAATTCAACTCAAATCCAATCAAAAACTTCGAAATGGCTTCTGAAGGAGAAATCGACGCCAACGCCTGTATGTTACCCCCGGCGAGTCCTTTCCCCTGCCCGATCTTATATCCAAGTCAAATATCATGGCGCAGAACCCCCCCTCCCCTGTTCATGGGAGGATTTGTACGTCAGGAAAGCCGAGGTGGATTTTTGGCTGACCAAATGATGCTAGACACGACGCCTTTTATGCTCACCAAGACCATGCACCGAGACGTATATCCAGCCATCGATCCAGCCCAGAACCCAGCTGTCAGAGCCGAGGGAAAGGTTGCCGTTGTGACAGGAGCGACTGGAGGGCTCGGATTTGTAAGTTCACTCCCATCGCCCCGTCTGCCTACAGCAGCATTGGGAGATTCATGCAGGCTAATCTGACACTACGCAGGCCCTTGCTCGGTCTTTCCTGACTGCTGGTGCCCAGGGGGTTGTACTTGTTGGTCGCAACCTGGAAAAGTTGAACTCCGTGGCCGAAGAGCTCGACGGGGGCTCCAGGGTGCTTCCAATCTCTGCGAATGGTATTGTGCAGGATGAGGTGGATGCCATCTTCACTAAGGTGCGCGAGCACTTTGGTCGCGTCGACGTTCTCATCAACGCCGCTGGCACCATGAGCGTTGGGCCAATGGGCACGCTTTCGTCTACGGACTGGTGGCAGAACTTTGTGAGTCACAATTCATTCCAATTGTGGCTAAATCATGAGACTGACGATGCGGCTTGTGTAACAGGAGGTCAATGTGCATGGTGTTTACAATATGTCCCATGGATTCATCAAAGCCACTGGTGGGCAGGGCACTATTATCAATCTTGTCAGTCTGGGCGCATCTTTTCTGATGCCCGGAATGTCGGGCTACAGTGCTTCTCAGCTGGCCACCATCAAACTCGGGGAGTTCCTCGATCTAGAGCATCCCGATCTTCGCGTCTTCTCTATCCATCCTGGAATGGTCGAGGCTGAGAATGGCCGGGGGATGGTGGTTGAAGCCCTGCTCCCGTTCTCAAAGGACAAGGCTGGTCTGACTGGGGCTCTTGCCGTCTATCTCACGACGGACAATGCCGACTTCCTCAGGGGAGGCTACATCCACGCCAACTGGGACGTGGAGGAGCTTGAGGCACACAAGGATGAGATCTCTGCGAAGAAGCTCATCAAGCTTGGTTTCATCAATGGGACAATGCAGCCAGGTGGATATCCTTGGTCGACTTGATCGCTTCGACGGGTTATCGGTTGTCGGCTCGAACGTATTTGGTTGATTGTACAATTTCTGAAATAGGAGGCAACATTGATCTTCCGATTGGCTTCGTAAAATAGACTTCCACACTATATTCACATGCAAACGCCCCTGCAGTACACACCATGCCGCTCGAAATGCTTTGGGCGCAATTCTGTTGGGGTGAGTTTCGGGACTGGCGGAAAGTTAGGGAAGTTCAGCTGAGGTGCACTGTACTTTTGCCGCTGCGCCAACATACCTAGGTAGGTCCGCTTGCCTACCAGTCCCGAACCCACAGAAGTACCCACGGAAGTCCCCACGTCATCTCCCGTTGCACAGGAGGAAACGGCGGAGTAACTGTGAATCAGACGGCTCAGCGCTACGGGACCTTTCCTGAGCTTCTATAGTTCGGACCCCGAGCTTAAGCTTAGCCCCTCTCCGCTCGAGCTTGAGAGGGCGCGGATCCTAATCTTATCTAGACGAGCGGCTTGGTGAACTTCATGAACAACATCAAGCACGAATAGCCCAGCAGATACTGTCGACTTTTGACCAAATTAGACCAAAAATCCCCCATTAAATTGACCAGAACCAGAATGCTGGATACCAAGAGTATCTTCGGAGTTGACGGCATCGTCGCCGTCGTGACCGGCGGAGGCACAGGTCAGATCATATCCATTCCACTCACGCTTCGCCCCCAGTGCAATCCATTCTGAACACTCCACTAACCGCCTCATAGGCATCGGCTGGAACATGGCCGAAGCGCTTGCCGTGAACGGTGCTCGCAAGGTGTATATCCTCGGTCGTCGCGCGGATGTGATCAAGCAGGCCGCCGCCAAGTATCCAGATGTCATGGTTCCCATCGTGTGCGATGTGATTTCGAAAGAATCTCTCCAGTCTGCCGTAGACCAGATTTCCAAGGAGACCGGATACATAAACCTCCTGGTCGCCAACAGCGGCATCAGCGGACCGAAGAACAACTACGATCTGTCCCTGTCCGTGTCCGACCTGCGCGCGAAGCTCCTTGGCCCCCCCATGGAGGATTTCACCCAGACGCTCCATGTGAACGTCACCGGGGCGTGGTTCACCATGGCCAGTTTCCTGGAGCTGCTGGACGCGGGCAACAAACACGCCGTGTCTGGTGCGGCCGGGGCCTTCGGTGCGCCGGTCGAGGGGGCCAAGCACCCAAGCATCCAGAGCCAGGTCGTCTTCACAGCGAGCCTGGCGTCCTTCTCAAGGAGCTGGTTCACGGCCCCGGCGTATGGGGCTAGCAAAGTCGCCATCCTGCACCTCATGAAGCAGGCCTCCACGAACCTGGCTCCGTACGGGATTCGAGCCAATGCTCTTGCACCGGGACGTGAGTAATTCCCACCATAAATTCCGCCGGAGAAGGTGAACATGGCAAACCCAGAGGAAAGGCTGACGGGTGAAATGTAGTCTTCCCGTCGGAAATGACAACCACATTGTTGAACGGCCGCAATCCGGATCAGGAGACACAGGATAACCCAATCTGGATTCCAACTCAGAAGTTCGGCGGCCCTCAGGAAATGGCTGGGGCGATTTTGTATTTGGCGAGTCGTGCTGGGTCATTTACCAACGGAAATGCCATTCTGAACGATGGCGGCCGTGCAGCAATCATCCCGTCGACCTATTGAGGCTTGTTTGGTGTATCTGCTGTTGGCAATTTGGGCGGCACTCGGGCGGGATCTGCGATAATTAGAGGAGGATGCTGGTTCACTCAGCTTACCTAGGTACCACGTACAGGGGTCCGGTGTTAACAACCTCCAAGTCCTCGGGTTTCAGTCCTTGCCAGGTCGGGGATTTCTTGATATTGTAGTCATCTTCCTGGCAATCCGTTTTCGTGCGCGGGAGCGATCGGGCTGGAAAGCGCCATTATATCCTGGCTGAGAGAGGGCCGTTTGCGCTGTGAGATTCGTTTCGGGACCCGCCTCCACAGAATTGGTGGTTCGACAGCGCCCAAATCGGCCCCACATGTCAGACCACAATCACTCCATCCAAGGAGACTGCCTCAATTGTCAGCAGAGAGCCCAAAAACACATGATGTCAATTTATTTTGGCGACTCAATAAGAGCTCGCGCGTTACGAAACATCGTGAATAGGCGCAGCTTATAAAGATATCAAGTGCAACTCTGCAATACATTCCATAGCTGACAAAAAGACCCCTCAAAACCTAAGCCACCACAGTCACTCCACGTCTTACGGCCAGCCCTTTCAACACTGCGTTGCAGCCTCAGTTTCGCCAAACACAGCCTTTCACATCCACAAATCACTTACGAATCGCGGAATATGGGGCCATTTATGGGATTCAGGCCGATGCGCCATGTCGACCGCAAAGATCTGTAAGTGATTTCTAGACATGAAATTACACCTCCACAAGGACAGGCTGTGATTGTAGTCTGTTTCACTGCATGCCTAAATCCATTCGCTAGGTTGCAGCTTTTGAGACAGGCTATAAGCAAATGATCCAATTCTACCCCTTTTGGTATGGAACGTCTTCGTCAGTTCTTTGGTAGCTAACTTGAGAAGGTACACAAATCTTGAGGCCAGGATTCAATACCTCCACACATTCTTAGATTTCGGTTCAAGTGAGTAGTCCAAATGCTTCCTGGATCTCTACAATTGATACTAATATCATCACAGATGATATCGAGGCGCTTATCACCGGTTCAAAGTACATCAAGCAGCTGATACCCGCCATCGTGAATGTACGTCGCCCTGACTTGATAACTACGCATCATCCTTGATGGGAAATTCCGTCGAGAAGCATTCCAAGGGACTCCAGAAACGTTAAAACTGTGGATTTACTGACAAGAATATAAACAGATCGTCTATCACAAGCTCTTACAATACGACATCACAGCGCGTGCTTTCGAGACGAGGAGTACAAGCTATGAGGGCCCGGTCGACCCAACTCTGACTGAGAACAGTCCACAGGTTAGCATCCGATATTCTGATGATTATTGGTCAACAGTGCTTAACGACGATATGCCTCAAATTGCTAACTCTATATTTTTTTTCAAGATCATGCACAGAAAAATGTTCTTGCGGGCCTACCTGAACAAACTGTGTTCTGATCCGAGCACAATGGAATTCTGGTATTATCTGGACAAGGTTGGGTAAGTCTTGACTGTAGCCATGCGCAAAATTCGCAAGTACTGACTGTATTATTCCACTAGCATGATGCACGTCGGCCGCGGAAGAGAGCACCCGCTGCATGTGGAGTACGTCCACATCGGCGCCTGTCTGGGCTTCATCCAAGACACCCTGACAGAGGCCCTGCTCTCGCACCCCCGCATCAAGATGGACAGGAAGATCGCCCTGGTCAAGGCGCTCAACAAGGTCATCTGGATACAGAACGACCTGTTCGCGAAGTGGTACGTCCGGGACGGGGACGAGTTCCGCGAGGAGATGGAGGTGCACCAGTACGAGAAGGAGGGCTACCTGGACGGACAAAAGGTGTTGGACGATATCGAGGAGGCCAAGTCCGAGGGATCCGGGTCCTCAAATGGCGCTCCTAAGAGCCCAACGACGCCCAAGACCTGTCCTTTTTCGGGTATTCCTATACGAGCGAAGGGCGAGGCCAGCCCGCCGAAGGTCGAGAAACAGTCTTCAGAGAATGAGGAGACGCCGGTGGCTTAGCCAATAGAGAAGCAGTCGTATTTAGGAGTTAAGCTAGAGCATGTGGCGGAGCACATCTTTTGATTACAGCAAACAAGACAAAATCCTAAGAAAATGTTGAATGAAGAAATACATATGGAGCTACCGTAGATCAGGGCCAACTACGCAAAGATCATCAAGACGTCAGCAAAGTCACGAGACTGCGTCAGAGGATACGCGGATCTATCCGGCGCAGGGATCTGTGCCTTTTGACATCTAAGGTATGAGCGAGAGCAATTTGACATGGATGGACACACCCTCCTGGCACGTCAGCTCGACCACCTCGAAAGCCTCACGTGTGAAATTCAGTCGTTGATGCTATCCCAAGCCCCTGCAACGTTGGACTACATCGGTGAAGGTATCTAGCAGCTGTGGCCAAGGATTTCAGGGGAAGAGTGAGACCAGGGGCTGAAGGAGAAAGACTGGTCGCCGCCGGGGGCCGGAGGCCCAGCCAAGGCGTCTAGCCCGATTACCATCTCTATCTCAGGGCAATCCTTCACTCTGCAAGTGGCCAGGATCGAGTTGCGGTCAACGGTCTTCCGGAGCTCTAACCTTAATAGTATTAGGTAAATCGGTACCACAGGAAGCTAAGTCCCTTGTTGGTAACTGCATGTTTGTAGCGATGTAATCTATTGCAGCCTCGTTCCAAAGCAAGCATGCAGCATTCTCGTGAGTTATGTGAAAGGAACGCGCAAAACCGAATACAAGTTTTGAATCAACGAAATCTCTTCGACCGTCTTTGAGCCCACAGACTTCGGGAGCCCATATGTGCGTACAGATATGTTGGAGTCCAATTTATTTCACTAGAGAAAGAATATTATATACACCCCCATCCGTCTCAAACAATGTGATGAGAAGGGAAGACACCCAAGCGAGCCCGGCACCCACATAAACTTCCTCGCACCAGCCCCTCAGCCAATAACCTAGCACCCACTGGTCTTGATAGAAGACGTCGCGCAAGCAGTACCACTAGGCCCAGAGCCAACCTTGGTCGGCTCGTCGCCGTTGTTGTTCCCCTCATACAGCCAGCAGAGCGCACCGCCGACGACGCACGAGCCGGAGATGGTGGTGGCGTCGCCGTAGTTGACGTTGACGCCGGCGACGACCTTGCCGCTGCTGACTTTCACGTTGCTAAAGGTGCTCTTGCGCGCGTACTGCGTGTCGCAGTTGCCGCACGACCGGTACAGCTTGCCGATGCTGCTGGCGAGGAAGTTCTTGACCGCCACCGTGCCGCCCCCGTTGTGCTGCAGCACCTTGTCATCGGCGCCGCGCGCGCCGCCGCCGTTGACGTAGGATGTGCCCGAGGACTGCTTGAAGGTCGCTGCGTCCTCGCAGACGTCGGTCCACCAGCTGTTGTTGGGGTGTGTTGTCAGCCAGCCTGTGCATGCATATATCCATCCCCCGGTTTGTGCGGGGTGTCTGGGGAAGAGAGAATCGATGAGCGGATAGACTTACACATTGTTCAGGGTGCATGTGCCCTTGCAGTGGACACCCTCGCCGTTGTTGGGTCCAATGATGACGTTGCTAAGCACGGCTCCGTCCTCGAGCAGGAAGACGGCGTCGGCGTCGCCGCCCTCAGCCTGGTCGTTGCATGTCGAGGGGCTGCGGTCCCACTGCTTCAGGCCTCCGTCGAAGCTCTGGCCCGCGGCGATGGTCTTGACGGCAGCCAGGGCAGTCGTGCCAGACGACGCGGGGAACGCTGTCTGGAGGTTGGTGTTGGTTGCTGCGAGAGCTGCTCCGAGCGCCACAGGGGCGGCGGACAGAAGGGTGAGGAGCTTTGAGACCATCTTGAAGGGGGTACAGGAGTATTTTAGTCAGAATGAGATGTTATAATTGGTCTGGTAGTGGCTGAATCAGGACCGTGCTGCTGGACAAAGAATATCAAGAGCGATGGACAAAAACATCCACGGCGGCCATCCTTATTATATGTGCGAATCGCTACGCGCTCGAAGAACCCACATGTTCGTACTTTTTGCCCTTGTATCGGGCATCGGGCCCCATCTGGTGGCTATTCTCCCTCCACTAAGGAGATATATCACCAGCGCACCCAACCCCATCCTGATTCGCCGTTCACCAATTATGTTGACCGTACATGAAACAATGGCGTTTAACACCTCCCGCTCATGCCAGAGTCAACAGCTAGCTTTAGTCAAGCTCAGAGAAATGGCCGAGAGCCAATGTAACATCCGGTGGGAACAGTTCCATCTTGGCCCGTAGAAGCATCGACGACGATCGTATAGGAGCAATTGAATGACCTAGAAGTTCCACCAATAATCACACCATGTGATGGCCTCGATAAGAGCCTCGACCAGACTTCAACAAAAAACCGCGACTGAAGGGGAGGGACTGGTCAAGGCAGGGTCCAACAAGTCCGTCTAGTCCCAAGTCGCCCGTAAGAACTCGAGCGTGTGGGGTGCGCCTGGACGAAAGTAGTCTACCTCGATGGATGTCGGTTAGGTAGTCTGTCTTGGTGGTCAGTCACGATGGATTTGTCTTAATACAACGAATATTACTGACGGATATGGAAGCTGCTCTCGACTAAGCCCCTTTCAGGATCGCACGGGATATGTTTTGTCTTGGCAATAGCATGGAGGCGGGCACTACCCCGGACGGCACTTCAGCTTGACGCGCCGAAGCGATCGGGTTGGTGGAATTTGAATGGGGCCTTTATTGCTATCTTCCTAATTCATTTGTTAGGCCGAAGAGGTGGATCGTTTTCTTCGAGCTCAAGAAGCAGTCCGGCAATGCAGCAACCTGTGCCCCAGGTCGAAGCCAAGATCAACTTGGCTCTCGAGGTCCGGCATGATTGCAAAGCTTGGCCAAACTCTGTCGATCCCGAGGCACTCGAATTGAACCTGCATTTCATTGGAAAGGGACATCCTTTGGGGTAGGGTCTGGAACCGCGGAGCTATCGCTGCCATTTTCAAAGCCCTTGCATATTTTAGCTATGCTCGCTGCAAGGTTGGCTGCAACTTGTCGTCAGTGGACGCCCATTCCCTCCAGTAAGTAATGACAGTCAACTCGTGGTCATCGAACACGAGGGCCTTGACACAACCAAAGACGCGCTCGATCGACATATTCGCATCGTTCCGGGCCAATCCACCACACTTTTCGAGCCATGGTAGAAGCTCTTGTCTTTTTCGTCATGTCATCAATACTTTTTCAAAAATGAATTTTCCCTGATGAACCAGCGCGCCGTTTTACAGTTTCTTTTTTTGAGCTCCGTGCGAATCAATCTTGAAGCGTCAACAGCGGCCCTCAGATGAAAGCTATCCGAGCCATCTGTTGCTGCTGTTCGCGTAGATCAGCCCAGCTGCGAAGCTCTTGCTCCTCATCCTCACTGGTCATCGTGCCGCCCGTGTGCCCGCCAGGGCTGGGAGCCGTGCCGGTACCCGTCTTTTCTAGCCGTGTCAATATCTCCAAAAAGACTCTCAAATATTCTTCATTCTGGAGCTCATACGAGCGCTTGCGATCATCTGGATCACCAAGTAGCGTGCTTGCAACTTGCCGGATCTTGCTGATGAGCGAGGCCCCGTTGGGCTCCATGTTGTGCTGATCGATCGACATCAACACAGTGAAGAAGTTGTGCACGACCTCATCACGTTCCGCAAAGAACATGTCGTCGATGCTGTCGTTGATCTGCCCGCTGACAGCCTGTACAGCCGCTGCGGCCAGTGACGAGGAAGACATATCGGGGGCTGTCCTGTAAATAACACTGCCCCCGGGGCCGTTCAGACGCGCTTGTTCAGCACGCCTGTTCACAAGATAGATGTCGCGAAGAGTCATATATCGTTCGACATAGTGGGACCGTGTGGCCACTATTGAGGCATACAGGTTGGCCTTTTGTATCTCGTACTGAAGGTAACGTTTCTTGTTCTCATCGGCCGCAAACAGGTGGCGGACATCGTGAGTCGGTTGAGTATTTGGGTAGGCGGGAGGAACGTATTGGTAAGTCGAGGCATCGCTCGAGGTCTTCTGCACAAGTTTTGCATAGGTTTTGGTGGGCGTGTGGGCCCGCAGGTCAAGCTTCAGAGCTGGTGGAAGCTGCGCCTCAACAGCCTTGACCTTGATCAGAGATTCATGCAAATAGTGCTTCTGCTGCTCCCAGGTGTACGCCGACGTGCCGTGTGCGAGCTCTATGCGCACAAGGTCGTCCATGGTCTGATAATTCTGGATGCACCTCACAAACCCAGTCAGGATAGAAACAGTACCCTCAGGTTGAGGCAGGATCCTGTCTGGTAAGATGTACGCATCGTCGACCTCTCGAGGCCAGTCGGGGTATGACGTGTTCGGCGTGGCAGGTGGGACGATCAAGTCACGAGAAGAAGCACCTAACTGGGTCATAGACCTAGGAAGCTGTCAGATGGGGAGCCAATAGCCGCGTTCAATACCATATGACTTACCGAACACCAAAGAAGAGGGTCCAGTAGATGCGTTTTCCAATCTCTTCCGTGATAAAATCATTAGGCTGGTCGTCATTGCGCTCATTCAAGGAAAGAGAAGTCGGAGGGGGTCTCCTCCTGTGGAATCCCATCTCGCGTAAAAAGCGCAGGCACTCTCCCATGAAGCGACGGCACTGATTCCAACGCATGGTGTAGCCCATTCCGAGGCAAACAAAATAACTGACGGCGGCATCATTCACGGTCACCGTATCTTTGAGCATCGTCTCGGCATTTCGCATGTCTAGGGCCACCTTGACACAACGGTCGACTAGCATTATAGATCGTGGGAATTTCTCGTAGCTGTGCGAAGCCTTGAGATGGAGGCGTGCCGACCTCGGGAAAGACGCCACCAGGGCGGCGACCATGCCTGCCAACAAGGCCAGAAAGTCGGGATTTGTACGGTCCTCGCGTCGCTCGAACTGCGCACGGAAGGTAGGCTCGTGAGGGAACGGCACAAGGGGGAATATGTACGTGTAGAAATCGTCGACAAAGAGCTTGAGGATGCCGAGAGGCGCGATGCACTGCTCCGCGTCCATGACTGTTGGCGTGCCCGGGGTCCCCAGAGAGACCAGGGCGTGGGCAGCATTCTGATGGGGTGGCGTTGAGTCGCTCTGAGCATCGATTTCGAGTTTCTGGCGTTTCTCAGCCTGCCTCGCAGCCTCGGCGGCTCGATTCGGAGGGCCGCGCCGCTTCTTGACACGGTCGTATGTGCATGGGACGCCGAGGTCCCTGCAAGGCGCGCAAGGAGGCACCCCTCCTTCGCACTGTACCGGGCAGGGTAAGTAGATGTTGCTGCCACTGGAAGAATTCGCTGCAGAATTGGGGATCCAGGGCCAGAAAGCAGCTCACCTTAACCTTGCGCGTGCTACACAGATCACAAGCCCTCGGTATCCTGGTGTTCTTCTTGCCAGGTGCGGAGGAGGTGGAAGCAGCGGGCGTCGGCGCCTGCTGGCTCTGGGGACTGGCAGAGGAGGCATGGTTGCCGGGAGGAGAGTACTGGCCTGTCTGGGGTCTGATGTGTTGCGACTGCGGCGGCGACTGGTGGCCTTGTTGATGCGGGTGCTGCGATGGGGTGTTTACGATGCCGTGGGGGGTGATTGGGACCTGCAGGGCAGTGGTCAGGCTGTCGTGGGCACTGGCAGTATATGCAGCGGCCGAGGCGGGTGTCCGTCCATTGTGGGCGAGGGCGTGCGGTGTGTGTGCAGCGGCTGGATTGGGTGGTGACAGGTAGGGAGGCGCGCTGGTGGTCGGCTTGGGCTGGTGCTGGTGCGGGAGTTGGTGCGGGAGCGGGTGTGGGCTTGTGAGGGAGTGTACAGCTGATGTACCAGACACCAGATGATTCTCATGATATCCAGACATCACGAGGAATCACATTAGGCGCAGACAGCGCAGACAGGGGGGTGGAAGAAGGGGGTGTTGACCGGTAGAAGTGCGGTCTATGTCCGGGTGATGTTCGGGTACGCGACTGACGTTGCAAAAAGTGGTTCCAATCCAGATCAGACGTGGAGTGCGGTGCACAGACACTGTCGCGGGTGGGTTGGTGGAGAGCACACGTCCCCACCCGCCTACTGCAGCTGCAGCTGGGCAAGCTCCACGACCCGAGCTCCAAGCTCCAAGCTCCTCTCCATGCTGCAACCCAAAAACGTTGAAAGTCCACTTGGACCATGCCCGTCTCCCACCGTTTTGATCACCACCGAGTTACAACGCATGCACTACCTGACAACTAGCTGTGTTGGCACGACATGACACACACGGTAATCGATGCCCAAAGTTCATACCACCTACCTAGGTACCTACCTAGGTGCATGACAATTGTGGTAGCTGCCATCGACTGACCACGCTCCGAGTCGACAAGCCCATCGGTCACCCAAGGTTACCTGCTTACTTCCCCAAGAATCTCGGCAGCTGTGTGCTGTACCTGATTTTGCAGATCACTAATCAAAAGGTGCATCAGGGCGCAATCTCAGCATGCAAGCCTACTGAACAGTGACCACAGAGGCATTCCAAAACCCAAGCATTCGGGAATTAGCAGGAATATGACAAGCCCTGACACGCGTGTTCTACTACATAGTCTCCGTCGCCGCATTAGACACTCGAAGCAAGCCCGAGTATTCAGGTATTCGCAAACGCATAGAATTGGGTATTCGAGCTAAAGACAGGCGGTTTCCAGATACTAGAGACGAGGAGCATTGGCACACGAGCCTCATGTAACATAGACATGGGTGGTGTAGGATCGCAGGTGTGATATACCCAAAACAGAAAAGGAACAGACAATTTGAAACAATACCACTCAGAAAAAAAGACAGCTTCCCCCCAAACGCCTCATCTTGTCATCTAAATCGACCCATTCACAGTGGTTGTTTCGCCAGGGATCCAGGCTGGCTGGCCGTGGAGCCGTCGTCCTCGGAGGCAGAAAAAGTTCGAGAAATCGGGCTTGAGAAAAGTCAGCGACAACTGGCCCCCAAGTAACAGGATGGGCTCAATGGACAAGGCTCGGGCTGGAACTTACCGCCGACCGATTAGTACCCGTTGCGGTAGTTAAGCGGCGAGACAGGCTCGCGCTCGTGTGTGCCCCGGTCGTGGTTATACCCGCCCAGGGAGACTTCGTCCATGGGGCTTACAGGGTCCATCCCGCGGGGAGCATGAGGGCCACCGTTGGGATAGGGGTCATCACGGTTTTGATAGGGGTCATGCGTCGGTGGGTATTGGTCGTCCATCCCGCCCTGGCCTTGCTGTTGGCCCCGTTGGTCCTGGGGGAAGGAGTTCTCCCGGGACGCAAGGCCCGAGTCGGTCTCGCTCCACCCGGCCTCGGACTTGGCATGGCCAAAGCTGAACCCGCCGATGGCCCGGTTGTGCGCGTCGCTGCCGCGCTGCTTCTCGGCGAAGAACTCGTAGACCCAGTAGGCCACCACCAGCAGCATCAGCACAAAGGCCGCCCACGACAGCGCCATGAACCTTCCGCCCCGCACGGCCGACAGCCCGAACTTGTCACCGAGGTCGTTGACCTTGTCGACCACCACGCCGCTGCCGATGGTGGTGATGAGATTACCTATCAGCAGGAAGAAAATTGCTGCACCGGCAAGACCCAGGTTGCCCATCACGATTGTGCGGCCGGCTGAGTTAGGGATGAGGGCGATGGCGCCGCAGGATCCGAACAGGGCCAGGACGATGAATATGGCTGCGATAATGTACATGGCCACGATGGATTGGATGATCTTCGGGACGTCGTCAAGCTTGTCCTGGATGTCATCTGTGAGGCCCAGGTCGGCTATGTTCAGGGACAAGGGGCCAACGCTGAGCTGCTTGTCGAGTAACGCAGTTATGTTGAGCAGCTCTGGAGGTACTTGTCAGCACCGATATCTTCACATCGTTGGGTATCAAAGATTCACTTACTGTAGTTGAACGCCTCGGTGCATTCTTTCACGTCGAAGGTCGCTTCGGGATCAGTGGCTTTGGGCGAGAAGTCACCTTGGCAGAGATCGACCAGGTGGATCGAGTAGAACTCCTTGATACCAAGCTTCTTCGCCAGCTCGTCGGCGAGGTTGTTCTGTATGTCTTTCAGGGCGTCGAGACCTTGGCCGACCGCTGCAGTGGCAGCAGATCCGGCTGCGCTGGCGACACCTCCTGCGGCATCGCCAGCTTGGCTGGCCACATCTCCGATCCCGTTACCAACGTCATTGACGACACCGCCGAGGTCGAGGCGCTTCTCTGGGGCGGCGTGGAAGCGGTCCAGGAGAGTTGGAGGTGCTGTGGGCTCTGGCATGGGGACGGGGCCCCGGGCCTTCAGGTTGGCAATAAGGTTCTCGCCCAATGTTGAAGTATTAAACTGCGTTTTGTGTTAGAAGTGACTATGTCTCAGGCAGCTAAAACTAAGAGACTACTAACGTAAAGAATGTGGTAATCTTCCATGTATCCGGGCTTGTTGCCGGCAAAGATCGTCAACATCACCAGCACGAAGCTGACGATGGTAAGGAGTACCGAGACTCCTGCGATGGGATACATCCTGACTGGTTCTGTTGTCGAGTACCTGCTCGTGAGATGAAATGATTGAGAACTAAGGTACTGTAGAAATGAAGGAATATGAAAAGAAAGAACCGAAAGGAATGTGGGTTGCCAGAACTGTCCGGATGGAAGATCTGCGCCTTGACTCTTAGATAAATATCAGAGAGCCCATCATAGGCAACTGAAAATACAATGTCGAAACTTGCCATTTTGCAAGTTCGACAGTCATTGTTTCCAATGTGGCCCTATGGGAGACTCAAGATCGAAATCGTGTCAGGTTTGGGCGTCTGCTGATGGCCGCCCTGCGTCAGCCATGGGACTCGTTACAATGTCGACATCTGATAAGCCCATCTTGAATGGACGTGAACAAAGGTCTGAAAAGTCTAGCCAGATTTTAAGACGGGTTGCCGAGTCAAGAGCTAGCCTGTTGGTGACAGAGAACAAAGAAGTGGTCGGCCAAGGCCAGTCAAGGTCGGTCACTTCTCAATCATCTAAAGGTGGCCGACGGTAGGGGACCTGTGTCATCACCGGCGAGCCGGTGGCACAAATTATGGCCACTGATTTGCTTCGATGAACATTGTTGGGGTGGCCGCTTTGTCGGCCGACCACCCTCAATGTTGAAACAGCATCTGCCAATCGATTCGGCAGAGCGGCGGTGCATTGCCGACATGCGGCCGTCAAATGGGCCGCCACGCTCCGCAGCCGAGGCCCGAAACAGCAGAGGTCTTGCGAACTGGCGAGACCGCCGTACAAACGGGACATCATGCACCGATGATACTGCCCTGTAAAAGTCGACCTGGCCCTCGCAGTGGCTAATATTTCTAGAGTCTTGATGCACACTCAGGCTGGCGGTCTCGATCAATTGCGGCACTCTAGTTCCAAATTGAAGTCGAAACTTTGATGCAACGAGTAATTACAATGGAAAAGATAGTAGCATGTTGAAAATACTATGTCTACCATGAAGGGGCAGAGTTGCAGAATTTTCGATGCGTAGGTCCCTTGTGCCTGCTCAGGAAGAGTAAATCTAAGGGCGTTGTCGTCGATTTTAGCCCACCCAGCTTTGGCTAAGAATTATGTACGCTTACCTCTGACCGGAGGACAGTATACCGGTGCTCACCACTGAATCAAATGTGGCATGCCGTTGTTGTTGCCTACCATTGAAGGATCCGGGCCGGTGCCTCCCACGCGGTCCACCGGAACATGCCGGGGCTCCTGATTTGAGTTTGAAGCTAATCACGCGGTTAAGCCCGGCAATTTTGGGTAGGCAGCCTGCGGTCTGGGGAACACAGACTTGACAACATGACAGCCCACAATCTCCTGGGTCAGGATCAAGCCGTGAAATCCTTCCGGCGTGATGAACACGACCTCCAGCACCAATACAGGCATCAGGACTGGCCTGCCTGTGGCCAATGCAACACTGCCATTCTGGAGAACCGAACTCCACGGGCTTGACTCCTTCAGATCATCTGAGGCGCTCCCTTCAGAATGCGATGTACTCGTGATAGGTGCTGGCTACGCCGGAGTCAGCACCTTGTACCATCTTCTAGACTCCAGCAATGCCCCGGATCCGTCCAAGATTGTCTTGCTAGAAGCACGGGAGGCTTGTTCCGGGGCGTCTGGGCGCAATGGTGAGGAAGCGGTTCATTCCCTCCATGTTCATTGTAGTAAGATCTGACTGTTGCAGGCGGTCATATCAAGCCTGATGTGTATTACAATATCCTGAAGTATACCGAGAAATATGGAGCGGCCAATGCAGCCGCTTTTGCTCGCTTTGAGGCGGCGAATGTGCTTGCGGTAAAAGAGTTAGTAGACCGGGAGAGGATCGATTGCGACTTCGTCCTTACAAGGGCTCTTGATGTGTACCTGGACGAGGCACACGCCAAATCAACGTATGCTGCGTATAAGGAGCTCCGAAAAATCGGGGTCGCCGACCTAGGTGATGTTCATTACATGGAAGGTCAGGATGCTGAAGCTGTGAGTTAATCAGACCTCCAAGTTCCAGGTCATCATTCTAACACAGCCCAAGATGTCAGGAGTGAAAGATGCCAAGTGCTGTTTCTCTTTCACTGCGGCGCAGCTATGGCCCTACAAGCTCGTCATGAGCCTGCTCTCCAAGATTGTGACCAAAGGTATCACCCTGCAAACCCATACACCCGTCACTTCCGTCTCATCTGAGACAGACTCAGCTGGACGCTGGACAGTCACCACTCCACGCGGCTCCATATTGGCGAAGAAGATCATATTCGCGACAAATGGCTACACTGCAGCTATCGCCCCACAGTTCGAGCAAAAGATCGTTCCTGTCCGGGGAATATGCAGCCGCATCGTCCCCAGAAAGCCAGAGAACACCTCTCGCCTAGTCCACACCTACTCTCTTCGCTACGGCCCTGCATTATACGACTATATGATCCCGCGCCTCGACAAGTCGATCGTTATCGGCGGCGCAAAACAGCCTTTCTGGCACGACAAGTCACACTGGTACGGCGTTACGGACGATAGCAAGCTCATCGAGCCCGTCGCCACATACTTCGACGGGCTGATGCAACGGCACTTTAGCGGCTGGGAAGACTCTGGTGCCTACACGGATAGTATCTGGACTGGCATCATGGGATGGACGTCCGACTCAATGCCATATATTGGTGAGGTGCCCGGCAAGAAGGGCCAGTATATTGCGGCGGGCTTCAACGGACATGGAATGCCTCTGATACATTTGGCTTCGAAGTTCTTGGCTGAGATTATCAGAGAAGAAAAGACGTTTGAGGAGACGGGATTGCCGGCTGTGTTCAAGGCCACAATAGAGAGGCTGCAGAGCACCAAGAACGACATTCTTGGCATATAAATTTAACCATATGTAGTCTTCAAAGCAAGTCCGAGGTCTATGGCCTTCCATAACGATAATTTAAATCTGGTGGAGTTCTATCAACTTCAGATCAACTCAAGTTGCTTCCCAGATTCCCATGTTCGTAGCCCATAAGCAGATGAGATTCGCCGATAAGCTCGCACGCTAGGTGCCACTTACCGAGGACATCGTGGCTCGATACAACCCCTACCACTCAAGCGGACCTGCTAGGCCGAATTCGTGGCTGATTACAGCTGCTCACGGACTAGTAACAAGCCAACTCATCTCCCCAGATTTATGCTGTTTTTTCGTGGCCGGCACGCGGCACCTGGGCATGAAGTGTGATTCATGGACCCGCATTGGGGGCCACCCGGGGCGCGATTAGCCGCATGAGGGCGTCGATCCCGCGGTAAGGTTTGCTAGCTTGCTGCCGAGGGATGCGCTCCGGTCGGGCCCATGCGTAAAATGCGCAACATGCAGGAAGGGGTATCGTGATTGGTCGAAGGAGAGACTGTCCTCTTGATACTTTGGGCTCGTCCTTCGAACAGGTGTGATGACTGTACGAAGCACCTTCTAAAGAACAGGAGACTCCACGCCGGTACCAAATATGGATCCAGCTCGGGTGGCACAGAGCTCTGTGTCCCAGAAAAATCAGGAGATCGTAGACCTCTACGACAGCTATGTAGCTGGGGGCTTTGCCCCATACCCAGTACGTCTTTCCCGATGCTACACCTTGCAAAACTAACGCCGATACACCGGTCAGATAGCCCTCGTCAGGGCCCAAGGATCCAAAGCATGGGACGTCGATGGGAAGGAGTACATTGACTTTCTCTCCATGTACTCAGTTACGAACTTTGGCCATAGCCATCCCAAGATCGTCGCCGCCGCTACAAAGGCCGCGTCCGAGTGTGCGGTGGTGAACATGGTGAGTATCCCTCCCGCCCCTAGTCATCCCTTTGATAACAAGCAGCCCTTGAACCCCGTCCACGACACCACGCTCATTAGACTGTGCTTCTTGAATTCGTTGGATCAAGGCCCAATGGAAACCTGCTGATCGATGACATGGAAGCCCTTCCACAACCCGTACTATGGACAGCTGGCAAAACGACTCCATGATCTGTTCGGTTACGACAAGTTCGTGGCGCTGACAAGCGGCGCAGAGGCCGCAGATGCTGCTGGCAAGATTGCCAGGAAGTGGGGTTATTTGCGAAAGCGGATTCCAGAGGGTGAGGCCTGGGTGTTGACGGCTGGCCGGTGTTACCACGGCGTGACCCTGAGCACAGTGGCGATGAGGAGTGGGCATCAGAAAAGCCCTCGTAAGTCCGGTGGAGCCTTGGGTGATCTTGGAGGCAGGTGTCTGACGGTTGCCACCAGTCTTTGGGCCATTTATGCCAAAAGTCGGTCCGATATCGCCTGCTGGAAGAGAAATACGATTTGGTGAGATTGACGACGTCCGAGACGCCTTCGAAACGGACGGTGAGAGGATTGCGGCCTTCATGGTTGAGCCAATCCAGGGCTCGGCGGGGTGAGATATCCGAATAAAAGTAGGTGGAGGCTTGGCTGACTGGAGCAGCGTCATCGTGCCACCCTCGGGTTACCTAGAGGAAGTCGAGCAGCTGTGTAAGAAGCACAATGTTCTCTTCATTGCTGATGAGGTACAGTGCGGCCTTGGGAGGGCCGGTGCGAACCTGGCACATCACAGATACGGCGTCCGTCCTGATCTGGTAGTGGTGGCGAAAGCTTTGGCAGGAGGTATGGCATCCTTCGACCCATCTTGGATGACTTCTCTAATGTTTCAAGGCATGTATCCACTTTCAGGAGTGATGGGGGATAAGCACATCATGGGCCTGCTGGAACCTTACGAGTACGTAAGTAGACACTTGGGAGTCGAAACAGGGCTAACGATCCAACCAGGATCGGATCAACCATGGCAGCAACCCCGATAGCATGTGCATCGGCGTTGGCGGCTCTCAATGTGCTCGTCGATGAAGACCTGGCGGAAAAAGCGAACAGCATGGGTGAGCTGCTCATAACGACTTTGAAAACAGCGAGCCCACCACACGTGGCCGGGTATATGGGGGCTGGCTTATTTTGGGCTTTGATCCTGGAAACATCAGCCAGCGTCACACCAAGAAGACTGGCATCTTTGGCTGGACAGAGAGGTCTTCTGACCGGGGCGGCGGGACCAAACAGGATCCGAATATGCCCCCCTCTCACGATATCGGAAGAAGATATGCTCAGAGGCGCGGACATCCTGATTGGGGCACTGAGAGACGTAGAAAGCGCTGGACCATTGCCAGCAGAGTAGATTCCTGGCTGTGAATCGAGGAGACAAATCTAAGTCGATGCCCACGGAGTATCCTTCGTGAAAACGGGCGACACGTCCTGCAGGAAATTCCAATCCGCGTCCCAGTTGAACTCCTCAAGCCCACCGAGGGCACTGCTATCCAGCAAGGGAGCAGGTATTTCAGGCTCGATTGCCAGTGACTCCGATGACTCCGCTGCACTCCAAGATGGAGGACCCTCAGGGAAGAGGAGCTTCCGCAGCTTCTCCGTTGTCTCGGCCTCTGAGACCTTGTGCGGAGACACAATGCCAGCCATGATTCTGACCCGGAACGCAACAGTAACCTCGTCGACGATCGGCATGAGATACTTCGAGCAAAGGGCGGCGTCATCCCACGATTCTCCGACCTTGGTCAGGAGCATCAGGCAGTCCGGAATGGTGACTGCGAGGATCTGTCGGGCTTCTTGCCTTGCTGGTACGTAGTCTCGTAAGGCCCAGCAAGCCTCCAGCATCACTATCGCCGCCTCGTAGAGAATGTGCACGGCGTGCCAGGGATAGAACAGACGCCGGCGCTTCGTCTGCTGCTGGTAGTCATTCACCAGCGCTGAGCAGGCAGCGAAGCAGGTGCGGCGGTCTTCAGGCGTCCTGACCTCCAGGCGCGGCGTGGGGCGGTAGACGCGGGACTTGACAGATGAGTGCTGGACCATCCTGAACTCGAACATCTGGTACTTAGAGAAGCCTTTTGCCGTCTCGAGCCACTCGTCTAGACGGTTCGTGATACTGCTGATCCAAACATCGAGGTCTGCATGCTCAACTAGAGCCTTGGGGTCCTGGAGGTACAAAACGCGGTATATCTCCGTTTCCATCGCTCGTAGACGGTAGAGGTGAGTCGCAGACGATTGCCTTTTGGTGTCATCGTTGTTGATGGCATTGAAATTCGGGATATGCAGGGAAGCAGTGATGCACTCTTCAGGGAAGGTAAGAGGCAGCCGGAGCAGAGTGCAAAGCGACCTCTCCATGCCGTAGAGAACCCAGAAGAGCTGGCCGTGTGAGGCCAGGTCGGGAGACCGCTTATGGAGGCCAAGTTCGAGGGCCAGCCTGACACCATTCGAGATGCAAGCCCAATTGTCGACCTTCCCCGGACTCATGTGGGCATAGTGAGCAAGGAGGAGCGAGATTTGAAGCTTTTGCACCTCGGTGGCCCCAAGGACGAGCCGGAGGTGCTGCAATGAGATCGCGAAGAACGCGTCAGAGGCTGTCCGGGCTTGTGTCTCGTTCTTCCAGGTCAGTGTGATGGAAGAAATGGCGAGCGAAACGAAGGCAACAAAGTAGTCGAAGTGGGACAGGCCAGACTCAGGGGGTATTCCTAAAGTCAGGGCAGCATCTGTGTCTCCTCCGTGGACGGCGAACACTCGCGAGAAGACCTGGCGCAGCCATTGTTCTTGCACGCATGGGTACTGTGGCAGGTGGATGTTCGTGTAGTTCCAAATCATCTGGTCCAGGGCAGCCGGTGGAATTTGTCCAAGATTTGTAGATATCGATGGTCCATCACGAGGCGGCGTGCGAACCTGAGGGGCATGTGAAGGTGGTTGTGACACGTCGGGTTTTATCCTTGATATCAACAGTGGAGGACAGCTGGGCCGAAGGAAAAAGGCTGGTGAGAGAGAGGAGAGAAAAAAAGACGTGGCCGATGGACTGTCTGCTGCCAGCGTAGCATGAGCAAGCCTCGAGACCAATGCAACGGCGACGCTGTTGGGCGAGTGCTGGAGACCCGCTGCCTCACGCTCCAGCTGGGCGACGTGGGTTTCAAGAGCCCGTACAAGACTTGACTCCAAAGTCAACAGTCCGAACATGACGACGTGGACTGAAGGGAAACTCACCTCCTGGGTAGCTCTTCACCCCCTGAGCCATACCCTCTGCACACTGCGCCAGCTTTGGTACAAGCTCCACAGGACGGCCATGCGGAATCACACTGTGGCCATGGTGGGGTGGTGTCAGCGTACGTCTTGAACAGGATGCATCTCAGATGAAGTCGAATTATACGCTGGGGGCTCGAAGAGCCGCGTGTGGAGCTGAAGTGGCGACTCAGATTTCACGTGGCTGTGGGCCACGAGAGCAGGAAGGGGGTGTCCTGTAGCTGGGCATACCTTTGTCTTCCTCTTCTTGCATCTCGCGCAAACCTTGGAAGAATGCCGACCCGAGGCTGCCAGCTGGATGTCTGGGATACTGTCCATCCTATAACTCCTTGTGTTGGAAGCTGACTTTCTGGACCGTGCCAGCCTCTGTCACAGATGAGCCGGAGACGACGAGCTTGAGGATCACATGCAGTGATTGAAGACGGGGCCGTTGGACGATCCGATCCCCCAGGTTGTTCCCGCCTAAGGCGCCCCCTGGACTGTCGTCGTATTGGAGCTTGGACAGGGTTGGCCCTGGCACGGCCCCGAGTCATTCTCAACGCCAAACCTAGCAGCCGACCTGGCCTTGGCCATGTAACCTCCAGGACCAACCTTACAGTACCAGCCGGTTAGGCTGGCAGGGGCAAGGGGGCAGCTCGTACGGGCATCACCAAAGAAAACATGCAGATTTGAACGGCGATGTCCTCTCCTCTGCACCTGAATCACACACTGGCGCCCAAGGTTCGGGATCTGATCACATCTGCCATTCCCCGGGTCCCTTAGTCACAGATCATGCTCAAAACATGTACCCGATGCCGGACCAGGCGTATCAAGGCAAGTCCTCTCTCTACTTATTACCCCGTTCGAGCCGCAGATGCGGCTGTGACTGGAGGCGCGCATGCCGTGCCATGTCCGGCGTGTTAACTTGACATACTCAGTGTGACGCCCGCCTACCAGCATGCCAAAACTGTCATAAATCTGGCCTCTCATGCTCTTTCTACGACGACGTGCTGCAGCAAGATGTTCCGAGAAGCCACATCAAGAGCCTCTATGACCGCATCGAGGAGCTGAAGGCCATCGTTGCCGTCCACCACACGCACGCCCAGCAAACAGACAACACCACCTCAGACCCGACGGATCCGGGTGCTGCATTCCAATTCGTCTTGCGCTCCCGGAATGGCACCCTTTTCCTCGAGCAGTCCCCTCCAGTGATCATCGGCGATGCCACGGTCCGCAAGCTGCTCGACCAGGGTGTCAAGATCGAATCACCTTTTCTGGTCCCGGGGATTATCAATCCCGAAGAAGAGGGCATCAACGTGCTCGCAGCGTCCAGGCTCGACAGGGCATCAGTGTCACCAAGCACTGTCCGGCTGTTACTGGCCCACTATGTGCGGTGCATCGAGCCAGCCCTACCCGCCAGCGTCACCCTACCTGACGAGAACGAAGCGAGTCTGAAGCAGATGGGAGAAGCAGACAGGTGCTGCGTCCTTCTAGCCTGCGCAATCGCTGCCACTCACAAGAGCTATTACGCGCCGGCGTGGAAGATCGTAGCCACCACCTGCCGTGAGTGGGGCGGCGAGCTCGCCGCTCAGTTCGTGACGGGGCCGAATGACCATACCGTCGTCGTCTTGCTGCTCCTCGTAATCTACGAGCTCGCGGATCCTGAGAGAGGTCTTATATGGGAGCTTTTAAGCTTTGCAACCAGGTCTTGCCTGGAACTCGGCTGGCATCGCATGGATGAGCAAGCCGCCGTCCATCCATTGCCGGGGCCCACAATACCGGCCACACCTCAAGTAAGGCGACTGCCGCCAGAAACCAAGAGGAGAACGTTGTCTGTGCTGATCTACATTGAAAGGTGAGGTGACTTTTCCGTCTGTCCAAGTTCTTGTACATGCTGACAGAAATTCAGAATGATGAACATTTTGGTTCATCGAACAAGCGTGCTGAGCGGTAGCATTCCCTGGAATCAGACTGAGAGCGACGTAGCGTATAATTACTGCATAAAGCTCATGCAACAGCTCTTCGGACCCTCGGCCTCTGTCGGTGTGCCATCACATTGCCCTCTACGTGCGTCACTGTCCCACGCTGTCGAGATCCTCCAGTTGATGCCGCCGTCAGAACTGTTGACCCACTTGGGCTGGAGCCTTCTGCAACCCGCGCTTGTCAATCATCCTCCATGTGGAATTTGCTCCTCTTTTGGAACGACAGCTCGGTCAACGAATTTCCCATCTCTTCAGGCCAGAATCTTGTCAGAGGCAGCTTGTATGGTCGATGCAGCACACTCAATTGTCGTGTCTCGAGACGTTTTCATCCCTCCAATCTTCGCCACTTGCCGAGCTTTTGCCGGCGGGTGCGTACTTGTAACAGGGCTTTCCTGCCTCTGGCCTACAGCAGAGACGTATTCAGCATATCTTCTGAAGTGCTCGGAGGTGCTCGCTTTCACCTTGCCGTTATGGAGGGGCGGCAAGGATTATTACGACGTCTGGCGCCAAGTATCGCGTGCAGTCTGACAGACATGGGTCGGCAGCTCTCACTGATGGGTCCAAATCGCTGCAGTCGATTAAATTATAGCCGGTTCTGCCCGCTTTCCACGGTCTTAACCAAACACCGGGTTCATCGTGATGAGTGTCAGCGTTACTTCCTTGTTACCGCGAAACTGCGGGTCTCGGAGTCCGGCGATTGGGACAATGGATCCGGCGGAGAATGCCGAACCAGGTTTGGGAGGCGAAATTGTGTGCCTCCCAATTATCTTAGCACATCCTATTGCCTTTACTATATTGTAGGGAGAGCTTACGCGTTGAGAAAGATCAGGTTGTGTGCTGCAGCACGAATATCAATGCCTAGTGCTCAAGATTCTTGGCTTCGTCCTGTCCACGCTCCACCATTACCATCACCATGGCAGATTTCCCTCCCTCGGCTATGACGCCGATAATGATATGTATTTCTGTGATACTTCTCGCATCAGCATTTATCTACCTGCGTTTCTTCTATGTCGACTTTGCTGCCATTTCGAGCGTTCCGGAAATCCCTGGCGGTTCTCTCTTGCACGGGCACCTCTATGTGCTGGGACAAGACCATGCGACTACAGCGGAGAAATGGTCGAAGGAGTATGGCTGGCCAATTTACCAGGTCAGGCTCGGCAACAGGCGGGTGATTTTCCTCAACGGTTTCGAGGTCGCGAGAGAGTGGTTGGTCACCCGTCAGAGCCACACCATCGACAGACCTTCTCTATACACCTTCCACAATCTTGTTTCCAAGACATCCGGTAGGCCCGAGGAAACTTCAAGTATTGGGTTCGGAAGCTAAAGCAGATCTAGCCTCCACCATTGGCAGCAATCCTTGGAATGAGCGCACTAGAAAACAACGCCGTGTTGTAGGCTCGTTGACAACGTCTCCGGCAATCAAAAGACTTGCCGGAATGCTGGATCTGGAAACCTCACGGATGGTCGAGGGATTCTTCGAGGCGAGCAAGGGAGGCAAATCAGTATCGCCCCACATTTACCAGAAGCGGCTGGCGCTCAACATCGTTCTGATGTTCTGTTACGGGAGACGCTTCGAAGATATTGCTGACCCGCTCCTACACCGTATCTTGGGTGATGCCAAAATCATATCAAGGTGTGTAGTTCCACTTTAGACCATGTTTTGGCCGGGGGCTAACATTCGACATTCACAGTTTTCGATCTACGAATTCCAACGCACAAGACTACATTCCGTATCTCAGATCCTACCTCTTCCGAGACGAGACCCGCTCATCCGTCGCGAATCAGGTTCGAGGTCGCAGAGACGAGTGGCTTGCGACACTGCTCGAGGAAGTCAAAGAGAGCATTGCGGCAGAAGGCAACAAGAATTGTGTCGCCTCAGGCTTGCTTACGGATACAGAAGAGAATTTGACAAAGAGTGAGTATTTGACCGGGAGTAGCGGATTTAAGTTGCTGATGACAGCTCTCTCAGATGATGTTCGCACAATCCTAGGCGGTCTGATGTCCGGTGGCTTCGAAACAATACTAGCCACTGCGATTGCTGGTATCGCCTATTTGGCCAGTCCTGCAGGCCAAGCCGCACAAGCGAAAGCTTACTTGGAGTTGATCGACGCCTCAGGTGATGCTGAAGCCGCATTCAAGGAAACTGTGGAGGCGGAAAAGTCCCCGTACTTGGCGGCATTTGTACGCGAGACCCTCCGGTACTACCCTCCACTTCACATCCTACCACCTCGACAAACATACCAGGAATTCGAGTGGGAGGGCGCAAAGATACCGAAGGGTGTCATGATTCTCGCGAACGCGCAGGCAATAAACCACGGTACGAGCAACTCTGTATGACTCCCATTGGCTCTGCCCGGTGCTGACATTCGTAGACCCGGCAACCTATGGTCCAGATGGGCACATCTTTCGGCCAGATAGATGGACTGATCCGGAGCTGGCTAATAAAGTGCCTGCGCCGTACCATTTCTCATACGGTGCTGGGTCACGAGGCTGCACAGCAATCGCCTTTTCGAATCGAATCCTCTATGCTATTTTTGCACGCCTGATTTTATCTTTCAAAATCAGGCAGAGCGAGGCCAAACCTCCTTGTTTGCATTACGTAGATTGTATGTGCAGTATTACCCACAAATTCCGCTTTGCGCATCATGGAAAGTGGCTGACATAGTGAAGACAACGAAAATACTGCCGCTCAGGCCGCCATACCTAAAGCTTTTGAGGCGTACTTTGAGGTGAGGGATAGAACGGCGTTCGATGCCTGCTTGAAGCAATCCGAGAAGAGTACGAGGAGTGTTACGAATGGTATGGTCAGATAACTATGCGCTGGTATGGCCTTTGATCAGACCAGGCGTTGGCTCAGGGGACCGCGGGAAGTAATACAGCAGCTGGATAGGCAAGGTGAAAACTGCCCTCTAAACAGCGGTGCTTAGGATTTTCGTATATTTTGTGTCCGCGTGTAATGTTCTCTACGTCGGCAGACAGTGGAGCATGGCTGTTTGTCTCTTGCAGGCCATTACCAAGCAGTGGCGGGATGATTGACAGTTGAGGTTGGCATGCAACTCAATGTACATGTAACATGACGGCAATTTGATGTACATGTAACATGACGCTATGCATGTCTCTAAAAGGAACCCTAACAGCATATTTTAACGCTCGTGGCGCTGAGAAATTCTGGGGGATCCTAGTCACGAAAGTCTGAACCTTATCAGGCGTTCATCTCCGCCAGTTCCGCCCCGTCCAAGCGCAGGCGATTAGCAAGCCCCAACAACGCTGCTAGCAAGGGGCGGAGATAAGAGCGCCATCCCCAGATCAGCGTGCTGATTGCCGGAAGGTTAAAAAAACCTATTGCGAGCGATTGAGGGGTTATTTCGTGGCTCAGGGCCCTCCCGACCTCCTTCACCGCCGGCTCTGCGCTTGTAAGGCGAACTAGTGGACGAACGACAATTTCTCACTACATGAACTAAACTCTTGTAGAACAACATCCACGTGCCGAGTGTCGCGTTGCATCATTGCTTGGCTTGGCTCGGCTCGAGGATTGTCTTCAAGATTGTTTCGTGTCACTCCGCTGCGCCGCCACATTGGAGTGAAATTTGTAGTCATGATGGCGGCCGACAACGAGAAGAGGGCCACTGCAGATGTGTCCTCGGCTCAGGACTCTTCGGAGGAGAGCCCCGATGCCGTGTTGCACAGTGGGAACATTATTGGTAAGTTGAAGACGGCCCTTCACAGTCAAAAGCAGACTCGCTAATATCTAGCCTAGATGATGGCCTGCAGCGCGGCCTGAAAAACCGCCATCTCATCATGATATCTTTTGGCGGCGTAGTTGGTGCCAGCATCTGGTATGGAACAGGCTATGCAATAGCCTACAGTGGCCCGGTCGGGGCTCTGATATGCTTCTTCATAATCGGCGTTGACGTCTATTTCGTGATGCAGTGCCTGGGAGAAATGAGCACTCTTTTCCCCATCCAAGGCGCCTTCATCGAGCTGGCCGGGAGATTTGTCGACCCTTCACTCGCATTTTCACTGGGCTGGAATTACTTTTACTTGTGGGTTACTAACGTTGCCGGCGACTTCAACGCAAGCTCGATAATAATGGGATATTGGACCGATAAGGTACCAACCTATGGCTGGATTCTGATATGGTTTGCGTTTTATCAGGTGACTTCACTGCTCGGAGTTGTTGTGTGGGGTGAGATGGAGTTCTATTTCGCATGTTGGAAGCTTTTTTGCATACTCGGAGGGTTCCTCTGCGCCATTCTGCTCAACACTGGCGCCATTGGCGGCGAGTATATAGGATTCCGGTTCTGGCGAGACCCGGGTCCTATCGCCAATGGTATCGATGGGTTTGGACAGTGTTTCCTGCTTGCAGCGGTCTACTATTGCGGAACGGAAATGCTGGCACTCACGGCCGCGGAGTCTAAAAACCCGACGAGAGACCTACCAAGGGCTATCAAGCAAACGTTCTGGAGAGTCTTGATCATATTCATGTCAGTCACCCCATCAAATGATTTTTCTGGAGTCTTCGTCACTCACTGACTGTCACAGGGGCCTGGTCTTCTTCGCAGGTATCATCGTGCCGTCGAACAGCCCTGACCTCCTCACAGCTGCCACCAGATCTGGAAAGTCACCTTGGACCATCGCCTTTGCAAATGCCGGGGCGCCTCAGGTGGGCAACGTGGTTAATGTTGTAATGTACGCACCTTCCTCTTCACAGGTCACAGTCCTCCTCTAACGTCGCCACTGTTCAGGATCACCGCTCAACTGTCCTCGATGAACTCAGCCCTTTATGTGGCATCTCGAAGCTTGGTCTCTCTAGCCAAAGCAGGCCGCGCACCAAAGTTCTTCGCCAAGACCACGAAGAATGGGACGCCGGCAAACGCCCTCATCTTTTCCAATGTTCTCGGTCTCGTTTCCATGCTCAACTACAAGGCAGGCCCGGGCAAAGTTTTCAGCTACCTTACAAGTATCAGCGGCTCGGCTACTTACATCGCATGGGCCGTCATAGGCGTGACTCACGTGCGGTTTCGCAAAGGCTGGGTCGCGCAGGGGAACCGAGTCGAGGATCTGCCGTTTCGCGCCCTCTGGTATCCCTACGGCACGATTTTTGTTATCACGATTAACACTCTGCTTGTTTTTATTGCAGGCTACAGTGTTTTCATTGGACATTTTGATGCCGTCGGTTTCGTCATCAATTACATTGTCATTGCGGTCTTCGTCGTCTTATTCTGCGGATGGAAGATTCTGAAGCGGACGAAAGTCGTGCCACTCATGGAAATGGATCTGACGACCGGCAGGAGGCAGATCCCGAGGACTGTGGAAAGCAGTGATGTCGACCTGGAGAAGAGGGTAATTCCCTGGTATATCAAGGTCAAACGCTTTATATTTAGCTGAAATTCGCCGGGTTTGGTCCTCAATCAAGCTGGTGGAAATGACATCACGAGGGACGTCGCGAAAGACCCCTAGACATGGACCGTTACTCTGCCGTGATCTTGATGCTGCGTGCATTCTTCCGTGGTCACGCCGCACCCGAAGCTGTTCATCATACTCGAACTTGATTCAATTGCCTTGCGTACAATTAGATATGAGTAGCTTGCTTCAAAACCTCCGAGATTACCTAGGTAGTCAATCATGGAGTAATGCAGTTTACAAGCGGATTATGTCGCCTATCAAGCGATGCTGATGAGACATCCTATCTCGCACTGCAAAGTTGCCGGGGCCGGCCCGTGCAGTGGAGACGGACCGGGAACTGGGCCGGCGAGTCACGACGACATCCGGCGCACATGTCTGCAACCTTATTTCGGACAGCTCAGAAGCTTGAAAGTAACACACAAACCCCACACTCAATATCTGTCACAGCAATATCAGCACAACAACCACATTCGGACCGATCGAGGGAAAGGATCGTCACCTTCATTAACACTACTCTCCAGCCTTTGACTCTTCTCCAACGGTCCATCCGCAACAATCATGGCCAGCGGCGGCAAGCACGTCGTCTTCGACATTGTCGGGACATGCGTCGGGTACGAAGCCTTCTTCGACATCCTGGACGCCCGCATCGGCGATCGCCTCCGCGCGCACGGCATCAGCGCCAAGATCTTCGGCTTCTCGTGGATGGAGTGCGCGGAGCGCGAGTTCACCTTCCTCGACCTCTCGGGCCGCTACAAGCCCTTCTTCCCCATCTTCAGGCCGCTCTTCTTCCGCGTGCTGGGCCAGGTCGGCATCCCCAAGCCCAGGGAGCTCTTCAGCGAGGAGGACGCAGAGGTGTGCGCCGAGGGCTACAAGGCGCTCAAGGCGCGGCCCGGCGTCCAGGAGGCGTGGCAGAAGCTGAGGGACGCCGGGTTCACCGTCTGGGCCCTCACGACGGGCGACAAGACGAGGGTCAAGGGCTACCTGGCCGGCGCGGGCCTGCACTGCCCCGACGAGAATTTCTTCACGTGCGACGGGCTGGATGTCCGGAAGCCCGTGCCCCAGGCCTATCAATTCGTGTTGAACCAGTTCAAGGGCGCTGAGCAGACGTGGTTTGCCGCCGCCCACATGTGGGACGCGTCAGGAGCAAAGGCGAATGGGTGAGTAGCTCCCAACCTGTGACGAGCCCCTATGAAGTATTTGAGGAAGCTGACAACCTCGCCTATCAGATTCAAGGCTGCTTGGTGTTCAGTCTGGGAGATCGAGCCGGTGCCGGAGGTATTTGGTGAAGTCGACGTGGTTTCAGACAGCTTGGTTGAGATGGCAGAGAAGATCATCGAGGCGTCCAGCAAATGAGAGGTGTCGATATGCTTACCGCACTCAATGGACCAGGCTGCTGCGAGACCGAAGATGAAGGGAGTGGCCAATATCTTGACCCCGTGTAGGTGCAAGGAATGTCCACCTCGTCTTAGGGTACCCAGTTCAGATCAGGTCTTGAAATGTACCAAAATCTAATTGTCCACATTATGCGGAGATTTACATGGGAGACCACCGCCTAGGCTGGTCCGCTAACATCTTGCCTCCTGATGATTATCTGAGGGGTGCGTCTTTTGTAAATAACAACACCGTTATGTTGGCTCAGCTGCAAATGCTGAACATGCATCCCGTTCCCAGGCTTCTATGGCAGATACCTCATAATACAAGGGCTGCACACATAACACAATACCCCAGATCCTACGGATCCAAGCCAGTTTCCAACCGATGCAATGGCTTTCAAATATCACGCGTCTGGTATTCTTTCCCATGGCATATGCACTTGATGGAAACTGTCGCCTAGAACTCTTTTAGCTCGGAGTTCTTAAATCAAGGACTCAAACCTAAGTTAGAACCTAGTTGCGATGCAATACTTCGGACTGAACCACAGATCAATATTGAAAATGCTGTGATTCGCTCATAGACGGTACCACCACAAGGTCGAAAATATGTCCAGACTTCGTGCAAGTCCACAACTTCGAGCAAAAGCGTTAATACCTGGTCAGGCCATTCGACATCTAATTAATGTTGCAATTCAGGAGCGTCGATGGGAAACGTCGCCTCACCCGCACATTATTGTACCGGATGCGATGATCAAAACAAATGGAAGCCTTGATTTACTCGGCGCACCAAGGTAGCTAATCGTCATGATGTACGAGGGATTTTCACAGAAATCTCTCTCGCGGAGCAATCATCCCATGACCTATGCCCTGTGCGAGTCTGAATCACTTGCCCGGACACTCTCGCCCGGCCGTTGAACAAGCGGTCCGGCATGAGAATAATCAGCTCATCAAAACCGGCGGTGAAAAAGCCGTTGCAGCAGTAATTAGGATGCCCGCGCGGCCCTTGTGGGGCCACTGTTGTGGAACGAGAATGCCGTGGTACTTGAGACGTATTACTGATGCGTACATACGGCATTGGGCCGCGTCGCATGCGGATCCGACCGTGGCGCCCGCAAAGCACCGAACAATGGGCGGACAGGTTATTGTTGCAAGTATTAACGAAAAAAAATCTAAAGTTGAGAGACGCGGTGAAAGTGATGTGCAAAGACTTGCAGTATGAAAGAGATAACAATGAGCCACAGAAGGCAATGAAGATCGGCATCATTCCGTTGGTCAAAGAAACGGTGACTGAGAAAATCAATCCGCCACAACTTCCGTACACCCGATGAGCGGAACCGTTAGAGTCTCAATATGCGCGAAGTGAGCCGAGCCGCAAATACGTTGGCCCATCACGTAAACTGCATTTCTTGCCGATGTTTAATTTATTTCCCCACAGTATCACTAACGTTTGTGAAGCGGCCTGGTCCCTTGTTCTTGGCGCCGGGGGCTGGGCCGCAATCTATGCAGCCACTGCTATTTGCTTCTTCTTGAAGGATTGTCATGAGAAAGCTCTTGTGGAAGCCATGGCACTATCAACCCCCCATTGTTAGTCCTAGGCAGCCTCTGGCCTAGATCTTTCTACCCGAGACTTGAGTCTATACACATCACACATTGCTCCTGCTCATGGGGGCCGGTTCCGTGAAAGTAATACGAAGGGCGACAACCAATTAGGCTTGCAGAACATTCCGCAAGACGATCAAACGCCAAATATGCCCTATACATACATTCCAGAAGGTTACATTGTGGCTTGAAATTGCTGCAGGATCGGATCGACGTGGGGCGGCCTCTGCCACGTGCCAGTCTTTTGGCGAAGACACCGTGTCGTTCACATGCAGTTCGCAGCATCCTGTGCCCACCTGAGGTGGACCTGGGGATTCAGAGTGCCTGGATGGAGTAGTTGGGGCACTTTCAGTCAACCTCTGGCGATTCCAGCTTCACCGACTTCAGCGGCGTCTCTATGTCCTCCTGCTCATCTTCCTTCTTACAGTCCCCATTTGCCTCGGGCTCAGGCTCGGGCATCAAAGGTTTGGTCACCCTCATCTCAATCCGCTGCAGCTCAATTTCCAGTATAGGAGTGCCCTCTGGAATCTTTGACTCCAGCCGGTTATTCTCGACATCAAAGTACAGGGCCCAAAAATTCCCTTCTTCGACAGCAATGAACCCCTCCCATCCACCGAGTGTCAGTCTTCGGTCCTGCCTTGTGCAGTCGAACGGGGCTTTGAAGTTTGGCTCAGCCCAATCTCGTGTGCCAAACTTGACCTCGTAAGTCTGGCGATCTATATAGATCCAGTTCCTGAGAGAGGCAGTCAGCGATATCTATCTATGGCAAAGTGACAGCTCTTGGAAGGTGTGAGACACAATTCTCTGTAGTCAGGACTACTTACATGATTGGAGGGTCATCCATTATTGTGGAGACAAGACCTTCATGCTGAGTCTCTGGGAATGGGAGGAAGTATCCCGCAAAGCGATGACCGAAAGGAATGTCGTACTCTGTTCCTGTGTCGATATAGAGCTGGAAGTAATATCTGGGTCAACTGCCGGCCGACGCTGGGCACCTCAGGCGACCACAAAAGCTGGGAGAAGGGGTACAAACCTTGTCCCCTGAGAGAATCACATGTTTCCCTTCAAGCAAGGGGCTGTACCGCGAAGACTTTGTACAATGGACAACGAGGTTGTTCTTTCGGCTGCGATGCTCCTGCCTCCGCGCCCTCGCCTGGGTCTGCCTGATGGCTTCCGCTGCCCCGAAGACCGAGGCAAAGGCGACAATAAACGATACTTGCTGCGACATGGTTGCTTAGCGAGGCGGAAGCACCCCACACTAGCGGGTTTTCCTCCTGGGGGTGGAGGACGTCGCAGCTCGAGGTGCGGTCTTATGTGAAGTGCGTCCGTCTGGACTGCCGGAGCCCAGATTGACTCGAGCCACCAGAGTGACACAGCACAAGCCATCGTTCGATGTCTCCGTCCGAGGCGCCCTTGTGTGACGTGTTTAGCCCAATCGGTACGTTAAACGTGGAATGTGAAGCATAAGGGTAGATCCCCGCAAGGTGCACATCCCAGGCGCCAAATTACGTCCCGACGGGGATGAACCGGGCAGATCACTGCCTGTGTATCAGGCTTGGCACTGGGCTGCAGCACTGTAGTTGCTTTTGTTGGCTGACTCGGCAATCGGGACTACTCTAGCACTTGCGTGTAGCTTGGTGCCGACGGTGCTTCCCATCAGCCCTCGCATGAAAAACATTCGATGTGTTAGATGTGGCTGACTCGAAAGAGTAAACCGCACCTTCGGCGGCCCATCCCGTCGGCCGAAGTGTAGGATCAATTCTCGCGGCTGCCCGACGAGGTGCACGGGTGCGACCCGGGAAGGGATGCAGGTGGCGGGCTCCAGACCTCTCAAGTGCTTGAATATCTCTCCACGGCGAGGTGCAAGACTCGACCAAGATGTCATGGAAGACAGGTATAAAGACCATATGCCTCCCTCAGCATTCGAGGTTGAGATATCGACCAGCCTTCACAGCACAAGCAGCCGGATTCATTTTGAGCCTTGGATCGCCACCGCAAGATCTCCATTCCAAGATCTCCCCGTTTCCCTCCAGATCCGCCAATCGAAACCATTTCTTTCCAAAGCGTCCAAGGCAGGCCGTTTCGAGAAGCAATGTCTTCCCCGTGAGTATCGCCACGGGCGTACTTTTTCCGGTTCAAGACATCGCCTCCATCTGACATGCAGCGATTCACAGAACCAAGACCACGCCGGCCCCTCCCACAGCTCCATCGTCGAGCGCCTCCTCAGGCCCCCTCAACAACGTCCCCCGCTTTGCAGGACAAAACGATGACAGAGACCGGGACAACAAGCTCACCAGCCACCACCATCTTCCCATGCCGGGCCTGAGCGGTAACCCGAACGGGGCAGTGGGTAAGAAACCTCGTCCCAGACCTTTGACAACAAATTGGAGCTCCTGCTTCACCCGTGTCTCGAAACGCCAAAGCTTCCACTGACGTATAATCCAGGCAATTTACTTCGTGGAGCTGTGGATGCCAAGGGTGATTTGAAAGATGCCGCCCTTCAGGTTGGAATCAAACTGGACTTGGTAGGTCTTGCCGATTCCACAACAGGTTGCCTCGGGACACTGATGAACCACTCAGGAAGCAGAGGTCCACCTTACTGCCCGCGTCCGCGGTGATATCATTGTTGGGCTTTATTAATGGCTCACGCACGAATTTCTTTGACCTCCCTGGTGGCGCTCATGCCGGGATCGGGACAAGTTTGCAGGGTGTCGTTGTCGGTCTGGGAGAAATTGCAATTGCTTTCCTGTCACTCACTTTTGACTTTTGCATACATGGTACCCGGGGGTTCACGGTTGGAGCTATCACACTGAAAGTAGCCACATTCATTTAGAATAATAATATTAAATCTTTCTTCTTGGGGTCTCGCAGATTCGATGATGTGGAATATTCTTCTTGTGATGTTGAACATGCACCTGCGAGTGATGTTTTTTCATAACCGTTGCCGTGGCTGAGTGAATGAACGGTAGACGTCGTCTTCAATGTAGGTACCGAGATCTGTGTGTTACTTTTATGTAAGAGACGTGTCGTTTTCCAACGCTGACAATTACCCGAGACCAACTTAGACATCCACAGACGCCACAAACGCCAAGAAAGATCCGCGTGATGAAATCTGTCCTTAAGCTGGAACTTTGAGTAAGCCAGTCCTTTTCAAGTTCAATAGCCTAAATTATCGTGCCTCAAGTGTCTGTGCAGACTTGGGATGCTATAGCGGTAGCATCTGAGTGAGTGAGGTCGTCTATTTTTAAGGGAGCTGTGAATTTGTGAGGAAGGAATTCCAAATCAGGGGCTGGGTTTTGAATTTAGAACCGTGAGCGCGTCATCTCGAGAATGTTCGACGCCGCAGAGGATTGTGCGATGGAAAATTAGAGGAGGTCTGGGCCACACCCGCCGCCGCCGCAGGGTGGCACAGCAGCTGACGCACTGGCGAGGGCTGGAAAAAAACTTCTCTTGGATCGGGATGCTTTGACTCTTGGCCTCCTGCTTTGGCTTGCTCTGCTAGGCACCTGCATCCACTTTTGGCCTTTGGGCGTCTCGTAGTGGCTGACGCCACGAGAAAATAACTTGAAAAGCATCACTCCCAGCCTGTGCAGCGTTTTTTTCTGCTATTGAGACGTGACAGTCCTGCCAAGATTGTCATCTCAGAATTAGTTCCGGCGGTTCGGGCCACTATTGGAGACTAAAAGGTGATGGCTGTTTCGTTCTGTCAGTAGAGTTGGGGGAGATTATCCTATTGGACGGCGGCAAAAAGCGCGTCTAAGGGGCTCGCACGGGTCGATCCTTAATTGAAACGGACTAGCCTTTTCGTCACGGCACCCTGCATATTTTCGGCATAGGGTTCTGTGGCTTACACTACACTCGAGCTGGACGTGAAGGAGCCGGAAATGGAAGGACATATAATATCAAAGACGGTTATCGTGAGGCGGGCACCTTTCCTGTGCTCACCAGGTGTCACTTCACGCCATTACACTCCTTTTTTGTCGTTCTTTTCAGTCGCTCCTTAGACTCCCAAGCATCAGGATGCCTTCATTCGCAGCAACTGTGTTGTTCCTCCCCCTTCTCGGGCTTTGCAGTGCTAAATGCCTCCCTGCCAAGGTGCCGCAAGACGTCACTTCTCCCACAGCCGTCGCCTCTTCTCCAGCCGTCACTTCTGCCCCAGCCGCCAACGAGGGTTCATCAGTGCCTGTTGCAGGCCAGAACGCCACTTCTGGTTCCAAGATCCCAGATGAATTCAAGCCAGGCGTCAAGTGGCAGATCAACATTCAAAACCCAGTTGACCCTCGGGCCGGTTTGCAGCCGGCTGATGCCAAGGTCATTGACATCGATCTCTTCCACGCGAGCAAAGACCCCACTGTGATTCCCGCACTTCATGTAAGAACACGCAACTCGTAATTGCTTATTCGGGTATAAATCTTGTGTGCTAACGGAGAGCAGGCGGCCGGGGCCACTGTGTTGTGCTATTTCAATCTGGGAGCAGTTCAGGTCAGTAAAGGTGCAACTGCGGTGAAATAAAAATTCTCTGCTAACTCATCTTCGCCTGGAAGACAACGGATTGTGACTGGACAAGCTGGGAGAACGATGGGCTCATGAAGACGAGCCAAACCGTGGAAAATTACGCCCAGGAAAAATACGTCGACGTCACCGATGCGACTGTCCTCGAGCTTCACAAAGCCCGTATCGACCTCGCTCATGAAATCGGCTGCGATGGCCTGGATCCCGATAACATTGATACCTTTGTACGTGCATCAGAGTATCTTCTGCGAGATGAAGCTGACTGGTGGAATAGGAGCTGTCGGCGGATGAGTCCATCGGCAAGCAGATCACACAAGAAGACATGATCAACTTCCTCTCGACCCTCGCGGAATATGCACACTCTAAGACAACGACGCTTGGTCACTCCCTGATGATCGGACAGAAGAATGCTTGGAGTATTACGGAAAGCCTGCACACATTCATGGACTTCGCTATCTCCGAGAACTGCGTCGGATCGGTGAACGTCGGCTCCAACAGGGGAGCGCCAGACGAGTTCTGCACCGTCTTCCAAAAGTGTAAGTGATTTTCTCTCGTCTTCTGTTTCAACCACTGACTCCGATCTATGAAGACTATGCCGATAATGGCAAGCCGGCGTTTGACATCGAGTACCCTTCAAGCCTGGCGGCTGGCGGCAGCAGCGAGAAGCGACAAGATAGTGAGAGCGTAGCCGATGGATCTGAGGGCGGATGCGCCGCCGCAACCAGTGCGGCTGATATCACAGCCTACTGTACCTCCCAAGCAAGCAGCACGGGCATCAGCCGAATCCTCAAGCTCGACAACGACAACTACGGTCTGAACGGCTGCACGCAGTACTGCGATGAGGCTACATCGTTCGTCATGACAACGTATCCGTCAAACGACACCAACTCCTGTGGATAGATTATTGGTGTCTTGCTCGGGTTGAGGACGGACAGACCGCATCAAGTGCTTCAGTCCGGCCCCACCATGAATTTCGCTTCTCTGAGTACATGTATCCCGGGAAAGTCTTTTGGGAGGCAAACTGTACAACCCTTGTTGCTCAAGCGTTTTTTAACCACTGGAGTCGGATCAGACTCGGATGATCTGTATTTTCGGACTGGCTGCCTGGACAGTATATGAGTACTGTAAATATTCACCAATGGGGATCTATGAAAATACCATTGTCAACCGAGCCCGAAATACACGTTGCACACCGAAATTAAGCTTCCCAGGTATCTGTCATTAATATTGACGTTGGACTCTGACCCAGAAAAAGCCAGGTGATAAAAGGCAAGTAATGTCTGGTTTCTGAGGTACCTCTCGCACTTATCATTTGACAAGATGTACACCTCTCTCTCACGTAACCTGGCATGTGGCCGACATTTGAAATCCTCATGAATCGGTTTGATCAATCCGGAACTCATCCCTTATGGAAGACCCATACTATCGATTGGTTCTGTAGACAGTCCAACGGCCTCATTGGCATAGCAAGATCCCATGTGTAAAGTCTTATGTATTGGGATTTCTCCATTCTTCGTCGGGATCTGGAGAAATGTCACATCCGTGATATACCATGAATCGTGCCCAAGCCGACTGACGTTTGCTGTGTCCGCTGCAAACAACAGACCGAGTTCCGATCCAGCCGAAAACAGATGCTCTGGATACTGGTCTTCATCGGGGACGGTAAGGAGTGCGACTCCAGAGGTAATCACAACCCACCTATTTGGCATTAGGAACTGGTAAAAGCGGAGATGATAAGAGACTCTCCTATTAGGCCCGCCAAGAGTTACTCACTGAGGCTGTGGTGCCACATGGAGCCCACCGTGCAATCCAGCAGGCCCAATTGACACTGAGAGTCGGTCGACTTTTCCCAAAGATGCAATGGCAGTTCCGATTGTTCCTTCGACAACTGCAGCTGTGAGCGAGGACTCCTCGAGCTGCCAGCATTCGAATCTCGAATTATTGTTATGTGCTCCGATGGCAGTGACGTTCAGCTTGGACTGTGGAATTATCCCTTGAGCAACGACAGGTAATGTCGTGTAAAGAAAGTACTGTGGGTACATTGCGGCCTCTTGGTTAGAAAGCTCAGTCAACTCCGCTCGCTGGAGACTTCTATTTCAACACACAAGACAATGGGTGTGTATATCCGGGGCAAGAACAATGTGGACTGTCAAGAATCATATAGAGCTGATGCTGTGAATTATTGCCAGCATCTCTTCTCTATTGCTCCGGCTTTGCTATTAGACTTTTGAAAAACTACACAGCATGGCTTCAGTGCGTACTACGCTGATACTATATGTAATGTACTTAGGTACTGTACTTGATGTCTTAGTGAACAGCGTCTCGAGTCTTGCTTTGTTTCCAGTTTTCTGCTGCGTACTTGGGATATCCGGCAATCGAAAACCATTGAGACACGGAAAGTATGGGCGTCATATGTCTCTTTGAAGAGGAATTTTTGTAGAGTCGGTCAGACAAGATAGGGACGCATTTCATTTACAGCGCTACGTGAACTATGCAACAGGAGACATGCAAGTGGTAGAGCGTTCTGCGCACCCTGAAGCTAGTCCATCAGTTGATAGAAGAACCTCACTGCACCGCTATACCCCGAATAAAATGCAAGGCTGTGAATTACAAGACATTTATAGCAAAGCGTGTTGACTTGCAATTATGATACAATTATTATAGATAGAGGGTCACACACAAAGGCTGCACGCAGAGTTACCACGCTGTTCCACATCGCTTCCGGAAAAGGGATGTGGGCCGCTAGTGGGAACGCCTCATAATGCACAATAGCCGAGTTTGTAGTTGCGCTACATTGTCCCAGCACACCCCAAGCTGTTCTAACTTAATAGAAGATCTAAAAGGATGCATCCAATCCATTCAAATAAAAAATTTCAAGTTGAATTGGACAGCTCAATAGGGAGGTTGTTGGTTTGCGATCGCAAAATGAGACGCGAAGACGACACCACAACAGCCAAAACAGCAAAATGATCTGTGCAGGGGTCGAACCTGCAATCTCCTGATTTCGAATGTCTCATGATTAATCATGAGTCGTAGTCAGACGCCTTGCCATTGGGCCAACAGACCTTGTTGAAAGGTTGAGGATCAATGATTTCTCATGACCCATTTCAGATTCTCATCAGAGACTTAGAGTGGAAGCTCGTTCTATAGCCGGCTGGTGCTATCGAGAAGACGGGCGATTACCGGCACTGACAAGCAACAGAAGATTGATAACATGCAAATAAGGGTGACTAAGTCTTTTAAATTTCAACTAAATATAAATATCTAATATCAAAAAGGTTTACATACGTTATAACACGCAACTCCTTAGTATGACGAGTGGTATACCTCACTCTACAAACTCTCAGTGGACCCACACCCAACCTTTCAAGCTGAACGTGGAACATGGGATGGCGCATTGGGCTTTGGACAAAGCGTTGCAAAACTAGATTAGACAGCGCTGTGTCTACTTTTCTTCAGCCATATAAAATATATCTATTTTGAAGCCCTAGCAAGAACGGAGCACCACTGAACGCAAAGCCTGGATTTGTTCTTTCAATGGCCCGGTGACTTTCGTATATGCGGGTCCAACAGAAGGACTACTGTATCATTGGATGTGGAACTGGTTTTCCTGTTCGAAGACAGGAGTGGAGTCTTTCCCATCATTGCCTTGATACTTGACATTCGGGAATTCGGCCCCTGGCCGTCAGCCGGTGGACTCGGCACCAAGTCTCTAGTATAGCTGATCCGTAGGGGCATGGGACTCTTTCAAAAAGTGATTCTAGAACCTCTTTTACTCATAGCCAGGGCGTGCATTGGTACAAGTCGCCAACCATTGTTGCTTCAGCCCATGTGCGTCGCTTCTTCTAGCCTTTCTGGCTTTAGATTCTAGCTTCTCTTTCCTACCCACAACAACAACATGAATCATTACCATCACATCTTTGCGTCATCACTCGTATCCAAGGATAAATTTTCTCTTGATTGTTGCCATCGCCTCAAACCTCCTCACGACTCTCCTGGTCTGCTTCTGCCTTCGTCGTTCCACCCATCCATTTTATCAAAGCCGTAGCACACCACGCCCGCCACAGACTTTTCATCTTACCGCTGAAACCATTCCGGCTTTTCGAACATCCAAGATACCAAGCCAGAAAGATACAGATAATATAGGTCAGAATCGGCACGATAACAAAAGAAGCCATCAACGCATCTGAAGATGGCCAGGCATTATTGCCGTCCGATGTAGTATTCAGGATGGGCAATGCCCAGAACGCCTGCATGCGTTTTAGTACTTCACTTGTAATCCAGAGAGTGTTTACCTACAGCCACAAACCCTAATGGGGTGTAGATGATGGTGACAGCTGCAAACCCATAAATTGCACGATTGAGCGCCACTCCATTCATAGCTTCCCTTAGTGATGTTGCGTTGAACAGCTACGAATTTATTGTCAGCATTTTGAGGCCTGGGTATTTGACGAATGGTGAATCAGTGGCCCCGGGAGTGCGTTTTGTTTGAGGGAGGGGGGGGGGTTACAAGCACGCCATACCCCATCTTGAAGTGACTCGACTTCCTCGGTCTTTCTCTCAATGCGCCCCAGGAGCTTAGCTGTCAGTTCATTCATCACGTCATTCATCTTCTCTCGCTTCATTCTCCAGGTCTCTAACCTCTGCGCTTCGTCCCCCAGGTCATCCCGCAGAAAAGAGTTCTTTGAAAGTGACCGTTCCGCGCCGCCGTCACCATCCATAATGCTACAGAGACCTTCCCATTCGGCGATATTATCATTAATCCGCTGCCTAGCTATCCTCAACAACTGAAGTGTTGTAAAATACCGCTTGGATAAGTCCATAGAGCTCGAGCTATCAAACATGTAGCTCTCTAACAGCTCGTCGTTGAAAGTGTGGTCCATCTAACTGATTGGTAAGCATAACAACTCAGCAGAATACAAGTACTGACTGCTCTGGAAGCCCCTCAGTCTTTGATCAACTCACAGTGAACCCAACAATATCGTCGATGGCATCCAGCGTAGCGCTCCAGCCTTGATGCCAGGTCTCTACCAACCGAGCCAATGCTATAAGAAAATGAGAAAGGCCAGCTAGAGTACCGAGGCCTTCAGGACCCATGCGCAGTTTGTTTTCACATGAGCAAAAGGCATCGTGTCGCTCAGCATCCAAAGGGGCACCCTTGTCACCAAGTACGATAAGTTTGAAGATCCCGCCGTCACCCGAACACATAGTGAGCGATACCGATAAAACGCGCTCCCTGAAATACTGATCTGCTAGCTCCTTATTACGGCTGGAACGGTCGTGGTCACCGTTCTTCGAGTGCGTGAGACGCCCAATCTTCGCAACTTGTCGTTTAAGTAGCAGGCCTTCACTTTCGACTGATGTTATAGAGGTCTCCTCCAACCCCACAGGCGCGAAGTAGCTCAAGTGATATTGCAAGATTACAATTGAGTGTGGGAAAACTTCGCACAGGGACGGCTCGGCCAAAGGATGGTATAGGTCGGAGAACGTCAGTATGAAGTGCTGCAAGGCAAATCTCTCAGGCACGTGATACCACAGGCCATGACCCATTTTGCTGCCGAAAAAGCACCGCGCGAGGAGTATCAATGTGTCAAGGTCCATCGTCTTGCTACGACCATGGTTCAGACCAACGCCGAAGCTCGCAAATTTGTCCATGCAATCCGTGATCATGCTAAGCCCTGTCAGCATACTATATCACAGAAACCTCAAGGACCAGTGACTTACCAGATCTTGCCGGCAGCTTGGGGGGCCGAGCTATCCAAAGACCAGATGTTTGACTCCTGCATTCTATTTAAGTACCTCGTATATACGTATAGAAATGGATGGAGCGCCGTGGATGTCTTGAGCTGCAGTGGATATATCGACTTACCATATTCCTTGGATAATACTGAATAGCCCTGTCTTCAAGCAGTTGCGAGCCAGCAATAGACGTTGTCCAATGCTTTTGAATGCGCTCACGAAGCTTGTCAACAGAGGAATTGGTACAAGTGATTCCATCGGCCACACGAGGTATGTCCAAAGTCTCGAACGCTGAGTTTCCCCGATCATCTTTGGGCCGCAGCCGTAGACGCAAGACGGGGCCTTCGTAGTGTGCAAAGCGCCAGTTAAACTGACAAGAGTTCTTGAGCCCATCGAGGCTCCTCTCATCATCAGCACGGCTGAGTAACCTATATTGGCCGTCTACTCTCGATTTCCAGTCTGTTTCTGGTCTATTTGTGTGGATTGCACTTTCGACTGTGCTTGCAGGTAGGATCGGTGATCTTTTGCTGTCTCTAACGCGCTGCTGCTGTGAAACTCTTTCCAATGTACGGACCAAACGTCTCACCTCGTCAAGGGTATTGTCGAGGGTTGTATCAGTCTTGGAAATGACTGCGGATGTTGTCGCACCACACTGACTAGCAGTGGACAACTCTGAGTCTGCGGATTCTCGAGGTACTGGTGAAGACGAGATGTGGGTGACGACGGCAATCTGCTCAGACTGTGGCGGTCACTGGGGGGTTAGTCAATGGGAGGTCACGTGAGGTTAAATACGCCTTTAAATAGGGCGCCCAGAGCCCCTTCTGCACACAGAACCTAGCAATACGCCCACTTTGAATATAAACAATCGCATATTTGCCAGACCCAGTCTTTCCTGCCACACAGACTCTGGGGTTGTTTCAGACATCGTAGATAAGACTTTGTGGACTGGTGGAAGCAAGCCAAAGAGCGAGATGGAGGAATACGAATCCAGGGATGCGGTTGCACTTTGGGACTCCAGGATGCTAGGAACCATTTTCCAGAGAAGATGAAGCGAAGACAGAAGGTGTGCAAAAGGGTGTGTGGAACTGGTGCTACGGGAACGTTGATGCAATTCCTTCCGAGGGTAGTCCGACTTAATGAGCTAAGCCTACTACAAAATGGCTTTCTTTTATATGAGAAATCTTACATGCGTGTTCCTGCTATTTCATTGTGGCGTGCTGAATACCGTAAGCACTAGTGTCGTGGAACAAGCAAGCCTGTGAAGCAATACGCTCCGAGACCAACCAATGGAACAGACCATGACTTGCGTCGCAACCCCTGAGGCCTTGCCATCAAGAAGACCTGTGACATTTTCGTCGGCTCGGCTGAGATCGTGGAACGACTGGGAGGATGGACACAGGAGGAGATTGACATGTTGAAGAGACAGGTCACACGCGTGGAGATGATCTAGAAATACTGCTGGGGATACCTTACGACGTTTGGATACTGAAATATTCGTCACATAAAGCCAGGTGGTCGAAATTGGTCTCTCGCGCCTCACCAGGGGCGTCGAAATTGGAGCCAGATACTGGGGGAGGGTATAACACACGAGGAACGGGAGTGGCTGGTCAAACAACAAGTCAAGCAAATTCGGTCTTCCCGCTAGCCCTAGCTTGTCCTGGGTATCTTAATTGCATTCTGCAACGTTGGAGTTGACAGGGTCGATAAAGTGTCTCGCATATGGAAATCTGCATCTCGCGATTCTTCAACCTTCGTAAACCTCTTGGCCGTGGGGTCATCGCTGCGACCGCTAGTTGTGGAGCCGCATCGGCAACACGCATGAATTTTGCATGATGGAGCATGTCTTTGCTGACCTTGATCCCAGAACGCCCAGCTTGACACTAAATGAACGTTTCCCGGAGTAAGCACCTTTTCGTTCGATAGCGCGGACGGAAGGACTCGCTATTGGATGTAAACCCCTGAGGTTTTGTGGCTCTCTCCACTCCGATGGACTACCATCTCGCTGCCTACAGCTGCACCGGTGGGGATCTTGCCTTAGCCTAGGCAAAAGGAGTGTTAAATTTTGTTGATATAAACCAACATGGGACAGTCTCAATATCTTGGACAGGTAGTTGTTCTTGACGCGCTGATATAATATCCTCCGTCTCCACCAAATCCCATCATGGGACTTGTCAATGCTTGTAGGACGGGTGTAAGCCTGGTCCTGGCCGCGTCCTCTATTTTCTCTCATGCAGCAGCAGGTGCACGCACTAACATCACGCGGTCCATGAACGTCGCTCTTCCACAGGGTAAAATCCGGGGCTTTCACGATGACTCTTCCAACTCCGTGTTTCTGGGTGTTCCATTCGCCGCGACGACGGCTGGAGAAAACAGGTTTGTCGACCGCTCCTGTTTTCTCGGTCGAGTTTTGCTAACTCCTTCGAAGGTGGCGGGCGCCTCAGGATGTCCCGAAGTCAAACTCAACATTTGATGCGACATCCTACGGGCCAACATGTCCTCAGGCTATCTCTGGCACGACCTTTAGCAAGCAGGGAGAGGACTGTCTGAACCTTAACATTTGGTCTCCTCCAACCGGAGACAACCTGCCCGTAAGTATCGATCACGACACATGCGTATGGAAACCGGAAACCAGAATCTGACCAGTTCGGCCTTCAGGTATTCGTGTACATGTACGGTGGTGCTATGGTTACAGGCTCCAATAGCAACCCTCAACTGCAAGGAACCAACTTTGCTCGCAATGGAGTTGTGTATGTCAACTTCAACACTCGCGAGAGCATCTTCGCGTCCCCGCACTCCTCGGAGTTGAGAGCAGCCAATCCTGAAGAGTCTCAGAACTTCAGTGTCCTGGACGTCGAAAAGGCCCTTGATTGGGTCCGCGAGAACATCAGAGGTAGGAATCTAGAAAGTCAGGAGTGTATTTACCAAAGTGATGCGAAGCTAACATCAGCATAGCCTTTGGAGGAAATCCTGACCACGTTGTGTTCGGTGGCCATTCTTCGGGTTCCGTCCAAGTCGATCACTACCTTTGGAATCATCCTGACTCTTGGCTGAAGGGTGCGGTGCAGATGAGTGCTAATGCTGTCTCTGGTCCTGCTTATGCGCCAATCAACGAAGCTCTTGATGCTGTCGCCACCGAAGTGGGATGCCCTGCTGGTGGCGACGGTCAGATCGACTGCCTGCGCAAGGTCGACCTCTATGCTTTCCAAACCTCCAACTTCAACTCGACCTTCAACACCTGGTTCACCCCAGTCATCGATAACATCACCCGTCACTCTGACTACGCTGCCCGTTTCGCCGCCGGCAATTATGCGTCTCATGTTCCTCTCCTAACCGGTACATCCGACGGCGAGGGCACAATCTTCAGCATCGTGTACGGTGCCGAAAACACCAACTTCAGCTCCTGGATCAACACGTTCGATGCAGACAGTGCTCACATTGAGGACGCGGTTTTGATCGGCGGGTACAACGCCGCCGACTATGAGACCGAATCACTCCGTAGTGGCGCTCAGTACGGTGATGCCCGCTTCAATTGTGCCGTGGACTACCTCCAAGACCTCCGCAGTTCTGCCCAGGACACCTGGGTATATCGCTTCTTCGGCGCCTACGACAACGTTGTCGGGCCTCCCAACACGGCCCCTACCCATGGCACTGAGGTTCCCTTCTTCCATGGTGGCAACGAGTGCTTTTCCGCGCTTTCGAACGTGACTGATGCGCAACAAGCCCTGGCTGATTCTATCCACCAGTGGTTTGTCGAGTGGATCAAGAACCCCTCTGCCAGTCCCGGCTGGGACAAGGTTGCGCCTGAGTCTGGCCCACTTGTCAAGCTTGGTGTCCCTGGGGACGAGCTGTCTTTGATCAAGGCGACGACGGACGAGTTTAATGCTCGTTGCCAAGCTGTACGTCAATAACATCGTTCTGCCAAAGTTTGGAGCCTGCTGACCCGCCATCAGGTTTATAAGCCCGCTTTCCCGAAGTACCCCGTCGTTCAGTCAGTGGAGGGCTTGGTGAAGGAATTGCTGCCATGAGATCACCTCTCCTGGAGATCCTGAACTTCAATTGATTTCATTGAAGGACATATTGGGACGTGTAGAACTATCGGACTGACTAATCAACATAAATGGTGCCCGTATAGAGCAACAGATCAGGTGGATCATTTTAAGCCGTGTTATATAATGCGATTTCTCTTTGAAAGACAGGTTCTAGAAGTTTGATAGATCCTATGTAAGCCCAGAATGCAACCACCCTGTCTTAGGCACTTTGTAATCCTTTTTCCTGCCTCCGCCACAAACCAGTCAACAGTCCTCGCGGCTGGGCTGAAATTCCCTTCAAAGCTTGTTAGATCTTCATAAATCTACCAAGATGATGTTCCGCGGCTAGGGAGGGTTTTGGACCTGCGAGAGACTTTTATGGGTGCGGCCACTGAATCTAGGAAGAGGTTGGCAGAGAGCAACAATACAGAGTGCCCACCACATAGTCTACGCAGAGCGTTGAGGTAGGATATGTCTGTGTATGGAGGACAGGCACCATTCTGTCCTCAGGACTAAGGTGCCACTGGATTAAATCTAGCACGTCATGTGGTACGCTTCGATTGGTTCTTGGTCCCACGGAGAAGGAGAGAAATAAGTTGATGGCACTGTATATTTCATATAATTTGTTACGTAATTCGAATTAAGTGCGAAGCGTATTCTTGACACGAGAAGACACGTCAGTGAGCCAGCGTGTTTTGTAGCTACCACGCTCTCCAGCTCATATCTTGCGGTATAGATGAGACCATGCGCAATATCCATATCTAGACTCGTTTATTAAAAATTACATCTCCCAGATTGGGGCATGTACTCGCACGTATATCGCCACGGACACTCCGAGCTCACAGAAGACCTATCCAGAACGGCCTCATTCTCCCAGCCGCCGCAATACTGGACGAGCTCTCTGCCGCTGTGCCTGTGCCTGAGGCAGACCCGCTCCTGGTTGATGTGCCGGACGAGGTGATCCCACTTGCGGTAGAGTTAAGGCCCCCGAGCCCGGTGCTGGTCGCCGACGCGGTCGAGTTGGCCGACGCCGCGCCGGATGAGCCCGACGAGGAGCTCGATGTCTCACTGGTGCAGTTGGCCGTGAAGAAGACGTAGTTGGCGGCGCATCCGATCCCGCCGCAGCCGGACTCGCAGGGGTAGTCGACGAACACGGTGGGGATGGCCGACGGGCAGTCGCAGGATTTGGTCAGGGGCACCAGCTCAACGCAATCCGGGGTCGCGCACGAGCGGCAGACATTGCTCGTGAGGGTGACCGTGGGGCAGCCTTCCTGGGACGTTGACGAAGACAGGGAGGCCGACGACGTGAGTGTGGCCGTGAGCCCGGACTCGGAGACGGTGGTCGTCGGCTCTCGGGACGAGGTTGACGACGCAGTCTGGCCGTGAGCCGGGATGCTGCTTTGAGTGTCAGTGATCTGTAGCTGGTCACGCGTTTTTGACGACATCTGACGGTCAAACTTACGCGACAATCGACGCCACCAAAATATGGCTCAGGAGCTTCATGGTGAACGGTTTCCGGCTTCGCACTTGCTCTGGCTGTCGGAGGCTGAAAACGTGGCCGCCCGAGCTGGGTCGGCTGAAGTGCTAATGGTGGCAACGTGAAGCTTGGGTTTGTGAAGGATGCAAGATTGGGATGCCCGCAGCTAGGCCCGCAGACGCATGGACTTTCCCAAATGTGATTCCTTTGATGAGAGGTTACATCATGACGTAGAAGGCGCCGTTGGAGACCACTAGGTTGCTCGCATTCGTGGTGGTCGGCTGCGACGGCGCATCCCGGAATGCATGTTGTTGTCTTGGCAGCGCTCAGTGCCCCTGTGTGTGGAAAACGAACCCCCCCCCCCCTGTCAATTTGGCTCTTGGTCATAGCAAGGGCTACGGGTGCCTGGCTGCATGAACCGGGGCACTTTAGCGGCTCGACTCAACGCCGCCGGGGGGCGCAGGAGTGATCAGAGCCTGCACGTAACCTGCGAACGGGGTATACTGAAAATTGTGGTCGAGACTACTTCAAATATTTGCAGACAAGTTGAGAACACTTCGAAGTAGCTACAAATCCATTCTGGAAATCTTACATCACCTGATTGCTAAGCTGAGTTCATGGTGTTTTGATTTGTGAGCGCAGCAGGCGCATGTGTAAAGAAGCCAGCCTTCATATCGTACGGTCAATTACCCTAGAGCCTTTACGGAATTCCATAAATACTCATCAGAGCTTTGAAATCCTTATTCCCAAGAAGCTCCGAGGCTGTGACGCGATCCTCAGGCCTTTGGCGAAAGACCTGCTGAATTACCGATAGCACAAGTGCCTTCTCGCTCTCGGTTATATCAGGCCGATGCTTGTCCAGAAAAGCACTAAACATACTCTTTGGTTGTGATCCTTGGCCATACCATGATTCCTTGGCGTCTGCTTTATCATGAGCATCGTAAAGACCCTTCCACTCCTGTGGGAGCAACCCTACCACGTCAACGATTGAACCGAGCACGCCTGCAAAACCCGGCCCAAGAGCAAACGGTGGGTTTCCCGCGTAGAGGTACAGAAACACGACCATATAACTCCACATATCGCTGGCAAAGCTGGGCTCCATATCGTGGAAGAGCTCAGGGGCGCAATATCTTGGCTGTGACTGGAGCTTATCAGGCACCGAGGTGCCAGCCTCGACGAGGATGCCGAAATCGCAGAGATGGGCGTCTGATCCGAGTATTCCAGGTGGAAAATTGGCTGGTACGACGAGTTCCCCAATCACAAGTGCCTTGCCAGTCTCTGGGTCTTCCTCCCAAAGCGCTTTTGCCTTACGCGGCCGGCTGAGAAGCTTGTACTTCTCTGGCACAGACATTTTTCCAAGGTCTACCTTGAGACCACACACAACGTTGCCAAGTACGATATCTGGGAAGAGACTTAGCAAATCAGACGAAAAGAAGACTGATTTAGTTACTTACCTCTGTGCACCAGCCCGACGCTGTGAATACTGTGAACCGCTTGTAAAAGATGCTTCGCTGCAAACATGCGATCGCTAAGTGGCCTCTGGTTCGTACGCAGGAGGGTCATAAGACTCGGACCGCGCAACTGGAGAACCAGGACGTGATGTCTGCGTTCGTTTTGGTCACGGTCCACCCTTGTAAGTAAAAAGTGATCCTGGAATAACACAAGCCGAGAGTGATCCTGTGCCTTCTGTTTGATCTTCTCGTGTATCTTCCACTCCTTAGCAGCATTCTCAGTCGAACTGAGGATTTTGAGAGCCACATCTTTCCCATCTTGTCGGTCATGCGCTAGCCACACGGTAGAGAAACCACCACGACCAAGTTTGTGAATAACTTGATATCGGCCTTTGTGGAAGAGATCCCCGATGCATACGGGGTAGTATACGCCGAAGAGATACTGCAACGTATCCTCCGACTCATCCTCAATCTCGCCCTCGTCGTCGGTGCATACGAAATCCCCTAGATCAACTGGGGCGTCGACTGGTACAGAGTCGTGCGTCGGGGTCAGACACGGCTTGGCTGACATTTTGCCGGGCTGTTTCCCTTGTGCCTTCCGAGCTGGCCTATGCGCGAGTTGTTGGTCGGCTTTGATCGAAGGCTTTCCCTGTGCCTTTTGAGCTGGCCTGTGTGTGGCTTTTGGGTCGGTTTTGATTGGCCTATTCGTGTTAACTTTTTTGGTCCCCTCTGATGAGACGCCGATGCGGTGGAGGGTTTTGAGGCGCTTGTCCTCGACCTCCTGCAGAAACCCGCAGGCTTCCAGGCCGTGCTCTACCTACGTACCTGGTATGTTCTTTCATGGAATCCACTGCAGGCATCCGCGAAACGGTCTGCTCTCCAGGCCTTTGAGATTGGAATAGGAATGAGTGGTTTCAATTTCTGTGTAGTAAAAAGAGATGAGTTGTTGCACTTTCCTCTGGGAAACACCGCCTCAAGTAGTTTCAATTGACTCATGAGGACGTGGTTGGTTGGGTCTTATGTAATATGGAGGCCCCATAATCAGGCTGATGCGCTTCTAATCTAGGGGTTGGCGCCGAGGAGCAGTAGGAGGACGAAGAACCTGCCGACAAGGATATGGTTAAAAGTCAAGTCATAGCCACCCGACGTGTCCCATAGGGTAATGGATGGACCTGCCATGGATGTGAACTGTACGCTTGGTAAATGCAACGTGACTGTCTGCTATGGATCATTTGACCGAGAACCTTATGGGTAGGATCGACTCTCTATTGCGCATAGTGAACCAATGGATCGTCGTGTGCTTCAAAGCTACGACGTGAAAGCTGGCATGGGCTGATTCAAGTGACGTCTTATGGGGGAGATAAATCTAAAAAGTGCCTCGGACGAGACGTGATTCTTCTTCAGGAATGGAACCTGCGTTCTACCGTCCATGCGACGTACACTAGACGCTGTGTCACTATCTAGCATGATCTTTACCATGAAGCGCACTGTCTTCTCATCGAAAATCACTATGGCCTTGATATCTGTCTTCCTCATGAGCGTGTCACTAATGGCTCGAACCTTCTACTTTTCCCAACAATGGTCTCTCGAATAATATTCCGAGCTACACCAGAGGACTTTCCTGCAAGCAGACTTGCGCGCTCCCCCAAAGGCTGTCTGCAAATACGATGTGGTAATCTGCATAAGAAATACAGCCCCCTCCCATGCCCACGGCTGTACAACGATGACCTAATGACTATATCCCCATTCAGTCCGCCTCATTGACCTCGCTCTCCTCACCGGCCGCCACCTGCGTCGGGCCATTGGATCCCGACGGAGCAGCAAGATCCCCATCGTCCGTGATGCTAAAGTCGACGCCAACCCTGTAGCTCCAGCACTCGCAGTTCCGATACCTCCCCGAGCCCCCGTTCAGCCTATGAATGAAGCCCTGGTGGCTGACGACGACGATGTGGCTGTACGTCCGCGACAGCTCCATCAGGCGCCTGCGCACGCGGCGCGCCCGGCGGTGGCCCCTCCGCTCGCTGCTGTTGTCGTAGACGCCGGAGCGGCTGCACTCGGAGAAGTCTAAGAAGGGGTACCGCCGCTCGAGCTGCGAGCGAGTGCGGCAGTGGTTGAAGGGCCTGTCGCCGCACTCGCGCAGCGAGGGCCAGACCTGGACGGGGACGGAGGCGTTGGGACCGCCGGCGCCGCGGATCAGGGGCCCGAAGGCTATGGTGGCTGTCTCGAGGGTGCGGGTCAGGGGAGAGACGACTATGAGGTCGGGCGGCTGGGAGAGCTGGACGGCGGCGGCCTGGCGCCGTCCCCGTTCCGTCAGGATTGGGTCCCTGCATGGGAATCCTGACACCATGTTGTTCCAGGCATGGCCGTGACGGAGCAGTGTGATGGTTCGTGGTTGGTCTGTGGCATCAGCCGTCTGAGATGCCATGCTGCAATGCGCTGCAGCCGCGTCGTAACGTTCTTCTGGCTTCTTGCTTCAACTTCAGCTGAGAGGTCTGCTAGAAATTTAGCACTTCCGTCTCAGATGTAGGTGGCACGTGAGGTCATACCCGATTCGGAGCTGTCTTCGTGATGAAACAAGGGTTGAAAGGTGGCCTCGGTTGCGCAAGGACCTTTGGGCCGTGATGTAGCAAGGCACGTGGTAAGGTGCTACGGTGTCAATCTGAACGAAGTTGCGCTGAAGATCCCATGCAAACAGAGACGCTATGAAGGTAAGGACAGGTCGAACAACTTTGACGAGATGGCGATCAAATCTGAATCAAACGAAGGGAAAAGCAAGTCGACATGCTGAGTGATGCAGTTGGGGAAATGCCCACAACCAGCCAGCAGAAAGGGGTTAGCGCACAGTGCCTGCCCCTGGACTGCAGGCCGTGAGGCACCCACAGACCGAGAAGCTTGGTTCAAGGTGGACATTCTGTCAATTGGTGCAAGCACATGCGGTGCCTGGTACGATAGTTGAACCGTAGGCCCAAGAGATCTCGAAATATCCTTCACGGATCGAGTACCTGATGTCCTGATATCGCTGATATCATCCAGGCACCACGGGACTTGCTGCTGGCTGGATTCTCATTATCGTCAGTGGTCATCTGAGCCGCGGCCACCCCTATAAGCCCCTGCATGACCCCTGCACTCCCCCAGCCTCTCGCCCCTTGCCTGCCGGGATCCACCGCCGCAACGTCACAACATCACGCCTTATCAGCTTCAAAAGTCAATCTAGCTGCACGCGCCTTTATTTCTGATCTCTCAGAAGCAACACTCACATCAACTGCTTCTTGAGGTACCACGGCGTCTCGACCACGATGGCTGTGTCCCGACTCTTCGGTCTGGCCTCGCTTGCCACCACCTCCCTCCATGCCGTCTCTGCGTCCTCCGCCCAGCTACAGCAGCCGTTGTTTGACGATGCCCATCAAGCGGCTCTGACCCAGGCAAAGAAGCCTCTGGTAGACAGCGAGGCCCTGCAGGACAGCATCTCCATCGACAGGCTTCTCAAGGGCGCCCAGGACTTGTATGATATAGCGAATCTCAGCTCGCATGAGTATAATCGCCCAACACGAGTAATCGGTAGTGAAGGTAAGACCACACCCGTCTGAATCCCCTCAGAAGAGACACTGTCAGCGTCTGCAACGGCATTCCAACGGCTGACAATTTTGTAGGCCATCTGGGAACGTTGGACTACATCCGAAAATCCATCTCGGAACTGGGAGACTACTACGAAATCTTGGAGCAGCCCTTCCCTGCGTACGTCGGTTGGGTTCAAGAGTTCCGTCTCGTGATCGGCAACGATTTCTATGAAGCTGCTCAGCCCATGAGCTTAACCCCACCAACGAAGGACAGGGAGCCCGTCCGAGGTGATCTGGTCCTGGTCGAGAATTCTGGATGCTCGTCGGAGGACTACCCGTCCAGTGTCAAGGGGAACATCGCCTTCATTAAGCGGGGGACCTGTGCCTTTGGTGACAAATCCGCCCAGGCAGGCAAAGCAGGAGCCATCGCTGCTGTGATATACAACAACGAGAAGGGCGAACTTTCCGGGACTCTCGGTACCCCTGATGAAAATCACATTGCCACTTTCGGTCTTCCTCGCGCGGATGCCGAGCCCCTTCTCAAGAAGCTGGAGGACAATGAGACGGTTGACGCGATTGCCTATATCAGCTCATGGGTTAATAGTGCTATCACGAAGAACATCGTGATTCAGACCGTCGAGGGGGACCCAAACAACTGCGTCGCTCTCGGCGCCCATTCTGACAGCGTTGAGGCAGGCCCGGGTATAAACGATGATGGATCCGGGACGCTGTCTCTCCTAGAAGTGGCGAGGCAGCTCACCAAATTCCGCGTCAACAATTGCGTGCGCTTCGCCTGGTGGTCGGCCGAGGAGGAGGGCCTGGTCGGGTCCAGCTACTACGCTTCCAACCTGTCCTCTGAGGAAAACCTCAAGGTCCGCCTGTTTATGGACTACGACATGCTTGCGAGCCCCAACTTTGCCTACCAAGTCTACAATGCCACCAACGACGCGCATCCCACAGGGTCAGAAGAGCTCCGAGATCTCTACGTCGACTGGTACGAGGCCCACGATCTCAACTACACCTTCATCCCATTCGACGGCCGCAGCGACTACGATGGCTTCATCCGGGCCGGCATTCCTGCCGGCGGGATCGCCACAGGTGCCGAGGTTATCAAGACGGAGGAGGAGCGTGAGCTTTTTGGCGGCAATGCGGGTGAGGCGTTCGACGAGTGCTACCACCTGCTCTGCGACGACACGGGCAACGTCAACGTAACCGCCTGGGAGCTCAACACTAAGCTGGTCGCACACAGCGTGGCTACCTATGCGGCCTCGTTTGAGGGCTTCCCGAAGCGAGACTCGGATGCCCTGCGGGCGAACAGTGTCGAGACGAACAAGTACGCGCAGACTGTCAAGTACCGCGGTGACTATCTCTTCATTTAAACAACAGTGTTAAGGCTGTGTTGTATTTGCTAGTTGAGTTTCTGTATTGTACACTTTGCTTATTGTACCATTGGGTCGGTTTGATGGATGTAGCATTGGCAGGTAGACTAGACGGTATACACATTTGATTTGAGCTCTTGAATTGGTGTGATGAGGAACATAATCTGATGGTTGGCGAGTGCACCTTATCATTGTTTATGTATCATGCTCGAGTCCATTTGGATCCTTGTACCTCCCACCTAGCGTGTTTGCTTCATAAGACGAAAATTTTCTAAAGTCTGCTTGTATGTAGGGAGCGAAAGCTTTGTGCTACGCCTAATACAGATGGGATGAAGTCTCAAACATTTCCCCGGATTTACATGCCTCGGTGCCCCCATCGGCTTGTAATTCCGACCCCGATCCCCATGCCGACCGACGACGCTGGGCGGCTCCTCCGCCTCGGGATGTTCGTCCATGCCGTCCCCCACTTGCCGGGGCCAGGAGCAGCACATGTGCGCGAGGAAGATTCCGAGGCTGTGTCTCTATCCAGCAAATCCGGACTACAACTCTCTTCTCAACGCATTACCGTTGCCCCCAATAATCCCGAAAGAGCTTGGGTACCAGTCAAGATTGTCACCTTGCCTGCGCAGTCCAGAAACAACGCTTGTTTCTCCCATCTATAGACCAACGGCCTACGGAGCTCACTCCAAAACCCAAAGTGCCAGTCTTCACAATGTCAGACCCGAGCCAGCCCCAGTACGACACCAAGGACGAGGTGATGTGGTTCATCGCAGTGCAAAAGGAGCCCTCGTGGGAGCAGGACCGCTTCCTACACGAGTACCAAAAGGTGCACGTAGACCTGGCCCGCGAGGGCCACAAGCACACCAAGCTGCCCCTGAACTACGTGCAGGTGGGCGCCCGGGAGCTTCCGGACGAGGCCAACCCGTCCGACGCGTGGGACTTCGTGACGTGCCTGTACTGGCCGAGCGCGTTTGTCGTCTGGAAGGGGTTCCAGAGCCCGGCGTACCAGGAGACTGCTGGCAAGCACGTCTTCTGCCGGCTAGATCAGAAGGGCCTGCTGGCGAGGAAGGCGGGCGAGGTGGGCGCCGTGACGGAGAGGTTTGTTGGAGAAGGGGAGTTTGCTGTGCATGTGTTTCACCGGCGGGCTCAGGCAGGCAATGAGCTTGGTCAGGATTGGGTGGACGGGCGGCTTGAGCTGGCCGGAGGGCTCGCTAGGGAAGGGGGACTGCTGCAGCAGTACAGTATCTGGAAGGACGTAACTCCCAAGGACACAGATTCTTTCTTCAAGGGGACTCAGTTCTCGGGAGGGCTGTGGCACGAGTTTACGGCTGTTGAACGGTTGGTGTTCAGAAACGGTGAAGAGGCGGCTCTGTTCTGGAAGGATAATAGGGCGTCGATCGCTGGAAGTTCTGGTTCAACATATGTCGTGGGAGGGACGGCGTCTGTTGCCATCTAGCCAAAGGAACGAAAATGAAGCGAATCTTGTCTCCAATGCACAGGACCTGCAATGTCAGTGTGTGTCAAACAACCACTTTTGACATGAAATGCTAAGGACAAGACGGTAGTGAGTTCACTTTGACGTGACTGCAGTCTCAACCCAGGCGCACCTTTTGATGCAAAGCCTGCATCTTCCCATACAACCAAGACCACGCAAACACTCGCATCTCCCTTCTCAGGACGCGACATGTCTTGACAGTTGACTTCACATATCTCACCAATGTGATATTCGCTGAAATCCGCAAAGATACTGCTTATGCGAGCATAGCATCGCTCTGCTCAGCAAGCAGGATAGTGTGAAAGACTGCAGTCGCTTATCATACTGTCTCAGTTATTCCACCTGTCAATTGTGCATTCAACATCATTTGCCTGCCCACCCTGCCACCGTGGCCCTGTCTACAATTGAGTAACCCCTGCGTACTAGCAAGCGACATTCTTAAGGCTATCAGGCGTTATGACGGACTATAGAAATGCGATTTGCCACGAATCACGTTCGTGTCGCATTGAGACCAACAGTCATGTGGACGCTGTCAACCAAGTCCACATTGCGCGGAACGATTGCCGTGATTGGGCGATGGTGGTTCTAGTCTGGTATCCCTCCCGATTGGGGGGAATTCCCGTCCGTCGGCCGAGGCTCCAAGCGCAGATAACCTCGACACCCTACAACCTGGGGCTATATGTTAGTCTTGCTATTGGAGGATTAAGATCTTCCCCTCGTATGGTGGAGACAAGACCAAATGGAGGATGTTGACTGCCATCTTCCGCAGACTACACAGGCCACCCGTGACGCGTTCCTTGGACCGGTACGCCTTCACGATGGAGTCGAGCTCGTGTATATAAGGCTGCCAAGATGCCAAGACAAACATCATCTCTAGAACATCTGCCTTGGCATCAGACACTGCCGTGATTCGTCTCTAGCCGCCGTCAAGATCGACAATGAAGCCCTCCAGCTGCTACTCCCTGCTCGTGGCAGCCTTTGCCGCCTGCGTGGCGGCCTCACCCGTCGCCGAGCCGGGTCCTGCCATCACCCCTGCCCCCAGCGCCGAGAAGATCAAGAGGGCCACCAGCTGTACCTTCTCCGGCTCGTCTGGCGCCTCGCTCGCCAGTGTTAGCCAGAAGTCATGCGCCACTCTCGTCCTGTCCTCGCTCGTCGTCCCATCTGGTACCACTCTAGACCTCTCCGACCTCGCGGATGATACCACCGTAAGTGCAGTCTCCGTTCTACATCCTTCAATCGCATGCAGACATCTAAACCGGACATAAACAGGTCATTTTCGAGGGCACCACAACCTGGGGCTACAAAGAGTGGGCCGGGCCCCTCCTGCAGATCGAGGGCAAATCCATCACCATTCAAGGCGCATCCGGTGCAGTCCTCGATGGCGGCGGGTCCAAGTACTGGGATGGCGAGGGCGGCTCCGGCGGCGTGACCAAGCCCAAGTTCTTCTACGCGCACGACCTCACCTCCTCGACCATCACCAACCTGCACATCCAGAACACGCCCATCCAGGCCGTCAGTATCAACGGCGCGGACGGGCTCACCATCACCGGCATGACCATCGACAACTCGGCCGGGGACAGCAAGGGAAAGAACACCGACTGCTTCGACATTGGGAGCTCGTCGAATGTTGTTATCACCGGTGCGAACTGTTACAATCAGGATGATTGTGTTGCTGTCAACTCTGGAACCGTGAGTATAGCACCTGATCTTGACTTCTCTTGGGCTATGGACTGATGGCATGGCCAGGATATCACTTTTGAAAACTCGGTCTGCTCCGGCGGCCATGGTCTATCAATTGGCTCGGTGGGAGGCCGTTCCGACAATACGGTTGACACGGTGACCTTCTACAACAACGAGGTCAAGAACTCAGTAAATGGTAAGTGTATCAATAAACTTTGACACTCATAAGTTTCGGTCTAACACCCATTCAGGAATCCGAGTCAAGGCCACCGAAGGCGACACTGGCACCATCAAGGGGGTCACTTACCAGAAGATCACCTTGTCAAGCATCTCGAAGTAAGTCGTCCCATCCCAGACCCATAGCACCGTGGACGAGCGATTCTGTTGCTAACGCACGCTCTCCCTCCAGGTATGGCATCCTGATCGAGCAGAACTACGACGGCGGAGATCTCGATGGCGGTACTGCCACCTCGGGAATTCCCATCACGGGCCTGACCCTCGACACCGTCTCCGGGTCGGGCGCAGTCTCCAGCAGCGGGTATGACGTCGTGGTCGTCTGTGGGACAGGTGCGTGCACCGGGTGGACCTGGAAGAGCGTCACGGTGACGGGAGGCAAGAAGTACGCAAGTTGCTCCAACGTTCCGTCTGGCGTGGCCTGTTCGTAGACGGGTGGACTGGGTGATGCCGTCCAGCGGTGGGGAGGCGAGGGCAGCGATGGTGCATTTTGCAGCATCGGGAGATTTTATCCCTTATCTGAGTTGCTGTGTCGAAGCTGTGTCGGGACGCACGTGGGTACTTGGGTCTCTTCTAGTTCATCAAACCAGACTCGTGCCAAGCATGCTCGTGTAAATCAAGTTTCAGTGAGCATCTATTTGTAGTATCTTTCTTATGATAAACTCCTTTGGGATAAACTCCTAGGATAACTTTATCATCTGGGGCAAGTCACGCAACAGAAAATGCTGTCGACCTACACAGTTCGTACTCGGTCCCATAGATAATTACTTCACATAGAATGGGTTAATTAGTGAGCGAACGACGTTGAAATTTGATCTATTGTACAGATACCCCTTTAACGCGTTGGTAACTAATCAGTGCCCGTCAAGAAATTTGTGTGTTCGAATGAGTGCCCCGTCCCGCTCATACCTAGGTAGGCAAGGTCATCGAGGATACACCATTTGGTATAGACCAAGCCATCGGCAGGCCCAGTCCTCAGTGGCCTTCATTTGCTGGAGGCTGAGGCTCAACGAAGGTTGGCATGGGGTACGGGACAGTCCGGGTGCTCGTGTGATCATCATCGTCTTCCGGAGGCGGAGGGACAGTGAAGGTTGGCATAGGGTACGGGACAGTCCGGGTGCTCGTGGGGTCATCATCATCTTCCGGGGGCTGAGGTTCAATGATGGTTGGAATAGGGTATGGGATTGGCAGGGTCTTGGTACGCCCGTCGCTCCTGGTGATGGTTGTCATCGTCTCGGTATTAGCATCTGTCCTGTCGACTGGAGTGGTCGTGGTGGTGTTCAGCTCTGGTTCATCAGTGACAAGGGACGATGCCGCTGAGATTGATGGTTAACACAGGCAGAGAACATTTGAAACAATCAAGCTATGAACTCACAAGTAATTATTGGCGGGAAGACGTGGGTCGTAACCGCGGGTGGGTCAACGAGGCCAGGCTGCGCGTGCTGTGGCAGGCACAATACACCGCGGCCCATCATGAGGCCGGCAATTATGAGTGCGTGGAAGCTCGAAGCCATGTTTTTGACTGATTGGAAATGTCAACTGGTCAATCATGCAAGGCATCAGTGAAGTATTCCCGATGAAGGAAGAGCTGCTTCCTTTAAGTTATCCGGCAACCGAGCCCGGTTGGAGCTATCGAGACCTTGAGCTCAACATTGCCGAGGATATCAATAGGAAGTAGCATCTTTACATAGTGTGCAATTACAACGCACGGGCAAGGAATAGGTATTTCTTTCAACATGCAGGTGATGAGAACTCGGCCCGTCAAGCAGCGCAGCTTATAGCCGCCTGACGCCGTGATCGAGCACCGTTACAGTCAAATACCGAAGATCCTGGTGGCTACCTAGGTATCTTGCAGGATCGTACTCTTCGGTACAACGGTGCAGAGGGGTTCGATCTTGCCCGACCTCAATTCCTCTGCAACCCTGGATGACACTTCCTCGAACCTGGCCACAGTATCTGCCTCAGCATCATAAGCGTACAACCATCTATTACGCATCTTTACCGACTCCGGGTCGATCTCTACCCCCTCTTCTAACCCTTTAAGAGCATTGTGCCATCGATCACGAAGATCCTCCCCCGCAGTCTGACTCTGTCTGGTCCGTGAGAACCTGATTTTCTCGTAGGACCTCGTCTGTTGCCGATGGTGTCAGTGCGAGGTTGAACTTGATGACAGCTCACTGGCAGGAATATTGAGCTATTGGGCGGAACTTACGGCTAGTGGAATCTGATCGCGTCCCGCCAACTTTAGACACACTGCCAGGACCGCAGCGCTCTCAGTTGCTTGACTCGCACCTTGGGCACTAGTGGGAAGGTGTGGATGGCAGCTGTCACCGAGGAGGGCAATATTGTGTTGCTTGGAAATCCAGGTTGGCAATGGATCTCGATAGCAGATCTTCCAGTCCAAGAGCGCCGGCGTTTTCTCGACTGCGGCGGCGATCCTGGGATCCAAGCCCTGAATGTGCTTTCGCACGTCGGCCATGTCTCCTTCCTGGAACCAAGACTCCTTGATCTCCATGTCTGCCTCATGAGAGAGCTTGCGCGTTATTATCCAATTGAATTCCTCGCCATCACGTAGGGTGTTCTGGACGAGGTGCGTATCTAGTCCGATCCTTTGGAAGTCAGATTCGTTAACAAGCGAGGGTACCTAGGTAGAAAAAGGTGAATGCGAAAGGTGAAAAGGATCACACACCAGATATTCACGCAATCGTGATCGATGAAGTCTTGACACAATTTGTCGCCCTTCAGGTACTTCCCAGGGAAATACGCCCTCCAGCACGAGTATCCGCTGCTCTTTGGGGCGTCTGTAAATCCCAGGACTAGCTCTCGTGCACGGCTCTTGATCCCATCCGCGCCCACGACAACATCAGCCCTGACCACTGTCCCATCCTTGAATACGACGCTTGGTCTGGCATCCTCATCGTCGCCCTCACCAAATCCGACAACCTCGTATCCCATGTTAAGCTCTATGCCGGCATCGCGCACACCACGCAAGAAAGCTTCGTGGTAATCCCCGCGGTGGCCTATGTGCCCAGCCATGTCCATCAACGGCTGCCGGGCCAGAATCTTCCCGTCGTGCCACCTGCGAATCTGCATATCCGGTGATTGATTCCCAATGGACGTGAGCGAGTGATACAAGGTATCTCCGCCCCAGCGTCGTAGCAATTTGAGTGCGTTCTCGCCGAGGCCCAGGGAGTCGCCTAGCCGGCGGAAGTTTGCGAGCTTTTCATACACAACTACATCGTGCCCGTGATGCTTCATGGCGAGCGCCGCGGCACATCCGCCCAGACCGGCCCCAATGACGATCACTGCACTGTGTGAGCACGTCCTTGGACATGTTTGACCGAGATCACTCACCCTTGATGCCGGTGCGCCCTTCGTCAGTGACAGCCATCTCGATTAGCGAACTTTGGGGGATGCTTGAGACAAGGCAAGATCAATTAGAAGATGTAACAAGAGATCCCTCGCACGGTGAACTATAGATTGTGATAGATCGATGGCCACACCCGTTGTTGATGACTGCCCTCCGCTCTGGTACCCCGCGAACCAAAGCTCTGGGTCGGATGTGGTACAATCATTCGTGAGGGGGAATCAAAAACACCCGGATGATCACCCGTGGCCCGGTAATGCTGTCTGGTACCCGAGTGCGGGACCGAGATAATCCACATCATCCCCATGCCTAGGTAGCTACCACGTCCTGAGACCTCAGGCTACGCCAATGTCTTACAATTACCGTGATTCTGTCAAATCGCTTGCTTGGATCTGCACTCTTTTCATACACTGAATACTCGAAGTATTTGGCATTTGTGGTGGCAAAGTAGACGACTAATTGATTTTTTACTATTTGACCACGTCCTAAATACGGGCTCTGTCCCCAAGATGCATTCTCGGGTAGATGAATTGAACTTTTGGAATCATAACTAGATTCTCCCACGACGAGGACTTCCGGCACGAGCCCTTGCTTGAAGTACTTACCTTTTAGTTCAAGCATTGTGAAGCAGAAAGAGCTCAGCAGCCAGCCCATCTCGGCTTCTTAGTCGCAGTTCTCCTTGCCCCCGGAGCTCAGGTCATCTGGAATGAGGACGCTAAAAAGATTGTTAACAAGTGTAGAGGCATGACTGGACTCAAACTATTACCTGTCGATCAAGTGTCCGACCCCGTTCGACAAGAGGATGTCGGCTATGATCACCGTCGCATCGTTGACAGTGATTGCGCCATCCTTGTTGGTGACAGTAAGGTGCTCACCGAGAGCGCTCTCAACGACCGTGTCACCAGCGGGAATACCGGGAGAGTAGATCACCGCATCCTGAACAATATGCTTCAGAAGCACTTGCTGGAGCTGCTCTGTGGTCAGACCGGCTACGGTGTCGGCTATGGCTTCAAAGGCTTCGTTCGAAGGGATAAAAACGGTGATATCCGGCGTAGAATCGATGGTTTCGACCAAGCCCGCGCTCGTGAGAGCACCCACAATGCCGGTGAGCCCTGCAGCAGTAGCGGTGGTGGAGGCGTTGGTTGGGATGGTGAGAACCGAATCAATTTTGTGGATTGTTGCTCCTCCAACGACAATATCCTACCTTTAATGTTAACTTCCACGGGGAAAGACATGCGATTTATGAGTATTAACAATGGACTTACAGCTTGGGTCACGGTTGACGTCGCGAGGTTTCCAGAGCGGAGGATGACACTCGATCCATTAAGTTGGGCACCCAGGTTCTGAGCAGGGGTGACAAGTGTTGCTGCGGCACCACCGATCACGTTCTCAGGGGTGAGAAGAGTTGGCACGAACTGAGCCGTAGCCGTGATGGCAGAACTGGGGATGGTCTGCGGCACCACATGGTATGACAGCACCGAGGCAATACCGTCCACGTCGCTGTTCCCGATAGCCTGTCCGGCAGCACTGGCAGGATCGACAGCATCAAAGGCAGCGTTGACTGGAGCAAAGATCGTGATGCCTTCGGCGGCGTCGAGCTGGTCCGCGAGACCCGGAACCGCGGAGATGGCGCCCAGGAGGGTGCTCAGGTCGGGGTCCGCCTGTAGGGCTGCGACCAAGTCTTGGGCACTGGCTTGGGCGGCAAGCGCCAGAACGGTGGCTGCAGAGAGATATCTCATTTTGTCGTTGAAGTGTAATTACAAAATGTGATGGAGAATCAACTGGCAGTGTCGGAAGAGTGACTTTTGCTGCTCATATGGTGCTTCTCAATTCATCTTTACAGGAACTTGACGGCATAAATACACATCCTGATATCGAGCTCATCTTGATCAAATCCTTCACCATTTACTCTTGGTCTCACAGCGTCTGAACACATACAGCGATCCGTGATCGTAAGTTCGTTGGAGTCGTCATAGACTGCTGGCAATCAATCTCGCAGAGGCTTCCGTTTAACATGCAAAGCTGCGCCTGCCCGCGATGTTACCCATGGAAAAGGAGTGAAGTATCTCATTTCATTGCCCTGGTATGATTGAGCCAACTTGTCTTGGGCCATCCCTGAATTCCGGAGTGTGTTCCTGTCGAGACCAGCATTCTCCGCAGCCTCAGTGCAAAGAATTGTTCAATGATGTTTCCCCATCTCGTCGATCTGGAAATATGCCAAGCCGGGATTGCGGGAGGTGCTTCTCGATACGGGCCATTTGACCCCGAGTTCTATTTATTTCTACACCTACATCTGCACAGGTGCGGGTATATTATTTTCATTATTAAGAGGGCTTGGTATGACCGCTTGTTATGGTCGCCTCGGACCTGATGTGAGCTGATTCCTCACAGGATGCCGTAATGATGCCCGGGGAGGCTGGAAAATGCACTCGTCATGACAAGAACTATCCTTGGGGATTAGTGCATGAGCTCAAAACTTAATTCTACAGCCAACTGGCCAGCCAGATCCTCAAATGTTAACTGGAGCGGCCTGTCGTGATTCAATCCCGGATCACGTTGAGCATGTTGAGGAAGTGGAGTAAAAGTCTAAGTCAGACTTGGGATGAACCATTTTCAGACCAATGACCTTGATGGGCAAGTCGCGCTCTTGCTCTCTTCCCTTTTCTCATACTGACCTAAGATATCTTGGACGACTCTCGTATGCTTGATGTCCTCCGCGACAGATGCACAGCCGCGGATGGCTCCTTGTAGGTGCATTTCCTTTTTGAGAACGGACATTCGCACCCGTAGAAATGGAGGTTACAGTATATTACTCGCGCTGTAGAGCATATCACCCAGGTCTATTTGCATACCCACACGGTAACACACCTACACACCTACACACCTACACACCTACACACCTACACACCTACACATGAGCAGGCACAACTACAAGATCCTAGTGTCAAGATGCTTGATCCTCCGAGGTATAAAAGCTCACTCCCATCTAGCTTTCGTCCATTACACCAGCCGCCATCATTTCTCAGCATTTGACGCTGTTAGTGGAATCATGTCTTCCCCTGATGTCTTCTCGTAAATCATGCCATTCTTAATCCCTTCGGTATCAGTCCTCTCCATTCCCTGGTACCGGCTGGGAATCATAACCTGGAAAGACCTGTTCGAGTCATCTAAATATGAAAGGAGTCAGCGTCACTTCGTCTTAAATATGTGGTGAACCGCCGAGAGAGTTGAATCGAGTACTTACATATATACACGGCCAACAATTCAATGCCGATTGGTATCCACGTGGTCAGTGAGAGGACCTGACCGAATGTCCACTCGTTATCCTCGCTCGCACTGCCAGCTTTGGCCAAAACGTCGTGTCGGTACGCTGTAAAGAGGCCAAGGAAGGCCCACATAACAGCCAGACAGATCAATCCGTTCATTATGCGAAGCCAAAGCCGACACGTTGCCCATGCATCCCATAGCTTGGACTTTTGCTGAAGTGCTGGCTTCCACCAACGCCCCATGTAGATCTCCGCGACATTGTAGAGCCACCACGCGCAATTCGCTAACATGATTCCGTGGCCCACGCTGAGCAAAGTCTGTAGAGACTGGCGAAGATTTTCGGACTGGCAATTTGAAAACCAAGCTATTTGGCTGAGTTCGGACCCAGTACTGCTGTTAATTTTATCCAGCTTCTCCACGGTGCTGCGATATTCGAGCCGATAGAGAACTTCAACGACGAGGGCGAAAACGAAGACCAGGTCCCAGAGACATAGACGAACACGCCGTCTTCGAAGGTCTCGTGAAAGCGACTGTAATATAAATGCGGGAAACACCGAGAAGGCGGACAGGAAAACGCAATTTTGTAAGCCGAAAAGGGAATGGACTTCCTCAGGATGAAGGATCAGGGCCGAGTAACGAGTGACAGCTGCAATAAGCATCGATACTGCGAACAGCAGCATCGCATCCAGGAATCCCATGACGGATCCTTCGAAGCCGGAGGCAAGTTTTCGATACGTCGCAGCCCACTGCGAAGAATCAAGGGAGACCCCATATGTTTCCAGAATACCTGGGGTAAGAGCGAGGTAATACAGAGTGGCGAATATTGCGACCATGTAGTACGAAATCATCATCTAAATGATGTTAGGATCCGCAAGGTATGAAATGAGCTATCTTATATTTGGTCATCATTCTTCAATTCCAGCTTTGGTCTGGCATCTCCAGGCCCCGAGGATAGCACGCATGAAACTTCAGAGATAGCTTATGCGAAGAAGACTCACGCCAATGCCTGATAAGTCCGAGTCACCAGAGAAGCCCAGGTTCGGGCAAACCTTGGGCCCACAATTCTGAAGTGAGAACATTCCAATACTCTGCAGCTTGTCTTCATCAATGTAGTCGAAAAAGTCCAGATACCAAAGTAACAGGTCCCCATCAGCTGGTTGTGTCCAGCTATTCGGAACGAGCGATCTCAGAAAGTCCACAATGACCTTCATAGGAATGTCGTCGTGACCGGAGCCACCTGATGTGGCTGCGCCGGAAGCAATTACGAAGACATGGGCGATCCAGGGAGATACGGCTTCGCAGTCCGAAATGTTCAGCCAGGACTGGGGAGGTATCTCCCAGGATGTGTTGAGAGACCATTCAGGCATGTTGATGAATAGTGAGGTGGGAACGGAAGTTGTTGATTGAGAGACTTTGAGCCTCGGAAATCGTTGACGGGTGATGCGTTGCCTTATAAGTTGTGTGTTTGACTAAAGTACTCAAGGGGCATAATTAAGCAGTGTATGAGGGGAGTAGAAAAGACCTGGAAAGAAGGGGTCCAGCTCATCCGGGTTGGAGTCTCCGTTGGAACAAGGATGTGTGAAGGAATGTACCTGTTGGTCGGGTTGGCTGTCACACTCGAAAAAATGCAGGGCTTGGCTCATTGGAAATTTGTCTACCCGCCGGCCCATCAAGTTCCTTACTGCTGCCGGAAACGTGGGTGTGAGTAGCCCTGATATTATAGACAGCGGCGACACAAGAACGGGGAACATCTAGTTGTCAAGTTATTCACACATTCCATATTCTGGGCTGAATAGAGAGTTTCATGCATGTAGTAGGTATTGGAATAGATCATTTGCAACTACATTGCATGGCCGACTCCAACTGGCCCACAACAGAATCACATTTTCTGCAGGAGCGCGGCGCAGTCATAACATGGTACCTGGAGCGGGCTCATTCAGGGCTGCTTGTCCCTCTACTGTGGGCTTCAATGACCTCACCAACTGGGTAGGGCTCTGAACAGGACGGGTGGTGCCATGATAGAAATGTTGCCATACTCACTTCCATGTCACCAATAGCCTGTGATGTATACGAAATGTTCTCGGCTCGCATAGTTGTCTGTCCTTTGTGATCTTTTGAGCGTGCCTAGGCCTGCTTTGAAAGGCTGACCGGGATGCATTTTTCAGACATGTGAGGTTTCTGGTCAAGACTATCCCCTGAATCTCTTGGCTGGTCTCAAGTACTCTTGTGAGAGGTACAATCGACAATTGTACCATCGTGAATCCCTTGCCCTACATATCCAGGTACCGTGAATTTGGCTGCCACGTAGGAGAATGTGAATGTTGATTGGACATTCTTCACATTGGATCACTCAAGCTGCCTGTGGGTATGCAAACGGTCAGATAGGTCTGCAACGAGACAGGCAGGATAACAAAGTACTGTCCGAATAAATTCTGACCTCCTGGGCACATCATTTCTGCTCAAGTAGGCAGATTAATGCTCAGGTTTTTAAGAGATTTTGTAAGGAGACTCTTAAGTTGCTGACAACTCTCCCAGATTTCTGGTCCACTTTTCTTCAGATGGAACCCCCCCTACCCCCCAAAAAAAAAGGAAACAAAAGAAAAATACCATCCCACAGGCAATCCTGGTTGAAAGTAGCCAGTAGGTGAACAGTGAATAATTCCAGTGAATGGGACTGCAGTGAATGGAAGTCCAGTGAATGGAAGTCCAGTGAAAAGGGGGGCCACGTACTTCCTACGAATATAAAAAGGACGCCCCCTGAGCCCTTGTGGAATCAGAATTCTGGCCGCATGCAGACGTCGAAAATAAACGTTGCACATTTCGCCAGACTCAGTCAACATTTCCACAGTCAACCTTTCACTCTCTTCGCCCCTCGTCTTTTCTTGTCATCAACCATCCCTGACGATCACCCGTCATTGAACCATCAGCCAAAGTGCTCATCTGCGTATCAACGATAGCAAACATGCCTCCCTACATAGAGCCGTTTCCTGACAAGGCCCGTCCGCAGTCATTCCAGAAGCCAAGACTGCCTGTCCTAGGGCCTAATGGCCAGTACAGGTCTTTTTTCGAGCGTGGTTGGGAGGGTAAGTCTTCCATAATCTCCTTTACACGTTCTAAACATCTTCTTTACATGTTTTAACTCCCCCTGGGACAAATCTAACACAAAGCACAGATCAAGAGTATCCCACCCAATTTGACAAGACCATGGAGGATCTCGGCCGGTTTGAGGACATGGTAAGTTACCTTTGGCTTCTGGCTCATTTGCACAAGAGTCTGACACTTCAATAGTACTGGGCCTGGCACTATTCTGAGATGAAGAAGATGCACAAGGCCCTGTGCGAGGGCAGTGTCCTTGGCACCAGATGGAACCTGCCAGCCGACCCGACTGAGCGAAAGCAAGCAGTTCACAACCTCCCATTGGAGGCTTTTCTCCCTAAGTTTTTCCCCTTTGGCGACGTGCCGATGAAGCATGTACCTAGCAGGGAACGATACGCCGAGCTGGGTCTCCTCATCACATCGGATGCTCACGAACGCGCGGTCGCTGTGCTGCGTACAACCAACCAGAGACTCGCGAACATTGAGTTCTCTCTTGCCCAGCAGCAGTTCGCCGTTGAGGTCCGACGCCTGAAGACGGAACGCCGTCTCAGCAATGAGGAGGCGGCCCTGATGGTTGCCGCTGCGGTCATCGCTCAACCTACGACCAATGTCGATCAACAAACAGTTACGCGCAACGTCAACCTCTTTACGGCTAACGCCGATGCTGAATCTAAGATTCTCAAGTACCGCGATCAGATCGACCGCATGAAGAAGCACAAGGTCCTCAAGTGTCACTACTCACGGATGCACACCCATAGCATCCTGTCGCACTTCGACAGCACGGCATTCCAGTACTACGAAGTTCTCGGCAACACGGACTTTGCATTCAAGCGATGCATGCTCTCGCTCGAGCTCATGGGCCCAGGTGTTGAGATGGTTCGCCTGAATTGTCCTGCGTCTAACGACGATGTCAACCAGCGTCCTCACGTGTTCTCAGTCTGCCAGCTTGGAGTCTGGCTGGCTCGCAAGATCGAAAGGGGTCTCGTTCATTGGATGACGGACGCGTGCTGCCCTGTGTGCAGTACCCTGATCTCCGCCCGCGTAAGGCCCAAAGCACATCTATCCCCATCAAAGAGCACACTCTGATGCAGTGTATTTACAGGATTCTGAGAGAAAAGCCTTCGACCTGGTCAAGGAGTCTGGAGGACATGGAATGGACTACAAGCACGCTGTCATGTTTGACCTTGAGAACATGCATGTTGAGGTCAATTGTGTCAGGTTTGACCTTGATAACCTGGACGAGGAGTTTCTTTACGATTTTCCGGAGTGCACATTGACTCCTGCTCAACAGCAGCTGTTGAAGGCTTGCGAGTATCGTTCTTGATCTCGCTCCTAGGTGTTATGGTGTTGGAGCGTCGGTACTTGAGGCCCAATGGCCCGAGCCGACTTGGAGCATTTATTGAGAGTAGAGTGCAGCCGTTTCTAGGTAGTCTTTTCTCATTTGTAGTGGCATCATACTGTAGTCCATATTTGAATGGATAAGATCCATTTCTGATCTAACGTCTCTCAGCTTCGTCCAGTGCCAATTAGAACAAAGACCGATGACATTCCCAACCATTTTCTCCACCCTGGTCGTCGAACATACAAGATGGGAGCTTTTCAACAAGAGCACTATAACAGATTCTGTATTGAGTTCTAGCCACAGCTACACACTACCGGACTGTATCAGGAGCTGAACCGCTCCAATCAGTTCCCAATCTGATCACTGCTCTGACATGCAGGGTTTGCACTGGAAGGACGACACCCTGGACCAAGGGGGACTGTTGAAGACAGCACAGAACTAAGCAGAAGCCTGCAGGCCCGGAACTTGAAAATCACTGGCTTCAAAACTGGCTCAGGAGCGACAAGGTCAGTGGAGACTGCAAACGGCCCTATCATCATAGGTCGTTGAAGCCTGGTCCACAAAAAGCCATGTTGTGGTATCAAAGGCTATTTCTTTTGTCAGATACAGAGAACGCCGGCTACATTGGAAGCAGAGCGTGTACCACGTTGGGACGGGGGACCGGGTCTCGTGGATCACTCATGTGTGCACCATGAACATGACACAGTCAACGCAATCTGCCTCAAAAATACACTTGATAAGAACCCTTGGCTGTGTTAGACAATTTCCCAGTAGACAGGACTTGTATCCTCGAGAAGACACAGTAGAGACATTATGCTTCTGAACTATTTAGTTTTCTTGACATGAGTACCATGTACGCAAGTTTGCGCCAAGTGAAAAGACAAATCAGCCTGTCTCCGTTTTTCATCGGCCACGGACGTTGTTAACCGCTCAACGCCAGCTCTGGTGCTTTCTCGTAGCGAGCCCGCAGGTCGGCATTCTCATCTGCATCTGCGAAGCACTCCCTCACTGCCACGCTGCCCAGTCTCAGGAGTCTCGCTCTATCAACCGCCTCCACCTCACCGAATATCTCCTTCACGAGCAGGTCACATTGTATCTTGTTCGGGATCTTGCGTTGGTCGCCTTTCTCCCACGAGAGCTGGTCCAGGGTGCCTTTCCACACCCCGGTTTTCTGGCCCTTGTTCGGGCCATCGGTCGAAATGATGTCGAATTCGAGAGGAATTTTGCCATCTGGCACGAGCCCCAGCATTCTTGTGAACCGGTATCGATCCGCCGGAACAAAGTGTGCGTAGTTGTTCTTCTGCATCTCGACGAGGTCGAATGCCCACATCATGTGCTTGATCATGTGGTTGAGGGAATTTGCGATCGTCCTGGACGCTTCTGGATCAAAGCCTCCTTCGTTGGGCCTTGGCCCCATCTTTGCCATGATCTGCTCCGCGCCGAGCCTGCGCTGTGCACCAGGTGGGTTTGCCGCCTTGAATATGCGGTTACAGCACTTGCGGAAACGTTGCAAGATGTCGCCTCCCATCCAAGCCATCAGTGGTGGGTCGAGTGTGCATCGTATCCCGGCCGACGCTCCGTGGCCGACGTCTGTGAACCCGAGTCTTTGAATGGTCTTTAACACGGTCAGTATATACGCCACAAAGAACCCAAAGAAAGAAAAGGGAAAAAAGCTGTTGCCAGCATGGTTGAATATGGGGAGATATGTGCGGGGAGGGGGGGGGGGGGGATTGGATGGACTCACCGCGCGCTTCGCCTGTGCCCAGAGCTCACTGTCGCCCGAGATGATGTCCGGGAGGATCTGGTGTCCTATCGTTAGCTTGTGCCTCACCTGCTCTGGATGTCGAGACCACTGCCAAGGCCTAAATCCAGCATCTGTACAGGGTGAACTTACCAGGCCACCTCCCTCCTTGACGACGGGCTCTGAGGGAGTATTAGCGCCAGCTGAGCTGTATGCATTGACGTTGAATCTCGCCGGAATCGTGAGGAAAGCGGCGTTGTTGCTCAGAGTCAATGATTGGGTCGGCGCCATGGGTTGTGCTGAGAGGGTGACTGGGCTTGGTGTCGAGGGGGTGGGAACTTGAATCTCTGACGAGGCACAGCCTTGGTCGGCTCTAGCGCGGACAGAGTTGATGTTCTCATTAGGAGCAGCCACGGGCAATGGTGGCTGGCCGTTGGTGTTTGAAAAGCTTGCGGTGACAAGTTCGCCCTCAACGAGCCAGCCAGTGAAGGCATCGCAGTCATCTGTTGGGACAGTGGATTGGGAATCAGCCCCTGCGCCTGTGGGAAATTGGCCGCGCGAAATGACGTGGCCTGCTGCCACTAGATGCTTGCTCGGGACGATGGCATGGAGTTGCCGGCGTGTGCCCACGTCAGTGGTGGATGGGAGGAAGTCGAAGTGAATGGGGTAGATCTTTTCGATGTTGCCTTGTAGGTCCGTGAGGGTTTGCTGTACATTGATATCTACTTCGCTTGCATCAACCACAGGCTGAATGCAATTGACGCCATGGTTCAGAAGGAAGTTTTGGAGGTCAGCATATGTGATGCCCGGCCGGGTGAGAACGTATGCGTGGATGGCATTGACAAAGTTGGCCTTGTTGTTCTTTCGAATATCGTCGGGGATGTAATCGGCGGCAACATCCTCCTCAGTACAGGGCGCCAGGTACCCGTCAGCTAGGCGTTCGTGATGGTCAGCTAAGGGCCCCAAACACGCGCCGTTCTCGACCGGACGGGGTGTAGGAGAAATCTTGCCATTTCCGAAGCGGGCTTGGTAAAGTTCGTTCGCCATGATGCGCGCAATTCTTGATACAGTGTCAAGAGCTGAGTTGCGAATGCTGAAAAGGATTGCTAGTGGAGCTGCCCAGGTCCTCACTTGCTCAATGCAGAGGCCGCAAATGAAGGAGTCTATATTTAGAATGGAAGGTTGGGGGCTTGGGCTTGATGTGGGAAAAGGCAGACATGTCGAAGTTAAGGCGAAAAGTTTCCTGTGTTCCGAGTGGCTAAGCCAGAACGCAGAGGGGCAATCACGAGCTGATGGGTAGGTGCGGCACGTAGCCATTGTTTGTCTGTTTGTCGCCTCGCATCTATTCTTCATATCTACCTAATCGGAGAGTCAAACGATGATACTGTAAGTTAGAGTGCCGTTGTGACGTTCGACTGCATGAGCAGAAGAGGAGGTGCAGGTCAGTACAGGACCTGAAAATGTGAGCTGGTTGACTTGGCCGAGTTTGAGCATTCGTCTAGAGCAGCCCAAACTCAGCCCTCGAGTAGTCTCCATAACCTCTGTTTTAATATTTGCGTCCCTGTTCCTTGTTGCTCGTCGGTCGTCATCAACGATCCGCCATTAGCTACACCTCGGCTCTATAACCGATTCTTCCGCGAGCGAAATCGAGGCGCCGTGGAGTGGCTTTCCATTTATCGTCCTATACGCGGATGCTGCCCAGTGACTTCACAATTTTGATCCGATTGATCAATACTTGAGATTCATCTGAAGTTTCCATTGGTCGTCGTCAAAAACGTCAAACTTGGGATTCATTTCCACTTCCCATTGGTTGGTCGCCTGAATAGCGCACCTGCACATTGTCTTGCTTCCTGACGTCTGCTCTCGAAAACTATTTAAACCCTCGATCCCTTCCCAATTTCACTTTCTTTCCCTAACACATCACCACTCCATTCCTTCAGGTTATGTGTTCTCTGCCTCCCTTCACTTCGTCTCCTCGCAAGACACACCATCCCTCTTGCACCCCTCCGCCGCCTCGGCCCCGTCCCTTGGTTCCCTTGGTAAGTGTGCCTTGCCTTCGTCAGCTCCTGAAAAGTTGGCTTTCGTCTGACACCTTCAAGCCGCTCCAGTTCACCGTTCGCTACTGCTAAGCCCGGTGGGTCTAAGCGCCAAATTGCCTCCTCGCCTTCCCCTCCACAAGCGGCCAGCGCCGATTGATCTTCGTCGCCGCGTGGATCAACGTCGCGCCGAGTACATTTCCAACATTGGGCCAGAGGGCCGCCTACAAGAGAAGATCTCCAGCATCATGCGCGATCTCAACATGACCGCGGCGACCTTCGGATCCCACTAGCAGTGGGTCATGGGAAAACTGCGATCTGGAGAGCGGAAACCGCGCCACCTACTGCGAGCGGGTATCGTCATGTCGAGAATCTCACGCTTCGGTCTCCATGACTCGTTTCTCAAGAAAGGTCACCTGTGTCTGCTTGTGAAGAACCCTCGGGGCTTGGAGACTAAAGCCTGGGCCGAGAATACAGATGCTGCGCTGAAAGAGCTGCATCTCAGGTTTCAAAAGAAGCAGACCAGAGACAATGTCAAAAAGCGAGATGACCGACCCGGAGAGGCCCCAGTTGACCCCGATCGCCCCCCATCGTTGATCGTCGGCGACCAGATTGAGCGCTACAACAACATCAGCGTCATCAAGAGCTTTCTGGGACCGTTTGACCTCGCAACGGGAATGGAGGTTGCGCTCCGTGATGACCCCCTCACGACAATCTACCAGAAAGCACTCCCTTTCCCTGGTGGCAAGAGGATGTACCCAGCCAACCTCATCTGCCCCTCCACTACTGAACATGCCAACATGGAGCCTTGTGTCATGGCTTTCGACATTTCCGGCATGATCGCCCAACCCCCCAACCCCCCACTCACTTCGTCCCACTATACGACAAACCATCGCCGAATCGTATCAAGCAAACCGAGATTCGCGAGAAGCCGTCCAGCCTGCCATGTGTAGGTCGACTCAATGGGGCATCCAAGACGACACTTGGGGTGACGAGGAGGTCTCGGTGGTTGACGTTACCCACATCCTAGCAAATACGCAGTAGCAGGGATCATTGAACATCATCCTGATCCAGCATGCCTTCCCACACTCCTGCCAACCAGGGCGAGGACTCAGTCCCCAAGGAGGTATGATCAGTCCACGCGATGAGTGGCGCGCGAAACTTGCAAACCCGCTGACGATCTACCGACTTCCCTGTGCGAACAGGGCATGTCAGAGAACCACGACCTCGTCCTCAAGGCTCACTCTGGTCTCCGCTTCCTCGTCAACGAGAAAGCTGTCTTTGCGAGCCCCACGTTGGCCAAGGACGTCTTGCTGGCTAAAGTGGGTGCCATCTTAGTTCCACCCTCTTGACGCCTCCCACTACCGAGATTTGCTCATACTAACGTCCAAAAGGGCCACAGACGAGATTGAGGGCATGCGTGTCATCAAGATTCGCGGGGAGCACCCAGACGACCAAATCAAGTTTGTGCAGAGTTGCATCGACGCAGTTGGTAAGAAGCAATCATTTCCCCAGACCGTGACTTTGGCTTACATATGATACAGCGAGTGGTGCCGATATCTCCTTCGGCCTGGTCCAGAACAAACCCGAGTCTGGCTTTGTGGGCGTCCTTGTTACGGCACATGACATCTTCTACGAGTTCGGAATTGAGAGCCTCGGGGGCCTAACCGCCGCTCTCAACAACGCCCTCGCCAACACTGTCCAGTCCATGCGCTACAAGGCCGAGCACCCTGGAGTGCACATTATTCACACAAGCACCGGGGGTCCGTCGTCGATCGCAACTTTGGAGGCGGGACCTGGCGAGTTGGTCACTCGCGAGGTTGTCGCGGGTGCGGCGGCGGTATGGACAGCCAAGAGGCCTTGGGAAATTGGCAGGGCAAAGATGTTGAAGGGAGTCTGCTCCTGCATGCTCTACCTGCGGAATGTCGAAGGCTTCCGCAAACTCATGAAAGACAATCACGATTTCGCGGCTGCGGTTGCGCAGGTTTCTTTTTTTTGGGGGGGGGGAGGGGGGCTGGGAGGAGAATGGAAATTACCCAGACCGCTTCGACAAAACTTTGGAGAACCTTGGTCGATTCCAGAACATGGTGAGTTCCCCTCCATCAGCTTAAATACTGACGCGCGATGCTGACGCATCACCGGTACTTCACTTGGCTCTATGTCCAAATGTGCAGGGCATACAGGACGATGCGCGACGACCACACGAGCAGCATCTTTCGCAAATGGAACTTGCCCGGCGACAGGGAGCAGCGACTGCGGTTCATTGACCAGCTGCCTGTCCATGACTTCCTGCCGGAGACCTTTCCCTACGGTGATGTCCCCTACCTGCATCTCCCCAGCAAGGAGCGTTTGGCGTTCCTTGGCATCTTCATGACCGACGACTCCTACCACCGCCACACCATGCGGCTGCAGGGCATGGCCAACCTCCGGGGTATGGACATGTCTCTGGGCCAGCGGCAATTCGTCACCAAGTCAACCAAGTTCAGCAGGAGCTCGGCAATGGCAACTGGGACGCGTTCATGACGGTTGCTGCTGCAGTCTCTTCGCGCAACGCGACTAGCGTCGACCAAGCCATCACCGACGAGCAGATGAGCGCTCAAGTCATTGAGTTCGCGGCTAACACGGATGCGGAGGCAAAGTCAATCCAAGTCAAGTTTCGCGATCAGTTCGAGCGCATGAAGAAGTACAAGGTTCTCAAGCTCCACAACTATCGCATGCACACCCACACCATCCTACACCCACACCATCCTACACCCACACCATCCTTGCCCACTTTGATCGCAAGGCCTTCATGTACTATGAGGTCAACTCCCAAACCGACATCGCGGAGAAGAAGTGCCTCATCTCCTCCGACGTCATGGGCCCCGGTGTGGAGATGGTTCGCCTCAACTGCGGGTCGGCTAACTCGCCCACCTTGGAGTTGATCTCGCTCTAAAGATCGAGCACAACTCTGCTTTTTGGGTGAGCCAGGCTTGCTGTCCAGCATGTGGCACCATTTTCCCTGCATTTGTAAGATCCCAGTCACAGTCATCCCCATCTCGATACTTGTGCTAACGATGTCTACTCACAGTCTGTCGAGGACGAAGCATTCAACTTGGTGGAGGAGGCTGGAGGACATGGCATGGACTTTCAGAAGTCAATCATGTTCGATCACGAGAATATGCATTGGAGTTGGACCGGCCGTGGGATATTGCCAGCGACATTGTCGAGGTGGATCTCACTCCTGGCGAGGAGCAGCTTCTCGCCGCTGCCAACTACACTGCCTAAGCATAGTGCTATAGCTTCGTACTGAAAATATCACGACCGTTTGTTGCCTCGTCTTTATCTCTTAATATTTGCACCCCTGTTCTCGAAACTGCCAGTGACAGTACGTGTGCTAGAGTATATACTCGCGCGTCTATACGCAGTGCGGCGCTTGCGCCCGTTCCAGATGGACTGAGGCATGGTGTTCCGCTATGCTAGTCAGCATCGGACAGAGTTATTGTTATACGATACATGATTACGCACCTGATTTCATTGACTGTTGAAATTTTGAAACGCTTGTGCTGATGCTTCGTGAATCTTGGTGGAACAGACTGGGAGCCAGCACTGAAGAGCTGGTACAAATGTACATAAATGGGTAGGTCTCTGAGTGATATTTTCGAGCTCTGGTTTTGTAGGTAGCTGGGAGCTCCCTGAGCTCGAAGGCGGCGTGAAAACATGGCTTGAAGGATACACCGATACATCAACTTATACATAACTATAACTAATCAGAGCATATCACTCAGGCCTAGCACCTATACATACAAGATGAATTAAATGTGTAAATTTGGTGTGTGAGTTGGGTGTATAGGTTTGGGTGTGAGCAAGGGTATAGGTGTTAGGTATAGGTTCTGGGTGCATGGGTTCTGGGTGTATGGGTTCTGGGTGTATGGGTTCTGGGTGTCTAGGCTTTGGGTGTGGGTGTAGGTGTTGTATGGGTTCTGGGTGTATGGGTTTTGGGTGGATGGTGTGGGTTCTGGGTGATGTTATGTACTGGTGTACTCTCCGTTTTTATGGTGCGAATCTCCAAGATCAAGAGACGGTCAGTCGAGGTCCTTGGCAAGACTAGACTTTGACGCCCAATAAAGCATCCTTTTCGTAGCATTTAATTGTCCGCAATTGGTATTCGGTTGATCTCAACTTCCATAGTTGTGCGACTTACATATCAAATGCCCCCAAAAGTGTCCCATTGAGAATGACGGAGAGTGAAAAAAGCCCTTCGTCGTAGCACTCTCGTAGGGGACAACACTGATTCCATAGCTTCAAGGTGGTATATACAAATGATCTACAATGAGCCTAAATTCCAAAGAATTGAATCACTGGCTCTCTCCTTCCCCATGGATCTGCACAGAAGCTGCTGTGTCAGTCAAGTATAGGTTATTCGGATGCCCAACTGGGCCGGCCAGAGTGGAAACTGTGGCATCAGTGTCCAACTGGACGGTCACCCACTCCTTCCAAAGCAATGACAAAATTGATCCTATAGATTTTGAGACACGAGAGGTGCTACTACAGAATTTCATCCTGTCTGCAGCCAGGACAGCGGATGCCGAAAATTGAGTTGAAAGTTAATGATCCCCGCGATTAATCATCATCCCCGATTAGAGGTCGGATCCCGGAGGGGCGATCCACCGAGTACCTCGGCTCCCAGAGTCTTGGCTGCGGGCTGCCACACGTTTTCCCCTGCCCCCTTTGACTGTCCCGAGGTCAACGTCGTGTTACACAACAACTACTGTACCTTTCTATCGTCAGCCCGTCGATCCGGCCAGCTCAAGTTGCATTTCCTCATTCACAACAACACCCGCCATCATGAGCCGCACAAACACCTCAGTCGTCCTGGCCGAGCGCCCCAAGGGCGACATCGTGCCAGGCAAGACCTTCCACCAGAAGCAGGGCCCGGCGCCGCGGGCAGAGGACCTGAAGGACGGCGAGATCCTCGTCGAGACGCTGTACCTGTCGCTCGACCCGGCGATGCGCGGCTGGCTCGACGACGTGCGCAGCTACGTGCCTCCCGTGCAGATCGGCGAGGTGATGCGAGGGTCGGCGGTCGCGCGCGTGCTCGCGTCCCGGTCGCCGCGCGTGGCCGAGGGCGGGCTCGTCACCGCGTCCACGGGGTGGCGTGAGGTTGCCATCGCGGGGCCCAAGGAGTTCGAGACGGCCTCTGATATCCCACTGCCGCCGAACGGCAAGGTGACGGACCTCCAGGGCGTGCTGGGCATGACGGGCCTCACGGCTTACTTCGGCATGACTACGATCGGGAAGGCCAAGCCGGGGGAGACGGTCGTTGTCTCTGGCGCGGCGGGGGCGACGGGCAGTGTTGCTGCCCAGATGGCTAAAATTGCTGGGGCGCGAGTTGTTGGTCTGGCGGGCTCCGATGCGAAGTGTGCGTGGCTAGAGAAGGAGCTCGGGTTTGACGTGTGCCTGAACTACAAGGATCCTGACTTCAGGAAGAAGTTCAAGGAGGCGACGCCGAAATATATTGATGTCTACTTTGACAACGGTAAGTCTACACCTGGCAGGCGGTTTTGGCCACTTGATCTAGTTGGTTCGGCTGAGCTTGGCTAATAATTCGACGTGTAGTTGGCGGAGACATTCTGGACATGGCCCTGAACAGGGCGAACAAGAATGCGCGGTTTGTCATGTGTGGTGCTATTTCACAGTACAACTCGAAGGACCCAAAGGGACCACGGGTACGTTAAAGCATCGATCGCCGGATTGTATTCCGTTTCGGTACTAACATGCGGCTCAGCAAATATCCAAAGTCATCACGCAGAGAATACGCATGGAGGGCTTCATCGTGTTCGACTTTGTCAAGGAATACCCAGCAGCTCGGAAGCAGCTGGCGCAGTGGCTCGCCGAGGGAAAGCTCAAGAGACAAGAGACTGTCGTGAAGGGAGGCCTCAAGGTAGCTGAGCAAGCGTTGGTGGACCTCTTCAAGGGAGGAAACACAGGTAAGGCGCCATCCTTTCTCAATTGCAGTCCTGTGTGGAAGCTAACTTCAGTAGGAAAATTGCTTGTCGAGGTGAAGTCCCCCGAAGAGAAGAGTAAATTATGATCCACCAAGGATGGGTGAGGTGTCAGATGGCGTTGCTGTTGCACGAGTTGGGGAAGCCGCGTAATGGATGTGATGTTCTCAGCCGAAGTAATTTATTTCAGTGATGGACAGCGTGCTATATGAGCGCACCTAAAGTTGGTCTGCCCAAGAGCTTGCACAAAAGATATACGCAGTCGTCGTGAGCATCGTAATAACACAGCGGAATCTGCTTGAGCGACAGGGGCTATACCAGTTTGGAACCAAAACGCTGGCATCAGCACCATAATCCCCAGTTATGGTTCCTGGGTCATTCTGAGGAACGGGAAAGGTCTGCAGCCTACCGTGGGCAGAAGCAGAAGCCTCTTGTGGCCTCTTTTGGTGAGGCCGCCAGACCACGTTGCGGGACGGAAGTGTGGCATGCAAAATCTATCAGCCAATTATCGGCGGACCATTTTGTCGATATGGGCTCTGTTGTTGGACGTGGGATCGATGGCACATGAAAGAGGGAGCCATGAGGCACAAATTGGCTCAGCTTGTCCAGGGTCCTGCTAGCAAGGATGGTCATGAAAGCCCGAGCCCAAAAGCTTTGGCCTGCATGGATTCGACATGAAGGAATCTTTCATCAAGGCCAACTAGAGACAACATCAGGCCTAGACCTAGCGGCCATTGTCCAATGGCACCCACAAGCCAGGCCATGACCAAACTCTGATAGTGTCTAGTGCTGTTGTGCCTGGGACTCAAGCTTTCTCTGTGCCTACACCGACCCCTCATTTCCGGAGCCCACCCCCTGAGCTCGCCTCCCTGCTTGGGAAGGACTGGAGGCCCACCGATGGGCATTGGCAGGCGTGGCACGTCGAATCGCCCAGTCTCAGCCGCCCACAAAACATGTCACCAAGACGGCACCTTCTTCCGAGTGCCATCGTTCTGTCAGCTTGGTATCCACAACCCACTCCTCTTCCTGCCTGCCATCCTGCCTTGCCAACAATCGAAGTCCAGCTGGCAAAGACAAGTTGGTTGGCCGACGAGGTCGAGGGTTGTACCAGAAGCTAAGGCCACTCCCCGCCAGACCCGTTTCAGCCTTAGCGAGTCGCTAAAAACAAAGTTCGGTGGACTCCCGGCAGCTTATCCCTGTCGATTCTCATCACATCCCACCTGCCGTTAAACCCTGAGTCTAAGGCCCTCTGCTTCGTCCGCTCTTGCACTTGTGAGCTGTGGTTCCCTCCCAGCTGTTTTAGGTGAGGTCACACCAAATCTCCCCACCGTAGCCGTCCGCGCCAGGACAAAACAAACACATTCCACCCCGGAAACCATCCATTTCCACAACACCATCCGTTACTTCACGACCTCAGGGCATCGCCACGACACAGGCGCTTGAGATAATCAATCCCACAGTATCGCAACAACCACACCGGTCCATTAGTTGATCAACAGCATCATCATCATGCAACAGCAGCAAGGGTATCCACCTCAAGGGTATCCCCCTCCCCAGGGATATCCGCCTCAGGAGTATGGTCAACAGCAGCAATATCCTCCCCAGGGATATGGCCCGCCTCCCCCTCAAGAGCAGCAGTATGGTTACTCGCAGGCGCCACCTCCTCCACCCGACAATGGCGGCTATGGCAACGAGAAGATCCCCTTCGAGCAGGCCTTCAAGATCGAGCAGCCCAAGTACAATGACATCTGGGCCGGCATCCTCTTCGTGCTCACCATGGCTGGCTACGTTGTCGTGTCTGGCATTGCGATTCAGGGCTACGGTAATATCCCTTCACGTCCTGTACAATCTCCCCAGAGCCTCACAGCCGACTGACATGTTATCTCTCCCCCACCATAGCTGCCACTCGAAGCTCCAACGGCACCGGAATCTACAATGGCAACAGCCGCGACATCAGCATCAACACCAACACTCTGTTGCTGTTCGTCTTCTGCCTCTGCGTCGCCATCGTCTTCAGCTACGGCTACGTTCTCCTCGCCCGAACCTTCCCCAAGCAGCTTATATGGGCGACCGGCATCTTGAACATCGTCTGGGGCCTAGGGACTGCTATATATATGCTCTACAGGAAGTACTACGCGGGAGGCATTGTGTTCCTCATCTTTGTGGTCTTCCTCATCTTCGCCTTCATCTCGTGGATCCCGCGCATACCTTTCAGCGCGCTCATGCTGCGTACCGCCATCAACGTCGCCAACCACCACGGCCACGTCTACATGGTCAGCTTTGTCGGGGGTCTCATCGGTGCCGCCTTTGCAGCCTGGTTCGCCGTCACTTTCACGGCTGTCTATGTCAAATTTTCGCCCAGCAATGACAATCCGGCCTGTAGCACTGGTGCAGGTGGTTGCAGCTATGCCAAAGTTACCGGCCTCATAGTGTTCATCACGTTCTGCTCATACTGGTTCTCTGAATGGCTCAAGAACACGATCCACACCACCGTCTCCGGTATCTATGGATCCTGGTACTTCAATTCGCGCGCGTACCCCACCGGAGTCACACGCGGCGCACTGAAGCGGTCTTTGACCTACAGCTTTGGATCTATCAGCCTGGGCAGCCTCATCGTTGCCATTGTCAATTTCCTCAGGATGTTGGCCCAGACGGCGCGTGACCAGAGCGGACAGTCAGGAGACATGATCGCCTACATCTTCTTCTGTGTTCTCAGCTGCCTCATCTCCATCCTCCAATGGGTCATCGAATTCGTCAACCGATACGCCTTCTCGCACATTGCCCTTTACGGCCGTTCTTACTTCCAGTCAGCCAAGGATACCTGGAAGTATGTCTTACCCCTCAATCATGACACTCTGACTGTTGCCAGATGACTAACCTTTGTGGTTTTATAGGATGATCAAAGATCGCGGTATTGATGCACTCGTCAACGAGTGCCTTATTGGGCCTGTCTTCTCCTTTGGTGCCACATTCATCGGTTTCGCCACCGCCCTGCTCGCTTTCTTGTACCTGGAGTTCACAGACCCGGCCTACAACTCAAACGGCCAATACACGGTGGTCATCGTTGCCTTCGCATTCCTGATCGGTCTGCAGATCTGCAACATCTTTACCACCCCGCTGTCCAGTGGTATCGACACGATATTTGTGGCGTCAGCCTGGGACCCAGAGGTCATGATACGTGACCATGGAGACCTCTATCACCAGATGGTCCAGGTCTACCCGCACGTGCAGCAGGCTATCCATGCTTGAGCAGCAATGAAGATGTTTGAGAGCGCGTGATGGTTGCAACAGGCGTTTCGGCTTGGAAAAGGCTGTTTGGATTATTGAGTTGGCATACAGATACCCGGTTGAGAAGAAGTATGAAACGTGATTGTGTCAAACATGGACACTCAACATACTCTAATGTCTAAATGGAAGGCTTTCGCCCAATGATTATAAGAACCGATGTTCGCACCCGTAAAAACGGAGGGCACACAGTGACTCCCAACGCTAGCTCCCCGTCCAAATTTTCGAGCGGCGCTCAAGACATCATTTCTGGTCGACGATTAGGTGAAGGAGTGCAGGGCCCAAAAGGTTGAGATCCCTTTCGATAGATGCTTCGATCCGTTTCGAGACTTCGACGTTCAGGTTCCGCTGAAGGTACGAGTAGATCCGGTCTCTCAAGAACCGGCACAGCCGCTTTCGGTTCCTGTTTCCGACGAAATAGTAGAGGACACCTCGAATCCCCCATTCTCTTCGCACTGTTCACAGTGAATATATCCTTTTCGACACCCGTACATATCACCAGCACCCACACACCTAATACCCATATACCCAATACCCAATACCCAATACCCAATACCCAATACCCATCACCCATACACCTATACACCCTATACCCATACACCTAACACATACATACCAAATACTTCTATAAATTAGGTATTGGGTGTTAGGTGTGTGTGCGAATAGGCCTGGGTGATGTGTTCTATTAGGCTTTAGATGTGGCGTGAGTGATGTATGGGTGTACCATCCGTTTTGGCGGGTGTGAACATCCGTTCTCATGGTTATTGGTGGATGGACACCCTACTACGCCCAGGTTTAAGAGTGAGACAGAGCCCAGACTGATGTTCATACCCGGTGAAAATTCGACGTAACATCAGAACACATCCAAAGACCAATTGCTGGGCAGTAGAAGTGACAATCCCAACGATAAACAGGATGCTTGGTAATGTGTTGTACAATTAATCGCTGCAGCTACTCGGGACTGATGACTCCAGTCGTATCCTGAGGACTATGAACCTCGCCAGGCACCCTCCGATCTGACGCTGCTTAAAGAGAATGAGCGCTGGTTGACAAGACCAGCATTCGAACCAGCACGGCTTGCATCATCGCCCATCGGGAACGAATCCTGTGGAAGAGGCCACGACCCTGACTTGCCCGTGTAGGGCTCATACTCGACCCTGATACTGTGCGTCTTCGTAATGACCGGCGGGACAGCCGTCGTGTCCTCACTCCTGCGAGGCCGGCTGAAAATTCCACGTGCAGCACTCGCCGCCTTCGGATGGGCCCGGATGCTCGTCCTCGAAGACGCCCGCGACGGCGTGCTCGGCAGCGCCGCCCTCCGCGGCACGGGCGGCTGGCCCGCCGTCCAGAACCCGTCCTTCCCCTGCGCCCTCTCGATCTCCATACTCGTCATGAGCAGGTCATCATCGTCGTCTAGACGCCGCTGCGTGCGCCGCGGCTCGAACTCGGACCGCACCGACTTCTCGGCCAGGTAGCTCTGCCCTCCGCGGCCGCCGTACTGCTGCTGGTGGTAGGGGCGGCCACCCGACGTCCTGTCGCTGCTCAGCCAGCCGCGCTTGCCCGTGAGCATCTCGAGGAGGGGCTGGAGGACCGGGATGCAGGCTGCTATAATGATCGTGCCGCCCTCGGCGATGGTGAAGACGACGAGGTCGGATGTTGAGTAGGTGAAGTCGCCGCTTGCTAACGAGGGTAGCCTGGTTGTTTTGTATACCGCGACGATGGTGGATCTGGGCAGTGTGTTAGCATCATCGCAGCAACTGGGTCCATCCGGGACACGAACATTGAGCCAATCCCCAGAGCACCACAGAGGGCGACCTTCTTCTTGCGGTTCATTTGAAGTTTGTAAAGAACGATCGATGGGTACACAGCCAGGTATAAATCGAGGAAAGCAGAGAAATCTGTCTCAAAGAGTAAGTGACCCAGCATTCCATGAGAGCCCGAGAATGGCATCGCGACTCACAGCCAGACCATGTGGCCCACCATATCAAGATCCATGGACTCCAACACTTCCTCTCGAGTGAGAAGTCCCATTGCGACGCTGCCGGCGTGCATTGGGCGAAATGAAAAACAACACAAAGGAACAAATTAAATACGCATAGCGATGCCATCCCCCACAAGACAATACGATGGATCCTGCTCGGGTTCATTATGTGGGTGAGAAAGGCGACGACGGCAAGCTTTGGTATGCCGAAGGACATGACACCAGGGCCGAAGCCCATGACGGTCCAAAATATCGCTTTAGAATGTTGGCTCTCCGTCAACACCTCAAAGTGCTTGCCACTCCCGGTGGCGACGGCAGCAGTTGTGAAGGCGACGGCGATCCAGCCGAATATCTAAATCGGATATGGGTATCAGTCAATGTGATCCATGTGGACTCAAGAGCACGACAGCAACTGAGGGCCACAAACCATAGAGACAATTATAAGCCAGTCGTCGAGCTGCCACTTGCCCATCATCCGGCCGCGCACGAACAGGCGGGCGACAACGAAGAAGCTGGCGATGGCCTCGACAGTGTAGCACGCAGCCAGGATCGCAGGGCCTTTGTTCTCGGCCGCCATCTCTGGCGACAACTGGCCTGACGAGGCCATGATAAAAAATGGGGTGCGCTCCAAAATGAAACGCAATGAGAGTGTAGATCAGAGAAGGGAAAGAGAAAAGACCAGAGCAGATCTCAGGTTCCACAAGGCGGACGGGCTAGAGAGCCGGCCGTGCTCGCTTTTATTCATCGTACAGATCAATTGGGATTCTTTGCAGATCGATCCGCAAAGGCACACTAGGGCCACCTCAGATCAGGGCCCAGATTCCCAACGGCGACCCAAGAGCAGCAAACCGACGAGGGTGGATAACCGATGCAACATTGTCGTTCGTCCCCCGGTCGCCCACATGACATACCGGCAGACCGGGCACAGCATCTCTCTTCTCTTCCTCCTCTCCCTCCCCCAACAGGCTCTTGTCCTCATTCCTTCCTCTGTGCCGCCCTCCTGGGCCGCACGGTCAGGCGTGTGAAGGAAGCGAGGACTGCTGGATGTGGAGTCGATCCTCATATATGCCGTGCGGCGTAAAATCCCAAAATAGTGTAGCGCGGCCGTTGGCACAGCTTAAACCCGGCCCCTACTCGCGTGGAGGAAGACCAAAAGCAGTGGGGCCCGCCTAGCCTGCAGAGCCTAGCCCTCGTTTTGGGCCACCGGTGACAGGAGAGGCTCCAAACTCTGTGATCCCCCCCGCGGAAGCGGCAGTCGAGGTGATTGGGCGGGAGCTGCAAACTGCCAATGCCCTTCCGGACTGGGAAACGACATGCGTGTGGGGATGTGGCTTGCAGAGGCGAGCTACGTTTGGAAGGGTTGCAGTCAGGGGACGGGCTATAATTGGTCTGGTTTTATAGACCGACTTTGCAGATCGCCGCCTCTCGGGATGCCGTTATCACACCCTTCTCCCAGGTTTCCTCTCCACCGTTCCCCACATGACGAAACAAACCAACGTCCCACACGGCGATGAAATCGTGGCGTGCGTGGCTTGCGGACGAGAGGAAACAAGAGGAGAAAAGCATGCCTTCGAGCCCTGACCCTGGCGGCGCAGCACGTGGACTCAATCGCTGCCCGTTCCGACGCTGGAAACCGCCCCCTCTTAAGTCTCAAAATCAGTATAATACAGGGAACAACGGTGTCATAGCGCGAACTATGTCACCGTGCCCGCCCGAGGCGAGTGATAGCACCAGGGCAACCGACAGGGTGGGTGCGTCGAGGCGCCGGGGTCGACGTCGAATGATAAGACGGCACGCAGATGCATGCCACGCGGTCTTGGCACTCATTGATCGTGAGCACCCGAGGCCGTGAAGCAGCATTCGAGGCGAGCTCGTCATGTTCGAGTGCTCCGTCAGCTCGTGGCGAGCCGAGGCGGCCCCACACGGCTTGGGACCCCTCTCCTGGGCCAAGCAGAAGCGAGACGTGGTTGAATCAGACGATCGAATGACACCGAGATCGTGGGACGTCTGTGTCAAGAGGGACGGCTGTTCGTCTCACCAAAGACGTCGTGTTGCATGTTGTTTTTTCGTCTTGTCCTTGGACGATCTTCTCTCGTCTTGATACCGGAATCGATAGCGTCACAATAGTACTGTGGGTCAAAAATCTCCCCGGGGTGACATCAACTGCTCGTATGTGACTAGTTCGGCCTGTCGGTATGAGATGAAAGCTTATGCAGGCGAGTTCTGAGTATTAGGGGTGTTTGACTGCTCTGTGCAGACCTGCCCTTTTAAGGTTGTTTTTTTAAATTAAGCTGAGCAGAAATGAGCGTATCCGGCCATGCTTATCCGGCACTTGGGCCGTTTCTGGACGACAAGTACAAGGTTCAGACGAGCCTAGTGGCCTTTTAACTGGGCAGGATAAGTTCGTCAGGAAACAAATCCTCACCGAAAAAGTTCAATTAGGGGTCGCGCCCCTGGTGCTTTGCCTTGGATAGGTTCGCGTCACATACGCGTCTGGTTGAGCATTCATGAAGTCCAAACTTGAGTCCCTCATGTCTACCGCTGCATCATTGAATCTCGAGAAGCAGTACACCTCTTTTTACCTAGCAATTGTAAGTAGTTACCTGAAACCCCATTTATCTAGCCGTGTCTGGGTGATGCATGGTTGCAAGCCAGGCTTGAAGTATCAAGAGACATTTAGACAGCTTTCTAATAGTTTCACCCGTCTTATCGGTGGCCACGGTGTCGACAGGGCCCTGTGACGCCCAGGTATGTTCACTTTCTCCGGCAACTCCGAGTGCCTAGTCTCACCAGGATTCAGATTCTCGCTCAGTACACGAGGTTACTCAGGTCGGGAAGCGGACTGTTCTGCCACCACACCATCATGTTGCCTCCTGTGGCGCTCGCGTAGTTCCACGGCTGCCAGTCGTCTAGGCTGTTCCAGTACTTCTCCGTCTCTTCTGCGCTGCCCGTCTTCACCGCGACCGAGTGGATATGAACAGTTGGGTTGCTGCAGGAAAAGTCATGACAGACCTCCTTCGAGCCGACATGCGAAGCGGGCATTGTGTTGCTGTCCCCAAGCAGGACGACCTGAAGGTCCAGCACCAGTCCCGTGTTGACCGCGACCTCCTTGATCTTCTGGAGGCACGCGACGTGCTGCTCCATGCCACCGGCCTTCTGGGCCACCAGCACCCTCTCGTGTGTGGACCAGGTGTCGCCGAAGTTGGACTTGACGGCGACGGTGTCTCCTGGCCCGTGGACGAGCGTCATGACGTAGGTCTGGCAGGGGGAGCGCCGCAGCTGGCCGAGGAGGTGCCGATAGAGGCGCTTGATGCCCTCCGTGAGGCTGCCGGCTGCGCTTCCGCTGAGGTCGATGGCGATGGCGACTCCGCGGACGCGGCGTTGTTGGTTGCCCCGGAGTTCCTCGGTGAGCTTCTTGATCATTGCGTCCTTCTCCTTCTCGCGCTGGGAGCGGGCGCTTTCGGTTGCCCCACTTGGCGTTATGTTTTGATGCTTTTCGATCGGGTCCTTGACTATGGCTTCTTTCTCTTTCTCGCGCTGGGACCGGGCGGCCTCAACTGCGGCGCTTGGCTGGTAAGATATGTGCTTGACTCTCGGACGCTCTCTAAGAGCAGACTCGGCCTCCTTACATCTGGCCTCGAGATAGGTCGATGTGGCGTTCAGGCTCTTGATCATTTTCTGGTTGGATTCCAGCCTCTCACTCATAGTCTCAACCTCGGAAGCCCCAGCCTCTCGCACCCCTTCCAGCTCGGTGGCCTTTCGCTTGACCAAATCACTGAGAGTGTCTGTAGCCTGCTCAGCCTCTGTCAATTTCTTGTTGGTCCAGGCGTTCGAGATGCGGAGCGTGTTGCACTCCTGCTCAAGTTTCTTTATGTTGCCCATGAGTTGTTCATTGGTTTGTTTCTCAGATCGGGCAGCCTTCGTGGTCTGCTCCAGTTCCTTGCGCAAGCGCTCTTCCTCCTCTGTCTTCTGGGTGAGCTGCTCTCTTGCGATGCGGAGTTGCTCTTCCAACTCGGCGATGGTCTTGGTGTGTTGCTCGCTGGTTATAGCGAGAGTGTTCAAGTCGTTCTCCAATTTCTGAGCTGTGGTCCTCAGCTTGGTGATCTTGGCATGTACTCTTGAAATCGTATCTCCTCCATCGGTGGCAGGGGCTCCGTCATCCTGGACCTGCAAACCAGCCCGGCTGAGGTCTTGATCGAGCTCATTGACCTGGCGCTCAAGATTCTCCTTCTCCTGCGTCACAGATTCAAGACGTCCAGAAAGCACCTCTGCCTTCTCTTTCTCCTCCAACGACAGGTTCATAAAGTGGACCACCTCGTCCTCCAGCTGGTCGATCTGGTCTGCGACTGCTACTCCTGCGGTAGGGGCGCCTTCACCATCCTTATCCTTTGTTGGTATACCAGCCGCAGAGGATTGGTTGCCTGGCTGCGCTGGTGCGGAGTTGGTGTTCGATTCCATTTGAAGGGTTGCTCCGTTTCTAGACGCGGTTTGCTGAGCAGGCTGAGGTGGCTGCGAAGCGAAGGCAAAGGCCGCAGACGTGCTGCCACTCTGGCCAGTGGACGGGCGATCGCGCCAAGCATCAGCGTTCGGCGGCATGTTGATGAATCAAGAGACTGAGATGATGCGAATTGTGAGAACTGTTGAGGAGGTATGCAGAACTGGGTGGTCATGCGGTGCAATTTGGCAATTGGTTGACTGGCACCTTCCTATGCAGCAGATTGAATCGCAAGGTCATCGTGAAGTGACCGCGTGAGACCCGGGTGGATTTGGGGCCCATGTTAGATTGACAAAGATCAGTGTAAGTGAATTTTGCGGTGAATGAACGGCAGGGAATTACTTCTTTTCCTGTTGTTGCAAACGAGCTGGCGGGGGTAGATGCAGGAGGCCGACCGCCAGCACTGGCTGCATTTTGCCCTCCCATGATGTCACATCAGAGAAGCGCTCTATTCACTGTGATAAACGGGTGAATGTCCTCACAGTTTCGAGGTTGCTCTCAAAAGCCGAAATGCTGGACGACCTGACACATCTCTCCAAGCTTCCTGATTGTCGACAACACTGCAAACCCAGTGACCACACCGCCCCAGTCTCCATATCTAGGTATACGGAAGAGCACCTATCAGACCAATATGGATGCTCCAGACACCGAAAAGCTTGTCGCAGACACCCTCGGCGTCAGCAATGGCCGTGCTCGAGCACTCCTGCGAAGCAACGACAACGACCCCGACAAGGCAATTCAATCATACCACAAGATCATCGTCGCCTTGCCTCGACCGCCTGCGAAACCCGAGGTACTGGAGGACGAGCAGCCTCTTTCGGGCAGCACCTCGGCAACTCCTACACCTCCATCGGAGACCTCATCATCAGACCAAGAAGACGACACTGAGGAGTGGGACTTCATCCTTCCGCGAATCCCACCTCCCAAGCCCCTCACAAACGGAGGCAAGGATGGAAGCGGTGGATTCTTCCTTGACGAGCTCGTCGGTGCCATCCAACACGGCGAGAGCTGCGACAGGGTCCGTAACTACCTGGCTTTCTACAGCCCTGACATCGTTCGAGCCCATATAAATGCAACTGTTGCGGGTATTCCGGCTGTCTTCTACGTTGCAGAGACGCGCAACCCCGAGCTTCTCAGGCTCTGGTGCAAGTACGGTGCAGATGTCAACACGACGGCTTCCTACGGGCTGTCTGAGGGTGTGCCACTGCTCGCCTATGCCGTTGCCCTGGGTGGCTCGTTCAGAAATGACACCACTGATCTAGTCGCCACACTCCTCAGTGTTGGTGCCAACCCAGCAGTCCTTCCGAAGGCTTTCTACTTCCCGCTCATACGGGACCTGGCTGCCGAGGGACCGCCGACGCAGGAGATGCCTGAGCTGTCGCAGGCCAGCATGTCATGGTGTACTCCTTCTGTGCGGGCTATGATCGCTGTCCGTCTCAACTTCAGGCAGCGGTACTACATGCACATGGCCAGCATCCTCAGGACTCATGGACCCCGGGCAAAGCAGGTGACGTGGTACAAGGACGCCGACAACCTCCTGGGAGTCCCCTATTTCCTCATCGGACAGACACCAGCGGGACAGTTCCTCATCAAGAGACTCCTTCGTCACCTGGCGAAGCCTTCCAAGTCGCCTCTCGTCATGGTCTTCGCTGGTCCGTCCGGCCACGGAAAGACAGAGCTCGCTCGGAGACTTGGCGAGCTCATCTCCCTCGAGATGGAGATTGTGGACTGTACCAATAAGAGCGATGAGAAGGAGATGTTCGGCGCTCGGGCTCCCTACCAAGGCTGGGAGAACAGCTCGCCGCTGAATAGCTTCCTCGCTCGCAACGCTGGAAAGAGATGCATTGTGTTCCTGGACGAGTTTGAGAAGACGAGCACGGGTGTTCATCAGACGCTGCTGCTTCCATTTCAGAACGGTAAGATCCCAGACCTTGGAAGGTCGAGTCCCGACTGCCTTGGAGAATGATTTGACTAACGGCATTACCAGGTGAATACGAAGACAGGAAGGCCAGGCAGACAGTGGACTGCTCCAAGGCAATCTGGATCCTAGCTACCAACGCCTTTGACGACACCATCCATGAGTTCTGCAAGAACAATGAAGTAGCTCTCTTTCAATCCGAGGGCCCAGCTGCCTCAGAGAAACTCGTCAAGGGCCTCTGCAAGACCCTTCGCACAGAATCCATCTCGCAGTTTGGCGCGCCGCTGACAGGAAGGATCACCGAGTTCGTTCCCTTCCTGACCTTCTCTGAGACAGAGCAGGCCGCCGTCGCGCACAAGTACCTGACCGAGTTGGGCAAGGAGCTCGCGAAGCCAGTGGTGATCTCGCGCGAGGAGGACAAGCAGCGGTTCGTCGGCGACATCGACCTGCAGGTCCCCAAGGACTACACCGTCTGCCGGATCATCGCGCACGACGAGTATGAGGAGAAGCTGGGAGCACGAAGCGTCATCGACGGCGTGAACCGGATGATCGAGGGCGAGGTGATTGATCACTACCTCGAGATGGAGGATGAGATCCGGGAGGGTCAAGGAATCACTACGTATCGCGTGCAGGCCAATTTGGATGACGATATCGAGGTTTGCTACGTTCGACGCAGTGCACCTGGCATAGGTGGCCTCAAGGAGCCGGAGTCTACCTTGTTGGATTTGGATGCGCAGTAGTCTGCGAAGAATACTGTCAAACTCTCTCGTCAGCCTAAGGAATCGTGAGTATTCAGCTGGTGGTGTGGTACAGTAGTCAGTCGACTCGGATTCTCTACCTAGGTAGGTAGTCTTGTTGTAGTGACATTCTCAATGGCACATTTTTGGGGCATTTGACATGTAAGTCGCACAACTATGGAATTGAAGACGGATATTCGCACAGAAGAAAACGGATGATATACAAATACCACCTCTTAAATAAAATTCCCACAGCTAATCATCGCATAACACCCACACCCAATTCCCAAACCCATACCTAATTTATATATCAATATTTAATCTATATATTATATTAATTAGGTTTAGATTAAAAAATTCAGTATTGGTATAATAGTTGTGGGTGTATTAGTTGTGGGTGTATTAGTTATGGGTGTATTAGTTGTTGGTGTGTTGACTGTGGGTGTGTTGGGTGTGGGTATGTTGGGTATAAGTGCATTTGTAATGTATCTGTGTACTATCCGTTTCTTTCTGTGGGAATATATCCGTTTTCATGGAATTTGAGACCAACCGAGTACCGATTGCGGACAATAAAATGCTACGAAAAGGATGCTTTATTGGGCCCAAAATATGGTCTTGCCAAGGACCTCGACTGACCGTCTCTTGATCTTGGACGTCTCCTTGAAGCGAGAACAACGGGCGACGTGATATTGAGTAAGATCTTCCAGCGGATCTGATAAGCAAAGGAGTCTATTGAAATCCAATACCAAGGCTTCTCGTTTCCGTTTCTCTTGCCACATCCCTCAGCAATGTTTTCCCACTAGCGTCCCGAGTGCATGGTTTGCGAACGCAGGGCTGTCAAGATGATTATAATGCTGAGCCATCAGCCTTACGGATCTTCACACAGGATTGTCTCATGGATTTCTGCATTGTAGCAAGCCCTCGAGCAGAACCACCCAGGGTAGTTGTCCCAGAAGTTCAAGGATGTCGGAGTCCAGACGAAGGCGTCACCGCCAATGTTCGACCCGTCGTAGTCGAAGATTGCATTCTGGCAATGCTGGCAGTTGGTCGCAAGTGTTCCGTGTGATTCGACCCTTTGCATTTCAGGACAGCCGAGGAGAGCTTTCATGTATTGCGCGGCAAACCCCGGAACCTCATCAAGGAGGGTGATGAAGGAGCCGTGGTCCTTGGCGAACGGGGAGATGCCGACACAGAGGCTGATAAGGTCCAGCCGCACAGGGTTGACAGCTCTGTCGTGGCGCCAGGCCGCTCGGATGCCTGCTTCCAGATCGGGCAAGAAATCGATTCTCTTCAGCATCGTGGACGCGCGGCGAGTTTTGAGGAGCAGGACTCTGCAGCGTCGCTGCAGCTGAGTGAGAACAGACTCTCTTAGATCTTTTATGCGGAAGAAGTCGCCAATGCCCCAAAGAAGTGCGCAGGTTTCTAGGAACGATTTACTCGGGCTGGTCTTTCTGGCATGCTCGACGTCAATTTCTGTATATAAATTATTTGTTAGGACAGCTTGGTTGGATAAAAGAAGTGTGACCGATGGTGATGTTCCAGCATGTCCTCACGCGATCCGTATATGTACTGGAGTAACCAGGAAACTTCGAACGGTTCGAAGTTTTTGATGGTGATCTTTGACTCAACGGCTTCCTTCAGCAAGACACAGATGATCCGCAATTAGCTTTGAACCTCGGAGACACTTCGGTCGACTTCTCTTGTCCCGTCCGTACCTTGAAGCCGTTACTGGATGAGAAGGCGGTGGCGAAGTAGGGGCACCGGCCGAGGATGACTTTGTGTGTCGCCCATGTCTGATCTTTACTGGTCACAGTGCAGTCGGCGAAGAATCCTGTCTCAAGCACCCTGATAACAGAAGTCAGTCCAGTGCCACTGGGAGAGATCAGCCAGGTGCGATGCAAACCGGATATCATCCTTCACTTTGGAGACCGAAAACTTGGGTTTGGCTGGTTGAACAGGTTTCTCAATTTTCTTGATGTCGGCTGGAATTAGCCAAAAGGCTTTTCCCCATGAGTCAAATGTCGGCATCTTCAGTTCAGAGTTTCCGATAGAGGCAGGTCAAGGAGATGGACTTTATGGTGGGAAGTGGCATGGAATACTCTAACAATTCGTTCTCAAACAAGCCGAAACCTCCCCCTTATGTATTTGGCAAGCCGATGTCAGCCTGACCCGCCGAAAGAAAATGTAGGGAAAGTGGGCCGGATTCGGGGCCTAACTCTCCATTTTCACAGGTGAACAGAAGTGTAGTCTGGAGGAGACTTGTAGGCAGCTACAATAGAAGCGTCGGTCGCTATGAAAGCCAATAAAGGGCGGAGTCTTTGGCTTCGACATGTTTCATGGAAGAAAAACGCCTTTTGTCGATTCCTAGAATGGAGGCGTGTCTAAACCATGGCTACGAGTTGAAACCTGCAAACGTCCAATAGTTTCTGTTTTCTTACCTCAGGCTAATTTGTAATGTCGGCCATACGTGTCGATCTCAAATGGCATACGTAGAATTACGGAGATATAACCATTATACGTTACAATGCCACCCCCACAGGTAGTGCCACGACCTGCTCGTTCGTCAGGTACCCACAACCCGCTACGGTTGCTGTCACGTTCCCACCAGCGGCAGCCTGGTTCTCAGTGAGACACAGCCCCGACGCGCCATTGACCAGGTTGCCCGAAACGAAGTAGTCCCATCTGTTCTCCTTCCCGGCGGCACATCCCGACTCCCGAGACGCAAGCTGACCATTTGTGTCGGCAGCCAGACATTTCTTGGTGCTGAGCAGGCTGCTGACGTGCCCATCCGGCTTGACCCTCCAGACCTGCGCGTCCGTTCCGCTACAATTGGACCATGTGATAGCCCCAGAGCTCGAGTCGGTTAGGCAATGAAGCGAGTAGGTGTTGAAGATGAGCCCGGTTGGGATGGTGCGAATGCTGCTTCCAGCCGAGGGATTTGAAAGACGGAAGACTGCCGTACCGTGAGACGGGACGGATGCCTTGATGCCGCCTGCCTCGAGGGATACCGATGTCGTTTGATTCGTCCACAGGTCTTTGATGTTGATTGAAGACGGCGTGGGTAGTTCATCAGGGAAGATACCAATCCGAGCCCATGACACTTCTATATCCCCGGAGATGTTGCCGCGATTCAGCACCGTGACCAACCGATCCCCGTTGTACAAGCTCTTCGTGAGCACGTCCCAGGTCCCATCCTGACTGACCAAAGTTGCCTGTTGCACTAAGGGATCCTGATCTACGGCGATCAGGTCCCTGTTTGTGAGGTACTCGACTTCGGTATCCGTGATATTCAGCAAGTCCGTGCTGAGGATCAAGGGCGCCGAGAGGCTGCACCACAGGGCAAAGTGGCTCCTCTTCTCAGTCAGGGTGTAGTCGAAATGGTCCACGTTGAGGAAGTCTGGGTCGTTGAAATAGCCGGGCCGCTGGAACCTCGCCAGCCTGACCTCCTGCCCGTAGTTGAACATCACAGAGTCCCAGCCCGTGATATCCGGCCAGTAATTTGTGCTATTCCAAACCAGCGAATCCCTCGAGTGCCTCGCGAGCTCGCCGTACTGCGGCACCCACTCCATCACTGCGTACCAGCTGCTGAGGTTGCTGGCTTCGGCGAAGTACGCCGGTGCTGATTCCGAGAAGATCATCTGCTTTGGCCACATCGAGGCCAGGATGTCGTGCCACTTCCCGTACACCCTCCTGTACGTCCCTTCCGTGGTGTCTGGCATGTTGCAGCCATCCAGCTTCAGGTACTCGAAGCCCCACTTCACAAAGTCCACCGCATCGATCTCCTCGTATCCATATGCACCGGGGTAGCCAGCACAGGATTTGAGCCCTGCATCGGTGTAGATGCCCGGAATGAAGCCCTTGGATTTAATGAAGTCCGTGAGCCACGGTAGACCGCGTGGGAACTTGGCCTCGTCCCAAGCCATCGAGCCGTTCGGCAGGCGTTCCATGAGGGACCACTCGTCGTCGAGGTTCAGACGGTTGTAGCCTGCTGTCAGGAGACCTCTGGAGATCATGGCCTCTGCCGTATCGACAAATAGGGACTCATTTAGCCCGCCCATGTACCTGGCCCAGTTGTTGAACCCCATCGGCGGCAAGGGAGAGAGCACGCCAGGTGGGTTGAAGCCCGCTGCAGCAGGGCCCGCGAGTAGGAGCTGGGCCATCGCGAGGAGCATCATGGGTTTGCTTGAATTTCCTGGGGCTGGGTCTGTCTGTCCGTGTCTATGTCGTGGTGACAGAGTCATGAGCGAGAGACAGTGGACAGGACCGAGAGCTCCCTTGGAAGCACTTGAGTGGGAGGGCAGTAGGAGCCCGGCCTCCATGGCATGCAAAGCCACAGATGCAGCATGTTGAGATTATCCCCGTTCGTCTGGTCTAGCCATATTGCTCACCTGGCGCCAGACTAGCTGCGCACTTTTGGAGCCGTAGTATGCATATATTGAATGCACACTGCACCCCATCGGAGTTCGGTGGTCGCCAGGCTGCAATGGAGGGGGTCCGAGATGGCCTGCAGAGCGGGGTCGACATCGTATCCGGCCGCACCGGGCCTGACAGTTCCCGGTGTATCGGGCCACCAGCGCGTCTGACGGTTTGCAGCAGCAACGTGCACCGAGGAAAGTTTGTAACGTTTCATGCATTTCGCTGGATACGTGATGCGAGGCTGTCGTGATGACTGACTGCAGTGGTTGTGGGTTCAACGTTGCTGGCTGAGCCGCTGCGAGTTCCCTCGTGTTCCCATTTCAAAACCCCGACAGGCGCGGGTCAAACCCGGCTTTGTTTCTGAGAAGGGGGGGTTCCTTGTCTCAACTCTACGCCGACCTCACACAAGCTGACCTCACTCAACGACCAACGCCAAGGCACATTTAAATCCTCAGGCTCACCCACGTCGACCCAAGAGCAGCCTTGGAATCACAACATCAACAAAGACTGGATATCTCTCACAATGGCTGCTGATTCCCTCCTCGAACGTCTCAACCGCGACGGCTTCGTCGTCATCCCATCGGCCATCGCACCCGACCAGCTCACCAAGCTGCGCGAGGCCACCGCCGAAGTGGCATCGCTAGCCCGGGAAGGAAAGTGGCCTTCCGTCCGCACACTCCCCAAGCAGTTCCCACCCTGGCCCAAGAACAGCCCAGAGGTAGCAAAGGGCGGCATATGGGGCGTGCAGGGGATGATGCACCCAGATCTGCCTAACAGCTCCATGTTTGTGCAGGTTTACTTTAGCGACGCCATCGTCAACCCGACCAAGGAGCTGCTCCAGTGCGGCGACGACGAGCTGGTCATGGAGCTGTTCAACCTGCTGGTGCGGCCGGACAGTGACTTCGAGCTGCGGTGGCACCGCGACGACATCCCCGCCACCGCCACGCCCGAGGAGGAGCTGAACAGGCTGAACAAGCCCGCCTTCTCGGCGCAGTGGAACCTGGCGCTGTACGACGATGCTAGCCTGATCGCGGTCCCGGGCAGCCACACAAGGGCGAGGACGGAGTTTGAGAGGAACGCCGACCCGTTCGAGAAGGAGATCCCCGGGCAGATGAGCGTCGAGCTCAAGGCTGGTGATGTGGTGTTCTACAATAACAACATCCTGCATCGAGGGGTGTACAGTTCTGAGAAGGAGAGGATGACACTGCATGGGAGCGCTGGGCACGTCGACGGCTCGGCGTTGAGGGCGAGGAACGTGCTTCAGCATGGGCTGAGGGACTGGATAGATCGGGTCGATTTCAGCGGGTTGGATGAAAAGACGCTCAAGCGTGCTCAGAAGATGAAGGCCAGTCTTGTCAAGCTGGGGCAGGAGGCCGGTGACGTTGGGTATTCGCTAGACGGGTGAACAGGTACATTCAGGGCAGAAATGGGAAGTCACGGAGGCAACTGGAAGTATCAACGTGGGAAATCGGGCTTTCCTTCACCACCTGTCCTCCTTTTGTGTCAAGGCAGCCGCAGCTTGGGCCTGGGACTCCCAGGCTTTGACAACAACAAAATTCTTTGCGCTGGAAACTTCAAGCAGATTCTCCCTCATAGCATTTCAGCACTCGACGAGCTATCTTTCCAGTCCGCATGCACCGCTTTTAATTTAGCAGCCAAGTCTCAAACTTGAGTTTATCAAGACTCGAGGCTTCATTCATCTGCGCTTTCCATCTTCCGACCGTCCTCGCTACTGCAACAGATTCTTTACATACTGAGCAGAGTTTCACTCAATCTTTGGTCGTGACCCATTCCGTGGCGATGGCTACACCTTCGAACGCTTCTGAGACGACTGCGGCGTCTGTGACCTCTACCGACCCGTCGACCAGGTCCGATCCACCGGCCCCCGAAGCCGTGCAGGTACCCGTGAACAGCATACATCTGGCCTCCGATCTCAGGTGTGTTACTGACAGTCATCTGCATCGGTCGACTGAGAGCTGACTCAAGAACATAAGTATGCTGGAGAGCGGCGACCTTTCCGACTTCACCATGATATGCGACGGAAAGGAGCTCAAGGTACACAGATTCGCCCTGAGCCGCTGCTCCTACTTCAAGCCGATGGTTTCTGAGCCTGCCGTCAAGGTACGCCATTCTGTGAACTGAGATTTGACACTGAAAACACTTGCTAACAATGCCACCCTCACCTTCTACAGAAAGGCTCTGAGTCCAGCATCACGATCACTGATTTCAAGCTATTTGAGGTCAACTGGTTGCTCCGGTACATCTACAGCCTGCGTAAGCTTCTTCCTTACAAGGGCCGGGGGTGGCAAGGAGGCTGAAACGGACGGGAAGGACGCATAATTTGGCTGCATGTGTATGCTTGCTAACAAGCCATACTCCTATTAGAAGTCGACCTCGATCACAATCAGGCAAGCAACCCGAACAACTCGTCCCTGGAAACCTGCGTCCGTCTCTGGAGACTCGGAGACCGCTTTGGCCTTCCGGATCTCTGTCAGCTGGTACTGTCCCTGCTGAATGACCGATGCAAGAGGCTATTCTATGAATCCCGGTCTGTTGATGCCACGATCAGTGAAATCAGCTTCTTGCCTGACCTCGAAGCCGGTATTCGCGCAGCTTGGGACGCTGATCGGCCTGCACGTCCATTGCGCGGACCGCTTATGACTGTGTGCAGCGGCCTTCACCCGGTTTTACGGGACCAAAAGTCTTTCATGAACCTTCTCGAAGAGATCCCTAGATTTGCTCTCGACTTCCTAAAAGCTCTTCTGGGATGTGACGGAATGCAGACTGATCGTCGGAAAGAAGCACGGCTCGTATGTTCCCAGTGCGGCTCTACCGTACTCGACCCAGAGCAGGGAGAGGGCAAGGAGTTCGTCAACGGTGCTTTCGTTTGGACGCCGGTTTCATTGAACATTCATAGTGAGCATCGAAGTTTATACTGCTCCAAGACATGCTTCAAAAGGGGCCAGCACAGTATTTGAAAATATCCATAGCAGCTTTGGCAGAAAGGTTCCGCGTTCATCAGCAGCATCGGACCCCGAATCGGCAGAGCTTGGTGCATAGAGCACTTCAGCGTTAGAATTGAGCCCCGAGAATTGTCTGGCCATGATTTTGTTAGGTGGATTCAGCGAGTGTGCAGCGAGGTGGAGCTCGCTTGCGGATGTCTGAAGGGGTGCTCAAGCGGAGGTTGAATCAAATAGAAACACTCAATAACAAGGTTATCGGCACATTGCTATTTGGAATTCTCTCCACAATTGTTTAGAGCTCTACCTGCACAGAACTCCCAGGTGTACCAATTTACTCACATTGTACTATCTTAGTACAGCATGCTCATGAATTAACTGACTGCCGTAGCGCTAATTCCAACGAGACCGGGGCGTGCTCTTAAACAGTCTCTCGCTCAGATTTCTTCGGCGCAGGTGCCTTACGTTTGTTCCTTTACAACTTCCCACCCTTGCCGTCATCAAGCAGCTCACTCTGCTTGTCGACTCCCTTCCATTTCCTCACGCCGTCTCCGTCGAACACGCCCTCATCCACAACCCGACCACCCCAGCAGATGTGGTCCCCGATTTTGAAAGCATCCTTGCCCCTTTGAGAGTGTATGCCCTTGAGGAGCTCCGGGAACAGCATGATCATCCGCCTGCCTTCGTCCATTATGGGTGTATGGCACGTCTCGCAGTAGACCTTGCAGGGCAAATCGTGGAGAGGCCGTCGCAGCGAGGGGGAATAGAAGTTCAATCCCTGGGCGCCATTGAGAAAGCGGAAGTCGGACTTGTGGAAGATCGCTGCCCACTGGAATGGGGCCTGTGACGACATATTAGCAGCCCATCGTGTCTCGCAGAAGACATCAAGCCATCTTCCCATCACTCACAGCGTGCATTCTCTGGCAGTCGACGCAGTGACAGTATTTCGAAGACAGTGGCTTCTCCCTACTCAACATGTACTTGATGTTCCCACAGTGGCATGATCCCTCCCATTCTGCCGTAAAGTCGTCATCGTCTGAAGGCTTTTGGTATGGGTGCGCGGTTCTCCAAGCAATGTCTTCTTCCTTCACGGCATCCTCTCCATGCACAGTGCTCCTCAGTTCTGGATCGGTCGGCGAGGACATGAAAATCAGTGATTTTGAGCTGATGGGGAACTGTGGCGAACTCAATCGTGATGACGGCAGGACTGAGATCTTGCAGTGTTTTTGTACGTCTGGGCCGATGACGTCAAGTTGCGACCACCCAGCAGAGAGCGGAAGAGTGACAATCGAGCTGCAGAGAGCATTGCAAATATGGCCAAGAGCTATGCGAATCTACTGGCAGGGCGCACATGAGTTGCTCAATGGGCGTCTGTGTAGAGCAGAATCATGTGGGCGCTGCTTTGCCCGGTTCCTTTCAACAGATAACCACGAACAGTTCACCTACGTCTTGGATTGAAGTGAATTAAAATGGGGCAAGTACCAGAACTACTTGTACATTGGTTTTCAGGCACCCATGGTCACAAACTACAAAATTCCTTCTTACCGTGGGCAGCCTTGCAATTCACTCCCGCCTCCAATGCTGTCTTCGAGTGCGTCAACTACCAAGCAGGCAACGACACGATGAGACAAGTCTCCCAGCATCGTACTACTCAACAACGAGATCGGTTGCTCGACGATCGGTTGCTTGACGATGGATGTCATCCCTACCTCGTCCTCCGCTTCCGATACGGACAGCACATGCACAATATTGCCATCGGATTCGTATGCAGCAAAACAGTCTCACACAATGACCATGAAACTTGACAAGATGGCCCAACACAACCTTTAGTGAGAACTTGAACAGCTCTATCTCCTCTGGCTGATCTTTCTTGATAAGTGTGTCACTGCTAACATTGTTTGTAGCCTTCTCGAGTCGGGCAACTTCTCGGACGCAGAGATCGTGTGCAAGGGTGAAACGTGGAAAGTCCATAGCCTGATCCTGCGAAGTCGATGTATCTGGTTTGATAAGGCATTCACGATTGATTGTACGGTGCGTAGAATTTCGTATGTCACGAGTGAGTACTGCCTAACTCGTTCCAGGGAGAACATGCAGGTCGGATCCATTTGGAAGCAAGACAGCCGGAGCAGATTACGGAGCTCTTGAAGTTCATTTATACCGGCCGTCAGCGAGATTGCCCACACATTGAAAGCCGAAGAAAAATAACTGATCATTTACCTGTCGCAGGATACCTCCCAGCTGTGGCACCCGTCGAACAATGTATCGCAATCCCCGCTTTGGAGGGCACCGTTGACCTGTGGTGCCTTGCCGACTCTTTGGGGCTTTCGGAGCTCAAGATAGAGATCCAGAACTATTTGCTCATAAGGCTTTCAGCCACTCTGTGTTTCATCCACGCCTTTCGTCTTTACACGCACGACGGATCGCCTGCCCTCCGAAGGGATGCCGGCGAGCAGGACGATATGACCAGATTCCTCGACGACTTTTCGAAAGCCGTCACCAGGATCTACAAGGATCCGGCGCCACGACCCCTTCAGAAGATGTTCGCCATTTTCGCATGCGGGTTGCAAGAGCGCCTACCGGCAGACGTGATGTGGGACCTCATGAAGAGTAACCCCAAGTTCCAGCAAGACGTGTCCGTCGTCCTCATCTCCCTGCATTTCCCCGGCCCCACGAACCAACGCCTGGCCAGCGGGCTGGCACAGCTCTGCGTCGCCCACGCGCGTGCCGAGCAGGACACGGACTGCCGTACTTTCCGGTGCAGTGGGTGCAACAAGAAGTATGGCAGCGACAGGGACGGTGGCGAGGCGAGCTTGACCGTCGATCCGTTCTCGAGGGCGACGCGCAAGTGGTGCGATGATTGCGCATTCTGGTCGATGAACTCCATTATGAAGACCATGATCCGTAGCTGGCCTGTCGAGGATTCCGACCAGAGTTGAGCCAGAAGGAGCTTGGCTGGTATAGTGCCGCGAAGTGACGGAGTCGCCATCATAGTCTATAGACATATATTTTAGTATCAGCCTGTTAAGGCACACGATCCGTGCTCATTCGCTGCGTTGTACGTCAATCTACTCTATTTGCAAATAGCTGGGCCATGGATCCCAAGACTGAGCAAGGTGGGATGTTCATAATCAACAATGAACAATGCAGGTCAGATTCCCAGCACTGCTCTGACCCTCTGCATCCCTAAATCTAAGGAGTCTCCTGACCAATGCTACCACCTCTCCTCTCGTTGGTTTTCCAATAGCAGCCAAGCACGTCACTTCTAGCGATATCGTCACGCACATGTCGCATACGGAATCAAGTCACACCGAAAATCGTCTTCATTCAAAATTGACCTGGCTGCCTGGCGGGGGCATCTAGGGTGGGTATCCAAACATTATCCACGTATCCTCCATTCATCCAATAACCAAATGTCTCTCTAGAAAATATCACATCCAACTGTCCCTCTCTTACAGAGCGAAGACAGCGGCCATGACACCAGCGACCAGGGCAACGGAGCCAGCGGCAACGCGACCGGCACCGTTGGCGGTGACCGGGACGGAGCCGGTGGTGGTGGGGGCGGGGATGGAGCCAGTGCCGGCGGCGACGGAGGACGAGGTCTTGAGGGTGACGGTTCCGATGGCGCCGCCGGGGGTGGTGCCGTTACCGGCGGGGTAGGCCGGGGTCAGAGTGGTCTGGGGCTGGGGAGGCACCGGGGCGCCGCTGGGGGAGGACGCAACGGGGGCAGGGGCCGAGGGGGCCGGGGCGCCACCGGTGGTGATGGGCCTCAGGGTGGAGCTGACGACGGTGGAGCGGGCCGGGCAGTCGGTGACGGTGGCAGCGCACGAGGTGATGGTGACCATCTCGGTCGAGTAGATGGTGGACTCGACGTTGGCCTGGTTGGCAGGGACCTCGGCGGCGGGGGCGGTGGTCGCCGGGGCGGCAGCGGAGCTGGACGCGGCGGCCTCGGCCTTGGAGATGTGGAAGGGGAAGGAGTACTGGAACACCTCGGGGTTGGAGTCGTAGGTGATCTTCAGGCCGTAGGTGGCCTCAGATCCGAGGGTGGAGTCGACAGCCCAGGAGTAAGAACCGGCAGCGTTGTCAAGACCGCCTAGTGATGGTGTTAGTGGCTGAATTCATGAGTGTTCTCACATGATGAGGAAGACATACTGGCAACAACAGGTCCAAGCTGGAGGGTGGTGGGGTCAGCGCCCTGGAGCAGCTGGATGGAAACGGTTCCAGCGTAGTCGGCAGAGTAGTCCCACTTGACGGTGTAGGTAGAGCCAGCCGGGACGGACTCGTCCTTGGTGGGGACAGTGATGGCATCGAAGCCAGCGGTCTGAGCGAGGGCAGCAGAGACCCAGGCGAGGAGGGTAGCGGCGGTGATGGTAACCTGCATTTTGGCTGATTTATAAATTATTTCTGTTGGATATTGAAGACGAGTCGAGCAGTGCGGAAAGTAGCAGATGATTAAAGAGTGGCTGAATTATAATAATTCGGTTTAAAAGAGTGACTGGTGAATGATTCCGGGCGATTATACAGTACCGGTTTCTGCTTCGGGGTGAAGAGGAGAGAAGGAATGTGGAAGATGGCCGGCGTCGTTGGGGCGAGAGTTTTATTTGGATCTTGCGCCTCAGTCGGCGCCTCATCCCAGGTGGATGCCATCGTCGTATCGCGGCAGCCAGCGCAGGAGGGACCTGCATCTGCTTATGCGGGGGTGTTCAGGGGTCATCCATAGCGTTGGTGAGAAATGACTCGGCCCAGGCACAGCCGCGGGCCATTGCACTAATAAGATTCAGGGGCAAATTGGAAGCGTAGGACCCTCCCCGTCTGCCGCCTGGTTCTGCCAGGCTTAACGTCGCAATTTCCCCTGCTGGCCCATCATATTGACCAATATGATTGAATGATGTAGTAAACACAGGCGGCGGATGAACCGCAAGATGGCGGATGGCTGGCAAATCACGCCTTGAGACGGGCTGGGCGGTCAACAGCCAGCCTGGCCAGCCCGGCCTCAACCTGTGTACCGAGAGTTCTGTGCTGAGTAAGTTTTTTTTCAAGGCTGTCGTGGTCTTATTGGGCCCGTGCACTGTCCCTGTGTCTGCGCCTGTCGACACAGTGATCGTCGCCCATGTGTTGAATAAGCTTATCCCACAGTTTAGATGGACATCCTGCGATCAGATGACAGCTCTCGCTTGGTGAGAACAGACACTGGATTTTGTGAGCGAGCACCTACAAACATCACTCGTGAATTCTCACCAGGGCAAGCCTCTACCAACACACACCGCCTCGCGTTGCCTCGCGCCCAATAGAAAAGGGGACGCATCAGCAGACTGGCAAGGGAATGGCCGTTGAGCTTTGCACATTAGCAGGTGGCACCGTTCTTTTGCCGGGTCAACCGAGACCGAGACCCCGTCAGCCAGCCAGGGCCTCGTGTCGTAACTTTAATTGAACAATTCTGGCGAGAACCAAACAGCGCGGTGGCGAATGAGTCGCATCCAGGCTCGCGCCAAGTCAGCCCACACCCGAGGCCCCAAAGAGGACGAAATTCAGTGACAAAAATAGGTGCCCCGAGATGGAACGCAGCCGATGTTGTCCCCAAATCTAGCGGCATCGGCGAAAGCCATCGCTGCCCACTTTTTGGGGAATAACATTAATGCAGCTGCCGTTGGAACCACTCAACCAGAAGCTTGTTGTTATTGGGACTGTGAGTCCCAATGTTTTTTTAACACCTGAGTCCTGCGCTCGTGAGGGAGAAATGCAGGTGGGTTCGCGAGGGTCGTGCTGTAACTATCGATTTGAGTGCGTCTGTCCACGCCGGGCCCTTTCGTCATCTCGTGCCGCGGCTTGGAAAATCTCTAGCAGAGGCAGCCGTGCGTCTGCGCTTGTGTCCGCGCTGAAGCCGGTCCTCATCACTAAGCGAAGTGCTGCATGGGCCCTGGTTACAGAGCTGCCATGATTTTAGGCTGCACGGACTGCCTGGCTGCTCGTGGTTTGGTGGTTTGGCGGTTGGCGGAATGGTAGGACCTGTGGGACGGAGGCACGGAGGGCTCCAAGGTGATCAATCCTGCTGATGAGCATGTTGGTGGAGATGGGCGTGAGGGGAGGAAATGACCTCGGGGAATTTCCACTCTGTCGGCCCGCCCTCGCCTTGAGGGTGGACCTCAAGAAGGGGGGCGCAGCTGCTAGAGCTGCTGAGCTGTCAGGCCGTAGAGTCGTCGTCGGCGGATGAGTGGGGGTTGTCAATGTGGCATTCGATGTGGGATAGCGGATTTGATTGCTCTTCATGCGACCTGTGCCTGGCTGCCTGGCTAGCCATGGGTCCCTGAAATTTCATTTCGATTTCTTTCACTCCTCCTCGTGAAATTTCAATTCACCAGGCTGGGTGGGTCTGAAAGGCTTACCTGATAAGCCCCGATAAGCCCCGATAAGCCCGCGATAAGGAGCGATAAAGACTGATAAGATATGATAGGACTTATCTTATCTTGATAAGAATCTGCCTTATCCAATCTCACTGGCCTAACTATTTTCGGTAAGATTTGCTTCCTGATTAGGTTAGCGTTGAATTTCATTGCATTGCAGTTGGACCTTATGAAATTGCAGATTTCTTGCAGTAGGTAGTGCGGGATTGAAATTTCACCATGGCTATGCCTGGCTGCCTGAGCGCCCACTCGCGCCCACCGCGCCATTGTTTGGCTATCCGGCCTCGAAACTGTGGGCCAGACCTGCTGTACCTGCATCTGTGCCTGTTCCTGCATCTGCACCTGTGGCCCTGTTTTCAACCACTCGTCGGCCTGTCTGTCTGGCCTGGATCTAGATGCGCTGGCAGTTGGCAGTTGGCGGCTGGTCAGGCTGGTCAGGCTAGGGCGTTGGATTGTCAGCTTCGTTGAGCCTCTGCTGCAGGATCTTTTCCGAAGGACCCCATCAATTGGCGCCTACCAGTTGTGTGGCTTATGTCATCATCGTCCTCACCCGACCCGAGTGCCCCCACCCACGCGCTCCCCAGGCCCAAGACACCCAACCCATTCCTGGTTTGCTCTCGTCCAATCCTCAATTTTGTCTTGGAATTTCGGAGCAATTATCTGTTCTTCAGAGATACCAGTCTGATGTTGCCTTGATTCAAGTAGACGATTTATTTCAGCAGGCGTTCTTCGGCAGAACGCTCCTGCTTGACTTCGTAAAGCGACGAGGTCATCGGCATCAACTGCAAAGGCTTAGCCCTCTGGAGCTCACTAGTCCATCAATAGTGATTCTGGCGGTACGAGATCTGCATGTGCCCTGTACTGTACCAAACTTCGGAGCCGCCATGCTCGTTGGATCGGCCGCACTCCAGACGGCCGAAGCTAGACTATTAGAGTCACTAGTGAGCCTGCAATGGGGACATCTCGAGGTACTCGTATCTCCTTCACCTAATCAGGTGATCTTCAAAAGCAACGTCCTTGCAATGGATAAACTTTGTAGTGGAGAGATGGCGCCAAGTCCCGTAACTTGTGCGTCGTTATCTAGTTATCCGTCGATCATGTTGCGGAGCCGCCCCTTTTATGGATGCTCGACCTTGAATGTTGACGTTCAGCCTTTCAGACGAATATTCTGTTTTCTACGTGCTGCAATACACGAAGCTCTGGTTCTCGATGAACACGACAATTTTCTGTTCAGACCGCCTCATCTTGATGTGCACGAAAGGCCTCCGAAGTCATCGGTTTGCTCTCACGAGATATTCAGTGCTTGAGGCTTCTTGGTGGTGAAAGAAGCCTGGCAACAGGGAGGTGCTGTATTTGATATCCTGGAAACATGCAAGAATCCATTAACGGCGTTCATATCGCCTTTTCATTGTGCTTGACAGAGTAACCCCATCATATTGTTACACTAATTGGCTCAGCGGGCGCATCAGTCTGAGAGATACGTTTCTCTTCGAGGAGACAGAATCCATTCCCCTGCTATTTCTCGCAAGGCTTTGTACTTCTCAGGCTCGTTCGGCCAGCGCCTACCTAGGTATGCTTTGATCGCCACGCAGAATGTTTGTACCAAATTCAAAGACTTCGTAATTATAATGAAGGGCAATATCGGGCCCAGAGTCATGTCAAAAGAAGGGGCAGCGGTTATTTATGTTGCTTCGATGTGCACTTTAGGAAAGACCTCGATTTCAAGATTTGCTCCCTTTATGGCCGCTCTATGGTGTTCCCAGATGTTACTAGTAATATTCAGGTCGACGATCAAGCTCTCTATTAATCAGATGATATAGGTATTGCCCCAGTGTATCGTATTTCTGGAGCGACCATGGCAGGCCTGACGACCTATTCAATCCAAAAACGACAAAGCCCAGGTTGTAACTGTGACTATTTTAGACCAAGGGCAGCCTCTTGTTACTCCACGGCTCATGTTCTCTATCCTAGAAAAGTTCATCATTCGTAAAATTTTGCTAGCAATCATGGTGCCAGCAACACTGGCTGACACGTGCCGAATTGCTAGCTCTAGCGTCCAAGCATATCTATCAAATAGTTGGGAGCACTGGTGACCACTGTATCCCATTTTAAGCGGACGAGAAAACGCTGCACTTCTCAAAGCAGGTCGAATGTAGCCTCGTGACCTATGCCTCCTCAGTGGCTTGGAAATATCGGGAACTCCCTCAGGCTATAATTTGCGGGCCTGACCTGCTCTTTCCGGACCTTGACGTTCGTCGTCCCAGCTCGCCGGATATCCCCGAGCTTCTCACACTCCCTCAGCGGCGGCAGGTTGTGGGCCCTCGGCTGCGCGCCCGCGTGCGGCTGACGGCCCTGGAACGCAGCCGGCGGCATCCTCTTGAGCTGCCTCCTCAGCTCGGCCTGCTGCTCCTCGGGGAACCGCGCCGCGTAGGCCGCGCAGCAGAGGGCCTCGCGGTACGGGCTGGCGGGCGCGTGCAGGCCGCCGTCGAGCATGTGGACGAGCTCGTACTCGAACCCGGCGAGGTCGCGGCGGCCCATGCCGACGACGGCCCGCGCGACGACCCCGCGCATGTCGCGGGCCGCGTCGTCCATCCTGAGCATGCTCATGGTCTGCTGCGCGAAGCTGTTGCGCTGCCACTCCGTCAGGTCGAGCGTGCCGCAGATGTGCTCGCGGGCCTCGCGGAGGAGGCCCGTCAGGGACAGCTGGTGGTTCAGCTCGTTGAGGAACGTGGGCATGTTGGCGTCTGAGACCCTCTCTCGCAGCTTCAGGACGTCTATGAACTCGCTCGCGAGTGAGGGGACTCGGTCGCTGGTGCCCGCTGTCGGAGCGTTTGGGCGTGGTGTGGGTGGAGGTCCTGTGCCAGTGGCTTCCCGGTGGATTAACTCGGAAACGGAGAGCGGGTTGGTTCGAGCTGGTGCTCTCTCGGCGATCCGAGGGAATGATTCTAGTTGCGGTGCACAGGACTGTGGCGGCAACGGCGGGGGAGGCATTGAAGTAGGGGGAGAGATTGACCAGCCCGATCTTTCTGAGCCAGAAGATGCCCTTCGTACACCATCGGGGGTACTGTTTGAGGCGAGTCTAAGTGATGGTGTCGTGTCCAGATGGTGAGCAATATGGCCCAATGCTCCGGTCTCCGAGTTTGTCCTATGGTTTGGAATATTGAGGGACGGCAGTCTGATTTGCGTCCTTTCATTGCCGGTGGCGCCATGTCCCTTGCTCTTTTCAGCCAGTTGGGGAGATGTGGGTTTGGAAGACACGCCGTGAAGGCTGCCAGGCGCTCCGTTCCAATCGCATTGTAGCTTTAGTTCGGCGCCCTGATGTTGTTTGGCGTGTACCTCTGGCGCCTCAGAATCTTGGGTTGTTGAAGGAACAGTCGAGGGAAGAGAGGTTGCGAAACTTCCAGGCCGGCTCTTCGTTGTATTCAAACCAACGCTGGACCCAGTCGTACTTGACGACGTTGGCCGTGGTGGAGTGTTGGGGACAGATCCCTCGGACGAGTCCGAGTCGACATCAATCACTGGCGGTCCTGTAGGACTCGAACTCCGAGGAGGAGACAGAGGGTTGCCATTGTTATGCCGCTTATTGTCGACGTTTTCTGCTCCTCCGGAGAGACAGTGAACATTCTTTGGGGACGAAGACCCACTGACTGGTCGCCAGGGTGGTTCAACCATTGAAGCCATAGCAACAATGCAAGACGTGGATCTGCAGAGGTCTAGCCTAGCCCTAAGCAAATATGCAGGACTAGAGCAGTGTGTTGGATGTAGTGCCCACGAGGTTGTGCAGTGAATGCCGGATGCGAGTCGTTTAGATCCTGTTCACTCGGCAAGATCAACATAGGCCAAAGCCACGTGTGACTGCGATGTTTAATTCAGGCTGAATGAAGAGATATAGCTCCGAGGGAGTCAGAAATTGCCCGAAGATATCGTGGATTTGAAGGTACACACAAGTTTTGGCTCTGTTTTCCCCCGAGAGAAGATCTTTAAAAGCAATTGGGGAAAGTCGTGCATGGGGCGTAGGAAGGGCCGAAAGACAGGACGAAGGAACAGAAAGGCTCTTACCATTATGAAGATCGGAGGGTGCGTTAATCTGCGCTTGACTGCTCTGAATCGAGAGGATGGAGTTTGCCGTCGGTCTGCATATGCTCGAGGAGTGAAGCAGAATGTCAGCGCCTGGATAAGCACTCAACTAAAGACACCCCCTTCCTTGCTGCAGCTGATCTTGTCTCACCATGACAGGCAAAAGGCCCACGCTTTCACAAGTCCTGGCCATGGCCATGTAGATCGGGATTTCATCACATGCCCTGTCGATGTCATCCTGATCTTTTTACATGGGATTCTGGAATGCCCATGCGATGGAATGCCATCCGTCGAGGGCTCTGGGATCAGACTGATGGTCGGGTGTGTTTCCCTTCTGCGCAAGCTGTCCTCGTTGGATCTGCATACGGCCTAGCCATAAGCAAAACTGGGCACGGGAGTGGTCAACCCGGGAGGTTCTAGGCCCTACTAGTAACTGCTGATCGGGCTTTCGACTCGCCACACATATGCAAGTGTCTCTGCTTTTGATAGCCAAGCGGGCCCCCTTCCATCTACCCCCTTCTGCCCCTCCATTCATGCAGTTCAAAGTTACGGTGGGACGTGTGGCTTTGCGTGACCGGGTGCCCACAGCGGCGACCATGAGCTGGCCCGCAATGCCTGCCGGGCGTAACCGTTGAGGCTCAACGCCCTTGAGAAACAAAGGCCATGCTCGATGGAGCAATATGTTGTGAGACTGGAGGTTTAATGTCCTTTGCAAAGTTTGCAGGGTGGTCTATATGCGCTCCAACCATCGCTTGCCATTGGGTGTGCAATGGCGTCTCTGCACTTTCAATGTTGCTTCTCCCAGGGTCGCCGTAAAACGCCAATCTGGGACACGAAAGCAAGAGTCGCCGATGAACGGCACGGGAGCCGAATTACGAGAGTGAATTCTACTGTGGGAGGGAGGAGGGACGCGCATCATCGACCTTGGATGTCTTTCAGACTCAGCAAACCGTTGCTGTATCGGCGACTCAAGCCAAACATGATTGTGGCAATTACGAATGCCCAAGGAACGTGGCGGGACGCACCGATGTCTCTAAAATTCGAGTCGATCATGTCCAAATGAAGGAAATAGCCCCGGGCACTGGATGAACCAGTGGGACGGATTGCATGTGTTCTTGAAAAAGACGAACACCAAGCTTTCATATCCACTGTCACCCACCTTCGAGCATCATGCGCCTTATATGCGAGTTCAGAGAACCCGCAGAAAATACCAAGCATTCAGAGGGGAACGGTATTCAAAAGCCTGATTCGACCTCGTTCTCTAGTTACCGCCCGGTTCATATATCACTTGCAGATCCCGTCAAGGAGTGGCTGGGTTGTCGTCCCTTCGCTTCTTCTTACGGGTTAGATGGCCCCCATCCTCCCGCAATGGCAGCCTGGGATTGGGCGAGCAGCCTCTGGTCTTAGTCGGAGGGTGCCCCGAAGGCGGGCTGAGACAAACCGAGCCGCGTTATCGGTGGGCGTCTGCACAAAAGTACCTAATAGAGCCAGCAAGTCGAGACAATTGGTTGAAGCTGCTACGACTTCAAGGTCAGCAATGTTTTCCGTTGATCAAAGTCTGCGTCTCATTGCTCAAGACGCTGGCCTCAGAAGACATGGCGTCAGTAGCCTGTGCCGATCCCCGGTGCTGAGGACGCAGGCAGCTACCAACATTGAAGTTGCAAAGCGGGGCACTGCAGAGACGCTCGGGGTGGGAACGGAATACGCCCATATTTGAACCCGTGTGTCGATATTTCTGGAGGTGACGCTGGGAATCCAGGGAAGGACTGGGCATCAAAGTCGCAAGAGATACCCATGCACATGCCTATCCCCATGGGCCCCCGTACTTCACCCTGCGCCAAGCCGTGCCTGCACATTGTCTTCGGTTGAGTAAACCGAGTCGAGCTAGTCAAAGACATTTGACATGCTGCTAAGTGCCGAGTAAGCGTCGCTTGCAGCTTAGACTAAGACCAATGTGGGCATGTTGAACAAGATAGACCAATATGGCCGATTGTTCCGGACCATGGCGTGCATGGGTCTTGTCCAGAGCGGGCGCCAAGATCGACGAGGGAGCTGTCACCGCCGGGAGACAGTTCGGTGAGCCAGGACAAGCCCCCGGTGATATGTTTATAGCCTGAGCCTCCCCGTCTTTCCCCCATGAACTCGCTCTCACAGATGGGACAACTTGCAATTCCTCGGCGCAGTAGAGCCAGTGCCGATTGGGCTGTTGTTCCACGGTTTACAACAGACTTGTTGACAGCGGTATCGACGATCGTCCCCAATCATTAGCGACAGATTATTAATCTGTAGGAGGGTGGCAGTCGTGTTCGTTTTGGGCGCAGTCGCCCGCATAGCTGTACGAGTCGCCACAGTGATCATCAGCAGAGCTTTGATAGGATCCAGTCCTGCAGGGGTGGGAAAGCAACGTTGTGGAAGTCGGCTTGGCTTCCCAGCATACATCTTCGAATCAAGATATCCGTCCTGACGTGCCAGGCGGTGTTGTTGATGGGTGCCAGATAAATACAGGGGCCCGCATATGAGCTGCAAGATGCGCTGTGGGCTTCCGTGTTCAGATTGTAGGACAAGTATCTGACTTTATGAAGCTGCCCATCGCTCGATGGTGGCTTGGCTTGGCCTTCAACGAAACACAGATCGCGATTGAATATCAGGTGGCAATAGCCATTTGCCCTTGGAGGAATCGTTACTAAGGTAGCAATCCATATCCAGCGATTTGGATGGACAGATTCAGAAAGGCACCACTTTGAGGCACAGGTGTCTCCGTGCCGGAATAGAAAGGCAAGACTGCTCAATATTCGAGCTTCGAGAGCATTTCTCAGAAGCCACATCTGTATATGCACACGACTTCAAGTGTTGACAATGAGGCCAGAGTCACTTCTTATGGGCTACTCAGGTAAGCAACTCAGGCGACTCCAGACGCCTTCCCCGGTGGCGGCGCACGCCCGTACGCCAATGTGGCACCCGGCAACTAGAGACGCACACCCTATCCACCGTTGGGCGTCGGTTGATGCCCTCACAATTGGGCCTTGCGTACGGTTAGGGGCATAACATGGCACCCAAGCATGTGTCGGTGTAGCAACTGGTCCTCGGGGACTCTGGACGTGCGTCCGACTGCAGTGGGCATCAACGCCACAACTGCCCCCTGGAGCCCATTGCTGCCATACAAAAGAGAGACGTGTCTTTCCCGTCAGACCTGCATGCCTTCGGTTCCGGACTGGCGCCGATCAGGGCGTCTGGAAGCACTGTTTGCTGTCCATCGTGCGCGAATTCTGGCCGGGTGGCAACGACAGTTCACAGCCACCTAGGCCAAGTGACGAGGACATGATGGACTGGTGAATTAATATTGATTATGTAGCAAATATAGCAATTATGTATGCAACGCCAATAATGGAGGGTGCAAAGACTCTCCGTGAGTGCCAAACCTGACCCTCCAAACCTGGCCTCTAAGTTCATGGTCAAGCAGAAGCTATTCCAACTTCAGACTCGTCGATGAAATTTCGACCTGCAAACCTGCCCAATAGGCCTATTTCTCGAACTTATATTTAAATAAATATTGATTTTGTATCTGCTTATTGATTCGAGAGCATAAAAGACGTCGCGGAATTTGCTGCATTTGCGTCTTGGAAGTGGTGGTTCGCCGGCTCCGAACCAAGTTGAGGCTCATCATGTTACATCAAAATTCCTGCCGGTGAACCCACAAACCCACCCCCAACACTTGCCCACATTCTGGACTCAACCCACTCACGCGCACGTCCCATCCTCGAAACACGTTCAGAGGCTATTGCGGCTTGAAGTATGTGCGCATGAATGTATTCAATGTCATCCCGAAATTGATGTGGATCTTACCAGCGTACCTCGCAGACTACAATAACATGGGTGGAATTACGTTCATGCGGAAGTGACCGCAACACGTCTATCATCCACACTAGGGTATCACGCTTCCTCAGTATCATATTCATAATCACAATCAGCTCCAGGCACACAATTTCCGAGCTCATGGTGTCAACGTGATCTCGTTCGTGATGATCGTGGTATGCAGAATATGTACAGAGTGAACGAAACAAGAAATTGCAGGGCTCGTCCTGTGAAGGATCGGACCATGCGCACATGGATGGAGCGAGTTTTTTTTCTCCCCCTCTGCCATCCCAGAAATGATGAAGGTCATCTTTGATGTTGTGGTTTTTGTGGTGTGTTTAGTCTTGGCCAGAAGCAAGATCCAAAGAAAACCCTTGGAGGTCTACACCGTCAACGCTTTTGCCTCCCAGATGCCCGCGTCGCTTAAAAGCCCGAGCGACCGCTGGCAAATGCAAAGATGCTAAATTTAACCAGAAGAGGGAGTCTCGCCAATGCTAGTTCCATTATGTCAGCATCTTATTGGTTTCATTGCTCGGGAGGAAATTAAGGGAGGCGCTTACACGTTACCCGCGGGGTCGTAGCGGGCGACGACGTAGTATCCACCGCTTCCGTCAGATGCGACAGCCATGCCGACCTTGGAGGTAGAGGCCCAGATAATTTGAGCTGTGGAGGAGTCAGTATACAGCACTCAACGAAAGCAAGAAGCATCGAATTAGGGGGAGAAACGTACTGTAGTGGCCGTACTCCTCGAAGTTGCCGGAGCCGGTGATGGCCTCGCCGTTGTAGAGGTCCTTCTCGCCAACCCAGGCGTTGGCGGCGTTGGCGTAGGGCGAGTCGGAGTTACTCTGCCAGTACAGGTTCTCGCCCTCAGAGGTGGTGGTGGAGTGGGTCAGGGTGCCTGCGGACCCGGAGGAGGCGAGGTGCTGGGCCCACTCGAGGGCGTCGCTGGCGAGGCCGGCGTCCCAGGTGAGGGCGGTGGCGCCGACGGCGGAACGGGCGCTGTTCTGGCTGTCCAGGGCGGCCTGCTCGTCGGTGGTGAGGCCGGACGTGGCAGGGGTGGTGGGCGTCGAGGCGGCCGAGGACGACGACGAGGTCGTGCTGGGCTCGATGACGACCGAGGACGACGACGACGAGGCGGAGGAGGAGCTCTCGACGACTGTGGGGAGGATAGTGGGAACCGCTGGGGCCTCGGCGATGGGGGTGGACGAGGGCACGGGCGTCGCGATCAGGGTCGAGGTCTGCAGCGTCGTGGGCCTGTGGCGGTGGTGGTAACCCTTGCCGCAGGCCAGGGCATCGGTGGCCATGAGGAGGGCCGCTAGGGCTGAGCGAGTTGAGAACTGCATTGTGGCTGAATGTGAAATTCTGCGAAATGGATCGTGATAGGTCTGGTCTGCGGTTGGTGGCTCGACGGTGAGGTGTCTGAGTACTTTGATTCAAGCTGGCTCTGCCGCGGGTGGGATGTTTTTTTCCAAAAGAGTGTCGTGACGTCGGAATGCCGATGGGCTGAATGAGAGACAGACGCTGTGAGGCTTGCTCAGTGGGTGAGGCCAAAAAGAATTTCCAAGAGTGGAAGCATCGTGGGCTGCGCGGTAGATTTGTACCTGCGGTGTGGGTGGTGATGCCGCCCGGGATCCAGGGACCTGGATTATCTGGGGCAAGGCGGGGCACGTCATCACATCGTGCAGGACCAAATATCAATTTGCCGGTTTCTTGCTTCTTCGCAGTGCTCTCCCGTCGAGCTGAGGCCCTGGCGGGCCCTGGAAGGCCTGGGCAGCTCAGCGTGCCGAAGCAAGGGTTGGAGGATTTTTCGCGCACTCATTTAACGAGACTGGGGCGGCTGCGCGTTTCACGCAAATTGAGGCCTAGTATCTTCGCCTGTTCTCATGGGTTCTAGCTCTTCCGAGTCACATCGATTGGCGCACGCCACGAATCTTGGGTCATCTTGGATTGGCGGATCGGCATCCGCCCGGGACATGGCAGGTGTGCCGCGCCGCCGGGACGCAGCGTGACTTGACCCTGTCGCGAGGGGAGCGACTCCTGAGGACGGATCCTGACCGTTGCCTGGGGCCAACGGGGGGCGCCGATGCTGGCGCCGATGGCTGATGGCTAAAGACAGAAGGCCGGGCTTCCGTAGGTGGAACCATGGGTAGAGGTTGGGATTTGTCGTTCATCACTGCGGTGGAGAAAATAATCTCTACGCGAGGGGCCTCGACTAGCTTGCAGCCGACGGAAGAGTCGTGGGTGAGTCGAATCGACATGAGTTTATTTTGACCACAATCTGGGGCTCATTTCCGCACTCGTTTCACCAGGTGGTGGTGTCAAATGAGCAAACTCAGGGGTATCCCACCCGCCCAGGCGCCCACCCGGCCTGACAGGGTCCACGACCTGAGATCGCCTCCACCCGAGCCCAACATGAGATGAACTGTTCCTGCAAGGGACCAGCCATCCCTACCCGAGCTTGCTGCCCACCACAGTACCACCCGCAATAAACAAGCACTCGATGACTTCAGCACTCGGGGCAACGCAGCCTGCTCAGCTGCAATCTGCCAGTAGCTTTTCTTACGACTCATGTATCACACTCAACGCTTGGCTCCTCACTGGGGTCCACCGCGAGGACGTGCATGGTCAGCCCTACCTGCGAACCCCATCACTCCCGTTGTCCAGCCAGAACATGGATTATTACATGCGTTCTAGACCTTGCGTGAGCCTCCTCCATCATTACCCTCTGATCAGCATGCCGCGTCGCTCCCGTGCTCATAAAAAAGCCGAGGCTCGGAGTTGGATAATATGTGAGGCTGTTAAGGTGCCAATTTCATGGAATATATTGCCCTCCGAGCAGACTGTCCCATGCATTCGCGGCTGTTCCGTTTCATTTCACCTCCAGCTTGGGCCGGAGAACGCATACAGAGCAACATGTTCTCTAGGAAGGTGGCCGAAACGACAAATTAAACGGATGCACTCCTTGAACTTGCTGAAGATCAAGCATGGTGAGGACGGAGATTGAAGCCAACGTCAGTATATTGCTCACGTGCTTTGGCCTCCCGTCTCAAGGTTTGATCCTTGCCCTATTATTCTCAACAAACATGAGCAGTAGTAGATGTTCTCTGCTCAACGGGCTTCCATGGACATGATGAGATCAGTACTAGCATGTCGACCTTGCTCCACCCGCCAGTGCTGTCACCCCCGAACTCAAGACAGCACATAATTTAAAGCCGTGGGTACTCTCAATGCGGGACGTTGACAGGTCTGACTTCATCATCAGATCGAATCTGCTGTGGTCATCTCGCTATGCGACCCTCGAGATGATCAAGGTGACATTTTCATCTGGGACCCCTTTCACACATGTATTGTAGCTCCTTGGTCCTCCCACATGAAAGCCGAGAATCCCTTCTAGTTGCTCGGACCCGGTCCTACGGTGCTGGGGTATAGAATGATGTGAGGATCCAGAACGTGACCGGTGTGTCTCACATAAATCATTCAGACGTGGCATGTAACAAGGGTAAGCCCAATCCCCTGCGCGGAGGATCGGGTATGCATTCTACCTGCGCGGAGATGATTCGCAGACGTGGGTATCGCAGCACCTGTGTGGATTCTGTGAATAACAAGTCACAAAGATCCGTCGTCGACGCAAGGATTTTCCGATGAGATGCGACTCTGACCTAAAACCCTCGGTGTTCCTGCAGTCATGATTTTGGTGGATAATTGTACATGGCAACACCGCTCGATTCGGGTCTAGATCGTTATTCGGGGTTTGGATTGAATTACGGTATGGAGACCAAAGTCTTTTAAGCTTAATTTCTCGCAAACCTTCCTCTTTCGGACACGGTGACGAGGAAAGAATGGTAAATAGCAGAGGAGCGGGAGATCGACAACACGAACAAACATACGCTTAGGCAAGAAAGCCGTTACATCATGTTGTCCTCGCCCACTGATTCTGTGGCAGGAAAGACTGGGTCTGGAAATATGCGATTGTTTGTATTCGAAGTGAGCGTGATGGCTAGAATCTGCCTGCAGAAGGGGCAGAAGGCACCCGTTTTAAAGACATACGGAACCCCCTATTCATGTGGACCCCCCATCCATTTTCATAGATTCAAGCAGTAAGTTCTAGGAGGCATCGCTTTTACTGGAGCTCTGTAAGCACGCCCGTCTTAATGTCGTAGATCAGTCCCTTCGTGCGAGCCTTGAGCTCCTCGCGAACGAAAGGCGAATCCTTGATGAGCTTGACATTGTCACGGACGCGCTGCTCGAGCCTGTGATGCTGGTTAGAATTCCACGAGCGAGTAAAGGCCCGGCCAATAAGATGCGTCGACACGTACTTGTTCCCAACCCCGAAATGAAGCTTGTCGATTTGCTCGTCATCGCCCAGGTGCCTTTCTTTCAAGTACCCCTTGATGCCGTCCTCGGTCATGTGCAACGCACCGCAGTCTGTGCCATGTCAGCAGGTCTCCGTACAAAGTTCGTGTTTACAGATACGCGCCTGTGTGTTGGATGACGAATACATCTTCCAATGAGCCGAGGAAGTGATCCATCGCGAGCAGGATCTGAAGCTGCGGGCCTACGGCTCCTCCTCCGTTCCTAACGACGAGCGCGTCTATATCCTGCGTTAGCCATTGCAATCACAATGCAACTCCGCTGGACGAGTTATCGGAATGTTGTTGTTTGAGACATCCGCGGCATCACCTGTGCATATGCCAAGAACGGTGACAAAGGACGCCTCACCCCAAGGCTTAATTCCAAGAAAGGTCGTCGGATCGACCCGTGGATCGAAGCAGCAGACTAACGGAAAATCAGTGTTCCTTAATATCATCTCATCAGACAGGTCTTTCTTACATATAAACGTTCTAGGCTTTGGAGAACCTGCTGCACGTCTCTCTTCTAGAAGGGGCTCAGGACGGTGAACTTTGGCAGCCTCTCTGTACCGGGCTTAATAAATACTCAAAATCGATGTCATTGATTTCCGGCTGTTCTTACCTGTTCCGCTGTAGAAGCTCCTCGGCTGAAGCCGCTGTCCCTGGGTCTGTGAAGGCCATAGCGAGAGGTTGATGAGCGTTGATACACTTGTTTCGGGATGTGCAATGGGTAAATTGAGGAGGATTGATTTGGTGATAATTTCAGAGTTATGCTTGTGTCTTGATTCACTTTATAGAAGTTCTCGCCTTCTGAACCTGTTTGCTGATCGGGTTCGACGACAAATCTCGCCGCACATGGATTGTTGTCCAGCACCCTCTTTCGGGTCCCATTCTATGGACGCTTCAAAACATCTTCTGCATTGCAGTTCCAACAATCCAATAGGAATTCAAACCCAACAGTCAACCCTTGATTACTCATAGTCCGGCGATGCTACGAGTAAAAAGGAAAATATAATCATGTAAAACAAGTGACTTCGGTGTTCGAGCCATGTACTGAGCGATGCCAGTATAGAAATGTCAGCGACAGCTCACTGAATACTCATTGTGATTACAATTTCTCCGGTAGCCGGGTTCTGAACACCAGATATTCAACGCCAATCCTGACGCCCAGCTGACTCTGACAAGTGCACTGGCACTCTGATGCACCTGGTTGGGCCGCGCAGTGCTGGAGAGTGTTCCACGGCTTAGGATCACGACCCCTCCGTGAGCGCTGCGTTGGATCCAAAACAAAACCTGTGTAAGCTACAGAATAGCTGCATTTCTATTGGGCGGGAGACGCTCGGAGTGGCTCAAGCTGCGTGAGTAGGCACGTCTTCACAATTTTGATATTACTGATCCCACCGCAGTAGTTTGCGTGACCGCGGCATCTGTCCGGGATTTGATCGCACTAGCAAGCAACATTGCGGCTGAGCAATTGTTAAACGAATCAGATTCGCCAAACATGGAGTGATTTTGAAATCCGTACCCGTTGGTGTGTGGAATCAAACAGTTGCCTAAGAAGAGTCACCCCGTCGTTGTTGATACGTGGCTCAATTCCCCCTTGCCCGACGATCCCGTACGAAACTAGTCTTTATCTTACCATGGGATGAAAATCGTAAAGGGTGAGCAGCTAACTTCGCCTAGAATTGGTTAAATTTAAGGACATGATTTCGTTTTGCTGGATGTTGTAAGACGGAAAAGCGGGCGGCATGGCGTGTCCAACACCAGATAATGGTCGACTCATCGCGTGAGTGGCGAAAATGAACAATTTGCACTACCCCTTGAGCAGCCACAATCAACATTAGAGTCCGGAGAAAATACGTGTTTGTGATGGGACTATACAGGAACGCCACAGAAGGTGTCAGACATATTTCCGCTGAAATTTGTTAGGACACACGCACTCCTTTCAGCGCGCTGAGACTCCCACAGACTGTGAGAGACTCATGCACAGGTCTGAGCAGGTGAGCTTTGGTGACTAGACGCAACGAAGACTTCGAATCCATTACCTCCGATTGCTAGATTTCGATGAATCCCCAGATGATGTGATGAACAAAGTCCGGAAGCGCATTCCGATCCGCCATAGACGCCACCGGTCGTCATTGTGATACAGGGAGCAAGAGCATACCTAGGTAGTTAGTCAGGCGTTGACCGGAAACACTTCCCGCTTTTCACCACCTAGATGCTCAGACAACCCAAAAGCCATGATAGGTCAGTCTCCAACTTTGACCTTTGACCTGTCTGGAGGAAACGCAGCCGCTTGTCGGAATTACGCTGATTATGTAAGGCAGGGCTCGCGCCAAGGATCCGGATGATTGGAAGGTTAAAGGTTAAGATGAGGGTACGTGCTGCCCAAAACCGTCGACGGAGATTCTGCATCCGCATTTCACGGAGGAAACCGCCCATCGTCCCAGATGACCCACCGCGTTCTGCTGCCAACTGACATAGAAAGCAGTATCACGGGACCCGACTCCAGAGCTATCCCAGTCCTCAATCATCATGTCACCCGTGGCGTTGTGCCACCGGCCCCACGGACTCAGACAAAGTCTCAGCCGTTTCTGCGTCCTTGGGTGCCTCCTACAGCAACGCTGCAGGGACCTAGAGCCCAAGTCCAAGCTCATCGCGGTATGCGGCTCACGAGAGCCCGCCACTAAGGGGAAGCTCGGGGCGCATCAGAATGTCACTACTGTCGGCTACATGTCCCGAAGGCGAACAAGCTAATTAGAACGAAGCCTCTCTCCTTAAGACACCCGTCTTAATGTGGGCGTCGGCGTCCCTGCTCCCGCGCTCTTACGTCTTGAGCAAGATTACCATCGCATTGGAGACTGCATCGGCCTAGCTCGGCCTCACACCATCCAGGTGGCACGGATGCTCCCACCTTGGTATAAATGGCATTGGCATCCCGCGTCGAAGCTTTTGGACCAGACGGACCCTGTGTGTGACTCGTGGACCACCAAGGATCGCAGACCTCAGCCCTCATCATGAAGTCCTTGATCGCCTCGACCGCCTTCATCGCCGGCGCTCTTGCGCAGGGCGCCGCCTACGCACAATGCGGTGGCCAGGGATGGACCGGTGCGACGACATGTGTGTCTGGATACACATGCACTTACTCCAACCAGTATTACTCGCAGTGTCTTCCGGGCTCTGCGGCTACTACGCTGTCAACTTCAACCACCAAGCCCAGCTCGACCTCGGCGTCCCAGCCGAGCGCGACGACATCGAAGGCTCCCTCTGCGACGGGCTTCAAGTTCCTTGGAGTGGATGAGTCCGGTGCTGAGTTTGGCTCGAACTCTTACCCCGGGCTTTGGGGCAAGGATTTCATCTTCCCTGATAACACCGCTCTCCAGGTACGTTGCTGGGTCATACATATTGTCATGAATGTGACCAGCAGATGAGAACTAACCTGGCACCAGACCCTCATCAGCTCTGGCTACAACAGCTTCCGGATTCCCTTCTCTATGGAGCGGATTGTTACCGGTACCACGGTTTCGTCCTCGCTGGCAACCGCATACCTCAACAACTTGACCGCTACGGTCAACTTCATCACCAATGCCGGAGCCTATGCTATCGTTGACCCGCACAACTTTGGTCGGTTTTATGGCAACATCATCACCGACACCGCCGGCTTCCAGACCTTCTGGAAGAACCTGGCCACCGTGTACAAGAGCAACTCCAAGGTCATCTTCGACACCAACAACGAGTACCACGACATGGACCAGACGCTCGTCCTGAACCTGAACCAGGCCGCCATCAACGGCATCCGGGCCGCGGGCGCAACTTCCCAGTACATCTTCGTCGAGGGCAACTCGTACTCGGGCGCCTGGACCTGGGCGACGGTCAACGACAACCTCAAGGCCCTGACGGACCCGCAGAACAAGATCGTCTACGAGATGCACCAGTACCTCGACTCGGACGGCTCGGGGACCTCGGCGACGTGCGTCTCGGGCACCATCGGCGCGGAGCGCGTCGCCAGCGCGACGCAGTGGCTCAAGACCAACGGCAAGATCGGCATCATCGGCGAGTTTGCGGGCGGCGCCAACGACCAGTGCAAGTCGGCCGTCACGGGCCTGCTCAACGCCCTCAAGTCCAACAGCGATGTCTGGCTCGGCGCGCTCTGGTGGGGAGGCGGCCCGTGGTGGGGCGACTACATCTATGGTTATGAGCCGCCCAGTGGAACCGGGTACAAGTACTACGATTCGCTGCTCAAGACATACAAGCCCTAAGAAATGTCGGTTGTTGCGGGTCGTGTGGACGACGAGAACGAGCAGGTAGTTATTTAGGTAGTGCGACGGGGGTTGTGTATATAGGCGAGACCTTCTTTTATGTATATATTCAATACGAACTCGAGAAAGCTTCATTACCATTCATACAAAAGACTTCGTAAATTTTTACAACTGTTCTCTTTTCCGGTCGTAAAGTGTCAGCTGTGGAAAATCTCACGAGTACCTAGGTAAGTTGTGCACTGTCGCTCTTGCGCGACTTCTTGGTCTGGTTAATATGATTCGGCAACGTCAGGCGCCGCATAAAGCCCAACTATGACCACATGTATTTCATTGCTCGAAGGCGGCCGAACAATTCGGATATCCGAGCTTTGAGTTGCACCGGTCACCAGTCGGATTGGGGCTCGGCCAGATGAGGGCGGCTTGGCTGAGGGCTGAAATCAGGAGCCCCAAAGGCGGCCGCCCCCGTGTGGACAGGTAAACAGTAAGCAAGAATGATCGCATGGCGTCACTGTGGCCTGCACGGGGGCCTTCGATAATTTCAGAACCGAAACATTGCGTTCTGCATCTTTGGGGGCGTGTTAGGTGAGGCTTAAAGACTTGGAGTGTTACACGGTGGAATGTCCCGCGCAGTTGGGCCTGGAGCGTCGCACAAAAGCAAAATCTCAGACTCCAGACTGTTTGGACAGCGGCGGCAGCCTGATTATATCATACCCCGAACGAATATTTCGATACGCCACGTTAGACAGGGGCGGGAGATCGAGACCCAATGAATAGGCAACAGCTTGAGCCTATTTTCTAATTGCGGAGCTAATAAATAAGCGCTTGTGGCTCGTCTAATCCTTTTCTAGGAGCTCCGATGAGCAGCTGGCAAGGATACTTGGCGTTCTGGTGCGCAGATCTCGGATCCTTCGCCTCAGACCTGGGAATCTGGGAAGAACGGTCAAGTCTCAGCGATCCGGGAATTAATTCACCATTTCTTGTCCTGACCCACGTCAGAAACAAACCTCCATTCACTGGTGCCACATAAGCCTGCTCATTGCCAACGATAACACGACAGTATTCACAGAAGCTCGACGGAGAGCGCCGACCTGACTCGACGGCCTTGCCCAGGTGCATGACAGGGTGATGGCTCAATACCGAGCACACGAAGAGCAGCCCGGGCTGGAGGTCGCCCAGGAAGCCGAAGCTCCCCAGTATGTCGCTCCGATCTCCGGTCGTCCCCGCCGGTTTTGAAGTTTCAGTTTCAGGCAGCGTCAAGTGCGCCCTCGAAGACGTTGCTTTATCAGCTGGTTTTCAATTATATAGAGGGGTCTCTGACAGTGCACCACAACAGGGTGGTTTATGAAGGAGGCCTGGAGTACAACAACCATGCACAGCAGAACCACAACTTCGCAAACTACCATGCACAGCAATATGGAGGGCCGCCTCAATTCGACCCCTCTCGACACTCAACGTACACAGGCTCATCGCCGGCCTTTTCGGCCTTGAGCCCCGACGGCAAGATACCCTTTGATGGGCCGCCGCCGATGCCGATGGAGAAGCCACCGGGGGATTCAGTGCACCTCAAGATAGGGAGGAAGAAACTCTGGTTGATTCTAGGGTCTCTCGCCACCGTACTGGTGTTGGGATTATCACTTGGTCTCGGCCTCGGCCTGGGTCTGAGTAAGAGCGGTGGTGGGTCGAGCAGGTGAGTTTTCATGGCTTTGGGCAGTCCACCATGGCGGAATGCTCATCAGTACTAACCGTATGATATTTCATGCAGCAACGCATCTGCGTCGTCAACAGCAAGTCCCACATCAACAGCCACCCCAGAATCATCAATATCATGCCCAGCATCGGACGACACAACCTTCACATCGACAACAGACCCGACCAAGTTTGATGTATACTGCGCGATCGATTACAACAGCAACGCGGACGCCAACACCCAAGACCTGCTCCACACGGAGGCAGACATAGCCGAGGACTGCATCAACCTGTGTGCCTCGAACGACAAGTGCGTGGGTGCCGGTTGGGGCTTTTACCAACCGGACACGAGTGTGGCGGGGTCCAATGTGTGTTGGCTCAAGTCAAAACTGGGGACTTCACACACGGCGATACAGAATTGGGTCTTTGTCATTAAGCAATAGACGATCAGCTGGCATGGTACTTGTATTATATGGGTATGGACCCGGATGTTCTATGCTCTGAACTGTTTACAAAGCGTTTCAGTGGGCCCTTTTCCAGATTGCGCCGACATATTGCAGGAAATAAGCACAGGAATGCAGCAGATGACGCCTAATAACTCCACGTATGGCTGTCCACTTGGACGTCGTTTATGCCTACCCCACCACACCAATGTTTCCATTCCCGTTCAGAGTGTGCTTCATGTACGTCTTCTCGTCTAATATCTCATGCTCGGAGGGGGCCGGCCCCTGAGCTTTAACGGAAGCGTCCACCCCCTTCGTCTTCCAGAACAAGCACCGAGGCTCGTTGCAGAACGGCTTTGCGGCGCTGGCCTCGTGGTTACGCACGCTGTCCTCATAGTTCTTCTTCGCGTCTGCCTCGGTGTACGCCTTGATGCGCTCATCTGTGGCAACGAACGGCTCTGGCAGTGGAGGGTATGCAGCGACCAGGTCAGGGGCCGTCCACTTGGCCCCGAGCTCCTCAAGGATGAGCGGTGTGATGTGGGCCGTCGAGAGGAGGATCCTCGGCATCCCGTGGCCGTTGAAGCCGGCCGCGACGAAGTGGCCGCTGTGGCCGGGGGCTGAGCCGACAAACGGGAACGCGTCGATGCTGATTGACTCGACGCCCGTCCAGTTGCCGCCCTTGGTTGTCTCGAGAGAAAGCTCTGCCTCGTCTTCTTTTCCTGGCCAGTCTACGATGTCGCTCTTGGGCCACGTCTTGTAGAATTCCGCGACCCCAGGCAGCAGCTTGTCCTCTGAATCAGTACGAATCCAATCGTGAGGGTAGTGAGCGACGACGGCTTTTGCTCCGCCGACGATGAGCGTGTTGTAGGGTGGAGGAAGCTGCACGTGGTAATTGTTAACGCAGCTGTCCCAGTGTTGGGCGCCGGTGCGTTTCATGAAGCCTTCTGGAGCCTTGATGGCACCGATGGTACAGACGGAAGGGAAGATGAGGTTAGAAAATTCGGGCAGTAGGTGAGAAGCCCATCGGTTCTTGTTGGTAGTGGTCAGCTTCTAATGTTCCAAATTGATTTGAGTGATAGGCCTAGACATACAGTGGCATGGACAACGGTCTTGGCGCGAACCTCGCCGCGTGGTGTGGATACAGTGATGTATCCATCTTGATCTCTCTCGGAAACTTTCAGAACTGGAGTGTTGGCTTGCAGGTTGAGCTTGCCTGTATCCAACACAATACGAAGCATAGCGTGAACAAACTTATACGGCCAGCTATTTGCACGAGGTCAGTCCGAGAGAAACCAAGAGAAATGTGGTGCTAGATCACTTACACCTGGCCAGTAGGATGCAGCACAGCACCGATGCATCCCTTCATCTGGGTGATGGCCTCCGCCTCTTTAGGGTCCTCGACGAGCCGGCATTCTCGGATCACCTCGCCGTCTCTGCCATGATCCTTGACAAACGCATCGAATGCTCCCTTGAGGCGCGTCCATGCTTCCGGCGTCATGGCTGCGTCAAATGTCTCACCCAGCTTGAAGCACACTTCCTCTGCGACACCCTCCTCGGCCAAGAGGGCCTTGAAGGCGTCGAGGTGGGCCATCTCATGCTTGATCAACTTCAACGCCCCATCAGGGCCAAACCTGCTGGACCAGCTTGGGTATCGAGAGTAGGCATGTGGCCGGAGCTGGCCACCTGGCGAGGGAGGATCATGTTAGCCCTGGGCTCACTGCTTTTCTCCCGCGCCGGCATGGCTTTGGAAAATTCTTCTCGGCACTTACCGTTCCGCCCTGTCGCGCCGCCACATACGTCTCTTGCCTCGAGCATAAGCATGCGCGGAGTGGTCCCATCTTTGGCGGTGTGCTTTTTTCATTGTCAGGATCTCATTGACGGCTACTGATGTTTCAGGTGCTCACCTTGTGCAACCAATATGCCGTCGTCGTGCCTGTGTAACCGCTCCCAACAATCACAACATCCGTTTCCTTGGGAAGGTCTGGGGTGGATTGGAAATTCCTCAGGGGAGACTCCGCGGCCTCAATCCAGTAGGACTTTGACGGGTTAGTGATGGGGAGGACCATGGTGTTGACTGAGAAGAGCAATGCTTTGCAAAGACCATAGACCGTCCGGGCCGAGCTTGAGATGGATGGCGTTGACTTTATAGAGCGGATCTGCCGACTGGGATAAGGCCTGTCAACAGGAGTCGAAGTTGGCAGTCGGCCTGACCGATGAGTCTACTCTTTCTTGCTTGTGTTGACTCTGTCTGTGTGTCAAGAGTATTGAAGTTGAAGGCCGGCTGAGGGCAGGTTGAGATGTGGCGGTCAGACAATTCTGCCTCTGCCCAGAGATTCTTCCGCCTTGCGGACGTAGCATCTTTTTCTATGGGAGGGCCAAGTCTCGGGTGGGACGAGGGTGGACTCACTCACTTTCGCCTCGATCCGGATCCCCAGGAACAGGCTGTTCGACACGCTGGCGAGATCGGATCCGGAAGTGCAGACGCGTTGCCCCGATGAGCTGTTCCCCGGCAGGTATCAGCCTCGGTGTGGAGCCCTGTGGGTCTACCCCTGACCGGAAACGATCAGATAGCACCGGTCACCCGGGCCGCCTCCACCACCAAAACTACCCCGGATCTGATAAGCCACCGTCCCGTGGCAATTCTGATCACTCTCAAATCGTGACGGCAGTCCATCGCTGAGTGCCGAGATACCAGCTGACTGATAGGCACGCTCGCAGCACTTCGGGCAATCAGTGTCTGCGCGTCCCATCACGGCACATCGGCTATCCCGGGTTTGTCAACTAGACCGCTTTGACTGACACCGGCTAACTGCTCTGGCCCGACTCGCTGGCCCCAATGACTCATTCACGATGATTGTTACAAATCGAGAGTCATGCCGGGAAGGTTGTGCTGTAATGGAAATGCATTAGGCCTAAGGCTCGGCGAAAATAACTCGATCAATAATTTACCGGTCCCCAAAGATAACCATATCTCCTCTCCACTTCACGTCTCGGCCGCCTTGCTGTCCCTATCGTCTCGGGGTATCTCAATAGCGTCAATATCGATCTCAGCCGGAGCCTCCGGTACCATTCGGATGAGGAAGACCATGCACGGGATGGTCAGCGCCAACACGGCACAGTTGACGTAGAAAGGCGTGCGCGGGTCACTTCCGTAGTTCGAGTTGATGGAATATGAGACGGCCTGACCTGCGGTCTCAAAGGCACGGAAGAGGCCACCCGTCCTAGCGCTTGACTTGACATCTGTTGAGAATGTGCCCAAGATCCAATAGAGTGACAACTGAGTCCAGTACCCGGTCGTGAAGATGATCAAGTAAGGGAGGTATGCCTCCGCCCATCGTTTGCCGTGTAGGCCGTAATCAAGTCCAGTGCCTTTGGAGGTTCCGAATTTTGAGTACTCGATCCCAATCCAGATGAAGCAGCAGATCTGCGGCACCAGCCACAACGCAAACGCCGTCCACGCGCGTCCGGCCTGGGACCAGCGCCTCATGTCCAGCATCTTTCCATACAGGAGAACCATGCAGATTGTGATGATGGGTACGATCAGTGTGGAGAGGGCGCGGGCCCGCACGGAGAAATGCAAGGACAGGTAGGTCCCCATGGTGCCTCCGTAGAAGAAGCTGTAGAACGCGGGGAGGAAGACAAGCCAGGTCTTCCTCCGCTGCGCATGTTGCCAGAGGGCCGCGAACTCGCCCTTCCAGGTGACGGTGCCGGTAGTGGGCACTCTGGTTCCATCCTTCCTCCTGACCAGCTTAGTAGGCGACAACAAGAATGCCCAAATGATACCGGTGCATTCGAGCCCGACAAAGACCAGGTATGTCGACCACGCGATTCCACCAGCCGAGGCCTGGCTGTAATTCGTAGAGAAGTTAATGGCGCCACCGATGATAGAGCCCGAGCTCCTCATCGCGGACCAGACGCCGAGGTAGAAGCCGCGGTCGTTCTGGGGCGGGTACGACAGCATTGCCGTGGTCTCTGCCACATACAGAAAGCCGCCGGTGAAGCCGCCCAGGATCGTTTCGAACAGTAGGTACCACTGCGTCCCATATCTTGCCGCTGTATAGTAACCGGATCCGGCCAGAGGGAACGTCACAGCAGCGATCATACAGCTCCATTTGATGCCAATCTTGTTAATCAGGGGACCGCCGAAGAGAGTGACCATGCAGCCAGCAGCATAATTAAGAGCGTTGGCCATGTTGCCAAGGTAAGGAGATGATAGGCCGCCGCCACCGAGGTTCGAGATGGCGTCCCCCATAGCCGGGCCGACGAAAGACAGCGCTCCGAACATGATCATCTGGAACAAGACGCTTCGGAAGAACTTGGTGGTACGGCTGCTGGTGAGATAGGCCGTGTCAACGTCGATGACCTGAGTCTCCTGGTTCGAGCTGACGCGGGCGACGTCGGTCGCATTTTCGGGCATGGTTGCGACTTTTGCTGTGTCGCTCTTGGAATCTGATGCAGCCATGGTGAAGAGAGGGCAGAGGCGCGAGGAAGAAGGAGGACGGGTGGGCAACCCAGACAAAAAGTTGACAGGCCAGAGGGGCAGACTGCCCTCCTATGTAATGAAAGTTGCCTGATGGGCCTCGTGGAATCAATATCTTATGTCAACAACTTGGAAGGGTGCCTGTTAAAAACCGAAATGTTACCTCGAACGTGGAGTCAGAAGGTTGACAGCCAATGCTGGGGTGGGCTTTATTACCATTGCAGGAGGCGTGATTCGTCTTACACATGGGGGCCCATCCATCCGAGACGATTCAGACGAGATAGGCACGCGAGGCCCACAGCAGATGCACGATGCCCTGAAGTGATAAAATGGGGCGTGGGGGCCAGGCCTGCCAACGTCGGGCACGCGACAGAAAGCAGTCACGAGCCCGATATCCAGGATTACCCGATTGCTGTGTGATTGATGCCAGGCCCGGCAAACCGCCCGCTAACTAACTACCCCAAACGACCGTGCCGCTGCGACGAGATAGCCGGGGCACCGGTGATCACCGTCCCGGTGGAGAGATAAGATAGGCTCGTCAGCTTGGAGCAAAACCTCGGGAGTCGGGGCTCCATATTAACCAAAAGTCGGGGATATCCTATCAATCATGCCGACCGCCATCTTGTTAATAATGAAGCTAACCGAGTCAGTAGGGGTGTTATGCTGCTCATTGCAGACCGTGCCGGTTGTGTATATGGTCTATATCTATTCTAAGATAGGAGTGTGTACAGCTAGAGTCCGCAATTATAACAGGCATCTCATTGGGTATACTAGACACGATCTGCGGACAATCTAACTATGTTGAAATCTATTTCACACAAGGTGCATCAGATGTACAAGGCCTTCGTGACATATAGCTTGTTCTTTGCTCGCAGTATCAGCCCGCTGCAGATAATCCTGAATGATGTGTGGCCTTGGCACGAACGATGCAAAGTGGGTATGCCGAGGCGAAGCCGATGACTAGAAAAGCTTTGGGATAATAGGAAATGCATGTTTGCAGTTGAGATTTCAAGATTCTAGCACGGTGTTGAAGTTGCACTCGGCTTCTATGATACTTACTAACTACTAAGTATTGCCGATGTGTATACCCTCAAGCAGGCCGACAGTTCTCCTAGTCTTTGCACTCATAAATTTAAGGATGATTACATGCACAAGACTATGATGTGGCCATACGAACGTCAAGACCATCTTTCAAGTATGGGGTGCCCCGAAATACCCGTTAATCTCGATGGAGTATTTGTGACATTGTAGAACCACCTCGATTGCCTTGGAAGGACTCGGTCTCCTTAGAGTATCTGGTACGCCCGAAATAAACGTTACCATCAATCTGATCAGTTATTCAAGCATTGTGTGCATCAGAGGCTGTCTGCGAGATTGATTCCACAATACCTAGGTATAGATCAGGTTTAAAGACATCACCACATAATCTTGCATCGTTTCGTCCAGGATGTCCTAAGTCTAGAAGGTCTAGATCTTTTGCTGACTCCAGCCTGAAGTACGTCGAGGCCTGGGGGCTAACCTAAAGTGACGTTACTATGGTTCTTTCTCAAGTGCAATAGATAGGCCAAGCGCGTTTCAACCAGAGACAAGAGTCGTTCTATAAATGAAGAACGCGTGCGCCGGGAGACATCCCTCTCGACTACGCTAGTAGTCAGGTCTAGATTCTTTTCCATTCCCATGCCGGTGTCGCCCCGTCTACCATCCGGATCGTTTGTTTACCGGTCAGACCAGTTACCGATTTCACGGCTGCCTTCCGATCCCGAGGACTGTTTTCTTGCGCCAGAAAAGTCTGCAACATGCTGAACACGATAGGACCCCCACGCCTGTCATTCCATGTGGCAAGTGGCGGCCTTTGAAGTGCATGAGTGTATTTACAGCACTCTCCATCTCAAGGACCTGCGGTATTTCTACGTTGAGAGCTCAGTTCTTACTTTCCCTGTAGCATCAATATGAAGAGCTGTGAACATCAACGCTTATAGCTGACTTCTAGCCTAATAGAGAAGCCCAAAAGCATAGCTCACATGTAATTGATGTCGAGAAGCCGTGAAGTACGAAGTGCGGCGATAAAACGATCTCATCATTCTGATCCTACATGCTACAGACCAAAGGGTCCATTTTAATTTGAATAAGGTGTAAATTTCAGCACAAAAGGGTACTTGCGCTCAGGTCCGGGCGGTGTTCACCGAGCCGGAGTGTAAACACGGTGCAGTAAATGTAAACAAGTTGCTGTAGGAGGTGAAGCTTGTTGCTTTTCGTCATAATCATGTTTCTACATTCCAGCCGTCAAAGCTGGTCTTTCTTATTTTTGTAATGACCATGTGCAATACCGACATCTCGTGGAATGGAGAGATAACGCTCTGTGACGACAAAAACTACTGCTAAGCAGTGCTGGATTGAACATCAAAATGAGTGACGCTAACCCATCAAGTATCACTGTCCTACATGACAACTCTGTTTTGAGTTTATCCTGCTACTATGAGGAAATGTCAGAAGCAGGAAAGAAAATGATCTGTTCGCTAGGAATCCGAGTCATTCTTATAAAGAAAGTAGACCAGCCATCTATAGCCACGCGACGGTAGTTATGCGCAGCGTTACTACATGATGACAGTATATAGGCGTATAAGCAGCCATGTCATGGTGCCATCCCACATATCCATTGTGACAGTGGTGGAGCTGAGTATGATATGCATGTTCTGCAATGGCGCTGTTTCAGGACTGCAACTCATTTCTGCTTCCCGCCACTCCTGGAGACGATTGCCCGGCCTCCCGCGAAAGCCCAAGCTCCGATCGTCAGATTTACTGGCAAGGCAGGCTGCTGGAATGCTGTGACAGTCTCGTCGAGACTCAACTGGCAAGAAGGTCAGTATTGACTGCCCTGATCTACGGCGCTAGCGAATTGACAAAGAGAGCCAGATTGGATAGTGGCATTCTAAAAATCCCAAGTAAGACAGTCGACGGGCACTAGTCCCTGTGAGAAACTCCAGTTGTCGTGTCCACAGGCAATCTGAGGGAAGGGATTTCAGCAAGCCAATTGAGGGAGGCCCACGCACGTCATTTCTCCGAGTGTCTTCATTGATTGTAATGCCGAATTGATGCACGGGTGTTGTCGCTTTACCAAGGTCAAGTGCTCAGTGGTGGTCTCCTTGAAAAGCCCGAGCCAAGGGGCCACTCGACCTGTTACAAAGTGGGCAAGAATGTCTTACAAATGACGTTGCCTTGGCGATTGCAGTGTCGAGACCACGGTTCTTCCCGTGGAAGGTTTACCCGTTGAGTTAGCTGAAACTCAACGGTGATTACCTTTCCTATTCTATCCACCCAACATTCCTTCGAAGCAAGTCCATGCCTGACTTGGAGCGGGTGTGGCCGAAGTCTCCACGGGCAGTGAGCCTCATACAGTCCCACCAGAGATAGACTTCTGTTCGCAGATGAATAGACCCCGGCTCAAGGATCGATCCCATGCGAAACTCTCGTAGAAGTGACCCAACGGGCCGGCAAGCCATGCCGAGAGATCCATGAACTGATTCACGAGTTCAAAGGGTTCCCGATGGTTGCTATGCACGGCCTGATGAGTACACAAATGACTGCAGCCGTTTCCATTGATATTGATCGACAACTCTGTGTCATGCCTGGTTTCCCGGTGAATTGTGTACCGAAAATTAGACAAGGTAGACTTATGAAGCCTCTCGATCCTGGTGCACCGTAGAAGAACGTGTTCGTCCTCCACTCGCGATCTTGCTGTCCCTCTTTCTCTCACGACGCTTGGACATATGCGCGTAGCCATGAGGTCCTCCTTGGTTGCGCTCGTCCCTGCTTTTGGGCTTTGCCTGAGCAAGGTCATCGAAGGCCCAATAGACCCACGGCAACAAGATGGCTCTCAAGAAAAACCCGAATCCATTTGCATCACATATGTCACGACTTACCTGGCCACTGTAGAGCCCAGAGGAAGCCCCAATACAGGTGCGTGGAAATAAGTTGCGCGATATTCAGAGGTCGTCATGACGGTTCAATGTTAACATGAACAAAAACAGGACTGCCGAACCCACTGCCTGGTGCGCTTCCACCAAGATCCTTTGGTGTAGATGAACCTCCGCCACAGTACACACAGCCTCCACCCAACGGATACGGACCGCAGCAACCCCCGCCGAATCCATATGGGCCGCAACAACCTCCGTCCAATCCATATGGTCCGCAGCAACCTCCAAGCAATCCGTATGGACCGCAACAACCGCCCAATCCATACGGTCCGCAATGGCCGCCTAATCCGTATGATCCTCAACTTCCGCCCAATCCATATGGTCCACAGCCTCCCCCTAATGGATATGGGCCCCAGCCTCAGCCACCTGTGCCGCCGCCTCCTTCTTACGGCGGACCGCCGCCCTACTCGCCGCCTCCACCGATTCCTGGCACAACAGGTCCCATCCTCTCACCGAGCGGCGGAGTTTCTGCATCTTCTCCACCAGAGGTTTCACCTTCTACGGCTCCAGACATATACATAGTCAACGTAGAGGCTCTTGTACCTCAAGTTGTGCCACAGCCAGCTCCAGGGAAACGAAGGGACATAGATGCACGGCTTGTCGACCCTACACTGACTACCAACCTTGGATTCATTGCCAGAACTAATGTGACCTTCACTTGTTCAAGAGCTGCTCCATACTACACGTTCAATGGCCAGCTGTTTGAGGTGACCACAGGGTTGGCGCTGTCTGTTAACTTCGGGGTGCCATTTATCAACTTCACGATCGCCGCCCAAGGTTCCATCTCAACCAGATTTGAGGTCGTCGACAGTGTTTTGCACTGGTATAACCCGCAGTTCTATAATGGAGAGGCTACGTTTTGTGTGGTGGGCAGCGCTATTTTCGCGACATTCACCTCGTTCGGCCGGCCAGCTGATTGTGTCACTGTTCAACTGGTTCTTATCAGAGGTCAGTCATTCAAGAACTCCTTCCATCTTACCGCTCAAATATGCTAAAAATGTAAACATTCGCATAGCCAACCAATGCGTGGATGGTGTTGTCAATGAGCTACCTGCAGTCACCCAGTTGCCATCCACCGCCTCGATACACACGAGCTCATCTTCGCGAGCGGCCACCACCCCAAACGTCGTCTCTACAAGTCGCGCATCTCAGGCGTCGTCTCCAGTGTCTTCACCTGCAGTACAATCCTCAGTGCCTCTCTCACCGAGATCAACCGGGATCCCTATAGCTCCATCGGTACCGGCTGGTTCTACAGGTGGGCTTCCAAGTGTACAACCTCCCGCCTCGAGCCCCTTGCCGGGGGTGTCCACAGGCGGGCTACCCAACCCGCCATCTGAGAATCCATCACAAATTGTTCCGACGAGCGGAGGGCCTGTTATACCACCCCCAGCCTCGACAACGCAGGGTGGACTTACGGGTGGGTCATCCAGCCCGCAAGCATCGGCACCGAGCCCACCTCCGGGAGATTCAACAACTGGTGTGCCCCCCTCCCCGACCTCAGGCCCGCCGCCACCGTTTAGCCCTACGAGTGGACCGCCTAATGCTGAATCGTCAGCACCAAATCCACCAGGGGAGTCTTCTGCAAGCGGGTTACCTAGTATTTCACCGCCAGTGGTGCCATCGGGACCCGGATCCACCAGTGGAGAGCCCATACCTGAGCCTACAACCCCCTCGGCTGGCCTCCCAACAGCATCACCGTCTCTTCCGCCCCTTTCTCCGCCGGCCAGCGAGTCTGGCGCGCCACCCTCATCGCAGCCTGTCATCCCTACCTCGAATGCTTTGCCGCCTTCCGAGTCCGGATCTCGAGCCTCGGGCGTGCCGACCGCAACACCATCACCATCCGGCTCTGGCGCGAACCCGACCCAGACAGTCATTGCGGGCCAGCCTTTCAACATAAACCTGGTGCCGTACCTGAACAACGCGCTTGATCAGGTCAATGGCATCACCACGAGCCCTGATACTGCGTTCATGAATAGCCTCAACCAAGGGCTAAAGGTCCTTGCTGGTACGGTTCCGGTCAAGGCCACTGCGGACACTATTACTGTGACTCTTTCAGTCGCAAGCCTGCTGGGGGATTCCTATACGAAGACTTTTGACGTGGTTGTCCTCGAAGTCGAACGAGTCTTTGCTGGCCAGCGATTTGAAATCTTCCTGACTCAGTACATGCAATTCGCACAAGATACTCTCCTTGGCCTCACCACGCTCCCCAACACTGCGTTTCTCGATGCACTCAACAGTTTGGACAAAACCATATCTGGTACTGTCCCAGCATCAGCCGTCGGAGATACCATCACTGTGACTTTCACGGCTGTTGGCGTGACGGGCAATTATGTCAGGAGTTTCTTGGTACTGGTCTTGGAATCTGTGACCATAATTCCCGGCCAGCCTTTCAACATCGACCTGAAAGATTTCCTGGATGATCCCGCGGACTCGATCACGAACTTTGACACCAGCCCACTCATTGGGTTTCTGGAGGATGGCTTCGACGCAGCTGGGCGGGATATAACCGGGACGGTCCCGATTGGTGCAATCCCAGAGACCATCACCGCCACCCTCACCATCACAGGGCAGGTTGGAGATTACACCAGATTGGTCACGATAGTGGTTGCTCCACTGCAGAGAGTCTTCCCTGGGCAGCCTTTCACCATAACGCTGTCTGATTTCCTGGATGGTGCCGGAAATACAATCAGGGGTATCAGCACCGCCCCTGTCACTTCTTTCATAGACAGCTCCCTGAACGCTGTCAACCAGCAGATCGTTGGCACTGTTCCTCTTAATGCGGCTACGGGTCTCGTTGAGGTGGCTCTAAGCGTGGTAGGGCCAGATGGTCTGTATACCAAGCTACTCTACGTTCTGGTTGTCCCATCGAACGTCATAGTCATCGGACAGTCTTTCGTCATTTCGTTGACCCAGTACTTGGTTAACCCTGCGGACACCATCAATGGTCTCGTCTCCATTCCAGGCCTGTTAACCTTCCTCCAGGACGATCTGGACATTGCTCAGAGGCAGATTGCAGGTGTTGTTCCATACACCGCCATCGAGGGATCTTTTGCTATATCTCTGAGTGTCACGGGCCAGCTGGGCATCCCTTATATCCAGATCTTCTACGTGATTATCATCCCCGGAAGCTCGTCAAGCTCGTATATCCTATCAACGTCAGCGCTTTCGTCTAGAATTTCGAGTGGGTTCACTTCGACCTCACTTTCTGGATTCTCCAGTACAGTTCCGCAATCCTCGGGGAGTTTGTCGACGTCTCAGGAAAGCAATTCGATTTCGACAACTCCATTCCCGTCCTCTGAAACGAGCAGCGGGTCTTCTGGAGCTCAGTCTACAACGCAAATTTCGACTCCGTTGCTGTCGACTGCTCTGTCAAGCGAGAGTCTGCAAAGTCAATCAACGAGCGAGCCGGGCCCGAGCTCATCACAGCAGTCCGTCTCGGCCTCAGGGAGCTCACTCACTGCGGAGAGCCCGACGCCGACGAGCTTGTCGTTCTCAGGTGAAACAACCATATCGACACCGCTGAGCTTGTCTACCGAGGCCGAGCAATCCACATCAAGTCCGGGAGAGTCGTCTACTGGGGCGAGCCAAACAATGGCATTTAGCACTCAATTCGCCTCGTCTATTGAGTCAAGCCAGGCCACCACCTCTCCGTCACCAACTGAGTCAGGTTTCTCGAGCCTGTCAAGTGAGACGGGGGTGTCCACCGGCTCCGAGGCGTTGAGCTCACAAAGTTCCGAGAATCTCTCATCCGAGACCAGTAGTTTTGCGTCAACTATCGAGACTTCTCAAGGGAGCATTTCTACAGAAGTGACGTCGCCGTCAGGCCCTACCCCGGGTCCTTCTTCGACGGAAGTGAGCACCAGCAGTGAAGCCTCAGTGGAAACCTCGTTGTCTACGGAAGCGCAATCCTCATCGCAGAGTGAGCCTACAGACACCTCGACTTCTTTCTCATCAGGTGAGCCTGAGAGCACGCTTTTGAGTAGTGGCACATCGCTGTTCTCGACGGAGGCACCGAGCACACTACCAGAGAGCAGTACGTTGTCCACCGAGTCTGGCAGTATAACTGCGACAAGCGGTGAACCTACGTCTTTCGCGAGCTCGGAAACATCCGCTGGAACGTCAACGGAGTCTCAGAGCCCGATAGAGACTTCTACGAGTGAATCTAAAGCTTCCTCGTCTTTCACAGGATCCCAGCCAAGCAGTTTGGAGAGCGCAACCGAGACCTCGGGCAGTATTTCTGGCACAAGCAGTAACGAAGAGACGACTTCGGCACCCACCGAATCAGGATTTTCGACCAGCGCTCTTGAGACTTCAAGTCTAAGCAGCCAAGAAAGCACGGAATCACCTCTGTCCACCAGCGAACCGTTCAGCACTCCGACCAGCGGCTTCGACGTGACGTCCTCCACTGCCGGTGAGAGCTCCACTGAGGCCAGTAGCACAATAGTGGGCTCCACGCCGTTCTCAAGTACCTCTCAAGAGAGTGGTGTACCTTCGACCTCTTTCTCACCTGGAGAGTCCAGCACACTTTCTACCGAGCTTATAACCTCTGAGCCAAGCATCACACCAACGACCTCATTCTCAAGTGAGGAGCTGAGCAGCACTTCTAGCGAGTTGGCGTCCTCTCAATCTAGTGGTGCAGAATCGACTTCTTCGTCAGGCTTAGAGGAGAGCAGCACAAGCGAACTCTTCTCTACTGCGGAGGCCAGCACGTCTGGACTGAGCAGTTTGGCGTCATCTGCATCTTCAGGGGAACAGACGAGCAGTGGGAGCAGCGAATCCGAGAGCCTAAACCCGAGCTCCAGCCCAGAGAGCAGCTTGGAGTCGTCTTCCACGGAGCAAGTTGCCAGTACTTCGACGAGCGACCTCTTCACAACTTCAAGCCCGCCCGAGACAAGTGAGACACAGTCCAGCTCTCCCGGCGCAACCAGTTCCGTACCTGCCAGCTCTGAAGCCTCATCCCTGACAAGCGCTTCGGAACAAGAGTCAGCTTCGAGCTCCTTCAGCTCCACAGCCTCTGAAACTGGACTGTCAAGCTCGTTTGAGCCAACTTCATCAGAATCTTCTGAGGCGTCTGAATCCACATCCATCGAACCGAGCTCGACAGAACCCAGCAGCGGTGGTCCAAGCTCGACTGAGCTGATTTCGTCGGAATCCACGTCTTTCGAGCCAACGTCGACCGAGCCAAGCTCATCCGAACAGGCTTCGAGTGAAGGAAGCACGACGGGTGCCAGTACGAGTGAGGAAAGCACTGTTGGCCCAAGTTCGACGGAGTCCAGCTCGAGTGGGGCGAGTACGGCGGAATCAAGTTCAATAGAGCCAAGTACCACCGAGCAGAGTACAACTGGGGAAAGCACTATTGGCTCAAGCTCGTCCGGGGAAAGCACGACCGAACAGCTCTCAACAGAATCAAGCTCCTCTCAACCAATCTCAACTGAAGCAAGCTCCACAGAGCCGAGTAGCTCGTTTTCAAGCCTGGAACCAACATCGACGGAGCAAACGTCAACTGAATCCACGCAGCTTGAGTCGACATCCACCGAACAGAGCTCCTCCGAATTCACGTCGTCTGGGCAGACATCGAGCGAGCCGACGTCTTCTGAATTCGCATCATCGGAGTCCACGTCCTTTGAGCCAACATCCACTGCCCCAAGCGGCTCAGAGTCCACCTTCCCCAGCCAAACGTCAACCGAGTTTACGTCTTCTGGGGCTGCGTCAACCGAGGCCAGCTCCTCCGAGGCCACATCTTCCGAGTCTACGTCTGCCGAACAGACCTCCAGTGAGCCCACAATCACGTCTTCAGAGCAAAGCTCGACTGAGCCTCCATCTTCCGAGTCAACGTCGATCGAATCAACGTCGATCGAATCAACGTCGTCCGAGCCTCTGTCGTCCGAGTCGACTTCATTTGAACCGACATCCACTGAGACTACGTCCTCTGAATCAACTTCCCTCAGCCCTAGTTCCTCGGAAACAAGCTCCGAGGTCCTTTCGAGCAGCACTGAAGACCTGAGCACTGCCAGCACCAGCTTGCAGGATTCGTCGACACTCTCCTCGGAATCAAGTGCCTTTGAAACCAGCACCTTTGGGACCTCGTCCGACATATCCACAAGCAGCAACAGCCTTCCGATCTCCACCGAGAGCTCCTCTGAGCCGACTGCTTCCGAATCCACCTCGTTCGAGCCTACCTCATCTGGTGCAAGCTCTACCGAGGAGAGTTCCACAGAGACGAGCTTTACTGCCACTTCCTCCGAGCAGAGCACCCCCATCGAGACAAGCAGCACCTTCGAAACTAGCACCTTTGAATCGACCACCTTCGGATCGACAAGCTTCGGATCGAGCACTTTCGAAACAAGCACCCCTGAAACAAGTACCTTCGAATCGAGCACCTTCGAATCGAGTTCTTCTGAGTCGACCGCTTTTGAGACAAGCTCTTCTGAAGGACCCTCGAGTACTGCAAGCGATTTCACGTCCGAGTCCACGTCATCTGGAGAAGCTACAAGCAGTATCAGCGAGACGAGTACGGAGCCAACGTCGTCTGTCGAATCCACAAGCAGCATCAGCGAAGCAAGCAGCGAGTCAACCTCGTCTGGAGAGGCCACCAGTGCGAGCAGCTTTAGTTCGGAACCAACATCGTCTGCTGAATCGACAAGTAGCAGTGGCATAAGCTCTGAATCAACCTCCTCGTCCGCCGAACCAACGAGCACCAGTGGTATAAGCTCAGAAACAACTTCGTCTGGCGAGCTTACCACTAGTAGTAGCGAGCCAACCTCATCAGAAGAGAGTACAAGTACCAGCGGCGTCACCTCGGAGCCGACCTCATCCAGCGAACTCACGAGTAGCAGTAGCGAGTCAACTTCGACTGAAGAGAGCACGAGTACCAGTGGCTTTAGCTCTGAGCCAACCTCGTCAAATGAATTCACAAGCAGTACCAGCGAGACGAGCTCAGAACCGTCATCTTCTGAAGGGCCAACAACTAGCAGCACTTTCGAACCAACATCATCCGGAGAAAGCACAAGCAGTGAATTTACTTCAAGCTCTGAAGGACCGACCAGCACAAGTTCCGACCAAATATCGTCTGGGTCAACTTCAACCGAAGGGCCAACGAGTAGCAGTACCCTCGAGCCGACGTCTTCTGGCGAGAGTACAAGCAGTTATTTCACTTCAAGCTCCGAAGGACCAAGCAGCACTAGCTCTGAGCAAACATCTTCTGAGGCAACCTCATCCGAGGAGCCAACCAGCACCAGCACCTTTGAGTCAACTTCGTCTGGAGAGAGCACAAGCAGTAGCAGTATTTCAACTGAGCAACCTTCAAGTACTAGTAGCGAGCAAACTTCCTCGGAAGAAGCCACAAGTACGAGCTCCGAATCGACATCTGAGCAACCATCAAGTACTAGCACCCAGCAGACCTCGGAAGAAGCCACAAGTACGAGCTCCGAATCGACATCTGAGCAACCATCAAGTACTAGCACCCAGCAGACCTCCTCAGAAGGGCTCACGAGCACTAGTTCCGAATCTACGTCTGAAGGGCCCACAAGCACCATCTCTGCATCGACGTCTGAAGAGGCCACGAGCACAAGCTCCGGGCCAGCGTCATCTGCGTCTACGTCCTCTGAGGAATACACCAGCAGTAGCACTGAATTCACGTCGACTCAAGGATCCACCAGCACGAGTTCTGGGTCAACGTCTGAAGAGGCTACAAGTACCAGCTCTGGGTCAACATCTTCCGAAGAATCTACCGGCAGCAGCTCCGAGTCCACATCGACTGCAGGACCCACGAGTACCAGCTCCGGATCCACGTCCGAAGAGCCAACGAGCACGTCCACAGAGTCAACGTCCTCCGAAGGGCCTACAATCAGCAGCTCTGGGTCTTCATCGACCGGGGAGCCCACTAGCACCAGCTCTGAATCAACGTCTTCAGAATGGGCTACAAGTACGAGCGTGGAATCCAGTTCCTCCGAGGAGCCAACAAGTACTAGCTCCGGATCCGCGTCTCAAGAGTTTACGAGTACTAGCTCTGAAGGTCCCACGAGTACAAGCTCCGAGTCAACGTCCTCCGAAACGTCTAGAAGCACGAGCTTGGAATCAAGTTCCTCCGGAGAGCCCACAAGCACCAGTTCCGAGTCATCGTCGACTTCAGAGCCAACAAGCACGAGTTCAGAGTCTACATCCTCGCAAGCGCTAACGACTAGTATTAGCAGTACCACTGTGTCAACTTCTTCAGGGGAGGCTACAAGCAGTAGTAGCGGAACAAGCACCGAGGCGACGTCCTCTGAAGAGACATCCAGCACATCGTCGACTAGCGCATCCCCCACCTCTACACCATCATGCAATGGGATTCGTGGGTTTGCTAGAGATGGCTCAAGCATTGGTAAGTACTCCGGAAAAGGAAGTCTAACGAAGGAACTTAACACTAACTGCTACGGTATAGGTTACTATGTTGACGCAGCTTCGGCAACCTTCAGCGGCTGCCGTGCGCTCTGTAATGCTAATCCAGCCTGTTCCAGCTTTGGTATTCTTATTGGTCCTGCATGTTCTCTCTACGGATATAATGTGCGGGGCAACATTGCTGTGGACGATAATTCTGGCAACACTTTCTACGACAAGGGTTGTACCCAGCCATCCAGCAGCAGCTCAGTGGCAACATCTCCCAGCAGTATCAGCTCCTTGTCTGGGACGACAACTTCCGAATCGACCGAGAGCAGCACTACCCCTCTTATCACAAGTACTAGCTTTACTCTCTCAGAGTCGATATCTAGCGAGAGTAGCAGTGCCACATCGTCGTCTAGCTCAACGTCTGAGGCCCAGACCACAAGTTCATCTAGTTCCTCGTCGGGTGTCGAGTCGACCACGAGCTCAAGTAGCGCTGAGCAAAGCACAACATCGTCCAGTACGAGTGCATCTGGCACAACAAGTTCAACTTCGAGTAGTATCCAGGAGACTACAACCTCATCTAGCACTAGTGAGCTAACCACAACAAGCTCCAGTTCAACCAGTGCCGAGGGGACGACAAGCAGCTCTAGCTCGTCTTCGACTATTCAGCCGACAACAAGTTCGAGTTCCAGCTCCAGTGCGGCCCAGTCAACAAGCAGCAGCTCTTCAAGCTCGACCTCGACAGCTGAACAGACCACAAGCACCTCAAGCTCATCGTCTACAGCTGAGCAGACCACTAGTAGCAGCACCAGTTCCAGTACAGCCCTCGAGACTACGACTAGTAGCTCATCGACGTCTAGTTCCAGTACTGTGCCGCAAACCACAAGCAGCAGTTCATCAAGCTCAAGTTCCAGTACTGTACCGCAAACCACAAGCAGCAGTTCATCAAGCTCAAGTTCCAGTACAGCGCCCCCAACCAGCAGCAGCAGCTCCTCATCAAGTTCAAGTTCGAGTACGGCGCCCACGTCCAGCAGCAGCAGTTCGTCCAGCTCGAGTACAAGCACAGGCCCAACAACCTCAAGCAGCAGCAGTTCGTCAAGTTCCAGTACTAGCACGGGCCCAACGACCTCGAGTAGCTCCTCGTCCAGTTCTAGTACAAGTACGGCACCCACCACAACAAGTAGCAGTTCCTCCTCAAGCTCCAGCACGAGCACCGGTCCTACAACCTCGAGCAGCAGCTCTTCATCCAGCTCCAGCACAAGCACTGGTCCCACGACATCGAGTAGTAGCAGCTCGTCCAGTTCTAGCACGAGTACAGGGCCGACTACATCAAGTAGCAGCTCCTCTTCAAGCTCCAGCACCTCCAGCGGTCCTACGACGTCCAGTAGCAGCAGCTCATCCAGCTCGAGCACAAGTACAGGGCCCACTACATCGAGTAGCAGTAGTAGCTCTTCAAGTTCAAGCTCAACGGCCCCGACTACAAGCAGCTCTAGTTCAAGCTCATCCAGTTCGCGTTCCAGTAGCAGCTCCAGTTCTTCCAGTTCGAGCACAAGCACAGGGCCGACTACTTCAAGTAGCAGTAGCAGCTCTTCAAGTTCAAGCTCAACGGCCCCGACTGCAAGCAGCTCTAGTTCAAGCTCATCCAGTTCACGGTCCAGTAGCAGTTCCAGTTCGTCAAGTTCAAGCTCGAGTACAGCACCGATCATCACAACCACCTCAAGCTCATCTAGCTCCTCCAGTTCGAGCTCATCCAGCTCAAGTACAGTGCCGCGGACAACGACAAGTTCCTCAAGCTCATCATCCAGCTCTGCTTCGTCGTCCAGTTCCAGTTCTTCCAGTTCGAGCTCGTCCCGTTCAAGCAGTAGTTCGAGTAGCAGTTCCAGCAGTTCTTCACGGTCAACCACCAGCTCCAGCTCCAGCTCATCGTCGACACAGTCGCTTTTTACGACATATACGACCTACACCACAGGAACAACTACATTTACTCGGACGGCATCAGGGACGGCAACGGTCTTCTCTCCATACCCAACATTCCCTTGTGACGACTTTGGCTACCTTGTCCAGGGAGGCAACGACTTTATCCGGGTTAACGTCACCTCTGGGACATTTACGACACTCACCACTGACCTGGCGTATCCTGGCGCGACCATCAACGCCATCGGCTACAATCACTTTGACAACTTTATCTACGGTGCTGTAGGACCCCAAACGACCGAAAACATACTACAGATCTCCGCCTTGGCGACGACTGTGATCTTGCAGCCGGGATTGACCGTGCCATATCCGCTCAGGGTGGCTGATTTTGACGGCGCAGGGAATTACTGGGGATCTTCAGTCGTCCAGGTTACAGTGCAACTCGGCCAAAGTCTCGGCAACACGTACTGGACGCAAGTCAATCTGGCCCCGGGCACATCCAACTATGGCACGCAGATCGCGAGTGGCAAGGCGGCATTTCCTCCTACCTTGGGCATGTACGATTGGGTCTATCTGCCAGAAGGAAATCAAAACATGGTAAGTCTCATCAGTCGCCCCGTCCTCTTGCTCTCCCGCCTCCCCAGCGGCAATTGTCCGCGACGATCAACGCTAACGAATGTACCTCTCATAGTGGACGGTTGCAAGTGGAATTACTGTTCTTGGTTTCCAACTCTATCGCTTCGATCTCTCCAGCAAAACATGGTTCGCGTCGACCAATTACGGCACTCTGCTCGGCTTGACCGTAGGAGCCGGCTTCGGTGCACTTTACCCAGGTGAATACGGCTACTTTTATGGCTCAGAAAACAATAGCGGGGACATCTGGCGGTTCCCATTGCCCGGATTTAACAATGATAAAGCTGTCAAGGTCACCTCAGGGCCGGCTTCGAGCCAGAACGACGGCGCTAGGTGTTGGGCGCAAAACGGGTGATTGGTTTGGAACGTTTTAGTTTAGAAATTCGGTTCTCGTTGATGGATTTTATGAGTATGGATCATGTATCATGAAGCTTACGACCTCGCATTGTCATGAAGGAATTCGGTCGTTGACAGCGTTGAATATCGGTCCTGTTGTTGGTTATGTAGTAGTCATTTCTATCGCAAAAGGAGAACACGTCTTAGCAAGGCCGGAATAGAGGGCTGCGATCAAGGGCACAATTATATCTTGCGTTTTACCTGGTAGCCATCCCCATAAGTCTCCCCTTTCCTCCAATCGTAGTCTCGAGGGTCAACTCCCAAACGGTCCTCCCTCAAAAGGTCATCGGCATATGGCTGGAGTCGTTCCGGCACCTCGAGGTCGGGATTATTGTAATTGGACCACGCCCAAAGAATGTTCCAGAATTCCCTGGGCTCCTCCTTCCGCAGCTCGCAAAGGCTCCGGTCCATGGCGTGCTCGAGGCAGGGGTGACGCATGGTCCTCGAGCGACTGAAGTCGATTAACTTACCGCCTAAGTAGTGAAAACGAACACCATAAATACAGTAAAGCATTATTCTGCTAAAAGCCTTGGCTATATACCTAAAAATACTTTAATGCGAGGAGGAATAAAAAAGGGCTATATTATTTAAGGGTAAAATAAATAATTATAAAATTTATAAAATATAACTTTAAAATAATAAAAAGGAGTTAATTATATTTTAATTAAAATAAATTTAAAATAATAAAAAAAAACTAAAACTATTATAATAACCTTTAAGAAAAAGAATAATTAATTTATTATAATATATTTCTTATACTTAATAATATATCCCTTTCTAACCTTTTTATTCTTTATTAAGAATAAAAAGTTAAATTTTAAAAATTATTATCTTTTATTTTTAATTATAATCCCTTTTTTTAATTTTATTCTTTTACTTAATATTTATAAATAGCTATTTATTCCTTCTTAATAGCTACTTTACTTAAATATTTAATAATAATATTTATTTAAAAAGTATAATTAATTTAAAAAGTTAATATAAAGATTTAAATCCTAATTATATTAATATTAATTTATTATTATATTTTATAATTATAAGCTTTAATTTATTATATTTATAAAGCTACTTTTTTAAATATTATTTTTTAATTAAAAAAAGATATTAATTAATTTTTATTAAATTTAATAAATAACTTAATTATAAAGTTATAAAGATTTATTAATTTACCCTTTATAAAAAATAAAATATTTTTTATTATAAATATTTTATTTTTTATAATTTTTATAAATTTCTTTATTATTATTTAAAATATTTAATAATTAAAAAGTTAATAAAAATTAATCTTTTTAAATTAATTTTTAAGATTAATTAATAGCAAAGAAATTAATAAATAATTAACTTTATTTAATATTTTCTTTATTATTTTATAATTAAAATAATTTTTATTAATAATTTATTATTAAAATAATAAATTATATATCTTTTTAATATATTAAAAATTATTAAAAGATATTATTAAATAATTTTTAAGTTTTTAAAAAGGTATATTAATATTATTTAACTTTAATTAAATAATAAATATTTAAATTTATATTATTACTTTTTTTTTTATTAAATTTAAAAGAATATCTTTAATTAAGTTATTATAAATTTAATTTATAAATTCTTAATTAATCTTTTTATAATTCTTTTAAAAGAAATATATAATATAATTAATAACTTATTAATTATAATTAATTATATTTTATTATAAAGTTATAAGGATTATAATTACTTTAAATTCTCCTTATTTCTCTTTTTTTAATAATTTATAAAATAAATATAAGTTAATAATATTAATTATAATATAAATATTCCTTTTTTTTATTTTCTTATTAAAATAAATATTAATAATTTTTATTCTTTTAATTATTTAATTATAAATTATTATTTTTTAATAAAAAAAATAATAAATAAAAATAATAATAAAATAATAATTAAAAATAAGCTTTTTTTATTAATAGCTTTTATATATCCTTTAATTATATTTAGTAAACTAATTATAAATATAAATAATATTATAAAAGTTTAAAAGCTATTATTTAATAATAATTAAAATATAATTATTATAAAACTTTTTTTTAATTATTAAAAAACCTTTAATATTAAAAAGGTTTATTATAAGGTATTTATAATAAGCCTTATAAAAGTTATTAAACCTTAAAGATTATTAAAGCTTAAAATATAAGGAAATAATAAGAAAATAATTAAAAATTATTTTCTTAACTTTTTTATTTAAGCTATAGCATTAATTATTAAAATATAAAGGGTAAGCCTTATATTTTATAAATTAAGCCTAATTAATTTAAAACTTATTTATTAAGATATATATTTTAAAAATTTTTTAAGAAAAATTAATATTCTTTTTTTAATTAAAATTAATTTAATTATAAATATTATATAAATTTAAAAAATAAATATTATAATATTTATTAAGAAAATTATTATAAAATAAAAGCTTTAATAACTAAACTTTTATTTATTTTATTACTTTATTTATCTTATATTTAATAAAGGAATTAAGGCATTTAAATTAAATATAAATTTAATAAATATATTTAATATTTTAAATAAGTTAAATTTAATTAAAGGTAAATCTTTTAATAAAATACTTATATTTTTTATAAAAAAATTATTTATTTTATATAATTTTAATTAAAATAAAATAAAAAGTAAAGATATAAAGAAAGTATAAAAAAAGTAAATAAAATTTAAATAATAAAGAAAAGAGATATTAAAGTAATACGTATATTCTTAAGGTTTATTATATAAATAATTAAATAAAAAAGGAGTAAATATTAAAAAAAATATAAAAAAAATAAATAAGTTATTTAACTTATATACTTAAATAATAATTAATTAATATTATTTTAAATAATTAAAATTAACCTTTATTATAAGGAAATTATTATAATTATTTATTAGCTTTTAATTTATAATAATTCTTTATAATTAATAATTTAAGAAAACTTAAATAATTATTAATAAAATAAATAATATATTAAATATACTTAAATTATTAAAATAATAAGAAAGAAAGAAAAGTTATTAATTTTAAAAAGCTATAAAAAGTTTTTATATTCTTTTATAAACTTAATTAATAAAAATATTTATTAATAACTTATTTAAAATTATTATTTATTATTTTTTCTTAAAAAAGAAAAAATAAGTAACTTTTAATTAAAATATATATTATAAATATTTATTATTAATTTTATTTATTAAATAATTAATTACTTTTTTTAAACTTTTTATTATTTAGCTTATAATTTTTTTATTAATTAATATTTTATTTATTAATATTTCTTTTTTTATATATTTCTTTTCTTTTAATTAATATTATTAAGATTAATTTTAATATTATTTAATTAAAAATATATATTCTTTAATTACCTTTTTTTTTATTAAATTAATACCCTTTTTTATTATTATTATATTAATTATCCTCTTTAATTAATAAAAAAAAATAAAGCTTAAGCTAATATTTATTATTAATAAGCTTATATATCTTTTTAATTAAAGCATTTATATTTATTTTAATTTAATTAATATTTTATACTTTAATTAAATCTTTAAAAATAACCTTTATAATATATTTATTATTAATATTAATATTTATAATATTACTAGCTATAGTTAAAATTAATATATTATTTAATAATTATATAAACCTAAGAAGGTTAGCGCCTTAATTAACTTCTTTTCTCTCTTTTTATTTAATAAGCCTTATAATTTCCTTTTTTAAAATATTAAAAAGCTTATAACTTATAATATTATAAATATCTTTATTAAAAAGATTAATAAAAGGTTATATAAAAAGTATATATCCTTTATTTATAACTTAAGAAATATATATTATAAAGTAACTTTATTTATTATCTTTTTTAAATATTAAAATCTTAACCCTTATAATTATTACTTTATATATATAGCTAAATATTATATTAATAATATACTTATTATAATACCTTTCTTTAAATATTAATTTATTATTAAATTTTATAAAAATACTTATATTAATTATATTTACTTTATTAAAAATAATAATTATTATTATAATAAACTTAATAATATTAAAAAGGTTATTAAGAATTTAGCTTTTTAAGATAATAATAAAATAATAAATTAATTAAAGCTATTTATTAATTTATATATATAGATTTTAATTAAGTATAATTTTAATAAAAAGTAAAAGGAGGTAATAAATTAAATTATTAAATTTAAATCTTATTTTTATAAATTAAAATTAAAAGATTATTATAAATAAAAATAAAAGATATTAAGGTATATAAAAAATATATATAAGATAAAGATATAAGAATTATAAAGTATAAATAAAATATCTTAAAATAAGATATATATAATAAATATTTTTTATTTTACTTTTTAAAATATAATAATTAATACTTTTTAATAATTATAGCTTTTTTAATTAAAATAAAATAAATATTATTCTTTTATAAAAAAAGTAAATTTATAAAAAAAAAATTTTTAAATATAAATAAAAAAATAAATAAAATATATAAATAAAAAGTATATTTAATATTAGTTTTATAATAATAATAATAATATAATAAGTTTATATAAGTTTATATTAATAAAATCTAACTATTCCCTTCCCTTTTTTATTATATAATTAAGAAAATAAAATAAAATGCCTTTAAGCTAAATAATAAGAATAAATATAATATATTAATTAATTAATTAATATAAAGTAATCTTATTTAAGACTTTATAATAAGTTTATAATAAATATTATTATTATTAAATTTTAATAATAATAATAATTTATTTTATTAAAATATAATTATAAATATAGTTATTTTTAATTAATTTTAATAATAATTAAAATTAAAATCCTTTTTATTATTATTTATATAATTTAAAGAAATTAAATTAAGGAAAAGAAAATTATTTAAGTTTAATTTTTAAGGTTTATAATTTTATTTAAAGCTATAATATACTTAAAAAAGTAAAGGCTTAAGTTTCTAAATATTATTATATTTAATAAACTTTTTTAATTTTCTTAAAGAGTATATTCTTAATAATATAACTTTATTAAGTATTTAAAGCTTATAAATATTATTTAAGAATATTTTATTAATAATAAATAGCTTAAATTATTAATATATTAATTTTTAAAATATAGAATAATTTAATTAATATTACTTATTTATTAAAAAGATAAGGTTATTTTTTTAAAATAATATTAATCTTTAAAATCCTTAATATATATTTTAAGTAGCTATTTTTATCTTTATATTAAAAATAGCTTTAATAATAGCTTTAATATTTTATTATAAATTAAGAAAAGCTTTTAAATAATAATTTAATATATTTTATATAAATATATTTAAACTTTATATTTATATTCTTTATATTAATATATTTATTTTAATAAAGATAAAAGGTTTAAAGTTATAAAAGAAATAAAATAAATTTTTTTTTTATAATTATTATAATGCTATTTAATTAATAAAAAATATATATAAAAAAATAAATTTTTAATTAATAGCTCTTTTACTTATTATTTTTATTATAATTATTATAAGGATAAAATATTTATATTTAATAATATTATTTACTTTTAAATTATAAGTTAATAATATAATTCTTTTAATTTTAATTTATTTAAAATATTAAATAAAGTATAATATATTTTCTTATTCTTTATTAATAATAACCTTTATAAAAAGCCTTTATTTTAAAAAAATATATTAAATAAAGAATTATTTTATATTTTTTAAATTAATAGCTTTAAATAATATAATTTTAATTTATTTAATTAAATTATATTATATTTTAATAAGCTTATTATATTTATAATTAAGAGAAAGGTATTAAATATTTATATAGATTTTTATAAAAGGCTAATTAAAAATTATAAGAATAATTTTATTATTATAAATATAAATATTTTATTTTTTATATTATAAGTATATAATTAAAGTATCTTTAATATTTATATATATTTCTTTTTAATAATATATAGCTTTAATTTAAAAATAAATAATATTTTATTTTTTATAATTAAAAAAGATATAAATATTATAAATAATTCTTCTTTTTTAATTAAAATTATTTATAATATAATATTATTATAAATCTTTTTTAAATTAATATTATAAAATTTTATTATATATTATAAAATAAAAAATATTCTTTTAAAATATTTATATCTTTTAATAAAATAATTTTATTAATTTATCTTTAATAATAAAAAAATATATAATTTATTAAAATATATTAAATTAAAAATAAATATTAATAAGCTTTAACTTTTAATTAAATTAATTTAAAGTTAATATTTAATTAAATATAATATTATATTAATTTTTAATATTTCTTTTATATTTCTTATTTTTATTATTTAAAGGCTTAAAAAGTTTATATAATAATAAATTAATAATAATATTATTTATTTCTTTAATATAATAAATAATAAAGTTATATATTTTAATAATAATTAATTATTTAATAATTAATATATTTAAGATATTTATAATAAATTCCTTAAGTTATTAAATTAAAATATTTAAATTTATCTTTAAAAAAAAATATATTTTATAAAAGTAAAATTAAAATTATTTAATTATATAAAGAATTACTTAATATTCTTTTTTTATTATATTATATAATTTTTTAATAATTAATTAAGCCTTATTTTTATATTATATAAAGTATTATATATTATTCTTTTTTTATATTAAATAAATACTTTATTTATTTAAATTAATATTAATTATAAAAATAATATTTTTTTAATTATAATTTATATTAATTAAATAAGATTTTAATATTATAATAACTTTAAAAATATTTATAGCTTTTTAATAATTATTAATTTAAATAAATTAAGTTTTTTTTTTAAATAAATTAAAAAAAGATTTTATTATTATATTATAAAATAATATTTAAATATAATAATAATTAATTAAGTTAAAAAATAATTAAAATTATATAATATTATTATATTTATCTTATTTTTTAATTTTAATAATCTTTTTATTAATTAATATTTATTTTAAAATATTATAAATATAATTAATAATATTTATTTACTTTTTATATTATTTAAATTTTATTATATTAATTATAACTTTAATTAATTTAATATTATAAAGAATATTATTAAGATTCTTAATATATTTTATAATAAATTAATAAATTCTTAATTAATTAAAGATTTTTTAATTATTATAATTTATTATAAGGCCTTTAATTATTATATTATTAAGAAATAAATAATATATAAATAAAGTTAAATTATAAAATATATAAATTATATATTTTATAAATTAAATAATAAAATTTATAATATTTATTAAAAGATTATATTATTAAAATAATTTAATTAATATAATAAAGGTTATAATATTTTTATTCTTTTTATTAAGTTAAATTTAATTATATTTTAAAAAGAAATTAAATAAAAAGAATATTTTATATATAATAAACTTTTTTATAAATTTATTTATAATAAGAAATATAAATATATCTTTAATTATTACTTTATTAATATTAAAAATATTATTAATTAATTAATATTTAATATTTTTTTTCTTAATAAGAAATTATTTATTTTAATAAAATATATATAACTTTTTAATAATTCTTTTTATTTAATATTTATAAAATATTTTTATAATTATATTTTAAAATGCTTAAAATAATTTAATTATTTTTAATTAATAAGCTTTATATAAAATAATTTTAATAAATTAAAAAAAAATAATATCTTTATTTATTTAAAAAATATATATTTAATTTTATATTAAAATAGCCTTATAATTAAAAATAAAATATTTAAATAATTTTTTTTTAAATTTAAAGAAATTATTATAATCTTTATTAAAAATTATTTATATTTAATTAAAAATAATTTAAAAATTTTTTTTTATTTAAATAAATTTAAATTAAATTTAAAAATTATATTTATTTTTATAGTTTTTTTTAATTAAATATATAATTTTAGCTTTATAAGTTAATTTTTAATTAATAATTCTTTTTAATATAATTTTATTAAAAGAATAATTATTAATAAAATAAACTTTAATTTTAATTTATTTATATAATATTTTAATTATAAATTAAATAATATATTAAATAAATTTTATAATTATTAATAAAATAAATATATTATTAATTTATTTTTAATAATATTTCTTTTTTTATTATAAATAAAATTTATAAATATATTTAAGTTTTTTATTTTAATATTTTTTAATATATAAATTTATTAAATTTAAGCTTAAAAATCTTTTATAAAAGTAAAATAGATTTATTTAGCTTTATTTATATTAAATAAATTTAAAATCTTATTTTTTTTATTAAGGCTTAATTTTTTTTAAAGTAACTTAATTAAATTTTTAATAATAATAACTTTTTAATTAAAGCTAAAATATCTTTATATAATTAATAATTTAATATAAAAGATATATTTTTTTAATAATTAAATATCTTTTAATATAATTATATAAAAAAGCTTTTAATTTCTTTATTTTAATTTATATATTATTTTTAAATTATTAAAAATAAGATAAATAAATAAATACCTTTTTAACTTTTTAAAAATTAAATTAATATTAAAAAAAAAATATCTTTAAAAGAATATAATAAATTATATTATAATAAATATTATTTATAATAAAGAAGATTATTTTAATTTTATTTATTTTAATATATATTTATTTTTTTATTATTTTAATTAAAATTAATAAATCTTTATTATAAATAATAAATATTATATTATTTAAAGAAATATAAAAAAATAAGTTTTATTTATAATAAAATAAAAATAAAAGATTTATTTTAATTTTAATATTAAGAAAGGTTAAAAGAAATTTATAATTATTAAAGCTTATTTTAATTATAAAATATATTAACTTTAATATTCCTTTATTAATTATATTTATTATAATTATAAAAATTAAATAAATATTATATTATATAAAAAATAGCTAATTAACTTACTTTATTATAAAATTATTAATATAAATAAATATTATATTAATATTAATTAAATTAATATTAATTTTATTATAATTATATATTAATTTAAATAAAATTTATAAAATATTTTATATTTTATTTTATATAATTTATAAATATTTAATTAAAATTATATTTATATTATTAAATATTAATAAGTTTATAATATAAAATTTTATAATTTTAAATAATATAACTTAAATTATAACTTTTTTAAAAATAATATTTATTTAAGATAAATCTTTTTATTTTAATTTAAATTTAATTATTTTAATAAAAAAAATAGAATTTATAATTTTATTATTTTTTTTTAATTTTTTATTATATTATTTTTATTATTTTATTAATTTAATAATTTTATCTTTAAATTAAATATAAATTTTTAATTATAAAGAATTAAATATAATTTTAAATATTATATTATTTTAATTAATTATATTTTTAATAATATACCTTTTTTTTTATATATTTATAATAATATATATATTAAGGGTATAAGTAAATTCTTTTTTAATTTTAATTATATAAAATAAAGGATTTAATTTAATTATTATTAAATTTATTTTAATAAGTTAATTAAGGTTTTAAATAATTTTTAGCTTATTAATTAATTCTTCCTTTTTAAATAATAAATTTAATTTAATAATTTTTTAATATTAAAAGATTATAAGAAATTTTATCTTATTTTTTTATAAAAGAAATTTTAAATAATTATAAATAAGCTTATTAATCTTATATCTTTTTTAATTATAATAAATATAAATAATTATTAGTTTTAAAAAATTAAAAAAGCTTACTTTAATTTCTTTAAAGGTATTAAAATAAATTATTATTTTTTTAAATTTCTTTATAAAAAGAAGGTTATTTATTTTAAGCTATTTTATCTTTATATAATAATAAATATTATAATTACTTTAATTATATTTATAGTAAAGCTTAAGAGAATTATTTTTTTTATATTAAAATATATTAATATTAAGCTATTTATTTTTATTATTAAAGGCTTAATTAAATAAATTAATTAAATTTAGCTATTAAATAATATTAATAGCGCTAATTTTAATAAAATTAATTTCTTTTTATTACTTATTATATAATTAATTTTTTTTAATTTTATTATTAATTTTTTAAATATTATTAAAAAGCATTTTATTATTATTTTAAGATATTAAATAATTTAAATATAGTTTTATAAATTATTTAATAAATTTATTTATTTAATTTTATTTTAAAAAGTATAAAATAATACCTTTATTTTAATTAAATATAAATATTAATTTTTAATATATTAAATAATTTTAAGATATTTAAATAATGATTTATTTTTTAATAATAATATTATAATTATTAAAAGGGCTTTACTTTATATAAAGCTTTAAAATATAACTTTAAAGTAAATAATTAATAATAGTAATAATTATTATATTAAGGTAAAAAGCGCCCTAAAGGGGAACGCCTTAAATACCTCTTTATAAGCATTAAAACTTTATATAAAACTATCTCCTAATACTAGCACTTTTTAATTTCTAAGAAACTATAAATACTAATACTTAATTTATTAAATAAACTATTATTTTTAAAAGATATATAAAATACCCTTTAATTTATAAATTTAAAGAGTAATTTTATAATTATTACTTTTTAAAATTTAATATAAATATATAATTTAAAAATAAATAATATTATTTAATCCTTTAATTAAATAAATAATTTCTAAATTTAAAAATATTACCCTTAAATTATTTAATTAAGTAAATAATTTAAAAATTAAATAACATTATTATTTAATTACCTTATTAAATAAATAATTTAGAATATTAAGGTTAATACTTTTTAATTACTTAATTAAATAAGTAATTTAAAAAGCGCTATTATTTCTTAATATCTTATTTTAAAAAATAATACTAATACCCCTTATTATTATATAAACCCTTAATCTTTTTTATTATAATTCTTTTATTTTAAAGTATTTACCTTTTAATTATTCTTTAATAAGTATTTTTATTATTATCTTTTAAATAACTATTTTAATATTACCTTTTAAGGTATATATTATTTTAATACTTTTTAAAATATTTAAATAAATTAATTATACCTTATAAGCGCTTTAAAAAAACTAAATAAAAGAATAATAATAATAAGTTTTAAAATTTTATTTTTAAATATAATATATTAATATTTTTATTTAAAAGGTAATTCTTAATTACTTATTACTTAAAATAATATTAAAATTATTTAATTAAAGGCAAAGCTTTAAAACTTATAATATAAAAATATTAAAATTAAATATATTAAAAAAAAAAAAAAATTTATAATACTCTTTTAAAGTACAATATTCCTTATATAAATTATATAAATAATATTACTTTTAATAAATTAATTAAAAACTATTTTAATATTAACTTTAAATATTAAAGATATTATATTTATTATAATTAAGATAATAATATTTATATTAATATTCTTAATATCTTAATTTTAATTATAATTTATCTTTATATTTTTTAAAAGGCTTATTAAAAATATCTTAACTTAAATGCCTTAAATAATATAATTTAAATATAAAAAACTATATATAAGCTTTATATTAATAAAATATATAATAATTTCTTTATTTATATATATAAAAATAATAATCTAGCCCTTATTTAAATTTTAATTTTAATTTAAAAGATTATTAAGAAATATATTAAAAAGAATATTATTATAAATAGCTTAGTTAAGAAATAATTTTATAATATTATTACTTTAAAGGCCTTATTTAAGAAATAAAAATAAATTAAATATATTATAAAAGAAGATTTTAAAAAGAATAAGGATATTAATAAGGTTAAAAATAATAATCTTAATAATAAAAAGAAAGAAATTATTTTTATATTCTTTATTTTTAATAAAGATAAGGTTAAGGAATTTAAGGATAAAATTAATAAGCTTTTTATTTCTTAATTATATTTTAAATAATAAAAATAAAATAATTAATTAATATAATTATATTTTAATAATTAAGTTTTTTATATTAAATAATAAAATAAAATTAATATATTTTAAAACTTTATTTCTTTAAATAATTATAAAAAATAATATCTTTTAAAGAAATAATTTATAAAAAGTTTAATAAATTATTATTTTTTAAAGTAAATAAAAAAAAATAATAAAAAAAAAAGTTATTTTTTAAAATAAATAAATAGAATATTATAAAAAAAATATTATTTTTTAAAATTAATAAATTAAGTATTATAAATTTTTAAAAAAAATTTAAATAAAGAAATTATATTATTTTTAAATATATAATTTCTTTTTTTATATAAATTAAAAGTTTATTTTAATTTATAAGTTTTATAAAAATATTATTTAATTTAGCCTTTATTATTATATTAATTAAATTATTATTTTTATATATTTATCTTATTTTATTAATTTCTTATTATTTATAAAATTATTTTAATATTATAATATTTATTATTAAATATTTTTTAATAATAATTCTAAGCTTAATTAAATATTTATAAAATAATAAAAAGTTTATATAAATAATTAAAGGTATTAATAATAATAATAGCTTTAAAATAATAATATTAAATATAATCCTTAAGATAATATTAATATTAAACCTTATTATTATATTATATATTTTTAAAGCTAAAATATTATAAATAACCTTTTTATATTTAATTAAGCTTTAATAAATTAAGTTAATATATAATTTAAAGCTATTTTTTTTTAATTTTTTATTTTTAAAAATAATAATAAATTTAATTTAAAAGCTTAAATTTAATATATTTATAAATAAGCTATTTATAAATATATATAACTTAATTATATTAAAATTAATTAAGATATATTTTAATTTATATTTAATATTATTAATTTATTACTTAAAGTATATATTTAAATATTTATAATTATCTTTTATAAGAAATTATTAAGATTATATTATAATAAATAAGTAAAATAAAGTTTTTAATTAAGATATTATTATAATTTAAGCTGCCTAAGCTCTTTATAACTTATATTTATTTATTATTTATTTTAAATCTTCTTAATATATTATTTTTAATAATATATTTTATTTTTTTTAAATAAAATTAATAATATTTTTATTTTAATTAATTTTATATTTATTAAAATTTAAATTATTCTTATATATAAAGAATATTAAAGCTTTACTTTTTAAATTTATAATATATAATTAAATATTTTCTTTTTTTTAAAATATAGAATTATAAAATATTAAAATATTATTAATTTATATTTTAATAATATTAAAATTAATTATATCTTTAATTATAATAAGGAGATAAGAATTATATAAAAATATATTTATATATAGCTATTTAAATAAATAAAGCTAGTAAATTATAAATTAATATATACTTAATTTTATTAATTTATAAAATAATTTAATAATTTTAATAATAATTCTTAATAAGTATTTATTAATTAATTTATTTAATAATTAAATAATAATATTTTATTAAAGCTAAGTTTTAAATTATATATATACTTAAGTAATATTTTTTAAGATTAAAAATTATATTTTTAATAATATATTTTTAAGTATTAAAGTTAGAATTAGCTTTATATTTATATATTAAATTATTAATAATTATATTAAAATAAAGGTTTTATTTTTATTATTATATTCTTAAATAATTATTTTAATTTTCTTAAATAGGTTTTTAAATAACCCCTTTATTTTATAAATTATTTATATTTTTTAAGTTCCTTTATTAAGTTAAAATAATAATAATTATTTTAATAAGATAAGAGATAATATAGGTTATAAGTAATTATAGTTAAATTCGCTATATATAGCCTTAAATAGTGATTATTTAATCTTTTATAAATTAGTATTATATTAAAAGCTATTAATTTATATTAAAAGTCTTAGTATTAGATTATATTATTTTATATTAGTGCTATTAATAAGCTTTAATTTAGCTATTAAGCTGTTATAAATGAAGCTATCTCTAGCTACTAGCTTAACTTAGTTTAATACTGTTAAGTATTATGTTTAAATGCCTTTATTATATAACTTAGGCGAATATAAATTGCCTGAAATGGATAATATAAAGCTGCTATCTCTTAAACTATCGCACGGCATATGCATAAGATTTATCTCTGCTTTTAAATAATTATAGCCTTACTCCTCTGCATAAGACCATTTGAAGACAATCATTTAGCTAAGACCCTTTAAGAACAGTCATTCAACACATAAAGACTAAGACTACTTATAAGACAACTTAACTTAGTATATATAATTATCACTTAATAAAATAAATATACTTTATTATATAAATGAAATGGGCTAATAAAGTTAAAGCTATAAAAATAAATACTAAATATAATGAATAAATCTTTCTTAAAGTAAGGGTAATTCTGCATAATAACTTAAACTTAATGCTATTTAAAATAATTAATATATTTATAATTATATTTAAAAACTATAAGATTTATTTAAAAGAAATTAAATTTTAAATAAATATTAAATTAAGGATAAAGATATTTAATAAAAAGAAGATAAAGAAGTTAGAAAGGTTTTTTAAAAAGTATAAGATAATTAAAGAAGATTAATAAAATATTAAATTTTATTTATAAGTAATTAGTAGAATAATTATAGTTTAATAAATATAGTTTAAAAAATATAATTATAAATCTTTAATTACCCTTATATTTAAAAGGGAACCCCTTTATTTTATATATTAAATATACTTTAAATATTTATATATTTTAATAAATCTTTTTATTATACTTTTTAAAGATAATTATTTCTTTATTTATTAATTTTTAAAACTTTTTTATTATAAATATTTTAAATAAAGTGCTTAATATTATAATTATATCTTCTTACCTTAGCTTTAAAAAAAACTTATAATTATTAATCTTTTTTTATATAATATATTAATTTAACTTATTCTTTAATTTTAATAATTTTCCTCTTTTTTATTATATAATTAATAAATTATTTATTTAATTTTAATCTTTAAAGTTATTATTTAAATAAATATCTTTTAAATTTATATCTTTAAGCTATTATTTTAGATTCTTATTTTCCTTTTATAATATTATATAATAATATAATTTTATATTTATTAATTAAAATATCTTTAAGATATTTTTTAATTATATAATTATATTATACTTATTTATTATAATAAGCTTAAAAGATTTAATTTAGCCTTCTTTTTTTTTTTAAATTAAAATATTATTTTAAATTAAAAATTATAAAAAGCTTATAATATTTAAGCTATAAGGTATTTTTAAGGCTTAATTAATATTTTTTTAAATTTAATATTTATTTAATACCTTTATTACTTTATAAATAATTTTTACTTTTTAAATTATTATTAATATTAATAAAGATAAATTTATTATTTTAAAATATATATTAAAAATAAGAAATATTAAAATAAGTTTATTAAGTCTTATAATATTATTAATTATTTTAATAATTATTTATAAAATTATTTTTTATAATATTAAATATTTAAATTTAAATTATAAAATTTAAAATATATATTATAAAAGTAAATAATATTTTTTTATTTTCTTAATTAATTAATATATTTTAATTAATATTTATTTATATTTAATTCTTATAATTTTAATCTTACCTTAAAACTTATTAAAATTAAATTATATTCTTATATTATAAATAATATAATTAAGTGATTTTAAATAAATATTTATTTAAATTTATTAAAATATTTTTTAAATAGTTTTTATAAAGATATTTTATAAGAATATTATATTTTAAAAGTTAATTCCTTTATTAATAATATAAAGGATTAATTTCTTATTTATTAAATATATAATATTTATAATAATAATATAATTAAAGTTATAATTATCTTAAAATATAAATTTAAAGTATTAAAGATTTAATAAATATATTTAATATTAATAATAAAATCTTTTAATAAATTTTATTATTTTTTAATCTATCTTTTTATAATTTATTTTTTTTAAAAGCTTATAAAGTTTATTTATTAATAAATAGCTAAAGTATTAATAAAAATATTATAACTTTATTTTTATTAAATAAAATATTAAATTTCTTAAAGTATACTTTAAAAAGAATTATAAATACTTAAACTTTATTATTAATAAAATTAATAATTTATCTTTAATATAAATAATTTTATTAATTATATTATAAATTTTAATATTTAATTAATTTATATTTTTAATAAAAAATAAAAAAAATATATTAAAATTTATAATATAAAAAAGTATTAAGCTAAAAGTAATTTTTATTATTATAAAATTAATTAATATTACTTTATTTTTTTTAAAAATAATTTATATTTTATTATTTATTAAAATATTAAATTTAATAATTAAGTTTTTTTATTATAAGGCTTTAAATTAATATTTATTAATAATTAAAACTCTTATTATATTTATATTTAAAAAAATACCTTAAAATATTATAATAAAGTAATTTTTAATAATAAAATTAATTATTAATTTTTAATTAAAGTTTAAAAAAGTAATAATATTAATAAAATAATAAATAAATATTTAATCTTTAAGGTAATAAATTAAATATTACTTTATATTATTATCTTTAGGTTTTTTATTATAATCTTTATCTTTAATCTTTTTTAAGCTTAAATTTAAATTTTCTTTATTAATAATTTATATTTTAAAATTATTATTTTAATTATTTTATTTTTAATTATTATCTTTATTTATATCTTATAAATTAAAATATTATCTTTTTATTATATCTTTTTATATAAGGTAATTTATTAATTAATACCCTTATTTTTTATATATAATATATATTTAAAAGCTTATAATAAATTTATTATATATTAAAAATCTTCCTTTTAATATTATATTTTTATCTTAATTATTTTCTTTTTAATATAATTTTTTAAATTATCCTTAAAAGCCTTCCTTATATTAAAAAAGTATTTAGCTTTATTAAGCTTATTAAAATAATTTATTATATTAATAATTTATATATATTATTTTTAATAAGATTATAATATATATAAAACTTTATTTTAATTATTTTATTAAAATTATATTAAAAATAATTATAATTTATTATATTAATTCTTTTATATTTAACTTAAATATTAATAATATTATTTTAAGCTTTTATAATCCTTAATATATTTTAATTATTATAATTTAAAGCTATTTATTTATATCTTATAATATCTTAAGTATCTTTTAAGCTTTAAAAAGGGTATTAAAAAGGATTTAAAGTATTTCCTTAAGTATCTTTTTAATATTATTATTATTTAATTTAATTATATTAAATATATTATTAATTTAATTATTATAATATTATTAATAATTTATAATAATATTAAAATAAAATATAATCTTTATATAAGTATTTTTAAAAATATCTTTATTTTTAATTTATTTAATTTAATAATTAAATATTACTTTTATTATAATTTTTTTAAAAATTATTTTAAATCTTAAAAAGTTAATTTTATATATTTTATATATATAAAATATTAAATAAACCTTTATATTAAATATATTATAAACTTATTTTATATAATATTATTTTTTATTATATAATTTAATAAAGCTTATTAATTTATTTAATAAAATAATATTATTATTAAATTCCTTTAAAGGGAATATATTATAATTATTTATTTTTTATTAATTTATTTTAAAATATAATTATAAAATAATTTATAATTATAATAATTAAAATAATAATTAATATTTTAATTTTAATTTTTATAATATATTTTATTTAAATTATTTTAAGGTTATTTATAATTATTATTTTTATAATTTTAAGCTTAAGAATATTTAATATTTTTATAAGTTTTTCTTAAATATTTATATTATTTACCTTATTTAATATTATTATTTTTTCTTATATATTATATATAAAGGATTTAAATAAATAAATTTTATATTTTAAGTATTTAATTATTTAAATAAATCTTTTTATTTTAATATTTTTATAAATATAAATAAAATACCTTATATTAATTTCTTAATATAAACTTTATTATATTAAATTATATACTTTATTTTATATAATATAACTATATTTATTAATAAAAATATATTTATTATATAATTTTTAAAATTATTAATAAATTTTATAAAAAGGTTATAATTATAATAACTTATTATAATATATTATTAAAGGTAATATATTATAAAAGTATTTAATTAATTAAATAAAAAGCTTAAATTATTAATTATCTTATTAATATTAATTAATTAATTAAATTATAATAAAATTAAGAATTATATTTTAATTAGCTTAATAATATTAATTAACTTATTTTAAAGATATTATAAGGGGCTTAAAAAACTTTTAATTAAATCCTTTATTTTAAATATACTTTTATTTTATATATAAATTAAAATTAAAGAATAAAAGAAAAAAAAAAAGGGGAATTAATATAATATAATAAGAGAAAGGGGAAAATATTTATACTTAATAAAAGTTAAGTTTTTAAATAGTAATAAGGATTTTAATTAAATAATTTAATTATTTTATTATTATTTATATAATTTAATACTTTTTATAAATAATAAATTAATTTTATTAAATATTTAAAGGTTCTTAATTATCTTAAAGTAATTAATTAAATAATTTAATTAAATAAATTTATTTAATTAATTATATAAAGATTTTAGCCTTAATTAAAGTATTTTTTTAAAGATAAAAATAATTAATAAATTTTAAAATTAATATATAATATATAACTAATAAGGGGTTAGCTTAATATATTAAATCCCTTAATAAGTAATTAATATCTCTTCTTTTTTTATTAATTTATAGCTATTATTAATTATTAATTAATATTAAAAAGGCTTTACTTTATATAAAGCTTTAAAATATAGCTTTAAGGTAAATAATTAATAATAATAATAATTATTATATTAAGGTAAAGAGCGCCTTAAAGAGGAGCGCCTTAAATGCCCTTTTATAAATATTAAAACCTTATATAAAACTATCTCTTAATAATAATATTAAAGATTATAAAGGTTTATTTTAATTAAATTTAATAACTTTTAAATTAATAAATAATAATTTTATTATTAATATTTAAGTTTTTAATTAAGGACTTTAATTAAAGAATATTTAAAAATAGATTATAATATAATTTTTATTTAATTAATTATTACCTTTTTAAAAATTAAAAGCTTTTTAAATTATAAAAGTAAAATATTATAAAATAATTAAAATAAATAAAGTATTTTATTTATAATTTTATTAAATATAATATTATAATTTATAATTATTTATTTTTATTATTTAAGGTTATTTAAAGGGTTTTATTAAAAAATATTTTTAATTATATTATTTAAGTTAAAGTATAAGTTAAAATTATTTAATTTATAATAAGTTAATAGTTTTTATTTTTAATTTATTTAATTTTTTTTTTAATAATAATTTTATTAATTATTTTAATTATTTTAAGATTTATATAATATTATTTTAATAATAATAAGATTTAATTAATTAAATATATAAATTAATTAATAATATTTTTAAAGCTAATTATTACTTTATTAATATTAATATTATTAAATTTAAAAATATTTAAATTATAAAGTATAAATAAAGCTACTTATAATAAGATTATTATATTAATAAATATAAAAGTAAAATAATATAGCTATATATTATTTAATTTAATAATAATAAATATAAGTTATTTTTAATTAATTATTTTTTTTAATGCTAAGAAAAAAAAGGAATTTTTTATAAATTTTTTATTTTTAAGCTTTAAATAATATTATAATTAATTTTAATTATATCTTTTATTAAAAAATTAAGAATTAAAAAGTAAATTAACCTTAAGCTTAAGGTTAAATTAAGGTAAAATTAAAGGTTAATTAATAAAAATAATAGGATTAAGATTATTAATAATAAATATTAAGAGAGTAGGAATTTTTATTATATTAAGGTTTTTAATAAAATAAATAATTAAGGATTTAATAAAGTTAAATATTATTATTAATACTTTTAATTAAAAAAATAAGTTTATTAAAAGGTTATTATAATATAAATAATTTAAAAATAATAATAAGGTATTAATAATTTAATATATTATTATTTAAAAGAAATATTCTTTAAGCTTTTATAATTTAAAATATTTATATTAATATTAATATAAAATTATTTTTTTTACTCTTATTTTTTTTAATTCCTTTTTAATTAAATTAATATAGCTATTATCTTAATTCTTAAGATTTTAATTAATAATATATTTAAATATTAATTTAAAGTTTAAAACTTCTTATATAATATTAAGAAATATTTTTAAAATAGCTTTTATTATAATTATAAATCCTTTTTATTAAACTTTTTATTATTTATAATAATATTAAATAAAAATTAAAAGCTAAAAAATACCTTAATTTTAATTATTAAGTTATTCTAAGAAGCCTTAATCTCCTTTTTAAATATTTTTAATAATAAACCTTTTATTAAAATTAATTAATTAAAAAATATTTTATAAAAAAAATATAGATTTTAATTTTTAATTTAAAGTATTATAAATCTTAAGACTTTTATTTCTTAATTATTATTCTTTTCTTTATATATAATAATGTCTTTATTTTTAAAAAATTATTTCTTCTTTTAATATTAATAAGGTATTTAATATAAAGAAAGATAATTATAATATATTAAAATAGCTAAAGGTATATTAATTTTAAAAAGAAATCCTTAATATTCTCTTTAATATTTAAAATTTAATAAATATTCTTACCTTAATTTAAGATTTAAGGCTAGATTATTAGTAAAAATAAATATTATAAATATAATAAAATATTATTTTATTAAAAGCCTTAGCTATATACCTAAGGATACTTTAATATAAGGAGGAATAAAAGAGGGCTATATTATTTAAGGGTAAAGTAAATAATTATAAAATTTATAAAATATAGCTTTAAAATAATAAAAGGGAGTTAATTATGTTTTAATTAGAATAAATTTAAAGTAATAAGAAGAAGCTAAAGCTATTATAATAGCCTTTGGGAAAAAGAATAGCCGATTTGCCGCAGTATATTCCCTGCACCTGACAACAGTAGTTTCCCGGGTGGATGTCGCGAATGAGGATGACGGGTGAGTGGGGAGTCTCCAAGTCGTCGTAAATCTGTGGGACCTGCGCGGATATAAAGTCCGGTGTACTCTCATCCACAAACTCCTTGACGATGGCGCGCAGCGGCTCGTGCCGGTGACACTCATAACGTCCCCACTGATTGTCGCCATCTGGAACTTTGGCCTCACCCCCAAGAGCGCGGTCGTCCTCATAGTCTTCGTTAGAAGTCTCGGTAACACGGCGCTCTTGGTCCGGCGTGAGTAACAGGTAACCATAAGCTTGAACCGTCTAGGCCATACAATTAATATTGACGTGGTTGACGGACTATCACACATACCTAGTCTTTTTCACAAACTTCCAACAGTAAAGAAATATATGATATAAAATGAGCTACAAAATGACACTCGCACCCCTCTGGAATCATCTTACACAAGTCCTTAAAAAAGGTCCTCAAATCCCTCTTCCTGAAGAATCCCCTCTATAACAGCTAGCAGATCAATGTTGCTCTCCCACTCTTTCAACCCCACTAAAACAGCCACGGGATCGACAGCAACACCTGCGGGATATGCTTCCTCGTTGAAGTGACCGAACAGCATGCCTTGAATATGCTCTTCGTTATCCAAGCCGAGGTGAGTATGGTGGCACCACTCCGCACTGAGGATAGCGTCCGGGGATGTTGCCTCTCTGAACCCAGTTACAGGCCACCAGAACGACTCATTTCCCCCACGCAGCGGAACAGTAGTGGTGAACTTTCCAAAAAGCTCAAGTGCGACGGGGTCCTGGGTCCGATGCGCCGGTGGCTGTCGCTGCTGGTCCTCGCCGTTCATTTCGTACTGGAAAGCCACGACGATGTCCTTGTGGTTTTTGAGACGTTGAACAAAGCGGATGACGGCGTTAAGCGGGATACTTGGATGGATAGTGGGGATGAGGAAGTGGACATATTGGCGCTGACGGACTTGTCTCCAGCACATGCTTATGGCCCTATCGTATTTTGCCACTTCCCCTTGGATTTGCTCGATAGCCCTTTTGTACAGATACACAATGTCGCGAGTGCCGGGGTTTCCCGAGTCTACAATCTCGTTCCCTCTATACGTGCCGAGGATGTCGAGGTGCTCCTGCTCTCTGGCTCTCACAGTGAGAAGGACTGCCATATCATTGTTCTTCAACTGCTCCGAACTGAACTCCGTCTCGATTCTGCGTAACTGCCCTTCGAGGTATGCAAGCTGGTCTCTGGGCAACGGAGTACCGCGGCCTGCAATCCTTTTAGAAATATGCTCTGGACTGATGTACTTGGGCTCACCGGCCCACATCTCGGGCTGTGACGAGGTCGTGAGAAGGCCGTAGTCCGTGAGTCGCAGCAGACCAGCCATTATCAGATGAGTTTCATGATCGATGGGGTGAATGCAGTTCGCGGAGATGTTTATATCGCCCCTGAGGTAAAGCCGATTCAGGTCCAGCAAGTCCTTCCACGTACCCGCATTGCTCCATGCTTGTTCCCAGTGGGGTCTTTGAGTCATTTTGAAGAAAATGGCGATGTAATTAGGACGTTGTCTTGTTCGCTAGCTCGTTGTGCTATGAGCCGTTTGAACACAATAGATGGTGTACATTGGACGCAATTTTACCACAACTTATATGTAGCCGGATACGATTCTTTGAAGATACTGTTACCGATACTAGACCGGATTCGCCCTCCGCTTCTGTCATTGACCATGTGGTAATTCTCATTATTTGCCTTTAGCAGGTTTATCGTTGAATTTTCAATTTTAGACGAACTTTTGCATTATGACTGATCCAGAGGAACAATATTGTGGGATCGTGTGAAGGTACTGCAATGATAAAGGTGTCAAACAAATGAGGAGGGACAAAGCAGTTGTGAAAGAGATTGGGCGCAACTAATTCGTAGACCACAATAATACAATTGAGATCAAAGAGACGGGAGATAAGCTTGCCGACTAGACGCGATGGAAAGGAAAGGAGAGCAAGAAAAGCCCGAATTTGCATTTCTTCATGCGAGGAGGGCGAAAGTGGTTGCGACCTGTAGTACAGGGCAGTGGATGGATCAGACCACTGTGTTTTCGGTTCTCAGTTTCGGTAGCTTCCGGGGTTTTCTCCACTGCAGTGCAAGTGGACCTCAACCGTTGCTGGTGCATTCAGGTCCTAGTAATTATGTTGTGAATGCCTGATGCCCATAATTCTCGGCACAACAAGCAATACGGCCTGGCATCTATAGTCTTCCCTATAATATATCAGGTCTTCTATTTATTTGCATTTAATGTATGAAACATTTTCATACCAGTCGATTAAACTATGAAGCGTGGCTTCCCCAGAAAGTGTGTCGTGTAGATCGGCAGGGGCGTTCCCCACGTCAGGGGACTTACCGCGTTTGAACGCGTCGCGACTCGCCCTTCACAAACTTTAACCTCACGGTAGACATCCCACCTTCGGGCTCACTGCACCAAATGCTGCTGTGAGCGTGCCGCCAGACATCGTCTTGCGAAAGAACCCCTCTTGGTAGCAACAGCTTCTATTTGATTCTCTGAACCCCCTTGCACTTCGTCCGCTCCATCTGGTCCGCCTCAGCATGGCGTCATGGGAGTCGGACACGGAGGCGGGATCCAGTGCATCCGGCAGTGACGACGAGTGCACACCAACATCTGGGCCCGGGGATTTCGATGCTCAAAGCCCTCAGAAGATGGGTTTCAAGACGTGGAAGCAAGAGTTTTTCAACAGGCTTAGCGAGATCAAGACCTTTGGTGATTTCGCTTGCATGACGCGATACTCTCATCACATAAATCCGGGCCTCGAAGTTGCGGGCTCACTCATACCACTCCCTCTGGTGACACGCGACGCGGACACGATTAAGAGCAAGTGTGAACAGGCTCCGTTTGGACGCGGTGATGACACAGTCGTCGACGAGTCTGTGAGGAAGACTTGGCAACTTGACGCCAGTCTCTTTCGCTGCTCCAATCCAGCCTGGCCAGCCTTCCTCGACACCGTCCTTCAGGAAGTTGTGCAGAAACTTGGAATGTACGTCCCTGGCATCAGAAATCAGTTCCGAGTCTCGTCTTACGTCACTACAGCATAGCTAATGCTCTCCCAGGCCGAAAGGCACTCGAGCGGTGCCTTGGAAACTGTTACTCTACGAAGAGGGCTCGTTCTTCAGGCCCCACAAAGATTCTGAGAAGGCACCGGGGATGATCGGCACACTCGTGATTGCGCTTCCTTCAAAGCACGAGGATGGCCAAGTTCACCTGTCCCACAGCAACAGGCGCCATGTGTTTGCAACCTCAAACTTTTCTTCCTTCGACCTTACGGCCCTCGCTTGGTACTCTGATGTGACGCACGAGATCAAACCCCTCTCATCCGGATACCGGCTTGTCATCACTTACAACCTCATCCAGCAACGCGGCTCTCCTCCATCGGCCGGCGTGTTCATAGAGCAGCAAGCCCAGCTGCAAGCACTTCTACAAAAGTGGGCATCCACGTTGCAGTCGAAGACAAGGGTCATCTACAGGTTGAGCCATAAATACTCGGAATCATCTCTCTCGATCCAGAACATGAAGGGGCGCGATGCACAGCTCACTCGATGTTTGAAGCAAGCTTGTCAGGAGGCAGGATTTTATATTCTCCTCGCCATCATGACCAGGACTGAGGGCTGCGAAGACGATTACTATGGCAACGATGAGGACAGTCTCGAACTGGAGCACATCAAGAGTCTTGACGGAAGCTATATTACAGGATCTGTTGATGTGGATATGAGCGAAATTCTCGGCCCAGACCCTTACAAGAACAGAACAGCAGACAGTGAGGATGAAGGTGAATTCACTGGAAATGAGAGCATGCCGTCGCAATATCGATACCATGATTCTGTGAGTGTTTTCGGGAGTTTCGCAAGGGTCCGAGGTACCAAGAAGATACTATCGCGGCTACTGACACACCAGTAGGCTTTGTTGATCGTCCCCAGCGGTGGTCTTATTGGCCTTGCTGAGTCGTCGCAGTGTTCTGCCGCCAATTTGTTCCGAATGGTGTTGGACTCTACCGCTGCATCACCAAACCATTTTCCCACGAGGCGTGACGCGGTCAGCTTCCTTGACAGCCTTTTAAACAGCTTCGGATCACCAATCAGGGAAGGACGTCTGCTCAGCATGGTTTTCAGAGCATCCCAACTTTGGTCTTGCCAGGCACTCTACAACAAGGCTATGCGGAAAGCCTTGAGGGAGGCTCTAGGCAGCACTCGCCATAATTTCTCCTACCAATCACTTATGAACAGCTCAACTCGATCTCCCACTGCAGAAATCTCTGATGCAGTTGCTGAATTTGCCAATGAATTTTTCTCGCATCCTACGGATCAAGACTGGAACGAGTGGTAAGTTTGATGGGAATCCAGTCGAGTCGCGCAGCCTTTTGCGTGAGCTGTTTCTAGCTAACACCGTGTGACGATATATAGCCTCGGCGAGCTTGTTCAGAGCCTCGATAATCTAACGTCGCTCAATGCAGCACTTGAGGATGTCGAAAAGCAACTAAAGAAGGAAGAACTAAAACAGTCTTTCAAGTGTTGGCGGTCTCCTGTCGAAACTTCCAAGTTTGAGACTAAAGAAATCTTGACGTCCCATGATCTCCCTTTCATCTTGTCCCTTATTCAATCGCAGTCGACCGACGACGAGTGGGTTTACACTCGGTGAGTTCTACCATGACTGAAAACTCAACCCACAGCACAGAGGACTGACACAAGCCCATCAGACTTCTTCCAAAGCTGAGCCAACGTGCCGAGAAGCAGCTCCTCTATGCACTTTTCAAGCGCCTCTGCGCCGAAAACGGCCATCTTGCGCTCAATGACACCGAGTCTCTGGCACGACGTCTGCTCGATGCCACGCTCCCAAAGCTGAACCTCGAAGTTGATGATCTTGAGCCTAAAACGCAACACCCCCCGCAGAGCTCAATTTACCTCCGCGGGGCGTCAACCAGTACCGATCGTACCGTGAGCAATGTAGCTGGATTTGAACACTTGCTTGCAAGCTGCTTCATGTGCCTTCTGGAGGAGCAGGGCATGACCCTGCTCAGAAATAGTCATGAGAATCTATCGGAGGCAATCAGCCGACTGCCACCGAAAGGCCCGGGACACAACAATACCCAGGTACCATGGCCTTATGGTGCCCCATCGACGACGGGTCGTGTACCAGCAGAAGAGTTCCTCGTCTCTCTGGTCATCATCTTGCAAAAGCATCAACTCTTGGATCCGCCTCCTTTCGTTGGGGACTTGTTCCTATTGCTCTTCACGAGGTACATTCTGCCGGACCAGCCAAAGAACCCCCCGCAACGCCCACTTGGGTGGAGCCACAAACCACGTTTCTGCTCCCGGCACAACCCTTCCCGCGACAATTACGTTGTCTGCTTTGAATGTGGACTCATGCAGGATTTCATCCTCGCACCAGACCAGAAACAAGGTCGCTTCACCCATGCCAAAAAGATCCGGTCGCACCTCGAGAGTGTGCTTCCCAGCCAGCACTACAGGTGCGCAACAGACACGACAAGGGGGCAGGGAGGCTGCCAGACACTGGTCGTGACCAAGATCAGCAGGGACTCTGAGTTCAAGGAAGATATGAAGAATTTCGATGATCAGGTGCGGCAATATGAGCAAAGGCTCTTACCGTTCCGGCAGCCTGTTGTGCAGAGGCTCCTTGGCGACGAAACTTACAAGTCAATGATCATGTTGGAGACCGGACCTTCTACTGTCTCTGCTGCCCCTATGTCGACCAAGAGGGCCGCAGGTGAGAGCTCGGATCAGCCGGCATCTACCAGGCAGCGAACGGAGGAAGTCATTGACTTGACTGGGGAATGATCACCCGAGTGCCTAATCAAGTACGTATCACGCTCGAATGGACCAGATAGATCCAGTGGTCAACCACTTGATAATGCCTGTCACAAAAGGGGGCGTCCAAGTTCGTGATGCAAGTTCTCTCCTGAATCGTCTGCAAACACCGTCACCATTGATAGAGGTACAACGACCCGACAGCAAGATTGTGGTGACTCGCTCTCTCCTCTGATTTGCCTACACACCATTGTGCACTCTCAGGCTTCTGACCGCGTTCGCCTTTTTTGGCCAGTAGCGCAGTGGACCCTGTCACGAAGATTCCCACGTATTGCTGTACACCATGCATTTGCAATTTCCAGAGTCAAGCGGCTAGAACATCCCTCACATGCTTCAGCGCATCCGCCTCGACATCCGCAACTGGCCGGTCAACATTGACGGTGAACACATCACCCTCATCCACCTCGGGCGGCTCCAGGCTCTCGAACTGGGAATGCACAAGATTGCTCCCGGCGAAGTGCCCCTGGCGGGCCGCGGCCCGCCTCGTGAGGACCTCCTCGGGGGCGTCAAGGTAGACGAAGCGGACTCGCAGGTTCCGCGCCTGCTCTGAGCCCTCGCGCAGGATGTCGCGGTAGTGGCGCTTCAGCGCCGAGCACGTCATGACGAGGTGCCGCGAAGTCGCCCCCGGGGGATGCACTGTCTCGTGGTCGCGGAGGGCCTCGAGCCAGCCCTGGCGGTCCTCGTCGGTGAGGGCCTCGCCGTGGTGCATCTTTACCACATTGGCCTTGGGGTGGAACTACCATGAGACGTTTAGCCGGGGTCCTTCAGTGCAGGGAGTGGTACGGGAGATATCGTATCGTACGTCGTCGCCCTCGAGGAAGGTCAGGTTCAAGTTGTCGGCCACGTGCTTCGCGATGGTCGACTTGCCACATGCCGTGGCGCCTGTGAAGAAGAAGACGTATCGTGGCCGCTCTGCTGTTGGCTTCTCACCCATTGTGATGTGAGTCGACTGCTGCAGCTACCTATTGACTGCTCCATCTGGTATTTTGTCAAAATATTCGGCCCTGGCTCAGGGGGCCGAACGAGACGGCCTCCATCTAGCTTGAGGCATGAACCGGGCCATGACGTAGGAACAAGCTCCGCTGCGGCTGGCCCGGGTGGAGACCGTCGTTATGGCCCATCCCAGTTTACTGGGACAGGAACAGACATCGCGCGGTAACCAGCTCCAGGACAGGTTGGGTGTGTCGCCTGAAGTCGATGGGAGTCTCTGCGAAAAACCTCCAGTCGACATAGCAATATACAGATTGTGATCACGCACGGTACACATTATTGGAAATCGGAGGTGGTAGTCCAGTTCTTTCCGGCAAAATGCAGAGCAACATTTCGTATGCCCCTCAGAAAGTTGCCAAGCCGGGCCAGGCCGTTGAGATGCATTTGCCAAGATGAAATCGGGTGGATCTCGAACACTGTATCGGCAGTCGGACTGCTTCGATGTGACCTCCATGGGACGGCATCGAGATAGTCTTCAGTCCTGGTTCCCAAGTTTGAGTTGCAATTAGCTGGCACCTAGCTGTTTCGCTGACTACGAGTTTCCTCCTAAAGTTGGTTGATTGGTGAGGGCGGCCCGACGACTAGGGGAAAATGACGTGGTGCCTGACATCATGGCAACGTCGGGCCAGTTCAATGCTCATTCCTCGTCACCGGTCAATGCACAGCTAACCTAGAGGGCGCCCGCAGGCCAGGAACATGTGTTCCTGGTGCTACGAACCGTCGACCCCACCCGCCCGTCGCATCTCCGGACGAATCGATCTATTTAAGCCCAGATGGCTTGGCATTTGTGCTCTTTAACCTCAACATAGGATCCTCATCTACCTCTCGCGATTGACTCGGACTCTAGACAAAGAAACGGCCCACATTTTGACGTCCCTCGTCTTACATAGCTTTTCACCCACACGCCACCGCCGCAATCATGGTCTGGCAGCACGGAGACGAGCATCAAATCCCAGATGCCCACAAGGTCCACAAGTCAGCCATTCTCTCCACTCCCATTCACCATCTCACGGACTCGACTGCTGACCTTTCTCAGACCCGGCGCGTGGTTGCCTGCAGACAGCCGTGTCCACAAGGAATGGCTGAACAAGCAGGTCGAGCATGTCGACAACAACCCCAAGGAGCTCATCCCGGTCCTGCAGGAGTTCAAGACCTTCATCGAGACCAACCCTCGCATCCGCATGCTTTTCACGCAGATGTGGGATGAGGTTCCCATGAAGAGGCCTTACAACAAGGACCCCACAGGCCACAAGGCCATCAGGGACTATGGCCACATGCTTGCCGTCCTGAATCACGTCTTCTCTCGTGCTCCGGAGTGGACGGACGCCGCTGAAAGCGTGGGCATGGTGGGCGTCCCGATGTGTGCTATCTTCGACTATGTCATGGCGACCCCCAGTGGCCACGCCGCTTTCTTGGATACCGAGGTGAACAAAATGCTGAAGAAGGTGCTGAATGAATGGGGGAAGTTCCTCAAGGTAGGTCGATGATGCTACTTCTGACCGAGACCCCATCGTACTGATCTCGCTTTCAGACCCCCGAGTCTGCCGGAGTGCTGGGCGACCACCGCCTCGGCTGGTTCGGAGAACATGGAAGAAAGGATCTCATGCAGGTCGCCAACGCGCCTCTCAAAACCGATCACAAGTTTGAAGACATGTATATCTGCGATCCGAGCAAGGACAAGTACGGCTTCACCTCCTGGGACGACTTCTTCACCCGCAAGCTGCAAGAGAGCGCCCGCCCGGTGGCCTCCCCTGATGACGACAATGTCATCGCAAACTGCTGCGAGTCACGGCCCTATGCTGTAGAACACAACGTCAAGCTGCGCGATAAGTTCTGGATCAAGGGCCAGCCCTACTCCATCGCCGACATGCTGGCCAGTGATCCCCTATCGAGCCAGTTCAAGAACGGCACTGTGTACCAAGCCTTCCTCTCCGCTCTCTCGTATCACAGGTGGCACTCTCCCGTCTCGGGAACGGTCAAGAAAGCATATCTCGTTGACGGGACATACTTCAGCGAGCCACTGTACGCCGGGGGCGACATAAACAGCGCCGATGAGCAGGCCCAGATCAAGCAGGGTATCTCGGCTGCGCAGGGGTATCTATCCGCGTTGGCGGCGAGGGCGGTTATCTTCATCGAGGCTGACAACCCCGCGATTGGGCTGATGGCGTTCATTGGCATCGGTATGGACGAGGTCAGCACTTGTGAGATCACGGTCAAGGAGGGTCAGCACATCAAGAAGGGCGAACAGACTGGCATGTTCCACTTTGGTGGCTCGACCCACTGCCTGCTGTTCAGGAATGGTGTCAACGTGGAGGGCTTCCCGGAGCCTGGGCGAAAGGAGAATGTGGCTGTGAGAAGTCAGGTGGCGGTTGTCAAAGCCTAGATCAGTCCTGTCAATTTGTCCACAAAATATCAAAAGCGTTTGTTGTTTTCCGAACGACTGACTAGGCTGGTGCTTCCAGTCACAGCGAGAGTGTGACATGCCTAGTTGCCTGAGTCACCAAGCAACAACCTCACGACAGAAGCGTATCGTCATCTCTACCAACGGTTGTGACCAAGACCGTGACTCAGCTCCATCATCACAAATCCCAGGTGTTCCAGTCACGACGGGTACCAGACTCACTAGTGGTAAATTACACCAGTATCTAGGTTGTGTAATAGCAACCTTACTTCCGGAACCTCACCACATATCTATGACTTTCGCGAACTTGAGTGTTGACTCGCTTTTGTGATTTGAGGTCTAGAGGCCGAAGTCATCAAATATTGATGCTACCATATTGGACATTGAGCAACAATGAAAGCCGTCTGTGAAAGTTTCGGACGTGACCGAAGTCCAGCAGGATTAATTCCCAGAGCTTACGCAATGCGAAAGCTCAACACTCCAGGGTTGAATGATGTTTTTGGAAAGTTGGCTAGGTTTATACCTGAATTATCTCATCGACGACAATGACATGGATCATTTATGGACAACACTTCAAGGAAGCACAGTGATTTCTACCACAAGCTCCCATGAACATCCCGCCGTCTTGGCCCAGTCAGGTTGCTGATATCGACGCCTTCCGCCACCAGGGCTTGGCCAAGTCTCTGGGAGAGGTCCTGCAGATTTGTACTGGTAACCACATTTGCCGGCGGTGTGTACCCGGGAGGAAATTGTTCATTTTCTGTCGAGCACGTGTCAATATTCCATCCCATCGCCATGGGATTGAAGGGTGCAGGATCGCCGGCTGGGACTTACCGAAAAAGAACTGCACAGGAGCCTTGGGCGCGACGCCAGTCTGCACGTCCCCGAAAACCATGATGAACGCGACGGACTCGCCCGTGGTAAAGGCTTGAGCAAGCCGAGAGAGGCTGAACTCGGGGTTCGTCGCGTTGGAGGTACGGATGCGAGCGGCCCGGCCTTTGGCGGATGTGTTGACGCTGATGGTGTCTTCCGTCCACTGTGCGAGTGTCTCGTCGAATATTGTCTGGTTGAAGGGAATTGGGTCGCCAAAGAAGGCGTCTTGACGGCTGTTTCAACTTAGCTAACATGCAATCACGGCACACAGAGGTACTCGCCTCAAGCTAGCATCATGCTCCAGGATATTGTGACGGCCGAGATCAGGCAAGGAAAAGGTGGCATTGTCTTTGGTCGGGTTCGTCTGCACAGCTGCCCGGAAGAGCAGGACAGAGAGGCTCTTGTCTTGGTTCATCCCCTGTCGCATCGCGGTGACAAGATCGGCCTGTGTGATATTCTTTCCACTTCGTGGTAGAAGACCGTGGTTGGCCAACATGTTCAAGCCTGGGCAAGGCCCTCGGACTACAGGAGCGTGAGTATTGTGTGCGTTGCCCTTCTGTCGCTCAAGGCAGACACTTACCATCATCAGGCCCAGGAGGGGCAAATGCAGGTATCTGCGCCGAGACAAGCCCGGCGAATAGGACGATCAACTTCATTTTGGTAGACAGAACGGATTGTCTTCGATCTGGCTCAAGGTTACAATGTGGCACTGCCAGTGGCACGAGTTGAGATGTTTCCGAGGTTGTTATATATTCCAGCAGCGACAGGTCTAACTTGGGCATTGGGCTACGTCGGACGGGGCATCGCCGTCATCCGTAAATCAAGACCATCTGCCCTTGGATCCGATTCGACAGAATAGTCTGTATCATAAATGCGAAACGTCCCGTCCAGACAACATGTAGATGTGCCGAGGTCAATGCAAGGACGGGGAGCTGGCTTTCACCTGAGCTTTCGAGTTTCCATGCCTCTAATGTAGGCCGAGGACAGAGTCGGGACGAACATGTTCAGAGTACTTTGGGAAAGTTCCGAGGCGTGACAAAACCTGGAATGCGATTGGAACAAACGTGCGTCCAAGAAACAAGGGTCTGCCTGAGAGGCAGGTTGCTTGCCAAGCAACCACCCCGGTCACCCTTTTTGGTGATTCATAGCTGCATGATTCCCTGCTGCTTGCTAGTCACTGCTCCCGCTTGCTCAGTTCAAGGTTGATACCATACTTTGCCGCAGGCTGAGGTGACTCTTGCAGTGGGAAGAAATAAAAATCTCTAAGAAAATCAATAGCATTGAGCTTGGAAACATATTCGTATTTGTCTATGTACCACGTCTCGACATCTGGGCTGAGGGAGGACAGACCGTTGTGTCCTCATGCTTTGATGAACAGTATATACATAAGTGAACTCTGTTCCTGTCGTGTTTTCCTCACCGGTACCGTATAAGTGAAATAACGGCACTCCATATTTACGTGGCCCAATTTGTGCTGCACATCATGCCTCCCCAGACGGCATTTTCCACCATTGCAACCGCTCGAAGGTTACGGAGACCGTCAAGTTGTTGCCGATGCAGATGCAGCTCATTTTTCCGTCTCGGTTACTGAAATCCGGGTTTGCCTGCTAGAGAAGGAGAATCCTCATACTCGTAGCAGAGAACACCCTGGTTGTCTCCATTCACGGTATCCATCACATCTCGGACCGCGACGTCGTCGTTCAAGAAGCCCATCCAAACAGGGGTGTCGAGCGTGGTGGTCTCGACTTGGTCGGCACCGGGGCCGGATCCTACGGTAGTCCTCGCGCCACCAATGTCGGCGAGACGAGACTTGTCGGCCTTCTGCCACGTAGCCCATATGTAATCGAGTAGCGTGTGGTGCACCCAAAATAGGGGGTCGTTCAGAGAGGAATACACGTCCATGAACTTTCACGCAATATTAGCTCAATGTCTTCTTCCGTCCTGGCTGGGTAAAGAATGTCACTCACGTCACCTCCAATAACAGTATGTCCGAGGGTATGGGCGCTGACAACGGCGTCCGAACTGATACGGTCCTCTGGGTCAATAAAGTCGAGCGCATCGATGAAGGCCTGGAATTGGATGTGGCTTTTGGCGCTCATTGCAGGTGGGTAAACATCATTCCACGCGGAGCTGGAGTTGAAAGTGTAATCGTCCAAAGTTCTCGTCAAGCACCTCGGGTTCCTGCTCATCGACTCCAGGGGTCCGATATTAAGAGACTCGTTCCCGGTGAAGGGGCCAGTCTCCACACAATTGGTCGATGCCGATCCGTCGCCCCCGAAGGACTTCAAGAGGGGAGAGGCCAGCAGGGAGCCATTGGATGCAGGGCTGTCGAGCGTCCAGTCCCAGTACGGCTGTGTACCGGTGTAGTTACACTCGGAGCGCAGGACATTCTCAAAGGTCCAGATGGCGTAGCGGTGCCACGGAAGAAACACGCCCACGCCGTGGACGCCGTATACGGAAATCGGTGGGCCCGTAGTGTTTGCTGAAAGAGGTCACAGGTCTAAGTATTTGTAGGCTGAGGAGGGTTGTGATAGGGGGAAAGGTCACTAACTTGCAGTTTCGTCGACATCCACCAGAGATGGTGCATCCTGGCCTCCTGCTTACTCGTAAGACTTCAGGCTGAATGAAAAAGGGGTTGATTCATAACGGACCTCTAGTGGCGTTGATATGCAAAGCAACGAAGTCGTCATAACGACTTTCGAGGGTGTCAAAGAAGTCTTTGCCCTTGGTGGGAGCAGCTTTCAGACATTGGATTGCACTGATGTAGTCGTCTTGCTCAGACGTGCTCAGTGTGCGCCAAGAAGGATGTCAATACGATTTGTTACTGAAATGCAATGGAGATGAACATTCTTACCATTCTTTTCTGATTCGAGGGTTGGAGCACTGAGTCGTGGGCTCTTCATTCAGAGGGAGTGCGGAAGCCAGCAAGGTCTGCACAATAGCGGCAGCAACCACGAACTTCTTAGCGGCGAAAGACATGACGGTAAGGACTGAGAAGTATTGGAGAGCTTGGTGTTGTAATGTGATGTGCTTTGAATCAGAATTCGCATTCGCATTCGGACCAGCCCTGGTTATATACAACTCGTCGAGTGAGTGTCTGAAGGCCATCAGGGCAACTCAGGGACAGCCAAGCCCGGCAGCGTGCAAATTCCATTGATCGACACTGAAATACGGTTATTCTCAGGCTGCATAGCCCCTCAACTTAATCTCCCCAGTGGATTTGTGTGGTATGCTGAGCATAGCCTCCTTAAGGCGCTGGGCCCCCTCGGATTTAGAACTTGCCAAGGTCAAGCCCAAGCCCCTGACGTACTCAACAGACAGACCTACCTGTAACCAAGCATCTCTCCGAAATTGACAACAAGACTTGAGGCACAGTTGTACTAGGCTGCTGCCGCGTAACGTATACGGCTGTTTCTTAGTATCTAATCCTAAAATTTTGGGATTCGGCATAGAATGTTCCTCAGCCCTAGAGCGTTGCAACTCCGCAGCGTTGCAACTCCGACAGTAAGCTTTGGCCATTTGCTAAATCCGCATTGGTAGCCTTGGCTGCTGAGTTCCAGCAAATCCCAGCTCGCAATACGCGTATCTCAGGAGGTACCCACTCCTTTTTGGTCACTTGCATGAAACCTTGCGGATACGGGAAGGCTAGTGAGACTTTTTCTGCCTGATTGGGGACCGACAGAAGGGGTTGGGACCGGCCCCTTTTTGGAACTGGGTGAGGATTGCAGACCAGTTTATGACCCAAACTAGATAGACATAGCATATAGTCAGGCACACTCAGCTTGCCTCCATATGGACTGCGTCACAACAAGAATACACTATTTAGACAAGAAATTGTGTTGCGGCGTTCATGGTGTCGTTGGCAAGCCTCCGTCAGCCTTCACGAGGTATGAGTGGCACTGTCGGATGTTCTTCGCCGATTTGAATCATCACATTTGGGTTCTGAGTCATATGTAAGCTTGCAGAGCATTTCGACGATGATTTTACCGACGAAAATCCACTGGTAGCCTTCGGAATGCTCCCGAGTGACTTGCTGAAGTGATGTCGATCGAGGCTGGATGAAGTCTTATCCGGATACATGTACTGAATCCTTTCTAGAATCACTCAGCACCAACTTTGTCTTGGTGATATTGGCGATGGAAGTTCAGCATGGGCAACAGCATCTTCACGTATCTGCGAGTCTGTGTAGTAGGAGTATGAAAGGCGACCGCCCTTTTCGAGGCGATTGGGTATACTACGCAGCTGCACCAGAAACTTAAGTGGTTTTCGCACCACAGATATCAGTGACACGAGACTGGCCTGCTCTCTGTCATTGACTTGTTTGAATTCGAAAACTTCACCCACATTGCAGAAAGCGATCATCACAAGTCGCTGACGTACCTGAGCGTGTGAATCATTCATGTCAGTGATATGTCGCCGAAATTTCACTGATTCACCTGGTATGTCCGATGTATCGTCTGATCATAATCCCACCGATACATTGATGTCTATCGACTGAAAGACCTATTTGGGACGAAAGCTGCCAAACTTGCCTCTTCGGCCTGACTTGCTCAAATAGACTCCGCGAATGTTGTCTGGCCGGACGTTGGGTTGTTCACTTGGGACCGAAGGCTCAACCAGGACAATAAACTCTGCCATCCTGAGAGAAATTCTCGACACAGGCTGTTGGAGTGTTCATGTCAGGCGAGCAGTCGAGCCTGGCCAACGAGGGTGAGGTGGGGAGGGGGGGAATTCAGGGGTCGACAATCCACCTTGAAACTCCAAAATCTTCCAGTGCATCGGCTGTTGGTCATTCCTTGCTGTGGCTCAAGCATGCGTCACTGTAGTAAGCAGGCGACCTGCTTCCGCCTGAGGTGGACTATGCCGAGATACCCAACCTTCAAAATCGAAGGGGTGATGTGATCATTGTTGAGCAGGAATGTACAAGTCTATGTATGCTCTGGATGCCCACAAGCTCCTGATATAGATGCGTGATGATACATATCCTCTCGGTCCTTCACCGTCTACCCGTGCCGGACATGCGCCCCCATGCTTCTTCCAGAATCGCCAGTCCGTGCAGCATGTATCGGAGGGGAGTCTAAATGATACCATAATGGTACAGTATCGACATTGTACACTGGGGGCCAAAGCCCCATCTTTTGTTTTCTCTATTTCCTGTTTTATGTTTGACGTGCTTGTCAGTATTGTTGTGCATGTGATGTTTCATCTCGTCGTTTTCATCTGTTTGGTCTACTTCCGCCTCTTGATGGTCTTCACAGCCATCTCCACCAACCCATCCTTGGCCTCGCTGTCGGGAAAATCGCTGATGCTCTGGATGGCCTTCTCAGCATAGTCCTCCGCCAAGGCCCGTGTCTGGTTGATACCGTCTGTTTCGAGGACTAGTTGTCGCGCCTTTTTGCAAATGTCAGTAACTCTCTGTGTGTGGACGGCCTTCAGCGCTCCAGATGGGCAGCATCGATCTACTCACCCTCAAAACATCGCCTTCACCGGCAAACTTCCTCCCTACCAGCTCTCCCAGCTCTGGCCTCGTCTTCCACGCGAAGAGTAATGGCGCAGTCGCGAGACCGAGCTCGAGATCCGCACCTGCCGGCTTGCCCAGGTCCGCGGCAGACAAGGTGTAGTCCAGCATGTCGTCAACCAGTTGGAACGCCAGCCCCAAGTTCTTGCCGTAAGCATACGCCGCCTCCACCGTCTCGGCGCTTGCACCACCGAGGAGGGCCGAGGCGCGACAGCTCTTGCTTATCAGGGACGCCGTCTTCAGGTACGTCTTGTTGAGGTAGTAGCCCAGGGTGTCCTCGCTCCACTTCGGCCGGGCCTCGTCCTGCGCTGTGTTTTTGAGCTGCATGAACTCACCCTCCACCAGGTTCGCGATGACGGTGGCCAGCAGTTCGACTACCTCGGCGTTGCGGAGGCGCGCTAGTGCAACGGAGGCGCGGCCTAGCAGGAAATCGCCTGCTAGGACGGCCATTTTGTTGCCGAATTCGAGGTTTGCGCTGGGTGAGCCGCGGCGGGAGACGGAGTGGTCGATGACGTCGTCGTGGAGGAGGGACGCGGTGTGGATGAGCTCGGTAATCTCTGCGAGCCGCCGCTGGGAAGGGAGGATGTCTGTCTCGGATGTGGCGTCCGTCTCTGTGGGTGTTGGTGTTGCGGTGGATGGGTTCACGTCGCGCAGGATAGACATGGGTGATATGGACGTGTCGATGGGTATTGACTGTATTGGAGAGGCATTCTGCTGGTTGGGTGGCGGTATGGGGGTCTTGGGACACAGATATGTGGCCCGCGACATGAGGAGTACGATCAATGGGCGCATGTGCTTCCCTTCTGCCTGGGTATAATATTTCGCGACTCGGTCGAGCGAGGGGTGTCCTGATCCCAGCAGGTTGCGGATATTTCCAGTCAAAAACTTCATCTCCTTTGCCACAATCCTCAGAGGGTCGATGCTCATGTCGTTGGGCTTCCCTCGTGATATCGCATTACTGACGGCGTTCTTGGCGACGGCGACTGCTGCGCCAAAGGCCGAGGATCTCGGGTCCGTAGAGTGGTAGAGTGATCGTTGCTGCCATCTTATCCTCACGTCCAATTCGTCTTTGGGTATGCTTTGCGCACATCGTACATGTCGGGATAATGGAGTGGTTGGCCTTCTTGTGGCGCGTAAGACCGGAGCTCCCGGCCGGAGCTGGAGCGGCATTTCCAGTCGCTACTCTCCTGCGCGACAAACCAATTGGATTTTTTTTAAGTACTCGATGGGATCGCAACCGTCTCAACTATCGATATAGCCGTAGTGAGGTCGTCCCGTGTCCGCCAGTGGGGTTGTTGGAGCTTTGTGGCTGTTGTCACTTGCGATCTGATGATGAATCTTCGATCTTTTTTTCCCGCCTAGGATCGTCCATCGAGCTTCTCCAAGTCCAGCCCCAGAATAAGCTACCGCAAAAAAAGTCACTGCGCTTATCGACATGGGTCTTCGGATCTAGCCGGCCCACCCTTGCAAGGTTGCATGCAGTGCCTGAAGTGTCAGCACCAAACCGTTGCCAACTCTGCAGCTTGAGCTTGGATTCTGCCTCTGGTCTGAACACAACTCCAGCTCCGAGTCCCGCGGCGACAACCGGCATCATCTCACCCAAGGCCATGTTGAGCCTCTCGACCACCGCAACAGGATGGTTCTCCTCACGATGACGCCCTTCATTGTAGGGGCCATTAGCAGATGCAAGGAGGTCGGAATAGAATTGCATCAAGAGTCAGAAGCCTCTTCTGAAGCGGAGCCGTCACTCCAGGAGCCAGCAATCGGCAAGCCCATCTCGCACGGCCAGATCATCCAGCTGTGGAAGCTGCTGAAGGACAACGATGCACATAGCTATACCCTGGAAAACCTTCTTTGGGGTGCGAGGGTTTACGTCCCACCAGCTCCTGCAAAGCCCGAGCCCGTACGACCTTTCCTGTCATGCCGCTCCTCCTTGAACAACTTCATGCTGACATCCCATTGCCTTTCCAGTCAGACGAGTACAAAGCCTTGATGGCCCGCCTTCGCCGCGAAGAAGAAGAGCGCAAATACCAACGAATGATCTCACAGCCTTCCTCCCTTGATGCACCCCCAAACTTCGCCCAGCAGTTTGCCGAAGTCAACCGGCCGGCAGGCAAGGCAGACCTTGGCGACGACGATGCGACTATGAACGACGTACACCGGCAGGTCATGCTGGTGATCAACTTCCTCGTCACTATACTTGGGTGTGCTGCGACCTTGTGGATTGTGGCTAGGTGGTGGAGCACACCGGCACGGCTGTTCTTAACCATGGGAGGAACTTTGCTCGTGGCGATCGCCGAGGTTGCGGTATACTCGGGATATGTGTGGCATATAGTGCAGGCGAGAAAGAAAGATTCCAAGATCAAGGAGGTCAAGGAAATAGTGGACACCTGGGTGGTGAGCAAAGAGGCAGATGCTAAGGAAGTGCCATCAGGAAAGAAGGACTCCAGCGCATCGGGAGCACGGCAAAGAAAGCCACGGAAAGGAGACACATGAGAGAAATGGGTCAGGTAAATACAAGAATTCAAACACTGCAACGTGTTGGTCTTACTGGCGAGGGCAATTGTGCTGCTGTTGTTGAGGCGGAGAGCCTCTTCGAATGGCTCTGGCTGCCTCAGTCGAGACGAAGACTGATTGTGCGGGGGACCATTTCCTTTCTGACCCTGGAGAGACCCTACCTTCAGCTTGGACATCCCAAAGCGCCGCTATGACAACCTGACGAGCGAAAACCTCCAGCGCATGACTGCCTTTGGTGACAGCTGAGCAATTGCTACACGCCACGCAGCCAGTGCTTTGCAGTATTCGGCTGGGCGTGAGTGGTACGGCACGAGTTGTGCTGCTTTGAAGCTGTCAAGCCTGGATGTTTTGTTACCATTTTCACTTCCTCTTATTTGGCAGTTTGAAAACTGGCATACTTGCACGTGCTGTATGGATTTACTGCGCACTCAAAATTGGACACGATGCCAGTGATATCCGGGCATGCTGCTTCGGACCCGACGCGGCGTTGACGCGAGATTATGTCATCGGTTGCCCACCGTCCTTTTCACGCGTCAACACGCTAAAGTGCGACGCGTCTCCTGAGTGCGGCAGACGCGTTCCCCATCCCGACTTTTCCACTGACTGTTTTCTAGTGCAACATTAATGACTGTCCAAAACAATCCTTGTCTCCTAGTGTCCGGAACACCATCCCAGAAAGGCGCATTCTGCAATCACCATCATTCCATATTCATCTCACTACCCGGATTCGTCGGTCATGGCCAACGCATCCCCGTCTTCTGCCTCGACGACGACAACAACACCGTCATCCGCATGGCGCCGCCTCGTCCAAATCACAAGAACTGCATCCGAGGGCTCCCGCACCAAATCGACGGGATCCTCGAGACAGCCAAGCCACACATCGTCTCCTAGCACTCCCACATCATCCTCTGTGCGGCCAGCCAAGAAGCGTCGCGTGGCCGAGTCACCACCTCCGCGACCCGCGACGAAATATCTCGCGCCTCTTTCGCCAGAACCCAATGACATGCTGAACATGTCGGCCCAAAGTTCAACGGACCACACATCAAGCCCTCCCATCAGCAACCATGATTGCATCACAGCCTGCCCATGTAGAGTGGAGGACGTGGACTGTGTCGCATCGCAGCAGCGGAATGACAAGACTAGGCCTGACTCACCACGGATCGGCCGACAGCAATCCGCGACAGTTGGCGACTTTGATCAGGATGAAAATCCTCAGAGGCACCGCACAGAGTTACGTCCCAATCCTACACAGCACATCCCCAGTCCAACACTACGGCCAGACGGATTTGACACGAGAAACGAGACTTTGCCACACTCAGGAGAGCAACCGACGGATGAGAACCCGGTGTACAAGACCAAAGCCGAGAGAGAGCTGTCATCATCCACTCCGTATGGATTTGAAAGCCTAGAAGACGATGAACATGTTGAGAAAACCATGTCGGAGACGGGACAGCCATCTACGGCCCCCTTGCTGGCCACGGCGGCTGGCCTGCAGGAGAGTGACCAGAACTCGGTGAACAAGATGCCGATCTTGGAGAGGCATGCTTCGTCCTCAGCAAGCTCGGATGAAAGCATTCAGTTGGCAACTCCTTCATCCTCGCCCACGACCAAGCCCGACACCAGAGCAAACGTGACTCAGGCCGATGCCACCAAGCCGCACAAAACAGCCGCAGCCCCCAAGACGAAGCGACGCCTCACCCTCCACGGCGGCAGCTACGAAAGACAGACCTCCCACAAGAAGCGCAAGAACCAACCGAAGCGGAAGGATGGTGTCCAGACGACCCTGAGCCTTGCAATCGGCAGCAGCGCGGGGATGAGGGAGTGCAAACTGTGCGACACGGTGTACAACCCGTTCCACCCGGAAGATGTGAAGGTCCATGCGAAGAGGCATGCGGTTGTTGTGAAGAGGGAACGAAAGGCTGGGGATATCTCTGGGTTTACCGGGTCTTCCCTGGTGGAATAGACATCAGTGTTTGATGGATGGAGCATCTGAATAATGTTTCCCAGGCAAGTAGAAGGCATTTGGGTACGAGTACAGGTTCCGCCCGCTGTGTGGGTTGGACAAGAGCGGGCATGCGGGTTGTATATTGACCGAGGCCCATGTTGGTTGGGGAGCAGATTGAATTTGTCACGCATAGCATGTTGTACGCAAGATACCCTCGGCGCTTCTCAATTATATCACTTCTAGCTTGATGTCTCTGGTGCATCTGCGTCTGGCACAATGATATAATTACTGTCAAGAGCAATGTTTCACAGCCGTTGGAGTGCATGGACCTGCCATTACGCCTCTTCTATAGGTACGCCACACGCCCTTGCGAAAACCTTCAGAACGTCCTTTTCGAAACGATTCGTCAGTTAAAGCCCATTTTACCACCTGGCTTGAATCACTTCATCCGCGACTTACTTCAAATTTGCAATTAGCCATGGCCCCGAACAATGGGTGACGATGGAGGCCTTCACCTCTAACCCTGGGCGAGTGTGCGCCGACTGCCACACGCGCAAGGAACCTCGGACCGTGCCGATCAGGAATCTCTGCCAGGACTGCCTTGATGTCGTCGAGATTGACTGTTTCAGGGGAAAAGGTGCGGATCTTGGCCGGTCTGCCGTCGAGGCAGAACGAGCAACGGCCGCAACGGGCCTTGCCATCCGGTAGCTGTGAACCGAAATGTTTGGCCATTGCTGCCAAGATACAGCCGTTTCCAAACAGAATGTCTCGGAGCTGACGCCTTTTCTGGCTCCTGGCTTCGTACTTTTTCAGGAGCTGCTCGTAGACCCATTTTGCGATAGCCTCTGTTTCCGCGCCGGGCTTAGGAACTTGGTCAAGGCGGAAGATTAATAGTGATTTGCGTGGATATACCTTGACGTGTCCATTTATTTGCAGGCTGTTCATCTTGTCAGTGAGTTCCATGAAATCGGGCAAGTGTTCTTTGTGCGCAGCTCGGACGATGTCCAAATCGAAGAGGCCTGTCTCAGGCACCTGGACTGAATGCTTCAGAATGGCGAGTCCAGTAGGGGTCCTGTCAGTCTGCAAGGCTGACTCGTGGCCAGGCAAGACCTCGAATCCACAGGCAGCGTACTGGCGCCCCAGCGACTTGATACACCCCAGGCTGGACTCGAGGAGCGAGTAGGCAGAGGACAGGTCGATGGCGTCAATGTCCAGGGTATGAAGTTGGCGGCGATCCAAGATAAACGATAGGGGGCCGGCAGGATGTCGAATTGTTCCACTGTGGAAGAGTTCCTGTACTAATTGTTTGATTGTTGAGAAAGACGGTGAGATTGCTCGAGCTCGATTGCCGTCTCGAAAATATTCCCTTGAATCGAACACCACAAGACAACTACTAGGTTCACCGTCACGCCCGGCAACCCGGCAAAGCAGATCAAACTTCTCTATAGCACCAGGGACTTTGGTAAATATAACTTGTCGCAGATCTGCGTCGTGCACCATTAGCATGGATCCAAATAAAAAAGGGATGTTCTGTCAAGTATGCTCGGCTGAATCTTGCACATACCGTGCTTGTCCAGAAGGGTTGAGATGCGACTGGTAGCAATCAACTGGCCAGGAAGTCAGCGCACGATCCCACAACGGATCAAGCATCGTACTATCGGTAGTTTTGATTCTGAGAAGGCCTCCAGAATCTCCCTCGTAGTTTCATCTACGATCAAAGCTTGCGCATCGAAACCTGAGTGTCGCAGGTATCTCGCAAGATCATGTTGTCGCTGGTACTGGTCAAATTCTGCAGATACTCGGAGTTTCACGTTGTCTATACCTTGTTCATTGACGTGTATATCAACGTAGAGACGGGATTCTCTTTCAAAACGTTCTTGACTGTGGTATAGCTTGGATCGGCCTCGTTGCCGAGTATTTGTAGTTGGAGACTGGATTAGATTGTAAGCAGGGGTCACGCTTGTGAATATCAAAGCACGAACTTCATCTGCGGCAGCCAAGGCACGCAGGAGGTAAAGACTTCGCCCACATCGATGTATTTCCGGGAATAGGCCTCGTCAACAAGGTTCTGCTCCACTATGATAAACTTTCGAGGTTGGACCTTGGCCACGAAGTTGTTCAGGGCTAAAGCACGATGTCAGCTGGTATTAGCTAACAGCCTTCTGGCTTTATTTGCCTCTCACTATATGAATTTGTACCTACCCTTGAAGAAAGCATCACCGCCACCAGGGCTATATTCATCCTGGAGCATCACATTCCTGAGTTAGCGAAACCTTGGCACCTGGGTGTATAGGAGGTAGAGAGATCCTAACTGATAATGTCGCGGTTGATTCATCCATGACCAAGATACGAAGGCCCTTTGTGTCTTGCGAATTGCCGAAGTAAGAGTATAGTCTCCGAGGAGGTGAGACTGAATATACAACACACGGAGCTTCTCGCTGTGTACAGCAGCTGAGATGTCCATCCGCTCTTCATGAAATGCCATATCTGCCCCTTGTCCAGAAAGATAGGCGGCAGGTATGCCTCGCAACCTCAGTGCCTCGGCACCACGCATCAGATACGCCGCGCTGCGCGACACGACAACGATCAGTCCATGTCGACTCGGCCCTTCAGTCTCAGCTAGCGCCGCAGTCTAGATATTCTCATCAATACAAAACGAGGAGCTTTGAGACCGTTTCTAGCCGTCGGATGGACTGACCAAGTAAGCTGTGGATCGGCCACTGTACTGGGGCCATCGCATGAGAACATTTCGTCCTGCGAGGATTTGCGAGACCACGGTCTCCTGTTCGGGTCGGAACGCGTCGTGTCCGAATGTCTCCTTCAAGATCCTGCGGGCATCGTCGAGGTTCCCAGACGGGATGTCCGGTGCCGTGGAAGCTGCTTTCGGACCATTCTGACGAGCGGTGTGCTCTTTCTTCCCCGGTAACACGAAGTCGAATTTCCGTGAGGTCCAGGAACTCCGATGTCTGAATGCTGGCTGCCCGGGCCGTCTAATCCACGGTTTGATGCTGAGGTACCGCCGCATGACGGCTCTCAAGCTGATGAGGGATGCTGGGAGCTGTGGTAGTATGTGGCTGGGCATCAGATATAGCTACATCTTCGATGGTGCTTGTTAATCGAAGACGCGCTTCAATATGCGGTTGGCTTCGCTCCGAGGTATTTCCGGGTTGGTGTGATGCTTTTGCTCCCAGCGTTGGCTGCGCTATTCCCGGAATGTTTCCCAAACAGGCTCGGCAGGTTGCAGCAGAGCAGTTGGACGGTGTTGCAGCACAGCAGCTGGACTGTGTAACTGAACGGAAGTGACCCCACCCCAATGTCCAAGGTTGTGTCTGCATCACTTTCGAGCCACTGCACCGTTTGGACAGAAGAGTAGAACCAAAAATGATCATGGCTGAAGCTGATGCGAGGCAGGGACTTGCGGTTCTGAGGACCACAAGAGCTCACACTCTTCGAGGGGGATGTTTTTGGAGCAAGGAAAGTTGACCCCAAGTGGGCCAAGGCCAAGGTGCGGTCATTGTGAGGGGTGCATTGGTGGATGTGTAAAACCACTTGAACAAGCCAAGATAGCCACGTACCCAACTGCGCACCAAAACCGAAACCTATATTGAATTTGCTTCTATCGAGATTCCCTGTTACTTGGTGCAGACTAGACAGGTTTAACACGTAAACAGAGCCGCAGATTGCGACCATTCATTCCTCTTGAACGCAAGAACTCCGGGTTAAGAGCAAGTCGCTCAAGGGTTCAACCCTTGACGCGTTACGCGTGGTCTCCGCGTGCTGTGGAAACCTTAAAACCCACAAGTAATTAAGCACTCTTCATTCTCGACACCCTTAGTCTCAGCCACGACGCAGACAGCTTGGCCGAATTGACTCGAAGATTCTGGAACTATGGGCGTAGTGATTGAAATTGGGGAACCGCAATGCCAGGTTTGTTTTCCATCGTGAGCCTCCGGGGCGACGCATTCAGCACAGGCACTAACCGGACTTGCAGGCCATAAGCCTTTCCGACTCGGAGCGCTGCCTCGCCCAAGCGACAGCACACAATGATTTGTTTTGTGGCTTCCATGCAAGGCAGTGCTTTGGCCTATATATGGGCTACAAACGACGAAATGCCGAGCTGGATAAGTCGAGTGCCGAGGGCCCTCCTTTCTTAGTAAAGAATGCCGCCACGCCTCCGGCGAACTTGTCCTTCAAGAACTTAAAGGATCCAAGCGAACTGCATGAGATACAGGCGCATTTGTTCAAACAGTATGTGCTGCTCGGAAAGGTCATCGCTGCTCGTCAGCTGCATCATAAGCACTTCTTCTCCCTGGAGATGGATTACGGCCACAAGGTGTATCTCGAGAAGTTACAAGCGCGCCATATTGGCACCTTAAGGGCTCTTGAGCGCATCGAACAGAGGACAGCTAATGTGCTGTACGAGAGAGAGCAGTGGTTCAAGTGGGTGAAAGCGACGCAGGCCGAAGAAGAAGCCACCAGGGAAAAAGAGCAGAAGAAGGTCAAGCTGGAAGCCGCCATGTTCCAGAGACATTGGAAGGACCTGCAGTCAAGACTCAAATCCCTGAGGGAAAAGGAGGAGAAGCTTCGGCAGAATGCTTATCTCGAACAGGTCTGGAAAGAGCGCATGGCATCTGCAACTGGAGGCGAAGGCGAAGGCGAGATGTGGGACCCTATCGAAGATATGATGGCAGAAGAGCGTGAGAAGTATCTGGACCTCATCCGGCAATTTTTGTGGTTTGACCCCAAAGACACGAAAGAAAACTCTGCGCAGCACGACGCGCAGCAGCTGCAAAACCAGGAAGATGAGGATCAAGCTTCTCAGACTCAGGTCGCGCCTGCCGCAGTCACAATCGAAAACGAAGTGGACGAAGTCGAAGACACGCCCAGCGATGCGAAGAAGCCAAAGCCAAAGTCAAAGTCAACGTCAAAATCAAAGTCAAAAGGCAAGAAGAAGGCGAAAAAGCCTGCTATTGAGGCAACCCCAACATCGGAGTCTTCAGGCGCGTTGACCACTTCCAAGGCTTCCGGTAATCAAGTGGAAGTTGGCAGAGGTCACATCGAGAGCCAAGAAGAAGTCCGCAGGCGCTTACGAGAGGGAGTGGAGCGAGACCACTCCGGGCTATACGGGCCGCAGCTCGTGGGAACTATCCAAAACCCATTGGAAACACATGGTCGCACGGCACCCCTACCAGAAGAGGACATCGAACAGCTTCTCTCGGACATAGCCGAGATCAAGGCTCTCCTGCTCTGCCGAACGCTCCTATCCCACGCCACACTGCTCCCAGCGGCTCTGCGAGCCAAAAGCGTAGAAGAGTTCATTGACGACCCGTCAATTGCTCACACCGACCTCAGAGACTTGTGCCTGAAAGTCGAGCAACCCAACTTACAGGCGTTGAGAGATGCTTGCGCTGACTTTGCCCGTGGCGACAACCCCGAACCTCCACCACCAGTGGAGGAGCTCGAGATTTTGTCAACAGAGGAGATCTTTCGGCGCAATTTGATGTATGGTGACATGAATGACATGGGTCTCTTCTCCGCTCTGATGTCAGGAATGTCCAAGAAAATCATGGCGGCGGAGTCGAATAAAATCAAAGGCGATTCGGAGAAGAAGCCAGCGGGGAAGAGAATGAAGATTACGATCTGCGGTAAGACCATATGGAATCATGCAAGCGAACTTGCTATGGCTCGAGATGGATGGCTGCAGTTCTCCGTCATGGCTAAAGACTGCACCTTTGAGGAGGCTGTCCTGCTTTGTCGAAACTGGGACGAGTTCTATGAGCTGCAAACTCTCGTCTTGTGGCATTTCTTTCCTTCCGCCAAATGGGCGTCCTGGTCGCAGAATGCGCTGACCGAGCAGCTACTTCACATGGTGCGTCTCACTTCGCAACCCTATATGAGCAATTCGTTGACCAAAGCAGGGCTTCATCCCATTTCATACCCAATTCGGAGCAGATACAAGATCAAAGTATACCCAGATCGGTTCGAAAGGAAGGCTTCGACGGCAGCACCATGTTGAAGAATGCCGCAACCTTATCTGTGCCCATATGAAGCGTGGAGACCCGGTCACCAATAGGTTCATCGACTATTGCATCATGCAGACTGGCAATCTGCAAATCCTCGTCCGAGACGGCAAAACTGGGCAGACCCTGTACGCTCCCCAAGGTGAGAACGCAAGGTGGATCCATAGGGTGAAATCGGGTCTTGGACGAGCATCGAAGAACGAGTTCGAGGTCCTGCAAGCGGTTGATAGGAAAATGTTGCTGGAGCTGGATCGCCAGCGAAAGTGGCGATTCAACTTCGACTCTCACTACGAACTCTACATCTGGGACTTCGTGCCTGGCGAGAGTCCAATGGAGCTATTCCATTACTTGGTAGACGTAAGTCAGCAGCCCTCGGCAGAGAATCAAGGCCAGATACTAACAGATCAAAGATGCTACGAAGGGCTCGAAGGATCCGAGAGTACCCAGACATGTACTTTCACCAGAAACATATCCTTGAACAACTGACCCAGGACGAGGATACCAAGCGAGTCCGGCAGATCCGGGCCGGTGAACAGACACAGAGCATCTATGATTCTGTTACTGGCCCGACAGCAAGATACGCAATCCAGCGGAGCAGGGGTGGCGAGATGAGGACGATAGCCCACGACGACCTGCCTGAGGACTCCTCATTGCCATACGCCATGTATAACGAGGCCGATGTCGCTGAGGACGAGGTTCTCTTCGATGGGGCACGTGACGAAGGCCTGTTCACACCCATCAAAAACCCTTTGGTCATCATGGAGAGCTCTCCAATGACGCAGTCAATGATAAAATATGGTGCCAGCCTCATCGATGGCGCGGACATGGAATATTCGGACGAGGATGATTTTGATGACAATGCCGGGAAGAAGAAGGCCTTGCTCCCCGCGAGCGACGATACTGAAGCCCAGCATTTCATACACTCCGTGCCGCCGATTTGGAGACAAGCCTACTTCGAAATCAACCGGAATTTTGGGAAGCACGGCAAGGAGAGAGAGGATATGTTGGAACGGTTGGACTTCTTCGCCCAAAAACTAGAGATGAAGGGCCACGAGCTTCAGGAGCTTTCTTCGCTCGAGCTGATGGAACGCGATAGATCCTACGGTACGTCGCATCATTGTTGCCTGGCGCGAAAGTCTGATTGTCTGTCACAGATCCTCGAAGCTGACCAGTGTCTTTCAAACAGGATTTAAAGAATCCTTCCATATGGGCGACCTGGAGCCCGGCGCCCGCGAGAAATATTTCGAGTCGATGAACATGATCATAGGATTGCAGAATTTCTCTTCGGCCAACACTGATGGCGCGGCCTGGGCCTGGTACTGCCTCGACATCCTCGACACCCTTGAGCTGCAGGCCTGGTACGATGACTACGACCAGAACCCCCTTTCACCCTGGCCACACCGATATCTCGCCCAGGATGTCACGCAGGCGTTCATCACGATGGGCGTATTTTTCCCTAAACTAGAAGTGACCAAGATTGTCAGAGAGTACCTTGACTCCGAGCAGGGCTCACAGTTCAAGAACTCGGAGATCTTTGACCCTGTTGCGCGCTCACAGAAAGTGCCGGATCGACGTTCGAGAACGAGTCAGTCTCGGAAGCCCGAGAGCTTCTTCGAGGAGCTGGAGGAGCTGGAAGAGTGCGAGTCGATGATAGATTCATATCCTTTCGAGTGGAGCAAGGCTGTAAGGCCCATTATTGCAAAGTGTAAGTCACCTCCAACCCTGCATTCCATTGCAGACCAAGCGACCACCCGCTCACATCTGATGACCCTAGTGTACCGAGCCGGCATCATCCAGCCATCCGACACGCAGCCACACCCCGACGTGTGTCCCGGATACGCGTTCGCGGCGGAGGAGCCCCACCGCCCCGGCAAGCTAGACTTCTTCGTACGCTTCGAGCGGCCCCACGGTAACCCGGTCAGCCACCCGCCCGAGTGGGCACCGGTGGAGGACTGGCCGGACCTGCTGGCGAGCGCGCGGGCGTTCGCACAGAGCAAGCCGGGCGCCAAATTCTCGCTGCTCCGCCTCTGGTCGGCGCCACACTTCTACCCGCTCATGGTCGGCTACTGGAACCGGGGCCACGTGGTGTTCATGGACTCGTGCGGGCGCAGCTGGGAGTTCAGGTTCGTGCCCAAGGACCTCGAGGGCAGCGAGCTGAGCGCCATGCACGCGACGTCGAGCAGGGTGAAGCTTGTCGTCGAGAGGGCACGCATGCACAGTGGCGTGGACCTTGGCAGACACTTTGTGTGCCGGGGCGATGCAGTACTGGTTATGGCGGAGTCTGAGGAGGAGCTTCTCCGGTTGAGCACGATGGTCACATTTGCGATACAGACCAAACCATGGCTCAGGGAGGTGGACCTGTGGAGGAGCTTTGTAAATGTCGAGCTCGACTTCTTGCGGGGGTTGGACCCGGCCTGGTTGGACTGAGGTGGCCGAGCAGCGCTTGTGAGCAGAGTAGGTTTAGAAGGCCATGTCCTCAAATGCGGGCTACGAGAAGACAGTAAAGAAACAAATAAAAAAGATTCGAGGGCTGAGGTTCGAAGTGAGTGCTGGTCGGTGTTAGCCCGCCATAGGGGTCTCGGCGGCTTTCTATGTTGAAATCGTTGGCCCGCCCGCGGGTCCCCAGGGCCTATTGTGTAGGGGTAAAAGCGCTTTCCGATCAGGCCGTTTTGGGGAAGACCCACCGTGGCAGGGCGGTACTTTCTCGGGCTGAGCAGCGCAAAAATTACACAGTACAAAAAAGCACGGAGGGGTAGGGACGTGCTTTTTTCAGTACACCACCTTCAATGACTTTTATTTCCATCGCCCAAACGAGGCTCTCGGGCAGGTCGCACACCCGAATAGTACCGCTGACAGTCCCTTGTGAATTCATGAAGAACACGTCGATCTGCTCGCTGTAGGCCTGGCCAGGCTGGTCTCGTGGCTCGGCTTTCTTCTTGCCCTGGAATTTTGACTAGCAGGGGTATCTCTGCTTAAGGATGGCGTGGGCGCCGTTCGTACCTGACGGGTACAAACGGCCAGTACCTGAAAATAGTGGGGCACAACCGGCATTCTCACATTCTGTCTCGGCTGCCCTGTGCCGCCATTACCACAGCTCCGTCGCCGGAAATTCATTACATATCACATAATCTCCATCTCCATCCAACGTTTTTGGGATTGCCTCGAACCTCGCAGTCTGTTCTGTCACCCACACAATCACCGCTCACCTCAAAAAGGCTATAAAGCAAAGTCTTCCCCGCAATAAACCATGCGGTCTCCCAGCACTGCTCCTCTCTCATCAAGGCTCTCTTTTAGACTCTTCTATATACAAGAGTATTGGCATGGTTCAATTTGTCTATCGACCTTTCTGAATATTCACATTTATCCTTAGCTTTAGCAGCATGTCTGCCATGTTCGGCATGGGTGCGGCCATAGCTTCACAAATCTTTGGGCTACCCAAGCTCGCCGCTGTTGACAAGGCCTTGGGCACTACACTGGAAAATTATTCCAACGACCATGGGACCGCGTCGCGCAACATTCCTCAACCCGTAAACAAATTTTTGACTCCTGAGGAGGTGAATTTTCGTCCCAGCCCAACCGAGTCTACGCTGGCCACTCACTCATGTTGTCTGTAGCCACCGCATCTCCATTCACAGCTGGCAAACGCTCAAGACATCACCACCATCAACCAAAACTCCTCCACCAACCAAGACTCCCCCAGCTCTCTACAGTCTCCATCCCACGATTCTGTCCCTGATTTGGAGGCTGCCTCCTCCAGCACCAGCGCCGTAGCCGACAACGACGTCCCAGAACGAGAGCATCTGCCCAAGACTTCGAGACTGTTTCACTCTAAGCTCCTCAGAGCCGGAGCTGTTCTCCTACTGGGGGTGCTGCCATTGATCGTGCTGCCAGGAGTCATAATGGGGGCCTTGACGGGGCAAATCCTCATGGGTATCGCGCTGTCCAGTGCGGTCGCCACTGTGGTGGGCGTCTTCGCCGGGTGCTACTACTATATTAAGAGAGAGGGCTAGCCAGTGATAGAATGTGTGCCCATCAGGCAGTCTGGACGAAGTCAATGTCATGGAGGACAAACATGATGTGTCTTTCTTACTTGCATGTCTCCAGTCAAGCCCCTCCCCCCCATCCGGGGGGCACCCATCTCGCATAGGGCTGGTGTGCTCCACTGCTCAGAGGGTCCAGACCCCTCCAGCTTGGTTAAATCCCGAGATGATCTACAGCGTTAATCAATTATTGGTCTGGTTTCACAGGGAGGAAAGGATGTAATCATGAAAATACATAACAGAATACCACGTACCACTCTCCAAAATGCCTTATGGAGTCCAAGAATAGGCTATAGCACTGCGTCCATATGTCTCGCTGGTGGCCCTTCCATCGCGCCATTAGCGTCTCTTTCATTATAACAAGTATCCCGAAAAGTTATCAACGTTCCGTTCAGATGATATTAAAAGTATATCCTATTGATGTCTTTTATATGTTGACTTTTACCGATTGAGACAACTGATTGCACGACATCAATTGTTCTTAATACCAGAATTGGATAAACAAAAAGAAGCCAAAAGTCAAGTGATCGGAGCGTTCTTCTGCCCATAATAATATATTACCTAGGTATAATCGAACAAAACATCCTCGCTGCACTGGTTGGATTATGCCGTTTGTGGCTAACATTTGAATCCTATCGTGTGGTTTTAGGCAACGAATGTGGGACAACCCTGCTTAGCAGCAGGCAGCCAACAGTAGCGGCTCATGAATCCCTGCCAGCAACGAGGGAGGAAGTGTATGCCTGAAATGCTTAGCGCCAAGAATCATAATTAAATATCTCGACGGCGGACATTCTTTTCTGACTGTCGAATACATCCGAAAAGTCATCACCATCTCAAAGAATTTTGAGTTGCTTCGTGCCTCAGCGATAACATACCCAGCCTCCTCACAGCGTATCGCTGATTCCTCCAAACATGTCCGCACTGGGGACCGCTGCAACATCGGCGATGGAGTCGCAGCCACTGTCACAGTTCTCATTCTCACTCTTCATGAGACTACCCGCCGAACTTCAACTCGAAATTCTGTCCCACTGCGCACAGAATGACCTCGTCTGCCTTTCCCTCTCGTCATACGCCCTCCGCGCCCTGACGCTGCCCTTGATCCCGGAACGACCCTGGCTGTTATCATACGACCAGACACTCCCCCAACAGGCCCTCGAGTGCACATGCGGCGAAAAGGGCATGACGGGAGTTGCCCAAAATGCCCGGGCGCACCGCAAAGGGCACCACTCCTACGAAAGGCGAATCGACTTGAGCAAGCCGTACACGCAGCGTGCTTATCTAAAATGCCACGATTTTTCGCTCTGTCGCAAGTATCCCTCCGACCACGCGATATGTCGGATACCCCGGTGCACACATTGCGCATGCACCAGCTGTCCGCTACACGTGAGGCTACGGGGCTGGATGGGTGAGCGCAAGTTCTGCCATGATTGCCGCAAGTTTACGAGCCGCCCGCGCTCAGGAAAATATAAGGGGAGATGTGAGTTCTATATATTATATGCTCATTTTGATTCAGAGTTCTTGACTAATGCTAATCATTCGCCAGGCTTACATGGGCGGCCCCCCGTCCGTCGTATGCCCAATAATCGCTGGACATATAGGAAGGGTCAGTCTTACGGTAGACGCTGGTGGCGGCTGTGGGGGACCTGGGGTCAGGACAGCTGGGGTTATCCAGAGGGAGACAGGACAGCGGATGTTAGCAGGAGACGAAATGCGAGAGTCGTGTAGAGGGGCCCAATGATACATGTCCACATTCCAGAAACTTCTTAGATAGTACACCAATATGGAACATAATTCATGGACGATTTTGGTTTACATTGTTAAGACATCTTCGAGAAAGTAGAGTGTTTAACGTGCGAGCTACAGGAAGCAATTCATACGAGTGTGACACAGAAAGTGCCATCCGGTGTCTGGTTTACCTATTCTCTGATCTCACGTAGCCACTGGGCCTTGCACACAGGACATGTACTGTGGCTACAAGGAACTTTGAACCTCAATGACGGCATTTGAGAAGGAATGCCCATTCACACAAAGGTGTCGTGTGGTTTCTACTATGCTGTATTTGTTCAGACTGTGAGAGCCTTGACTGCCTTTGTGGAAGGATACACCCAGGTACCATCCGTCAACGCACTCTCGGGACCGTAGAACCTCAGGTTCATCAGGAAGGCCCCTCCTCCAGGTGGCGATGGTATCCAGTTCGCCGTCCAGTTGTCAGGCGGCACAAGATCGCTAGACTGTATTAGTACTTGAAATGGCCCATCCCCACCGTCAGCGTACTTGCTGCCGTCCGCCATTGTCAGGTTGCTCCGGTCGCCCAGGGCGTAGACGTCTACGTCACTGGGAATCAAATAGCCCTCGGCGTCGTACACGGTCAGACTCCAAAATCCCAGCGGCGCAAGCGGGGGCTTCGACGGGAAGGTGACGAGGATGGCATCGTCTGAAGAGTTGGTCGAGGTCGAGCCACCGTAGACCGGATATAGCACCTGGTCCAGCGTCAGGGCGAGGTATCCTCCGGCAGCAACTGCGTATCGCGCAAAGTACGCGCTGTGGAAGTCGGCCTGGTAGGAAGCATTCTTTGCGGTCCATTGATTGCCGAGGTTGATGTTGAAGCCCTGGACGCCCTGTTCGGCGGCGACAGACTGGTTGGCGGCTTGCGACGCAGCCGTGAGGTTTGTCCCTGCGGGCTGAGCAAAGGTCCCATTGATAAAGCCGGCTGCTGCGAGGGTCTCTTCCACCCAGGACCGGTCGGACGGTTCTTCGGCGGGATTATATTGTGTGAGTTTCGCACCTAGCTTCAGTATCCCTTCCGAGAGGGAGTCTTGCGCATTCGGTGCCACTTCTGGGTCAGAAAACATGCTCAGGCTCAGGGCTGGTATTGATGGACTAGTGCTGGTAGTGGATGGCACGAGCTTGATGTTGAATTGATCTTGCATCGAGCGTACGACTGCTGAATCGGTTTCATTTTTTTGGTGCTTGATGGCAATGCGAATCATCGACAAGGCGTATGGCGTAGGAACATTCACACGTGCCTGATAACGACTCGAGTCGTTCGTCATTTGTACGCCAGGAGGGCTGTTAGCATCGTAATGTACCTGGTATACACCGGCGGGATGGTTTTGGAGAGCGCCGATATTCGCCACATTATTGCCGTATCTTGCGAAGAAATCAGTACCGAGAACCCAAGATGTTCAGAGCCTTCATAAACATACGCATCATAGAAGGGCCAGAGCTAAGTATAACTCATTAGCAAAGTATCCCGTAGAAGGTAACACCTGTGCCAAGAAGAGACCCCAAGACATAGCTTACCCAATATCGATCACTGATTTCCGGAATTGTAATTTCCAGGTCAGAGGAGGAAAGATCGAGAAATGACCTTGAGTAGAGAGTGTCCACATTTGGTCTGACCACCCAAGTATCGTCTGCTGTCACCAAATCGCGCTGGTGGAACAAAGTATTCGTCGTCGCATTTGGCGTTCCTTGGACTGCCAATGCGTATGGATAGAACGGGTACGAGTACTGCATAGGAACTCAGTTAGAGGACTCGCAGTGTGTACAACGGAGAATAACTCACGAGATAGGCAAATGTGACGTTAGCCAGGGCGCACATTGTCGACGCGTTCGCACATATCGTCCAGGTGGTTCCAGGTAAATAGTCGCGGGCTCTTGCCAGCCCGGGAATCGCACTCAGGTATATCTGTTTGGACAAAGCTGTTGACCACTTCATGACTGGACGGCGTTTATCGTGAGAACTTTGAAATCAGAGGTTCCTGAATGTCCTCCTAGGACGACTTCGCAAAGTGGAGGTCTCGCCGACTTAAGTGCTCAAGCAAGTGTGCATTTTCTGACCCTGATAGATCCATGGTTCCACATATCCCTCGGTGCAATCGGTGGAAACGCTTAGCTAGTGTCGGGGTAGGAACTCGAATACCGGGAACTTGGCTACTAAAGCGGAGAAAGAGGTCGTCGACTTTCATAATTCCAGGCCCTATGACTGCTTGCTGGCGTGTTTTTCTGAGTACCTACACAGTAAGCGCTGGTAAACCTTGCCGCTCCAGCACGCAGATGAATCCCTGGTCATAATCAGAGCCCGTATTAGACTCATCAGACGATTGAAAAGTATTTATCTACCTCCAGCAACCAGCAGAGTACCTAGGTACCTACTCTAATCCGTCGTTCGATGCACATGATCTCATATCTCTGCGCAGGCAAGATTGGCGGATACAGGTACTTTCTGACGAAAGCAGCCCCGTTAAATTCGCAATCGGTTGCCCCCACTCTTTTTGATGCAGGGGGCGGCCGCCAGCCCAACGGGACAGAAAGCCGGAGTCGACCACAGGGAGTTCTCGGACGTTGACTTGGTTATTTTGCAACTGGCTTCAATTTTTACAGCATACAGACGTCTGCGCCGATTTACGTTCTATTTGGCATACGCATGATCACCAATTCGGTAAGACAGCTAGTGTATACGGAGACAGAATTTTATAGCGCATTATCAACGTAGTTACTCGGACTTATAAGCCATCAAACCAACATTGAAAGAGGCCAGTGTTGCCCAGCCATCCCGGAGATATAGGTGGTATTTGCAAAAAAAAGAGTGGAAGAATCAAATCCAAAGGCACTGATGAAACGCTTGCTCCAGAACCAAGTTACTCACCTCCTCAGGTCACAAATTTTCACTTGACAACAAACCCACTTTCCTCGTTCTTAAAAAAAGCCGCTGCGCAGAGTTAAACACTTGGAAACATTTTTCCTAAACTGTGTTCTAATTATTGGGGTTGTATGCGCGTGGCGGCTTCGAAATCGACTCCTGCACTTCAAATGTGCCGGCTTCGACTGAGGCATTGTCTGCACGACTTCGGGGTCTGCTAGTGCCTCGGCACAATAGGACAGATTTGTACATGAAGAAGATAAAGCAGGCAGCTCCAGCCGCTGCGAGGAGGCACCAAAACCACAGAGGTAAATGAGCTGGGGCTGCTTCACCAAGGGTGCTTCTGACCAGTGTAGACCTGTTTTTGGGCGGGAATGGTGCCATCTTCGAAACGAGTTCTTAGCTTGGCTGTTAGAGAGTATTGAAAGCTTATGAGAAGCTGTGTATGACAGATCTGATGTCTAGGAGTGTGTGGGGATACAACCGGAAGGACCGAGTATTTAGCATGCTTAGTAACAAAGAGATTTCATTTTATCCTTGTTCTTTCATTGATTAGCTGAGCCAGTCAAAGATTTTTGGATGCTGATTATTGTGTCTTAGCCTTCTGGGTGACATGATTATCCTAAGACCATACAATCGTTTTGTTTTATACAAAGAAGATGTGTCTTCGTTGAAGAACACAAAGGAAAGGATCATTCTCGAAGTGTTACACAGCCATCTGATCCTAGCCAGTGAATCACAGCTGTCTAGAACCTTGCATGAACTTAAGTTTTAGCCAAGTTGCTATATCGGATGGCGAAGGAGTATGGTGACAGAGCTTAAGTATTATGGGGCGTCACACGCTGGAATTGAATAGAAAACTAAAGAGGATTTGAGTGCAATTAGCCAGTTCTCTTGTTGAGTAAATCAATGCCAAAATGGGTTGTCAATGGAAGAATTGGCAAAACAGAGAATCGTGAGCTCTCCATAATGAAGATATGGCCAGAGCGAGTCATTCGAGCAGAGACACAGGCCAGGCTTGTCAGTCTTCCCCGGACCCTGAGCACATCTCTATATGCGTGGGCGTCATTGCTTTGCTCAGCAGCAGGAATGGCAATCCTGTTTGACTCTGGTGCGGTTATCAACTCCAAGGGAGTCGATAAAGGCACCGGCTACGGACGGTGACCGTTCTATCGGTTACGGTCGGTAACGGGCCCCTGGTTCCGGCAATGGACGGATACAACCATGCGCACTGTCTCCAGTCGGCCCAACAATGAAGCCATCACGTGGGTATTCTGAGTTGAATCTCGCTGCAAGTCGAGCCTAGAAAGTCTTGTTCGGCAACGGCTGCTAGCACTGGCATACCATGCAGGCAGGGCACCTTCGGGACGCAGCCACGGAACATGATGGTAATGATTCGGTTTAACGTCACAGTTTGCCGGGTGCACCTATTCTGACCCAAATCTGGACAAGTATATAAATCCCTTTCTCTGATTCATCTAAGATGTACTTCACTCGGAGAACAATAATTTCCAACCATCTTTTTGGGGAGGGGACATTTAGCGCAAGACGATTCAAGCCGACCCCCACCATGCCAGCCAACGCCACAAAAAACGTCACGTCGCTCGCCACACCTCCCCGGATCCAGGAATTGAAGTCTGGTTTCGGTGTTGTGGTTGAAGGCTTGGATTTTGCAGAAGGCGTAACCAAGGAGAGCTGCCGCTTGGTAGAGGAGTTGGTGAAGAAGGTAAGCATACTAGCCATTATTCTGTGGCCGTATTCACTGACGGATTTACCGCAGTACGGTGTGGTTGTCGTTCGAAAGAGCAAATTGAACGACGAGACCCATATCGAGCTGGCCCGCAGTCTCGGTGAGCTGGACGATGTCAAGCCTTACAATAAGGCAGGCAGGAAGAACCGCCTCAAGTATGATGAACTGTTTGATGTTGGCAACATAGAGGTGGATGGCACTATAGTGGACCCAAAGAGTCCACGCAGCCAAGCCAACAGGGGCAACAGTCTGTTCCACGTCGACTCCAGTTTCAATCCTCGCCGCGCTGGCCTTTCTCTCCTCTTGTCCCATGAGCTGCCTCCACCGGGCACTGGTGGCAGTACTGAGTTCTGCGACACCAGAGCGGCGTGGGACGATCTTGATGAGGAGACCAAGAAGGAACTCCTTGAAAATGACTACATCGGTTGTCATTCTATTCTGCACTCGAAGAAGCTGGCTGCTCCTGACTACTTCGCAAACATTGAGCCCGCGGAATACCCTATGGGCCGTCATAGGGTAGCGCAGAAGCATGAGAGGTCTGGTCGTATGACCCTGTACATTGCCATGCATATTCATCATATCGAGGGTCTTGAACCCGAGGCGTCCAAGAAACTCTTCGACAAGCTCTTCAGACATGCTACCCAAGAGAAGTATCGCCTTATGATTGAATGGGAAAATGTTGGAGACCTTGTTATCTGGGACAACACTTGTACCATGCATAGGGCAGTAGGTGGTGAATTTGCCTTCAAATACAAGAGAGACATGAGACGTGCTACTGTCCACGATGACAGCAGCCAGGCATGGGGCCTGAATGAACACATAGACACTCGACAAGGACTTCCTTAAATAAGCGGCAAAGTCTTTTATGGAGAGAACTAAAATTGAAGCCAGTATTCAAAGTCGAACTGGACGGGCGAGTGATGAGTTATGGATGGACATCAGGTGATGCTAATTTTGTTCCCCAGTCTGATATTGGATCACTGTGGCACCTCGCAGGAACAATTTCGTTCTCCCCATATGATCTGTGCATCCTGAGTCTGCTTTGAGACGTTTATAACTGCCACTGTTTTTATCTCCCGAGAATGCAATCCCCACAACCCACGTGAACCCCACACTTCTCCAGATATCAGCCTAGGAATTGGGGGTCAAATCCAGTTGCCGACTATTGCCGGGTCAATTCACTACAAGAACAGTTGATGTTCGAGAATCTCTTTTCTAATCCCCGCCATTACCCGATGCTTGATACTACAATCCTCTACCGACGGTATGACACCCGGGACCGGTAAACGTTCCTATCGGGCATGCTTGAGATGCCGACGGCGGAAGGCCAAGTGCAACCTGTAAGGAATCCTACTTTGATGCATCGTGAATGATGCGGCTCATATGTCCTTTGCAGCGATGGCATAGGTGAGCCGAAGAAGCCTCCCTGTGTATCGTGTCACGACTCGGGCAGCCAGTGCGTCCTGGTTGAGTCTAGACGGGGGGGCAACTTCCGGTCACGTCGGCCAGGCCAAGGAGCAACGCATTCCTCACAACATTCCACCAGATCCCAAGGAAATGCTCGTTGTGCCTTGGCTGTGCCCTCGATAACGGAACATGGCGACGCTACCCCATCTATCTATGATCCGGAGATGGATCACGATGAAGATGAAGAGCGAACGACAGACGATAGCTTGCGCATGGAGCTTAGAAACCCTTCAGATGCGCTGCAAATCCTGGCACGCTCGAGCATTGCCTCGTCAAATAGGCCTTCGAGTCATAACCGGCGTCAGCACGGGCATAGTTCTGCTGCAGAAGCTCCCACAATTCCCTCCATGCCTCGCCCGTCGTCGTCCATCCAAAGTATAGCCGCTGTAACCCACGTTGGCCAACACCGGAATTGCGGTCTACCGCCCACGACAGCACTCGATAATTATGAATTAGTTCAGAGAGGACTGCTACACCCAAATGCCTTGCCAGAGTTACTCCTCAAGTCAGGCGCTCGAGTTCCTTAGATAACTCAAGAATTGGACTGATGATAAGAGTAGATTTGCCCAACACTACCACCCTTACTGCCCTATTGTTCCCTCTTACATGCTAGGGCCATCAGGCATGGAAAAGTTACAGCGATCCGATTACTTCTTGCTCACGGTCGTCCTCACCATCGCATCGCGAGACTCACCAAACCATTCACTTACACACCGGTATTGCTGGGATCACACCCAACGCCTCCTGCTCGAAATACTTCTAACACAACCCTGGACTCAAACTCCCCGGACGGTAGAGGGCCTGTTGCTCTTGTCCGAATGGCTACCCCATATTCAGACCAAGCAACCGAGTTCAGAGACTCCGAGCAGCCTGTTTGGAGAAGATAGAATGGCTTGGTCTCTGGTAGGCCTTGCGGTACGACAAGGTTACCTGCTAGGCTTGGACCGTGGCGCCTTTAGACGTGCTGATGATAAGGAGTCGAAGGATCGAGAGGAGCGGAGAAGACTTGTTTGGACCTGTGAGTACACCTTATGATACGGAAATTTCTATGACAATACAAGTTAATGATTGTTGCGCCAGATGTTTTTCTGGTGGACCGACAGATCTCTGCCCGCTTAGGACAATCATTTTGGTCTCGTGGTCCCTCTCTATCATCGCAATTCACTGCCGCAGACTTTCCTAGCCTCAAGCCTGTTCCAGGCATCAGGGACGAAGATTATGCATCTGTTTTGCAGTCCAATATTGAGCTCACACAGATCTTGCACAATGCCCATGCCATACTCTACTCATCGACACAAAAGACTTTAACCATGGTTTATGATGGCGACTACGCTCGGTACCTAGACGACTTTCTTGGAGCAACGACAAATTGGCATGCGAAATGGCTGGAATTTGGAGCGTCCCACGAAATCAAGAGCACGCTGCTTTTGACGTACGAGTACATTTGTCTATACGTCAACGCTTTCTCGTTCCAAGCTGTTCTTACGCGAGCAACGGCTCCTCAGCGGTCGATGTCAAAACGGCAGTGGACTCCCAAACGACCTCTAGACGATTTGTTCTCCCGCGGAATCTCGTCTTCTCCTGATGGTCGGTATGTATTTGAGGCCATCAGCGCGGCAAAAAAGCTGCTGGGTCTGATGAATGGTCTCGATCCACGGCGAGTAATATGTCATTTGCCGTTACGTTTTTACCTGTGAGTTCCATCAATGAGTCAAATCTCGTCTGGATATCCTTGTTACTAAACAACTGCTAGATATGGAGTGTATGCAACAGTTTTTCTTCACAAGGCCAAGTGCGTCGGAGCCTTTCAAAATGACGTTCAGCGCCAAGAAGTCGCCGACTTAGTCCTTCGATTCATTGCGGTCATGAAAGAAGCCCCGTCTATGGAAACACACATCTGCCATAGTTACAGCCAGATGCTGGGTCAACTATGGAACGGACGTGAAGCTCGTAATGCCGTCTCACAAACTACTCGCCGGAAATCTAACACTGATATGTCGAGGTATGGACAGGGAGAGTTTGAAATTGTTGCGGAGTCGAGCCATTTACCGATGGCGTCGTCACCTGCACCGGCCCGAGCTGACCAAGATAGTCCGGCTTGGGATTGGGACAGTCTTGGGAACATAAACTCGTACTTCTCGCCTGGGACTTCAGGGCAGAGAAGTGATATACCGGCTTTTCCGACGATTGAGGCATATCCATTCGGGTCATTTTGGCCAGGCGTCACAGAGTTCTGGCCGCAGAGAGAGGTTCAAAATAGTTTCTTGGAACAACAGGATCCTTCGACCGATGGAGCTCCTCAGATATTGCACTAGCAAGAGTTCGACATTGCCTTCGCTCCCCGGGACAAGATGCGGCCACATTTCCTTTGCACAGAGCCTCACGCTTATCCCAAGCCAACCCTTCAGATAAATTGCAATTGCAAGAGCTACTGCGAGAACCCAGTTCACTACCTAGGTATTTAGACTGATATATGCTTGCAGTGGCACAATTGCATTGGAGCCGAATACATACTTCAAATCATCTATGCCACATTGCAAGAGAAATCGTCCAGCGCTGGCCTGCTGCATAGTGAGGTGATCGACGCCTCTTAAACCCGCTCGAGCAACATCTAGACAAGTCACCTTTCGGAAGGAAATTTATCCCAGCGCTGCTTTTTCCTCTGCAAGGCCCCCCCCCCCCCCCCCCCCCCCCAAAAAAAAAGAAAATGTATACCAGAAGCAGACAGGAATTAAAAGCAGGATGTCAGGGTCATCTGAACCTCCTATTCAGTAAAAGACACTGTCATCGGATGTATGGACACAGTACAGGGAAATAAACCTTAAGATAATTCAAGAGAGGACGAAGGTCAGTCCATCCACCACAAGGAGTATTAAATACAACGCCGCTGCATTGATGTTGTTATGCAATTGGTAGAATGTTGATCCGGCCATTGGAATTATAATATGATCACACAAGACAACGATAGGGATGATATGACATGGATATTGCATGCTCCCGGAAGTAACAAGTACCCAAGCCCTCTCTGTCAGAAGTTATCCGGGATGCGAAGAGACCTCGCTCCGAAGGCACAAAAACCCTAGGCATTTCTTTTACCGATTCACGATAGCGAACAGAAGCCTGATAAGATATCACTAGCTGTTTTTCGAGACCAGAGCCTGAAAATCCGCGTTCTGCCCTTGTGCAAAGTCCTGATTCCAGTAGCCAAAATTATCATGGACGCCAAAGGACGATGTGTTGGAGGCCGGCGTCGACGGAGCGGCCGTGGCGTACGCATAGGCCAGCCTGTTGGAGCCGCCCGGGTTGAGCGTCGTCGACGAGCCCGAGGTGGTGGTCCACGTGGTGCATCCGGTGCACCTCAGCGTCACCTGCCAGTGCGTGGAGTTGACCTTGGTCCCGGTCTTGAGGACCTGAAGCGTCTCGCCGGTGTACGCAGTTGGCATAGACCGCCCCCTGGTAGAATCAGTCAGCATATTGAGAGAGGTCCCATGGACGGAGTATGGAAAACGCACTTCGTCCACCGACTTGACACCGTGACAGAGTTCCCGTTCGCCCATGCCATGGTCAAGGGGTTGTTGAGCATGGTCCCACCCCAAGCAAGACCAAGCCAGCCCACGTTCTTCAGGGCTGTCACCTGTAGAACGATGTCATATGGAGCCGAGGCTGGATTAGGGACGGCGGTCCGGAAACTGATGACATTGGGGGTATTGTACTGGTATTGCGCATTGTACTGAGAAAAGGTGAAGCCCGTGTCAGGGTCTTTGAAAACCATGCTATCGGCCGCCGAGGCTACATGATATGACGAAATCTGATTAGAGATGCCTCTGAGGATGGTTCACAGTCAAAGGTGTTCGTACCTGTCCCCAGTATTGAGAGGGTGTAGAGCAGGGCAGATAACCAAGACATTGTGACGCGCCGTGTCCAAGGGTTCTCCTGGTTACGAGATGACTGCAGAAGCTGCAGAGGTTGTAGGACACGAGAAGGGCCGCAGGCTTTTAGATGAAGAGCGACTTGGATGAGGAACCAGTGTCAGGAACCATTAAACGATAGATGGAGGCACTCCTGGATTAAATTGATTTCCAAAGATCTGATGTGTGATTTGGCCACCCTGGCGTGCTTGGTTGCAGGAGACAAAAATAATCAGATGGGCGATCCCCAGAGCACTTTGCTCATCTCGAATTTAATGAACCGTCCGCATATAGATTCTCGTCCTGGACGTGATAGGGAGGGTAAATACTTCACAATATAGGATTGATTACTTTCACACGTGCGCAGACATGGGTGCCACCCACCTGCCAGATACGTAGCTGCAGTCCGGATACCTACGGTATGCACAGCCAATATTGGCCAGTTATGCACCTGTCCTCAGGACCAGAGGCATGCTTCTATGGTCAGTTGACATGCACTCCTCTGCGGCAAATATTCAGACTTCTTCCAGAGAACAAGCCGCGAGTAGTATCAGATTTCGGCCACCTGCTTCCAGACCTTGCCCAGCCTGCTTGAGCAGGCTTCGAAGAACGCTAAGCCATTTGATAGGGTAAAAGGCGACGAATTACATGCGAGTGAAATGTAATTGTCTGGACAGATCTTCATATATTACTGGATCTATGCCTTAGAGATGTGACGGCTGGCTAAATCCAGTCTGTCAGGTTGACATTCAATCGGAGGTTCTACCGCCGCCATGAATCTGAAAGATGATTTCGGAAGTGATGTCATTCCAAAATTAGAACTGTCTCCCGTTGCATTTTGACAAGCTCCAATATATCACCGTCGCTACCACAGAACGTCTGTGTTCGGCACTCGTGTCCGGATAAATTGTGCTCTTGCCTGTGGTGTTACTCCTTGGGGAAGTAGCAGGGAAGAAACCTACTTAACGACGAGGGGCTTCGGTACGTCCAAAAAGGCTAGGAGAAGGAATTTCTTGCGGCAGATGCCAGCGGAGCAGAGACTGTCTCGCCAGAGGCCACGGGCTAGTTTCCGACAGCACGGCAGACGCAATCCCGGAGCAACGAGGATCGAGTAGTTGGAACCATCTACTTGTGAATCAGGCGAAATGGAAAGACGCACTGCAAAGGGCAAGTATGCGTTCATGGAGCCGTTGATCCGAGCTTGAAGCCACAATGGGGGGAATCTTTCAAACCGGTCCTACAATTGTGGCCGAGGCGGGAGTCCTGTCCCCGCATACACCAGAGAACAAATCACACGGTAACACTCCGATGATCATAGTGCAAACATCGACGGGGAGCTGCCTTAGCTCTCCAGTTGGATGCTAGTGGGTAAAATGACACGACCAATCACGAACCTTCTTTTGTGGATATTGTTGCGCCAAGTTTGTCTTGTCCCAACGTCACTGAGCCCAGAAGCAGTACTATATCAGCAAAGTGCACTGCTCACTGTCAGGTCGAACGAGCAAATCTGAGAAAGTCTGCAGTTAGATTTCTTTCTGACCACCGGTCTAGCATTCTCAGCAGAACTTTACCTAAATCAAAGTCGCGTTCTATAACCTTAGCAAATACCTATTCTGATGATCTCCTCTCGTCTTGAGCTGCCAGCGAAAATGCAAACCGCATAAGCCAAACATGGGGCTCGATAACATTCCTCCCCCAAACAATCCTCCGGGATTTCCAAGCTCGATTAGACCTAGCGCGAGCCCGGCTGCCCCAGGGCTGTTTCTGATCGGAGCACGCTCTCCATATTTTTGTATCTAGGCAGACTCCAGGTTGGAATCTCATACAAGATGTGATATGCTTAGCCATATCTCTTTTCAACTGCCCGTACATCAGCAGAAATACAGCGACCAGCTCCGAATGCCCTTCTTCAACCATTGGAAGATACGTGAAACATTTTCTCGAAGGTCAGGCTGTCATGCAAATGGCAACGAGGCTGCAGGTAAAAGACAAAACTTAGCAATTGTACAATTCTATCCACGGATATCCTGCTAGTACTCATATTAAATATCATCGGCTCCGCGAAGCGCTTCTGAACATGGTGTGCAGTTCAGGTGTTGAGGACAAGGACCACGCTTGATATGAATTTGCCTTGATTCAATTGATCAGTCTAATGCTCATAAAGGTCGATACCATTTGATAGTGTCTCAGTAGAAAGAATGCGTGGAAAGTTTGCTTGATAAATGAAGTCGTCAGACGCCACGTGAGGAATTATGAGCGAGAGGGGGCTGGGGCAGCATTAGATTTCTCACGATGTCGTGGCAATACCGTCGACTTTCTTCGTCCTCGATAGTCGGAAGACTGTTTACCACTGATCATGAACGCCGACGTCAGCATAACAAGGTTCAAATCATCCAGCTTCTCGGATTCTCTGGCCAGTATCATTGTTTTGACAAGAAAGTCCGGAACTTGCTCGCTGCGTCTCATGAGTTCCTCTAACCTCACTGATCACACCACCGTGTGGAGTCACGATGTCCTCGTGCAGTTTCCCGGCGGTGGAAAGCAACGCATCCGGATTGACCGATGCGGGGGTGGGACACGAATTCGACAATATTGGACATGGGGCCTGACAACTCCTGAAATAGCGAGAAATTGTTGAACAGGGCCAGTCCTAGTGCCTAGAGCAACGTTTAGCAAGCTATTAGCGAGTAATGTCCTGTGAACGTCTGAGGACTGACAAGGCTCTGCCTCATTGGCTTTCGCTTTAGAGACACTTGATAGTGCCTTGTTCCTCCATTCCTGCAAGTTGTTTGAACGGAAGCTTGCTAGAATGAAGTTGTTTGTTCTCATTTCTAGAGAGTCTTGACATTTATCCAGTAGCAGAGCCCGCTTTTATATCCCTTGTAAGCTCATCAACCACAGCTAAATTGGAAGTTGTAAAATCGCAGCCCATGGATTTTGCTGTTACAGGATTCAATTTGTCCGGGTCAGCTACGAGATACTTTTTCACAATCCCGGGGATACTCTTACATCGTAGGGTCGACGCTACTCGAATCAAATGTTCTTTTGAGCTCGGACACTACTAAAACGTTGAGGGCTGGGGCTTACATCATTGCAGGCTTTCAATGTCCGCCGCAGCGCAGCCGGGGTTATGGATGTCCGGACACTCTAAAAATTGTTGCAAAGTCCTAAAGTGCCTGGGAAGCGAGGCCAGCTATGAGCCATGCTAGATGCGAGGAGCCAAAACAGGCCCGATCCGTACGGGCACCAGTATCCAGATGGTGCACAAAAAGACATGTCTCATGCTCCTGCCTTCTGTCAAATAACCCCTCGTCTGACATGTTCGACATGTCTCACAAGATGAGTGGCGTCCTAACAATTCCATAATCCAGGTCTACAGCCGGAGCTAGTGCATTCTTTAACGTAATGAAATCCTAGCCTTTTCCAGGATTCTGACGCTTATAAAACACCAGGACCCATGACCTTCTCTGACTTGAGGAGAGCCAACTAAACTGAATCTTGCCAAAGATTGAAAGAGCATTCTGGTTGGTGGCTTGGGCTTCGAGCACGAGGACATTTACATCCACATCTTCTCCAAATTTCATTCTTCTTCTGCCATTTTCAAGTCGGTACTCGGCCCGCACTCATGCGACCGACTCTTACGTGAATAAGCCCGAAAATATGCGCAACTCTCAATCTAAGCTTCCACCAGAGATTACTCATTGGTTTGGAGTGCGGAGCCAGCCGCCACCAGCCAAGCCTCTTTGGGTCTCACTAATCTGGGCTTTTATTGGTGCATTCTTTGGCCTTTCACTTCTACAGGCTGTGTTTGGTCATGCTTCATACTTTATAGAGCGTGGTGTACCTCAGCTCGTTGCTTCATATGTAGGTTTCACTTGTCTCGTTCCGTCTCTGTCTTGTTATAACGTCATAGAACCCTTTTTCCACAGACTATATGAGCATAGAGGCGGACCATGCAGCGGATATCAATAGCTAATTATAACAATGTCGTTTAGGGCGCCTCAGCTGTTCTTATCTATGGAGTACCTGAAGTACCTTTGGCTCAACCACGGGCTGTCATAGGAGGCCACTTTATAAGCGCGCTAGTAGGCCTCATCATGCTTGCGATCTTCCGAGCAGGTGGCCGTGCGAACGATAATGATGATGGCATCGAAAGCAGCCTGAGCTGGCTGGCAGCGTCTCTAGCGACCTCTATCGCCATCGTGTGTATGATGGTGACAAAGACGACACATCCTCCTGCGGGGGCAACTGCTCTCCTTCCTATTGTCGACCCCAAAATCTACAGGCTAGGGTGGTATTTCCTACCTGTGGTACTCCTCTCGTCGGTGCTCATGGTGGTGGTTGGTCTCATAACAAACAATATTCAAAAGCGGTACCCGTCGTTTTGGTGGGAACCTGCGAAGCTGCCTCAGCAAGCACGGAATGAATCAGCGACTCTTCCAACGACCATGCCAAAGACAGCAGGTTGAAAAGCTCGGAGCCTTTTCAGAAATGTGTCTAGACATAGGTCTCGGTGAGTATACCAGTGGGAATATGAGGTATGATTGCGGACTGCGGCATTCGAAAATACATGGCCATCTCGTATAAGCATGGTCGCCAGCTCTGCACCAGTCAACCAAGGGGAGCGTTGTACAAGTCAGCATTGCTAGATACCTCTTCAAAATTTATAAATAACTGCTCTAGAACTTCTCTGACAGAAGGATCTGTCATTGCAGGGATATTGTTCACTCAAAGCTTAAATGTTCTCTCGGGATAGTATACCCGGCTGCTTCAGAGCCAAAACTTATCTGTTGAAGTCGTACTTCTCGTATTCGTACTGGCCATTCTTCCAGCCAACTTGCGATCCTCCGAAATATTACAGCTTCTCTACATGGTGCCTTGCTATCGTTGTCTTGGTCGCTCGCTCGCCGTCCACGGTCAAGTCGCTGGTGAAGAAGACACCGTGGGAGCAGGTCCCGATAGAAGACTTTTGCCAATCGAGGAAACCTAGTGTTCCAGAAGCCGCCGTATATGCATTGTCGTTGTGAAGGACTCTGTAAAGGAAATAATCAGTATTTACAGACTCATCAGATGCTCCTAGATTGAAACATATGCCGATACGGCTGCCCTCCAACAGGATCATGTTAACGGTTTATCCAGACCCAGGATCTCCAGATTTCGGGTCGCTACGGCGCGAAGTATGAGGGCCAGGCTTTATCAAATCTAGGATGACGTCGCGTAAGCCGCATTTACTGGCATTCAGTTATTTTTAACTTGGGCCCTGAGCTCACTTCCAAATCTTCGCATAGAGGGCAGCAGGCTTCTCAATAGTGCATAAGTTTTGATCCACAGGCAAGGTCTCCTCCCCAGAGGTAGGGGGTGGCCAAACGAGCTACCCTGCGTCGTGGGGCCTTCAAAGACGACAACACCTCACCGGTTGAACTTTCTATGCCGTAGTAAGAAGTCAAGAAGGCTATCTATGCCCGATGACATCAAGATTGCCGAGATATACAGTACTGGTAGGTAGGTGGCACTCGCCCCTCCGCGCCACCTGGCCCTTCTGCATCTTTTGAGGCCGGTGGGCCGCGTCCGAGTTCCCACAGACTAACAAGTATATACTACGTGTGATAAACTCGCTCTCCCTTCGTAGATTTCCGTCAATCCATGCTGGAGTGTGGTTACACTTTTAGCCACATGACTGTTTCATTCCCAAAAGTGCTAATTTCAATCCTCACTTAACTCAACTTGAATCGGCCACCGGTATTCCGATCCGAATAGTAGCACAATGACATGTTGGCAGCATGACCAACCACCCGTCAGTGGCAACAACGTGGGAGCCATCAAGGCCCAACATCATGCTTCACTCGCTCCCCCTCTTCTCCAGCTTCGCCCTCCGTTTCGTCAGGCTACATCGCGCGAATTTGAGGAGGGTCGTCGCAAGCTCGCTCTGTTCTGATAGATCGCCAATAATCCCTGCTGTAGTGCATTTCGCACTTTTAGCGAGATGGCGCAGTCTCCTTCTTACAAAACCGGTATCAATGGTGGTTGGTGACCATGAGTAAGCGCCTTTGCGGTGAACGCCTTACTGCACTCGCTGCAGTGTCCACAGCGCGGAAATGTTATCCGGATTAGTTATGGCGCATTAGACAGAGCGCAGCCTCACCGGATTCCCCAAAACCTTGGCGAATTCAGTCCAAGGACGTGGGCGCGTCCTGCTGCTGCTTGCCGTCGCCCACCCAAAGCGACCTGCATTGCATACAATGCACATTCAAAATTACCTGTTATGGACAGCCCGACGGCTCAAACTCTGGCCGTATGCAGGTAGCCATCGGTACTTGCCAACATGTTAGTTACTCAACTCGGCCAGTTACTCAGCATTGCCTTGGCCAGAATTGTACAATGCTCTGGCTGTGGATCATGCCATATCACCCCCTCAGAACCTCACAGCCTTGCTCAGCACAGGAGATGCTGATCCATTACCCTGGTGAGCTCTATTATACGCTGATCCACCAAGTAATGGAGTGTATTCAGCGTATTCAGGCAGCAGCGCGTATTCTGGGCCCATTGCGGAAAATGAAAAGGTAAGCTGACTTGGACGAATGACTATTCGAGCTTCTTTGTGGTGGCATAGGCGCCTGGATGGTAAAGATGCTTACGAGAGAGGCATTCGGGTGCCTCGGAGCTCGTCGACGAACACGATAACAGCGTGAGGCCACTAAAAGAAGCCACTTATCGGGTGGCTTGGAAGCCACATGGCTTTGCAGTGAATAACAATAATGCTTGGGTAGTACCAGAGTTCTGAAGCAAAGTACATAGTTACATCAATTTTCCAGAGTCCACTGTCGATATATATCTCCCCTCTGGTCTCCAACGGCGAACTCAATAGCATTGTTGAAGGTCAGTCAACGCTCCCGGCACAGCTCATCGTCTACCACCACATGTGTGCCATCCTGCCCTATCACTGACGCTGCTGGATACTTTGCATTTCTTTACAAGATACCTACCTCAACATTAGGCAAATATGGGCCTAGATACTATCCCACCGAGTACACCAACATGGTCACCCGATAGCAGCCCAGTGACCATTGCGACGCACAGTACTCCGGCACCTCTTGCAGCCGAGTCAACGGCGGTCACAATCCAGTCTGCTACTCAGAAAAACTTAGACCGTCGGGATCATGAACGTGATAGGCTCGTACGGAAATGTGCAGGACGACAGGTCCAGGTGGTAAATCTGATGAGCTTGATGCCCGCTTGGCCCAAGGACGTCCACTGCCAGGAAATTCTGGATGAGGTCAACTTAGAGATTGACGACTGGCTGAAGACGTAAGTAACTAGTGGATTGAGACAGAAGTCCCTCCGCCCAATTTATCGACTGGATTGGTTGAGCCCCGCCACGCCCGGAAGAAGGTTTTAATCACATACAGGTAATCAGGGTGAATGTGGCAGAAGAAAAGAAGAAAAAGCATCGCATCAAGAGTAACTACGCAATATTGGCTAGTGTATTCGCCCCGAGATGCAAGAAGGAGAAGCTGTTAGTGTTGACCAAGTATATGTACTGGGTGAGTCACAGACCTCGGTCAATTTTCCCAGGTCTCTCTGTCATGTCGTCCAAGGCCTCGAGCTAAGCAAGACGGACGCTCAGATATTCTGGTTTGACGACGAAATCGATACGGGCGGCGAGCTCACAACCGATGCCGCCGGAACGCGCCGCATTTGTGACCTGACACACCGGTGTGTCGACGATTGTCTCAACCCCGATATCGCGCAAACCTGCTTCACCCCGCCACCAGAATCTCCGGGCACGGTCGAGGTGTTTTATGAAGTGCTCGCGGCTCTGAGACTAGGCATGGGCCCGATGTCGGTTGAGCGCATGCGGAGGGAGTTCCACGAGTATATCGAAGGCGTCGCCCGCCAGCAGGCAGTCAGGCAGGGCGAGCACTTGCCCGACCCCTGGTAAGCACATTCTTGACCTTTTACGGATTCCCGTGTTTCATGCTGTGGAATGTTCCAGAATGCAACACTTTGGGCTTCGTAGCAGCTGATTAACAGGTCGTTAGGTACCATTTCGAAATCCGTAGTGCGGACGTGGGCGTCCTTCCCTCCATCACCCACAACGAGTACGCGATGGACTTCGAGCTGCCCGACTCCATTAGGTACCATGAAGCCATGGACTCAGTAGTTATGGAGTGCACGAGGCTGGCCATCCTGGTTAATGAAATCTTGAGTGTGCAGAAGGAATTTGTAGGTCGACAGCTTCACCATACACATTGTACGCACTCCCGAATGTACAGGTTTTCTGACTAGAATGCAGCGCGTCGGTCAGCTGGAGAATATGGTCCTCTTGATCATGAATGCCGAGAACTGTTCTGCCCACGAGGCTATGTCTAGAATGGTCGGTCTAATCAAGAAGCACTACGCCGCGTGTGAAGATGCTGTGGCCCGTCTGCCCTGGACTGATGATGAGGTGACCAACGGGCATATACGCGAGTATGTTGCAGCTTGCCGCCGCCTCGCAACGGGTACCGGGCATTGGGCGTACTTGTGTACGCGGTACTTTGACAAAAGCCAGCTGGATGAGAAATGGGGTCTGATTTTGAATTTTGAATGTTAGGCGTCTGGTTGATATGGATGTTTGCAGTAGATTAGTGTATCCTTGGGCGACGCCATTGGGTTGTGTGGGATTGTGTTTCTGCTTCAAATGCTGTGTACATTTCCATGTCGGACTTCAGGAGTTCCCCAGCTTGGCATCGATTGCTTGGTAAGCGATGGAGCGATGTGACTTCTGTGGAACATGCCCGCCAGCCTCAAAAAACAAGTTGACATCCTCCAACTCCGCTGAGTCCAATGCCATCAGTCTGTCTGCACCAGAAAAATGTTGACTCTTCTGCATCAGGAAGTCCCCGGTGACGCGCCTACGCTCGAGGTGTTGCTTGTCCTATTTCCGGGCTTCAACACGCTGGACATGAACGGTCCATTCGACGTGCTCAGTAAATCGGGGACCAGCACATCATTCAACATCCAGGTCGCGTCAGAATCGACGGACCCTTGTGGGATTACAAAGTCAACAGAAGGGGTCAAAGTTCAGGTAAATATCCTCTAGCCGTTGCATGGCTTTTTCAAGCCTAATTGGAGGTGCCAGACTAACAATTTCCAAGCATGACTTTCAACTCGACGATGTGCTAATAGCTTCTCTGCATCGTTACGATGTGCTCGTTGTACCGGGGGGATCTGTCGATGCTGTTTCCAAACAGGCCAGTCAACGTGATTCCGCCTTCATGCGACTCATCGCTGCCTTTTCACAGCTGCCACAACGTCCCACAAAGCGTCCTCGAGTCTTGCTGTAAGTTGGTCGCGATGCTTCTTGCCGTAACAGTCGATGGACTGACGCAGTCAGGTCCATTTGCACCGGTGCTCTGTTCCTGGGCAGCCTCGGGATCTTTGACGGGAAATTCTGCACCACGCACTGGGCAGCTTACGATGATCTAAAGGAGAGGGTCAAGTCCGCTGCACTGGTGAGCGGTGGCCAGCCCGGTAGAGTGATCAAAGCACGTTTTGTAGACTCGGGGCTGAACGACTCCAACATACGTGTAATCAGCGCCGGTGGAATTTCCTGCGGGATTGACGCAAGCCTGTATCTGGTCAAGCTACTGATCGGCGAGGAAGAGGCCATATCGACGGCGGAGATCTTGGATTATGCGTACCGCCAGACGGAGGGTGTTGTCATCGACGATGATTAGCAAAAGCTACCTTGCCTAGGCGGGCTTAAGAAAGCCTGAGGAGGCCAGCATCGGCTTAGGACCGGGCATGAAGAGCAAAGCACTGGGGCTCCCGCATAATACTCGTCCCTCGACTGGCACTCCCCTCTGTACTTCTAACGTCCCCGGCCCCGATTCCGATACACCCCTGATTCCAATAGACCCACATACATATACGCGCATATACGCATCTACCCCCACCCCCTATATATTCCTTAATATCTTTATAAGGGATTTTCTTCTCATTATTAAACTTTATTAATAAGTTAATTAAATTATTATAAAGACCTATTTTAAAATTAAAATCAAATAAACTCTTAAAGCTATTACTAATAAAGACTCTATCTACTTAGCCTTTAGGCTTTAATATATCCCCTATACTATATTATATAACTATATTATAGGTATATAAAGCTATTATAATACTATTAACGCCCAAAGGCTTCTTTCTAATTATTAAGAAAATTAATTAACTCTATTTATAATTAATTAAAGTAGTTTAAAGTTAATATTAATATAATATAAAATAAAAGCTTTTATAACTTAAATAGCCTACCCTTATAAAAATCACCCTCCTCTAAATAGGAAATAGCTAAGGGCTTTCTTCCTTTATTACCCTTAACTTTAAAGCTATAAAAATTAATATATTAAAGCTCTTTATCTTTAAGTAATAATAAAAGAAAATATAGAATTATAATTTACCCTTCTTAAATTACTTATAATTAAATTAATTAAACTAACTTATTAATAAAATAACGATAAGGGCAGGCTTATAAAGAATTGCTTAAAGAATACCTTTACTCTTAGCTATATAAAAAATAATCCTATTAGTTAAAAGAATTATAATTTAAAAGCCTAAACCTTCTTTATAAAGTATATATTTATTATAAATAAATCGCTTATTCCTTTTATTATTTTTAAAGGATTAAATATATAATAATAATAATTTCCTATTACCCTTAAAAATTATAATAATTAATAATTTACTAATTAAAAGAAAGAGTAGATGGAGAAAAAAATTATTATTAAGTAGCTTTGGAAAATATTTATCCCTTTAAGTGCCCTTAAAGACCCTTCTAACTAGCGCCTTCTTATAATAAATAGGCATTATATATATATAATTATTAACTTTATATAAGAATACTTCTTATATTAAATATATATAATCTTTTTACCTATGCATACTTTATATATACTATAGCCCCTTAATATAGCTATATTTTCCTCTTTAAAAATAGCTTTTTAAAAGTATCTATATTAATTTAAGCAATTTAATTTATTAATTATAATAATAAAGAGGAGGTTTCTTTATTGTTATTATAAGGCATAGTAAGAAGTACTTATAAAGAAAAATATATATTTTAAATAAAGGGTAATAGAGCTTTAGCTTATATTAAAGCATAAGGCATTTAAAAATCATTATATTCTTTAAAACCACTAAAATTAGCAGATATTTTCATAATCTATTATAATAAGTAGCTATATTAATTAATTTAATACACTATAAACTTTTTCCTAGTTGCTAAAACTTATTTTTTTAATTTTTATGCAATTATAAAAAATATATAATTTAATTACTCATTATATTTATTAAAAATAATTAAATCCTATATAACGCTAATTATTTAAAAAGCTTTTTAAAAGGTATAATTAAAAAAATATTAAATTAATAATATCCTTATAAAAAAATTAATTATTAAAAATATAAATTAAAGTTATTAAGAAGGTTAAAAGGAAGAAGGTTTAAATTAACCTAAATATAGCTTTTATTAATATTAAGGCTATTTATTATACCTAAATTAATACCGGTAGGGTATTAAAAGAAAATAAGGAATTAAATATATTAGATATAATATTAAAAGCAAGGTCTTATATCATTATAGTGAGCAATTAATAATATAAATAGAGGCATTTAAGTGTATTGGTAATTATCGGAATCAAGGGTGTATCGGAATCGGGGCCGGGTACGTTAGTTGCTGCAATAGCTCCCATGGAACTAAGTCACACCTGTGTCGGTGCAGCGATAATCATCGGACTTTCTCCATTCGACGGCGACGGCGGACGTAAACCAAAGAGTAGGGAATGAAATGTCCCACACTTCTGTTGGAAAGTGAGTTGATCTGTACAAATACCCCCTTTGGTTCTGTCTCTGGCCCGTTTCCGTTGCAGGTCGAGGTACTTTCCACAGACGACCCTTCTAAAAGCTGCAGCCTCATTCAAACTACAGCGATGTTGGATCTACGATTTAATAATTTTGAAACATCACGGCTTGCAGCAATGAACTGAGTATGCTGTGCTCCCCGAGAAGCTCACCTATCAGTTCGAGGATGACAAAAATGGGGAACAGCCATTGAGGATGGGGAAGGGGTAGTCTGAGCTACGATAAGCTGCAGCATGCCGCCCGGGATGCCGGAACTCAAGGATGGGGGCTGACAGGCGGTTTGGGGTGTGAGTGGCAGGGACCACGCAGTCGTTAGTACACTGAAAAGCTTACTGGGAAGGAGCAGATCGGGACACGGGCTTCGGGGTGAAGGTGAGGGGACGAAGCTGCCTATCAAGTCTCCCTTGCATCCGGCACTGCTTGGGAGGCAAACCGTCAGGGGTGGGGAACCACCTACTACCACACCCAAGTTCGACTTCGACGAGACCTTTATGTTGAATCGGTATTTCGAAGCTCAACTGGACTTCATGGCGCTTTTGTTATGACAATATGGCACTTCCTACCCTTCCCACGGCACCATCGCAGAGCTCAGCGGCACCACCACGAACATTGTCTCACGATGCACAGAAACTCGGGCCCCTGATCGGGTCCATTTATAACTCTTCAGACATCGTATTCTATCTGAACGGACGACGGACAGTTCTCATCAACCCAAACCCACAATGGACACTCCTGGACTACCTCCGGTCCCGACCAGGGCTCAGAGGGACCAAGCTTGGCTGTGGCGAGGGTGGATGCGGAGCCTGTACTGTGGTGATGCAAGTTGGCGAGGAGTCCCCTAAAAGACGGATCAAGCATATATCCATCAATGCATGCTTGTTTCCGCTACTGGGATGCGAAGGAAAGCACATCATTACGGTCGAGGGCATCGGCTCGGTCGCGAGCCCTCATCCACTGCAAGAAAGGATGTCCAAGATGCACGGAAGCCAGTGTGGTTTCTGCACGCCAGGGATTGTGATGAGTTTATATGCCATGGTCAGGAATGCCTGGGACCCGGATGAGGGCGTATTCAAGCTGAGTGAGAGAGATGTGGAGCTGGAGGGAGCACTGGATGGCAATTTGTGCCGATGCACCGGCTACAAGACGATATTGGAGGCGGCAAAGACATTTGTCACCAAAGATCTCAAGGGGAAGGTTGTTGATAACAGAGAGAATGACCTCAAAGTCGACAAGGAGGAAGACATGGGCCCACTGGCAGTCAGTCAACTTTCAGCATCACTGCCCTCCTGTGGTCGACCAGGTGGATGTTGCAGAGACAATCCAGCGAGTTCTTGTGGCAGCAGTGCTACCAAAGACCGATCATCGTCTTCAGAAAGCCTCGACAAGGTGAACAGTCACTCTTCGGAGAATGACTCAACAGACGAGAGTGCGCCGTCCCTCGGCACTTCCGTGTCGAGCCAAGACAACCTCAAATCGAACCCCGTGCTCGAACTCGGCGGCACGGTGACCACCCAGCCAAACCACTACGAGTTCCAGCCATATGAGCCTGGGACAGACCTCATTTTCCCACCTTCGCTATGGAAGCATGAACGGAAGCCCATCTGCTACGGAGACAGCTCGATGCTCTGGTTCAGACCGACAACGCTCGCCCAACTTCTGGAGATCAAGTCCGCTTACCCACCCGCAAAACTTGTCAGCGGGGCCAGCGAGGTGGTGATCGAGCAGCGATTCAAGCTCGTCGACTACCCCGTCGCGGTGTACGTCGGAGACTTAGACGAGCTCCGGAACTCGGCTCTAGTCCTGACCGATGCTTCAGAGGTAGAGTGGCAGAGCTTGAATGAGGTAGTGCTACCTGCCAACGTGCCCTTGACAGAGGTTGAACGACTCTGCAAGGAGGTGCGGACGCAGATCGGCAGGCGAGGAGAAGTGCTGGATGCCTTGCGCAAACAGCTACGGTACTTCGGGGGCAGGCAGATCCGGAATGTTGCGACGTTGGCTGGCAATATCGCCACTGCGAGCCCCATATCGGATGCACTCCCCGTCCTGATGGCTTCGGGAGCCAGCGTCATGATCAGAAGACTTGAAAAGAACACTGGAGATTTGGTCGATGAAGAAGTGGCACTGTCAAAATTTGTGAAAGGGTACCGACGGACGACTTTGACAGAGGAGAGGCAGGACGGAGTTCTTACTGCCGTTCGGATCCCTTTGCCGCCTCTGGGCAGGGATGGAAAGGAAACCATCAAAGCATATAAGCAAGCCAAACGAAAGGAGGATGACATCGCTATCGTGACTGCGTGCTTTCGTGTGCGGTTGGACGACACGGGGCTTGTGAAGGATACAGTATTCTCCTATGGAGGAATGGCTCCAACGACAAGACTAGCCCCGGAAACACAGAATTTGTTGAAAGGGCTTCTCTGGTCAGACCACTCGACACTCGAAAGAGCTCTCGAATCGCTTCAGAAAGAACTGTGGCTGCCCTTCGACGTCCCGGGAGGAATGGCTCAATACAGGACCACATTGGCCTGTTCACTTTTCTTGCGTTTCTGGCACGAGTCTCTGAGGGATCTCGAAATCTCCATAGAATCAGCAGCGGACGTGTCTGAGCTCGAGCATGGCCTTTCTTTCGGCGTTCGAGACATGCAAGCCCTTCCTGCTGGCGCTGGCACGAGCAATACGTCTACGATGGGGAGGCCTGTCCCACACCTGTCGTCTCTTGCCCAGACGACTGGCCAGGCCGAGTACGTTGATGATATTCCGCCACAGTCGGAGGAGCTGTTTTGTGGGCTAGTCCTCTCAACTCGCTCACATGCTCGGATTGTCTCTGTCGACTGGTCTGCCGCTCTGGAATCGCCAGGTGTAGTAGGCCATTTGGACCATCACACCCTCTCTTCACCTGACCTCAACATGTGGGGCAGCCTCAAACACGATGAACAATTCTTCGCAACAGAAACCGTAGACAGCCACGGCCAGGTGATCGGAGTGGTACTTGCTGATACGCAACTGGGCGCCAGAACAGCTGCGAGGAAGGTGAAGATCGAATATGAGGACCTGCCTGCCTTGATCACCATTGACCAGGCGATCCAGGCTGGAAGCTTCTTTCAGTACGGAAAGGAGCTTCGCAAGGGCGACTCGGCTTTGAAACAGGATCTGAGCGGGCCATTTGCGGCATGCGACCGTGTGTTTGAGGGAACGACGAGGCTCGGTGGACAGGAACAGTTCTACCTGGAGACGAATGCCGCGCTTGCCATCCCAAAGAGTGAGGATGGGCAGATGGACGTCTGGTCAAGCACCCAGAATACGTGAGTCACTAGCCTCTCTTCTCTCTCCCGAGCATTCTCTGACACGGGAACAGCATGGAAACACAAACATTCGTGTCCCAGATCCTCACGGTGCCGAACCACAAGATCAACGTCCGGGTCAAGCGCTTGGGTGGCGGATTCGGCGGCAAAGAATCGCGCCCCGTGCCTCTCGCCTGTTACTGCGCCCTCGGGGCAGCCAAGCACAACCGTCCCGTGCGCATCATGCTCACTCGCGAGGAGGACATGGCGACGACGGGCCAGCGCCATCCTTTCAAGGCAACGTGGCGGATCGGCGTCACCAATGAAGGAAAGCTGATGGTCCTTGAGGCTGACTTGTACAACAATGCTGGATTCAGCGTAGACATGTCCACTGCCGTCATGGATCGAGCTCTCACGCATGTCGACAACTGTTACGAAATTCCGGACGTGTGGGTGCGTGGGCATGTTTGCAAGACAAACACCCACAGCAATACGGCGTTCCGGGGCTTTGGTGGGCCACAGGGTATGTTCATCACTGAGAGCATAATATCCGCCGTGGCTGAGGGACTCGATATTCCTGTCGATGAGATCCGTCGCAGGAATCTCTATGTCGAAGGGCAGCGGACACCCTTCCTCCAGCATATCAACGAGGACTGGCATGTGCCCACAATGCTTGAGCAGGTCCGCCGCGATGCACAGTTCGATGCCCGTAAGGAAGCTATATATGCATACAACAGAGATCCCAGAAATCGCTGGAGGAAGAAAGGTATAGCGTTGATTCCCACCAAGTTTGGATTATCGTTTGCCACAGCACTGCATCTGAACCAGGCCTCCGCGTACGTGCAGATCTACACGGACGGAACGGTACTGCTTTCACACGGAGGTACAGAGATGGGACAGGGCTTGTACACAAAAATGTGCCAGGTAGCGTCGGCGGAGCTTGGGGTGCCGCTCCGGGATGTGTACACAAACGATAGCTCAACATACTCCATCGCCAACGCGTCACCGACGGCGGCGAGTTCCGGGAGCGATCTGAACGGTATGGCGGTCAAGGCGGCCTGTGAGAAGTTGAGAGAGAGGCTGAAGCCCTATCGTCAGGGGCTTGGGGAGCATGCCACCATGAAGGAGCTGGCGATGGCAGCATATCGCGACCGTGTGAGCCTGATAGCAAGCGGGTTCTGGAGTAAGTAGTGCGACCATTCCCAAACCCTGGAGAGAATCACACTAACAGACTGAGCAGAAATGCCGAGGATCGGATATGTTTGGAACCAGTTTGACGATCTCAATCCGAAGCCCATGTACTACTACTGGACGCAGGGAGTTGCAGTAACCGAAGTCGAGTTGGATGTCTTGACCGGCGACCACCATGTGCTGAGGACAGACATCATGATGGTAAGACCGCTTCACTCTGTGACCTCCCTTGAAATTGATACTGACCAGAGAGTCAGGACGTCGGAAACTCGATCAACCCCGCGCTCGATTACGGCCAAATCGAAGGGGCTTTCATCCAGGGTCAAGGTCTCTTCACACTGGAAGAATCCCTCTGGAACTCCAAGACCGGCTGCTTGTCGACGACTGGCCCAGGGACGTACAAAATCCCGGGATTCGGCGACATCCCTCGCGAGTTCAACGTCAGCATGTTGAAGCATGATACCGAGGGCAACCCGATCAGCTGGAAGCACCTGCGTTCGATCGCGAGCAGCAAGGGTGTCGGCGAGCCGCCCTTGTTCCTGGGCTCGACGGTGTTCTTTGCCCTGAGGGAGGCTGTCAGGGCCGCCAGGAAGCAGAACGGGCTTGGTGACAGTGGCTTGGTGTTGGATAGTCCGGCGACTGCAGAGGCGCTGAGATGCGCGGTTGGGGACCAGCTGAGCAGGAAATGTGTTGTTGACCAGGTAAAGGAGCAGAAGCCATTCTTTGTAAGGGCATCTTGAGATTGAGTAACGTGTATCGAACCCCGTCCGGTCTCGGACACAAGTGCAAGACGCGTTCTGGTCTGAAGACAGCAGAATTATGGGATCTTGTATCGTGAGCCCAAGAGAACATGACCTTGCATTAGGCAGTACATAGTTATGACATGGGCAATCAGAGCCGGAATTTCGCAACTCATAACTCAAGCGTGTTCAGAGGCATCCGCATCCACATCGACCATTGCTGGTCGTCATTTGTCCCCACCCCCACAAGTGATTACGCGGGGAAGACTCGGGGGTCTCCACGGCTGCAACGAGTCTTACCCCAAGGCAGTAATCCGAGCTCACCGTCGGCATATGGGACCTGTGGTACTCTGTGGGGAATATGACAGATGCGTGTGCGGGGGAGTAGTGTCCTCCCCATAAACCCCAAGTAGTAGTAGTGGGCTGGTAGCCGGGGGCGACTGCGAGATTCGGCCAGAGCTCGTCCGATGGTATAGATACCCAGAGGCTTTCGGGTCGATAAATGGTTGGTGCTTGATGGATATAAGCTTTGACCTGCCGCCTTGGGTGTCACTCCGGTAGATAACAAAGCCGCCGATTTCATCGCCGCGTTCAACGCGAAACGCCCGTCAGGATGAACCCCAACACTACTTCAACCGAGGAGCCACTCCCAGAAAAAGAAGGCCTAGAAACAGCAAACCCGGGCAAAGCCTCCCAAGATACCGCACGCGTCGCTCACGTCGAGCACTTCGAAAATGAAGATGCATCACAGCAGAAGGCCAGGACGACGAGGCTCCTGCGCAAGATCGACCTGCACCTCCTCCCCTTCCTGATCGTCATGTACCTGCTCAACTTCCTGGACCGCTCCAACCTTGCTCAGGCGCGGCAGGGCTCGCTGGAGGCGGACCTGGGCATGAAGGGGACCGACTTCAACCTCGCCACGTCCATATTCTTCGTGGGGTATCTGCTCATGCAGCTGCCGTCCAACATGCTCATCACCCGCGTGCAGCCGCGCGTGTACCTCAGCACCGCCATGGTGCTGTGGGGGGTGGTCAGCACGTGCAACGCCGCAGCGCACTCGTTCGGCGCTCTGATCGCCATCAGGTTCTTCCTTGGCTTCGTCGAGGCGCCATTCTTCCCCGGTGCCATCTTTCTGATGAGCTCTTGGTATACGCGAGCGGAGCTGGTTCAGCGCATAGCTTGGTTCTACTCAGGCAATGCTCTTGCCAACATGTTTGGTGGCCTCCTCGCGGCTGTTATCCTCGGGAACCTGGATGGAGACATGGGACTGGCAAGCTGGAGGTGGCTGTTTATCATCGTGAGTCAGAGTCCCCATGGCATGCAAGATGAGACGGAAGACTGACTGCTGGGGTTTCTGTTCGTAGGAAGGGGTAATCACTATCGGCATAGCGATTGCGTCCGGCTTCTTTCTTCCCAACTACCCAGCCACAACACCCTGGTTGACCGACGAGGAGAGGCACTTTGCAGCTTGGCGCCTCCTGGCCGACATCAACGAGGAGGACGAGCGGCATGCGACATCAACCATGGCCGGGCTGAAACTGGCGCTGGCAGACTACCGGCTGTACCTGTTTGTGCTTCTGCAGCACGTCAGCCTGCTCAGCCAGACCTTCCAATACTTCTTCCCTTCCATCGTCGGAACGCTGGGGTATGGAAGCATCGACACGCTTTGGCTGACGGCTCCAGTCTGGGTAAGCACTCTCTGGCCTGGAACACGTTGGCCTATACTTTTTAGCTGACGGAGCTTCCAAGTTCGCGACGTTCCTCGTCTCCGTCTTCGTGACTTGGACATCATCGAGGACAAAGGACCGATCGATCCACATCGTCTGCCTGATGCTTATTGCAGCGGTCGGAAACGCCATTGCAACAGGCACAACCAACATCGGAGCCCGCTTCTTCGCCATGTTCCTCATGCCGATGGGTGCGGTTTCTGCCTGTAAGTCCATCCGGAACAAGCCGTAACCTCCATAAGCAGAAGGCGTAATGAGATCTGACATATCATAATGTGTGAACAGACCAGATCATTGTGTCCTGGGTAGCCAACTCATTTCCACGGCCCCTAGTCAAGCGCTCCATCTCGATCGCCATCGCAAACATGATCGGCAACACGGCCTCCATTTACGGCTCATATATGTACCCGGCTACAGCAGCCCCACGATACATACCAGGAGGCACAGCAAATACTGTCATCTGTCTCATGGTTGCGCTCCTAGCACTGGTTTTGCGGTTTGTCCACGTGAAAGAGAACAGGGAGCTAGAGAAATTGGAAGAGCGGGAGCTTGCAGGTGGCGGCCGGGCCGGAGATGGGGGCAGTGGGGACAGGAGGACGACTGGCTTCAGATATGTGTATTGAACAGCGCAAAAAGGAATCCCATTTGCACCAGATACGGTCGGTGAACAATATATTCGGGATGCTTCTCGTTGACATCACAGTCCGTGCAAGTGTTGGTGAAAGTCCATGCGCGGCTTGCGTGCATTGCGCATGCGCTTCCGCCTGCGCGGCCGGACTCGGATCCTGCACGTCGATAGCTGGCTGCATCGAAGCATCGTTCAGCCAAGGCGAACGTGGTTTCTTTTTCTCGCCCCTACTTGGGCAAAACCAAGGCGATTGCGCGGCGCCCCGGCTCAGTCCCGATGCTTCCAAGCGAGAGCGCCTGCACATCACCCAGCGTGCTGGCTGCAGCTCCGATGCACCTGCAGGGCGGTAGCAGGGGCCCCGAACCCAGCGGCCGGAGACGCCCTCTGTCGCCAGCTTGCGCAGTCGTGTAACCAGCCAGACGGCTGCGGTTCCCCTTCGCGTTCTTGGGCGAGAAGAGCATGTGATACGTCTGATATGGCATCGGCAAGATTCGACTTCGCGTGACTTCCAGCTGTGTTGCCCAGCCGAAGGTTGCAGACATGAGCCCACCGGTGAGGACGTGCATGCAAAAGCAATGTGCACCGGCCGATGACGGTTTCTCTCAAACAATCAAATCGCCAAACGTCCACACCCCGAGAACACTGGACAAAATCCAGGCCAGAAAAAATAAGAATGCAGTGAGACCCATTGGCGACGATGGTCCTGGAGGATGCCTTCATCGTCTCAGCACCCCTGTGGCCGTTAGCTTGGTGTTGCTTTTGCTCCCATCGATCGCTCCCCCTTCTGTTCTCGAGTTTTCAGCCTCCTCTTAGAAGAACAACAATGTTACAAAGCGTTCTTCTCTGGACCGTGTGTCTCCTCTCTCGCCTCCGACTTGTAGCCCGTGTCAGAGCAAGACTGAGAGAATGCTCAACCTCGAAATGCAACCCGGAGTGCCCACTGCTATCCCAGAGCGAGGCGGCTCTTTATCACCGCTGCATCTTCACCCTTCTGAGCCTCATCACGATATATCTTCTGCAAGTTACCTTCCAGCTGTGGTGACGGAGCCAAGGATGCTCAAGAGTTTCGCTTGGACACGCCTCCCACAGCACATACAGCAACGGATTCTGTCGTATGCTATCCTCCCAGATGGCCCCGGCACGCGTCTCATCATTGGAAATGCAGATCACAGTACCCATCTAGGAGAAGTTGCAGTGCCGGTCTTACTTGCCCTTGGCTCATGGATAGCCTACTGCAACGGCGTACGCATCTTGTACCGCGCCGTGCACATGGATCTCGGTGCCCACCGTCGCAGCTCAATGGACTTCCTAACCTCAAATCGCGCCCTCCGTCCAAGGAGCATGGTGGTGAATTTGGTCATGACCATCGACATCAAGAAGAGCCTGCCCCTTTTCGACACGGGCCATACGATTAGGCAGTCAAAAGGGAAGCTGATCAAGATGAATGTTCCCACTGCGTTGCGGTGTATGAAGGTAAACGGGCGGCTGTCTAAGGTCGAATTCCTCATCGACAGCTTGGCAGCCACAGATGTGGTGGAGCAGGACGTGCCGGATGATTACCTCCCCATGGCGGAGATTCAGCTTGTCAGCCGGAGTGGTCTGTCTCATATGGACTATGACACGGCCCATTCGAGTCCTAGGGTCCGTCCCGACATCAAACAGGCGGTGACTGTTATCGCACCAGCATTCCTTGCCTGTCGGGCATGGCAGTCGGGCTTCCTCCCGTTGTTCGAAAACGGCACGTTCCAAAAGGGCGCATCCCTGGGCTTGATGCGAAATAGACACCGTTCCGACCAGAAGCAAATCGCCGGGGAGGACAGGAGAGAGGCAATTTCTCGCGTTGATGGGGACCGCCTCATGCGGTACTGGCTTGGTGGCACGATTGTGGAGTTGCTCGACGAAACGGTACAACCCTCGTCTTGGATCGATCCCTTTGCGCCGTTTGCTCAACTAGGCGACGATCTTAAAGATATCGTCTCCAGCATTGCGATCCAGCAAAGTGAGGATCTGCCCCATGAGACTGTGATGGTTGGCTCGGTCGAGGACGAGGACGACATGGCAGAATCACCTGCCAAGGCTATTAACAGCTCATTTGAATCTGCCTGGAGGAGTGGGGAGACCGGACACAAAGAACCCCAGAGTGTGATGAATCTCCAAAGGAGGCTGGAAGACGCTCGCCTGCTGTACAGTACTGGCCACGTTGCCCCTGGCCCGCCTAAAGGCTACAATACCCCTTCCAACGACGGGAGCCTGAGTGACGAAGTTGAAATGCGCATCCTTCATCAGAGGTTCGGCATCAGTTCGAGGGCTCGCGAAAACGTGTCTTCAATCTCTCCAAGTTACTCAAAATCTCCCACAAGTTCAGTACTGATCGGTGGTGTCGCGTCGCCAAGCTCGGCCTCGGAGCTCGAAGAATGCTGGATGGTTTCACGGAGGTCAGTCTCGTTGGGCGAGGACTACCATGTTGACTCTAGTGCCGCATCTTCGACAGTCGACAGCTCTGGGCCAGACCAGGAGGGAGAAGAGGTCCAGGAACCACCGATGCTACCTGTCCAAACACCGTACGAAGGACTTCCAGCGGAGAAGCATGATGCCTACACGGATGTCGTGGTTGAGGGTGTCCCTGCCAAGTTGAGCAACTCACTGGAGACAACGGAGGACCAGCTCAGTGGATCATTCGTACTGGATAAAGTGGAATCCAAAGTTGCATTTGTAAATTGCGGTACGTTTCTTCCCATCGGTAAAAATGCCGAGTTGCGCATTTCGGCCAAAAAAGCGGCTAAAAAAGCGAGGAAAAAGGAGTCCAAAAAGAGGAAGCGAGAGGCCAGGTTCAGAGCAGAGTTTGAGGATGTCGACAGCCACAGCTTCGGTGATGTCTCTCAGGCGCCAGGACAAGCTGCCCCTCGAAATCAGCTCAAGGTCCCTGACCCCAAGTCTGGCTTTGCCTTACAAGAATCGAAGCTCCGGAGCACGAAGGCAAGGCACACATGCTCTGCTTCCACTGAATTAGCCCACGGCCAGTCAGGCAAGTGCGCCTCCGTCACGCCGAATGCACGTCCCATCAAGAAACGCAGGGGTCAGCCATCAGAAGACAAACTGGCTGTGAGGCCTCAGAGTTCGAGTCAGGGTCGTACCCGCGCGCGCAAAGTCAAAGACAAGCAACTGGAATTGCTGGAGAGGCTGGAGGCTGAGGCATGGGAGAGGGAGCGGACGCTTGTGAAGTGATTGCGCGATGACTCGCTTGGACTTCCTTCGTTCTTCGTGGTCATTTCGAGACCTCGCTATGTTAAAATTTGTCTGGGCAGGATCAGCAATGGAAGCCCCCCCCCCTTCATGAGCACAAAAACATCGTCTGTCTGCACTTAGAATCCAACTAGATGGCAGGCACCGTCCGTCGTATTCAGTGTAGGTGTGGCGAGGTGGGACGCATTTAGCGCTTCGCTCGTGGTTGATTCATGGATATTGTATTTGAACTTTTCTATCGCTGCTGGCAAAGGTATGCTCGAGGCCGGTTTTGGGCGAGCCAACAGGCCTGTCGGACGACGCCTCCCTTCATTTGCGAAGATGTTCACTGACGATGCCAAAGACACGTATCGATGGATTTCCTCGCAGTTATGTGGCCGGGGGGACGGTGCTCAAAATGCCGTGGAGCCATCAGTGGCACGTTGGGTCATCTTATCGGGAAGATTTGTCCTTCTCTTCCTCTGCCTCCTCGCCATTCTCCTGGAACAATGTCTCTTGTGCTATTACTCGTCAGTGACATGCCTCCGTCATGTAGAAAGGTGCACTTACCGCTCCAAAGCTCAGAATACACACCGCCTTGGTCCACCAATTCCCGGTGTGTGCCGCTCTCAGCGACCGTACCACCTTGCAACACGATAATCAAGTCGGCATCATATATCGTCCTCAGCCGATGTGCCACAAACACACTGGTCCGGTTCTTTTCCTTCAGGATAGAGTTGATGTTCTGCATCAAGCCCTGTTCCGTATGTGTGTCGAGGGCACTTGTAGCCTCGTCAAAGAACAGCAGAGGTGGATCCTTGAGGAGCAGGCGTGACACTGCAAGGCGTTGCTTCTCGCCTCCTGAGATCATCAGACCGCGCTCGCCGACCTTGGTGTTGTAACCATCCTTCAAGGACTCAATAGTGTCATGGATCCGAGCTCGCTTAGCGGCGGCGATCACACGCTCCTCCGGCGCATTTATGTCACCGTAGCGGATGTTGTGCTCGATCGTGTCATTGAAGAGTGGTGTGTCTTGCGGAACAACCCCGATAGCTCGGCGCAGGCTGTCAAGTTGGACCTGTCGGATGTCCTGGTCATCTATCAGAACGCGGCCTTCCTGTGCGTCGTAGTATCGGAACAGCAGTCTCAGCAGGGTCGATTTTCCACATCCAGAAGGTCCAACTATGGCGACCTTCTTCCCGGCAGGAATCACGAGGTTCAGATTGCGAAGGATAGGTCTATCCGCATGGTAGCCGAACGTGACGTTCTCGAAGCGGATTTCACCGCCCTTGGGCAGTGCCAGTGGGGGCGCATTAGGCGGCTCAGTTATAGTGACATTGACCTTTTGGAGGTTGAAGAGAGTCTCCATGTCCAAGAGACTCTGCCTCAGCTCACGGTATACTGACCCAAGAAAGTTGAGTGGGACCGAAAGCTGGAACACAAGCTGGTTGATCATGACCAGGTCACCCACTGTCAGGCTGCCTGTAGCTATGCCACTGGCGCCTAGGTACATCATGGTGGTCAGAGCGGCAGAGAAGATGATATTCTGTCCCGAGTTGAGGAAAGCAAGAGATGTGGCGACCTTGATCGACGACTTCTCGTACTGCTGCAGTGCCTTGTCGTAGCGTGCAATCTCAAACTTTTCGTTGTTGAAATATTTGACTGCCTCGTAGTTGATGAGCGAGTCGACAGCTACCGTAGAGGCCTTGTTATCGGCTGCGTTGGTCTGCCTGCGGAACTTGGTCCTCCAAGCGGTTGTCCAAATTGTGAAGGCACTGTATGTTGCCATGGTGATGGCCGTGATGGCCGCAAAAGAACCACCGTACTGGTATGTCAGGATACCGCAGACCATTGTGATCTCCAGAGCTGTGGGAATGACATGGAAGACCATACTGGTCAGCAGGAAGCTGATACCCTTTGTTCCACGGTCGATGGCCCTCGTCAAACCGCCGGTCTGCTTGGATAAATGGAAGCTCAAGTCCAGCCGCAACAAGTGGTCGAAGACATCGCACGCCACTTTTCGAATGGCTTTCTGCGCGACGGACGCAAAGACAGCGTTCCGCAGCTCCTGGAAGACGGTGGCCCCTATCCTCGTCGCGCCATATGCGAAGATCATGGTGCTCGCAACCGTGACGACGGTGCCGCCCGTGGAGGCGACGTCGATGTTCATTGCGTCTACGATGCTCTTGAAATAAAATGGCACCTGGACGTTCAGCACTTTGGCGCCTACAAGCAAAGACACGGCCAGCCCGACCCGCAGCTTGGTCCCAAAACTATCCTTCGGCCAGAGGTATTGGGACATCTCTTTAATAATGGCCCAGTCTGCCTTGCGTTGTTCTTGGACTGACTTCTCTATTGGTGCTAGCGGGTCGGCCGATGGGTTCGGCGGAGAGGGCGCCTTGGTGGCTTTGACTTCGCCATTCTTCGCAGGCTGTTTCGTAGATCTGCTGGTGGACGCAGAAGGGGAGGTCGAGGTAGAAGCAGAGGTTGCTTTGGTCGGATGGATGGGATTCTGAGGGGACTCTCGTCGAGAGCTTGTCGATGAAAACGCTCGTATACTTGAGGTACTTGAGGTTGGTGGCAGCAGTTGCATGCGCAACTGGTATTGATGGTGGGCGCGCGAGCAGCAGAGCGCCGGGTGTCCTCCCCGCGGGAGCAGGACGGATCGTAATATCATAGTGGCGATGTTCTTTCTGCCGTAGCCAGCTTGGCTCCCATCTCTTCAGCACCGTTGAGCAGCGTACCTAGAGCTCCATACTAGGCAATGGCGAGATTGGCGTTGCGTTGTTGGCTATGCGGGCTGGAAATGCGCGGTTTAGTCGCGGGCAGAGGGCTAAGGGAATGACGGGCCAGATGACGACGATGTCGCAATGGAGCTCGAGCTCGACCTTTGGCGGGTCCCTCCCTCTCTGGAGCCCGCCGAGGGGCACCTGCAGGCTGCAGCTCTGGATCTTGCTTTTGCACCTTCCAGGGGGTCGGCCACAAACACCTAACCCTCGTCAAATCCCTGCTTAAAACAGCCAGCAGTTTAGCCTGATCAATCCCACTTCCAAATTCAGGGAAATCATGACACCTGACAAGTATGCTCATTAGGTTCTATCTTGTACACTGCATTGTGAAATCATCAAGCTACAATGTTTTCTTGCACTGGCCTTGCTTCTCTACTATTCCGCCTCCCCTCATCCGGCGAGTCTTCTTCTCTTTTGTCCCCGGTTGGGATTCGGGTGAGGGCCGCTTGAGAAAGCTGCGTCGTATTCCTCCACTACAGAAGGAAGTACACGGTCGAGCCATGTTCGATGAGCATGCAGTGTATCCGGAGCATTTCGGTCCACCCGAGGCCTGATGCCGTCTCTGACAGTCTTCCTCCCTTCGTCCGCGTTGTCCAAAGCAGTACTCACGCCCAAGAGCGCCTGGGCCAGGCCGACGAAGACCTCTTGAAGTCCGAACTGTGGGATCTGTGTGTCCTGTACCCCATGGACTGCGAGCTGCGTGGCAGCGAACACAATGTAATAGAAGCTCAGCTTGCTAAGCTCCGCCATGTCCCGGCCTCGCCATCCAAGATTCTGCCACTCGGGACCGACTAGGTTGGGAACGTACTGGATCTCAATAGAGGACTCTCCGAAGAATAGGTTTTTGTCAACACCCTGCTCAGACGTTAGCTGCTGCACGAGATTTTCTGCCCACAGCTTGGTGCACTCAGGGTTGTCGTAGGTTTGCTGCTGCCACTCCGTCATCACATGGACGTAAGCCGTTTTGGAGCCCTTCTCCATGTGGATGAGTCCAAACATGGGGACCTCCCCATCTGGTGTGCTGTCATCCTGCCACGGAAAGTGGACGGGGATGAGAAGATGGTCAAAGATCTGGCCATATTGCCTCCACGGCTGGAAGAACCCGAGCACACCAACTTTCCATATCTGATCTCCGTATTTTTGGCCGAGGCCGTAGCGGATCGGGGTCAGTTCGCCATCCTCCGAGCGGATTGTCTTCGCCGAGATGTCGAATGGTATAAGGCACCATCTTGGCAAAGGTGGCCAGAAGATGTATTCAAATGAATGACGCTGTTGGTTGAAGGTAAGTTCGCCTTCCAGATTGACCATGCCATCGTAGGCACCTTGCAGTTCCAGGGCAGTCTCTTTTGCTTGCACATCCCGACGCCTACCTTTCCCAGGTTGAGACCAAGGCTTCCAGAACCTTGGGCGAACTATTTCCAGCCTTCCACTCCCTGGGCTGTTGGGTTCTGGATCATCAAGATCACGTCTTCTCTTGCGCGACATCGGGAACAACGATGGCGGGGAAACCTATACGTACTTTTGGAGGTCGAACACTTAAGGTCACAGACAAATTAGTAATTTCACAAGAAGGGCGTCTTCACTAGGCTGAAATATTATTACACAGAACTCATTCGTTAGAATCACTTCACGAGGCTACTGAGACGTCCTGATTCTATATACCGTCTTGGTTTCCATTGAGAATGATTAGGCGCCGTCCTTACAGTGAAACCTGCTTTGTTCGGTATGCTCAAGTGAAAGACCGAGGAATACAATCCATTGCTATGTTAAAAATAGAGCCGCTCCATTATCTTGGATTCCCAAATATAGCATTGTGTAGAGACAAAGATAGTAACGGAGGTCAGAGGAACCACTTCTCCATCTAATTGTGCACTGAAGGCTATGATGCTCTTTCAAACTCATCACACCTAAGGTTCCGCGAAGGGCCGATAGATCACAGTGCGTGCAACCACTTTGGATGAGTGTCCAATATCTCTTGATACTAACTATGCAATGTGACAGATGATGAGTTTCCATGCCACGAAGACCATCCGTAGGTGCCGCTGTCCGCTCGGGCTTTGTTTTTGAATTCTGGGCAATTGCTGCATCCATGGATTCTGCATCGGCCATGAAGGCCTCGGCTAACAGCCTATGGCGAGAAACATCCAAGCAGTAAAAGCTGGGTACGCTTCCTACCATTGACAATGAACGGCCTTGCCCGCTCATGGCCAGTATGACGAGAATCCATCGAGGTGTTTCAACCCAGTCTCAGCATGACAAGCACGCTATCACTTCGCCTTGTTCCCACCCTCATAAGGATCAATAAACAGCCCCGCCTCAACCGGCGCAGACAAAAGCTGATCCCTCTGAATCTCCTGGATAAGCTCACTGTCGTACTCATCGATCCCAAGATCAACAAATCCACTCTCCGGCGCCCACTTCCGAGCGCACACAAAAAACGAGTGCCCGTTGACACCAGAGTCGGCAAGGATACGAAGCAAGCACCGCCCCGCGTCCTCGGTGGTGGCAAACTCGACCCCGACGCCCGCCACGTTCCGGAACGCCTCCTCGGAGAGGATGTTGGTCCGCACGTACCACGGCGAGATGACATTCACCCGGCTGCCGTAGTAGTGCGCCGTCCGGCGCAGCGAGTGCATGATCCCCCTCGCCGCCCACTTGGACGAGAGTACTGCGGGCCCCGCGGGCAGTCGAGGAAGGCGGCGCCCGAGCCGATGAGCACGAGGCAGGTGTCCTGCTGCGCCGGCGAGGGATCCGTGCCGTTCTGCTTGACGAAGTAGTGGAAGGCGAGCTTGGCCGTGTACAAGGTCCCCGTGATGTTCACGTCAGTGATGCTGAGGTCGGGCTTTGAGGGCTCCTGGTCGTCGCCTGCTCGGCGTCAGTGAGGCAGTCCAAGCGCACGATAAGTGGTCAGGGGCGGCAACAGTACCGGAGTAAGAGAAGACATCGTCGGCGCGGGCGATTCCCGCATTGGCCACCACATATGATATCCGACCGTCGTCTGAAAAGCTGGCTGCGGTGCGGAACATCCCCAGCTGGTCTTCCCAACTTGTGGTGTCGCATTTGACAAACATTATCCTAACACACCGTCAGTTTTGACCCGAATTGCACGAAAACGTCTTCGGATCTCATACCCGGCCAGCTCTGCCTCCAGCCTTTTGCCTTTTTCGACGTTGACGTCGCCTATTACAACTTTGCAGCTGAGAAATGTGACATCAACTAAACAAGTCCTTCCGCCGTCTCGAGAAGCGAGGACAACTCACCCAGCAGATTGGAGTGCCCGAACATATGCCTCGCCAATCCCATTGGCGCCTTGACCTCGATCAGAATTTGAGAGCATAACAGAGCTGGCACAGGAAAGAATGTCCTACCTCCTGTGACAATGGCCAACTTTCCCCGAACATTGCTAGCGTCAAAAGCCGCCGTGCAGTCGACGGGGCCATCGTGCTTGTAGACTGGCATGGTAAAACGACTTGAATGAAATGAAGCTTCTGGAAACAGGCTTTACTCACGGGAGAATGTTTAAGCACCTTCATGTGCAACCACATCTTTATATCATGGAGCAGTGCGTGACTTTTGTAGATCGATATCGGCCTTAGGTGTAAAGTCCGATATCGTCTCCGCGCATGGCGCCGCACCCGATTCTTTGAACCTTTTTTGACGTTGTGTAGTTGCGCCATATGCTTGTTATAGTTAACTTCTCCTAAAACAGCGTATTCTTGGCGAGATCCACCGTCAGGTTTCCACCAAACCTTGTCCTGACCACACTTCTACGGCAGCAATGACACGAGCCTCACCAATTGACGACACGTTTGCGCGGCTCAAAGACGCAAGGGACGTTTTCATCTCAAAAGCAAATTGTTCATTCTGATTCTGGTAGACTGTCAGATGCTATGTGGTCACAAACTACTCTTTCGGCGATTTTTGTGTTCGTGCAAAAGACCCAGACGACAGGGCAAAACATGAACTCCGGACTTTACTCGTAACTCCTTTACAATCGCCACAACTTCTCACTTCATAACTCCAAATGTTCCCACTCCTGCGACAGATGTATCAGATAACGTGCAAAACCTGAACAGCAAGGCGACAACCTGAAAGATATGATACCAGACTTTTCCGATGTTCGTCACCACTCATTCTTCCTGGACAGAAATTCAGCCTGAGCACCTATCGCTGTTTGCCGTCACGTACCGCGCTTGGTCAGCTTCGGAGTGCGAAGCGCACCGGTATCGCTAGCCATGACTCTCTTGGCAAGAATCATCGAGCTGCTCTGCTTCGCAAGGTCCTCCGGGTATCCCTTGAAGCATTTCTGGACGTGAGGAGCCACGATTCGGGCTGGATAGGGCTTCTCGTTTCTGGTGTCCAACAATTTGACAAGACCCTCTTCCGCAGCAAAGCTGGAAAAGATCCCCTGGCCAAGAGCTCTGTTGACCCTCTTCCGACAATGAGCCTGAATGAGCGACCACAGCTTCATGAAGGCCGGACTACCTTTTTCGAGCTCCTGGGCAAACACACCGCGATCTTTTTTCTTCTTTTCCGACAGGTCGATTTCGACCTCGGCTGCCTGGCTGAGGATCATCGTGGTCCAAGTGGACGGCTGAATACCAACATCACAGGCCTCGTGGTCACAGTGGTGGTCGCCATCCTCTCCAGCGCTAGAGTCCTTAACCTGAAGAAGAGGGAAAGCTTCCTTCCACATCTCTGAGCAGGTAGAATCCAATGCGGCCCAGTCGAAGCCGATATCCGCAAGGTCCACAGCAAGGTACATCTGAGTGAGCTCTAGAATGTCCTTCAGTGTCCAGTGGTGCAGCCGACTAGTCCAAGTTGCCACAAAAGTCTTCGTCTCATCCTGGCTCATGTCAAGCAGACGAGCCAGGCGCGACAGTGCGTCAGGGGTGTGCATCGTTCGAATCATCTCCATGAAATTGTCCTGCGCAATTGCATGATGCACGTCGCAACAGTGCATTCGAGACGAGATGAACCCGCCCAAGACACTGTTGTCCTTCAAGGGTCGCCACTTCCTGTAGTTGATCCAGAACCGTGAACTGCAACATTGTACGTGGCCCAAGTCTCTGTAAGAGTAGTCATTGGAAGATTTGCCCAATGCCAAAAGCCATTTGCGAGCTGTCCATTCGATGTTCTTCGGCCGTCCCCCGAAGAATACATGCTTTTCATCTTGCTGGTAGAGCAAGAATTCCATGTCGGGCCAGGAGAGAGAATCTGGAAAAGCCGATCGACCAGCAGCATAAATATACATCATGGTCCAGATATCCCGGTTGTCGTGGGTGTTTTGGTACAGCGCGCTCCTGTTTCGGGAAACTTTAGTGGAGGGAACGGGGAGGTGCGGCTTATGGGCCGCCAATGATGGATGGATCAGGGACTTGACTTACACCTGGCGCGATCGATAGAGGTCATACTTGATCAGACCGCAGTGCAGCGGGTTCATCCTGATTGTCTCAAAAGAACGTGGAGAAAAGGGCTTTGGGCCTTGCTCCACATCGGTCATCCAGTCGAGAGCAAGCTTGACGTCTTTTTCATACCAGTCGTAGCCACATCTCAGGCATTCATCGCACGTACATGGCCCAGTCTCCTCATCGACATTGACAGCCTTCGGGAGTTTCTTCTTTGCCGGCCGTTTTTTCGGCATTCCTTTCTTCCTAGGGCCTTCCAAGGACCTGACCTTCTCTAGCATGCTTACAGGCTTGCTTGCAAGGGATGGCTTGCGCTTGACAAGGCGCTCGTTCGAGAAGTCTTCTGTCAAAGCTTCCTCGGCAAGGGGAATGTGACGACAACCCGCTTGGTGATGCCAGTGGGTCAGAGGGGTGTGAGCATGCTTCAAGATGTGTTGAGAGGCGTCCTGCCAGGGTAAGAGTGGACACTTGTAGAGAACATCTTCCATGTCGAGCAGCAACCTCATGGCAAACACAGTCCAGATTGGGACCTCCCCGCACCCCAAAGCCTTTTTCACACCTCTGGTTATGTCATCCTCGTATGGCAGTTGCTGGTCTGCGATCGAGCTAACCCAGGAGATTTTCGTGATCAATCGTCTGACTTCTTCATTCGAGTACAATCTCTTGCTGACTCTGAAGGTAGGATCGTCTCTCAAGAAGTAGCACCAGGATTTGAGAGTCGAATAGGTATTGTAGAGGGTCAGCTCATTCAGACGGCTTGGAACTAGGACAAACCCGTCAAGCGGAGCATCGAAAAATTGTCTGTTCTGCTGCTTTGTGCCAACAAGTAGGGCAGGAAACGTAGAGATCGGGTACTTGTCTTCAGGAAATCTCGCGGGTCGGTTCACTTGCAGGCCCAGCTCAATCTCTGATCGGCGGATGAGATCGATGGCCATGCGCGTTCCGAAGGTGGCCATTACAAGATGGCTCTCACCACGTTTGAAATCTTTCCAGTAGCGCCTCACCTCTTCCCGGACCTTTTGTTGCTCCTGAAGGAAGGACTGTATGGCAAACCAGAACTCTTCCTCCACCTGACCCTCGTCAGGGATTATCGTGGTAGGCGGTGCCGTGTAAGATGATTTGGATTTCTTTCCTTTCGTGGGAATGTCGGTGAGTTTCGAGCTTCCATCATCTCCAACATCCAGCTCATCGTTGTCTTCGTCACCCCCAGCGTCGATGTAAACAGCAGCAAAGCGATTGGACGAGATATCGATTTTGTGCTCCGCAACTGCTGTCCGAGCCTTGGGTATGTCCTGCTTTCGAGTTGGCTTCAGGCTCTTGGACTCGGGCTTGGAAGAGTCGGCGGCGGCGAGGAGAATATCCCACGCGGTCATCAAGATGTTGGTGAAATCTGTTCGAGTGTCAGCCTGCCTTGTCATGAAATCCCCTGCTTGGTGAATCTAGGTAGAATTGGAGCATACAGGCATGTTTCACGTTTTCTGTCCATTGACCCTCTGTGTTCTCTTCATACCATGAAGTACAACTCTTCCGAGAAACTATAGCTCGACGAAAGGCTTGATGGATTGCTGGATTTAGGGTGAAGCGGGTCTGTTTGACATCGGCAACAATCTGCTGGGCCACTGTAGGAGCACGGGTGTTAGCAGTCAAGATAGCCTATGCATATTCGCTGCATGGAAGTATCTGTCTAAATAAGAAATGCGCAAGACGATATTCTAGGGGCGGGTGGCCATTGCCAGCTTTACGTGATTGCTGCGAATTTGCTGAAGGGGAAAAGGACGCGCGACGACAGGGCCTGGAACGGACGAAGGAACTCACTGGGGATAAAGTCCGAGGTTCGAATAGTTGTTCCATCCTGACCATCAAACTTGTAGCCATGCTTGACGGCGGTTGTCTTGAGCCAACTGGCAATCTTCTCGGTGTCTGCCTTGTACTGTTTGTACACGCAAAGCAGACCAACGCTGAGCGGTGCCGGAGTCGGTGCTGGAGCCATCTTGCAGGTGAGGCATGAAAGGACTTCCAAGCACACGAAAGCAGCGGTCCACGCGCCTTTATTTGGTTGTTGATGGTGTCTCCGTCTGTGGGAAGGGAATGTGACGAGTTGTTTTGTCAACAAAGGACAGAGGAAATTCAGTGTGAGACGCGCGGTTGTTGGAAGTCACAAGCAGCAAACGCGTCACATCAAAAAAGTGGCAGTAGCAGACAAAGAAAGTCCATGGTACCTGAGTACCTTACAGGTGCATATGGTCTGTGCTTGGCCATCTCAGGCGCCCTTCAAACGGAAGGAGGAGGAGACATGGAGTTCAGCTGCGTGGGCGCGCCCAAAAGGTGCAGCTTGGGCCTCACAGCCTTGTTGCACTCAGAAATCATTATGGGCTGTCAAAATTCTTTTATAGACCTCATGAAGCCACCTGTCTGGGCACGCAAAGCGAAAATGACTTGCCGTAACCGGTGGGGGCCTTTGCTCTGCGACTTCTGCTCGGGAGGCTACTTGGAGCAGGTTCCAGCATCCACCAATCGTCACAGCCGCACTTTCCCATACTGCTCACAGAGAAAATGGGAGTAAACCAAAGAGGGCCACCATCATTAATGATTTCGCAGGACAGACACTCCCCGGCGCACTGACACAACTAAAAGGCTATTCCCCTTACCACAACAGCTAAAGCGACAGTCTATTTACAATCACGACAGCAGAGATGGCATGAAGTTGGGCTCGGAACTCGGAGCATGCATCGCAGCGCCCCGGGGTCGGAGTCGGAAAACGGCAGACGACAGACACCCATGATGCAGTCGGCTCGATTACGCTCCTGCCAGCGCTGGGGGGCTCAAACACATTGCTGATCTCCGAACTATTTTTCTCTCGAGGCCAAGCCTACTTCGCATATGGAGTTCTCTTTTTGTATAACCGCACAGTATAGAAGCCTTCGCAGGTCCAATTTGCTGTTCACAGTGTGACCCCAAGTCCAAATTCGCATGATGATGGAGCCGGAGCGGCGGCGCAGGCGGCCCACCACGTAGGTTACATATAAGCCCCACCAGCCGATAGGTTGCGGCTCAGCACCATGCTGGTGACTGCTACTGATCACTCGCATACAACCAGGTCTTGCTCAGTATGCAGGAGACGGAAGACAAGATGCAACCGACAAAGCCCATGCAGCAACTGCGTGCGGTCCAGGAGGAAGGAGGCTTGTGTCTACGACGAGGAACCACAGCCAGCACGACCTCAACCGCGCTCGATCCAACCAGATCACCGCCATGCTCCTGCACAACCTCTCCAAGTCTCGAAAGGGAATGTTCCCGCGGAACTGACGGTGTCTACTACTTCAACGTGTCTAGATTCATCGGCAAGTGTGGTAGGAGAGCCGACCTCGCCCGCAACCGACACCACCCAAGTGTCTACCCGTGACATCGACTTGATGCAAAGCAAAATTCGACATCTGGAGCAGCAGCTTTTCAAGGCTTCACCAAAATCTGTGAATACCACGACTGTTGCGACTCCAGCCACTGATATCGAGACAACCTCCTCCAAGTTCGCAGGCACGTTTCATGTGCACGGCAGCAACACTGCCAGCACCTTGTTCGGCCGGTCTGCATTGATGTCCCGGAGTATCTCACACAAAACACGACTACTTGGCCAAAGCCATTGGATGAACGGTGCTGTCCCTATTGTAAGTGATTCTGGGTCTTAGCTGACGAAGCATTGGGGGTGCCCTTCACGATCTGACTGCATCAGACCAAAAGCTTTGTCGCGATCATCGAGCCACAGCTTCGGGAGGGCCGGCCCAAGGTGCTGGACATAATGGATAAATGCAAAACTCTTGGGCGGGTAATCAAGAGCCAGCGGGCACCTCCATGGCCCTGCCCTCCAACTCCGGACTTGCCCCCGAAGCATCTCGCCGATGGGCTTGTCGCCCGATATCTCGAGACTATCGAGACATTGTACCGAGTTCTGCACATTCCCGCTTTCAAAAGAGACTACGAAGCCATCTGGGCGAAGCCTGGCATCCAGCCCGAAACATATTTCCTCGTCCAACTCAAGCTCGTCCTCGCTCTTGGTGCTGTCACGTATGACTCGAATTTCTCCCTGCGCACCGAAGCAACGAGGTGGATCTACGAAGCCCAGACCTATCTCTCCGAGCCCGTCTTCAAGAGTCGTCTGAGAATCCAGACCGTCCAGACCCGAATCCTGCTCATCCTCGCCATGGAATTCGTCGATGTCAGTGGTGACAGCATATGGATCTCAGCCGGCTCGCTTATCCGGACCGCAGTTACGATGGGTCTCCATCGCGACCCACGACATCTCCCCGAGATGACACCCTTGGCAGCAGAGATGAGACGGCGGCTCTGGAACACCATAATCGAGATGTCCTTGCAGGCAGGCATTTCCAAGGGCGGGCCGCCGCTGCTCTCTATGACCGACTTCGACACAGAGGCACCAAGCAACATCGACGACGATGCACTCACAGCTGGGCTTAGCCACATACCGGACGACAACGGCGATTCAACTATTATGTCGGTTCCGAGAGCTTTGCGAGCGACATACCCGATTAGAATGAAAATTACGAAATTTCTCAACGATCTCAATACTACAGGCGTGGCCTACGAGGAAACGCTTCAGCTCGACACAGAAGTAAGAGAAGTCTTCAAAGAGCTACGCCGTAGCCTCCACCCGCTCCGAGACCAGCAATCGACCAAATTCGCAGCCCATGCAGCCGATGTCATCATTTCCCGGTACCTCTGCACACTCCACATGCCCTACTACGCGGCGGCACTCGAATCCCCAGCCTATGCATTCTCGAGACAAATTGTCGTCGACAACCTCCTGAAGATCTGGTGCGCCACCTGGCCATCCTCATCTATCGCCGGCATCGCAGCTTCGGCACCGAGTGCATACTCGACGCCGTCGGCAGCATCGTCAGTGTCAAGCGAGGAGCTCCTGGCGAGGCTCATCACCTGCGGGTCGGGCTTCTTCCGGACCGCCGCCGTCCAGGTGTCCTTCACCATCCCGATGGAGCTGCACGCGCAGCTCCAGGACGACGAGGGCCTCGGCCCCACGCGCCTGAGGCGCGACCTCGCGGCCGTGACGGAGGAGATCATGGCCTGGTCCTGGCGGTGCATGGAAGCGGGCGAGACGAGCGTCAAGGGCTTCCTGATGTCGTCGCTGCTGGTGGCGCAGACCCAGGCCCTGCAGCGGGGGCCCATTGCGGACAGGGCGGAGCTCGCGCGGTTTCTCATCGGAGAGGGCTCCAAGGCTGCCGAGAGGTGTGTGCCGCTCATGGAGGCGGCGGTGGAAAGGACCAAACAGCAGGGGGCCCCGGCGATCGTGGACGAGTTCGGCCCGTCGCCGGGGCTGACGGAGGACTGGGATTTCACGGTCAGTACTTCTTGTCTTCTTCTGTTACTGTGCCCCCAAGCGGTGTGCGCCCAACCCAACCTCGCCATTGACTCAATCTGACAAACTGCAGCGCATGACGGATGCGATGTTCGCGCCTGAAGGGCAGGGTGCAATGAGCTGGTTTGACAGCGACTCTATGCCAGGCCTGTATTTTTGGTGAACGTTAATCGGTATGGGATGCATGAGCCACGGAATAAGGATATTGGTCTGGTTCATGATTATATATGTCTCCCCTCTTTGACAAAAGTTTCATTTTGGGATATGTGCAATATGTATAGATGTCATTGAGTGTGTGGTATCATAGGCGCGAATCTATCATCATTAAATGTCATCACCGTCATGGTGCCTTCCGGCCATATACAGAATAACTGCGAGACAGTCGTCAGCAAGCGGGGCCCGGGGAAGAGGAAAACACAAGGGATATCGAGGGGCAAGTTTTGGGGGAAAGGGTGGGGGGGGGCACTAACACAATGTAGTAGAAATGAATCTTTGTGTTCCTCAGATCCTTCCTGACCTCCATGAGCATCAGCTCCACCTCCTCGGCGGCCATTCCCAGCATCTTGGTGAACAGCCCGATGGAGAAGCCGTGCAGGCCGTCGAGTATGTTCTCCATCTGCATCATGCCCAGCATCTTCTGGTCCTCGCCCTTGGCCCACGGGTTGCCCGGCAGGGCAAACTTCCTCTCGACGACGTCCACGAACCCGGCGTCGAGCATCTGCGCCTTGAAGCGCGCCGCGGCGAGCCCGTTCTTGCCCATGCGGCGCACGCCCTCGAGGACGCAGTCGTTCCAGCGCTCGAGGGCGGTCCCGGCCAGCGAGTCGTCGACGCACTGCATCTTGACGTAGTAGTCCTGGAACTCGGCCCAGCCGCCGGGCTCGAGGTTGTCGAGGCACGAGCGGAAGATGTCGGGGAAGTTGCTGAAGGAGCCGCACATGAAGCGCGCGTGGACGTAGTCGAAGCGGTGGTTGAAGACCCACTCGTCCTCGGCGTCGTCGACCTCGAAGCGGCAGTTGGGCGGGACGTACTCGGGCTGGATGGGGCTCAGGTCCGTGCCCATGACGTCCGACTCCGGGTGCTCGTTGGCGAACTCTATGGCCCATATGCCCGTGCCGGTCCCGATGTCCAGCACGCGGTTGGGCCGGTCGATGGGCGCCAGGCTGAGCCCCCCGAAGAGCCGCACGCTGATCGAGTGCTGCAGCTCCAGCCGCTCCTGCTCGGGGATGTCGTTGGGCATGAAGTACTTGCCCTCGTGGTACCGGTGCCACGTGCGCCCGTGCTCCTCGACAAAGTCGAAGATGGACGACGACGCTGACACGGACGACGACTGCGCGCGCACGGACCCCAGCGCCGAGTCGGCGTCGCTGTCGTCCGTGTCGATGCTCAGCCCCACCGAGAAGCTCGACGGCGCGTTGAGGCTGGCGTTGTCCGAGTCCGGGTGGGTGCTGCTGCCGCCGCCGCCCCCGGACGACGAGCCGGGCCCGGAGCCCGAGGCGGCGGCGGAGGAGTCATGGAAGGTGATCTCATTCGCGGAGGCCGCAGGTGCATCATTAGATGAGTCTGGCTGTGCTGGGGTCTCGTCGTACGCCGGCTTTTGAGCCGGCGCATATCCATCATCGTGAGGCGTGGGCGCAGAGGTGAGAGCAGAGCGGACTTCGGCTGCCGCTGCTGGTTGGCCGGCTGTCGCTTCGGCCGCGTGGTCGCCAGCGCTGGGCGGGGGTCGTGCCGCTGCGGAAGCTGTGCCGTCCTGGTTTGCTACCATGTCGGGCGGCGGATCGATTAACAGGTCGCGGATGTCCATCGTGCCCTCGAGCCCCAAGACGGGACAGACGGCGCCTAAATAAACGGTTTCCTTTCCTCCTGCGCAGGGGCAGAAGAGGCTCGATCGGCAGACAGGAGCTGGCTGTGTGTGGGAAAAAAAAGCGGGAGGGGTCCTCTTCCGTCGTGGAGGGTCTCACATCAGCCCAGCCCAGCCCGGCTCAGCGCAGTGCAGCAGAGCCCAGAGAAGCACCTAGGCTGCAGTCAGCAAGATGGCCCGGCTTGGGGGCCTCGTCGAGTGGTTCCCTGTGCGAATCCGCGAATCCACGTGAGGAAAAGCGCCCCTTTGGGGCTTGGCTGACCAGTGAGGAGGCACCGAGCAAAGTTTCCAAGCCGATTCCCTTGACAGTAGTATGTCTTGCGTGTGCGCCACAGACGAAAAAGTTGGGAGAGAGGAAGAAGCACGGCGAGCAGCGGGGAGCGCCACGTTTTTTTCCTTTTCCCTACCCGATCCCTTGGTAAGCAAAAGGACAATCAGACAATGCGGCTCTTCAGGTGTGCCGCTGCGGATCTGCGGTGTATGTATGGGTTTTTTGGACCGGGGCGGAATCAGGATGACGACCAGGATCAGCGCACAAGGGAACAGATTTTCTCCGCCCCCAGGATGCACGTCGACAGTCGCCCAGCAGTCAGTTATCAATTCTCAACACGAGACTGGAGAGGTGCAATGCTGTCGTCGTTGGCCAGCAAGGTTTGTTCGGGGCGGGCGTGGTCGAGCGGGGAGACCAGACCAGGCTGTCAGGGTGGATACCCACGTTTTCTCGGGCGGACCATGGCACCATGGGAGAGCGGCACACAAGGGCGTTACAAGTATTAGTGCAATGGCGGCTCTGGGCCCCTGATTGAGGAAAGTCGACCGATGTGGTGCGAGGTAACTGCGATGCAGTGTAATGTGAGGCCATGCAGGCGTGCAGCAGAAAGGACCAACGAAGGTACCGAGCCTGCCCGACGGTTGGTCACCAGCAGCGACTCCAGCTCAGCCAACGCGTCCTCGCTTGCATCCTCAGCTCAGTTTCTCGCCGTCGTAAATATGACAGATGCAAGGGACGGCGATGCTGGAGGCGATGCTGGAGGCGATGCTGGATGATGATGATCAATTCTGTCCGTCTGTCCGTACGTCAGTCAGTCAGTCACTCAGTTCGTCAGTTCGTCAGTTCGTCTCTCACTCATCAATCAATCTGATCGTCACCTGCTGTCTGTCAAAAGTTCCGCGGGGTGACCCGACTGGCCCTGCTGGCCTCACACATGCTCTGTCATCCCCGCCAACCCTGCCCAGCCCAGTGGGCCCTCCCCTCTCCCGTGCATTAAGACAGGCCTGACAGGCAGCACATTCCCTGTCCTAAGCCTCCTGACTAAGCCGGACAACATCGCCTCAACCGTTCTGCCATAATCTGCCATCATCTCGTCCCGCCAGCCACCCGCTGTACCGCCCCGGGCCTCCCCACCTCTATCCTTGATATTCCTCATCATGGAGATCGATTTTCCATTTTCGCTGGCCGAAGCTCCAGGCACTCGCTCAGTGTCATACACCATCTCGAAGTTGCCTGGCTAGCAGGATTGATCCCATGGTCTCCCCATCTCAGATCCTTCCTCGTCCCCGTTGGTGATATTGGCAGGTTGGTACACTGCAAACGCAACCATGCACCCAGGGGTTTTTTGTCCCTTGGCAGCCAGTTACTACGGCATTTTCCTTGCCCTCCAAAGTCAACAGTTGCATGCCCCAATTCATCAGACCACTGCCGAGAGAACGCATGCCCTGGTGGCAAAACCTCGGCTGTCGTCGGGCAAGCTCAACCTCCAAGTAGGGCACAATGGGATGGTTCCATTTCTCTCCGCTCGTCATTTCCCAACTGCACCCATCATAGCCGTATCATTCCACGTGAATCCCCGGCTACTGCATGGTCGGCGACCTCGGAAAGATCGGTGGCTGGCCTGCCCAGTCCACACAGCATCATGCACTGCATCGACCAACACAGCCGACATATGGGGTTGGTCCCAGGCACGACTTTGCGGCTCAGTGGGGTTTTTGTGTAATCCTGATGGAGCTGCCTTAGTAGTCCACGCAGGCTCAGAGCCACGGTACATATGCAAAACCCCTGTCCCCTCCGCCCTGCCAACGGGCATGCTGTTCCACAAGGGTGTGGATGACAGCTGGTCAAGCCATGGGGGTGGTTGAGCAGCATCATGTACGACTCTGCAGATTCCCGGTTACAATGCATCGGGATCGATGCCAAACACCGACTGTGCTCTTTCCTGCAGACCACGGCTCGGGAGATCCAACCAAGCGGCGAAAATAACTGGGCTTACACCGATTCCATTCCGCTCTCTCCATACAAATCTCATCCGCATGGCTGATCGGCAGTCGATCTTTTCATCTCTCTCATCGCACTTGCAACCGGAGTGTTTGGAGGTTGCATATCGTCTCGCAAGTGCGATGCCATTGTTTGGTATCATGCTGTACTACTCCAGTTCATTCTTCCTCAGACTCCTTCAAAGCAGCTCTTCATTGCAGGCATAATCTGTGCAAGGCTTGTCTAGACTGATTCTTGAGGTGTTCTACCTCGAAGTGTACTAACGGAATTGTGTCGATTTGCAGAATTGGCAGGGAGGAGATGGAAGGACGGCTCTGACAGAGGTGCATACAGGAAGCCCACACATCGGGGGGTCATGGGGGAGAGGCGCCCACAAGGACACACAATCCCCCTGGCCCGCCATTCATCTCATCCCACACTCTAGCTTCTTGGGCAACGCCTTTCGCCAGAACCTCAACAACTGGCGGGATGGCCGATTCGGGAGAGCGGGGGGCACGAAAGCCTCCGCGGTCCTGAGTTCAAGTCCCGCTCGCTGCCAGCAAAACCTTGAAGATGCTCACTGGCCGTTCTAGTCGACCGGGCGTAGGGGAGGGGTTTTCTGACTTCCGGTCCACCTGGGCGTTCGCGCCCTGGCTGGTGGCCTGGAAGGGTCTTTTTGATCCTCAACCTTGTCGACCTTGACCTTTTTGGAGGGCTATTTTCTAATTATCTGGCAGCAGTAGCGGCGGTCTGTACAAAAGCCCTGAGACTCACCGGGATCCCGATCATGGCCAGTTTGCAAATGACCATTCTCTCCTTAGTTTCGGTCTCAAAACTGAGCAGTGATTTCAGGCACTGTAATTCAATTCCATGTGGTGTCCAGAAACTTCGAACTATTGAGGCTCACGCAGGGACTGCTTTTTGATTTTGATGAAGTGTCAAATACATAGGTATCATCTACATTCTGGCGGTGTTCGGCTGTGTGTTGAAAGTATTTAACCTAGTAACCCACAAGCGAAGTGTGCGATTAGAGCAGTAAGAATTTGGACCCTCTCGTCTTTAGTAAGCAGTGTGACTGAAAATGATCATCAATCCCCTGTTCCTCTTCCCTAGTTGAGCGATGCCTATTTGAACCAGTCATAAGCAACATTGGAAGCTGAATACGTATGCCACACTGCCAAAAAAGACTTCGGAGGGATGTAGTCTCAGGAGGAAACAACGCATTTCAGATCCATCGGGAAGACTCATGGGCTCGAGAGCATGAGCCTTCTACCTACGCATATATCTCACTGCTACGCAATCTTTCAGCCTACCGTCTTAAGAAAAGGTTCGATCAATATTAAAAAGGTTGGATAATCTACACGACTTCTGATCGGTCCCTTCAACCTATCTCTTTGCAAGTACTCTCTTATTTAATGTCCCTTCATCCGTTGAACAGGATGTGCAGCCTTTGCGATGATGCTTATCCTAAGAAAGCAGGCCCGGCCGAACTACACAGCGAGTCATATATATTGCATGGCCTGGGAAGTAATCTCGGTCCCTCTCGAAGTGGTCGATACTATCATTGATGGTGAATAGCCGCTGTATAAGATCGAAAAAGCTAGCTGGCTTCATTTGATCCTATAGTAAGCCTCGGCGACGTGTGCAATACAACAGTTCAAATCCAGATTTAGCATGACCTACATGACATTCGTGGTTCAAGGGACTCTATTTCGCGAAGCAGAGTCCCACGAAGCCATCGTTGACATGACGGTGATGCTTTAAACTCCGAGTCAGGAGTACTATCAATTTTCACCCTCGGAGACAAATGTTCAAACTTGACCTCCGGCCTTTCCAGCACCAACTGCGCACTCGAGCATCGGCAATCTTGCCGGAAGGAGTCATGTTGATGGCGAAGGCCCTGTGTTCGGTTAGTTCGGCTAGAGACAGCTTACTTCTCAGCCCGGCTGCAGAGTTTTATGAGCGATTAACTTGCTTGAGCCCAGGATCATGTCGGTTGCTTGTCGGAGTGCTCAACTCTCTTCACTACACAATCGTTGCCTCTTTCAGCTCAACCTATGGTCAGGGGGATTGACCAGCCCCATGTCGCCCCTGCCGTAGAATTGTCGCTGGATCGTCCCGAGAACATCACTTTTGATGGCTGGTATTTCGATATTTGCCTGAAGACGTCGATTTCTCCTTGGGATCCTTCTCCTTTCACTGTCGGCGTCGTAATTGCCGGATACTTGAAACCTCCCGGACTATCACCGTAAACTTCAGCACACAGCCCCATGTTGATTAGATTGAAGGGGTCGAGAGATGACAGCGGTGTATGAACATCTATACTACTACTAGAGCAGTAGAATTTTGCAGAATGAGCCACGGAGAAGAATACCCCATTCATCAGGGTGAGGCCCACTGACAAGCTGTGGGTACAAACACACGGGATGTGGTTGTTCTCCCGGTTAAGAATCTCGCTACCAGACCGGCAATTGTGAGGCCCACCGCCGTGATCTTTTCTCCATGACAGCCAACTAATCACGGTGTTTTCCTCACCCAGCCTTGACACAGGTCAGCACTGCCGCCCGCCCGAATGCGAGCAGCCTGGAGCATTGATGTCACAACGTCTCAGGATGCCAGCTTGGCAGGTCAAGTCTCGGACGGGTTTCAATGGCAGCACTTCAGACGACTCCGACAGCCCTGTAGAACCCGAGAGCGTTATGGACATGAGTCGCCAGCCCGGATCGTGGAGAATAGTGGAGACAATAACGGTGGCACCGACTCCCAGGAGAAAGGAATTCCGTCGCACAGGCTCTGACCTGGATGGAATACCGGTGGACCACGTGGTGGGATTTCAACTGTATTTTGGCAGGCTCCACCTCGGCATAACTCCCACTTCCCAGGCGGAATCATGTCTATCGCCTGGAAATGCAGTCTATACTAGTCTTCCCGGTGATGTACAAGCGTGGTTGATCTCCCGATGTCTGCATTTAGTTACATGATGCCGCCCCAATGCAAGCGAGCCCACTGCACGACCTGAAGACCCATCAGGAGAACAGCAAGAAAGTTTGATCTGACAGCAACTCAGATCATCTGCAGCAGCAAGGGGGCTCCAGCCTTCGGCAAGGATGGCGATCTTTGATCAGCCGCTGGAGGCGAGGCTTCGCGCATACGAGTCAGCCAATCGGTATGATCGCCCTCGCGACGCCCTGCAACTCGTCCTGATTTGCTGCTGCAAGCCAATAGGCGCAAATTCGATTCTAACTTTGGCATTGATATCCGGCATTCAGCTCGCCTAAGGCTTGTCGGACGGTGAGAGTTCGTCTGCAGTCATCCACCCCTCGGCAAAAAACATCCGTTCAAACTCCGTGCCTCCTGCTGCCCAGCTGTCACTACACTACAGCAACACACACTCACTGCATGGTTTGTCCAAGGGGGGCCTCGGGAAATTGCCACAGACCCAAAGGTCCATTCTCTTACGGAGTGCAACCTGTTTGACTGCCAACCCACTCCTGTTTCCTCCGAGCCCACACAGACACTGGAGGCCGGATTGTAAAAGTCTGGGGCTTCGCACCCTTGCTGCATGTGCTCCATTCCACCTGGCGAAGCGCATTCCCTCTTTCCTTTTTTATAATCCAATCATGCTGGACACTCACTGAGCCGCGACGACTCGCAAGTTCATGATAACGAACTCCCAGTGAGACTTTGGAGCCGGCTCTCCATTCTTTATTTCTTTACTCGGGGAGCTTCATTACTAGGAGAGTAGCACTCACTTGAGCCTCCTATACTCGACGACATCAGCTCGAAGAAGGACATCGGGGAATATCGACAAGCCCTATCTAAACAGTATCGACTCCACAAAAAGCGAGAGAACTCGTCAGTATCCCGGCATTTTCCTTCTGCGGAACGCCGCTGCCAACATGCCCTACGAGCCCTGGGTTGCGGTCCCAACCCTCGTGTGCAGCACGCTGTCTGCGGTTGCCACAGGTGCGGTGATCCTGTTATGGGCATTTTCGAGCCACGACGACAAACACTCATTTCGTTATGCACTGGTGATGAACTTGACGATCGCCGGTAAGTAGAAAGCCCCATCACCCGATGTGTTTTGTCGATCATAGTCATGTACTGATCGTCACCCTGCAGAGTTCATCAATTCATTCAACAACACAATCTCCGGGAGCATAGTCGTCTCGAATCAGAAATGGCTCAAGCTCGGCATGAGCTGTAATATGAACGGCTGGATCGGCCAGATCTCAGTCCAGGCCGCCGACTTCTCCGTGCTTGCCATCGCGGTCGTGACCCTGCTGACCGTCAACTTCAACCGCTGGATCATGCACTGCAGCACGACCGAGCAGCGGCTGATCTGCCTCTTCGTGTGGGTCATGCCCTTCTTCACCGCGTCGCTGGCCCTGGTCATGAACAAGATCGAGCCCGTGACGGGCAACTGGTGCTGGATCGCGCAGGACCCGCCCTACCTGCGCTACGCCCTCGGCCACGGCTGGCGCTTCGCCATCTTCCTGGCCGTCATCGGCATCTACGTGGCCGTCTTCTTCAGCGTGCGCCGCCGCCTCTCGAAGCGCAACCAGGAGCCCAAGCTGCGGCGGAGCTACTCCTTCAGCATGTACACCGACTCGGCGTCCGACGTCAACACCATGATGAGCAACAACGAGCTCATCCGCGGCAAGCACACCATGCCGGCCACCGTGCGCGAGGCGGTCACGCGGACCAGCTCCGACCGCAACAAGACCACGGGGCTCGAGGCCGCGCAGGAGTCCAAGCTCGGCGCGCAGCAGCGCCTCGGCATCAAGCCGCGCATCCGCGTCACCCAGAGCAGCCGGCTCGACCACGACACGAGGCACTGGCTGCTGCTGTCGCTGTTCCCCATGGCCTACATCGTCGTCTGGATCCCGGGCCTCGCGAACCGGTTCGCGGAGCTGGGCGGGCACCAGGAGCAGTGGCTCATCGCGGCGCAGGCGACGACGCAGCTCACTGGTCTGGTCAACGCGCTGGTGTATGGGTTCAAGGAGCACAGGCATATGATGAAGCGGAGGAAGAAGTCCCGGGAGCTCGTGAAACAGAGTGGGCTGGATTTGGATGTCTGATATTTGGCACGTATATACTCGATGTCGGTGTCTTCGACATCGGTGTGGAGGTGACTTGAGTCTGAGTTTGGAGCGCATTAGCCTGATTGTAAGACCCTTGGAAAATAAGGGTTGTAATGATGTAAAACGTATAAACGAATGAAACGGCTTGATGCAAGATGGCAAATAGCCTGTCTCTTGGTGCAGTTGTGTTCCCCAGGCGGAGCCCAGACTTTGCAGGTCTTCGTACCCTTCGCTCAGAGAGCCACGCCTATGGTGTCGATGACACTCCAGAGACGTCCTATGTAGGCTTACATTATTTTATGCAAAGTTTGTTTACCAAATAAATATATTGGCCGGGCAGCGTCCACTTCCCCCACATTTCAGCCGACATGTGGTATAAGCTCTTGCGTACCCACTTGCACGCAGGCATGATGGTTCCAAATCACTCCATGGGTAACCGCTGCCATACTGTGAGCAGGCTGCTGGCATCGGGCATCATGCATGGCACGGCGGTGTTTCATTGGCCGTCTTGGTACTTGCAAAGTCTCGGTACTGCAGCGACTTCCACCCGCACAGATATCTTGCTTGGGAAGCATGCCAAGATGAACAGAACCGTGCTTTGCTCGGCGTATGTTGTCATCGCCAATGTCATCGCCGGAGCTGAGAAATGCAGGTTTATTGTCGCCTGGGGTGGAGTAAAAGGTCAAATCTCTTTCCAATTCGGGATACCCTTCTGTTCCAATCTCCTTCTTTTTTTAGTACGATATACCCTAAGTGCCACTTGCTTGATCATCTGCATGGCGTGGTACTCAACATTTGCCTCGGATGTGGCCAGGAGCAGCTTGATTTGTTCTGGCGACCAGACAAGATTGTAAGATGTGGAGAAATCCGCAGTCTCTTTGGTCATCAGTCGCAATTTCCTAGCCATGAGTCCATTTAAGAGTGCTTTATGTGGTGGGAGAAGATCTTACCGAAGGGTCAAAGTCCGGTCGCACAGCATTGGGGAGGAGGGGGCAGTAGACGATGTAGAGCTCTCGACCATCTTATCTTCTTCCATGTAACACTCTCGCGTACATGTGCAGGAACTTGTTTTCCACTTCAATAGCGGCTGCAGAGAGTTTCTCCCCGTCCCTGACGATGCGTGGTCGCAGTGGATCAAACGACGCAGTAACATCTTCAAGACGTATGTTGCAGTCCTTGGCAAAATTGTAAATGCGCATGGTAGCTGCCCCAGTCTGCACATCTGATGATGTGTCGAACGATATGATAATGTCGGCTGCCCTCTCGGGGCGTGCTAGGACGTGATTGGGGAGGTTGTTGGACATCCCACCATCCATAAGCCTGATCTTGGTCTGCCGCTCCCATTCTGGCGCGTGTCCGTAGAAGGGGTTTGGATCGTGCCCAGCCCGGATCGGATTGCCCCAGAAGCTCTCCCATCGTTTCATTCGAGCGAATTTGTTAAGAAAAAGAAGGGCACGGGACATCAGGGTGCCCTTTGGGAGTGAAGCCAGCAGAGCAGATATGTAGGCGGTGATAGGCCCTGCTGGTGCGCTGGTGCATTGCCCGAGAATGAGGGAAAGTGACTGCTCGGGGCAGCGATTAATGGATTTTCCGGATTGAAATGTCCGACCCCAAGACCAGGTTGGGATGTAGGCTTTGATATCGGCATTGCCGACTTCAATAGGGGAGATCTCCATCCATTGGAAAAAGCCGTTGGCAAGAGAGCTGTCCAAATCATCCTGAAAGCTGGGTGGAGAATGATTTTGTCCATGAAAAGGAATAATTGTGCTTAGATCCGATTCGTGTTGCTTCATGGCTCTTTCTGGTGGTTGACCTTTGCTGATGGAAGAGTCTGCATGTGGTTCAACCCCGGGCTCGTTCGGGGGGGGGGGGGCTTTCCTCACGGCGGTAAGGATAGGCATTGGCTCAGCCCCGGTATCAGGACCTGCGCGTTTCCAGACTTTTGAAGACTGCAAGGTGGCCCTACTGAGTTTCGATCTGGGCTGACGAGAGAGGAACTGGTAAGTAGTTGTCAAAGTGGCATACAGATCCATCACCACCAGGCCAATATCCCGCCCAGGGCTAACAGTCTTCCGGATCAACGGACCCAACAGAAAATAAATGCCCTGGCTACTTCTAGCCACTGTATTAAGGGCGTGTAAGCTCAAGGGATGGGCCAGCTCTCGCGCGACAGAGAGGTAGTGCTGTACGAGCTTCGAAGTACTCTGCCCGGCAAAAGTGTAATATCCTGCAAGAGTCCAACTGCTTCCACTGACGCCTGCTGTCCATGTTAGACAGTCCCACCGTCCCGTTTTCTTGGCCACCGAAAGGAAAGCGGCGAAGCCATACATGGCTCTGTACCCGCCTCCCGAACCTCCCAAGGCGATGAGGGGGACGTCTTTCGGGTCGACAAACTCATCTTCAGCCAAGCCCAGGAATGTGTGCAAGTGTCTATTTCCCTGGCAGGAGATGCGATGTCGGCGGGTGTTTATGAACGCTTCCTCATCTTTGTTCAATGAAGACGATCGCCGTACAAAAGCATCAAGGCTGATTTCTGGATAGGTTTTCAGGTCGTTGTCATCGCGGCGCAGTAGGTACTTGATTCGGGCCAGATCCAGCGTTCTCTGTTGCCATCTCTGGAGGACCGCAAACACTCGAGAGAGACGACGTCTGCCATTTCGCTGAGTAAGCGGGGTGTTAGCTCTGGCCTGCACAGGCGAACGTGCCAGATGAAGGCCCCCTTCGACCCTTGGAAGCTGCGATGAGACGGGGGTGGTCTGAAAGAGCGAGACGACGGCGCAAAGACAGTAACTCTTCAAGTAGAGGTAGGCTGGAGATTGGCGACTACTTGTGAGAACGACCATTGTCTCTTAACAACGGCATCTCAATGCGATTCGATGCGATTCCATGAATCATTTGCAAAGTGAAGTCGTCGATATGAAATGAGACAGAGTGTCGTTGAATGCGGACCTGACTCGCTGGCCCGCCGTCTAACAATGTAGACCGCCAGCTGGCAAGGTTACGTCACGGGTCTGTCTGTCTTCCATTAAGAGTCCGACGGCCACCCACGTGGTTGTAAGCTGCATTTACATGCAGGTCCGTGACCGTCTTCAACTCACTCCGTGCACAGACGAAACGATGTCCGGAATTGTGAATAAATTGTATGCGGTGGACAAGGCTTAAAGATTGGTCTTGGCCAGCGACGCTAGATAACCTTCCCGGCGCCGGCAGGTCTTCTGATATGTGTGGCTTGACGAGACCTTAACCACCCAAAGCTTGGAAAACATTAGCCACTGGGCTTTTCTGACTTTCTGAATACAGGAGTCTCTAGGAATGCCCACTCCTCCATTACGTAAGCATAACTAACGCAGGCGGCCTGTTTGAAGCCTCATACATGCGTTCTGGTGGGCAGACCAGCCCAAAAAGTGACAGAGAGGATTCTCAGCAGCGTTAAAGCACCACCCGTGGACAGAATCTTCACCAAGAAATTCAGATTCATACAGTGATACACCATTGAGGTAGACTTTCCGTAGCTAGGCGGACATGAGAGAGTGACTCCAATGAGTGGAATGTAAGAATGAGTGGTCATGGCATCTGTTTGGAACGTTACAACTATGACTGCACTTGACCGCTCACCTGGATAGAGTTTTCTCACTACCTAGGTACTTATGGAAGCTCACAGGCCCAAAGCATCAGAATTTTGGGCTGATAATTGCTCAAGAAGCACAAAACTTCTGTGACACAGTTTCCTTGCGGTTCTTGACCATCCATCCATCACGCTCTAACAGCTTGTCTTCCAGCACTGCGGACCTGCAGACCTGGGGAAGCTTGCCTTGACCTTTCTTATCTGTCCCAGGCCATCTCCGTACCCTTAAAAAGGCTCTGCAGCATTCAGATGAGCTGAAATAATTTCCTTGACTTTTACTAGCAGTCTTCGAGCACCTGCAGTAGGTGATTGATGTTTTGTGCCTGCCTGGACAAACCCCTTCCTTTCAAAGTCACGCCTTGACAATACAAACGGATTTGCCAATGCAGTGAACGGCTTAATCTTCTAGACTTTTGCCCAATCAGCAAAGTTCTATCTGTCGAAACCCATTCTTCACTTTCGACATCTCCCTCAACCCTTTCTGGCCGGCAGCATTTAGACACCTTCCAGCCTTACCCAGGTGCACCTTGGGCATCCTTGTTTCCTTGTTGCCCAAAGCTCTTGTCTCTTTCTCATCAACTCTCGCCATTCCCACCTTCCACTCTTGACACCTTGTGACCTTTGCGTCTGTTCAATCTTTCGACTTCGCAATGTCACAATCCGCCCAACCCAACCCGTTCAAGCGCTTGCGCGTGGCCAGTCCATCAGCAGAAGTTCCAAACAGCGTCACGTAAGTACAACAGCCACTAAATCAGAAAAACACGCTTCATGACATAATCCTGACGCCTAGCAGAATGTCAGACGGGCCGCTCCCTGACCTTGGCGGTGGCACTGCAAGATCGCCCACGCATCAGACAGGAAGTGTCGACATCGAAAGCTTCCTATTCGACGTGATCCAGACGGAAACGGGTGCCACCGAACTCGCACATGCGATGAAAGATCGACGCGTCCGTGACGTTCTCAAACAACATGGCGTCAAGATCCAGGCCGACGACGATGTCGGCTACAATTCATTGCCATTGGAGCTCCGCGACAATATCCGGGATTTTCTGATTGCCGCTTTGCAACCCAAGGAAGACAGGAGATCACCCTTCCTAAGGGAAGAATGCGGAAATTGCCCTCGTTTGGCGTCATTCGCGTGCATCAATTCAGAATGGCGGGATGCAATTGAGGTCGTCACCTTTCAGCGCCTGAAATTGGTAAAGAAGGATGGATCGTTCACAAGAGACTTAGAACTTCTCGAACGTTTCGTTGTTGGCAGTCGACGACAGTATCTTGAATACATTTGCCTCCCAGTCGACGCTGTGGGATCGATAGTCGGTGATGACTGGCTGGGCGATGAAAACCCTGAAGAGCACACAATCAACACGTTCATGTCACCAATTCGTCGACTCTTTAACTGTATTAAGAATTGGAATTCAGACCTCACAGGGAATGGCAAACTCCACGTTCAAATCACAGACTGGATCGGCTGGCGTGGAGATCAATATCCCGTGTCCAGAGAGCTATTGCAGGCGGGGTTGTGCAATCTACCTGTCACTACACAGATCACCCATTTCAGTACTTCGCTTTGGGAATCCTTCGACGTCGCGTCTCTGGTGGCCCTGCTTTCACGTATGCCGACCCTTCGATCCTTCTCCATCGACGTTGAGGAGCATGGGCGTCCTAAAGACGACCAGGATTGTGATTCTGAGGCACAATGTAGGTCACCTCTCGATGAAATATCTTTTTTGAGAATTACTATTAACTTTACTACCCAGTGTTATTTAATTCTCTGTCTCAGAACTTCCCACGGCTTGAAGCATTGGAGGTCAAGTGCTGCGATACTCGCAGTTGGCCCCCTGACAACTGCCCGGTCATATTTTGCACTGCCGCATTATCTTACTCGCAGGTCCTCAAGAAACTTTCATTGAAAGGAATCACTATTCCCGTACTACTCTCAATCCTTTCTCCATTCTCGACTCCTGATTTCAACCCTGAAGCGCCGCCACCGCTTACGTGGCCAAACTTGACAGATTTCACCATTGGGAAGTTCCATGCCTGTGGGGTTGGAGACGAGTTTTACACTACCATCAACAACTCACTCTTGACAGTTGGGCGGGCCATCAGATATATGCCTCGCATACAGAACATGAAGATGAGCATGGGCTACTATAGGAAACTGAGAGACGTTTACTGCCATGCTGTCTTCGAGCTCGAACTCAACTCATTCGGGGACTCCACTGGTCCACTGGCGAAGCTGCTTGTTACTCACTGCAGAGATCCTGGTCTCGTCGAGAATGTGCCTTCTAAGGAAGTGATAGAGCTGTGGAGAGAGTCTCTTTTCTACGCGGCGAACGCTACTCTGGAGGTTCAGGTGGACTTTCTAACACGCGAAGGAGTTTGGGTGTCGGGTAGTACCGGAGTGGAGGAAATCCAAGAGGGCTGAGTCCAATGGCCCTGCAGGCTTGTGAGAAATGGCTCAGAAATAATGGCTGCAGTGGAAGTTGGAATTCAGCAAAGCATCGGAAATATCAAGCCTGGGCCACATATGACAGGTCGAGGATTGAGTATGCGTTCGTCATGGAGCAGAAGGCGAAAGAATCGGAGAGCAAAATTCGTTTTGACACGATCACTGTCTCGGATCGTTGAAGTAGTGCCAATGAACTTACGTGAGTTCGTAGCATCATTTGTAAGATAATAATGTGAATAAGAGAACGTTTTAATTTTATCAGGCAACTGAAATTTGAGCAAGTACTTTGAAGTGTGTTCAGTAATACTCAGCAATCACGCCCATGAAGTTTATGAAAGAGATTCCATACATGGCCCATAGCAATTCCGCGGCTTTCGATAATCTGAAGCACTGGTGGTTGATGTCGATATCGCAGTGTTAACACAAACATGCTTGCCGGCAGGCCTTACGTGCATGTGATCTTACTTTAGTCTCTCCGTCAGGTCTGAACACCAGGTAGCTTTCTCATGCTCGGTCACCCTCATCCAGTCACCCCACCACCCTCCTGAACTTGACGCTGACAACTGGGTACCTCGCTCCGGCCTCAGCTAACACCAGCCACTGTCCCAAGACCGTCTTTAGGCATTTCCAGTCTCTCATCGAGATAAAGAAGTGGAATTCTTGCAGAACTTGTCTTAATTTCAAAATCTGAACCCACCTCATAACGGTCCCGCATCAAGACCAATCATGGACGACGAGCGTGAGCGGCAACAACGCGACTTGCAGCGCGCCACCATGCTCCTCGAGACGATGTCGCGAGAGGAGCTGGTTGACATGCTCCACGACATCCTCTTCAATGAGCGCTCAGATGACACCCGCAAGCTATCAGATTGGATGGCGTTCCAGATAATCATCCAGGACGAGACTCGCGACGCGCGCAAGCTACTAGCGCAGCTTGGTAAGGTGAGTACTACCCATCTGCATGAACTTTCTGGGACCCTGGTCAGCTGCTTTGAAGCTCTGAGAAGTCCTAGATTTCTCACGCGGGCACGGAGGTCACGACAAGCCCGAGACTTGATTGCTGTTGACTGACTTGGCTCAGGATGGACGGAATCACCGCAGAGTTGAAATGTCCAAATTTCCGAGTGCCTCCAGCCATAGCCACATCATCTCGCGTCAAGAAATCCAAGGAGAAGATGACGGCCCGGAGGAAGACTCGAGCTCGACCGACTCTTTTGTGACCTGCCCCGAAGCAGAGACTTCCCAATGTACCCCAGCGCAAGGAACTGTCAACATCGGTGCTTCAGAACCTACGGATAAGACCTTGGACGAAGAAACTCCGGCTGAGGCTAGGAGAATCAGTGGCTCATTCTCAAAGGCGAAAGGGACACCTTCCGGTGACAAGAAGAGACTTGAGGAGATGGATCTGCCCTCCTCAGCGCCAGGAGAAAGGGATCGGGGCCATGGCAGAGATAACCGTGCTTCTTGGACACAACGGTGGTATGGTGCTATTTTCGGACAGAGGTATCAGACCTCCTCGGAATCAAACAGCAACAAGACAGGGCGCCATCAGCCTGTACCTCTTTTGATCCCCGCCACATTGAGCCTTCAGGTAGCGGCCCGTCAAGACGACACTCCTCCAACGACTCATCTACAAGCAACTAGGCAGCCCCGAAAAGCAGCTTTGAAGGCCAGAATATTACAAACGACCAATGAATTGGGGCACAAGAATCTGGCAGATCTATACGCAAGGTTCGACACGGACTACGTGAAAAATCTGAAGGCAGATCTGCTGAGCATGGACGCTGCCAAGACGGGCACTCTCGACCTGTCTCTTTCAGTGAACAGTCCAGCACTAGAGGATATGAAAAAGATGCAGTGTCAGTTCTGCAAGCTCTATTTCACCACTGAACAGAATTTGCGGGAGCTCGACAACGGCTTAAGCCCCTGTTCCTATCACCCAGGTAAGCATCACGACGGATATGTCAGTCCTTTGACTAATGGCTGTTACAACTGCGCAGGTGTACCTGAACGGAATGTGATAGGCGCCGATACAGTCCGGAATGGCTGGACTTGCTGCCATCTCGCAGTATCTGTAGATGACACCGTTTCTGGTCTGCCGAAAAAAAGCCGAGGATGCGCCAATGGCTACCATTACGAAATGAAAAAGACGCGATGTTATATCTGTGACGGCCTGTTCACAGATGAGGACAATAAAAAGAAAGTGAACGGCTCTTCACCTTGTTCATACCACCCAGGTAAGAGATTTGATGACCTGATCTCGTCATAGTGGCTACATCAAGACTAATGCAACAATTGATATGGATAGGTTGGCCAGTACCGGATGGGAAACTCAGCCAAGTTTGGACCTGCTGCCAAAAAACAACGAACTCGAAAGGTCCACTGTGGGATCGTGCTTTGGATCCAAAGTCACCGGGGTGTAAGAAAATCTATCACCAGAGCCGTGACGAAGCTGAGAGTGTGGAGTTTGGAATACGGAAGCCAAGACCGTTTCTATGAATCGGAACTTTGATGTCAATGTGTTGAGTTTGAATACTTGTCTTCACGACGATATACCGTTGCAAATTATGCTATTCGGCTGTGTACCACTGTACAGAAACGCTCTCAAAACCTTCCTTCGTGGCCAGAAGGCCTCTTGATGTACAGGAGACAGAAGGTTTATGCAGCTGTACCGCTCGGCCACGGGTGCTTTCGTTGTCATGACTTGCCCAGGCCCCTTAGCCCTCGAATAAAGGGCTGGACATTCGCGGCATATTTCATTGGAGAAACCATATTTCGGCCTGAAATATCCCATTCCACAGTTTGTCTTTACTCCAGATTTCCTCTACGTGGACTCAAGTTTCTGGCGATTCCCGTTTCTTCGACTGTGTCTGGCGGCCCAGTGCACAGTCAGAGGCTTCATCTTGTCTCCAATTACTGTTCTGATGGGCAGGTATTCAATGTGTTCGACTTCTGGACTTCAAATCAGGCTACCGGTAATTGGAACTCACTGCCTGCCCATTGAAGGTACGTGGGTACGAAGTAATTCACATCAGAGGCTCATGCTCTGGATCTCCAGCTTAGCACCCAAGCATGCATCTCGCCTTCAAACCTGCATACGTCCACATCTCCCCGCCTGGGCTTCTTGGGAAACTGCAGTCTCATATTGCGGTCAGCGAGCCCATCTCCTTTGATGTGTACCATCGAGACTTACGTTCAAGTCTTCCTCTCTTCTTTCCATCTCATCTGCCTCCTACCTCAAGACGCTTGTCTAGCGGCCATTGAACGCATTGACGTGTGATTTTTCAACCTCTCGTCACTTCAGTCGACAGGCCACAAGTCTCGCGCACGACACTGCTCCAATCCATGGCGCCCACGATGTATGAATCATCACCTCGTTCACGGGAAGTCGCGAACGCGCTGCTTCAAATCGACAGGCTGACGGAGGACCAAAGCCGTGCGATCTTGCGTCATATCGCGATTGACGATGCCGTACTGAATGAGGCACAATGCTCCCACGTCGCGGGTGTCATTAATGGTACTTTGAACAAAGCGCCACGCGAAGGCGTGAACGCTTCACTCACCTGTGGCACCAGCTTGGATGCAGCTTCCCATTGGGAGAAGTCCTTCGCAAGCCACCCTGGCGTAAGTCCCGATGCTGCGGGCACTCGTTGGATCGAGAACACTGCTGACACATGTATTGATGCAGCATGTTTCTGCCAAATTTCACAAAAACTCCACCAACAACGAAGGCGAGGCCGACCAGTCCACCCAACAGGTAGTCTTGTTCAAGCCAGAGAAGACTGCGGCCGCTGCAACCAACGACGCACCCAACGATACCAGGCCTTCCGTCGGCTTCCCTCCAGACTTCAAGGGTCTCTCAATCATCAACCATGGGCAGTTGACCCTACATTACCACTCGTACAATGAAGTCTCGTCTCCCGCACCTCAGCCAGCCAAATCCCCTAGTAAGCGAGCTCTGGAGAGAAAGGAAGACGAAGAGTACTCAGAAGCACTCTCCTCATTGATGGAGTTCGATCTCTCTGCTCAAAATGATCTTGACCCTGTGGCCACGTCGAAGCGCCGCCGGTTGGAAGAGCCTGGACCTGAGAACGCGGAGCCCGAGAAGGTGGAGCCCGAGGCTCAAGAGCATCAGAAGAGGGTGAAGAAGGAGAAAGAGCAGCAGAAGAAAGCGAGCCAGGAGGAATACCAACCTGTTCAGTGGAATACACACGATACCGGACTGTGCAAGAAGTGCGGCAAGATATTCAAGCTGAAAAGCAACAACGGTAAAAAGTTGCCTTGCATCTTTCATCCAGGTATGTAAATGTTTCACTGGCGGTTACAAATTTGACACTCGATCAGGATATGGTTAGATGGCTTTCTCTTGGGCATCTAAGAACTAACATTAATAATCCGTAGGCATTGTCAAATCCCACCCTCTTGGGCTGATACGAACGAAGAAGAATGGCGCGCATTTGAAGACTCTATACGAGGCGTGGACCTGTTGCCTCCAGGGCCCGAATTCACACGGATGCGTTCGCGAGAAGCACGATGAGGATGGAGGCTGAGGTCATCAATTCCTCGACAAGCAGTGGATCAGAATATGAGATGCTGCATTTGTGAATTTTACACGCGTGTTGGTCCAACGGAAGAAATCGTACTTCAAGGGCTTTCACATTTCTTGTCTGGGTTTACGACGAAACAAGACTTGCACACATCTTCAGAATTTGGTCCTTTCTCCAAATGTCCTATCTTTCTTGGGCGTTCATGACCTTCCGTACATGCATTGAGGCTCATCTTTAGTAGAAACGAAGGGATCGAGGCAAGAGACAAAGTTCTCCCCACTACCTCTGCGATAGCACATAGAAATTGCTTCGGAACCACCACAAAGAAGTTTCGAATTTGAAAAAGCTGCTAAGACCGCCTTGGTGTGCGAAAAGGAGTTGTTTTGTTGCCTGTACCTGTCGAGAGGTTGGTCACAAAGGCTCTGTTCATCTCATATTTGGAAGCTACGCCAGAATGTCTGGTACTCAGCTTATGGCCAATTTTGGAACGTCGGTCTTCTTAGTTAGGTCCTCCAGCTCTCAGGACTCAAAGCTCCCATGCTTGAATTTTCTCCAAGTTACCATTGAGTGCCCTGTCCAATTTCATTTCATATCGCAGTCCTATCGATGCCCGCCCAAACAGGCACTCGCCCCAAGCGCATTCGACCACCGTTTCCAGCTACCTGATACGGTACTTTCCTCTTCCTTACACCATCCCCAAGCATTCTCGCCGTCGTACCATCAGGACCAACTCTGCCTGGATCATGTCCGTGAATCAATACGGCGACGAAGCACGCGAGCGCGTGGTGGACGAGACGCTGGGCCTGATCGACCATCTCGATGTCCATCAAGCGCGCAGCATCCTTCGCTGCTTCGCGATTGACGATGAGAACTTCGACGCCCACGCGCTCGCGACGGTTGCGAAGACAGTGCGCGCGACCTGCGACAGGTCTCAGTGCGACTACGATGCGACGATTCACTTCCCCGACATTAAGACTGCTCGGCTGAACAGAGCGCATTTGCTGAAGTCGCGGGCCATGTCGGCAGAGACTGAGAGTGCAGTGAGTGACAATCCCCGGTACATGATGCGATCGGAATCGTCATGGACTGACCATTGATAGAGCCAACAAGCTGCTGAGCACGCTCAGAGATCAGCGGAGCCTAGTCAAGCCTCGGTGAACATTCCCAACATCGACAATCGTACAGGTACGGACGGGTATCGTGGTCCGCAAGAAGACACCGCGGCCGAAACTTCCATGCATGATATTGGCGACCTCGAGTTTGAGAGACTTCAGACCCGACGTTTGATTCGCGATGGTCACGTCACGATCAATCATTACTACATGAACAAAAGCCCTGATGTCCAGCCAGAGCCAGAGCAAAAGCCAGAGCAAAAGCCAGAGCAAAAGCCAGAGCCAATGCCACAGCCAATGCCACAGCCAATGCCACAGCCAACTCCACAGCCCAAGCCAAATCCACAACCCAAGCCACAGCCAAAGCCAAAGCCACAGCCGAAGCCAAAACCAGAACCAGAATGGCTGCTCTGTTATTATTGCGACGAGTGGTACCTCGAGGAGGACAACGTGCTTCAGGAGGACGGCAGACCTCCGTGTGGTTACCATACCGGTATGTGGACTCCGTTCAGAACGATCACTGCTCCTCCTAACATACGAGTGACACCATCAATAGGACAAGTCATCAACTACGGGAACAACGAATTCTGGGCCCTACGCAACTACGGTGTTCGCATGACAGGCAGAGCGTGGAACTGTTGCCGCCGTAGACCCAACGCGGCCGGTTGCCATCCCGAATTCCATGAGCCGGCCGATTCAAGTGAAAGCGAGTGAATGATCAGATCGGTGGTCATCAGATTCATGATTCTACAGCGCGCCATGGACCAGGCCCACGTGGGTGTAGCTTGTGTTAGAATGTCTGTCATTGGGAGTTGGGAAGCTCTGTTGTTTCCAAAAGTTCTCAAAAGAGTTGAGATTATACTTCATTCTTCAAGCTGATGGAGGGATTACAGAGGGATGAAGTCAGGACTTTTGTTGGAATTTGAGGCGTTTAATTGTCTTGTCATGCTTCAAGTCTGTTTCTCTTGACGTCAGTTGCTGCAGATTAGAGCCCGATTCTAATCGGTGCTCGTTTTATCACCAGTTGGTGCTTTCAGTCAACGCAACCAGCCCCTCTGTAGTTTTCTTATCTAGACATCCTACAAATTTGCCAGCCTCATGGTATTATCTTTGTTGGCTCAGGCAACCAGCAGCGCCTTAATCCTAGTAGCGTGTTTGTGACAACCTCGCTGCCCTCTCACTTCCAGCACCCAACTTTCCTTCCAGAAATTACGTTCTGCTTCGTCGCACGTCTAGCCTGTCCACTCGAAAGGTTTGTGGTCTCACTTGGCTCAATTAGGACTTCCCTTGGTACACTACGCAATTCTCCGCCCAGCTCACACATGCTGAGCTGCCTCACCCTCGACACACCACAACGCCTGCGCTGTCCGAATTGCAGCCTACATCACTCTTTGACACGTCACCACCTCGACTGCAATAATGTCCGACCAACGTGGTGACGGCCTTGATCGGCCCATTGGCGAGCTATGGGTGGAGCTGAGTCGTGACGAGAAAAAGAAGATTTGCGACGCTCTCATCGATCGCGACCAGTCCGACGTGTTGCAGCACTTTGACACCCTCGTTCGTTTCACTCGGGGCTATCTCCAGCAGCAGTCGACTGGGTCGCTGTCATCTGCAGACGGAGCTCCCTCTGTCCAAATTCATTCCACTGCGGGTTCCCAGCCTTCTGATGGTGGAGCAGCGAAGCGCGAGAACGATGAGGTACCAGCGGACATGTCCAACTCGCCGCCAAAGAAAGCCCGCAAGGCGCCTGTCAGGCGCAAGCCGAGCGTCAGGCGCAAGTCGCCCGTCAGGCGCAAGTCTTCGACCCCTCCAGTTCCCAAGCCCCGCAGGAAGATGCCTGCAAAGAGTCCGGAGAGCGATTACGTCAAGGAAGAGAATAAAAACGATGAGGGCTTTTGAACTTCTCCTACAAAGGACAGCGACATAAGCATCGGAAAGCAGCCAGCAATAACATCGATGGCCCCTTGATTCCGACGTTCTTCCGTCACAAAAGACCCTGTCTCTATGCTCTCAACTCCAGTCGAGCCTTTCTCGCGATAGTCTCTCGCATTACCCCGATCGCCGCTATGTCCAAATTCATCACTACTCTCGGAACAAAGGAGATGTACATGAGAATGACGCATCGCAAAACCAATTGAAAGTTTTCACTGACCCCAGGGAGCAGTTTTCACTTAGGAATGGATGTACAGCTGTCGATTTCTATGCCCTATAAGCTTTGGTCGATCCTCGGCGTCGTTGGTCATTTTGCTGGTCCCCAGGAGAAGTTCGCAACGAAAGATTCTACCACTCGAGACCGCACCTGGCACCTCAAACTGAGGACTCTGGAAACACAGCTTGCACCCAAGTGCCTCTATCCTCATTTACAAAGTCGCAAGGGGAGCTCATCACCGCCGGCGTCAACGCAACACACCTGGCTCGTCTAGATTTCTGTACAAAAAGATCGTCCGCCCACCACAATCAACTAATGCCCCAGCAAACCCGGACCAGAGGCACCGTTTGTCACGAGCATCTTGGTGACCCGCATTTCTGAGATTCCCCTCCACAGCAATAATTCCAGGCGAACCGCAGGCAGTCTTTTGGCCACCGGTAGACCGCACGAGTCGAAAAGATGTAAGTTTCCTCATGTCACTCATTGTTGATGAGCAAAGCTTTTCTAACCCATGCAAAGGAAACATCGAGACAAATACAGTTTTTACTGTTTTTACGGCTCGATTAGGGGGTGATAGGTGGATGCTGTTCGAGGTGGATGCTGTTCGAGGTGGATGCTGTTCGAGGTGGATGCTGTTCGAGGTGGATGCTGTTCGGAGGACCGTGATGGCAATGTACAATAGAACCTTTCTTGCCCAAGTCGATTCATTAATTTTATCTGCGAGTCCATACAGCTCTCGTTCAACGCGATACCTGATTATTCGCAATTTTGCATGCCGGCAAAACGGCTTAGTTGTAGGCGTTATTACATGTGCATGCGATTTCTGCCCAGTACCTAGGTACAATTGAATCCAGGGAATGGCACATGAACAAGGGACCATGCAAAGTTGGCGTGTCAGTGTCTTTTTCAACAAAAGCTGCTCGTGATTCGGACTTTTACATCCCGGAATTTCTAACCCTGCACAAGATGATCTCTCCGCTATCCGGGATTGTAAATCTACTGCGTGAACAAAATTGGCAGAAAGCAGTCATAGGTTCAGCTTCCTCAGACCGATTCCCGTAGTCACAGACGTGAAAGCCTGTGGGTCACCAGCCACAGACGCACGAGCCCAGAGGACTGCACGTACCCCCCGGTGGCTCTGAATAAGTAGTTGTGGAGCCAGTGGGTATCACAACAACGAGTGGATCTGGTTTCGAACTGCCCCAGAAATGGAGGCGGTGACGTGTCAGGCGTTTTTCTGGAGAATATACGTTCAGAAATCCTGATCAAACCTGCTGCGGCAGAGGCTCGGATGTGATTTCAGAACCTTTCAGACACTCTATTTGTCCCGACTACAAATTCGACAATTTGCTTTCTGCTTCATCCTCGGCCCAAACATCATATATTCTACCGGATATATCTCAACCCCCTAGAAAGTCCCAGCATGGCTAGAGGCAGACGAAATGGAGACGACGATGGCGCCTGGAGGCCGTCAGAAGAAGATGCCTATATAGAGGCCGATGATGAGTTCCTCGAGCAGGAGATCATGGGTGACGGGCCTAAAGATGAAGAGAAGGTTGCTTCCCAGAAGACATCGCAGAAGACATCCCAGACTACTCCTCAGAAGAAGTCTCCAGTCCCGCAGCGCAAGAAGGTGACTAAGCGCACGAAGCGTTCGGATGATGAGACATGGAAGCCCACGGATGAGGAGCTTGAGGACGAAGAGCTTGAAGTCCAGGAGATGGTCAACGATCAGCTCTTAAGCGAGGAGCTGGAGCACATCAAGGTCGCCAAGAAGGCGCCGCCTAAGGCTTCAACAACCACCGATCGCAAGAAGCCGAAGCCTCGTGTTAGGCACGAGGAGGATGATACGTGGAGTCCAGAGGATGAGGAGGACGAGGAGTACGTCGATTCCGATGATGAGGATTTGGATTATGAAACCCTGGCAGACATGAAGGGTGCATATGATGAGCCTTCCAAGCGGAAGAGCACACCACCAAGGAAGTCCAAGAAGACGTCAGCGGACAAGAGCGACGAAGATGACGAGCCGTCGAGCGGAAAGAGTACACCGCCGCGAAAGTCCAAGAAGAGGCCTGCCGTGGTCTCCGCCGGCAGCCCCGAGCATCACAAGAAGCCAGGTCCCGGGCCGCTACCCCTGCGCAAACATGCCCTTGCTCCAGCCAAGAACGAGGTGCCTCCCGATTTTATCGTGAGAGGCCAGAATTCAAAGGCGCCGTTCACTTTCACAGTATACCGTGGCGAGGGTATGTGTATGCTGGCCATGAACTGGAAGAAAGACACACCCCCCGACGACTTCGTCGGGTTCGTTATCGAGTACCTGGAGCCCCAGTCAACCGAGTGGCGAGAGATTCCAAACTTCCTCACGTTCCCGGGGGAGACATCCCAGCCTGGGCCCGATGCCCGCTCGAGCCGTCGGTCGCCGATCCAGAGGTTTCGCTGGGTGCATTTCCCGTACACGGTAGATGTCCCGGGGCATTTCTGCTATAAAGTCACTCCTGTCTTCATGAAGGGTGGGGAAGAGGACCACAAATTGATCTATGGGGAGATCCAGGACGTCAAAATCCAGATGATGGCACAGACATACCCGGGCAAGATGAACATTGCCTTCACCCGAGGTTTTGTCTCCTCAAAGGCTTTTAACAAGAAATTCGGCAGCGATGGCGGCCTCGGAACCATCCTACCCGTCAAGGCCGATGATGGCCTCGAGTTCAGGCCAAAAGACCCAGAGCTTCAGGAAAAGGCGCTGTCCTGGATGGGCTTCGAAGCTCGTGAGGTCCTGCTCGGTGCCCTTGATGCGGCCATCGCGGATGAGACGGCCCAGGTGCGCGTGCTCGCGTATGACCTGAACAACCCCGAGATTGTACTCCGTCTGAAGAAGATTGGAAGACGTGTCAAGATCATCATTGATGACTCCGACCCCCACAAGGAAGCTGATGACGCCGAAACAAAAGCGGCTGTAATGCTGGAGAGGTCTGCAGGTAAGAACAACGTTCAGCGCCAGCACATGGGAGGTCTGCACCACAACAAGGTCATCATTGTGGACGGCAAGAAGACCCAGATCGCCATTGGGGGGTCGACCAACTTCTCGTGGCGCGGGCTCTATGTGCAGAACAACAACCTGATTGCCTTGGAGGGACGTGGGCCGGTTGAGGTGTTCACCAAAGCATTTGAGAACTATTGGGAGCACCCCAACGACACCGATGGGTTCTACAACACCGAGTCGGCGCAATGGAACGATCTCGGTCTCGGTGGGATCGACGCGCAGGTGACGTTCTCGCCTCACAGCTCCAAGGCGGGCACCCTGGAGGGCATCGCGGAGGACATCGCGAATGCTCAGTCGAGCCTCTTCTACTCCCTCGCCTTCCTCTATCAGACTCCCGGCGTCATAAGGGACGCCATCGTCAAGAAGACGGCAGAGAAGGGGATCATGGTCTACGGCCTGTCGGACAAGTCGGTCGACGAGCTGGAGCTTCAGACCAGTGACGGCAACCCGCCCGTGGCGTACCCGGAGAGCTTCGACCACGAGTCGGCCGGCGGGTCGGGGGCGAGGATGCACCACAAGTTCGTCGTGATCGACTTCGATAAGCCGAACGCGCGCGTATACACTGGCTCCCACAATTTCAGTAACGCGGCCGACCTGAAGAACGCGGAGAACCTATTCCTTATCAAGGACCCGCGCGTGGCGACGGCGTACATGATCGAGGCTGTGTCCATGTTTGATCATTACGAGGTCCGTAACCATGTGCAGAAGAAGAAAAATGCCGAGGCCAAGGGGGAGAAGCATACCATCCACTTGAGGCTGCCGCCAAACAGGAAGCAGGGCGAGAAGCCGTGGTGGGACCAATACTGGTCGGTGAAGCAGAAGATACGCGACCGCGAGGCGTTTGGTAGCTAAAGGCTGAGCGTCACTTGTTGGTTTCTCAGCCGTTGTAGACAGGTACCTAGGTAGCTACCACTGGAATTAAAAGATGGGCTCGTTTCGTCTTTAGCAACCGCCCTTTTCCCAAGGTCCATTTTTGACACGAACCTAGGCAGGCTTTCACAAGAAACAAGCTCGCATCACAGTTTTCAACTGAAATCTGTGGTATCATTCAACCTTCTGCTTTCTTCCCTCGTCAAAATCTTCAGGAAACCCCAGCCCCAACGAAGATCTTTTTCCTGCTACTCTCTAAACCCTTCACCCTCAACATTTTGTCCACAACAGTCGAGTTCAATCATCCACCACCCCGCGTCTGTTTATTCCTTCCCTCACCGAAGGACTTCTCTCAGTCTCTGACGGTCCCTCCACTCTCTGTTCCGTGCATCCAAACTGTATTCAGAACCAAACAAGATGGTCCCGGTCGACGAGATCTGGAGGGGTCTCACACCCGATTCCAAGCAATCAGTTTGCGACACCTTAGCCAATTACAGCGGCCCTACTGTAGGTGCACGTTTCACCGATCTGGTCAACTCGGCCCATGGAAACCAGGTCGCAACAGGCTCGATGGCTCTGATTGTGACCAATGAGAAGCGCAAGCGGGATGACAGCGATGTCGCCCAGCCCCCAAGCAAGAAACCCAAACTTGCTGAGACCACGACTTCATTGGGGCCGAATGGCTTAGACATCGCGAGTCTTAGCTTGGGAGGCCCGCCCCTCAGGTTCGGTGGACCGACAATCTCATCCGCCACAGCCGTACCGTCCCCGAGTGTCGCGCCGCCTTCACTCGCGATACCCTCGACGGCCACACCACCTGCCAACCGGGCGTCTTCTACAGCAACACCAACATTTGTTTTCGGTCAACCAGCGCCCATCAAGACCGAGAATTTGGAAAGCCCCCCTCCGGATTGTGATGAGCAGTTCACCATCGCCGACCGTAGATCCTCCGGCCCGCAGACCTACACCGGACAAGGCACTACGCATGGGGCCAGTCCCTCAGCTCGCAACGCCACTTTCGGCCAGGCGCCAGCAGCATCATTCACTGCTCCCCGGCAGGGAACTCTTGGGTCGTCAGCAGTGTCTACCGTCTACAAAACTCCCTCCACCGGAATCGACATGTCGTCCTTGAAAATCCCAGCCAACTCCAACGTCAGCCTCACCATGAACGTCTTCCAGGCTCCTTCTTCGCTTCATCAGAACACGAAAATCAGCACCCCGCGGAAGCTCAAGTGCATTCAGTGCAAGGCGTTCTACATTGAGACTGAGAACGCGGCGAACGAGTGCCGCCGCCACACAGGTACGGAATCCTACTTTGATCCTGTGCATCTGCGCACCAGGAATTGGCAGCTTGCTAACATATCTATCTCTTCAGGTCGCTGTCTTGACGTCGAGGACGAGAAGTTCTACTTCCAGAGCCTCCCGTATGGAGCATACCGAGTCTGGGACTGCTGCCGGAGAACGGCCCACAGTCAAGGTTGCTACCCGTGCAACCACTACGCCGGCTGATCGTGAGGCGAGAGGCCATCTACCAAAGATTTCTGTAAAAATGGTTCCATGTTATCAATGGCTGCCAGAGACTATCTGTTGAAACAGTGTAAGAATTTCTGTCACGTCCTGAGAAGAGGGAGAAAGGAAAAATGACGAAGGCGTCAAGGCTTTGTCAACTACTTGTGGTCTTTATCAGGGGCAGCTCACCGGCGAGCTGCTGAAAGGAGGCTCTTGGGGTTTGAAGCTTCGGGAAAGAACGAAGGTAGAGGAGGAACAGGACAACTGTTTGTCGTGGCACAGAGTTCTAGATGAGAGTCTTCAAAATCAATTGTAATATTTTGTACTAATCTTGCCTCTGAGACGTGATCGCAAACATTTTCACTCGGCCTTTCGCACTGTGTCCCGAGTAGGATCAAAGTCTCGGAATACCGCGCCACCCCTGACAACGTATGACTTGCCATCGGGCTCCTCGACCTCGTAATCCAGCGTCTGCGTTCTCTGGTGCGGTCGAGGGGGCGCAGGCCGCTTGGTTCTATTGCTGTTGTTGTCGGGCTGGCCGCGGGTCTGCCCTGCTGCACTGCTATTGGGACCGTAGGTTTTCCGTGGCGGACAGGCGTCCCTGTGCTGGGGAGCCGGTCGATGTGGGTAGGTCTTGTACTGGGGCCGAGGAGGCGCTTGTTGCTGGCCTCGCTGGGTATTTGGCGGGGGACCTGAGTGGCTGTGTGAAGGATGCCGCGGTTGCTGTGGAGGGGGTTGGCTTTGGCGCACTAGATAGGGTTGGAGTGTATCAGCAATTGGAAGTATCATTCCAACGGATGCTACATTTGTGTGTTACAATGGAAGGGAGCAGGATAGAAACGAACACTTTTCTCGAGCAGCGGAGCGCGCGTTGTGGAGCTGCTCACGCTCGGTTTGGTACCCTAGGAACCTGGGTGGAGATGATCAGCTGGCGGCGGACAGGCTTTACGTGTGGAGGTCCATAGGTATCACACAGCTTACTGTCCTCTGAGGTCTTCCAGAATGTCTCGGCTTCTCATCTTGTCGTACCGGTCTCTCGCCTTGTCGTACTCTCTCTTCTCGCGCCTGATAGCATCTTCGAGCTCGTCTAGCTTTCGTACGAGGTAGTCGAGTCGGCTTGACATTTGGAGGGTTTGAGATTGGGTCAAATTTAAATCGGCAAGGAATGGTTATGATCAAGGCGAGTTGTACGCAATGTCTTTCACCCTCCCGCGGAGCAAGTTGGCAGCAATGAATCCGCGATGTTTTAATCGCAGTTTTGAAATGCTCTTGTATTCACTAATGATATTCGGGAACCATATATTTGACAAGAGTTGAATGACGTCTTGACAGATTGCTGCAACTCGCACCGCGCCTCTGGTGTTGGCCGATCTGCGCTGCTTCTTGTTTCTGCAGCCTGGGAGGATTAGACTTTCAATGGGCCTCTTGCACTTGACCAAACCTCTAAGATGTAAGAGAGTCGGACGAACGGAAAAACTGCCATTGATTGGGTTGAATGGCAGAGCGGTCTTGATGTTGGTCCGATGAAGTGTGGTGTTTCGAATCCTCCTCGGCAATCTCAGACTGGCCTCGGTCCGGCCTGTATCACCAGGCCGTCAACGGCCCAACCACCCTGCCCGAGGCCTCATCTGACATAATAAGCTTGTTCTGGCAGCGGGTATAACTTTTTTGTCCTTTTATAACCTTGCTGAATCACAATGATCTCATTGACGTCACCATTCTTGCAACATAAAATGTTATGCAGCCCATTCAAGCTGGAATTCTCACCTGTTTCGACAACACTGGTGGCTGGAACCACCTTTTGCAAAGCATACATGTTGTCTCAGAATTCTTTGTATCGTTCACTTTCCCACATTTAGGTAACTAAGATTCCAAGACGGCAATGCTACGGTCTTATGGGATGATGATCTTCCATGGGATAAACTCTCCGTAGTGCTCGCCCTGGCAAATCGTATTGGGAAAACATCCACCGGGATATCTTCAGTCTTTCTTGAAACAATCTTTTCAAATGTCTCCCCCGGAAGATCCCACTGTGAATACCTTGGTATAATTATTTTCAGGGATGGCCTTCCTACATACTGTCCGCGCATAGCCTCTCCAGTATGGATTCCCCGGGTATGCCCCTAACAACGGCTCTTCTAGCATGTCCTTCTGTAGGGTAGCTTCCTCCCTACACTACGTTTAATGTGACGTCTACTTTAATAACATCTCGAGAATTCTCTCCATCGATATCCTCTGTGCCAAGATGATACAACCTGTCAGTACCAATACGGTCTAAAACAGAGAAGGTATGCTAATACCGCTGTGTTTGTGACGGTACTGCTAGAGAGACTGCGCTGCTTTCCCAGAAGGCGTTCCAAATCCTAATCTCTCGGCAAGTTCAATCTGCCTGGGTACAGCGCTGCAAGCTCCTACCTACCTACATAGGTACCTAGGTACTTCTTTGGGAGTGTATCTACTGCCTGCCTGGCCCCCTAGTACGAGATCCCTACTGAGGGTGAGTTTTTGAGCACGCCAGGCTTCCCCACTGGCACCTGCCGACCCAGCTCTGCTCTTCTTCAGTGAACTGCCCAGGTGCTATGGTCTTCGTGTTTTAGCATCCTAAGGTCAACACAGACAGCGCGTTCCGGTTCTGGATGTCACCAATCACGCACAACCGCAGCCGCATCATACGCGCCGCCGTCCTCAACATCGCCAGCACACATCTGCTGGCAACACCACCGACGAGTAAATCATTCTCAAACTCGCTCTCAGGTGGCCTCTGGCGGATTTCTAGCCCTGTCTGATTTGACTGCATCTTTCATCTTTCCAAATCTGTCCAACCCCATCACCGAAAACTGTGGCGTCTGCGACTTGTGCAGCCTGCCTTCAACGTACGCGCCGCCACGTGCGCGACCAAGCAAAATCAAACAAGCCTCGCATCGTGCCTTCCTCGAAAATGGACGCCAACGAAAGGCTTGCTTTGATTGAACGCGTCAATCACTCGTCAGGAGAGCAGGCCAAGCGCACTCTCAATTTCATGATCCTGAGGTGTACTGTTGCGCAACCAACGATCGCACGAGCCATAAGGGCCGCGATCGAACAACATGCCCCAACACCGAAAATTGTCTACGAGCAGCCAGAATCTGAAGACGACGACGAGGCAGCGCCCACTTCTTCTCACAAGAAATCTAAGAAGGAGAAGAACCAACACGGTAGCAGCCAGCACGAGGAGGACGTTCCTGCCTCGACCTCGAAAAAGCGTCGCAGCACTCGACGTGGCGACATCAATCCGGACCCGCTAGTCGGTCAGCTCATCCTGAAGAAGAGCAAGAGCAAGCTGAGTGGCAAGAAGATGCGCAGCAGCGATCACGATGAGGATCAGAGTAGCCCGGACTCGTCGAAAAAGAAATCCAAGCATGCATCCAAGCTTAGAGCTGAAACTGAGCAGCGTCCCTGTGACAACTCGATGGGAAGGTCTTCCGAGCAGAACAAGCCTACCGTCATAGATCTCGTCACTTCATCTGACGATGAGACCAGTGGCACCGAGCAGTCGGAGGATGAGAGTCTCGATGACGAGAGCTCCAGCACTAATGATAGTCCCGACAAAGGCAGCTCTGACGACGACAGTTCTGACGACGACGACTCTGACGACGAAGTCTCTCAAAATGAGCAGCAAGATGGTGTCCTCCCTGGAGGTACTCAACCCTCTCAAGATGTTTCTAACAACAAGGCCAACCAATCCAGTGCGAAAAGTGGTGATGGTAGTCGCGGTGCTGCTCATTCAATCACAATATCTATGGCCAAGGCATCGAACCAGAAAGTTGGTAACGAGATGAGCCCTTTCGGCTCTGGAAGGAAGCGAAAGGCGCCAGAGCGTACGGTCGAAGAGGTCCACAACGAGCGATCTACCAAGTCAGCCACCAATTCCCATGTCAATAAGAGATCCAAACAGAATCATCTGCACGAGCCAGACATGTCTACCGAAGATCGTCAATGCGAGAATTGCGAATTAATCCTGCCATCGGTGGAGCAGCTTCTAAAGCATCGACTATACTGCGAGGGTGCAACTGCAACACTTGGCAATCACCATCGCTCGGAGCCGCCATCAGTTGAGCATCCCCGTCAAATCAAGCAACACCAAAAGGCAAGCAATCCGGCTGGAGATAGCTTCATAGACGAGCCTCGCTACATGCTGCAGCTTCCTTCGAGGCCACGTCAAAGAGCCCCATCAGATCGAGGGCTGTCGGTGCCTCCACCAAGTTTCGTACACGAGCCGAACAACTTCCCGCGCGGCCCTACTCCTACGCCCCTGGCTCTCGCGCGTTCTGATTCAGGCATACAGTCGTCACCACCGGACCTGATACACCATCCATTGCCAAAGCCCCTCTCGGACGTTTCTCCAGATCAGCAATCAAAGCTTCCCGAGCCAGAGTCCCTCGAAAAGAGTCTTCAGAAATTCCCACGCAGATCTTGGCGCCGATGCAAGCTTTGCAAACAGAAGTACCGGAGCTATGAGAATTTCAAAAATGCTTGCATTTGCCACCCTGGTATGTGTCTGTGTCCCTCATATCTGTTAAATACTTCAAATGGCTGGATTGAGTATATCCAAGTCTGACTTGTAGTTTGATTCACAGGTCAATACCGCCTCCTGAAAGGGGCACAGTTGAACCCAGACTTATTCAAGGGCGGCATTGTTCCTGCACAGCCTTTCATAGCTTGGACTTGTTGCCGTCGACAGGGAAAAGACGCACCGCCTTGCAGAACGAATAGGCATATACCCAGACAGAGCAAGAAGCGTCGAACACATAACAGAGGGTGATGGAATTATTGGGGGTCCATCTTCCTGGGGCAATTCAATACCAACTGGACAGGCTGGATCACTGGGCTTGTGATTAAATGGTTGCTTCATCAGGTGCCGGAGTTGGAGTATTTAGCGCTGCTTTATAAGTCTCACCGAGACATGTGTAGGAATACACCACATTGCTAACTGTTTTGATGTAATTGCCATGCGGCACGTTGGTCGAGAATCTGCCGGATACACAACGGAACTCACATATTTCTGTTTGCGTTTCAGCTGTTGAGGTCAGCGCCGCTCGGTCCCGAAGGAGGGCCGAGTTGCATTCCTCCGCCCGCGCCACAATCGGGCCCGTCGGTGGTCTGATGCAAGCTGACAGGGCCCAAGCTGCGGCGGACCAATGCGGACTTTCTCGGACATCCCCAAGACATACATAAGCGCACTGCGGCTGGAACCACAACGTCACCCCAATTCAAGCACCATTAAACCACTCAGCGTACACCCATAAAGCAGTGATTGAGCCATTGATTGCACCCATCATGAACTCATTCCGAATATTCTCTCAACGGCTACGGCCAGCATTCAACGGTAGAATGGCGACACAAGAACTTGTCAGCGCTTATGGACCGACGGTGTTCAAAGGCTTGGCGGTTGCTGGTATAGGAGGAGCAGTGATCTCCCAATTGATGAGAAAGGCAGACGCTGAATCGGGAGAGCCAAAGAAGATATTCCCACGACCAGGGCCCTCGTTCACCAGGCTCACACTGGAGAAAGCCGAAGATGTCAACCACAACACGAAGAGACTGCGCTTCGCGCTGCCTGAAGAGAACGCCGTCACCGGGCTTCCATTAACATGTGAGCGCAAATTCCATGATCTTCAACCTTGCGAAAAGAAAAGATACTGACACCCATTCCAGCTGCACTTCTCACCTTCGCCATCCCCAAGGGCAGCTTTCTCCCGGTCCTCCGGCCATACACACCTATCACGCCCTCGGATACCCCAGGCCACATGGACCTCCTGGTGAAGCGCTACCCCCAGGGCAAGCAGTCCACACATCTGCACTCCCTGAGCCCCGGCGACTCCGTAATGTTCGCAATGTGCATCCCCGGTTACAAGTGGACGCCCAACAAGCACACCTCAGTCACGCTCATCGCCGGTGGCGCGGGTATCACACCCATCTACCAGCTCGTCCAGGGCATCCTCAACAACCCGGAGGACAAGACGAAGATCACGCTCGTCTTTGGCGTCAACGGCGAGCAGGACGTGCTTCTCAACGAGGAGTTCAAAAAGTACGAGACGAGCCACCCCGGCCAGTTCAAGGCTGTGTACGCAGTCAGCGACCTCAAGGGCGAGAACGACGGTGGCCGCTTCAGGAAGGGTTATGTCACCGAGGCCCTTCTCAAGGAGGTTGCCGCGCCGCCTTCAGAGGAGAACACGAAAGTCATGGTCTGCGGCCCGCCTGCGATGGAGGAGGCGCTGCTCGGCAAGAAGGGCTGGGGAGGCAAGAGCGGTGGTGTTCTGGAGAAGCTTGGGTATCGGAAGGATCAGATCCACCAGTTCTAGGCTGGATGCCAGGAACATATGTGTAATAAGAGGAGCGGACCTTTGAAATTCTGTTTGGAGGGTAGAAAACGCACTGGCGTTGACAAAGAGCGTGCTTCGTGTGAAGCTCTGGCCTGACCTCTTTTGGTGTAGGGTTTCTCGTCCGTGTGGAAGTGAAGTTGATCTGGGCAACTGTGACTCAAAAGCCTCTCCACATCATCATACTTTCCCAAAATCACTAAGCTGGTGAATAGACTCTCCTCGATGCCAAACCTCATTGCTGAATCGTCAAGATCTCCCTTCTAGCTCTTCTCAATTTCTCTGGCTTCACCCAACACATTTCCGGTTTCCCACGACGTGTATCTCGTAGCCTTCCACCGCGTTGGGTTCGCAGGCCGGCACAAAGACACACAGACTCTCGCTTCCCGAGGCACGCGTCGCAACCGCGCCTGCAGTACTGATGCCCAAATCCTTGAGCACCTCTGTTGCCCGACCTCCAGTGCACACCCAGTCTCCCATCAAGAGTCCCTGAAACTCTCAACATGGGCTTTCTCGCCAATAAGCGCTCAGTCGATGTCGGCAGCCACGCTAGGGACGCGGCTCGAGGACTAAGAGCCGCACGAGAAGGAGCTAGAAGGTCAAACCTGTATGTACTTTCTATCTCAGCCCCCAAACACTCCTCCCAAGTCTTCGGATAGAAGCGGCTCGACCCGAAGCTAATGATAAAGCAACGGGAACCACAGCGGGACCTACAGAGTGAGCCAAGTACCCAGCCTTGCGATGCTGGCACGTCCATCGGTCTCAGGAAAGGGAGGGCAGGATCCGTTTCAACACATTGGGAAGTCCACAGAGTACCGCGCCGTTGAACGTCGGGCAGGTCCTGGTGGCACGCGCCGCAACCGCCGCTCACGCAAACACCAGCACCGGAAGGGAAATGGAGACGGGGCGTTGAGGCCCGGGGACAATACGGAAGAGGCCGAAGACAATGCGATGTCCTCGCCTCAGTGCGGCCTCGTGACACACACTGTGGAGGAGCGTCCAGTCTATTGGAAATTGCTGCAGAAGGTCCTCGCAAATCTTGGTCTCACTGAGGAACAATGGAGGACCATTTACGTGGGCCAATGAAAATATTAGGATCGCAAGGAAGGGACTTGGAATAGCTCAATTCCATTGGTCCCATTTGGAAGCTGAAGTTCAGATGAAAATATTGTTTGAATAGAGGCCGACCCATTGTGGTTTACGGACAACTACTTGAGCATCAAATCCAAGCCCCAGATTTCTACTTAAACTTTCGTTTGGCAGCATTTCGTCAGACTTGCAATCTACTTCAATCCTCAAATTCGCTCAGACTTGCGATCTGGTTCAATCCACAGCTTCTTTCAGCCTCAAGATCGATTCTTCTTTGCTCCTTCTGAGAACCCGTTCACTACAAACATGTCTTCCAAAATCCTCGACGGACGGTGGGTTCCTTCAGAGTCTCGCATCACCTACCAGAACTTCAAGCATTGGGAGGCCGCCATGAGACAATCCCACGAAATGGCCCAGACTCAGGCCGAGGGGCAGCAGCTTCGGGACTTTTCCATGGGTCCTGCCTCCCCCGCCTTCACACCTCCAGCCAGCGCCGAGAACGAGTCCCAGTTTTCCTACGACGTCGGCCCTGATGCCATCACGTTCCGCCTGGCCCGAAACCGCCCTGCCCTCGACGCCCTTCGCCGCACCCGCAAGATGCGATACCGCCACAACCTCAAGTTCCTCGCCGCAAACTTCCCGCTCGCAGACGAGCTCGGCACGAAGGAGAAGCAGGCTAAGAAGGAGGCCAAGAAGGAGGCGGAGAAGGCCCAGGGATTGACGACCGCCGAGATCCTCGCCCAAAAGGAGCTTGCCAAGAAGAAGCAGGTCGAGAAGACGATCGAGGAGCTGAAGTACATCAGGGAGATGAAGGCGGCAAAGGTGAAGGAAGCTGCGACCGAGCGACTCAAGGAGAAGGAGGCGAAGGATAACATCACGGGAAAAAAGGATGAGAAGGCCACTGGAAAGGGTGCCAAGGAGACTGCTGGAAAGAAGGTGGAGAACGCGGCGCCCAAGAGAGCTGAGAAGACAGGAAAGAGCGCCGAGAAGGCTGCTGGAAAGAGCGCTCCCCTGGTGGCGCCAAATGTCTTTGCGATGACGGCGGCGAAGACCGCGGGAAAAGGCGAGGAGAAGGAGGTGCAAAAGAGCTTTTGTCCGATGCCGCCAAACGTCTTTGCGATGAAGGCGCCGAAGAGGACTAGAAAGAGCACCGAGGAGACTGATGGAGAGAGTGATGAGGAGACTGGAAAAAGGGCCAAGAAGACGGCACCAAAGACCGCTGAGAAGACTGCGCCAAAGAGCACTGGAAGCACCGCGGCAAGGAAGTCTGGAAAGCAGACTCTCAGAGCCAAGATGATGCCCAAGATGAAGAGATGGTAGTTACTTCGAGTGCCGTCACTGCACTCGCAGTGTTTCTGAATTAGCAAACGGTACAAGATCTGGTCCTCTGGACAGGAGCAATTGCAACCAGCATTCATCAACCATTCACTTCCCTTCCTCTTCAAGCAATGTTCCTCAGGGTGTAAATGGAGAGGCTTTCTCTTATCAATGCTTGCCGTGATCCGCCGCTGCAGTGTATGGACTCGAATCGAAGATCACATTGATTGCCCCTCTATCAAAAGTAGCTCTCATTACGAACAGACATGTGCTTGCCTGATAAAGCTTCTTCCCTCTGGCCATCCAGAGTACATGCGTTCCCCACCGCCAACCTCGTCAACAACCATCATTACCATTCCATCATCATTCTCGATCATCATCTCGAAGCTCGCACCATAACAATATTATTTTGTCCACATCTCCATGGGGGTCTGTACAGCCCTGCTTCACTCCTCAATGTAGTCATCGTACCTCCAGAAGTGCGCGCGGCGCGATCCAGTCTTGCATGGCTTTTCTTGCGCCCAGGTCTCGCCAAACTTTTCCCATCAGCAGCACTGAGAGATTAGTCTCTAATCCATCATGTCTCAGACTCGTCAGTATCGCTGCTGTAGCGACGGGTCAGCTCCTAGAGTCCCCGCGCGAGATTTGCAATCATCCCATCATCTGGACTGCTACCTCCCGGCTCATCAGCATTCTCGGGCATTGTAATATCCTCGACCATGCCAGCCGTGTCATCCGGTGATCTCGAAACTGTGCGAGAGCCAGCAGAGCTCCAATCATATGCTCCATCCCCGGGAATGGAGACCCGCGGGCGCTTGCTTGGTGTCTGAAGTGCTAGGATGCCAATGTCGTCCTCATCGCCATCACTCTCTGGCTCCTCGAACATCTCTCGGTCTCGCTTCAGCGGAATAGATGTTGCATGCTGGTCATTGACGAAACGTCCGCCGGTGGAAGGTGTTGGAAGTTGCTGGGCTGGCATCGGAGTGTGTGACGCTGGGGAGCTCGTTCTCGAGCTTGGCTGGGCCTCTGGAGACATCGACCGGCGAGGAGATGGTGGCAAGACAGCTGCTCGAGTTCGCTGTAGGCTTGAAGGCCTGGCGGGCTCTTCAACGCTGTGGACGTCGAGAGGGACACCCGGCATGACTTCATCGAGCAGGCCATCTGTTGGCTCTTCATACAACATTCTCATAGCTGTGCTATCATCATTGACCTCTGGAAATGATGCAACGGGATCACCGGCTGGCTCATCAGGTTGGACGGCATCAATCTCCTCCAGGTGCTGTCGAAGACACTGGTAGAAAGCCATAGCGACCGATGGAGGAAACGCATTGCCGATCTGCTTCTTGATGTAGGAACCCTCAAATTGGTGGTACGTCGGAAACCCTTGAATGGTTGCAAGCTCTCTGAGGGTGAAATCCCGCTCGCCGTCAGGGTGACGATAAATCGAGCCGCTGCCGCTGATTGGGGTATCCATCGGCTTGTCTGCGTCACGCACCTTCCAGTCCATCACGCGGACCCGGAGGCTCTCTGGATCGTGCAGGGAATGGAGCTCGAGGGTGAGCCTGCTGATGGCGTCCTCCTCTGTCATAAAGGGCCGCTGGTCTCCAGTAGGGTTGGAACTATGGGTAGCCATAGGCCATGAGACCGGGGCCTCGCCTGGGCCTGAAGCAATCATGATGAACCGCTTGCGTAGTTGTGGAAGGCCGTACTCAACCATGTGGACGATCTTCCCCTGCACGGAGTAGCCAGCATCAGTGAAACTCCGGATGATTGCATTAAGGAAAGGAGCTCGTCGCTCGCTCAGTATGACGGCAGGCTGGTCCATGATGGTGAGTCGCGGATGGGACTTGAGCAGATCCGTGCAGATCTTCTTCGCAGCCTCTGGGTCATTGCCGGCTTCAGTAAGGGCTGAGGCCGAGATATGAAGAACATCGATATCTCGTTGAATCCTTTCTGCGGCGAACTCTGTGGGCTTCATTTCGTAGAGCTCGGTGTTGGGGAAGTTGGCTCGATAGCTCTTGCACGCATGAGGGCAGGACTCTGTAGCCAGGACGACCTTGAAGCCGGCCATCTCAGCGCCACGAGAGGCGCCGCCAGCGCCAGCAGAGACCTCAGCAAAGGCATATTTCTGGCTTTGCATGGGACTGCTGTCCTGAGTCTCGTCATTGATGAAATCTGGCTCGCAGAATGCTGATCCGCCGCGAATCGTCTCGCCACGCCAGTCACGAGCACGCTGCTCGTCGACCCCGAGGTTTCGCTTCTTGATTTTGTGGCCATCCCGCTCAGAGAAGTGCTCCAAGGTAAAGCTTTGAAAGCGACCTGTACGGGCGTCCTTGTACTCGGCGCGCAACTTCCATCGGCAACAGAGGGGCGCCTTCTCCACCACCTGCTTTGCTGTAGCATATGCGATCCTATCAAAGCGGCAGTTGGGGAATGGCTTGTTGGTGTTCGTCAGGATCCTCGTCTTTAGAATGTCCTCGGGTCCAATCTCGCGAAGCGCCTGCTCCTCGTCGGGGCGGGAATCGTCGGCGTCGATCTCGAGAACGAGGCAGACTTCGTTTTGCATTCGATGGAGGCAGCCGGGAAGGTGACGGGTTCGGGTGTATGGAAAGCCTCGAATGACAACATCCTCAGTCTGCTTGTGGACGTGGATGGACTTGATCTCGATGAATCCAATCTGTTTCCAGTCTTAGCTTGTTTTCCCTGCTGGCCAGATTGTTTTATATCGGGAAGTCTTGGATTTCACTCACGCTGTGTACGCCCACGAGCTCGCGAAGCTCAACAAACTGGCCAACCTCGTAATGATGATCATCGCCTGGCACTTTCTTCACAGACCGATGATCTGCATCCAGAGCGTAATTACGCAGAGACCTATCAACGAATAGGGCTTGCTGAGGACGAAAAGGGTCAACTTTCTCGTCCACGACGCCTAGAGCTTGCTGGATTTGATCATGGTCAAGTTCATCGTCCGCGGTTAGGTCGATGAGATCGATACCATCAAACTGCTATTGAGTCCGGTTAGCGGTCAATAACGGAAGGAGGCTTGCTTAGAATGTGAGGTTGTGATTCTCACCTCGCTGGCATTGATGAAGGGATAGTAGTAAGAAGCGCTGCCAGCAATATTCAGGCTTTCGTGGTTCTGAATGCTGGCCATCTTGATAGTTTCAGGTTCTGTAGTACAAAAGCTGTACCAGAAAGGGCTTGGGAAGTTGTCAAAAGTTGACGAAAAGTCTCGAGAACTTGAGTGCCTGAGAGGCACGGAGGGTGCTGGTAGATGCTTAACAAGGATGTCGAAGGCAGGAAAGGTTGATTCAGGTTCTTGGTTAGAGATTTGAGGTGGGTGGAGGAAAGTTGACTGTGACAGTTGCAAGACAGAGCCAGATTAAGTTTGAGGGATTCATCAGTAGAAGCGGCCGTTTGATTCTCGTGGCCGAAGTACCTGCCAGTCCGAGAAGACAGCAGACTTAGCACGTGCCAGGGCTTGCCCACGGGCTTAGTGAACGAAGTGAATGAAGCACGAACAATGTGGTGGTGGGAAAGGTGCTGAGGTAGGAGTTGACGGTAGATAAGTCCATAACGCAACGGCCCCGGCAAGCTGCATGGCTTACTTCGCCCTTGCAATAATTTACGTCAGCCCCGAGTGAATCATCCCAATTTGAGGGGCAGCTCCAGCTTTCACACACAGTTCCCCGGCTACGCCATTACTTCTGACTGCACATGCACTTTGTAATCTCTGCTCATTGCGCTGACGTCGAAGCCTGTAGATGTAGTCGCTGGTTTTCAAACAGAAGAGAACCATGAAACACAAGATGTTTGAAGATGCGCAGAATTATATAGGGTTGTGTCCAGACCACCCGTCGTCAAAGTGAGCTCGGCCAGCCGTTACAGCGTTATCTGACCAGCAGCTGCCCAGGTGAGTGTCAGAGGAGGGTCAATGACAGTATTTTCTGGCACATCACCTTGCTTTAATGTGTGTGACTCATCATTGCTTTGGTGATGGAACTCCGAGTTATTTTCACACCCACAAATCTGCAGGCCAACGTGCACAACTGCTGGGCAGACGTACGGAAAACCGTTCGACTCGGCAGGATTACGGAGTGTCGTCAGAAGGGTTAGGGGTGTATTGGAGCCTCCAGCCAACACCCTTGAGATGGTCCATCTACGACATGCAGTCAAAGGACTTATCAAAGACGAAGGTCCACAACGGCTGGAAGTACTGCAATGGCATTCCCCAAGCTCCCCGCCAAAGCGGCATACGTTCACCTGAACAACCCAAAGAAGCGCAATGCGCTCAGCCTGTCCATCCTGCAGGGCCTCCGCAATCAGCTCCATCACCACCTCACCTCTCCTCGGACAGGCCGCCTGCTGCTCCTGCCACCCTTCAACCCAGACACGATCAGGGTCCTCAGATCCCACAACGGGGTCAACAGCGACGGCCCGTACAAGTGGCTGACCGACAGCGCAGCCTGGCGCCGCGACCGCGAAGGCCTGCCCAACGTGCTCGTCCTCCGCAGCGAAGGGCCCGTCTTCAGCGCCGGCCACGACCTCGGGGAGCTGCAGCGCGCGTCGGACGACGAGGTGAAGAGGACCTTTGCACTCTGTGCCGAGGTAATGACGCTCATCCGGCGGTCCCCGGCGCCCGTCGTCTGCCCCGTCCAGGGCCTCGCCACCGCCGCGGGCTTCCAGCTTGCCATGACCGCCGACTACCCCATCGCGCTGGGGAGCACCATGTTCCAGCTCCCCGGGATGCGCATCGGCCTTCCCTGCACCAGCCCCGCGACGGCGGTGTCGCGGCGCCTGCCCGCGGCCCTGGCGTATCGGCTGTTCGCGACGGGGGAGAGCATATCCGCCCGGGAGCTGGGCGCCGGCGTGCTGGATGTCGTGCCCGTGCCCGAGCACGCCGAGTCCACCGACACCGCCGCGGCTGCGTTTGAGGCCAGGGTGGAGGAGGTGGTGAGCAGGCTGGCCGAGGAGACTGCGGGCCAGCCGCAGGCTTTTGGGAAGTGGGCTTACTGGGCGCAGTTGGCAGTTAACAACCACGGTCAGGGAGAATTTATGGACGATTATGAGGCTGCCTCGCACTGGGCGGGGGCTGTTATGGCAATGCACGCGCAAAGTGAGGATGCCAATGAAGGCATAAACGCATGGAAGGAGAAAAGAAAGCCTGGATGGAAGACGTGATCCAGTTTGAGAAGTGTTAAGCAAACCTCCTTAGGACTACCACCGTTTTCCTCCTTGAAAGTCATCGATGACCCCTTCCCCTGGCTTCTCTACACCCGAGCATATTGATGTCTCGCAACATCTTCCGCCTTTTCGGTACTTTGCGGTGGACTGCCAGTTGTTTCCTTCCTTATCGACCACATTCAGAGTCAGTATTCCTAAAATCATTCTTCAAAAATACCGGGGAACACGTTACAGCCCTCATGAGGTAACACAACATGCAGGGCTAATGCATCATGCGGGACCAACATCACAGCCAACGGAAAACCCCGCTCAAAAGCCCCTTACACTCACAGCCAGCAAACCTCGGACGTCGACTCATACATAGGCCAAGTTCGGATTGTCCAGGACAATGTGACTTGGTCCCCGAACCGGCAAAGAAAAATAGTCTCTCCGTGGCTGTCTATCCTCTACTTGGCTGGTCAACCCGAGATTCCGTTGACTTGGCACGCGTCTCTGGCAGACACTTGTTCATCATTTTACACGAGGACGATAGCATCTTACGGAGACCGCCTTCGCAATGCTCGCACAAACAACGATCTCTAACTATCGTCGCCGTTTTGCAGCGAGGCCACCCAAACTTGCCATTGAGAATCGTCTCTTCAGCCTCGGCGGCTGCCACTATGTAGTTCTGGATCGTGCTAATGTGAGTGTTCTGCTCCTGCTGACCTGCCCACTAGGATACGCCATAGTGCGATCGTACTGACTTTCTGAGAGAGCAGTGTCCTAAGTTTCCCGGCCTCATAGTCTCCATTGGTCGAGGCGACGAAGACATGCTGCTTACCATCATCGACGGTTCTGGCATCAGCGGCGACATCAACAAGAAGTGGCTCGAGGATTTTATTCGGGAAGCATTAACGGCGGATTATGTGTTTAACGAGGATTTCTTGTATGGCCTCGTGGTCACTAGAGACAATATGCGCAAAGTCAACTTCACAAATGACGCTTATGAATATTTAGATCAGCTCGGTAACGCCTGGATCGATGGCTCGGTGGTCCAGACTGACAATGTGAAGCCTGGACTGTACCTCCTGCGGGAAGAGAGGCTGCACCCTGTTTGCCGCTTGTACAGCGACCAGCAGAAAGCGTTCCTGACGGGACTGCATCCGAGGCTTGAACATGGGCGCATCGAAGAAGCCTCTCCGCGGTGCGGTGCTTCTGGCCCATTCCAGCCAGTCCAAATCACGGGCAAAGAGTACAACACCCTAGCCATTGCGGTTCCCACTCGCATAACCTCACACGCAAGCCGAGCAGGCCCGCCTCTGAGGATAGCGGTACAAGACGTGTTTTCCCTCCAGGGACTGAAAACATCACTGTGTAACGCGGCATACTATCGCCTATCGGAGCCGGCTACATCCACCGCGTTCGTCGTGCAGACCCTCGCAGACCAAGGGCACCACATCGTGGGGCTCACGAAGCTCAGCTCCATGATCGCGCGAGAGGAGCCCATGGACGCAGTCGACTTCCAGACGGCCTTCAACCCCCGCGGCGACGGATACCAGTCCCCCGCCGGGGGCAGCAGCGGGAGCGCCGCGGCCGTGGCCGCGTACGACTGGCTCGACTGCGCCATCGGCACCGACACCGCGGGCGGTGGGCGCCGGCCTGCTCTCGCCAATGGGGTGTTCCAGTTCCGGCCTAGCCATGACTCTGTCGTGTCACTAAGTGGGATGGTGGAGACCTTCCCGTGGTTTGACACGCCTGTTGTCTTCGCGCGGAGCCTCGGTGTTCTCGGCAGGGTCCTGCCTTCTTGGCTGCCTGAGAACCGCGTGGAGAGCCTTTGGGGCGGCATGGAGGTCGTTTACCCGCTGGACTACCTCCCTACTGCTGTGCCGGAACAGATGAGGCTGATCGATAGCTTCGTGGAGGATCTCGCCAATTGCTTCGGGTGTTCTGTCACGAAGATGTCCTTGCGAGACTCCTGGCGGGAATGCCCGCCCGACGGTGCCGATCCGGACATGGAAGCATATTTCAAGGACGTGATTATGCACACCTACTACTACTCCTACTATCACCTCACAAGTGGCTGGAGAGACAAGTACAGGGACCGCTTCGGCTACGAGCCCTACGTCAACCCACTTGTCAAACAGCGGTGGAATTCAGGCGCCTCGGTGACGCCCCAGCAGCACGAGGAAGGCCTCAGGAAGCTCGAGGTGTACCGGAAATGGCTCTTCGACACCTTGTTCCTGTTCCGCCGAGGCAGGACGCTCCTGGTCCTGCCCATCTCGCCGGTGGAGCCCCATTATCGGGACGAGAGGGCCGAGTCCCCACAGTACCAGTCCGTGACTGACGAGCTGTTCCTATCGCCGATCCTGAAGGCCCCGGATGTGGTTGTCCCCATTGGGGAGGTCCCGTACGAGTCCAGGATAAGTGGCAGGCGGGAGTGGCTGCCGGTCGGTGTGAACCTGGTTGGCGCGCCAGGCATGGACAAGTGGTTGTTTGATGCAGTCGCCAGGGTCCTGGAATCCTCTGGACGGCCGGATACGGTGTCGTCGGGGAGTCGGATGTTTGGCAATCGTGAGTGATGGCTGAACGCCACAATGAGGATCATGGCACGTTCAGCCATAAGACACAACAAGTACTGCCACAACCACACATAGGATATGTGAGCCAAAAGTTCTTTAAACGCCCCATGGAACGAATGGGGGCCAGTGTGATATTCTATGAAACCAAATAGCGCTAGAGATGTACAGATAACGCAGCACATGTACATGAAGCAGGACCAAGTCCAGAAACCAAATCAACAATCATCAGTGCGTGACATTGAATCATTCAGAAACAACCACCTGGGCCGCTTAAGCCGTAACGCCCTTGATGATATCGGCGGCCTGTGAAGCAGTTAGCATGTGTCAAGTAATTCCATTGTGATGGCAGGAGGTCAGCAGGCGGCTTACCTTCTCAGCAACGCCGAAAACGGTCGTCATGATGTGCGTAGCAGGGAGCAGAGGAATAACACTCGAGTCCACAACACGCAGGTTAGCGGAGCCGTAGACCTTGAGGTCAGTGCCAACAACACCGCCCTCCTCGCGGGGGCCGAGCTTGCAGCTGCCGGCCGGGTGGTACAGCGTCCCGGCGTTCTGGCGGATGAAGCTCTCGATATCAGCGTCGCTGGTGACGTTGGCCCCCGGGAGGACCTCGAAGGGCTGCAGCTCCTGGATGGAGGCGGTGTTGCGGACGACGCGGCTGTACTTGACGGCCTCGACGAGGAGCTGCAGGTCGACCGGGTTGGCGAGCTGGCCCGCGCTGGTGACGGGCAGGTCAAAGGTGCTGCTCGAGGAGGCCTTGACGCTGCCGCGGGAGAAGGGGTGCTGCAGGCCCAGGACGAGGACCCCCGCGTCCCAGATGAGCTCGAGGACGGCGGACTCGTTGGACGTCAGCTTCTCGGCCAGGATGGCCTGCTGCTTCTTGTAGCCGAGGGCGACCTCGGCGGGGGTGTCGGCGGGGAGGTACTGCGTGCCGTCCTGGGCGGCGGCCTTGGAGGCGATCAGGGACGAGGCGTTGGTGTAGGTGTTGAGGGGCAGGAAGAGCAGGAAGTCGCCGGTGGGCGACGAGTAGGGGCCTGTCTTCTGGTCGTGGTACTCGGCGAGGGCCTCAGCGGCGAAGGTGGTGTTGCTGGTGAGGTCGGAAGAGGTGACCTCGTCGGTGGTCACGGTGGCGACGGTCGTCAGGAGGACGTGGTCCTCGAGGTTGTGGCCCACGGCGGGGAGGTCGATGACGGTCTCGACGCCGATCTCGCTGAGCAGCGCGCTGTCGCCAATTCCGGACACCTGCAGGATCTGGGGGGTGAAGAAAGGACCGGCCGCCAGGATAGCCTCCTTGCTGACGCCGACCGTGGACTTGGCCGCTTCTGCCGATGCGGCGAACTGAGGTGGTGTTAGCTGTGTTTTCACTGACTGGCACTGAATTCCTGCTTGAGCTCACCTCGACACCTGTGACTGTGACTGATGATGATCCTCCATAGCCAGTCGAGTTGCTGGCCGTGACCAGTTTGGTGACGTGCTGCCCGGTGACAAGGTGCAAGTTTGTCCTCGCCTCAGCAGAGTTATAGTAGGCTTCCCGGGCAGAGGATCTTGTGACATTGGTAAGGTCGATGTTGTGAGGGCAGAAGTAGCCTCCAATGGGAAGTCCGGAGGCCTGGTCCTTTGGGATCGTGATGCCCAACTCGTTGGTGGCATCAATGATGTTACCTGGAATTGTTTAGATACATGAACAAAACTCGATAACAGACAGGTGTCAACCTACGGGTCAGGGGCCAGAAGAAGGGTGAGTAGGTGACGTTGATGTTCCCAGAGTCGCCATGAGACTCTGGGTCGAACTCAACGCCCCATTCCGCGACAATCTCATCACTGGGTGGTGCGAATATCTCTTGCTGTCAGATTGTTAGCATCTGCTTCGCGAGATCCAGTAATCATTGCTCTGCCCACCTTCTTGAAGTAGGGGAAGAGGCCATCGTAATCCCACCCAGGGTTTCCCAGCTCAGCCCACCGGTCAAAGTCTGACTTTGATCCACGGTCGAAGACCATGCGGTTCAGTTTTGTGCCACCTCCGACGATCTTGCCCTGGGGAATAGACACTGAACGGTTTCCAAGCGCCGGGTTCGCCGTGTAGGTAGTGTTCCAGTCGTACTTGGTGCCAATCGCTCCTCCGGCCAGTCCAGGGATGGTGAAGAAGTCCTCATTTGCGTCGCTACAACGTCTAGTCAGTACTAGCTTCCGGTGGCGTCCGTAGCATCAACGGTTGCGCCAAAATCGGGAGGGAAACTAACAAGTCGCCAGCCTCGATGACCAGGATTGAAATGGCTAAATATTCGGTTAATTACCTGCCGAGGTGCCGTAATTAGGGCCTTTTGAGGTTGTGCTCACCACTGTCCTCAGAGAGCCTGTTTGCCACCGTGAGACCGCTGGCTCCTCCTCCCACGATCACATAGTCATAGCTGTCGAGGAGCTCAGTCTGCCTCAGGTGGATCCCATAGAAAGGCGCAGCGTTGGCTACTGCCACTATGAGAGCCGCGCTCAGTTGGGCGGATAAGAACATTGTGAACAAGCAGTATATAAAGAGTGACCAAGGTTGATAAGACCTCAAAGCGAAGGACAGACGGTTCGTGATAGAGACGTGAGGTGTGATCGAGAGAGGCACAGCCAACGTGTGGTCCGGGCCGGCTTTTTATTATAATATTCCGCTGGTGACGATAACCCCCTGGCAGCGCGACTCAGGGAAGGGAGACCTCGATGAGGAGCCACCCCGATGCACCTTGTCGACGTCCCTTGCAAATCCCTGGCGTGGATCCGGAGCGTCGGCAGCTAGCGAACAGCCTCTCTGCGAACCGTGGTTGAGGGATGCGCTGGAATGCGAAGGGGGGATTTCCAATTCGAGCACCATCGATCTATAAGTCCCGCCAAGACATCTTGCGTCTGCCTACTATGGGGTAGAAATAGTGCAGTATTACGGCCCAGGCCAATGTGCGCCCCTGCCGATGTGCCGACGCGCGCGCCCATGTTGGATACATGCGCTGTCAGGTAGGGCGGACAGGCGGGCAGTGTTATTAGTGAAGGTGTCATGGACCAAGAGTTGGACGCAATAGGGGACCGTCGAGTAGGCCAGGGACGCTTTCAATGCAACCCCTCACGGGATTCCCATGCCCGACAAGTCGATGGAGGTCCGTCTGATGAGGAGACGGTCCCGAATTAATTTAAAAACTACTTGGATCTCCGCTCCGGCGCTTTTACCTGCAGGCCAAGCTAGGCTGATCTTAGGGGCAGAACCCACAATGCAACAAGCCAGGCCCCTGGCTGCATGGTCCCGATCCTTGACTCGGCCGCCCCTCCTCCCTCTTAGTCGGATTTTACTGTACACAGCAGAGCCCCAGCGGCCCCGAGGCCAGGTAGACGGTGCACGATTCCAATCCCCGATGCCTACGACGCTACATTGGCTCTCACCCTCTCACGCGGCCTCCACGTGGTCGCCGTGTCTTGTCAAAGTTGGCGCTGTCCGCTCGATCGGCTCTTGGTCGTAGCAGGTACATTGACGGATGGCACGGCGCTCGCAACATGATCTCACATACTGCACTATCTAGGCCTGCCTACACAGCCAGAAACTCTCGAGAACAGACGTTGGGCTGGGGGGCGCCCTCATTTCTGGGCACCGGCGGTGCCACCTACTTAGGAGGGTGCTAGCCTATATCGCACCGCATATTTGCATACGAGTGGTGTGTTTCCTTACGACACCAACACGCACCGAGGAAACATGTGCGTTGCTGACCTCGTCCGTCGTCATCGCGTCCCCATAGTAATACCCACCGCACCCCTTGGCACTCCAGAAAACAGAGTTTCGATGGCTTCCCGGGGCTTGGGCCACGACAATCCCCGAGCTCGACTACTTTATCTCTCTCAGTCCCACCCGGCTCGACGATATCCCGCCGTGGAGACCGCGGACTACTGTACAAATCCACGTCAACTGGTAGGCATCTGCTCTCCTTCTAACGAACCCTGCCCAACGGCCCTGCCGACGTCACAGAGACAGTGCCATCCGATGGTTAAACTCATTCTAGAAACATCAGACCGCATTGACCAGTTTCGATTTGAACGAACTCTATGGCGTTTCACCAAACCCAAAGCCCTCGCCAATCTCCGCCAGGGTCATGTTTAGTCAACAGCCGAACCGACAATTAGCTTCCCTGTCAGCTGTCTGTCATCGTTTGTGCAACCGCAGCAATCTCAACTCTAAGGAATAGCCGAGAGGAAGGGGGATATCATGAAATTATAACCGCACGTGACAATTTGGCCAACAACATTGCAAAATTTCCTTTCAAACGGACGCTGCATACTGAAGCAGGACGAGCCAGAAACCAGAGATCAAACCAAACACACGGGAAAGCTTCAAGGTGGGAGTCAGGTGCTCAACTAATGAACTTAACCTGTGATATTGCCACAACGTTGGTTTCACCTTCCAATTTGGGACTTTGAAGCGCGTCTAGATGTCTTGAAGCCGCTCGTGTAATCAGTAATCTTCTGTGGCCGTGGAAGCCTCTGGTTGGTCAGGACCACTGGGCAGGCAAAATTGAGGACATCACAAGACATTGCGTGAAAGGAGGCCAAAGTGTGTCGATGAGTCTGCCCTGCAGGCAATTCAGATTTTTTGTTCAAATCCAAGCATTTGTACACAGAAGAGCGCCCATTTTGCTGGGCAGCTGAGACATTTTCTCTGTCTGGGCTGAAATGTTACAGGCAGGACGATAACAGGCCTTTGTCCAGCAAGAAAAAGGAGGAAGAGGATATGCATAGTAGGTGTATAAGTGGGTGGTCTCGTTTTTAATCTGTATACATATGCCTCTTAAGCAGTATGCACCAGTCCCTTCATACAGTGATAAACGCTTAAACACGTAGGTGTATAAACTGGCTAACTCTTGAAGCTCAGAAGAGGGCAACTTCTACCAGAAAAGGTTTGCAGATGTCTTCTCTTCTGGTACACCAGGCAAACCCTATGCTTGGGCTTCGTTTGTAGCTGTATGACTAGAGAAATCTTCTTTCCACTGTTCAATTAATTTCTTTTTAGATAAACAGGAAGGAACAAAAGGCCTGTGCCAATTTTTTCGGTGAAGACTTGTCCTCGTACTAATTGTGAGTTCTCAGTTTGCATCAGGAGCTCTTGCAAAGCGTTTGTGTTGCGGGAAGGTGCCAGTCAGTTTCCCAGCCAAGTTAGCAGTCTGGAAATGAGGAAACAACCCACACTGATAAGATTTTGGACGACTGGTTCTAGGCTCTGATATTTACAGCTTGCAGTGGCGTGATGGCATCCCAATTTTTCTCCAGCCCAATCCTGTCCACAACCACCCTCACCTCAACACCACTTGGCCCCAGGCTCTCTTCAATCTCAACAGACAATCAGTCCACACAGGCACAGGCTGCCATCATGAAGTACATCATGCTTCTTCTCTCGGCCCTGATGGGCATCACGCTCTCCAATGCTGTAAGTGTGATGTGCATTGCAACGCGTCTCGTGGTAGAATGTTGGCGTTGACTTGCGCTGCACAAGGCTCCTGTCAGCGACAAGCTCGACGATGCTCTGGCCAACTACACCATTGCAGACCTCGAGTGGATTGTCCCCATCAGCCCCGACCGCAACGACACTGTCATCGGCACGATTCAGGACGTCGCCAACCACCTCGCAATCGTGGACCCTGAGGGCTTTGCCGCTGTCAACGAGAGCATCAACGAAGCTGTCAATGCCCCTTCCCCTGGCCGCTCCAGCGTCTCTTACAGCTCCAGCGACTCTCCCGGCGAGTACGACCCTACAGACTACTCCTGCAACCCCTTCCACGACTTTGTGTCTGGCCTCCGCATCAAGTATGGCGTTGAGTACTTGCGCAAGGTCAAGGGAACCCCTGGCCAGGGCCCTGGTCCAGTATGTTTCAACACCCTCACAGCCGACTTCATGTGGTTCTTTGTTTGTTAATTTTGTCCCAGGCCAGCTGCGGCCGTGTGAGCTGTTCCTTCGATGCGGCCATCTTCTGGTGCAACGATGTAAGATCCCATAAACTCTATCCCTTTCTCGATTGAGCTTGCAAGGTGAACTAATTTTTTCACATGGCAGAACTCTGATGGCCTGGTGCTCGACAGCTTTGGCCGGATCGCAGACGGTGCCCAGGACCTGATTACCGACTGCTGCTTCATCCAGGATGACGGCAGTTATGGAGTTTTCAACGGAGTCCAGCGTTTCGGGGGCAACTGGAACGTCGTCGTGCAAAAGGCGTCCTGCTAAACGTAGGATTGGGGCACACAACGAGTCCCTCTTAGGCACTGACACGGTTCACACCTTCTGACACTCTGCTGGCACACAATATGACGACCAGGTCTTCCGCCTAGGTATGCATGCCACTAGGTAGACGACAACCTCGGAATGCATAACCATTTGCATGGACCATAAACCAGGCTGAGCTTTCCTTCCATGACCGTTCTTGCGGAGCACAAACCTTACCCTTAGCGTGCGGCGTTCATTGAGAGTACAACCTTATTCTGTGTAGGACATTGGAACAGGTGCAATTTTCCATGTCTTGTCGGAGGGCCGTGGGTGCATACCACGGTACAACGAAGGCCAAAGTCAGCCGCAGCCATTCTGTAGATCGTCCGGGAATTGCGCAAGAAACGTAATCGTTTGCTCCCACGTATGATTTGTCTAGCCAAGCCTCTCTCCCTTGCTAGTAGCTAACAAGTGAGCCGCTGTTGCCTCGCATTCTAGAAGCGGGATCGCCAGCTAGAGGCCAAGCCTGTGGCGCTCTAGGCTGCCACGGGTGTCCCCGCAAAGCCAGGTTAAGGGACAAGACAGACAGCTATAGAGGGATGGCAGAGCACATAGCGGCTAGGCCCGGGGGCGCGCGCGCTCGGTCCATGAGGAGGCGTGGGCGGGAGATCTATCATCCAGCCCTCCTCCCCCTTTTTCGTAACCAGATTGTTTCTAGTCAGGGCACGACAATCAAGTTGCAACTTGGCCGACTCCGTAGTGTTGAAGTTAAAAACAGGTTTGAGGGCCCTGTTAAGGTTCAGATTCCAGATTGAGCTTATGCTGTGGGGACGAACACACGCACCGGACACACGTGGGGCTGTGCCTGTCTCGAACCATGCTGGCTGGTGAGGCTCTTCGGCCCTCGGCGACGCCAGGTTAGGACCTCGGCAATAACGAGTACTACCAAGGCAACATGTTTCTATGCACGTACATCGCTTTACACGATTTTTGCCCGCTCATGCTGCAAAAGAAGAATGATCAACACAGTAAGCAATTGCCTTGCAGATCGTTCTGTGGCGCGCATGTCGAAACAAAAGTCAGTCAGAAGTTAAATCTGTGGAGGGACTGGCCCATCACAATCAGAAAGCACCAGGTGTGGTCTCCACCAGAGCAGCCCCGTGAGCAAAAAGAATTGGGTTTCAGCCGTCCACAGACCAAATAACATACGGCATCATGCTCCCAGGGCAAGATCAGCCGTCCGAGAAGCCATCACGGCCATGCACCATGGAATACTGATACCCCTAGTCATCCTCCCCGTACTGAGGCCGAATATCAAAGATCGCGTCTGCTTTAGTCTTCGCAAACTCAGCATCATCATCATGGAAATTAGCCCTAACCTCGACTCTCCCACGTGCACGACCCATGAAGAACTCCTGCTGTGACGCAGGAAGATGCATGCGCTGCTTATGGTTCGGATGAAAAGGGCTCTAACACATATCGGATATCAGCCACTCAGCCAGCCACCCTCACCCATCAGACTCGGTGTAAGTTAGCCCGTCTCACGCCAGCTGGCAACTCACCTGGTATCCCAGCCCAAGCATGATCCGATGCCTATCACTATGGTTCGGCATCCCGGCGTGCCACGTCCTCAGGTCCCGGATCATGATGTCCCCCCGCACCACCTCCGGCTGCACCGGCGGCCTCACCGCGCGGCGCGCCTCCTTGGCGCCGTCCGAGATCCACGGGATGCGGTCCTTGGCGTCCTTGGGCGCCCACGTGGCGCGCGTCGCGTCGGTGACGGGCTGCTGGTCCTCGATGGTCGTGGCCGCGTGCGAGCCGAGCCAGAACTCGGTCGCGCCGTTGTCGGTGCTGAAGTCGCGTAGCGGGATGTTGGCGATGATGTAGTAGGGGCACCGCGGGTGGTCGAACATGGAGTCCTTGTGCTCGTTCTGGCGCATCCCGGCCGTGTTGGCCAGGGCCGTGTTGGCCGTGAGCCAGTTCCAGACGAGCGGCTGGCCGAGGTAGCTAGTAGCAGTAACATACTGGTGAGCTCGGCTCTCTTGAAAAGTCACTAGGTGCTTTGTTGGTGCGACTTACGCGCTGGCGACTTGTAGCAGGAATGAGTTGAAGTAGACGTCTTCATGCAGGAGGTCTCGCTGTGTCACCGGCGGCCTTTGTAAGAAGTTGGCTAGACCATGTATTCCATCAGTTCCAATCTAAACGGGATCTCATCTGCTCAGACTTTGTGACGGGGAGAAGGGTCTCACACTTGACAGCATGGTTGAATACTTGGGTAGGGTCAGCGATCTTCTCTTCCACCTCGTTGCACATGGCATGGTTCAGTGCATCAACGTGGCTGAGGTCTATCACACCCCTCAGTACCACCAACCCATCTTGATGCAGCCCTGATAGTACTCGCTGCAGATTCCGTGGCGAATAGACACCAGCGCTCCGCTCCTTGTCCGAGGGGGCAATTGCTTGGGGTGCGTCTCCTTGGTCGACCTTCATTTTGGCAGCACGACAGGATATCAGCGATTACGCTCGAGACTGGAACTCTAGTTGTCGAGCTTGACGGATTTAACGAGTTTTGATCAGCTGAATGGCATACTTGACTTCAGGAGCTATAATCCCAAATTTGAGTGTTATCTAAATGCGAGAAGACGCAATTCTCCGAGAGCGGGACCGGCAGAGCGGGGCATGGCATTGTCAGCTTTGCCCAGGCGCAAAGGGAGTCATATCCGCACGATGTGAATGGACAGCTACAAGGTGGGTTCAGCATCTCGGCGAGTCTTTTAGGAAGCTCGTATAGTCTTACTACGCACTAGATGCACTCGAGTTGGAAATGTTACTGAATTAATGCTGTTCGGAAGGAATTCTCCGGCCCAGCCTGTATATACTGTGATCTCGAATTGTTACGGTCCACAGACCAGCAAAAAGCACACATATGAAGCGAGAACAAATATTGCAAACATCAATCCTTTTAATGCCTTCAAATAGACCATCATCTGACCATCTTAGGGTGATTCAGCTTGGCCACTGTGTCGGTGTTGCTCTCGTAATCACCTTACTTCCCGTTTCCTACGAATCATTATGGTGTAAGGCCTCTCTCACCCCTGTGGTCTTCAGATAAATCCAGCCACGGAACAGTTGTTTGAAGTAGAACACGTGAACGACAAAGTGTCTCTGTGATTTATAGAGTAATATCCGAAAACGTGAGCTAGATGGCAACCTGAGACCTAAGTGACTAGATGGCTTTAATATCGGCTGAGAATCAAGTTCTCCCTGTTCTTCCTTCGACATCCTGCACGTCACTTTCAGCGAGGAAGAGTCCAGAGAGTGGCTTCAATGGCAGGGATTTGGTAATTATCTAAAATTGATACATCTTAGCCAATAATAACGGAAGTCCCTATCAACGTATGAACCACTGACATACATGAAACGCAACGTGTATTTCCTCGTCAGGTATTGCAATGGGTCGACCAATCGATATTTGGAGATCGGCCATGATCTACCGCCTTGGCGGTGTTGGCTGAATAGCTATCAGGGCGAGTAATTCTTTCTGGCAAGGCTTTCAGCTCCCCAACTCCTTTAACCTGATCGATTAATATCTTTACCCGCTTATCTAGCGCCTCAAGCCCATAAATCGGAATGTAAATATAATTTCGATGTTATTTAAAGACTAACAAAGGCAAGATTCAGCCCTGGTTGTTGTGGAAACTGGACGGGTGGTCTTCAATTCGCACCCACAAGAGCACCATCTTTCTAATACCGACGCACAGCATATCAGCCTAGGGCGACGGGCTCAAGTGGGACAGAGTGTGTGGAACGTGGGGGGAGGCGTACAAGGCAACCTATCTTCGGCTTTGGAGTGCTACGTGGAAGGGCGTGGAACTAAACAGCGGACATTGGCCAACTCAGCTGAAGGAATTAGCTGAAGTTCACAGTAGCTTATCATAGATGCACTTGTGTCTGGGCAAAGAACGCGTGCGCGGGCTTGCGTGTCGCGTTGTCAAACCATTTCCAAACCTTCGAGATCTTGTGTCGTTCTCCAGACTGGAAGTTCCTTGAGAATAGTTTATTGCCATAATATCGCCGCTGCTCTTCACCTGCACTGGTCTTCAATTCGCTTGCATGAGAAATTATGAGGTTCGAGTATAGACAGATGACAAGCCATTGTCGCACGCTGGAAAGGTAATGCATCTCCTCTTACCAAGGGAAAGACCAACATGTATGTATCTTGGAAACAGAAAGGCTATTCTCTTTATAATTCTACAAATAAAGGTACTTCCTATCTTTTGAAGAACCTCCTTTAGCTTGCATATTTAATGTGTGACCACATACCAGAGAAGCACAAGCAGATCCCAACGGTCACGGGATATGACTGTCCAATAAAATAGGCTGGACCACGTAATCAAGGCACAGTGGCTGAGACCTTGCTGCTATGAAGTTACCGGACTGATGTGGTGTACCACTCCTAAGTTACGCTTGTGTGTCATTGTGCCCGGATTTCCCCACCCCCTTCTGCCTACCTGAGCACCTCTAGCAGCCACAAAGACGCAGTAAGCTGACAGTACTGCAATGTCCAATCAGAAACAATTTAGTGGCATATTTGACCTCGATTTATCAATCCTGGTATTAATGGAAACTGTTGTAATGGCCAGAGTTCGAGCTGAGCATCTTGGATATTCGTTGTCCTCCCCAGGGCCGTTTCGTCTCATAATGGGTGTGGGGTGTCAAGTCAGGAATGGTCTTTTGGCGGGGAGAAGGCTATCGTTTGAGTAAGAACAAATCAACATTTCCTCATAAACTGCATTATTAGCGTTGTGCTAGCCCTTGGCGTGCGTAAGGTCATCTCTGACCTGGACATGAAAACGCAGTGGTAGTAGTCAGAAGGGAGTGGTCCCAGTCAGTCAGAATTAGGTTACGAGCTAATATATAGATATCCGTTAGCCCGGAGTCCTGATCTGGTAGTTGAAGCCTCAGCTGATCCATACGATCCCAATATCAGTTGGGCAGCCCTTATGAAATTAAATATTTCCAACACTCACAGTCAAGGCCCCTGTATCCTTCGTACCGTGATTCTGTTGCGTCCTGCCAGAAACTGTCCTCTTTTGTTTTTGCAGAAAAGTCCACTATGAGTTGGCACGACCTAGCGACTGGGTTATTCGCGTTCTTCATTGTGCTCAATACGATCACAATCGGTCTTCGAGTGTATATACGCACTAAGCTCACCAAAGGAGCATTTGGCTGGGATGACATTGTCCTCATCTTCACACATGTAAGTTCTCTGTAGCATTTTGCCGCGATCATCGTCTTACAGTCTTATACGAACAAGAGCAGCTAATTGCAAAGGACATCTAGGTGGGACTGGTTCTCTTTGTCGGGCTGGCATTACAGTCATTGCATTATGGACTATTCGACAGCGACGAACAGCCTTGGTATGACAAACCGAAAGGGCAGTTGGTCAGTAACAAGCCATGAGGCTCTTTCCATTTCCATGATATTGATAACTTTTAGAACCACTACGGAATGGGTGTCGTCTGTCTCGTAATCTCCGGGACTGTCAAGATTAGCGTCGCGCTGGTTCTCTATCGCCTTGATACCCGTCCCCTTATTCGTGCTATCATTGTTTTTGATATTGCTACATGCTGCGTTTGGACCATCGCCACTACGCTCGTATTCTCCCTCTTTTGCTGGCAAGGGGATCCATATTACGGTGCTATCGACAGAACGACATGTAACAACACCGCATATGCTCGAGAGTCTCTTTATATCATCTACGATGTTTTTCATATCATATTACCTGTCTTTATCTTATGGAAGGTTCAAATCAGTTGGGGTTTGAAGTTGAGCGTCGTTGGCTTATTCAGCATTGGGCTTCTGTGAGTTGGATCTTGATTGCTTGAACCGCTGCTCTCTACTCCTCCTCATGCCCGTTAGAAGGTGCCGAATGCTGACAGGTACTATCGCGACAGTGCCGCCATCGCTGCCGCTATGAAGCTCAAAACCATGTTTGACCCCGATCCTCCTCCAGGAGATTATGGTAGAGCGTACCGGGTCATGATATGGTCTGCTGTGGAGCATGGACTGTCTATTTTCGCCAGCTCCGTCCTCGCCCTCCGCCCACTGATAAAGCTGGTCCCCAAGGGATGGACGACTCTCTTGAGCACCATCTATAGGAGTGGCAGCGCCAAGTCATCAGGCCAGGGCAGTTCAGGACATACACCTAAAAAGTCGAACTGGTCTGACCCAACCGACTCGCACGAACTTGGCAGTGTTGGTAACCAGAATGCGATCTCCGTTCGCACCGAATACAAGGTTTATTATTGTGTCTAGAGGCCCGTTCATGGAGAGGTGGGTGGGGATCGCTCTGAGAGCAGTTCCAAGGGCGGTTGACGGAAAAGACTATCAGGACATGGCTAGTGGTGGTGTTCGAGGTTGTCCTTTTTCCCAACGCAAGAGACTGGCTCCTTTCTTTGTGATAACTTTCATTGTCAATCATCAATCAATACTCTCTATTAAGCTTGCTGGGGGGTGCTATTATTGATTGAATATTCTTCTGGTAACCACTGAGCAACAAGAAGATTCGCCTTCAAGGTGAGACCCCAGCTTGACTTCCTGATCAAGTCTTGGTGTCCAGTTTCTCTGTCACTGCAATCTTGCCCGCTGTGTCCTCATCGTGATGAGCGATTGCCTTCTCCGTAGCCTTGACCGCCTCATCTGCATATTTCTTGTCCTCGAACACTGTGTATCCGTTAGCAAGACCTCCCTCATTCACGTGATTTGTCTGATAAATCAGAATGACTTACTGAAAGCGAGTTCTTCCAGAGTACGCCCGAATGTCTCAGGGAACATGAAGTAGACGAATGCAACCTCGAACGCAAGCCAGCAGCAGTACGAGATAAGATACTTCCAGCCCACGTCCTCAAGCCCAATGGGATTGACGAAAGTGGTAAAGAAGCCGGCCAACCGGCCAAAGAGCTGGAACACAGCAATACCACGGGACCGTTCCGCGTAAGGCCAGACCTCGACCATGTACGCTTAAATGTAGGGTCAGCAAGGTGTACATAATACTGTGTGGTAATAAGCCAAGAAGGAACTTACTGTATGTCAAAGCATTGTATCCCATGTTGTAGCAAGGGCTGTAAGCATAAATGAAGAACAATGTTGCGATGTTCGCCGAGCCATTCGGTGTCCCAGCCTCTGCTGCCGTCTGAGCTTTCTGCATGGAGATGGTCCACGCAATATAGCATAGCAGCAAGCTGATGGTACACATCAGGTACATCACCCGTCTGCGGATCTTGACCACCAGCAGCGCCACGACCGTCGCGCAGACCATGCTCCAGCAGGCGATGGACACGTTAATCTTCTGGACGTCGGTCGAGTTCGTCATGCCGATCATCTCGAGCAGGTCACCGAGGTAGTAGCTGATCAGGGTGTTGCCGGACCACTGGGTGAACAAGCCCAACATGGAGGTGATGAGCAGGCGGCGGCGCATTCCCGAGGTCGCAAACAGGTCCGCCCAGGACTTCTTGGAGGCCTCGACCTCGAGCGATATCGTGGTGTGGATCTGAGCCATTTCCGCCTTGACGAACTCCGAGTCCGCGTCGCCTTCGGCGTGGTATTTGACCAGGATTGCTTGCGCCTCTTCGACTCGGTCCTTGGATATTAGCCAGCGAGGAGATTCGGGGAGGAAGCTGATTCACACATGTGATAAGCTTTTGCCGCTTGCACGGATGGCTGTGGGGTTCGTCGGTGGCACTTACAGTACGAATGTTATCTGAAGGACAGAGGGGCAGATCTGGAGTAGCGAAGGTATCCTCCATGACCAATCGTTCGGTATGCTATTTGTCCCAAAGCAAATGGCTGCCGCCGTGATCTGGCCAACGAAGTAGGCGACATTAAACAACGAGGTGAGTACAGGTCGTTCTTTGGGATATGCCAGCTCGCCGATAAGAGAGGACCCAGACACGATACATGTTGGGATTCCGAAACCGAGTATCATCCGGGCGACAATGTACATGCCGACATGCTGTGAGAACCCCTGGATGAGAGCGCCGACCACCATAACGAGCGAGCCACCCAAAATCGATCCTCGCCTACCAAACTTCTCGTTGACCATTGGGATGAACGGAAGGGACAAGATAGCTCCCAATGAGTACGCAGCCGCGATGATACCCTTGAGTGAGCCTGCCGGGTTTCCGAAGTATTCCTTCCAGGGCGGTACGATTTGGAGAGCATTGATCATCTGGGAGTCGAATCCAGAGGTCAACTCAATTCCCATACATGTTGGGAAGAGCATGAAATAGAGATATCGCAGGTTGGGCTTCGTGAACCAGCGTTTCTTGTCCTCGTTGGCCAGCCGGGTGATGATGGGGTCCGACTTCCCCTTCTCGGCTGTCGTCGCTGAGCCGATTGCCATCTTGAAGTTGGGCACAGTCTTGTCAGGGGATCTTCTGTTGTGTTGGCTTCAATGAGCCCAGGTGTAAGGACTACGCAGACTGAACCTCGAGCACACGGCGTAGCACATCGAAGGACGCGTCGCTCTGATATATGAGTCGTATCTGCAAACAATTTAAGTTAGACGCCGCGGCTGATGCCTACCTCGTGGCCCGCGTTTCTGGGACCACCATGCCAAGAAGGGCCACAATCACCAACAATCCGGGGAACAATCCTCCAGCATGCGGGGTCTCCAATCCCGGAGTGCGACCCAGCGAGTGAGAAGCCGCGCCCGTCAGCGAATGCGGTGCAATTACCGGCGCCTTGGCGGCAGCTGGCCTGCTTGGCGCTGCCAGACCCCCATACTGACTCCTGGATTTCGGGTCATTAAACCGACGAAAGGAGAAGCAGCCGGCGGTGAGCCAGTGGCAGCCCTGCGTTGGGCGTGGAAGAATCCGGCTAAATGCAACGTCAAGACGGTTCCTTCAATGTCTGCTTCCGCTAGTGCGTGTGGCCTTAATGAGCTGTCCTACCCCAGACACAGGGCAGCTGCCAGGCAGTACCGTGGTACTGTTCACATCCTTGGCTGCGAGCGGGATTATACGATGAATAGGCGATGAAGGTATTTGAGAAAGGTTTAGTATACTACGAGAACAACGCCAATATCTGACAGTAATCAATACGGATCTGCAAGAAACATCCAGTATTGCAGCCTGGCAGGAAAGCACAATAGAAAACAGGACTCGGAACACCGGAGCGGGGGTCCTACAGCCTTGGAGGATGACTGACTGCTGGGACTGCAGCTTATTAGCCCGGCTCACGCAAAGCATAGACATCCAAAGCTGAAGAGTTGAGGCAGCATGTTCCCCGGGTCACCGGCCAGGAGCCACATCGTGATTATACCGAGACCTGACATGTCCAAGTTGGTAATTTTATGTGTCTAGGTAAATACTTTGAGCGATATTGAACAGGCAAATCCATAAGATCACCACATAGGTCAGTCCATTTCGTTCCCCAAGGTTTGTTCTGCATCCTGACTTGCCCTCTCGTCTGTCTTGGCGAGCGAAATAGCAAGAGTAAAAGCTCCATGCCACAACTTTCGGCTTCCTCCCCACGTGCCTCTCAGTTGCTTCATATCGGCACTCAACTTGCCTTTGTACAGCCAGCCATGTCTCTCATACAACTTCACAAACCAAACACAACCTGCTGGATCAACGAAGCCATGGAGTGCGAACTCGCCCCATACGTCAGTCCCAGAGCTTGAAAATTCCAGCGCTTCTTCATTCAATCCCTTGGGAACGCTACCACTACGGGTCAAGGCAGTGTCCGTAATTCCGGGAAAGTCGACCGTCCAAGCATCTTTTCGTGATTTATCCCAGTGCAGATACTCAAAATCCCCCTCCCAATGGCCAGATAGTGCTTTGCGAACGGATAAAGGAGTTGCGAGTTTCGCTGCAGGGCCATTGACTGAGGGAGATGTCAACAGTGATGGCCGCCTCTTTATTCGTGTCATGAGTTCAGTCATGTGAGACTGAATGAACAAAGACGATCGCTGACCGCGGCACACAGCTAACTCGATTGGTGTGGATCCGTTGTCGTCCTCGATGCCAACAGAAGCTCCAAATCTGAGCAGGATATTGCAAACTTCCTCGTGTCCATAACGCGCAGCGTAGTGAAGGGCAGTGCGCCCGTTCATGTCTCTCGCATTGAGCGGGGCGCCTCTGCCCAAGAGGGGCTCCATGATGCTTGTGTGCCCTGCAAATGCTGCAATGCGCAGTGTTTCACCCAGAATTTGCTTGGAGTACGCGTGCTTGGCCAACAGCAGCTGGAGGTCTTCCGCTCCTTGATTTTGTCTTGAAGCGAGAAGAGGCAGACGCCTGTCGATGCCGTGACTGGGGCTCTGTTCGGGGTTCGTATCTTCGTCCGCAGCCCCAAAACATCCACGACCCAGTAGCAGATTTGCAATGTCATGTTTGCCACGATGGAATGCGGACTCGTACAAAGTGCGTTGCGAGTCGGACTGCTCATCAATGCCGTGCATGCTGGCGCCAAGATCAAGCAAAGCCTCCACGGCTTCCCTGGACCGTGCCTCCACGGCGATGCGCAAAGCAGTAACGGCTCCACTTGTCTTCTGGTCAACTTCGGCCCCGTGATCGCTGAGCGCTCGAATAATATCGCAATGGTCTCCTTGCGCCGCTACCTGCAAGACAGTCATCTCCAGCTTGAAATCCCCCTGACCGATAACCGCGCCTGCATTCAAGAGAGCTAGAACGACTTGAAGATCGCCCGCGTTACATGCTTCGTGCAATGCGCTCCAACCCTTGGAATCGGTCCAATTCACCGTGACACGTCGTGCAGGATCTGGATGATAAAGGAGTCTTTGTATAACTGGAAACGCCCTGTACCCAGCGGCGTGTACCAGCAGGGTGGACCCACTGGCGAGCTCAGCTGAGAGAGTGGCTGCTGGAAGGGTGTCGATCACATCGATGACCACGTCGAAGTGTGCATATCTCATCGCATAGTCCAAGGCTTGGATGTCTTCTATGGTCTGATCAGGGGTGAAAGAACTCTCGTCGATCATGAGAAGCTTCAGGACACGGCGGTGGCCGAACCGGCAAGCCACAAGTCTGGTGGCTGCCGTAGCTTTGGCGCCGTATGCCAAAAGTTCTTCAACAATTTCCGTAGCGCCCTTCATAACGGCATAGTCGAGGGCAGTGAATCCGTCTTTGTCAACCAAAGTGACATCGGCTTTAGCGTCGAGAAGGCGTCTCACGGTTTCCAGACTGGCACATGAAGCCGCTGCTATGAGAGCTGTGTGGAATTGGCCGCCGCTCTGGTCAACTCGCGCACCACGATTAAGGAGGTGAGCAACGGCCTCGGTGTGGTCTCGCGCGGACGCAGCTTGAAGAGGGAATCCAAACCTGCCTCCGACACAGTCGACAGACAAACCCTGGTCGGCCAGCCAGTCCACGACGTCTGTCAATCCCAGCAGAGATGCATAGTAAATGGGATTTTCCAGGTGGACATTTTCCAGGTGGACATTTTCCACTTCCACGCCTACCGTTTCTGGTAGATCCTCCCAGGAAGCCGACGTTGTGTCCTCGGTCGAGTCTGAACTAGACACAGACTGGCTTATGGACACCTCCGAGCCACCATCCTCTACACACAGTGGTTTCAAACCAGTTTTTCCAGCCTCAATGAGCCTTTCCTCCAAAACAGGCGTCCAGACTGTCCAGCTTGTGTTGGCAGGATCGAACGCTCGTTTGGTACTGTTCATAATGTCTTCACTCGGTCGTGGTTTCTGGTGGAAACTGTGGAAATACCAGGCCCACGACGCATAGGACAGGAACGGATAGAATTCTGTGTTGCCCGGGATGTCCTTGAAGACGTCAAGTGTCAAATAGCGTAGGCAGACTCGTGACAGCACATTCATCTCCGCCGATGCGTCGGCAAACCACAGTTTTGCCGTCAAGGGATTCTCGTTCATGTGACTGATAAGAAATTCCTGGACAGAAAAGTGGACAAAGTGGACGGTATTGTTGGCGATGGACGAATGAGGCGAGTCATGGCGGAGGCGCAAGAGAGAACCGCAGAAGCCCAAGACTGTTGTCTTGACATAATCTTCGCTGACAAAACATTCTTGCCATTCGTCTGGCAAGTCATCTTCTGGGTATGCGTCGAGCTCATCATCAGACACGATAAGGGCTTCTGCAAGTTCTTTGACCTTGAGTGGACGAACTGCGAACAAAACCCATCGCAAAATCATGATTGCTTGCTTGCGGTCTCTGCTCTGGAGACGGTCAATCCTCTCGAGCTCGCGCGCATAAGCCTCACTTATCCCTGATGGCATTCTGCGGACCGTCTCCCTGAGTTGTTTGGCATTCTGGCCGGGTGAGATCTCCTTCTCTAGCAGTTGGATCCAGAGAAACATGCCCTCGCTCCGCGTCGCCGCCTCGTTTGCAATCTGACGACGCAATTCTTCTTTTTTCCGGGAAAGTTTTCGATCGACCATGCAATTAGAAAAGGATCGCACATCGGCCTCCGTGTCTTTCGAGGTGATGCGGTACTCCAACCTGCTCAATCCGTCATCGTATATACTGTCATCGCCCAGGTAGTCGCGGATGTCTGAAACGTCTCGGCTTACCACCAGAACCCGAGCTTGTGCTGCAGGTAGGTGGCGCATGAGGTCGCGCAGAAAGGTGTTGCGAGAATCATCCTTGTGATACCCTGCGGCTGGAGCAATGTTGTTGCATTCGTCAAAGCCGTCCAAGATGAAAAAGCATCCCGGGCAAACTTGACCTACCACAGCAAATAGCTCCCATAATTCGGAATGCGTGAGGGGTCCATCCCGCTTTCTCTCACTGAGGGCTCTCTCCACAACGTCAAGGGTCTTGTCATTCTCGAGAGCCTGTGCAAGCCAGGATCGAAGACTGGCGTACGGATCACGAGTACGCTCGTTGTCAGCGACACAGAAAAAGTATGACACTTGATTATGACAAGTGGTTTTGAGATGTTGGATGATCCAGGCCGACATGATAGTCTTTCCAAAGCCTGCGGGGCCATGTATCCACAAGAGCTTCGGTAAGGTCGCATCTTCCGCTTTCCACTGCTGGAAGACGTCCAACTGAAGAGCCCAATCGCAGGTTCCGGAGTGGTGGTAGCCCAAAGCCGCCTCCAATGTGTCCTGAGTATGGATCGCGTTGACTTGTGCTGAAAGCTGCGCCCGGCGTTCAGCTCTTGAGGCCTTTGAGCTCATGATGTTCTCCTTCATCATTTTGAGCAGGTTGTCCACCATCGAATTGCCACACTCCTGGGAGACGAGGGTGGCTCTTTTGTGGACATCATTCTCAAGGCTTTCGATCTGAAGCATTGGCTCATCCACAACGTCCTTCGCAGTCAGAATCACACTCTTCAATATCCTTTCTAAGCGGGCAACCCAATGTCAGTACACAATTCATAGATCATTGCCACATGGAAACCTCTGCATTTAAGGGTATTTATGGACTATATAACGCTGAGCGCTGTAATTCTTACCCGCCTACTGAGAAGGGTTTGCAATAGGTGGTCTCGTTTTTAATCTGTATACATATGCCTCTTTAAGCAGTATGCATCAGTCCCTTCATACAGTGATAAACGCTTAAACACCTAGCGTTGAAAAAAAAACACAATGCCGATAACAGTAGGTTTCGAACACAATTGTAGCTTGCGGCTAAGCAAACAGTGTTTGCAATAGGTGGGGACAGATTAAGGGTATTTATACTTACTTGCAGTCTTCTGCTTGTAGTAGCTCTGGGTTCGGGCAAGAAATTGCAAGACTGACGTGTAAAGCTTCACCAGAGACGAGGCAAGTTGCGCACTGAGAGCGGTGACACGAATGAGAAGTCGTGCCTCAATTTCAGCATATAAGGCGATAATGTTGGATATCTTCTCGACAGCCTCAAACATTCTTCCAAAGGTTTGGCAATCATTGATAGTCATCTGAGAAGGTCAGTGCTCTACTTCACATTCTGTAATGGTTGCTTCCATACACCAGTCATAAATAGCAAGGAGGCATACCTGAGTGATCGATTTTATGATCGCCCAAGGTACCGCAGCGTGCGGTACATATTCCACGGCAGCATCTCCAATTTTCTGGAACTTGGCGGCCCAGTTACAAACATTCCCCAGAACATCCCTAAGCAGGACCTGTTCACCCTCTTTGTTGGTGAAGAGCTTCCACTGCTTCTTCTCGCAATCCTCCTTCTTTGCATTGATCACGTTGATTAGAGTCTCGGGACTAGTCACCGAAAGACTGCCATCTTCGTTGAAGGATTTGAGGAGTTCTTTGTGCTCAGGAGCGAGCGCTACGAGTGCCTGCTGCCAAAGGTTGTTTGTCTGCAAGAGACACTGAGGGTTAATTACAATACAGATCGTCTCAGTTCTGCTCCCCTCTTAGTCTGGGATATGGTGCTTGCCTCGTATGGAAGTGCCTCAGAGTCACTGTCATAGCTGTCCCCGTCCACTGAAACACCGACAACGACACTTTTGGGTGGTGTGTGCATCTCGGACCACTCTGGAAGTCTTCTCAAGTTGTAAAGATTAAAGCCACTGAGGACTGTGATGGCGCAGGAAGTAGGAAGGATTAAATGTAAAGGGGGACATAGACCCGGGGACGTGCGATACAAGTGATCAACTTGCTTTCCCCCGCCTTGTCCAAGTCAGCAACTTGCTTTTCCTGCTGACCCCCGCCTGCTGAACTGTCTGCCAGACAGGCGGCCGGCCGGCATCTCCGCCGGCCAAAGTCCTAATCTCACCAAAGTATCGGCAAACTCCAGCTTCTACCAGTGTTTATATCTAAAAACCACAAAGCATACATCAATTTACAAGAATATCATTTCTCACCCTGATATAATCAATATGAAGCCAAGTAATCTCTACCAGTCTTGTTCTGTTATTTAGTTATCGTGCTGTATGGTCTCGTTTTTAATCTGTACACATATGCTTCTTAAGCAGTATGCACCCAGTCCCTTCATACATTGTACTTATAAGCCGCTGGATATAGTGCATTGTTTTATGGTATGGAGTTTGGTTGGTTTTCACTGATGTCCGCCTCTGCCACTGATGTCACGCATTACTTCTTCGGTGTTGTTGATCTCTGTAACTCCCAAGTATACTGCTTGACCGAGGCCATGTGGTGGTGAGAAACAGCAGGGCAGTGGCACCACAGTCAGGGGCCCCATTAACATCTCCATCAACGCAATCCCCACCACTGTCATTATATTCAATACATTGAGAAGGGAATACCTGCCTCAGTTAGTCTCGTTGCTCAGTAATCACATTCACGTGGATCAAGCCTAGGGATTATATGGAGTCTACTCCTTGTGAGGCGCTGTGGTTGAATTTGATCTGATCAGACTGGGATATATTTCATCAACAATTGACTTTCACCCAAGAGACGGGTCAGACAAAGTTTGTGCCGAAGGTGAGAGGCCCCTCGTTTGTGTGTCCATCGTTTGTACGCAAAGACTGGGGCAACTTTTGGATTCACCTTTAGACATCGAGGTACCGACCTACCTGGCTAACCATCCAGTGATGACAACAGCCTCACAGGTGAATGACAGTCAGTCACTGCCCGCGGGCATTCAGCAACACGTGATACACCAGGCCTTGGGGCAAGCTTTGCCATTTAAAAACTTCCATCGGCAGTCGATTCCTCCAGAATTCCAGAACTCTCCCATTTCTCATATTCCAACCAGTCCACCCGCTCCCCGATACCTACAGGTATCACCGCCACCATGAAGTTGCCAAATGAGCTTATGTCCAAAATCATTCGCGAAATCATCGATACGCCCGCAGTCTTCGTCTTCGATGTTGTCACCGGCACTCTCCAGCACTCGCCAACCGGTCCAGATACCGATTACCGATACATGAGCTTCCAGCCTCGTGTGAACCCCCCGGGCAACCACACCAGACGAGAGTACCCTGGTAGCTTTGAGTCCCAAGTCAGCAAGACCATTCGGAGCCTGCTCTCCACCAACAAGTTGGTCAGGGCCGAATGCCTCAGAGGCCTCCAGGGCATCAAAGTACCCACCGCAAACGGTCAGGCCATCGTCCACTTCAACCCCCGAAAGCACGTCATATGTCTCTACCGTATCGACCACTCTGCATTCCTCACACACCGCGGCTTCATGCTCGGTCCACAGGACCTGATCAACTTCGCCAGGCAGTTGACCGACCTCGACTTTGACATCGACCACCTTGGTTTCATGTCGGAGGGTGCATACGGCGATTACAAGAAGCTGGACCTGTTCAAGGCTGCCTTCCCTACCATACGCCACTTCTACGCCGTGGTCACTGAGCTCCCCCGGAAGGACCCTTGGCAGCCCGTAGATTTCATCTGCCCTGCCCGCGACTCGGCACACACACTGTCCCCAGTACTCTTGCACACCGCTAAGCGATCTTGGAATGTTGTCAAGGCCACTTACTTCTTTAATGGCTATCCAACGTCCATTCGCGGTGACTGGGAGCAGGGTTATGACATTGAGGGGATGGTCCTGATTTGATTTGGCGAACCAAGGCCATGTTTTCTGTCTTCGCTCTGCGGCTGTGAGTCGCAGCACCGATGGAAAGGGCTCGGACTAGACGGTGGAGGTCAGCTACGGTCATCTCGCAAGCATCAAGGAGTCCTGAGACCTATGATTTGCCCCATTGGGCTTTGGCTTTCGACAGCAAGGAGTGCTGTTGTGGGGTGTAGTGGGCTACATTTACTCCCCTGGGAGCACGGATGTAAAAGCTCCCAAGGTAATCATCGCTTTTGAAATTCTCCGCTCAGAATTCAATCCACTCTTTTCTCCTATTCTACGCAGTATTTGCAGGTCTTATTTCTCAGGAAGCTTCGTGACTGCGCATCGCATGCTTCTTTCTATTCTTTTCATTTCCTCCCTCGCGCTGGGGCGCCCTCTTCCTCTCTTCGAGGGGACCAGCAGAAAGTGCCCTCTATTCTATTTGGGTGACCCTTTTTCATCACTCACATCAACTTCGATGCCGTTCAGGTGATAACAAGGCAAGAAAGGTCCGCTGTACTACAATGCATAGCGCTAATGTTATTAGTTTCAAGGCTATCCCACAGACGATTATCCCACAAGAGGTTATCCCATACGAGATTATCCCATACGAGGTCAGAGGTGATCCCAAGAGGAGGTCATCCTATATCAAGGTATCCCATGGGAGATCAGTGCTGCCGTGAATACCTTTACGAAGATTCTTGAAGAAGAATCAAATTTATTAATTTTGTGTGAAAAACGTCTATCAGGATATTTCCCTGCCACAGCTCAGTCTAATTATGCCAAATCCGTACGTATGTGACACCTCCGAGTCTTCGCACGAACACATCATGACCTGTCCCTGGGTGTAATCCGGATACAGTCAGTACACTGCTCCACGATGAAGCCCAGTGCACATGTTGGCCAGAGAGAGGTTCACTCCGCCCGATAATAGTCGTACCTCCAGAAGATGACACCCGCGCCGCAATCACCACCAATTGCAGTGGCTCCGATACCACGTCTTGTGAGCGAATGTCCCAGCCGCCGCCCAGGATGAAAGTTCAGGGTGTATGCGTATGAACATTGGTCAAGAGGAGCAGACCTGCAAGACTTGACTCCCGAACGACCACGTAAGTTGTATAGAATTGAATTTCCAGTGGCAGAAAATCGAACATTCTCCACCGGTTCGGATGTCGCACCTCGACCGCCCGGAGGCATCATCAGCCTCACCCAACAATGCATGTCGGCCGGCTGGAGCCACAGCTCGCCGGTTGTGGTTCCACATGCAACCATTAGACCGTTCGAAGAGATGTCAAGGCCGCTCGGGCTGCCCAAGCAGGGATAATCGATCACTTTCCGCTTGAACCAGCAGTCGGTCTTGGTGTCCATGACGACGACACGAGTGTGGCACGCCGCCACGAGTTCCGACCCATTTTCCGTGAATCGCAATTCTTTGATCCTACTCTCGCTCTTGTCTCTGTTGGGGTCGGGGCTTGCGGCTACACAGTACTGGTTCGTAGCTGTCCAGCGATCCATGATGTCGATCTGGCACAGAACGTCACTGCGGGCGGTGACGAGTGTCTGACCATCTGGAGAGAACGTGGATATGGCCGGATAGCCTCCATGTTCATCGAGATAATCATCAATAAAGGAATAGTAATCGAGATTTATGGCGTCCACAAGGATCAAAGGCTGCCGACATTCTCTTTGGGTGACACAGAGGAATCTTCCATCCGGATGGATCGAGGCGTGGCAGAAGTGCGCTTTGTAATCAGCTTCGTAGCAGTTGACGACAGCCTTCGACCAGATGTTGTAGACGAGAACTCTTTGTGTTTCGATGGCGAGGAGATGATCTCCTTCGGGAGTGAACAAGATGAACGGGGGCTGGTTCCCCTTGCATGAGAGTGTGTGGGTGGTCTGGGTGCTCATGTTACTCTTTTCGCAATGGGTCATCGGCCATCCGAGTTGTTCCAGAGCAGAACTTGCTGAGGGACGATCTGCTGGACATGCGGCCATGCAATAGCGAATAAATTCGATGCCTTCCGCGGAGACGTTATTTCTCTTCAGGGCTTCCACAGGAAAGTCCATCTCGTTTCGATAATACGCCTTCAAATCGTCCATGTTGTCCCCGAAAGGTGACACTCCTGTTAGAAGTCGGTACACCGTCTCCCCGAAGGCCCAGATGTCAACCGCCTTCCACTTGTCGAGCTCAGACAGCTGGTCCCCAGGCGCCCTGAATCCCAATAGCTCAGGAGCCATGAAGCTGGGAGTCCCACAGACAGTGGATGATAACGTCCAGGACTGCTCGATGTTCTTGCTGAGGCCAAAGTCGGAGATCTTGATCCACCAGGGTCCGTCTGGAGGCATTTGTTTGATCAGAAGGTTTGAAGGTTTGATGTCTCTGTGAACGAATCCTTCTTCGTGCATAAATTCGAGGCCACGCAAAATCTGCTTGCTGAGGAACTTGGCGTCGGTCTCTTTGATGGAGCCATTGTCCTCCAGGTGGGATTGCAAGTCTCCCAATTCCATGTATTCCATCGCAATGTACAGCGTCTGGTTCAGCTCGTACCATCCATAAGATTGGACAAAATGGTATTCGTACTGTGCTTGGGCATTAGCTGCTGTTTTCCGGAAGAAAACGGATATTGATTAGGTTTAGATGTATAAATTTGGAGTGGGTATAAATGAAAGGGAAGGACATGGGCGGTGAACATACCTTGGGCTGGGAGAAGAAAACAAGGCTGTGTAGTTCATGTAGGAACTCTCCAGACAGCTTGGATTGGCCTCTGGACTCTGAAAGTTTTTTGACGGCTCTCAGTGAGCCAATTTTGTTGGTGGCACCATCGTTGGCGTCATCTTCGTAGTCGCTGCCGTCCCGGAGCACCTCGACATTGATGCATCTTTCCAAGTGAACGGATCCAAATCCACCACAGCCGATGTATTTCTTATACTCCCAATACTCCCGCAGTGATGATCCCGGAGCTGATGGGTTTAGTACGACGTGACGGACGCCGGGGAGCCACTCTGAATAGGTCGTTGTCAGTCTGGCGTCCCAGACCATGCGGGTGACAGCATCTGCCTTCCGCCGTGGAGTTTCGGTGGTGGCCATGTTGGAGAAAAATAAGGGTGGACAGTTGCAAGGTCCAAATTTAGAAGTAAGAAGTCCCAAGGTAGGTAGATACAGCGCGAGCTTGCCAATTAGCAGCTCACAACTTGGCTCAGTGAGTCTCTGAAAACTTCCATCTATAGGGATGGCATTAGGACTGGCAGGTTTATATTTGTCCATTTCAGGCAATTTGTGTTCCCCTTAGTTACGGGGAGAAGGCATTTGAAGATAGTGCTTGACAGTGTCAAACTAGTTCAACACGGCTTCAACCTGGATGGCTTGACAGCTTGTCAACAGCGCCAGGATCAGTCACGGCCTGACACTAAGACTTTTGGTGCGAAATAGTGGCTTCTGACACAACACTGATTTACAGGAATACCTAGGTAGATTAATTAGGCACTGTTCAAAGTCATGCATAGCAAAATTGATTGTAATTGCACAAAATCTGCATCATCTCTTGTCCCACAAAAATAATGAGAATGGATATTCGCACCCGCCAAAACGGATGGTATGCCCAACACACACCCAATACCCACACATCTAATACCTATACACCCAATACCCAGACACCCAACACCTAATTTATATAAGTATTAGGTGTGTATATATATTTGGTATATAAGTATTGGGTGTATGATAATGGGCGTATGGGTTTTAAGTACATGGATGTATAAGGGTTGGATATTAAGTGTATGGGAGTTGGGTGTATTGCTATGTGTGGTGTGTAAATCGGGCTGGTGATATATACGGGTGTACCCTCCGTTTTTATAGGTGCGAACATGCGTTCTCAAAATCATCACTGTCGTTCCAGCTTAGTAGAGGAACTCAAAGAATACCAATAGTCCATAGGGAATTAGGAATCTGCCATGCCCAGGTACATTGCTCAAATTACTGAGAGCAACAACACTGACACCCCATAATTATTGCGGCAGATTCTGCCATTCCCACATGGGTCATGATGTGCTCTGACAGTTCCCCAAATTGTGCTCACGGAGACACCCAACAACGGAACCACTAATGACCGAACCCGAAACGAAGAAGTGCAAGTCAGGCAATGAGATGATAAAACACAGGCAAGCTGCGCCTCAAGTCACGAACTTCCGCTTGATGGCTGGTGTCTATCGACATCAAAGATTATAATTAGTACCGAGCTTATTTACATCTCGTCGAAAGTCTTGAATGTAATCCCCCATTCAAGGAAAGGCGTTGCGTCACACACACCATCATCCGCACCCTTCGCCGTCGACACCATCGGTCCCGGAAGGACGGCCCTGTGTACCTCACAGGGCTACCTCGGCCAGGATACGAAATAATGCTTCCCTCCTCTTGTGGTTCTTCTTCTCCTCCCCGTTCCCATGCAATCCCAAATACCTTGATCTACACTCAATCTTCCAGCAAAGACGGCGAAGCCCTTTTGGCTGGTGTTGGAGTTGGTTGAGTGGCTCGATATCAGGCGTCGACAGGGTGCGGCGGTGATGTGTGGGCAATTAGTCGGATATATGGGAGGTGTGTGATTCTCGAGAGCTGAACTCGAGAGTCGTCTAAAGATCTCACACCGTTTCTAAGAATGGTATCTTCTTCCTCGGCGGGATTGATGTGTGCCCGTCCACAAGTTGCGCGGCGAAATCGGTCCCGTCCGCCCTCTGGTTCCTCACGCGGCGGTCGGCAACGCGTTGTTGGCCTGCTTCTCCTCGACACAAGCTCTGCTCCTACAGCATGGCAGCGCCCATCATCGCCACGGGCACGACGTACTTGATGACGTTTATCACCGGGGTTGCTTGCGCGGCGGCACCGATCACTGAGGCGGTGGCGATGGGTGACACGCTCGAGTAGCCGGTGAAGGTGTTGCCGGGGTTCGGCGCTCCAGTCGTGGCTGATCCTCCCCCGCTGGTGCCGGTGCCGCCAGATGAGCCTCCCGAGGACGCTGTTGGTGCTGCTGTCGCGGTGGCTGTGTTTGATGCTGGAGCGCTCCCACCAATGCCCGACACGCTTGCTGTTCCCGCCGCCGCTTGTGCTCCTCCTGCTGGCGCTGCGCACCCACAAACTACAACGGTGTTAATTATCCTGCTGACACGTGTAATGGAAGGATTTCAAGCCGGGGGCGAGCGCTCAGGACAACGAGCCCAAGCCACATACCTTCTTCGGACCCGTCAATGACGGCCTGGTAGCTGGCCGACGGACATGCTGATGACACACAACCCTCGACGGCAGCGTAGAGCGCGGCCGACTGCGCGCATTGGCAGCTGAAGTCTGTTCCCTGGCACCCTATCGATGGCGCGCCGTTGAGGATGCAATTTTGAGCGCAGCCGGGGATCGCCGTCAGGGCGACGTTGATGCAGTCTTGTGCGACGGCGACTCCGCAGCAGACGAGAGCGAGCGCGTGTAACGAAACCAGCCTCATCTTTGGATGTGAATATAACTTTTTACTGATTAGGGTTTTGTTATGAGATATTGCGTGAGCCCAGACTCATCCTTTTGGGCATCCGATGGGATTGTCGAAAAGAGTCGTCCCAAGATGCTGAGATGATGGATAGCTTGGAGGCAAGAGGACAGGAAAAACAAACGAGAGACCAGCGCAATCTTGGTACTCGGGCTGCAGGGCAAGGGTTTTCTTTGGGGGTGTGACGGTGAGAAGAGGAAATGGAGCACTGATGTAAGTGGTCGGGGTCGAGGACTGATCACCCACCTTCCCAGGTGTGCCCTGGTAACCTTAGATGGCGGGATGGTCGCCTCTTGCATGGGCGGGCACCCGAGCACATGCAGCGATGCGACTGGAAGTATAATTGGCCTCCATGGGGCCCCCGCAAACAAAACGGCTGGACCGACGGGGCCTTCTCAAGGCTGGTGTGGCTGGGATTGGCCTGAGGACGAGAGCCAGCAACAACTGCAATGACAGTATCCAGAGGCTTTCACATGGCCGACTAGGTGAGGTCGTGGGTGTGGAGAGCTCGGTATGATCTCACAGCCACCATCACCTAGTCGACTTCCTCCACCTCTCCCCCGCGTTGCTCTTCCCCAGATTGCCCAGGCCAGCCAGTCCACAATCGGGGCCGTTGCCCCTGGTCCCTGCCGGCCTTGGCGCTAGCTATCGAGGCCTTGCTGCCATGTTCAACCCTCCATCGGCGGACCCCTCTCTATGGGGTAAGGATCCGACCAGCTATGCCGGTTCAGGGTGACATGATATTCACACTTGGGACCAATCCGGTAGCTGAAGCGATGTGGAAGGCGGCCGAACCGTGACTCGGCCAGGTATTACCGTCACATTCGAGGCAGGCCAGAAAACAACTCATTTGGAGCTCCTCACCTCGCCTCGGCTGGCACCGCTCCCTCTCACATGCACGTGGAAAGCGGAGAACGCGTTCCTCTGTTGTGCACACTGCCCGCAAAGTCCCCCACCACCTTCGACTACGGCTGAGGATTTGGAGTCGCGTGCCTCCAAAGTTCGTATTTTCCGGCGTCCTCGGCCCTCCGCGGTGCCCTACTGGCTTATCAATAGTCGCTTGGCGCTGCCCAATCAGAGGGATATAAACGACTTCACGAGAATGGCTTCAGAGACATCAGCACCACTCTCGATACGTTAATTGAAGTCGAGTCGACGCTACGTTCTGGAGAGAAGAAGAGAAGCAAACCAGAACGTTGGCAAACGAACAAGAAAAATGATTCAGAGGGTTGGGTTTACATAGTGTAATGCCCCGCCCGGTTCGGCAACTACATCCGCGGAACACTGTGGCCTCTTCTTGCGTATACTAAACGTGTCGCCATACAGTTCTGGTAGTATTGTAACAGCCATGCATCTTCCGTTTTTAAATATTCTTATCGTCCTATCAACTAGCCATTGATACCCATGGCTACAAAATGGAATTCGTAGAATTTGTTTCCAGACCCGCCACTGTCGGCTCCGATACACCCTCGCATCTGCCGCCCGTCTTGGTCTTTCCGCCATGGGGGCCCGGCCAGGCCGTCGGTTTCGGGCTGGGTCTTGTTTTAGGCGTGTTTTCAGTGACAGCGTTGGGTGGAGGTTAGGCTTCCATGCCACGTCCATCCTCAACATCGTCGTCCTGGCCATCGCGCTGTAGTCACTGCCAGCCAGCGTTGACGACGATGCACCCCTGGGCCGGGCCACCCTCACCCGTCTGCAGAAAGAGCTGGACTGGGCCAGCGCGTTGGTCATCAGCACGAGCTTGGCGTTTTTGTCCTATGTGCTGGCTGTCGTAGCGGACTCTGATGCGAGCGTTCACATGCGCGCACCCCTGAAGACGCAGGCCCTGGCTGGTGGTGTCTTCAACATGGTCTCTCAGATCGGCAAGAGCATTGGTATAGCAACAACGGCTATCATAGCGCAACAGGTGTCTTCGCCGCTCATGGTAAGCTCTGATTCAAAAGAAGCATTGCTTCGAGGCTATCAAGCTGGGCGGTGGTATCATTGTGCACTGAGTTTTATCTCGGTATTTGTGAGTCTGGGGTTTGAGAAGCGTAGGAAGACTTGGTGTCAAGCGTGACTGAGGTTTGGGGACTAGATACAAGAGAATTAAACATACAACATTAATGTTCATCGGTTGTCACCCAGCCAACTACCAATGATTATGGACTGTCCTCTTCTGCTTTAAATGTAACACGGCATCTTAACACCAGCGATATGCCGTAAATCACTGATAAGACCATCAGGCACTGCACATGCAGATCTCACCCTCACCGAGGTTCTGTGGACCACGATAAATCTCAAGCGTCCTGAACCGCCAACCGCGCTTGAAATTGGGAAGTTGAGCATGACGCAGAACACCTTCTTGGAGTTAATATGTCCAGGTACGGAGTATTGCAGAGCACAATTCTCAAAGAATCCTGCGCTTTGATTGGCATACTCAACTCTCCCACCCCGTTGCCCCGTTACGACTGTGCAAACTGGACTGGATGAACTGCTTCAGAAAACTCACGCGCTGTGAAAGTCAATTCTCTTCAGACTAATGCAGCTCGGAGATGTGAAGCACATGCGCAGTGCAGCTGGATGCAAGATCAAATCCCATGCGGAGCGAGACGCACCACGGTCTGTCGTCATTCTCTTTTCTGCCGAGGACATGGACTGTGACATTGGGCAACTGTGGCGATGAGGATTGCTTGCCGTTCGACGTCATGAACCGAAAGTTAAGCTATGGTCCATATCGATGGCTATGACCTCCCAACCCGGGATGTTTCCCTGATTGTTTATCGGCTCCGAAGTCTGATTGGTGCACTTGCGAGGCAAATCACAGTCCACCCGTCCCGCGGCCCCAAGTCTAATCGAACAGCCAGGGTTCCGATTACCCCCCACCTGGAGATAGAGACGGAGCATTATGTGCCAAAAACAGAATGTCTGGACGGGCCCATGTGGCTTGAGGAAGCCGTGGCAGTTTCCATTCAATCCTACGACAGTTGCTGCGTCAAGGGATCAGACATGCAATGTAGCGTCCAGCTCTCCCAGCCAGAATTCCATTTCTTTGCCTCGGCCTGAAGAGCGGGACGAATGCCGCCGTCGTCAAAACAAAAGCACACCAAAACTTATTCGGCTAGCTCGTCCGAAATATACTCATCTTGGAAATTAGGATCATGTCAAGTCTTTCTGGGGCGGACGCCACGATGCGGAGAAAGACGCCCAGGGTCTGGTAGGGCGAGTCCCGGAGCCGGGAGAACCCAGGAACAAGTCTCCACGAGATCTACAAGCTTCCCACTGCATCCTGCTCTCTGGACCGATAAATCACGCTGCATGTTTTTCCAATTCTTAAGACACCCGTTGGAATGTCACAAGGTTGTCACAAATGAACCATAAGCTTCGACTCTGTTTATGCCAGCATTGAGAAACATTGTGGCTTTGCGTCTCAGACATGAAGCAGAGCATTTTGTGAAACTCGGCGGCGAGCGGCGCCCTGGTGCCCTAGGTGCGCACTCGCAAGCACGATTTCTAACTGGCTTCCCTCCCGTCGGCACCGCCGACCTCAGGACGAACTCCTCGTGGAAACTGGAACCCAGGGTAGCGCGTCTCGGTGATCTGACACCAATCGCAAAGCTTTGAGGCCTGATGTTTCTGCTTTCGAGAAACGAAGGTGTTTGACAATTTTGCAGGTGGCCCGGCGGCATCAGTGGACCCTTGACGCTCCAAGCAGTGTACGCGCATGGCCTGAAGACTTCGGACGAAATGTCACCTGATCCTGAAGCACTTCAACCTGACCTAACTTTGACGGAAAACGGCGACACGGTCGGCATCTTGGTAAGAGCGAAGGCAAGCCTTTCGAAATTTTCATTGGTAGTGTGAGATGAGAGCGACGATCATGGGCCAACAACTTCTTCTATCTAGGTAATTTTACGTTGTCTAAGTAATTGATTTTCTTCAAAGAACAATGAGGATCAAGTGCAATTTGACTATGAGGTTTGCAGACTCTAGATGAATACTTGTTGATGTACAAAACATTTGTGCTTGTACCAGCATATTGTCGCAAAGTGGAGAGAAGCAGCCTTCTTATGGTCCCGATTTCCCTATTGCACTGCCGATAAAAACCACCTCGATTGCAGCGAACCTGAGATAGTTGTCAGTCTTTTCTGTAGACAAGGTGAATTCTGGCTTAGTTACGTTGCAGTTGCACCGAAGATTTCCACACTCTTCGCGTTGCTAAACACTGCCAAAAGCACGGCGAACACGGCCGTAAACAACATCGTCAGGCCAATCCGCTGGTTTGTTGTATTCACCGTGTTGAGCACGAATATGGTCATGACGGGAAGGACTGAGGACACGACCAAGGCCACGACGTTGCTTGCCCGGCTGAGCTTCGAGTCCGAGTAGGACACCAAGCTGGCCTCCTCATCGATGACAGTGCCGACTTTCATCTTTTCTCCGACGACGCGGTGGAAGATCCGTGCGATGACCCGGGTCATGAACCTGCTGAACACGTAGCTCTCGTCTTGGGCCGACTGCAGCGAAATGTACGCCTCTGTGTTCTTGTTCCGCCAGGTGAAGAACTCGAAGCCTGCATCTTTGAGGAAGCTGTGTCCGCCTTTGCTGTCGACCAACCAGTCCTGCAGTGATTGTAACTGGGACTTCGGAGGACATCTCAGTCTTGAAAGCTCGGTGACTGTCGAAGACATAAAACGGTCAGCTCATCGTCCTCGACTTCATTGCATAATCAGGTGTGCGGTGGTAGTATAAGACCATGCCTTGGAGCAGTAGACTGTCTGAGAAGAATTTTAGCAAGAAGATACCCAACCCATACCTTCACATCCAGTTCTCACATACTGTATTTTTCCATTCTGTCTCCGAGTCTCTGAAGCAAATCCCTCTGTAGATGGGGTGACGGATTGGCAGATGCCTCGGTTATTGTCTCTTGCGAATGCATGTTGCTGCCTGTGTCCCCATCAGGATCAATTTGCTCATCCCGTTGTTGGGACCTCCGAAGTTCATGAAAGCTTCTGGAGTACATCAAGCCGGCTGCATCATCTTCTTGGCAGCTGGCTTCGAAGCGGCCTTGCAGCTCGACAATCTCGGCCTGAAGAGCCATGAGCTGCAGCAAGTTGATCTCGTCGAAGCGTCTGAAGATTGCCAGGTTTCTTTCTCTGCTCATGATCCTGGCGAGCCGGTGATAGTTCTGCGGCGTATACTCATCTTCAGTGACTTGACTCTGGTCCAAGGACTGCATCATTTCGAGGTGGATCCCGTTCGCCGCCGTGGGTATAGCACCAGTAGTATCTTCCATTCTGCTGTAAGATTTTCTTCTTCGTTATGTTCGTTTTCATACAAGTGAGGGGCCAGGTTGCATTAACTGCCGTGCAAATGGGCATTGCGTTATTGATAGCCACGGACTGACGAGATTCAGCCGTACGCGCTACCGGTCACAAGATAGATAACAACTCGACTAGCTTTCACCTGGGATTGGTGTTCATGAACTAATAATCCCGATGTGGCTTCACAGGTGCATAGACCGGTCTTGCGCTATTCTCAGCTACGCATGGGTGTGATGGGCTCCAAAACCACGGGACCAAGCGGCTGAAAACAAGGAGCTGGACATTGAACAGATATCAATGCCTCACCGAAGTAACTCATCCCTCGCTTCTTCACTCTCGCCAATGGTTTCCAGCCCTCAAAAAGCAACCAGAAATCTTGTTCTCAACCCACATTATGGATCCCGTTAGCCTTGTCGCTGTCGTGGGAATTCTCTTTAGCAACTCAGCGTCAGCACTGCTTGTTGTTCAAAATTTTGTTCGCAGCGCAGAAACGGTAGAGCGACTCCAGCGCGAATTTGTGGTCCTGCACCATGTCCTCAAGGACTGCCACGAAATGATAACGGAGAACCCGACTGTTCCAAAGTCAATAGACGTCTGCCTTGAGATGTGCTTGCAGAAATACCGCGACCTGCTGAACATACTGGAGAACTTGCTTGCGAAACCAAAATATTGGCGACGACTTTTGTACACTTTCAAGGAGCACGAGTTGCTCACGACTTACAATGGCTTTCGGGATTCCGTCTTGCTACTCCGGGACCTGTCTTCGGAGTGCGTGAATTACTTACCCCAAGTATCCTTCCGTAGGACGCAGGTTAGAAGTCTTTAGCAACTGACATTGTTTCACAACCAGCATGAAGATGAACAGACAATTCGTGCAAATCAGGTAAGATCCCAGATCCACCCTCTCAAATTGACCCACGTAATTGACTATGATCCTGAAGTGTCGCAATGGCAAAGATCATGGAAGAAGAAGCAGAGGACGAGGATGTGGATGAGGACGAGCTCGAGAGCAGAGATGACACAGCGCGTCCATCTGCAGACTTGCCGGAAGGAACACCGCATCAACCCTCAAAAGCGCCAGCGTCAAAACGACCGAAGTACCGAAGAGGAGGCCCCAAGTTCCTTGCGGACTTCGCAAATCTATTGTCGTCAGACTTCACTAGAAGTCTCATCCTGGTTATTGAGGTGGAAGACGTGAGTGACCACACGCGATTCAAGATGGTCCCTGTCAGGAACAAGATCGACACAGGCAGCGACGAGAACTTTGTGAGCAAGGCATTGATTGCCAAACACGGTATGGATCCAAATAAGATACAGGATTTACCAGTCGAGAAGCAGCAGGAGCGAACGCTTGAGATGTTGAACAATCTCACATTCACTCCTAAGCAGGAGGTCACGATCTCTTGGCACAAGCCGCAAGACAAAAAGATACGAGAAACTACGTTCCTCATTGTGGACAGCGGACTATTTGATGTCCTCATAGGCTCGAAGCATTGGGCTGACGAAGCGAGGCAATCTGTGCTGTTCAGCTTTGGGCGCCACAGGATGGAAGGTAACAATTCGAATTGTCAATTCCTACATTTCCCAGTAAATTGATTGCAGTAAGGCTGACTTATACAAGCTGAACGCAAGCAAGAGGAGCTCGACGACCAGAACGCCGAGAAGGAGGCAAAGCAGACCATCCAAAAGCAGTTGAAGGAGACCGATTACCTGCTTCCACGGGTTGGCTCGTGGAAAAAGGTTGGAGAACCAAGTGAACCGACGAGGAGAGAAAAGAGGCGATCCCGGCAACACACTTCGGCACTATTTTAGCAGCTCTACATTTAATAGCTATTCATTAATCAATGTGCCAATTTTCCTCAGGTCTCAAATGCTTTGCCTGTTAGAGGCCACTATTCTGTGCAGCACGTTTGTTGTTTTCACCACAATTTCAGTTGTAGATTTGCTTGATAATGCCTCTCTATTTGCCAGAATATTTGTGAGACGATAGAGTTACACCCATCAACATATTCTCACATGGCTCAACCCCAGCGGCCTGCGCCAAAGCCGTAAGCACCCAAATCAGAAACCATCCTGAAAACTTTCCACGTCACAACATCCCTCGCAAGGCAGACATCAGCCGTGTCTATGATTTGTTAGGATCATTCGGCCCTTTGAGCAGCACAAGAAGCGCGAGGGGGGATGATCAGACTTAAGTGCTGGGACGTCTTGGTACATGTGTTTTCGAAGATGAGTCTTCTCACTCGAATTCGCCATCTGGTATTGGCTGGGATGTGTCGCCTCCTCCTGAGGGCAGGACCTGCGCGAGGGGGCTCGGGAGAGCGACGGCAAGCATGGCGTTGCTGATGACGGCAAGTGCCAGCACGATCTTGGAGACAAACTGCATTCTGAGAGATGACGAGATAGTTGACGTGAACAAGTATCGATGTTCAGATGATGTTATGGCGTGTAGATTCTGGCTCATACGATGGCTGGGCAGGTGGTGAGAGGCAAATGTGAGTGAGAGACGATGAGGCTTGATGCTGCTTGTCGTCTTTCGAATATTGGAGTGTCCAGGGACCGATACTTATACTTGAAGAATTTCCACATCAAGATTCCCAAATTTAGCTATCATATATCGTGATTTAGCCCTGGAGTCGTGAGTGAGTTGAGATGCTCGCCCCCCAAGCGAACCGTTGGCGAAGTACATGCTGCCACCCGAGACACAACCGTCTGCGGGTTTGCCTGTCAAAATCAAATCGACCCAATCGGTTTGTCCCTGTCCGCACCCCTCCGTCTCGGCTTGTGGTCCCATGCCACCAGATCAGGGTACACAATCGCTGTGCTCACCTCGAATTGGCTTGGATCACGGTCTCGGCCCGCTTGATGATATTGAACACCTCAAAGTCATTGTCGGCTGGCTACCTCCGCTGATCGAGGCTGCTTGATATTTTGGGTAAAGGTGAGCTCGCCCTGTTTGCGTGTGATGCTCGTTATAGGCCTCGTATACATTACCATCGCCCTTTGGGTGCTGGATGCAGGGAAGCGCATTCTCCTGTGCGGAACACGGGGGCCAATCCGAGGCCTCATGACTTCGCTCGCGAGAAGAATACAAAGGCAACTATTTTTGTGCCATCAGCGGATGATCCCTTGTCATTTAAGACCCCATAGGTGTCAAGAGTCAGTGTAACCTGTCACAATAACGTCTAGCCACAACACTCGATGAGATCCGGGTTGCCTCCGAGACCGCGTCCATTTGACTGGCCCCATGACAGGAACAACGACCTCATATCCAATGAAGTATCACTGAATCTTTTCCGGATTCTCACGTACGTATTCACCTGGAAATACCCGGATATCACTGCATTCCGACCCACCACTGAGGTCGCTCGGTGCGGGCATTCCACCTTTTCGGGTGCCGTTCACAAACACGAACCATGACACAATCACAGCTTCAAATCGAAGAAGAGTGGTGTATATACTTCCCGGAGACCCGAGATCCGTGATTCGAGGCGAGATGGCGAGATTTGCGCCACCGCGGGTATGTGATATCGCTAAACCCGACTATCAAGCCAGCTGTCGGGTCACACGCGGCTCAGCGGGATCTGCGCCGAGTCCCCTCGACGAGCAAACCGAGTGAGTTATTTTGGTACGAGACATGGGACCTGGCTGTGCGAAATTGGAATTGCCATGTATGTGGCAGCTCGCTCCTAAAACTTCCGTGGCGAGTCTATTGGCTTTGTGAAGTGATAATTTGCCTGTCGGCCGAACGTTGAGTTGGACAAGAGGTGACGTCTGAAGTCTTGGGGGGAAGAGACCATCGTCTCCGTTGATATGAACAAGGAAGTACATGAATCTGCATTACTGAATCAAAATTCCGCTTGACAGTTGACAAGGGGCCGCCAACTTGATATACCAGTCAATATCGTTTCCTCCAGATGTCGTGCTTTAGTGTGTGTACCCGGGTACTTGGATTTATATTCCAGGACAAACCCGTCATCACTGCCTGGGCACCTAGGCAGCGTAATAACTCAGTCTCCTGAACACCAGGGAATCATCTCCTTACGACATTTTATGTGCTTTCTCGGAACGTTTGAAGCCAATTACGATTGTTCTACGACCCCCCCCCCAAGCTTGAGAAATCCAGAGGGAGTTCAGCTAGCACTGATCCTTCGGCTTCATTGTTCACTACTACATCGAGGTCGGGTCCTAACATCACCCGTCTCACCCCTTCAAGGACGACCTTCCCAGAGCTTACATCCGCGTATCAACCGTCTGCTGTGTAAAGTCCAGGAGCAGTCGACTTGCGGCCGGGCACCCGAGCGGCTTGAGTTCTGACATCCTTTCCCCGATGCCACGCCCTCACCTTCATGCGGCATATTCAAGCGAGCCAGCCAGCCTCACAATCCTCCCAAAACGTCTCAGCTCTTCTCCCCTCACGGCAGTACCATCTCGTTGTGCCGACGAGATCCAGGCCTCCAGTGCGGCTGTGCCAATATGCCGCAGTCCAACTTCAGATTCACGGTCAGGGGCCGAGCAGAACCGAGCCTTACAGGGCGAGCCTCCCGTGTGATCCCGTCCCTCCCTCCCGGTGTTTCACGACGAACAGCCATATCGCATCATCCCACTGTCTCCCCCAAGGTTGCCTGCCTTGCTGCCTGCGCAGACAAATCTCTAGCATGGAAAGATAGGATCCAACCGACTCGACCAGGAAAACAGAGGCGGCCGCGATCGTCACGGCTCTCGTCACGGCTCTCATCGCGTCCGAAGCAGTCGGTCAGGCCGATCCCTTCTCGCGTAAGTACTGGCCCAAAGAGTCATTTCTCGCCACACGACACCTCCTGCGCCCCGTCCAAAACCACCGAGGCCCAGGATCCTCGACCCGAGGGTTCAAGACCGGTGTCACCAAAACCTCCCATCCCATCACAGCCCATGCCGGGCAAAGTAAGCAGAGACGGTGTCGAGGTGTGTCGTGTGCAGTGGTTTCCTCTCTCTCTCTCTCTCAAACTGTGAAGTCAGATCCGATCGCACAGGCACCAGCAGTCCACCTCACCCCGCAGCGGCCGCGCCATACAGCGTGCTGTCAGAGGAAACATTTACCGAATCAAGTAGTGCGGTGGGCGTTGGCCTCGAGGATCGTGTGACGGCGCTCAGCTGCGAGATAGACGTGAGACAGTGGGTACAAGACAGGTTTTGGTGACCGAGCTATTGATGTTGATAGACATGGTGAGCAGTGTCAGTGAGCTAAAGCTGCCAGCGACTTCGGCTTGGGGTTCGGGATCAGGAAATTTGATTGGGAATATCCACCACACCAGAGTCACCTTCCGTCATGTGGATGAAGATAGAATTGTCTGAAAAGAAATAAAAAGGTATGTCTATCCATCAATTACCTGTCTCGGACATTCCAAGGTGTTCCCTCGGCACAGGTTGACGACTGATACATTCGGGTGATGAGATGGACGCATCTTTGGTGGCCTGTAGCAATAGATTCTCTCACAACACCCGGCACTCACACTCAAGACAGACGCAATTTCTCCCACCCATCCTGCCCATATATGTGCGCTTCCTGCCGCTTCCTCGCAACCTGACAAGCGAGCGGCCAGCCTGTTCCCGCTCAGTCTGGGTTATTGGTCCCCGATCTAACGTCCCTTGCTCCCGATTCCCAAAACCAGCCGCCCAGACAAGTAATAAATATAGATGCATCAGGGCTGCCTTGTCTTGGGACAAACCCTGTTTTTAGGTGTGGTGGAATACTCTGTACGCCTCCACCCAGTCTCCAAAATAGTGGTATCACAAAGCTAATCGTAGTGACGAAAAAGTGGTAGGTAGTCTCGAGGGGATCGTCGTCGTTTGTCCGGGGCTCAGGATGCGAGACGTGCCAGAGGCATACCGAAAGAAGTGCCGAAAGATTGGCCAAGGAGGGGACGGCGTAGGAAGCGGGGTGCCCGGGAGATATGTGCCACGTCCTGTTCGTGACCCCAAATATGTTGCATTCCTTGCGCCAATATGAAACGCCCAAGATTCGTCGCGTGGTTGATTGACCGGTGACATGAGAACAATTTACCAAACGCCGAAAGATGCCAATGGAAGAGTAGAGTACAGGCAATAATCGTTCGTCGTAAGTAGGGAACGTCATCACGCGTTGGTGACCTATGCAGTCGTTAGCATCAGTTCAAGAGACGTGCAACAAGTAGGAACTTACCCGGAGGATTCGTCGCGAGTAATCTTGGTTGTCGGCGATGCTGCCACTGCTCATCCTGCGTTGAGCCATTACTGGGTCCAGTCGGGTGTCTGTCTCCATGGAGTAACCACCACTGCTGCCAGGCGGCTTTCCGCCCATAAAGGCATTGACAGCTGCGTTGCGACGGTGCTCCTCCTCGATCTCACGGTTCCTCTTCTGTCGCATCCAGAACCAGAGCCCACCAAACGCTGCACCGAGAACCACGACGCCAACCACGACGCCGGCAATAATTCCCCCCATAGGTGTGCCGCTCTTGCCTTCGTCGGGACCGCCCGTCGGGGTGGAAGTCACGTACACAACACTGGTCTGACCGCCTGAGATGACGGTGGATGAGGCGACCACGCTTGGGGTGGCAGAGCCGGAAGCAGAGGACGTGTCGTTCTCGGTGGCATATTGGACCGACAGCATGATGCCAGTGTTGTAAACTGTGTAAAAGTCGATACCACCACATGCTTGAACGCCGTAGCCGGGACATGGCACGTCACACTTGGAGTCGTCCACGAGTGAGTTTTTCGGTGGGTATTCGTTACCGCAGTAGCACTGGTTTCCGCCACTCGTTGCCGCAACTTTGAAGCCACCGGCATAGCATAGGTCGACTGCACATGCGCTCTTGGTGTTGAAATCTGGTGTCGAATTGAAGATGAGGTTTCCCCATGAGTTGAAGCAGCCTTGGACGATCTGGGCTCCGAGCGTCGGTGCCGCTGACGGCTCTTCGAGGTTTGCCGATGTTGCGGTGGCTGCGTATGCCGGCAACGCGGTAGCAATTGCCGCTGCGAGAAGTGTTGTCGTCTTCATTTTGTGTGATTTGGATTGATGGTGAAAGAAATTCGGTCTTGTTTGGCGAGGTCGAAAAACCTGGGACCGGAAGATAAACGGGGCCGAAGGCAAATGAAAGAAATTTGACGGCTTGTTGCAAATTTGATTTGCGGCCTTCCTATCACGACGGGTTCGTCGGCTGGAAGGACGACTTGTATGGTCGATTCAACGGTCGGCCTGGCAGCGAGCGAGTCTTTGTCGACTCGACTAGATAGCCACGAGGTCGTCGTCGGTTCCGCGGATGGCGGGGAAGTAAGAATAGACTGTCGTCGAACAAAGGCTGGGCACAATCGAGGGCGAGATCCCACACTCTTGTTTCCTTTGTGAGCCCTTTCCGTTCACACTATCCCACTTCCTGGTTTTAGTATCCTGCAGTCTCCCTTTTGATTTTAGAGCGGAGATGACATTGATGAGTCCCTGGCGGAAACAGGCCCTTTCTTAGCAGTTCTTGGTGAAAGGGATAGGCCGTTGGAGAGCGAGGGATGAGCCGCGTTGCTGGTCGACGAGTGAGGCAGGCCTGGTGTGGAATCCGGAAGGAAATAGAACGTCGAGGTCGCAGGTAGGGGGGGAAGGCAAGAAAGGGAGGTCGCCTGAACTGGTCGGTGTCCGTATTGGTACAGTACCAGGAGTGTGGTAGGAGGGAAAAGACAAGGCCCGGACCTGAAACTAGGAAACAAAACACAGAAAGCGCACTGGAGCGAGAAACGAGTGACTCTGGCGGAACTGGACTTGACGTGGTGCCCGACTCGAGTGTCACAGCGCTTTTGGGATATTTCCTTCACGTGTAGCGCTGCAAGGCGGCCGCGGAGGGAATGATTGACTGTGTCTTTACTGAATGAGTGGGTTGGGAATGACGAGATGGAAGTTGGATCGAAAGAGACAAAAAAAGAGAGTGATGAAAATGGACGGACAGAGTGGGAAGGAAGGGAATGGCGGTGGGCGCGGCACAAGCACGAGCACGAGCTGGCTGGGTTCCAAGGTTGGGCTTGGGTGGGTGTGGGCGTGTGTGAGGGAGGAAAGAAGGAGAGACAGGGACAGGATGGTGAGACTTGCCTTGTCTCCTCTCCTGCCCAGATTCCCTCTTTTGCGAGTCTCCTGCCACGCCGTCCCTTCCTGTTGCCGACTGCCCCCTGCCGTTCCAAGATGTGCTAACGAGCCACTAGGAGGACAAAGGGGAGATTACGATGGGACCACCCTGGCTGATCTGGTGTACGTACCGAAACGGTGGGCTTTGACTGGCTCGCTCCGCCCTGTCGTGTATGCCAGAGACTGACCAGGCCAGGCATGCTGCGCAGGCTCGCAGGCTGGCAGGCCCGAATACAGAGGTTCTGAGGTCACCGTCCGGTCTCTCGCTACCTGCTCGTTACTCTTTCTCCTTCTCTTTCGTTCCTGATAGAGTGGGTAACCACCGTCTGGCAGTCCGGCCACCCTTGCCACAACATCCCAACCGCACAACTTTGAGCGCAGCAGGGTGGAGATATAAGGACCGCCCCGGCCAATGGGACAGGCAGGCACGGTTTTAGCTCCAGGGGCAACAGGTGGTCATTGGTCAGCACTGGAAACGCTGCCCGGCCAGAGCTTGCCCGGTTCGGGTAAGTTTTGGGACGTGAACGTTTTCCCCTCGGTCCTGCTGCACATTTCCAGGACATTGCACAATCCCCAGTCCGTCACAAGCTTCCGCCCAATTGACACTGACAGTGGCGGCACTCGCCCCCTTTTCGCATCCCGTCTAACAGGCTTTGGCTAGGCGCCATGTCTTTTTGAATCGGCGAGTCCAGTCTGAGCGATAGGACGTGTTAGCACGTTGTGCTGCCCGTTGGCCGACGGCCTATCGCTGGACAACGGGAGGACCACGCCAGGCCGGCTTGCAGTACCTCGCTCCCCTTAGCTCTGCGGCACCGTCCCCCAAGATTTGGCTTCATCAAACCCTGACCATAATCCAAGAATTGCTCCCAAGATTGGTGACACGACCCTCCCTCCCTCTCGCTTGGTGTGGAGTGACCTGACGCGTTGTGCAATGCATAGAGTTTTGTCTATTGTCTGCTACGGTACAATATTCCCCACCACGTCGCCTTGACTCTGCCGCTGGATGGCTGGCACCTACATTCCGAGAGGCGGCTAGAAAGAGGCCAAGCGAAGCCGGCCTGCCTCCGTCTCTGGTGCCGGTCCCGACGGTAGTGGGCTTTAGCAAGACGGTCCGGCAGAGTCAACATATGCTAGTCTCCATAGCGTTCCCGTTTCTAACTTCCCAACATGTGTGATGAGCTGTTTCGTGATAAGTATCCGTGAGACGCGCCTGTCACCCTCAGACGCAACTAATAAGCTCGACGTTGCTCAGCTTCCGGTCATCGTTGGACAACCTGCTGCTCTTGTACTACGCCATGTATCTATCTACCGGACCGGTAGCCTACGACAGGAAGGGGTGGCTGCCGTCTTGACTTCTAACTGCAGCAGCTCAGCTTATCTCGCCGTAACCCCTCCATGGCGCGCGAGCCTCCGTCTGCCCGCCTGCCATCTCGTTTCACCAAACCGATGGATCGGGAATGGCTGTCGTCGTTCAAACTGTCACGGTCACCCATATGTTTCGTTTCCCCTATATGATCGACTGATCAGCTCACCACCACAACGATCACCGTGGCTACTGCCCAGACGCTCTCGTGGCCAAAAATGGCAACGACGGCATTGCAATGGGAGCATCGCCGTCGTCATCGGTCGAAGGAAACCCAAAGGGTACGTCGCATGCCGTGGTCGCAGCCTCGTTTGAGCTTTCCAAGATCGATGGGGGGTCCCGGTCCTAGTCCTGGACCCGGCAAGCTAGAGGAGCAGGGGGAGGGGAGGAGGGGGAGACAATTCACGCCCGCGCCGATACGAGGCACACAAGCGACTTGGAGTCGACACACGTGCAGTAGTTGGCAGCCGATGCCGTGCTGACTGTACAGATGGCGCTTGATGGCGTGTTGGTGTGCGTGCGTGTTGGGAGCCCGGGCGATGACTGGCTGCCAAATCCCACCACCGATATCATCCTCCTGCGAACACGACATCTCGTACCGACCACACGGATAATAGCGACCGGAAGATTGGTTGCATTTGGAAAAAAAATCCTTCGTTCTGGGCCCTCGATGAGGCTCATAACCCCAAACTCTGCCAGGCATGGGTTTGAAGCGTGAGGGCATAAATCAGCGCAATATCGCTTCGAGAACACATTGGACACAGCCACAAACTTGCGAGCCACGTCATTTCTTAACCCCGAGCACTGGACGGAACAATTACCTGGTGCCCGATACAGTGCGTGCTCAGTCGGAACACCCCCTATTTGAGACCAAGCCTGCAATACGGTAATCCAGCCATGTTATTCTCACTGTACTGTGTCCACGGGTGAACAAAAGAGGAAACAAAGGACTCGCGGCCTGCTCCCCAAAGTCCCCCGAAATACAAAGCTGCAGCAGCCATACGGATGGCGGATCACGGCCGTGGCCGGGCCTCCTATCATGGGCGGCCTGCACCATTCGGCCAGCGATTTCACTACTGCAGACCACGGCCTGCCGGCCTGGAAGGAACAAATCCCCTGGTGGCCCTTGGGCCCGGGTCACTGCATCTGCGACCCTGAAGGGCGACCAACGCGGCCTCGCGGGGTCCAGCACTAGGCCTAACCTTCTTTTTTTTCTCCGCGCGGGCAAACGTGCAGTTCGTCAACAAGGTTTGATGAATAATTCCATCCAGCATAGCTAAACACGGGGACGACTGGCGGTTCCTGGATGTGGTGAGCTTAATCGTGTGCTTCATTCAACGGCTGGTTCGGGAACCAGGACCACCTTCTCTCAGCATGGCAAGTAAGCAGCCCTGCACGGCCATTTGCTGTTCGTGAATCAGTGAATGGCACACCTTTTTTCTTCTCCCGTCAATAGTCTGCGTTTCTTGTGGGTACCTGTCCCCGTGTTCGGCTACCGGGCGGCCGGGAGGATGGATATCTCGCAGCCCTACTGCATGGACAGTACAGTGCCGCAGCCGTACGTATACGCAGGTGCGGTATCTGTGCCCCTGGAAAACGGCCATATTCCTGTGCCAATTTGGCCTCAGCCCACGCGGCACATGTCACCGATCCAACTGTGCACGGTTGGCATTGCTTTTTATATCCTGACCAAATTTCAGAACAAGAACAAAAGAACAAGGGCAAAAAGAAAACCAAGTAACAAGCCTCCGAGGCTCCCCTGAGAATATCGAGAGAATCAATGGTATCACCGAGGTGACTGTGGCTGCTTACATGGGCAAAATCTGGAATTTTGCGTGCCGCTGCACTTTATTCCCGGCGGGCCTGATTGTGGACAGGACAGCTCTGGCTGCAGTGCGGTCTGATTGTGCAGCGAATTCCGACAGCTCACTCTCAGCAGGGTCATGCCACTCTTTCTCCTCATCGTCAAGTGACTTGGCAACTACAGAAGCGAGCCTGCAGCAGAGGGCCAGATCTTCACAAGTCCCGCCTCCTTCGGTGCTCCAACCACCCTGCCGCCCAAGCGAAAGCCTCCACTTGCCGCGAGATCGTGGGTCCACCCACACGCTGTCCAGGACTCAGGCGGTGTCCCGGGCCTTGGCAATCGCGGGGGAAACGGAGATTTGGCCTCGTGTTGGTCGGGCGAGTCGGGGCGGATTCCATCTCCTTTGTGTTCATTTTTAGAGTTTGCCGGAGAATTCAAAAGGCTCCCACGTCGTTCCCGGTCGGCCAGCAAATGTCGCGATGTGACGGCCGGAGAGAGGGCTCGGTCAACCTCTCAGGGAAGTTCGGCAAAAAAAGACAAATGCTCGGCGTTTTTTTGGCAACCCCATGGCGATCGCTCTCGGTAAATCCTCGTGGTTGGTGATGAAATGTCAACATGAAACCTTGCAGTGGGGGGCACTTGCACCACCCAGGCCATCGCGATCCACTTCGAGCAGTCAGCTGCGCAGTGGGCACAAGCCAAGCTGGCCAAGTCAGTTTGTTGCTGGAGGCCGCCGGATTTCACTTCTTAGGACAGAGAGGGATTCCGCTGCCATGCAATATCATGATTCAAGGCATCCTAGAGCTTCAAAGTTGGTAAAAAACGAATACGTATAAGCTTATCTGCATTAGGGAGTCGGGACAAGCAATTGTCAACTCCTGTGTTCTGGAATCTTTCAGGGCCAGGCCGGGGTTGAGTGCCAGGATGACAGCCCCCCTCACTTTCTGCCCCCCCCCGGGTCCAAGACTTGAACGACAACCACGGTAGGGTTCGGGGTAGTGACCCGCTGGTAGCCGTGCCCAGCCAGACGTCATCGTGAAGCTACGAGCAACCTCGAAGAGCTCCTGCATGTAGACTAGACCTCAGAGTCCCAATTCCTCCTGCCTTGCCCTCCCACCGAAGGCCCGCAAGCCATTGACATCCCCAGCAGACAAACTTCGCCGCCATGCCTCCCCGCCCGAGAGCCATCCTCGCGCAGAGGCCGTTCCAGGCCCTCGCCGGCCGCAGGTGCTACTCCACCGCAAACGAGGCACCCCTGATCCGCGTCACCAACCTGCCCGCGCCCAACACGGGCCACATCCGGGTCCTCGAGCTGAACCGGCCGTCGGCGCGGAACGCCATATCCAGGGCCCTGCTGGCGTCCCTGCGCGGCGAGATAGACGACGTCCACTCGCAGTATGACGCGTCGACGGGGGAGGAGCTGGCCGCGAAGAGCTGGAACAGGAGGTTCGGGGGCGCGGCGGGCCAGGACGACAAGGGCCCCACGAGGGCCCTGATCCTTGCCAGCGCGGTGGACAGTTCCTTCTGCGCGGGCGCGGACCTCAAGGAGAGGAGGGGCTTCACGCCCGAGGAGTACGTGTTCCCACGAGGCTTGCCGTCTGGATCGCCGTCGGGGCGCGGCCTTATGAGGCTGAGAGAGCTCCACCAAGTCATGTGCTCACGTGTAGCTGCTGTTAGCTGACAGACATTCCCAAACTTCTAGGACGGCCGCCTTCCTTGCCCTCCTCCGCTCGACGTTCACCCACATATCCGCACTGCCCATCCCGACCATCTCGGCCATCAGCTCCCTCGCCCTCGGCGGCGGGCTGGAGCTCGCCCTGTCCACGCACTTCCGCGTCCTGTCTTCCAACGCAGTGATCGGCCTGCCCGAGACGAGGCTAGGCATCATCCCCGGCGCAGGGGGCACGCACCGCCTCCCCTCGCTGATCGGAATCGGCCGCGCAAGAGATCTGATCCTCACCGGTAGGCGGGTGTCCGCACCGGAGGCCTACTTCCTGGGCATCGCGGACCGGCTGGTCGAGGTCGTGCCGGAGAGCGAGGAGGACATGGAGAAGCTGAAGAACGGGGACAAGGCGACTGCGGACCAGATTCTCTCGTCGGCGAGGCGGGACGTACTGAGCGAGGCTGTCAGGCTAGCCACGGAGATCAGCGAGGGCGGGCCGGTCGCGACGAGGGCGGCGTTGCAGGCTGTGCAGAGACCGCACGAGGAGGTGGAAAACGCGATGTACGACAGGGTTGTCAAGACGGAGGATAGGGATGAGGCCCTGAAAGCATTTGCCGAGAAGAGGAAACCGGTGTTCAAGGGGAGGTGATGGTCCCCCGAGATAGAGGTGGACTCGACGGGGACAGGATACTGTGAGGTGTGACCCCTGCGAAGGACTCGGAGTTACGAGATATCCTGGGACTGCATGGCACAGCTTAGATGCGTCTGCGGACTGTATATATTGATCTGGGTTCTCGGCCCAGCGTCGTGGCCTGAGAAACGGCCTCAGTTGACAATCTGTGCTCTGTGTTCCTTGGGGTACACTGCGGCTCACTTCTAATCCCGCAATCGGGGCTGTTAGATTCAACGATGCTGTAAAAGTCAAATTCAAGCGCAGAATTCCCATCATCTTGAAGAACAATCGTCTTGGATCTTAAGAAGTAGACTGGCGGTTCCTGGGTGAGAGCGGCTGCTTTGCTTTTGAGTGTCCTGTTTCTTCCGCTTCCAGCCTGCACCTATTTCATCGACCTCTCTCGTGAGACCTTAACGCTAAATAGTCTTAGCGAAAGAATACTGCTGTGTATTCCCCAGGAAGATATTCTGTATCGTCGGGTGGCTTATATGACTTGGTTTATGCCACTCATGGGTGTTATTTGATCTCGTCAACTAACTTGGATCCCCTAGAATTGATACAGGTCACTTTCCCATTTCCTTTCTCTACTCTTCCTCATTGTTTTTGCACAAGTGCCTTGATATGCTTTGCACAATGCCACCATTGTTTGTGCTTTATTTAATGACTTTTGACACATAATTATAATCATCTGTGCTACCTACAATCCTATCACATGGGTGGTGATTTGATCTCAGTGTCTACGAAGCTTAAGTCCTGTACCTGAGGCTACCAACGCTATTGACTTTGGGAAGTCCCTAGGTACTCAAAGGTCGCCCACCCATTAATTGCCAAAGAGGCAACCAACTGCTTTTTCTGGGTCCGTGGGAGGTTCGTTGCCTACCAGGGACTCGTGATGATCACGTCGTCCAGAGCCGAGATTGTCGCATTACGATCGCCATCCAGTATCAGACTTCCTACCAGCAGATCGCTGCTTGGAATTTATGAAGTGAGACGAGCTTAGGGGCCTGTCCATCCATTTTGAACCTGCATCCTTCTCCGTTTGACCAGCCTCTCACAAGTTTCCAGAACGGAGCCATGGTCCACCAAAGCCCTTCAAGGCCCTCCTGGCTGGCTGAGCTCGGCGAACCGCTCGTTTTATCGAAACTATGTGTCTTTTCTGTGAGCATGCCGACAAGCACAGTATTCTCATCTAGTAGCCCCACAGCTGATTCACATCACTGTCTCCACGGAGATTTTGTGGACGTGTTTGATCCGCGCGCGCTCCATGTGGTCCTGTCCCAGACCTGCATCGAATTTGGCGGGTGCCGCGAAAAGGAATGGTACGCCAGGCCGCCAGGGCCTTGATCTGGTCGTCATGTGCTCCGGAGGCGGGCGTGGAGCAGAGACCGCCCTGCTCCTAGGACGTGCATGGGAACATGCCGTGGCGCCAGAACGGAGGGTAGGCCTGCCTTGATAGGATTGCACTCGGCACGAAAGGTCGGTCATGGCGTTTACCGACTCCTCCTTCACGGCCCAGTGGTTCCCGAATCTTGTCCTGGTCTCCCCAGAAACGTCAGAAAGAGGAACCACAACCTACGAGGGCCGCACGACAGACATCTCAACCATCTCGTGCTTCTGGCCCCTGTATTGACCAGAACCTCTTGTTACCACCGCAAAGCACCGTCCAGAATGCCGCAAAGCCCCGTGGTTGGCCGCGATGATGTGTTCCCCCATGCTCGACCCAGTCCTCTGTGCGGAACGGCATTGCTTATTTCCCACTATATAATAGCAATTTCGCCGTTCCCTTGCCATTGACGACTGCTGCCGGTTCCGTTTCCTCGGCCTCGACCCTGGCCCTGGCTTGCTGCTTCTGAAAGAAGTGCATGGTACGCACGCGACGCCATCCTCGATGAGGACCTCGCGGAGGCCGACCTGCACCTTCTCAAGCAAGCTGTTCCTCTCTTGTCCTCCGGGAATTTGGCAGGATCGTTGTCCACGGTCAGCTGAAAGTTGACGTGGCTAAATCTCAGGTCAGTAGACTTTTAGAGACATCAGAGCAAGGAGCTCGGATGGTTCCAGTCCCACGTTCCGTAGCATTAGATGGTGCTTTTTCACTTCCTGCTTGTGCAGCCGGGTTCTCGGACTCGCCCCAAGCAGGCAGGTGTATGCTGAAGCTGGGAAAGGCATATCTTGCATAAAACCGTGATCGGTTAACATTAAATTTCTGTATATACCGTTAGTTGGGCCTACATGCGTCGAAGACGTGGTGCTTCGGTGGCTACGCTAGCCGGAGCAACTACCTTCAGCGCCGGAGTGCTTGCAGAAGAGGAGATTCGAGACCCTGATGGAATTCCTATAGCACCTGATGTGGTGCAGCATTCTGGACGATCTCCTACCTTTTCTGTCTGGTTTTGCGTTACGGATCGAGGTCCAACCACTTGCAGACGTCATGTTGGCGTGCTGTAGTGCAGTGGTTTTAGCCTCAAGCGTCATCGTGAGCATGACATCATTCCTCCTCACTCCCTTGTGATATCTCCCTGTCCTCCCTTTTCTTCTTAACTTCACCTACCTCCTGTTCCCAATTCGTTCTTCGCATTGAAACTTTCCATCCAAGCAAATCTCTCAACTCTACTATCCAATTTACACCCTACTACCTGGACGACTTCGACCTCGTCTTCAGCAGCTTCCGTCGAGCAGTACCACAAGCCACAACACGTCTCGCACAACAAACCAAAATCACCAGCCAAAATGTCTTTCCTCACCGAGATGACCGTCCGCCGAATGGCAGCCATCTCCCGTACTGCCGCACGCTCTTCCAACTTCAGATCCACCGTGCCACGAGCAGCCTTCTCGACCACCGTCCAGCTACAAAAGAACCCCGTAGATGCCGCCAAGGATGGTCTCAAGAAGGTAGATCGCGCAGTGTCTGACAAGCTCGTCGACGGTATTGAAATTGGCAGTAAGTAGATACATCACACCGCTGGTTGTCGGAAAAACATGGGAAGTGCGATAGCTGACAACGGGAACAGCTGCTGCCAAGGACAAGGTCAAGGAGGCCAGCGCCAACATCACCGGCGGCGATGTCAAGGGAAAGGCCGCCGAGCTGCGTGGTGAGGCCGCGGGCAAGGCACAGGAGCTGAAGGGTGACGCAAACCAGGCCGCAGGCCAAGCTAAGGGCAAGGCTGCTGAGCTGAAGGGCGAGGCCAAGAAGAAGGCGAACGAGCTGTAGTTAAGTGATGGGCAAGGAGTCTATGGGGACAGTCAACCAACACTTTACGACGACATGATGACAAGTTGGGCCCCCTCCGCGCCATACGAGGCAGGCATCTTGATCACTTGTACTTTTACTACATTTTTACGGCATTGCATTGCTCGGTGAAGGGTTTTCCAACGGAATGAAAGCAAACATTACTGAAGTTATATTCGCCTCACCATTGCTAGAATGTACCGCTCATGGCCACGAGTGACATGTCCTCCAGTAAGACATGCTTTTTCTCTTTTCTGACTGCTGATCTCTGACATACACCGAGAGGGTTTTACCCCACCATCACCAATTCATATGCAAGGACACCTACGCAGGGTTCACAACACGGCGCTAAGCTGCAGGCGAGCTCTAGGCAGACTGGCAGGGTAGCGGTGCAGCGAGGCGGGAGTGCTCCCACTGGCGAGCGATAAATGATAACAGCATGCCACTGCATACACCATCTCAATGCATGCGTGGTGATGGCGCCGCCGCCGCCAGCCATCTGCATGGCGAGAACTCCTCGGACCTGCGCTGCAGGTCAGCTTACACCAGGAATTCGGGAGGGGGTTTTCAGCAGTTGATGGGGCTCCATCGCCATGGTGTTGGTGTTGCTGCCATTTCGACTTCAGGAGCGCATCCAGATCTCATCCTCTTGAGGCATGACAGTCTCTGACTGCGACTTTCGTAGCCAGATTCGATCCCGACGAGTCTGCGACGCTACCTCTGCAAACACGCCTCGTGGTTGTCTCTCCCAATATGAAGTTGACGAGTACAACGCTAGGCATGCTGGCCCAAGTTTTGTGCTTGCCTCCGGTGTGCTCACTTGGAGACATCCGCCGTCCAGTTGATACCACTTTCAGCTCCCTGGGCTCCAAGCTGTCCGAGGATGCCAACATATATTTCCCGGGCTCGGAGGGCTTCGTAAACGGCTCGAGCACTTGGGCAGCCAAGAAGCCCCAGCTGGACGCCTTGGTCAGGGTGGCGGCGGAGGAGGACGTCCAGATTACGGTATTTGAGAATGCCTCATCCATCAAGGTTCAAGAGCACTGACTGTGCAAACAAGATCCGGTTCGCCAACGCGTTCAACAGGCCGTTCCTTGCCATCACAGGCGGCCACGGCGAGACGTGGGACCTTGGCAACGTCAAGAACGGGATCGGCATCTCGATGCGTGGCATGGCATATATTCACGTCGCCGACGACGGTAGAAGCGCCACAATCGGCGGTGGGACCCAGTCGGGCGAAGTGATTGCGGCGCTATGGTCCATGGGAAAGCAGGCCGGTATGATACAACACTGTCATATTTCTGTCTCTGATCTGTTTATCTGTACCCCAAATATCAGCCGTATACTAATCGATGGGTGCGCTGTCCCAGTCGCCACAGCTTGTGACTGCGCCGGAATAATTTCTCCCATGCTTGGTGGGGGTCACGGTTGGCTTCAGGGGCAGCATGGCCTGCTGACTGACAACATCCTCTCGGCGCGCGTAGTGCTTGCTGACGGGACCGCCGTGACTGCTTCCCCCTCGGTAAACAGTGACCTGTTCTGGGCCATCCGAGGTGCCGGCCATAACTTCGGTATCGTAACTTCGGTAGACTACCGTATCTTTGACGTCGAGCCGGGACAGGGCCGGCTGTGGGCATACGAGGAGTACGTCTTCAAGCAGGATAAGCTGGAGGCGTTGTTCGGGTGGGCGAATGGGCTGCTGCAAGGTGATACAGAGTCACCGCGGCCAGTCGAGCTGACACATTATGGGCACTTCGAGTTTCGCCCAGACATTGATCCTGAGAATGTGAGCGCGCTTACTCTATCCGTGTCGGCCGGGAAATGAGACCATAAACAGACCATACTGACTCATCTGAAACCCAAAAGCCAATTATCGTGTTCTGGCTTATATGGCAGGGTCGCGGGACTATTCCACCAGCGTATACAGATCGAGTTCGTGCCTTGCTTCCCGTAAGCATCAAAGCCGGCACCACAGACATCACGGGGATGAACACCGTAGCAGGCGCAGCCTATGGCACGGCAGCTTGCGCCAAGGGGTCAACCAGCGCGATGCTGTTCGGTGTTTCACTGAAAAGATGGAACCTTGAAGGCCTGCGGGCGACGTTGGACATCTACAACACCCTCCCGCCGGAGCTGCGCAACTCCTTCGTTCTTCTCGAGGCGTATTCGACAAGGGGAGTCGAGGCTGTGTCTGACGACGAGACTGCGTACCCGGACCGTTTCAACCAGATCCTGGCCAGCCCGGCAATGTATTACCAGGCGGGGAATGCCAGCCTGGACGATTTAGCCGCCGAATTTGGAAGGAGAATGAGGAATGCCTTGTTCAATGGTAGTGGGCAGCCTCTGCACGCATATGTGAATTACGCACACGGTGATGAAAGCCTTGGGGCGCTGTACGGTTATGAGGATTGGCGCCTGTGGAGGCTGAGCAGGCTCAAGGCTAAGTATGATCCTTTTGGAAAATTTGGGTACTATGCACCTATCAACCCTGGAATTCCAGGCAAGCTCGGACAAGGACCCGGCCCTTGAAGATTGTCGAGGAACAGATAAGAGCCAGGAAATGCTCCCGCGGTGGAAATCGATGAAAAGACTTTAGCAGGCAATCAGGGAAGGTTGGCTCCGTCTGTCGATGATGAGACATCGACGTAACTAAAATACAGCTGGCTGCCTCCATTTGTCCATTCCGAGACATTTTGGATAACATCGTCCACGGTCTGCTTGGATATCAAATGAGAAGACAGGGTTTTCCGCGTGAAGGCTTCGTACTTGCGAGACTTTTGCCCACATCGGGAGGTAATTTGATTCATGATGTGTGGCCCAAGTACTTGGCTTGTCTGCTTATGCGTCTCACCACAGTCCTGATGGACTTCAACGCTGCGAAGTAATAGAAGGATCAGACCGGGGTGCTCACTCAGAGAATTGCCCCGACTCCGTCGGCGAGTGTAGATGCCACGGCCTTTGTCTTGCATCCCGGATCCCGGGTACCGTTGCCCGTCCGAGTCTAGATGCACGTGGTAAGTGAGCATCTGTGTGGCCTTTGTTGACAGCGTTCGGGTTAGCCCCCGTCGTAAGGGTGAGCCCAAGCCACAATGCGTAAGCAGCCCTAGACACGACTCACTGAATCCTTCGTGCGAGAAAGAAGTTGTTCGGACTGGACCCACTTATCTCGTAAGGCCCCTGCAGAACCAAATTGTGCCACACTTTGACCTTCCTGGATCTAAGCTATTTTTTCTCCGGCGCCTGGGTCCCTGGGGCAATCTCTAATCCATCGGACTGGGAGCCAATGGAAGAAAAGTGCAGGTCTCTGAGCTAGGTCGAGGATGGATCAGATCCTCAGGATTACATCCTGGCTGGTGCTCGTTTCTTCCCGTCGCAGCGGAGGAACAAGTGTGCCTGTGGCTTGCTCAGCCTACCTGCCTATCAATTCCTACTTGTCAGCATCAGACGTTGGGCTTCAGCCGCAGAGTTACGAAAGTAGACATATAAATCTGCAAACATCCTTTCGTTGGAAAATGCTGATGTGTTCGTACCACCTCTCGTCCAGTGCCTAAATCCATTCAAATAACACGGCAGCAGACCCGCTTACAATCCTGCCATTCACCCGAAGGACTCTGCAAGACAATTCGATCTTTTCCCCGACAAATCATTCGACCACTGCGAGAATGTCTTCGTCTCAACCGATTTTCGCCAACTTGACGGAGCCTGAGATCGAAGAACTCAACAAACAGATACAAACGGGCTGCTACGCCTACACAGATCTTCTCGAGCCGAGTTATGGCTACATTCCATCTTTCGCTGGCGGCCTCGTGCTGAGCATCCTGTTTGCCATTCCCTTCTTCTACCACACCTTCCGATCAATTCAACTGCGAAAAGCAACGTCTATCCTGCTCGCCTTGGGAGCTCTCAGTGAGTCTCCCCTTTTAGATCTTCTCCCTCGAAACAATTCCGTTGCTAATATTGCTGTCCTTCGCAGCCGAATTGATAGGCTGGGCATCCAGGACTTGGGCTGCCAAGTGTCCATACAACCACGACGCCTTCCTGTCTCAAATAGTCACGCTCATCATCGCCCCCGTATTCTTCAGCGCCGCGCTCTACGTCCTCCTCGGCAAACTCATCCACGACCTGGGCCGAGCCTCGTCCATCCTGTCCGCAAAGTGGTACACCATTATCTTCTGCACGTGCGACATCGTCTCCCTGATCATCCAGGCCGTCGGCGGCGCGATGGCCTCGATGGCCGATACAAACGAGGAGCAGGACCGCGGCACGAACATCATGGAGGCCGGAATAGGCTTCCAGCTCGCGACTATGACACTCTTCGGCGTGCTCCTGGGCGACTTTGCGTGGCGCATCTTGAGCCGGCGCTTCGGGCTCCGCAACGCCGTCACGCGCGGCCTCAAGCTAGTCCTCATCGCCATCTTCATCAGCTTCGTCATGATCTATATCCGTTCAATTTACCGTACCATCGAGCTCGCACAGGGCTGGAGGGGCCACCTGATCACGCACGAGGCCTATTTCATCGGGCTCGACGCCGCCATCATGGTCGTCGCCGTGGCCGTGTTCGTCCCGGTCGACCCCGCTGTCATCTTGTACTCGCGGAAGTACACTTCCGCGCCGGCTAAGCAGAGCCCGAGTGCTGACGTCTCGGATGCCGAGGTTGCGATGGCCGGGCCTCCGTACAATGCGCGTGCCAGCTATGGTCGGGCTGGGGAGCCGTACTAGACCGGGTGCCTTTTTGCTTTTTATGGGGTATAGAGTGGTAATTACAGGATTCTGGTTGCTTTCAGTGTTGCGATGGCGTTCGGTCGGTTCGTACAGCGGAATTGGTGAAAGTCTAGACATGCCACCTAGGCAGGTAAATCATAACAGAGAATAAACAGCGGTCGGTTTGCTTTGAGCAGGTGTCTAAGGAGTTACATACAAGCTCGTATACAGAACAAGGAAATGAGATACCAGGATTACACATGCGCTGCCCCAAGACTAGAGTCAATCCTTGTGACTTAATGGCGCAACGATTTGTCTTCGTTGATTGTCAACCCACCAGGCGCTGGAATTTTCGCGTTTCATTGGAAGTAATAACTGGTGCAAGATGACTTGAGAGATTGCCTTGCAAACCACCAATCTTGGCCGATGGCGAGGCCGCTGGCTGGGATGAGGTCAGGTTGGGGCATGGCTACCCTCAATCAAACGAACCACAAACATCCAATGACAAGCACTTCCCCAAGAACTGAGTAACTGCTGACCAAATTAAAGAGCCTCCTCACTTAATTAAAGTGACAGCACTTTTCTCGCCCCGCTCTTTACGCATGATCTGCCGCAGTGTTCCCAAAACAGCGTTAACCTGCATCACGGAGCTTAGACCATCTAACTCGTGATGCATGCAAATGATATCCGAAAGTGTCCTGAGTGGGCAATTCATCCATTTAAAATACTGAGACCGTTATTTCTCTGCTTTCATACGCTTGGGTCGCAATTATGTCGAGCCGGGGCGTTATGTGAGGGGATACCGATATGAACTCCAAACTAATGTGAGGCAGCGCGTTGGTGTTTTCTGGTTCTACACAAGCCTGCCAAGACGCTGGCCAGCCATTAGGAAGAAAGGTATTAGACAACTTATGTCTTAATTGAGCACTCCGCTTCTCGATCTGGTATTCTCGGCCTCTGTCGCATATAACACCCATGGATCTACATTTGCGAGGTTGGGGCGGGTGTGTACAGCGGAACAACTCTGGATAGAGTTTATCCGGAAATGATCCTGTAAACAGTTTTGAGATTGTTGAACCACCATGATGGGATAACATGATATAAGTCAGCAGCTTTCTCAGTAGATAGTCTATGTCCTTCCCAGTGACCATCTGCTGCGTTTTCCAAGTGTGTACAATAAACTAGTACGATTTTCAGAAGGACCTCATTCGACAACATGATGCTTCCCACGACTGTATTGGTGGCGTTGGCCACAAGCTTGATGACACAGGTGGTCTCAGCGCACCCCGAAGAGTTGTTTGATAAGCGGGCGCACTTGGAGGAGATGACGAGACATCACGTCGTCGCCGAGGTGAACTCACGAGCTTTGCAAGCGTGCGCAGACCAGCCCAGGGTGAAGGCACGTAGGCAGGAAGCTATTGCTCGTCGAGTAGCCACCTTTGAGCGACTCCGCCAGGAACGAAATCTGGCTAATGGCAAGTCACCGACATTCCTGCTGGGGAGGTCCAGACCGCTAACTGAGGCCTCACAGCGCCTTTCTTGCACCGCCGTACTGCCGCCGATTTTCGCAAATGGAGCGAAGTAGATCACAACAAGACTGGACTCGTGTCGTACAATCCTGGGACCCCGGCTGAAGATATCTTCGGCGCAAACGCATCTTGCGTGCTTGCCCCAGACAATGCGAACGGACCGTACTTTGTGTCACAAGAACTCAGTAAGCAGTATCCCACACTATCATATCTTTCCGACCACGAATAGTGCCACGTCTGTATAGTGTTACTTGCTTGTCGTGGTATCCGACTGCGAGACTGCAGCATGCCGAGGAGTTGTCGAAGTTGGCTCGGCTTGCTTGACACGTCATAATGCACTGGAACTATTTTTGGAAGCTTGTAGACTGACCCACCATCTTCTAGTTCGGCAAGATGTCAGTGAAGGCATTCCTGGGGTCCCCATGCACCTCGAGCTGCAATTCATCGACATCAACACTTGCGAGCCGGCAGACGTGCTCATCGACATCTGGGGCTGCAACACGACGGGTAAGTACAGCGGCGTGAGTGCCCGCGGGCAGGGAGGGCTTCACACCACCTGGCTCCGCGGCGTGCAGAAGACCGACAAGGACGGTGTTGTCCGGTTCGACACCAACTTTCCGGGACACTACGACTTCCGCGCCACGCACCAGCACATCGTCGCTCACGTTGGCTCCCAGGTGCTGCCGAATGGGACGTACAGCGGCGGCAAGGTGGCACACCTGTCGCAGCTGTTCTTCGACCAGGACCTGAGGGATGCCATTGAGGCGCTGCCGCCGTACAATACGAACCGGATCCGGGCGACGACGAACCTGGCCGATGGGTTCACTGGCTACTCGGCCTCATCGGCATACGACCCGTTCCTCAACTTTGCCGTGCTGGGCAGCGACCTGACGTCTGGACTGTTCGCGTGGCATGAGCTGGGGATTAACACGAGCTCGAACTGGGACACGTATGCTACGTATGCTTCGATTTGGGCGGAGGGCGGAGGTCGTGATAATCCTGCTTTCAATTTCTCGGTTGTTGGGACGCCTCCACCCAGTTCTGGTGGATTGTAGTGAGAAATGGGTGAGTTGGGGTCTCCTGAGGTCGAGTTGCTCGCCGGTTCCTAGGCATACGAAGTAATAGAGACCTGTCAATTCCTATGTGTCCTCGCCAGAACCACCGTATCCAAGCACTGAATGAGGCAGAATGTGATCGTGTGCACCGGAATGTTGAACCACCATGCCGTCGTTTTACAAGATGTTCCGAGGTAAGCAATAGAACGATGCATGCAACTCAAGCTGGAAGCCACAGCGCAGAGTGAGCGGGTACCCTGTCACCTGTAGCCGTGCTAGGAAAATGGCGGGCGTTTGGGGGACGGGCGCGGTTGCAGGGGCCTCCTTATGTAATCGAGACGGGCAGGGAGCACGGGCCACAGTTGAAGCTCCCGTCGCGTCGAGCTTCAAGCTGGCGCGCTTCCAAAGTTTTCCCACTTCAGCCAGCCAGCCAGCGAGCCAGCCAACCATACCAGCCTGGTTCATGCCTGCAGCGACCACACCGAGGGACTGTCTTGGTCTTTGTTATTGCCAAGTCGCAACCTCGACATGACCCTTTGACCCCATCCTCGTGATTGTGGAAGACCCTTCAGAGCTTGTTTCTGCGGGCGCCTCCCTCTGGCAACCATTCTTCCCTCTTTTCGTGTCCCCCGTCGCTACTCTCCCTGCCCAATCGACAGCCATAATAACACAACGGATAACCCTCACGATGACGGCTCAGCTCAAGCCACGGGTGCGGCAGACTGCCCAAAATACACAGTACACGTAGGGAGACCCAGCTGTCCCTCGCGAGCGACACTCTTGGCTGACCGTCCATGTCCAGTTACTCCCTTAACCGACGAGTTCACGACGTCAAGACATACCCCGTCCTCTCCCCTCAAGGCTCCACGGTCCTTCTCTACGGCCACGAGAATGGAGTCACAGTATTGTGGCGCGGTGGTCGCCGACTGAAGCCTACCAAGCCTGAATCCACGAAGCCGGCCGCCGGCAGCAAAACAAATGGTGCTGGTGCATCCGCCGACGATGGCGTCATGATCATCGACTCAGACGACGACGACACTTCTGCACCGGCTGCCTTCGTTGACAAGCCAGAGTTTGAGGATGAGAACGTCGAGGACACCACCGGATACCCAGAGGTCATCCAGTCCTTGGATCTCGCATTTGGCACAGACATCCTTCACATCGCCGTCCCGCCCATCGCGCCGCGCATCCCGGGAGAGCAGCCGAGCGAATCTGACATACTCGCCGAGACGATGGTATTTGCCGTGACGTCTGCGAAGGGTTCCATCTTCATGCTCACCCTGCCGTTGACACCGCCCTCGCATGAAAGCATAGCAAGGGAAGACCTACGATCCAACCTCCTGGCTGGCGCCGTGGGCCAGGGCAAGTGGGGCGAGACTCTAATCCAGCTTGGCGGCCAGAGCAAAAGCCCTGATGGGATTTCCATAACATTGCTGCCTCGACGGGCGAGCAGTTCTGATCGAAACAAATCACCTGCTCGTCTGGGTGTTTCCGCCGGGCGTGCCATCGTTGCTGTTCACGGCAAGGACGCCTCCGGCACGCTACGACTGTGGGACGTCCCTCTCAAAACTACCTCGGACAGCCCTGCCATCGAACCGTTCCAGACCGAATACCTGCCGAGTCCCCTTACAAGCATCGCCTTCAACCCTCTTCACTCAAGCCAACTCCTTGCCGTTGCATCTCCGCACGCGGTTCGCGTCTATGACTACTCCATCCCTTCAATCCCTCAAGATGACATCTCAGAAGGCCCTTGGCCATCTCATGGCTCGTGGCTGCTGTCTCTATACCCTCCTTTCGCTCGTGCAACTACTTCCCCCTGCTCGAGAAAGCCTGTCGTCGGCGCTGAATGGATATCGCATGGCCGGGCGATCTTGGCTCTCCTGGCGGACGGGCAGTGGGGAATATGGGATGTTGAGGGGGCTGGGCCTCTTGGTAACGACGCAGGAGGGTCTATGTTCTCGAAACAGAATACAGGCGTACGCGGAGCTGCTCTGACGGCATTCTGTGCTTCAGGACATCTTGAGGGGACGAGTCCATTGCGCAACCCAGGCTCGCAGAAAACTTCGTTGGGGGCTAATGATTTCAACTCAGTCGGACGGCGAGACTCCCTTGTGTCGATGATGAATGGCGGGCCAGAACGACTTGCTGCCGTCAAGGGCGGAGTCGAAGTCGTACAACTGCCAAGTGCCCGAGGATCGGTACCCACGGAAGAGAGTGCCGTTCTTTGGATGGGTGGATCTGACAACATCGTTTGCGTCATTCCCGTCGTCGCCAAATTCTGGGACGCTCAAGTCCGCCGCAGCGCAGGTGGCGGTGTCAATCTCTTCAGTGGAGCGCAGCCCTCGCGCATGGTCCGCCTGGTAGAGCTCAATGCTGGGTTGCTAGGCGAGCGGTGCTGTGGTGTCGTTGCGACTCCAAAAACTCAGCGGCGACAGTCTTCCCACAACCTTGACGATCCAGATGCCACTACGGAGGAGAGCACTGGTCTCCCAGTTGAGGTGGTTGTGCGCGGCGAGAGCAGACTGGTCGTAGTTCACGACTTCCAAGACGTCGACACAGCACCACTTCGTTTCCCAGCCAAGAATCTGAAACGCCTCCTACCCGCAAACGAAGCAACAGAACCGGTTAATGCCATCATTGTACACCAAAACCCAGGCCGGAACGCGATGCGTCTTCAGAAGTTCGATCTCAGCATACGCAGCGGCCGCGATGGTGCTCAACCACCTTCAGCCGGCCTATTCGGCCGAAGTCTCAATCAATCCCAAGACGCTTTCGAGACAGAGCCAATCGATTACCAGCCTGAGCACACAGAAACCCCGTCTCGATCACGTAATATGGGTCTCGAATTCATGGATGAGCTGGATGCAGCTGCCGACGCGGGCTACGAGTTGGATGCTGAAGAGCGAGATATTGAGCAAGAAGTTATGGACCTCATGGAATTGGACCAACAATTAGAACAGATGGAAGATGAGAGGCTACGCGGGACGAAACGGGTGTTTTTCGAGGAGGGTTAGAAGCTCTACGAGAGGGCACACACCGATATCAACGCCCAGAAAACGCAGCAGCCGAAGCAGCGAGGAAGACCGAAGGAGAGACAAGACAGCCCGCCTAAGAGGGCCAGGACTGAAGTGCAGGACGGGCAGGAGCAACCATCCCCGGCCTATTCTGCAGATGATCCTCACATGCGATCTTCCCCTCATGGATATCCTGCTGCCACCGAGAAGGAGGTATTCTTCGAGCGGTACACCGACTCGCCCGAGTTCTCGCGCGTCAAAAACCCCGTGGTACACATGCGTAATAGGACGAGGCTCGACGATGAAGATGCTAGCGATGTGATTGACCCGTCGTCGAAACTCGCCAACTACCAAAGTCCCATGGATCGTCTAAAGTGGGATCCCATGGATCTCCGGCGGCTTGCAGCTTTCGGGGCTCACAAACAGGCATATGCTAATACAGCTACCAAGAATCACGACGAGTCTAAGGCAGTAAAACCTGCTCACAGTGCTCGGCGTGATCTTTTGGTAGAAGATGACGAGAATACGGAGGATGAGGACGACGAGGAACCAGAGGATGACACGTTCGAGTTCTTGCTGAAATAAGATCAGCAGATGGATTTCGAAGGGACCCGAGCACCGAGGCTGCTTTGTCGCAATTGTACAGATACGATACCCGTGGCCGCCGTTGAAGCGGACAAGAAATGAAAAGACTGTTGAACCCAAGGGCTCTGCCCCTCCCCCAAGATGTCTCAGTGCAGCTTCCCCATGTCTCACCACACATCCCCTTCTTGTCATCCGTCCGCACGGCAAGGTGGAGCACAAGGCGAGATCCTTCCTTGATCCAGCTCTGTATTCCGAGCGGTATATCAAACCAATACCTCAAAGCCGGGACGTGGCGTCCCCCGTCCCGGCATCGAGGTATCGACGCCCTTACCAGATGGCAGGTGGGGTGGGCTGGTGGCATTTCCGCGAATTTGACCATTTGCTCTCCCGGCCTTACTGACGCTCTTCTGTTTCACCGCGATTTTTCAAGGTCAGATGGGAGGGCGTGTTGAGGCTGGGTGGTGGGGCGTCGGCACATCTTTCCCTCCCTTTGGAATGCTCTTTGGCGCATTTTTCTCACGTGCAATGCTTCCCTTTGCCAAGCTTCAGCATTGTTTCTGCCATGATTGCCTTGTCAAACCTGCGATGTGATGAAACACCTGTGTATTGAAAAGCCCTCCCCCGTCACCAAACTGACTTCGTTTAGCTGTGAAAACGCGTTGCCGGACAATGCTGACGGAAGGATTCAGCGCGCCAAGCTAATCTCTCTGGCGCCCCCACTGCGTTATCATCGAGCTGTTCTGTACGAGCCCCCGCCATCTCCCAAGCATCAGTCCATTAGAGAGATAGGGCGTCAAGGCAACAGGGAAACGTGTCGAGGGCGCCACCAGCCGTTGAGTCGGTTCAGTCTAGCTGTCTATGGCGAATTGGGCGGGCTGGTTTCTTCCCTGTACTGAGGCTCGACCAGTCAAGCCCGGCCAAGCCCTCGGGCAGCACCATGATCGCCGGAGCCATTCCCAGACGGGAAGCGAGATCTTGGTCTTACACGGGACTTCGGCACACCAGGTTGCAACCACAAACACAACAAGGACAGCGCCGCCAAAGCTGGACATGGCCCCGCGTCCAGAGGAGGAAACTCTGCGATCGATCAGCATCATGTGCAAAGGGCGATAGGGCCTCGGGAGAACCACACTAACGGGGCAGCAGACAAGCACTCCTGGCCTGCGGGATGGCACGAAACCGTTGCCTCGCCCAGCTTCTAAGTCTCCAAGCCACAACGGCCCGCGAGCCAATCTTGAAGAACCGGGGGCCCAGCCGGGCGGAACGGGAATTCATGGGCTCGTATGGACATCTCGCATCTGCGAGTTGCGCATCTTCAAGTTCTAGGAAGGCTATTACAATACGGCCTGTCTATTGCTAGCTGCTTTTGCGTGAATGCGTCTGAGGTACGAGTCGTCTGCACTGACCAAGCTATCAGAGTTATCAGTGATCTCTGTCAGTCCAGTTTCCTGGAACATCACTACCACGGCTAGTCCCAGAGAATCCCATCTTGTAGGAGGTGTTCGACGACATGGGATTCTTTGGCGCCGGATATGACGGCCAAAACGCCTGCCCCTTGCAGCGTGCAGCACCAACTACATTCGGGTCTGATTGCCCTGGGAAGCCCGACATGATATCGGGGATTGCCATCTTCTTTCCCTTACTGTCAACATGTTTCTCTTGCCTTGTTCTTTTTTTCTCCTGCCAAGCCAGCGCTTTCTCCCTCGTCGGGTCCCCTGCCACTCTGTGGCACAGCCCCATGACACAAAGCTATCATTTGCTATTCGCCGTCCACTCGCCGGTCCATACTGAGCGGTACTGTAGCACTTCAGACGATATTTTAGGTTCCACGCCTCGACCTGTCATTCCTAATAAGCTCGGCGTCTCTGACGGTCGAGGTCGCAGCTGCCGAAGCATATTTTGTTTATCGAAGACAGCCCTGCAGTAACGCGCGCCAAAAATCAGATCTGGATTGGATCTCTGCCATTCTTTTGATCAAAACTTATCGCGCACCTCGCCTCGACCGGACCCACCGGGCGCACCAGACTTTTGTTACTTGCTTTCCTGCCCATGCAACCTGGTGATCGACGATGGCCATTGGAAGGGAGGGCAACGTCAAATGGGTTGATGTGAGCATACCATCCCCTCGTCACTGTCGTTAAAGATAGAAATGCCGGATCCTGGATGGCCTCAGGTCGTCCTCGGTCCTGGCCCGCGTGCTCAGGCATAGACGAGAATGAAGGCTTTCCCACAGGACTACTATCCCAACATCCACCTGGAGGATGAGAACAATGAGGGGGGGGGGGGAGGTCCACTTTCGTCTGCGATATCTACGCAGTCCGCCATGCCTCCATCTAGAACCAGAGTTTGCTAAATGCCCATCTTGTAGGGCCTCCGCGGCATCGCCTCCGCCCTCGTGGTGCTGACCCACCTCGCCCGCGCGTGGGACGGCGAGCTATTCGGCGCGACGTCGCAGGAAGACGCGCCGCCGCGCCTCATGCAGCTGCCGTACCTCCGCATCCTCATCCAGGGCCGCATCGGCGTGACCATCTTCGCCTTCGTGACGGGCTACGTGTGCGCGCTCAAGCCCATCAGGCTCTGCCGCCAGGGAAACCAGGAGGCGGCCTTCGTGTCTATTAGCAAGTCGGCGCTGAGGCGGATCCCGCGCCTCGTGCTGCCCGCCGCCTGCGCGACGGCCGTGTCGTGGCTGCTGGCCGAGATGGGCCTGTACGCCGTGGCCAAGCACCAGGACAGCTGGTGGATCGACGTGCAGTCGCCCAACAGGATCGCCTACCTCGGTGAGGCGCTGGGGAACCTGATGTACTGTATCATCACGACGTGGACCAGGGCGGGCAACGATTATGATAACAACCAGTGGACGCTTCTGCCCTTGCTCAAGGGGAGCATGTGGTTGTATTCATTCATGGTGGCCACTGCGTACGTGAAGCCGAGGTATCGGACCATGGCGAGTTTCGGGCTGTGGGTGTACTTCTACTGCGCGAGCGACTGTAAGTTTTTGGTGATCTTGCCTACGGCATGGCTTGTCATCCCTTGTCCCTCATGAGCCAGGACTGACACTGTCATGTTCATTTCTAGCCGCCTTTGGGATGCAATTCTTCTGGGGCGCCTTCATCGCCGACCTGCAAAATAATCCGTCCACAGCACAATTCATATCCGACCGGCCCCGCCTCAGCAAGATCCTCTCCGCCACGCTGGTCTTCATCGGCCTCACCTTCGCCTCCTTCCCCGAGGGGCACGTCGAGTGGATGACATGGTCGCGGCTCATGCTGGACTTCATGCGGCCCATCCTGCCCGAGAACCCAGATTTCCCGCGCTTCGCGAGCGGCATCGGGCTCGAGTTCATCAGCCTGGGCGTCCTGCTCAGCCCGGCGCTGCAGAGGCTCCTGAGCGGGAGGTACCTGCTGTTCCTGGGGCGGATGAGCTTCGCCGTGTACCTGCTGCACGGCCCGCTCATGAAGACGACGCTGGTGTGGATGCTGTACGGCGTGCAGGTGCCGCCGGACCACGAGAACGACAAGGGCGAGATGGAGATGTCGCGGCTGGGGTACCCGGGCAACCTGGCCCTCGTCTCGTGGCAGTTCGTCTGGCTGCCGATGCTGTACGGGATCGCGAACCTCTGGATGACCTACGTGGACCCCTGGTGCGAGAGGATGACGAACAGGCTGGTTGAGTACGTGACGCTGGACGCGTCGGAAAAGCCGTCAGTGTTGCCGGCGAGGTGATGTGATGGGGGCGGGCGGGCGCTGTGTTCGCGATGCACAGGCGAATATGGGCATCGACAGAGGACCTGGCTTCGGTGTTTGTATCATCATCGTGTAGGTAAATAGACGGCGCACAACGTACCTTTGAAATAGACATCCATCTGTTGATTTATCGGGCAGGTGCTGACTTTCCCATCTTCGGCCACCAGGCTGTCATTATCTGAGACACGTGTTCCCGTGGCCTGCGCGAGACTACCTTTCATTCTCACCGACCTCTTGAGGCCTGGTCTATTGGATGCCATGGCTCCTCCTCGCCCGCACGTAGTGCGACCTCTGCTATTGTTGGCCGAAGGGTTGTAAGCTACAGGCGTCTCATCGCTCGCTGTCTTGACATGCACCGTTCATTATCACGAGCGGCTGAGCTTCTTAGGGTGCAGAGCAGGGTGTTCCCGGAGGAGTGTTTCACGACATACATATAGCTCATCGGCCGTGAACATGACTGGGCCCATCTGGGGGCCGTACAAATCTTTCTGAGAGGTGTCACTGCGCGGGCTGTGCGAGGGACTCAAGGTATCACTCAAACGACATATGCTGGCCTTATTATTGAGGAAGTAAATTTCGCGGAAGAAAATCTGAAAATCTTCCACAGAACTCTACGTGTCCTAGAATGGCAGATAGAGAGCATGCTCTTGTCGATGCTGCCACCGGGATTCAGAGCAGGATGTACATCAATAGGGCCCCCGATTATACCTCAAGCTGGACGAGGCTCGACCCATGTCCGCTGAACAATTCGGAAATTTCAATGCTATATCATGAGAATTCGAAACCATGCTTTAAACTCCATTCTCACGGTTACTTGATGACAACGGCGATGGTAGACCTTCACCGGCGGACGAATGGGCAACCAAACCTCAGCGACAGCCAACACATAATCGAGAAATTGCAGGCAAAGGTTGCAAATGACTACACAACAGCATGGAGACACTCCCGCACTCTTGACTCTGACTCGTAATTGCGCCGGTGATCAGGAGTCGATCGTGAAAAACGCTGCTGGGCCAAGAAAATGATCCGAGTTACATTACCCGGCCATAACCACCGAGCACTTTTGGTTCACCCGAACTTCGGCATCAGCAAATTACACCCCACTTTACCAAGGAGCCGACAAGGGTTTACGGAATTTACTCTGGTTGCCTCTTTGGTTCTGTTCAACAATCTGCATCTTTGCGGCAAGGCATGATCGCCTTTTCATCATCAATAAATAAATAAACTAAGAAGCCTTCCTGGCCAAGTAAACGATAGGATATTTACAGGGGAAGCGACTGTAATCCTCGCCATAGTCCTGCTGTGTTTCCCATGAGGAATGACAAATTGAAGTGGAGTCAAGTCACACACATTTAGCATTCAAGTCCCTGGAGCCTTGGGGGGAAAGGCTGTGGTATTCTACCATTAGAAAGTAACGCCCCTCATCACGCTTCCATGCCTTTTCATATCACATGCCCTAAGATTCATGCAGACAGGTTTCCTTACAGCTGAAGGAAACCGAGGACCGAGCTCAGGATGCCACCGACGTCGGGAAGGCTGCCGCTTGAGATGGTGGCGCCGACCAGGTTTCCTCCGAGTGTTGTGACAACGCCGACAACGCTGGTGAGCGACTTCACGATGCCGGGAGCAGAAAGATCGGTCACCAGCGTCGTCAAGTTGCCAAGTCCTCCCTTCAGGACGCCCTGGATGACCGTCGAAGATGCACCAGTGTACTTGCCGCCGGTGAAGCTGCCCACCACGGATCCGACCTCACCGAGGATGTCGCCAACAATGGGGATGGAGCCAGAGGCCGTAGCAGTTCCGTCGGTAGCCTTGCCAACGAGACCCTCGACGAGACCGACAATGTTCGTGAGGCTGCCGAGAGCACTGAGTGCCTGGTCGTTGCCCTCGAAGGTGCTGTTGAGGTTCGTGATACCGCCAGTGATCTCGGTGACAATGTTGAGGGCGCCACCGTTGCCGGCGTTGGTAAGGATGTTGGTGGCGACAGACTGGACTTCTCCAAGGACGCTGTCGACCGAGGCGGCGTCGAGAACAATACCAAGGTCGGAGAGGAGGGAGCCGACGACTGGAAGGTCCAGGAGTCCGCCGAGCAAGCCGGTCCTGCATTCATGGTTAGTTCTGTATGAGAAGTTCCGGGGATCTTTGTAAAACTCACAAGCTCGACAGTTGACGCTCCTGGACAGGGGCATCTGCCTTAGCCACTGGTGTGGCCAGAACAGGGACAGAAAAGGCGGCAAGCGCTGCGGAAGTGAAGGTCGTGAAACGCATCTTGATCAATAGTATCAATGTAAAGTGATAGAATAAGTTGGTGTTGAATGAATGAATGAGTGATTGATGCGTCTAAGGAATGACAGCTGCAAATGCAGAGATGGTGAGCAATGGAACGCAGAGTTGGTGTAGAGAGCTCTGGTCACTCGAAAAGGCTCCTGGGACTCCTATATACCTCAACACCACCCGTAGATTATGATATGCATTCCCAATAGCCCTCCTTCACGACACCTTCTCTCACCACCCCTTCATTGTTTCAGCCAGGGTATTAGAGATCTACCCTGAGCCTTCAGCATGGGCTTCCTCCACATCACATCATTTTCTCATTTTGCAATCCGCAAGGGACTCTGCAACGACGATCCACCTAGGCGCTTGATTTATGGTTTTGCTTATCGTGCCAAGCCCTGTCACCCGGGATGAAAATATGGATCGCTCGGCACTTGACAGATGTGGATACTTGACACAATCGGTAGGCCTCCTGCCAGCTGCGCACGAGACGGGGCATCATCACTCACTACAGAGTATTCCGTATGGCACCAATCAGGTATCGGATGAAGCGTTATATGCGTAGCACTCAAGTTCTTTGAGTTGCCCAAAGTTTCTTCGAAGAATCTTTGAGGCCCATCAATGTCCTCACCAGTAATCATTGAAATTGCAACTTACAGTTGACTGCAGATCGGAAGAGGGGAGGATAGACATCCCTCCTATTCCACTGAAGATTGTCCGAACATCGTCATGTCGTCTCGTCATAGCCCCTGTCTGTCTTCACCCACTATGGGCAGATCCGTCATATCATTGGCCCGTTGCTTCAGGGTTCTGCAGGCGCACTCCTGTCGACACCAACAAGCTGAAAAGATTTCCCTGGCCCGATGTCACGGGAAAGCCGGGTCTTGGAAAAGCAGATCTCAAAATTCAATAGGTGATTCCGCCCCCACTCTGGCATCTTGATGGCCGTAATACCCACTTGATAACTCCATGTCGACCAACGAAGAGGTCGGGCCGCAACGCGTTTGCGTTGTGGGAGCGGGGATCAGCGGCCTGAGGGCGGCAGGCGTGCTCGCTTCCGAGGGATTCGAGGTCACCATTCTCGAGGCAAGGTCCCGCATCGGAGGACGTGTCCAACAGTCGAGTATGCTAGGATGCCCAGTCGATATTGGCGCCAGCTGGATTCATGGCACAGAAGGGAACCCATTTGTGGGGCTGGCCAGGAAGTCGGGAACGGAAACGGTTGCCTGTGGCGCTGTGTCATCCATGTTTGATACGGAAGGCCGCTACATGGAACCTACGCTGGCGAAGAATCTGTACGAGGATGTATGGGCGATACTTGATGAGGCATCCGAGTACAGCAAGACGCACTTCTCTGACATCGCGCCAGAAGCATCGTTGAAGACTTTCGTGGATGCGAAATTGAAGCAACGCTGCTCAGATGAGCCGCTGCTCGCATCCGTAATCGAGATGTGGGGGGCATTCATGGGCGCGGATTATGAGCCCCAAAGCCTAAAGAATCTATGGCTTGATGAAAGCATTGATGGAGGTAAGTGATGGCAGTCCACTGCACGTCTAAGGGCGCAGTCACTGATATGCATCGGAGACAACTTATTCGTCGCATCGACATTCAAGAAGATAGTGGATGATATGGCCGGAACCGTAACATCAAGAGCTGATTTGCGTCTTAATGCCGAGGTGGTTCGTATCGAGAATGTTGAGAGCCTCGGAAGCAGATCCCCAAAGCAACAAGTGCGGGTGACAACAAGAGACGGGCACATGGAGGCTTTCGATCAAGTCGTCCTGACCACACCTCTCGGATGGCTGAAACGAAACCGCCGTTTCTTTTCCCCGGAGCTGCCGCCTCGACTGTCCCTGGCCATCGACGCGGCTGGTTACGGGAACCTCGAAAAGGTATTCATCCGCTTCCCGAAGGCATTCTGGGATGAAGTTGGCCGAGAGGCTGGCCAAGGCACATTTCCCATCGAGTCTCTATTTCTAAAGCCCAAATACGCGCCCGAGACGAATCCACGTCAATGGCGGCAAGAGATCATCTCTTTTTCCGGTCTTCCGGAACCGCACGCACAACCTGTCATCATGTTCTTCACGTACGGCGAATGGGGATGCCACATTTCGAGCCTCGTCAGGGGAAAAGACCAGGAGTCGCCTGACTTCTACGACATCCTGGACTCGCATCTTCGGCCCTATTACTCTCGTCTACCATGTTTCAACATGGAGTCTCCCGATTGCAAGCCTACGAGGTTTCTAGCCACAGACTGGCAAAACGACGAGTTCGCTGGCTTCGGATCTTTCACAAATTTCCCAGTCGGGCAGGAGGATGGCACCAGAGATTTGCAAGTCCTGCGAGAGGGCTTAGGGATAGAAAGAGGTGTATGGTTTGCTGGGGAGCACGTAGCGCCTACCAAAGGCATTGGCACCGTAATGGGTGCCTATCAGAGCGGCGAGTATGTTGCAAAAGCCATCATCGGCTCGTTCAAAGTGGATAAAACTCTAGGCAAGAGCTAGCGCACAGTTCTCCAACGGTGTTTGTGCTGTCAGGCTGTCAAGTACTTTATCTTGATGCACGTCAGTTGTCTGCTGGATATTATGTAGTCTCACTTATCTTTCTGATATGAGGCAAGTATGCCATCACCGATATTACACATTAAAACTCTTTCAGTTAAAAATAGAAATTTGGTATTTTTGTTAGATGGAGGTTCGTCCGGGACATGATCTTCCGCGAGAGGAGCACAGTGTATCTTACGACGCTGCCGGGTTGCAGCCTCAATATGACGCACTGCGAAGATCAATATCGAGAGACACATGCCATGGAAAGAGATGCGAGGGTGCATTTTCAATTCAGGATAAATGTATCTCAGCTTTCTAACTGCCATATTGGGTACTCGTACAAGACCAGGCCCGTGCAGCGCTTATCTCCTGGCTCATCCAGCGAGTGACCACTGCTCCTTGACAATGAGGCCGTGTCACGCTATGTTGCGTATCTTCAAATCACTGAACATCGCTCTCGACGGGGTACAGTACCTCGAGTGGCCTAGAGAAGTTGTTCCTTTGACCTCGACTGCAGAACCGACCCTTCTCTCCAGAATCTCTGCTGTGTAGTCAGCTCAATTTACTCATGTATGTACCGGCGGAAGTAATGGACGGCATACAAGTGAAACAGCTGGCGGCGGCCTTGGCCTCTTGGAGCTCGCCATTTACCTTAAAGGCAATCCAGCATTCCCGCTTCGTCATCCGGGAACTCTCGACTCCTTTGCGTTAAGGTTGATTTCCTTGTCCATCCGCTCTTTCGGCAAGTTTTATACTCCTCTCGATGATGGTATCGATTATTTTGAACGCTTTCTTCGCCGTGATTGACTTCGGGGGTTCGAGCTGGTCTCCTTGGCCCACTGCTCTGGTGTCAGTGTGTACATCGATCAAGGAGATCATCACGACTTACACCGATTTTCAGATAGACAGACCAGTCCTTCTTAGCCTACTTGACGTCAGTTGGTTATTCAATGAGCTTCGGGGATTTCGTAAATTCCTCTGGGTTGTATTTCGAAATGAGATTCAGACTGCCTGCTTTAATTGCTTTCGGGGCCATGATGCTGATGATTACTGCCCGGTAGGCTGAGTATGGTAGAAGGAGAAAATTCTTGGTAAGTTTTGGACAAACTATTATGCTTCTTGTTTCGATAGAGAGTGGTTCGTTTCGGTGTTCAGTGCGAACAGAAATGTACATTATATACTCGCAATGAGAGCGGAATTCGCGATAGTCTTCTTGTCGGCACGATATCAAAACCCTGGAAGCAAAGGACGAACGCACTCGAAGCCATGGTCAATCCGCTGTTCCATGTCTCGCGAGGCCACGATGCTGTTTCATTCTTGCATCCCGCGGACATACTCAAGATCCACATTATGGGCGTTAGCTGTCCCGTATGGCCCGTCACCTATCGTCAAAAATTCCTGGCCTCAATTAGGATCGAGCTACTTTGTTCCAGCGCATGTTTCTGAAGGCCTCCCAGGTGGGGGCGCATGGTCCACTCGCTCTGGTCCAGCGTTACAAGCCAGAATGGGGGCGGCTTCGAAGGATCCTTGCACGAAGTGAGCATCCCATGGCCCAAGCACTCCCAGGAGGATCAACCGCAGCCATGATATCTTGATTGTTCAGAAGCGCAGCCTTCCTTTTTCTTAAATTGGTGATCGCTCCCGATGGAAGGATTTCTGATGTGCCATTTGCCAACTGTAGCCATTGCACTCTTGCCAGCATTTCCCAAATACTCGCAGCGCTGGAAAAGAAGTAGACACTCGCCGACAACAAGTTTGACAAGGAGCTCAATATGCCTGCAGATCAAGATCTCTGTATCGTTCACGGGTTGCAGCTGCCGTCCGACTCCTGTGATCGATGCAACTCCCTGAGAGTTGCTCGAGATATCAACCGTGATTCCATTCATCCGGACCCCAAGAAACTGATCAATCTATTCTGGTCGGACTGGCCGTTGTTTTATTATCAATTCCAAGGCAAATGCACGTAACGTCGTAGATATGCAGGCGTCCCGGAATTCAAATCTTGACGCCGATTGGCGCCTGAAAGCGAATTATGTAGGTTTCTGAGTCTGGTGCTGCTTTTAACCGGCCGTCTATATTGGAGATGTCACGCCCGCTTTCCACAACGGGCCCTTGGAGAGGTGTGATTGAACTTGATCTGGGTGCCAAGGTACAACTGACGAGTGAAATCTGGTAGAGGAAACCAGGTTGGGCAGTCGAGAGGATAAACATATATTATTATCGGAGAGAGAGTCACCGTGCAATCTCGATCTCGACCACGAACTGCCGGCACTTTGAGCCTCGTGCCCGTGTGTCACGGCTGTGATAGTGGTCGAGATACTATAACTGCTACTGGGGACAGCAAGCCCAACCAACAAAGTCTCCCACGTCCTCACAGCCGATCATTTGCAACCCTCTCTCATCTCGCCTGATTTATCTCCTGCAATCTTCACGAGTACACGTTAGTCGCCCTCACAGCCAAATCGATACCGACACCACCGAAAATGAAGCCTTTCAGCCTTGCAGTCACCGCACTGCTGGCCGGCCAGCAGGCCGTGGCCCAGAACATGTTGCGGTTCGCCTGCTCACAGCTCGTCGTCGACCGCGTGGACCCGCTGGTGAACCCGGGCATGGTCTTCACCCCTCACCTGCACCAGATCGTTGGCGGCAATGCATTCAACGTGACCATGGACCCCAACAACGACCCGGCCACTCAGTCCTCCTGCACAAGCTGCAGCTTCGTCCAGGACAAGAGCAACTACTGGACGTCGGTTATGTTCTTCAAGGCGAAGAACGGGAGCTACCACCGTGTGCCTCAGACTGGCAACGGCGGACCTCAGGGCAAGCTGATCAACAACGGTGGTTTGGATGTCTACTATATCCCCAGCGGAAAGACAACAGCTTTCAAGAAGGTGGGTGATATGTCCGAGGCCATAAAGATCGACTGATTCGCTGAACGACTTCCACAGGGTTTCCGTATGCTCGCTGGCAACGCGGCCAACACAAACCCGAGTAAGGTCAGCTCAGGTAACATCTGCCATCGATGCTGGACCTCGTCGAGCGAGGACCAATTTGTCGGTGGCGCGCCATGCTCTGGCTCCGATACCGTCGAGATCCCGTCGGGCTCAAACTGCCAGATGATCCGACAGACCATCATCTTCCCCGCGTAAGCTGCCTTCACTCCTTTCTTTCATGAGCTATGCATCCACCTTTCGAATTTTGCGAGCTGACATATAACCTTTCCTAGATGCTGGGATGGGAAGAACCTCGACAGCCCGAACCACCAAGACCACGTGGCTTATAGCGGCAATGGAGCTACCGGAGGCGGTTCCTGCCCGTCCACCCACCCGGTGAAGCTCCCGCAGATCATGTACGAGCTCATGTGGAACGTCACGATGTTCCAGAAGGACCGCAGCATCTGGCCAACGGACGGCTCCAACCCATTCACGTACAGTATGGGCATCGGGTAAGTGAGACACTCATTTCGAGAATATCGCCAGAAGTGTCTGGTTCGTACTCGAAGAACTCGAAGACTGGCCGCTAATTAATCACGTCTTACAGTGGCGCTGCTGCCCATGGAGACTACGTCTTCGGGTGGGAGGGCAACACTCTCCAGAAGGCTATGGACAGTGGCTGCAACCTCAACCGGGACTGCCCTGCAGCTGGCATCACTGCCCAGTCTGCTGACAAGTACAACGCCTGCGTCAAGGCCCAGCAGGCCAAGGAGCCAGTTGATGGATGTAAGTTGACAACCGACCCGTCCCTTCGCTCGTCTTGAACCCCGAACCGTCGTCACAGCATGCTAACGATGGTCATTTTAACAGGGCTGCCTGCTCTTCCTATGGGTGGCATGGTAGCTAAGTGAGCTTGCTCGATCTCTTGCCATGACATGCAAGGATTTGCGTCTTTTTGTCAATCCAGGTCTGCTGCGTGTTTGTAGGCCTGGCTGAGGTGGAAGTGTTTTCGCTTCTTGTTTCTATTGAATCAGTCCCTCGTTCAGACAACCCATTGTATTAGACGCTGGCATCCATCCTACCAATGGATATTTTATATAAAGTGGTCACCAGCCCACCAGCTGGATTAATTTGCTGTCCCTGCCATGTGCATTGCTCTGTTCAACAGTGATACATGAGCTGACGATTTGATTTCGCCAATTTGAATCTACCAGTAAATGGCGGGCGTCCCTGTTCTTTTGCCATTACAGAACTAGTATGTGATTGAAATGCCCAGTGATGGCATCATTGCCACAAAAAGAAAGAAAAAGAAGAAGAAAAAAGGCAGAATTGGTTACATAGAGGTGCTGATCACCCTACCGACCAGCCTACGTTCGCCTTAATTATTAATAGCATCGTGGTCGAATCCGGCTAACACATAGGCAATTTGGAAGAATGCGGATATTTGTACTGGTCAGAACGGATATTTCACTGGGCACGGACTACCCTGTAACGCGTAATTAATGCCCTGCCATTAAATTAATATGGGGCAACGCTAGGTTAACTTTGATAACGATATCACTATTAACCTCATCATAAGCAGCTTTTTTTGCATTCTTTAAGGTTGCAAATCGATTAATTATACTTTTTTAAACTTTATTATGTGATGTATTGTTTTATATCTAATGTATATAAACTGTGATCTCCTCTTAAGTACTCTTTTTACTATCGTCGCCGCTAACGATATCCTTAGTAATTATAATCACCTGTAGTAATTAATTAATGCTTCTCATAGCCCCTATACGCTGTTTTTTTAGGTATTGGCCTTATGCTTAAGGGTATAAATGCTGACGAAGTTATGCTAAAAGATGCTGTAATGCCTAAGGGCCTTTTTCGCTTAGTTGCAGCTATAGAGAGTGCTGCAGCAGCGTTGGGCTGTAGGTCATATAATCAGAAGTGGTCTATGCCCGGTGAAATATCCGTTCTGACCGGTACGAATATCTGCATTCATTTGGAAAAAGAGGTCAAACGTCAACATAGCATTTGAAATCTACGTGCTTCGTTTCAAAACTTATCCTCTTTCTGGACTGAAACTTAGCATCCCTTGAAAAGACTGCTTTCATAAGCTCCAGAAGGTCGAGGTGGGCCCCGAAATGCACAGTACACATGCGCCGGGCCGGCCGGGGCTCCCGGCATCTTATCTCCCGGTCTGGTCGGCAGCAACCGAGTCCGATGTTGCGCCGCTACCGGTAGGGCCTAATTGTGGGAAGGACCCGTCTTGTAGCGAGTCGAGACCTGACTAAGGGCCATGCCAACCAAATGTGTGACTCTTTTTGCCCAGCAAGTCAATGATCCTCTCAGACAGTCTCTAGCTTTTCATTGCGTGCAGAGCCTGACCTCTGCCGTGCTCAATTGCGCATTTGCCCGTTTCCCGCTTGGCGCTAGGGAAAGCTGCATAAACATTTTTTCCAGCCTGCACACTTCATGCAGCCTCATCAAATACCCTGACACAGAGCAGTAGAGAGCTTGATCCCGAGTCCTTGGACACAGAAGACAACCTCGTTCAGCCAGCCCACAAGCCATTGAGACCAACCTATCCACCAGCGTGCTTCAGTACACTGCCGACATCACCGCAACTCGGTGTCGCTAAGCAAAGCAAAGCAACACCATGGCCTCAAGCGATGTGCTGCTATTTCTTACGGCCGCCGATCGCGACGAGCAGTGGGAGCAAGACCTGTTCCAGAAGATCCCAGGAAAGCTGCAAGTCCGATGGGAGAACCTTCGCCAACCCGACGGCTCGATGAGGGACGTGGGGGATTTGGATCGCAAAATCTTTGAAAACGTTACCATCTTGTTCACATACGCGCCTGTTCCGGTAGAATGGATCCCAAAGGTCCGATTTGTCCAGCTGAGCAGTGCTGGCTCAGATCTTTGGGCAAAGCACCCCAAGTTCTTGGATAGTGGCGTCAAGTTTGCAACAACCAGTGGTTCTACCGCGTGAGTCATGTTTCTTGAGAAGCCTGTGAATGAATATCAGGATCTCCGAAGCTGCTAACGTATATACCGATTATAAGCCCGCAAATCGCGGAATGGGTCATCGGAGCTTGGATCAAGTTCCAGCATTTCTTCCCGGCATATGAACAATTCCAAAAAGAATGCAGCTGGCAGCCCACCCTTGCCCGACAGATCGAAGATTCGGTGGGCCTTCGAGTGTGAGTACGAATCAAGCCAGGCATATTTCCCGAGACTATATACGCAATCACTAAAGCTCCCTGAAGAGGCGTGCTAGGATATGGTTCCATCGGGCGTCAAGTCGGTCGTCTCTGCCGGGCTTTGGGCATGGAACTGTACGCATTCACAGCCAACGAGCGTCCAACCGCTGAATCTCGCGAACACCGCGGCTTCAAAATTCCTCACCTGGGTGACGACAAGGGCGAGTTCCCGGCGAAATGGTTCCACGGAAAAACCAAGGAGGCGCTGAACGACTTCCTCTCCCAAGGATACGACCTGCTCATCATATCTTTGCCACTGACCAAGCTCAGCGAGAAGCTCATGAGCGCGGAGCAGTTCAGGATACTGAGCAAGAGGAAGACCTTTGTGGTGAACATTGCGCGTGGTCCGATCGTGGACCAGGACGCGCTTATCGAGGCTCTTGAGACGGGCTTGATCCGGGGCGCGGCGCTGGATGTCACGGATCCTGAGCCGCTGCCTGCGGAGCACCCGCTGTGGAAGGCCAAGAACTGTATGATCACGCCCCATGTCAGTTGGTTGTCGACTCACCAGCTTGGGCGGATCAAGGGGATCCTGGCAGACAACCTGGAGAGGTTTTACAAAGGGGAGAAGCTCATGAATGAGTTGAGCTACGAGTCGAGAACACACCATGAGTGATGGAGGCAATGCGTGAGGAGTTACTGCCTCTTTCAATACCCATGATCAATTGGTGTTCTTTTCGCACCTAGTTTATTTAGAAGAATCCGACACAGTCCGGTCACTCATCTGACACCTCATATCCTTCTGTGCCCTCGTCACTTTGCTCGACATGTATCTCGTCCCATTCCACCCCATCCATCGCCCTCACATACAGAGGCTGCACCCGCCTCAGTTTCTCGACGAACTCCTTCTTGGCCTCGGGCAACTTATCAACAACCTCCTGCGGCGGCCCCACAGGAACCCCGTAGCACGCGACGCCGCAGGTCTTGCAGAACGGCGCCTGGTTGAACTTCCTGCCGAAGGCATACGTCGTCGTGTTCTCCTTTCCGAGGAGCGTCACCTGGTCCCGATCTGGGTATATGCTGATAGCGGCCCTTCGTCGGCATATGCTGCAATTGTCCTCCTTGATTTTCACCTGGGTGAGCGCGGGCGTCTTGACCGAGAAGGCGACGGCGCCGCATGCGCATGAGCCGTTGTAGAGCTTGATGTTGTCACCTTCCAGCTGTGCTGGAGGAGGACTCTTCCTCAGGGCTTCGAAGAGCTCCAACGATTTCTCAGACACGACTGATGCAGTTCTTTACAGGCCGTGATGTCAGCAACTTCGGTGGTGTCTCGCGAATGCAGTCTATGGAGGAACTTACTGTGCCTCCTGGGTCTTGAGATCGAAAGGGTTCACGTCAAGAATCGTTCGAATCTGAAGAGTCTCGTCAATTAAAGGCCCTCGATAACGAGATGATATGCGCATATGAGGTCGAGCACGGTGTCTCACATTGATGCCTGGTTGACCTTCTAATGGCCCAGCCTTGTGTGTTCCGTAGAGGCCTGTGCCACAGTAATTACAAAACTGTGCTTGAATATTAGCTTTTGCACTTTTACAACAAATAATTACCCTCGGAACCCCCCCCCCCCCCGGGTGACATGATCACAAACCTCGTGGCTCAGTGCCTCGGTCTCGTACCCAGCCAGGGTCTCATCGTCGCCCTTGGTGTAGTTGATATCCCCAGCCTCTGGAAAAGCCCACAGGTAACCAGACTTGTGGCAGAGAAGACAAGTGCAACTTATCGCGCTTTGGATCTTTGGCAGCTTAACCTCAAACCTGTTCCTCCCACAATGGCAGCTGCCCTTCCACACGGTGGGCCCACCGGCGGTTTTTCCAGCGCGAGTAAGACTGAGCCCAGTCTCCTGACGGGCGATAGGCATAATTTGTCGATCTCTGTCAGTATGTAACTCTCGGCGGGAACAAATAAGTATGTGAGGCTCCAATGCTGAGGAAATCAGAGGCCAGCGCTTGAATGAAGAGTCGGAATCCGAGAATGAGCAACCCAACCATGAATGTTGCAGTGCACCGTCGGTGGGTTGCGGCGCAGCCAGAATCCCCCCAACCCAGGCTGCCACAAACCGAAACGCGCCGGAATCCTGCGAGTGGCCCCCTGATGATGACCAAGAGGTCCGGCTGTTAGGGAGGGCCTGGCCAGCCTGGAGCTGCCCCTACCCGTTAGTGTGATCCCACGCAGAGCTTACTTGCAGCGCGCAGCGTCGCGGACTAGGATGGAATGGGAAGGACGTTCGTTCCCGGTGGCTTGGGTCCGAACACGGGCAATGCACAATCTAGTGAGTCGATTTCACCGCGCGCAGCCGTCTTTAATTTCCGAGTCTTGTCATGGGTCCCTACAGTCAAAGCCTAGAAATTGTTGAGAGATAGCCTAGATAAGCACCGGCCTCTGTCAAGTCGGACCGCATGCTCTAGTATTCGGAGATCAAGGAGTAATCCCGGATTGAGGTCTGACAGTGTCTGAGTTGGGAGGAGCCACGCCAATCGCAAACCCGATGATCAAGATACGGAAGTGTGGGAAGTTTACAGCATTCATTCATGCATGCTAGATCATATCTTCTTGATATTTACTGGGTTGTTGCTCGACTTGCCCAACATTCAATGGTCCCATTTCCTCGCCAGAAGCATCTCGCGATCAGTTCAATACCCTAAGCCGTCTGTGTCTGAATCGAGTACACAGTCTTGCAACCAATCTTATTGCACGAATCCGGGTCCTCACAGGGGAAGCTCACAGTCGCGGTGGGCAGGACGTCGCACCCAGCCGACTTGGTGAGATACGAGGTAGTCGAGCAATCCGGAACCAGGCAACTCTTGCAATAGGTCGCAGTACTGGTCAAGGTAGGGCAGCTCGGCTTTGAGGTGGCACACGTCGAGCCGGGCTTGGTCGTGGTGACGGTATAGCTCTCGGTCTTGGTGACCGTTGTTCCGGGGCCCGTGGCAGTCACAGTGTACGAGACGGTCTGTGTTGGGCCAGGCTTGACGGTGGTGACAGTGTAGCTTTCAGTCTTTGTGACCGTTGCTCCGGGGCCGGTGGCAGTCACAGTCTTTGTCACCTCGTCTGTCTCTGTCTTGATCACTGTAACTGTGGTCGTCTTGGTCGTGCCGTACCTGCACCGGGGATTAGCCAAGCTAAAAGATTCATGACGAGAAGATTGGCTTACGAGATTGTTGCAATAGAAGTCACAGTTTTAGTGACATCCGAGCAGGTCGAGGCTGAAGTGGGTGCTCCTTCTCTCTTGACATGAAGAGCAGTGATGCCACTACTTCAATGTTAGCATTTGGCTATCCAAATTGAGGACATTTCTGAGACCGCAGGAGCCCACTTACATGGCAAGGGAGCAAAATAAAGCGAAGAAATTGAGTTGCATTTTGGACTAGTTCCCAGTATTGTAGAGGCAGTTTGAGCTTCCTTGACAATAGAGAATGGTACTCAGAACTAGGCAGTAGGGATAATAAATGCTTCGGATTGGTGCTGGGGAAGCACGCAATTTATATGAATGATCCCTCACTGTAATTCGCACATGACTGTACAGCCCGATACGACCTTTAACATCACCGCCGTGGAGCGCTATGAACAAGTTCATGGCCAACGCAGAAAGCGTGCAGACACTATCCTTCATCTTGATTCACGGAAGACCATCTTCGACAAGCAAAGTGTTCGTGGCGTTACTATCGCTTCGTTTCCCCTCCTTGGGGGCAGGCCATCCAGTTGAATCAAATCTCGACCCTCCGTCCTGTCCAAGAGTAGTATATTGCCGTTGCAACGAGGCTATCGTAGCTGCAGCTGGGCCCTTGGCGGACTGATCTAGCCCTCGCCGACCCCAGGCCGCTGGCGGCTGAATTGATCGACACTATTAAGCTTAAATGCAAACTTAATTTGCAGCAGACCAAAAATACCTCTCGGAACGTCATGAGAGTCCCCTAGCGGCCCGTCTCGAAAGCAATACGGAGGTGCATGCATGCAACCCGAGCGACCTTGGAACTTCAAGTCTAGCGTCTTCGGGCAGGTCGGCGCAGCAGCCGACAGTGTATCCCAGACAGAACGTGGTCTAAACCGGGTTAACAAATAGGAATGAGAATCTAGTCTTGCCAGTCTTCCAAGATCATATGTGCACCCTTCTCTGCGATAGCATACACCGTGGCCTGGAGGTGCGCAGAGATTTGTAACGGCATGATGCTAGCATCCACCACCCGAAGTCCCTTTACACCATATACCCTTAGCCTTTCATCCACTACCCCCCCTGCGATACCGCGATCTCCGCCCATACCGCAAGTCCCGATAGGATGCCTGTAAATCCCGTCATCAGCTCGGTGGCCACAATAGATAAAATCTGAAATATTGGTGGGGGGGGGGGGGGACTCACCAGTCAGTGATCGTTTCTCTCACGAGCCAGTTCCTCAACTCATCTTCTGTTCTTGCTGAATCCGGTGGCACAACGCGGCCGTGGACTATGTCTGCAAGTGGAGGGGTTTTTGTCACTTTCTCGGCGAACTTGGCGCACTCGACCATTATTTCCAAGTCTAAGCTCCCACCAACGTCCCGATAATACCGTGGATCAATGGATGGCTTGTCAGTAGGGTTGCCAGATCGGACGTGTATACTACCTCTCGAGAAGGGGTACTGCAAGATTTGCAGCATCGTTGCATACTTCCTCCCCGCGGCCGCATGATCTGGATGAAAATATGGGTTCCAGTTCCCGAGGTCAAAAATGTTTTCGATTTGCCCCAGTTTCGGCAAGGATGGATCAAATCTTCCTCTCCGGATGTCGTTGCGCTCCGGGAAGTCGTCTTGAATGCCGTTGGCCTTGGTTTGCAACCGCGAATAAGCCTCCTCTGACATGATTTGTGATAGGCTGAGGTAACAAATAGAGTTTGGGAGGATTGTCAACGGCCCAGTGGCTTTCGACGTGAACTCTTCTCGAGCTGCTGCGGCTGCACCGGGATCTGTCTTCAGATCATCGGGGTTGGGCAAACCGGAATCGACCTCGTAAATTGAGGCGGCCATGATATGGTCTTGAAGATTCTCTCCGACGAATGGACTTGATACAGATGTCTGGATCCCGGCCTTCCCAAGCACGTCTCGGTTGCCGATACCGCTAAGCTCGAGGATCTGAGGGGATTGGACGGTGCCTGCGCAAACAATCACTTCTTTGGACGCGAAGGCCGATAGTGTTTGTCCTCTGTGGACAAATTGTACACCTCTGGCCGCCCAGGATCCGTCATCTTGCTCAAGAACTATTTTGCTGACGAAGGCTTCTGTCAGGACGACGAGATTTGTCCGTTGCCTGTGGGGTTGATAATAAGCCGTCGCCGAGGACGACCGAGTGGAAGTCTGGGGATTGACGGAGGCTAGATTTGTCCAGGAGCCGACATTGGACCCCGTCATATGGGACTTGTTGTTGTGCACGCCCAAGTGCTGGAGTGTTTCATGCCAGTACTGGTGTGAAGCTGAGTATTCTGTTGCGTACGAGACCTCAATCGGGCCCGTGGTCCCAAGTCCGTCGGCATCGTAATAGGCTTTGTTGGCCACTTGGGTCTGCTCACTAGGTGCATGGAAATTCTCGGACTTTTTTAAAAATGGTCTGACATCGAAACAAGCTTCAGTTAGTCACCTTGAGATTGTAAGTTGAGAGTGTACCAGGGGATGACTTACAAGATACCGTCCCAGCCCCAACCTTTGCAACCCAGCTTTTCCCAGGCATCATAATCTTGTTTGCTTGCACGGTTCCAAGTCATGAAGTTCAAAAGGCTTGTGCCTCCGAGAGCCCTCCCTCTTGGCCACGGTAGAGTACGGCCCCCTAGCCCGACCTGGGTTGTGGTTTCGAACTGCCAATCCAACTCGGTCCCCAAAATGGTTCCATACCAGCCCGGGATGTCCACATGTTCATTGCCCTCAACTTCCGGCCCAGCCTCCAGAACTCCAACTCTCAGGGACGACTTCTCTGAGAGACGAGCCGCAACAGCCAATCCAGCAGTACCACCACCGACTACAAGGAAGTCGAAACGGTAGTTGCAGAAATATTCTGCTGTTGTCTTGGGAGATAGCATGGCCAGTGGGATGGATGATGCGAGTAAGCCGGAGGACATCTGCCGCGTGTGGAGCGAAGTTACTCTTCTATCCAGCACTTATCTTTGGTCGCATTTATAGCCTCCTCCGTCGATGCTACCAGAGGCGGGGTCGAATCCAATTTGCGCTGTCTCCTGCAGCGTTGTAGATCACTCAGTAAGCACGAATCTAGCCGCAAATAGGGTAACCTACCGGCTTACATGACATGGGCACTGGCGACCTGCATTCCTCACCTCTTGTATTTGACGCAGACCTTCCCATCCAAAACAACCCCCATCTCATAATGCATTATCGGACGGACACTCGCGAGTATTAGCAATGGAGAAGCAGCAGGAAAATGTCCATGTTGCGGCCAGCTCGGCTGATACCGCACTGGCCGATGCCCCGGAACTGCGCACAGAGCTGCCGTTAGCCCCAGAACAGTCTGCGGAAAAGACAACGCCGCCCAGTGCGCTATTCTCAAAGCTAAGACATCTCAACGGGCGCCTCGAGGCCCTGTCCGCCTTCGAGGCCCGCGGGATCGACCGCGTCCCGCCCGACGAGCGACAGCCCCGATCGACCGCCGGCGACGTGCAGATTGCCCTGCTATGGTTCAGCGCCAACATCTCGTGCAACAACCTCATCGTCGGGCTCTACGGCCCGATGCTATTTCAGCTTGGGTTCCTGGATAGCGCCATGTGTGCCGTCTTTGGGGCCTTTCTGGGCAGCCTGTCCACGGCGTTCATGGCTATCTGGGGACCGAGGACAGGTCATCGAACAAGTATGAACGCATCTCTGGATCTTGTGATAGACATGATACGACTCGGAAGATCTAGTACTGACACAAATTCGACTCAGTGGTTGTTTTGAGGTATTTCTTCGGATGGTGGCCAGCCAAGCTGCCGACTGTCCTGAACATTGTCCTCATGATAGGCTACTGCTGTATTGGTCAGTATCAATCCTATTTCTTCACATTATATATGAGCTTTTACTCCAGGCTGTTGCATTTGAGGCAAGCTCTGGGGTTCTGTGTGGGCATCTGCTTCGTACGCCTCCATTTGAAATACCTGTTGCACCAGCTATTGTGTTGACCAAACCACCGAATGGCTACCGAGAAATTTCACTGTCCTACCGAGGATGCGATACCTCGCTAACAAGATTAGACAGACGGGATCCTCGGCGGCCAAATTCTCTCAGCAGTAAGCGGCGGAACTGTATCTTTTGCGGTTGGCATCGTCATCGTGAACCTGGTCTGTTGGGCCATCGTGCTTTTCGGGATGAAGCCATTTCAACAGTATGAGAGGTTTGCCTGGATCCCTCAGCTCCTAGTATTGTTTGTGCTCATCGGTTGTGCCGGGCCCCAATTTGACGCCTCTTCCGCTTCGATTGGAGACACGGCCACTGTCGCGGCCAACAGACTTTCCTTCTTATCAATGTGTCTCTATGTGCCGAATTCATGGTCGGCAGCTGCGTCGGACTTCTTTGTCTATTATCCGGAGACGACTTCGCCGGTCAAGGTTGCGTCACTGACGATCGTTGGCCTATGGCTGTCGTTCAGCTTGGTATACATGATCGGGTACGAAATTCCAAACGGGTGGTCCTCACCTGACTACTGTGTAGTCTGAGAATCCATGATACAGCCTTTGCTAACTTCATATGATAGCATCGGACTAGGTAGTGGCATTGTGGTAAATACTCCCTGGGCCACCGCCTTCGACACATCTACCGGGGCTTTGATAGAGGCAGCATTTCAGCCGCTGCATGGTTTCGGGAAGTTCTGTGCAGTGATGGTGGCTCTGGGCCTCATAAGCAACAGCGTCCCGGGCACATATTGTATGTTCACTGCCTGAACCGTGGCCTATTACTCGTCAATGATACTAATGTGCAGGTTTCTAGCGGCTACAATGTGCGCTCAAGTCCTCGGCCGAGCTTTCAAAGCGATCCCTCGGTGGATTTGGGGCTGTTTCTTTATCATCATACAGCTGGTCTTGGGTCTGGCCGGCAGGAACAGCCTCTATACAATCCTGTCCAACTTTCTTGCGTTGATGGGATACTGGGTCGAGTTCATGGTTGTGATCGTGCTCATGGAGCGGTACATTTTCCGGCGTCATTTTGGATACGACTGGTCCATGTTGGACAGGGCCTACATGCCTGTTGGGATCGCCTCCTGTACAGCATTCCTTCTTGGTTGGCTAGGTGCTGTCTTGGGCATGTACCAGACGTGGTATATAGGACCGCTGGCCAAGCTAGCAAACCTGTCTGATGTTGGAGTCTGGGTTGGCATGGCCTTCACAGTCGTTTCGTTCCCCGTGCTGAGGTACTGGGAGATCTCAAAGTTTGGCCGATGAGACGGACCGGACTGACGACGGGAGGAAAACTGCCTACCTCTACACAGATACGGGCTATTCACCATTGTTGGGACTGTCATTGCTAAGGAAAGTCTATGAATCTTGTCTTCGGTTCCCTTGGGCCCGTGGGAACAGAAATAACGCATTACAACTCAGCTTTGAAACAGGCGAAAGCAAGTCAGATGTCGCCGCCCAGGTATGCACTCCTACAAGGACGGCTTAGACGCACTCAGGACGGCCCCTGATTGTGGACATCGTGCCCCTCTGAATTGGCTTGGACTGCCATCAAGCATGATTTGTGGGCATGTGGGGAGATCGTCAGGTTCGACATATGGGCGTTCGCATTATTATCCGTATTGGGAACCATTCCATTTTCATCGCCCCTGTTCACCCAGGTTGAAGAACGAATCGGGCACCTCCTTCAAACAACTGCAGGATGCTCGGACTAGCCTACACTATGTACTGCAACTGGCCAGGGCACCGTTCGGTACCGGGAAACGAGTCAGCGGGACGAGGGCGATGAAGCTTGCTTGCAGAATAAACACCCCGAGACAGGCCCAGCATGCAGATCACGCGAGGATCCGTAGAGCTCCGGATCTCCAGCGGAGGTTGACGCTCCAATCGCACTCCTTCCCTCGTGGGAAAAGGGAAACGGAGAGAGGCAGTCGAGCCTCTCTGGTGTGTCTGATCTGCGTGGAGTAAACCGCCAGGTGAGGTTCGTGATCGGCGCTAGGTCGCGAAGTTGCCGGGATGCTGCGCGTTTCAACCTGGGCTCATGATACTGCTTAGCCACTCAGATGCTACTCAACCGCCCGTTGGAAACTGTCATCCAGAGTCGGGCTGATTTTGACATAAAGATGGCAGCTGTCTCCCGTGTGTCGTCTGGTTAGTTTTGGTTCGTCCAGCCATCAAGCTTCAGCACTTACACCTGCCATCTGTTCTTAAACGTCCATTCTTCAGACCTGGTGTCTTGTTTCATCCTAATACCCAACAAATTTTAATTCCAACGACAACAGAGTTGTCTATTCATTTCTACACGAAATAACACCAAGCCAACATATCCAATATGTACGCCTTCCGTGTCATCATTGCGGCTCTCTTCGCCATCACCACATCAGCCTCAGTAGTCGAGAGGCAACTCGGCGGCATCGGGTGCAACGTCGCACGGTTCCAGATTCTTGGTGCACTGGGTGATGCAGGAGATGCCATCGGAGAGATCCAAGACGCGGACGTGCAATCAGCAGCACAAGCAGGTCTGGACCAGGCCAACGACGGTATTGGACAAATCGCCTCGTCGCTTCTGAGCGGGGCGGCGGCGCCGGCGGACAGCCGTGATGCCGTCGCGGCCGGGCTGGCGGCGATGAACGATGCTTTATCTGCTGCTGACGAGTAAGTCAACGATGACTCCCGAGTTGGAAGAATCTGTTTCTTGGAACCTGTGGCTGACTCTTGTACCAGTTCTGACGCAGCTGTTGGTGACGCCAAAACGGCGGTTGCGGACGCGACGACCGCTGGCCAGGATGTTGTCGACAAGTGCTAGGCCCATTCACTCTAAAAAAATGTTCTGTTGACAGTGGAGTTCCGGGATACCATTATAGGTGGAATAGGGCCCTTGAAGGGCATTTGTGGCTTGGTTTTGGCCAATAATTGGAATTTGATACCTAGATAGGTTAATAAGGTCATCACTTTCCTGGTTATACACCCAGCTTCTTCTCAACGGTTGCTCGCAGTTCGTGAACTTCTGCTCTGTACTGCGTACTCCGTGCCAAGGATGCAGCCCAATGTCAGAAAGTGTCGCGCCCAGGGCATCCTGTGCTTCGTCTTAACCCCTGCGTGCTTCAGCGCTGTTGCCCCTGTGCGTGCTCAAGCCCCCGAGCCCCTCGGCCGACAACCGACCCCACATTCCAGGCGACGCTCCTCCGTCAACTCTACTCCCATCACCACCAAACTGCAACGCCTCGCCAGGCACGACCTCCATGGATGCACAGGCTGGCATGGCTATGATGTGGCTTGATGAGTCGCCACTGACTGCGTTCTCGATGCAGAAACGGCCCTCGTAGCACTGCCGATGGCATGGCCCGCGGACGAGCGCGCCGGAAGCCATCAACCAAGTCGCGTCCCAGCCAGCGCAGTGTCGATGTTGGCACTGCTGAGCTGACGTGCTGATTCATGGATCGATTGTTCACGATCCTGAGGCGCATCATCTCCGCCACGCTCACCTCGTTATAGACCTGTTCCTCCCGGGGCTGCCTAGTTGTCGCGTGGCCGAACTTCAGGATGCTTGTTAACGACTTCTAGAGGTCCATCGAAACAATCTCAGCACTCAGACGCGGACCCCTTTTTGGCACGCACACCTGGCACCCATGGGGCGCTTGTTCGGACAGTCTCCGCGTGCGTAGAAGAAACATGAGAGCATTGATCTCCGGACAAAGATCCGTGCCGGCGACCAAGACTCCGAGAGGCTCCTTTCCGGGGCCGGATTGCTGCCGGCCGTGCTCCGAATGGCCGCCTCTTCGGCTGTGCCACATGGTTCCCATCAGCCCCATCGATTCCGCGCAGGAGGACGCAGAGCAGGCCAGGCCGCGACTTTGGGCCTGCCGACGGCCCCGCCTGACCTATATTTAGGATCTCACATGGAATCTATCAAATGCTGCCTCAACTCTGGCCGCGCTCGTCTTACTTTCACTGCCGTTACCTGACGATCGCGATCAAGCTCTTCTCACGACGAGTTCACGACGATGTTTGCTGGTCTTGGTGTGGCTTTTTCACCGCATGTCTGCAATTTAGATCCAAACTCCGAATTCTAGCAGGTCTCTCTTCTTTTCCTTGACCAACGCCAAAGACACCCAGATTACCCACATGCTTGGTCGGCCTTTCCGTTTCATGCTCTGTCCAACACGGCCCGCCTACATATTATGGCCGGAGTCACCGGGCCCCTCCGTTTCGACCGCCTCCGCCTCAGACAGAGTCACACTCTCGAAGCTTGACGTGACCTGCAGTCGCTTGAGATTGAGTGGCATCGGTGTGAGTGGCGGTGACGAGCAGTTTGATCGTGTGTCTTCGGTCTCTCCATGCCCCCTCGATTCGCTGTCATCATCGGCTGTTGAGCCCACGGAAGATTCTGACCAGGCGCTCATGGTTCTCTGGAAACTCAGGCCTCGCGACCGCTGCTTGGGCTCGAGCTCGTTTGCTCCGCTGCTTGCCCATCCCAGAGACTCGTACCCTTCGTCTGACGCCGAGGGAGCAGCGGGAAAGGGGCCGCGCACCGTACCGGACCGATCTCGTCCAGCAAAAGAGCTGCGCACCGTACCGGACCGATCTCGTCCAGCAAAAGAGCTGCGCACCGTGTTGGAACGATCTCGTCCAGAGGGTTGATCCGCAGCCGTGATCGTGGCGGCGCTCACACCCGACCAGAGCGGCCGTTCGACTTCTTGGTCAGTGTTCGTGTTCACCCGCAAATTCGAGTTCCGTGGGGGCGATTTAGTTCTGAGACGGCCCTCGCCGGAACCCGGGCGTGTTATTTCTATGTTCTCGAGGTACGGCGGGTTTTCTGACGCTTCTGTCATCTCTTGGCCCTCGAGCCACTGCAAGGCGTAGTCACTTGCAGCCCCCACGTCGTGTGTGGGTTTTCGCAAGTGGCAGAACTCCGGGTAGTCGGTAGCAGGCTCGGGTGCCTTGCCGGTGATCTTGTCGGCATTCGACATTGCTATCTCAAAGCAGTGTGGGCAAAATCGAGGCTTCTTTTTGACACCATTGTGGTCGTCCAGATCGTCAGGATCCGCTCCGAATAGGCTTAAAGGGAACGAAACAGTGCGGTTGCTGGGATCGATGCTCATGGAGTTGCGCCGAGCCAGTGTTACCGGGGTATCTAGCTGAAGGCCTCCCTCTTCCAGGACGTCCACCACGCTGCAGAACAGCTCGTCGTCGGTGATCTTGCTGATGTCGGGGGTGTGTCCCTCGTTGGAGTTGAACAGACCGACCATGGGGCGCTCCCCAGAAAACACGGCCCATATTGAGACGGCTAAGGCGTAGTAGTCGTCGAATGGCGTCGAAACCTCGCCTTCAGCAGATCGGTTCGGCGAGGTGTATTCAGCTGTTGGTGTCTCTCCAGGCCATGTGTTCAGGTCGCTATCGTCTCTCATCCGTGCTGAAGAGAAGTCTACTATCTTCAGGTCATCACTTCCGCGCTGTTTGACGAACCTCTCCGGTCTGATATCGCCATGCAAGATTCCCTTGCGATGCAAAGCCGTCACCAGGATCATCATATGCTTGGCGATTGAGACGCGTTCAGCTGGGAGAATTCTGGTCACGTCAATGGGATACCCCAGCTCCATCAATGCACCCTTCTGATACCACTGCGCACTCATGTCATCAACCACCCCGACCTTGCTGACGACTTGGAGGGTGAGCTCGCTGGCAACCACCATGAGCTTCGTCTCTCGCTTCCTGCAAACTGGCTTGTATGCCAAGGTGTTACTGTATTTGTATACGGGACACTGACTGCCGTTTGCGATGATGGACGCCGAGATGTCTTCAAGATGCTGACACGAAAGCCGTGGATCAGTCTCAAGCATCATTGGAGGCAGGGACTCCGCCGTTGCGTCCGGAAACCACGCGACCGTGGCTGTGTGCTCCATCGTCATTCTCACCAGAACTGAGCCGGCTGACCGTTTGGTTGGGCCCGAATGATTTGGAAGAAGATTATTCCGCTCGAATATTATTCTGGGCAAATTTTGTGAGGCTCGGAAGCCCCCTTTCGTACATTGGCGGATCACTCATCTTCGCGAACGATCAAACCAAGATCTCCGGGGCGATACTGATGATAAAAGGCAGAAGTTGAATTTTCGAAAGATTTCATCATCATGGCAAGGAAGGATTCTAATAATAACAGCCAAAGTCCGGGACATTCCATTGGCAGTGGAGTTTCGAGCCTGTGAAGAGGCCTGGTCGGGTCTGGGGACGGGGTGGCCACCGGAGGCCGGCCGCTAACAGCTGAGCCGTGAATGCTCGTACAGCCTCTGTTAGTGCAGGGGCTGACACATCCCTTGGCCGCGTCCAGACCACATCGTCATCCATGCTGGCTTCAAGCAGCCCTACCCACCTGCCTTGAAACGAGCTGCTCACGTTCTCTGCGGTCTAAGCCCGAGAGCCTCAAACGGGGACTGACTGAGGACGACCATATGAACAGCCGGGCTCCGTGGTTCCCGGCAACAGACCAGCGGTCTTTCGGTGCCTGATGTCCAATGCTTTCCCCTCTTGCTCGAGAAAACCGGCCTCTTCTCCCGGCACCAGCTGTTTGAGCTACGAGGCCGAGTACATTTTCTAGTCTCATATACCCACTCTCATATTCCGACCCGACCTGTCGGTGGAAACAGCAGGTTGGACAAGTCTCTTTCTCTCATTGTTTCGGCTGGACACGGCTGTCAAACACTTGCACAAGGCCGCAGCTTATGCCCACGCGTGGTTTGATTCTCCGCTTCACACCCAGCGGCGACCGCATCGGTGACATTTGCATGCTCGCCAGATCGGCCAAGCCCACTCGCTAACCACGTTCTATCCACTTGGCCGTATGGTTTGATCTGCAAGGGTGATCGAGAGGCAAGTGTTTCTCAGAGTATAATACTCGAGCAGGAGAAACATCTCCCAGGACAACACCTCCAGACCACTCCATCCACCGAAACATTCTTTCCTTCATCCATTTCTCTCCCAATGCCCCGTGTCAAGAGTTCACTGCGGAGAGACGGTCCACTCAGCCCTCCAGCAGTAACAACAGAGTTTGATTCCCAACCTCAGTCGTTTCCTACTAGCCCCTGCTCTACCAAACTCTGCTCTCTTGAAGAGCCATCTGACGAAGAGACTCAATCTGCCGACGACAACAAGGAATGTGCAAGTTCACCTACCTCGGCTACGACCGCTGCGATGAGCCAGAGAGGCACTATCTCATCCGTCGTGAGAAATGTAGCGCCAAAGCCAATCTAAAGAACTGGTGCTCTCCTGATGAGCAGGAGGAAGCTTCAACGGCAGACCAGTCCGGAAAGTTCTGGGTGTCGCTGCCGTGCCCAATGTGTGCAGAAATACCCGTTGTCTACGACCAGCCTCTGCTAGAGATCGCTCATTCACGCCGTTCAGTCCTTCCTGCACCGCACTACGACGCCGTCACCAGGAAGTATTCACGTCTTCCTAGACACCACGCGGCTCAGGATGACATGCCATCTGATGTGGTTCCGCCACCGCTCAAGACCACTCGCATGCAGGTCCAACGGGCAGCTACTGAGTCCACTATTACCAAGTCCAGGGCCCCCAAGGCTGGCGAGTCACCGGGCGGTGACTATACGCTCCCAGCGACCACCTATGTCCCTCCAACGAGGGAGTTGAACCTTCCTAAGCCGCTCCCTGTCCCACAGCCTGCTACTCTCACTCCACCTTCCAGTCGGGACTCAAGTCGGTCGCCCCCACAGATCCGCATGGACGGCGCTCTGCGAACCACTCCTCCCGGGGACGGCAGCCGTCGAGAGCTGGACTCGATCCGAGAGAAGGCAAGGGCGGCGAATGCCGCCGCCATGGAGGCAAAGCCTCCCACGGCTGAACGCTTCCGCTCGGGCTCCGCTTCCTCTTCCTCGAGCAACGGAACGAGCCGACCAAGCCAGCCATCTCGTCAGGCCTCGAATTCATCTCTGACAACAGCCTCATCGTATGCCAGCAGGGCCGTTGTCAAGACGGGCCATAGGCCTCGGAGGCAGGCAAGCGCGTCCCGCTCTCCGCCTCAAGACAGCATGGCAGACAGCCTGGCAAACGCAGCCCTCAGGAGCATCGGCATTGACCGCAACGGGTCCCGCTCTACAGCTGCGTCCGACACTCCCGAGCGAGGCCGGAGGATGCGTCGTCGCCCCACGGGCGGATCAAGCAGCGACAGGTCTGACTCTCCCTCTGTGTGGCGGCCCACTATCAGCCCTCCCGTCCTACAGAAAGACAGTCTCGGACTGGGTCAAATCGACAACACCGTCGAGCCATTCAAGCAGCGGCTCATCCCCTTCCCGCCCAACAAGGGAGCCGCGACTCCCAATGCCACCTCCATCGCCAAAGGAGAGGGCCTGGTCGAGGACCCCCCGCGCCCAAAGACACCCCACCCGCACAGCAACAAGGCTCCCGTACTGAGGCTGTTCCCAAACGACGCCGACGACGAGGAGATAGCAGCCGCCGCCTTCGAGAGGATGTTCGCCGCCGAGTCCAAGGCGCAGGCATATCAGCTCCAGGTGCAGGCACAGGCGCAGGCTCAGGCGCAAGCCGACGCCAAGGCCCAGGTGGAGACCCAGTTCCAGGCCAGGGCTGCAGCAGCGCAGTCGGCCTCCTCCTCCTCTAAGGCGGGCGACGAGGTGGCCAGCCCAGCAAAGAAGGAAAAGTCCCTGCCCTCCGTGCCGGCGGCCCTGCGGCGCGTCAAGGTCGGCCAGGTCAAGACGGTCAACGTGGTTGCGCCGCCCCGGCCCCCGCGCCGCCAGAACACGGCCGACAGCACGGGAAGCTCCGCCACTGCGTCGTCGTCTAGGTTGTCGCCGCCCCAGCCGCCTGCGTCTGCTACTATCATGAAGGTCAGCATGGGGCCGACGTTCAGCCTTGCGGGTGTCAGCGGGAAGGCGCAGGAGTTTGAGATCGTCACGGGCCCTGATGGGACTATGCTGCAGGAGCCAGCCTTTGGGCAGGCCTTTTAGAGTGAGAAAGAGAGAGTATGGGTGGATGTGGCTGAGGTTGCGCCTGTGTTGTTGGTCTCTTGCCGTGTAAGAGACGATACACTCCTTTTTGATACCTTTTTTCTTTTGTGGCGGTTCCATGTCTCAACCTCATTGGGGAGCTGGATCGCGTGTAAAATTATGGGGACTCGTGAGTTTGACTTCCGGGCTATACAAAATACTCGATTTGCTCTTTAAAGATTGTTAGGTTGGATACCACTTGGGAATATCTGTAGGAGTCATTCTTTATTGCAACTATGCAATTTACAACATTATCAAACTACTCGCTTCTTGTGTCTGTGATCTTGTGGGTACCGAATGGACTTCAGCATTATGCCTGATGGATGGTGAGTGTGGGCTATCTTTACGCTTTGCTGGCGACAATAGCAGCGCGAACCGGAAAAACAGGAACCACAACTCCCTCGGGTGTACGTGTAATGTTATCCCTTTGCTCTCCAGGTCGACCTTTGCTGTAAATCAGCTGGTATCGACTGTCTCATGTGACCAAGATATATCCTCCAGGAAATCGGAATGGAGACGCCCCTGAGAAGGGCTCGCCACGTCATTGCTGTCAGAAAAGGTCACCCGAGAAACTCGTGCCTTGCTCCGCAAGTCCTTCACCGTCTGCACGCCAGACAGAACATCCGTCACCAACTTCCCACGGCTCGCAATCGCCAGACTACTCGATTTCCACAACGGCACCATCTGGCCGTACCGCCGGTTTTCACAGATAGTGATACCTAAAAATACTGCACCCACCAGGACAATGAAACAGTGAAGACAGATCCAGGGCCAGACGATTCGATAGTACGTTGTTAATTCCCCCCTTTCGCCAGTCACACTAATAGGAACCCCTTCAAAGCTCATGTCTGCCCCAGTACGTATTGCATTGCTCATGCTGGCTGCCAATGCTGTGAAAGTTGCGTTCAAGTCCGCGCTTGAGAAGAGAGCTTGCATAACGCTTGGCTCGTACTCGATCTGTGTTGATCTCATGTAATACCCGTTCAACCTGCCGGTCTTAGCTGGTGACTCCGATATTGCCAATTCATGAGGCTGCGAGGCGAATGTGGACTGGAAATAGTTGCTAATGCTATTGACCGCGACTGATGATATGTTGAATCGGCTACCCGATGCCGCCGAAAAGAGCATGAGGTCCGAGCGAGGGATTGCCGAGACGATTTTCTCGAAGGCTATACTGTTGATTTGCGACTCGTTCATCAGGCTGCCATAACCCTCCCCAACGCCCCACGAGTCTTTGACCCGAGTAATGTCGGTGACTTGCTCGCTGACTTCTCGAAGGGTACCGCCGGATACCATGATCTCATAATTCTTAACGCAGTAATACAGCGCGCACTCCATTGCAGAAACTGGGAAATGGGGCCAGGCCTCTGTATTATTCGGATCATTTGGGTCAGCACGGATCATCGACATCGACCAGATCAGGGTGTCCAGGCCTAGTTTGCTTGTGGTCTCGGACGCCTTGGCTGTCCCAAGTGTTGCCAACATAACCGCGCCATAACCAATGTTCTCCTTGAATAAGTGGGGCTGAAAACCGTCTGTGTTGTCAAGGTAAAGACCGCTGGGAAGTCGAAATGCGGTGCCACTGCCAAGGGAGGTGGCTAGTGTAGTATTGTCCTTCTTTAAATACAAAGATTGATTCCCGTTTGAGACGACACGCTGAAGCTCGCGCGTCAGATCAGTGCAGCTGTTGCAAACCGCAAGGGACTCGAAAGCAGGCCACGTGCAATTTCCAGTAGGGCAATTAAAGGCACCTTGCTGGACAACGTTGTGGATCGGTTGGTCGAGTCCATACATGATGGCCTATTGGATGGAAAGATCCGCGTCGACCACGATTGACTGCATCAAGGGGTCTACACCGTAGGTGGTGTTGGTAGTTGTGTTAAAATAGTCTTGCCATGTCAGCTACAATACTCTCGAAATCCCATAACATTAAGCGACTTGGCTAACCTGACGATGGTACGGTAGTCATGGTGTAGATGCCAGTGCCCTTTGCAAAGCGTCCTGCTCTAGGCACTGTTGTTTTCGCGTCCTCCGTGTAAACCAGTCCCTGTCGATATTGGATAAGCTGCTGAGTGAAGGGGTCGGCGGCAATGCTGAGAAGCACAACCAAAGCGCCTAAGCAAAGAGATCCACTATTGGCGTTAGCATATGGTTTCGCCATACTCAGATACCAGATAAGAGCATTTTACATGGATCTCCACTTCCACATCAGCGTCAAACTTCCCAACGGGCCCCTACTGGCGGCATCTATCCTCTCGAAATCCAGCAATGGACGACTCTTTCTGGTGAATAGAATCCATTTCCACTGGCTAATCAGCTCCGAGATTGCATGCAACAGAGCTGCTTTCGATGCTGTCGAAAGAACAGAGACCACAGCATTCAGTGTGATGCCTTTCCATTCGAAGACAGGCTTTCCGTCGTAGACGGTTAAAAGAGCTGCGAGAATATAAAGTAGAAAGACCGAGGCAAGGATACTCGCAGTCTCTGGAAGCCAAACAAATCGCATGGTCACTGCTCGCAAATGATCTGAAGGGGAATGAATAGAATATTTGGAAAGGAGGAGTGTGATTCCGGACCAACTGGTTGGGCTTCGATGGGTGGGGGGCGCCTTTTCATGACTGCCTACATGTCGGCCGCAGCCTTACCGGCTGAAATGTGGTGTTTCGTTGCACGGCACTCGTGCCGGTGGCTTGCGGCATGACCACCAGTAAGAGTATGAAGTCTGGGGGGTTGCTTACCTTCGGTCAGGGTAGATCCTAGGGAATCGGACCAACGGCGATAGTTAATTTTGCCACTTGTCATGATCGAAGAGCATGAGATTTCATGATTTGCTGTCTTGAATCGGCTCCGAGACTCGATTGTGGCCGTGTTATTATTGGATTTATGTGAGTGTTGACACAAGGCTAAGAGCGATCTTTTAAATGATACTACAGGTATTTGAGACAGAAACCCTTTGTACTTCCATCAATATCCAATAATCTTCTGGTTGTGGCTTTCGCAACGTGCTTTCGAAGGATATCGCAACTTGCCGGTGTCAGCGTACCTAGGTAGATGAATATGCAGTTTCACACTTCCCAGCTGCATTCGGTTGCTATTTTAGCTCTAATTCACATGCAGGACGATTCGCCCACGTATCTTCATCGGACTAAATAATTAGCCTCACTGTGCGACCTTTGCTTGGCCCTCATTCATTTTCTGACAGCCATGCTTCCCTCATCTCTTTACTTTCCTCAACGACCTCTTATGCTCACGGAATAGTTACATGTGTAACAATCGGGAGGCTTGGTCCTTTTCTTGGAGAGGAAGATCTTTCAACCAGGCTGTCGAGATATTCAATGTTCTTCTCGGGTTAACTCTGCACACTCTTGCTGGAGATGAAACCAGCGAGTTCGAGATGGCTCCCATACTCCACATCAATCTGGAAAAGCCATGATCACCTGCATAATGCTGCTGAGCGCGGCAACTCGAGATAGGCAGACTCTACATATGCAGGGGAAACGTGGTCAATGCCCGTATCGAGCCTGCTCCTCAACAGTAATATCCTTTGTTAAGATGCGCCGTGACCATTGAATGGCGAGAAAGAAGCAAGGCATCGGTAGGATAATTGCCTATTTCTGTTGAACCATCCCAGAAAAATGCCATCTACATGAAAATCAGACAGTTTTGGCGCACAAAGATGTGAAGTGTTTTGACGTCGGAGACCATCCGGAGTTTTACCATTGCGTACCGCCGTGGTGGGTCCGGGGTAGTGGGCTTGGTTTGTGGAGGTTTTGCGGGGAAAGCTTTTCCCCGGAATAACCTGAGAGGACAAGCCCATGAAGTGCCGAGTGCCGCAAGACTGGCTGGATCATGTGCACGAAGCTACTCCTAAACTCCACCTGGCTAGCACTCTCGAGCTTAGTTCGTCAGGTCTCAGTGCTGGTTCAGCGGGTCGTCGATCCTCCGCAGACGTCAAGTCTCGCCAAAGTTGAAATAGGGCGTCGTTCGCTGCGCTCTCGTCGAAGCCCTCCGACTACTCCTCACACACCAGTTTACAGGCACACAAACCGCTTTCGTCGTTCATACAGTGGCTAGGACTCAGGAAAAATGGCAGATATCTCTGTGCACCCGTCGACATGGCCACTCTACGTCTGGCTCTCGCTCCTGGTCGCCCTGCCAGCAGTCACCTTCCTCTATGATGCTGTGACCTGGTTTCGCATGCCGCCTGGCCCTACTCCTCTTCCCTTCATCGGCAACAAGCTGCAGCTCCCCAAGTCAAAGCCATGGGTGCAGTTCCAAGAGTGGTCCAAGAAGTACGGCCCAATCTACACCATCTGGATCGGCCGTCGCCCGACAGTCATCATTTCAGACCCAGCCATAGCCACTGAGCTCATGGAGACCAGGAGCAGCAAGTACTCCAGCCGCCCTCGCATGGTGGCGATGGGCGAGCTTCTGTGGGACGGCGCTAGCATTCTCGTGAAGCCCTACGGCAAGGAGTGGAGCGTCCGCCGGAGGCTGCTGCACCTCGCCCTCACGCCCAAGGCGTTGCGGCTCTACAAGCCTGTGCAGGAGGCCGAGGCTTCTCGGCTCGCGTATGGGCTCCTGAGCCGCCCGAACGACTACGTCAAGCTCATCGAGACATTCACGTCGAGCGTGGTATTCTGTGTCGCGTATGGGCATCGGATCGACTCGCTGAACGCCAGGGTCATCGGCCAGAGGTTCGAGTTCATGCATTACTCTGCTTCGCTCAATGTGCCCGGCAAGTACCTGGTCGAGACTATTCCGGCGCTGAAGCATGTGCCTGATTTCCTCGCGCCATGGAAGAAGGATATCAAGAACCACGGGCTGAAGGAGGCTGCTGCGAATATGGATCTGGTCGATGTGGTGCGGGGAGACATCGCCAGGGCTGAGAAGGAATCTTCGAAGGAGAAGATTCCGGATTCTCTGTGCAAAATCTTACTGGAGATGCGGGAGACGGAGAATATTCCCCTGTCAGATCGCGACTTCTCCTTCGTCCCGGCGTCCCTGTTCGGTGCTGGGTCAGACACGACAGCATCGACAATGTGCACGGCTTTCTTGGCTCTGATTACCCACCCGGAGACCCTCGAGGCCGCGCAGGCCGAGCTGGACGCTGTCATTGGCCCCGATAGGACACCGACGTTCGAAGATGAGGCGAACCTCCCTTACATCAGAGCTTTAGTCAAAGAGGTCCTGCGATGGAGGCCGGTTGCTGTGCTGGGTGGCACACCTCATGCGTCGACCGAGGATGACTACTATGAAGGCTACTATATCCCAGCTGGAACAACCGTGCTTGGCAACTCGTGGGCAATCAATCTGAATGAGGATTACTACCCCAATCCCCACCACTTCAACCCACTTCGTTTCCTGGACGGGAACATCGCCGCGAGAGCCAAGCAAGCTCCCACGACCACCGTCCACACGGGCGAGAAGCATGATCTCGAGCTCGGCGGGAAAGCCCATCCCTCCAAGAGCGGGCACTCGTCATTCGGCTGGGGGCGACGCATATGCCCAGGGGCAAACCTGGCGGCGAACTCACTATACATCGCATTGGCTAAGCTGCTCTGGGCATATGATATCAAACCAATTCCGGGTCGCACTTATGACACGTTCAAGTACACAGAGGGGTTCAACATCCGGCCTCAGCCGTTTGAATGTATTATCCGCATCAGGAGTGATAAGCACAAGATGGTGTTGGAAGGGGAGATGGAGCATGCTGAGACGTACTTGGAGAAGTTCACGCCATTTGGCGAATGAGTTGCAAGTTGTCTGTGAATACCGCTACAAAATCAACAATTATTTGCGACCAGTCAGGATCTTTTCTGTCCAAATATATGCGTGGGAAGTGATCCACGAAATCTTGGCTTATTTTTACACCCTGCAAATGGGCGTGTTCTGCCTACAAGCACACCCTACGGGATCCACACGTAAAGCGGCACAAGTTCTTCAAATCCCTTTCTAGTAAGAGTTGTGAAAAATTCCGATCCTCGACTACCCACACGAGCATGAGGCCTCCGCGGATTCCATAATAAGGGTCGTTTTCCTGCAAGCACCGGGCCACTCTATACATGCAGTGGTGTGTTAGCTTGCACCGTGCCACAGGCAGCAGCAAATGTGGGCAGGCTCCTGACCTTTTATCCCGCCACAAATCTTAGACACTTTGCTAAGTCAAATTGTGCAGCTCCTAATAAACGTAACTGAAAATCGATATCACACATAATTTTGAAAGGTCTCACCCAGTGATCATTATTCTCATGCTAACCGCTTAATCCAGGCGTAGCACCCAAAAAAAACTTCTTCGAGACCTCCTCGACGTCTCGCGATAATCATCGACCTAAGCCTCATCATCATCCTCAATAAGCCAGGCGGCAGTTCCAGAGGTGTATCTAGGCTCCTTGTAATCCGGCTGAGGTGACGGGTCGTACTTGGGGGTGATGAGCCGCCCAACGTCCTTACCATAGGCCGCCTCCCAGGGCAGCTTCATCGCCTCCGGGATCTTCCAGCCCAGATCCTCGTTCCGCAGCCACAGCCGCATCAGCCAGCGCCTCTTGGTGCCATTGGCGATGGGGAGCTTCTCTGCTCCTGCTTTGACCTTGTCATCCTTCTCTGGAGCGTCCTTGTGCCTGGTGTTGATTGAGGAACCCGCCGTGCTGGGGTCGTCTTTGGAATCCTTGGGATCAACCTCGGAGATGAGGGATTGCTCGTCTGAGGCCGTTCCGTTGGCCTTCTTCGCGTCGGCTTGGGCGTCGGTCTCATCGTCGATGTAAGAGTCCCGCTTGTGAAGAACGCCCAGGTTGTTGATGAGTAGGATATCACCGGGTTGAGCCGGGATAGAGACGGCGTGCTTTTCAGCAAGATCGTTTAGAACCTTGAGAGCTTTCAGCTGTGGCCCAGTAAGTCTGGAGCCTTCAGAGGGCTCATCCGCCGTTGCAGGGTGAAGGCCGAGACGACCCGGGTCGGCAGAGACTGTGGATATGTCAGTGATGTACTCATTTGGAATTGGGTACGTCATGAAAGTGTAGAGCTCACTGATGACATGGCCTTCATGGTAGGCGAGCAGAGGCATCTTCTCGAAACGCGAGTGCTTCACACTAAGTTGAATGGGCCAATCGGCTGCCTCGAGTGTCTCGAGGATCTCGGGCTGCTTCAAGAGATCGTTGTAGATGGCCGCTGCCGGAGCGAGCGACGTAGCACCTCCGTGGGCAGCGACCTGCCGGTAGAGCAGAGTCAAGACCTCGCATCCCATGTCGTTGTGGAATGGGAGCGCTGAGTTCGTGTGGATTCCATGTCGCTTCTCCCGGGGCACCTAAAAAAGAGTTAGCATCTTGTTTGGAATGATACCAATATATATGTATGCTTACATCCTGCCACTCCTTAGCGTCAGTGATGTGCGATATCATCACCCGGCTCTTGTTCTGAGCGCCTGTGGTAATCGTCAGCTTACAATTTAGCGACAAACGCGAAACGCGAGTCTCGGCTTACCACGCTGGGAGCCAATGTGGCTACCAAGACCCAGGAAGATAATTAGGTTATCCTCGTCTGTGTATTTTTGAGTGTTGAAGCCGCGGAGGAGGGAAAACCCTGTGCCCTCGTGGATGTTGTGGGCGACAGCCTCAAGGATAGGCCCAAGGGCACGGAGAGGAAATGTGTTGGCGTTCACTGTGGGTCCATTGAGCCCCCTTTCCTTGAATTTCTCGAGGTTATCCTGAATCTCATCGTTGTAAGCTGAGATATTGAAGCTGTGGAAACTTTGGTGAGCGGTCTCATCAGAACCGCCCAAGACTGCTGGTCCTGAAACCTTGTTGTCCATTTTGCTGGAGATAATCCGAGTCTGTGCAAACATTGTCTGTGGGTGTCCGTATGATGGTAGATTTTGTATGGGTATTTGTGTCAGGTATTGTTAGTGAGTTTTTGCTTCTTCTGAAAGATGTGTGTCGTGGTGAGACTTTTTGCTTCTTCGAGGCCTGCAGGCTTGCAAGAAAAATCAGGTCAGCTCCAAGACCCTGAACAAAAGCTGCGTTGGTATAGTCCTGCAGTGTACTGTGATTCAGAGCCCAATTGTATGTTCCGAGCATTTTCGAAGTCATCAAGAGGAAGCGACAGCCCTCAAAATCTTCGCAATTGCGGTGGGCGAACTTGACCCAAGTCGTTTATAGAAGGGCACAAGCCGGCCAGAGACCGAACAGGCTCGTCGCCTCAATAAAGGGCACCTTCTTTTGGCAAAACTTTACTGCATTTTATGGGTCACAAGCCGTGTCTCAATGCCACGCATCCAATCGGCTTTCCTGGGTGTATATGGTTAGTAATCCGTGAATTCTGCAGTGACAAGGGAGAAGGGACCGCAAAACTGCTTTTGTGGCTTATTAGTGCGAGATACAGTAAGCGCGCCTTGGTACATATATTTTCACGTGTCCAACTTTCTGGGCGTTTCATTCAGGAGTATTCTGAATTGAGTGTGAAGAGGCCCAGTACTTACTACAAGCCGTCCGGTCCCGAGTCGACATGACTTCCAAGATTTCTTCAGTATTCTATGCATGTCTCTCTCCCTGCTTCTTCCGCATCCGATCGCCGATCGCCTGATTCCTCTTCGGATTGCCTTCTAGTCCACCCAATATGTCTTCGCTCCACTCACCGCCGCTTGGAATTTTCAACTCAAACGTCTCCCTGATGACCGCATATTGATAGTAGCCGCAACGCGCAATAGGCTGAGTCTTCCGCACATCAAGGATCCCATCCGTCAGGACGTCATCGGCAATGTGGACGGCAACCACGCGCCCAATGACTACATCCACGCTGCCCATGGGCGGGTTGCCGGGCAGCCTCAGCGTGGTGTGGTAGACGCACTCGAACTTGACCGGGCTCGCCTTGACCATGGGCAGCTGCGGGTCCTGCAGCGCCGTGGTGAATTCCTTTTCCAGGCCAGCCCGTTCGAATTCGTCAACATCGGCCGGGACCTGCTCGGCCGTGGCATTCACAGCCTCACGGAGATCCCACGTCGCCAGGTTCCACGCGAAGCGTCCCGTGGCCTCGACGTTGGCCACCGTATCCTTGCGTCGATTGGAGGGCGTCTGGTTGGCGGAGAACATCACATACGGAGGGTCAAAAGTAATATTATTAAACTGTGAGTAAGGGGCGAGGTTGTGCACTCCCGCGGGCGAGACGGTGCTGATCCATCCAATAGGCCTGGGCACGACGCATGCCTGCGGCTTGGTCAGAGACACAATCGTATTCGGGTATTCGGATGCGGTATACGAGAATCCCGAGACGCACCTTGAAAGGGTCGTGGTCCAACCCATGGTCTGTTTTTCCAGGTTCGTAGAACATGTTGAGGATGGGATGGCGGTCTCGCGGGCGATTGGCGAGAACTAACTACACGTGTAGCAAGACGTATCCAGGAACGGCTGCTTCAGAGTCGTATTAAGAGTCGGCCCGGACGACTCGTCGCCGAACAGCCGAGGGCCATTAGAAGTGGAGTAAGCTCTATATCCAGCAGGAATGGAGCGTCATTCTGCTGACTACATACTTGCAGTACTACTGCGACCTGCCACTGTCGAAACAGGTACGCTGCCTGTACTTTCAATTGCAGGCCTTGCTCGAGTCTGAGCAACTCGTGAGCAAGTCATGATCGGTGACATTTGCCCACAGTCTGCTCCAGGCTTTGAAATGCAGGACTGCTGAGGTCATTTCTACCATCAAATTCTGTCATCTGAGACATTCAAGAAATAGGGGTCCTTTGAAAAATGAATTAAAAAATAAATCAAGGGTCCTCTTTGCGTATTGAAACGGGCTGTCGGGACCGCAAGCTAAGACAGTCGTCATGTGTCTAAAGGGCGAGGTATGCACGCTTACGTGCTTACGCTAGTGCTGCTGCCCGCCTCGGCTAACCAGTTGCTTATCTCTCCGCATGAGCTTATCTCTGTCGCTTGAGAGGTGAAAGGGACTTCCTGGTGCCACCTCTTGGAGTCTCACCCCCGCCCTCCACCTGCAGCTAGCACAAGTAGCAACACAAGGGACCCCACCTAGCCCACCGTCTGAGGAGGCCTGCCATCGAACCGTTCGTCGCCGTCGGCCAAGGCCGTCGAGTCGCATGTCCGCAGGCAATTTCCTTTTTTTCCAACAACGGGCGTCCTCCCCGTCGGACTTACTGGCTCGTCAGGCCCGTTAGGAAGAGCCATTTTCTTGCATGCAGATCGAATCTGCATTTTGCGTGTTTCTAGTAGCTGCAATGGACAATGGACCCCACCCGTCGGCGCCACTCCCTGCAGACGCCCTCACTTCGCCGCCATGTCTCTCTCCAGCTGAACCCTTCCGAGTTCCTTTACCCCTCCCTCCCTTACATATCCAGATCTGTCTGATCTGATCAGATCTTGTCCCGTCTTGTCTGGTCTTGCCTTGTCTTGGCTCGGAATCTTCAGCAGCACGTTTGCGCTCCTCCAACCAGACCAATCAAGGACCCTTGGCTGTGCTGTGCTCTCCCAAGAAAACATCCATCCACGATGGCCTCAGATAAAGAGCTCCCGCCAGCTCATGGCGACGAAAAGAACAGTGCCGGCCCCTATGACGAGACCGTGGGCGTCGTCGAGTCCCGGGGCAACACGGACGCCCTGCAACGGCATCTCGGCAATCGCCAGATCCAGATGATCGCCATTGGAGGCTCCATCGGAACAGCACTGTTTGTCTCGATTGGCAACGGCTTGATGGATGGCGGGCCAGGCTCACTGTTCATTGCATTTGCTCTGTACTCGGCCCTGCTTGGTTTGGTCAACAACTGTATGGCCGAAATGGCCGTTTACATGCCTGTCTCAGGTATGCAGTCCACCTAGGCGCCCCCACCCCCCCTCCGCACACGGACATCGCAGTTAGGGTTGTGGCCATTAACATTCACTCCCAGGCTCTTTCATTCGCTTTGCTGGCAAGTGGGTTGATGAGGCATTCGGTTTCATGACGGGCTGGAACTTCTTCCTATACGAAGCCACCATGATCCCGTTTGAGATCTCTGCCATCAACCTCGTGCTGACGTTCTGGCGCGATGACATACCTGTGGCAGCCGTCTGCGCAGCCTGCATCGTTTTATACGCACTGATCAACATTTTTGCCGTCAAGTTCTACGGCGAGGCCGAGTTCTGGCTGTCCAGTGGCAAATTCCTGCTCATCATCATCGTCTTTTGCTTCACATTCGTCACCATGTGTGGGGGAAACCCCCAGCATGATGCGTTTGGCTTTCGGTACTGGGCAGACCCTGGGTCTTTCGCAGAGCACATCCACACAGGCTCGCTGGGGCGCTTCCAAGGTTTTCTTGGGGCATTTTGGTCTGCAGCCTTCACCATCGTTGGCCCCGAGTACCTGGCTATGGTTGCTGGAGAAGCGCAGCGGCCACGGACTTATCTGAAGCAGGCATTCAAGACAGTCTACTGGCGCTTCGGATTGTTCTTCATCGGTGGAGCCCTCTGCGTCGGCATTATCCTGCCGTACAACGACCCAACCCTGAACTCGGGCGACGGCGCCGGAACAGCGGCAGCCAGCCCCTACGTGATCGCGATGCGCAACATGCAGGTTGCCGTCTTGCCACACATTGTCAACGCACTTTTGGTTACCAGCATTTTCTCGGCCGGAAATGCGTACGTGTATTGCGCTATGCGCTCGCTCTACGGGCTGGCACTCGAGGGTCAGGCGCCGCGCTTCCTTTCCAACTGCACGCGCTCCGGGATTCCGGTGTGGTGCTTCGTCGTCACGATGGTCTTCCCTTTTCTGTCCTTTCTTGCGGTCTCGAACGGCACCGCACAAGCCGTCCAGTGGCTGGCCAACCTAACCCAGGCAGCACAGATCATCGACTACATTGTCATGTGCATAACCTACATCTACTTCTACCGTGCCCTCAAGGTACAGTCCGTCGACCGCGACACCCTCCCCTATAAGGGCTGGTTCCAGCCCTACAGCGCGTGGATAGGCCTGGTGGGCGAGATCTTCACGGTCTCATGCTACGGCTACGAGACCTTCCTTCCAGGGTACTGGGACACCGGCACCTTCTTCAGCTATTACCTTATGGTATTTGTTGCCGTACTGACCTACACGGCATGGAAGATTATCAAGAGGACCAAGGTCGTGAGGCCCGAGGACGCGGACCTGGTGTGGGACAAGCCTGTGATCGATGCGTACGAGGACGCGCTCAAGACGAAGCCCGAGGGGTTCTGGAACGAGGTGCTGCAGATGGCAGGGCTGAAGAAGAAGAAGAACGAGCCCGCCGGGGACGAGTGAGGAGATGTCGGTTCCATCGTTGTGGGATTGCACTGGGCCCATCCTCTTTTCCTTTTCTATCGTATATATGCGCGCCCCTATGCGCACAATTTCAGCTCCGGCGCGAGTGTGCCACCCTGGCTCGACTGCTCACGCAGCACGAGGCTTCACTGGACTCCTGAATGTGTGAGAAAGTGGACTGACCCTTCGAACTAGTATGTCAGTCATGCCCTCGGCGATGGCTGCCCAAAACCTAGCGCCCTTTCCAATCAGCTGCACAGCTGACTATCCGCCGTGGTCTTGAGTTCGACGATCAGACCTCCCAGCTGTTTCGGCTGCGAGACGGGCAGTGACCGACTCCCACCTGTGAACACCCACATGTGCGTTTGTATGAATCAAGGCGTGCCCGGACCGATCTCCAGTGCTGCATCTCCGTGGGCAGCATTTGCTTTCCAGTGAGTACGTAGCCCTGTGATAATATCGCGGTAGCGAACACTCTCAAGAGATCGACATTCAAGGTGGGTTACCGTGATATCTGCTCTTATCCTGACAGCACCACACCTAGACACCGCCCACCTGATCTATGTCCTGGGAAGCAAGCCTTTCTATCTATGCATGTGAAGTTCAACTGGCATTCCAATGCTCTCCTCTCCATCCCTTAGTTCAAGTGAACCAGGTATCAAGACGACTCTGCCTTCCGGCCCTGGAGTAGGTGATTTGCCTTGAAAGGCAGGGGGTACAAATTGCGTTCCTGAGGTCGCCAGGTTTACGTCTAGGTACCGCATATTGCTGGTGAGTTAGACAAAGGGTGACATTGCCTGGAGGGCTTCCATGCCCTCTGCCATGGGTCCTAGTTAGATGACTCCGCGTTCGCTCTTGCCCTGTGGTAGGCACTTGCAGCACAATTCTCTCAGTGCCTGCCCTCCAGGGCTCATTGTGGGGAGGTGGTGTCAAATTCAGTACAGCCAGCTGGCCCTCCAGGCACGCCCTCCGCCGAGGTTCCGTCGAACCCCAACATTAATGACAATTGGACTTCTGACCTGTTCGCACTTGAATGCACGTGAAGGCGGGAAGTTTACATATAAGTAGAGCGCGGATCTGCCGCACCTCTTCACCGCCGAAGAGGAGAATTAACCAGTTGCAGAGGTGGAGTAGGGGCGTTCTCGGAGCTGGTGGCCTGTTCAGCGGGATTTCGTGGGGGCGTCAGCCTGCATTTCCTCTCATTCAGCAGCCAGCTCGAACGGCGCAGCTAACTGCAAGCCACCTGCAAATGCATTTTACGATATGCAGGGGAACATCACAACCGGGGTTGATTGGCATCAGCTGCGCCTCATTTACGTGACTGTGGATGCCACAGTAGGTACTTCAAAACAGCTGCATGTCGTCCTTTCTAATACTTCACACAACCTCTTGTCTGAACCTTTTGTGCTGTCTGCAGAGAAATATCCCGTGAACGGTCCCTCGTGATGGACGAACCCCTGAATGCAAATTTTTCAGCTCCAGACGGCGAGGATAATGCTACTCCCAGGGGTCGTGAGCCTTCTTCCCCTCATCAAGGCGCAACCGGCCAGGGCACCTTCCTCTGGACTGAAGGAGCGGTTAATTTGTCACATAACCCATTCGATTCATCTCAAGACGCGGTGGAATTGGCCCACGCGCCGGAATCTCACATTGAGGGCACAGCACGAAATATCACTGGCGTTGGTTCTCACGCGCTATCGGTTTTACATGACAGCACCTTTCTGTCGAATCAGCAATCATTGGCAACTCTTATTGAAGATCTTTCGAAGGTCCGTGTTAAGAAACGTCTCTCTGTCAAATTAAACAGCAAGGCTGGGAGTCTTTTAAGAGAATACCCAGACATCGACGTCAACGAGCTGACCAACGGCGTGGGCATACTTCATTGTGCGTGTCACCATGATCGGCTGGGGTTGTTAAACACCATCTTGGAAAGTCCGACTGTCAACGTCAATTTGAGAACCCATGAAGGGCTCGCCGGACTCCACATTGCATGCCACGAAGACAATGTTGCTGTGGTGGCCGCGCTGCTTCAGTCGCCGAACATCGATGTCAACATCCGCGATGGCTCCAACTCCAGGACTCCTCTGCATGTATCAGCCATGCAAGGGAATCAGGGCACAATGAAACAGCTCCTTGACGTGGCTGGTATCGACGTCCAACCAAGAGACGCATCCGGTTATCTTCCAGTGCATTACGCGGCGGTACACCCCATACTGCCAACAGGATCATGGTTCTCAGAAAATACACAAAATCACACCGAAGAAATATTGCTTCGACTCTGTTCGAATGGAGCCATCAATGCCAGGACTCCTCAGAAAAGGGGTCCTCTTCACCTAGCCGCCGAGGCTGGAAACATTGCAGCCCTGAGGTTTTTCCTGAGGCAACCCGACCTGGATGTCAACATGACAGATTCGCAGGGTAACACGGCGCTTTATCTATCAGAAGACATCGATGTTGTGGGTTTGCTGTTGGAGGAAGGTCTAGACGCCAACATCCAAAATGTCGACGGCAACACAGCCTTGCATTGTGCTCTGGAGCGGCGCTGTGAAGAGTTGGCTCAGTTCCTGTTGACAAGCACAAATCTGGATGGAGACATGGCCAACAAAAAAGGAGAGCAATTCGTCCATATTGCGGCCGCCAAATGGGATATCGCGACTTTCAAAAAGCTCGCCGCAACACCGTTAGACAGAAACATCAACATGCCAGCCGGCAATGGAGAGACGGTCTTACATATAGCTGCCCGTATGGGCAACATCGACGTCGTCGAATACCTCCTCAGCACTTCACGTATCGCTGTCAACGCCCAAGATGAAAAGGGCCGGACAGCTTTGCACCTTGCATGCGAAAAGGGGCATGTCGACGTTGTCAAGGTCCTGATAAATGCTCCACTTATATATGTCAACACAAGGGATGAAAGACGCCAGACACCGTTGCACCTGGCTTGCCAGAAAGGATATCTCGAAGTCGTACGGGTTCTACTGGGCAATGTGCACATTGATGCGGAGCCTGGAGACGTACATGGCTGGACACCACTACATTTCGCCACATGCAGTGAATCAGCCTCTGGGGAGCCGATCGTGTGCGAGTTGCTGCGAGCCAGGATAGACGTCAACAGACAGGTTCCAGTCAGCGACGCAACTGCGTTGCATTTCGCGTCCTTGCGAGGTCATTTCAAAATGGTTCTAGATCTCCTTGAACACGGTGCGGACCCACGCCTTACCTGTGACGGCTTGGTTGGCCCAGACGACGGGATCGGTAAGGACGCTGCTGGTGTGGCGGACAAGATTGAGATTGTTGACTTGATCCGGCATTTTCGATGGAGAAAAATATCCTTAGCCCCGATTCCCCTCTCGTACCCCCAGGAGGGCCTATTGAAGCGTCATGCAAGCGGTGTCTACATCATGTGGGAGTGGCCGAGAACCGAGAATTCATCCCGAGCGCACAACAAAAGTACGAGCCACAAAAGGCAAAGGATATTCCCAGACATCAGCCCGGTTTACAAAATTTACATCCATCTTGCATCCATATCTCAAAAGCCTTATTGTTACGAAGAACAATGGCAATTGAGGCGTGGGTCATGTCAGCAGAAAGGATGGCGCTTCGCATCGGACGACAAAGAAAACGGAGCCCGCTACAAGCATAACACCGGAAGACAGCGGTCAACCAAATGGGTCCATTTCTCTGCTCAAAATGTCGGTATTCGCAAGATTGGGTGTCCAAGTGAAGTTATGCCGAGCCACTGACCAGATCAATGCTGACCTCGGAATGCAGCGTCGTTGGATTGAAGTAACTTCTTCCACGTGCCAAATTGTTTGTATCCAGCAGCTTACTAACGTTATTGCGTAGGACTTCTGCAGATTGATGTATTCCCATGGTTCTCTTCACACTGAGGGTATCGATGTTTTGACCTTCATCGATGACACCTTCGATCAAAGAAGCGTGGCGGTAGGGTACAGCGGGGAGATATATCGCGAACACTGTGCGAAAGTTTCGACCCTCCCTGTCGTCACAGACGAGGTAAAATTGCCCATGCCAGTTTCAAGATTGCAGTTCAATATTCTTTTGACACGTATCAAGGAAACAATCGAAGAAGCTCCCACAACACGAATAAAAAGTCTTGGATATAGTGGTAACAGAGTAAGGGACGAGAGCCTGCACTACTCTGTCGCTGCAATAGTTGTAGGTCCACAAAACCCCTTTTATATGGATTTTGCATGTGCTGGATTGAAATGCTGAGAGCATTCTACCGGCAGGTACCGCTGATAGATATTGACATGATGAGACCGGGATTCATAACGGATCGTCCATCATTCACCTCCAGCAATGATGGGCAGCTAGCGGGCGTGACAACTACCTTTTACGAGAACCCAGATCTCACTTCCATGGAACAAGCTCACATTGACATGATTACGTCCCTCCATTCAGAGTTTAAAGTTCAGCGATCCAGAAGCCTGGACCATTATTTCCACCGCGACCTTACCGACGCAGATTTGCAAATTGTCAACCGCGAGCAAGTCCTGTCGCGCTTCATTCACCATCAACAAGCAAAAAGAGATCCTTATGTGAGGAAGGCTGATTTCTCCAAGACCGTGGCCCCTTCAACTACATCCAGAACATTATCGGCAATGAGAAAATTCCTAAAAGTGCTTGCAGAGTTGGGAATGGCAAGCACTAGCATGGGTGCTACCCAGGTTGAAGACGGGCTTGAAGATTCATACATCAAACCACACCTTGCTCGACAATACGTCCTTGTTGTCCCGCAGTTGTGGCTGTGGAAAATCGACAGTGAGTAACATCATGCTGCCCACACTAGTGTAGGCGCGCTGACAGATTCTTACAGATGTTCTAATCACTGCGTTCCCTGCCCGATGGGACTCTTCCAATCTACACTCTGCTTCAGAGTACGTCAGATCTCGGGTCGAGATGCAGAATGCAGAAGTGAGCCCCGTCAAGTTGCTGCATGAGATTGTGGCAGCGTGCCTGGAATATCAACCCAACTTCTCCCTGTTCGGGCGGCAGCTCACATATCAGGACGCATTCTCCGGAGAGATCTCAAGGATAGTAAGTCTTCCGTTGTGAACGGGCCCCATTATTTTATTGGCCGCTGTTCTAAAAGAGAATTTGGTACAGTCCCGGGATATCGACCAATGCTACAAAGGCTTTCGAAACGACCTTGGCAAGTCCGACGACAGGTTTCTAGAAGCCTTCAAAACGGCAACCACGTCCTTGCTCGACATTGATGATGCCCTCAACGAACTCAAAATGATCAAGCGAGTGTACCAGAATCAAGCCCAAGTCTGGGAGGATATGCACAAGGACCAGACTTTGGGAATTGAATGTGGCTGTAGCCCGGATGAAGCCCCACGTCGGTTGTACACTACAATGACAAGGCTCGAAGAGGACGCACACAGTGTTCGAGAGTCGGTATGTTATTCACAATATCTATTCAACGGCTTCACAGTTTCTGAGTCTCCAACAGGTGGTCACTCTTCTCCAACTGACTCAAGGCTCGGCAAGTACTGAGAACTCGTTGAAAGCCTCTGAACAGTCTAAGATTCTCGCCATCTTCACCGTCGTAACGGTGATCTTCGTAAGCAGTTCCATTTGATTTAATACGAGAAAGACTAATTCCTCTAGACACCGCTCTCGTGGATCGCCGCACTTTTTGCTGTCAAAATAGAAGGCTTCCATGCCGAGGAGGCATGGACGTCCGGGCAGGTTGCCGGTGGCTCAAGTAAGCTTCCATGCAATGCTTGTCTATGCATTAATTTTGGTAACCAAAATACATATTAACTTCCAGATTTCAGTCATCTGTCTAGGAGGCACGCTCATTCTTTGTGCGTTGGGCTGGAAGTGGTTGAATCGTGATCGAGCGGTCGCTGAACAGGTACGCGGGCTACCGCCAGGGCTCGGCACATACAAGCCGTGATCTAGGAGTCTTGATTCCAAGGTAGCATTCATGATAAATTATTCCCCTGTACACAACCCATGTTGATCGCATGAGGCAATTTAGTGATCGTTCCGCCGATCTTTCGTGCTTAGCTACTCTCAGTGCGTGAGGCACAGTCGCCTCTCTCAGCACGCCGACATTATATCAACTGGGTTTCATCAGTATGATATATCCTTTTTCTTATAGCACTAGACCTTGATGCTTTAACCTTGTTTTATCATATAGTCTATATACGCACCAAGAAGCGCAAAACTGCAGCTCCGCATGGCGCGAGCGTGCCACCCCTGCTTGACTGCCCAGGTGCTCATGACACGAGGATGCACATGTGTGATGATGCTAACTGATCGGTCGGCCTAGGATGCCGACTTTGCCTTAGGCAACGTTTCAAAGCTTGCTGCCCGAGTGACTCAACGGTCACTTATACGACCATCTCCAGGTGATGATACACGCCAGTTGGGTGCCCGAAGGCGGCACTGTGCAGCTTGTGCAGCTTAAACAAGGGCAACTATTGGCCTCTGGGCTCGTGAATGTGTCTCATTTCACCGTGGCGGCAGTTATTTATCCAGACATTATAAGGCAGCCTCATCCACAAGGTTTCCCACGGGATTAAGTCCATGCGTTTTGACTTACATACTTAGACGTCCGGTTTGCTTAGCCCTTTTTCAAGACATCTTGCAGATTCTTTCCATCATTGTTTCCTAGATTTCCATAGATCGACTGAGCCTTAAGGGCTTTCCAGGTTCCAAATTTATTATTCCAGGTTCCAAATTTATTATTCCAGGTTCCAAATTTATTATTCAACCATATTTAGTCTTTACCAACTCGACCCCCACAGCAAGTATGTCACCCGTGAATAAGGCTGCTATGGTGCCTTGATTTGACATCTCCCAGATTATTCCTCTGGACTATTTGCATCCGGGCAACTCGAAATATACTGGAATTAGTATGTATATAGCAGTTTTGAACAAATCACGTCTGCGAGAAGTGAAGCAGGTAGATTGGTATGGCTTACACTTAATGGTATTCTGGGTATGTTGATATTCTCCACTTTTGGCATCCTCTTATTTTTCAGAAAGTCGCACATGCTTTGAAATTGCGGCCGTATATTTCGTTTTCAACTATCTAGGATCGAACATCAATGCTCGGTTGATGGCTTCCTCAAAAGAATTCTGGCTTATGGAAGACGACAAAGTATTTCCAGTGCTAAGCCAGATCTGATTGCTGTGGTCAACCTGTTGCGAAGTCTCAATGCTCTTGTTCACAGCCGTCATCAACACTTTTAAGACTGGACCGGACCTATCCAAGCTATCTTCGTTGAAGTTGTACTCCCTGACTAGATGCTGTAGAAATTCGACAGTTTCGTAAAGGTCGATTCTCCAGCTGTTTGATGAGGCTTCAAATTGGCATATACTGTCGATGACACAATATACCGTTGCACCGATGGGTAGCTGACCGAGAAGTTGACCCAGGAGGAGACACAAGGCTGCCAGGTCTTGCTGCCTGTATTGTGCTAGATGAAAGTCGCTCAACATAGGGAATGTAGTACGGCCGCCATTCTGCCGACCCAAATAGAGGATCAACTGAATGATCAGACTCTGGATCAGTCCTCGCGGCCCAGCGAGCAGATCGTCGCCCTGAGAATGCAAGCCACAAAAGTAGTGCACGACGACCACTTCAGAAACTGTCTTCATAGATGCGAAAAGAGCAACCATGGTCGATAGGGCTGAGATCTTTCCTTGGGTGATTTCTCCCAACTGACCATGGACTAGAATGAAGTCGGACCCAGCACCCGGGTTTTGCACCCAAGTTCGAAATCGGTCCGTCACCAAAAGCCATCTTGCGCGATCGGGCCCTTCTGAGTGAAAGCTCCGACTCGCTCTCAGCACCTGCTCTATGTTGTTAAGAAGGAATGACGGGTCGGGTAGCTCGAGCAGCACGAAGAGATGGCCGTAGTTGATACCCGCTGCCTGTTCTTGGAGGGCCTGAGTCTGCTCAATTGCAGGATAGTGAATGGCTGTTGACGTCTTGGTAAGGGCCCGTAGCTGGATCTGAAGCTCTCGAAGGTCCATTCGGACGCTCGTTTGAAGATCTTGGATTTTGCCATGGAAATCTTTACTCAGAACGTCAAAGTGTTCGTCGAGATGCAAGGCACTTTGCTCCTCACGGCGTAATCTTTCTTGCTCAGTGTGTGCCTGATGCGCCTTGATAGACTCAATTCCATTATTCACCACCGCCCCAACAGCTTTCGTTTCTTTCCAAGTCTCGACAGTCTTTTTGTCACGCAGAACTTGGACCCGCCTCGAGACATTCTCGGATGCTTTGGTAACACTGTCGGCCGTAGAGGTGATTAGGAGGGCTTGTTGTTCTGGATGCATTTTGAGGATTCTGCTAGGCCCTAGAAATCGCACTAGAGGTTAGCACCAATTACCCGAGGTATTTTAAGTGCGATGTCGCGTGTAAGGTTTCGTCCACTGGATTTCACTTACATGAGCCAGAGCCACTGGGATGATTTTGCAAAGTCCGGACGAGTTTTGGTATCTCCTGGACAAGAGTTTTAAACAAGTCATCCACAAGCTTTCGGAGTACGCCGTCTTCAGAGTGAATGCGTATCATTTCAACAGCCTGAGAAAATGTTTCGGGAATGTTTTCGAATGTGCGAAGAATTTGGTCCTGGTTATCCAAGTGCTTTAGCACCAACTGCGCAGAGGCTCTCGCGTTAGCCCCAGGTCATGCCATTTCACAGCACAACAGTTAGGCATGTGGCTTGACATACTTTGAAAATGGTCTTTAAACCTCCACGCAAGACGCTTAGTCCATTTTGATCGGGAATCATATCACTTAGTGACTCCAGGGTAGTCACCACGGCCCTGTTTTTGTATATCCTCACAGGCAGCTTTCTTTTTCTTTTATCTGATTCAGCCCTCGCTTCTGCCATCGCCGTGACTACTTCGTCCCAAGAACAATCCTCATAACGGAAAGCCCGAATAAGGTCATCGTCTGCATGCAGGATGACTGGCGGGGAAGCAGGATTCGCGGGGTGGCTTGGCGGGGTTGCTTGGGGGCTGGCGCGATTCTGAGGAAATTGATTCATTATGGAGGAGTTGTGTCGACCTTACATCTCCTTAGATAATGGAATCGATGGCTATGTTGACGATGACACGATGACGGGAACGGGAGAGATGCCATGAGTGTGAAATGGTAACAAAAGTGTCCACCAAGGATTCTGAGGTAAACCAAAATGTGCAGCCAGCGAATTTTCAAGAAAAGAATTCAAGTATTGGGTGTGGTGATGTGGCAGGCTGGCAGGATGGTCCAAAGCGAGGTCCAATAAATCACCAAGGCTTACTCCACGTCAACATGCACACCTGGCGTTTGTTGTGTCGCACAACCTTCTTGTCGATCTGCTGATAATTGATGTTTTCCTTGGTTCATATCGTATTCCGCTGTGTATTGGGTCAGAAGAGCCTACACTTTCTTGGCTGTGGTTCGATCACTCAGCAACTTGCGTGGAAGCTGACATGGCTGGCACGCCTACAGGGGTTGCAAATGTTCGCTATAGGTCAGCGAGCTACGTCCATCTGCGCTGTGAACGCAACATGAGCCGCCACATTAGGCAGGTAACTGAGGTACATCACCTTAGTAGTTTAGACACTCGCCCAAAGTAGAAAAATTGCTGATGTCCCCCACAGCATAATTGAAGACGGTGCCCAAATTATTGCCACACTGCAAATAACTTCTTATTGACACTTGAAAAATTACTGTGGATATTGTTCTTGAAACCGCTTGATACAAGTCTCGAGGAACTCAGAATTCTTGAGTTCCCATAACAATGTCCCTTAATATGAATTCTGGGCCCTCAAAAGAGCTACATGACGTCGAACCAATGGCCAAGGCCGCGGAAATCTACCAACGACTTGACAGCTTACTCGGGAAACTTGAGGCCCGAGTCAAAAAGGATAAAAAAGACGGTAGTGTAGAGGAGGGCGATGACCCCGGCGGGACCGCTGTTGAAGACCTGAGCCAGGAGAACATGATTTCTAGCGTCAAAGAATGCGACTGGGAGCATTTCATCAACCGATTCTCACCAGACGAACCACTTCACGCTATCGAGGTTCTGATTGCTGGACCTCAATTGGAGAACAGCATGGCTTCTGAAGCGGCCAAGCGACTGAAGGTAGTTGGGACATTCGAACCCCCAAAGTCTCAAATATCGAGCCAGATCCGTAGAGTTGGTTTCAGCTCTGGTTCAATACATCGCGTCAGAATCCAGTCCAAGAGATTGCTTGACTTCTTCGGAGAGACAACTGGGCATACTTGGGAAAGCAAACCACACACTTTTGTCAGACCTTTCCAATACTTGCTTCAGAACCATGACAAGTTCAAGCAAAGCATTCAGCACTTAGAATCAGACAGGGATAGAGCAAGTTCCAACCAGAATGGCGGATCTCTCGATCTAAAGTTGCTGGATGATCTGCGTTGCTACATCAAGTTTGTCGAGGAGAGGCTGTTACCGCAATACACGGCATTGCACGAGACGTCGACGAGCACCAGGAAGGGTACTAAAATCCACTTCGACGATATAGGATGCCTTTTCAAACCTGGGGACCTAGTATACGTGCCGCACAAGGCACTGTCAAAATCGGTCCAGGAGGATATCGACAATGTTGATTTGGCAGGCCGCATGAAGGAGTCTCCTCAGGAGAAAAGTACCCACCAGAAGATTTGGCGATTCTACTCGGGAAAGACTATAAGAAAGCAAGAGGTTAATGAGGACGACAAGGACGAGTTCGTTGCGAAGCTATATTACCTAGAATACGATGGTGCAACATACGGCGCTGTGGGATGCTCCTTCAACATGTCTCGATTTGCGGGGGAGAAGGACGTCAACGAGCTCGCCATATACCCTCTACGCTTCTGTGTTGACTGGCGCAAGACTCTGGACCATCACATAGAACAACGCCGCCTGGTCGTTGACAACATCGATGGCTGGCACATGGCTCTAGAAGGGTGGTCTTTGATTACGGACCCAATGGGAATCCCCGTCATTGACAATAAAAAGTCGTGGGCCGCGCAACTCCGTCAGGCAAGGCCCGAGTACATCCAAGGCCAAGTCATCGTCGACTTCCGAGAAGCTTGCAACTCAGATCCACAGTATGCGGAGTTCTTCTTGGACCTCGAACCCAAGGCCCACAGTCGCAAGGCAAGCCGGACAATGCAGTATTACAGTCCCCACAAGATCACGACGTGGTCGGATTGCAAACGTCAAAAAGTAGTCCGGTATTCAAACGATATTCTCGTCGTTAGCAACCGCTGTTACCCTATGGCCGAATATGATGAGTACTTGAAAACAGACCCCTACGTCCGAGAAACCACAAGGCCTCGACAGACCCCGAAAGGCGACGATATTGCCCTTGTTGCGTTACGAGTTTTCGTGTATGCTCTTCGAAAACGAAAGTTCGTGCCTGTCGATGGTCGACTACTGACGAGGATCCCGCTGGAGACCGGAGCCTTCGATCAACTGCAACTTCCAACCGAACACAAACACATCATCCAGGCTGCGGTTCAATCCCATCTCCGAAGGCAATTGATCGAGAGGAAGATCGAGAAACAAGGAAATATACAAGCACAAAGTCAAGACTTCATCCCCGGCAAAGGCAGAGGCCTCCTGATCATGATGCACGGAGAGCCCGGGGTAGGGAAAACAGCTACCGCCGAGGCCGTAGCCCAGGTCACCGGCCGTCCCTTATTTCCCATCTCCTGCAGCGATCTTCCCATCAATTGGGATTTCGAGGAGAGTTTGGATGAGATCTTTCGCCTGGCTCATTTGTGGGACTGCGTTCTACTCATGGATGAGGCGGATGTAATCCTCAGCACGAGGAGCACATATATGGGCAGTAGTAACGCCCATGTCTCGAGTAAGTGATACCGAGTTAACTCCTGATTGCCTGAAGTAAGTAATTACAAAGGAGAAGTATAGCCTACTCACAAAAGTGCGATACAGTCTTTTTGAAGAAGCTCGAGTACTATAAGGGAATTCTCATGCTCACCACAAACCGCATTGGCAAGCTCGATCCTGCTATGTCATCCCGAATTCACATAATCCTGCACTATAAACGCCTGGGGCCGACAGAAATCGAGAGGATATTCCGAACCAATATCAAAAGGCTCCAGGAATCTGAGCAGCAGCAGGAGGAGGCCAGTGGAGAACGACCCCTCTTCATTGTGGAAGCAGATGTCATGAAGTTCGCATATGAGCACTGCAACAAGCATCCCAAGGGGAAAGGGGCTTGGAACGGGAGACAAATTCGAAACGCGTTCCTGGTTGCCGCAGCGCTGGCACGCCAGGAAGCAGAGCAACCGGGCCTGGATGCCAGCTCAGGTTTTCAGCCTCAGCTTCGGTCCTCTCACTTTCAACAGGTCGAGAAGCTGATTGAGGAGTATCATAGCTTCCGTGCGCACATCCTTGGAGGTGACGACTCTCGTAGGGCTCGCCTGAACGAGGAGAGGGATGACGACTACGAAGGGGAGACCAGCTACGTGTACTCTGATGGTGACGGCGGACGTGGCGCAAGCATCGTGAACCGAATCAGGCACGTTCAAGCCCAGATTTACCCAGATCAGCACATGGACGCCAACCGGAATATGTCGCTTGCAGGACGTCGACAACAAAGGCAACCTGAGTTCCAACAGTCAACCCACTGGCCACAAACCAGCAGGCCGATGGACTTTGTCCAGGAGCAGCCCTTACGTCAGCAGATCCCGACAAACCTGAGCAGCATTCCATTCGTACAGTCGCATCAAGACCCGCGTTCGGGACCAAGTTTGTCACCGGATAGGTCCGGTCAACAGCATAGCACCCTACCAGACTCCCAATCTTGAGCAATGCTAGTTTCATAGTAAACATATTCTTCCTCAATCCACGCTGGTAAAGTCTATAGACCTGGACATGATTTCGCCGGACTCTTTAGCCTTTATCATCTTGTCCATGGCCCTCACCGTAGCCAAAGTTGCTCAAAAAGAAAAAAGAAAAAGTAAAAGAAAAAGAAATCCTTATTTTCCCTCGCGTTGTGAGTTGCTCAAAACCACATATAATCCAACTTTCCCACAACTCAAGCACATACGGCCATAGATACAGGAAAATACGGTATTCCGTCCGCTCTCCCATAGTTAAGCCTGTGATAGATTATTTGTTGTCAACGTCTGGGCCCCGGCCTGCTGTCTACCTAGGTACGGAGGACAACCGGCCGCGCCAGGGCCGGCCTCCGGGGCCTACCCACCGTTTCCCTACTGTACATAGTAATGCCCATGCAGCCCTTCCGTTTAGGTCTTACGGCGCTTGCCTGGCCAGACTGAGACCTCCACAGCTATAAGGCGCAGTTATAAGGCCGCCCCCTCCTTCAGGATGGCCTTGCTTTCTGGTCTGGCAATGACCTTATGCATCGCGGCCTTCACACTTGGGCTGCCTGTGGCCCACATGGTGGTTGGCTGGTTCCTTCTCCTCTCCGTCAGAAAAAGGGGCGCAGCAGACCCAAATTTGTTGTCTCACAGCTGACGTCCAGCTGCCTCAGATGTTCTTCTCCGGAATGTGAAACTCCTCGTCTCGATGTTTCATCTCGGACGAAAGGGTCATCCGAGTGGGTAGCCCGTACTTCAATAGTGTCGGCGTCCTGGCTGGACTGAATTACTTCATTTGCAACACGAGTATTATAGCTTATGTCTGGTATATCTTTTGGGAAAATAACTTGTGTCTTTAGTTCTATGCCGTTGCTTCAACTTTGTCGTTCATCTGAGCAGCAGATCTTTCCAATGACCCCAATGGTTGCTCAGCGTCCAGCTCCGGCAACATCAGCTGGTCAAGAGGTATCAAAAATCTCTCCCTCCAGGAACTGTTGTTCCTTCGGGCAGCGACCAGCAAGTGACCAACCCAGCACACAAATACCACAATGTACCCCATGATGTTCTGCATTGCGGTTTCAACATGAGGCCTCGAAGTCGGTATGACAGGCGGTAGGGCGGCGCTGACAATAAGTGAGACCATACAACAGACAATGATAATTGCGGCCAGATAGCTGCCCCAGACACCGGTAGGGGACTTCCACTCGAGCTCGGTGGAGCCGCGGCCTTGACGCTTCATGGCGCGGTGGAGGCGTATGTGGCAGACACAGATGCTCAACCACTGTGAATGGTCAGTAAATCACTATTCTCATTTCGGTTCCAAGCCGAGGTATTATTGGGGGAATGGACATACTGTGAAGAAATTGCTAGTCGAGGCCAGTGCAAGTAGCCACTCGAAGATATATGATCCATCAGGGGCAGCGGTGATCCAAGCCAGTTGTGCTACAACCAGAACAGCAAGAATCGAGTTCCTCGGCAGCCCGCCCTTGGTCGTCTTCGCGAATATTCTTGGGCCCATTCCCTGCTTGCAGATCGCGGTCAGGCTCCTCGACGACGCGAAGAACGCAGAGCTACCCATGCTGAATACTGCAGCGATGAGGAATGCATTGATGACGTGCGGGAGAATCTTGATGCCTGCCTTCTGAACGGCAGCGACAAACGGTGAGACAGCATGCAGCTTGGCGAACTGCGGCTCGCTCAAGGTTGAAGGCTTCAGGACGAGCCCGACCACAAATAGCGGGAGGAGATAACATATTATCAGACGGCCGACAACAAGGACTGATGCCAAAGGCATAACCCTTCGAGGCTGTTTGCACTCCGCTGCGGTGAGGCCAAGCATCTCCGTCCCGCCATAGGCCATTCCTGCGGCAACGAAGACAGATATAAAGCCAGCTCCGCCGTTCAGGAATGCTTGTCCACTAGAGAGATATTATCAGCTCGTTGCAGATTCGATGAGATGCCAGGATTCCTTTCAATATTAGCAGCGGCAAGGAAAACGCAGGACTCACTTTTGCCAGTTCTCAAAGCCACGCCCATCTGCTTCACGGGTCCCTCCGCCGGCAATGACAACACCCGTGATCGTAAACATCATCAGGACTACGATCTTGGCGATGCCCAGAGCGCGCTCAACCTCAGCATAAGTCTTTGCCCCAAAGACATGCACGGCAAACAGCCCCAATATGAAAACAGGCACCAACGCAACACCCGGGACAGCCTCGCCCCAGTACCTCTCGATGATAATGATGACCGTGACCTCAAAGGGAACAATAAGCATGAAATTCACATTATAGTTCCACCCCATGGCAAAACCCCAGCTAGGCGAGATGAACCGCACCGAGAAGTCGTAGAAGGAGCCCTGCACGGGGAAGCTGGCCGACAGCTCGCCCAGCGCGCACATGGTCAGCCAGACGGCGAGCCCCACGAGCGCGAAGGCGAAGAAGAGCCCGCCCGGCCCGCCCTGCTGGAGGCCCTTTGACGACGCTATGAACAGCCCCGCGCCGATGGAGCCGCCCAGCGCCATGAAGATGAACTGGCGCGTCGAGATCTGCTCCCTGAGGCCGGTGTTGTTGTTCTCGGCCTGCTCGCCGGCTGCCACGGAGATGGTGTCATTGCTTGAGCTGGCCGTTGCGCGGCTGTTGGTCTTGAAGATGGATGTTATTTTGGAAGCCATCGCGTGGGTTAGTGCACGTATTTCGCGATGAGAATTAGTAACACGATTAGCAGCAATGTCGTGTGCGTTGCAGGGAGCAATGATGGAGAGTGTGACCCGGCACCCAAGAGCTCCTCTGGCAGGCGTTATGTGTGGAATGAAACGGGGGAAAGCCTGGGTCTTGACAGAATCCATTCAACTAGTATTAAAACGTCCAACTGTTCTGCTCCCCACGGGGGGCGGATGTTGGCTGGGAGCTAACAAGCTTAGTGCACGTAGTTGGCCTGGCCAGAAGTTGAGGCCATACCCAGTCCGCGCCACGTAGTACTCGCATGATGCGGCTCTAGAGATGACCGATTCTACAGCCATTTGACTTTAGAAGGCGTTGAAACAGTCCAGTCTTTTCTGCAGTCAGTCATCACGGAGCACTGGTCGGTGCCCAGGTGGTGGTTGCTCCAGTGAAATAAAGGCAGCCAGGTTGCACCCACACAGGTGAATTCAAGGACTTCTTGGGACCATCAAGAACGAGGACTCATGTCTCACGTAAAGGGCTTGACTGGCCGTTTCATGTGCTCGCTATCCTGTACAAATGGGGTTCCATACAAATCTACTAGGACGAGTGATTTCGTGCCCAGCTGCAAGTGGAAGTGCCGGTACCAGCCAAACTCAACTAGCATTGTGACAGTTCGTACGCCAGCAAGGCCGATGGAAATTGGAAGACATAGCGCAAATTTCACGCCGAATTGTTCCACACTGACCAGAAGAAAACGTTCGGAGTTTCTTGCACGCCACAGGTCGAAAGCATGGTGATGAGATGCGAAATTCGTTGGGACGCTCGCACGACAGATGCTGGGAGAACAGTCCGTAGCATAGTCCTTCCTGTCCAACAATAGTGTGCTTCAGGGGGATCAACAAGGTGGAATGCTGGGGCGAATGGAACGCCAGGTTGATCTCGATGACAAACATGCTAGTCGGTGCTAGCCTCCTCGAAGTGGTGAGGCTGCTCGAGCATGCAGACCAGCGAGTCAAGCATTGGCCCAACAAGAAAACCTCCGGTGATACCCATCGAAACCCGTGGCAACACAGGGGAGTGCAATGAGCCTTTCAGGCTTTTCGATAGTACTTGAACTAGCTAGCAATGCTCGCCCATGAAACCTCCCATAACGCCTCGCCATGCATGAGGACAGGGACCAGCAAAAACAACACAATGACAACCACCTGGAATACAGAGTAACTACGGCGGCACCACTGTGCCGCGCGTATGCTTCGAGACAGCGATATGAATCACGAACAAACCTCTTTTACCTGATGCCAGATGCCCACTCAGCACACACCCTGGCCCACACCTGCAAGGCCCTCCCAGGCCTTCTCCACGACCTTCTCGCCCACGCCGAAAACCCCGCTCAGTTGAACCAGCGAGTCGACTCTGAACTGGTCGGCACGCGTGCCGCTATAGTCGATGCCGTTCAGGCGAGTGACCAGGCTCTGGGCCCTCTTCGCGCCGAAGCCACGCAGGCCCTTTATCAGGTTCACGTCGCGTGAGTTCACGATGTCGAGGAGCTGGTGCGTGCGAGGGTCATCTGCTGGGAGGGCAAGGAGATTGGCCTCGTGAGGAGACGAGGCCTTGGCTCTCGGGTTGGGCTGCGAACGGGTAGGAGCACTGTCGACGTAGCTCTCGTCGGCTTCAGCGCCTGCGTCGCCGTCGACGTAAGCAGCATCGTCGCCGTCGTTCTCTTCATCGGGCTGGCGCCTTGCGGCCTTCTTCCTGCTTTTGGGCTTCTGTTGCTCCTGGCTCTGCTCGCTGGCCTCGACGTTTGCGCCCTTTGCAGCAATCTTTGCCTTCAACTTTTCGATCTTGCCCAGCAGCTTCGGTTGCTTGGGGAAGTACCGCAGCGCGGACTCGTAGCATGTCAGTGTACCCTCATCGTCGCCCTGTTCTTTGAGCTTCCTCGCTTGGAGTAGAAGCCGCATGCCCTCGGATTTGCCACCAACTGCTTCCCCTTGTGTATCTTCGATGCGTCGCTCAAGGGCGTCGAGTCTTCGTTGCACGGCCTCACTGATGTCAGCTGAAGGCGGTTGGACGGGAGCAGCCGCATGTTCCTCCTGTTGCCGAGACTCTGCTGCGATCCTGGAAGCCAGAATCTCCTGCACCTTACGCTCAACCATCTCTTCAATTTGCGCGGCTGACATGGTCATGGACTGCGAGGCAGACGTCGTTTGAGGTCGTGTCGCCGCAGCTGGACGGACCATCTTTGATGGCCGGGCAGATGCATCAACGGCGTCAGATTTGCGTTTGCTGGAAAGTGGATTCCTCGGTTCGGAAGACAGTGTTGCTCCGACAGGACGAGCAGCTGCAGCTTTTCGATCCACAAAGACACTGAACGCCTTCGCAGGCTTTTCCTTCCCCTTCTCCTTATCCGCCTTTTCCTTCGCCATCGTACCCGCGTGGACGTTGTGCACATTCGTTAGCGGCCGCAAAGGCTGACGCTGAATGCCCGTTCCGCTCAGGGTCATAGACCGTGGTGCCTGCTTGAAAACAATTTCATTCTCGATCTCCCGGACCTCAATCCTCTTGGCGCGTGAGCTGACGTTCAGGCTACTGAGGGTATCCAGGTGGTAACTCCGGATTGGTGCGAGATTCAGGATCATGACAGTGATTCCATTGTTCTGACCAAGAGACAGGATTCTGGTCATCTTGGATTCGCGGTAGGGAATGCGTTTGTCACCACGAGAGATGGCGTCGACGCATTGTGAGAGAACGAAGAGGGATTTGTTGATGGCGGCAGACTCGACCAGACGTTCGCGGTTGTTCTCAGTGCGACGGTTGTCTTCTGATCCAGCCAGGTCGATCATAGACACGGTACTCTCGAGAACCTGGTCGCCCGTCGTTTGAGTGACTTTGACGCGCAGGATCGCGTGACTTCGACTGCTGTGAGCATTGAGCTTAGTGGCTGCCGTGATACGGTTGTTGTTCGCCTCAATGTATAGCTTCTCAAAGTCTTTCAGGTCCTCGCATGGCTGTTCCGACAAGCCAACCACAACCGTCTTGCTATTGGCCTCACGCAGGGGCAGTCCAGAAGGCGTGCGCTTTTCTGGAGGCTGAAGGAGATCAAACACTTTGTCGTTGTAGATCTCGTAGTATGACAGTAAGATGTCGACAGTGGTGGCACCATCGGAGTCCTTGGCCGTCTTCTTTCCTCGGCGGAAGACGTTACTCAGGAGCCGGGGAATGAGGCCGCGATCCGCGAGCTTCAGTCCTCCTCGCATCGTGTGTGTTTTGCCTGTTCCAGTTACACCATACGCGAAGATGGTGACATCGAGGCCTTGAAAAAGGGCTTTCATGTGGGGGGAAACTGTGGCGGAGAGTCTGTCAGTTATTGCGATGGCGATACGCATTGGACGAAGTCGACCTGCCTTCGGCAGTAAACAAGGCCTCCTGCGTGGCCGACTGGTCGTAGACACCACCGAAGGAGAAATTGAAATCCTCAGACTCGTTCTTGGGATTCGGTATTTTGACAACAGTCGGCTTCTTGCTGCCATCCTTGCTGTCTGCGCGGACGATCACGTCCTTCTCGGCCTCGCCATCCAGCAACGGTCGTATCCTTGCGACGACCCTGACAGACATGTTGGTACGGGTGCACACGGCAGTAGGGCGTGGAGGGTGTGTAGAATTGAACAATGAAACCAATAACGGAAGAAAACAAGTCCAATCGACACCTATCCACGCGATTGAAAGGCCCCTTTCCCCTTCTCCGTACTGCGCACAGGTCCCGGGGGCTGAAGAGCTTCAAGTGTCGAATTGCACAGGCCGTGTCCCTGGCCTGTGTTGTACAATGATGTGGAAGGTTTTGGTTGTCGCAGCAACGGCCGTGTCGAGCTCACCCCTGCCCACTGTCCCAAAGTTACAGTGGGGTCAATTGCTGCTGCTAGTGCAGCTCCAGTTTTGGTCTCCTGGCCCGTGCGGCTCTCCGGAGCTCTGCCGTCATTATTCCAAGTACTGGGCAGGTCCGAATTTTGACGATGCAGCCGAGCGGACTTGCACGCATCCCACCCCAGACACTCCTTCTCTAATACTGCTGCCACCGAGCAGCCCATACCCCTACAATGCGAGGTCAATTGCCCCTGGTGAGGGCAGCGCGGCCTCTGGGAAGGTTACGGCCCTCCTGGATCTGCCTGCAGTGTCGCGCGATCCAGGTCAGCGCATCGCCATCAACCGAGTCTCCTCGCTTGGGAGGTGATGCCTTCGGCGCAGCGGTCGAGGCAAGGGACCCAGCAGGTATTGGCAAACTCCTGGCCTGATATAATTGAACAATATGCTGATATGGGTTGTAACTAGATGCTCGGTTCGAAGTGCTCGGCTCTCCCTACTCTCTCCTCTCCGTCACCCTGTCAGCCTCCCAGAAGCTCTACACGAGAAGAGGCACTCTCGTAACAGTGGCAGGCAAAGCAGAGAATGTGAGGATGCTCGGCAGCTACATAGATGCTTCATTCGGCTAACCGTACTGCGCTCCGACAGACACAATCTACCCTTCGACTTCTCTCGCCCTTTCGTCATGCCCTCCTTGCTATGCCATTCCTCTACCAGCGGATATCCTCCACGTCTCCCGTGACGGCTTTGATCGCTACCAAGTCGCCCAACACTACGTTCTCCATCCTTCACCTCGATGGCACCACCGACTGGCAGGTCGCCCAACGAAATGCTCTCCTCGCCTGGACGGGCCACACCTTGAGCATCACACCTCGAATCCAGCGCGGTCTGGCACCAGCACACTGGGGGAATCATCATATTACAGGCAGGGGTCTAGTCGCATTGGCTGCGCCGGGACAGATATACCAGGTCACGCTAGGTCAGGGTGAGGAGCTGGTTGTGCATCCCAGCCATGTCGTCGCGTACAGCGTCGACAGGAACCTCCCGTTGCCCTTCCGATTCAAGAGCTCCTCCTGGACGTTACAGATCCCATCACTGCCCGAGAGCTTGGTGCCGAAGGGGTGGGCCAAGTTCTGGAAGGACACGAAAGAGACAGGATTCTACAAATTCCTCGCTCGGGTGCTGTACAGCTTGCGGACAACAGCCAGGAGATCCATCTTTGGAGACCGGCTCTTCCTGCAGTTCAAGGGCCCGACGACAATACTGATGTCCAGCCGAGGCGTCAGAGTCAGTGACGTGCTGACGAGGGAGCAAGTAAACGAAATCGCAGACGCCGAGGCTGGCGTGGTGCCCAAAGCAGTCGAGGCAGCTGCTAAGCCGCAGAAGCAAGTGGCAAGCCCCGAACCAGTCGCCGGCGCAGGCACACCGGGATCATCGACCGAGAAACCGTTGGCTATGCACGTGGCTACGGTGGGCAAGGATGGGAAGGTTCACTTCGAGGATAGCAAAGACCTGAAGGACTTTGTCAGATCATAAGCGACGTCCAAAGGCCTAGCCGCTTGCGACTAGGACGGCAGCGGTCCTACTCACTCTAATCCATATGTATCAACACAGCAACTACGAATGAACATTACAAATCGAATATGACCACATCGTCAGCCTCGCGGTTTGTTAGAGCCGAGAAATGAGTCTTCGTTGGCCACTTGTCTGGAAACGGAAAAGTTCGACAGATCCTCCATGATTATGCTGAGGATATGATGGTGCTCTGCACGCCAAATTCGTGATCATGTTTCCAGGGGTGGAGCGGCGAGCGCTGTACGAGAAGGATCGTGTTGAGTGAGATGTGTGACGCATGAAGGAAATGGTATTAACTAGGACTTACGCGCCGGCTTTTTCGGCCCCGAAGACACGGACGGCATGTTCATCCAATTCTCGGCGCAAGATGCACGCACTGACGGGTACCACAGGCCCGGAGCCACGCTGTGAAAAGAGAGAATCGCCTCGCTGGCACGGCGATCAATAACTCGGGCAGATTATCAGATCTTGAGATAACTTGGCTTGGCATCAGCTCGAATCTCCGAGCTGGCCCTTCCGAGTCCAACGTACTGGTTCATCCGAGTCATTGGGGGCCGACGACAAGGGCCAATGTGGAAGAGCGTGGCGCTTGGCTTCGCTACTCGCGTCCCACTTAACCTCCGATCAAGACGGCGTTTTTGGCCCGATCTTTTGTTCGGTGCTAGCCTCGCTCCCGCTTTGCCGGTATTCCTAAGCGAAGGAGGGTCGACAGCCACTCGCGCTTACATGTACCACCTGCCCAACATCAACAGACCAGACCACGCTATGGCCGCTCATTGTTATTGATGGTGCTGTTGATGATGTTTGGTATGGCCGTTATGTGCAACGAAGTAGTTCGTCTGGTGTCTGGGTCTGGCAGTACGCTATCAGTGGGGGTACGCCAACAAGCATGTTTCCCACATTCCGGTAGTCTCGTTTACGGCTCCACGTCCTTTATCTCCGGATTCTGACATCGAGGCAGCTTCACTAGGAGCAACGCCAGGCTGTTGCTTACCGATTCTAAATAAGGCTCGCCGCATTCTTTAAATCGGAATCGGCCCAATGTTTCGGCCTTGACAGGGCTGGACCCCAGGACCCCTTGATCCCGCAGTCTGGGGCATACCGGCACCCTCTGTCTCTGGAAATTCGGTCTTTTCTTCGAGAATGCCGGCTCGTAGCTCCGACCGAGCTGGGGGTTGGGCCTGAGACGGGGTAATTTCCATACACCCATCCCATCATCAATCTTTTTTCAGATGATCCATTAAAAGTCTTCCCTATCCTGCTCTAGTTGTCAACTGTCTCCCATGCAGAATTCAAAAATTGATCTCGAAGACCAGATCACATCCATTTTGGTTCTGCCCCAAACACCCTGACTGGCATCAAGATTAGCCTGTCACCGCCATCTTGGAGGCTCAACCTGTGTGCGAAAACAAGCTTAATCCAACTACCAGTGGCCGCGCCGAACTCTTGGCCTCCAAAGCCAAGACTCCAACATATTAGTCGCAAATACTATCAAGGAGTCAGTTCAAGCCCAAGTCAAGTCCAACATGTCTGACACCGTCAGCGCGCACTCGGACTCGTCGAGAGACTTCGAGAAGCACAAGCAAACACAGGCCGATGTGACTCCTTACCAATCCAGGAAGCCGTCCCTGGATCGGATCCAATCGAAGAACAGCCAGACAAACGCAAATATCAGTGGCGAACCAAGAAATGTCGCCGAAGCGGAGATCGAAGAGGGCGAGAGGGAGCAAAGGGAGGCTGACGAGAAGAGTGCAGCCGGTCCACCGCCTGGCTCGGGTTTCCACCCCAGCGACTTCCCTGACGGTGGCATCAAGGCGTGGCTGGTAGTCTTTGGCGGTTGGTGCGGGCTGTTCTGTACCTTTGGGTTCATCAACTGTATCGGGGTCTTCCAGGAGTACTACTTGCGCGGCCCCCTTGCCGACTACTCGGCCAGCACGGTTTCGTGGATCACGTCGATGGAGGTCTGGGGCCTGGTCTTCTTTGGGTTGATATTCGGGCGGGTCTTCGACGTATATGGGCCGCGCTGGATGCTCGTCATCGGCACGGTGGTGTACATCTTTGGCTTGATGATGACGAGCCTCTGCACCGAGTACTGGCAGTTCTTCCTCGCGCAGGGCGTCTGCTCCGCCATCGCCGCATCGGCTGTGTTCAACGCCTGCATGACAAGCGTCTTTTCATGGTTTTTCAAGAAAAGGGCAGCAGCGCTTGGTATCATGGTGAGCGGCAGCTCCGTCGGCGGTGTCGTAATGCCCATCATGATCCAGCAGCTCATCCCCAAGATCGGCTTCCCATGGACCATGCGCGCAGTTGCCTTCGTCTACCTGGGCTTGCTGGCCATCAGCTGCGTCACGATCAGGACCAGACTGCCTCCCCGGCCGAAGCCACTGGTCATCGCAGACTACCTCGCTGGCTTCAAGGAGCCGGCATTCGCGCTGACGCTGGCGGGAAATTTCCTCTTTTTCTGGGGAATGTTCATCCCCTTCAACTATGTCATCCTACAGGCACAGCAAGCCGGCATGGACCCTACTCTCGTCGAATACCTCCTGCCTATCATCAACGCTGTCAGGTGAGAGAGAACCCTCTCCACTTCCCCCGTCACATTTTACCGAGTGCTAACGTGCCACAATAGTATCTTCGGACGAATCGTCCCAGGCATAGTCGCAGACAAGGTGGGCCGCTACAACACGGTAATAGCCATCACTACGCTGTCGGCAGTTGTCACCCTCGCCGTCTGGATTCCTTCCAACAACTCGCCGGCAGCTCTCATCGTCTTCGCGGTCCTCTTTGGTTTCGCATCTGGTGGCGTCATCTCAATCAGCCCATCCCTCATTGCCCAGATCTCAGACATCCGCCAGATCGGCAACCGCAACGGCATTGCATTTGTAGCAATGAGCTTTGGTGGCCTGACGGGCTCGCCAATTGCTGGTGCGATTGTGTCTCGCCAGAACGGTGACTTCCTGGGGCTGCAGCTGTTCTGCGGCATGGCCATGACCTGTTCGGTGTTTGTTTACCTGGCTGCGAGGTGGGTACAGGTCGGGATGAAGATGACCAAGATCTGAGACCTGGCCATGCATGTACGATGAATGCGGTGTACGTGAGTATACTTTTCACGACCAATGATACCAGGGGGGACTATGACGGAATAGACATCACCACCTTTTGCATTTCCTGGGACGAAGGCGGCTTCATTCAATCAGGCGCATCGGGGTTCTAGACCGGAGGGAAGATAATTTTAAGACGGCACTATATAGCTACAAAGCTGAGCATAAACATAATCACATCTCAACTTTCACTCATGCTTGGTTGCTCAACGATCGCAACAACTCGAGGCGCTTGCATGCACTATGCCACACAAGATAGAAAAAAAATCCATCCCAAGTCTTGCCGCCGACCCAAGCTCCTGCAGGTCTCTGCCTGCGGCCCCCAGCCAAACAAATGCCGACCGGGTGACGTTCCCCAAGCCATCCTGCCGTGGCTCAGCGCCACGGGTCATGTGCGACCCGCAAACGAGGCGCCTCACCGGCGGTGCCATGGCGTCGCCTGTCCTGTCTTACCTGCAGCACAACATGGAAACGGCCCACAATTCCCAACCGCGCAGAAGTAATCAAGGCTGTGTCACGCACCCCCTCCCCTCCGCCCACCAACAGGCGTTTCTGACGCTGAGGCCCTTCTTCCGATGCAGTCAGGCAGGGTGCTGATCGTTGCCTGAGCACGAATGCTGTGCCGCATGCACTTGGTTTTTTTTTCTTCTTCTGCCTTCGCGTGCCGTTTCTGTTTCATGCTGCGCCAAGTATGATGAGCCTCCCGTGCCTCCCATGTACCCCCCACCCCCCGCATATCGAGGCTTGTGTCTCTTGGTCGACAGAGGACTGGCAGGCAGGAAGGATGAGTCCCCGCGATTGTCACCGCCTGAACATCGTTTCTCTCGCACGTAGCAGTAGCCAGCTGGCAGCCTAGCTCTGTTTCGAGCTCGACCTGTCTTATGTGCTGTTCGCGGAACGATCCTGCCCACCAGCTAGTTAGCTGATGTTGAGATACTACTTACTCTGCGTATGTAGTGCATCGTATGTACACAAACAGTCGCCGCGAGGCCTCAAGCCATGGGCATGACTACATCACGCTCTGCAGCGGGACTCGAACCAAAACTCTGACTCTGGACCAGTCTAGACCTCGAAATCGCCTATTCTTTCAACCCAACCAGGCTTTCTGCTTAGAGCAAACCCCGGAGAATCAAGTCCTATTATTCAGAACAACATGGACACCGCCCTGATCAAGGACGTCGATGAGCAGCCTCAATCCTCATGGTACCGGAAGCCAGATGGCCCCCATCGACTAGCAGACATCCGGGCCCAGCCGCAGGCCGAGTCTGTCCTGACCGATGACGAAGATCATGTCCGGGACGTCGACGGGGAGAACTCGCCGACGCCGCACTCGGCATGGTACCGCAAGCCGCGCCCGGAGCGGCTGTCGAGCATCGAGCCGGATCTCGAGATTGGCGAGCAGGCGGATGAGAAGACCCGGAGGATCTGCGGGTGCTCACGGCCGACTTTCATTGTCATAATGTTCTTTTTGGTCGTCGTCATTGCGGCTGCGATTGCGGGTGGCGTTGCTGGGTCGCAGGCTTGGAAGTAAGTCTGATATCTTGCTTGGTGTGCGAAAGGCATGTCATCGCTAACGAGGGCGACGTAGGGGCTCCGCGTCATCATCTCAGTCAACCGCTTCATGATTCTGTACACTAAAATTGCAAGGCAGCCTGATGGATCCAGGTTGCCGGCGTTTCTCCCCAAATGTGGAGCGCGAGCAAGTTGGATTTTCGGTTTCATTCGCTGTACAAGCCCTGGGGGAAGGTGAGGGAGATTGAACAATGCGGCGTTAGCCGGGGACCCAAGAGAGCCTGGAGAGGAGCCTCGGCATGGCCATAATGGCATTTACTGATGGAGCTGTCCGTTTGTAATGTCAAATTCGGGAGGAGAGGCGAAGACAGGCACACAAATCAGTAGGCCTCATCGAAAGTATTCAGACGGCAACGAGGTACGAAAGGGCCCTTGCTTGAATCGCATGCCTACGTCGCTGCATTGATAAGACTCCTAGCTTCTCTAACGCAAAAACTCGAAGCTTGAATTCTGAGCACAACCATTCTTTCTTCCTTAATTCTCGACGCCATCTGAAATCATAAAATTTCTCTCTTGTAGATCAAGGTTTGAGTCTCATGCTGGCAATTCGCCACGTTGAAGAGTCCTCTGCTTCAACCTCTTCATTGAGATCCAGCGTATGCCCGGTAAAGTACTGGCCGATACCCAAATCTCGGCCCCGACAAGTGACCAACAGCTTGAAAACGATTTCATCACTCGCCTCTACGAGCCGGACCAATCTCCTGACAGCTGTATCCGTCTCCTGCTTTGGAACGCCTGTTTCGTACGAGGCAACCTCGTCGAGAATGCAGAGAAGAATCGTCTTCGGTGGCAGCTGCTTCACAAGCTCGAAGAAGACGGTGCACATCACCTTGAGATTGAGATTTCCGACGGCCCAATTCTTTGGTGCCAAAAAGGAGAGGTCTACCTCAACAGACCGGCTCAACATGTGGCTGACGAGCTGGCCTGTGAGACTAGTCATCATGAGCTGTGCAGGGGACGAACTTTGATGCTCCCTGCCGTAGAGGCTATGCTCGGCACAGAAATATCTCAGGGTAAGACTCTGGGTGGTCTCATTCTGCTCAGATATCTGAGCCAGTCTGGCTGCCACGAGGCTGAGGGGCGAGATGCCTTCCGCGGTAGATAGATCTTCGTTTCCGTTGACGAGAAGGACACCGGATGATGCTGTTTCTGTCATGAAGTCTTTGAATGTATGATTGTCAACGAGGCTAGCCGCTCTGGCCTTGTCACCCTCGGACAGTGCGACTCCATACCCCAAACATATTTCGGTGTCTGTCAGGACAACATCAGGGTTGTATCTCAGTACTTCTAGGAAGCTTTTCGCTCGCTCCACGTCGCCTTGGTAAGTGAATATCAGTCATGTTGTACAGAGTCTACCGGAACGAGAATATGAGAACCTCACTTACTTTCACGTTTTCCTTCCACTAGCTTCTTATTCTTGGCTGCTTGCATATCCTGGACACTATAATCTGGAAACATCCATCTTAGGTCTTAATCTCTTCCTAGCATTGAGATGGGCTAGGCAAGACCCACCTTGCTGTCCATGAATGGAGAGGAATCGAGTTTCAGAGCAGAGAAGAAGTTTGTAGTACAAATTCTTCACAATAGCCAGAGTCTGGTCCACTTTCTCATTCGAATCACTTAAGACACCGTTATGGAGGTGAATTTTTATTTCCTGGTTCGTCTCGACTATGCGTCGCTGCATGCAGATACTGGCCTCGTTCTTGACGCAACTTACTTTTACTTTGATGTCTTTGCAGCTTTCGAGCAGCTTGCTCTTATAGGATGACTGCTTGAGAATTGGCTGATAGACCTTGCCTATGAACAATGTTGTTGAGCACTCATTCCAACATCTGAACTGGTTACATGAATGCTCTGTCAAACTTACTCCATGAACTGTCCACAAAGAACTGCATGATGTGGTTCAGTGCCTTGAGGACAGACAAGTAAAGTTGGAAAGTCTTTTTCTCCAGAAAGTGGTCTCGATATCTGCCGTATATCTCGATGTACCGTTTGGCATCATCCATCATCTCAGGAATTTCAGCCAGTGTTTCGAGGATGACGGCTTCTACCTTTGAGAAGGCACCAACAGCCTGAATAATGTCAGCCATTTTTCCGTCTGGTTAAATTGAGCCACTGAAAGCCCGTTGTCAAAGAAATTCCGTGTGAGATGGTAACGCACCCCGACTGCAATTGTGAAAACACCACATATACTAGATGTGAAGTCAGCGTCAATTCATGCCGGCTGCAGTCCAGACAAACAACTGGGATTTTCATACGTGGAACCATAATCACCTGCCGGTAGCAAGTCGAGCCAGGACTTGAAGGCGTCTGAATTCTGTCCCAGCTTTTCCAGATATCTCATCATATTTGATGATCTCTTCGGGCTCGTTGACCATCGCGTAGCCAGTGACTGGACTTCTCCCATGACTTGTTCCCAGGTGCACTGTCGCAATTTTAGGCTAGTTCGCTGATGGTGGCTGCTGGGACTCTTTTTGTCCATCTTCATGTTGACCTGAACTATCAATTCGAACAGCTGATTGACTTCCTCATCGGCTTCCTTCCACATCTCAGCACTGCCAAAAAAGAAAACACATTAGGCTGACTTTTGCAACAAACGGGTAATTTGGCGCGCTCGGGATGACCTAACTTGATCTGATCTTGCTTCCTGGCCTCCGCCACAGAACCAAAACGGTCGAGGCTTTCTATGTACACAGATGCCGGGGCACCAAGCGCAGTGTCATTGATTTCCGCGAATACTGCAGCATTCGTTGGAGGTGCGCGAGGACGGCGCATAATGAAGTCCTCTCGTTCGAGGTCTTGCTGCGAATCCATTTTCATCGTCTACGAGGGCGGGGCTGCGCAAACAACCGTGTCGAGAAACCACGATGCCTTGTTCCAGACTGGGACACGGCAGACCGGCGACTTGATCACATCAGTTCAAACAACCGCCTCTGTGGCTTTGGTAAGCTGCATCTGCAGTCATGCTGACCGTGCTCCTTCGTGCTACTTCGTGCGACCTTGTGCGACCTCGTGCTACCTCGGTGTGGACAAAATGTGCAAATTGCATCTGGCGAGGCTTGTCTGCACCAGCATCTTTGCAGACTTTTGTACGTCTACTACCAATAGATCAGTCTTGTAATACCACAACCCTTCCGTCATGTGCTGACCGGGCAAATTGTGGCGAAATCGATGAGCACCTGATGGACACCACGCTGCTCCGGATTCTCTTCGTTCCTCCTATTCTGTCTGAGTGTCTCCGTTACCACATTCGAGAGCAGAGCCAGAGACGCGATTACAACATTTTCAATTGCATCCAGACCAAAGAACTCATCATTTGGCTTGCTCGTCATATTTTGTGACGGTTTGGAACCTCGAAGAGTCTCAGTCCACTGGGTTTTACCACTTCACAATGGATCCTGAAGTTGTGGGTATGGGATTAGGGGTTCCGGAGCAGCCTCAGCAGACGTCGTCTTCCTGTACCCAGCCACCCTTTCGTGGGCCCGAAACCAGCTCTCCTGGTCATGAAGTGCCTGTTGAAATGGCGATGAGTCTTGATGGAACACGAAATACACCTCCAGTCGATGCGGTAGATTCTGCCGCAGTGGACTTGCTGAAGAATGCGGTTGAAGATGGACCAGGCGAAAGCTGGCCTACTGTCCAAGACAAGGTTTTAATCTTTACTTAATATTGTATCCAGATACGTATGAACACAAAGCTGACAGCTAGACATAAGGCCGCAGACGCACAGTATGACAGCCTGAGCCTTGAACTTCTGCAAAACGAGAAGAAAACTGGTGATCTGAAACGACGATCAAAACAAGCGGTTTTGCATTTGACCTTCACCGAGATGAGACTTACTGAAATGGAACATCAGATTCGGAAATTACGTGCTGAACTTCATAATAAACCAGATGACTTTCGGCCCAGCGTGGCGAGGCGGCAGGCTCCTACATACAAATCGTCCATTAAGCGATCATCACGTAGCGAATTCCTCCTCACACAGAAGTCAGTGGAAATTCCCTTTAATGAGCAAGCATCCCTGGAAGTCCTGGTGGCAGAGAATGGCACACCAGCTACGCTTGGTGCCGATCAAGACACAGCTAGCCAGTCGACCAGCAATTGTCAGCGGACGCAGCAAGAGACACCGGAAAGGCTGCGGATACGGTACGCTCCACTTATAAAGCATCTTGAGAAGGTCTGCAGGGAAGCACTCTCCAATTTCAATTTCTGGCGCACCGAACCGGGGGGCCCAGAGCGAACTGCATGTTCTCCAACCATACTTTTGAGACCATGGAAGCTCTTGGTCGCTTACGAAAAGGAAATCCGGGACAGCATCCACAACATCGATGTTCTATGGAAGCCAGCCCGACCGGAGGACGTGAGAAGTGGAGTGGCCGAGCCACGGGGGTTAGAAGACTGTGAGTATCATCCTCCGTAATTGGTCGTTGTGAGCCTCTACACACCACATAGTCTGAAGAGTTGCGCTATATTATCCGTCCTGACACTTTGCTTCGGCTTCAGTCGAATTCAAGATTGAAGATCTGCTACGTGAACTGAAACTTCTTGTCAAGTTTCTGGACGTGGACCTCAAGCCGACTTTCGATCTGCGCAGAGCCATCAAAGAAGGAACAGCGACTGAGATCGAATACGGTGACCTTTGGCATCTGTTTGAACTGGGAGATACGGTCGTCAGCCCCAATAATAAGACCCAAGCCTTTCGAGTGGTCAACTTCACCGGTGGAAGAGAACTTTTGATGCAACGCATGGTACCCGAAGCCCATGAACGTCAACCAACAGCACCTGTGGGTGTGGGAGGGTTTGCAGTGGATTGCTGCAGCTTGTGTTTCGACGGGACAGCCTACGTGCCAGTTTTGGAGAAGTTCTTGATCCGAAAATACCATGGTCGCAGACCTATCACGTCTCTGGAAGTTTTCCCGCTTAAGCTCGACCAAGACTGGGAATCTCGACACCGGGAGTTCGAGACTCAGGGGCAGAGATATCTGAGCTTAACGCGTGTACCATTTTCTCACCACATGTTCCGGGGCAGAACAATAGACGAACCACCTCAGCAGCTTGATACTCAAGTCATCGTGGATGTTACCTTGGCTATCAATGACGAGTCTGATTGGCAGCTCGGCAGCAAAGTCTCAGTTGAAGATTTCACCAAGTGCGATGAACGCGAGACACGGATGCCGGCATTCTGTTACCACGGTGCAGAATACGAAGGTCATTGTGGATCAGACTACGTCTTCAAAGACCTGACCATGAAGCACTCTGGGATCAACTCTCCGATTGCGGATCTCGATGGACTCCTTCGGCCTCGAAAAGCTGAAGACTTGAGACAAGAGGACATTATATTGCTCCCAAAGTGGGTGCATGCTTTCGTGTTGCGCAGCCGCCAGTGGGTGACACTGAATACCGGAGACCTTTCCGAGGTGCAATTTGACAACAACTTTGACGACCTTATGTTCTCTCCCAGTCATAAACGGACCATAGTGGCTCTTGTAGAAACCCACGAGAACGCGAGGACAAGTCTTAAGCAAGGCCCTCGCTCAGTCGGCCCAGCACTGGACTTGGTCAATGGAAAGGGAGCTGGACTAATTATTCTGCTGCATGGCGAACCAGGTGAGACAGAAATTTCTTGACCCGTTTTCCTCGTCTTCCGATGCTTCCAAATATTCTAACTCGTTCCCAGGAGTTGGAAAGACATCGACGGCTGAGTGTGTGGCGGACAAGACCGAGAGGCCACTGTTTCCCATCACTTGTGGGGATATCGGAGAGTCAGCCATGGAGGTTGAGAAGAACCTTCACCATAATTTCCACCTGGCCTACAAATGGGGCTGCGTGCTCCTGCTCGATGAAGCGGACATCTTCCTTGCTAAACGGAACAAGACTGACCTGAGGCGCAATGCTGTCACCAGTGTATTCCTACGCAGTCTAGAATACTATGCCGGCATCCTGTTCTTGACAACCAACCGCGTGGGTAGCATCGATCCAGCGTTCAAATCACGAATTCAGTTGAGTCTGTACTATCCGCGTATCAATCTTGATACTACAGTGAATTTATACGAGGTCTTTCTCAAGCGAGCTCGCGATGAGCAGGAAAGGATCGGGGTCACACAGTTCAAGATCAAGCAGAAGGAGATCCTGAAGTTTGCGTCGCGACACTATCGACGACTTCAGAAGGAGGGTTACAATACTTGGAATGGGAGGTCAGTACTATTGCTAGTCACTTTCTTGTGTTTCTCGTCATCCAATGTGTTTGTTTTGACAACGGAGCAGACAAATACGCAACGCCTGCCAAACAGCCATCGCGCTTGTGGAGCACGAGGCCGCCCATTTGAAAGCCGGCGAGCCAATACCTGTGCTGGGAAAGAAACACTTCGAGACCGTAGCCGAAGGGTCAAAAGAATTCGACCGTTACCTCAAGAGGACTCTCCAAGGTGGAGACGACGAAATTGCCATGAGGGACCAATGGCGGAACGATTACTATCAGGAGGTCGAGGTCACACGGCCTTCGTCTCTGAAACCTCTGCCTAAAGCTTCTTCTTCTCGCACTGCACCACCGGCTGTGACGGACTCAGAGAGTGAGAGCAGCGATGATTCGGAGACTGAGAGTAGGGATGACGAGGACGGCAACATTAAGCCTGTGGCTGAAGGAGGTATTGCTCATTTGGACGCTGAAGCGGATGTGGACGAAGATGAGATTAGCAATGCCGATTTCAAGGAATTTTTGAGATTCAAGGCTCTTATGGGGAAGAACAAAAAGAAATAATGCCGTCATTGGGTCGGGGTCTTGAAGGAATATACGGACAATCATTACTTTTCATTGTCAAGTCGGTTCAAGTATGATGTCACGCGATTCGAGAATGGCAAATCCTGCTGATTGATTATGAACATGTGCAAGAATTACAGAGTGACAAGAAAGCTTCCCCAGAAGCTTGTGGAAACTTTGAAAGTTCATTGACCAGCAACATCAACAAAGACACTCGTTCTCATGAACCTTGACAGAATGCTCAACCCTTAACATCCGTACGTGGAAATAGTGCTCGCGAAGCCAGAGGCTACTGTAGCCTGAAGAGCATCGACCTGGCTGGTGTAGGCAGAGTCGACTATGAAGTATCAGCACCGAGAAATTACTTAAATTGTATGCAAAAGACTTACTGGTGCCTTCGAGAGCGGTGAAAAATGCGTCCGCATCGGACTGGATTACATTAGTATTCCAGCTAACAACAATAAGCAGCCCCAAAGGGGTTCAAACTCACAGACAGAGTTGTCAAGGCCGAGCAAACGGAGCTCGTGTAGCCGGACGACGAGACAACAGATTGCTACGAAGGACACAATGTCAGCTACCAGAACCACAGTATCAACACCTTCCTAGGGAGTGAGCCGAACCTTGGCAGTAGCATCGCTCAGCGTGTCAGTGATCTGTGCAGTCAGGCTGTCCACGTCGGCGTAGATGGTGGCCGAGTCGGCGGCGGCCAGGGCGCCCGTGGAGGTGACCTCGGAGGTGGCGGCGGTGATGGCCGAGGCCAGGGTGTTGTAGCTGGTCAGCAGGGAGAGCGCCTGGAGCAGGGAGCCGGTGAAGGCGTTGATGGCCGTGTTGAAGGAGGTCAGGTCCGAGCTGATGGTGGCGATGTCGGCCTCGATCTCGGCGGCCGTGCGCCTTTCGACCGGGCTGGCGAGTGCGAAGCCCAGGAGGCTGGTCATGACGATCTTGGAGAGCTGCATGTTGTTGGTTGTGATGTTGAGGCTGTCTGGGTTGGCTGTTTGATTTGATGAGGGATGTGCTTTTTCGATCTTTTCGGTCTCCTCTTAAGATATCTCGACATCCCCTCGAATTTATAGACATCTCCCATCCTCTTCATCCTCTCGAAACGGTGCCCGCGGGTATCCAGATGGCATCGAGTCGTAGGCCCATTGCAGTGTTCGTGACCAACGCACGGTCGAGTCGTCGAGGTATGTTGCACTTCGTGCCGGCTTGTGACCAAGACATTGGCTTCGAGGCGGGCTTGACGATGCCACCTATCTATCCCATTCCGGCAATGCCTCCGGAAGGCGGGGTCAGAGTTCGGAGAGTTTTTGGGTACCACCACCGGTGTAAGTCATGGCCTCACTGGAGAAAGACTCAGGCGGGAATAACGGAGCCGGTGGACAGGTAGGTTCCACGGGCCCTGGTCCTTCATTTATATGAGTGCTACTTTGAGCTGTGAGCCCAGGTGCGGAGTGACACCCAGTGAAACGAGGCCGACAATTCCTTGCTGGCGATAACTAGCATCTTCTTCTTGTAGCCTTTCCGAACACCCCCCGGAAATCACCATGGACTGGGTGCTCGGGACTTGAGAGGGGTCGACAAACTCAATCGCTCGGTAGAACGAAGTATACCACGTGTCCGGATGTAAGGTCGTAGTCTTCCGCAGTCAATCCACGATCCAGTCTGCGATCATTGTTGGCGAGGGAATAAGCTCGGCAAGCAACGCCCCACACCGGCAACCTGATATCATATGATGGATTTCCAGGTGAGTCTTGAGTGTACTATTCTCTGCAGAACAATCACAAGCCATTGCCCAATCAACCAAGCCACATTCAGAAGTGTCCGCGGACAGCCTCGAGGAGCGAAATACCTGCTTGGCTAGTAGTAGTTCCCCGCTTCGACGTTGCAGCCGCGCCGAGATCTCACGTAGTGCGGGACTGCAACGTCCCGCACACCAGTCAACTTGTTTTCATACATGTAAGAGCTCCGTGTTTGCAGGAATATGGCCTTCGTGATGGGGCTTTATGGGTTCCGCGGAGGGAATGGGCGCGGGAAGTGGGCAGATGTCGGGATGGTAAGTCCTTGGGAAGAGAATAATAGTCGCGGGCCAAGGAGTCGATGTTAGTTGAGCAGTTTTGATTCTCTGCCTTTAACGCTCGGACGGCGGCTTGGCATTATGTGTCAGTAACTAGATATTGTAGACTGTCTATATAGTCGCTTTTCAACTATCAAGTCTTGTTATACTTTTGCCCCGCTGTCATGTGTCATACCAAGGTGAAGAGTACTGACACGGGGTGGTCCAGAAACAAAATATCTTATGTTTACTCTAAGCAGGAAAGATCAAGCATAGACTGACAGTAACAGTCTCTCAGATTTCTTAAAGGACGCAAGCTTGCCTATTCTTGTACGTTATGTTTCATTGAGTTCGTTCGGCTACTTGCGCTGTTGCTCGGACTTGCTCGGTCGAAGTTTCTTTCTCGCCATAGACCAAATGAAGAAATAATCATAAAGCTGACAACAGGGTCCATGGATTATATCGACGCTATGTGAAATCCAATTGCTATTCGGAAGACCCACCGACTCGGCCAGTGATAACAAGCATTCTTAACACGAATGCTATTTCTTGTTGCTCAAATCACAATCACGCCCACGCTTTTACAGTATCATCATAAATCGCGGGTCTCTATCGTCACCACTACCCTCAAACTCGGCGTACTTGCCCTTCTGCTTGTCCCTGTTCACCTTCCTGCAGTACAACACGTTCGCCAGGACAGCGACCCAGGCGTAGCACAACAACCCGAGGATCACCGAGTGACCCTTGTGGTACAGCGGCCCCTGTTCCTTTGGGTAGATGAAAGCTAGATTGGAAAAAGGACCGTTAATCGCGGCGCCCAAGACAATACGTGGCAGTACAGAGAGTCGCAAAAGGAGGGAGAGGAAGACTCACTGGCGACGAAACCCCCAGCGTTGGCGATAGCGAGTTGTAGGGCGGACGTCGTGGCGCGCTTGTAGTGGCCAGCTGAGTTGTTCGAGTTCCAGACCAGCACGCAGGGGACACTTGCGTACATGCCGATGGCCATGAGGCAGGTCATTCCGAAGCGCACGTGGGCTGATGCAACATTGGCGATGACGGCGTAGCCAGCGATGGCGATGGGAAGGGTGAAGAGCATAATCGTCCCGCGCAGCTTAAGGCGATCGGAGAGGAAGGCGATAAAGACTGTTTGTTTCGAAAGCAGAAGCGAATGTCAGCCGGCGTGCCGCGTGGAAGGAAGGCCGGGACAGGGGACCGGTGGGAAACTCACCTGTCACTGGTGTGGCGACCGCATAGGGGATGACGGACCAGAGCTGGGTCTGATTTGCGTCGGAGGTGATGTGCATATCGTTAATGATAGTTGGTAGGAATAGACCGAAGGAGTACAGCCCAGAGAGGATGGCAAAGTAGGCGGTGGCAGTGAGCCATATTTGGACATTGAAGACGCCCCTTTTGACCTCGGACCACCTGAACTTCTCTTCCCTTTCGAGGTTCGAGCTGCCAGACATCATTTAGTATACCGTGTTATGTAATTAAAGATGCAACCTAATACAAGGAGACACAACACAACTTACTTGAACCTCTCCCCATTGGGAACCTCCCCCGACAGTCGCTTCGCAGCGAACTCGCGCTCCTCCGGGGTGAGGAAAGAGGCCGTGTGTAAGTTACTAGCAAGGAAGAAGTACGAGATAGCACCACACACGACAGTAAGCAAGCCCTCAATGATAAAGATCCACCTCCAGCCTTCGAGGCCTCCGCGTGGCCCAATGGCGGACAGCCCGCGGGCAAGCAGGCCGCCAAAGGCGCCCGACAGCGAGGCGGCGGTGTAGAAGATGCCGATACGCAGGGCCATCTCGCCGCGCGTGTACAGGCCCGAGAGGTACAGCACCATGCCGGGGAGCAGGCCGCCCTCTGTCGCACCCAGGATGGCGCGGACGGCGACGAAGGAGCCGTAGTTGCGCACGAAGCCCAGGCACATCGTCACCGTCCCCCAGGCGCAGGCCAGGGCGGCCAGCCAGACGCGGGGGGTCAGCCGCTTGAGAATCAGGTTAGAGGGGAGCTCGCTGTGGTGTGGCACATAGTTAGTTATCTGCTTTGGCAATACAATACTAGGGATGATGAGGTGGTGCGCCCCACGGCAGCTCTTCGTGATGCAAGTTCTCTGCGGTGAGCCATAGAGCCGCATGGTACAGGCAGTGTGGATGCGGATGGTAAGCAATATAGGGTGCCAATCAGCAACTGACCTCGCAATATAAGTGGCGTAGAAGACGGCAAGGCCTTGGTTGTACTGCAGGTTAGAGATGCCGAGGTCCTCCTCGAGGCCGATGATCTTTGCGTTGCCGACATTTGTCCTGTCGAGGAAGGAGCACAGGAACAGCAGGGCGAGGATGGGCAGGACGCGGGTGTCTGTCTTGAGGAGGATACTCTTGGTCATGCGGGCGTGGTGCTCGTGGTGCAGGTGGGAGTCCTCGATGACGGCGTCCGACGGCTTGTCGACGTCGTTGTCGACGTCGACATCCGTCAGGGAAGAGGGCTTCATCTCGGGAGTCTATAACAGCTGGCAGGTCTCAATATCGATGAGAAGACCAAAATTAGCGCTGGAGGTATAACTCTGGAGTTCAAAGTCTATTGCAGAAACAGTAAGGGCCAAGATAAAGATAAATAGACTAGGTAGTCTACGCGTAACCACAGAAATTAGACCAAACACAGCAAAGACGTGACGGACGGATGGTTGCAGTGAAGGAAACCATCAGCCAGCCAGTGGGTAAGCCATATTGAGTAGCCGAGTGAAAGGATTGGAAGGGGGAAAGGCGTCCGTAGTTCGGGGCGTGGGGCCAAGTCCCTTCCCCCCGTCCAAGGAAGCTTGTCAGCACCAAGCTTTTCCCCAGGAAACCCACACACTGAGCCCACTTCCCCGCAATCCATCAGTGCAGGGCCCCCGCAGCTGTCCTGCTCGCTATCCACTGATTATAAGAAGAATTTGCTTATCCGGCATTCGTCAGCTGTGGTCCTCGTGAGGGGGTCTTTTTGTCCAGACTCCTTTTCCGGATCTAAACCGGTTCAGGGTACTGGACCTGATCCAGCACCAGGGGATCGGGACTGGAGTAGGACTGGCTAGTTGGAGAACGGTCTTGACCGTCTGTGTGACTTGACTCGCCTGTTATACGGTGAGAGACAGAGGCGCCAGGAGAAACAAAACCAGAGGCAGAGGCAGAGGCGCCACCTCTTATCAGAGAGACATTGTGGCGGAAAGCGATGCAGAGACTGGACACATGAATGTCTGTCACAATAAGCAATGTTCCGACCTTCATTATCAGAGTCGGCTCAATGCTTTTCTTGTCTCTCTTTTCTCTCTTGGCCAATCTTTCCTCTTGGTCATAACAACTTGGAACCCTGAAGCGAGGTGCTTGCACTGGCACCAACAGCTCCGTACAGAGGAGTTGGACCCTGGCGTAACCCTGACCCTGACCCTGGCCTCGAGCGGTGCTTGTTCTGTTCCCCGACCGGTTACGTCAGGATAACGCCGAGGCTCGGCCTCCATGATGAACCATTGATACATTGATCAACGGGCTGTTCCGGCGCGCTGAGCATGGAGAAGCCGAATGCCGCCCGACCGATACAGCCACCATAGCCAGGACCTTGTCCGAGGGCAAACATAACTTGTTCATTTACTTGTTGATTTGTTGTCTTTTCCTTGTTGCGTTCGAGTGTTATCTGTCAATTGACTGCGGGCATCACCAGCAACACCGTCAAACATGGCTGCGACAACACGCCAGTTGCGGCGCTCAATGCCCTCCCTCCTCGCCTCGGCGCGACCATCAAGTCAAGCCCCAGCAGCAGCAGCGCCACTATGTCTCAGTCGTTATAACTGCCTGAGGAGGAATAACGGCACAGTCGCCCTCGCCTCGTCCTCAGCAGCAGTGTCATCGCGCCGCCTGTTCTCGTCCTCGACAGCCCGCCGCTCGGCCGATCCTAGCCCGTCAGACAGCAAGGCGCCGGCGCCCACCCGCGGCGGGTCCAAGCTGTTCCGGGACGCTGACGCGGCGGTGGCCGACGTCAAGTCCGGGTCCACCATCCTGTCGTCGGGCTTCGGCCTCTGCGGCGTGGCGGAGACGCTCATCACCGCCCTGCACCGCCGCGGCAAGGACAGCTTGCACTCGCTGACGGCCGTGTCCAACAACGCCGGCGTCGAGGGCAAGGGCGGCCTGTCGGTCCTGACCAAGGAGGGCCAGGTCAACCGCCTGGTCCTCAGCTACCTAGGCAGCAACAAGGTCCTCGAGAAGAAGTACCTGACCGGCGACATCGCCATCGAGCTGTGCCCCCAGGGCACCCTGGCCGAGAGGATCCGCAGTGCGGGTGCTGGCATCCCGGCCTTCTTCACTGCTACCGGTGCTCGTAAGTGAAAGAACCACATTTGGTTCAATTTATGCCCCTTGCGCACTTGGCGATAATCTGACATGGCTACTCCCCACAGACTCCCTCCTCCAGGACGGCAAGATCCCTGTGCGGCTCTCGCCCTCGGGTAAGGTGCTAGAGGGCGGGCGGCCGCGCGAGACGCGCATCTTCGGCGGCAAGACGTACCTGATGGAGACGGCGCTCCCCGGCGACGTGGCGATCCTGCGCGCGTGGAAGGCCGACAAGGCGGGCAACTGCGTCTTCCGCTACACGACCAAGGCCTTCGGCCCCATCATGGCCAAGGCGGCGCGCCTGACCATCGTCGAGGCCGAGCACATCGTCGAGGTCGGCGAGATCGACCCCAACGACGTCGACGTGCCGGGCATCTTTGTCGACCGCATCGTCCCCGCCACGGCCGAGAAGCAGATCGACATCCTCAAGCTGCGCGAGGAGGAAGGCGGCGCCGGCGGTCCCGCTGCGGTGAGCCCCGCGCAGGAGAAGCGCAACCGCATCGCGCGGCGCGCGGCCAAGGAGCTCAAGGACGGCTTCTATGTCAACCTGGGCGTGGGCCTGCCGACGCTGGCGCCCAGCTTCGTGCCCGAGGGCCGCAAGGTGTGGCTGCAGAGCGAGAACGGCATCCTGGGCATGGGTCCGTACCCGACCAAGGACGAGGTTGATCCGTAAGTCGTCTCCCTTTGACACCCGCTTCCTGTTCTTTTGTACAATGACATGAGACTAACACAAGCGATCACCCCTTTCCAGAGACATCATAAACGCAGGCAAGGAGACAGTAACCCTCCTCCCGGGCGCGGCGACCTTCGACTCGTCCGAGTCCTTCTCCATGATCCGCGGCGGGCACGTGGACGTGTCGATCCTTGGCGCGCTGCAGGTGTCGGCGTCGGGCGACCTGGCCAACTTCATGATCCCGGGCAAGGTGTTCAAGGGCATGGGCGGGGCCATGGACCTGGTGTCGAACCCGGACAAGACCAAGATCGTCGTCACCACCGAGCACGTCGCCAAGGACGGCACCTCCAAGATCGTCCAGCTGTGCACGCTGCCGCTGACGGGCGCCAACGTCGTCAGCACGATCATCACCGACCTGTGTGTCTTCCAGGTCGACCGCGAGGCTGGCGTTCTCACGCTCACTGAGATTGCGCCTGAGGTTGAGGTCGAGGAGATCCGGGCCAAGACGGATGCGAAGTTTGTCGTGGCTGATGACCTGCAGGTTATGGAGTAGGGTGACAGAAGGAGGTTGGTAGATATTTAGTGCGAGCTCTTTGCGACAGCTCTTTGTAGATAACGCATTTGACTTTTTGGATTAACTTGCTTGGAGTCGGCGTAATTATTTATTGTGGATAGTCAAGTGCATACAGAACAAATTAAACTGCAAATCCAGAGAACACCAGAGCAAGATCAAGCCAGCCATGGCAGGATGCAGATGCAAATATATATTCCCCAAAGTGTAAACTATCTACAAGTGATCTATTCATTCAACCCCAGACGAAGAAAGTCTACAACTTCGCCGCGAAATTATTCCCAATAGCCTCAACAATCCCATCCACACTCCTCAGCACCCACTCCCCGCCCTCGTCCCCAGCAAGCCACTCGATCCCCTCCCTCTCGGCATCAGTCTCCGCCTCCCGCACGTGGATCCCCTGCTGCACCGCCTTGCGCAACCCAAAAACATGCGACAGCACCTGCGGGCCCACGCCCGTCTGCGCGCGCAGGCACGCGATCGCGACAAGGCTCGTTAGCACCCTGCCCACGTCCGCGAGCCCGCCGCGGTCCACGCCCTCAGGGTTCGACAGCAGCGGCGCGTAGTGGCTGCCGTGGATGTGCACGGGCAGGTCCGGGTGGGAGTCGGCCAGGCGGGCGGTGAGCTTCTCGTCAAAGGGGTCGTAGACGCTCTTCCACAGCCCGAGGCCCGCCTTCCTCCGCTGGGCGAGGTTCTCGGGCGTGATGAGCCGGGAGGCGCGCGTCTCGAGCTTGTCCTGGACGTCCCGCGGCAGCGCCGCGCGGAAGGCGCCCAGGCTGTTTATCGAGCGGGGGATGCCGTTGAAGGAGATGCACTTGAGCCCGACCTCGCGGATGAGCTCGGCTGCCGGGACGGGGGCGAGGGGCCGGTAGGTCTTTGCGGATTGGTTGGAGGCTGTTGCTTGGAGGGCTGCTAGTGAGTCTGGGGAGTTGAGGGTGAATGTTGCTGCTGACTGATGGGGTAAGAGTCACGGGTCAGTATGGTGTGCGTAGCTGAAAGAGGTAAGAGGAGCAGGAGGGGAACAACGACGTACGGAGAGGACAATCCACGGCCTTGGCCCCAGGTTCTTGGAGTGCGCCTCGCTGGCGATGCGCTCGTAGATCTTGGAAATGCCGATTGGGGCTTTTGCCGGCCCGGGGCGGGAGAAGGGCGCATTGACGAGCTCCTTGAGGGCGGGGGAGAGCTTCGACATGGTGTGCTGTATGTGTGTGTGTATCTGTCGCGTGTATGATGTGTCGTGAGCTCTGTCTATTTGGTGTTGAAGCTGGCTCGGCAGATGCTCGGAGTCGTTCAGATGCGACTGCTGTTCTCCAATTGGGTTTTGCTCGACCTTGTCAGAGAGGCTCGGCTTCTTGAGACTACCCAGGGTAGTAGCCTACTTGGACATATAATAAAAGTGTGAGCGTAGGAACACGGATAAGCACAGGGAAACAGGTCAATTGAGCGAGCCAAGACAGGGGCCGAGAATGGCACGATGTTCTGGCATCCGCCTCGTTGGTTGCATCATCGTCTCGTCGCACGCCGTTGGGCCGAAGCGGCAGCGACAACGGCAACCAGGTGGGGGGCCATGTGCTCTTGGAGGAGCTGAGCAAGCTGCTGTGGGGGGCTCGTGGCCCGGAACTTGCACATGAAGGTGCGGCGGGCAGAAAAACCACCGGCCGGAAAAGCCGCGGAGCTGGTGCTTGGGGGTTAGCTGGGGGATTCGTGGCTGGGTGGAGCACGGCCGAGATTGTGTCGGGCCGGGCCTCGGGCGAGTCGGACCAGCCGCTCTGTATCTACTTGTGAGAACCGACTGGAGGCTGTGAGACATGGGCCGGCGTCTGAAGTAGACGGTCAAGGAAGAGATAACCGTAGGAATGGGGGACAATAATATTATTTCTCAAGTCAGGGGTCTGTCCTGTCCCGACCTGACATGACATGTCCTGAACTGAAACTATCGTGAGCGCAAGAAGACCATGAGCAAGTCACAGAGAGAAAAACAGAAGCAGCCCTGGTGGCTAGGGTGAGTTTGCTCGAGAAGTCAAATTGGGTTGCTTTGGATGCTAATTGGATTGACGCCAGTGGTGCAGCTGCCTCAATGGCCGTGTGCTTCAGTGAGTTGTCTACCCCAATGCCAAGAGCACCAATATGGCGAGTGCGAACTGACGATAGCCTCATGCAGCACACCCACTTGATCAGACAAAATAGTAAGCAGACATGACAACCTGCTACACTGGACCAAACAAAAGCACGGACTGATAGAGAAAGCACAGCCGGATGCAAGTAATGCACACGCGAGCCCCTATGCTCAAGACCCTGTCCAGCTTTGCCGTTCGTGACGGTGAGCCAGCCTTTCCAGTCACCCACACCAACAAGCAGAAGCACATACTCACCCAACTTCAGGTATACCATCCCTATGGACCGGCCTCTCAGCCTCCATCCTCCGCCAGTCAACCTACTCCACCGCCCGCTTCGGCCTGTACAGCCTGCTCGCCCAACACCTCAGGTCAAAATCCCCCACCGGCCAGCTCTCCTCCTGGGCCACCATCGGCGCCGCGGGCCTGGCCGGCGGCCTCGCGGGCGTCATCGGCAACCCGGCAGAGGTCATTCTGGTGCGCATGTGCGCCGACGGCGCCAAGCCACCCGCGGAGCGGGCGAACCACCCGGACGCCATCCGCGGATTATGGCGCATCGCGCGAGACGAGGGGCTCGCAACCTTCGCTCGCGGGTTGGGTCCCACGGTTGTACGGAGTGTTCTTATGAACGTTGGTCAGATTGCGCCGTAGGTTGTCTATTTATGTTGGCATGTATCCGATCGATCCAAGGTGGTGGTTGTTATAGTTGGGGGACTGGGGACTGGGATAGAGGCAAGTAAAGTCGTCTGACACGCCTGTCTTACCAGATACACCGCAGCCAAGCGCGCCCTCCTGGCAAACACCTCGCTACAGGACGACGTCAAGACGCACATGTTGTCCAGCCTGGTCGCAGGCACCGTGGCCACCACCATCTGCGCGCCCGCCGACGTGCTCAAGAGCCGCGTCCAGGCCGCAAGCAAGTCCGGCGCCGGCTCGTCGGTGAGTCCCCCCTCCTCATTCTCGCCGCTGCCTTTTTCCTTCCTCCCCTGTGTTCATGTTGGAACCCGACCAGCTAGGAACTCAGCTGACAACCAAGCAGAGCCTCCTCCAGATAACAACCCAGGGCCTGCGCAACGAGGGCCCCCTGTTCCTAATGAAAGGCTGGACGCCCGCGTGGTTGCGCCTAACGTAAGTGACAGAAACTCCCTGGCTGGTGACTGCTTGCGTCGTTGAGACTGACAACCTCCTTTCCTCTCCACAGCCCGCACACGATCTTGACGTTCGTCTTCATGGAGAAGCTGCAGGACCTGGTCAACTGGAGGGCGGTCGGCGCCCCGCCCGTGGAGATCAAGGTCTGAGGTTCTTGCCTGCGTGTCTTTCGTGAGGTGACTTTTGCCCTGGTCTCATATCCACCCACGCATGCACATATATTTGCGTGGTGGTCGTGGCGTTTGGTCAGCATAGATTGCGCGTTTGTCTCAAGGGTTTCCGGGTAGTACCGTGTGGAGGCTTTTCATATTTGGATTTGTCGTCCCGGACTAGATGCATCGCGTCAAGTATAATACACCATGCTATATGCAAGATTTCATGCGAATCCGTTGTTCGAGAAAACACGAACAGTCCAGCAGCAACGGTACATCTTTCATCGCCAGCCAGTTTTTATTACACAGTGGCCCACGTCCACTGTACCACCCTCTTTTAGAGCCCATAGTCTGGCAGGTTGTTCCAGTTCAACATATAGTCGAAGTTGGTCGCATCCTCCCATGTGAACCCACTCCCACCGCCGTTTGCTCCAATCCCGCCCATGCCACTGCCGAACCCACCCGGGTCGAACTCACCCCCAGTCCTGCTGAGCGCCTCCACGATTTGATCATCGCTCATCGCCGAGAATTGGAACAGGTCTGACGGGTGCGACGACCAACCCGGCGTGTCATACGCCGCAGTTAGGCCTGCTGATGGTGGCTGGGGGATGGCGAATCCGCCCTGGTTCATGCTGGCCCCCGATCCCGTCCGTGTGTTGGACTGGTGCGAAAACGCAACGCCGCCCGCTGCTTGGCGTGCAGATTCGGTGTACGCTGCTGCTGGCCGTGGTGTACCCTGTCCGTGCCGCGAAGGACCTGCGGTCTCTACAGCACTGGCTTCTTTCTTCACCAGGAGCCTCAGGTACCTTCCGTAGAGCCGACCCATACCCTGTCGGTGCTTTGTGATGTTTCCGATCTTCTCCATCATGTCGGCTGTCTCCTCGATCAGTGTCCTCACGCTTGGCGCTAGTACACTGTTGCTATTCCCTCCTGACATTTGTGTGCTCAGCTTCAGGGCGAAACAAGCTGCGAACGACACCATTATGGCAGTGTTGTTCGGCATCGAGAAAAGCTGGGACTCGCCCTGGACCGCAGCACGCATCACGTTCAAGGCTGCTGAGAGGCCGGCCGTCCTAAAGAAATGGCGCACTTCGAGTGGTGCGGTAGGGTGGTTTATGACGCTGCTATAGATGGAAAGACGGGTGTGCGTTACAAGCACCTCCACGTAGGGAGGCAGGCGGTGTTCTACAAGGTCAGCGGCAATCAAAGGATGATGTGACAATGGGTACTCACGAGGTCCTGTGCCACCTAGAGTCATACCCCATTCAAGGTGCCACTGCTCAAAGAATTTGTCGACAGTGCTCTGTATCCTTCGCGAAGTCAGTCGAAAGCCGCGGAGTCGGCTCTGGGGTTGGTGGTGACTCACGACTGGGCAATGAGAGACCCGTCTGTCAGCCCGCTTTTGGCTCCATCACATAACGATCGGATCGTGGCGAATAGGTCATCCAAGTCCCGCCGTAACACGGCCATGGATACCAAGTGCCCATCCATGGGATCTGCTATGTCCGATATGTGCCATCGATCACATTTCCTGATCAGCGGTGTCATTGGAAGTGTGGAGGGTCGGCCTCGCGCCAGGCACATTCCTCGTTCGAGAACAAAGAGGGCAATCCAGCATCGTTCCCTCCGTCGTACGAGCCTCCGCCCAAGCTCCGAGTTGGGGTCGACGCTCTTGAACCCGCCTAGCCTCAGGGCAAGCTCCGGGTCCATGCAGTCCTGCCTCGCCAGGTCTCCGGAGACGCCGTTCTTGAATGCCTCAATTGGCATTGATACCTTGGAATTCTGTAGGTCTATGGCAATAGTCGTTGCCAATGACACATACCAGCATGTCTCATCGTCGGTGCTGTGTACGCCTGGGCCCATCCAAGGGACATTGATCATGAAGGCCAGTACAATCTCTGTAGATCTGTGCCGTTTCTCGATGACCTTATTCGTGAGCCACCTGCAATGATTGGACAGTCGCTTCGATAGAGCGCCGGCAGACTCGATGAACAAGGCGGCAGCGGCCATGATGGACGTAAAGAGGAACGAGGAACGAGATCGTGTCCACGGTACAGTGTAGATGACAGGATCTAGACCCCAGCGCGTGTGGGCGAGGTTCCTGTGGAAACTGGAGGAGCGAATGTCAGCAGCCATCACTGTTTAGCAACTTCGAAAGGGCTGTCACTCACAAGTCGAAGAGCCTCTCGGCCTCGTCCTCCGTCACCAGGCCCAATTCGATTGGGTCGTAGCCTTCCCCTCGGTCAACATTGAAGTGGACTGTCCCGAAGAAGCTCTCGACATATCTCATCTCGGGATCGTTCTCCTCGACGACGACGCTCGCGGGGGCCTGGGAGGCCGCTGTGCCTGGCGACTGGCTGTGACTCGAAACAGGGGACAAGTGCAGATTAGACGCCCTGGCCAGCAGCTGTAGTGGGTTTTCGGCATCATCGACAGCAAGCCGCTCCTCGGGCTTCACCGGGTGATGAGAGAAGGTCGATGTGCGACGGCGGTGTGAGTCCTTGCGCGGCCTGGGGCTTTCCTCTTCCTCGGACGACGAGTCCTGCAGCTCGCTAGAGGCTGCGGTGCTGAGACGAGGCCGCTTGTTGCTGTCTCCGGAGCTGTTCAGGTGGGCACCCTGGCCAGCTGCTATCATGGCCTTGAGTTCATTGATAGCCTTGCCTGCGTCGGCGCCTTGCACGCCGGGCCCTGCTCTTCGGATGGCCTCCTCCACCTGGAAGAGAGCCTTCTCGAGGCCCTTGCGTTTGCTGAAGGATTGGTCAGCATCAGTGCGAGGTATTCAAGGAGCTGTCAGGGTGGCTCACTTCTTGACACCTTTCCTCCTCCCAACGTTGAAGGTCGGGCGAACACATTCGGAGCCGGTCTGTGCGCAGCGACGGCAGCGAACCGGGTCAACGCCCTTCTCGCAGCGAACCTTGCTCCTGCGACAGGACAGGCAGGCGGCTATCTTGGAAGCGCGCTGCTCGTTGAGCGGGGACGCACTCTGGGGCCCGTTGGTCTGGCCATTCTGACTCTGGCTCGGCGAGAGGGCCGTGACAAGAGAGAGGTCCGGGGTGCGGGCGGAGGAGTTGCCGTTGGCGTTGGCGTTGGTGGAGTTTATAGGAGGGGACTGCTGCTCCGGCTTGACAGTGACGGAGTCGGCTGAAGCCTTGGGGCGATCCATTGGACGCGGGAGTGGATCTGGTGCGTCCGATAACGAGATCCGGGGTGAAGAAGTGAGGGCCGATGCGAGGCGAAGACGATGGATAGTGATGGGGAAGACGAATCGAGAAAAAGTTTCAGGGATGTAGACGTGGAGCCAGGGCAGGGCAGGCAAGCAGCTTCGCCTGACTACGGCTTGGGCAGTCCGTCCTGCCTGGTCATCGAGTCTAAAAGACTAATGGCAGGAGGATGGGGTTTGTCTCGAACGATGCCGGGTGGACAGATGGATCATGAGGCTGAACAAGAACGGCAGCTGGGCACAACCTCGGGAAGACAGGCAGGCATAGGAACAGACAGACAGACACTGAAGTCCCCCCTCACACGTGTAGCGGACGCGTCAAATCCGGCCGTCGGGTCTACCAGCAGTCGTTAGTCTGGCTGGGCCATGCTAGGTCGGCCTAGGACAATCGGCCAGTGTCGAGGTCGAGTCGAGCCGAGTTCGAGTCAAATCGAGCCCAGAGTCAAGCTGTGTGTACGTAGTCGGTCCGAGCTGAAATCGGAAGCTTTGCCGTGGGGTGTGCTTGTAGCGTGGGACGACAGTTGCTGTACGAGCGAGGTCAACTGGATCGAGGTTCGGCTTTGAGGTCGGCCTGAGATCTGGTTTCCAACGGCGGCGGGTGGATGTTGACACCTGCGCACGTAAGCAGCTTGAATCCACCCAGGACCCAGTCCAGTCCGGTCCGCTGCAATCCAATCCAGTCCAATTCAAGCCAAATGGATGCGCCAATTACTTCAGATCATCCAGGCTCAATACAGGGCAACTCGAGGCCGAAAGTGTGTGCTCGGTAATGCCGCGTCAAAGAGGAGAGCAGGGCCAAACGAAGCCCGAGAAACTGGGGGGGTGAGTGGACGGCCACTGCGGGAAGGGCCTGACCGTTTCAAAGTACCTTGGTACTTGCCCTCATTTGAACCTTAAAAATCCTCCCAAGTGGGAAGGGGAGGTGGGGATGCATGGGCGGGGGTGGGGCGGCAGGGGATGCGTACCTCCCGCAAATATGCACGCGGGCTCTCCTCCCCGTCCCATCCCATCACAAGGTGTCCTTTGACTGCCCTTCCTGAACAGCTCCCGTCGCACCTCCTTCCGTCCCCCCCTCGTAAATCCGGGGAAGGGGAAGGAGCTGGGGGGCCACTTGTGCACTATGGAGCCACCACTACCGTCGGCTATGTTCCCAACTAAGCATCCCCCCAACGATAGCGACCCGAACAGTCATGTGCCAGCCACTCAAATCTGCGAGATCTGGCAGACCGACCTTCTACATATGTCAGGTTGCAGCCCGGCTCGGAGGGCGGAGAATTCGATCTCGCCTTGGCAATATCTGGCAGTTGCTGGCCGTACCTCGCCTTGCCTCAAACTGCCTAAAGATACGTTGGCTACGTTGCACAAAATTCGATATCTACGTAGTATTCTAAGGTTTAATCAAAACTCTAAGTCTGTCGACTTTAGGTTGTCATCCCCTGGCTTTCTTACCCGCAGTCCAACACTTCTTACCTATCTTGTTCGGACGGTACCGCGTCCATGGTTCAACTGTTCCGTCCGTCCACGTCTCGTCCCTTCTTCCGAGTGCGTGTAACGTCCCCGGCCCAGATTTGCCGCACCCCCCGATTTGCCGCGCCTTTCCCACACAAATACCCACTTTTCAACCCACTATAATAAATCCGAAATAATATTTACTAACACCAAATTTTCAACCAACATAGAGATTTATACTCTTTTTATAAAGAAAATATTTCATAAAATTATTTTAGCACTTATAATATAGAAATGAAATATTAAAGTTAAACTATTTTAAATGTTAAGGAATATTAGAAGGTTACATAGTAACACTAACAGATTTTATATTTGCTTTTTAATTATTATTAAATTAAGGAAATTAAATAGAATTTTTATTTCTTTAAATTAAAATTAATTATTTATTATTAAATATAATATATAAATATTATATATAGAATTATTAATTTAATAATAATATTTTAATATAATAATTTTCCTTAAGAAAAGTTTATATAAGAAATATAAAAACTATTTATTTATTTTTATATAAAAATAAATTATATAAAAAGAAAGTAATATTACTTATTAGCTATTTTTCAATATATAATTTAATTTTAATATAAATTTTATATATATTATTTTATATATAAATATATTAAAATATAGCTGTTATAAAATATAAGAGATTTGCTTAATAACTTTAACAAATATTAACTTTTTACTTTAAAAATCTATTTTAAATTCTATAAATAGCAAGAATTAATGTAACATTTTTTATTATATAATATAAAAATCTCTATTTATAGTATTTAAAGGTGGGTATTTTTAGAATTAGTATAGAATTAATAATACGTATTTAAAAGGTGGGTATCTTAAGGTGCGTTTGCACCGAGAATCTCGTGCGGCAGACCAGGGGGTGCGGCAAATCTGGGCCGGGGACGTTAGTGCTTCTTCGTCTGGACCCTCGACTGCTCTCGTTTCACTCCGTCACTACGCCGCCCGAGCAGCGCTACATCCTACCAAATTTCCAAACAGCGAATGGTCTCGGCCAATCAGTCAGTCGCATCCCAACGTCGGCTTGCGCCGATTATTCCTCTGCGAGGGTCCTTTTGGGCATGTTCCGTTACCGACCCGCAACCCGAGATACCCGATCAGATGCGCTGGGTCCTTTGATGATGACTGAGCACCAAATGGTGCAGCTCAGTAACCGATCCCGGCCTAAACTACGCAAGGATCGCACGCTTTGCCAAAATTGACTCCAGCCCGAGCGCAATGGTCGCCGACACCAGCCATCCCAGCAACGACACCCGGTGCCGTGTCCTTGAATGAGCCGGCTCTCTAGCTTCCGCGCCCTTCGGATCCGAGTCCTGACATTGCTTCCTTTCCCATATGCCACGGAAATCTGAGACGCGTCCAGCCCTATATGTCAGAGGCGCGGTATGGACTAGGTAGGTTTTCGTAAGACTGAGCCATTCTGACCAGGGTAGCGAATACCACAGGTGCGCCTTGGCCACGCTGCAGCCAGTTTGTTCGTTCCGCCTCAGGAATGCGAACAGTATATTGATGCTTGACGGCGTCGTGGTCGGCTCTGGGCATGATCAAATTAGGGCTCGCGGTCTTGATTGAACGAGGTCATGGGCATCTTCATGATGCATCCAAAGAGATCCTTGTCATTTTCGAAACCAGTTGGTTTTCTTATATGCCTCGCGTGATCAATGTCCCCAAAAGCTTAACTCGCAACTGAGGAGTATTCCTGAAGCGGACAAGGTATGCCCGTACATATGAAATATTGAAGTGAATTTTGTATGATTTCTAAATGCGTGGCAAGCAACACGCTCTTTCAGAGCATTGATTCACTCCCGGCTGTTGTATTTTTGAACCCCCCGGCTGTCCTTCCGCAAACAGTGGACTGCTGAACCTGACATATAACGCGGCTATCTGACCAAAAGAGGCGCTTGCGCATTCCCGACAAGAAACAGATGCCCGAAGGAAAGTGAAGTGTCTGGTGGACGGATTAAACGCCATACTGAACCCGCAATGCAACAGTCGGAGCTTCAGTCTCAACGTGTGCGGTACCTCTGCTGTCGAGCGCCGCTGCCTGCTTGCCTGGGTCCTTATAACGGGCTTCACGGGCTTGGAGAATTCCCCCACCACGGCGTCTATAATCCAGCACCAATGACCGGGGAAAAGAGAAACGGCAAGTTAAAGCACCAATAAGAGCGACCTCAGGAGGATATAATAGACATCAACCACTAAGCCCTGACTAACGCTGATCAGCCGGGCATCCTCGATATACTTTTCCACAACTGATACATGATATCGGCTTCTCAGCACCATTGTCAATGGCCAGGTGGGCGACATTGTCATCTGAAATTGCGAAGACGTACACTAAGGCGGTCGTAGTGGCAGCGGACCAGCGTCACGATTTGTAGGAGGCCTGCTTCAGGCGGGCGGCCTTTGTACAAGCCTTGCGATCTCATGCCTGACGACTCGATGACTCGACAGCGTAGGTCGGGCCCGTCGGGCCAATGCCCGGGTGGTGAGCGGTACTGACTTCGTATAACTAAGCATTCTTGCGGTTGTTGGGGCCGGGGCAGTTGGAAGCTCATCAAAGAGGACTGTGAAGCCAATGGGCAGCGCAGTGCTCAGCCGTGGATGCTCTCGTCTTGACGGGGAGGATAGAGTAACCATGTCAGCCTAGTAAATCGACTTATCTACCGGACTAGACAAGCGGAGGCGTCAGTATATTGTCAATCTTCAAAGGGACCGGGAAAGCTGGGTGACTTGGAATTCGACCTCATGAGATCGATAGTGCCTAACGTCCCCGGCCCCGGTATGGGCCTCCCCCCCATCTGGGCCCCCAGATTTCCTAGGAAACGCACCTAAAGGCACCCCACTTTAAAGTCCACATATTAAATCCAAATTAAATCTAAAAATAACCATAATGACGTCATATATACTATTTTATATATAGATTAAGTTAAAATTTTTATAAAAATCTTATACAAGCAATAATATTTTTAAAAGAATTTCTAAACTTATATATATTTAAAATATTAAGAAATGCTTATAATTACTACTATAATACTAACAAATATATTACTTATATAATATCATTAATATCTTTTAAAAGGAATTAAATAGATTTTTTATTTCTTTATTATTTAATAATTATATTATATACTTTATTAAAATTTAAAAGGTTTTATTAATATATATTTTATTTATTTAATAAAATAAAATCTAAGATTTTCCTATATAAATTCTTTATTAAAAAGTTAAGGAAGTTTTATTATTAATAATATTATCTTTAAAAAATTACTTTTATATAATATTTAATTTTATATATATAAATTAATATTTATAAGGCTTAAATAAAATTTAAATAAAATATAATATAAATTATTAAATAAAATAAAGTTTAAAATATTAATATTATAAAGTCTTAATATTTTCTATATAATCCTTAACATTTTAATATCTTAATATTTAAAAATTTATATATAAATAACTATTAATAGTATTACGTAAGCAGATTTTTATATATTTAGAAACTTTAAATTTGTATATAAATTTGCAGACTACATATTTATATAATTTAATTAGAATTAATAAATGGGTGTTGAAAAGTGGGATTTTGTGTGTAAATGGGGGCCCAGATGGGGGGGAGGCCCATACCCGGGCCGGGGACGTTACGAAAGCGGAACCATTCGTGTCGGTGTATTGGCGATGTGATGCGTCGAAGTTGGTGCCAACGACAACGTACAGCAGACTTTCCGTGAAATTCCATGGTGTGATGTTATTATGAGCTGGGTTGTATGTAGTAGTTGTCGAGACGAATGAGTACTTCTATAATTTCTCCCAGGCGTGATATTCAATTGCTCACATTTCGTGAATTCCTGAAGTCCCAGGCCCCTTGCGCGGTCTACCAAATGGCGTGCTTTCAGACGAAGGGGAACAATTCGAACTTTAAAATTGCGAGCATGGGCATAGATAATGATATCAAATTGTCTAGTTATGTATAAGTTTATGCTTGCCGGATGTTCATATTACTACGCCACATCAGGCTAGGAAACTGGTTACAGAGAGACTAGCTTGAAAAGTGCCGACAGTATATTTTTGGAAGGGAATTATCGGAAATTGACATACCGGTTTTTTATCTTGAGAGGCTCGTGGTTCAGCTGAAATCATCTCATGCGAGCCAATACTACAGTTCGCTTCAATGCCTGCTTAGGTTCCGAAGGATTGGTGTAACCTGCGGATGCCAACCCTAGCAAGTTATTCTCCAATATTGCCACAACAGATATGATCAAATGACAGAAGAGGCTAGGCTCTTTCTGACGGCAGGAACGTATCCAACAACGCCAGGTCTACCAATCTGAGATTGCGGGGGCGTTTTCGTGGGGAAAGTCTTCATTATTTGACACTTGGCGACGCGTGGTCAGAACAGGGGTAATCAGGAGATGCAATTAGGGGACCACAAATGGTCAGTTCGCTGATGTCTTGGGATTCTATGATTTCAGCACAGTGTATCGCATTCGTAGCCGATTCGGGCCGCATACCAAGTCTCGGTGTCCATCGTCGGCATGGTGATATGCAGATATCGGTAGATCTTGCCATTATCAAACAGAGCTGGCACAGAGGATGACGAGGTGAGACATGTAAATTGTTCCGCGGTAACCCAGATGGTCTTGTGTGGGGAAGAGAGAAGTACCTGAGGGGTTCAAGTCAGCAATGTGAGACCTGATAAGGGAAATGGGGACAACTTGAAGCCTCCCTTCCACAATTAAACCAAGCAAGATGATAAAGTGGAGAGATTGTGGCAAAAACGTCAAGCGGGACCTCAGCCGTCGACGCTGGCCTAGAATATAAGCATTACCACTTCCGTGCACACGCACATATCTAGGGGTCTTGGGAAGCGGAACGCAAACGGAGGGAGACGCGGCCCGCAGCCCGCAAATATCACTGCTTGAAGACCGGGAAGAAGCAGGCCTGGTGTCTTTTCCGAGGACACTCGGATGGAACATTCCCAACAGCACGTTGTCCCATTGGCAATAAGCAGAGCTCTTGCATGTAGATCCTGCGGTGCTACCTGTACCTAGGGAGGAAAAGAGTCTTGGAAGTCACGTGCAGCTCTAGCAGCTAGAGCTGCACGGCCTAAGCACATCAGCCCAGCTATCTACTTAAGGAACAGACAATGACAGGTCTGATCCCAGCTGTGGCCTCGGGATGCCCTTGCACATGTGCTCCCTCACACGCCCCCAGTCAATGGCACCCGGCCGCCAAAGATGAGTATGAGTCGGTGCATAAAGATCCACGAGATCCCGTTCCGCGACCACGCCAACAACGTCTCGCTGATGGTCTTCTGGGCGCCCTCGGACCAGCCCCTGCCCCCCCTGTACAGCTTCGCCATCTACGTCACATGCCCGGACACCTCCTCGCCGGACCTCTTCGACGCCGCCGACCTGCTCAGGGCCCTGTGTGAGTCCAGCTACGCCCCCGAGACCAACGCCTACCGCCTGGACGTCTACTTTGCGCCCTGGGCCACCGTCGAGCACTGCAAGAAGCACTACGACGCCGAGAAGGCCTCCAGGGGCCTCTACACCGAGCAGACCGAGGCCCTGCGGAACCCCATAGGCTGGAGGGGCAGCACCAGCAGCGAGGTCGCCGCCCCGGGGGCCAGGCAGCGGCTCCCGGGCCTGGTGCCCTCGTACCTGCGCCCGCCGACGGTGTGCCACCACGACGTGCTCTTCATCTGCGATGAGCCCGACTGGCCCGAGGGCGACGACCTGCTCTTCGTGCAGTTCCGCCCCGCGAGCACCCCGGAGGAGATCGAGCTGGACGCCGGAGGGGAGCAGCTGGACGAGACGCTCGAGATCGTCGCGCAGACGGCGACACAGAGGCTCCCCGTGTGCCCGGACCCGGAGGAGTACGACGGCTCCGGCACGGTGCAGGGAAGGATGTACGACATGCTGCTGCTCAAGGAAGAACAGTTGAACGAGCCTTACGAGGAGGCGCTGGCGCGGGGATGGAGATCGTGGTGAGATCGGACTGGGGAGGATTTTCTTTGTGCTTACAGGAGCACATGATGTCAGCGGAATAGCTTAGTATGACCCCGAAGCCTGAGGAAACCAGAGGAACACCCAATTACATCATTATTTAATATAGTTTCATGATATTTGACACTATCTGCGATCATCATACGTCCAATTTGGTCATATCTCATAGCCAAGCCCAGAAATCTACTATTCACAAAAGTGAACTTCTCGTCTCAGGAATAAGCACACTGAAACTATCAGGGTGAATATTGGTCTCATGAGTCGTATTGTGGCTCGAAAATTTCTTGTTCGACGTGCTGGGTTCAATCTCCGGCGTATTGCGCCGTGGCCGAATTTCGGGTGACATTATGTAACCTTGAGCTACAAACCCCTCGAACTCGATTCAAGGCGACTATTCCGTTAGGTGTCTGTGTCTGCGCTCCCGTCAAAGTATTATGAGTGGTCCTCTACCTCTTTGGCCTTTTAAGATGTCACAAGCTGATGTCATCCTCGAAATTGAGGAGCAGAAGCAAAGTGGCTGGTGCTGAAATATAGACGCACCACCGCCAGCGCCAAATATTATGAGTGAATACGGATGATAAGCCAAAGGATTTGCATTGAAAGACGAATTTCTAGATATGCCGGTGCTATGGCGTCCTTGGTTGATACCGAATCTGTCACAGTTGAGCTGTATAAGTAGACAAATTTACTTCATTATTCCGGTCAGTCTTCACGCTACGGATGAAGCATGACAATATTTCTGAACTGTAGGTACCTGCGTGGCTATAACACGTCATAGATAGGTATTCAGTCCAATGTCTGACCTCAATCTACTTCGACAAGGACTCATCTTTCCCTAAGTCTATTACAATCCACACGTCTTGCCTCATGCAGGGCCTTCGTCGTCGAAGAAGACTTCGTTGAGAAGACTGTACAGAACCTTCTGGCCAGCCCACTGCTCCTCAACAGTCGGCCTGATCTGCTCAGGCGGTAGCACGAAGCCAAAGTCCCCAGTGTCAGGCAACTCAATCGTCCACGAGAAGTCCGCCCCTCCAATGGCATACACATGATCACGCGAGTTGCCTACCGAGCGGTAGAGAATCGCACCGCCGGGCCCAAAGGTGAAGGTCGTCCTCCGGTCCGAGCTGTCGCGGATCTCCTCGCTCATCAGGGAGCCCGTCCTGCTCCACTTTCCCAGCTGCGGGAGGTAGATGGTCTCGTTGTAGCCGTAAGGAAACAGGAAGTACTGCCCGTAGCTATGCCAGTCGATGTACAACTTGATGCCGACCGTGTCGCGCAGCTCGCGCACCAGGCCGTCGAGGCCCTTGTTCTCCGGCGAGTCTGACGGCGCCTCCCCGCCGTATGTCTGCCCGCACGGGTCGGCCGAGGCGCCGCTTGATGTCGGGTTCCAGGCGAACTCCCAGTTCCTGTTGATGTCTCGACCCACGCAGGTTGAGTTTGCTGGTCCGGGCTGGCGGTTCTTGCGCCATAGTCGGTTGGTTGTTTGAGTGTAGACAAAGCCTGCTATGTGTGAGCCTTGTGCAAAGTCTCGATGGTACGAAAATTCTGCTTACCGTCAGGGTTGACTATCGGGATGATATAGAAGTCGAAACTGTCTAGAACAGTGCGGGTATCGTTGTCACCCGCTTTGTAGCCATTGATGAGCTGCAGCGTCAGATACTCAACGGTCTAGGTGAACCACGTCAGCCACATGCACTGTGAGAAGATGCGAAGACCTCTCACCAAGGTTGTGATCCATTCTCGAGCATGCACGGTACCATGGTAGAGGACTGCAGGCTTTCCCGGGCCGGCGTCACCCCACAAGTGAATACCAAAGAGATCTCGGCCCTCGTAGGACGTGCCGGAAGAAATCAACTCAGAGTTGTTGGGGAACAACGCCCGGAGGTCCTCAAAATATTGAATATGCTCCTCATATGCGTGGTATGTGTCGTACCACGAGAGGTCATCGGCCTGTCTCTTCCACGTGCTTCGTGGAGCGGACTCTGCGGAGATGGACTCTCCAAGGTCCGTATGAAGGATGGTACTCCTGAGGTTGAGGGATTCGAACTGGGCGAGTTTCTCGGGTGGGACGACAACATCGAAGTGGCTGCCCACGGTCTCATCCTTCCACGGCTCCAAGGTTATACTGGCAAGCCTCTTCAGTACTGCGTTAGGTCGGCCCTCGGTCTTGACGCGGACCACCTTGTGTCCTTCATATTGCCCCTTGCTGGCCTGTGCATGGCCTAACGCGATGGAGCCGAGGCTCGAACATGTCCAAAGGAGGGTTGAGAAACGCATCGTGAGAGGGAGCACCTGCGACACAACTTGATAGTGTATCTAGGCTTGAATATGGTCACCAGGAACGAAGGGGGTCAGCACTGTTAATGTCTGGGTGCAGGTCAGGTTTAGTTAATTATACTTTATACACCTGGGTAGTTCATGCACATGCGTCCCGCCTACTTCCCTGCATGTTTTAATTAACCGTGTCGAAACGTTCATCACCGATAACATGAGGGGAAACTATTGTAGCCGTCAGCACACACTTGTACCTGCCGCATCGGTTCTCGAGAAATCTTGGCTTTTCTTGTCCCGCAACTGCAATGCTCCTCTCGCCACTCACTAAAGGATGGCGCCATGCCTCTCACGAAATACTTCCCAAGAAGAGCAGAATATTCATGTATGAGACGAGCGCTCGGAAGCAAGCGAGAAGACTAGAGGGAACGTCGTGTAGCATTTTTACGAGGCCTAGCTTTATCGAGAATTTCTATACGTCGAGCAGTTCTCATTCCGTAGACTCGACCACCTTTCGAGCCCCAAGATCGTATCGATCACCATTCCTCAAGTAGTAAAATATAGAAGACGAATCAGGCAGGTTCTTGAGCTCACTCCCCTCCCTCGACCAGAACCCCCCATCGTAGACGGCGACGTAACTCGCCCCAAAGATCTCAGCATCATTCCCGGAGACAACCAGCGCCGTGTTCTCATCGATGCCGAACGCAAGCAGCTCAGGCCTGACCTTCAGTATGTCAAACAGGTCGAACACGCGGTTGCGCACCAGGACATGCTGGTCGATAGCCGTGTTCTTCAGATACCCAAACCCGACCTGGTGGTCCCCGACCATGATCTGGTTGTTCGCCGTGTCCCCACGCGCGAGGAAACTCCCCTGGATGCTCGCACCGGCACTTGAACCTCCGATGACACCGCCGCGCTCAAGGACAGCCTTGAACTCCGCCTCGGACCTTGTCCCCGCGTACGCGTCGACAAGGCGCCACTGCCGGCCCCCGCCGAACCACACCCCCGTCGCATTCAGTAGCGGCGCGACAAACTCCTCTGTGTCCGCGACAGCCGGATCGTAAGTGTGCAATACCGTGACATTCCCCGCGCCGAGGCGCCGGAAGGCAGCAGCCCCGGCCGCGTCCTGGTCGTAGGATTCGGCGCCGTCCGCGGTGGGGATCACCACGATGGAGGAGGCGGGCCCGCTGCCGCCCGCCAGGTCGATGACACGCTGATAGATGCTATCGCTGAGGGAGCCGCCGCCCACAACGACGAGGGAGCCCGTCTCGGGCCCGATGGTGGACGAGTTCTGCGCGTGGGCTGTCGTGGCGAGCAGGCCCATCGCTGCGGTGGTGAGGCGGAGGATGTCGGAGGTGATCTTCATCTTGTCCGCTGGTGAGGTGAGGCCGGTAAGGATACTTACTCGACGATACTAAACCAGGCCATTCCGGCAGTTCCAGCGGCAACCTATCCACTTTATATCATTATTCCCGCTTTTACCTAGCTATCACTACAATACTGGCAGAGATCGCGCAATGCCAGATTCGCGCCCGTTGATCGGCATTGGACTTCCCGCTTTGGGCAGGTGTCGCTAACAAGAAGCTCGCCTAGCCTCTTGGCTGCGGTAGATGTTCGCTGCGCGCGTACATTATCTCTCTGCCTTTACAAATAGGAGCGTCCTATCAGGGCAGATGATGATGCGCTGATGCCTTTCATCATCTCAAGCCAACGGGGTGACATGATCTGGGTGATTTCACAGACATTCCACGTCGTGAGGGAGGACGTTCTCGGGGGATTAACAATCCTCTTTTATTCACCTTTCCAAAAATCGAATCAATTAAGAAGAAAACTGTTCATCACGCTTCGTCCTACCTAATAGGCTTCTGGCTTGGATACTTCAGTAAGTGGTCTCGTTTTTAATTTATATACATGTGCTTCTTGAACAATATGCATCCAATCCCTTTATACAATTATAAGCACCTGAACACCTAATATTATTTCACATATATTCTTTCTTTACTAAAGATGAAGAAGGCAATGTATTAAGCTATATGTAACTTGGTATATAAGCTTAGGTCTGAAGGATAATTGGAAGGATAAGTAGATAGCAGATAGACCAATGAATAGTTGAATAAAAAAAAACCGCAGTGTGGCCGAAGCTACTTCAGTATAAGGAGCTGCCGTAGTGTAGGATTCAATCCAGAAGAGAAGACAGCAACCGTCATGAGAGTCGGTTTTGGGCTTTTTCTCATGCTTGATTTTCTGTTCACGCCTTCTTCGTTCCCTCGGAAAGCTTTCAACTGGTGTCACCAGGAGAGAGTCAAATCAATCTCACTGAAGCTGAACTGAGTCAACAGAAGTCACTGGCAGACCAGAAAATCCAAGCTGAGTGTCGCCATCGCACATAAAACACCGCACACATCCCGAGCCCTTGTGCGAGACACACCTCAAGAATTATCATTCGGGGGATGCTAGCCACAGCCATACTCGTCAGACTCGTACGCGCGGAAGTGGACCCCAGGCGTCAGGTTCTCGAGGCGCGAGATCCCACAGCAGTCTTCGAAGCCGCCCGCGTTCCAGATCTGGCCCTGCTCCTCCTCGCAGTGCTTCACAGTCCTGTAATTTGATCCATAGGCGAGCCACCAGGACATATGGGAGTAGATGCGAACGTCCTTGAGGCGCCCGTGCCCGGCGCCGGAACTCACATGCGTGACAAGGGACTCAACGAACATGAGCGTCGACTCGCCCGCGTGCGAGGGCAAGGTTTGGTCCCCCGGATGTCGCGAGAGGACGGCAATCCAGTTATCCCAGCACTTCAGGCACGTGCAGAGCCTCAGTTTCTCGAGATTCGGCGGCAGCACAGTGGGAGGTAGGGGCCGAGCCCTGGCCTCGCTGTTTTGGCCGCTGTAACGCATTAGGTGGTGCATCCCGATCGTCAGTTCGGTGAGATTGTCTAGCCAGCCCAGGCTTGTGATACCTCCAGTGGGGCCCAAGTGCAATGGGAAGTTTATCTGTGCGCCCCCCGGTGCTTTGAGATAGTGCAGCCCTAATTCAAGCACATGGACATCTCGCCACCATCTGGGCAGAGCTTCGCTGAAGTTCCGTCGGTCCAAACTGGTGACGGTGACCGCGCTGGTATCATATTGTCGATTCGCCTCTTCGGGATTCGTCCAGGCCCCGAACTTCTCCAATCCCGGGAAGGCCCGGCTGATGACATACAAATCGAGTGGCACGATGGCGGAGTTGCCCAGCCAGAGCTCCTTGATGTGAGAATTCCGGGTTCCGATGTCATAATCTGAGTCCAGGATCATTGACCATGCCCCTGTGTCCCTCATCGAGAAAATGCGCCTCAGTGACCGAAGCGCAAAGAATGCACAATGTTGGTAGGGTATGTCATTGCTTTCGAAGTAGAACTCTTTGACTTCTGGTAAGAACTTTCGAAATTCGGCTTCGACTTCCAAGTCTTTCCGTATGCGGTCCGCTACTTGTTCGTAGAAGCTGTCATAGCCGTCTGCGACTGTGTCAGTGTTGATTCTTGTTGTGAAGCAAAGCTAATGCGACAAAGGTAAAAATCCACTCCCAGACATGAGAAACTAGATCGTTCTCAGAGCTACACTGAGCTCCCTGGAAGTGTCAAGTCGTGGGAGAACTACAGTTCATTGGCTGTATCTTACCATTCAATCCTCCGGCAAGACCGTCTTCCAGGCCGCTATTCCGGAAGCAATCGGTGCTCGTGCATTCCTTGAGGTCGAGTGATAGTCGCTGTAGACGTATGGCCGTCTCAAGGACTTTGTACAACTTCTCACACACGAACCAACTTCGTACTTTCGATCTGAAGCAAATTTTGAGGTCGACAAACAGCTTGCGAACAAGCTTTCCTATTCTGTGTTCGGACTGGACGGTTCTGTGGAACCGAAACAAGCGATGGATGGTCGGAATGTATATGACCTGATACAGAGCGGGCATGGCGACTCGTCGAAATTTCTTAGACACCAGGCAAAGTGTACGCAGATTCTGTCTTCTTTGTACTGTCTGGTCTCTTGTGGTCACATCAAGTTCGACGGCGAGATATTGTGTGATGATACACAAAAGCTCCGTCGGGAGATCATTGATGCCTTTCGGAGCCGGAAGGGGCTCGGAAGACTGCATTGGACGCTGATCGTCCATGTTGATTGCTCACGACAATGCTTTCCGGGGATTCTTTTGTCACTTTGTGTCCTGAGTGTATGTCAGCATGTAATCATGTCCAGTAGTTCAGCGAGCGAGAAGGTGGAAAATTATTCTGCAAATGCTGCAGAACCGTGATACCATACCGACTGATATCTACTATCTTGATTCTCGCGTGGCGCTGTCGTAGGAGGTGGTCATCACAGGAACAGGCCGTTGGCTGTCGCGACGCAGCCCATAGTCCCGGTGCTGGCAGGAACGTTTTCGGGGGGCAGAAATAGCTGGTTGGGGGGATGCTCCTTGATAAGACGCTGAGTCTGGAGTGTCCACTGCCAGATTCCGGGCCAGGGCAAGGGGGGGGCGGCCTCGCGTTCACTTTGGGCCCTGCCATTTTTTTAATGGACCGAGGCGGCGTACATAGCACACCACGCCTATCAACTATCTTCTTTTCAGCTCACGTCTGTGCGCACTCATGATACGCAGCCTTTCAGTGTTTTACATCGCGAACGAGTCCCAAATACTTGATGTTAAGCACTCCTAGGTGTCCAGCTGACCTCCACTATCGTCAGTCCGCCAGTGTTGTCGAGCGCTTCAACTGGAGCTACGGCACACTACCTAGGTAGTCACTGTCAGGCTGCCATATGAATCCGCCCGTACCCACAAAAAAAGAACCGCGAAGCGATTAGACGACGCAAGGAGCAGGGGAGCCCTTCCGTGAAGTGCTTGCTCGTGCTGCTCAGGACCTTATCTACGACAATTATGTCGGAGCGTCCTCATCAGCACGTAGTACTTTCCGCAGCGGCGGCAATGTTCCAGGTCGCACAATGCAAACGTCTCTTCTTCCCAGTTTGGATTTCCCGCAGAGTCCCATATGTCGAGTAGCCCATTCATCTTAGATATTTCCTTATTGCCATCAAGATCCGACAGGTCTGAGCTCGAACGCGGACGACCACCGGTGGTATTTTCTGCAGCACTTGTTCGCACAGGGCTGACTGGTTGGGCGCTATAATTCCGTGATTGTGCCCGATGGCTGCGGCGTGGTGTTTGCGAACACGTGGCTTGCGCAGGACGCTTGCCCTGCATAGAGGGTTTCGAGTCGTGCTTCCTAGAGATCGACGGGCGCCGGGCTGTCTTGGTTGAAGGAGTGGCCGGCCTCGAGACTTGTTTGTGTCCCTGTGACTTCCGACTTCGCGACGAGCCTAATACATCCTTGTCCTCGTACCGGTACTTTGCTGGCTCATGTTTGTCGTCGCGACCAGGGTTCCAAGGAGACGTAAAGAAGTCTCGAGATATCCGCTTGGCCGATTGTAGAACCCCTTCCGATGGCTGTTCACCTTGACGGCCCCGTGAGGCGGCTCGAGGAAAGCCTCGCTTTGGCGTCGAGGGTCCGACCGGGTGGTGTGCTTCGCCGTGTGCTCGGTCTTTGCTCTGTAGGCGCCTATTTTGGGATCGTGAATGCCGTTTCCTTCCTCGAGGCTCTTCGTCGTGGCGCTCGGTCGGTGGTTCTTCCTGATTATTCACATCCTGATGATGTGGAGGCCGCGCCTGCCACAAGTACAAGGGGTTCGCTCCGTAGGCAGGGTTATGGCTTAAAGGTGTCAGCTAGAAGACTCTGCTATCAACAGAAGAGACTGAAGGGGACAACGAGAGGTGTCTGACCTGTCCTGACGATGATAGCCGTTGTCCTGTGCTGGCGGTACCGAAAACTGGGTGTCGTAGTACCCAGGCTGTAATTGCTGTGGATCAGGGGCGTAGTGGTTCATGTTCACATTCCAAGGGCTGTGTACCTCTCTGTACCGTGATGCGTGGTAGAGGGAACCGTCTGTGTCGTAGAATGTGATTGGCAATGAAGCTGCAGGAGGTATCGGCGGTGGTAGAGGCATTGGCGGTGGAGGGATGAAGTGATGGTAGGTTGTTGGATGCGAGAATTGGAACGGCGACCCTGTCGCATGGTGAAACTGTGAATTTCGCCGACCTCGAGTGCGAAGAGGATCAAAGGCTGGATTCATGGTGCTGGTGGGACGGATGATCCGGTGGACTGGACTGAAGTCGTTTGGAGTTGTGGATGATAGAGAATGGTTGCAGCTAGAAGGCAAACGGGCTGTGATACGCCCCTTCCAGAATCGTAATGAGGGTCCTCACGAAAAGGTGTGGCCAGTGCTTGCGATTCTCTTTGTGTGATTGTTTCGAAGCTGGACTCGAGGTTAGTTTGGGTTGGGTTGGTGATGGCAACTCGCATGCATGGAAGTAGCCCCTCCCAGCTGCCCAAGTGCGACTGCCACTTTACAGCCAAACATTTATCTGCGGTGTTGACAACTGTGTCACGCCTGCAAATTCCACAGACACACCGGCAGGGCATCCACAAGCTTCGTGTACTCAATGCAAGCTTTTCGACCGTTCGTTTATTTCTCCCTTGACTACCTAAGTATTTACAGAGGTAGGCTGGATATCCGCGGCCAGGGATCCTCAGATGTGCTCGGGCCTGTACTCGTCCTTCAACGCGCCGATCCCGATCCTCGCATTGTAGCTCGACGGCTCGAACCCACCAAAGTCGTGCACAGTGTAGTGCATCTGCAGGAAGTCGGCACCGAACAGGAACAGCCCGTCCGATCCACTGGGATCGAATGGCGGCCAGCAGTACTTGTCCTCGCCCGTCGCGAAACCAGGCTTCTTCAGCATGTCGCCCGTGAGGACGAGCGTGCTTGGGTTGATGCTATCGCCGATGTTGAACTCGATCGACCACGCGTCCGTGAACTCGGTGCAGAGCGGGATATAGCCACCCTCGGTGATGGCGGTCCAGTTCATGCCGATGCTTGCGTAGATGTCCTCGATCAAAGGGTCCGGCACCGAGATCCGCCCTGCTCCCGTGTCGAACACACCCCATGCCCCGGAGAGGGTGACGGTAGACTGGGTCTTGTTGGACGTCGTGCCGACTGCGTACAGCATGTCGACGCGCCACAGCTGGGCGCGCTCGTCAGGCGGCGACAGGCTGGTCCAGACAAGATCGCCGTCGACGTATGTGTCCTCGTGCGAGCCACCCAGCGTGAGCCTTCCCTCGCCGGCGCTGTCGCCCGTGCTCTCGAGCTCGGCACCATAGTAGAGGCCAAACCGGGGCTCGTCAAGCTTGTCCGACCACAGGAGCGTCTCGACCAGGGTCGTCGTGTTCGCGTCCGAGATGGTGCTGAAGGCCAGGCCCAGGAAACCGTCCGCTGGGATGTTGAACCAAGAGGACTGGAAGGCCTCCAGGAACGTCTGCGTCCAAACCGTGTCTGGGGCGGACGGGAACGTGAAGACGTCCTCCATGCCGACACCAGCCGTCACGCCTCCCAGATATTCAATCGACCCGTACGCGCCTGTGGCATTGGACGTGGACGAAGTCGTCTCGTTGTACCCGGTCCGGTTGAATCCGCTGTTGTTGGGGCAGAGAGCTGTCCCATCGCAATCTGCGGCAACCATCCAAGTCGTCGAGCTACCGCTGTCGAACAGCAGGGTGTGCGTGACAGGGGGCGTTCCAACCTCCACATCAACCACCGACTGGGCTGCACGTCAGTACAAAATCATCCCAAAGTGAGCATGTCGCGCAGCAAGACTCACGTAGCCATTCTTCAGCCATATTGGAAGGTCAAGCACCGCGGAAAGGGCGCCTGGCAGGAAAGCCAGCGAGAGCAATGCAGCCGACATTCTTCACAAGCGAGCGGAAGGTGTCCGGGAACCAAAAACGAGGGATGTTCAGCGTTGGGAGCTGATGGGCGATAAAACGACATTCTCTGCCACGCGATGGCCAGCGGCCGGGCTATATAGGATGCATGTGTTCATCCCATCTTTCCAGCCCGACGTTGGGTGTGGGTTCATCTCGGGGTGGACAAGCCGAAGTGGCAGGTGTCATCCCAGCCCGACGAGGGTTGTCGCTCCACGATGATGCTATTTGTGTTCATGCGGTCTCCACTTCCCGCGGTTGGCATTTTTCTTAGCAGCATCCCAACACGAGGAATTCGTATTAAGGGGCACTATCTATATGGTCAAAAGTGCCGTTGACAAAATCCCCGCGTTGTTCGTCCATACTTTTGATCCACTAATGACCCGCACTCGACCGATGGCAGTCCCGAAGATTGCCGTGCATATGGGCAGAACACCCGGTGGGCAGTGCCAGTAGGAGTATGGAGGCTGTGTGCCAAGGATTTAGATTAGTGGTCTATGGAGTATGCCGTGCTTGGCCTAGTCCTCACGGTGCAGCCAGCCCCTGAGCGGGAGGATTCACACGATGCTCACTTAACCTTAACCTTGTTTTTTTCTGGACAACATTCCACTTCCTGAACTAGCAGACTCCAACATCTGGCCGGTAACCCGGCCGTCAATCAATGCACATGTCTATCTAGTTTAACAGAAGAAGAAAAAAAGACAATATTGCGCTATTGACATGTCGATCCGCCAGTCTGGGAGACACAGCGTAGTGGCGACAGGCATGTCCCCGAGCACCCCCATCACGTCATGCAGCCGGTGTAGCAGCACGTCCCGACGACAGTGTCACAAGGCCACGGGTCGGCACAATCATTGAGGTCTTTACAGGTCGCGCCGGGGCAGCCCCAGAAGCACGAGGTGCTGAGGCAGTTGTATTGGCAGGTGGCCGAGGTAGTAGCGGGCGCCGAGGTGGTCAAGATACCGGTGATGGGATTGGCTGCGTCTGCACTCATCGAAGTCGAGGCGGGGACTACCGATGCTGACGGCGAAATGGAAGTCGTAGTGAGTGCGCCATTTTCCGTGGACGCGGTCAGGACCGCATTTGTATTCGAGGGATATCCCGGAGAAGTGTCGGTACAAAGGCCTGTCCCCTCAGGACAAACGGTGGACGTGGTAGATGACCTGAAATCAGGTTAGACTTGTAAGTACATAGACGATGAGGCAACGGATGAAGTCACCATGAGGACTGTACGGACGCATCACTGCCGTCTCCACCCTTTGTCTGCGTCATTATAGCGATGGGAGTGGCTATTATCCCCAAGACGGATACAAGAGTAACGATGGAGCAGGTGATCAAAAATCTCTTCTTCTGGGCCCAGGAAGGGAGGTGGTGATGGGATACGCTGTGGTCATAGTACGGCCCACAGAACTGCTGGCCACCACCTTTCCCATCCCCTCTGAAGACTGCTCCCACCGAGAGGTATCTGCGAATATGATTTCGTTCTGGGCTGTCGGGGGTCATGGAACGGTTTGAGGCCTGTCTCCTGTCTGCTTGCATCTCGCTGTCTTTCCCCGCGAGAAGTGAAAGAGTTTTGTCGTGGGACCATTTAACTTAGGTTTATCTGGAACACATTGAAGCACCAGTGACCTTTGGAATGAGACTGACGTGGTGATCCAACGGCTAAGATGGATTGCAAACTCCGCCATCAAACACCCCGCCGTCTCCAGCCGGCCAGGAGATCAGCCGTACCTACCGGGCCGATTGAGGCTCTACAAATGATTGATGTAATTCTACTGAACTAGTCAAAACTTCTGCCTGGCGGCCCTGGGGGGCGAGTGTTCCTTGAGGCGCGGCCCCTCCTTGTCTTATTCGACCCGCGCAAGAGTATCATCCACTCTGGAATCATGTCACACCTGGAAGCTATTTCAAGTTGTGTGAAACTCTATCTTATGATCTACTAGTGAAGTTCTGAAAGGGGTGACAGAAGAAAATACATCGGTAGACAAAAATAGATCTCCTCACGATCATGGCGGTCAAGTGAGCTTTATGGGGCCGAGTTTGTGCCTTTCCAGTTCTCGGTATGCTCACTTCCCAAAGGCACGTTTGGGTGTGTGCATTTCCAGGAACACCTGGCCGATTTTTTGAGTCAAATGAAACCAGTTTCCCAGTGCCACTAGGTATATTCAACCACATGTTCGATTCCCAATATTGCACTACTCTTTTTGAGCACGGAAATTGGCCCGGCTTGCCTCGGCCAAGTGTGCAGCTATGGGTACTTACCGATTGGCTTCATAGAACAGGAGATTGGCACTGCCCATCGGTTTGCGGCAGCCAAATGATTGACACAAACACAAAAGGACCTTCCAGGAAATTGGATTTCGTAGTTGTGGTGGGGGTCGTGTTGGTGGGAAGCGGGTTGGCGGCTGTGGAATGAGTTGGCCAACGTCAGCTGTGGTTGGCCCCCGTTCTCCCAGTGTGGGTTCACCACAGAACCAGCCGTTCTTCGAATGCGAAAGCAGTGGATGGGTTCGTCCTATTCGTGCAATTTCTTGCATATTTAACGCCCGATTCCGCTCATGCAGCTGCTGCGGACCTGAGCGAGCAGTCGGGCATTTTCAAAGGCTGTCTGGACGGAGCCTGCAGGAAGACGCTCGGCACGTCAAGCGAATTGTATTCCCTATCACTTTCTAAATTCCAATAATCCCACGGACATGCATATCCGTCACTCGGCATGGAAGCGATCCTCCGAAATCGAATCGTGGTCACTGGCCCCTTCGGATCATCACATGGAATCCCTCGGAGCAGCTGCTGCGGTGTCGCAGTTCCTCGTACAATTTATTGCCACCGTGGACTTGGCAAAACGCTTAAAAGGGTCTTCGCGGTCCCTCAAAAGATATCAGGAGCAACTGGAGGGCTTGCGAGACCTCTGCGAGGATATTAGCAGCAACCCCGCGTTGAGCACCGACGAGGTCCGGAGAGAAACACTGTCCATCCTGCACACCATCGGCACCCACAAAGACGTATCCAGCTTGTTGAAAAAAGGACGAATTCATCGCTCTGTAGCTTTCATCCTCAAGGAACGATCATTTGGAGATCTGTTCGCCACCCTCGAGAACAAGAAGACAAACTTGACACTTCGCATGCAGAACATCAACTGTCTGGCGTTGCATGATCTCCATCTCCAAGTCACATTAATGAATGCAAGTACTTCTCTATCGGATCATTTGATTAGGATATCTGTGCCCCTTGCTTACCTATTTCGACCTCACTTCCAGCGCAATACAATCCCTTGCGGACCACTGTCGCCTCCGCCTTCGCCCACCTCAACCATGGCGTGGGAGCAGCCTCTAGACACTCATCATGGGCTCAGGCTGACATCCGCTCAAGCTTTGCCATACAACCAAACGGGCTCTGCTAATCACGCCTCTCGAAGTACTCGTCAGATGGCGGTATATTCTCGCAATGAGGCAGGCAATAATGTCCAGCAACACCTCGGATCGGTCGTGTATGGCAGAACCATAACTCCTACCAGCCAGTTCAGCAGTATCGAGCCGGATTACAGAGGGAATGTCAAGAATGGTGATGGTGACTCGATAGAGGGACTAACTTACCAGCCCAATAGAGGGTCAGGCGGGGTGCTAGACTTCGTACCCATGGCTCCGGGCCGGTGGACTGGAAACGTACACACGGGGACGGCAAATACATACAGGCGAGGCAAGCAGGTATTGGGAACCCTGGTCATAGACTAGAGGGTCGTCATAAAGCGATGAAAACGTGGAGGAAATCTACAACCGCGGTCAGATTGATCACCTTTGTGTTTGCTGGAAGGTACATTGATGGCTGCTCATGTAGCTGCAAGGCTCTCAAATATCTTCTTTACCTTCCATTACTTCCAAGCGTCTCAATAAACAAGCTTTCGCTGCTTCGTCAGCAATTACAGCGACCTGGTGCTGGTAATAAATAGCCTAGTCCAAGTCTGGAAGCCCATGGATTGGCCTCTGTGGAACTGGCGCCGAGAAAAGCCAGCCGCAGATTTCATATGCTTGCATGGTCTGGCGCTCACTGTTCCACCGCATGGGGCTCTCTCGACCGCTACCAAAGTGCACCGCATCCTGCTTTGACACCAACGCAGGACATAGACGGGCTGGCTAACTACCTAGGTACATCCACCGCCGCTCCACGGGTGAGAATATGTCGACGTCTCAACATCGGCGCCCAGAGAATCTGGACAGGGCACACAATACCGCATCCCTCAGCTTCCACATCATTCTGAGGCTAACCTCGTCGCAGTTGTTGGCGGGGCAAGCTCTTGTGTGAGGGTAATAGTACACGGTTCGGGCGGAGGCGGGCGTCGCCCCCACTCAATGCACCGTCCCGTCGATGACAGCCAATTTGTCGAGCTTGTTTGCGAGTCTCTTGTGTCGATCTAGGGCAAAACTTGCTAGCAAGACCAAAAAACAATGAAAGATAAAGAGAAGCCCATCCCCCAAGGACTCCGTCAACCCGCACCTTCGCTCAGCGGAAGGCAAGCAGACGGCTACCATCCGTCAGGCCCCGGATTCCCTTCTGCACGGTGCTGAAGCGAGTGTAGCCACAGCTCTCGCTCTCAAAGTGGTTGATGATGGAAGCGAGGCTGACGAACTCCTTGGGGCAATTGGGACAGTGGTACAGCTTCTGCTGGTCTACACAGCGGGTCAGCAGAATCAAGCATCACGTAATGGCAGAGCCAATCAACGCACGAGCAGGTGACTGGAGGTGCTGGTTCAGGCTGGAGAGCTTGCCAAAGGTGCGGGTGCAGAAATAGCACTCGTAGGCGCCCTCGTAGGGGTTCCAGGCCCTGTCGGTGGCCTGGTACGAGTCGGAGCCGGTCCAGCCGATGAGCTTCTTGGAGATGACGCCGGAGGGGTCCTTCTGGCGGACGATCCTGTAGACTGCGTCGCGGTCGAGGCCCTTTGCATTGGGGCAGGCGCTGCTCTCGATGTGGTGCACGAGTCCCGTGGCGGTGGTGAAGCCGCGCTTGCAGAAGGGGCATGTGATGGAGCCGGCGAGGTGGGCGGCCGAGCGGAGGTGCTGCTGGATGTTGTTGTGGTTCATGAAGTGGCGGTCGCATTCGGCACAGTAGTTGTGGTAGTCGACCTCGTGCTCTTTGCGCAAACGCTCGGTCTCGTACGTCTCGTTGCAGCAGGAGCACTCGTAGTCGAAGTGATTCTTGTCGGCCTTGTGTTGCCATTGGGCATACTCCGAATTGAAGCGTCGCCAGCACCAGGTGCAGTCGTATGACATTGTAGCAGTGAGGTCGCAGCTGGATTAGCTGGCTTTGTCTGTTTGTTGAGTTGTGGGTTGAAGTGAACAAGCGATGGTGGAGCGTGGGGGAGATTGGAGGTGGAGTCCGGGGTATCTACGGAGTACTGGCACTAGATACCAGCTTGCTTGCGTATCATAATATGCAACTGATAACGACCCGGCTGCAACTTTGAAACTTCCGAATGTACCCAGGTATTCCTCTCCCACGCAGGCAGCCGAGCAAAAGGCCCTGGGCTTAGACTACACTCCAAAGCTTCGTATCGTCAGGCCCCGGGGATATCTCAGCCGAATCCCCGGCCTGTGATGCAAACTTAGGATTTCAACAAACGCGTGAAAGGAGAGTTTCATTTCTTTCTCGGACGAACTCTAAGCCACTGCACGCTTGATGGTTTGATTTTATCCATGTTACTGTCTCCAAGTCCTATCAATACTTACACCACGTCCAATTAACGAATATGAGTGCCGGTGGAACTTGGCAACAGGATTGCTGGGCTTTACCAATTTCTACACATTTTTCCGGAAACAGAACTCTCGACCAATATCGTGGGCAGATGCAAAAGGTTTACGATGAACAGATCCACTAGCGACATTGGAGCCGTTCGCCAGAGTCCCGGCCTGGGATCGTGGATCGGTTTAACGTCCCCGGCCTAGATTCCGGCCCCCCCCTGATTCCGGCCACCCCACAAAAAGTACTATAAAGCCTATATTTCTCCACTTTTTTAATAATATATATAAAATAATAAAGAAAATGCTTAAAATAATATAAAAAAGATTTCTAAATTAAATTATTATATAATAATAATAATAGAAAATTTAATAAAAGAAATAAACCTTTTTTTATTAATATTTTATTAAATAAATTTAATAAAAATTTTCTTTTTTAAATATATTATATATTATATTATATAAGATTATATTTTAAAGTTATTTTAATTATATATTTCTTTATAATTAAAAGAATTAAAAAACTTCTTTTTTTATATAAAGTTTATTAAGAAATATTTACTTAATTTAAATTATTATTAATATATAATTTTTATAATAAAAGAAAGTTTTATTTTATATTAAAAGGTATTTTATTTAATATATAAAAAATATTATTTATTAAAGATATAATTTACTTAATGAGAAAATAAATATAATGTAAGTGTTAAGATATATATATAATCTCTTAGCAATCCTTAATATTTCCTGTTTCTTATATTTAAAATTATATATTAAATAGGATGTATTATATATAATAAGGTTTAATTTATATTTATTAACTTTATTTATTTATATATAATATAATTAAGAGTGGGTATTTTTAGATTTTATTTAGATTTAAATATAATAGGTTGAAAAGTGGGTGTATTTTGGTGAGGATGCACCAAAATCTGGCGGGCCGGAATCAGGGGGGGGCCGGAATCTAGGCCGAGGACGTTACGGCAAATCGATAGACACGCCCTCAAGCTCAGCTCCAACATAGTGAGTCCGTGGCATGGGGCTGTTGTTGACCATAAGTGGTTTCAATGTTGCCAAATCTCATATTGAAGGCTGATTATACTGATTATTATGAGAGTAGTCTCCTATAGACTTGAACCGTCACTAAAGGTCTCACACACACAGAACCTTTTGTGCAGCAGAACAAAGTTGGTCTTAAGCATATTTTTCAATCCACTAGAAATACTCATCCCCCAGAGCAGACTACGTACAAGTTCAAGAAGAACCTCAACCTGTCAATGTGCTGATGCATGCTCTTATTGCGTACCACGCCACTCCCCATTCGCAATCCAGTCTTGCTCAGTCCAAGGAGAGATAGGATTGCCGCCAGCATCCTTGCCACCCGTCTGCCATCCCTTGGAAACCAAGTCTCCCAGCTCAACCGGGTAGGCAATATCCTTGACTTCGACGTACAACTGGATTTGCAGCATTTCCTGGTACACCCATTTGCTTGAGTTGAGCCGCCATGTCATGACGCCACCTAGACCCAAACTCTTGCAGCGGCTCACGGCGTCCCCAACTGAGGTACATGTGTTCAGCTCGCCTGGACTTTCTGAACTCATGCCCCACAGCATCTGAGCGTATTGCAGGGCCGGCATCACTCCCCGGTAGTCCTCTGGGCTGGTGTCCCGACCGCCGTCGTAGTTCTACATATTCAAGTAGTCGAGTGACGCGGCACAAGAGTTGTCAAGGCATTGAGTCCACGCCGGTGTGACAGATAGGTAAAGCTTCTGTGATGGTCCGACGGAGTCTAACGCGCTCCGCTGTTTGGCCAAGAACTCGGGGAGATAAGGCTGGAGGTTGCCTTCCTCCAGGTCGATGTCGAACCCATCGATGCGTGCTGACACAGCAACTCCCGCGGAGTTCAGGTACGTCTCCTGGCTCTTCTCGAGCAGCAGCTCTTTGACTGAGGTGGCGAATTCGGTGCGCGATTCGGGCGTCTGCAGGATGCCAAGGTCACCAATTTGCAGTGGGTTCTGCTTCGAGTCCGTCGCCATCATCATTCCGGCAATGATCCTGATGCGTGGGTTCTGCGTGCGAGCCTCGGCAACAATCCACTTGTATCGATTTTCGTAGCGTCCGAGCCATCCGTTGTCAGCTTCTCCGTCTTGAAGACCGAACTTGTACGTCGTGTTCCCAGTCGCAGGATCTTGTCTTGGGAGCACGAAGAAAGGGACGACGAACAAGATGTCGGTCGTGTCGAATCGAGCAAATTTCCACTCCGGTGGAATAACGCTGGGATCATTGGGCTTGGACCCTTCAGACAGTAGCCAATATGTTGCGACGAGGGGTTTAGACATGATAGCAGCGGTGGTAAACAAGGGGGATTAGAACGTGAGACTCGGGCAGCTGGCTCTGAAAGATTTCCTATCCAAATGCAGAAACTCAGGTACACATAATCTGTACTTATATTCACTTGTTTTGCTACTCAGGTATCACTGTGACATCTCCCGCCAATATCAGCTTTCCCAAGCCCATACCATCCATGGGCCAAGTAGGCAGGATCAAGAACGTAGTCGGATGGGGCATTCCGGTGAGAGTGTCTTGGGGATCTCGACGAATGTCCTTCCCCGTCGCTGGCATTTTTTGAGGCTGGGTCTAGGTTCACCAGTGATTCCAGGGCAACATGGCATTCTTAACAATGTTACACCTCTCTCATACTACGGCGTGCCACATTCCTGAGCTCTATCAAATTTCTCATATTGCCATCGGTTTGTGCTGTGTCTCACTCTATGGTCAGACACCAGAGAGGCTTCCAGGAACGTCGTTGTACGACCCATATGCATAAAGGACCCCGTACTTGATCAAAAAGTCCCTTCCAAGGATGTTAGCTGCAACTGGGCATCCAGGCGCCAAGGCCCTCCCCCTTATGCTAGGCTCTAACTCTAGCAATTACTTGTAGGCTTTGGATGTGGGGAATGCTATCATGGGGGTTTCTCAGCCGTGGGAATGAAATGGGGAACGACTGGAGTTTTAATTTAATCTTTCCATCCTCAAGCCTCTACTTCTCTAGGGACGCACTCGGGTACTTAACCGGAGTCAGGGGGATTTAGGCCACATCTCGTAGTCGATCACATCTTCCCACCTGAGGACCTCCTCATCCGACATATACTCGCTGTCGTCGTATCTCTGATAATTCGCCCATGGATCTTCCTGTTGACTGCGGGCCCGAGTCTTTCCTCGACGGCCTTTGCGAGACTTGCCTGGGGCTCTCCAAAAGCTGTTGCGCTTTCCCGTCGCCCAGGTCTTGGCCGCTGTGGGCTGTTCCAGCCAGTACAAAACCACTTCTCGCGTAGCTAGGACATCCTCCAGGCCGTCGTGGATTTGGTTCACACCAAGAGGCGCCCCCTCGCGGATGTTGAGGCCGAGCAACTCGCTGCATAGGTTCTTTAGACCGAGATTCCAGTAACGAGGCTTCCCCTTCGTGCCGAATACGGCCTCCGACGCCAAGATCGCCGAATCCACCACACGAGCGTGCCGGATATGAAGGGCGGCGAGGTCGTACTGCAGGGACTGCCCAATCAGGACCGTGTCCTGGTCGACGTGCTTGAACAGCTCGGCCGTCGCGGCCTGCCACCCGTCGAGGGCCAGGCCCTGGGCGCGCGCCACCGACAGCCCGGCCGGCGAGATGCCGTGGATCTGCGTCCGCCAGTCGACCACGGGCTGTCGCGGGTGGACGAGGGAGTTGACGACCAGCTCGCCCGTGAGAAAGTCGACGGCCGTCAGCGACACGAGCTCGCTCGCCACGCCTGCCACGCCCACCATCTCGCAGTCGAGGACCACTGCCTTGCGGGTCCTGCAGCTCCCGTCGTTCTGGCGCAGGGGCAGGGTCTCGTACCCCGTCGCTTGGGCACGCCCAGGGGAGCCAGACTGCTCTTGGTCGCTACCGGCTTCTGGGATGCTGTAGCCATGTCGCTGCAGAGTACTCCTGGGATGGCAGCGTGATAGCAATTTCTGTAGGATGCCGAACTGGTCTTGCTGCGGGATTCGCCGGTAGCTGTTGCCTCTGCAGATGAGAGGGAGGTTCTGTTGCGGGACCTGAGAAGTTGAAGATTGTGCATCCTGGCGGGCTGTTCTTGTGCAGATGAGTGTTTTCTTGTGTGCTTCCAAGCCTTCCTTCGTCCCGAAGAGCCGATGGCACGGCCGGCAACACCGGTCTTCGCCATGTCCGGAATCAAGGCTGTGTTGGACGAGCTGTGCCTTCGTTTGAAAGAGTTGGTTGCAAACGGCACACTTTGGCTGATTAATGATTACGGGTGGTGCTGTGGGGGCAACGACCTTTGAAGACTTCTTGGGGGGTCCGCTAGAGGACGATTTCGTATGAACCGGGCACTTCGTGTGAACCGAGGACTTCATATGTGCATCTAGGCCGTCCTTGGTCCCGAAAAGTCGAGCGCATGGTTCGCAACATCGATCCGAATTATGCCCAGTGCTCAGGCTGTGCTGGACAAGGGCAGCTTTCGTACGGAAGACTCGGCTGCAGAGTGTGCACTTTGGTCCTTTGGTCCTCGTTGGTGCTGCAGGCATCATGCCCTTCGACTGTCGGCCGGATATGCCTGGCAAGTGTGCTGTTGTTTTCTTGAGGAGATGGTTGAGATTGGCTAAAGCACCTATCCAATTCTTCCAGTCAATAACACTGAAAATGAAGGATGACCATACGATTCAATGCCAGGTACTGTACTTATAGACGGCTTGAAGTTGGCAGTGGACCCACCCCTCCAGGCTGACATGGCGAGCATTATAGGCCTCCCGGAGGCCGCAGGCACCAGACATACCGGATTGATATGAAAACTGACATGTCCAATGATCTTTGCAGGGATTGAGTTGTTGGCTTCATTTGAAAACGCCTTGCTGGGGCGCAGCCGACCCAACTGCATAATCAACGACCACGGGAGCAATTTTTGTCTCCACCGTGCCGCGGGAATGAAGGTCTTTCTCAAATCCCACATCTGACCGAGGTGGAGTTGTTTTCAGTAATGAGACTTCATTCTGCAGTTCGCCTGCCCTCTCTCTCACTTCCCTAGAGATCAGAGGGCAGAATTTCCCCCCTAATGTAGCTACATACATACAAAAGAGCCTAGGCAGCCCTAGGCAGTCACAAAAGAATGTGAAAGGGCTCTTAGAAACAACTGGTGGCCGTCAGTTTGGTCTCTGCTGCTGACAACAATACTGCTTGCTCTAGTATCCGGCCCTGGCAAATTTCTCAGTGCCCTGACTTCAGAAGCCTTCCAAGGCGGCCGTCCAAAGCCATGCTGACGGCGGCAGATGAACCATACGTACCTTTGTGGGTAGCCAGTGTATGTGTACCATCGTCCTTATCGCCATGGTGTTATTATAGATTCTGTTGCTTCCGGAAGCCCTTGAACTTGTGCGCGGGTTTTGATCATGGCAATGCTTCGAATTTGACGGTTGTTGGTCTCAATGCTTTTCACCTACGTCAATCGTACAATAATCTTTAACTTCTGGCCACCTAAGCTTTACGCCCAATGTGGTGGCCTCTTCTGGATGGTTCGTATCAGCTTTTTCAACTTGGACATCAGACGCCCAAGTGCAAAGTTCATGGTATCCCTAGTCAACGCTGCTTTCGAGTTCCCAATGCCTTTTGCTAACTAGATAACGTATACTTCAGGGAGCAGTCTTCCGCCTACATTCCAGCCCAGTTCTGACATACATAGTAAATGAGTACCAACATGAGGGGCAAAAGTTAATAAGCGTAGAACAACCGACTTGTCAAATCGTTCTGGCGAATCCTCTTATTCTGGCGCCTCAGATCCCACCTCAGAAGCCAGAAAAGCACCACCGACACCACAGCTCCCGATGCGCACGTTATCAACGGCAGCGCATATCTCGGCGCGGACGATTCGGGCCAGAGGTACTAATAGCAAAACCAGTCAGCGAGGAGGACACGTGGGAATCGGGCTAAGATGCACCTACCGGAGTCCAGATCAACGTCGAGGCAGCAGACATGTTCCCCAGCCCGATAGCAACGGCCCTCTTCTCTTTGGTCTGCGCGCACGTGCTGGCGATCCACGACTGCGTGATGGAGGTGCCGCCCCACGTGCCGATGATGAACACGAAAGCGGCAAAGTAGCGCACCGACGAGTTAAGTGTCGCGGCCGCGAGGGCGAATCCCACGGCTGCGAGCGTCTTAAGTGAAGTGAGATGCCACGTGCGCTCGTTGAAGTGCCCGGACGAGATGGACACGCCCATGGCTGTGAGGCAGGCCACCAGGTAGGGCGGGCAGGTCATCACGAGGGTCGTGAACTGGCTGAAGCCTAGATTTACGGGTGAGTCGGTCTTTGTCCTGCACAAGAGTGGCTTACATGCCACTTACCCAGTGTCGCAAGCAGCGTGGGCAGGAAGATGCGTATGCTCCCAGCAAACGCGTTGACGTGCTGGATGGTCATGAACAGCCAGACCCTGCGGTCGCTGAGGGCCTCCCTGAGCCCCTGCACCATGCTACCCTTCTCCTTTCGCTCAACAGTGTCCCCGGCGATCCTGTCGTGGGCGAGGCGACGCTCCTCGGGCGTGAGCCACTTCGTCTTGAGGGGCTCGTCAGGAAGAATGAAGAAGGACAGCGCCGATATGACGACGGAAATGACGCCGAAGATTATATACAGCCACCTCCAGCCCGACAGGCCGAGCTTGCCGCGCATGGTGCGGAAGAGCGGCGCGGCCAGGAGGCCGTTCATGCCCGTGGCGAAGATGCTGGCCGTGTAGACGAGGGTGACGCGCGCGGCGAGCTCCTTGCGCTTGTAGAAGAGCGATATGACGTATATGCACCCCGGGTAGATGGGCGCGGCGATCAGGCCCAGGAAGAAGCGCTGGATAAGCAGGCTCCGCCCGTTGTGCAGCACGGCGGTGAGGGCGGTGCCGACGGCCATGAGGCCCATCGTCACGGACAGGTACACCGGGGGTGGGATCTTGGTCAGTAGCATATTGGAGGGGACTTGGACCAGGAGGTAGCCTGTGTAGTGGATGGAGATGGCGAGCGAGAAGTCGGTGCCTGAGATGCCCAGCTCGCGCTCGAAGCCGTCGAGCCTGGCGACGCTGAGGGACTGGCGGGTGAAGAAGTTGAGGAAGACCAGGAGCCAGACAACGGGCTGGTGGCTGTTACTACCTAGGTACCTTGCGTATCTGGTCATGCGGTTTCTTGTTGAGGTCTGTACTCACCATGATGATCATGTCGAGTTTCCGGACCAGCCTGATCTCTGCAGGGTCAGTCTTTGCGGACGCTCCGGAGTAGTCGACTCTCACGACTGGCCCCTCAGTCGACTGTCTGGTGATAGGGGAGCCATCTGGATCTGGGCATTCTTCAACTGTGATGTGATGTTCGGCCACAGCCGGTTTATCTTCAATTGAGTGCATGTTGTGTTGTCTGGCAAGTTGGGGGCTTATACCCTGAGATGTGTCTTAATGACTTGGTAGACATTGCCATTCCCTTCAGGATTTCCAAGAGTCCTCCGCGAGGTATTTGAACTCAGAGCGATATCCCTCGCCCAGCCCGAGAAGGTTCATCATCCCCTCCTTGTCGCCCCTCGGCATGCAAAAATTAGCGAACTCATATTGAAGCTCACGGGGAAATCTCTGGGGATTGCTTTTTCGACTGGCCGAATGCAACTGTCAGGAGCGTGAAGTCTGAACAAGACTTTCGGTGTGACTTGGCGCGCGTTGTAATTGCATTAACCTACTCGGCTGTTAGGTATGATCCGGAGAGATGCCCAAAGACAAATTTGACGGGGAGGCTCATCCGTCCACGGTTCAACTTGACTCGGTGCTTTGAAGCCGGAACTCGAAGGATGATCCTGATCAACTCCAGCGAATCTCAGCGAGCAAGCTGGTGGTCACGCATCAGCTGCAGTCCGACATTGTTTTGGAATAAAGTAATTCCCGCAGCATCTTGGGAGTATTCACTAATAGACTTCCTTGTGCCCGCATTTCGATGTTGTGTTTAGCATTCACCGCTGTCCCGAGTGCTCCGTCGACTGATACTTGCATTGGAAGGTGGCAGTTGGGCTGGCAGAGTGCTGATGGACGCGTAACATCAGCTGTTCGTCAATTGGACATCAAGAAGAAGTAAGAGATTGTGTCGACAGTCTATTCTTCTTTGGATGGGCTGGTATCCTTGCCTGTGCCTCGTGAGTGTTGTGAGAAGATGCGAGGGTGCCAATGCCAACCCCGCCAATCCATGCTCCTGCATGGATCCTCGGCTGGCATTCAAAATGCCATGAATTCAAAATGGAAGACATTCAAATTCCATAGAGACTTGTCAGAGGGACGACAAAAGTCCCCTGGGCAAGAGCGAGAGGGACGCACTACGGAAGCTGGCTGCGGTGATGCGCAGCTGGCTACACCTGGCGGACGGTTGGCACCCGCCAGCGTCCACTACTTGACATGGCATCGAGCTCCGGTGGAGCATCTGCCACCGTCGACGACTTTCACGAGCAACCAAAGCACTTCTCGGTCTCTAGAAAAGGCTAGAGCACTCAACTCGCACCGCGTCAACCACGTCGTACTGCAGGAAGATCGGCAACATGAGCGACAACCAGGACAACTCCGGCCCCGGGCACGGCCCATCCGCCGCCCCGGCACTGCCCCCGGAGGCCATCGAGCTGGCATCGCGCATGTACAACGCGGCCAGGCAGGGCGACAAGGAGCTCCTTACGCAGGCCATCTCTGCCGGCTTGCCACCCAACCTGACCAACGACAAGGGAGACACATTGGTATGAATGAATGAAGCTTTTTGGGAGGTCACATCCCGGGCCGGCCCTTCTCCCACCCGCTGCAGGCTTGTCACTGCACCGTCGTCGTGCAAGGGCTGACAGGCAGAGCAGCTCATGCTGGCCGCATACCACGGCCACGCCGACCTCGTCAAGTTCCTCGTGCAGCACGGCGCAGACCCCAACAGGCTGAACGACCGCCAACAGAGTCCGCTGGCAGGAGCAGTCTTCAAGAAGGAGGATGACGTCATTGAGGTCAGTCGAAGGGAAGAATGCTGCCTTCTCCGTGTCACTCTCGCTCACAAACAGACTAATAGGCTCTTGTCGAAGGAGGCGCTGACCCAGAGTACGGCGCACCCTCCGCCCTCGAGTGCATCTCCATATTCAAGCAGGAGGACCGGTGGAGGGCGAGGTTCGAATCTGCACCTGGTCGGGGGAAAGCTACACCCCAAGAGGGCCAATGATATCCGATTGAACAAGCCTGTGATGAGAGTCCCTCGTGCCGTGATGTGGACCGTGGCCACAGCGTGCGAGTTTGAGTTGTAGCCTGCCTCGCAGTGTTCTCTGGCTTGACGACTGACTGAAACGATCCAACACTCGGCGAGGTTTCGCTAAGCGCACTCGTCTCTATCCAGAAGGTGGCCTCGATTGATTCTCCATCGGGTTTCACTTCGTGCCGAGTTGTCTATAACCAACTGACCCAACGGCAACTGGGGTTGCGATGCTGGCTTTGTCCTGTCATTCATTGTATCACAGGCCTGTTGGCTGATACCGCGACTGGCCAACGCGTCCCGCATATTCTTCTGCCTTTGTTCCAACATTTCGGATTCGGCAAGACGTGCCCATTCTGTTGACGGTTCTGAGCAGAACGAGGTTTCTCTCGTCATGTGTGCACAAATTTTCTTTTCATCGTGGGTCAGGAAGAGCCTACCTAGGTATAGACACAATGTGTAAGAGGCTCCGTTGACCGCAACTATCCTATGATTTTACTAACAAGGCTCCCGTGATATCGTAGGTGCAGAGTACCGAGTGAAAAAATCCTGTCCGTCGTGCGGAACGCTGAAGGCCGTGTCTACCTCTTACAAGCCCTGTCTAGATGCAATTGGACGAGGCATCGGTGTTTGTGAGTGCGTCGAAGGACAGTCAATCGACTTGAAGTGGCTGTGCGGCAAGCCAAAATGCGAAGAGCTCGCGGACATTAGGTGGATAGAGGAGTGTCAGCGGAAAGCACAGCAGGACTGTGGGACATCCTCGGGGGCAGCTTGAATGTGAGCCGCAAGCATTGAAAGGGATGCGGCTTCCTCAGTGCTGTTCAGCTTGGTGCGCTTTGCGAGGCTGTGTTCTGCTGCAGATAGCCGTTCACGCATCCGATGGATTCGAGGCAACTGATGAGAGGCCATCGGAAGTCCTTAGGCTGTCAGCGCATGTCCGTGGCGAGAAAAATGCTTATGCGCCCCTGTTCGGTCCGCAGCTGTGGCTACGGCACTTGGATGAGACATGCATCCGAACAGCTACAGCTACAGCATCTCGTCTCGTCCAATAAAACCCTCCCGACGGACATTGGCTCGGCGTATGGCATCCTCAGGATCGATTTGCTGGGTAGACGAGGTAGAGAGACCTCAAATTGAGATGTCGTTGATCTGTTGCCGTCACCAAGTCAATGCATCCGAGGGGCGGAGTTCTACCAAGGTAGCCTTGAACTATGGTTTTGGCTCACATGTGTATCGACGGATCATCTTGCCTTATCCAGTCGAAGGTTTGGATGCATTGTATCCACGCATGCCTTCGCCTCAGGAAGCAGCTCTTTCCAGTTGGCGACTGTTGATCTTGCTGATCCTGGGGCTGTTTACTTGGCACACGGTTCAGTGCTATTTTTGACGATTTGCTGAAGCTGTGGTTCTCGTCAAACATCAATGGGGATTCCCACGCCAGCGCAAGCCACAAATCCACAAGCCAGTGCCGAGAGAGGAGTTACGCATCACCGCAGCACGCGCACAATTGCTGGCCGCGGTGCAGTATTATTGTGGCGTGGAGCCGCATATCCGGTAGGGCCTCGGACGTTCCGGGGGGGCAGCGTGGTTTCAAGGGGGGTCCCCTGACGCTTACCTTGCGTCCCCCGGATTTCAGGAGGCTCAGGGGCCAGGCATTGCTGCGGGGCCCGTCTTTTTCGGACGTGACACGAGCTGCGGCTCTACTGGATATGGTAACCGTGGTACTTGGCCCAAACTGCCCTACCCTTCCTGAAACACTCTGCTCCTCGTCCACATGCAGCACGCTCACACTCGCATGCACATCGACATCCACATTTTTGCGGCCCAGCCCAACTCAAATCCCGACTGCCAGGACACGATGGGGACGAGGGCGATGGGTCTGGAGCCGTTGCATGCTGCATGATGCTATGCTACCTTGAACGGGGCAGACCAGACTGGGCAACGTTACTTGCTACTGGCACATTTATGTGTGTGTGTGTGTGTGTGTGTGTGTGTCAAGTGTGTCCGGATATGTGAGCAGCCAAGTCGATGTTTTGTCGGCTCAGACTCCTCACCCCCAGCACCAGCCCCGGCTAGCAGCAAAGCTGTCCCTGCTGGTCCGTTTCTTGGCCTCGCCCGCGGGACTTCTCAAACACTAATGAACAAAAAATCAGACCACTATCAAGGCGCGCCGAGATGATCTCCAGCGCTATCTCTGGCTTCCCGCTCTCGCGGGTTTCGAGTCTCAGGCTGCTGTGGCGGCAGCGGGTTTGCCTTTTGCTTACATCCTCAAACCGCAACGCTCTCCGATTGCCTTTCGGGCCTTCCGCCCCAACTTTAGAACCGTGACCGCATTGAAGACCCTTCCGCCATACCTTGCCAAGACAACGGGCTCGGCGGTTATTTGACAGAGTCATCCCAGATTGTGTGTGCGCTTGTCGGCAGATATCACAATTTATCGTATGTTCCCAAGAGTTATCCGTCCCACTCACACATAATCAACCTCCTCGGCAGCTACTTTGATATTTTGGCTCAAATGCCCAATATCATGTCGCCCGCCCGTGCCATGCCCACCGTCGAGACTGTTCCTGAGGCCCGGGACGCAGACCAAGGGCCCAATGGCGAGCAACAACGAGAACAGGAGAGGTCGGAGGACCGTTGTGGCCCTGAGGTTATGGCCTCCGACAATAGCTGGCTGCCCTCAATCAAGGACGACATCCCAATAAGGAGGCACCAGACCGGCTCACCACAGTTGCATCCTTTACTGAAGCCCCGCCCGAGGAGCAGAGACCGGCGGAGGAGCAGTGGGATACCGGTTGCGAGGCCTGACACGCACCGCCGCGCCTCAGCCGACTTCATCTGGCATGGGTTCGAGGGAGACCACGCCGGCTCAAGTACCCCGGATCTCGACCCTCGAAACTCAGAATCACGCAAGCCAACGAGACAGCAGAAGCGTGCGCGGCTGTCATTCCAACCCGGTCATTCGGGACTGCCGCTACCCGCAGCCAGAGCCAATGATTGTGGAAGCTCAAGTAGTGACGATTCAACGCCAAAGACATCGTTGTCCGGGATGGTGGCCGAGTCACAACTTCCAACAGCTAACCATGATGTTGCCGTCAAGGTTGGAAAGCCATCCATTCCAGACTTTCTCGATAAGCTGGACGAGGATGCTCCAGCCGTGGCTGTCGATGGCATCGAGCAAAGCATGGAGGAGGCTGCATCATGGGCTAGCGGCGCCAACAATGACGGCAAGGCATCACCGAGTGCCCAGAGCGCGTCCTCGTCATCGTCGTCCACATCAGGCAGCCCCTATAGCGACCTGTCCTCCGAGAGAACGACAGACACCGAACGAAGCTCCAGCCCGGAGAGGAGCAGCGTGGACGGTGACGAAACCCCAGTGGCCCCGGTCCTCAACTTTGTCGAAAACAGCCTGCACGCCGCCAGCAAGCGCCGCAGCAGCCTCTTTGACGTGGATCGTTATGGCACGCCCGAGATGCCACGAGGGACGGCCAACCTGCCACATATTCCCGTCAGCGTCTTGACGCCGCGGGTACCCAACCAGGGCCACCCAAAGCACCTGCCGCGGGCCGAGAAGCTGCCGCTGTCGGGCTATGAACTGCTCGCATCGCGAATCTCGGCGTCGTCGGAATCAGGCCCCCGCAGCCACCCGGGCTCTGACACGTCCTCGTCGACCGCCACACCGCGCGAGCACATCCCAAGGCGCCACAGCAGCGCCAGCAACATCGGATACCGGAGCAGCCTGTTGGAGGCGGAGCCCGCCATCCAGCCCATCTACCGGAGGTTCAAGGCCATGAACCACCGCCTACTACTTCACCTGCAGGACGAGCTGAGCGAGCTGGAGGAGCAGCTGCACAGGCTAGACACGGCGGACACTCAAACGAGAAGACTGCAGAACCGCATACTCCCCGCGAGCAGGCGAGCTGAGGCCTTGGCTGGAGGAGAGCTCCAGTCGCACAAGACCGAGATCCTGGCCAAGATTGGGTTCAAGCTCAGCCAATACAGTAAGTAAATCCGTGTTAAGAGGCTCTCGCATTGCCATGTGCCACTTCGAGATACTTACGGCCCGTTTCCAGACCATGCGATGTCGTCCTTCACAGCCACACGAGACATCCCATCGCCATCCCCCTCCGACGTCCACGAATACCGCCGCTACCTCGCCACCCACCAACCAGTCACCGAGGTCGAGGCGCGCTTCCTAGACTCCACCGACGACCTCGTCACCCTCGCCCCGCCAACCAGGTCGTCACCACCCCCAAGCCGCGCCCCGAGCCCACTGTCCAGCGGGGCGATGGCAGCTGCTGCAGCAGCGGCGCGCGACCACCACTACTACCAGGCCCTCAAGTCCACCCTCGACGCCGCCGATTCCGCATCCACATCCGCATCCGCATCCATATCCGCGCCCCCACCCGCGTCCGCGCAGGGGCTGTCCGAGCCCGAGCCGTCCTCCCCGATCCCTATCCCGGGCACCATGCACGGCAACTCGTGGCGCACCAACCGCGGCCACCTGCGCGGCAGCAGCAGTGTCAGCCACAGCCCCAGCCCGGGCCTGGCGGGGCTGGGTGGCCTGGGGTCCGCCCCGCTGCCCACGCCGAGGGGGACGCGGCCGCGCTCGAGCTCGGAGGCGATCACGCCGCGGACTTTCACGCCTCGGTCGAGCACACCTGTCGGGAAGTTGGATGTCACCGCCCCCACTGCTGTAGCGGCCCTCCCGACAATCAAGGTCGACCAGCCACCAACCGCCACCACCACCATTAGCAGCCCTGGGGAGAAGGAGGCGGGATCGAGCTCGCCGGTGGTGCTTCACGTGGCCATCGCCCTCGCCGTCGCGGTGCTGCTGCCGATCCTGACGTTTTCGACCATCCCGGGCCTCGTGGGCCGCCTGATCGTCGTGGTCCTCGTGGGCATGTCTGTTGCCGGGTCGGTCGTGCAGTCCGGGAGCGTGGGGGCCCGCGCTGCGGGTGCTTATAGCAAGGACTTGTTTATGAGTGTTGCGGTTTATACGGGGGTTATGGCTGTTGTGGCTGGGGTGCTGTAGATCTGAAGAGATGCCTGTGTGAGCCCCAAGAATGAAAACTTTGTGCCTAGGGTGGGTGACTTGGTGGATGTAGATAATACAGAAAAGACATAATCAAGGAAATTGAGAAGATTCAGCCTCTTATCACTTAAGTCCTGTTCATTAAGGTCCTGGGGCAACCCGAGACATCTACCTCAGTGTGTCAAACGCATCGTGGTGCTCTTCAGACTTGACCTGCATCCAGGGAGACTGTTCCCGAATAAGGCCGTACTTTAATTGATTGATCCCCCGGCGCAACCTTCTCCAAACATTCGACATGATTCCTAAAAGGCCGGCCCTGGAAATCCAAAGAACATAGTGGTTGCCCTTCCATCCCTCCTTTTCAGATGGTGGTTCAAGCAGATCGGGTTCATCCTGACACCCGAACCCTAGCTTGGCGACACATCAAGGCCATTACGGAAAGCATCGAGGCTGGGGTAGTTTTCATCCTTCTTGCTCAGCGATGGTGCAATATTTAGTCATTTGTTGGGCTGCCTGGTAAATTCTCGTTCATTGCGAGGTGAGATTGTGAGGGAATCGTATAAGTGCTCCCGCAATGTTGCACAGGTACTTGGACGTGTATTCTGCGAGGCTTACTTAACACATAGCCTGGTTTTTCGCGTCATGTCATGCACCAGCAGTTACAGACCGCTTTTGCCTCAGCAAAAACACACACAAGTGATTAAAAGAGGGCCAGATTTTTCTTGATTTATTGCTGCATCCAAAGTAAGAGTAGCTCGCGATCTCTAGTGAGTAATTTTGGTGACATGTGTTGAAGTTGGGCGCCTTAGAAGTACTAGTCTTTCAGCACAGGTGCTCAACTCAACTTGGAACAGGATCGTTCAGCACGTTTCTCTCTGGACGGTCTGTGGCAGGCACAGTGGGGTGTGAATGGGTCAATTGAATGGGCAGAAGGAGGAAGGGCCTCCCTAGTGACTGGCGTTACAGAGGCACCTATTTAAAGAGACAGATGCCATCCATTCTGCTAAGAAACCTACTCCTTAGACTGCTCTTCTTACAATTCAAACCACATAATTGCGACCCCACCCCCTCCAGCTGTCTCCCACACGGCCTTCACGATCTTTCAAAAATGGGAGTGTTCTGTCCTACAGCTGATGGTTGATTTGCGGAATCATTGCATTTCGTTGATCGGTTTGAAATGTACCTGGTGTAGTGGGCTGCTCTCCTCGCAGCACCGTACTAGGCGCTGAGCAGGGATGGATTCCTGTAGCAATGCTACTTAACTGTCGGACTCGTCACAGTCAAAGAGTACGACGGTCCCAAATTTCAGGACTCGGCCTCGTATGCCAGGAGCAGTGGAAGTACTTAACGAGTATCCCTCACGAAATAAGCAACAGTGTATGGAAGAGCATGATTGATATCTCCATAATGTATAAGGTGCTTAAGAGGGTAGAAGAAACGTCTAGTTGGGCTCAATCTTTCTATAGAAAGAGAATGTGAGCTTCTGGCCTTGCATACTACTCTAGTGTGCCTCAGCTCTGTTTGAGCACTTGAACAGTCAGACACTGTCGACGTTTGCGTAGTGTCCAGAAGAGAATCCAGGACAGCTCAGAGGCGGGATTATGCCACATGAGACCTGATTTCTCTATATAGGCTGTCAATTTCAAAGGCTAGACAAGTGGGCAGCATGGGGAGATGGTGTAATGGGATGTATTTGCATAGCTGTGATTACCATCAGCTCTGACGAGCTCACGTCCAGTGTTCAGATCGTCGCTGTAGGAATTGATTTTTTTTTGCCTTTTGCTTTCGCTGACCTTTTTACCCCCTCCCCCTCTGTTCTTTACTTGGCCTTCAAGACTATCGTTGCAGTGGATTGCCTATATTTCAAAGAGGCAATTCTAGAAGTGACTTATTCTTCCAATATTCAATTGATCGTGTGCTGCAAAAGGGCTCGAGATGCACTGGAAAGAGAGGACACGTTGAATTCACACGGCAAATTCCACCTTCAGCCGTTTGCAATTAGGTTGAGAGTACGGTGGGTCCAAATGGTACATAAGCTGCTTTCGAGTGACTCACTTGTTCAAGAGTGCTGAGTACTTCACCTCGACCCAAACGTCCTCAGCCTCGCCCCGCCATACCTCAAGTGCTTTGACCTGATCTTGAAGCTTTCGTCACCTGGGCATCTACCCTACCACTCAAGTAATCCTGTCTAGAGTTGAGCTCACAGAGAGATCTGAGATCACTTCAAACCACCAAACCACGCATCCAAGCATGCTTCCATCCTTCAATTAGCCCTGTGGTCTGCCATCACCCACCCATCCCACAGCTCTGCCGGCCGCACTGCAGTCCCACTTTGATTCCTACCACCTTTCGCTGTTGTTTTTGACCAACCCTTCAGCACACCAAGCTTCACTCAACCGTCGAGAGACACGACTCGCAATCCACCACCAAAATGACGAAGCGTTCTTTTGAGGAATGTTTTTTCCACTTCGAGGCGGACGCCTCTGAGATGGACAAGATCGACAACACCATTCGCCTCGCCGGTCTCAAGTTCCCCATGGGCAAGCGCGTGATCGGAAGAAAGAACGCCGACCTGATTGTAGCTCTTGGAGCATATGACATCAGCCGCAACTGCACTGGCGATCAGCTCCTGGTCGTCGCACGTCTCTGCATCCTCTACGAGGCCATTCTCAAGACCCACAACAAGCACTCCTACCTTGACATCAACGACGACTTCTTCTACGAACAAGCGCTCAAGGACATCTCAGAGAGATACCCCAGCATTTCGAAGTACTTGTCTACCTCCACGCTTCGTCAAGCCATCGAGATCTACCTCTTCGCCTTCCACCGCAGTGGATTGAAGCCCGTCAAGCCAAATGCCAACAAGACCGATGCTGTGCAGGACACTCCCCCCGTCCAGTCCGATGCTGCCCAGCCCAATGACAGCGGCAGCGAAACCTTCATCGGTCAAGACATCATGGAGCCCTCCGAGTCTGCTGAGCAACAGGGCGCTCGCGTCAAGCTGGAGAAGCTTGTGAAGGACTGGATGGCGGTCCGCGCCATTGCGCGACGCAAGAAAAACAAAACCAATGAGCCCGAGACCGTCGCCGTTCCTTATCCCGAGAGGAAGCCCAATGAGTCCAACAAGGCGTACATCCTGCGCCTCCAGGAAGAGTGCGAGTGCTACTTCGAGGAGAACCAGATGTACGAAAAGGAAGGCTACCGCGAGACGAAGAAGCACGACGATCTCTACGATGATTACAACGAGCTGTTCAATCACAGCAACCAGCTGCTCGAGGCCAACAACGAGCTACTCAAGGCCAATAACGAGTGGCGCAAGGAGAAGAGCGATATGCAGGACATGTACATCGCGAAAACCCACCGACTCCTTGACAAAGTCGACGAGATGCAGGATCTCATCAAGGAAGAGAACGATGAGAATGACCTGATGCAGGATATCATTGACAAGCAACGCGACCAGATCGACGAGCTGAAGCGGCGGCTGGGCGAGGACGGCGACAGCTAGGTACATGCCTATGGGCGAGCGGAGCAGCGCGGACGCTTTCCTGGAGGTCCTGGAGGCCGGGGTGGATTCACTGATTCCCCCGTTTCTAATGTCGAAGTGCCTTGAGACCCATGAGCTCACGCTTGTCTGCAGTTTGGGCTGATCAGAGGACGATGGCTGGGTGAGAAGACCTGATCGTCTTTTCGAGAACAAGTCTCGGGCAAGGATTGTGCTTCTGGTGTGTGTTGAGGGCTGAAGGTATGCATGCGATTTCGGCTTTCCAAAGACGGATACACCACCTCGGGCCCCATGATCAGTGGGATACGTTTCTGTGGTGGAGTAATACGGAGGATGTGTTACCTAGAATACGACCACAAGCCTAGCTAGGTTTCAGGGACCATGATCGTAGGTGACACAGGAATCCATACGTTACTTAGATCACAATGCCAGAATTTTTGAAGTCAAGTGTTCGATGAGAGAATAGTAGTTAACAATTAAGTACCAGGCACAGCAATACAGGTCCTGCTGTGGCGCTTAATGTTGTTGTAGGTAGGTTATTACATAGGAAACCAGTGTCCCCCCTTCCAAGCCCCAACACCACAGGAGTCACCTAGCCAGGCTTCCCCATCGCTTAAATAATCCCATTTGACAAATTGTGTTCAGACCTGACCCGCCGCCCTGCCTGTCCAGGCATCCTGTTGATCTTTATATAGGGGAAGACTCGATTCAGTCTCCGGTCTTTGCCTGTCCTGTAGTTTCTCGCTCGCTCTTAATTCTCACTCTCACTCTCGTTTACTGCGGCCTCAGGGCACCGCCCTCGTAGGCAGAGAACCGCCCATTAATAAACTGCCGCACGCTCTTGCCCCAGAAGGCAATAGGGATCGCGAAAAGGCCGACGCTTATCATGGCGACGCCGATGGCCGAGTTGACGGCGACATAGCCCGCGGCGGCGTTCCACATGGGCAGCGCGGCGGTGATGCCGTAGCTGGCGACGTAGCTGACGCCGCCGACGACCGCGATGCCCGCGGCGGCCCACTGCGGCAGGGACTCGACGACCCAGATGGTGTTGACGACGCTCGCCGAGGCGTAGCTGAAGGCGTTGAGGCCGTAGGCTACGTGGTACGCGGCCGGGTGCCACTTGTCGCGGGCGGCGAAGCCGTAGATGAATACGCTCACTGCGCCCGAGACGACGGGGAGGATGAAGGCGGGGAGGTAGAACTCTGCGTGGCGGATGCCCTTGTTGCGGAGGGTGAGGCGCTTCATGACGTTGTTGAGCATGAAGTAGGAGGCGGGGAGGGCGAGGAAGCTGCCCGCGGCGGCGGAGAAGTTGACACGGGAGACGGCAAAGGCGGGGAGGTGGTAGGGGGCCTCGGCCATGCGCACGGGGAACCCGACGCCGATGGACATCATGCCGCCGAAGTTGATGGAGTTGAGTAGGGTCACCCAGAAGACGAGCGGGTTCGCCACGCAGAGGAAGATCTGGATGAAGCTCGCCACGGCCGCCCGCGGCTCGCAGACGGACCGCTTCCAGATGCGGAGGGGCGTCACCCGCCACGTGTGCACGGGCAGGTCGTTCAGGCTGGGGAGGCCGTTCTCCATGGCCCGGATGGACCTGTTGTCGCCGCCGGGCACGTCCCACCACTCCTCGTACATCCTGATCTTCTCGGTGCCCGACTGCACGAGGACGCGGCCGTCGAAGGCGACCGGTGGGCGGAGGAAGTATGTCTCGGGGACGAAGAAGAAGATCATGACGAGGAGGATTATGCTCGGGATGGCGAGTCCTCTGTAAACGCTGTGGTAGTCCTTGCCGACGTCGACCATTAGCGGCAGGTTCGCGAGCACAAGCAGCGGGATGCCACCGCCGCCGCACCAGAAGGTGGCGATGGCGAGAGGACGTTCATGGATAAATGTAAGGTCGATAAGTTGGAGGATGGTCTATGAGACTGGTTAGTATCGTTAAACTATGTGTGATGTGAGAGACGGCATACGGTGCTCAGTGTAGCTCCGCCGGCCAGACCCGTGAGGCATATGGCCGCAAGAAGCTGGTGATAGTCATTGGTGAAGCCAGCCCACAGGCTTCCCACGGACATCATCACGGATGACAGGATAATGAGTGGCCTCCTGCCGAAGGCAACGGACATGGGGATCCAGAAAAAGAAGCTCAGTCCCATCATCAATGTCGGGCTGCCAGACAGGGTATCGACCGAGAATGGTGCCATATCCTATCATCTCATTAGCTGCTGCGGTGGGAGCCCATATTTCTTCGAGGATTTCATACCTCTTTGGTGAAAGTGTGAAGGAAGGCCTTGTATAGGTTTCCCGGAGACTGAATAGAGAACATGCATGTGGCGGAATGGATCAAAAGGATCACGTAGATAAACAGCCGCCGGCGACGCTCAAAGTTGAGAGGGTCGGAGGGCGACTCGCTCGGGATGGGCAGGCTGAGCAGGCGGCCGTCGGAAGCGATGAGGAAGACACTGCCAGCGATGTCCATGGATTCACGCTTTGAACGAGTGGATGAAGTCGTCTCCGCCTGCGAAGGTTGGTGGTCTGCGATGGATTCCTTGTTGATGCTGTCGACGGTGGACTCCCAGTCGAAGAGAGCCCGCTCCGTGTCGGTCATCTCGACTTCCTTGGCCATGCTGGGCTTCGTTTAAACGCCTTCAATGAGGCTGCTGCTGGGTTGGGACAGTCGAGTGGTGAGAACCACCGGGGTATATGTATGGAGATCACACGCCTGTGGTCATTCGCTGCGTCGATGATGGCGGAAAAAAGGATAGGACAGGATAGGCCAGGAAGAAGAGGTTGGGTTTTCACTTCATTATAAGCAAGATGATGACTTGCAGGCTGGACGTGGCCACTGGAACCTTGTCGAGTCGGCAGCATCGACCCGAAAGCTAGTGATCGTTTTCTGCCAGTATCTCGGTATAGTCGTACTCGAGGGCCCAGGTGAGATGAATTGAGGCAGGCCGTAGAGCATAGCAGCATTATGGAGGGAGGTATGCTCTCAGACGTCCAGGTCAGACGCTGTCGCTTACAACAGCCATCAGAGGTAGCAGAGGCACCTGGCATTGGCCGCTCAAGGAGGAAAAGGCTGTGAAATAAAGTTTCGTTTTCGTTTCTTCTGGGCCAAGACAGTTCATTTGACAACGGACGGACATGTCGGCCTCGGCGCGCTCCAGGGGTAGACCTTATTGACTTTCCGCACCAGGGGTCCTGAAACAGGTGCAACCTCGCTCCCCGAGGAAGGCGAGGACCCTCGCCGGCCTATCGCGTGGTGCTGAGTTCTTGCGGCATAGGCAAAGTCTGTCGTTTTGTGGTTTCAAAGCCCCCCAGTCAGCGATGATGTCGGGCTCACGGCGGGCGTTGGCTCGCCGAGGAGGAGCTCGTCATCAGCCTCCTCCTCCCTCCTCGCTGTTCACGCCGCGGCCGTCCGCGCGCGAGCTAGCATAGCTATTTCCAGAGGTGTAATTGTATGCTTAATTTTCGGGTACGTGCCGTCCGGTTCATCGCGCGCTGTGACGACCAGACTGGCGGGCCGATACTTTCTCTGTGCCTCGTGGGTGACGAATTCTCTTCGACTGGCCATGCAGCAAATGCTGTCGGCAGAAAGACCTCGGTCTAGTTTGTAATCACCCCGTAGATTCTCTGCTCTGCCTTACCCTTGGCCGTGGGGCTCTTCCGCGGCCCACTAATTGTTTCGACAGCGTGGTATAGGCTATAGCAGCAGTCACCTACAGTGGGTGTTGCATACGGCAGTTCGTTTCTCACACTCATTACCAATCGCGTAGTCCCACTCATACACTGCCGCCTCGGTCCCTTGCATGACTCCGGTCGAGGAGGGGTGAGGGCGCTGGATCGACTCGTCACGTCCTCCATCGAGGGGAGAGTGTTTTCCTCATCGGGACTGAAGGCTCCACCACCCATGTGGTTGCATTTGAGGCGACCCACCAGCGCCCTGACCCGCCGTGAATAGCTGACCTCGGCGTGGGGGAGACGTTGAGCTGGGCGGACAGGGCTGCAAGGCCCAGAAGGCTTGGCTGCGCAGCTGGGCCATCTCAATCTCCTCCTTTCCAGGTACAGACGGGCTGGGCTCTGCGTGACGAGCTGACGGCCTGACGACCTGACGAGCGAACGAGCGATGAATCCGAGAGGCTGGCTAAGGCTCGGCTCCCAGGGCTGTGCGGGTACGAGGGGACGAGCATGTTCGTTCAGCTCCTCAGCTCGCTCGCAAAGCCTCCTCCCAAGGCTTGTCGTTGCGTGGCATCAGACGACCTTGGCCTGCTCGCCCTGGAGGTTTGGACGAAGCGGGCGTGTCCGTGCTGTCACGTCAGGCGCGGACTTAAGGCAAAAGACCAAAAGACCAGGTAAAAGGCTCAGGTGCAGGCTTCAGGCTCAGACTTCCTCCCAAGAACCTGGCGCCGAGCCCCGCCGCAGAAATGAGAAGAAATTTCAGGCGTTTGCGGCTCCATGAACCCGGCCCGCAAAATAGGGTTGGTCAGGAAACAATGGATCCCTGCCAAAGCTTATTCGAACCTCTCAAACCACTGTCAAACGTGGGGCTGCCCAACGCTTCGCTGATGAGGTCCCCTGCCTCCCCTGCACCTCCCCTGCCTTCCCTACTTGTGGTTAAGCACCTGCCCCCGATGTCACCGTTGACGGGGCCTTGAGGCGCATATCAACTTATTCGTCACAGCCAAGGAGACGGGCATCATTAGGACTACTACGACTCGAGATCCTACTCGTCGACACGAGTTCCTCCCCAGACGGCTTGTCTAGACCAGTCTGTCCGCCCCCGAATTCGGCGCCGAGATTCGCTCCACCGGTCCGCGGACGTTGAAGCACGCGATCAAGTGCAGGTGCAGGGTGTCGCTGGTTTCTAGTCAGTAAGGCGCTTGATCTCGGCGTCTATGCAGTGACAGGGCACAGACACTCTATCAAGTCAAGAGCCAGCGGAGCGGAGGTGGACGTGCGAGCCCTCCACGAAGCAATAGGCTCCGGCCTCCCACACCCACCCATCCTCCGCCCATTGTGCATGTGGAATTACAAGTCGCTGGATGGGAATTCCACAATATCCCATGCTTTGGAGCGTGCACAATCTTATTGAGGGCTGAAGGTTGAGGCTCGAGACTTGCGCGGCGTCATATTAGGATCTGCAGTCGGCCATCCGGCGGCAAGGTTTTGGCCCCGCAGCTTAATGATCCTTCTGGGTAAGCCAGCATCCTGGCTTTCCCGGTAGCGAAAGATCGCCTAGTGAATGGTTTGCATGAGAAATCGAGATGGTCCCAAATAATTCTACCCACACACAAAAGAGGAAAGAGTGGAAACGGTTCTGACGCTCGCCTATTCATGGACTCGTCTTCCCGGGCCCCTCGGAAACTATCAGTCAGTTCAAATTTGTGGCCCTGTTCGCCTCAAGGGCGAGCCCTTGCATAAGCGCGAGACCCGGACAGCAAGATCTGTTCGCCCATCATACGCTGATCTCCACCGTAGCCTTGCAGGGAGCAACTGGCAAACGTCGGCCCTCGGACTACATACTTTCTATACACGTTCCTCAGGTAGTGAGCACGATGAACCCTCTACGGCCCCACTCGCCCATGCGCTCACAATATACCCGTCGGCCGATACACTCGGGAGATGGCGCCAATATTGTTTGTCTGGAAATCAAACAGTCCGCACCGCGCTATCTCTCAAAGCTCCCCCATGATTTACCAATAGGCAGCCGGCGCGGCATGCGCTTAACTTGTTACAAGCCTCAATCGTTGTTCTGGGCAGACTAGCCCGTCTACGCACGTAGCATGACATAAGTCAAGAGGCAGGTACGCGCACACCGGTCTGCGTGGCTGAACCTTAATTATCGAACTAGGGGCTGTCTTCCCGCAGTCTGGGGTCGGGCGGGTGTGGACGCCTGCAACAAGGAGGAGATCCTTATTAGGACGATGATTATGCCGCATATGCCGGTGCGAGAGAGGTGCGCGTAGCCGCTAGGCAAAATTACCCGACAGGTAAGGCGTGACGGGAAGACTTGGACTCTACCCTGGGCTTTCATGCCCACCCTTGGCTTTCATGGCCCTGTTGACGTGCTTGAGTTTCTCGCTAGACAGCGGTCCGCATGGTTTTCCACTGCCGGCATCTCGATATATGAACGGGAGTTTATTCGATAGTAGAGGGGTCATGGTTGCTGACCTCTACCCTGATATACTACACTAATTGCAACTCAAGTGCTAGCAAAGGGACCGAGTTCTGGTGTGGCAGCACTCGAGTACTCTGACAATTGACTTGACAGACGCAACTAGAAGCACATGCATATGCACTAATAAGGGCCTGTGGGTAGTTCATGACTTGCGGTTTGCCTTTGCTCCTCGATCTGGGCCCATCAAATAGCTCTTTCGTCCCATCGCTTTTAGATTCAAACCCAGGATCAAAACTCGCCGAGGATTTTGACTGTCGCTTCTGACGGCTCTGGCTGGGTCCGGACCCCTGCGTGTGCATGTGCATGTGCAGAGCCGAGACCCTCACGTCCCAGCTGTGAACTCTATTGCCCACCGATCTGGGTGTGCTGGGCCTCGTTCAACCACCCCTCCCCCCTTCAATGGCACAGAGGTTCCCAACATGAGTCCAACGGCCGCCAAGGATTTTATTCTCCGTAGGCTGACGCTTTTAGACGAAGCTCGTGCGGCTTGGTCAGCCAGATGGGATTGGACGACTGACTGGCAAGGCATTTCAGCCTCTGACACAGACACACAACACGTGTACTGACTCCGCTGCTACGCTCGAGCTGTTGCGATTTGTCGGCATACGGTGACACTGCACACTTGCTCAGTCCCTTGGGGCCCTTGCAATACCACCTTCATCAACGTCGGGGCTGAGATGCGAGGCGAGGCGTCCCGAACAACCATTGGGCACCGCTTTGCACCATCTTGTCGGGAGATGCGCGGCTGATCCCACCCCGTCAAACCTGCATCGCATATGGCGGAGGAATCTGAGGATACCACGCATTCGGCGCCCATGGAAACAAAACAGTGCTCGGTGGGCCACTCGCATGGGATTCTGGGCCGCGCGTGGTGGTCCAGACGGTGTCTCAGCATGTTGTATTCCAGAGATCAACCGTTGTGTCGACTCTCACTTAGGCCGCTACAGCAGATACTTGGGCTTTATTCACCTAAGCCTCAAGTCTTTCTTTGGGTCTCGATGCACTCCGCGTTTAGTAATCTAGCAAGATCACTCGGAATCCCTCGGCGCCGGCGGAGGTTTCCTCAGCACGACGGGCGGAGCACTAATTGCTACGTGAGGAATATTGAGACTGTCCGAAGATCCGTAGACCTTCCTTCGCAGATACGACAAGGCTGTAGATTGTACTTCCAAAGGCAGACAATGCCAACTTCAGCTGGCAACGTGTTAGACGGAAAGAGGCAAGGTTCCAACTACCTAGGTACGCAGATCACAATCTAACTATTTCGAGGCGAAAGGAGATGAATTATTTTAAAGGTCAAATGAGGGTACGAAAATAGAACACGGGCTGTATAGCGGCAGAACATGATCGGCACTCGTCTACCAAACTTTAGTACAAGTCCCTTGCATCGCCAGGTCTGGCCGAGTCCAGCATGCTGAACTTGTATCATGTAGACTATTCACTTAGCCACTTGGGGCCGTAGAACGGTCGACAGTTAGATTGACGTGCGATCACTCAGGCGGACTTGTAATCTCTCGGTCAAAGGGTGTGTATCATATACTGCCGAAAGAGATTACAATCATTCATGCCCTCCGGCGGGATTTGAAAATTGTATTCCCATTCCATTGTAAATGGCTTCAAAGAGATGTTAGAATCAAACTAAGCACATTCTCAGTGTGGAGGAAACAAGGTTAAAAGAAACACTTGTCTTGAACCCCGTTCTGACGGCCGAGACTATGCTGGGGATACCAAAATTCTTCCACGAATTTGGGACTGTTCAAGGCTGGCTTAACCAATATGCCTTTGCTGGCGGTGGCCTCAGAAGCTCGTGCCACACAGTCTTTTGTCTAGGAAAATTGCTCGGATATAATTCCTTTCAAAGAAATAGAATTACGTCTGCAATACCATTTCACACACGCAGGCCCTGCCTAGCCAAGTGTCACATGGCCTTGTTCCTACACTATTGAGTGTTTGAACTCAATTCTCGGGGCCATCAAGTAGCTGTAGACGCCTGCACTTTGATACGTCAGCCGGAGATAAAAAAGTATAGTAAAGCATGGCGTGACCGGAATCGTGAGTGTTTGGCGGCTCTATAATAATCCACAACCGTCCTGTTCAGATGCAATACTCCGAAACTCCGAGCTCACCATACGCCACTCGTGAACCAGACGAGAAGCATCCCGGGTAAAAGGACTCGGCCCAATAGAGGATTGTCCGGAGATGATTTTGTTTGGATGTACTGTATGGATTATTGAAACACGCCTCAACGGGCGGACATTATCCAGCTGCCCGGCGCCGATCTTGTCCTGTCAGACCGCCGGTAGTTCTTAAGATGGTACTGAGATGATCGTTCCTTTGGGGTCTACCTGGACCCACACTCAAGTGACAGCGTTCTTCTAGCAAGGTTGCGTGGCGATGCCTCGGTGACGATGCGTCACTGGCCAGAGGAGCAGATAGTGGCGACTACGACCTCGGGAGGAAGGGTCTAGGGTTCTTTGGAAGACGGCATTGTTGACAATGTGGTCCAATCGAGGCCGCGTGTCGTGGATTTCTTGGACTTTGCGTTTAGAAAGATCGGGCATACCTCTTGAAGTAGTAGGTCGGCAGTCATTTTCTTGCAAATGGGTAGGGCTAGTCGTTCTTAAGAGACAGGACTATCGCAAGCAAGCGGGAAGAGTTGAGACGCCCGCGCATGATGACGCGGGCGGACACTAGACGAAGGGGCCTGCATAAATGACGATAGTGTACCGGCAGTTGATGGAGTGATCATCCCGTCGCAACTCCCTTGCACAACGGGAAACACGGACTGCCGCAGTAGATCTGAAGAAAACCAAACGTCTCAAGAAACCCGATTTTCCAGCCCAGACACGCCAGGGCTGCCCCTCCGGTCCCGGCTGATCGCAAAAGAAGCCCGGAGCCCCGGACTCGGGAACATGAACACGGGCCCGCCGACCGGCGACGATGCCGGGCCCAAAGCAGGAGCAGGGCACCATCGACCTGCCGCCACCGCCGAGCGGAGCAAGCTCTGGTTCGACGAGACGGTCGTCGTGCCAGACGCGTTTCGGGACCTGCTGGTGAACTACGGCCGCATCTCACCAGCCGACGTCGACGAGCACGTCATCCAGATCGTGAGTCCCCCTCTCCGTTTTGCCCACCATCCCCCGGATACCACAGTCAACTGACAGCAGCCCGCCCCCATGAAACAGCGCAACAAGGCCTGGGAGGTCCACCACTACCCGTGCCTGGGCCAGTTCCGCTTCCTGGAGCTGAACCTCTCGAGCCGGCCGAGCGGGGACCTCTACGCGCGCCTGCTGTCGACGCTGAGGTCGGCCCCGCCGCACTCGTTGCCGGCCTTCTTGGACGTCGGCGCCTGCCTGGGCCAGGACGTCCGCAAGCTGATCCACGACGGGGCCCCGCCCACCTCGGTGGCCGGCGCGGAGCTGTCGCCAACCTTCATCCGGCTGGGCTACGAGCTGTTCCGCGACTCGCCGGCGGGCGTGGCCATGGTCCAGGCGGACATCCTCACGCCGCTGGGCGAGGAGGGTGGCACCTCCCCGCTGGGGCGGTTCCGCGGCCGGCTCAGGGTCGTGCAGCTGGGCATGATCTTGCACCTGTTCACGTGGGAGGAGCAGCTCACCGCATTTGAGAACGCCGTCGCCTTGCTGAGCGACGAGCCCGGCGTGCTGATTATTGGGCAGGCTACGGGCAACCTGGACGGTGTCGTCACGCAGACGCTCACCGTGGGCGGTGCGAACAAGGGGACATGCAAGCACAACGTCGAGAGCTTCAAGAGGCTGGTCAAAGATGTCGAGGCACGGACGGGAACGCGATGGGACGTCAAGGCTGAGCTAGACGAGGGCCTAAGCGTCCATGACGGCAAGAGGACCTGGGACGACCCCAAGACCAGAAGGCTATTGTTCGAACTGGAGAGGGTGGGATAGAGGGCTTCAAGGACTGGGCTTGGGTCCCACAACTAGATTCTGATGGTCGACAGGCAAGTACAGCGAGTGGAAGCGGTTGTCTTTTGCCCACAAGGGCGAAGTGTCATTGATTTTGACGGAAGTTACGGGAATCTGAACCTAACGCCGCTCGCTACCTATTGAGGAGAGCGGCCCCAGACGCCGTTCAACCGTACCGTGGCATTCATTTCATGCAAGTCGTGCAATTGCCTTTTCCATGCCAGAACCCTTGTCCCTTGACCCTCACGAATGATTTTTGTGGGATGCGGGCGGAGAGAGAAATCAACTACCAGCCTCCAGTGGTCTGCTTAGGCTTCTCCTACGAAGTCTTGGCGCCCTGGGTAGGAGTGATCTTCTTGCCGTCCTTGTTGTATCGGACACGCGGGGGAGGAGCACGGTTGCGACGACCCTCACGCGAACGGACACTATTGGTGTTTCTGTCAGCATGTATGTTCCTCGGTCGGGAGGGGGGATGGTGATGGAGTTCGTTTGCCGCCAAGGTTCTTCTCAGCCGCCTGTGTCTGGCAGGTGCACGGCTTGCCCATAGGGCCGCTGTGACACCATGCCAGACACAGTTGTCCTCCATCCAGGACAAACGTACCGAACGATCTTGCCGTGAATGGCACAAGAGACGCAGTACTGCAGCTTGAGGTACATCTTGGGGACGGTGTACTCGGCAAAGACCGAGGCGTCAGAGATGTCACCTGTGGAAGACATTTGTTAGCAGGTTGGACACGGCTAAAGGAAGTTGCGTGGGTATTGTGGCTATCTTCGTGGCAGCCCAATCGTCATGACATACGAATAGCAGCAGACTCGACCATGTTGCGGATGGTGAATCTCTTGATGGCCTTGTCCTTGGGGGTGCATCGCGAGCAGTTGGAGCAACGGATGGGCTTCACGTGGCCGCGGCCCTTCTTGTTGCGGCCGTTGTTCTTTCTCTGTTCGACGAATGGCAGGTCAGCATGTGCACGGCTGGATATTTGTCGAGCGAGACTGATGTCGGCGGGCCAGGAGGGGGAGAACGCGACAGAGCGGATATCCAGGCGAAGAAGCAAGCACGATCCGTCTGTGGCATCAAACCCTCCAGCCTATCGTGACGACCAGTGTTGAATGCTGGGGAGGCTGTGTGTGGATGCGATTCATACCTTCTTAGGCATCTTGACGACTTTGGCTGACGAAAATCGTAAGTGTTGGTCGATGAAGGAGGGAGAGAGGAGATCTGAAATGCGACCTCTGGAAATTTAATGGAGGTTTGCTCTGCTGCAGCGGTCGGTCCCCCAGCAAAAATGGCGGTCCACAACCAGAAAACCTGGGCCTTAACAGACTCTGCAGCGGCTGCGGGCTAGGTCCTGTTAGCCAAACGAGGGTGCCCTAGGTCATCACGTGAGGACCCCGCTAGCTTGATTCTGATTGGCGTAGACCTGCATGCACCGGCTGAAGCGCAGAAACTTGGCCGGCAGCGCCCCAAAATCTCAAACTTCAAATCGCTGACGGTTTCTGGATTCCTCTCCCTCCCTTCTCCATCAACGAACATCTTCACGGGACTGGCTTATGACGGGATAATACCCTAGGTACGTCTCGAACACGATGATGTTGTTGCTCGACGGCATCGCGGCTTTCTTCTCCCCTTCATGATCAATCATGTCACTGCACATCCGATTCCCCCGTCTTGTCTGCTTCTTTCGATGATACCCGGCCTTCGTCTCGTCGCTTGCGACAGACGATCGCCACCACAACATTTTTTTCTTTTTGCACTTCCACTCCAGCTGGGATTGAGAACGGCAGACGGTCACTCGCCTGTTTGGCGTCTCTATCGGTCGCTCTCTCCCACTAGAGTTCCCTTATCGCCCGCCCCACATCACAAATTCCCACCCAAGCCTGCACTTTTTAAATCCAGCCTGCCTCAGCCGTGATTTTTTCTAACCCTTCCTCCTTCCTGCCAGTAGGACAGCCCATCATGCAGATCTTCGTGAAGACCCTCACGGGCAAGACTATCACCCTTGAGGTGGAGTCTTCCGACACCATCGACAATGTCAAGTCCAAGATCCAGGACAAGGAGGGCATTCCCCCAGACCAGCAGCGCCTGATCTTCGCCGGCAAGCAGCTCGAGGACGGCCGCACCCTCTCCGACTACAACATCCAGAAGGAGTCCACCCTCCACCTCGTGCTGCGACTGCGTGGTGGTGGCAAGAAGAGGAAGAAGAAGGTCTACACCACCCCGAAGAAGATCAAGCACAAGCGCAAGAAGACCAAGCTGGCCGTCCTCAAGTACTACAAGGTCGACAGCGACGGCAAGATCGAGCGCCTCCGACGCGAGTGCCCTGCCGACACTGTAAGCTTCTACCCGGATAACCTCTTTGATATTTGTCCGATGGCTAACCTATCTGTTCTCCTAGTGCGGTGCTGGTGTCTTCATGGCTGCCCACAAGGACCGTCAATACTGCGGTCGCTGCCACCTCACCTACGTCTTCGAGAAGTCCTCATAAACGGTGTCTTTCGGTTTCATGGATGGACGGACGGACGGAGCAACGGGTTCTATAGTTTCAGGGACGGGGAAAAGCTTGCACTTGCGCATTCATGGGCCTCTGATGCTGGTACAAGGCATCACGGATGTGATCACAGATTCATCTAGTACTCGTCAACTGGCTGGCGGAATGGGAAAACTTCCAAAATGAAGGTCATGATCACAACACATGCTTGTCTTTGCTACCCTCTTGATCGCGTGACTTTGACGCACTGTGCCATTTGCTCATACCTGCCCACGGATCAGCCATGCCAACGTCCGTGGCAACGTCTTGATGAATGTTCTACAGTATTTTGCCTCCTGCTGGTTGATCCCGCCCACGTCATGACTTTGCTACCCTCTTGGAACACAACCCCAGCGCACGATGTGTGCAGGAAATGACCTAGCTGTGACGGTACGGCTTTAAATACTGCTAGAAATAACCAATGGGCAGATTGGTTATTATGGTCTTTTGGCCGGGAGGTGGAATTTGCTAGCAATGATTCTATTACCCTCTCACTAGCAAGGTTTCCCAACCCGTCTGCTTGCACTATATCCGGGAGAAGACATCAGCAGAGCAGTTCCTGTTGACAACCTGAACCACTGGGGGTACAATGGAGCCATCCGAACTCTCTCAATTCGCACACGATGCACATGGCCCTGCGCAGCTGCCATTTGGGACCTCATGGGAAGACGGTCTCTAAACTTGATGGAGGTTGGAATTTGACAGAGTTCAAGAGGATTGCTGGGCTGTAAACAATTCTGACTATATACATGTAGACGTGTGATAATGTTCATCTAGTCATTCTGGTAAGGCTGCGGTGGCCAGTGGTATCTATCTCAACCTCACTCCCTGAACCCGTTCCTCAGGTTCTCCCACTCGCTCTCGGGGCACTCAAGCTGGTTGGGATCCCTCCGCAGCGCGTTGGGCCCACCAAGCACGTCAACCACGTTCTCGATCAGGCTCTCCCTGCCCTTGCGGTCCGACGAGCTCTCCCACCACATGCCGCCGCCGAGGCCGTGGTTCTTGATGTACCCGGCCTTGTCCCTGGCCATGGGCAGCGTGTCGTAGCTGACCATCATCTTGCGGGCCGGGTCGTAGCTGTAGCTGGCGCCGCTGTCGTGGTCGTAGAACTCGCGCGCCCCGGGCAGCGGCAGCGCCTTGTAGTCGTATACGCCCCGCTCCCAGCTGCCCTCGCCGATGCCGTTGTAGGGACGCCCCACGCCGTCCGTGTTCTCGAACGCCCGCCCGTACAGCGGCATGCCCACCACGATCTTGGACGGGTGCACGTGCCGCGTGTAATGCTCGAGGGCCTTGGCGGTGCTGAAGGGCGTGGTGTTGGGATGGGCGCGGTTGGGGTACAGGTTCGCCTGGTGGCCCGCGACCTGGTCCCAGGACCCTGCGTAGTCGTACGCCATGAGGTTCCAGAAGTCTAGATACCGGTCCATGCCGCGCAGATCCAGCTTCTCGTAGTTCTGGGCCCCGGCCGGGCAAGCGACGGTCAGCTCGAAGTGGTGTGGGCCGCCGTGGCCTGGCTCCGGGGGAAGTGTCCGGGCGTAGGCGTCCATTTCCTCCCGGCAGGCCTTCAGCAGGGCCACCCAGTCGGATGCCTCTGAGGCGTTCTGTGGGTATTCCCAGTCGATGTCGAGCCCGTCGAAGCCGTAGTTCTTCATAAGCTTGACGGCCGTCGTGGCAAAATTGGCTCGGCCTTGGGCTGTTGATGCTGGCTGTCTGAAATTTGAGGAGTAGGTCCAGCCGCCGATGGAGAGGAGTATCTTCAAGTTGCGGTTGCGACGCTTGAGAAGGTTAAGTTGCTTCAGGCAGCCGTAGAGCTTGTGACCGTCCTCCCATTTGTCGCCATCCCAGTGGATTTCCGAGTCGGCCCAGCTGTCAGTCAAGTAGCTATTGGATATATTAGTATTGGAAGTCGTCGTCTAGGGACCATTCGAGCTTACACTTCACCCGACTCGGGCCGGACATTGGCGAATGCGTAGAGGACATGAGTGAGATTCTCGACTGGTAACTCCCACGGGAAGTGTTTGCGTCCGTAGATGGCCCAGTTGACGAAGTACGCCACGCTTCGGTAGCCTTTTGTTACTGGTCCTCCTCCCATGGTGTTGTTTGGGGTTTGTAGGTGTTGGGTGTTGAGGCCTTGGGAGTATGAGTTGTCAAATTCCTGAATGTTGTGTTGAAGAAGAGGTATCTGCTGGGCCTGGATGAAGAGGACAAGGCTTATAAAGACGAGGAAGACGGATATTATGGATAACAGGCGGCCTCTGTCTGGCATGGTGAAGAGGGGATGGAGTGGTTCACTGCCTCGTGGGTACGTATGAACGGGTACGGATATATGCCCATGCAGGTACTGTGGCGTAGCTAATACTAAGGAGGGGCGGCGGCTAGCCAGCTAAACATGGCAGATGGGGGGCGATGACAGCTGCTGCGTCAGGGGTATTCGGGAATTTGGGAGCACGAGGACGGCGTTGATTCGATTGATATGACTAGGGGATGATCATGAATGCGGGTGTCAGACTAGGGGAGACAGACCGTTGGCTGGCCCAAGATGTAACGCCAACAATGCACTGCGAAAGATGGCAGCTTCCGTGACAGCAAATGATGTGACAATATATCAGACAGACTGGAGAGGACCCGCTAGGAACATACCATGCTTCACCTTCTCCTTGAGTTTGCCGAACATGGTGGGGTAAAAGCCAAAACCGTTGCTATGCACCGCAGTGAAATGAATCAAGAGCCTGTTCTTGCCTACTCCAGGGAAGCTCGGATGTTGAAACGCGTAGAGGGACGTAGGGGAGAGGAGGCACCCAGAGGATGAAGTGGCTCAGCTGCTTTGCAATGGAGCTCAAGCTTGATGGATGGGCGGCCGTTCGGGAGATGACGACACCTGCTGAAGCCGTGCCACCCGCCGACACCCAGATGCCCAGGGGTCCTCTCGTACCTCGTACCTGGGTACTTAGAGCCTGCCCGAGGTGTCCGCCAGCTGGTCACCAGCTTACCGGACCGTCATTAGCTGGTCGATGTGGAGTGCCGCTAGTGCGCTTCTTGTGGCTAGCGTGGACAAGGATGTCCCACTATGAGCCGGTGCGTGCGCTTGCTTTGGTGCAGCTCCAAGTGCAGTGAGAGAGAAATTTCAGATCGTCGAGGGAAAAAAAAAACCTTCGAGCTGCCGGCTGTTTTAAGCAACGACACCCACACTCTGTCAGCAAGAGCAGCAGCAGCACTACTGCCACAGCCGTCTTGCCAGATCCTCCTACCAAGATGGCCAGCATCAACTATTTGCTGTACGAGTCGGCCGCTGGTTATGCCGTCTTCCAGGTCGTCAACCAGGCCGACAGCGTCGGTCTGCAACTGAAAGAGGTGCAGAACTCGCTCCAAAACCTCGCGACCTTCAGCAAACACGTGAAGCTCGTCAACTTCACCCCATACCGGTAGGATACAACCCCACTGCGACCAAGGACCCATGCAACTGCCGTAGGACCTGGTCGCTGACATGAACTAATAGAAATGCCGCCGAGACCCTTGAAAATGTCAACCTCATTTCTGAGGGTATCATGCCCGATTACCTCAAGTCCATCCTCGAATTGAACCTTCCCCAGACCAGCGGCAACAAGTCCAAGATCGTCCTCGGTGTCCAAGACAAGAAGCTTGCCGGCGAGATCAGCTCTACCTTCAAGGGCGTCGAGTGCGAGACCAGCGAGACCTCGGAGGTTGTCGCAGATCTCCTCCGCGGCATCAGAGTCCACGCCGAGAAACTGCTCAAGGGCCTGCAAGAGGGTGACCTGGGCCGTGCTCAGCTCGGTATGGGCCACGCCTACTCGCGCGCAAAGGTGAAGTTCAGCGTGCACAAGAACGACAACCACATCATCCAGGCCATTGCGACTCTCGATGCACTCGACAAGGGCATCAACCAAGGCTCCATGCGCGTTCGCGAGTGGTACGGTTGGCACTTCCCCGAGCTGGTCAAGATCGTCTCCGACAATGGCACTTATGCCAAGCTGGTCCTGGCCATCGGCGACAAGAAGTCCCTGAGTGATGAGAAGCTGCATGACATCGCCGCTGTGATTGACGACGATGGTGAGAAGGCGCAGGACATCATCAATGCGGCCAAGATCTCCATGGGTCTCGACATCACCGAGGCTGACATGATCATGGTCAAGTCATTCGCAACCTCTGTCGCCAAGATGGCCGACTACCGGAAATCGCTTTCCAACTCGCTGGACTCAAAGATGGGCCAGGTCGCCCCCAACCTGCAGTGTATCCTCGGAACACCCGTTGCCGCACGTCTCATCTCGCATGCCGGCTCGCTCACCAACCTCGCCAAGTACCCTGCCTCCACTCTCCAGATCCTCGGTGCCGAGAAGGCCCTCTTCCGCGCCCTCAAGACCAAGGGTGCCACGCCCAAGTACGGTCTCATCTACCAATCGTCTTTCATCGGACGTGCCGGTCCCCGTGTCAAGGGCCGCATCAGCCGATATCTGGCCAACAAGTGCAGTATGGCATCCCGTATCGACAACTTCTCAGAGCACCCCTCGGCGCGTTTCGGTGAGGTTCTGCGGCAACAGCTTGAGGACCGCTTGGAGTTCTACGCTACAGGCAAGAAGCCCATCAAGAATGAGGAGGCAATGAGCAATGCCATGAAGGCCATACTGGGAGACGGTAACGATGATCTTGCCATTGACACCGAAATGATCGACGCCCACCCTGGACAGGAGGATGAGGGCAAGAAGTCCAAGAAGGACAAGAAAGACAAGAAGCGCAAGAGCGACGCCATGGACATTGATGAGCCATCAGAAAAGTCTGAGAAGAAGGACAAGAAGAAGAAGAAGAGTGAGGCGGACGGAGACAAGAAGGAGAAGAAGAAGAAGAAGGACAAGAAGGTCGAGGCCTAGAGTGCTTCCTCTCTTGATAATAAGCCTCTTGACATCCCAAAAAGTCTACCCGAGCCCTCAATCCCGAAGCCCGGCGGGCAGGAGAGAAGGGGCAGAGTCCATGATTCTCCCGACCGCCTGTCTGGCTCTGATTCTGGCCGCGCTGTATCAGCTGCTGATGAAAAGGCGCTGAAACAGGAGCGGAAAGGAAAGAAGGCAAAGAAGGCAAAGGCCCAGAAACTGCCGGCTCTGACCCATAATTTCACGCACAAGAAGATTCTGAGCGCCCAAAAGCGCCTCCTAAAGGAGCTGAAGGAGCGCGAGGATAGGGCGAGGGCCCGCGTGAAAGAGCTCGGGTCCCTCAAGAAGAAACACAAGCCCGTCGCTGTCGGGGGCTCTTGAGGATTGTGGTGGGCTCGAACGGGGATTTTCCCATTCTTATTGATCTGTTCCTGGGTTCGTCTCGGAGTTGCGAGGGCGCGCGGGAGAAAATCGGCATCGGAGTTAGGGAACCATTTTTCTTTTGCATCTGTTTTTGGTTCGGTGCGCTTTTCTATCCATCGTGGCCGCTTTGGCCCACTGACTGAATGGTTGAATGGCTGGGTTGACATGTCCTGTTGTACAATCAATCGATCAATCAAACTTCATACCCGTTTAGTTGTGGTAGCTCCGGTAGTGGAAATCAGTGAAAAAGTTCAACATCTAACACCAACACTCAATGCGGTGCTCACGATACCTTCGCCTTTTACGGTAGACTTGATTATTGTGGATTTTTACAAAACTGCTCTCGTTTTATTTTGTCAATCCCTTGCCATAAATGTATCGACCCTCCCATCCGCCCTCCACCCATCCAACCACACCGCCCAGGACCTTTGCCTATGCTTTGTTGTCAGAGAAGATTAACGCCGCGACGCCCATCTGCTTGCTTGCTCGCTTGCTTGCTTCTTAGTTAATTTGATATCGACATCAGCACCATCATACCGTCCCCACTACCACGTGCTCAGCACGGCCTCCTCGCTCAAGCCAGGTATGCCTGCGTGCTCGATCCGTGCAGCAGCCCCGCATCGGTCTCACAACCGCGACTTCACATGCTCCCTCCCAGAATCTCGAGTCCGCCTGGCCCTTATATCACATTAGCGAGGCTCGAAGCCGCCACGCTCAGCGGGTATCCGTTTGACTGCGTCTTTGGTGCCCATCACTGCTGTCCGGCAGAAAATACTATGAACCCTCGCTGCCGAACTCGTGCGTCCACTCCGAGTTCCGCTTCAGGTCCTCCTGTGACACCGTCGGCCGCGACGACTTGACCGACTTGACAAAGTCCTTGAAGTCGACGATGGGCTCCAGCAGCTGATCCGTGTCGACCTGCTCCCACGTCATCTCCATCGCGTCGGGCTCGCCCGGCGAGCAGGGCGTCACCCGCGGCTCGCCATCTAAGTCCACCTGTAGATTGCCAATCCCCCGGTTAGCCAATGCAGAGCGAAACCGCCATATTCCTGAGGGTGTAGCAGGGGACGTACCTTTTTGAAATGTGTTGCCTGCTGGATCTTGCGCACGGGCTGCATCAGGGCGTCCTGGACCGCGACCGCGATGTCACTGCCCGAGTAGCCCTCGCTCAGCTTGGCCAGCTCCCTGTAGTCCTCTGACTTGAGGCTCGTCTTGGTGTCGCCGACGGCGATCTTGAACATGGTGGTCCTCGCGGAGATGTCGGGCAGCGAAATGTGCACACGGCGCTGGAACCGCCGCCGGATGGCGGCGTCTAGCTGCCACGGAATATTCGTCGCGCCCAGCACGAGCACACCCGTCGAGTCCTTGCCGACACCGTCCATCTGCACCAGCATCTCGGTCTTTATGCGCCTCGATGCCTCGGACTCACCCTCGCCTCGCGGCCCGCACAGGGCGTCGACCTCGTCGATGAAGATGATGGAGGGCTTGTTCTCGCGGGCCATGTTGAAGAGTTGTTTGACGAGCCTGTCCGCGGGGGTCATGTCAGCGGATTGTGTCTTTCAGCTGCTCTGTGTCTCTCTCTTTCGGTATGTATTGTCGCATCTGCCGGTCCGGAGTAGGAGGCTTGACGTACCTTTCTGATTCTCCCATCCATTTGCTCACCAGATCCGAACTGCTCACGCTGAAGAAGGTGCTCTTCGCCTCGGTGGCCAGGGCCTTGGCCAGGTAACTCTTTCCTGTTCCCGGGGGCCCGTACAGCAGGATGCCCTTCCACGGCTTCCTGTTTCCCTGGAACATCTGGGGGAACTTGATGGGCAGCAGCACGGCCTCCTTGAGGGCCTCCTTGGCGCCCTCGAGGCCCGCGACGTCCTCCCACTTGACGTTGGGGCGGTCCTGCAGGATGGCGCCGGCGAGAGCGTTGCGCAGCTTCTTGCTGTCCTCGTCGATGGGGGCCCCGTCCTCGCCGTTCTCCTTGCCCTTAGCAGTGCCGCCGGTGGAGGAGCCGTTGGCGCCGACGAGGCCTGGCTTTTTGCGCTTGGCGTCGGCGTCGGACAGGTGTGCTTTCAGCTTCTCGGCGCGGTCCATGTACTCGGCTGTCTTTGTGCGGATCATCTCCTTGGACTTTGGGTTCTTCTCCCACTTGAGGGCGAGCATGAACAGCTCCAGCGACTGGTAGTACATCTGGTAGGCCTTGTCGTACTGGGCGGCGTTGTCTGCCTCGATGGCCTTGCGCACCTGGTCGATTGCGCGACCGAGGAAGTCGGTGTTCGACATGATGGGTGGTTGTGTATTTTTTTGCGGTCGTCACCGCTGCTCGAAGGTTGGTGGAGGGAAGGCGAGTAGAGGAGGAGACTGAGACGAGGGTGGAGGTGGAGGAAGAGTAGCAGCAGCTGATAGTGGCCCCGCTGAATGAGGACGTCGACACCACGACTTGCAGACAGGATTTCACAGTCGAGAGCCGTGGGCCCGGTAAGCTATGGTCGCAGTCGCGATCGCAATCGGCGTGCGTGTGTCTCGAGCAGCAGACAGGGAGGGAGGGCCGAGGAATCAGTTGAGGAGGTGCCGAGATACTTGAGTAAGTAGACTGAGTACCTAGCAGTCAGTGGCCTGGGACGAGTGGACGTTTCGAGCTGGAGTCTTGCTGGCCTTGGCACGCCATTCTTTTTGGATTGGCGGGGTTGAACGGCCGAGAGGCAGTGGGCGCCTGGGCTAGCAGGCTGGAGTGTGCGAGTGACGTTACCTGCTCTAACTGGGGCAATTGAGGGCCCATAACAGCACCTAGACAAAGCCAATGTGCACCAGATCTGGACCCGATCCCAGAGTGCAGCACAGCAAGTCAAGACATGGATCACACAGGGACAATAAGAATTGAGTGCCTAACTGCTGAGTAGCACCACCCAAGGACAGGTCTGCCATGCAAACAAATCCACCTCAAAATCACATACACTTTACACACAATTATAAACTCTTGCCTGCATCTCGAAAGAACAAGGCACTAGGGAGAATCGTACCATACAAACTCTTCTTCTCGAGTAGATCATCAACACCAGTTTGAAGCCTGCCAAGGGTCCCCCTAGATAAGATCAAAGATCGCAAAACTCATCAACCCAACCCACCGGGGGACTGAACCGAAACTCGCCGTGACCTGACCCCTGAGCCGCATCTCACTGTCACGGCCACTTGACCTACCTAGCCTGCCTGCATTCCGCAATCCTATCTCACACATCGCGTCCAAGATGGCAGAGACAGCACAGGCCAAGCTCCAGGCCCTCTCAGAGGAGTTCACCAAGCTACAAACAGGTAGGTGTGCACCTCCCACATCACCACCAGGCCACCCTACTAACGCCCCCTCACAGAGATGCAGACCGTCGTGTCGTCGCGGCAGAAGCTCGAGGCGCAGAAGCAGGAGAACAGCGGCGTCAAGAGCGAGTTCGGCAAGCTCAAGGACGACGAGGCCATCTACAAGCTCGTCGGGCCCGCCCTGCTCAAGCAGGACAAGGTCGAGGCCGAGGGCATCGTCGACGGCCGTCTCGAGTTCATCAACAAGGAGATCACCCGCCAGGAGGCCCAGATCAAGGAGACCCAGGAGAAGGTCGAGCGCGTCAAGGGCGACATCATCAGGATCCAGACCGCCGCCCAGTCTGCAGCCCAGAGCAAAGCTCCTGCTGCTGCTGGGGCGGCCAAGGCGTGAGTGAGTGGACAGACACCTGAGAGGGAAGCTGGCTGGAAAGCGAGCAGAGTTTCATGGTGACATAGTCTTGAGTGGACGCATCATCTGCTGCAGCTCACAGGAAGAATATGCTCATCTTCCCACACTGGGATTTTCATGCAAGTGTCACCTTGGTGGCCAGATTGAAGGATTTCAAAGAGTTGAATGGATTTGTTCTTCAGAGAGGCATTCTATTCATCTAAAGATACCAAATGCCAGGCCCAAACGCCGCTGCCAATATCATTCCCAAATCAACGCTATGCTCATGAGTAGGAGATGAGCGCCATGCCCTGAAAATTCAAAAAAGACGCCTCGGTCCCCGATACCAATAAATGCCGGTGCGCCCTTTTTAACCACGCCTGTATGCCTTCTATCGCCATACCGATCCCGCCAGGCGTCCTTGATCGCCCATGCTCACTTATGCAGTGACTCTCCTCTAGTCTAGTTCAGAACCATGATCTGGAACACGTCCGGCACGCCAAAGTTCCTCTGCAGGTGCGGGCCGTCGTCCCACAGCTGCTTGGTGGACAGGTCCTGGTCGGGGCGGACCTCGACGACGGACACCTCGGTGCTGCGCTTCTTGTCTGCCGCGGCGGAGACGACGTCGGCGCCGGCGACGGGCTTGCCGTTGATGGCGTCCATGATCATGCTGCCGATGTGGGCCTTCTCGAAGCAGTTGGACCAGACGGGGCTCTTCTCGATGGCGTCGAGCATGACCCTCCGCTCCTCGCTGGCCGCGAAGCGCTCCAGCTTGGCGTCGAAGACCTGGGGGGACAGCGTGCAGCTGCAGGTGGCGACCTTGCGCAGCAGGTAGACGAGCCCGGCGACGGCCTGGGCGAAGATGCAGGCCTTGGCGTCGGCGTCCATGGAGGCGAGGATGCGCGGGTCCGGGTCGTCGAGGACGAAGGCGCGGTGGTCCGCGTCGAAGATGGAGGAGAGCATCTTGCGCAGGCACAGGAAGTCTATCGCGTCCTGGTTCTGCACGGGGAGCTTCTGCAGGGCCGAGGCGAAGATGCAGCGGCAGAGGTGGAAGATGGTCTCGTCGGGGATGGTGGTGACATGGTTGTGATGTATGACAAAGAGTGGATATGAGGTCTCGATGGTTTCTGGGTTCGGCTGTCAGAGTGGATGGTTTGGATAACATGGGGTTTGTTTGTGGTTTGTGTGTACGTACCTCGGCACTTGGCATCGAGAATTGCATTGAAGTCTTGATTTTGGATACCCATGTTTATGTTGGTTGACTTTTTTGTCTTGTTCTGATCTGAGGTTCTCTCTCAAGTAGGATTCGGGTGTGTCTAGATCTTGATATATCAAGAGTCTTGTGTGTATGACAACGGTGAATACGGTGTGTAATGAACAGGTTTTCTATGATGAGCAACGCTCGGGAATACACAGAGGCTCATCTCGAGGAAGGGCAGCTTTATATCGTACGGCCAAATTTCTGTGCCAGCCTTACAGCCTCGTCTAAGAGCTGGGTACACACTGGCCCCCATCACACACGGAAGTAGGCGGCCAGGTTCCGAGGCGGGACGAGCCTCAGGATGGCGTGGCATGACAGGCAGAATCGGGAGACTACGGCGCGCAGAAGGCTGGGTCGAGATTGCGCTTGCAATCCCTTGCGTGGGGGGCGCAAAGCACAGCGCAGAGTCAGCGTGGGCAAATCTAAGACAGGATGCAGAAATTTGTATCACTCAATACGTGTGAGAGTTGGGAGATCAGCCCAGTGAGCGTCAGAGTTGGCTGTTCGGAGGTTACAGAAGTTGGACGATGTGGCCCAGGCGCTGTGCAATGGTAAGAGACTCGCGTCCCGGTTTCTCCCGAGTGTCGGAGATGAGCGCACCAGCCCAGGCCTGGAACGTTGGGCCACTGGAGCACTGGACCACTGGACAGCATTTCTTCAGGGCTGCGCAGGGCTATGCAGGCTCGAGGCAGGGAGGCAGGGAGGCCGGGATAGCGGCAGGGACCGCTGGATGGACCAGCCAACGTGTTTGCCTCATCACCACCACCTGGGCAGGGGGGAGATATCGCGAAAATTATTTGCAATCTCTGCAGGTCCTGATCTGGAAAATCTAATTCTTGCTTGAAGTATCAGGCCCACTGCAACAAACAATCTTGTTTTCCGTATACACCAAGCTTCCTTGTCCCTTGGACACCACATTACGATCGCCCACTCTGTCTCACCTTTGTCTTTTCCTTCTTCTGTTCGTTGTGGGAGACGCTAGAGGACTGCAGCCAGCCAGACTTACATTTCAATATATCCTGTGGTAGGTAGGCAAGCAGGCATTAGCCAAGTGTAACTCTCTAGCCCACGAGACATACGCGGATATTGTGGACAGTTATAGAGTATGACGATCAAGATATGTTGCCGACCCAAAAGGTTTGTTGACTTTCACTTGCCTAGACTTAAAATTGTAGATGCCAGCCAACCTAGAAACATAGGGGCTAAGAAAATAAACTACGTCCATATCCGCATAGCAGCGACAATCTCATAAGAAGTGATCAGAAACAACAACAATGACACAATGGTTGTTTGTTGTTGTTTGTCTTTATTGAGCTCCCCCTTATCGAAAACGCTTACCTCAGCCTAGGACAGTGGATAAGTGCACAGGCCAGGCGGGCTCATCAAGTGCCCCGCCAAGTTTCCCCCCGACGGCACCGCAGGGCGATGATCGATCGCGGGGCTCCCAGGCCGAGCTACTAACAATGCCGTGCGTACGTATGCACCTGACAGCTACGGTGGCTCTGCTAGTCGGCGGCACACCTACGCGTGGGCGCCTGATCTGCAACACGAGCCGGCCCAGAAATTAATTAACTGACAACCATCGCCGAAACACACCAACAACACCAGCCTACGCCATAGTAATAATTACCTACCTACCTACGGTATTCTGTCTTCTTCCCCTTCCTGCTGATGCTGGCCTTCTCGTGTGTTCCAAGACTGCCAGTCTGTAGCCAGACGGTCTGGCTCTAGACTGACTGTACCACCTCGCGTCTCTCGATCCAGTCCCTTCCTCCAGTCCCGATCCCAACCGTTCGTTCCCTGTCGCATGATGACATGCGCAGCCACCCCGGAGTGATCGCCTAGCTTCCCCCGTCGCCAGACCGTTTGACTGCATTGTCCAGCAAGGTCGCCCAGCATGAACACCACTTGGACTTTGCCGGACCGGCCGCTCAGTGTCAAGGAGATCGACGTCGAGGCCAGGAAGTTCGAGTTCAACGGTCTCGTCGCCCTCAAGCAATGGCTGCGCGCTGCCGATACCCTTCTCCGACAGGTAAATATACCCACCGCCGCCGCCTTGTCCTTTCCCTGCTAACCTCCATCGCAGGGCAATATGTACGCCCGGGAGGGTAACATGAGCCAAGCGTACCTCCTCCTTCTCCGATACTCGACCCTCGTCCTAGAGCACTTGCCCAAACATCCAGAGGCCAAGACCCCAGAAGGAAAACGCGGGTTGAGACCGCTCGCTGCGGGACTGCCCAAGGTCTTCGAGACGCTGGGCCAGCTGAAGCCCCTGATAACCGAAGCCCACGACGAGTGGGTCAAGATACATGCGAGCCAACGTGACGGATCCGTTCAACTCGAGGGAGAGAAGTCTCCGTACGAGAGACAGGCTGCGAGGGACCCTGCGTTATCGTGGAACCCAAAAGTCCGTGCAAAGATACTGGACGCAGGGGAGCATCAGGATTTAGCAGTCGACCTTGCCCAGCGGGAAATCAGACGGCGGGACGCGGCTCGTAAGGCGACCCGCCAAGCTGGCATTTCGGAGGAGGAAGAGCAGGCACGACGCGGCGCTGGGCTCTGGGACGACTGGGACATTCCTGCCCCTCGAGACGGAAGGGGCACTGCCCGCGATGATGGGGATGACATCAGGCGCAACATGGATGCTGCTCGCCGCAGACTGGACCAGACAGACCAGGCGGTACGGCCACCGAGCTCGGACGGCAGCTACTCATCACGACCAAATAGCTACAGCACTTATGACCGACGGCCATCTTACCAATACCCTTCCATCTCGAGATCCTCGGTACCCCAGTACGAGTCTTCCATAGGCGACACATACAACCGCCGCCCTCTTCGTCCGCCTCCTCGTCCAGCGAAGGAGCTCTCCTCCCAGTCCCACTACGAACCACAGTCAGCGCCTCCACGGCCAAACAAGGACCCCGTCGACTCATTCGATTCAACCTACGACACATCACCGCAGACCGAACAGCCTCGGGCCCCAGAGCTGCCACCGAAGTCGATGGATCGAAAGGAGCGCTACACCTTCAGGCCAGCGGCCTACCTCGAGAACGGTACCCCGATTCGACCCGTTTTCCTGCCAGATAGGCTACGTGAAGACTTCCTCCGCATTGCCTCACAAAATACCAGAAAGGGCCTCGAGATGTGCGGCATACTGTGCGGGACATCAGTCAACAATGCCTTGTTTGTCAGCTGCCTCGTGATACCAAAGCAGACATGCACTACCGATACCTGCGAGACGGACAACGAGGAAGAAGTGATCGAGTTCTGCATAAGAGAAGATCTCATGGTGTTCGGATGGATACACACTCATCCAACTCAGACATGCTTCATGAGCTCGAGAGACCTGCATACCCAATCGGGCTACCAGGTCATGATGCCGGAGAGTATCGCAATCGTTTGTGCTCCGCGATCCGACCCTTCGTAAGTCTTGAGCCCACCCTGTCCTCCCTGGCGCCCCTTAAATGTGAAAATGGGTGTTCGGATCTCGGCTAACATCCACATAGGTACGGCATCTTCCGACTAACGAACCCACCTGGGCTCGACCACATTCTCCACTGCACGCAGTCCTCCACCTTCCACCAGCACAGCATCAACGGTTTGTACACCGACGCTAAGCACCCGGGCGGCCATGTGTACCATTCCAACCAGTTAGATTTCCACATTGAGGACTTGCGTCAGCCCTCAAGAATATAATGCAGCACAAGCCCAGGACAAAGATCAACGACAGTTCACAAACAGAGACATACTCACGTCTTACCTGCACGGCATACGAGGCAGAACTCTGCAGCGGATTATACCCACTGAAAATCATTGCTCAAGCCACCACGCGTTCAGGATTTCTTTGCTCGAGGCATCCATTCGTGCCTTCCCAGCTCTAGCTCCAGCACTACTGTCGATGTTGTGTTGAGCGGAGCCGGCCTTGGTCCTTGCGATGACGACTTTGAAAACTTATGTTTCCTCATGTCGTCATTGGTCGAGCTCTGATGGTCGGTAGCTGCCCAGGTGGTTTGGCAGGCGTTGGCCCTCTTATACAAGAAGTCGGTCATGGTTCGAGCGTGGTACTTTGACATAAACCAATTGCATCTGCCTGTTCAAGTCGCAGGGTTCTTGTCGGTGGTAGAGCGCACGAAACCTGCCGGTCACCATTGGCCTCCCTGATGCAGGATGGCCTAGTCGAGATGAGAGACACAAGAGAGGTAGCCAAAAGCTAAAGAGGGAGATAAACCAGGTGCCTGACCGAACCCCACCACGAGCTCCGTGTGTAATTATGGTTTTCTTATGCATAGCGCCGGAGTTTATTCTGTAAATCCCCCTCTAGGTCGCAGGCCTGTTGATGAAAGGCGGACTTGGGCTCGCTCGAGAAAGTGGCATCGAGATATTTGCTGTGCGGACGTGTGCTCGAAAGACAAACCCGTCTGTCCACCAGGAGAAGTCTGTGCAAATGCAAATACAAACTTTCTCCCTCCCACTTGCCGAATGTTCAGTTCAACCCACATGCGCCCTCCCGTGTCGGATGTCACCCTGCGGTCTTGGGTGCTCTCGTGCGAGACACCTTGACTACCCGGGCGCCTTGGGTTACGCTCTTGTGTTCGTTTATGGGGTTCCAGTGAATCGACGCAAAGACATGTCCTTCCCGCGCGCCACGGGCTTGGCCGGCGCTGCTCGTGCGGGCTCCCGAGAACCCGGTTGTGGGCGAGTCTTGTCTTGACAGCTCCCATGGATCTCCGACGTTCGCGTTCAGGCCGGCAGGTCTTCCCCGTGATTGACCTCGTTGGTTGGCCTCGTGTTGAATGATCCTGTTGCTGGACAACATCCCCGAGTCTTCTGGTATGCCGCATCAGTTGGAAAGTTTTACAGGCTCAGTTCGAACTTCCACAATTCTTTCTCAGCTCCATTCTATAGTTTCTCAAAAGTAGGAAACGGCACTTTGAGCTTCCTGCCAGCGGTGAGCTCCTTCATTGCAGAACCGTGCAGGCGGCGCGCGTGCATGCATGCATATACCTATCACAGATGCGGATGTTACCTATATACTCGGTTGCAACACAGCTGGACGTAGAATCAGTCTCTACACGTGTAGCTTGGCAACGGTAGTTCTAGAGGGCCAAGGCATCGGAAGGTGGTGCACCACGTCGACCGTGGCTCACGCCAACAACGCGCATCATCACCAGCAGGTGCCAGTAGAATCTTAATCCCCTCATATCAGACCACTTGAAACCCGACCTTCCCATCTCCCAGGAGGAGGAAAGAGACGTTGGCCCCCCACATGAAACTGTCCGACCATTACCCGGAACCCTAGGCAGCTCGCCCGTCTGCCATGTGGCCCGCGGGCAGGGTCCCGCTGGGCGTGTTTTAGGGCCGGGACAGATAGTCCGCGGCTGACAGGTGAAAAGCTTATTGTCGCGACCCTTGCTGCCGTTGGGACGTTCGCCAGCGAAGCACAGCAACGGGCGAGTCATGGCGCTCGCCCGTTTAAGCTTTGTAAGTGCGTTTTGGCGATCACATTGGATGTGTGCCAAACCAGTGTCGGAATGGGCACCCTTTGAGTCATTTGCCGGGGTTGAGCTGAGGGCTGATACGAGCGGGAACGCAAAGTCCAGGTTATTAAACTCTTTTCTCTCTTTCGGTTGGGGGCTCTGCTTCTGGAAGGATGCCTCGAACTATTACGTCTGATGATCCAGTCTCTTGCGAGGAGTTTCCGGACAGTTGGAATGAGGTGGGGCCCTCCCCCGATTAGAGTATATTGGCCAGCCTCCCCGGACAGGCACACGTTTCCGCTGGAGTCTCTCTCCCCACATTCCTGAAGATGTAGTGTTGGACTCCTTTTTCTTGATCTGCCCTCTCGGTCGCTACCATGGCAGACATGTTGGGCAATGAGACCTTGGTGGCGTCGCCGGCCGCCGACCATCGAACCTACTCCGACGATGGGCTGTCGTGGCCGAACCGCAAGTCGGACTTTGTCGGCACGCTGGTCCCCTTCCTAGTACGTGTCTGTCGGCTTCCCCGGCATCCATCCAAAGCTAGTACTGACGAACACGCCCATCAGGTTCTGGCCTGGGCTGCTGTGGCTCTTCGGCTGTACACACGGTTCAGAATTGTGCGGGCTCCCGGGTGGGACGACCTTCTCATCGGAATCGCGCTGGTACGTGTATTCGCGTGTACCACCCAGCACCCGCCTATAAGACTTTTGAGACTGTGCTGACACGGGGGGGGATTGAAGGTCACTGGTTCAATAAGTGGGATCAGCTTGGGCATTGGTACGAAATTCATCCGTGACTTTAAAATGGAATAATTCTTGAGCGTTGGCTCATTCATTTCTAGCAACCAACTATGGCATGGGACACCATATCTATGAGATCCCCCGAGGGGATCTGGAGACTGTGTTCTTGGTAAGTGATAGAAACTGCTCTGGGATCCAACCATGCGAGCCTTGCTGATACAATCCAAAGCTATTTTACCTCTCAAACGCCGCCTTCACCATGAGCAATGCTCTGGTCAAGGTCTCACTGCTTCTTCAATATCTCCGTACTTTCGTGGATCCACGACTACGGCGGCTTTGTGTTATACTCACCTTTGTTACTTGCGCATATGGCCTCGCATATGGGTTTCTGGGCTGGTTTCCGTGTATCCCAGTGGAGGGTTTCTGGCGGCGAGACCTGACGGCGTTTTGCTATGCGTAAGACCATCTGCCACCCCCCCCCCCCAACTCCTCTTGCGCCTCGACCAACTCCGCCACACAGTCTGATCTTAAGATCACATCGGTGGCACCTGCTTACAAGTATTATAGATATGGCTCCACAGACGAAACTCAAGTATACCGGGCGGTGATTTCTGCCAATATCATCAACATGGTGCTCGACATCATGATCTTCATCCTTCCGATTCCCCTCCTCTTCCGTAATGACACCGTACGTAATACGAAGATCGGGCTTTTCGCTTTGTTCGGCCTGGGCATCATGTAAGTATACGATCGCCACCGTGTATGCGTAGCGCAAGGGGCTAACACATGTTTAATAAGCATTAATATAATTGCCGGCTTGCGCCTTGCTTCCAACGAGGTCATAAAGCGTCAGGGATTGAATGAGGATCTGACATTCAACTTCCCTCGCATATTTGTCCTGGGTGAGGCGGAAAACAGGCTCTCTACAATTCTGGCCTCGATCCCCGTCTTTTGGCCCGTCGTCACGCAGAAGGTCCAGGAGATCTTCATCACGAGGGAGTTCAGGGTCGAGAGCACGTATCAGATCTCTTCCGAACCACACCGACACTGGAAGGACGATGAGGGCCGGCCAGACCGTTGTAAGGGAAGGCAAGGGAGTGGCGAAGACATCGAGATGCAGACCCCACAGTTTGGGGCGTTTGGCAAGGGAGGAATGGAGTATCAGGAGGACGAAGTCCTCGAGGCGGGTGTGCGGCACCCTGGAAGGCGGATTGATGTGGAGAGTTACACTCGTGCCTTGGTCGGGCCATTCGCGGAGACTGAGGACGCAAAGCCACCTGTCATTTATGAGGTCAGAGCAGAGAGCGCTTCGCGAAAATAACCGGCAAGACAGCCCGGATGATCAATCTGAACTGATGTCGTTGAACACTATACAATGCGTAACATCTAGGCTCAACTCAGCAGCTGCCCTGGAGCTGGAACAGATAATACAGCTTGAAAAATAGCCGAGTCTGTGATGAAGCTCAGAATAATCTCGTGGCATACTTCCTCCTCAACCCTCCACCGAGGTCTTCCCTGGAGACGCGCTGTGGAATCCCCTGCTGTATTTGCAGCACATTACGCATCAGTGTTCAACCTGTCCTGGCAACATCATCACCCGCAATCCCTTATGCCCTCGCCCAGGAAAGGCATCGAAGCCATCTATAGTGATCTCGATGTCCCGCTCGAAGTCAACGTCATGTAACTCCATCCGGTCATCAAACCGTGACACAAGAGTGGCCGTGGTCAGGTACATCTCGGACCAAGCGAGATGGAGGCCGATGCACATCCGCGACCCTCCGCCAAATACGGTCGAAACTGCCCATCTGCGACGGTGCACAGCCGGATCATCAGTCATCTCACCGTCGTCAGGGGCTGCGCGTGCGTGTCCCGGGCCGGGTACCGACGACAGCCAACGCTCCGGTTTGAACGCATGAGGGTCCGGGAAGATCTCTTCGTCCTCCAAGATGTCGATGAACGACATGCCGACGGGCACCCCGCGCGGGATCGTCTCGACGTGGCCATCCGCGTGTCGGTATGAGTAGTCCTCGTCGGGCGAGACCCTCGCGAACCGGTGGGGCGGGCCCTTGCTCAGCCTCAGGCCCTCCGTGACCACCGCCGTCAGGTAAGGGAGCCTCTCGAGGTCTGCCGACGAGCGGATCTCCGGGTGGTCCGGGAATGCCCCGCTTAGCTCCTCCCTGAGGCGGGCGAGGCACTCGGGCTGGCTGAGGACGTAGTAGGTGATCGAGTTGAGTGCGTTCGCGGTGGTCATGGTCCCTGCGCCGGTCAAGGTGAAGGCTTCCTCCGTCAGCCGGGAGACGTTCTTCTCGGAGGGCGGCACGTCGGCATTGAGCATGGATGCGAAGACGGTGGCATGCAGATCCTCGTCTTCTGGGCCGCCGGGCGCCTTTCCATCAGCAGTCTGGGCAGAATGCTCATCTACTAGGTAAGTAACGCGCTGGTGAAGTTCTTTCTGTTTCTGCTGGGCATAGTGGAGGCTTGCCGCTGTTCTTGACTTTCCTCCTGAGACCCAGCCCAGCGGCAGGAAAAAGAGCCATGGAAATTGCCGGAGCAGGTGGTTGGACCGGTTGCCTACAACTCGGGCTTCATACCAGTCTCTTCCCAGGTCGTCGAGGTCCAGGAGGCCGGTGGGTTGTCCGAAGCAGACTTTAGTGATGATGTCGCCAGTCAGCGCCATAAAGGCGTGTGTCAGATTAACCACTTTCTTTGATGCCGGGCTTAACTGTGATCTCGCTTCGAGCCTTGAACAAAACTTGTTGATCTGGTGGACGATGAGAGGCTCCAGTCTTCTTATCGAGGACTTCGAAAAGAAAGGAGCTACTTGGTTCCTCCGCCGCTTGTGTAGATCGTGAGTGAGAGTTTTGAATGACGACTTGCGTGTCCAACTAGGTCATAATCAGTATCACACGTTGCTCTGGCTAGATAGAGGGGACTCACGATTGTCGAACAGCCCATATCCATTTGTCTGTCTTCCTCTTTGCCGAGCTGACGTATAAGGAATTGAAGAAATCCGGATCATTGCAATGGACTTCACAAGGGTTGATGCGGACGAAGGGACCTTTGACTTCCAGTCAGAGCAATAGCCACAAACAAATGTTTGATAACACAAATTTCGGCTGATCGTACTGCCAAATTGATGTTCACATACCGTATTCTTGATGCAGCTCGCGAATCTTCCATGTGTATTGTCCTTCGTGAGGCCAGACATCGTAATAAAATTCATACCAGTAGCATAAAGCTGCCAGTCGTGGTCCAGGAAACTTCGCCGATGGGGTCAGATATAGCCGATAGATTGCAAGCCCTAGCAAATAGACAGCCACGCATCCCAAAAATGTGGAATTTGCATTGAACTTTGATAGCAGGGACGTGAGAGCTGCAGTCAAGCTCGCCGCGTTGAGCATTGTGTTTGAAGTAATGTTGAGCTCGCCAATAGATAGATTCTGAAGAGACAAGAGGCATCCGGAGCGGCAGGGCGCCTCTGGGGGTTAAGAAAACAGACTGAAAGTAGTGCTTATTTCCGTGCACGACGTGATCGAGCTGTTCAGAGGTGGGTGCCATGCTGAGTAAAACCCCCTCTCTTCATCAACTATCAGTAGGCTCAGTCTCACCAATGCCAAGCCGATTTGCAACTCAGTGGCTGCAGTGCTACCCGCCCTCATGCAACCAGGGCCAATGACTGATACCACTGACAGAGCTGTGTTGCATCTCAGGCTCAAACTGAAGATTTAATTCCTAAAACCGCATCCATCGCCGGAGCAGGCCGGATACCTGGAGGGCCATCCGTGCTGCAAGAACAAGACAGACAGAACTGTTCAAAAATACCAAAAGCCACCTTCGAAAATGTTCTGTTGTTATTGAGACCTCCGCGACCGAGATTTTAGAGCGACCCAAGACCGAGACGCCATTCCGCAACATGACGAACAAGGCCCCGGCGGTCCACCAAACCGTTGACCTGCCAGTGGTGGAGCAATATGAAAACGTGAGTCGCTTACTCGATCGTGGTATTTCACCGTTGCCTCGAGATGCTAACAAAAGCAAGGGAGTCGACGAAGCGGTGGATCTGGTTGCCGGACATGAAGACCAACCCCTGGACCCAGTTGAGGCGCGAGGACTTCGGAACAAGGTGGACCGCATTGTTCTGCCATTGCTGTTCGCAGTATACATTCGTGAGTATCCGCCTCTGTATTAATGTTTGGGAACAAATTCCACAGTGTCTTTACTGACTCAACACGCGTGTCAGTCCAATACTTGGACAAGTGAGTGGTGCCAAAGAAGACCTCGAAGTTTGACCAAACATTTAATGCATCTCCATGACCTGTAGAACGACCATAGGGGCATCCTCTATCCTGGGACTTATAAGCGACAACCACCTCACTGCTGATGAGTTCAACACACTCGGGTCTGCATTTTATATTGGTGGGCTTTTGTGGCAACCCCTGGTTTAGCAAGATGTCCACTAATGGTTGTACCGTAGGCTACATTATCTGGGCCTATCCACACTCCTGGGCTCTACAGCGTTTACCTGTCGGCAAATATCTGGCAGCCAACATTATTCTGTGGGCTTTGTTCCTGGGGCTTCAGTGCGCGTGTACCAACTTCGGTGGCCTTTGTGAGTGATTGTTTTGTACTCCGTCGTCAGTCTTTTCTTGTGCTGTACATGTTTCTCTAATTCGTATCATAACCCCAATAGTCATCCTTCGATTCCTGCTCGGGGCGTCTGAGGGCTGCATGACCAATGGCGTCATGGTAGCCACTTCTATGTTCTACAACCGTACCGAGATCGGGCAGCGCATTGGGTGGACGATCCAATGCAATGGGTTTGCAACGATGATTTCTGGCTTCTTGGCATACGGTGTCGCGCACTCGAGCCCTACGAGCAAGCCTGCGCAATGGCAGCTCCTATTGATCATTTACGCAAGCCTTTCGTTGCTTATTGGTTTGCTATTCTGGTTTTTCTTTCCAGACAGCCCCTTGGAAGCCCGATTCTTAACCACGGATGAGAAAGTCAAAGTGGTGCAACGCATCCAATCGAATCAGAGTGGCATTGAGACCAAGGTTTGGAAACGAGAACAAGTTGTCGAAGCGATCAAGGACACTAAAACGTGGCTCTTCTTCTTTCTTGCTGCAATCTCGTAAGTATAAACGCTGATAAATGTTTCTGCTCTCTCCATTTCTCACTTAATCGTCGGATGTAATATTTGTCTTGATTTTAACCGACCAAACATATCAGCACTGACTCTCCATGCGCTCCAGAAATCTTCAAAACGGCATAGGCACTCAATACAGCTTAATTATTCAGTCTTTCGGGTTCACAACTCTACAGACCACAGCACTCAATATTCCCGCAGGTGCAGCTCAGATTGTATCGACCACTCTCGCGACACTTATACTACGTCGATTTCCTGTAAGTGGGCCACTCATTTAACAGCACCGTTATATCCATGATGGCAAGAGCACCGTCTCTAACTCATATATGTCGTTCAGAATACTAGATGCTGGATAGCCATTGCGTTCTTCATCCCTTCAGTAGTAGCCGTTGTGTTGCTCATGAGTCTCCCATGGGGCAATCGAGTCGGGCTCCTGTGCGCTTACTACCTGATGTGCTTTGGAGGAGCACCATCGTGGGCCATGATTGTCGGTTGGGTGACCGTCACATCTTCAGGCCACACCAAGGTAAATCGTTTCCATCCTCATCTTTGTTTCGATCCCATAATATCGAGAAGCGTATTGATCTGATGGCAATTCCCAGAAACTTGCTATCAATGCAATCTTCCTTATTGGGTATTCTCTCGGCCAGACTCTGTGCACCCTGTTCTGGAGAGCACAGTACAAACCCAGGAATTATGTGCCTTATAGCATTTGCCTTGTAGGTTAATACCTACTCTATTTAGAAGGGTCCTAGGGGCCATGGGCTAACACTGTTACCCTAGGCATCTTATGTCTGCAATTTCATTCTATTGTTTACCATTTGTTGCCTCCTCAATAAGGAAAATCATCGACGAGATTCTTTACAGGGGGAACATCCGGTGGAGACGAATGGCTACGTGGAGAGGGTTGATTCTTATGGGCAACGCTATCGACAGAAAGTTGACAAAGGTCTTTTGGACATGACCGATAGACAAAATACGTCATTCCGGTACAGCCTCTGAAATGAACTTCAGATAGGCTTCTGCGGGAGAAACGTCCTGTTCGATGACCTCCTAAGCCCCTACACTGGTTTGTTGAGCTGACAGGTTATCTTCGCTCACTTTTTGAAACTTCAAGTTAGACTTGTCACATCGGGCGAAGCACGTCAAATAGTCTTGCTCAGAGGGTTGATCACGGTTCGGATTTCTTGAAGATTCTCAAAAACGGCAGGTTGGGAATCGGGGTTACTAAGTAGCTCATAAGGGGGAGGTTGTAGAAGCAGGAAGGAAGTATGCACTTTAAAGAAGAATAAAGCTTATCGTTGTTCAAAATCAAAATTTTAATCCACCTCATTTAAATAGTTATCGTCGGACAAATTCCGATTGTTTGTCATACAACTTGTTTCCCTGTTTGTTGTTACATGTTGTATGAAAAGAGGTTGACAGGTCGAATTTTGAAGATGGTTTAGCATGGTCGCCATCGAAGCGTAAGTGTTTCAAAGAAGGATCATGCAATGATTGAATTTGGAATTTCAAGCTCTGCGGAAACAGACATTAGAAGATCATGCATTAATAATATCCTCCATGTGGCATTCGCTGAACTTTGATGGTGAACCAAAGCTCACATCTCGGATTTACGGAGATATCGAAAGTGTTGGTTTGACACTTCCGGCCCAAGAACACTGTTCTCTGGACCCTGCAAGCCTCGGCATCTTTTCCGATGCTATCTTAGCCTCCACTCGGTCTCACATGGCGGTGTCGGGTCCGGCTCATGTGAAACAGCCTGTTGATAATTAACCTCTAGCTGCGACTTTGAATAGTTTTCTTCCAGTCAAGTACCGTAGTCATTGGGTTCGACAAAACACGCATCGTCAAGTCATGACCGCACAACAAGATGAGTCCTACAAATGGCAATGAAGCACCGGTCGATGTCCCCGTCCTTATAGTTGGCGGCGGAGCGAGTGGCTTACTTGCCGCATATCTGCTCTCGAAGCTCGGAGGTTAGGATGTGCTGCCCCCAGCATCATTTGTCTGGTCACTGGGCTCCAGGTCAAGCATACGGTTTTGCTAATGATCTCGCCAGTGAAATGCCTCGCTATTGAAAAATATCCTCAGCGGCTGGCTGCTCCCAAGGCTCACGCTATTTGCCCCAGGAGCTTTGAGCTTTGTAGACAATTTGGACTTGACACCAGGGCGCTCCGACAGATTGGAACATCTCGTGACGATGCCCACTGGGTGAACTTTCTCACCAACCTCAGTGGAGAGAAGATTGGGGTCCTGCCATACGAAAGAATGGATCCTGATGTCCTCAATGATACACCTGAGGTGACTGGTCAACGAGAATGCTGGCTCACCGCACCATGGGATTTGCTGACCTTGAATTGTGTGATAGATGATCCACAACGTACCTCAGCCAGAGTTTGAAGCTTTCATTGCGGACCTCCTCAAAGATGATCCGAATGTTACAATTAGGAAAGGTGTTGCTTTTGAGTCCTGCGAGCAGGTCAGTTTTTGTGGAATGTGGCCGTTTGTCGCTAAATCTCACTATTGCAAGTGACGCTGGTGGCTACTGACAAGCTGCAGGCCGGAAATCAAGTGATCACCACCGTCGCGCTGAGAGATACAAATGATACATACCAAATTCGTTCGGACTACGTGTTGGGCTGTGACGGTGCGAAGAGCCAAGTCCGGAAGTGGCTCGGTATTGAAAGTGAGGGAGAAGACAGTTGTAAGAAACCATAGAGCCTTGAAAAACCCACCGGTACCTTTGAGACAGAAACAAGGCTCTTCAGTTCTATCTAAAAAATTTGCGTTCCTTTCTGACACCAATATCTTCACAGATGAAACAATGATGACCATCCACTTTAATGCAGATCTACGACCTGTCGTCGGAAAGCGAGTTGGCATGCTGCACTGGATCGCCGACCCAGCTTGCTCAGGATTCATCATCGCATACGACCTGTCCGGTAATCAAGTCTTAATCAGCAACTTCGACTCAGAAAGACTGCCACTGGAGAGCTGGACTGAGGCAATCGCCCGTGAGAAGGTCAGAGCAGCCATTGGACGCGAAGACGTGCCATTCGATGTCCTCAGCTACAGGCCATGGATTCTGAGCAGGAAGGTCGCAAAGAAGTACCACGTCGGCAACGTCTTCCTCTGCGGCGATGCGGCGCACTCTTTCCCGCCGACGGGAGGGCTCGGACTCAACTCGGGGCTGGCAGACGTGCACAACATCGTGTACAAGATTGCCGCAGTGCTTCAGGGCTGGGCAGGTCCGAAGCTCCTGGAGACCTACACCGAGGAACGTCGGCCTGTGGCTGTGGTGAATGCAGCACAGAGCGTCAAGAATGGAAAGCAGATATTCTCCTTTCTGAAGACTCTAGGCATGGCTGGGATCACTGACGTCCAAGAAGCGAGGGAAAACCTGTTGCGCAGCATCCATGACCCGGAGAAACAGCAGATGATCACGGACGAGGTTGAGCGACAGAGGGAACATTTCGACAATGTGAGTGCACACATCTGAGGCTAATGCAGGTGGACTCTTATGTTGACATTCCCTAAGCTTGAAATCCATATTGGCTACGTCTACGGAATGAACAAAGCGCCAGCCCACGCATCACATTATACCCCCAAGTTTGTGCCAGGGGCTCGGCTTCCCCATGCATGGATAAGTATCAAGGGTACTGCAGCACTGCCGCCGGTCGACGTGTCTTACGTCAAGGAGTTCTCGGAACAAGATATCAAGTCACGGCAGTATTCAACAATGGACCTATGCTCGTATGATCGTTTCACACTACTTGTGGGCTCGCGAGACCAGTGGGCCGAACGCTTCCAGGGCCTGGAAGCAGCGATGAAGCAGTATGGCGTCGGCCTATCACTTGTTGCTGCTCATCATGACTTTGAATTTGTGTACGAGAGGCAAGAAAAACTTTTCGCTGCCGAGGGGGGGATGAGCTCTGGAGGTGGCCTGCTTATCAGGCCTGATCAGCACATACTACGTCTTGTCCAGCCAACGGATCCTGTGGCGTCGATCGAGAAGTCACTGGTGGAACACTTGGGCTTTTCATTTCAAGATGAATGACAATTTCAATGTGCCACTGCCCCAAAGGGGCCAGATATATATTTCAGCCTAGGCACTTCTCAAATGGCATTTCACTCAACATTTTTTCTCAGACTGGATAGCTTCATCAGGCTTAAAACACTGATGCTTCCGCTCCTTGCGCGTTGACCCTACTCCTTCGCACCTAGTTGAACGGCGAGCCCGGGGCTTTTGTTAGGAAAGCGAAGAGATAGTCCTTCTTTGACAGAGGAACCCCCTTCATTCGAAGAATGGCATAAGTCGTCTGAAGGTGGAAAAAGAGATTCGGTATGACAAAAGTTGTAACATAGGCCAAAATTGGTGTCTCGAAGGTAGTGGGCCCAGCCTTCCTGTGTGGATGTTAGTATCAGTTCTCAAAATAGCAATACCGATCTTTGACTTACACTTCGACCATTTGGCTTTCTTTGCCGTTGACGTCTTCCGGCTTGACACCCTTGATCAACTCCTGGGTCTTCTTGACCCGGGCGAACAGCTGCTCGAAAGTGGTCTCGTCATCCTTCCATTCCCCGACCTTTACACCAGTGACCTTCTCGACGAATGACTTGGTAGCATTCGAAACGGTTTGCACCTGGAAGGTCAGAGGCAGCATGTCTTCGTAGAGCCTTGCTGTGGCATATTCGGTATTGACGTCAATGTTGTTCTCCTTGGCATGAGTCTCGGCCCTGGTGAGAATGGCCTCGAGAGACTCAAGGGAGTTGGCCAAGAGGGGGACAAAGTTGTCGTAGAAAGGGGAGCTAGCCATCTTGAACTGGAGCCTGTGGACGTTAGGGAATGTCGAAGTATGTGTAGCTTGCCCGCAAATGAAATGGAACAACTAAGAACGGGATCGGGTGGAGAGAAGACAATGGTGGGAAGCTAGCACCAAATTCGAGCTAGAGGAACTCGCCCTTCTTATATGACCGTTTGTGCGCTTTCAAAACTAAAACAAGTCGCCGAGCTGAGACTCTCTTAGTGCGGTTCGGGGCCTTCGATCTTAGCACACCCCCTGCCGCTGTTTTCTGTCTTGTTCTGTTTACTAATGCAGGCAGATTACATTGAGGAACTGGCTCATCTCAGCGGCTCGTCACCAATCACGGCCGTAGGCGCTGACAAATTCGCAAGGGGACAGGTGTTTCATCACGGACACGGTGCAATTATACTTCCGTCATCACAAATCCATGGAGAAGAGCAAATGCGAAGTTCATCGACGAAATGGGCACCGAAAAGCGTGAGAAATACGTGAGATACACGCAAGAGAATGAGGCCATCGTGAAACTATTGCGCCGGCGAGTTTTGATACAGTGTTGAGTGGTGGGCTCAGCCGGTTGGTTGTGCCAACGTGCGAACTTTAAAGCCAGCTATGGAGCCGGGCTAACGGCGCGGGCCGAGGGATCCGCCAATCTCTTTGGTCCCCGGGGCTGTTGCGCGATGAGCAGAAGATATCGCATTATCGTCCGAGCTGGGATGGCTTGCCCAGAAGCACGCCCACAGGGCGAAAAAGGGACATATTGCCGTGCTCATATCTGGCTCACAACACGAAAAGGAATGGTCTGTTGTACAGGAGGGCTAGAACGGAACTCAAACCACTGAAGTAAGGAATATGGTTATTAAGTAGTGGACGTATGTGATTCACTCCAGTCATTTCATTGTCGCTGCAGGTACGGAGTCATTAGCCTTTGTACAATTTTTTTTTGTTTTACAGCCAGATCCGAGGTCGTGTGTCTGATGGGTGTAGTTGGCTCTCGAACCTGCCACCTCTATTCCCATCTCGGTATAACCCTAAACACAGTATCATAAGAATTCCAGCCCCAAACCTTGCAACTGAATTCCAAGGCCATCCAATTTATATTGGACGAGATCTCACCGTGCGTAGTCATGCCTTCAAACTAATGCGGCCTGGTACCTACAAAAGCAGACCAGATTGCTTCCATGCTTTGACATACTTAGCAATGGTTTCCGCCGAGACTCCGTCCGCATTTTCCAAGGTTGTTGAGACCCCCCGGGCCCTGGCGGTATCCAGAACAACTCCTCCAGCTGACATGCGCTGAAATTCCTTGAGCAGGAAGTCCATCAAGACATCAGTGCCAAGGTCGTGGTTTGCAGAAGTCTCGTCGCCCACGAGCCGCGCCCACTCTTCAAATTTGACAATACACGACAATGGGTGCCCAAGCTCGTGCGCGATTGCGGTCATGACAGCCGTCCAGTCTTGTCGGACAGGGTTCTCCACGTGATAAACCAGGTTGACGGGGGCCGGAGACAAAAGCAAGTCTGACATGGCTGCGGCCGCGACGTTAACTGGCAACCACGACAGGGTCTATGAGAACACATCATTAGCCGGTCATCAATATGCGACAACAACTGTTTGGGCGCTTACACCATGGAGCCGCGGGAACACCCCAGCCTCGTGCGACATCTTGACCAGCGCTGGGAAATGCTCCTTCGCGCTCCAGTATCCACTGCCCGCGGACCCAGACAGCTGCCCCGTCCTGACGTAGCTCACCTCCATCTCCGAGGACCAGTATTCGGCGGCTTTTGCGAGCATGCGCTCGCATACTAGTTTGGCCTTGCCGTAGCCAAGACTGCTGGTGCACCGCGGGTCCGTGATGGCTTCCTCAGGAACGACGTGGCTGCCGTGGACTGTGGGGTACTCGCCCACGACGGCGATCGACGACACAAAGAGCAGCCGGGGTTTGACAAGAGGCTGGCTGATATGGGCATCCCGGGCTAGCTGGAGGAGGTTTTGGAGGAAGGCAAACTGGCTCTTGAAGGACTCGAGGGGCCGCTGAAAGTCCACAGGCCAGGCTGCGTGCAGGATGTGGGTGACCTTGCTGCACAATCCTTCGTAGGCGTCGAGAGGCAGACCGAACCGTGTCGCAGAGGGGTCGCCTTTGACAACAGACACTTTTGCCCTCAAACCCGATGGAATCGTGGCCCCCTTCTTCTCCGCGGCTTCGATTTGCTGCTCAAACTAATCGCTAGCATCGCAGCCGCCAGAGATGCGGATGAAGCAGAAAACTTCTGACACTTGAGGGAGAGATACCAGGTGTGATAGAAGATACGAGCCAAGGCTTCCAGAGCTTCCAGTAAGAAGCACAGTATGCTTCTTTTCCTTTCCTGGTAGACTGAAGTGCGAGACGTATTCATTGACTAGGTTATCGTCCGTGGTTGGTGAGGTATCTTTCTTCAGGGCCGCGCATAGCTTATTTATGGTAGTGTGTCTGTAGACAAAGTCGGCTGTGATTTTGACTTTAGGCAAGAGGCCTTGGCTCTCTTTCACTATGCCAATAATGCCTCTTTGGATACGAACCACCTGCAGCGAGTTGACGCCACATTCGAAGAAGTCATCCTCGGGTCCTAAGGGTTGTGGAATTTGCAACTCCTCTCTGACTAACGCAGTTAGTGTGTCTTTGAGGCGTTCTGTATTTGAGTTTGAGACCGTTGCGGGGCGCTCTTCGACAGATATGTTGTAAACCCTCCGGATTTCTTTTTCATATTGACGATATGCTTCTTTTCGCAGCACAGAGCCTTTGTCAGACCTTGGAAGTGTCTCCCCAGGGCCCAGCACCACAAGGCTTGCCATGGAAGAAATCTGAGCATGACTATCCATTTTCCGACAAGCTTCTTGAATGAGCGGCCATATCGCTCGCTTGAACTTCTCGACGTCTTTCATCGGCTGCGCCGGTTCAATTATCAGTCCAATCTCAAACTCTCCATCTCCGAAAGCCAGCGCAGCTCTGACGAGGTTGCTGTCCGCAACCGTAGACTCCAGAATCTTCGGCTGCACTTTCAGGCCGTTGACCAAAACGAGCAGGTCGTCCTGCCGACCAACCGCCCGGAAAGCTGGTGTTTCGGACTCGGGGTTCTTCTCGAAACGGTCTTGGAGTACAAGAGGCTCGCTCCATCCGAATGGCGTGACCGAAAGCTGATAGATTTGTTGCCCACTGACCTCGTCAGTCCCGTGGGGTTCATTGCTGACGTCCAAGTCACTCCTCAGGGGCCAATAGTGCCAGTTGTACCCCTTCGGTGGGACCATAAAGGGGCTGAGGGGACCGGTCTCGGTAGATCCAAAGTGGTTCAGAAGCCTGATGCCTTTGTCAGCCAATTGGTCGCCTACGGCGACATTGAGCGGCCCTCCGCCGCACGCAACATATTGCAAAGTGGTGAGATGCGCTATGCCTTCGTCGTCCGGGAGCTTTGAGATCTCCTCCAGAATGTATGGCACCGTTGTGAAAGACTTGGCCTTGAAGCTGTGCAGGAGAGTCACCGATGACCGCGCTGTTGGAACCTCATGGGGCGGTGGTAAAAGGATGGGCTTTCCGGTACCGAGCGCCAGACAAACAACGACCAAGCCGAATCCCTATCGACGCGTTTCGGTGTCAGTATAATTGATGATGTGATAAGATCTGGGAATGTCAAGGTAGGCTTACGTGGTACAGTGGAAGCATGGACAAATTCAGCCCTTCAACATCCTCAGCCTCAGTCGGGCGGTGACAGCACGCATATCCGAGCAACATCTTGTGCGGCTGGTGGACAGGCTTCGGAAAATCGGTCGTCCCGGACGTGTGAAGGATAATGACATTGTGGTCCGACTCGCTGAGAAAGTGCCGTGGCGCACATATTGTGGCGTCAGCTGGGATAGCTTTGCCTTGCCATACTTCACACAAGTAATCCTCAAAAGGCCTTGCAACTTGTATCTTGGTGCCGCCCCTGCCATACTCGCTGCTCGTTGTCTCGAAAGCTGCTTTGACGGTGCCGACGTGTCGAAGAGACGTGATGACAGCCTGCGCCTTGAGAGTCGTGAGCAGATGCTGGATGGAAGCGGGGTTGAGGCGGGGAGAAAGCAGAATTGCAGGCACGCCGAGAGACAGGAGAGAGAACAGGTGGATCACGAGGCCTATATCGCTATCCAGGAGTAATGCGACCGGGTCCGGGTTGACGTGAGTTTGGCCCCCGTAACTTGACGAGCTCGAATCGTCAATGCCGACAAGCCATCCTCGTAAATCACCAGAGCACTGCCAGACCGCATTTCGGAGCTGGCGCATGGTGACCTGCGAAGCTCTCCTTGTTTCTTCATCCCGTGGCTTGAGTGCTTGCACACAGAAAAGAGCGTCTGGATTGACCTTGGCGTTGTACTCGATAAGCTCGGGAATAGTGCGTACAGAGGAAGCGGCCGAGTGTTGCTTCAGGTCAAGAGTTGCCGGCTTGAAGGCTCTCTTGGCCTGCGAAGGAGAATCACCACTGGGCATGATGTTGTATGTCATTGTGGGTAGCGACAGCTGTCAATGAGAGGAAACAGGTACAGAAAGGAAGAGCTTCTCGATAGTGTCAGTGGCAGCTTTTGTGATACTTGGCGTCCGCTGCTTCGTTGCTGAGTAACTTCCTACCAAGTCCGGATGGACTTCGCCAAAGGTTGATATTTATAGGACACTCTAAAAACCAAGGGAAAATTTCGCTTCAGAAGCCCTGGGTCACCATGCAGGACCCCCCCACACGTACTGCTGCGACGGTGGTCCCTAATAGCAATGGACAACGCCCCATGACCATGTGTGTCTACTCCGCTGCGCCTTCCGACCACGGTGACGCACCTGAACTGTCAATTCCTGCACACATGCGTTAAACCTTGGCCAGAGATAGTCCAAATCTATTCAACGTCAGTGTGCGGGATTGAAAAGCCGGGTGGCGGTCGGAAGGGGTTGGGGGTGGGGACTCGCCGTGTCACAGCATAGCAGTAACAAGGAGCACACTCCATAGGGTAGTTTTCTCATGGTGAATGTTCAGCTCAGCCGCCACGCAGATCTTCGCAGTCACCGAGGTGGCAGAGGTGACACAATGCAGTTGTCTGTATGCAGGTGCGGTACACCCGAACAGCACTAATATCTGAAGCGGTAATTCAAATCATGATTGCGGTTGGTATTCGTCCCGGTCACGGAACGACGGGAACTGAATCTTACTGCGGCGCTTTTCAGGTGACTCCTGCACATGAACGCAAGACTCCGGAACAAATAGGAAATGGTCCTTCCCAGCAGGAATTCTCCGGTGGCTTCTTTCCTTTGTCGTTATTGGACAACTGGCGCTCGGCCGCGTCTGGGCACGATATTCGAAGCCTGCCAATGAAAAAACTGTAAAATAATTACCAGCCGATGATCTCAGCAAGAGGGCTCACGTTACTGCCCCGGAAATCGGGCTAGCATTCAAGAGAAAATGGTGGACGACTGCATATCCATAGTAGTCTTGACCCCGTGACGCAAAGCGGTATGGCAACAGAGGCGAACCACTCTCACGAACAAGTCCCAGTTCCATCTCCACCTCGTGATCCGAAAAGTCTCGGATCTCTCGAAAAAAGGAACAGCGATGGGGTTGTGAAGTGTCAGTCCCTTGTGCATATTATGGACAGCACTGGCTTTGCAGACACCCCTGGCAACATGAAGTGTTTCTGGATCGCCATTAGCACAGAGAGATGCGACAACGCCTCAAGTGGTTTACCGCCGGGCCATTCCAGTGCCGTAACTTTGTCCTCCGTGACTTTCCGGGCGCAAACCTTGACAAGGCAGACGGGGAAAGATACCTTCGCATCGAAGAAGCGCCATCGGCTGAATGAAATGGCCACGAAAATCACGGGAACACGTGTTTTGACTTGTGTATCGGCCGACCTGTACGTCCCCGGGTTACTTAACAAGCTGATTGGGCCTGTGAGGCTCTAAGGAGCTCTACGCGAGGCACCTGATGTGTGGCACCTCAAGCTATTAGACGACGATATAGCAGCTACACGAGCTGAAGATTACAAACAAATACCCTTACAAGAGACAGCCGTCGATATTTTATGCCACTCTAACTCCTCCAACCAGCCCATAGCGATTCGTTGTTACATCCCTCAGCTGGGCCAGTTAGGCCACGGCGTAGTCCACATCTGGGGAAAACCCATGTCCAGGTTTGCCGACAGCGCAGCATCGATCGTATTCAGATCGAAACCAGGGTCAAAGTGCCCGAATATGTCGACATCCAGCATGTCACCCAGGGCCGTAGCAGGCAGGGCCTGCGACGTCCCCGGCTGCTGGGCCACCACCGCGCCCGGACCGGGCGTCGTGGCCAGCGGCGCAGGCGAGGGCCTCCCCGGGCCGCCCTGCTGTAAGTTCGGAGTGGGGAGCTGCTGAAGGGGGCTCTGGCCCGCCTGGATCGACCTCGGCGTGGCGGCGGCGCTCCCCGGCTGCTGCCGGTCGGCCTCCCTGACGTAGACGTTCCTCCTGCTGCCGAGCGTCACCTCGGCCGGCAGCGCCCTGCGGCTGCTCGCCGGCCTCGCGTCCGTAGGACTAGGGGTGGCACCGTTCGCCGACGCGGCTGCTGCCGCGGCGGCGCCCGAGCTGACGAGCCCCTTGGCCGTCTTGTCCATCTCCTGCAGGATGGCCTCGCCCAGCCCGGCGTTGACGCGGGCGCACGTGAAGGTGTCGCCCAGCTTCCGGAGCAGGGCCACGACCTCCTTGAACCTGGTCTTGCCCCGGAGCCGGTACAGCGGGATCTTGGAGTAGCGCATCTTGCGGTACGAGACTGACAGCGAGAGGGCGAGGGCGTATGGCACGAAGGGCACGACTGTGATGCGGTCTGGGGATGATGGGAAGGACAGGGCAAAGGACACCGCGTCGACTATGCGGTCTGCGGATAATGAGCGGCGGGCGTTGATGTTTGGGTGGGGGAGGTGGGCTTGGTCTGGGGCCGACGGGGCGAAGGCGCTGGATGGTTGTCGGCAGGAGAGGACAGAAATCGCGTGGTAGAATATTTCTACGCTGGCTGATTGCCAAATAGGTCTGGTGTCAGTACGACTGCGTTGCGGTATTTCTGCCATGAGGAGATGTCTTTTGGTAACCTTGGTTGGAACCCCTACTGCCCCGAGGCGCAAAACATGACTTACAGTGCATCCATGGCGCCGCTTTATCTGCCCCGGCGTCCATGATCATACTTTCGAAGACTGGCAGCACAACCGTCTCGTCGCCCTTGCTGCGAGGCCGATACAGGCAGATTACCTTGTCCAGCATGACGCAAACGCTCAAAAGCAACCTGAACCCCGGTTCTTCCTGAGCGGTGATACACTCGTCCAGGTCGCGGTCGGTATCCCGGTCGTGTAGCAGGCACGGCCGGCCGTGGAATGCCGCGTTCATCCTGTCAAGGGCCCAGAGGGCGCAGTATAGGGTCTCGGCCTCCTTGCTTCGCTCGTCCTGGGCACCAGATCCAACCAGGTGGATTCCGATGGTGGCGGCGTAATGCGAGGCCTGGCTGAAGATGAGCGAGGGCAGGTCCAACTCTGATGCGCGGGCCGGCTGGTAAAAGAACAGGAGCAAGAGGGCTCGGATGTGGTCTGTTCTGTCGGCGAGAACCTGTTCGTCCAAGAACGAGAGTGCGGACTTGGCAAGTGGCCGTTGGAATTCTGAAAATGGTAGGACTGGTCCTCCGGGCTCGAGCCGCAGGTAATTTGCTGCAGACGGTTCAACGCATGTTGCGATAGAGATGACCTTGGAGATGTTATTAGCGGAACACGTCCTTTGAAAGAGACGGAGTCATCGTGGCTTAGCGGCATCAAGGCGGAGAATACGCTCAGCACAAGAGATGTATCATCGTCTTCGGGGTACAAGGTCATTGTATCGTGTGATTGATCCCATATATCTGATGCCTGAGGTAGGGCCCTTACGGCCAGCAAATACTTTCAAGGGCGTCACAAACCTGTCTGAAGATAATGTCCTTCACGCATCTTGGTCTGCGCGTCGCATGTACGTCGGCCACTTTGAGTATTGGCCACATAGGCTGGAATCTATTCAAATAGATTCCACAGATATGTTCGTAATCCTCGTCGGGCGGGTACACGGTTGGTCCCTCCGCCGGCTTCGGAACTTCGACCACATCACTGTTGTAACTATTAGCTTGGGCGCATTCGTAAAGTAGATCAAACAGGCGCCTCTACCCTACAAGGGCGACAGAGAGCTTGCTAGCTGGCGAACCAGCTTGGATTCCCCTCTGAGCCTTGCGAACTTTACTGCGAAGTAGCGCCAAAGTATTTAAACGAATAGTTCAAGCGGTACACTCTGTTCTGGCAAACATTTAAATACAGAGGCGGCAATTGGAGACAACAGAGAAAGATCCTGGAGCTTTATGGAATGATAGAAATCATAAATCTAGTGCTGCCCAACGCCAGCCTTTACTCTTCACTCTCCTATGGGGAAAGGGAAACACAACGACCCAATGAAATGAAAGTCCGGTGGTACGTACCTGGATTGCGGACCGTCAACCTGGTGTCCCGGGTTACCAGTCGAAGCCACCCTCCCCGACAGAGTGCGAAAAGACACCGGGCCATCGTCAGCACGATTTGAGCCCGCAGGCTCGTGGCCCTGCGTCGACACCGACGACTGCTCCCGCCTGGCATCCCTCTCGTCGTCAGACCGCCGGGCCGGCAGCCACGTGCCGATGTCAGACGGGTTGCGGCGGGACGGGTCCCTGGCGATCTTGCTCGCGGCCTCGATGAAGATGCTCTCGGGGCTCAGGTCCCCGACGAACCGGGAGGCCGACAGCTCGATGAGCTGGGAGGCGACCTCGCGGGCCGACGACGCCCCTGAGGTGTTCTGCTCTGGCGACTCGGGGGAGTTGGGGAGGGTCCCTGAGCGGGCTGCTGAGCCCCCGGGGCCCTCGGGCTGCTGCGGGTCGGGCCTGAGGTGGGCATAGATGCTCTTCTGGTGAGAGGCATCGGCGAAGAAGCGCGGCCCTGGGGTGTCTGAGACGTGAGAGCAACGTTTCTAGCACCGCATGTTAATTAGCATCGCCAACGATCTTGTTGACACAATGCGGAATCCCATTGTGATCTTTGTGCAGGCCGTCAACACGACGGTTGTGTTCGACTGGAAGGCAGATGGGCCGCAGTGACATCACAGGGCGGCATGCTCGGTGTGCATGCATGTCTCACCTTTCTTTTCCGACATGGTTCGCAGGCTTGCTGGACTTGACGCCGTTTCACTGGCATGCCATCTTGGTCCGAGGCGACGAACTTGACGGGTCGTTTCTGTGGGGGCTCAGCCATGGCTGAGAAGGGAGAATCCGAGTCGGAGTAGTCGAATTCGGCGGACGGTCAGGTTAGCCTCAGGGCCTGTTAGTCGGTTCGGAGTGTGCCCGAGGGACTGACGCGGGCGAGCTGCAGGATTTGCAGGGCGGCTCTTCCTCAACAGGGCGTTCCGAACGTGACCGAGGCTGACGGCGCGCCTGGCTGTGACCTTGGTTTGAGACAAGTGTCGGGGACGATGGACGGTGGAAGGCTGGCGGCCGTTCAAAGCTGCTTTTCCCCTCGTGTCTAGGCCTTGCGGATGGCCCTGCTGCGGTGAGGTGTCACGAAGGCATGAAGTCGGAGTATGTCCTGTTCCAGAAGTCCCGGTGTGGGTCTGTCATCTCCAAGTTCTGTCCTTTTTGTCGGAGCCGCAAACAACTTAACTCCACACGGTTCCCTCCGCTTCCCCGCGCCCGACATGGCGCGGGTGAGATACCAAGTAAATTGGGGTCTGGGGTAATGTTTTATCCCAGCACAGACCGAATTTTGAGCACAGGCTTTGCTTCCGTTGTATAATGACGTTGCCCCGATTTCCTGTTCATTCGTGGCCGTTGCCATTAAGCGAGACGTTGCATGCCAAATGTGCATCATGAACCTTGATCCGCTTGAGCACTATCCGCCTGCCTGCATCTGCGTCACCAGGGTTTCAAAAAAAGATCACATCTAAGACGTCGATTTGAGCAACCACCCATATATTCGTAATCACGGGCCGCTAGAATGAATAGTTCGAGGTTAGATTCCCGGCGGTGTTTCTCAAAAAGGCAGTGCCGACAAGATTCACGAAGTGCGGCATCTTATAATCCCCTCCGATCCGCGACATGAATGGAAATGCTGACGAGGTGAATTTCCCCGGCATCTCCGGTCTTGAATGTGATTGAAAATCCCTTCCAGTACATGGTCACTGCCACCTATTTCCCAAAATGCTTCAGTTAGCAATCAAGCGAGCCGGCCGTCCGTTGGCCGTCGCTGCCTCCCAGAGGCGCGGCGTCCAAATGGCAGCCATGGCGACTGCGAGTCAGGACAAGCGAGAAGGCGATATATCAGACTCATTTGCTTCCTTGGCCGGCATCAAGGACGAACCGCTGCCAGATCAGTTCCGCCAGCTCAAACTGTCATTGGTTGAGAGACGGGAGGACAAGATCAAAGCCAGCTGGCACAGACTGCTCCAGAGGCTGGAGATCGAGAACGATGTAATTGCCGAGTTGGGTTCAAAAGTGATCCCGGAGGTCCGCTTTGATAATCTCGAAGAGGACCTCGCCGGAAACAGGGATGCAATCAAGAAGCGCGGTGCCGCGGTCATCAGAGGGGTCATACCGGAAAGTGAAGCACGACAGTACAAATTTGACCTCGAAGAGTATATCCGCAAGAACCCACAGACAAAAGGTAAGTCTTATTCCCATCTAATTGACGAAGAAACAACGGGAAGAAATACTTCCACCCACAGAAGCTGTTCTTCACGCGGCATCTTTTTCACTTACATCCACTTACATCCACTTACATCCACTTACATCCACTTACACTACTTGTACCACAGGCTTCCCACAAAACGACCCACAAGTCTGGGAGCTGTACTGGTCAGCACCACAGCTGCACGCCCGCACAAACCCCAACTTCATGAAGGTCCAAAAGGCCCTGATGCAGTCGACGTGGTCCCTCTCCGACCCAGACTCGCTCATCTCCATCTCCCAACCCTTATCCTACGCCGACCGGCTCCGCATCCGCCAGCCCGGCGACGCGGCCTTCGCCCTGGGCCCGCACATGGACGGCGGCAGCGTGGAGCGGTGGATGCGCGAGGGCTACGGCCGGGGCGGGGTGTACGACGCCGTGTTCGAGGGCGACTGGGACTCCCGGTACGACCCCTGGGACGGCAGCACGCGGGTAAAAGCCGCGAGCGACCTGTACAACGGCCTGGGCGCGTGCAGCGTGTTCCGCATGTACCAGGGGTGGCTGAGCATGAGCAGCGTCGGCGCCAGGGAGGGCGCGGTGCTGTTCAACCCGCTGCTGAGGCTCGCGACGGCTTACACGCTGCTCAGGCCCTTCTTCCGGCCGCGGAGGACGGCCGACCTCGAGATCGCCAGGGGGGGTAGCGCCGAGAGGCTTGCGTTCCTGGCGCCCGAGAACTGGGAGTTCACGGCGGGCGACCAGATGACGAGCGAGATTCCTGGTGCCACGCCGGGTTACGGCATGGAGTTCCCCAAGCTGGCCTTGCACCCGCACCTGGAGCTGGACCGGACGATGGTGCATGCTCCGCGGGTGAACCCTGGTGACTTTGTTGTTTGGCATTGCGATAGTAAGTTCCCTACTGTTCCTCGTGACCGTTCTGTCTCAAATCGAGCTTCTCCTGACCCACTCGCAGCCATCCACGCCGTGGACTTTGAGCACAAGGGTAAGGGTGACTCCAGCGTCCTGTATATTCCCGTCTGCCCAATCACCGAGACCAACGCCAAGTATGTCAGCAAAGCGCGAGACGCCTGGCGCCGTGGGACTCCTGGGCCTGATTTCCCTGGCGGCAAAGGCGAGTCAGAGCATGTCGACAGGCCGACCGAGGACTTCTTGAGGTCGATTGCTAATACCGATGGTCTGGCGTCGGTGGGACTTGAGCCTATCCCAGAACCTGTTAATGGCAGCAAAGGAGAAAAGGAGGTCGTACGAAGGGCAAATCGAACCCTGGGGTTCTAATGCAGCAACTTCAAACACGGCTTGTAACTGTTTGTTCTTGCTTGGACGACGGAATACGCACGACAATATAATAATCACCACAAATCATACTCAGTCACGTTCGTGCACGCTTTGACCAAGCCTCATCAGTGGGGTGATTAATCTCGTGCCGTGAGGCCACGGATTAAGATTTAGCACTATATGGCCGAGTAAATAAGTCCTGGGGTACCAGCTCCCAGACTCTGTCTTCCTGTGGCTCAAACCAGGGGTGTGTGTGTGGGGGGTATCTCGCGTGTACACTGCAATACATCTCAGCCATCCTCGCCCGGCTGAGTGGTAGAAGGCCCTGGGCCCGCGGCCTCTCCAGTCTTCGCTGACCTGGAGCCATGCCTCGCGCCGATGATGGACAGCCCGAAACCGTCCCTCGGGGCTGCGGCCGTGTAGGGCTCGCTCGCCGCCTCGGACCACGAGAACCCGGCGTCTGATGATGACTCTGACCTCGTAGACTCATCCCCATCCCAGGATGACGGAGCGTGGAGGGAGGTAGTAGACCGCCGGCTGCGGCTGCTAGCCCTCAACCCTCGCTGTCCTTGGACCGCCGCGACTTCTTGGAAAACCTGCTGGCCACGCTCGCCCGGCTCGCCCGGCTGGCCTTGCTCCGCCTGCTCCCGGCCTTGCTCGCGCGGTGGCTCCGCCTCGACCCCTTGCGCGCCGCCGCCATGGCCGCCACCCTCTCCAGCCTGCCGGCCCAGCTGCGCTTCTTGAATGCCGCCCTCCTCGGGTTTGTCTCGGTTGCTGCTGTCGTCGTGGTCGTCTCCTCCTCCTCCGACCCGTCTTCCGTTTCTGCCGATGGTGATGATCTTGCCGCTGCCGCTCCTGCCGACCCTTGCGGGCTCGTTCCACCAGAAATCGTCGCCTCCTGCTCCTGTTGCGCCGGCGTCTCGGCTAGCCCTCTCCCCGCTGTCGGAATCACAATTGTCAACCGGTGAGGCCTCTTGGCTGGTGGCCAGCGGGGCCAGTTGCTCACCTTCCACGACGATCGGCGTCCTTGGCGTAGCCAGCGGCGTCTCCGAGTAGGTCACGTACGACGCGTGCTCATGCACCCCGTCCTCACCTCCCAACCCTAATCCCTGCCCTTGCTGCTGCTGGAAGTACTCCTGGCTCTGCGCGCGGTCGGGCCCGAGGGCGGTGACGGCCTGCCCCGGCGCGGGCGTCAGCGCCGTGAGGTCGGCATTCGACGCCGTCGGGGGCCACGCGCCGTACTCGGGCATGCTGCTGTCCTCGCCCGTACTTACTCCGGACCCCCGCGGGTGTTGTTGTTGTTGTTGTAACCCCGAAGAATACCTCGCCGTCAGGGCGTGCGGCGGCGGCGGCGGCGGGAGCTGCATGTCGTCCGGGACGGGGTCGAGCCCCTGCGCGAAGGTGGCGCTGGGCCGCCAGGTGCGCCACGAGTTGGGTCGCGGGGGGTATCTCGCCGCCGCCGGCCCCATGAAGACGGGGTTCTGCGACAGTCCCCGGGGCGGCTCGACCATCGCCATCTGCGGAGGCTGCGGCGCCTTGACGTCGCGGGGGCTCGCGGCGGTAAAGGCCATCGACTCGGCCTCGGACACGAGCGACTTGTGCATATCACCTACGCCTCCGCCCCTCCCGGACCGCCGGCCTGTCGAGTCGAGGCCCCGGGAGCCGCTGTTGACGAGCGTGTTGTTGGTGAAGCGCCTCGTCACCGGCGTCAGCAGGCGCTGCCGCGTGCGGCGGGAGCAGAGGCAGACTGCCCCCAGGATTATGAAGAAGAAGGAGAGGATCCCGACTGTTGGTCACGGTCAGCCAGTTCCCCCTACACCACGAGAGAGAAAGAGAGAAACCAGGTCAAGGGCCGGAAGCTGTGTGTGCGTACCCACGATGCCCGCTATTGTCCCCGGGGCGATGGCCGGTGCCCGGGTCGCGGCTGCTGAGGTTGTGGTGCTGGATGGTGCGGCTTGGTACGGGGTGGTGGCGACGAAGGGGGTGGTCGTCGTGACGGCCGTCGAGAGGCTCGTCTGTAATGTCGGCAGGGGAGATGTGATCATGGAGGATGTCAGGGTCATGGTCATCTGCGGACTGCCGACCGGGGGAAGGTCGACGTGTATATCTATCTGTGTACTCACGATGGTCGTCACCTGGGTTGATACCTCTGTTGAGGTCTGTGCCGTTGTGATGACAGTTGTCTGCGTCTGGATACTGGTCTGCGTCGTCTGCACCGAGGTCACCGCCGTCGACGTCGTGAGACTGCTCGACGTCGTGCTCTGCTGAGGCGCATCCGGCGGCGGCGGCGCAGGCGGCGCCGGTGGAGGTGGTGCAACTGTTGACGGAGGGTTTAGCGGCGGCACGATCGTCTCTGCGGGATTGCCAGCATTAAGGACGATAGAGTTCGACGGAGCAGCCGCAGTCGGCAAAGGCTCAGCGGCCACTGGGGGCGCCGGGGGGTCAGAGGGAGCAGCTTTCCCCTTGCCCACACCCTCGTTGCCTTTGCCTTTGCCATCTTCCACCATTTTTGTTATTCCTTCCTGCCTATCCTGAACGGAATAAATATCGATCGATCACTCACCTCCTTTGCCATCTCCTCCCTTGCCCTTTCCCTGACGCCGTACCAACGGAGGCTCTACCGTGTCCCTCACGACCGTCCTCGCTGCCTTCTTCATTTCCTCCCGGACAGCGTTTGGCCTGTGGCGTCGCTTGTGAAAGCCACGGCCTCGCCGTGATAATGAATCCACAGCCATCCTGACTGAAGATGGGCCCTCGTCCGCAGCCTATAGCTTGCCTGTGGTCACCGTTGGGTATTGGGCGTAGAGAACGACGGCGCAGCCATGTGAGAAGTATGCAGCAACGCTGTCACCGTAAGTCCCGTAAAAGGCTTCGTTTGAGGGAGTTGATGGTGATGATGATAGTCGGCGGTATTAGTCAAATATGAAGGAGAAGAAACGGCGTTTCATGCAGCAGCTTGAAAGTTAGGTAAGTCTTCCCAAAAAGTGCTTGGTCTCGGGTATTATGCTGCCGAAAGAATTACACAAATCGGTTTTGTTTTGTCTCCTGCCAGGGAGATCGACGAGCTGCTGCAACAACCCAGGGCAACTTGTGCTTCATATCCTCCACGGGCTGCCCCTGCAAAACACCTCTTGGCCTAGAATTCCCCGCGGCACCTTGGGCTGACAGGAGACCACCATCAACCCGCACAGCCAAGTCTGGGCGAAACCATCTCGCAACCGAAACAGTAGGCCGAGGAGGGGTGGTGGGACACGCCTGGCGTTCGCTGGCGTTCGCTGGCGCTGCCATCTTGCCTCTTGGTTCATCGAACCTGTCAAGCCATGTGCTGCAGACTTGCAGTGCAGCATCGGGGCCCCACCGCGCGATATTGATGTTGGGTTGACAGGCCACGGCCCCGGGCTGTGTCGACTTGGTGACAGTTAAGTTAGTTTCTTCGGGAAATTCTCTATCCAGAGAAGATGAGACTCTTCAGACGCCGTGACGCTTTGTCTTGTCCGATAAAATACCAATAGCGATCCCACCCTGATTGGGCCGATCACCAGGCGTCGAGATGGCCCAGAAGACCTAGGACGGAAGACCCCCAAGTGACACTCCCAGCCCTCAGCGAGACACGGACGGAGATCGGACCAGGCAAAACAAGCTTCTCCCTCAAACGGCCGAGCCCTGATTCAGCCAAGGGGCCTAAGCGCCGTCTTGAAATCCCACTAACCACCGCATGCAAGCAATCCCAAAAATGGGGTACAGAAGCACCGTCCCAGCAGTAAATCAGGAGAATAAAACATTTTGTGTTGATTGGCAAGTCAGTCATCACTCATCACGATGTATCATGGGTCCTGCATGAACCGGCTTGGTTTGGACACACCATGTCGACCTGGCCACAAGCATTGTTCAGGGTGGCAAGCCCCACAGGCTCTAATAAACCATGACAGGCGCGACCGAGACCCCTACGCTGCAGAGTGCGGGATGTTCCGAGCCACCAAAGCCTTCCGCGGTGCGGTAGGTAGCACTGGTCGCTCTCGCGGAGTCAAGGCCGCGCTAGCCGGGATCTTGACGATGCCAATGGGAGTCAAGGAAAAACGCTGACTAGCAGATGCCAGCTTGCGGACCTCTCCGATGCCATTTTGCTTCGAAAGGGGGCTCATAGAATTACACATACCTCGTTATCCTGCCAAAATGTCACCAAAGACCTGCACCATAACGACATACGTGGGTGAGCCCAGAACTGGCCTGCCCTCGGGGCTTACGTATATCAAAGGGGCGTGTATATGACATGTTCATCTGAGGTCGGCCCGTGATCGATCCCAGGTAAATGAGACAATATGGGAGATCGCCCCGAGCACTGGGTCTGACCGGAAAAAAATCCTGGTTAGACGAGCGTATAGAGTTGCAGATCACTTTGAAAGATCGCCCGTCATTCCACGCCAAAATATGACAGAGCGGGTGGAGTCGAATAGGGAGGAGAATCTGATATCGTGCAACAAAAATGGTATTGTGTGGATGGGTCTTTCCCCACTTGCGGCTCTCTGCACAGGGCTATAGGATCCGCAGATATAGATACTTTGTAAGAGGGTGGAGACGAGTAATAAAAGTGGTCAGGCCAAACCAGGTGGGCAGACATCTGGGAGGCGCAGTATAATAACTACGGGCCGGAGGGAGCCAGCCCCGGCCGGCTTCCGGTTCTCCGGGGGTACTAGAACAATGAGCAGTTGCCGCTCCACAGGGCTGGGTACGGTTTGGTTTTGCGTTTACCTCGCCCGTGGTCTAGCATGTTTGGTCTCTTGGTCTGGGCTGTGGGAGCTTGTCTGATTTGACATCTTGAAAGCCCTGCGCAGATACGTCGGTTGTGACAGTGTTTGACATGTCAAAGTGGGTACAACATCAGTACAGTCGGACCTACCGCGTGTGAGAAAGCGGTTTGAGAAGACGCAAGGTCATGTTGGTACCACGGCGCAGCCACTTCATACCGCGTTTCGTTGGAGCGTGCGATAGGCGCGATGAGTCCATATCCAGGAGAGGTTTCGTTGAAAGCGAGGAGATATTACTCCAGATACGTTGCACGTCATCAACCCAACGATCGTGAGGTGCTCAGAACCTTGTTTCCACTGATCAAACCAGGGGGACTCAGGCCTCAACTGCCAAGATGACCAAGACGTCCGAAGCCACGTTACTAGGCCAAGGCATATTAATTATACGAAAGGCGGGAAGGATCGTCTGACAGCACACACATCTACGTTTAGACGAGTTTTGCTCCTACCTGCTGTTGTCCGATATGCCGAGTTATCCGTCCAAAGTCCAGTACCGAAACAGGGGTATTTCTTATTCACTTGCAGGCCACCTGTTGCCTCCAAATGCTCCTCGTTGTAAAGCGCACTAACCAAAGGGCTTACTCTGCAGGGCAGAAAATCTGCTGAGCATGCGTATTCGGTATAACACCTGCAGGGAAAGGGGCAACTCCTTGCGACTGCTAAACGCAGTACTTCTGGGATGATGACAGCTCAACATTATCACCGAAGAACGCCACCCGAATACATGGTAGAGAGTGATCGCAACAGATGTAAATGTGCTGGTCGACTGCTGGATAGGAACGGTTGACAAAGGCTGGACGGATTCGCAAAGACGCCAAGAAGACGGGGAACCATACGCGAGTAGCTTCAACATGACCCCAGGTCTTGGTGTATTGGCATCCGAGAGAGGCGCCGAAAGGAACAGGCTTGGCAAGTTCATGGGCTGGAAAGAAGCATGAAAACCACATGCGAACACGCCTTATTCACACGAATCGGAGGTCCTGCGGCTGATGTTTGGAACACGATTGAAAAGAACGAGAGCGGCAAAGGAGACAGAAAAGGGGGCCAACGTTCATTCGGTTGCATCGGTTCGGCTCCATGGCCGAAATGGAACAAGCGAAGAAGAGTGTGGAAGAGGTCTGCAGTCTGGGTTTCGAAGGGAGACCCCGGCCGCGGCACCGTGATCAGCGGCCGGCGGGCCGGCGGCGGGAATTGTGTCAGGGCGACCGGAGCCGTGACGCTGTGTTCCTCACTCACTCATGTTTTCAGAACGTGCAGAGCCCCCCCCCCCCTCCCCCGAACGCTGTGGCTCCTGATATGAACTGAGCCGTTTCGTTGGAGCTACAGAAATGAGATGCTTGGTGGTGGTGATGTGCGCTCACTCATGTGGCGCAGCCTCATCTGTGAAGGCAACAGGAGTGGCTTCATCAATCGGCGGGCTCATTCTCAATCAAACATCAAGGCGTCGTTCTTTGCGTCATGAGCAGGGGCCTCAAGGCTCCACGCAGATCTTATACTATGAGTGCCTGATGTACAGAGAGGAACTGACCGGAGAATGCCATGCTGCGGAAGGAGAAAAACGCGTGGGAACTGAGGTGCGGCGCAGAATATCTTCACTTGAAGATGAAGCTGTCCAGGAGAAAGTGTCCTAAAGTATGGAAAGGTTACCATGGCCAAGTAGTGGGAGAATATTGTCCCCCGATGTGTAAGTTGATCACCGGCTACCACTCTGCACTGGACAATGCGCATGTTCAAACGATCGCTGAAAACCCAGAGATAACCCAGTGCGACAAAAGAGTAACTCGAAGTTGCATGTCCACGAGAGAAAATGTTGTGCATACTGACAGTCAGGCCTGTGGTGTTGCTGGTGTTGCGGGGAAGTTCGCGTCGCAACCCGAATCAGTGGACCCGGGCCCGTGGGTCCTGAGGGGAGAGGGTGGGCCACGCTAGGCCAGGAAGGGGAGTAAGTAAATATTTTGATCACAACAAATCGAGTCCTGCTCGACACGCGTTTATCTCGCTCGCTTGGTGAGGCAGCACGATCCCGATCCCAAATCAGCACACCCTGGCTATCCCAGGTATTTGAATGCCGTATCCCAGGATCAGGCCCGCGATCAGGTCCAGGATCCTCTCACTCCACACTCAACCCAGCCGAGCCCCGGATCACTGCATATTGTTAACGCTTGCTTTACTGTGCCATTCACTTCTATATGTACATGTATTTGCAGTGACGTATCGTAAATCACCCCACCTCTGACTGATGAGGCCGTGGATGACGCGACTGAGCACCCTCACTCACCATGGCTGCCATGATTGATGACCTCCCCATTGCACTGCGGCGGACGCGTCGAAGCAGTGCCGTCTTACACAACCATCTTCAAGAAACACAACTGCCAAAGTCTCCGACTGTTTCGACTCCGAGTCGAGGAGCCAAGAAGAGAGTCCGCTTCTCAGATCCAGGCCTCTCGTCGGACCACGATGCACACGTCGATGATGAACATGTCTCTGCCTCGACCGGTCTGACACCGCACATCCGTCGGACAACCCTCGAGCCTGGCTCCGGGACCAAGAGACGTCGTCACTCTGGCCCAGTCACCCAAGACCGCCCAGAGGTGTTCGACTCTACCATCGACACGCGACATAGTGGCGAGGTCACCTTCCTCCCCCTCCGTCAAGTCCTGGACGGCCGTGTCAAGCGACGGATCAGGCGTAATGGTCTCAGCGAGGAGATCAACATTATCACTGCCGAGAGGAGAAGGAAGGCACAGCAGACCAGCGACGAGATTGCCGCCCTAAGGTCTGAAGTCGCTGCCAAGGACGCTGAGATCCGCCGTCTTTCTGGCGCCACAGCAGTCGGTCAAGAGGACGACGACGAGACCCAGGAGAGCATCGACGAGCTGAAGAGGCAGGTGTCCCAGCTCAGGCGGGTCCTAAAGAGCCCTGACTCGTCAAACGAGACCGAGGATACAATCGACTACAACACTACCCGCGTGGACTGGGCCATGCAGGTCCGCGACCCCTTATCCAGCGAGTACTCGGACATGGAGCTTGACGTCGACGACGATGATGATGAGGACCACCACTTTGGTGACAAGGCCATGGCGGAACTCGCCTGCAGCACGCCTTCCCGTCGGTCCTCCAACATAAGGAATTCGTTCCCCACCCCGCCGTCGACCAGTCCACATCTAGGGCCAATAACGCCGAGCAGGCGGCATCCCGTCACACCTACTTCGCAGGCCGCAGTGCAGACCTCGTTCACCGCCGCCGACAGGGAAGAGCTGGAGGACGAGCTCGCGTCGCTGCAGCTCGAGATCGCCAAGCTCACGGGCACGCTCGAGACGTACGAGTCCATGACGTCCCGCCTGTCCGAGAAGCTCTCCCCGTGGGCGCCCAAGGACGGCTCGGCCTCCGCCCTGATCATGGACTCGCGCTCGCCGGCCGTCAGGGTCGAGGCGCAGCTCAACAACCTCCTTCACGCCCTCTCGGACCGCACCGCGGCGCTCGAGGGGCTGGACGCGTCGCTGGGCGAGCTCGGGTTCCCGGGCGGCGACGCCTCCGAGGTCGTGCTGTCGCTGTCGTCGGCCTTCAGGACCGCGCGCTTGGAGCTCGAGTACCTCACGCCGGGGGAGATCGCGCTGCCCCTCACGGCCGCGGGCGCCGCGGTGCTGGACCTCCTGCTCGCGCGGCTGCGGGAGCTGGCGAAGCGGACCCTCGAGTGCGAGGACGCCATCGACGAGTACCACGTGCTGGAGCTCTCGCTGCGCAAGCAGCTCGGCGCCCGGGCCGAGGCCATGGACGCGGCCAGGGCCGAGCGGGACGCGCTGGCGGGCGAGGCCGGGAAGAAGGACGCGCGCGTCCGGGAGCTCGAGGCCGGGGTGCAGCGGCTCAAGGGCGCGGTCAAGTCGTACACGCGGGACGTGTCGGAGCTGGAGGGGCTCGTGCAGCGCCTCGAGGGCGACCTGGACACGGCCAACAAGGACCTGCGGGCGGCCAGGGAGCAGAACGAGGCCGACGCGGAGGAGTGGGCCGACGCTGCCGAAGAGAAAGACTTCGCCATCACGATGCTGGAGGAGAAGCTGGGCCTGGCGCTGGAGCAGACCTCGGAGCTCAAGGACCAGCTCGAGGAGCTGCGGGCCAAGCACAGGGAGGACGTGTTCTCCATGTCGCAGAGGCACGGCGTCGACCTCGTCATGCGGGACTCGAGGGTGTCGGAGCTGAGGCTCGAGGTCGACCGCGTCAACGAGGCCCTGCGTGAGGCCCACGAGACGGTGCAGAACCTGCGGGTTGAGAACGGCGCGCTGGGTGACCGCCTCGACTCGGAGAAGGCCAAGGCCAAGGCGGCTATTGACACGATGAAGAACGAGCTGGAGAGGGTTGTGCGGATGGGCCAGGACCTCATGGCCACGCCTAGAAAGAATCCTGGGCGAGGATCACGCGCTCATTAGATGTGGAGGGCTACTCTGATTATGGCCTCCCCTGTTTTCATTTGTTACCACACTCATCATCGATGTCATTTACATACAGCGCCCATGTCTTTGCTTTTCGGGGGTTGGCGTTGTGGGCTGGCTGTGAAGTTCTGCATTTAGAGACATATTGTCAATACTAAGCCGGAGATTGTCAAAGCTGTATCTGGCTGCCGGGCTTCTGACAAGACGTTCCATGCATCAGGATGACTGGCCTATCAAGGTCAGACTCATTGAAAAAGGTACGCATGAAACATACAAGATTACGATATGCACCTTCAGGGACGTCGCTGCTCGTCAAGGAGAGTTACCATGATAAAATTAAGAGAAATCGTGAGGTACATATTTAAGGAGTATTTCCGAGAAATCTTGGCCCCAACAATGCAGTCGAATATCCATTCAATTTCGTACATGGCCTTCCGCAATCGAACAACGCATCGCAGAGGGCAATTACTTCCGCAACTCTATGGACTTTGGCCATCTTTGATTGGCAGAGGTGTCTGATCGGGGAGATGATTGTTTTAATCTGTGCCGAGTTTAAGCAAACGTTATGCCAAGGGTATAGCCGCAAACTAAACCTAGAATCCTAACCAGTCCGCAGGAGAGGACAAGGCACACAGAAGAGGGGGCTTTCAACTCCGGCCCTTCTTTTCGAAAGTCAGGCTCTGCTAGCTGGGCCAAGGTTGCCTTGGCTGATGAAAGAGGCGGCGCTACTGAAATACCGGTACGCAAATCCGGGGCGGCCCCCATCCCCAGGATCTCCGCCCGTCTCACTGCGGGGTGGGAGATTACGTGGTGAGCCAAGAGGCTCGCTTTCGGGGGCTGAGAAACTTATTTAGACTAACCGCTGAGAAACCTAACAGGCTTTGTGTGAGACGCGTGTAGCTTGAGGCGTGTGTCCGCTGTATGCAGATCACTCGCCCCCGGCGCAGCCGAGACCACCAGCCCAAGCGGCGGTCGAAGCTGTCAGCCTGGGAGAGACAATTGAGGACAAAGAGCAAGGCTTCTTTTTGTCCCGCATCTTGCCGAATCAGCGGCTTTATGTGTTTTTTTGACCGGCGCTGAAGAATCCTCCTGCATGCGTGCTGACGTCTTGGAGATCTGGCTAGTATGCCTCGGGCACAATATATCCAAGTCACGGGGAGGCAGGACAAGAATTGCCAACCCAGCTGTCCGCCCTCCGGACTGGAGTGGCTTGTGATGCTGAGCCTTGCCAATATCGCCCAGCGAATCCGCCGATGGGTCTTGGCATAATATTATGGTAACTTTTATTCATCCATTGCTTCCGGTGGGGGGACCAATGGCCCAAGCATGTGGTTCTGTCGAGAATCTCATATAAGCCTTGATCATTCTCGGCAGGCCATCGAACGGATGAACTAACTCCTCGCCTCAACTTGGACAGTCTCCTGTGTCATCCGATCCAAGGGACAAGCAGAAGGATCGCTTGCTGATATCACTTAAAGATCCGAATTTGTACTCATTCGTTTGCAGCCCAAGATGGCTTTCCTCAGAAGCGTGGTTCTCGTACAGGCTTTACTTCTGACCATCGAACATGCAGTAGCAAAGCCCATCCCACTCATTACGAGGCAGGCGATTGAGGACGAGTACGACTTCGTCATCTGCGGAGGTTCGTGCCGTGCCAGATCCTTGAACTGATTACTCTGTGCCCTTGCTTCCTCGTTACTGACTTTCGATCTTTTACAACAGGTGGAACAGCTGGGCTTGTCCTCGCGAACCGACTGACTGAGTCTGGGGATCAACGAGTCCTTGTTCTGGAGGCTGGTCAAGAACCAACCATTGTTGCTGCTTATTCGACCCCTGGAGGAAATCAGTTCCTTAAAGGCAAGTTTAATTCTTCAACAGACCGGCCAATGATGACTAATTGGAATAACAGGGAGCACCATCGACTGGAACTTTGTCACCGTCCCGCAAGTGGGACTCGAAGGTCGGCAGCTGCAGTATCTTCGTAAGTCTTCCTCTCGCTGAAGAAGTGGTAATGGAAAAGCTAACGTGAGCACAGGTGGCAAGGCCGGAGGTGGATCTAGCTCCACTAACGGTCTGTATTACGCTCGAGGTAGTGCAAGCGTCTATGATGACTGGGTTGCTTTGGGTAACCCAGGATGGGGCTGGGAAGATGTATATCCCCTCTTCGTCAAGGTACGAGCACTCACCAACTCGTCCAACAACCTGCGATATCAGTGGTACCTTGCTTCTGCTGGAGATATACGGCATCCCTACCACTCTTTCTTGCATTGAGTCAGACTCAAATTGGATAACTATTTTGACTTCTCTGAAATCCAAGCGCTAACAAACATACCCAGAGCACTCACCTCAATGAGCCCGAGAATGCCGAATATGCCCAGGCCAACGGGTTTGACCAGACCTTCCAAACCTATGATGCCTCGGCTTATGGTGACGGTCCCCTTCAGCTCAGCTACCAAGGTTACGTTACCGACTCAAACGTCGGCTTCATGCGCGCACTAGAGGCAGTAAACGTCCCGGTCGTGAACGAGCTCAACACTGGAAACGCCACGGGAGTCAAGCAGGGCTTGGGCACGCTGGACAACAGGCTGCGCCGGAGTTCCAGTTTCGACAGCTTCTACAGACAGGCCCAGAATCGAAGTAACTTGGACGTTCTTTTCAACGCCCCTGTGTCGGAACTGGTCTTGGACACGGATGGTGACACCCCGACTGCAACTGGTGTCGTCTTTGTGGACCAGAATACCGGCTTGATCCACCAAGTCAGTGCATCCAAGGAAGTCATCCTGAGCATGGGTGCTTTCCATTCCCCTCAACTTTTGATGCTTTCGGTAAGTGCAAATCAAATCAAAGGCACTTTCCCCAGTGTTGTGAACTGATCGTCGACTGGTCACAGGGCATCGGGCCACAGTCAGAACTGGAGGCTTTCGGGATCACACCGCTGGTCGTGAACGAGAACGTTGGGCGCAAGTAAGTGTTCAAGAACCCGTCCTGGAGACTCCACACTAATCCAGTCCTAGTCTGAATGATCACAGCGTGTTCAGCATCATGGCTACTGCACGACCTGAGTCTTCTACGACAGAAATGTCCGCGACTGTGGAAAATCTGCAGGAGGCCCAGACCCAGTTCTTTTCAAACCTATCTGGACCGTACACGGCCCCATCTGGTATAACGAACGGCTTTAAGAAGTTTTCGGAAGACGAAATTCAAGCACTTAACCTGACCGAGATCATCACCCGCAACCTCGCGAACCAGAACCACATCGAGTACCTCTACGAGAGCGTGTGGTATCCGTGGATCCCAACACCTTTCTATGCCCCCCAGGACGGTGAATCTTACATTTCGCTCACCGCGAGCTCAATGGTGCAGCTGTCACGAGGGAACGTCAGTCTGCGGTCGAGTTCCATGTCTGACCCGCCAGTCATCAACCCCAACGTGAGTCTTGCGAATCCAATCTGAACTGGATGGGAATGCAGGAACTAACTTGTATCTCAAGTACTATACCGAAGAGACCGGGACAGACCGGGCCGTCGCCATCGAGTCATTCCGGGACCTGCGCCGGATCCTAGCCCATCCGGAGCTGTCGCAGTACACCGTCGGGCCCAACAACGGCGAGGTGAGCCCGGGCGTCGAGAATGTCTCAGACGACGACGAGGATTCCATCTTCGAGTACGTCAAGGCCAACACGTTCCCGAACTGGCACGCATCCGGAACAGTGCAGATGCTTCCACTCGAGGATGGGGGTGTGGTTGATTCGCGCCTGAGGGTCTACGGCGTGGACTCGTTGAGGGTCATTGACTGCAGTGTCATGCCGATTCTGCCGGATGTTAATATCCTTGCGGCCGTGTACATGGTTGCGGAGAAGGGGGCAGAGCTGATCAAGGAGGACTGGGCTGATTGAAGTGGTCTTCTTCGCCAGTGCAAAAGGCCATTTGAAGGCCATTGAAGCTCTCCAGGTCTAGAGATGCCAGTAGTTCCGCACAAAAATTGCAGAAATAGTCACGAGCGCAATTCAAGTGAATGGCCATGTAAAACTCTTTGGTACACACAACTTGCATAATATCACAACTTGCAATCTTTGTGACAGACCCAGGTTCAATGTTGCAGAACACCAGAGTTTCCAGGCAATGCGGCAATTATTTAGTCTTCTCCAGTCCGGAAGTTGACTCGCATCGAACATTACTATTAGGTACTATCGTGTAACACAATGGATCACTCCTCAATCTCCTTATAAACTGGAGGCTCCTTCGCCTTGCCTTTGGTGTCCAACCTCTTTAATTTCTCCTCCTTTTCAAACTTCTTCAAGGCCTTCTTCTTCTCACGTCTCTCCTTCATCACAACCTTGGATGTACTCTTCAAAACCCGTCTCCTAGATGCGACGATGCCACCATCGACCAATATGTCAACACCGGTAATGTAGCTTGCACCTTCTGAGGCCAAGAACTTGATCACGGGGACAACCTCCTCCGGCGTTCCCATTCGTTCCATGGGGCCGGACCCAACCATGGTCGACAGATTCGGCCGAGACGCATAGTGGAGAGTCATGTCTGTATCAATCACCCCCGGCGACACAGTGACTATGCGAACACCCCCCGGGCCGGTCGCAGAGGGCTGCGCGAGCGGCCGCGCCATCTTCCTCGCATAAAGCTGCATGCAGCGCTTAGACACCGAGTACGCAGTGTACGGCCACCGCTTGAGCGCCCACAGCGTCGGCGACCGCGCCCCCTTGAGGTGCCTCCTCACGGCGAGGTCCACCGCCGAGTTCTGCACCAGCTTGCCGCCCACCGAGGCAACGAGTATCACCACGCCGCCGGGCTGCTGCATCTCGGGCGCGAGCGCGTCGACCAGGCGCCGGGCGGCGGTGAAGTTGACGTCGAAGATGCGCCTGCCGTCCTTGACGGCCGGGGAGACGCCCGCGGCGTGGACGAGGGCCGAGATCTTGCGCCCGCCCAGGGCGGCCTTGATCTGCGCGGGGAAGTCGGCGCGCGTGATGTCGCCCGTCACGGCTGTGATGGAGCGGGTGGACAGGAGGTTCCGGACCGAGTGCATCGCCGCGTCGACGGATTTCAGGTCGCACAGGATCAGGGAGCGGCCCTCGAGGGCGAACTCCTGGGCCATGGCTCGCCCGAGGCTGCCGGCTGCGCCGGTTATTACCGCCACGGGCCTGTTGAAATCGGTGCCGTCCATAGTGATTGAATTTGGTCAGTACGGTGGTAGGCTTGGCAAACGAAGTCGCTCCTAAATAGCGTCCTCACAAAAGAGTTATTATACAGACCATTTTGGGAGTAATTGACTTACCTTCCAGTCCTAATATCGTTCTTTTATCCCCACTGCACGCAGTCCTATGTATTTAGAGCCCTACCACCAAGTCCGCGATGTTGGTGTCGATCACAGCCGTCACACGTGCTAGCACTGCCTCTGCCGAGAGCCGTACGTAAGGGGACCGCGTCACGGCCTTGGCTTAGCAGGAACAGACTCAGCTGAACACCTCAGAATTGACCAATCGCTGGACTGGGGGCTTTCAACATGAAACTGTGTGTAGGTGAGTTACCTGGATTCATGGGAGGCTAAGCTGTGCGTAAGGCGGAACCAGCCTCTCAATCACCACCTCCTTGTGCATTCGCCTGTCTCAGATCGGCAAGAGGTCTGTTCACTGAGGTTGCAATCAGCTGAAAAATTCTTAGTGTTGAATCATGGTTGCGATGTAAATCGAAAGATCTGCCTCTAGCAGCGGTATCAAGTCTGGATAGGCTCGATGCAATCGGACAAGCGAAAATCACGCGGCGTCACATGGCGCCCTATCATCGCGAATGCTTCGGTTGAAAATCTCCAGATAGTACAAGCCAGGTATTTCAAATCAACAAAAGCTTCAAAATGTACAGACAGTGAGATGAGAGGTTGTATATTAGCATACTCTATAATAGCGCACGAGTGTGTAGCTCTATGTATCTTGTATCGATATTGACAAAACGGATATGTCTCCACGACATCGATGTTGGTTCTCTTTGTCAGATACCGCTTGTACCGCTAATCTATCCCACAACTTCAAGTATATGCTCGAATAGTTCATCTGAATCAGGTCCAACAGGGTTGGCCAAGTTCAGAGCCTCCGAGGCGTCCACCGGGGGATAAATCAACTTCCTGTTGATATACTCCTTGACCTTTTTTGCCCGATCCCCAGTTAGGCTCACCTCCCTCTCCCATCCCCGCCCAATCACCGCACCGCACGGGCCGAGGTCAAGACAGCAGGCATAGGCGGCCTGTGAGTACTCCACCGTCGGTTCGCCGAGAAGGTCTGCCGCTGCATTGTAGCCAGAAACGCGGCCAAGCTGTAGGGCATGCTGGCACGACATCAGGGCATGATGACCTTTGTCGTCTGCGAGAGCGTGGGCGGCGTCTCCGGTGGCGAAGACGTGCTCGGCTGACAGGGTGCGAAGGCTCTGGTCGACGTGAAGGCGGCAGAAAGAATCCTTGGGCCCGTCGATCTGCTGAGTCAAGGGTGTTGCCACCACGCCGGCCGTCCAGATAATAGTCTTGCTTTCGATACGCTCACCGGTTGCGAGGGTTAAGCCTTCGGCATCGACAGATGATACCGCGGTTCCGGTCCTGACTTCGACCTGTAAATCCTTCATGGCTTGGGTGATGACTGGTCGAGGGCCTGGTCCGAGCCCTGGCCCAATCTCGTCTGTGCTCTCAACCATGATGATGCGAGGGTTGGCTATGAGTCCGAGGAGACGCTTGGGTAATTCGGCCGCGAGCTCAATGCCGGTGAAGCCAGCCCCGCAAACCACGACTGTGTCGCGACCTGGGCTTTCCGCGGATGACGGGAGGCCGTTTAGATGCTCCTCGAGTCTGGTGGCAGAGTCAAGGGCGTCGATGTCGAATGCGAACTCACGAAGCCCGGCGACACCCTGAGGTTGTCTGACTGAACTGCCAGCTGCTAGAATGAGGCGGTCATAACTGATGGACGTCGTCGGTTCGACGCTCGATGTAGGTCGGGCGTGAACAGTGTGCGCCTTGGTGTCAATCGTCTCGACCTTCCCCTGGAAGAACCCGATGCCTGCAGATCCAAAGAGCCTGCCGAGATGGTGTGTCATGCCAGCAGCGTCGGCTTCATATAATCTCGGACGGAGAACCAAAGACGGCTCAGGAGCGATGACCAGAACTTCGATCCTGTCCTGCTGATTCCTGAGGTTGATCAGGCGCTTGGCTGAAAGAGCGCTCCATAGACCGGCAAAGCCAGCGCCAATGATGACAATTCGTTTTGACATTCTCGTTCGAGGAGGGGTGGTCAGGTTGAATTAGATTGTAGTTTGGCCGAATATACTATTCTTGATCCTGAGAATTGCTTGATTGAGTCCAGAACGTGGAAGAGAGATGCTAGATTCAGCCAGATATTTATTCATTTTCTCAATTTCATACATCGCGGGCTTGGTGCCGTCATCTCTGGGTAAAGGGTTTTGATACTATCTACAGTCATCCACATCCGGTTGTGGCGTACCGGGTTTCCACTGGGTTGCTCAGTACGAAAATATAGCCTTGGTGGATTTGTTAATAGGCAATATGTGAATTACGTGCACGCACTATCAGCTGCCAACGCGGGCGTGGGCTCTGACTGGTACACCGGATACCCGCGAGGCCGCATCGGATGCCCGAATAGCCTATCCGGGCACGTTCCGGCTCTCTCCTCCTCACTCGCAAACCAAGGATGAACCTCTGCCCAAGCCGTATCCTATATCCCTTCCGAGCTTTGACCTAACGCCAATGGATGCTACCGACACAGCGACGTCACAAGCCCGCGGAGCAACGCGCTCATCCTTGGCCTGCCTTCCCTGTCGCTCACGCCATCTCAAGTGCGATGCCACAAGACCACAATGTAACCGGTGCCTGGAGGTCGCAAGGCATTGCCAATATGCGCCGTCACGTCGCGGTGGCCTGGATCGTGCGGCTTTAGCAGAGAGGCGTAGACGCCTGGCTTTGGCGGGCAGCACGACCGCCCCAGACTCCACGCGCATGCAGTCTCCCCAAACGACTCCCGCCGTTGCGGCCGATCAGGATCCAACATCTCGGCTTGTTGAGTTACCAGAATTTCCCGATGACTTCGATGTGCTGGCTGCCAGCATCAAGGACAACGGAAACTCTGCCTCGGTGTCACCACCAGCACTTCGGATGTACGTCGAAGACATCGAGACAGATAATCTGGTCACCTCGTACTACAGAAACTTTCACAAGTTCCACCCGTTCCTTCTGCCTCGGAAAAGCTTGATACGGCGACACAAAGATAAGACCAATCGACTTGACCTTGTTCCTCTCATCGCTATCATGCGCCTGGTTGGGCATATATACGCCGCCCAGGAATTGTCGCCCCAGCTGAAGGATTACGCGGAGGCCTGCCTTCTTCAAACATCACCAACGAGTCCCGTATTGGTCCAGTGCCGTCTCCTGTATTCTATTGTACTATTCTGGCACAATTTTAAGCCTGAAGCCAACCGCGAGATACGGACTGCAGTGAAGCTCGCCATCGACCTGAAGATGTTCCGCCAAGAATTTGCGAGCGAAAATGGTGCCGAGGATCCCGTGTTGATGGAGTGTTGGAGACGGACATGGTGGATGTTATATATCGTTGATGCCTATTACGCAGGGACTCTGGGGACAATGAACTTTGCCGTTGTCGATATCGACGCGACAGTGGAGCTCCCATGCGAGGAGTGGGAGTATGAACTAGGAGTCAGTATTGCAACCCGTTCTGACCGTGTTGTGTCTGATCACAAAGCTGATTTATTCCTAGCAAATTCCAGTTCCAAAGACCCTAGAAGACTTCGACTGTCGAGAATTTGCCGACGAAGGCACCACATTCTCATCGTTCGCATACTTGATCAGCGCCCTCAAATGTGCGGCATTAGCGATATCTATTTCACCTAAAATTGCAGCCAAGGAGGACTCGGCGGATATGATCCAGTCCGCCGACTCTATCATTGATGGATGGTCTCTGTTATTGCCCAGAGATCGCAAGCAGGTCATGACGAAATCCGGGGACATTGATGAGCTTATGTTGCAAGCACACCTGCTTATTCATGTGTAAGAATGCCCTATGATCTCACATGCAAGGGGCGCGGGATTCTGTACTCACAATATGTTCAGAGCTACGATCGGCTTGCACAGACCGTTGTCTGACCTCAAGTTCAACGCAGTAGAGGACGTCTCAAGCTGCGCCCGAGACCCGCCTGCCGACAATCCCACACCGGACCTCATCAACGTACACACGGTACGCGTGCTGAGATCTGTGGAGGCGCAAATCCGTCTTCTGGCGTTGCCATCCCGACCGTTCCAGCACACTCCGTTTGTTACCTGCATGGTCAGCGAGGGGACGCTAGCCTTGCTTTCAGCCTGTGCTTTCCAGCTGAGTGGTAAGGAACTGGCGATTGCCAGAGACCAGATTCGGATGACAATTGGCTGTCTCAAAGACTTGGGCGAGTTATGGCCGAGGACCGCGAGGAACTTGAAGGAGATACAGACTATTGCTCGTCATGTGCTGGGACTGGGTGGCTCAAGGGCCACTGGCAGTAGCAGCACTGCTGGGTCGAGCAATGTGCCGAGTCTTTCGGGTGGTGAAAGCCGTGGTAGTTTAGGATCCGATGCTGAGGCCCCCAGCACTGAAAGCGGTGTTCTAGACTCATTGGACTCGATGGAAGATGTCTGCGGATGGTACAACCTGAGCGACCTGGGCCCGGAACTCGAGCAATGGATGGGCGATTGGTTATGATTTGCCATATTGTTATTTGGGGTTGTTCAAAATATCCAAGTATCGAATCATCACTACCTGGTCAATGAAGCAATGCAAAGATCCATCTTACAATAACCTTCCAGCCAAAGTCGATGCTGAACTTGGTAGAACAAGGCAGAAGGAGACCATATTGCTCGAGACATCTCAGGGACTTTGTCCTTTGGGAATCAACAACACACGAGTTCTTGCCCATAAGAAAACCTGTGAAGTTTGTTCTATTTCATGGCTGGCTTTCCTGATTGCCTGGCCCACAGAGTCCCACTATACTAGTATCTAGGCATCCATGGGCCCTAGAATTATATCACACCAACTACATAAACAACCAACACCTTCCTGCTACCACCTAAAACTTCAATCTGTCTGCCCAAAGCTGTCTATTTCTCAACCAGTTTGGGACGTCTCTTATGTGGTCTCGTTTTTAATCTGTATATATATGCCTCTTGAGCAGTATGCATCAGTCCCTTTATATAGTAATAAACGCTTAAATACTTAGCGTTAAAAAAAAATATAATGCTGATAATAGTAGGTTTTGAATATAATTATAGCTTGCGGCTAAGTAAATAGTAATAGCCTTTTAATAGCTATATAAATAAGGCTAGTGAGAATCGCTTTTAATAGGGCTATAAATTAGAAAGTTAAGCAAATAGTTATATAGTGAAGATTAGAATAGTCTTATAAAATAAATCCTATAAATATAGTCCTAGTTAAAAACTTGGTCTCTTTCTATCTATATTAATATATATCTCATATAAGCTCTTAAGAAGACCCTCGCTAAGTAAGCCTGCAGAGTACCATTATAGCTAATACTTAACCCTAAAGCTAACTTTTGGAAGAGGATAATAAGGAGATGTATTAAGCCGTATGTGACTTTGTGTACGAGCTTAGGGAAGGATAGTTGGAAAGCTAAGCAGACAGCAGTCAGACTAATGAACAGTTGATTTGAAAAACATAGTGTGGCCAAAGCCGGACATCTCTTATCCTATTACTTAACATAACCTTGTCCCAAGCCGCCTTAACTTTATGCCCTATCATTGTCAACTGACATGAAAGCGGATTTACGCAGAGAACCTGAAAGCGGAGTCTGATGAAAGAATATTTCGCAGTCCTACAGCAAGACCTTGCAACACTTAAGGCTGGGAAAGGCAGAGCAAACAAAAAACAGCTGAGCCAATTGTAAATGGGCGTCTAATCAGACCTGGCCAAGAAACAAGCCGCCAGCGAGGAGAGACCTTCCACTTTTAATCAACTAAGCGATACCACCCCATCCAAATCAGAATATACATTGAAACAACTCGGGCAATATGACAATTCCGGCTGTAACGCATGACATAGTCCCTCTCGATCTCGGGGACTTCGTGGACTCTGACCATGAGGTTGATATTGAGGCTGAGTCAGAAGACACATTGCAGTATTTCCTCAGCTATTTCTATCCTGTATACATCGGCGATCTTTTCAATCAGCGATATCAAGTCATTCACAAGCTCGGACGAGGTGGCTTCTCCACTGTGTGGCTAGCGCATGACCTCAAAACCGGGAAAGATGTGGCTCTCAAGGTCCTCAGCTCGTCTGGGGATGCCAAGGAGTACAAGACACATCAGTATATCGCCCAGAGGGTGCAGGATTTCTCCCGACTTGTCTTGTGTCAGGATCAGTTTATTCTCAGCAGAATGTATAACGATGTTGAATATCAACATATCGTCCTGGTTCTTCCATTGCGGGGCCCGAGCCTCTTTACCTTCCACATTGAGACCAAGCGACCTCTTATCTGTCGTATGTCAGCTGCAAAACAGCTTCTGCAAGCTGTTTCCAGTCTCCACGACGCTGGTCTAGTGCACAGAGGTAAATCATCCCGCAAGTATAGTATATTCTATATGGCGTACTAACTTCTCTTTCAAAAGATATCGTACTTCCTAGCGTCGTGTGTGGTCTCAATGTAGACTTCGGGAAAATGTCCACAGCAGAAAAATACAAAATTCTAGGCCGGCCCCGGAAGGCAAGAGCACTCAAAAAGGGGGACTAAGTGGCTGGCGAGTTAGTCGCACCGGCCAAACTTCCGCTTGATATCTTGAGCTCAGATACCTACCTGTGCGATTTCGGCATTCTTATACCTAGGTAGAGGCCGGTACCTCGGTGCCCAATAAGCTCCAGTCGCCGGCAGGATACTGCGCCCCTGAGCTCTTCCATGACTTCGAACCTAGTTTCGCTAGTGACATGTGGAGCTACATGGTTGTATTCCTGTACTCTCTACACGGAGTACCCGGCATTTCCTGGGTGGGGTTTTGCGAGTAATGTCGACTCTATTGTTGAACGTGCTGGGGTGCTTCCATTGGAGTGGAAGGGTCGCTATATCAATGAAGAGAAAGTTCAGGGATCATGGTATGGGGATGTCTCGCAATCGAAGGATACTTTCAGCGCGTTTCTGGATCAGCATCGACATGATATTAGTGCGAAGGAGAAGGGACTTGCACTGTCGGTTATTCAGCAGGTCTTTCGGATAAAGCCCGAGGATCGCGTTCAGGCTTCTGATCTTCTGGGAAATGGGGATTTTGAAGCTCTAACGAGTATTTACGGGGTCTAGGGCCTGTTGGCGATACAGGCTGTTCAATGCAAGGGGAACTTTTGATGAAAGGATCATATGGAAGCTATCAAGTATGTAGTTCTGGCTCGACTATCACAACACACTCCTATACACTCCTTTACGTTCAAATAAAACCGGAAATTTTGGTTTCAGGATGCGCTCATACGAAGTTCACTACCGCCTTTGGCCCGCGATTCCTCAGTCGGGCGTGCGCCCATGCTTGCTCTGCCTCATCGACGGGGAATGACCTCACTGCGAGCGCTTCGACGGAACTATCATCAAGCATCCCTGACAACTTAGCCAGCCTTCCAGTGCTTGGAGACACGATAAAGTGCTTGTACCGCACACCAGGGAGATTGATAGACTCGGCAGCTTCACCTCTTCCAAACGCCCAAGGCGGTGGCGGATCCCCGACCGTGATGATAGCGCCGTCCTTTTTGACCGTTTCCCAGGTCTTAGTTAGAATATCCCCGCCCACGGTATCGAAGACCAGGTCTATGTCTTGTATCTGGTGCTCCCAATAAGGGCTGTTGTAATCGACCACCTCACGTGCTCCGAGTCTCCTGAAGGAATCATGGTTTCGCGACGAGGCCAGGGCAGTGACGTGACAGCCAGTGAGGTTGGTGGCAATTTGTACGGCCAACGAACCAACTGCGCCAGATGCCCCAGTAATGAGTATTCGCATACCAGGCTTGGCGTTCCCGTGGTCGACGACTGCCTCCCATGCTGTTAGAAAGGGGATTGGCAGTGCTGCGGCCTCCCCATGAGACAGGGATGGTGGTTTCGGTGCGACTTCGTCAGCGAGGCAGATGGTGTATTCAGCCTGGCCTTCGCCGCGGTCTGCTGCGATGAGCGCAAAGATTTCTTGGCCGACTGCCAGAGGTCCATGGTAGTCGGGGCCGGTGGCGGAGACAGTGCCCGATACCTCGTGGCCTGGGATCCGAGTCGCGGTACTGTAGACCTCAGGCCAAAGGACCTCGTCTCCAGTGATTCCTGCGGCGTGGACTTTGATGAGGATTTCATCGTTGCGAGGGGTGGGCTTTGTCATTGAGTAGTTGATGGTGACTTTGGGGGACGAGACGTCCCCAAGAATTTGTACGGCCTTCATAATTAAAGCTACCGTGAAGGGCAATGCTAAATTTATAGAATGTATGGAGCGGATGAGATGGTGGTAATCGCAGGACGTAGGAAATTCATCATGAATGGTTTCTAGCTATATCGCGGGCACTTTATACCATCTCCGCTGCCTTCACATTCCATGATTCAGGCTACTGCTAGCAAGGGCGGCACCTGTCAGAAACGGAATTTTTGCTAACCAGTGCTCTCGCATGAGACAAGTTGTGAAGGCAAAGTGATCGGAGACTGCATCAAGGGCAGAATGCGGGAAGGTGATCGATTACCCGGATAGCCGCCCGAGGCCGGGTACCCGCCCGTCTCCTTCGGGCCTCGCCGACTCGGAGCCCGCTAGATTATCTGCCGTCCATGATGGTGATGAGCAAGCAGCTGTTGGATTTGAACATGTTCATATTCTTATAAACCTCCCCAGTGATCCTGCAATAACATGAGCCAGTGCTTAAAAGTGTACCATCTACTGTAACAACCGCCACCTCATAAAAGCAGTAACTTGCTGCACGATCAGGTCCAAAAGTTGAGAGGCTAAATTCACAAAGCTCATCATGGATGTCAAGGATGACGAGACACGGTAAGTGGCGTCCTGAATATTCCCCACATCAATGACTGTACGTTCGCTCAACACCTGACACCCCTCAGCTCCCGGCCACGCGAGACCGTCAAAGTCCTCTATGATCACGCCCTCCAAAATGCCCCCGGCAAGTCCATCGTCGGCCTCGAGGTCACTTACCCGCCATGCGGCTTCACGCCTCCCCACAGGCACGCGGGGGCCACCGTCGTGGCTCGTGTCACCGAGGGAAGCATATTGAGCGGCATGAACGGGGACCCACCCAGGGTGTACGAGACGGGGGATAGTTTCGTGGAGATGCCTGGCTGTCATCACACGGTCGGGGAGAATAACAGCCCTGATATGCCTGCGAGGCTTGTTGCGGTGTTTGTTGTGGATACTGAGGTTGTATGGAAGGGGTATGAGAATCTTACGGTGATTGATGAGGGGTGGTGATGCCGGCGTAGTTGAGTATCAGCTAGTGCCGCAGTCAGTGTCATGGTACCTACGTGTTGTAGGTCTGCTGTGCCAAATCCAAGTATGCCCAAAGCTCAAAAAGGTGGCAACCTGACAACAATCGATATGTGTATGAGTTCAATGTGACCACTGAGACGTCGTTGCAGTTGAGCACGAAAGGAAGTCCATGGTTGCGAAAGATCATTGCAAAGGATAGGCTTGGTTCGCCCTGATACGTCGTCATGGAAGGCATTGGAGACTCGGATACAACTTTGAACAGAAGAAGCAAGGAGTAAATTCGAACGCACATTGAATTGTGCTTCACTTCAGACCATCGTGGCCTGTAGCACTTCGATCTTCATCCACCAAGATCAGGGTATCTATTGTTGGACCGCAAAGGGTCTCTTGAGCCGCACAAAACGTGCCGACACAGAACTCAACTCACCTGGCCTAGGCCATCTTCTCCTCATCATGCTGCACCAGCACGCCATTCCCTCCCTGGGACGACGAGCCGTTGTCCCCATGGCTAGCACCACCCTTCTCCTCGTCGCTAGGACGGGGATGGCCGTGACCGTGGGCGCGCCCCTCTTCAGTATCAGAATAATCGACCAGCAACTCGCCGTTCTTGCCGTAGCGCCTCGGCTCGACCTTTGCCTGGTGTACGGCCTGGAAAACGCCCTTCCAGCCCGGTGAGACCTTGTGGAAGATGCTGTCCATCTCCTCGAGGCTTCGGTAGGCGGTTTCCGGGTAGAAGAAGTAGACCGAGGGCACCATAAACGCATTAATGACGGCGAAGATGATGTAGGTCTGGTAGCCGATGGTGTCGAAGGCGACGGGGGTGATCATGACGACCATGAAGTTGAAGATCCAGTTACCGGACGTCGAGAGCGCGTTGGCGGGCGCGCGGATGCGGAGCGGTACGATCTCGGCCGGGTACAGCCAGGTCATGCCTAGCCAGCCGACCGCGAAGAACGAGTTGAAGACGAAGAGGAAGACGATACCCGCGATCCCGGCGCCCTTGTTGCCCTTTTCGGATTCGGAGTTCACGCCTGCCAGGATCGCCATGGTGGCTGCCTGGCCCACTGCGCCGAAGAGCATGAGCTTCCTGCGGCCGACGCGCTCCACGAGGAAGACCGCGGGCCACGAGGCGAGGAAGTACTCTGTGCCGTTAAGGGCGGCGAGGAGACGGGACATGAAGTCGGACATGCCAAGGTTGCTGTAGATAACGGCTGCATAGTACGTAATGAGGTTGATGCCAGAGATTTGCTGGAACATTTGGTTGACGTAGGCGAGCAGCGTGCGGTGCAGATTGCGGTCCTTGCCCATGGTGAACAGATCGGCGAACGTGCCCTTGGACATCTCGAGAACTGTGTCCTTGATCTCGTTGAACTCGCTGTGGATAACCTTGTCGTTGATGTCCACGTCGTTCAAGGCGGCGAGGACTTCCCGGGCTTCGTCCTCGCGACCCTTGAGGATAAGCCACCGAGGAGATTCGGGGAGGCCCCATATGAAGGCGAGGATGAAAATGCAAAAGACGATCTGGAAGGCCAGCGGGAACCGCCAGGCCACGGATCCGGGGGCGAAGGAAAGCCCCAGATCGATCCAGTATGATATCATGATACCGCCTGTGATCAGGGCACCCTCAACCATGACGAGCTTACCGCGCTTGTGAGCATGGGACGTCTCGGACTGCCAGGTGGGGACGGTGGAGGTGTTGCCCCCGTTTCCTAGGCCAGTGATGATCCTGCCGATGATGAAGTGGTCGAGTCTGAACGCAGAAGCCTGGAGGATGGCACCAACAAGCATGATGGAGGTTCCCAGCATGATCATTTTCTTGCGACCGAGGGGGTTACTGATGAAGATCGCGATGACTGCGCCGAGGAAGCATCCCAAGTTGTAGGACGCAACGGCGATGCCTTGGTAAGTGGAGCGGGTGGCAGAGTCTGGGCCGGCGGACGGGTCGATGTCGGGGAACTGCTCAAGGAAGACGGGCAGGGTCAAGATACCACCCATGACACCTTGGTCTAGAATAGAGGTCAGCAGTGATTCGTGGCACTTCTGACAGAGGCCGTCAGAGTCATACCGTATCCGAAAAGCAGGAAGTCGCAGCCTGCAATGATGCCGACAGCATAGTTCAGGGCGTTGCCCCTGAGGCCGAAGAATTTCTTCATGGTGAAGATATCTGGTGGGTTTTGAAACAAGCAGAGACGGACTGTGGGTAGCTGGCAGCTATCCCAATGCAAAATATTGCTGTTCAAAGGCTGATGCGAATTGTGTAACTGGGTTGGGTCTGGTGAAAGAGGCGAGGTTGGATGTTATATGATGGGCAGGCTGAGCATGTCTGTTCTACTGTGGTATTATGCCGGTGCAAGTAACTCAGTATTTCCAGGGTTTGAGTTTGGATTGGATCGGGGAAGGCGATGGGAGACCGGGATGGCTCTGGGGTCGATTGGTGGTGTCAGCACCATGAATCAAACTAAGATTGTTGTCGAGGTATGATTCCAGCTTCGGGTTTCCATAAGAGGGAACCAAAGTCTTGAAGAAGAGGCAAATGCCTGCAGAGTAGACTAAGTGATGCAGCCGAGCCGAAGTGCTGGGTGAGTTTCGAGACCAAACGCGGCGCGAGGGCGAAGTGAGGATTTATAACCAGCGTGTCGGGCGAACCAAGGACGTCGCCGCTTGGACGGGTTCACTGCACAGACGGGGGAGCCAAAAAAAAAAATCCAAATTGTCGGATGAGGGTACATTGGCGGCGTACCTGCCGGTAGAGGGATGTGAGTGGACGGAGGATAGTGAGATGGGTTGGCGGGTTGCCAAAAAGGGAAATCCGGTGGTCAGTTCCTGGGGCAGGAGGAGGAGGGGGCCACCTTGGCGACTGTCTGGGGCTTGGGGCCTGGGGATTTAGACTCATACCACTGCTACGGCAGGCTACGGCAGGCTACGACGGCGGTCTTGGGCTGCTGCGAGCACCCATTATTACCGTGTTGATATTGGTGGTGAGAGCGGTCATAGGCCAGAGTTATTACCGATGCCCAGATGTGGAGACTGCCCGTCTGCCCATCTGCCCACGGACGGGTCCGGGGTTGAAAAGCTGGGGGAGAAAATGGGGAGGGATGGGGAAGGAGCGACGTCATGTCAAGCAGGGCAGTTGCAAGTACGCCCGATCACGAGCGGGCCCTGACTCTTGGATTTCTCTCCCTAACGGTAAGAATTACGCGTGCGATCGAATGTTCCTGTATAATGTATTTCAATCCATTTTTCTTCGAATGTGTCTGCTAATAGATGCATTGCAGGTGTTGTCATAGTATAGCTACTGGGTCCTGGGCTACACATGAGATGGTGCCAAGGGAAAATCCCAAGCTGAGAGGTCAAGGCGAGAGGGGGAATGCGGTGGCCAGCGGCCCAACCTGGTGACAACGTGGTGATCTGCAATCAGCCAGTCAACAAATGCAACTTCTCGGGGGTTGTCTTTGCATCATGCAAATGGGAAAGTCAATCCAGCCGTTGACGATCCAAGTGACAAGATACGGCGCATCTCTGTGCGTCTTCCAAAAGTTCTAGCCCACGAAGATCGGGTGGAGGCTGAATGCGCACACAAGCAATGTCACACGCAGATTCCCCCTCTCCTGTTGATCTCAGCTCACACCTCTCTTGCTGAATCTGTTGATTGTTGATTGTTGATTGTTGATTGCTGATCATTCATCTCCTTCACCACCAGCCACATACGATATCTTCTTTCCTTCCCGCCTGCTCTCCGCGCTGGCCAAAACTGCAAGTCCAAGCGCAGGCATCGGCAACTCAAAACCCATCGATCTGACGTCATGGCATCCCGAACTGCTGCAGGCCCGCTCTTTCCCCGTGCAAAAATGCCCGGACTTTGGCCGACGGATGAATGCTCTTTCCCCACGCTGGCCCTTCTGTGCTCGACTGCCCGAACCCTGGAGCTTGAAATCGGGTGGGAGATGAAACATAACTGCAGCCGTGGTGGCTCAAGCGGTGGGGTGTGCGGTGTTCCCTCAGCAGCACAGATCTACATGTATCAGGCCACGAGGCTCTTCATTTCAGTGTGTATCCTTGTTGACATCGCCGTTCTGCCTCTTGACATGTCGTGATCCTTCGACCACAATCAATATCCAAAACCTGCTGGTGAAGGCTTGGACAACCCAGGCAACCGCGGCAACTTCCTCAAGAGCGCAGCCGCGATCCATGCCACAATCCATGGCCCTCGCTCGCAGGAACGGGCTCGTCTCCACAACACCCCACGAACGCTTGTCGCGGTGGGTACGCCCGAGTAACGAGCATCTCGCATGCCAGCCACACGGCCAGCCTCACCTCGACCTGCAGTGCATACCGCCCGGCTGAGGTCGTCATTCTCGGCCTTATTGCGGCGGCAGAGCCCGGGCTGGCATCCTCCCACACGGCGAGATCCATGGGATCGTCGGGTCTCCTCCACATGTTCTCATCGACGACCGCCGAGACGCGCGATCTGATAGATAAATTCGAGATCTCAGGCGCAGGAATCAACAAGCCGAGACCCACTCGGCGACGATCCTGACCGATAACCGCCTGACACGACTTCGGCTGTATATTCGGAGCGACTGTCGATTGTCAAGGCCACGCACCGACGCCGAGGCAGGCTGTCCGCGACCAGCATGCGGGAACGGAACGCGTGCCGGCACCGTTCAGGCGCGTCACGCCGGCGCTGTTGAGGAACCCAGCGGCTTGATTTTGCGATTCAGAGCTCGTCAACATTTCCCATCGGCGCACATGTTTTCAAAGCCATCACATCACCATGGGCGTTTTGCTTACCACCATGCACGAGATGCCCCCAGTGGCCCCAATTGCTTTCGAGACTTCATCTTTCCACCGAGCACACTTGCCATGGAGCCACCACCACTGCCCACTAATACAGCCGGTCACGTTGCCAGTCAACTACGCCAGCCCAGCTCCCGACTGCACCACGCGACAGAGCAAATTTCCCAAAAGAATTGACACTGGTCTGGCATGGCTACAGGGTTTAGTAGAGATCGGTTGGTGTGATGGTCTGATGGCTCAACCTTGAAGGCAACGTAACTTGTCCACAGGTATCAGCCACCACACAGCGTTCATCAAGCCCCGACCTGCGTCTAGTGGGCGCTCGCAATCAGGAACATAAATTTCAAGTGAAATGCCAAACTTTCTTCCTTTCGCACAAGCCGGTTCTGTTAGATCGACCTTTGGCCATTTGCTGCCTAAGTGGTGGAAGCTGACCTGAGGCTGCAATAGCAAGCGATTCGATTCTTGTCCGGACCCTTGTTTAGTCACTCAAATCCCATGTCGTCTTTGATCATGCCTCTTCTCATTAAGTTTTATCATTATTGATTGGTTATGGTATGTACACTCGTGACTCCTGGGTATATCTCCTACTCCTGGTCATACAGGTTTCTCTTCCCCACGAAAGTCCCGTTCTCGGACTTGTCCGAATAGAATGTCACAGCATCCGTCGAGTTGTCGTAGCTTGAAGCAGTACCGCACTTATCAGAAAACCCGCTGAACTTATCCGCCCGGTCCTGCAACCAAGTCTCAAAAGTCGATCTGGAGCAGGTGGTTCCGGGCCCGTCACCACAGTCGGGTAGCGGCTGCGGGGCGTTATTGACCAGCACGCGGTAGTAGTCCCCGTCGTCATAGCCGTAACTGCCAGTGCAGTTGAGCCTCTCAAAAGCAATGTTGGTCATGAAGGGCAGGACGTGGCTGCTCTTCCAGGCGCGGCGGTGGTTAATTCGGTCCGAGGGCATAGTGTCGTTGATGGTAGCCTCCGAGCCACCAAAGGCCGAGTTGTTGAACAGCCCCATGGCCACCAGCACCGTCGGTGGCAACTCGCGGTGCGTGAAGCTGACGTACAGATCCTGCACGCCTGGGCTGCCCGGCTCCGCCATTAGGAGGCCGGCCGTGGCATTGACCCAGGGAAGCCCGATGGGCCCGCTCACCTCGCTGCCATATCCAGTGTTGTAATGGTACTGGACGTCCGCGGTGTACTCCCAAGCTAGCCAGTCGTCCGGGCTAAACAGGTCGAGGTCGCAGAAAGGCGAGCTGCCCCGGATGACGGACTCATACCCACACAGCTGCATCATCCCGTACACGTCTTCGGCCGTAAAGTTAAACTCGGGGGCGGCGGCGTTGAGCCTCGCCATGATGGGCTTGGTGAACTTCTTCAGGTACACGCTACTCTGGTCGCTGCCTGCGCTGGAGCTGTACTTAGGGCAGGCCTTATACGGGGTCAGGTTGTCGGCGCCGCCCTCCTTGCTCTCGTACACGGACACCAGGCTGATGGTGTCATCCTGGCCGGCGGGCTCGAAGCCGCGGATGAGGGCCTTGGCCGACTCGTATGTTCGCTCGGCCGAGCTGGCCCAGATCTTCTTGGGCAGCTTGAGTTTTGGGTAGCGAAAGGACATGCTGGCGCCGAGCTCGGTGGCCTCGAGCTTGCCGACGCGGGTGAGCAGCTCGCTCTCGGCCTCGCTGATGGGCGGGGACCACTTGTTGAGGAAGCTGAGGTCGGGGATCTTGGACCAGTCGATCGAGGTGATGTTTTGGAACTTGGAAATAAAGGGCTCCATATACTCCTCATAGTCGAAGTCGTTGGCATAAATGGCCGCATGGCGCACGAGGTAGGCTGCGCGGACGGGCGTGCATCCTTGAGGCGCCGAAGGGTCTATTTCCGGGTCGAGGGGTTCGAAATAGGGAGCAACGCCACCCAGGTGTTCGAGAGGACTGAAGTGGTAGTCGCTGAACAGAGGCACGGCGGCTTGTGTGAGCGGGAGCAGGAGGGCTCCTCCCAGCAGGTTGGAGGCCACATGCATCGTGGGAGCTGGCTCAAGGGCAGAAGTCAGGTGTAGGGGCGGGAGATCGTAAGCTGAGCTGGAGCTGAGCTGTGCCAAGTTGAGCTGGCCAAGGTCGATTGTCCTGGGAAGCGGCCGGGAGGAGGACAAGCATTTTGTAGCTCGTAGGTCAAGCTTTGTTCTCGTCCCGGGTGATCCCAGCGCCGTCTGGGCGACCAAGGCACATGCCGGTCAAAGGGGGCCAAGGCAAGCAGAGGCAAGGCACAGACAGGGCTGTGGTGCCAGTCTGATGTCAAAGGGCTGTTCTGGCTATTCATTGGAGCCACTGTTTACGTCTGTTCACCTTACATTGCCATCGCATCTCCCAACGAGATTGGGATGACGACATGGGGCGTAACATTCCCAGGCACGGGCGCCCAGTCGGGAGCTGTCGGCAGTGGGCCGCGCTCCTCTGTGCGCTGCCTGGCGGGTGCGGGGACCCGCCTGCCAGCGCGACGTAAAGGGCCAGTTAAGCTTCGCCCGCCCCTGGAAATCATCCGAAGCCAACCTTGGGCCGATCTGCCGGTGCCACTGTAATTGCGATCAGACGTCATGTTGAGCTCAGCGCTCAGCCCAAATTTCTTCAGCTTACCGCCTTGATATTTGGTCATACATATTTCTTCTTCTTCTCCCCTGCTGGACCAGGGAGCTTGATATCCACACCGAAAATATTGTTGACCGGTTATATGTGGCCGGCGCCCAGGCCTTTTCCGTCGTCATAGCAAAGGCCAGGCCTTCCTGTGGGCTACTCGCTACCGGACCTTCCTGAAAGTAGCATTTCGATGGCGGCGCGGTCTGGTCCCGACGCGTCATGTGTGTTGTCTTACTGAGCCTCGGCTATTATCAAGCGATCAACGTCAATGTCTTCATCGATGGGGAGTCTGGGTTCTGGGCTGTCAAAAATGCAGTTGTGATCCGGTGATCCTGCCCGAGTCGTGTTGGCCTTGTCACGATACTGATCGACTTCCACCTTTCATCAACGGGTAGGGTAACCCAAGGAATCAAAGCGAGCCGACGATACTTTGCGCTGGCAATAGAGAGGATAGAGTCTTGAATCAACCCACTTGAGATTCACGGTACTTGTGACCAGAATGCAAACCCACGCCTTTCAGAACTCATGCTGGACTCCGGGGCAAGCCTGTGTGGTTGGCTCGAAGCAGATGTTAGCCTTAAAGGTTCCACGATTATGCGACAACCTTTGTGGAAAAGCGCAAACTCTAGTATTGTGCACAAACTTTCTACACCTCTTGATGACCCTTTCGAATGACTACTTTAAATTGCTGGGGTCACCGAATCCACCTGCCTGACCTGATCAAATACTGTCGGCTCCTCATTTCCAACTTTAGAAAGCTACAAAATCCTGTACGCATCAGAGGCTTAATCCTCTGAGGTCATTTTCAGCATGCGATGGAACCCCTTCATGCTAGTATGTCAGATCTGTCTGCTACGAACGAAATGAACCAAGCTTTGAACTGACCTCAATTAAAGCCGTAACATCTTCTTTATCAGTAGCAGTGTTTCCTCCAAGGCTTGTTTCAATCAAGCGGACTTTCCATTCCTGTTTTTTTCGGATGTACTAAAACAGGTCAGCCACGTCTGGCGTATTCTCGAGCACTGGCACCCAGGCGTCCGGGGGAGGGGGCCGTGTACCTCCTCAACTGAGTCTTGACCTGGAACGATGTAGCGAATTGCTTCCACTTTCTTTGTTTGACCCAGACGATGTACCCGATCTATAGCCTGGATCTCTAGCATGGGGTTCCAACCGGGCTCCATCAGATGTACTTGGGAGGCAGCTGTTAGATCAAGCCTGGATTCAGGGTGAGTTGTTATGTAAGAGAACTGAAGCCGGGGAGAAGAGAACTGACCCAACTCCTGCGGTGCCAAAAGTCGCAAGTAGTACGATGCACGACGGCTCATTCCTGAAACTGTGCAGTACTTGACGTCTTTGCGGGAGACTCTTGGATCCGTCTAACCTCTCGAAGCAAATATTCTCCTGCTGCAAGGCCTGCTCCAACAGGTCTAACATGCCCGTCCATGCCGAGAATACCACACTAAACATCCAATCAGAATATAAGCCGAACGATTCAGTCAGGAGTTCCTTTACTCGCCTTTTGATGCAGGGCTGGCCTGAAGATAAGCTGTCTAATCGTGAAGCAGTGAGGCGCTGAAGCAGGGCCCTCACCTTCGCTGAAGGCCTGTACAGACCTGCAAGACTTGGCCGCGGTTCAGACCCCTCATTTCGATTATCTTTGTTCAAGACATCCGAATGATTGCTGCAAATAGGACAGCCCGCTCGCTGTTGTCCATCAACACCTGCATTTGAACGGCGGCAAGAAGCGCAAATCTGGTGTAGGCAGTCCAGAACGCCCGAGTCGTCGTCGACAATTTTCCCATTGCACTTCTCACACAAGACTACTGTTGCGTCGGCATTGTTCTTCATTTGCATCCCTTGATCGAGCCAATCACGCAGAGTCTGTGGGAGGAGATCTCGCCCATGGTCGCAGATCTGCCGCAACCGCAGGATCATCTGGAAGCAGCTCATGACACTGGTGCCTTTGGACTCTATCGCACGCACGCAATAACGCTTGACCAAGGAGTAAAGCTGGCGGTCCTGTGTATCGAGCTCAATGTACTGCACGGTCTCACTTCTTGGGGGGAGCTGCAAGTCCTCCTCGATTGCCTCTTTCGTACTGCGAAGAGATGTCGCCACTACCAAGGCTTTAAGACGTTCCCAACCTCGGCGATCCCCAGTGTTGACCGGGTCTACAAAGGTCTGTTGAAATGTGGACACCGAATCGAAGGGCTTAACGCGAAGAAACGCTACCAAGGCACCCAGATCTTCCACGCGATTCTGGATGGGTGTTCCTGTCAAGCACCAGCGATGCTTCCCCCTCAATGCATGCGATGCGTGGAAGACTTTCGCCATGCGATTCCTAATGACATGTGCTGGCGATAATGTCAGCATCTTGGCCACTTTTCTCATTATTATGCAGAGCACCGACCTTCATCAAGAATGATGCGATGCCAATCGGTGGTGTACAAGATGCTGGTTTTGCTCGCGTCATAAGACTCTGAATCGTGTGTCCGCAGAAACTCTGACCTCATCACATCGTAGGTGGTGATGACAACGTCGTATGAATCAAGCGGCATGCTATCTTCATAGCGCCCCTGCCCGTGAAACAATCTGACCTTCAGGCTGCCTCTCTCCACATGCCTGACTTGTCAGGGATGATTTCACATGTTTCGTTGACGTGAACTCACCTATCTATCTGGTCCTGCCAGTTCGGGACAGCTACGGAGTGTCAGAAGTCCAAAATCGGTAGGTGTCTATGCGAGTTCATTTGAACAGCCACATATGTATATGATCGCAGAGCAGCCGGCACAACGCCTGGACCAGAGGGTTTCGGACTTACTAGACAATGGAGTGACAATTATTGTAGGGCCTGATGCATGTTTATCATCAAGAGTGCCAAGAATCAGCGCCAATGCAGTAAGACTCTTTCCAAGACCCATTTCCTGGAGCGCTGGTTAACAATCCAGACAGCAACAGCCGTTTAGGGACAGAGGGACAACACAAACGTCGGCAAGAAGGCCACCAAGGCACAGGCTTGGTGGGTATTTCGTTTCGATCTGTGTAACAGTATTGAAGTACCTGGAACAAGATCAGTCAGTGCATGGAGTCTTAGGCGTATACCGAATTCCCTAGGCCTACCGTGTCTGTTGGTTTCCAGCGCTAGTGCCGCTCAGATCCGCCCAAACGGCTGGGAAAGTATTATCGCATATCTTGCCCGACTCTTTCTCAAACATCATAGCAAGAGCTTTGTTTTGGTGCCTACAGAACAATCATGAGTTCATGAAGTTCACCAAATACCACCACACATACCTTTTCAGTGGAGTGACAAGTTTGTCACTTATTTGCACTTGTCTGAAGTCTGCAGGGCCACAAGCTGAGTCGATGAGCCTCAAAACCATCGACTTCGCTTCGGAGCTCAATGTTGCTGTCTGGTAATCATTCGCCACTAGATCAACCCAATCTGTCGTGTTGCTGCGATTCGTTTCCCCGAGCCACTGGGGATTTCGATAGACTGTTGCGGAGTCAAAAGAGTCTGGCTGTTGAAGGAAGCAGTGGTTCTGGGATAGTACAGCAGCGACTGTCTCGGCGTCTGTTTGTAGACCATAGACTGTGACAGTGATTGTTCCATTTTGGAGGACGTATGCTTGAACTGTGGCCTTCTGTAGATCTAGAAGGCCCCTGATTGCTTTTGCCGTCATCACATCTAATAGTCCAACAAACAATTTATACTTCTGGTCCCTAATGACAATCATCTTCCCACACGGCTCAAAAAGAATGGGCATATCCGCCTTGCCGTATGCCGGAATCGACCGAGCTGTGAAACCCGATATTGAGAACTGTCACCGTTAGTTATCAAGTAACCAGACCAGCACAATGTGCTTCGATCTACTCACCGATCCGAAGCAGGTGTCGTAAGGGAGCTTGGCCACTTCCGTTGGTGACGATGATTGTGCTGTCTGACTCTCACGTGGGGATGGGACGTTCAGTATCGGATTATCGGTTGTCATTCCTGGAGATTGGTGCTCATAAGACTGTGTTCCTTGTACCATAGTGTCATGTTCATATTCTAGTTTAGGTACGACAAAATCCGGCTGGTCTCGGATCCAGCCAGGCCGGGCTCTAGTTTCGTGTGGTTGCGACGGAGATGCATCGTGTGGTACGGAAGTGGAGGTAATGGAAATGGGCTCTTGGTGAACCATCTGTGTGTCTATAAGATCATGGGCTTGTTCAGGTATGAATGGCGTTGGCGTCGGCCATTGAGCACTGCAATCATGTGCTTGGCTTGGTTGCGACGGAGTCCAAAACGGCAGCCCTGGCGTGCCATCTGCTAACATCGGGCTTAGGTCTTCTTGGAACCTCAAACCTGGGTTGTGAGGAAATACTGGGATGTCAGCTAGAGACGTCTCGACTGGTTGAGAGGATGCCTCTGCCAGTGCTCTCGTGTTGAACCATGGTTCTGTCCACTGGGGGTAAGAGGCAGTTGCTAACGAGTTCGGCCAATTTTCGAACACCTCACCAGAGGCAGAAGATGCATCGTTCCGTGCACCTGACCAGTTCTCGAGTGTTCTTGTAGTATCTGAATCAACGGAGAACGTAGGACGGATTGTTTCGGGCGTGCAAGGTCGTTTAGAGGGGCTTCCGGCCGCAGGGTTGACATCATCGTCTCTGCCGAAACCTGGCTCCAGTCCATCATCTTCCCGGCTCCGTTTGGTGACAGAAATCTTTGGAATATTCAATTTCTCCGTGTTGCCTCGGAACGCCATACTTAGGTAGGAAATGCCTTTGTGGTGTTCGAATCTGCAAATTTGGTTCAATCCTGCACCCAGAATTAGAAGCTTAATGATGGCTGTCAACGACCAAAACAAACGTGCAGAGGCTCTCTTTCTGGAGAGCTTCGGCGAAATTGTGCAGTGTTCCTGGGATTCCTGGCTTCTCGGATGACATTACAGAACCATGAGTGTGGACCAGTTTGGAAGACAACGTGTAGGTATAGAGGTAATGCTGCCCAGGATTCAGGATTTGGTGGCGTCGTGCAATTTTTACACTGAGGCTGTGCGACATCTGGAACAAATCACGCGATGGAAAGAATTCCGGTTACACAGCAGTAGGAGGCCCCAGCTATCGTCAATCACACATCGGGCTGTACAATATATGCACGTAAGCGCCAGTTTCCCGCTACTGATTTTTGGCGGCCCAATGTGAGTTGAATCCACGCAAATTGCACCCGTGGTGGCTGCATGAACTGTTTCATCCGCCTTTCCATGATTCGGCCACGTATGGACGACTTCAGCTGATCCACTCGCCTTGAATTTGAGTCACCATATCTCCATTTGCGACGGCAGAGGAAATGGGACTCTGTTTGCTCAGGTCGGACAGAATTCACTAAAATGGTCAGCAGATGCAAGCCAATATAAGGCGCAATCATGTCTTGTCTGTCAGTACAAGATATCGATGCTCTTTCGTTCACTATCTCATTTCATAGACTTATTTCAACCTCCGCAAGCTCGAGGTCACTCTGTCTACACTTAAACGCGGCTCGTGATAGCTTATTGAGATGCTCGGCCAGTGATTCTACCATCCCAATGTCAACAACAACTCAGCCTTATGGACTAGAAGAGGCTTTTGCATCTGCACAGGATGAATTTAGGAAAGGCTTGAAGGATTCAGAGCTCTATGACATAACCCAGCTCAATACCGCCGCAGACGTCTATACTGCTGCAGATGGAATTCAAAGAAAGCAAGCGAAAACCAAGACTCTTCGAGCTTTGGGGAAGATCAAACCATTCATTGATGGAATGAAAGGCTATGCTGCTGTCATCGAAGTATTTGTACAGGTGAAACCGGATATTATGGGTTTGATATGGGCACGACCACTCCCCTCTCCCTCTACAGACCTCTCACAGAAGGCTGACTCCAAATGATGCAGGGCTCACTGAAGCTTTTGTTACAGGTATGTGACTGCTCTGGTATCGTTTTGAACCCCGAGGACGGTTATATTCACGTGGTATTCCTTGATCATCAATTTTAGTATCACAGATTCCAGCGTTGAGCCACTCATGCTATCAATTCACTCTTTGAATTGATCAAGTACAGTTTCTTACCATTCCACAGTTTTCCAGCGCTGCTTTGACAACATTCGAATCCTTGATCGACATCCTCGCTGAAATAGGTGCAATCTTGCCTCAATTCGAGCGGTACATGGAGCTCTTCCAAAACAGTGCCAATGTCAGACACGTACTTTGTCTGTTCTACAAGGACTTGCTTCACTTCTTTGTAATAACACTGAATTTCGTGTCTAAAAAGAGTAAGTTTCAGAGTTTCGCGATGGGTAGTTGTTTAGACTAACGGTCCAACTCAGCACGACAAATTCTTTTGGAGTCTCTGTGGCCAAACATACGTACAAGATTGGAGGTCGTACGCGGCAACATTGAGAAACATAAGATATTGATGACAAGCACGGTAACCCTAGAATCGATAATCCAGGCCCAAGATCAACGTGCTCTTGACCTTCAGGAATCCCTGAAACAGGAACAATACCGTGACCGGCATGATTACATCTCCCTCAAGAATGAAGTATCTCCGCATATGCCCGATTCGAAGCTCCATAAAATCCTGGATGAAACAACTGTGGAATCAGGAGAATGGCTACAATCAGATCGAAGCTTCAAGAGGTGGGACGACCCGAGAAGCACGGCATCGAGATTTTTGTGGATGCATGGAATCCCCGGCGCCGGTTCGTCAGCCAATTCATTTAGCCATGGATTCTTTGCACCTCAATTGACTAAAAATTGAATAGGAAAGACTTTCTTGGCAGCCAACCTGATTCGAAGGTTGCAGAGAGAAGGACGTCAAGTATTGTTTGTGCTTCTGAGCCATGAGGACAAAGAACAAGGCAACGCTATCCGCGTGCTGCACTCCCTGCTGTTCCAGGCCCTCGAGACTAACGTCGGGGCTCGACAAATCGTGTACCGTGCCGATAGAAAGGACCACCGAGGGTTCTGCTGGGACCTCAGCATTGTGCAAGAGGTCCTTTGTGACGTTATTCAGGAAATTGGTCACAATTACATAATTATCGACGGTTTGGACGAGATACCACCACCAGCCCAAGAGAAACTTCTCACGAGTCTCGTGGCCATCGTACACACCTGCGATAGCACGAGGTTTCTACTCAGCAGTAGAAAAGAGCGAGCAATCGGTTCCCTGCTCCCCGACAGAGCAATTGATATGCGGGTGGACGAGAACAACGACCGAGAAATCGAGACATTCGTTGAAACTGAGGCTAAGAAGCTGATCCGAGAAATGTCTCATAGCGGGGTTGATGACAGTACTTGCGCTGCGGTACAGAAGACTCTGATGAAGGTGGCGAGGCGATCTCACGGTACTCAAGCATTTCCTTCTCGATCCTCTCCCTCCTATGTAACACATTGACCACTGACGATTTCATAGGCATGTTTCTCTATGCGAAGTTGATGATGAATGTCATCAGTGCTTCCGGTTTTCTCGAGGACATAGAACGGGAAGTTGAAAATCTTCCCGAGGGGCTTAACCAAGCGTGAGTCGTGCCGACCCCCTCCAGCTTGTTTTCTTTTGTTCAACCTACCCAACCAAGTTGTGAAAGGCCATTGTTCTCGAAACGCCCAGTTCCCTCTTAACCGCCGGCTCTAAACTGAATACAACGTAGATATGGCCGCTTGATTGACCGTATCGAGGATCTTCAAGTACAACTCCGATCCATCGCACTGAGAACTCTACAATGGGTTGCATGCGCTGAACGGCCGTTGAGAGAAGAGGAACTTCTACGGGCTCTAGCAATAGAGAACGGAGCTCGAGACTTCGGACGCAGCCGGAAATGTTTCCGAGATATTCGCACAATTTGTGGTCCTATCATTGACGTTTCAGATGGTTTTGTCCACTTCGTTCACTTTTCAGCCCGAGAGTGCGTGAGGGTCTTGTCCAGATTTGGTTTCCAGTACTGCTGCTGATCTACAGCAGGTACCTTCTTGACTCACAGAGCAACAACTTCGTTCACATGGGATCATCTCAGTTCCAAGCTGCTTCTGTCACAGCATCTTATCTTTCTTTTCCTTCTATTGATCCTATTTTTCAGCCAATGGAATCTTCGGATACTGGCATCAACGCGTCTATCAGCAAGGGGGATTATGTGCTCTTCAATTACGCAAGTGCCAACACCTTGCAACACATCGAGCACAGCAGTTCACACCCGTTGTCCGCAAATCAGGTTTCCGGTCTGTCTGAGGCAGTGAAACTGTTCTTGTCTTCGAGGTTCCGTACGAAATCTAGCGATTTCGACCTACTATACTTGAACAAATTCAAAGCCTTTCGGGGTGAAAGCGAGTTGCAACTGCAACTTTCACATTGCTCGAAGTTTTATGAGACCACTCAGAAGGGACTTTGGTCCAATGATGGTGAGTTCGATAATTCTTCAATCATTCGAGCGAATCTTCTGAGATAGACATGACAGATGCCACGATGAGGGCTGATCCACTGGGAATCCATGAAGCGACACTGCGGCTGCGCTCTCGCTTGGAACTCATGGTTTGCCCTGATCAGACGAACCACTGCAACAACTGCGACTGCCGACAACTCTTGAACATGTATGGCAAGGATATATACTATTGCAATCAGCCTTTTTGCAAAATGTATCATACCGGCTTCCACACCAGCTGTGACAGAAATGAACACCAAAAGTGTCACGAGAGACCTTTTAAATGCACCGAATCAGGTTGTCTGTTTGCGGACGTTGGGTTTCGAACAAACTCAGCGCTTTCTAGTCACATGTCTAGTGACCATCCAGCTACTTCTGAAGAAATGCCGACATCTATGATGATGGACGATCTGCTCTTGCTTTCCGAGGGAGATCTAAAACACATCCTGAAGGACGCAGTGAGGCTCAACCAACTCACATACGTACGGGCATTATTCGAGTTAGAGACTGGGGTGAATTATCGCATAGACAAGACACTGCGCAGAGACCTGATGTTTTGCGGTGCTTGGAAGGCATCCCCTGCTATGGTTGATTACCTCTTCGCAAGTGGGTTTCCATTTGTGGACGAGTGGGACGACAGTTGGACTTTTGTCTTGGCTGTGGCGATAGAAGGTCAGAACCGACCTAACATCAAACTCGCCATCGAAAGGGGCGCAAAACTCAATGTGGATCTGAGAATCCCTGATTTGGAAAAGGAGATTCATGGAAGGTGCTTACCAGGAGGTTTTGGTAACGCTACATGCCTGATGAGGGCCTTCAGATTCTGGGATGCGTCACTCATGGAATATTTGATCGAAGATTGCGGAGTTGTCACTCCTCCCAAGGTTCCAGATAGTGGTCACATTTTTTGGGCCCCTGTACTAGCCGGAGCGGACGAAGCGGAGGCCGAAGAGAGGTTTGCAGACCTGGCTCGGTACATTACATGGGATGATGTATACGACCGAGGCGTTGCATCAGCCGTGCGATCGCAATCCCTCATTGCCTTGCGTATCGCCCTCAAATATGGTGGAGATGCTCAGCATGGAGTGCCGGAATTGGATGGAAAGTACATTGGGATATGGTTGCAGATGGCGGAGCTGCTCCTACAGTCTGGAGCCAAGCTAGGGCCGATTTCTCGGTGTCCAGTGACTGACATGGAGAAGTATTTTGGGATCACATGGGATGAGATCTCACGCAGGTGCGAGACAGGTATTGATCTTCCACCCGGAAACATTCGTCGGGTAGAAAAGAGTCGAAGGAGGAAAAGGGTGCCTTGGAAATATGCCTGAAGCTGCCAAATATAAATCTCGCAGAGTTCTTTAGTTACGAAACTTTTGGGCAATGACTGGACACGAGGTTTCGCTTTGGAACTCAGGCAGACGATTTCCATCGTAGAATTCTCTCATTCTGCTTCCCTTTCTCCATTCATTGATCCACTTGAACCCATAAGCCAGGTGACATTGAACTTTATGCTTGCTTGATGTTTCTGATGTCTAGATGGTTTGAGTGCTGCGTCAGAGGCTCGTTGGGCGATGACTAAATCTGCTGGTGAGATTGACGTCAACTACCCTCTTCTATATGAACAAATCGGGTACACGAGATAGGTCGAAGTGGAAGAAGTTGTTTATCAGTCGAGATTCATGGATGGTCTTCCAATACTTGGTTCAAATGATGGAGAATGTTGTGGTGTCAGCCGGACAGACTTCATCTTCCCAAAATTCAGCTGGCTCGTGATTTTGCCAATGACACGATCGTAGGGTTGCATGTCAGCTCCGACGATCTTGTACAGCAAATTATCTCACCCCCGCACTTCCAGCCGCAAATCCTTCAGGCAACTCTCGACTGAGAGTGTCAGCTCAACTTGTTAAAAACAAACTTCAACATTTACACATCAAGAGACACTTGAGTATGGAATTTCCTCCGCCTCGTCGCCGTGAGACTTTACCGGCACGTCTTGGTACCACCCAGCAACAACAAGCGCAACCTGCTACTGTCCCTGGCACGACGTATGTCAGCCCCCCGGGGCTAAGCTACGCCAACAGCGCGCAGGTACGCACAGGTATTTGACGCACGGTACGAGATAGCAAGCTGATATTTCACTCAGCCGGTCTATTATGCACCGGTCTATCCTGCGGGTCCCTCTTCTGGCCCAAGGCCTGGGACATCTTATGCTCAGCCCGCCTTCTACCCCCAGCAACAGGTGCACTACGTTCAAGCCGTGGACCGTAGAGCGGAGAGCGAAGAAACCGGTCGCCCGCATACCAGCGAGACCGAGATCCCTCGCCCCAGATCACCGTCACCAAGAGTAGTTGAGCGCAGAAGAGAGTCAAGATCCCACTCCAAACGGGCCAGATTCGCGGACGATTATTTTAGCGACGACAGTGATTCGCCCAGAGAAAGAGAAAGAGAAACAGTCGTCATTCGGTCATACCATAACTCCAGCCGCGAGTCTGGGTATACTGAAAACGATGGCTCCACAGTCTACTCTTTCTCTCCTAGCCGCGCATCACGAGCGCCATCTTCTTCTCGCACTGCCAGGACTGATGACGAGGAGGTAGAAAAGTCAGAAAATGGCTCAGTATCGCAGGAGAATGGAGCCTCACGTGTTCGAGCTACTTATGTCTTTGAGTCTCGGTATACTGGTGAAAGCCGATTGGGTGACCCGCATACAGTGAAGCTGTCGGTGCAGAAAACAACTGCCGTCAAGCAGAGGCATCTCTTCAGGTGGATGTAAGTCCTCCATACTGGGCCTTGAGCATCCGAATACCTAATAACTTGTGTAGACACACAACACGATCTTCTATGAACTTTGATGAGTTTGCGGTAATCAATTGGGCTCTTGGTGTTTTGGTGGCTCTCGCTAACAGCAAATCCAGAACATCGCGTCTCAAGTGCCCGCTTTGGATGCTTCGGAGAGGAAGGCGATTGCCCAGCTCCTCCCTCGCGTCAAGCGAAAATTCGTCAAGACCATACAGACATCAACCGGCAAAGATGTCCAGTACATGGAACCAGCAGTCATGCCGTACAGGATACCAGACGGTGGCAAGAATCGCAGCATCGCGTCGCGGACAGCAGCATGGGTCTGCCTCCCTTACTTCAGCCTCGAGAACTACTCCGGTTTACTTTCGGCCGAGAACTCTGCCGAGTTTCCCGTACAGACACTCCTTCAGGCCCAATTCTCGAAGACCGCCCGAGAGCGTGACATGCAACAGGCAGTCTGCCAGATCGGCAGGAAAGGAAATGGACGTTGCTTCCACATCGCGCAGCTGTGGTGTCTTATAGTAGACAAATGTAAAAGCCTTCGGTTCATTCTTCTGCGCTTTCTCTTGCACTAACACTGGGTCATGGAACTGACACGTCCCATTTTCAGCTCTGCTCCTGACCTACGGACGGATGACCGAAGATGCTCTCTGTGCTGAATCTAGAGACGCAATGACCAAGATCACAATAGACAATACTATGGCTCAAGCCAAGCCGCGCTTGATAGTCTCGTATCGGGGATCCGTTGCGTGGGCCTTCCTCCTGGAAGAATGTCAAACCTGGAACGTAAGTTGCAAGCCCATTGGGCTCATGCAGGCGAACATTAACTTTGCTAACTTGACAAGGACTTTCTCTCTCACTTTCGGGAGTTTTGGCCGAGACGTTTGGTTTTCTTCATGCATAGAAGCCCAGTAAATGCAGAGGATTGGCCCAGGATCTGGCACGGAGCTGTAACGTCCCCTCACCTGATCTGCCGCACACCCCATCTGCCGCACCACTTTTCTAGTGCAAATACACCTTAAAATACCCACTTTTCAACCACTAATATTAATTCATATTAAATATTAAAAATATAACACAATATACTTAATATATTTTATATAATCTATTTTTAAATAAAAATACTGATTTAAATTATATTATAGCTTAATAATTTTAAAATAATTTATAAATATTATAATAAGCTATATATTAAGATTTCCTAATAATTTATATAATAATACTAACAATAATAATTTAAACTTATATTTAATTTATGCAATTAATTAAAATTTTCCTTTTTTAAAAATTATAAATAAAAAAATATTTAAAGTATTAATTTTAAAAAAGTATTATTTAAAATATTTTTTTTACTTATATAACTTAATATAAAATTTTCCCTTATATATTTTTATTAATAAAATATTTAATTATTTATTATTAATTTAATAAAATTTATTTAATATTAAAGTTATTAATATATTATTATAATAAGCTTTAAATATTAAATTAAATTAAATTTAAAATTATTATATTTTATTTATATATAAATAAAATTATATATAGTACTGTTAAGGATTATTAATAATTTATTAATAATTCTTAACATTTTTAAAAAATTATATTTAAAAATCTATATTTAAATTATTATATATTATATAGGTTTGAAAATATTTTTTAATATATAATATTTATATTAATATATTAAATATTTAAGTTTTGCTATTTTTAGAATTTAATTATATTTAATTTAAGTTATTTAAAAATAGGGCTTTAGTATGTGAAATGGTGCGGCAGATGGGGTGTGCGGCAGATTAGGTGAGGGGACGTTAGCCCAACGCGTCAACACGAACCTGGCCATTGAGGTTGACATTGGGTAAGCCGGGACATTCAAATCCATTTTTTACCAGCTTCTCTTATTTAAGATTCAAAGCTCACTTTAAAGGCAGAACGGACCCTAAGCCACCGCCTCGACGTCTTGAAAAGTTACTGAGTGGTACCCAAACTTCGGAAACCGATGACTCTACGCAAAAACAACAGGCTGGTCTCAAGCCAAGTGCAGAGCAGAGCAAAAAGCTCTCCCCTGACTGGAAGCCAGATATATCAGGCAGGACGAACTCGATTCCCAGACCCGAGTCTGTCTCGATATTTTCGTTTTTAGAAGACGTTCCACAGCCTGCGGGTGTTGACGAATCCGTCCTCAACGAACATCTCCTCGAGGTTGAAGACTTTCTCCTGAACCAGACAAATTTCACAGATCGAAAAGCCTACCGAAGCTGCAACCTGTCGTCTCGTAACAACGTACATGGAATATTGGAGAAGCGTGGTTCCATTTTAAGCCAGTCTCCGGACTCATCTAGCAGAGACCAGGTAGACTACGAGGAAGATGTGGACATTTTCAACACCACCGACATCATTTTCCGATTCTTCTTCCCGGCTGATGCTAAGGTGGCAACCGTAGGCAAGTTCTGGGGCGCTGTGAAATTTCTTGTCGAGGTGAGCGTCAATGCCTGGTGCTTTTAAATCTCTACGTGATGAGAGCCAACTAAGGCTGACCTGAATTGGAACAATTCCAGAGAGGAGACTCACCACTACCGAGGAAGATCCGACGACAACGGTCCCTCATTAGCAGGATCACAAGAAGCTTAGCCGTCACTATTACTTCGTTCAATGAGACCATTGGCTACTCTACCGACCCGAGCCAGTTGGACCTAGTTGTCCCTGACGATCTCAAAAATGCCTGGCTGCATCTTACAATGAGCCTTATATTTGTTCCACATGATGAGGTCATGAGTGAGACCCTGCTCGTCCATGCCCAGCTTCTTATTGAGGAAGGCATCGAGAATATCGTCAAATCTTTATCCAGGAAATCCCTCTTGGAGAATGCAGTGATCTTGCCGATAGAACTCTGCACGTTGATGGGTTTAAAGATGCTCCAAGATTCAACAGCAGGTCTTCCAGACATCAGTCACACATACTCGGCATACCTCGAATCGGTGATAAGCAAAGGAAGTCCATGCAAAGAAGCATTACACGGAATTGACAATTTCCTTTTAGGCAGCGGACATTTCGAACAAGCCTTCCGATCGATTACATGAACGCAGATTAGGACTCCTGAAGCAGGAATTGTCGGTCATAATGAAGATCCTCGACGCTCAACATCGAATTGTTGAGAACCTAGAATATGAATTCAAGCCACAAGTCATGAAGAATGAGTACATGACCTCAACGGACCACCCAAATATTGGGTACGAATACTCCAGAAACTGGGGCGAGCCATTCCCAAGGCGCGAGTTCTCGAGGGTCAGGTCTTCCACAAGGAATTATGAGGTAGAGGTACCGGTCAGGTCGCATAGGGACGAAGCTGAGTACGCGAGATCCTATGTACACGCCAGGTCGAGATACCGGGACGACGAACGGGATTACCGGACGCATGCTGGTTGGTATGAGGAGGACCCTTACCACGCCACAACCCAGCCAAACCCAGACTTCAAGCTCTCGCCTACGGATGCGGGCGGCTTCCGCAAGCTGTTTGCCGAGGAGTGTTTCCGCCACATCGAGCGCCGGAAGCGCGAGTTTGGCGAGTTCCGGTACCAAGCCACCTTGCTGTAGGAAGAGGTTCGCGCGCCCGCCCCGTCCCCATCGGACTTCATAACCCTCGTCTTGTGCTTACTTACTGACCGCAACCCGTAGAACCAAAACAAGGTCGAGACGACCAAGGACCGCCAGGAGCGCGCCATCTACGCCTTCACCATCGTCACGGTGATATTCCTCCCGCTCAGCTCCGTGGCGAGCATCTTCGGCATCAACACCAAGGACATCCGGGACACGGAGCTGGGCCAGTGGGCGTACTGGGCCACGGCCGTCCCGGTCACGGCGGCCATCGTCTTCTGCGGGCTGCTGTGGACGGGCGAGCTGGGCAACATCCTCCGCTGGGTCTCGTCGTTTGGGCCGCACGTGGGGAGGGGAGCGTACCAGCGGATCCGAGATGATTATTATGATGGGGAACCTCTTCTTGATCGCTATGCCAGGGGTGCTGACGTCCTAAGACTGCGAGAAAGAAGGGACGAACCGAGTATACGCATATATCGTGGCCGGTCTCCCTCTCCGCCTCCTCCGCCGCTACCCCCGGTACATTACGTCCGCCGTCGAGACACTTATTATGAAGATTGATAGGTGAGCATACTGAATCATTTCAGCGCCGTGGAAGTTATAAAAGAGTTGGACAAGTTTGAACATTGAAGACAGAATCACACAAGGATAAAGAATTTGCATGCCAATATTTCTTGCCCCCGATAGTGATTGTAGTAATGGCCAGGACAGGAGAAAAATGTTAGAATCTCAATCTAAGCCTCCATAACCAATGGCTTTCCTCCCTTGCTTTGCATGACAGCATCTCCCCTGACATATGACATGGTCTTCTTGACTTCCCACTCCCACGCAGTGTATTGGCTGCCCTCATCCTCCTCTCCTTCCCCACCGATCAACCTCCTCATGCTCGCATTACGCTCTGGCCTGACCAGGAGAGCGAGGCTGTAGCGATCATGGAAGCGTTGGGCACCGGGTGCATACTTGATGCGGTGAACATTGCTGCGTAACAGCCCACCCGTCCACTGGACCATAGCGTCGCCCAGGTTCACCACCAGGCAGCCCGGGCGCGGCCGCACCCACAGCCAGGCAGACTCGTCCGCCGGGGACTTGCCCGGGGCGAGGATCTGCAGGCCGCCAAGGACGTTGGCGAGCAGGGTGATGCTCCCAAAGTCGGTGTGGTGCATCATGCTGGTGCGCAGGTCCTCCTCGGCCGGGCTGGCGGGCGCCCTGATGAAGCGGACGACGGTGCCGGACGGCTTGGCGGGGTCCTGCAGGGACGTGAAGGTGTCGGGCGGCAGGCCGAGCTGGGTCGCGATGGCGGAGTTGACAGTGGCGACGATGCTCTGGCCGTGCTTCATGAACGAAATGAACCGGGCGAGGTGGGAGTGTACCAGGGGCGGGAGCCGCTGCAGGGCTGAGGTGCCCATGAGACCGTCCTGTCCGATGTTGAACCACTCGAATCGGTCTGGTTTGTCGGTCTCGGTTTTGGCACCGCCGAGTGGTTTGTACCTTTGGATGTCAGGGGAAAGACTTAAGAAGTAGTAGATAAGCGATGGAGCAAAGGGGTCAAACTTACCCAAGGAAGCTTCGGGGGGCATCATGCAGGTATTGTTCTTTTTCATCTAGTGGAAGGTCCATGATATCTTTGCTCGCCAGGAAGAGCTGGTCAATAATATCTACCAATTCGTTTCCCAGGGCGTCGCCGCTTAGGTCAAGCAGGAAGAAGCCCAGCTCCTGACAAGCGGTCAGGAGACTTCTTGCGGCCGCTTCATCGCCTGAATTCAGCTTCGCCAGCGAGATGGTACTCATGGACGCCGTGGGTATGTCGTCCGGAAAGGCCGGAATAGCCTGGAAGAGCTTCTGGGACGCCATTGTCGAGGTGAGAGGTTACGTGCCGCGAATTTCAATGTTACTGTGGCGGAAAAGATATCCTGAAGTCCAGGAAGAAGAGTTGGTGAATTGAGCGTGCCACGTACGCAATATTTAAGTGCTGACATCCGACCATACTTCCCGCGTCATTTTAAGCGCTGAATATCTACCACGTCAGCACGTGTTTATGTGACATCTCAAATGTTAAAAGTCCCCGCATGCTTAATAACGTTACGGTGAATGGCTTTCCGGGGGAAAGGATTGTGATTCACAGGCGCCGGTCCAAACGGGCTACCGTGTCGCCTCTTCCACGTCTGCACACTATCTTTCCTTGTCTGAGATGAAGTTGGACTTCCGCTCTTCCTGCGCCAAATCTCGGTCTGAAATATTCAATCTACAACCAAATGAGCAGCTTGACTCCGTGATGCCGGACGACACCGCCCTACCAGTCCCCAACCGCAGCAAGCGGCTGGGCGGACTCGGCCTATCTCTCACTCTACTCGCATGCCAGCGCACCGCAACCACACCCCAACATTGACCCGTATGCAGCCTTTTGTGCCCGCGCCCTTTCCCCCTGGAGGCCATGCACATGTGGAGCACGACCCGAAGACTATGGCTGAGGGCGGCGTTGTGTGGGCAAAAGACCAAGACCCATCTAGGTATGTTATTCACTCGTAATACTTGAGTCACCGCACAACAACGGAACAGTTTTCGCTTAAGCAGCAAGACATCATCGTCCTGGTTAAGGGCTCCGTTACTTACGTGGATGTCAAGACTGGTACGCATCAGCTATCTGCACCTGAGTAGAGTCCGAACTCGTGCGTTCTGTCCATGTACGTGGTTGAACATGAGCATCTTAACGGTAGGGCAGCGCAAAAGACACGTCCTTTCCCTCGAGGTTGGTCTTGTTTTTTTCGTTGAGCTGCTTGGCCACAGTGTTCCAAGCATTCTTCCAGGGGCCGACTTTCTGAACATTGCGAATGGCTTTGAGTTGATCGTGTACCCAGTCCTTCAGACCCGGTGTATCCCAGTCGACAAGGCTTTTGTCCTTCAGACCCCGTGTTGCCCAGTCCACACGGTCTATGCCCTGTTGATCCGGCGCTTCCGACCTGACACTGCTTGTGTCCTTCATGTGCAGGACAGGTACGTTTTTTGGCTTCAGTGCCTTCTTGACAAGTTTATTATGGTGAAGCCTGCAACTGATGGCAGTGCGGCTCAGATCTTTAGCAATTTCTTTGTAGGACACCTTGTTCTCAACCCTCCTTAAGAGCTTTGTTTCGTCTTCCTCTGTCCATCTCGGCATTTTCTTCTGTGGCTGCGGTGGTGGCTCATTTGATTGGTCCGGGTCGGAACGTCCATTGTCGTAATCGTCACCAGATTGAGTACGCCCGTGGTCTCGTGGCTGCGGTGGCGATGCATTTGGTTCATCTGAGTCAGAAGATCCAATGTTGTAGTTGTCACCAGATTGAGGAGCATCCTGCCAATTGTAACCACTCTGCGGGCCAACAGCAGATTGCGGCATCATGTCAGGGAATAGCGGAGCCTTTGCATCATAGGCTGCATCATTGAGGATTTCCGCACCGGAGGCATTTGGAAACTGTTCGCCGGCGCTACCAGAAAAAGACAAGGCGTCTCCTGAATGATAGTTTTGATCAGGATTGCTCAAATATGTTGAATATCCGGTTTCATCGTATTCCTCGAAGTTGAGACTTGACGGGCCATCGAGCTCATAGTCAATATCTTCGAAACTTTCAATGAAGGATGAGTTACCCTCAAGATGTGAATTTAGGCCAGATCCACTGAATTCCATTGAGAAATTTGGAAAGAATGAGTCGCCCTCAAGTAGTGGAGTTAGACCAGATCCACTAAAGTCCATTGAGAAATTTGTGAAGGATAAGTTACCCTCAAGCGGTGGGTTTAGACCGGATCCACTGAAGTCCATTGAGAAATCCATGTGGTATTCAGGTTGAGGACTGGGAATCCAGGAATAGGGAATGTCGAAAGGATGTCCACTGTCATTTCCAGTCAAAGATGATTCTTCTCCAAAAGATGGAGTCTGACCAGACATAGTACCGAAGTCTGTGAAGTATGTGCCTTCGTTCTCAGCCTCAGAAAGGGCGGTTTCGGCTGTTTCGGCGATTCCGGCACCCCCATCGTCGATTAACTGTCCCCAGTGGCCCTGGTGAAAGGATGAGCCACCTTCATGGTACCGGTAGTGATCAGACATTCTGGAGGTAGTTGAACTTGTTGTTCTTTTGTTTCTCCGGGTCTGGCACCACAGGTTGGGCTGCTGTTGGCAGTAAAGACAATGTGGCAAATGGTTTCGTAGGACTGATCTGTTTAATAGCTCTTCCCAAGCCTATGAGGGGTGAGAAAAATCAAGAAGCAGAGGAGTGAGAGCCCACGTATTTATATAGAATACACAAGCAGTGACTGAGAGACTCTCACTCGTCCTGGTGATTTCCTATCTTATCGCTAAGTCACAACCCTCGGCTGAAACAGGTTGAGAGATAGGCCATGGGCAGTGACTAACTCGGCTATTCCTCTTCACTCAATCAACATTTCTTTGCCTTTCTCTTTCATCTGTATGCATCTTTTAGATCGATTTACTGTTATTCACGACCAAGCACACGACGTTAAAGTGCCACAGCCTCTTGCTCAGATGTTTTTCAGCTTTTGCCTACGACACTCACCGAAGTTGACACAGACTGCGTACAACAACCTCTCTCCACTGAGATCATTAGAATGATATGGTTTTACTTTCCTAACTTCTCTCAACGGTCCCACAGCTCCTATTCCTCAACCTCAAACCCGATAGATTGCAAGCATTCGGCTGCAACGTCATCCCAACCGTTCTTCCTGTCATACACGTAGAAAGTTGTCCTGTCAATTCTGGCGCCCTACGCCACAATCAAGTCATCGAAGCCACAGATTTCCCAGTTGATGAGACCCCCTGTTTCCGGCGCCAGAGACAAACAACTGATGGAAAACATGCTGGTAGTTCTGTCATTCTCGGCTGTTGTTCGCCATTTGCTAGCTCGAAGTGCTGGTGTTGTTGCTGAAAGTCGGCGGTCGGATCCTCTGTCATTCAACAACTCTCGTACCAATGTTGAGGGTCTTTGGCCTGGACTGACTTCCGCCAAGCTGCACTTGACCATTTCCGCATGTTCATGGTATACTTAGCACTACATGCACTGGGAATCCGTGCTGCGCGTTTACTTTCCAAATGCCCTGAAGGAGGGGGAAAACAGCAAGACCTCTTCAAGTTAAAGATCTGAGGGCACAGGACTGTTGGAGCCGGGCAAGCCAAGGGCAACTGTTGTGTCCGTCTCTTCAACTTCTGATTGTCGCAGATGTGATGTGTTCCTTGGGTCTCGAAGATGAATAGGCACCGAACGCAACTTGATCACTACAGCCGGAATGAAACATATTCAAATGAAAGTCATTCGCAAATTATATCACCTACCACCGAATGAGCCGAGCTGTCCCTTGACGCCTCTAAACACTGATTCTCCTGGAGTGAAATCATTTACTTCTTTGGTTACACATGAGCTCAACCTAGTATCGTGAAATAGCATCCACCTCACCGCTCATATGAATCTCCATGGTTGAATGGATCAAGAAGAGGCTTATGATGAATTTTTGATCATCTTTATGGTGCCTCTGTAGATGCACACAAATGGGATACTAGCTCCGGCCCCTTTTGATGCCATCGTTTCGCTCTTTGGGCACATAGTTCCAAGCATTCTTTATCATAGCTGTTCACAATCTCTCATACTAGAGGTGCCCATAGGGAACTGATCGGTAGATCGGAATCATATTGCTCCAAAATATCTGATTAATGCTCCAAAAAGTCTAAGCCAAATGCTTATGCATAGAGAGCCGAGTGACTGCTTCCAGAGAGATCATCCGGTGTGCCTCATCATCCACGCGCGACTGAGCCCGGAGTCAGCCCTCATATATTCTTGTGAGATCCTCTTGGCGGCATCATCCCGCGATAGTCGCTTTGGTATGCATGTTGATTCTTCCGCGGCCGTTGTGAAGGCTTGCCTCTCGTAGGCGCGTCCAATCCCACCAAATAATGAGATCCATCCCGATTGCAATGTTCCTCCAGGACATCCCATGTTGTTTCAAATTGACGAGTTTGGAAGTTTGCTCAGGTGTCTGCTCCGATCGGTCAGGCCTCTACTGCTGCTATGTTGATGTCTAGCGTGAGGCTCCCTGGCCACCAGATCCGCCGTTCTGGTCGGTCTGAGGTTGCTGGCCGGTGGGCCACGACGGAGGTGAGGTTTGGTTATAAGTTGCATAATCCGGGATTTTGGCACCCACTGCGTAGGGAAAACGATAACCGGCTTGCTGTCCGCCTGTGCCTCCAGCCGGCGATGTGCCATTGATGCGGCTCTGGTACTGATTCTGGTCCTGGTTAGACATGCTGAAGTCTCCTGAGGAATCGCTGTATTTTTGCTGTCGGGTTGACACTGAAGATTGGTGGTCGCTACTGGCTGTGATAGCGGATAATAAGGTGATCCTTTTCTGCAAATTGTTGTGGTTTGTTACTTGTGTGAGGCCTGAGTGAGCTGAGAAAGATTGAGGAGCTGAGGGGAGAAAGCTCACATATTTATATGGAATATACATTGAGTGACTGGGAGAAGCTTAGCCGTAAACTCCCTTCTCATCACTGCACCACAATTTTGAAGCAACAGTGTGAGAAGCAAGTTGTGGCCGACGTCTCACTTGGCTGGTCTTACTCATCCATGGGAATGGTGCAAAAATCACAACTCTTTTGAGCGACGAGCCCTGCCGAGTTTTGCTCATTACCACTTCTGGGCATCCATGAGCTACATTGGCTCTCTCGTCCGTTCTGCAGTCGCTCGAACAATCAGATGCCCAACCAGTCACACCTGCCCACAGCCAACGCAGGCTGAAGAGGTCAGTCATCTTCGCCATGGATCCCATCTCCGAGGACATACCCGATGCATACTGGCCCTTCCATGCATTTTGAATCGCGGATGGAGCCCTATCAAGTCTCTCTATGGCGATAGCAACGCTGAGGCAATGTTGGGTCGGCCTCGAACCTGAAGGATAGTATGGGAGAAGACTGAGGTGGGAATGGCAGCGTGGGTGAGCCGAACGGCGAGGAAAGTGGTTCATATTTAGTGTCAAGTCGATCTACATCGCAGTTGACCGTTGACATCATGATGGCCCTACTACGGCATTAGGTCTACCCTGGGAAGCTAGAAGATACAATTCGAGGATAATATGTTCTTCAACCTCAAGTCAAGACAATATCCTGCATCCCAGGCAGATCATTCCCGCCGTCTTCCCAATGCATAATGCCATGAACGTACGCCTCGCCCACCAGGCGAAACTCGTTATCATATTTAGAGGCCGGTATCTTCCTCACAAGCAACGGCAGCTTGGAGCCAGCCAAGACCCAGACCTCGTCCCCCCTCGCAACCGACTTCATCCCCGTGCCGAGGAGCCCGTTGTCCGTCCTGAACAGCCTCCTCGAGCTGCCACTGGCGATATCGAGGTCGTGTTGGAGCTCTGCCAGGTTCATCGGCGAGTAGGTGCCCTGGAAGATGTTCTCCATGATGCTTGACATGCGCTTCTTGTACACGGCGAGGCCTTCTGGTTCAGATCTTAGCAGGTCATGCCAGCGGGGTTGGATGTTGCCGGCGTGGGTGTGGCTCTGGTGGGGCATGAAGTCGACGTCCGACCAGGGCGCGAGGGTGTGCCTGATCTGTAGGTTCAGGATGTACTCCATAAACAATTTGCCGCAGTAATCTGGGGCTGGGTGTTGCCTCGAGTACAGATCCGTAATTAAAGTCCGCCACAGGGCTTCCAGGCGAGACTGAGGCTTTGCCTGGACGGTTGTCCAGTTTGGGAGCTGGGGATACTTCTCCGCCAGACCTAGTGCCAGGTTCACGATACTCGCCCAATACTCTGCGGAGCATTCTGCCTCGTTTTGCAAAAGCGCAGTCTTTTCGACTACACCGATCCTTGACCCCTGAACGCGGAGGATGCCCCGCTTCATGTCCTCGTCACTCGACGGAGGCCGCCATCGTGCATTTCCACACGCTGACCAAGACACGGCCCCACGAAACCTCAACGGGTACGGCGCCAGCTGGACGCTGAAATCAGGCACCCAGCTCGGCAGGCCCTCCAGCTTTGTCAGGCTTGGGTCCTGGACATGAGACAGCAGGTGTAGGGCCCCGTGGGCGAGGAGCAACTGTGCCATCAGGCGCGTGTAGACATCCTGGACGGGAAGCTCGTAGTCTGGCCGGACGGACGTCAGAGGCGCCCCGCACGTCACCGTCTTTGTATTCGCAAGGCCCACGAAGGCGTACACCTTGTCTCTAGGGTCGGTGGCGAGCTTGTCGCGGTGGACTTGCATGAGGGTATCGAGCGAGACGGTCCCAGGTTTGGGTTCCCAGGGATTTTCAGACAGGGAGAGCGTGTCACTGCTCACCATCTCTTTGGGCAACAGGGAACCAGGCGAGGTTGTGTCACTCTGAGCCTGGGGTCCAGGCTCGCCTCGCGAACCATGGGATCGTTTGACAGCGTTGTGCCTGAGAATCTTCCTCGTGCGCATCAGCGAAAATGTCCCTGTAGGAAACTCGGTTCGCGAGGCCAGGAAGTCGGAATAGATGCCAGGGTCATCACGGAGGCTCGCGATGTGCCGCATCTTCTCGGTGCACAGGTGGTGATACCATCTCTTGGCATGTATGAAGGTGAGCGTCGCGGCCAGCCGGGTCCAGTGGACCATCTGCTCGCCGCAGACGACGGTGGCCTGCCTCGCGAGGGCGAGCTCTTGCACGACCCAGGCCCGCTGGAACCAGGGCCGGCTGAGCAGGGCGAGGAGGCCGAGCCATTGGCGGTGGGTGACACTGCCTTGAAGCCCGGTTGCCTCGGAAATCCTCGAGTACCAGCTGTCGTCAAAGAAGTCCGTATAACTGATATTATCCCAGGCCCGTTTCGCCTCGGAGCTCGAGTTGGAGGCCGTCAGCGCCATGAGAGGCGAGATGGACTCGATGGCCGCGAGCGCATCGGCTGTGTACTGGTCCTCTGGGCCAAGCCAGACGGTGACACTCTGTGCTGCACGGAACACATCCCCCATGATCGAGACCTGTGCATTACGCTCCAAGACATTGGACTGATCGACGCAGATTGCGTCAATCCAGAAGTACCGAGACTTCGAGGACAGGCCTCGAAAAAGCGGAGGAGTCTGCTTTCTCAGGCTGCCGCCGGATGGGGCGGAAGAAGACCTCGATGCAAGCATCCGTAGGGCCGAGAGAAGATTGGGCGTGACTGCCAGGGAACGGGAGTCGACCTCAATGTGCGGGGATGGACTCGTGCTTCCGTCCTGGGACGCATGATGTTGCAAGCGTAGAGGCTCTTTTGAGCCTCGATCGCTGGCTTTCGAGAAGGGTGTCAAGGGATCGCCCCAGGTGTAGGACAGTGCTTGGAACTCGGGCGCCTGAGACAGTTTGAATATTCTCAGCGAGCAGCGAAAGTCACTGCCGGTTCGATCTGAGCCTTTAGCTCCACGATCGGCCGCCTTCACCTCGAGGAGGCGGATGAGGCTCCCAGATCGCGGATTCTGGGACGCATCTGGGAGTGGCCTGTAGCGATACGAGGCGATGAACCTCCGCGGTGAATAGGGATAAAGAGAGGTGGCAGTCCATGGCCTCGGCTGCATTGCATTGCGGATCTCGAAACTGCGGCCGATTCCACGTGCAGAAGAACATCACGAAATCGAGCCCCGTGCGCGCGCGTGTGGGAGAAGGGCTAGCAGGGCTGATCTGCATGAGGGCGGGGCTTCGGGCAGCCAGCCACTCAACACAGGCAATGTTGTATTGGGAAACGGACACGAGCTGTACACCAAACGGGATTGGCTGAGACAATCAGGGGCAACTCAGGACTGCCGGCTGAGCAAGGAAATGCTGCGAATTGTACCGATGATCTAGAATCTCGAGTAGTCAGGACAACAGAGTGCACTCAATTAGCTTTCGGATGCAATGTTTCAGGGATCAGTAATCAGTACATTGTGGCAAGTTTGACACCTGGGCGTATTCCTTTCCATGGGAGGAACTGATGGTGGTGCATTTTTGATAACAACATCGTTGAAAGACTAAATCACAAGGTGAATTCAAAAATGCAGACTGTGTTGCAAAGAGTGAGAATAAACACCTGTTTCTCGAGAAATGAACGACTACAGTTGAACAAACGACAACGGCCAGGCAGGCTGGCAGGCAGGCAGGCTGGCAGTGCCACATGCTGAGGTTACAGTATCTTTCGGAATAAAACTCAATACGGACATGTTGTGCATTAGTCATTCCTAACTGCTTGCACGCCACCTACAATTTTAACTACATCGGGGTTTGAAATCCGGGGTCAACACTGCCAGTGCAGCTGAGGCCGGTTGCTGACTTCCGGTACTTTGACTGGGGACCAATTCTCAACCGTGCTCTGGCCCAGAAAATGTTTCAGTGCCCTCTTGGACCTACTAGTACTTGACGCATGTGAATGATAGCTGTTCAAGTAATTTGATGGAAATTGAGTCTACGAGAAAGTGGTACGTCTCAGTGTTAGACTCTCCTATAAGGCTGATTCGCATCGGTAAATCTACGGCTGTATCGAGCCTCGGGAATTCCTAAGTTTGGAAGCTCGTTGGAACCTGGCCGAAGTTTCTTACACTTGAGCTCTGACCAATGGAAACCCCATGTGACACAGTCTGTGCAAACATACTTTACCGACTATGTATACGCGCCTCTCGTGAAACCTAGCTTAGATATAAACTTTTCGCAGTTTGTCGTGACATCACCCCCACACCGCCTGTGCAACATGACTAGGCTATCGCCCCGTGCGTGCGGCTGACAATACCTAGGTGCTAGCCATGTGGCTAGCGGCGGGATTGATTCAGTCCAGTGGACCATAGCTCAAAGGGGGCATGAACTCCGCGTGGATCCTGTCTTTAACTTCGGCAGGGATCTTGGCCATGGATTCAACACCTTCCAGGAGAACGACCTGCTGCCCGGCCTGGGGTTTCAACCAGTTAGCAAATGGGAACATGAGTCTCGGCATCCGAATGGCGCGAGATAAGCAAAAAGGTGATCGTCTCCTTCCCGCACTTACCCCGAAATGATGAATCATGTGGCAGTGCAACATGCTCGCAGCTGGGAAGGCGATGTCGTACCGGATCACGGTCCAGTCGCCCGTCTGGTTACCCAGGCGGCAGCCGTCCCGGAGAGGCGGGTCGACAAAGTTAAAGTTTGCCTCCTGCCCGCCAAAGCGTATGGCCTCGTCCACGCTTTCCCAGGGGAAGCCGCCTGTGCCGGTGCCGATTATGTAGGCCTTGTTGTTGTGCTTGTGGAATGGGTGCTGTGTGGTAACGTTGGCCCCGTTCTCAAAGATGATGTCGACGACAGAGCCATTGCGAAGAGAGCCCTCGCTGTAAGTGGTCTCTCCACGGGAGTCATCATCCCACAGCAGGGGAGGAAGCTGTTGGCGGAAGGCCTGATGGGGGCCGATGTTGAGCGCCCAGGAGCTGGTGCCTGTCATGTTTACAAAGAACTTGAGGGTGCTGTCTGATGCAGAAGGAGGGGGCCGTGCAGGGAAAGGCCTGAGGTTGGTCTCATCCATTGCAACTAGAGACTGGTCGACCAGACTGCCATTGAGATGAACCCACGGTCTGGTGTTTGGAACAGCGTCGATACCGGACGCAGACGCATCTGATCTTGGGTGATCCTTGGCATATCTCAGGATCCCGATTCCTTGGATGATCTGTTCGGCACGCAGTGACGTGACGCGGATGGCATAGTCGCCTGGCTTCTGATTCAGACGCACCAGTATACTAGAGGGATATGTCAGCTCGCGCCATGCAGACGGCTCCACGACGGTTCACTCACCTAATGCGCTCGCCAAGGTTACAGTTCGCCGCATGGACCTTCTGCGGGTGGACGAATTCCCCGTCGGCAGCAACGACGTAGAACTCGTGCTCATCAACGCTGATTTGCAGCTCATGGTGTGCACCTGAGTGGATGAAGTTGATCCAGATCCACTCGTGACCCTCTGCTGCTTGGAACACCTCAAGTGGCGTGAAGGTCTCCTCGCAGACCTGCTCGTTGGTGTACAAGTCCTGGTTGGGCTGCATTTTGCAGCCAAGCGAGTTCCTGCCTGGCCCACCGACCGACTCGATGAGCTCTGGAGGGTGGCAGAAGGTCCTGCTTTTGGCGTTGAGAATGATGGAATTGCTACACCAAGGCACGATGCCAGTGTCTCTGTACATCATGAGGAGGATGTCCATTCCCTCTGCGTTCCAGTCGCTGATCACAACGTGATGAGGGTTCTTTTCTGCCTCTCTCATAGCGTCGATGTCGTGTTTTGAGGATGAGATAAGATCATAAGGACGCGGCCGCCACGCTGCTGGTCGGATCCAGATGGGACCACGCATGCCATCAGCAAACGCTGGACCGAAATGGCCGTGGTAAAAGTACGTTCCGTACTGCTGCTGGACAGTGAAGCGGTAGGTATAGTTGTCCCTGGGCTGGATGGAGTACTGTGTCACACCTGGAACGCCGTCATTCCATGGCCTGTCAATCTGGTAGACCCCATGCCTGTGCAAATACGGCGAGCTTGTCAGCATCGACTTGCTGACGTGTCAGGGGAAGGGTCTTACCAGTGCATAGTTGTCTCAAAAGTGAGCTGGTTGTCAACAAATACCTCTATCTCGTCACCTTCGTCCGCCTCAATCAAGGGACCCGGGGATTGGCCATTGATGGCAAATACAGGTCTGCCATGGCCATCCCCAGCAAACCACCTATTTGTGATTGTGAAGTTGTAGGATCTCTTTGCGTGGCATTGCACTGTCGAGAATAACAGTGGAAGCAGAAAAATAAGGGCACATGTTTGTCTCGCCATGGCTGTCATGCCAGAGATGTTTGGAGATTCAAGGGAAAGAGGAATGGTCGAGCTCTGCCCCAGCGGTCAGACATTGAGGGTTCTAAGCCTTTCAAGAGTTCATGACTTGTAAGTATCGTAGGGGGTCCACCCTCGCTCTACATAGCCGAACCTTATTTTTGAAAGCAAATCCCGGCAGATAAGGCACGGCTGCGTATTCGATCAGCCTTAAAACTACCGATGCTCTAGGCCTTGATGAACCGGGTTTCAAGGGACCTATAGAAAATCACTCTAAGAGGTCCGAGCCTGGCGGCTATGGCGTCACAATATTGAAGTTGCACAGTATCATTGGAGGACGATCTTGACCTCCGTAGTACCTAGGCCTATGCAGATATTCAGCTGGGAACCGTCTTCAGGTTGGGCTGCGTTGAGACCCGCAGATCCAGGTGTCAAGAGGCAAAATGGTGCCAAACTAGGGAAGGCCCGTATGGACTTCCTGGGATCCACCTCAGCGTACCCACAGTCGTCCATGGATCGCTAGCCCCAGGTCCGATGGGTCCTTCACCGACCTGGGGTGAGAGATCAGCCGGGGTCAACGAGGTTTCATGGTCTGGACGTGACTCTCTGGCATACCCTGATATCCCCGTTACAAAAGCAGCCATGACATCTGCTCGAGTTCTCCGAGGTCTCCTCTTCAGCGCCGGCCACAACTGCCTCAACCCCCTCAACGCGTGAAAAATGGAATCCAAAGGATTACTGAAGTCCGAGTCGGACTCACAGAAATGTGCCGTACCAGAGGCTCCGAGACGTTTCACTTCAATGAATAAATTGCAGTTATTCTTGATTGTAGCCATCCTCCCGTCATTCGGACTCTGGTACCATGGCATGCCAGCGCGACTGGCTACTCCACTCATCGAAAGTGGCAAGACAGGTTCAGATGGGCAACTTGTTCGCTCGTACAACCTGAGTATAGGGTCACGATGGATGAATCAAGGTTAGAGATATTCTCTTCTCGCTGCTTGTCTGACCAGGACTGACAAGTCCCCCAGACGGAGGCCGATGGCGCCCAATGCTCGTGTGCAACGGACAGACGCCATGCCCGACCTTGTACGCCGAAGAAGGCGACATTGTTCAGTTGCATGTCCAGAATGATCTCTACGCGCAGTCTTCCATTCATTGGTACGTCGTTGAATGTCATGGGACTTGACTGTTGGTTGTTGCCGTCCCCGCTTACATGCGTCCATCTCCACAGGTCTGGCATGGCATACCATCAATCAACAAAGTAAGGAAGATTCCCCGTGAGCACGCCAAATAACTTGTCATACTAAGCCCCTGCTCTGATATAGATATGGACCATGGAATGACGGAACCGCTGGATTGGATCAGGTAAGGCCCGGCCCGGCCCTTGTCCTATCCACCGAAGATGCTAAACCAGTCCCAAACAGTACCCAACTCTGCCTAGAGGCAATTACTCCACAGTCCACGACACGACTGGCAAATGGGGATTGAATTGGTATGCCGAGCATACAACAGCTGGCTCCGTGGACGTAAGTACTCCATGGCAAGAAGGGGCGACCCGATGGAATCTAGTCTGACCTGACCTCCCCTCCCAGGGATTGTACGGCCTCGCCTATGTGGCACCGAGCCCCTCACGAAAGCGTCCTTACCACCTCATCACCTCGGACCCCCTTGAGCTTCGCAAGATACAAGAGGCTGAGCGCAACATTCGACACCTGGTCATCAAGAACCATCAGCATCGTGACACGGGCTGGAAGCTTCTGCGCATGAGAGCAGAAGGCTCAGAGTTCTACTGCTACGACTCCCTAATTGTCAACGGTATGGCATCGTGTGTCCTGAGTCAGAGACGTCGTCCATCCGGCTGGCTAACAATCCGAGTCATGTGGCAGGCAAGGGCCGAGTGCACTGTCGACAGCCGGGCTTCGAGAAGCTCAATGGCCACGATCTAGACGCAAAAGGATGCATCCAGCCTGAGGGCCTGCCCCAAGAGAAGTGTTCGCCAAGCACTGCAGACTACGAGGTGATTCTCATTGCTTGCATTGCTTAAGCTTAGCTGCACGTGCGCTGACAGAAACTCTACTTCCCCAGGTTATCGAAACAGATGGTCAGCAATACCTCATGCTTAACCTTCTCAATTCGGGGTTCGAGCATTCTGTCAAGGTTGCCATCGACGGCCACGAGATGATTGTGGTGGCCAACGACGGCGGCTTTGTGGAGCCTTACACTACTCATGTCAGTTCTGGTTGCAACCTAGTCCCCTATGCACTTTGCGATGCTGGCCCACCCATCCACACCGCACTCCCAGACCCTGGATCTAGGCGAGCCGAACGAGCTGACTGACACGGCATGATTGCCCGATTAGGTTGCATACGTCCCAAGCGCAGGGAGAATCACCGTGCTCATCAAGACCGATTCTGCTGCCGACGAATACGCGGTTAGGATATCGTCCACCAGCGTGCTGCAGAACCTTCAAGGCTATGCTATTCTGCGCTATCCTGTCAGTGCCCCTCCCCACTCCCATCTTCCTCGTGGCATTGCATCACGCGAATCAGGGTCTGATCTTTGTTTTTCCGTGTCAATAGGGGAAGCGGCAGCCAATCTACGGCCAGCCCATGAAACTGCCCGAGGCAAAGCCGTCCGAGGAAGAAGTGTGCCTGCTCAAGGACTCGACCGTGCGCCCGCACTGCAAAGAGGTCGAGGCCAACTTTCTCCCTCCCTACCCTCCCTCCCCGGTGCCGGCGGCAACAACGACGAGCCAGTGGTGGTGGGGGAAGAAGAAGGACCATGCCGCCGCGGACCTGACCTACCGCCTCACGGCCGGGCAGCAAAAGTCCAAGACGGAGCCGCACGCCCCCGAGTACTTCCTCAATGAGCAACCCTGGCAGCTGTTCCGCGCCTCCATGACGCCCGTGCTGTTCAGCTTCGCGCAGGGCAGCGGCGGCGAGTCAGCGGCGCGCGAGTTCGAGAAGCCCATCATCGGCGGTGTGCCGGCGGGCGCTGTCGTGGACCTCATCATCGAGAACACCCTCAACGAGACGGTGCCGCTGTACAAGCACGGCGAGCCGCACTGGATCCTTGGAGCCGCCAGCGACAGCTCGTTCCCGTACGACGCGGTTAGCGAGGCGGTCAGGGATGGTTTCGGACCCCTGAACCTTGAGAATCCCGGCCTGGCCATCGTGCACGACCTGCCGCCTCTCGGGTGGATTGTTGTGCGGTTCAGGGCTGCGGCCGGGGTGGCGACCATGGTGCATGCTGTCAAGCTGAGGATGTTTGCGGTGAGTTGTTTCTGCCCCTTTCCGTACCGGCAGGCTTCGGATTTACTAATTTTGTTTCTTTCTTGATAGCTGGGGATGTCGGCGCCGATTCTAGAAGGCCTGAATGGCGAGAACTTGGTCGACGTGCCAGAGTATGCCAAGTCTCGACCTCATGTCAAGTTCGAGCCAGCCAACGATGGGGTCTTCGGCTAGTCTAATTTGAAGTGAATTTGTATTTGAATATTGCTTATGGTACCCCTTGGGTAGGTGAAAAGGCGAGATCAGAGAAACATCAATGTCACTGGGTGTCTCCCGGTGACGCACACCTCACTTTGGGTACCCCGTTGAAAGCAGAACATGATGGAGACACACTTGGGCATGTATTACACGAGGAAGAACACTTCATATGGTGTAATCTCAAATCGATTCAATAGTTGCGGGGTGTGTGGGGGTGGGGGGAGACGCTCTCAAATTGAGAAAGTATCATGGAAAACAAAAGGATTAGTTTTAGACCAGCTTCAGAATTCGGGTTGAGCTATGGTTGACTCGATGCTGTGATATATAGGTATGGGGCTTCGAACAAATTACAAACCAAACAGTTTCTGCGAGTTTATACTTCTTCTGCTGTCTCGGATTTGATGTGGTCCCATAATCGTTTCCGCTAAAGGTTAGCATATCCATCTGTGACCTATTCCCAATGTATCAAAACAACAAGTCTTGAGGTTAGCAAAGTTCTAAGTGCAGCCGGGCTCACAAAATTGAGACGACCAAGCCATGGTAGTGAAAATTGCCTGTTCGAAAGGAAACCATTAAATTATATGTTTCATAGACCGAGGAGGCTGGCTGATCCCTCATCGGAGGACATCCGACAGGGATCAGCGGAAGGGTGCATTTGAGTTTGGAGAGGCAGACGCCAAGGTGGAGGAGAATCAGACCACCACCAACGAGCACGCGCGACCTCATTCCAACTTGGATTTCTAGTCTACTCTAAGCATCTCTTTGCCTTCTACACCGATGTCCATCCTCATCTATTCTATGATGCGAGTCTAATTATCTAGGGTATCCATGATGTCTACCTCTATCGCTTCCAAATGGCACGTGTCTATCGTTTCGTCGTGAAGCTTCCCCTCTCTATTCCAGATCCTCCCAACCAATCCGGAACACCTTGTATCCAACCTCGTCACCCCGCCCGACGCCCTTCCTCTTCTCGAGCCTCTCCTTGGCCAGGATCCGCAGCGCCATCTTCCCATCTTCCGACTTAGGACAGTCCTTGATGTCCGCAAAGGATGCCTCGACTGTATCGGTAACGCCCTCGAACCGGCCATTCGGCCTGACCGACGCGATGAGCCAGAAGACGCCGTCCTTTGCAAGCAGCTTTGCCGCGCAATCGCGCAGCCAGGCCGCGTGCTCCGGGGCGTAGACCACGTCTGTGGCGATGAGCATGTCTGCCGCAATGTGAAGAGGCGGGTCGAAACAGGGACTGGACCAGTCGAGAAGGCAGGTCTCGACGGGAACACTGTCGCGTTCGGTGAAGTTTGCAAGGATATTATTATGCAAATTCTCGAGTACGGCGGGGTGGTAGTCGGTCGCGACGACTGTGGCGCCAGGCACGCCCAGCCGAGGGAGCAGCTTCGCCAGGGTGATGCCCACCAGCCCCGTCCCGGCGCCCAGCTCCACGATGCGCGGCTGCCGACCCAGCTTCTCGGCTGTCAGATCGAACCTCTCCGGGGAGGAGCACATGAGATCCGACACTACGATCGACGCGCCCCAGCTCTGCAGGCCCACATCGGTGTGGTCTGTTCCTGTCGCCGGCGTCCCGTCCGTCAGCCGGACCTCGATCTTGTCTCCCGCCTCCCCGTCCCGCGCGAAGCAGAACTCCCTCTCGATCGCACCCGAGCCCTCGTCCTCTTCCGCGTCCGTCGCGCTGCTGAACGAGGCCAGTATATATGAGGCGTCGTCGATGACCCGCTGCTGGGCGTCTTCGTCGGCATAGGGGAGCAGCTCGTCCGCGCGCGAGATCAGGGTGGTCAGCCAGCGGACGGAGAACTGGCGCTCGTAAGGGTCTTGGCGGAGTTCCGCGACGTGGTCTTGGTCCGTGACGACGGCATCGCACGAGTCGGCTTCTCGTTCGTCGCCTGAGGCGTACCCAGAGTCAACGGGCTGGGGTGTCGATGCACCGCTGCTCGCGCTGGAGGCGGTGGTGTCGGGCGCTAGCAGGTATTCGGTTTGGCTGGGAAGAAGCGATGGCTTTCTGAAGGCGGCGGCTCGAGGCAGGGGGCAGTAGATGTCGCGGAGATCCTGCAAGGCGCAATCGATCCTGCTCAGGGTCAAGTCGTCTGGGGAAGAGCAGCGCAGCCGAGGCAGGCTGCTCGTCGGTGGCAGCAGGATGCCAGAGGCCCTCATCTGAACTTGCTCCGAGGGCCGGCCAAGAGAGAGGGCGACGGTGAGGAAAGGAGTGGAATGGAGCGGTGACGGGAGCAAAGACCTGCCCGAGGGGGGGGGGGCGGCTTATCTGGCTGGGTCCGTATTACTGAAGGGGCAAAGCCGAGCAAGAAGATGTGGCCGTCAGGCTGTATAAAGAAGAGAACAAGGAGATGGGTTTGGTGGTCACCGCAGAGCCCCGAAATGCTGAACCTCTGTCTGAACTGTCGCCATATTGATTGATTTGGATTATGTTTGTCAGGGCCGTGTCAGAGCGGCAGAAAATGCCGGGCAGAGCCAAGGCCGTGTGTCGAAATCGTCGAATTTTTGCTGTCATGAAGCCGAGGAGGACCCTGGCGGGCCTGGATCGTGAGTAAGGACTACCCCATGCGGTTAGCTCGTCCATTAGTCTAGATCTAGACCCAGGGGTAAGAGTCCGTCGGGTCGGGGTGAGATCAGGGTCAGGGTTGGGCAGCACGGCGTGGCCCATAGAAACATGCTAGACTATCCGTGGCTTGAAAACATGTCGAGGTTGGCGGACAGTATCAAGACTAGAATTGGATATGGCCCCCAGCATCACGTCCAAGCTGGTAGGTCCCGTGTAATCGGCCGCAGAGCTGGCCACTGTAAGTGTGCAGTCAGTGCCTCGGTATGTGGCATGTGGCTACCCCAGCACATAAATGCATGTACCTGCGTGCTTACCTAAGGCATGCGGGCGTCCTCCAACGTCAAACTCAGTCGACATGATTTCACGTTGGCCCGACCTTGCTCAGGCTCCGCATTGTGCACTCGCGCTCCACGCCGTTCCTGTCGCTCGGCTCACCTAGTCGACCTCAAACCCCTGTACGCTGTTCGCTCGGCGACTGACATGAGGCTGTCGTCGTTGCGATCTAGGCTCGGTGCAACAGACAACGACCTCATTCTCGGACCGCGCCTGATCTGGTCTGCACCTGCTCGGCTGAGCCGTCGTTACTGCACCCACGCGGCATGGCGAAGAGACCTGCTTCCGGCTCCGGTCGCCTGTGCCTTCGGTAGCCCTGGAATTGGCCGTCCTTCGTTAGAATATCCCAGCCGGAGACTTCATTCTCATCACGGCGCCCGCGAGGGACCCGAGCCACACCCAGCTTCTTTGGCCCCTGCCGGAATTATCACTGGATGGCAAGTAAGAAGAGTTCGCGGTAGACAGCTTGCAGAAACGAAAAAATCCGAGACTGCACCTCGGACGATTGCCAGAAGCCGGCACAGAGAACGCAGGCCAAGCAAGGCCCCAGGCAGCAAGAACGCAAAACTCGAAAAAGTGCTTCAAGCTAGACAGGAACGGAAAAACCCCCGCCGCGAGAGAAAAGCTGAGCCAGCCAAGGTGCAGAAAGATGACGACCAGGAATCCGTCCTCGACAGCTCCCTTGGGTGGTCCGACGTTCACTTTGCTTACTGGGGCCCAGCAACGACTGCTAATGCCGTGCATGTAGACGCGCTACTGAAAGCTCATAAAGCAGCCCAGAAGGCCGAGGAGACTGCCAACTTGGCTGCGAGGGCTATCAATGCTGCGTCAGTCGCCAAAGGGTCACACGATGAAGAGGATGCCATAAGAAAAGCAGACTACGCCAGGACACAGGCGGAGATTGCTGCTTCTGCCGCAGACCAGGCGAAAATGCATGCTGCCGAGGACGAGGAACGATACGAGACAGTCAGAGCCGAGCTCGTGGCAATCAAAGAAGCTCAGCCTATCTATTGGGATGTTGAAGGCAGATTCAAGAGGACAATTGCTTCAGGCCACAGATTGAGAGCGCTGATTCATAGCTCGTGTCGAATTTGCCAGGGGGCGCATCCCCCTGCTAAGTGCCAAGTTCTATTCGACGCTCTAACTACAGGTATGGGAGAGTCATCCAGGTTTACGCTTGATCGCAGACTATTCCGGGACAGGATGAGTATCGACAAGGACTTCCGGGAAGCAATGACATACATCCTATCTAAATTCTTTGTCTCCCGGGGGCAGACTCGTGAAGTCGTGCCCTTGCACCGTAGGGCGACCGACGATGCGCCTGCTTCGGCAATAAGTGAGTCTTCTGTGTCCTATCACTGGTCTACATCAGCCAGAGCCTGTCGTCGCGTCAGGTTTAAAAGTTGCTGACATGTAGGCGAAGAGTATTTGCAGGAGCTCGACCACCGAATACATTTTAGGACCATACTTGGTGAAGAGAGCAAGTTCAGAGTAGAACATGTTGGGCTTCCCCAGACCCTGCATTCGGGCTACTGTATGTACTGCCCTAGTTCTGTCCGATACGATTTCCACTTTACCTCTCGGGGTTTTTCTGCGATCCAATATCCTGCTTGTGCCCATCCAAACATCACTGACGCATCATAGATATCACCACAGGCGAGAACGGCCTGCCGCTAATCTTCGTTTATCCTACATGTGCGCCGAGCAACATCGCTACTGATCCCCACTTTGAACGCGAGAATCAAATTGTTCGATCTTTCGTTGCTGGATGGGAAAGGGGAGAAAAGGTAAGGACCCCCCCCCCTTTTTTTTGCTTTTTTTCTTTTCGTTGGGAACTAATGGTCTTCGCAATAACGCTGACATCATGTATGAATATAGTCATGCTACGGACAGGACCCTTTTCCAGATATCCCATCCATCCAAATGATTGTTTTCATGTAAGCATTTACTTTGTTTATGAGGCCTGGACCTTTGGTTCGGGCGCCTCCCTTTCTCTCCTTCACATGCTAGAATAAAGACGTTAATGTGACAAAGCGGTCGATGGCATCGTACCACGACAACATCTATCCATCCGTTCAGAACAGTAATATCATTGGGCATCACCAACGAGAAATTGTGGAATCAGGGCCTGTTTTACCGGTCAATTCACATCGGTACCAAAGACGATGACATCACGAGCGATTATGATTGGTGGTCCTATGGTCGGACTGAGGCTGAAGGCAGTAAATGGATTGAAGTCAATGTTGAACCGGTACACACATCAACGTCAGAGGTTCACCTGGGGTTCGCACGGGGCCTGATACGTGCGACCTTGCGGAACGTCACACAACCTGTACAGCCTCTCCTGGCTGCAGACGTGAAAGCTGGAGACGAGAAAGCGCAGTTGCGCTACATAAAGTACTGCAGGCACAGCATCCGGCAGGCCATCCAAAAGTACGGAAGGGACAGTGAGCAGCACAGTCTCCTGGACAACAAGCCCTCCTTGTTGCAAAAGAAAGAAGACCGCAAAGCGCTTGTGGCGGAGGATTGGGCCCCATCATGGGAGACCATGATGCGTCTGGAACAAGATCAGCAAAAGGTCGGCCTTCTGCTTAACTCTGTGCATCCCCGGGGCCTTCCCACAACGCCCCTTCGACAGCGAATCCTGCGTCCTCGTCCCACCTTGGCCCCCGTTGCTCGTCAGCCATGGTCGTCAATTTACCGGAAGAGGAATATCCCCTCTCACGATACCACTCCAGGGAAAGACCCTGTCGGGTCCGGGCCAAAGAACTGTCTCGAACCTCACACAAGTCGTCGGCCGCGGGCCGAAAGGTATCGCCTGAGAAGCACATTCTCGCCCCACAGCTCTCAACGAGACGCGGTCAAAACTTTGGGGATGGAGTGCCGTACCAACCGCCGCCAACCTAAGACTTCTCGATCATGGCCCTCAAAGAACGAGGTGAAGAACATCCCTTCCTACGACATTGACCCTGAAGGAGCCGATGTCTCCAGCACAAAAGGCCACATGGCGGGCGTAAGGCGTATTACCAAGGCTCCTCGGCTGCACACCTCAACGTACCAGATGAAGAGCATCCTTTCTACCGACATCGACTCCAAAGCACCCGACATCGACTCCAGAGCACCCGACATCGACTCCAGAGCACCCGATATCAGCTCTAGCTCAAAAGGCCATATAAAAGGCCAAGGCCTGCTTCAAGGGCTCCTCAGCCACAGACCCCAACTCCTCACCAACGTCTCCGCCCTCGGTAGGACTCTTGAAACGGACGCTGTCAGGTCTGAGGCGGAACAACGTAGGGAACGCTCGGTCTCACGGGCACATCGGAGCCAGAAGAAGTATGCCCCATCAAGGTCTATTTGGTCGTCAACCTCGTGACCGGGCGGCGGAGGGCCGTGTTTCTGGCACATGTGGCACAGGCGGAGTGAGACTGCTTCCGCCGGCGGCACAGGGCGATTGGTGCGCGTCGACGGGAACCCACTGCCACGGGCGTGTGCTCCTCGCTCGCTGCGAGGAGCCTGCTGATGTAGATATATCGGGGTTTCAAAGGAGATAAGCAAGCCGCCCTATTTCATAGACAAAACTAGTCATCCGCTTTGACCACAGTCACATCTATTGGTCCGGCGAAAGCTATTAATCCTAGGGGCCTGTCACCTTTCGCGTTGATGACTAAAGGACATTGCAGTCTAAACTGCGTGGGAAGTAGAACGCCACAGGGTTGGTCTTCTTATCCTGGGTTCGAAGCCGGAACATCGTGCAGACAAAGGCTTATGGGTTTTAACCTCAGCCTTTGTCATCCTTGTACGCTCCTATATTGATTTGGGAGGCATTTCAAGTCGCTCATCAGATCAAAGTACAACACTAGACCCTCACTGTTTCATACACCTCACGATTATGTGCCGTCAAATATAGATGCTTTTTGCCAGAGATAACCTGGAGTCAGATACAGTGAGTAGATTTCAAAGGACTCTCTCCTTCTTGATAGACGGCTAGGTTGGTCAAGAGTCGCTGAAAATATGTGTTACATATGGACATATATGATGCTGCTGTACAATGTCGGACTGCATAGATAAATCAGGTTAAACGTAGACGCGTTGCTAATCAGTCCTCCTCCGCCGCCTTGTCTTTCACTCGGTATCTCGCTCAGCAAGTCAGTCAACACGCTTTATACCTTCTCAGCCTTCCCGTCCGCCACGATACTCCCATTCCGCGCCCTGGCGAGACTCCCCTGCCTAGCAGTCGCCATAACCTCGCCATCATCTCCCTCAAAGGCCTTATCGCCAAAGGCCACAGCGATCTCCTCGAGCGTGTGGCCGGCGGTCTCGACGTAGTAGAAGTAGCTCAGGCCGGCCGAGAAGAGGCAGAAGCCGGCGATGACGAGGTAGAAGTAGCCGCCGATGCCGGCGAAGGCGTCCGGGGAGACCATGCCGATGATGAAGTTGAATATCCAGTTGGAGGCGGTGGCGAGGGCCATGCCCTTGGAGCGGGAGCGGAGCGGGAAGATCTCGGCGGGCAGGAGCCAGGGCATGGGGCCCCAGGTGAAGCCGTAGACGATGTTGTACAGCATGACGAAGGCGTACTGGCCGTTGGCGCGGACGGTCGTTTCGAGGGGCGCCTCGGTGAAGGCGCACACGATGCCGAGCAGGGCGGCCATGGCGACGCCGCCGAGCTGGAGCAGGGGCTTGCGTCCCCAGCGGTCGGCGAGGTACCAGGTTACTATTGTGGCCGCTGTGTATGGGATCGCGTTGGCGGCGGTGTAGAGGAGGGATCTGCGATCGTCGAAACCGGCGGAGGAGAGGGTGGATGGTAGGTAGAAGGAGATGATGTTGATGCCGTTGAGTTGGGCGAACATTTGAACGGTGATACCGACGATGGTACGCTTGCGGTAGCGGGTGAACATTTCCTGTTGTCACAAGAAAAAGTCAGCAAGATTGATGAATGAGTGGAAGAAGGGACGATATGAATGGGTGTTTCTTACAATCCAGCCAGCCGAACCTAGAGACTCCTCGTATCTGACCGCCTCTTGAATCTCAAGGAAGACATGTTGGACGTGTTCTGCGTTGGTGTCGCCGTTCGAGTGGAGATCCGCAACTGTCTGGAGACATTCCTTCTCAAATCCGTTCTTCGCGAGCCAACGAGGTGTTTCTGGGAGGAAGAAGGACATCGCGACCAAGATGAACGAAAGAACGATCTGGATGATGAAGGGACCTTGCCAGGACAACTTGTCGGGAAGAAGGAAATTGAATCCGTAATCCACCCAGCAAGAAAGCATGTAGCCAGCGATGAGGAAGGTGTATTCAATTCCGACCATAAGACCTCTGGCATGTGGAGCTGCGATTTCTGTCTGGATGATGGGGACAGTCATGGACAGGAACCCGACTCCCAGACCTTGGATGGTACGGCCAGCAACAAAGGTTGCAAAATCCGGGGCGAAGATTTGAATGAAGGCGCTGAAGAAATAAATGAATCCGCCGATACGGACGCACTTCTTCCTTCCGATGATGTCGCCCAGCCATCCGGCGACAATTGCACCAAGAGCGGCGGTGAGTTGGAGACAGGCGACTGAGATACCGGTGATGGTTGGGTTTACTCCGCTTGTAGACCCGTCCGCGCCGCCATAGTCTTTGTAAAACCGGGAAACGAAGACTGGATTGACCAGCAGGCCGGACATAATACCTGAAGGTTGTTGGCATTCACGACCCTTCGGTAAAGGGTTTTTTTCCTCACAGGAACGTACCTGAATTGTAGCCGAACAAGGCATCGCCGAGACTGCCGAAACCGCATGTTGCAAACAATAAGGGTGAACCTTTGATAGGATACCTGGCGTTGATTTTCTTGGGTTTCAGCGTCTTTTGGAACCAGTTCTCGTGCTTTGGATTTGGGTCTGAATGACCGCCACCGCTGGCATCACGGACGTGTTCTGCTGAGGACTTCATGATGTCGTACTGGTGAAGGGTTGATGAAAGCCACGGAACAAGAAGAGAGGTATCCGGATGGTCGACTGTGAGGAAGTGTCACAAGTGATGAGTGCAGGAGGCAGGGGAGGAAGTTGACATCCTTTAATATAATGTTACGCATGAACACACTTGCAGCCCTTCTCCAGCTCTCCCCCGCAACTCCACAACCCCAGAAAACATGGTCTACATTGGGGAAAGAAATTTCGTGGCTCCTTCGAGCACGAACCGAGCACGAAACCGACTGAGGCTCTACACCTCCCCCAGGTTAAACATTTAGGACACTGGGGTAGGGATGTGTTGTGGAAAGTTTAATGTGGGACTTTGTGGAGGCGAGGAGCCTATTGGCAGTTCGACTCGATCGGCCCGCCGGATTGCATGGGGGAACAGAGCCAAAACAGGGTAGTGTTGAACTAGACACGGTTCCGGCGGAGGTGGTCCATGCTTGAGGCCACATGACTGCCATCGATCCGGCGGGAGCGCAGGGGTGAGCCGCCGGATGTCGCGACTCGTTGAGAGCACCCAACTGGGATGCGGACCTCCACACTGACCGACCCCAATGGCTGAAGACGTCCGTTTACACTCGTAGTAGGCAAGGAATACTGGGGTAATACCATGGAATCTTCAACATTCGTGTATAAAGCCGCAGCATATGGACCTAGCCCTGTTCCTTTCCCGTCCGTTGCAGTTAACTTGCAAAAATGGCCTCTCAGACGATACTCGAGTCGCCGTCAGCGGCAGTATCAGCGCCAGCAATCAGTACATCTGCCCTTCCACCCTCCAACCTAGGATCACTCGCTAACCAACAATGGGAAGGCCCACACAATGATGTGTCAGCAAGGATGAATACATCTGCTGGAGTCAACGACACATTCGTCCTTCAAGAGCAAGGAAAATTTGTGTATGAAGTTCGTCCTAAACCAAGCCTCCGTTCCACAAGAGATGTGCTGGTCAAGGTTATGGTGACTGGCCTTTGTGGCTCAGATGTAAGATGAACTTCAATATCACACTTTCTAATGCCGGCGGACACTGACCATCTCATCTGCAAGATCCATTACTGGCAACATGGTCGGATAGGCAGATACGTCGTCGACAAACCCATCGTCCTCGGCCACGAATCGGCAGGAATCATCGAAGAATGTGGAACGGATGTCAAGAACCTGAGAGCCGGCGATCGAGTGGCTCTTGAGCCTGGCGCTGCTTGCAACGTTTGCCAAAAGTGCAGGAGTGGCCATTACAATCTTTGCCCGGATGTAAGATTCGCTGCGACACCACCATACGACGGGACCCTTGCGACCTACTACGTTCTCCCAGAGGAATGCTGCCATTTGCTTCCGAGTCAAGTTTCGCTCTCCGAAGGGGCCCTCGTCGAGCCATTGAGTGTCGCAGTGCATTGCTGTCGTCTTGCCGGAGACGCGCAAGGCAAAAGCTTTGCCATATTCGGCGCCGGGCCGATTGGGCTCCTCTGCTGCGCTGTTGCCCGGGCATTTGGCGCCGCCAGCGTAGTGGCCATCGATATCGCAGAGGATCGCCTGGCATTTGCGAAGCGCTCCGGTGCCACAGACACATTTCGGATGCCATCCCAGGGTCCCGAATCCAATGCGCAGGAGCTATGCACAGCTGCGAAGCTGGGCGAGGGTGCCGATGTTGTTATCGATGCCACGGGGGTCGAATCGTGCATCGAGTGCGGGATCCATAGTCTCAAGCGAGGCGGCACCTTCATACAAGCTGGTCTAGGGTCTCCACGGATCAACTTCCCCATCGGCCAGATTTGTGACAAAGAAGCGGTATTGAAGGGAAGCTTTCGATATGGCCCAGGCGATTATCAATTGGCAGTAGAGCTTTTGGGTTCCCAGCGTGTCCAAGTTAGAGATATGATTACACATAAGTTCGCGTTTGGTGAGGCGGAGAAGGCTTTCACCAATGTTGTGGGCCGCAACGGAATCAAGACCATAATTTATGGTCCCGGAGTAGATGGCAGCTTGGTGGACTAGGAGGATGTGTTCCAAATATTAGAAGGACCAAGCGTAAGACACTCGGCATTCGGAAACGCAATAGACAAGATTCTTCAACTTGGACCAGCTTAGGACGTGACTGTGTCTATGTCTTGATTGCGAGTGATGTTAACGACACGGTGTGCATAATCACAGGCTGCATTTATGCCACAAACAACCCCAAGAACGTCTCGGATTCTGCAGCTGTGAATATGCCGCGCTGGAGCTTGGATACCCGTCACATTCAGCCCTGTTGGGCTTCAAACGATTGCCACATGCACTTGACCAAGCACATTTGGGTGCTGAACTTAAGACCCTTCCAGATTTGTGCTGCCGTTGTCCTCATGAAAAGCTGCACGAGCGTTAGGTAAGGTAGAGTCCAGGCAAAATTCGGGTTCCTCACGATTTTCATTCCACACTGTATTCCAGAACCAGTAGACGCCTGCGCTGCTGTCGTCAACACCGGTCAAGCTATTCGACATTGTATTAGGCCCCGGCGGTTGATATTCAGTGTTGGCCCAATCATGACTTTCGAAGTTGCTCATGGGGATGGCGGCTGGCTGAGAGTCGTGAAAATCTGGAGTGGGGTTGGATAAAGGTACGGTATTTCGATTTGCATCCAGACCACCCGAGAAAGCTGTAGGAAGAGCAACGTCAGCAAATTTAGCTATGATTTGCGAAGATTCGCAGCAGCCGTTGACATACCTCTCTGTACTGATGCTAGGCTCTCATCGTAATTCAATTGGCCATTGGTATAGTTGAAACTTTCGTTTTCCACACCCTGGCTTTCGAAACTCATTGGGTGTCCAAGAGGCAGGTTGAGAGTTTCCTTGATGGAAATTGAGCGCTTGCCTGGCGAGGCTGAATCATTGTTTGTGCCGGCCCTAGTACTTGTAGCCCCTACTGGTGTCAAGATAGCATCAGCTTCTCGACGGAGCAAGAGCTGGATGACATTTCTCAGCACAACGCTGCTCTGCGTCGACAATTTGGAGCGTCTTCCAAAAGCCTGCTGTAGGCGAAACACACGCGTAATTGTACGCTTCACCTCCTGTGCCTTATCAGACAGCGGGGCGCCGAGTGCCATGACCACCATGACTATTGCCGAGTTGAAGAGGTTGATCGCCAGGAAGGCGACGAGGTGGCTGTCTGTTGCCAGCTGAGCCAGTTGGGGCAGCTCCGTCACCCGAGCCGTCCTCACCGCTGCGTCCCACCATTGCCGAGGGCTGGATAACGGCGAGGCCGGACACGATGTAGAGGTCCTCCGCGAATTCGAGTCTAAGGGATAAGGATCATTGCTGGCACTCGGTGGAGTGCAGCCCTCTCGCAAGGTGTCTATCTGCTGAGATAGGAACGGGCGATGGATGATGATGAGGAGATTGTCGAAGGTCAGTTGCAGCGCAAGTGACTGAAGGACGTGAGCTTTTGCAGTCGCTGTCATGTTGGCAGGGCAATCTTGACTCAGATTCATCAGTAAGTGCGGTGGCAACGACTGCTGCCACTCCCACAGCCTGCCGGTGACGTCTTGTACGAGTTGCAAGTATGCGTCTCGCTCAGCACCTCGATGCTTCCGTCGTAAGCGGTTGCCGTAGACGGTCTGTATCACAGGGGATGCGATCATGTATAATTTGTTCAGCTCTCTCTGGTAGGGGGAGAAGCATATTCGGGATTCTTCGTCTGCGTGGGATGCTTCGTCGAAATGGATAGCTTCGGTAAAATCGAGTGGCATGGTGACGTTGCAATCCTCATCGTTGATCCCAACCGGTCTCCCATAGGTTATTGCTGCAAATCTGTTGCGGTCAGTCCGAAACAGGTTCCGAACATGTGAGCCGAACCCGCTCCTCAATTAAGGCCCGAGTGGGGGAATAACAAACTGCAAATGGAATGTGTGAGACGTACCTATCCCATGTATAAATTGTCCACCAGACTCTCTTTCTTTCCTCGCTGTCGTGGAATGAGCTTTGGGAATGTTCCCGATGCAACGCAAGCGCTTGAGCAGCCTTGATGCTGGCTCCCAGCAATGAGAAAGAGAGATTCGGCTTTCCATGGTATACATAGAAAGAACCAAGGAGTATCAATGTCTGTGTTGCGGGGATGGAGTTCTGGTCCATGAGCTCAAGCATTTCCAGCTCTGCATTTCCAATAAGTCTTGAGCTCCAATCTTGCCACGATTTCCCCAAACTGGGGTTTACTGTTCCCAGTTTATGAGACTTGTACCACGCAGCGAGACCGAGCATGACCGATAATGTGACCAAGTATGGTTTCAAGTATGGCTCTGCAAAGCCATCCTGGATTGTAAGGAAGGTGTCGTGGAATTTTGGCTCGTAAATCACCAATGAGAACCAGTGGACTGACTCGAAGTATTCTGCTAGAAGAGATAATATGATATCTTTGGGAGGCAATCCGAATCTCAGGTACGACTGTACTGGATGTCTTTCAGAGTTTGCGGAATTGCCTGAAGGTGTTTGGCCGGCTCCGGGTATAGCATTGACTGCGTCTTCGTCGATGTTCTGCTGGCCAAGGCCATAAATCTACCCACATTGTCAGCTCTTGGCTATACAAACGTCAGCACGACCAAGACTAGGGACAAGATCCCTTGGTCCAAGGCGCATTTGCTATCTTCAATTCCATCTTTCAGTCGACCACTGCCTTCTGGCATGTATTTGGCTTTCATCTGAGAGAGAGACGAGACGTGATTGAGCTGCGATTGAGATGTTTTGCTGGAGACCAAGGGAATGTATTCCCTTCAAACGAGAATCAACAGCATGCAAATTCTTCCTGACCTGGAACGAATATGAAAAGAATTATTCACCTGGCGGGCTATGCCTATGGTTGGTTCTGCTTCTCCATAATCTGTGTGGGTGTGGTGACTATAGGATCGAGCCCTTGTTGTTTGAGAAGCAGGACTAGCAGAGTGTGCATGAGATGGAGTACGAGTGGCATCCGGCCAATGAGACTCCTCAGCTTCATGATCAAGAGTTCTACGTTTCTTGCTTGCATGGGGCCTGGAAGTCGCGGGACTGTCTAGAGAAGAGCCTCCAACACCAGTATCTCTGCGAGTCCAGTTTCGGTCAGCCAATGTTGGCTACATGAAGTACGGACGCATTTCTTCGACCATACGCCGAGGCATGTGAATAGAATTCAAGGCCAGAGAGATTGCCGCAGAGCTCCAACAAGGGAGTTTGTCCACAGAAGAGATCTCGATGCTTACTTTTGAGGACGACTTTCCCCAGACACCCCATCGGAGACGCAACGGGCATTGGCTCTGGTACAAAGCGAGCATGGCCGGTATGAGTCGCACTATATTCGGTGTGAGTTACGACCAGACCCAGAGGAACGTGACTAACTCTAGATTTGTTTCGCCGGCATCGTTGACAAGCACGATTCACCCGCGTCGGTAGCGGAGTTGCGCGGTGAGCTTCGTTTCCGTCCATGACCATAAGATTTCACTGTCCGCCTGTCCTTCTGCTGAGACCTGGTGGTAGCTCAGAACATCGTAAGGCAGTATCGAATCTTGCATCGGCGCGCTCGGTTGGCAGGGGAATAATGAACAATTTCTCCCACATCCTGTCGAGCACGTCGTGAGGCAGGATGTTGAGATTGAACGCGACTCAGCAGGACCCGGGCACGTGCGGTGGGCTTGGAGGAGAGAAGGCCGAGACCCGGGACGGGCCCGCAGAGAAATTTCAAGGGGGCGCACATGGCCGTTTTAATACCCCGCAGCACTAGAGCATAGCCTAGCTAGCCTAGCTACTGCCATTGACGCCAAAGATCCTCCGCCGACCCCCCTCGTCCCTGGGTATTAGTGATCTCAACACCACGGTTCAACGTCTATAATCAAAGACATGGACTATACATTTGTGCGTGTGCAATTCAGCTAAGCCGAAGTATAGGATGTGCGGAATATTGAGGGCCTATGGTAGTGGACTTTTATTTCAGACAAGAGAAGCCCGTTTGATTCAGATACCAAGCACTATTGTCCAATGTCCAATACTCGCTTCAAGCGACTTCTCGCAAAGCCGGCCAGAGTCAGTCACTATAGTTCCCAACCCGAATACACTATCGGACCTACCTCAACGACCACCCTGTCTCCGACTAATCCGCCAGTCCTGCACCCTCGGGGCCTGGCGCTTCTGCACACCCGGGCCGCGAAGCATGTTGGAGCCCTCAAAGTCAAAGCATGGTTTGACCCCCTCTCCCTCTCCCGCACCATGACCGTACATACTACCATTGCCGCCGCCTTCACAGAAAGGGTGCAGCGTCTTGGTCTCCATGTCACAGTACACGCGGCTTCTGGCGTCGGCAAAGCTGGGGCCAAACGAGCCCTCGCTCCCACAGAGGCCCTCGGCCGTCTGCTGCTCGTGGTCGTTGATGACCAGGGCGGTGGAGAGTTTCTCGAGTAAGCTCTGACCGCGACCGTGGCGGCGGCGGGGGGGCTTTCCGGGGCTCCGGGGTCGTTGTTGCTGCTGCTGCTGCTGCTCGTTGTGCTCGGTATCGGCCTGTCGCCTGTTGGTAGTTGTCGTCTCCTCCGAAGTCGTGTAATGGCTTATCGGTTCAATATCCGGGTTCTTGTCAATCTCGTCCCTCCGCAAATCAAGCTCCTGCGGGTCGTGGTTCTTGTACAGCCGGAACGATCGGCTATCACACATGGCTTGTGCGCTGGTATTGATACGAGGGTCGTCTTCGCCGATTTTCATGTCTGCCCAGTTGACATGAAATCCCCGGACGGGCGGATTGCTTTCGCTAGTTCCTGGCGGATAGCCAGGATATTGAGATTCCTCCCAATGCCACACCCAAAGGCAGTCCGGGACATGATTGTCGCTGCCGGGGATAGTCATCCCGCTATCTGTGATGCCATTAGAAACTTCATCTATAGCCCATGCATCCTTTGTAAGCGCAATGGGAAAATTGGTCGACTCACAGTACCATTGAGCGCCATGTTTCTCACAAGCATGGCCCCAGCCCCCTGACCATGCGTACCTTTCTGGCCCCTCTGACGACCAGTGGATAGTAGCCCAAGCAATGCTTGGAGTCTGTTAGCCATAACAAACTTTTCAAGGAGAGAGCGACTGTTCTGCCTATGCGCAAACCTTGTAGTTGACTACAAGAAGCACGCAGAGCCTTGAATTTCTGTCGCAGATATAAGGATAACTGATAGCCCATAGAAACACCGCATCTTACCAAGTGGCACTATCGAAACCTTCACCCTTATCATAATTCCCTGAAAATAGGGTGTAGTGGCCATAGTCCGCCGCTGTTTGAGGAACCACTATGTAATTTGTGTCACCCTCCCGGACAACACCCTGTCCGTGGCTTTAGCACTTATTAGACGTCAAATATGGCACGAAAGTGGAGGCTCCAAGCCCCAAAAGCTTCGAGGTCATGTTGCCTTGCAACCTCACAATATCCCCGGGCAGGCAGGCAAGTCCAGTCTACTCCGGTAAATGCAGAGATCTATAACATCAACGCTGTCTGAGAATGAGAACTTACTGTGTTTTGGATGGAACTCCCAAGAAGCTTCCCCTTTTGGTCATACACACGGGCATCAGGCAAGATCCCACCCATCGAACCAAAGCCTGGTCTTGTTTTGCCGTCAGGATCAACCCCAGCAGCTATCCATATGGTGGAAGGGTTGCTCTCAGCACTGGACCGCTTAGCGCTGGAAATCTGGGAAGGGTGCCCTGTGAAGCTTCCTGGACCAAACTTGACCAGACCGAGAGTGCTTGCGACAAGGCCTGACGCGGAAGAGAAGATGCCCAGAACTTGTGCCATTGCTATGTTGCTTGCAGGCTGGGTGGCCTGTCAAATGTGGACTGGGAAGGAGGAGAGCAGGCGACCAAGGCAGGTGTTCTCAGTGAGCTATTGAGATCAAAGTCCACATTGAAGGACTTTGCTGGGGCAGTGCGATTACCATACAATTGGACCATGTTCAAACATCTTCAACGCTGGTGCCACCAGATTGTGAGCCGGCAACATCGCCACATTATGGAGACCACTGCTGTAAGAACTCGGTCGAGGAGCTCGCGATAAGGTCTAGAGAAGCGCACTAAATTATGCGATTTGCACAAGTGCAGCACCAAACCACGATGAATAGCGATGGATGGTAGCACTGGCATCGTGGTAGTCATAGGACGTTCACTAAGACTAAATATCGTGTTACCGCATCTAAGAGCATCTGTCAGAGTGCCATGCGCTAAGAAAGAAGCTCTTGGGCCGGAGCATCGCTAAGCCCTAAGCTTGGGATCTACCTGACTCGACGCGACATGACAGCCGACCTCGAAGATGTGATTGTCATCCGAGGCATTCTGTTCGTTTGTTATTTCGCTCAGCCAACATTACATCGCTTGCATTGAAACCTGCTCTTGTGTGTTGTCGCTTATTGTAGTCGACGTCCTCTGCGTCTCGGCAATTGGCCAGCAAAAAGCAGAGAGGAATTGCCGGGACTCCCTAGGTAGGCGGGTTAGGTGGATCGGTATATTTGCGCGGAGATCACCGCCCTTCAGCTAGAGCACGTCACACGGAGCTAGCTAGCTGGCACGGTAGCAGCCATCTCCGCGAGGCCTAGTAGTACTAGTAGCAGCAGCACTGCTGCATACGTAGAATAACGAGTAGAGCTGACCACCGGCCATTATGGCGCAAAAGACCAAGAGTGATCTCTGATCAGCAGAGAAATACTCCGACACTGGGTTCCTACACAAGGCCATGTGGGCCGTTGTGGCTCGACGGCGCCGATCAGAGGCATTTCGTGCCTCTAGACTGGCTGACTGGCTGCCTCGATTAGAACCGTGGGACGCCCATCCGTTGGAGAAAAAGTGGCTTGACGGCAGGGCCTGCACGTCAGACGCAGGTACAGATGCAAGGTGAGATCACGCGAATCCGGGGCACTGGATCGTGTTGGCCCGGGGGGGGGGGGAGCTGCATGGCCGTGGTCTGGGGCCGAGACAGTGAGACGGGTGCGGATGCAGGCCTTGGCTTGGGACCGGGTCGACCCCTGAACTCCTGAAATAACATGGCAGACGGGAACAAGCTAGTTAGACTGACCGAGCTTGGATGACTGGACACCTGCATGCACCGTCGACTAGGTATGAGTACCTGTATAGGTGAAGCGCGGGACGGAGCGACTGGCAGATGAAGCAGAAGCGATGTTTTGTGCAAGCGAGATTCCGAAGGGGTGCAGGTCTAGCCAGATGCGCAATCTCGTCCGGGTCGAGATAGCGCTGTCGACATTGAATGCGTGGCAGCCCACGCAGCGTGGTCAGCCTGGAAGATAGACTAGATGCAGAGATACATACTCACCTGCTCAGAAATCCTAGTCTGGACAATCATGTGAATCGGCATCAGCAGTGTCGGTCGATATTTCAGCTGCAAGTTTAAACTCTTGAGTGCTGCAGCTGGGCGCAGATCACTTGTCTCAACTCGAGCCGTCACTGGCAGACAGCCCGATCGTCAGGGGTCTGCCATTCCGGGACAAATAAAAATGGGGGCCAGGCCACGGCGTCCACGGTGGACCGAAATTGGGCTGAGCCCGACCCTGGATCTGCCTTTGATTAACCTGAAACCGTGCGAGCAAGCAGACGGTGCCAGAGGATGGCCTGGGGGACAGGCAGAGGGGAAAAGAGAGGGATAGAGAGAGAGAAAGACACACAGACAGAGAGAGCGACGGAGCAGAGAGAGAAAAGCTTGGGCCACCCGCGACCGAAGCGAGGCATGAAAATAATTATTGCGCCGGTCGCCAACGAGCTGGGGGCGGCGGGTTCTTGTTTGGCTGATGGGATGGATGGATTTGAGAATTTGATTGCATGACCTGGGGTCCACGCCCCCCCTGAATTCTGAATTGATCCTTCGATTCGATCCATCCTTCCAGTTTCCGACTCCGTCCCCTGCGCACGCAACCACCGCAACTTCCCTCTCATGCACCTGTGTCGTCGCCCGTCCGTTCCCGTCGTCAATCACCACCACCGCACCATCATCAACTCATGCCGTGAATTGGCCTGACCGGACATCAACAAACCTGATCTGGTCCTCACATCCCGATGCCATGAGGCATTCCCATTTTCTGCATACGCAATAGCAGTAAACAACCCACACTCCTTTTTGTCTCTTCTGAATCGAACCACGTCGTTCTGTCCACTCCCTTGCCACCTTTTCGCGCATCCCTACGCTCCTTTCCTTGCATTTACCCCTGAATCGTGTCAATCCGCTCCGTGAATATTCATCGAGACCAGACGACGAGGCGAGACATCCACCAAAGCAAAACAAGACGGAAAACGTCGTCAGAAACATAACATAGCACAGAACGGCCCAGCACAGCACGTGCAGGGCTCTTGACCAACGCCGACAATGCCTCCCCAAACCCGTGTCAGGTCCCGCTCGTCGGTCGAGCACATCTTCGACCTGGTCGAGGGCCTCGACGAGGACCAGCTACACAACCTACTAGACGAGCTCAACAGCACCACCGACACAAACGTGCCCGTGTCCAAGGGCGTCGAGTACTTTGAGGAGCAGCGGCGGGCGCGGGCACAGCAGAAGGTCCTGCGCCCGACGCCCTCCTTCCTCAACTCGCCGCACGAGCCCGTCGACTGGCCCCGCCAGAAGCCAAGGCCCGTCAGCGGTTCGCAGTGGCGCCAGAGCATGCGCGTCGTGTCTACGCCCTACGGCCAGCTGGGGAGGCACCAGACGGAGCCCATCAGCCCTCCCCTGACCGCGAGCCCGCCCTCGAGCCCGCCCCTCAGCCCACCGAGTCACGAGAGCCCTCTCAGCCCCAGGCGCACCGTCACAACCCCGATCCTGCCCATGGAGAAGTCGGCACGGCACGCCGGGGAGATCGAGTCGCTCCCGCTGCAGAAGAGGCCGGCCAGCCCGCCGCGGCAGCACGACGACGAGGAGCACGACGACAGCGCCCGGGAGCGCGAGTCGCGGCCGTCGCTGCACGAATTCGGCGGCTTTAGCTTCGGCTTGGACGGCACCGCCTCCACGGCCCCGAAGACACCACAGCAGCAGCAGCCAAGCAAGGAGGCCCGGCCGGTCAGCCCGTTGTCCTCGCAGCAACAAGACCAAGACGCTCATGCTCCCGCCCCACAACGCGCCGACTTCAGCCGGATCAGCACCATGCCCCTCCCAAGCCTCGCAGCGACAGACTCATTGTTCGACCTGCCCCGGCCCCGGACGTCGACAGGCGACGCCGCCACCACCGCCAACACCTTCAAGCCCCGCGCTTTCCGCCGCATCAGCAGGCCGCAGTTCCTCTCGCCCGCCAACATCCCCACGCCCGACGCCCTCGCCGAGCGCCTGTCGCAGTACTTCTTCGACGGTCCGTCGTCGCCACCGCCCACGACGGGCTTCTCCTTCGCAGCGCCCCCGCCATCGCGGCCGTCTGCTGAGATGTCGATGGAGCAGATGCTCAAGGAGCCGGCCGCGCCTCCCAGCAAGCTCGTCCTCGGTCGGGTGGAGAAGGAGGTGCCGAACGTCGGCATCTTTGAGGTCCTGACGGAAGGCTAGACTAGGCCATCCGTCGGATGGGGCCTCCCGGGAATCCGTGGTTGCACCGGGTGGAACGATGAAGCTTTCGGGGGTGGCCGGAATGGGGCCACTGTGGGAAAGGGACGGACGGTTGCCCGCGGCGGTGTGAAGCCTCGGCCGAGGTCGACGACGAAAAACCTCAAAATGACACCCACCGAATCGACTTCTTTTTTTGATCAGTATTTCGTTTTAATCTGCATGCATCGCATGGCGTTGGTGTTTCTCTTTTTTGTTTATATAACATGGAGCAGGCTTCATTGCCGAGATCTTCCCCCCCATTTGTATTTGCTTTGTGTGTGCGAGTGCGTGTGCTTGTCACAGTCTGACAGTCTGACTGGGGCAAGAGAAAGAAGAACGCCTGTTTTCGCTTCACTTCGTATCGCTTCGTGGGTTTGGGTTCGGCCACCAGTCAATCAGTCAGTCAGTCGTATAGTCCGTATATATCCGTTTGCGTGGGCTGCCTGTGAAGGAGTGGGCTGTCCTACGTAGACTCGGGCCGCTCGGTCAGCCGTCAATGACATTGGATAACGTTGAGAAAAACATGGGTCTGCTTGGATTCTCAACGTTTCGAGCGCACGTAGGTTTTGCGTTGTCGCTCGCCCAAGTGCATAGGTCGGTGCTGTATGGGTTTAGATTGATTCTTCATCCCTTCCTGCTTATTTATGCGATGTTCCCAAAGGTTCCGGGGGGGGGGGGGGGAGATCACCAGCATATGCTATATGCCATGCGGGCCATTGCTCTCCGTCCATGGTTTCATTGTGTAATGTCAACGGGTACCGACTGTGAACTGACTGACATCGTGCCAAAGCTAGAGTGTCATGGGGCCACGAGGACTGTGTGTCAGTCTTCAAGTTAGGAGCTGTCGAGAAGCAGAAAGCATAGCACTTTGATAAGTGAGTCGGCAAGCACGACACATACGTCTTTGACTATGAACTGGTGGTCGTTCCGCCTTAAATGGCAGAAAGATCTCCCTCGTAAAGCTGGCGGCTGCAATTCGAGTCCTATGGCACTGGCAGGATGCTCTGGCAATGGGATCCTACATTCAGGGTCACAGGGTAGCTTGTGACTGATTCCGGGCGCTGCATCGTCTATGTGAGCACACCCACGATGTGATGACATTTTGAGCAAAATTGGCGTAGTAATCAGTAGTTAGTCACACCAACCTTTGAATCCACTTCGAGGTGCTGCTTTAGTAGTATTGAAGGTTGAAAACCTGAATGCGAATTGTGTCATGACTAATGTTTATGGCTTCTACCTAGACTCTGATAGTCTCCCTAGGTCGTCTCTCTACTCCAGCCGTGCGAGTCTAGTTGACAAGACCACATCTCAACCTAGAACTTTTACAAGACCGTCTCAAACTTGCTGACAGGTTTTATCACTTGCACATATTTTCCTTGAACTTCAGTCTAGGGCCGTAGGAGGTTGGGGTTTGCGTCTGGGTGCAGGAAGGAAAAGTAAGGCAAAAGGCATAGTAAGGCCCTCTCCCAATAAGCCTGAATGCCTCCATGTTGTTTCATCAGAAAATAGTTAGACGGGATGGACAATTCAAAAATTCACTTTGTTGTGTCTGAAAAATCTTCTTTCCCATTAATCCAGTACGTAATTATCTCGCTCCGTGCAATTATAGTAACGGCCCCGTCATGATGGGTACCTATGTGTCCATCGGGGTAACCAAATGCGCACGTGGACACATAGCTTATAGAGCTAGAGGAGGAAAAGAATGTTGGACAAAATGTTTGGCTACTAGTTCAAGCTGTTCTGCATTTAATCGGTCGTCTCTCCAGACTCTACCAAATATCATTTCGATTCACATCATTCTCGACTCACATCATCCTCGATTGACATCAACCTTACGTTGTTCCATCACTTTCTTCTGGTCTCAGTGCCATCAGTTCCCATGATCGTGGGACCATCACCCTTTGCGACTTATCGATACTCTTCTCTTCGAGCTTACGTGGTTTCACTTGGACCTACAACCTGTCAATATGGGGCGTCATCTTTCGACCCTGATCAGACCAACGGTAGCAGTCATTGCTATAGCATTTGCTATCTACCTCCGAAGTAACAAATTTGGGCGACGCAAAGACCCTCGCCGGAACTTGACACAACTTCCAGAGGAGATTATCATGCAAATTCTCCGAGCGGTCCATGACACCCCGATTCCAAACAGCAGATGCCGGTTGGATGAGGAATGGACTCGTTACGACCAGGGGACTCGAGATATCCAGAATGTCCGACTCACATGCCAGAAGCTCAACAGGATCAGCTCCGAGCTTCTCATCAAGTTTGTCGGGGTGGATCTCAGCGTGGAATCCCTCGCCCGACTCCAAGCCATAATGCACCACCCCACGATAGGAAAAGGGGTGGGCACGATTCGAATTCGACTATTGGCCTACGACCCGATCGTAGGCCTAAACCTCTTCATGGATGAGATGATCGATACTCTGCATAGCTATACCCGTCAGATGCACCAACGGATGGACCGAGAGACGAAACGGCTCGCGAGCTGGTATTCTGAAGCCTGGCCAATAGGTGTGCGGAGCGTGGTCCGGAAATTCCGCGCAGCAGCCGAGCCTGCACACCGAGAACACAGACGGCGGTACCGTGCACAGCATGACCTTTCGAAATCAGATTTCATTAAAAATGTTTGCAGCGCATTGGCGATGAGCAGGAAACATTTGAGAATAGAATTTACGGATCGCAATGACTTTATATGGTCCGACACCCTGGCTACAAAAGAGAATCTTCTGGACGTCATCTCGGAGCCTCGTCCTTCCTCGTGGCGAGAGCTTAATGCCCGCTGCTACAACACATCTCGGGACTATTCTTGGATCATACCTTCAATGCTGATACACTTTTCAGTGAGTCGCGTCCGTATCGCGGACCTACACTTCGACACAACCACAACCGTGTTGCCCAAAAAGGTATTTCCCGCGGAACTGTACTCAGGAGAAATAAAAGAGGCCATGCAGAATCTGCGAAGATTTACCTGGCACAACGACGAAATTTGGGACACTTCCACAGCTAGACCAGAATGGAGGTCGGTACTTTACAACTGTCTCCCGGCAGCCTCGCTGCGAGACCTGGTGTTGCGGCGCGTCATGCTCCAGCCAATGAGCCAGTTTTCCAATCTCACCCGAATCTCCCTCACAGAGGTCGAGTTTAGCGTCGAGACATTCGCTCTCTTGCTGAAGCCGCTCAAGCCTCATACCGTTGACATCATCTTGAACAATTGCTTACTTGACGAAGACGGCGAGGGCGACGACCTTTTCAACGAGGGCGAAAACTGGTGGGCCGACGTCCTAGACCTCTTGAGGTCCAAACAGCGCTGGACACGCCTGTACTGGCCTCATGGTTTTGATATTGACAACATGTCACGTGAGAACATCAACTACCTCTTTGGGCACTTCAAAGACTGCCATGGAGGTGCCAGCAAAGCAGAGCAGTATATTCTAGGATTGTTGGATGTCAACCCAATTCGGCAGCATTTTGATTATTCAAGTTTGAGCTCTTAGCCCGTCGTACCACCAACGCCTCTTTCAACTGTCCGCTAAGACATGTTCAAAGGGATGTGGAACAACATGAAGCACTGGACTACAACGGAATGCGGGATAGGCCGTCGTCCTTACACCTACATATGTTCTGCCGACGGGGCTGCTCAACATGAACCGTTGGAATATGGAACCGCGTTCAACACACGCGGTGAGGGGAGAGATCCTTGAGGCCATCCCAACCACGCCGGCCGATCGGCTGTCAAAAGACTACTCGCCGACACATCTTTCTGATGACAAGACCATTCCTTTGCAGACTGCCTGTTTGCTGCGGTCCAGTTGTTCACCGGTGCGTTGCAAGGAAATCACGAGGTACAGAGTTCAAGACGTGCAAGCACCAACTTAGTTCGTACTGTCGTATGTACCATGGAATGTGCGCAGACAGACATATATATACATGAACAATAAACCCCAGAGGAGCTATTCGCCCCCTCGTGAAGTCTTAAGGATTGTAGCTCGTGACGCTCAGGTACTGTGTCAAGAAGTAGGTCGTATCCTGAGGGCCGGGAGAACCACTGCTTCCCTCCATCTGGTAGTCGATGATGAGGTTGAACGGCGCCCCCACCATCTTTGCCCCGTACTGGGTGGTGATCAGCTTGCCGTCCATGTAGAAGTTGATCTTGACCGTCGTCCCGTCAGACTCGGCCCGCAGCTCCGCGAGGATCGTCCTCCATGCCGTAGTGGGTGACGGGTAGGTCACGTCCGTGGCCTTGACCTCTGAGCTGGTATTGCTGTTCGTCTTGCGTTAGCAAACCTGGGACTACTGCAACTGCTGAGGGCTGAGCTCAGCAGTGATGGGAATCGTAGACCTACAAGGTGTTGAAGCTGATCTTGCCCGTCCCCTTCCACTCAGCCAGGTCGATCTCTGGTGGCCAGCTGTTGGCCCCGTTGAGCCAGAAAGCAGGCCAGGTACCCTTCGCTACGGGCGCCACAAAGTTGGCCTTGAAGTCGAGGCCGCCCCCCTTCTCGACCGTGAACTTCTGCTTCGCGTAGACAGTGCCGCTGTTGTACTTGAGCTTGCTGTTACCGCTCTGAGGGCCGGTGTAGTCCGACTTAAGCTCCAGGTACGCGTTGTGAATGATGGAGACCTGCGCCTTGGACATGAGCGCCGCGCCGTTGTGTGTGTCGCCCCATGGGTAGTTGTAGTTGAAGTAAGACTCGAATGCCTCTGTGGAGCTGAAGGAGGTGTCCGGGATGAGGGTGGTCGCTCGCTTCTTCAGCTCACGTTCGTGGAGCGGAGTCGAGGGCGACGCGGCGGCGAGGCCTGCCAGGAAGGCGACAAACAGGCTAGGGATCATGGTAGATGCTGCCGGGAGGAAAGGTCCTCGCGCTAGTGGTATGTGACAGAATCTGGGCAGACGAAACAATGCCTGGACTATTCTCGTTATTCAAGATCTGAAAAGCTCCGAAAGATGCGATGAACTACCAGGCGCCATAGATCATACTGTGGTAATTCGACGAGCCGGCTCGCGTATTTATCGGTGCCTGTGGACATGGCCCATAAGTACTGGAAACAAAGTTTCATTAACATGAACCGGCGGAGGCAGGGATCGTCAGGACGAAAGGGGGTAGCCCGCGCGCGCCATTGGAGGACAAAAGTGACCCCATGGTGCCCACTTGGAGCTGGGCCAGCCATGGTACTGGGCAGAAGACGTCGTGTTTAAACGAGCTTCCCTAAAGCGCAACGGCAGTCGGCTTGCATCATGCGGTTCATTAAGGTTCGAGGTAGCATTTTGTCGATCGCTGCTCCACGAGCACCGTATTTTGAGTTCCATTCTGTGTACCATTCGGCCCGCCTCGGACCATACCGAGCTTCTCCAAGCCAGTTGTCCGCGTCTATTATTGTCAACATGCACGTCAGTGTAAGTCGCCGTGGCTGTCTTGCTAAATAGGGCATGATTTATTGCATCAGCCGGTATACGGTATCTATTCGATCATCAAGGCGTCCGAAAAGCACTGAAGAGGGTGAGTTCGAGAATGGCAATACAGCGGCTGAGGATGCAGTCGGAGTAAAAAGAGGGTCCACGTTTCAAGCTTTCCGGGGTGCCGCCTTGGCTTTCTACCAACCCGAGTTTGGGGTTGAGGGAAACACCCGTGAATAGAGCTTCCAAATTTATCACCGTGTGTGAAAGCTTGGTTACGCCTTGTGTCTGCATATACGACGACACTGGCCAATGAACATTCGAGGCTCGTTCATACTATGCTTGGAACGCGGGAGTCCGGATCAGGCGGATATTCTCAAATGGTGGCCATTACTCATATAACGCTCTGCAATGCTACGGTATCCTCGACTGCAGGTGGTGTGGGTTTCTAGCGTGATGATCTGCCACACGTCTACCGTACATGGGAGATCTTCCAGCCAAACACAACCTGAGGCCATTGACGGTTGAATGAGACGGTCGGCCCCGGTATACCCGCAACTCGGGCAGAGGTCGGGCATCTGGATAAATATGTTTAGCACGATAGATTCATCCATCACTTGTTCTTCCGTACACCTCGGGCCACGCCTTTGGCCTGTCGAGCTTAGATGATCAGAGTTGCATCGCCCAAGTTGAATGAGACCACAGCAATGAATCGGTAGCCTCTGATCAGAATCCACATCTCAGCCTCGACTGAATCGTATGCTTGATTGCCATCTTTCAATGGCCCCATGAGCTAGCAAGCTTGCTGGAGAAGGGAGCGGTGAACACTCACGATGATAACGTCATACGTAAAGCATTGAACATCATGTTGTTGTATCAGAAGACCAGTATATCGATATCCACTGTCTTTCTTTGGATCCGACGGCATGCCAGTGACCCAGTGACCCAAACTTCGAGAGTAACCCTCACAGATTATGAGATGTGCTACGTCGTGTACAGCCAAAATCGACAAAGTTGGAATCGGAAATTGGAGGAAGACTTGAAGAGCTCATCTGATTCATTCACATTCTAACGTGGATGGCCGGGAGGGCATCGAACTGTTACACTTTGCACCAAAGACACTGGCCCTCTAGATGGAGAATTAGCCACGGGGAGGGACCATTTGAGCATGTCCTTCAACAAAGGCTCACGGTAGACCCAAAAATAGACACGAAGATCATTTGGCCATGAATCCCGTTGTTAGCATTCAGGCGAGTCTACGCGTATTGAGCAGCCGCTTTATCAGGATCCTCAATCCGATTGTTCTCTAGGGAAGAATGTCTCATCTAATCTAAATTTCTAATAAAACTCCGAACTAGATCTCGGGGTGCTGTCTCAGGAACTCCTCAAGGGTAGTTCCAGTAACTGGAAACTGATCATTGTCCAGCTTAAGAAAGTTGAGATCCCCGTTGCTGGCGAAGAGCTGATAAAAGAGCCCAGTGTATAGATGATAGTTTCGCTTGTCCCCGTTCTTTCTTGCAGCCAACGCCTTGGCTTCCAACTCATCGATTGAGCCGTGGGTCTTGAGGTTCACCTTGACACCCCGCTCAGATTCGTAAACCTTGGCAATCTGTCTCAGCGAGTGAGCGCCAGAGCATACATTCCAGAAGCCACCCTCAGAAGCATCTTTTCGTAGAACGATCTCGGCCGTGAACTCAGCAGCATCCTTCTCAGAGGTCCAGAACCAAGTCGTATGACCAGATCCCCAGATGTTGACGGTCTTCGTGTCTGACTCCCATACCAAGGGCATATCAGGGCCGACATGGCCATGGCCATCCATGGAGAACATCGTTTCGGCGAAGATGCCGATATAGATGTAAACAGGCTTGATTGGAGAGGTCATTTCGGCATGGTGTCTAAAGGACACGTAGGCGTCATAGGCTTCGTGCTTGCCGAGAGGTAGCCTGCTCTAGTCGCCATTCCAGGAGGCGGCGACATAGGTGTTCACGCTAGCCCTTTCGGCGGCCCGAAGAAGGAGTAGCTGACCATCAAGCTGAAGTCGTGGATCCATGCCATATGCACAGACGATTGCGTCGACGCCCGCACAGGCGCGATCCAAAGCTGGAATGTCGTCCCACCCAGAGCAGAGTTCGAAGTGCTCCAGGGACGATCGAATTGTAGGGCTCAGCTTATCTGGGGTCCTTCCAAGGCCACGGACACGATGTCCACGGGTTTGGAGACTCTCAGCAAGCTTTTGGCCAATGTTGCCACTGATGCCAGCAATGAGAATGAGCATTGTGATGAGATGATGCGGAAAGGTGGCTGTCGCTGCGTTAGCGAAAGGTTTTTTTTTTAGGTAGAGCTCGTTGAACAAGAATAAGGGTTTAGCGACTTCAAGAAATGGATAGATGGGCTTTATTATTTAGATATGCTTTGAAGCCGTTGATATGTTTAGAGACTCCTGGCTTCCAAGCTTTATATTTCGGACCCAAAACTCTATCCTGGAATCCGAGGGACAATTTACGGACTACGTAGATCGTCCCGACTCCCGACTCCGATTCATGCGCTGATATTGGCGGTGACTAATCGATGAAGCCGTGGTGGGCACAGTTTGATATGCCATACACCATCACGAGTTACGGCAACCGGATGTTGCTGTCGATCTTTGCCTAATCGGCGACACAGAGGCTGTTCAGATCTAAGCCTAGATCGGAGCCTATCATCAATGCATTCCATTCACCAAACCCACCCGCAAAACTGTTCATTCGAAAAACCAGGTGGAAGCCCCTCCCGGGGCCCTGGGAGCTATTCGTCTATATAAGGTTATTAATTCCCTTATTAATTCCTGCAGCCCTTATATACGCCTTATAACTTTTATATATACTTTATAGCCCTTATATATACCTTACAGCCTTTATATATGCCTTACAGCCCTTATATATGCTTTATAGCCTTTATATATGCCTTATAGCTTTTATATATACCTTGCAGCCTTTATATATATCTTACAGCCTTTATATATACCCTATAGCTTTTATATATTTTATATATATATTATATATACCTTGCAGCTTTTATATATGCTTTATAACCTTTATATATACCTTATAGCCTTTATATATACTTTACAGCCTTTATATATATCTTATAGCTTTTATATATACCTTATAGCCTTTATATATACCTTATAACCCTTATATATACCTTATAGCCTTTATATATTTTATATATATTTTATATATTCCTTATAGCCTTTATATATACCTTAAAGCTTTTATATACACCCTGTAGCCTTTATATATACCTTGCAGCCTTTATATATGCCCTGCAGCTCTTATATATGCCTTATAGCCCTTATATAGCCCTTGCAGCCCTTATATACGCCTTACAACTTTTATATATTTTATATATATTTTATATACCCCTTATAGCCTTTATATATACCTTATAGCCTTTATATATATCCTACAGCCTTTATATATGCCCTGCAGCCTTTATATATACCTTGCAGCTTTTATATATACCTTATAGCCTTTATATATACCCTATAGCCCTTATATAGCCCTTACAGCCCTTATATATGCCTTACAGCCTTTATATACACCCTGCAGCTCTTATATATGCCCTGCAGCCTTTATATATACCCTGCAGCCCTTATATAGCCCTTGCAGCCCTTATATATACCTTGCAGCCTTTATATATTTTATATATATATTATATACCCTTTATAGCCTTTATATATACCCTGCAGCCTTTATATATACCTTACAGCCCTTATATACACCCTGCAGCCTTTATATATTTTATATATATTTTATATATTCCTTATAGCTTTTATATACGCCCTACAGCCCTTATATACGCCTTATAGCCTTTATATAGCCCTTGCAGCCCTTATATATGCCCTGCAGCCTTTATATATGCCTTGCAGCCTTTATATAGCCCTTGCAGCCCTTATATATACCTTGCAGCCTTTATATATTTTATATATATTTTATATACCTTTTATAGCTTTTATATATGCCCTGCAGCCTTTATATATGCCTTATATCCCTTATATACGCCCTGCAGCCTTTATATATTTTATATATATTTTATATACTTCTTATAGCTTTTATATACACCTTACAGCCTTTATATATGCCCTGCAGCCTTTATATATGCCTTGCAGCCTTTATATAGCCCTTGCAGCCTTTATATATACCTTGTAGCCTTTATATATTTTATATATATTTTATATACCTTTTATAACTTTTATTTATACCTTACAGCTTTTATATAGCCTTTATAGCCTTTATATATGCCCTATAGCCTTTATATATTTTATATATATATTATATACTTCTTATAGCCTTTATATATACCCTGCAGCTTTTATATATACCTTATAACCCTTATATATACCTTATAACCTTTATATATACCTTGCAGCCTTTATATAACCTTTATAGCCTTTATATACACCTTATAGCCTTTATATATTTTATATATATTTTATATACTCTTTATAGCTTTTTTATATGCCCTACAGCCTTTATATATGCCTTATAGCCTTTATATATACCTTACAGCCTTTATATATGCCTTATAGCCCTTATATACGCCCTATAGCCTTTATATATTTTATATATATTTTATATACTTTTTATAGCCTTTATATACGCCTTATAGCCCTTATATATGCCTTATAGCCTTTATATAGCCCTTACAGCCCTTATATATGCCCTACAGCTTTTATATATGCCTTACAGCCTTTATATAGCCTTTGTAGCCTTTATATATACCTTATAGCCTTTATATATTTTATATATATTTTATATACTCCTTATAGCCTTTATATACACCCTACAGCCTTTATATATGCCCTACAGCCTTTATATACACCCTACAGCCTTTATATAGCCCTTACAGCCTTTATATACGCCCTACAGCTATTATATAGCTCTTGCAGCCTTTATATATACCTTGCAGCTTTTATATATGCCCTATAGCCCTTATATATGCCCTGCAGCCTTTATATAGCCCTTGCAGCCCTTATATATGCCTTATAGCCTTTATATATTTTATATATATTTTATATACCTTTTATAGCCTTTATATATGCCCTGCAGCCTTTATATACGCCTTATAGCCTTTATATAGCCCTTGCAGCCCTTATATACGCCCTGTAGCCCTTATATATACCCTGCAGCCTTTATATAACCCTTATAGCCTTTATATATGCCTTGCAGCCTTTATATATTTTATATATATTTTATATACTCCTTATAGCCTTTATATATGCCCTACAGCCTTTATATATGCCCTGCAGCCCTTATATACGCCTTGTAGCCTTTATATATACCCTATAGCCTTTATATATACCTTGCAGCCTTTATATACGCCTTGCAGCCTTTATATATTTTATATATATTTTATATATATTTTATAGCCTTTATATATACCCTGCAGCCTTTATATATGCCTTATAGCCCTTATATATGCCTTGCAACCCTTATATATGCCCTGCAGCCTTTATATAACCCTTATAGCCCTTATATATGCCTTGCAGCCTTTATATATACCCTGCAGCCCTTATATAACCCTTATAGCCCTTATATATGCCCTGCAGCCTTTATATATTTTATATATATTTTATATATTCCTCATAAATTCCATTTACGCCTTACAGTCCTTATATACGCTTTATAGCCTTTATATAGCCCTTGCAGCCCTTATATACGCCCTGTAGCCCTTATATATACCCTGCAGCCTTTATATAACCCTTATAGCCTTTATATATACCTTGCAGCTTTTATATATTTTATATATATTTTATATACTCTTTATAACCTTTATATATGCTTTGCAGCCTTTATATATGCCTTATAGCCCTTATATACGTCCTGTAGCCTTTATATATTTTATGTATATTTTATATACTCCTTATAGCCTTTATATATACCTTATAACCCTTATATACGCCTTATAGCCTTTATATAGCCCTTGCAGCCCTTATATATGCCCTGCAGCCCTTATATATGCCCTGCAGCCTTTATATAGCCCTTGCAGCCCTTATATATGCCTTGCAGCCTTTATATATTTTATATATATTTTATATACTCTTTATAGCCTTTATATATACCTTATAGCCTTTATATATACTTTATAGCCCTTATATAACCTTTATAGCCCTTATATATACCTTGCAGCCTTTATATATTTTATATATATATTATATACCCTTTATAGCCTTTATATATACCTTATAGCCTTTATATATTTTATATATATTTTATATATTCCTTATAGCCTTTATATATACTTTATAACCTTTATATATACCTTACAGCCTTTATATACGCCTTGCAGCCTTTATATATTTTATATATATTTTATATATATTTTATAGCCTTTATATATACCCTGCAGCCTTTATATATGCCCTATAGCCCTTATATATGCCCTGCAACCCTTATATACGCCCTGCAGCCCTTATATAACCCTTATAGCCCTTATATATACCTTGCAGCCTTTATATATTTTATATATATTTTATATACCCTTTATAGCCTTTATATATGCCTTGCAGCCTTTATATATACCTTATAGCCTTTATATATGCCCTGCAGCCTTTATATATTTTATATATATTTTATATATTCCTTATAGCCTTTATATATGCCTTATAGCCCTTATATATGCCTTATAGCCTTTATATAGCCCTTGCAGCCCTTATATATACTCTGCAGCCTTTATATATTTTATATATATTTTATATACTTTTTATAGCCTTTATATATGCCCTGCAGCCTTTATATATACCTTATAACCCTTATATATACCCTATAACCTTTATATACGCCTTGCAGCCTTTATATAACTCTTACAGCCTTTATATATACCTTGTAGCCTTTATATATTTTATATATATTTTATATATTCTTTATAGCTTTTATATATACCCTGCAGCCTTTATATATACCTTATAGCCTTTATATATACCTTGCAGCCTTTATATATTTTTTATATATTTTATATACTTCTTATAGCCTTTATATACGCCTTACAACCTTTATATATGCCTTGCAGCCCTTATATACGCCCTATAGCCTTTATATAGCCCTTGTAGCCTTTATATATGCCCTGCAGCCTTTATATATGCCTTGCAGCCTTTATATAGCCCTTACAGCCCTTATATATGCCTTGCAGCCTTTATATATTTTATATATATTTTATATACTCCTTATAGCCTTTATATATACCCTATAACCTTTATATAGCCCTTGCAGCCTTTATATACGCCCTGCAGCCCTTATATAGCCCTTGCAGCCTTTATATACGCCTTGTAGCCTTTATATATACCTTGCAGCCTTTATATACGCCTTATAGCCCTTATATATGCCTTACAGCCTTTATATAGCCCTTATAGCCCTTATATATGCCTTATAGCCTTTATATATTTTATATATATTTTATATACTTTTTATAGCTTTTATATATACTTTACAGCCCTTATATATACTTTATAGCCTTTATATAGCCCTTGCAGCCCTTATATATGCCCTGCAGCCTTTATATATACCTTACAGCCTTTATATAGCCCTTATAACCCTTATATATACCTTATAGCCTTTATATATTTTATATATATTTTATATATTTCTTATAGCTTTTATATATACCTTATAGCCTTTATATATACCTTATAGCCTTTATATATACCTTGCAGCCTTTATATACGCCTTATAAGCCTTATATATACCCTACAGCCATTATATAACCTTTACAGCCCTTATATATGCCTTATAGCCTTTATATATTTTATATATATTTTATATACTCCTTATAGCTTTTATATACGCCCTACAGCCCTTATATACACCTTATAGCCTTTATATAGCCCTTACAGCCCTTATATATGCCCTATAGCCTTTATATATACCTTGTAGCCTTTATATAGCCCTTGTAACCCTTATATATACCTTATAGCTTTTATATATTTCATATATATTTTATATACTTCTTATAGCTTTTATATATGCCTTATAGCCTTTATATATACCTTATATCCCTTATATACGCTTTATAGCCTTTATATATTTTATATATATTTTATATACTTTTTATAACCTTTATATATACCTTATAGCCCTTATATATGCCTTATACCCTTTATATAACCCTTGTAGCCCTTATATATACCTTATAGCTTTTATATATTTTATATATATTTTATATACTTTTTATAGCCTTTATATATACCTTACAGCTTTTATATATACCTTATAACCCTTATATATACCTTATAACCTTTATATATGCCTTATAGCCTTTATATAACCCTTATAGCCTTTATATACGCCCTATAGCCCTTATATACGCCTTATAGCCTTTATATAACCCTTATAGCCTTTCTTTTAACCTTACAGCCTTTATATATTTTATATATATTTTATATACCTTTTATAGCTTTTATATATATCTTATAGCCTTTATATATACCCTATAGCCCTTATATAGCCTTTATAGCCCTTATATATGCCTTATAGCCTTTATATATACCTTACAGCCCTTATATAGCCCTTATAACCCTTATATATACCTTATAGCCTTTATATATTTTATATATATTTTATATATTCTTTATAGCTTTTATATATACCTTATAGCCTTTATATATACCTTGCAGCCCTTATATATGCCTTACAGCCTTTATATATTTTATATATATTTTATATATACTTTATAGCCTTTATATATGCCCTACAGCCTTTATATATGCCTTATAGCCCTTATATATGCCCTGCAACCCTTATATATACCCTACAGCCCTTATATAACTCTTACAGCCCTTATATATACCTTGCAGCCTTTATATATATCCTGCAGCCCTTATATATGCCCTGCAGCCTTTATATATGCCTTATAGCCCTTTTATAGCCCTTGCAGCCTTTATATATGCCTTATAGCCTTTATATATTTTATATATATTTTATATACCCCTTATAGCCTTTATATATACCTTATAATCTTTATATATACCCTGTAGCCCTTATATATACCTTATAGCTTTTATATATGCCCTACAGCCCTTATATAGCCCTTGCAGCCTTTATATACACCCTGCAGCCTTTATATATACCTTACAGCCTTTATATACGCCTTATAGCTTTTATATACGCCTTATAGCCTTTATATAACCCTTATAGCCCTTATATACGCCCTATAGCCTTTATATATTTTATATATATTTTATATACCTTTTATAGCCTTTATATACGCCTTATAGCCCTTATATATGCCTTATAGCCTTTATATAGCCCTTACAGCCCTTATATATGCCCTACAGCTTTTATATATGCCTTACAGCCTTTATATAGCCTTTGTAGCCTTTATATATACCTTATAGCCTTTATATATTTTATATATATTTTATATACCCCTTATAACCTTTATATATATCTTACAGCCTTTATATATACCTTATAGCCCTTATATATGCCCTACAGCCTTTATATATTTTATATATATTTTATATATTCCTTATAGATTCCATTTACGCCTTGCAATTCTTATATACGCCCTATAGCCTTTATATAGCCCTTGCAGCCCTTATATACACCCTGCAGCCCTTATATATACCCTGCAGCCTTTATATAGCCCTTACAGCCCTTATATATGCCTTGCAGCCTTTATATATTTTATATATATTTTATATATTCCTTATAACCTTTATATATACCTTGCAGCCTTTATATATGCCTTATAGCCTTTATATATGCCTTACAGCCTTTATATATTTTATATATATTTTATATACTCTTTATAGCCTTTATATATACCTTATAGCCTTTATATATACCTTATAGCCTTTATATACGCCCTACAGCCCTTATATATACCCTATAGCCTTTATATAGCCCTTACAGCCTTTATATACGCCTTATAGCCTTTATATATTTTATATATATTTTATATACCTCTTATAGCCTTTATATACGCCCTGCAGCCCTTATATACGCCCTATAGCCTTTATATAGCCCTTGCAGCCCTTATATATACGCTGCAGCCTTTATATATTTTATATATATTTTATATACTTCTTATAGCCTTTATATACGCCCTGTAGCCTTTATATATGCCTTGCAGCCCTTATATAGCCCTTATATATACCTTATAGCCTATTATTACCTAGTAGGTTATTTAGCCAATCAGCTTTCGAGTTTTAAGTTTAGTTTAGCACTCTATTGCTTGGCAGATTGCTTGGCCAATCAGCTTTTAAGTTTCAAGTTCAGTCTGGCATTATTGCTTAGCAGATTGCTTGGCCAATCAGCTTTTGAGTTTTGAGTTCGGTCTAGCGTGTTAAATTTTCCATTCACTGATTATTCTAGACGAATAGTATAGAGCAAATCCCCCTTTGGTTCTCAGCGTCAGGGCTTTACCATTCTACCTGATCCCGCTCCCCCTTTTCAGCAAGCACATCGCGACTTCCTCCTCATGTATAACGGGTTTACTCAAAGGATGCGATGCCGTTGAATAATTATGTCATTGTGATCGGTCAGCATAGCGTTGTAGGCCGACGGGCCGCGCAACATGGTGGCATATAAAACACGCGATCTGGCCCTTCCTAAAGTTTAGGTTTCAAACTCTGCAGACAACAGACTTTACCCTCACCGCTAGCATGGCCTTTCCTCTGCTTTTGGCCCTTTGCACAGGGCTTCCTCTATGCGCTAGTTATCCTCACCAAGGCGGGTATTCTGTACGTCCTACAGTATCCCTCGACCAATCCCTAGTGCTGGGCAAGACGAGCGAAGTCACATCAGCTCCTCATGCAATTATCAATCAGTATCTGGGAGTACCTTTCGCCAGGTCGCCACCCAAACGTTTCGAGCCCCCGGAAGACCCCCTCCCAGGTAACTCTACCTGGGATGCGAGCTACCTACGACCTTCCTGTATTCAGTATTTTGCAAGTACTGACTCCCATCTACATCCCATTCCACTGTCCAAGCCCCTTTAACCTTGCCATAGATAATGAGTTCAAAGAGATTTTCAACACCCCACCACTTCCGGAAAGTGAAGATTGCTTGTACCTGAATATCATTACTCCCTCCATCATTCCTCCGAACGGCTTGCCAGTTCTCTTCTGGATTCATGGCGGCAGCTTCGCGCTCGGATCTGGTAGGATTAGAGATTATGATGGTTCATCAATTGCTGCAAACCAAGGTCTAGTCGTTGTTACCATTAATTATAGGACAAATGGTACCAATTTCGCATCTACCACATATGATGCATCAGGCTAACCTAGTGTAATAGTATTCGGCTCCCCTGGCGATCCATCGATTCCTCTAGAGCGACGAAATATCGGATTTTTAGATCAACGAAAAGCACTGTCTTGGGTCAACAAAAACATTCGAGCCTTCGGAGGGGATCCAGACAAAGTCACTGTGTTTGGAGAGTCTGCTGGTGGCTGGTCCGTCAAACAGCTCGTCATCAACCCACCATTTCCTGCACAATTCCGTGCCGCCATCCTGCAAAGCCAGGCTTTTGGGCCTCAGACCGACAATGAAGTGTCATGGAATGTACTGGCCAGTGAATTGGGGTGCGATACACCAGATACACCTTTTTTGCGCCGCAGTTGTGTCGCACAAGCTCCAGTCGAGTCTATTCAAAGTGCGCTCGAACGTCGTGAGCTTGGGTTTGCCCCAGTCAATGACAATGCCACAAACGGACCATCTTTCCAAGAAGCCGCCGACCGGAACCCGACGGCAAGAATGCCAATCCTCATTGGAACGAACGCTGATGAAGGGAGCGTGTTGACTTCAGTCATGCCGCCGCCAGAAGTGCTGCTTGATGGCATATTTGGAAACGACACTGATGCTAAACGGCTTGCACGCTCAGCGTATCCACTCAATGCCACCGATTTGGACTTGATATCCCGCATCACCACCGATTATACCTACACCTGCACAACTGCTGCTATTGCGCGAACGGCGGCTCAGGCCGGGCAGAGGGTCTGGCGCTACCACTTCAACGCAAGCTTCCCAGATTACCAGCCCATCCCCGGTGCAGGAGCTTGGCATACTTCTGAGATTCCTATTGTTTTTGGAACCTACAAGCCGGACAACACAAGCTATGCGGCCCAAGCTCGGCTCAGCAAAAGCATGCAACAAGCTTGGGGTGATTTCGCCAAGTTTCCTGAAAAAGGTCCCGAGTGGGAGACGGTAACAGCAGCAACGAAGAATATCAGGCTCTTTGATACAAATGAGGCAACCTACTGGCAAGATATTTATATTGAGGGTATTGATGATATCTGTATGTACTATAACACAGCGCTTTACAAGAATGGTTTTTAGACTAGAGATTAAGGCTTGAGTTTCTTGTTATTACTTAATAAAGAAATAGAATTGTTACTCACTTGATCACACATGTATGAAGCAGAGTTTCAAAGTCCCCCACATGAGTCACGAGCCATCGAAGAAAGCCACCATCAGATGATTCACCAAAACAGTGACGGGCCACTGGCTTCAGTCACAGGCACACTGCTTTCCTCCCGTGTCTGCCTCGTTATTATTTAAACATCCAAACTGTGACATCCCTTCAACATCTTCTCCATCTTCACATTTATCGGCCCACTACAAGCTACATCAACGGACAGAATGAGTTCAGTTTACAGCCTACCCAGGCGAGACAACGACATGCACGACTATGAGAACATACCTCTGAGAGACTTCAATCAACCGCAACAGAATCAACCGCAGCAAATTCAACGGATTGAACATGAAGAAACAAAGAAGAAGTCTATAAAGTGGAAGATTGCCACATATTGCCTTGGGCCTTCATTTCTTATCAGCCTTATTCTAGCCGCGGTATTCATACCGCTCTTTATTAGCGCGAAAAACAAGTCACCACCACCCACAAAGAATGATACGGTGCTCACCTCCATCGTTACCACTACAACAAGGATACCCGGTAAGGCCTCAACAAGTACCCAAACCTTGCCCCCAGTAACCCAGACCTTACCACCCGTAACCCAAACCACTGTTCAAACCCAAACAAAAGTCTTGCATATCACCACAGAAATCACAAAGACTTCAGCCTTCACCACAACTGATACTACGAGCATTACAGTGACCCCAACCAAGGATCCACACGACGGGAGGCGCTGTGGCAAGAACTTACTGTACGGCGGCCAAGAACTTCACGACCTCAACAGCGACTATGACTTGTTGCTGGTTGACGCCATACAAGAAGCACTAGACAACGGCATGGATATAGGCAATGCACAGGTCCTGGAAGTCGCAAAGAAGAGTGTCTTCCTGTGTTCGAGCAGTCATTCAATCGAATTGGTAGAGGCATGTGAGTCAGGGTTCGAGCATAATGGTGATAACATTTCATGCAATTCTGGGGGGTCATACCCAATTCCATCTCCCACTCAAACTGACACTAAAACAATGACAACAAGTACGAGTATTAGGAGGAGGAGGATTGTCAGAGGACGTGGTCATGAGATCACCAGGCAGGTTTGATACTGGGTCTGCAGCCCTTCTTTGTCTTTGGCATGCTTCCTGGCACACATTACCGTAATCCTAGTTATCTCGTCTAATACTATGCATTCTTATCCATGATATTTCACTCCCCTGGGACAATTTCCTGTGAGTTCGCTTTATGTCATGGTCCGTCACATACAGCGCCTGCTGAACTCCCATATCAAGTCTTATGGAGCGTTATAAGAGATTTAAGGAGAGAGTTAGCTTTCGCCCCGCCCATGAAGTCATCAATCTACATATTGAAGTCTAGCTACTGCTTGGACATCGTGAAATTCGTAGTGGAACATTGACCGAGGGCCGCAAGAGTGACATACAATTCTGCTTATGCAAGACTGGGTCGCAGAGTTTGATGGGCAAAGCATAGAAAGCCCGACCAAACCGTAGAATGTGGGAGGGAATATGAGCATACTGCATGTCCACACATTATCCATGGCCTTCTCGAGAAAGGTGGATAGGTCTTACCCAACGTCTTGCGGTTCTCGATGTTCCTACGATCAGGGTCCAAGCTCAATACCTTTAGGTATGTCTCTCCTGTACACATAATATTGTATCATTGAATAGCTACTGCAGTTACGAACGAGCTCCAACCCACTCTGATGAATGAAACATCCGTATACAGTGGTATGATCTTGCCAGACCCGAACTTCTTAGGTTCTAGGGGATCCTTGTTTCTTGGGGGGCTAATTGCGACGCACCTATCGTACTGTAAACAAGTCACGGATTCAAACCTTACATCCATCCATCTGTACTATGCATTCCCTACACATGATGGAGTGTAGCATCACGGCTCACGTTTCGCCGTTCCGTACCAGTTGGTACCGAGGCAGTTGGTTTGACAGCTTGGCAATGACGCCAAGTGTGCGGTTGCAGGAAAACGTGAATCCTACAGCTGACCAACAACAGTTATGCCACTAACAATGCTGTCAGATTTCCCCTCTCGAGATCCATCTCTACATCAATTGAGCCATCGCTCCTCTTGTACCTGTTCTTCACCCTTCGCCAAATCTTGGGCTTCCCTCTCACCCTTCCAGCGTTCTCAGCACAATGGCATCACCCAACAACATGCCCAGAATGGTCGAGCTGGCTGCTCAGATCAGCACTTCGGTCGCCGAACTGCAAAAGCAATTGACAGCCCAGGGCGCGCCATCCCCATCTTGGGCCGAAGACAGTCCAGAGGGCCTCCCCGCTGATGTGTCTAATCTTCAAGATGCTGTCCTCGACGCAACTGCTGAATTGCACGAGCTGCTCATGGAGCCCCTGATGCTGATCTTCAAATTCGCTTCTGTAAGACTTGCTCTGGCCCAGATGAACTTGTTTAATAACTAATGCTTCCAAGATCTCCAATCTGGTCAGCATTGATGCGATCTGCCGATACCACATCCCGGATATGGTACCTCCTGGTGGTCAGATCTCCTTTGGAGACATCGCTGAAAAGACAGGCCTCGAGAAACGGGAGGTCAGACGCCTACTTGGAAACGCGATGGCCATGCGTATCCTTAGAAGTCCGGAGCCGGAGATGGTGGCCCATACCAAGGTCTCCAAATTTTTGACGATTCCGTACATCAATTCCTGGGTCGGCTTCGAAAGCAAGGATACATGGCCAGCCACTACTAGGGTAGGTGTAGAAGATTTCTCGACATAGCACAACGCATAGGAATGAGCTGACAAATGCGCTTTGATGTAGATTTCGGACGCAATACAGAAATGGCCATCATCGGAAGAAGCCAACGAGACTGTGAGTCTGCCCTAAGTCATAGACCTGACCATATTCTCTGTCTTTTCTAGCCTTGGAGCTCCTGATGAATACACTATAGCCTGTGCTGATCATCTCAGGGCTTCACTCTTGCCAACGGAAAGTCTGTCTTTGAGGTCCTCTCCACGGACCCTACTCGGGCGATGCGATTCGCATCTGGAATGCAAGCCATAGACCATGTTCCAGGTTACTCCATCGGAAATCTTTCCAGGGTCTACAACTGGGCCTCCCTCGGAGACGCTTTCATCGTCAATGTTGGTGGATCCAGAGGACAAGCAGCTATAGAACTGGCCAGCAACTTCGGGAACGTCAAGCTACTTGTCCAAGACTCGCCAATGATGATTGAAGGCGCAGAATCAGATGTCCCCGACCAACTCAAAGGACGCATTGAGTTCATGAAACATGAGCTATTCGAGCCACAGACGATACAGGCGGATGTCTATCTCTTCCGCATGGTCTTCCGCAGCTGGGGCGACAAATACGCTCTCCAAGCCTTGAGGGCGCAAATCCCGGCCCTCCGACCTGGGGTCAAGATTCTCATTCAGGATGTCTGTATGCCAGAGCAAGGCACAATTCCATTGTGGAGAGAGAGAGTTCAGAGGTACGCCACTAGGTTCTCATGCGAATTATTATAAACAGAACGACTGCTGACACAAACTCAACAGATCTGTGGACATGAGTCTAAAATGCTTCTTCAATGGTCGTGAGAGATACCTGGACGAATGGAAAGCTCTACTCGCAGCGGCAGATGAGCGATTCATACTTCATGGGGTGTATGTTCCCGAGCGATCTTTGCTGGGTATCTTGGAGGTTCGCTGGGATGTGTCTGGTGCTGCAGGAGCCTGAAGCGGGACCCATCAAGCTTGAGACAACATGTGCCTTGGTACTTTCCTTGTTAGGGTCATCATGCAAAATGAAGTGCCATGTTAGGATCGTTTCGTTTGCTGTCCAAGGTGTAAATGTTATTTAGTCGTGATCAATGCGGAGCATGATGGCTTCCTCACAGTCCAAGTATTGTGACCTAGCCTGACGCACCTACCGCCATAACACTAGCCGGTCGTTAGACTTGTATTGATAAGGGCATTCGGACTGGTTCTAGCACCAGCTGCCCCAAGAGAAATAGAGAGTGTAGTGTAGTGGTGAAGAAGTAAAACTTGAATTCATAAAAGCTAAAACAAACTAAAAGAACAGGGGGGCAGCTGGGTGTAGGAGCTAAGCACACATTCAAAACTTGACAATAGAAAAACGTAATTGATAAAGAAAGAAGTCACATCTAACCTGCCATATAATAGGATGTAGGCCTCAGTTGGCCGAACCTTTTGCCTGTTGGACTACTTAATTTGAACAGTATATGTTTGACTGATGTGTGTCCATCACCGCCCGCATCTACCAAGCAAACGCCATAGATTCCATGCTACATAGGCACCATCGTATTTACCAGAGCCTTCCCTTTAAGCGGTGACCCCACTGGCTCAATTTTGTATTTGAGCACAAGAGATGCCGGCGCCTGCTTCATCGACTGCACACAAAATTGCTGCAACTTCAGCCCGTAATCTTCAACACACGCTGCCCACAGCTGATTACTGCAATGTTGTCTTTTGCAAAAGTGACAATGGACGTGCATTATGTGTGATAACTCCTCAATTACCCAAACGGCATTGAACGCATAAAATACTGGCCGAGAGGGACAACTAAAATTCTCAGTATATAAGGAACTCGCGAAGCTCACTTCTCTGATATATCTGTTTCAAGACCTGACGCTGGGCAAATTTGTCCCTGAGCATGCGGCACTGTGGCAATGAATCCCGCATGAGCTCCAAATGAGACTCAAGCTCTTTGAGACCTCTCTCAATCTCACCCTCATTTTCCCTGAAAATATCAAGTATGGCTGAGTTGTCTGCTTCGTCTATAGCTTCGATCAGGGATTCAAAGGCGTCCATCATGCTGGCTGGTTTGAGGAGAATGCCACGACTAGTCAGCTCGAGAAGCATATTCCCAAGCTTTAATGCCATATTTCTGAGAGCCTCAATTGCCGGCGATGATCGATCCTGCAGAACAACGGCTGAAGGGTCTTCCGGAGGTTGGTCAGGGGGGAATGCTCTCCTGACCTCAGCTAGAGCCTGAAGTAGGCCCTGCCAGGGCACCGCCTCTAGCTCTGCAACGATCCTATCCCATGAGCCCAAGTCCTGCCATCGATCCAGAAATGTTGAAACATTCTTGAGGGTGTCTTTCAAGCTTGTTGGTTGCATCGCCACCAATGGGTCGCTTGTAATACGATCTGCCCACTGGCTGTATCTTGTCATGTCCTCAGCCGACAATGAAGCTACCGATTCCGCGCTAGGAGAGCCTGGTTTTTCTGATGGTGACCCAAGTTCAGTATCGTACTGCGCCAAAAGCTTCCAATTCTCTAAAAATTCAAGCTGAGGCTGATCGAAAATAACCAGACGTGAGATAAGCTCATCACCCTTGTACCTGGGCAGGACATGGGCAGACCCGTCCGTTGGCACGGGTAATCCATCATCCGGCAGCCACCCGTCAGCCCATGCCACCGCGATAGCTAGGCCGCAGATCGATGCTATGCGGAAGGCTCCAGGCAGTGAGTCCATTTGTCTCAGGAGGAAGAAGTCATCGCAGCCTGGGATCTCCACGATCCAGTCGCCCGGCAGGCCGAAGTCTAAGGACTTGTCCAACCACTTCCGCGTAGCAAATATTCCCCACCGCACGGCGGATGCTGACGGAGTGAACAGAACTGACTTTCTCGTGACATCACGGTACTTGAAGGCGCCCCGAAACGGTGCTGAGTCGATACGGAGCAAAGGGTAGGCTTCTGCTAATAGAGCTCCGGTTGTCTTTAGCACCCGGAAGGGAGATGCTTTGCCTCGGCTGTAGTCCACGGACGTATTGCATGTCTCCCCAGGTCTTAGTGTGTCGTAGCACTTCATCGTCCTGTCCCAATCGGTAAAAATTGAACCTTGCTTTATGTCAACCCAACACCGTTCGTCGACAGAATCCGCGAAGTTGGGCTCATCTGATTCATAAGGGTTCCAAGAGGGGACCCAGGATGGTAAGCCAGGCAGTAACCGGTCATTCTGCCGTTCGCTAGCTTCAAAGGCTGCCGTTTTCAGAAGGTTGGTCTGCCCGTGGCGAATGAGAAAATAGGCTGCGATGCCAATACGGATCTCGTAAACAGACTTGGAGTAGTCTGCTACCAGCCCTTCCAAATGAGCACCTTGGACGAGACCCAACAATGCGAAAACCATATCTTTAGGATCCGTTGCAAGGCATCTCGAGGTTTCCGTCAATAATGTCGAGAGGCCATTAAAATCTCCGATGGGCAAGGATCTTCCAAGCCGAAGCCATGGTGGTACACTGAATGTTCGTCTGGGTTCCTCAGGCTCCACTAACTGGGCTTTGAGTAACGATTGGAGAGGAATGGCGGTCTCGCCTAGGACGACGATGGCCTTTTTCGACAAGAGGACCTCCTGAATGACCCATATGCGGGACCAATACGGGCGGTCGAAAAGTGCCCGAACAGCAAGATGGTCGCGGACAGCAGCCCAAACAACTTCTCCTTGGCCACCATTGTAGAATAAGCTCTCGCTTGTCCGCTTCAAAAGACGTGCATCTGGCGTGTCCTCGTCTCCACCCAGAAAGATGGTCACCGATGTAGCCCGGGAGAAGATGTCACGCATCAGCCCAACCTGGTGCGATTTCTCATCTTGACTAGATTGATTGATGCAAATAGAGTCGATCCAGAGCGTCTGCACTTGATGCCCAGATCGAAGCCGGCGCAAAGCTGCTGCGCAATTTGAAGTGATGGGAAGAGGTACCCATAGGTCCCCCAGAAATATCACTTGATTTAGGTCTCGGTTGCCATCGGCATCTGCCCACGTGTAGGAGACAGCCGCATACTCTGGGCGGATAGATAGGCTCGTGCTCTCTAAGAAACCATGGAGTACCTGATCATCTGTAGATTTTCGGGCCGACAAGTGTAGCAGCCGTACTTCGTCAACGCCTGTCAGGGAATTGTACACCAGGGACTTCTTCCCGGCGCCTCTGTCGTCTGGGCTCTTTTCCTGTCCCCGTGCGGCTGCCCCTGGATCGACGGTCTTAACGACCTCAACCGCGGATGACGGCTCATCCTGAGTGCTGGTGGCGGAGAACTTGGGGTTGGCGTCTTGTACCTCGTCAAGACTCGAGAACTCAACCGTAGACGGCCAGTCCAGATTCAGGAACGCCGGAATCTCCTCAAATTCTGATACTGCTCTGCTAAGTTCGCCAAAGTTTGTTGCCTCATCAGTGCCGTCACGACTGTAGAAGGAGCCGCAGCTCATGCAAGTAGGCATTGTGTCGATGAGGACCACATCCGCTCTTCGACAGCTTTTTTCATGCCAGTTTTCCATTCTGAACGATAGGAGCGACCTTGCTGTGTCATGAATATAGGAATTTGGATGATGTCAAAAAGATATTGAGGCTGAACGAAGCAGGCTGCAAAGTAGTTGTTGAAGTGGGACTACGTAAGACGCGGAAATGTGAGTTGCGAAATGGGGATGCGGGGTAAGCTTGAGGCACGAAGCACGTTCGATCAGCTTCTTGCATAGCGGAAGCGCTGAAAACCAACAAAAATGCTCACATTGAGCTCTTGAGTCTCGTGCTTACGGCGCCTGCCGCAGGCCTCTTGTGTCACTTTGGGTCTAATCAATCTTTCCGAAGCGCTGAGAAACTGGTTCGGTCCCAAGAATGAGCCGTGTGAAGCGATGAAGAGATCTGTCCACTGCTTCGTAAAATTGGCATCGTTGCAAGAGACTCCATAAGTTACTCACGGATTTCTTCCAAGCTCTTAAGCGGCCGAGAGCTTATCGACTAGATGCGATCGTAGTTTGGCAAACCAAAGCCTTTAAAAATTACTGCAGTGAGCCTATTTGAAATGGCATAAATAGCACTGCACGGAATAGGTCCTGAAGCAGAAACATGCCATTCAATCAGCGTCATATGGTCTCGAGATCATGAGGTACTTAAGTATTCGCTATGGGATACCCCGCTACCACAGAATCTGGAAATATTATCAACAATACATAATAGTCAGATACCTGATAACAAATGTTCTAAAGGCGAGTAAAAAGCCCAGAGTGTGATCTACGGCTAGCATATCAAGAAGTCTCGTTGCTCCCTCCTGCAAAGCCGCTTCAGTGCACGCAGCTGGTCAAATTTGCCTCGCAACGCATGGCAGTCAGCTTTTGACCGCTCCATGAATTCCCAACATGATTCCACTTCCGTCCAGTCTCTGAATATCTTGGCTTCTTTGGTTCGAATCTTCTCCAGACTCCAGGAATCCGGTATATGCCTCACGCTGTTGAGCAATGACACACACGTGTCCTTTGACATGAAGCTCCCGAGGGACTGCACGCCCTCAGTAGCTTGCAGAGGAATGCCTGGGAGCCGGCCAATGATATCGTCAAAGAGCTCTTGAAGTTTGTATTCCCAACGAATTGCGTCCCAAGTCTTGCCATGGCCAACCGTGGACCGGTCCCTCGTGGCGAGATATTGCCAGACCTCGGCCTTGACATCCGCGAGCTCCTGTAGCTTGGCTTGCCAAGGCACTTCAACCACAATTTCATGTATTCTCAACCATAGATGAGGATCATCCCATCTTTCCAAGTACAGTGATACAGTTCTCACCACGGAGTCAAAATCGTCGTACTGCAACCCATTCCCAGAGCTAAGTGTGGGTATGAGCTCCAACCACCGACCATATTTCTCCAATATTTCTGGTGATATCTCGAGTGGTGAATCGTTAGGTTCTGGCTGGCATGGGGCCACCAAACTGTCTGATCGAGTGATTGATTCCCAGTGCCTTAGGAAGAGCAGATGCTGTAGCTCACACGAAATAAGCGGCATCCAGAGTTTGTAGTCCTCAGCTGCATTCCCGACAGAGGATAGCACATCCTCGGGCACCGGTTCATATTTGCCATTCGTGCTTGAAGTTCCTGGCGGACTGTATTTCCTGACCAAGAGGACCGAGGATACTGAAGCAATCTTGTACGTTCCGGGTACCATTACGGCCGGCTTGAGGTGTAAAAGAATGTCGCATCCGGGAGCTTCGACAATCCAGTCATCATCTCTAGCAGGCCATGCACTGGTGTGGACACATATTTCCCATCTCCTTGATGTTCCGGCGGCTGTGAGTATACTCATGTTGCCACCATATGCCTTTCTGGTAGTAGACGTGAAAGCCCCGTGTAACAGCGCAGAACCCATGTATGATATGTGAACAACGGGTGATGCTCGAATAAGCAAGGTGCCATGATTCCGAAATACCTTGTAAGTATTCAACGGCATCTGAAGCGGCTCGCAGCTCCTCGCTTGCACTTCAGTCAGGTAGTAGTACTCGTTGCGGCCTTGTTTCATATTCTCAATGGCAAAGATTTCGCACCATTCATCAACAGTGGGAGGCTTTTTGGCCTTGAAGAGCTCGGTCTCATGCGGATCTGGAGACTTCGCAAATGGAATCCATGATGCCAATTCGGGGTGCCACGGGTAGTCACCTGTGTGTTTTCCCTGGGAACCTTGAATATTGAGCCCTGAGACCATGAATCTTGGAACCTTGAAGGTCGGATGTTTGGAGCTTTGAGCCCTGGACTCTGCAGCTGCAGCCGCAGATGTAGCAGCACACGCAGCGGCTTTGATAAGCACTGACTGTCCGTGGCGTATTAAGAAGTACGCGGCAAGACCAGTGTAGATCTCTGTCATCGTCTTCGAATAATCAGCCACCAAACCCTCGAGGTTCGCGCCCTGCACAAGTCCGAACAAGGCAAAGACCAAGTCTCTTTCGTCTGATGCCTGGCAAGCCGAGGTCTTGTCCAGGAGGTTGGTAAACGCACCCACGTCCCCAAAGCGAGAACCGCCTAGCGAGTAAATCCACAGGGGCAGCAGAGATTCGATAGATTCAGGAAGCTTTTTCATGAAGTTGTTGGTGAACTCATGCAAGGAAACACTCGCGTCCCCCAAGATGACATTGGCTTTTTTGGCCAACAACACCTCTTGGATCACCCAGATTCGTGACCAATATGGTTGGGCGAAGAGATCACAAATACCCAGGTAATCAAAGCTGCCACCCCAATTTTCCGTCACGGCTTTTCCGGCGCGAAAGCGTTCATCAGACAGCCTCTGCATAAGTCGGCCTGCTGGGGTGTCGACGTGCTGCCACGGGTCCCCGCCCAGGTATATCGCCACCGACTCGGCCCGTGAGTAAATGTCTCTCATCATTGAAACCTGGTGAGACCGTTCTCCAACATTGGTCTGATCAATGCAGATTGCGTCTATCCAGACAACGCGTGTCCCACCTCTCAATCGTAGCCGGCGAAGTGCCGCCGCGCAGTTACTTGTAATTGCGAATGGCGTCCAAGCGTTTCCGAGGAAGACCTTCTCGCATAATGTCCTGTCACCTTTCGTATCTGCCCATGTGTAGGACAACGCCACGTAATCCGGTCGTTGAGACAACCTCGTTGGCTTGAGATATCCATGCAAGGGCTGTGATATGGTGTCGTAGGAATCCAGGTGGAGGAGACGAATCTCATCAGTGCCCATCAATAAATGGTAAATGTCATTTTGACTGGTCGTGTCCGGTCTAAGTTTTGCTGAAGGGGCGTCTAGCTCCAACTTCTTGTTGGACGTGTGTGTGCCGCAGTCGTCCCTGGGCGCATCACCTATAAGAGACTCCGCTCCATCCTTCAAGTCCTCTGCTGCTGCGCTCTGCTCGACTCCCGTTTCTGTTGCAGTGTGCTCTTCCATGAAAGCTTCATACTCCGAGGGTGTCATCTCCGAAGCCGTGTCGAGGTCAGCGACTTCGGCATATCGATCTAGATCCAGTAGGATTCTTTTAATGTCCGGATCCGTGACATCATCCGGACTGGAGAAAGTGATGGAGGACGGCCAATCGAGGTTGAGGACGGGGGAGGCTCCATCGACCTTCGCAGTCTGCTTGTCCAATTGTTCCTGTGCCTCGTCATCATTTGGGAAGAACAGTGAGCCGCAGCTGAGGCATGTGGGGGTATTGTCCATCAGCACGACATCTGGCCGTCTGCAGTCTCTTTCATGCCAGCTCGCCATCCTGAGTTAACTTCAATTTGAAATATAATCACGGCGTGGTTGTGAAGAGGTCACAGCTCTGTGTAAGGTAACTGCGGAAGAGTAGACGTGGGCCATTGAAGTGAATGAATGAGGTTGACTGTGTGGCTGAAATCTCACCTGCAGGAGGCGGGGTCAAAAGGCAACCTCAGAGGAAGTAGAGTGTGGCTCAGCGTTTGGCAACCAACCAGATTTGCCGAAAAACTCAGGTACCTCTGTGGACCCAAATTTCGTATCTGTCGCTATATATTGATCAAATGTTTTGATTTTGAGCAATTAGAGTTCCTGAAATTCCAGCGCCAGTACTACAGAGTGCTAATGATGGGCATAATGCTCGTAGCTGCAACAGTCCCGACTTTTTGAGCGACGTGTAGCATAAGCACGGCAATTCCACATCGGCATCTTTATATATATAAAAATCTGCATGAATTAGTATTGACATATAACAGGTCCCAGGTATAATGACACATTGGCCGGATATTGCGCCTTGGCGCATTATGTTGCACTATGTTACTTTCGTGTAGCGCTCACATATCTAGAACATCATGAAGAGCTTCGTCAATCCACAGCTCTTGTTCACATCCGAATTCAAGATGTTTGGATCATCCACTGAGAACACCTTGCCTTTGTTTGGGCCTTTTAGGTATGACCTTCCATTATACTCTTCCCGCCATGGGACGCAGTACTTCCCGAATGTCGTGGAGCTCACCACCGTGCACAAACACGGTCTATATGGAGATAAGGTCGCTTGTGCCCACAGCCATCCCACTCTTCTCCACCTGCCCTGCCGTGTCCCTCACAACGCCATCAAGTCATCCTCCATCATCTCCTCGCAGGTGATCAGCTGTCGCATCACCCCAGCCGGTCTCTCGTCGCCGAATTGGCACCCTTCCTGCCAAGCCCACGGATGAGAGATGTAGAATTTTCCGCCTTGGTGAAAGGGAATCAACGTATCCTGGTTGTTTACGTCCATCCACAGCTGTCGACACTGCCTCATCGACTGGAGTGCTGCTGCCATGCCTGCCTCGCCGTCCAAGAGCTTTAGATTGATATCGACCTTCCTGGCGATTGCTCCTTCGGAAATGAGCTTTGTTGGGTGGGCCTGACATCCTGCCTCTGCCGAATGAGAGTGACGTGGGGCGGAACGGCAACAACCAGGGTCGTTGGGCTCAGGAAAGTAGAGCACAATGTGCTCCAGGCCGGTGAAAAGCCGCGGGATGAAGTGGTCGGTCGGTCTACAACCCCTAAAGTGGCTCCGGAAGGTGAGATCGACGGCTAGGGGCTGGCGGTGTTCGCGGGGCATGTCGACCTCTTCGGTCATGTAGGTGGCTCGGTAGGCCAGATCACCTGCCTGGGTTGTGTCCAAGGCGAGATGCTTGACATGTTGGAGCCCGCTCATGCCATCGAACTGGGTCACAAAGTCGCTGTCCTCCCAGGTGGAATCGATCACCAGTATGTCTGCTTTTGCGTTCCACCAAATTCCACCTTCTCCTGCCTTGCCAAAGGCGAAACTGCCGTCATCAAACAGAAAGGCCCTCGAGTCCTGGCAAATCTTGGACAGAAGTGGGACCTGGGGCTTGGATTGGCCGGAGTGGTGCTCGAGATAGAATTGCATTCGGTCGGTGATGCCATTGTTCCAGTCTTCGTCTGTGGTCACATCCCGCTTCTTGGCCAGGAGGACCTTGGGCTGGGGGAGCAGGATCTCCCAGATCATCAGCCTGAGCTCGATTGGCAGTGTCAAAAGACGGGAATGGGAAGTGGCAGTTCTGGTGACCAAGGCTGTGTCATTGTGGAGCATGGCTTCCGGCTGGCTGGCTGGGAAAGTCCAAGTCTGAAAGAAAACGGTGGTGCAATCCATGTTGGCCGCTGGTGGGATGATGAATGAGTATGAAGCTTGGTTTGGCTTGTAGACGGCAAAAATGTCTGCAGAGGAATTGAGATTATGAGGCAGTTGCAGCTGAGGCGGGTTGATGACGAGATGACGGCTGATGAGCCGAAGTCGCTGTCGTAGAATGTTCAGACAATGGAAAAACGCAAGAGAAAACGTGCTGTGGATTGGCTTGACGAGATCTGATCGGACAAGAATAGCCAGAAAGTCCGGCCAGATGGTTGATGGGTAAGATGGGAAGGGGGATTGAAGAGATGAAGCTTGGTATTTATAAAAAAATCAGGGTCTGCCTGCGGAGTTAGCATTTCAAGTGAATATTCCACAGACTCCATAGTTACAAAGTGAGGCTAGCCAAGCTCCATTCAAGTTGTGGGATATCGTGACATTCACTTTGGTACACCTAGCAGAGGGTAGCTTTCGTAAGCCCATCAAATCCCCAGCCTTAATTCACCTTTGGGGGCTGTGCCTGAGTAATCGATCATTATTTATAAGGTTTGTGACTGTGTGAGGGCCATACTGACATCACCGAAGGCCGATACATGGCAAAAACCAAGTGAATTTGCTGCCGGAGCTTGCTTGCTAGAACTTGTATGCACTACTTCGAGACTGTTCGTGTAACAACACAAACGCCCCTTCACTAGCAGGTACCAGTGTACTCACATGAAGAACAGCACTGAAGAAAAGCAGTGATTAAGTTACAGTGATGCAAATATCTGTTGAGGACAAACAGAGGAGCACAGGAACTCCTTATCAAGCATTCGCTCAGTGAAGTGTAGACGTGACGTGTAGGCCTTGAGGATACGTCCATTCCATGGATGATGGCAACTGTTGTATTCATGCCCCAAAATAACGACTCTAACGGTAAGATACTGAATTATATGTTCAAGGGCCACGTAAATTGTAAGAATAGGAGTTATTGACATTGCCAGGTAGGGAAGGGTGATCAGCATTATATTTCGAAAAGGCTACCCTCAACGTCCAGTAATAATATCATCCGCAATCTTCTCCGCCAGCGCATACACGGCAGACTGAGGATGGCCAGGCAGAGCGAAGGGAAATGCACTTGCATCCGCGACCCTTAGTCCCTGGACTCCGAATACGCGCCCGCGGCTGTCGACCACGGTCTTGCCCGACGCGACATCCTCCTCCTTGCCCATTGCCGCAGTCGAGACCGGGTGCCAGATCTGGTTCGTGTTGGCCCTGATGAACTCGAGGATCTCGTCGTCGGTTTGCACAGCTTCACCGGGAGTCGCCTCAGGGCCAGTCTTGAATCCCGGGGTGTTGGCAAAGGGCGAGGACCACGCGGCGCGAAGGCGCTTGACGGCCACAACAGCCATCTCGACGTCTGCGGGATCTGACAGCCAATTCAGGTGGATCTGCGGCGGGTCGTTCACGGAGGCCGAGGCGATGGTGACGTTCCCGCGGGAGAAGACGAGGGGCATATAGGCTGCGAGGCTCCCGCTTGTCTGCCCCGGGCCGCTCGAGTAGGCGCCCGCGACGAAGGAGAGCTGGGGAGAGTCGGACGGCAAGGAGGCGAGCTTTTGGCGGGTAGTTTCACTGAGGGTGGCCAGGGTCGAGTTGGGGAGGCGCTCGTGGGCGAGGAAGCCGGCCGCCGAGCTGTAGGGGCCGGTGCCCGATTTGAGGTACTCGTTGATGAAGCCGGGGTTGAGAGCCGGGTCATTGGTTAGGGACTGGGCCGAGGGCGTGCTGATGGGATACGTGACGGATATCAGAATGGGATCCTGAAGATTCTGTCCCACGCCAGGGATGTCGGCGACGACTGGGATAGACAGAGATTCCAGGTGCTCGCGGGCACCGATGCCAGAGACCTGGAGCAGCTGCGGCGAGTGGAACGTGCCGGCCGTGAGGATGACTTCCTTGGTGGCCGACAGGGTGTACTCGACGCCCTGCGTGTTGACGCTCACGCCAACCGCCTGTGTGCCGTTGAACAGGATCTTGGTCGCCAGGGAATGGGTGTAGACAATGATTCCGGTTTCCTTGATGGCTTGTTGTAGGAAGCTGCTCTCGCTAGTTGACCGCTGGGCTTTTTCTGGCTCGATCGTGGATGGCACCCATGCGCCATGGCCCACGAGCTCGCCGCTGCTGAAGCCCTTGGGACTGATGGTCAGTCCGAGGCTTAGGAGGACCTGGGCAAGCCAAGTGAGCGTCGGGTCGACCCAATTGTTCCACGAGACCTGGAGCGGGCCGCCATCCTCATCGTAGTCGCTGGGGTCGAACAGCACCGTGGCGTTGGTGTTGTTGCGCCTTTCCTCGTTCGGGGGTGTCAGGTCGACAGAGCGCTTGAAATACTGCAGCATGCTTGCCCATCGGAACGAGTCGTCACCGACAGTATCGGCCCAGCGGTCGTAGGAGCCCTTGGTCGGGCGAATATATGACATTGTGTTGATGGACGAAGATCCGCCCAGCGTCTTAGCCTGGGCGTAGTGGACCTGGCGACCGCCGGCACCAGGGATGGGCTCGGAGACGAGTGACCAGTCCATCAAGGGCTGCGGAGTAAACCCTGGCGAGGGGTCGATGAAGGCGATGCCCGTCAACGAGTAGAGCGGTACGACGCTGTTGTTGCCATTTTCTATCTCGTAGAAGCCGCCAGCCTCGACGACAGCGACCGAGGCCGAGGTTGCGGCAAGGCGGGATGCGAGAGTGAGGCCCGAGGTACCTCCACCGACGACGACGTAGTCGTAGCTCGCATTGCGGCCAGGATAGCCAAACGCAGAAGAGAAGAGGCGGTCCTGAGCGGCGGCAAGACCTGCCAGGGACCAGAGGATGACTTGCGACAGCATTTGCATCGTGAGATTGAGTCCCTCAATGCTGCAGTTGACTCCTTGTTATCCGTATGCCACACACGTCTCGGGTTTTCTGGAGGTGCTTGAGGTGCATAGAGAAAAAAACTTGTACTCCCAAGATCGAGAGACGCGGGGGCGCAGATGGAGACAAACATTGAAATGCAGACATGGGTTAATGGTGATGGCACGATGGCCTTCCGAGCTACTGCTGCACCCCTGACGATGGGACCCGCAAGACTGAATACAAGAACTCTCTGGGGTCGGTTCGGATCCCGTGGTCGCATCGAAACGATTATCCATTTCGATAGCGTCTGGTCACCCCAGTTGAGCGTCAGCATGGGGTGGATTCGATCCAGGTGTAAGCAAGTCTTGGGTTGTGAAGGAGTCCCTCGAGCGTACGTGGAGGATGATGCCCGCCCCTGCTTAGTGGACAGCAACTGTCAAATCCAGATGCGCTGCTGACAGGTCCCCTAACGTGCTTTGTCTTGGCTGCATTTCAACGTATGCCGAACGATGCGGGCTGGTGATTACCTACGAGTTGACTGAAGTCAGTACCTAGGTATTTATGGTGGTTTCCAATTGTGGGTGTCGACAGCCGTTGCGAGTTGTCCCTTGGTACGTCCACCTACAAACGAAGTACGGCGATGGCTTGGCCTCTTATATCGCGAAGATGTAATGTAAATGCAGGCGCGGTGCGTAGCGACCTGGCTCAAATTGTGTAGCTGTGTAGGGGATTTCGAAACTGTACATCTTGCCCAGTAAGTAATTCAAAACCCGAGATGCAGGAGAGAAGTGGAATGAGAAAACAAATCGAGTTTTGAAGACAAAATATTGAGAAAGAATATTATGGTGAGCTGGGTATTCAGGTCAATCTTGGCTACGTAGCGGCTCCTCAAGAGAAAGAGAAGGGGAAAAGGACAAATAACTTGCTCCCTAACGTGAAAATACCTACCCAGACTTGTTTGGACTGAAGTCCTGACTGAACGCCATTTTCACCGTTTCACATTGTGGAATGGGCGTTCAAGGGTACGAAATCCGGACAAGGCCAGGCGATGTGTGTTGGGCAGGGACCTTGGAACACCTCAGCTGCCACATCGTCGCGCCTCGTGTAGGAAGATTTCCTTCACCTGTACGCACATGTGCCTTTCTGCATGGAAAACCGTATTGATGATACGCTGGCAGTGCCCCGAAGTACACAGCTGTACGTTCTTGCCGTAAATGCGCAGTCGGGGGTAAGGGTTTCAGCGGGTCTGCAATCCGTTTGCACAAACTTGTCTCCCCCCGGAATCCGTTTGTTGACCTGAACCCAGCAGTGAGTCTTAATCAAACCTTGTTCCTCTTCACTTGCCTCCTCTTCACTTTCCACCTCATCACTTTCCACCTCATCACTTCAGATGTCGCCCCTCAGCACCTCTAGATGGTGACCCCTCTCCCGATCAATTTGAGACAGAAATCTGGACAACTTCTTGGACTCGTCTTCTAGCAGGACCACGTACGTACAAAAAACCATTGATCTCAACACTTGCGGCAAGTCCTCATCGACTGTCCGCCCCATCTGCCAAGATGCTACCGGCACCTCTTGTCAGTGTTTACCAGCAGTACAAGGACGACACCAATGCTGTGGCTGCATGGCTTGCTTCCACGGCCAAGTCATGCGGTTACTCCGCGGACCTTCTCTCCGGAGGTTCTTCCCAGGCGACCGGCCCTGAGCGGTCCAAACGACTCAAGGGAAAAGCCAGGAAGCAGGCCAAGGCCGCCGCTCCAAAGCCACAGGGCGCCTCTTCGACCACCTCCCGCCCCGACTACACCATAGCCATCAAGGATTTCATTCCGCTCGCTGAGTTTGTGGCAGCATCCCAGAAGCCCGTCGTCTCAGTCCCTCTAGCCTTTGCTAACACACTCAACCGTGTCATTTCCACGCGGTCTGGATTTGGCGGTCGACTGGCTGAACTTGGCAGCTCCCCCTCTTCATCAGCTGATTCTAAGCACTCTTACTTCGTGGGCGTCCTGGAAAAGGTGCGAGAGGTTCTCAAGCCGCGTGTTCCGCCTGCGACTCAGGATGCTGCCAGTCCCCGTACTCCGTCAGATACCCTGGACGAGGTCGGTGGTAGATTTGCAAGACTCAGTGTCTACGAACCATCCGAAGAGTTCCTCAACGCCCCAGATATTGAGAGACCAGTGCCGGTTAAGGACGACAACGCCACCTATGTTGCCGAGCCTCTACAAGATCTGGAGGAGGTTCTGTTTGCCTATACCCTGATGATCAACGATCTGATCAAGATTCGGGCCCGAATCGAGTGGATCTGGACCAACTACCGGGATGGTCTCTTCGAGTTGGTAGCTGCCGCCATCGCAACGAACACGGCCTGTGATCTTGCTCGCAACCTGATGGAGGACATGGCGCCGATGTTCAAGGCACACGGAGGGGCGATAGAAATCGCGAAGAAATTTCATCTCTACCAGTGCATGGTCAAGGGTTTTGCTCTCGTAAGTCTGCTATTTCGGTCCAATAAAACATGGCATGGTGGCATCTCCCGCTGCCGGAGGCTAACAACAAGCTTACGCAGAACGACATCACCGACTCCGGCAACGAGTTCAACTACGATACGTACGATATTGCCACTGATACATACATGATCGCTTTCATCATGATCGAGAGCTTCCTGGAAGTCTTGGACCCTCACCACCTGCCCCTCTACAAAGAGGGCATGTTCGGCACTTATGACGCGACCCGGGACTGGAGCAGAATGCCCAAACAGGAGAAGTTCCAGCAAGACAAGATCCTGATGATGGAATTCTTCACCGAGCTCGCAACCGTCGTTCGATGTGTTCCAAACTACCCGGTCTCTGACGAATTCATTCGTGGCATGCAGGAACTCGACCGAACCCGAGAGATCCCCATGTACCTCGCCTTTGCGGCTCAGATGTTCCTCGATATCCACCACATCCTACGTGGCCGTGTTCACTCGGCGCATGATACGTGCATGTCTCACATTGGACTCATGGACGAAGACCTTGGACTGCACCTGGACTTTCATACCAAGCTCCGTATCAACAACTGGCCCGCATCCAACGATGCAATGCTGAAGGAGCTTCGAAAGAAGATCAAGGTATGTCCCACGGTGCACCATCACGGTCCCCTCCCGCGGAATTTCCTAAACCCAAATCGCTAACGCTTCGCATTGCAGTGGGTTCAAGATGATCCTATACACAAAGCCAAAGTCAAGGTCTTCAGCCAATCGGGCATACCTTGTACTGCGCCCATCCACCGAATCTTGAAATATTCCCCTGTGATCTCGGGCCTCATGCTCTATCATTTCCGCGCCGAGACATACGATGTAGGCCTCGCAGTGGCCAATGCATGGGGCTCAATCGCCTACCCGTTGCACCTGTACACTGCGCTGCAGCAGGAGAATCTCTTGTCACCGCACCAGGTCTCCGCGGAATCCTGGGATGACATGAGTGTGGTGCTAACGCTTCTGAGCGAGGACAGCTTTTACGTCGGCGCCGAACTGCCAAAGAACCCGCAGGACTACTTCAAGAAGTTCTGCCTCCAGATGGGCACCACCGCGTCCGCATTCACCAACAGCAAGCAGAAACGCACCCGCAACCTCGAGAACCTCCTCTCCAAGAGCGGGCCCCGCGGTATCAAGGCCGACTGCGCGCCAGTGTCCGACATGTTCGCCGACCGCTACCTCCGCAACACGGGCCAAGTGGACTGGACACCCGAGCACGTCGACAGTGTCGTCTCTCGCAGCCTGTGGGAGGAGGAAGGGTCGGAGGAGGAGGGAACCCTCCTCCTGGGCCAAATCGACGACCCGGAGAAGCTGCGCGAGCGCAAGAGGAAGATTGCCGCGGGAGCGGCGGGCAGACCGGGTGGCAAGAAGACAACAGCCGAAGGCGCTCGGATGCCCCCGGACCGGCTCATCAGGGCCCTGGTCCTCTCCCTCCAGGCCGAGTCGCTGACGCTGGCGTTCCCGTACCTGACGCTTCACCGGACGGCCTGGGGCGTGCTCCGTGCGCTGCGGGAGGCATGTGAGCCTCTGCTGTTGGAGTTGTATGGCCCGGCGTACTTGGAGAGGGAGAACCAGCTGCCGTGGGTGGTGGGTTGGATTTTCATGGCGTTGGTGGATGGTGATACCAGGCTTTTCGTCAAGGCTGGTGAGGCCTTCAAAGAGCAGTAAGTGGTCTCCCTTTCATGTGCCTTTTGTTGTCTTCAGAAGGGAATGGCCTTGTTGGCGTCAGTTACTAACCATATTTACCTCAGACTTCGAAGAGGCGAAGGCAGCAAGGCCACACAGAAATTGCGAGGAATGGGATTTGACTTGGTGGTGGAAAACGAGTAGATCTTCCTTCGCAGACTACTGAGCAGTCAGTCATGAACATGTATCCATACAAGTTCTCTTGTGTATGACGAAACCTCGTTCTCAGATGACGAACAGGGTTCTCGTCGAGTTACGGACGGACATGTACTGCTGCTCAGGAGGCCTTAGGACCAAGCCTGACACTCCCTGAAAGTTTGGTACCTAGGTACTCTGTCTTTCAAATAAGGAGATGCTGAAGCGGCCATGACACTAGATCAAACTTTTGAAATGAACCAGGACACAATGTGCCAACAGAATTTATCTGAGATCTGGCATCTAAGCCAAGAGCATGCAAGCATGTCTTTCGATTTCATGGAGGCTGGTCCCGTCTGACTGGACTTTCTTCCCAAAGAAGATGCGGTATTCCAACATTGATCCTGAAGGCGGTCGACCAGCAGACCACAAGATCGAAGGTTGATTTTGAGCACACGGAAAACTATCACACTAGAGGTCATCCTCTAGAAGATTACTCGATCTGAGGTTCGACTCTCTCAACTCCAGCCAGTCTAATTTCAGATGTCAATATCCCTGCCTGGAGGTCTCTATCTAGGCACAGGGATCATCTCCGTACCGGACCGAGCAGTCCTCACGCTTTCCATAAAGGTCCTCAAAGACACAAAAGGCAGGCTCGGCGTTGTAGGCATAAGAGCAGAAGCGCCACTCGATCTCGCACAAGCCCTTCTCGGCCTTGCTGATGATCAGCCTCTCAGTCTGCTCCTTGAACCCCCACAGCTTGCGCAACGAGACGGGGTTGACGATGATATGCGGGCCGCGGAAGAAGACGACGCGGCTGGCCGGCTGCTTGAGGTACGCGGGCTGGGGACGGTGCGCGAGCGTGATCTTGGCCCTTTTGCCCTTGACGTAGATGCCCTGGTCGTCCTTGTTGCCGATCTGGACGAGGCGCGTGGCGGTCTCGGGGCGCATGAAACGCACGCTGGCGACGGACATGGCGGGCGGGATGTTGTTGGGGCCTGGGATGACGTAGACGTCGCAGGCGTAGATGTTGCTGCCGATGGGTTTGTGCTCGGCGATGGCCTCGATGATCATGGGCTCGGTGGTGTCGTCAGGGAGGTTCCAGATGGTGACGGCGCAGTTGCGGTTGGTGCTGGCTGCGATGGTGGCGACCTCTGGGTGGTAACTGTCAGTGACCGATGAAGGGAGCCCGAGCAATGCGATGCGATGCGAGACTCACCAGGCTTCTTTCCCTCGGGCATCTTGTCGTCGACCTTGGTCTGTTTCTTGTCTGGGAGCTAGCTGTCAATGACTGGTTGCGATTCATAGCTTGAAGCGAACGTACCATTCTTGCGGACGCTGGCCTCCTTGCTCTGAACAGCCATCTTGGTTGTAGCTTGAGTCGTCTCTGGTTTGAGCGCAGCGTGGTAAAGGGCGGTGTCTGGTGTGGGTGTGGTTAGTGGTAAAGATCGAGGCTACATGGTTGGGATGCGACTTGCTTCTTAATTGGGCTGCGAGTTCCCCATCGGTTTCGCAGCCAGTATCTTCTGGCGCGACGTCGCGTACGGGACTTGGAGTAGAGTATGAAACTGTTTGGCAATGAGTGACTGTCTCAACGTTCGGAGGAGCTCTGCCCACCATTTTGAACGATTCCAAGTGTTTGAGCAACCTTGTCAGCATTCTGGTTGCTGTTGGCAGGAATCGTTGTGGCCAGGAGCTCAGAGTAGGTGGTGCTCTCCTCCAGCTGATCCTCCTGGTGGTGTTGCCCCTGGTGACCCTGCTGGCGCTTCTGCCTTCTTAGTCTACGAGCACGTGACCCAGCCATCTTGGATCAGCTGGAGAGCGAGAGAAATTGTGAGGCGCGAGGTGCGAGGTGTGAATGCCGGGGATCGTGAAGAGCTCAACAGCTCCCAGACAGTGTCCCTGGCAACGGCGGTGGGGTGAAGAGAGCCGGGGCAGGCCTGGTAGTTCAGGTACTTCGGATTGACCTGCTAAAGCATTAATGTCTTCCTATCTGACTAAAAGAGTCCTGCAAACGACGGAGGATCTGATGATATGTCCTCTATGATTTGAATGTGCGGGCAGCAGAACACCAGAATCTTGACATAGGAGCTCTTTTCACTGGGTGCAACATTCTACGACGAAAAGTTCTTTGTACACGTCAAACACAGATCCATTTGCACCGTCCTCTTGTCAAAGGTTGGACCATCTCTGTTCCAATGCTTATACTGAAAATACAATTTTCTTTGTCGTGTTAACTTGAAAAGACTTGACTCAGTTTATCTCTTCGTCTGATTGGTTATAATGAAGAAGACCTGCACTGGGAGACCGAAGATGATCAAAGCGCGTATCGAATCTAACTACTCATTGCCCAAATGGATACTCTATGCTGACCGGTCCCACCTAAGCCTAATTTAATCCTACCACCCCTGGAACAACTAGGACTCGGATAGTCTCATGGTTATCTGCCCAGAGCGCAGTGACAGCATTGCGAATAATAGACTGAAGACGTCTTGAGTAGATTGCGACGCCCACTATATAAACACGGACTGACTGGGCTGGGAGAACTTTCCCGGCATTGTCATTTTACATTACATTGGAATAGGAGTTTCCGAGACCTCTCTCTGTATAAGCGAGATGTATCATTAGGCGTAAATCCGACTCTGGCAATGATAGACACTGAGTGATGCAACAGTTTCGAGGCGAAAGTAACACAGTGCAGCGGAGAGGCATATATTATTTGCTATAGTTTGCTGCGATATACAGAGGCTGAGGTCTAAACCCATGAAAATCGTGGACATAAAAACAATTCTAGTGCAATTTGAATTGAATTCCAAAGTCCAGAAAGTATTGCTGCATCCGCGCTGGTCTAGTCAGAACCTCGTCGATCAAGCAATGAAAACGGCCGGGCACTTACAGGCACAGTTCTCGTCTAGCAACATGCGATGGTCTGCTTGCAGCTGTCGCCAGCATTGAGACCGACGCAAGCGTCCTCGTTGGCCTTGGTGGCAGTCTCGTCGAAGGTGTCTGTCTTGCCGCGGGGGCAGGCGTTGATGTTGCCAGAGCAGAAGAGGTTGTCACCCCGGTTGCACACGGAGAGGTAGTTGGCGTATTCGTAGCTGCAAGCCTGGGCGGACACCGAGGCGGCCATGAGGCTGGCAAGCAGAGCGAGGGTTTGGAACTGCATATTGGGTTGGTCTGGCGGTTTCGAACGGAAATGGGTGGCGACTGGATCAGATGTTCAGGGGTGGGACGGTAGAGGCGAGTTATTGGGGGGCTTTTCTGCAGTGAGACATGGCTGGTTCAAGAAATCGTGCCTCCCTTTATATTACAGGGAGTCTTGGACTTTGTGTCGGGCAGCTCCACATCGGCCAGTCCTACGAGCGGTGATATTTCCCCGACTCGTGCCCAGATTTTCTTGAGTGTCAGGAGACCATACCCTGTCCCGATCGACTGATGTAGTATGAAATGGAGAATTGAAGTTTACCCCTATTGTCTTTCCATCGACTAAGCGTCTTTATGGGGTTACTATGTAAGGATATGGACAAATTTCTGCATCGCCGCAAGAAAGTGGCACTTGGAACACGGTGAGCTGCTTCAACGGTCCACATACGCATGGAGGCAATCTACCTGGGACTTTTTTTCCTTCTTGTGGGCCCGACAAGGTTCCCCCGCAAGCACCTGAATTAAAGTTATGCTTATTGCATATGCAATGTAAATCACAATACCGTCTTGACAGAGCTCATGTGCTTGTGTCAGACCTTGTGGCCAAGTCAACCTCAGCCTCGAAGCAGCTCTTGACATATCCGATCAGGTAATGACCAATCTAGAAAGCTGAAAGAACACGGCAAACCATAATCTCTCGAGCAGATTCATTGTTAGGCCCTATATATAAAGCTAGGCGCTCCGGCAAGTCGTCTCGCGAGGAAAGGTTATGCTCGGTAATGAGTGGTGTATTTTGAAACAGCTACAACGCAAACATAGAGATCCAATACATGGATCTAGAGTCCAAGCATGTATTATTTTCAATTCAAATACACATGATATATGATTGCACCCGAGAAGAAGCTGAGGAAATGTGGCAGCTTAGACCGTGGGCGGAAGTCCCGAGGCCAGTTCCGCGAACTGTCAAGCTCCGAAACTCTGAGGCAGACGCAGACATTATCTAACACTGTCGAATTCAAGGTATCAACAACGTCTGTCTTCTTTCTTCTTTCCCGATTACCGATTCTCGTTCCTTCTTTGAGACCAACGCCGTCGCAGACAGCCTCGATAGGGGCGTGTGTGGATCTGCCACTACCAAGGCCGTCAGATCCTTTTTGAACTTATTCTGACTTGCAATCTGAAATTTAAACTCTCTGAAGTCAGAAGGTGGTACTGGTGTACACCATCACAAACACTCAGCAGGTGTCGTCAGGCGATGGCGTACCTCGAGTCGGCGGCGTTTGATGGCCCAGCTGGCTTCCCGGCGGGCGAGAGTGATTCCATAACGCGAACGGCGACGGATTGATCCATCCAGTGTAATTCAACTATTGAGCTCGGGTTGCTTCCTAGGAACAGAGGCTGGTATTCCAACAGTGTATGGGTCTAACTTAAACAGACCATAGGCAAAGAGCACGATCAAAGCGTGGTTAGTCGTTTCTTGGGGCCACTTCGATCAAAAGAGGTTGTGGCGTACGTCGACACTTGAGTTCTAGGATCCTTGTGAATTTCTTGGTACGTTCCCTGTTCTCCATCGAAGCGGGAAACAATATCTTCATTCTGTGCTTGACCATTCGTTTTCTAAATGTAATAACGCAGTGTGCTTCACATCAGCTACCCTTCTCAGTGTAGAAACCTGATGGCAAACGCAATGGCGCTCGTAGACCGTCAGACCTTATCATGCTGCACATGGTACCTCTTTATCCCTTAATTTACCTGTAGTATAGTCTTAGAGAGGGCCAAATTTTAGAGATCAAACTCATATTAGACAAGTGCCGACAGACCGTTGCATATTGCTCTCCTCGGCTGAAGACGGGCTGCTTCATGCTGAGGCGCTGGCGTTGGGCTGAGTGGTAACCACGCCACACTGTATGAAAGGCTGGGATAGCGGTAGAATTCTTCATGCAGTCGCGTGGAGTTAGACTCAGGCAATAAACATGCATAGGTCGATGTTTCCAGCTGAATGGGAACGGCCAGGGTCGATGGCGTTGAGCCGGCCACCAATGGTGATGATCGACAGGGCCTCCGCGAAAGGGTGCGGTGTTGGTAAAATGAGGCCAATCGCAGCGCGCGGTCTTGCCAATACTTCCGTCTCACACATGCAACATTACCAACATTGATTCCCCCCTCTCCTCTTGGTTCTTACCTTTCTTCTCTTCGGCAGGACTGATCTCGTCGAAAAACATCCATCTTAACCAACAAATATGGCCCCAAATGATGACTATGTCTTCACTCGAGATCTCCTCGATAACAGTCGGTTCGTTTTCTTTTCAACGTCGCAGCGTTCTCGACCAGAGAAAACAAGCTAACCAGAAGGCCCCCACTCAAAAGACTCAACTTGATGCATCATCATTGGGTGAAGGACCTTGGATATCTAATCCACCCGAGAATCCCTACAGGTGCCAACCTCAAAGTGGCTGACATCGGCTCTGGCACAGGGTGAGTAAATGGCTTCCAGGCTGCCAAGGCTATAAGCATCTAACCAATGCATCACACTGAAGAATATGGCTTCTCGATGCGTATGACCGGCTCCCGAAAACAACACAGCTCGTTGGCCTCGATATCTCATTTGATGCAGCGCCACCGCCCGAGACTTTCCCTGCAAATATCACATTCCAGAAGTGGGATGTACGTGATGCTGTCCATGACGAGTTGGTCGGCGCCTTTGATATTATCAACGTCCGCTTCATGGTATTCGTCGTGCTCAAGGAGGAGGTCCCGCTCGTAGTGGACAGATTCATCCAGATGCTGAGTGAGTTGCATTGTTATTTGGCTCATCCGATGCCACTCGGCATCTCTTTTTGTCACGTTAATTAACCATGCGGGAATCCTACCGATCGCAGAACCCGGTGGCTATCTGCAATGGGTCGAACCTGACAACCAGACCGTGCACGGAGAACTGACAAAGCCGGAGAACAAGAAGACGAGCATCGAGCAGCTGATGAGTCTCCTGAAGTCCCAAGACCCGCGGCTGAACCCCACGTGGGTGCCGGACCTGCCCAAGATCTTCTCGGATCGTGGCCTGTCGGACGTCGATGCGGACGTGCACACCACCCCGCCACACTGGGCGTACCTGATGCATGAGTGCGGGCTAATTATGCACGAACTCATCGCGAGAAAGACCCAGAATGAGCAGATGGCAGCCGAGTTGAAGAGACTGGTGCCTTTGGCGGTTGAGGAAACTCGCAAGGGGGCTTACTTGGCCACTACCAAGTATGCTATCACGGGAAGGAAACCTTGAGAGCATTTTTTGTCAGAACAACCCTGGTCTCTAGCAATTCGACTGTCTTGGAAGTTCGCTCTTGATGACAGAGAGCTCCTGAAGTCCATGGAGATGTTGTGAGCTCCCATTGTATGCCTGACCAGAAGGGTCAACAAGGCGCAAGACAAATATTAGAACGATCAGTTGTATGTTACTTGTTACCTCTGGAAGGGTATATCAGGTCCTTACTTAACGTCAATGAGGGAGCTGCAGTATTTCCCTTGCACTGTGGCACTCGGCCCAACTGAGCCACCACCGTTGGCTGTGGTCATCGGAGTCAAAGGGTGAGCTGTGATGAACTTGAAACTGCACAATAGTTGTGCGAGCATCTCGGTCTGTATCAGGGTATTGCGTTGGTAAGAGGCGTTTGAGTAGCAGATGTCCAGCATGCCCGTCCGCGCCCGTACCAGATCAGAATGCATCCCAAGTAGAGTATCCACCGGGGCAGGCCAGTCTCAGTCACCTCATGGTGTGCTGTGTGCACTCTGAGATGAAGAAAGAAACGTCGTATTTGCGGCACTTGGAAGTATCGTATGGGTACTATTTTCTATTCCAATGGCTCAAGGTTGTGTAATATCGGGAATGATTGGCGTGGAGAAATGTGTCTCCAGAAGGCCAAGGCGACGATATTGGGATGCATTAGCACCATCCAGATCCAGCATATTGCCTGCTTTGCATGGAGGGGCACCAAATTAGTGGTGCCTACCCTAACAAGGCTGAAATGTTAATATGTGTGAGGGCTTTCTTGCATGTGGAAGGGAGGGCCTGGCGGGTAAGCGGAACGAGGGCCATTTCTTGCTTGCTCCGGAGCTGCCGTGACGTCTGTACGGTTGACTTTACCCCGCGCACCCGCGCCCCGTCACCCCACGGGCCCCACCAACTCATGCTACTGAGGCTCGTCACCGGCCGAAGAAGATGGAGCATGCAAGCATCCGTGGACCAAGCCCGTCCAGCATGAAATCACTCAATCGAACCAACCAGCTACATAATAGCCTGAATTCTGGCGCCTCAATGGCGAGCGGATGATTTTCCACAACGGCCCGTTGCGCTCCAATCACGATGGATTGCGCCTCACGAGCTCGGGGCTATATAGCTTAGCTCGAGCTCGCATGCTTGCCCCCCCCCCCTTCCTTCGTCGTCGTCCTACCTGCCAATTCAAGATCTACAGAGAGACACCAAACAGCCAAGCACTTCCTCAGACACCACAGAAAGGAAACAGCTGCAAATATGGCCACCGACGAAATCTCCTTCCTCCCTCTCGGTGCCATCCTCCAGTCCCTGCACGTCGGAGGCATCAACATCGTGCAGGGCTTCCCCGCGCAGGAGCACTACGAGGCGCACAACAGCCCACACTTTGGCGCCACCATCGGCCGCGTCGCCAACCGCATCTCGGGCGCCAAGATAGACTCGCTCAACGGCAAGTCGTACAAGCTGCAGGCCAACAATGGGCCAAACAACCTGCACGGCGGCGAGAAGGGCTGGGGCAAGAAGGTCTGGGACGGCCCCAAGCCCGTCGGCACCAGGGACGAGGCCGCGCCCGGCTTCGGGAAGTTCAAGGAGGGCGGCGAGAGCGTGAAGTTCAGCCTGCACTCGCCTGATGGCGACGAGGGCTTCCCTGGAACGGTTGATACGTCTGTTGTTTACACTGCTGGCAAGGACGACAAGGGCGCCACCGTGCTGGGCATGGAGTACGAGGCCACGCTTGTGGACGGCGCAGACGAGACGGTCATCAACATGACCAACCACTCGTGAGTTCTCCAACATCACCTAGCCGCTCACTCACCCCTTGCCCTAGAAATGTATCTGACCAGTGCGACTCTCCAAACAGCTACTTCAACCTCTCAGGCGGCCCCTCCATCGAGGGCACACAGGTCGAGCTAGTGACGAACTCGTACCTCCCCCTCGACGACGGCGGCATCCCGACCACGACCAAGCCAACCGCCTACCCCGCGTTCGAGGGCAAGAAGCCCTTCACGCTGGGCCCCGCCGAGCCCGACGTGGACGACTGCTTCATCCTCGACGATTCGACCGCCTCCTCCGTCCCGCTCGACACCCGCTCCCAGCCCCTAACCAAGCTCGTCACCGCCCACCACCCAGCGACCGGCATCCACCTCGAGGTCTACAGCACCGAGCCCGCGTTCCAGTTCTACACGGGCAAGTACATCGACGTGCCCGCCGTGGGCGGCGCCGCCGCGAGGGGGGCGCGAGCCGGCTTCTGCGTCGAGCCCAGCCGCTACGTCAACGCGCTCAACGTGCCTGAGTGGAAGGACCAGACGCTGCTGAAGAAGGGGCAGACGTACGGCGCGCGCATCGTGTACAAGGCGTGGAAGGAGTAGAGGGAGGCAAAAGTTTGAAGGTTTCAGTCCTTTTCGGCAGATTGCCTTTTCCTGCCTCTGGCCCTGGGACAAAGCTTGCATGTAGCAAAGCATGACATTCCACGCCGTGCTTCATCATACCCTTGCATATCGCATTGAATTAATCAACCTTCATCATCCATACCAGCATCTTGGTCGTGATCATCCTCGGGGGCGTCTCCCCGCGTCGGCGCAACAGCAGCCGTCTTCTCGCCCTGCTTCCTGTACAGTCCAGCCAGGAACTCGCTCGTGCTCGCCTCGTCGATACCTTTGTCCTCCCTCTTCTTGAGAAACCGCGGGAACCGCATGCTCAGCCCCCTGTCCTCGCTGACCAGCCCGATTGCCGCCGTATAGACCGGGCTCAGCGTGATGTCGGCAAAAGCCATCTCCCACACCTCCTGCGGCTCGAACCAGACGTCGGGCTGCGGGCCCGAGTACTCGACAAAGCCCGGCTGTCGGGCGTGCGTGTTCTTGCGCTCGCCGGAACCGCCCTCGCCACCATCGTCGTAGAACTCCTTGTTGGCCTTGTAGAACGCGTCCGTGAACCCGCTGATGCACTTGGTCACCACCTCGAGACTGCCCGTCTCGTCGTTGCGGCACGCCAGCAGGATGGGGGACCACCACTTGTGCTTCCTGCCTTGCCCGTGCCACCCAGCCACGGGGACGAGGTCCAGCGTGTCGAAGGTGGTGCCGTAGTCTTTCTTGACTTTGAGCCATGAGTCGAGGCGCTTGTCGGGCTCGTAGGTTGCGAGAAGGGGCTTGCGGCGGGACTTCTTCTTTTCTTCTCCGCCCTCTTGCTCCTCAGCCTTGCCCTTGCCCTTCTTCGCCTTCTTCCCTTTCGCAGTTGTCGGTGGCGGTTGCGGCTTGGCGGTCTCCGCACCAGCCTCGCCTGGATCGTCACCATCGTAGGCAAGGTCGGGCAGGTTGTCGAGGATCTTGACCATGATGCCTTCGCACTTAATATCTGTGGCTTGCTTGAAAAAGTCCGATACGGTCTCCGGATCCTGAGATGTGGCATCGAGGCTTTTGACCCAGGTGAAATGGTGCGGGACTTCCGTGAACAGCGACCGCAGTAGTTCTCGCCGCTCACGAAACGGTCGGTCGAGGAGGGGCTGTCCATTCAGGTACATCAGATCAAAAGCGTACATGCAGACATCAATGGTGACGCTGCCGATCTGTACATCTTTCCTGGCCCTGTTAGATAACGTCTGAAAGGTCTTGAGCTCCCCGTTCTGGCGGTCAATGGCAACAACCTCGCCCTCCATAATGAAACTCTCGACGCCATCACCGCGGACTTTGGGCATGAGAGCGACGAGGTCGGGGTACTTGTCGGTCATGAGCTCCAGGTGGCGGGAGAATATCGTCACCTTGCCCTTCTCGTCGCAATGGATTTGTGCCCGTTGGCCGTCGTACTTGAACTCACAGGCAAACTCGCGGCCGTCTAGCTTGGTCAACATCTCGGCCAAGTCTCTTGTAATGCTGCCCAGCATGGGTCGCAAAGGGATGTGTAGTGTCAGGCCGCATCGAATCAGAAGTTCTTCGCACACGCCAATTTCAAGCATGATGGGAACGAGATCGTTGTAGTTGGGCCGCCGGGCGAAACAGGCCTTCACGATCTCTTCAGCCTTTGCGTACGTCTCCGTGAGCTCCTCCTTCTTCATTGCCGCCAGCTCTTTCTGGCCTCTAATGGGGAAGTCAGCGGCTGGTGGCCGAGATAGCAGGAATGCCCGAGATAGTGCAATGAGCATTGTTGTCTTGACTGCACCAATGCGAAGGTGTTGGCACAGCGTTCGTACGATGTACCTGCTTTCCTCACCACCCCTTGCATCTTGCAGGAGGCGGTCCACAATCCTCTGCTTCTGCTCAACACTTCCCTGGCCGGAACTGTTGGCAATCTTTACCAGAGAATCGTACACGGCCCTGATTGTCAGAGGCTTAGGCTTCCGCAAAGTGAAGCTCTGCTTCTTCTTCGCCTCGAATGCCACGTCTCCTGGGTCACCGTACTTGTCGTATATAGTCTTCAAGGCACGACCGTCCAGCCCACAAACCTGCTTCAAGGCCTTCGAGATCGCCGAGCCGCCCAGCCCCAGCTCCAGGGAGATATAGGGCGGTGATATGGAGTTTGTGGCAAGCCAGACTGCGGGTAGGAGACTGGCGGGGTCTGCTTCGATGAGCAGGCGGACGCAGTTGACCAGCGTGTCGACCGTCTTTATCCGCTTTGTTGTCCCGCCCACCAACACAAAGCATCTTGTGAGCAGGGCGTACGAGGCGTTCCCACCTTCTGCAGCCCATGCATTTTGCAGATCAGGTATGTACTTGGCCGGCTCGAATGTCAGTGGGCTCTCGTCCAGGGGTATCGTTGCTGAAACCGATTCCTCGGCATCCGCCATGGACTGCAGTGACAACGTATTCTTCCCCATCTGTTTGAAAGCCGAAGGGGGTGCACTTTTTGGTGTTCCTGGGGTCTCAGGCGTTTCTCCTCCAGTACCTTGTGTTTTGGGTTGCTCGGCATCCTGGACGTTCTCTGGTTCTGGAATTGCCTGGTCTCCATTGGGCCGTCCGGCTTGAGCATCTTCCTCGTCCCATTCGGCTTGGAGTTTTCTGGCGAGCTCTTCGTCCGTCTGCTCTTGCTCGTTGGGGGTTGCAACCTGCCCCTCCGGCTTCTCAGGAACAGGATCCGGTGCATTTTGTTTCTGTTTTGCAAAGAAATATTCCAGTCCCTTGGATGGCTGCTTGCTGTCGTTGTTCAGCTTCCGCTTCTTCGCTGGGCTAGCCATGGCGAAGACTTTCAAGGTTGCACGGGTTGGTGGTCTCCTATTCAACCAAACTCAAGAACTATCGCATCACTCCCGGCATTTTCAATTTGTGAAGGGGGCCAGGACAACCTCAGTCATCCAAGTCCAACGGTCAACATATAGAGCACGGTCCACTCATGGGATCTCATGTGTGTGGGCTGTGATAGAGTGTCTCCTCAGGAGCGAACTTCCGATGTGGCCGTTCCGTGAGCAGTTTGGCAGCTGAACAGGTCGGATGCTGAGGCTTCTACTGCAATTTTGCTGCACTTGGCGTCCTCGTATTCTTGATATTCGGCTTGACGTGGACTGAGAAGTCTCAATCTACCAGACAAGCCTCAAATGAAGCCTGTGCGCCGCCTAATAAGGACCATACTTCAAAACTGGTGATGTCACTGTCCCTTGTCGCGTCTCGTCGGCATAGACGCGCTAATTGGCCCGAGCGGTTGCTGACTTCTTCCGTCGACCGGACGCTAGTCTGTTCTAGGTCTTAGCGTATCACACACCAGAAGGAGTCAGACGTCCTCTTGCCTAGGCGCGCAGGTTCAATCTTTGATGGTGGGGCAGACCAAGGAAAGATAGACAACGACAACTGGACTTTTGAACCTCACCCGAGCTACACATACCTTGTCTTCACCTCCCAGCACCACCCGACACACCGTTGCCCACCATGAGCAACACCGAGGACCCCCAGGAGAGGCCGCAAGACATCAACCAGATCATCAATGGTCTGGAGCGGTACAACCCAGAGGCCGTCGGCCCCCTCGAGAACTACCTCCAGCAGCAATGCGAGCAGCGGTATTGCGACGGCAATGCGAACAGGGTACTGCTGAAGCTGTACGTTCACCATGACTCCTCCGCCATCTCATCCGTGCTGCCTGCGTATTATGACGATCCAAATTAAATCACGTTTCCTATTACCTGACTGTCCTGTGGTCCACGCGACTGCGGCGCATGAAGTCACCTTGAATAATATCTGACCACCCTACGCCTGGCACATCTAAGGCCGCCTCGACGAACACAAACATAACTCAGGGTATACTGTTGGCTAACTCACTGCCCACCTGACCAGGTACCAACTGAACCCCGACCGCATTAAGGATGAGGTCATCACAAACATCCTCGTCAAGGCAATGACCGCCTTCCCGTCACCACAGTTCAACCTCGCCCTGCACCTCCTCGCCCCTTCATCCCTCGCGCCCGGCACCGAGCTGTCCGAGGCAGTCACCAAGCTCCGAGCCCTCAACGCACACCTCCAGGGCGCATCCTTCAGCCGCTTCTGGGCCACCCTCGACTCGGACGACCTGTATGCCGATCTCACCACCGACATCGACGGATTCGAGGACACTATCCGCGTCCACATCGCTCACATTGTCAGTGAAGCCTTTAGGGAAGTGCAGATCGACATTCTGGAGGGTTGGCTCGGCCTGGAGGGCAAGGACGCCGTCCAGAAGTACGTCACCGACACGTGCGGCTGGAAGGTGGAGGGCGACAAGGTGCTCGTCCCCAAGAACGCCGACAACGAGGCCAAGAAGGCCGAGATCAGGGAGGACGTCAACTTGGATATGTTCGGACGGATCATCCGGAGGTCATGGGAGGAGGTTGCTTGATCCTCTAGACGTCATGCAATGAGTGGACGACCAGGAGAGAGCCCCGGCCCGGATGGGCAAGAAAGAGATGGGCTTTCGGACCGTGGCATGGTTGCATTTAGCACATTGGCGTTAGGGACGGTGGGATACTCTCGGGCCCGAATATGGCCTGATCGATCGATGACTTGGTAGCCGGGCGTTCGCCGAGCTGAGGAATAAAAAAAGTCTATAATTGCCTCCATCCATCTCTTGCAGCCTCGCGTTGCATATACACCATTTTCCCATCAAGATATGCTCATACCGGTCAAGACTTGTAACAACATCACGCTGCCAATCCCCAGCAGGGTTCGATTTTCAATCTCCCAACAGGTTCAGCGAGAGACCCCAGATCTCCGTGTGCGATATCTCCCCACGATGAGAATCAGACACCTCCGATCTAGACTCGAGTGGCTGTCACTTGTTTCCATCTTGACCACAGACTATTCTCGCAGGAACTGGACGGGTCTATTTCTACACGCTCAGACAAGTGGAGAGTCACAGAGTTTACAGCTATCGTAATCGTCGAATAACCTACGCAGCCTCACGTTAAGTGCCATTTTGTCAGTAGCTTGATGGCTGACCAGACCGGTCAGCTCAATGCTGATCTCTTGGCACGCAGTGTAAACTTCAGTTCGCTTGCAAATCTAGCGGGCGGGCAGAATACCAATACTTAGATAGACAAGGGCTTCTTGATCCATCTATATCACGACTGCCGCTCATTTACACGCCTCAATACAACGTGTCTTGGATAACCACAGAGTACGCTGCCCTGTAAGTGTGGTTTAACAAACAGACTTCAACACTGCGAGGCGCCCACTCCATCAACTAACATGGGTTTACACACTAGGACTCGGGGGATGAAACCACTAAAAACTGGTCCCAGCTGGTCTAGATGCCCTACACGATTCGTCCCATTGCCTGAGAAAGCTGGCTGGATGAAATGTGTGGGAAACATCAAGTGCCATTCATGGTAGGTGGTCTTGTTTTTCATCTGTACACACATGCTCCTTATGCATTATACATCCAGCCCCTTCACACAGTGCTAAACGCTTGAACATCCAGCAGAAGAAAAAGGATAAGGCCAAAAAGGTGGGATGGAATCCCCAGTGGTTTTTTTGGTTTTCGTTTTAACACAGTGATTCGGTAACACAGTGGATGGTTTAGAACACAATGTCGGAACAATGTGAGGTTTAACACAGTGCGGTCGGTAATGGTGATCCTGGCGGGAGTCGAACCCGCGCCTTCTGTAAAGATACAGATAGGCGGCCCAGCGCTGACCGAATGCGCCACCGGATCATTTATGATATAGTGTTGGAAAGCATTCCTATGACCCCCTTCGTCCTGATAATCCGTAACGAGCATTCACGCAACTCATCATGTTCAAAAGCTGAAAAGTGGTGCATGGCTTTCGACAGCTGAGTTGACTATATACGGGTGTAAATAAGTAGGTACAGAAAAATTCGGGCCAATAGCCAAAAGCCTTGCGTCTCAATCTGAGAAAGAGTCATCTTTCTCCTCGGTCTGGGCAAGTTGAGGATCTAGCAGGTGAAGACATCTGGGCCGGGGACGGCGTATGAAGTGACAGGCGGGTAATACTGTGGATTCATGTTAGCATATTCTATCGGTGGGGCTTTAGGGTCACATACAATGTTGATTTTGACACCGGGGTCAGTTCCCTGTAAATCGACTGTCAGCTCACATAGAAGGACACAGAGAGAAAGATCAAGCAGCGTCGGTGGTGGGGGGGAGGGGGGGCTCAAAAATAGTCACTCACCTTGTAAGCACCAGGGAAGCTGACGGTGTTAGAAGGCGTCTTGGAGCCCGTGCCGCCAACGACGTTGATCTGGGCACATTCCGTGTAGAACTGGGCACCAGGGTAATTGCCAGCACCATGCAGGGCGATCATTTCGGCGCGGAGCAAGTACTGGCCGGGAGCGATGCACTCAGGGATCTTGATCTGGTGCTTGCCCTGGCCGTTGATGACCTTCTCGGTGCCCCAAACGCCATTGCTAAGGCCGTCCTGTTGAATCTTGAACCAGCCGCCGCCAACGCCCGTGTCAGTAGTGGCGTCGGACACCTTCTTGAGGTAGGCGAGTGTCGGGCCCTTATGTGAGATATCCATAACGTCGGCCGGGCCTGACCCGGTGGTGCTGAGCATGTAGCGCCAGACCGCGGTGACCGTGGAGCCGGCCTGGACGGTGATGACCTTGGAGGTCGGGGTCGTTGGGTTCGGGGGCCCGTTGCAGGCTATCGAGTTAGAGGTGACATCCTCGATGGGCCCGTTGTACGAGGGCACGCGCACGCCGTTGCCTACGCCCTGGTTTGTGCCGCCGACTTCGAGGGAGGAGAAAATAGTATGGGCGCTTGCCAGCGAGGCAGTGAGGATGGGGATAAGGACCTTCATTGTAGCCGATCGTGTATTAAGTCAGTAATATGGGCAGCAAACGGATCAGGTTCTGAGGAAACTGTGACAACGGGGTGCTTGCTCGTCAGGGTATTGCGAAGAGTCTTCTTCGGAAGGGGCATTGTTCAACACCTTTATATGGACTTCGAGAGAAATTCCGCCATCTGCTCAGATGCCACCTGACTACAATTAGTCTCACTGTCTCGGAGTCTCGAGCCGTAAGAGCGATGAGTCTGTGTGTGTTGGTCGTTGCCCAGGAGCCAAGACCGCCAGCACGGCGAGACAACAGCCGTGATGTTTGCGGAAATCCAAAGATAGCCCAATATTGAAATTGCTTTGATGCGAACGAACTCGGTATCAAACTGAAGTCTCAAGTTCAATCTTGAAGTCTTGTTTCTCATAGACATAAAGCTGAAAGCCAGACTCATGGTACCTATTAATAAAAATCTTGTGTTCATTTCAGTGCCAGTATATATCTGGAAAGAAAAACCAGATCACATTGTATTGGGAGGAGATGGTGGTTATCTCAACCCTTTGACAGCGCAGTGAGTTCGAACGATGAGCTTGATAACCAGGGCACTTTCGCATCGACAAGCTTGCTAAACTATCTGATTGTGATGGTCCCGACAATGCAAGGACAGCATTGTGATAGGACTTGGATGTGGTGATTTATCCCTGGCTTGGGAATTTCCTGTCAGCCGCTAGACATATTATCCTGTGGCGCTTGACTCCAGTGGTCTAGGTGGCATAGTTGGAGGGCAGGTTCGGCTCTGCTGCCGAGTCTTGGCTAACAGTTGACCTCCGGCTCCCAAAAAGTATCAATTCGGCATTAGCGTCCGGAGTCGACTTCTGGGCAAGCTCGTGAGCTGGACGCGCGAACACCTTGGCATTGTAACTCTTATGTTGTTTACATAAGCGCGTGCAGGCCGTGGTATCCGGCAGTGTGACAGGACATGAATGATGTATACCAAGCGCCGAAGAAGGAAGGTCCGATGGTACGAGAGCGGGGACTATCGCGTCGAAGATAATGGAACTGTCGATGTCGTGAACCATCTCGCGGTTGCGAAAGTGGTGTGTGCTGCTTCTCTTGTGCAAACATCCTATTAGCCTTGTGTTTCCCACCGCCACGGGCGAGCTCAATTGCAAGATGTGGTCCTCTGCGTCTCTGTGGGTATTCGCCTCTGCAGCTGCTCTGATCAAACCATCGTTAGGTCAATTTCCTCCGGCACCTGAGGGAGTGACGGTACTTAATTCGAAGTTCAATGAAGATATCACAATTAGCTACAAAGAGGTGTGACCCCAAGCATGCCTTCAACGATGAGATGAGACGAGACTGACAGGCCAAGCCCGGACTCTGTGAGACAACTGAGGGCGTGAAGTCGTACGCCGGGTACATCCATCTCCCTCCCGGAACACTCGAGGGCGTGGGCCAGGAGCAGGACTACGCCATCAACACGTTCTTCTGGTTCTTCGAAGCCAAGAACGATCCCGAAAATGCCCCTCTCTCAATTTGGATGAACGGCGGCCCCGGCAGCTCTTCGATGCCTGGTATCTTCAACGAGAATGGCCCCTGCTACATCAATGAGGATTCCAATTCCACGACCCTCAGAGACTGGTCATGGAACGACAATGGTAGCTACCCACATCTTAGCCCAATGTGTTGTTCCTGGACCTTGACTTACACATCATAGTCAACATGCTCTACATTGATCAGCCTGTTCAAGTCGGGTTTTCATACGACTCCCTGCGAAACATCACTAGAGACCTATTTGGCGGAGTGCAGACATTGAACGCTTCCAACCCAATACCAGAGCAGAATGCCACGTTTCAGACAGGCACGTACGCGAGTGGCGACCGCAATACAACGAGCTGGGGTAGTCGCAATGCCGCCATTGCCCTGTGGCATTTCTCCCAAGTATGGTTCCAAGAGTTCCCTGGCTACCACCCCAACGATGACCGCATCAGTATTGCCACGCAGTCTTACGGTGGCCGGTATGGGCCGGCATTTGCAGCCTACTTCCAGGAACAGAACGAGAAGATTGAGAATGGGACCTGGGACGGCACCGATGGGGAAAAGTACATCTTGAACCTGGACACGCTGCTCATCGTCAACGGCTGCATCGATCGACGAGTCCAATGGCCGTCATACCCCGAGATGGCGTTCAACAACACCTACGGAATCGAGACAGTCAATGAGACGGTCTATGAAGGAATGGTGGATGCGTTTTACCGCGAGGGTGGCTGCCGTGACCGCATCGACGCCTGTCGCGAGATCTCGGCCGTCTATGACCCAGAAAACATCGGCATCAACGCAACTGTCAACGATATTTGCGAGGATGCAGAGACGTACTGCACGAACAACGTCCGAGATCCGTATCTTGAGATTTCTGGTCGTGATTACTACGATGTGACACAGATCGACCCAACTCTATTCCCACCACCATTCACTCCGGGCTACCTCAACCAGCCGTGGGTTCTGTCGGCCCTCGGCGTCCCGTTGAATTTCAGTGGTAGTTCTTCCGCATCTTCGTCAGCCTTCCGTGGTATCGGTGACTATCCTCGCCCAGGGTGGATTGAGGACATTGCATATCTACTAGAGAACGGGATCAAGGTCTCTCTGATATACGGCGATCGAGACTTCGCATGCAACTGGATCGGAGGCGAGCAAGTATCTCTCGCCATTCCCTGGGAAGAACAAGAAAAATTCGCTGCATCAGGCTACCAACCCCTCGTGACCAACAGCAGCTACGAGGGTGGCCAGGTGAGACAGTACGGCAACTTATCGTTCATCAGGGTCTACCAGGCCGGTCACGCCACTCCCTCATACCAACCGGAGTCTGCTTATCGCATCTTCAACCGCGCTCTGTTCAACCTCGACATTGCAACCGGCGAGATCGACACCGCGACAAATACTACGTATGGTACTGTGGGTCCGGCAGACACCTTTGGCATCAAGAATGAGGTACCCCCTCAGTACGAGGACTTCTGTTATGTGCTTGACCCAAGTACGTGCACAGAAGAGCAGGTTGCGGCTCTGCGCAATGGGACTGCGGTCATCGAGAACTATATCGTGACCGAGCCAGCTTATAACACCGATGCAGACCGTGGTATGAGAGTTATGGCAAGACAAATGTGAGTCAGCCCGAAATTTCCCTGGGGCACTTCATACATTGACTGTCAAGCAGCCTTGATGAGAGCTAGATGACGAATTCCGTCTACTCCTATTCAAAAATAAACAGAATGGTATACACACTTTCAGAACCAATGCGTGTGCCTACCGCGGTTACTTTCATCACACTGAACAAAAGTCGGGAAAGAATGATGTGGATGTGCTACAGGTTGTTTGGTCAGACGATCAGTGCTCTAGTGTTTCTACTCGGAATATCCCAGCTTAATGGACAGCGTAATCACAACCCTAGTACCCCGGTGTTCACCGAACCAAGTAATAAAAGTTCGAAATTACTTCGCTCTTGAATTTGCAGCTCGCAACAGACCATCGTTTCCGGAAAGCTGAACGTGCCCAGACGAGCTGAAAAATACATCTCACCCCTCAGTCATCACCGAGTCGATCGCCGAGGTGGCTTAAACTGGATTGATCAAATTGTGACATCTTCAACACGGGTCGTCGACTGTTCAATCTCCATCGCGCGAGTTCTCTGTGCGTGCCTTGATACTCACGCGGCATATTCCGAAGCGGGGCCCTCGTCAGCGAACGAGTGATCTTCAGAGCTGCAGTTCCAGCCGCGCCTCAAAGCGGCTGATGCTGATAGGTCCATCTTGCTAGACCGGTGTCTGCTGAAGATGGCTTATCTATGTAGTGTGACCAATATTACACTTTGGGGGCTGGCGGGTGTGCAGATTGAATTAGGCGAAGCCATCTGGTTGATGCAAGTTGTAACACGGTCTGTTTCTGCTGCCAGCCACAATGACAACGCATGAGAAGTCATTACCCCGCCCAAGCGATGAATATAGCCCATCGTGAATCGGGCTGTGACCGAAGGCGGTGATAATTGGCTTTCAATTCGAGCTGATGGGGGTATCGGGTGCAGGATTTCTTGTGCAGTGGATATAAGTAGTCTTGCATCTCTCGTTTGGAATGAACCTTGTTGTCACATAACCCCCATTCTTCCATTCTTGCAGCGATTTCTCAGCGCTCTTGCGTACACCACTCAAGTGCTATTGTAGTATTTCTTAGCAATGGCGTCCACCAATAAAGTGAACCCGTCAACTGATACCTCGAATACCCCCGGTGGCGTGCCTCCGACTGAAGCGAAGTCAAATGCTGAGCACACGGTTTCGCCCGGGTGGAACGAATGCGGTTTGAGCAAGGAGGCGGTACAAGCATCTGTTGAGGGTAAGTCACTTATCACATCACTTGAAATTTGTGAAAACTCGGGAGATTGACTTCCCACAAGAACAGGCCACGTCTAGAGGCACCGGCCATGCCACGCCTCCTTCAGTCTCGAAATTCGGAGATGTGGATTGCGGCAGCTGGCAAAATGCTCCCAACTCGAAATGTCACGCGTCTTTTGGCGACCGGGGAACGACCGCAACTGTCGGCGCCTTCGGACAATTGTTGCAATTCAGTGAAAACCTCGGCGCAGGGAGCTCTGGCCTATTTTCCGTTGACCATAGTGGCATTCCGGAGCCATTCTTTGTCACAATCAGAGCAAGCGAACTTCACGGACTCTCACAGCAGCCATTCCACTACGGTCCTACTAAACCTGATGGCCAACCCTACGGTCTCAGGTTTCCGGAACTTGTGTTGAAGCCCGACGCTGAGCCTGAACTCAAATGGACTCACTGGAGATGGCCACGCCACGAATATGCTCAAGGAGCCTTCAAGGATTTTCCAGGGTTGAAATTGACCATACAATGGATGGTTCATGAGAAAATTATTTTGCAGCAATGCTTCCTGGAGTACGATGGCCAAGAGAATAGCCCAGTTGCTGTGGAGTTCTCCAAATCCATGATCAGAGACCTGGATTACCTCGATCCCGGGTTGAGTTTCAACGAAGAGGCCATCAAAAATCACGATAGTAGGCCAGGACCAGGGGGAAAAAGTTGGGTTTGTGTACATAAACTCAACACGAAACCTCCTACTGAAGGTCCCAGAACGGATAACTCGGTACAAGAGTCCTCCGCCAAGATCACGTCGCGCCGTTCGAACGCACCTGGTCAAGATAGCTTGCAAGGACTTGATAATCCTGTGTCTGCAGATGCTTTAGCTTCCACAGAAGAAGCGAAAAGAGACGCAATCTCTACATCATCTTATGCACAAAGGACAAGGCAACAGAATGACACTGGAGCCTGCGAAACTGTCGAAGACGAAGCTTCCCTCCAGGGTCTATCGAATTTGAGTGCTCGATCCGGGATGAAGAAGACACTGCAACCCGAAGAGAGTATCCATGACCGCGAAGCGGAATTGAAAAGCTCATACGGAGTATCCGTCACGGCATCTGTCGCCATTAATGGACAACTCCAAATATTCGACAGCACAAATCCGCAGTGGCAACGGTGGACAATTCCCGACAGCGTACGAATCCCAGGATCCCATACTCTTGAAGTAACCGTGGCGTACAAGATGGACCTTCTCGAGACTCGGGAAACTGATGGGGAGACTCACGTCATCTTATGGCGCAACATGAGAGTCAGTGAGTTTCTACGGGAGCAGCCACCGGCTCAACCACTACCTCTGTGCACTGCCCAGCCATTCAAACGATCTATACCAGACACAATGGTAACACGGGAGGACCTCTGGAATGAAGGTTGCGTTAAGGGTTCCGACGATACTAGTTTGCCAAAGCACAACAAGGATGATGAGACAGCACGTACTCAAACGGAAAATGTGCTGCTGGAGAATCCAGTCGGTACCCCTGGCAAATCATCACCACAACCTAAATCAGGTGCCTTGCACAACTACCTAGAATTTGCAGCTCGACGCAACCTAGAGCACATACTCTCAGTCTGTGCCGTCCAAGCAACGCCGTACCGTTCCCATGCTGATGTTACCTTTCCGGATGATTTACATAACGTGAGAGCAGTAGCCTTGACATGTGGGGACATGTCAGGGCACAGAATATGCTGGTCAGCTAGCTTGTGAGTTTTCTTGCCATGTAGCTTTGGACAGATCTGACGTGACAATCCAGTTTCGCATTTCAGTTCCTGGTGCAATCCTACAAATCCCTCCGTGATTTACCGAATTCCCAACCAGTTCTCGACCGAATCATGAGGACTTGCCGAGGTCATCTCAAGTGGCTCCATCTCGTCCAGCAACAGAATACTGGACAGCGCTTTGGGGCAAATTACTGGGTCACAGGCAAATTGATGGACAAGATTGGTGGCACGTCTTCGGGTCGTAGTGGAAGTCTCCTCAACACTGGATTTCAAATATTGAAAGCCGCAGCCTGCATGGAATTATGGCCTGATTACGAAATTGCGATTGAGTTGATGAGTGACTGGGCACCCTCTTGGCTGCTTTCAATGGAGAAAACGGACAGTCGGCAGAAACACGCATGGCCACATGCAAAGGATTACGGCGTCAACACCTTTCGTTTGGACGAACATGTCTGGATTTGGCGAGCATTGAGGTCACTAGAAAGTCGCAATCATCGAGTATGGAATCGAATGTCTGAAAAGGCGGCACTCAAGCCCGGCCCGCTTTCGAGCGATGATGTCGCGCGTTTGCGCAAGACTCTTGGGTCTCGGGTCGTCCAACACGAAGTATCAAGACGATTCACAACGTATAATGAGGTACTTCAGAAACGAATGCTCGCAGTCACCAGATCTTCAAGGGAGACCAGGTTCATGTTGCATGCTCGCGACACAGCACTGTTCTACACTGAGGCTTCCGAGTTCTTTTCGGGAGACACCTCGGTGAAGGAACTTTGGAGAAGCACAATCGATTGTCAGAGGTACCACGAAGAAAATGGGGATTGTATCTGGGAGAAGTCAATGTACTATGCCTTGTGCATCATGATGTGCATCCAAGGACTCAGGATCAACGATAAGCCGGCAGGTGAGCTGGTTCGAACAGCGACAGACACACTCATCTCCAGGTCCAGTCCGAATGGCTTCTTTCCGGGGCAGCTGGAATTTTTCATAAATCAGTCGCTGCAGAAGCGTTTTCCTTCCAAGAAGAACCAAGACTCATACTATCATGCCAGTTTCGAAATCCCATTCATCCTCCTTACCCATGCCAATCGAGTGAGCGAAATCTATAACCGGTCAACAGCTGACCCGACAAGCTCTACGTCCAAACCCAAGGCGAGACCCGAACACGGTCTACAGCGGTCGAAATCTATGCAGTCATTCCCTCAGGCTCAGAGCGACTTCATGCTATGTCCAACTAATACAGAACAACGACCAATTCCCCTGCATCTATCAAGGCATCTCGTGAGCCGATCGACAGGCGCTTACGTTAATCATCATGAGGTATTCGGGGACGTCAGACGAACAATGAAGAAGGCCTTGCCTTTCAATAGTCTGGTCGATTACAGCAACGTTGTAAAGCTTGAAGACGAGTGGCTGTTTGACTATCCCGAATTCTTCACCAGAGAGGGAAGTCTCAACTCTGATGATTACAACAAAGCTTTGAGACGACTGAAGGGAACAGCCATTGCTCCGACGATCACTAGCAACCGAGCCGTATACCGAGCCGTATCTGACGAGCATGGTTCATTGCATGGACTCAGTGCGACTGTGAGCCGGATTGTCAGACTTCGGGGCAAGCAGCCGTCATTTAGGACTGTTGATATTCCAAGCTCAAAGTTGAACAAAGGCAGGCGGAAAGATCATAACCCCAAATTCGACAGTGGCTTGGATCACGAAGATCTCTGGGAAGTCCTCAGCCCCGCTAGGACGGTTCAGGATTCCAAAAAACGTCTACTGTATTTCTACACGGCTACGAAAGAAGCTGCTGCGGTCTGCTATGCGGCGACTGAGCTCTCTGAGAGAGACAACCTGCAAGAGTTCTTCGAAAGGCATGCTCGTTACGAAAAGCATGCGGCTGACCATTGTAGTATGGCGCACAATACTTGGGAAACGGAACTGCATTTGAGCTATTACCAGCTTGTTGAGGGATCCAGTGATTCACGGCCTGGTATTCCTACAGCCGAAAGAAAGCCGTTCCCCGAAGGCTGTGAAAAGCAGATCTTTCGCGCATCACTGAGTCTTCGATTCAAAGGAGACTTCTTCGATCGATACTGGACAGGCTACATGCTCGAATACACTCAAAATGGACCGATATCGAGCCCTTCGCTTCTTACGGACAAGGACTATCGCCAGAGAAAGGTTCTCGAGCAAAGATACTTTGCTGATATCCTTGCCAATCTGGTAGAAAGTACTAGCAGGATCTTGACAGAGATCGACGATTCTTTGGGTTTCAAATCAGGATCATTCACGACCTCCATTGCGAGCACCAAGGCATACTTAGCTTGGAGCTCTCTCTGGCAGAAGTTCGAGCCCCTCCTTCAAGAATTGGACGATGATCTTCGGTCCACTCAGATCACTGTTGACGATTGGAGGACAAGGGAGAATGACAGAGGGCATGAAAAGCCCCGATGGACATCTGATGATGAGTCAAAGTATCGAGCCACAATTGCAAAGATGCATCGCAAGATCAAGCATCAGACGAGCAAGTTGCAACAATTACACGCAAATATCAGGTTACTGCGAGAATCATGCTCAACCCGTCTCGTCAGGGCTCGAGAAGAGCTTAGCTTTCGCAGCGATCAGAACATCGCCACGTTCACATATGTCACAGTCATCTTCTTGCCCCTTGGTTTTACCGCCAGCATTTTCAGCATGAATGGAACTCCAGAAAAGAGTCTTGCCATCAACATGGTGGTCGCTTCAGTTGTGGCATTGACCATCACCATCCTTGCGTTGATGAACGCCAAGGGTCTGACTGGCGTTGCGGAGAACATATCGACCAGTTTCAAGACCCTTACCGCAATTGCGAAGAAGTCCAGTATATTGATACGGGACCGACAGGCTACGGGAGACAGGGCCACAAAAACCAATGATGGTAGCCCCAGGACACCTCGTCCTGCTGTTCCTTCAACAGAAGCAATTCCTTGGGACTTGGTGTTCTGGGCAGGCTACATGTTCATTGAATTGCCATCGAGAAGCATTGCGGCTGCTTGTTCCATCCCTAGATGGCCACGGAATTATCACAAAGACTTGGAAAGTCTGAAAGAACCCAAGAGGATTGTTGTCCAAGGCGTTGTTGCCAGCGGGCTTGTTTGTTGTCTAGCGCCGGGTGTGATGTTGTTGGGAAAGAATGCCGAGGTTGTAGCTAGGAGGTTTTCGATGGAAATCCACCCGAAGCCTGCTGCCCAACTGGTTGTTGAGCAGTTTCCTCGTGTGCTACTGACATTCTTCACAGTCCCCCTTTTCATGTTGACCTGGATCCTTCAGATTTTGTGCTTCAATGCATGGGATGCTTTGGCTCTTCTTGGGGGTGAGTTTCACTAAATTTGACATCGTCAGTGGCGGTGATTTGCTGACCAACGGAAAAATGCAGAATTACTGCGTAGAGGGATCAGCCACATTTCCTTGCCTGAAAATGGTGAACCCGAATCCAGTCTTTTGTCCCTGTTGACAAAGCCGCCGACGTACTCGCGACCCATGAAAATGTGGAAAGGCCATCTTCGACCACATGACAAGAACACCGCCGCCTCAAGCCTCAAACAAGATGAAATATGAAGAAAATTGTCTCCTCCCCTGAGACGAGGTCTCAAGCAAGTCAATGAACGGTCTCTGGTCAGGTTGAAGTGACGGGCTTTGGTGGCGCCGCCATTGAGCAAGGCATACACGGACGTAGAATTGCAGGGCATCGGGGCATCCACAAGAGCATGTCTGGTCAAGACGTGGTCAGTAGTTCGCAACTTGGCTGTGTTTGAGAAGCACGGATTTGCCGAGTGGCCAGAATGGAAGGGCGGAAGCATAATTGACTTGATCATTACTGTAGGCATGCTTTGCAAACTGGCTATCACGGGATTAATCATCTGCATACATATCAATGGGAAATATTTCAACATTGCAATCTGAAGACTGCATGGTGGATGCGCAACATTGAATAACTCCAGGCTGTCATCTATCGATTCCGTTTGTCGAAAGCCTTCCTCTAGTCCAAACCTCGTATTTCTTTGCTAGGTGATAGGACACCAGAACAAAAACACTTGAACGAATTGAGTTGATCGCATGGCGGTTGACCATTTATACACCATTTCCTTAGTGCTACTATTTTCCAGGACTGGTTGTGGCTCAAAAAGCCCGACTCCATCCCCAGCCTCAACCTCCTCTGGGTCAGCCCCCCCCCCCAGTGCATCCCAGCCCACTTCAAAGTCAGAAAGTGGTGTGCGGGATTGAATCGCTGATAAGGAGTTGCATCGGTACCATATTTATCTGCACTTGGTCTATAATGCACCAGAATCTTCCAGTGCAGTCAAATTCGCCCAGCAAAAGACAGATACTCATGCAGGGCCTTCTCAGGTCTTTGAGCAGGATCCGCTGGACGCTCTTCAACCTGCTTGCACCAGATATGTTGGTCTCTTAGGCAATTACTGATTGTCTTTCCGTGCAAATTCACAGGGGAAGCTTTCCACGATGGAGCGAAGCCAACGGAGTCAAATGGGCTTTAACACATACGTACTTCGCCAACATGGGCAGTTTCGCCATCAGCTTCAAAAAGGACGAGATGTTCTCCCACCCGACAGATATGGAGGAGGGTGGCTCGTCTCTATGTCGCCCGACATCCCCGCCTGAGATTCAAGACGCCCCGAAAGACTTCGCCGATCGCAAGGACTAAGGATTTCGACGAGAAAGAGGCGCAGGTTCACCGTCAGGACGACTTTAGTTAGTCTTCGAGCCGGTCTCTAGTGGCACACGTCCGCCACTTGAGGCTGAGCACGACCCTGATCTGCCCAACCGAGCCAGAGAAGACCTCAAGCGCATGTCAAGCAGTCCTTCTCTGTTCAAGCCTGGGAAAATAGCATTGCGAGCTTGTCATATCGAATCTGTGACATCGACTAGCGGCTCGACATACATCATTCGGATTTGGCTCAGCGAGCATTGGACACAGTGGGATAGCGGCACATCACGAGTGTGATCCAGCAGTTCCGATTTGCCCAAAGCTACCGGGACTGGTGCAGGAACCTCTGTGGGCTCCAAGGGGACCAGCGAGTCGTGGACGCATCGCAGCTGCTACTCGTGCCAGACCTCGGGATCATCTCACGTCTCTCCGACGTGACCGAAGACTGCATTGAGGATGGAACAAAGGATACATGTTTTTCAAGGTCGTGTCCATCTCCCAGATCGGCTGGTTCGTCGCCCAGCTTGTAGCGCGTCTTACCAGCGCCTCCCCACGTCCAGCTCGAGACCACGACCCTGGCATTTTGCCTCTGCAGCGGCATCGTTTACTCACTGCTTCTGGACAAGCCGAAGGACGCCACAAGCTCAAAAATCGTCCCGCCGTCCGCCGCCCCGGAATGCCTGAGGAGATGATGCGCCTGGCCCTCCTGGGCCCGGTGCGCAGCCTAAGCGACTTCGGCCGGAAACGTCAACACCCGTGCATCACCTACGACTCCCTGCACCTCGGCTTCGACCTGGAGACCGCAGGTCGAGGGATCCTCCTGGGTCATCTTCCCCCGCTGGGCCGCCCCCATCTGCGTCTTCGGCGCGGCCCACTGCATAGCCCGGCGCTTCGGCTTGCCCACCGCCGACGAGCTGGTCCCGTGGCGGGCAAGCTCCGTCGTCACCATCGCCGTGACTGTAGTTGTGGTCTTGGAGCATATGCGCTCGAGGTCGGTCCGTGGTCGGATGGGACATCCTTAGTCTCTGCCTCTGAAGATTCTCGTCGCATCCATCCTCTCGTGGCCGGTCCTGCTGCTGTATGATGCCTCCAGCTCCAGGCTCTACGTCTTCTTCCAGGTCTTTCGTTCACTTGCTTCCCTACCACCGTCAGACTTTTTGTCAAGCTGGGGAAAGAGTCTGCCCCATATTGGTCGCTGAGTGTCCTTCGGAAAGTATAAGGGATGTGTTGAAGAAAAGAGTGTATTCGTGTGTCTGTCTGGGAAAGCGGTCACTCAGAAGAGGACATTTGAAGCGTACATAACAACTCAGCGGGCTGATTAACATTATGAAATAATAAGTAATCCTCATCAAGACTAGTCTTATAGACTATTAATATAACTCCAGCTCTAGCCATCGGTGTCCCAAGACCAAGGTGCTTGGATCCCAACGATCTACACGGTATAATCCAGGGGCTTCTGTGAGCATCTATCTAAGGATTCTTGCCTCAAAATATGGCGCAACCTCGCATCAGATTTCGGAGAGAATCAAAGGAATCCCAAGTGGATCAATCGTGTCTCTATACGCACAGGGTGACTGTAGCTCTAACATCGAAATCCATTCACAGATCCTCTACCTCCTCTGCGTGAGCTCCTCCCACTGCACACCAGCCCACTCCTCCAAATATCCAGCCTCACCATCCGCAGTCCCCGTCGGCACACAGTCCGTAGCACACGTGCCCACAACAACAGTGCCCCAGTCCATCCCCTCAAGCCCCTCCTCCTCGCTCTCGAGCTCCGCGATCGCGCCCGGCACGAGCTGCACCTCAAACGTCCGTTCGCCGCGGCAGTTCTCGCACGGCGGGATCCGCCCTCCAGCACCGCCATCGTGCAGCCTGCGGCCCACGGCGTCCGTCTTGCTGTATAGCAGCGGCTGCCCGCCAAACTCGTAACGGATGCACTGATCCGGGTTCTGCGCGAGCCGGTCCGCGAACTTCTGGAACGTGCTGTCGATGGTGCTCTCGAACACGTCCTTGTCCTCCTTGCCGCCGGGGCCCGCACCGCCCGCGCCATCGTCGATCTCCATGCTGGTCGTCGGGACGTCCTTGGGCGCCGGGATCGGGTCCAGGGTCTCGTAGTCCGCGTCGGCGAGATAGCTCAGCGGGTATGGCTTTGGCTGGTCTGCCTCGGACGGCCATGGCTCTGGCGGCGGAGGGGTGCCGCGTTTCTCGGCTTCTTGGGGGTTGTTGAGGGAGAGTGTCTCGGCGAAGGTTTTTGGGAGGTCCTTAGTGGAGTATTTGGATGATGATGCTGGTTCGGCCTCGGTCTCGGGCTGTGGTGGTTGTGCTTGTTTTGTCTCGGTGCTTGCTGTACTGAAGGGATTCGCAGCAGGCTTCGCAAAAGGGTTCGCGCCTGCGGAGCTACCGCCCGAGGAGAATGGATTCGTCGCTCCACCACCTCCGAATGCTCCCTTCCCTTGGACGCCGAACAGAGCCTCGCCCAGACCCTTCTCCTTCTCCTTCCTCTCCGCCTCTGCCTTCTCTTTCTCCTCCCTGTCCCGTTGCTCTTTCTCCTTGCGCTCCTTGGCTTTCGCGGCAGCGTCAGGTGAGATGCGTACACCCCTCAGGGCACGTATGCTCCCTTCTTTCCGCCGGCACGACTTCCTCCGGCACGAGAACACGTACAGCCGCCTCTCGTGGCCTGGGAAGCGCTCGTTCAGCTCGGCGTTGAGCTGGAGGAGGACCACCATGAGGTCATTGCAGGCCTTGCAGCGGGCGAGGGACGCGGATGGTGGTTTTGAAGGGTCGAGCCAGTCCTAGAGAGGTTGTATGAGCTTCTGCGGTCCTGTTCATGTTCGTGTTCCTGTGAGGGCGGGGGAGGGGGACTCCGGGCTCACTGGTCTGCCGCCTAGGCGGCTTATTGTGTCGTCATCTGCATCCTTGGATGCATATCCGAGGAGGACGTTCGTCTCCGTGTATTCCTGATCTTCATCGAGCGAATCGTCACTATCGTATGGTGCCATCTTGTCTTGCTTTGCAGAGGTAATTCTCTCTACTGCCCCCGATGGCGGGGTTGGAAATTTCTCTTGGAGCTCGCAGCTCGCAACTTTAAAGTGGGTCCTCTTATCACTTCTGATAAGCATGTGAGGACCCAACCAAGACACTGTGACAGCAGCCCGGCATATTGGATCATCCAGCATCTCAGTCCCCGTTTGCTAAGGTGCTCCAATGTGGCTCGCAAGAGGACAGCATTAGTGCCAGCGTTCGGACTTGATCTGGATCCCAGGGACACGAGGACAAGAGAGCACGAGGTACCGACCAGTCTCTATACCATCGCCATTTCTGATATGGACACTATAAACGCCTTGCCTCTACAATGGTATCATCTCACCGACGTACAATCTATCTTCTCACGTTACATGCTGTCTCCAGGTCCGTCCATGCCCGGTCCAGGGCCACCCTGGCGTCCCATTTGCCTAGCCTTCAGCAGCTCGTCGCAGAGGAGTAGGTTGGAGGCGATACCAGCGCTGGACGCGACGCAATTTCTCAGAACGCGGAAAGAATCGAAGACACCCTCGAGAGTAGGGTCCATTGGCTCGCCAGTAGAAAGGTCCAAACCGACGACCGCACCGTCACGGTGCTCGTCCTGCAGGGAAGCCACTGCGATGATGATTAGTTGAACGGTTTGGCTTGAAGGAGTCATAATTGGCACTTACAAGCATCCTGCACATCGTGACCGGCATTCGCCGCCAATGTCTTGGGAATGACCAGCAGGGCATCGGCGAACGCCTCAACACCCCACTTGGCCTTGCCCTTGACGGTCTTCGCAAATGCATCGCTCTTGAGGTGAGCCGCACACGCGACTTGGAACGCGCCACCGCCAGGCACAACGCTCTTGTCGACGATCATGTTGTACACGCTCCTCAGGCCATCGCGGACTGCATCTGTAACCTGTGTGATGGTGTGCGCGTTGGGACCCTTGATCAGTAGCGTGACTGACTTGGGGTCCTTGACGTCCTCGATGAAAGTGAACTTCTCCTCGCCCAGCTGTTGCTCGTAAACCTGGCCAGCCCAGCCCAGCACGTCGGGTGACAGGTCATCGACGCTGTTCTGTGACACACCACCGCAGATGAGCTGCAGCCTCTCCATGTTCCTCCTCTTAGCACGTCGAAGCGCCAGGATACCGTTCTTTGCAAGGACGTCCAGTGAGAGAGGGTCGATACCCTTCTGGTTGATTATGACGAAGTTCTTCTTGGGGTCGTTTCCGCACACCTCCTTCTTCAGCTCCACAATCTTCTTCAGTTTGGCATCCACGAACCGGCGCTCGGACTCAACGAGCTTGTCACGCTGGTCGGCGCTCGAGTAGAAGAAGCTCGAGTTGATCTCGGTCTTCTCGTACTCCAAGCTGACGTTCAGCGTCAGGATATAGGCGTTCTCCACCCTCTTAGGCATGTCTGGGTGCCGTGCACCGTGGTCCAGCGCCAGACCCTTGATCAGCTGGGTGTCGCTTGCTGTGCGGTGCTGCATCTTCATGATCTCGACCATGTGAAGATCCGGCTTCGCACCGGACTCGTAGATGGCCAGGACGGCGTCGACAATATCAGGCGTCAGCTTGTTCGCCAGCGTAGCGTTTAGCTTTGTCGCCAGGGACGTCCGCGCAACGTTAAGGAGCAGCTCGCGGTCCACCTCCTTGGAAAGCTTGAACGAGTCGAGGAACTTCAGGGACTCTGTCTTGGCTATCTCGAAACCATCGGTGATGATACGGGGGTGGAGGCCCTCGCTGATATAACGGTCGGCTTGCTTGAGCAGCTCGCCGACGAGCAGGACGACCGAGGTGGTACCGTCGCCGCAGATGTCGTCTTGAGCGGTTGCAGCACGGGCAATCATGACGGCGGTGGGGTTCTGGATCTGCATCTCGCGGAGGAGGACGTTGCCATCTTTGGTGAGCTTGATTTGGCCGGCGCCATCGACGAGCCTGTGGTCGACGCGTTGGTGGTCAGTTGAGTCGCGCATGGGAGGGAAAAGGGGAAGCGTAGGGAACCAAAAGGGAAGATGTACATCTTTATCGTGCCCAGAGGGCCCAGGTTAGACTTGAGGACATCTTGCAGACCCTCACCGGCACTGATGTTGACCTTGAGAGCTTCGCCCCGCCTCTGTAGACAGATACCCGTTAGCACATGACGTGGAGGGGTTCAGGCCAGGGAGCTCCGTACTCTTGACTCGGCCTTTGGGTTGAGGAGCTGCGCCGCCGACATCTTGACTGAGTGCGATCGAGAAAGGTGGCTGGGCTGTTGGTGGGAGCGGTCAGGGGTTGGGGGGAAGAGAAGTCGAGGAGATGCAGTCGTCTTCTTCAGGCCGCCGCGGTGTGATGAAGCTGCAAGCTGCTGTCTCCTGCTCCGCGTTCACCTTCTAGAATTTTTGGCCCTTGCCGCTAGGAGACGCTGCCGGCAGGGGCAAGGGACGTGGGGCAGCCTGGCAGTCCTGGACAAGTGCAGGATGAGAGAGCTTGGACCAGTAAGGCGGTGTCAAGAGTTCCCAGGATGGATGGTACTTGCCGTCCCACACGATTCAGGACACATGCAAGGTACTCGCCATCCACAGGGCTGCATGAGACAATGACAAGTGTTTGGAAAGAGAGCGAATATTTGCACCGGTCACAACGGATGATGCACTGGTATATCACCTAATGCCCACATACCAAACACCCACGTACCAAACACCTACAAGCCCAACACCTACACGCCCAACACCTACACGCCCAACACCTGCACGCCCAATACCCACGCCCAACACCCACATACCCATAACCCACAGACCAAACCCCCATATACCAAACACCCACACGCCCAATGCTCATATACCTAATACTTATATTTCTAATGCAAATTGGGTATATGAATTGGGTGTGGGCGTGGGTGGTTATCGGCGGCGGTGTAAATTGGGGTGTGGGCGTAAGGAGGGTGGGCTATAAGTACCGGTGTACCATCCATTTTGACCGGTGCGAATATCCGCGCTCTTTGGAAATATGTTCTACGACTTCTTCTCCCCCACGACCCGTCGAGCTCCGGTCCGTCTGATCTCATCCGCACCGACCTTGTCGATCTCAGCGATCATCTTGCCCTGATCCTTATTCTGATCGTGGACCAAAATGAAGTGGCTCGACAGCTTGAAAGCGGCCGTTCCCGGTCTGCTTGCCTCTCCAGGGGCTGACAACGTGGACGCGTCACAGTCTGTCTTAATTGACGATGCCGCGAGCAATGTGAGACAGGTTGCCATCATAGGTCAGTGCACTCTCAAGCCACAGGCACCACCACGTGTGTCTACATAATCCGTGGAATGAACGTGCTTTGGGAACGGTCATGTCCCTTAGAGATACGTGAACAATAGAGCTAGGACCATGGGGTGATGAACCATCTTGCTCTCGATACTGACCCGACCTCCAGGCGCGGGTGCTGCCGGCTCTTCCGCCGCATATCACTTGTCAAAATATGCATCTGATGCTGGCGTCGAACTCAACATCACTATTTTTGAGAAGACAGACCACATCGGTGGCCGTACTCTTACCGTCGATGCCTACGGCATCCCATCCGAGCCAGTCGAAGTTGGCGCCAGTATCTTCGTCGACGTGAACAAGATTCTGTGGAATGCCACCCAGGACTTCGATTTGGAACTCCGGGATCCCAACAGCGACGCCGACCGACTCACAGTTATCTGGGACGGCGACCAGTTCGTGTTTGAGTCCGCAGCTAGCAGCTCATGGTGGTGGGACGCGGCGAAGCTGCTGTGGAAGTACGGCACATCGCCGTACAAGGCACAGAAACTCATGCAGTCAACAGTGGCGACGTTCCTCAAATTGTATGAGGAGCCATATTTCCCGTTCAGGTCGTTGAGCACTCGTGCCTTTGAGTTGGACCTGACAAAAGTCACTGGTGCCACCGGAGAGCAATTCCTGGCCGACAACGGTGTCTCGGCCGCGTTCTCACATGATATCGTTGAGGCGGCCACGAGAGTCAACTACGCCTCTAACCTCGACTCTATTCATGGCCTCGACACTATGGTGTCTATGGCCCCTGAGGGAGCTAAAGCCGTGGTTGGCGGCAACTGGAAGATCTTCGACCGCATGGTCGCAAAGTCGGGGGCTCATGTCTACTTGAACACATCGGTCTCTTCCGTCTCTGTGGGATCGAAGCCAGGAGCGGCAAACCCCAAGTACTTGGTCAATGGAGGCTCGGCGGGTGTTGCATTTGACAATGTTGTCCTCGCCACGCCCTACCAGTTCAGCGACATCAAGACCTCGGACGACGTCCTCCAGACTGCCATCGACGAGGTCCCGTATGTGAAGCTATACGTCACTCTGTTCGCCTCTCCGTTCAGACTCAGCGCGGAGTACCTTGGCCTCAAGCCCGGTGCTCAAGTGCCCACTAGTGTCCTCACTGCCTTCGCCAAGGCCGCCGATGGCAGCTCCGGTCTCGAGGGCGCGGGCAAGACGGGAGTATTCTCCATCAGCACGCTCCGCTCCGTCACGAACCCATCGACAGGCAAGACAGAATATCTTTACAAGATCTTCTCACCTATGGAAGTCACATCCGAATTCCTCTCGACTGTCCTGGGCGTCGAGGTCCCTAAGACGCTCACCGGCGCGGCCCCCGCTGCCACTCCTGCCGCAGACGATGATACAGTGGCCGTGGAGCCTGTCTCGTGGGTTCACAAGCACATCTTCCACTCCTATCCCAGGGCCCTGCCGCGGGTTACGTTCCAGGACCCGATCGTTGGCAATGGAGTCTACTACACGTCTGGCATGGAAGGGTTCACCTCAACGATGGAAACGAACGCTTTGATGGGCAAGAACGTGGCCAGGCTGATTGTAGACGATGCGCTGGGGCTGAGCACGGGGCATGCGGTGACCGAGGAGAAGGAGACGGAGAGCATGGAGGCCGACGAGACCGTTGTTGTGGCAACAGAGAAGGAGACGGAAGCCAAGACCGAGGAGTCACACGCCGCTGCAGAAGAACTCTAGGGGATCTTGTAGGAGCGGGCCCACGTGGAGATTATCAAATTATTCTTGCTGCAACAGGCAGTCAACCTTGCTATTGGAGAAAACCTGGACTTGGGATTCACAAGAACTTTATGGAGGTGGATTGAATGGGGAGCGGAACATTGCTATCGCATTGGATTGGGGCTGTTAAATATACTTTGGGCTCCCGTATAGGTCTAAACATCAGTAGCATGCCCTGGCGTTACTAATAGAGAGCGGATATTTGTAACCTATACTCATCAAAATACGATTCCAGTGCAGTATATGTTGCATCCAGAAATGTACGAGAATCTGAAGGATTGATCCTAATTACACACAGCCCACAGAGTATCTTAACCTATGGTTGCGCCACTCCGGAGATACAAACGAAGGACGGACAACCGAAATATCCGCATCTTCATTACCAACTTCGGGACTGTCTCACAACATCAAGGCCCCAGAAAGGCCGATGGTGTCGCCAGGGCTCGTGAAATGTCCACAAGGAGAGCAACGTGCTAGCTCGCAGACGCTTTCTCATCTTGAGGATTGCCGTCGTCCCCACGACCCATCATGGCGCCCTGCTCTCGCAACCACCGCACAAGTTCCTTACCACCTTCCTCTCTCGCAGCATCAAGCGGGCTGGTATCCCCATCCCATGGCGGCCGCCAGTTGACATCCGCACCATGCCGGGCCAATATCCTGGCTGTATCCAGCCGCCCACCATGACAGGCATACCAAAACGCCCTCGAGACGTCCTCTCCGCCCACGGGTGTGCCATCGCGCAACAACATGGCCTCGACCCGCTCCGTCATGCCCAGCCCCGCCGCCTGCGCGAGCGTCACCACCGCACCGCGCTCAACGAGCCGTCGAGCCGCGCACCACTGCCTGAAGCCAACCGCGTCCGCCAACGGTGGGCCCCCGCCCAGCACGGAGCCGGGCGCCTCGATCGCCGCGCCCTCGGCGAGAAGGGCGTCTAGGGCTTCGACGTCGTCGGTACTGGCGGCCCAGTGCAGCGGGGTCTCCGCGTGCGTACTGCCCCGGAACGGCGCTGAGATTTCGGCGCCGGCGGAGGTTAGGACCTGTATCGTCGAGGCGACATTGGGGAAATGGCCCGGCCAGTCGGTGGCGATGTGCAGGAGGGTGCGCCCCTTGAGTCGGCCGTCTGGGCCGGGGGAGGTGATGAGGGCGGTTGCAAGGTTGGGGTGCTTGGAGAGTAGGGTGCGGAGGGTGGGGAGGTCACCCTCTCTGATGGCGGTAGATATAGTGATGGCAACAGGGTCGGCTGCCGGAATTTCCAACAGTTCCATCTGGCTGGACATGATTATGCTGTGCCTCCGGGTCGTGAGCATGGCCACGCCCTTGCTGTGTTAGCCATGGGCGGGCTGAAAGAGCACAGAATTAGTAGATTAGCAAGAATGGGAATGGCCTAAGGCTCGAAACATCGACGTGAGGTCGGCTGAACGCATGTAAGTAAACACACTACCGTGCCTACATGAGCAAGGTGATTTGCTGTTAGGAGAGTGTTCGATTTCGCACTACTGTGTATGCAGACTGCAGATAAGGTTCTTGAGCTGAGCAAGGGACACGAGTTATTCCACCAAGCAGCATTTATTTCTTCGGTAAGATTAGATGGCCATCGTGGTCTCGAAGATCTATAGCATCCCAAGAAAGGAGCCAGGATATGTACCTACTGTATCGACGTAGATACTCGTATGACCGGCGAGTGACAGATGCATCTGCAGGTAGCATGCCAGATCAGATGCGCCTTAGGCTACGCGCCTTGCCTCTCAGGGCGTAGTGGCGTTAATGTCCGTGCGTCATGTGGCGAGCTCAGGCCTCCCAGCGGCCTGGGCCAGCTTTCCAATTCACTCGCTTAGGATGACGCAGCAACCACGACCGGGGCCCCTCCCCTGTGCCTGCCTGCTCTTTCAAAGGTCCAGGCTGATCATCTTCTATCAGTACACTACCAAGTGCGGTGACAAGGCTTGCGAAATTCCCCTTCAATCTTTCGCAACACCCAGCACCTTTTCCACATTTCCTCACATCGTTGACATAGATCCGAAGAGAACAGACGGTGCAACTCCCCGTTCATCTTGACTGTCGCTGACTTGTCAAGATGTTCGTGCTACGAAATGGTAAGTCCTTGCTTTGCCGCCTCTTGTTGCCCCGCCAATCTGCATAAACACCAGCAGCACCCCTCCGTCACATCATCGCCACTGGTCACCGATCAGGCCGAGGCCCGAATCCCAACCATCCGTTCGACCCAGCATTACACTTGTCCATCCAAGCAGACTCAACTAACCTTTTCCTAAGTCAGCAAACTCATCTTCGGCGCCGGCGGCCAAGAGTCTATGATCGAGCTCCCCCAGGGCCAACTCTACCTCGTCCGACCCCTCTCGCCCAAGGGCTACTCCGAGCTCATCTTCAAGGATGCTTCTGCTCGCATCCGGAGAACCGGTCAGGATTTCCAGTACCAGCTAGTTGTCCAGCGAGTCTTCGAGGAGGGCGAGGCCGAGCTTCTAGCCGAGGAAGAAGGAGAGGACGCCGAGATCGACGCCCTTGCGTCCGACCGTGACGAAAAGACATTCCTCCTCGACGAGGCCATCCACTTCCGTGTCAGGAACAGAGAAACTTCGACCGAAAAAGTTCTTTGCTGGAAGGACCTAAGCGGTGACGCGGGTGACGTTTACGAGTTTGTGTGCGACCCAGCCGCTGGTGGCCAACAGATCGACCAGTTCGAGCTCGTGGCAAAGCAGTGCCAGTACGAACGCAAGTACCGCAAGCCTTTCACAACCGCTTCCGACGAAGACCTACAGCAATTCGAGTTCGACGAGCAACCCATACCCCAAGCGAGTCCTCTCCACAGCCCTGCCCTCGGCCGATCCATCGACTCTGTCGACCAGATGTCTCTGAACAAGCGCCCGACTACTACCAATATTGGCGTCAAGAGGGGCAAGCAGCCGGCCGAGGATGAGCAACGCACCGAGACGCCTCCCAAGGCACGGAGCACCGCCCCTCCCAAGTTCGAGGCCGCGCCAGAGGCGAGTGAGCTGCTCACTGCCGAGACCGCCGAGCTCCACTTCTTTGACTTTCCTTCTGGCGCCTTTGTTCTGCAAGATGCCTCTGTTACCGCAACGGTGACTGAGATTGGACACTGGAGATACTGGCTCAATGTCGAGGGCAAGGATCGCAGCTGGCTTGGCATTCCTGTCGTTGCCGATATCAACCCGGTGTTCAACTTCGAATTCCTGTCCTTCATTTTCAACCAGTTCTCTGACGATGGCTCTGCCTACTCGTGGCTACTGCGATTCAAGGATCAAGCGCAGCTGGAGCGCTTCCAGGAGGGCCTGCTTCGGGCACTCTGGGAGCAGCTAAACGAGATCAAGTGGACGAAGGTCAAGGAGACAGAGCGTGACTACGTCACGGACGCCTTTGCAGATCTCGCCATGGAGGATGCCGAAGCTCAGGATGCCGAGCCCGAGGAGGAACACACCGAGGAGGAAGAAGAGGAGGAGGAGGAGGATGACAGCCCTCGAAGCGAACACTACGACAGCGACGAGGATGAGGACGACGTCGCAGTGAAGCCAAGCGATAAAGAGACCAACAAAGCCATTGCTGTTGGTTACAAGCATGACCGGTCGTTTGTTGTGCGCGGTTCCAAGATCGGCGTCTTCAAGCATACGCCCAACAACAAGCTCGAGTTCAGCACCAACATCTCCAAGGTTGAGACTCCTGGTGGCAAGCTCTTCACGCCTAAGAAGGTAATGCTGCACAATGAGGACAACAATATGATCTTGCAAAACGATACCGACCCTAATAAGCTATACCGCATGGACCTCGAGTACGGCAAGGTCGTTGACGAGTGGAAGATCCACGACGACATCGATGCCATCACGTTTGCTCCAGAGAACAAGTTTGCCCAGATGACATCCGAGCCGACCTTCCTCGGTATCAGCCGCAACGCACTGTACCGTGTTGACCCCCGATTGTCGGGCAACAAGCTCGTTGACTCGCAGCTCAAGCAATATGTCTCCAAGAACGATTTCTCATCCGTCGCGACTACTGAGAAGGGTCACATTGCCGTGGCCTCGAACAAGGGTGACATCCGACTGTTTGACCGACTTGGCATCAATGCTAAGACTCACATACCCGCTCTCGGTGAGCCCATCATCGGCCTCGACGTCTCCGCTGATGGTCGCTGGGTACTGGCAACGTGCCGCACATACTTGCTTCTCATCGACGCGCAGCAGAAGTCAGGCAAAAATGAGGGCAAGCTCGGCTTTGAGAAGTCCTTCGCAGCCGACTCAAAACCGCAACCGCGCCGCCTGGCCCTGACTCCGGAGCACGTTGCCCAGTTCGCCTACGAGACCGGCAAGGGGATTTCATTTACGCCTGCCAAGTTCAACGCTGGCCAGAACTCGTCGGAGACCTCGATCATCTCGGCCACGGGACCCTATGTGATCGAGTGGAACCTTAAGAGTACTCTGAGAGGACAGAAGGCACCGTACAAGATCAAGCGCTACGCGGACACCGTCAAGGCAGACGACTTCCGATTCGGAAGCGACAGCAACGTCATCTACGCGCTACCGAACGAGGTCAACATGCTCCAGAAGGAGAAGCTGAAGCGGCCCACTCGCGAGAGTATCGCCGGCCCGAGCACGAGGCGCAGCGCGGGTGCGTATACCACACCTAGGAGGGGTGGCCCCGTGGACCGGCTGAAGAAGGAGGACATTGTCAACTCTCCTTACTAAAGACCGACCTCTGACTTGGTGTTGGTGGTGGCGAAGGGGAAATGTTTCGGCAAAAATGGCAGCCACGCAGCGCGATGACCAGACGGGTTATGCTGTTGTCTTAACAAAGGCCGGGGAGAGATTGATGTACTGCGGAAACCAAGAGATTTGGCAAGGACAGGGACGGGCACGAAGTGGCGTGACTTATTTGATTGATTTCCCCCACAGCTGGTGGCGTTTTACACGAACATGGCTTGCTTGGTCCAGCTTGGACCGGAGACCTTTACTATGTTCTTTTTTGCTCTTCCTGATTTTCGCTCCGAAATTGCCTGACTACCTACTTACTTACTTGCTTGGTGTTTCCTTCTTTTCTGTGTCCATTTTTGAAGTCTGCTTAGATACCTCCCCCATGCGAGTGCGCGTATGAATGAAGTGGTTTCAGGCCCCAATCTTTACTTGCTTGTGGTCTTGCTCTTTGCCTTGCCTTGCGTGCTTGTGGCGAATGTCGACGGGCTGTGTGGGTGCCGCAAGAAGGAAGATAGATATCTTAGATAGCTGAAATACCAAACGATCCACGTCACTTGCTTTGGAGTGCACTCGTGTTACTCAGATGCATTCATGCCACTAGCAGACGGCGGTGACGTGCGGGAACAGACCCCGGAGAAAATAAAATACCTGTATTGTGCCTATTCCGAGAACTCCAACTCCAAATGCTACAAGTACTAATGACCGGAAGTCTGTGGTCAATGTTAGGAGATGTGGTGTCATCCATCCATCAAGCCAGCCAAGCTTGCTTCTAAAGTGAGGGCAGTGCCAGTGTATGTATATCGAAGCTTTTTCTCAGGGTGATTCTTAACCCACTGTCAACCACCGCTTTTTCTTTATCCGTAGTGGTCTCTTGAATACGCTTGGTTGCCCGACCCTGGACGCCCGCGGGCCTCCTAGGACGGCCTCTCGGTCCCGTTCTCGTCGGACGTGCCGCCGGTGACAGCGTCCACGGCGCCCTTGACCTTGTCGGCCACCTTCTCCTTGAGGGGGATCTTGGGCGGGCCGTTGCCCACGGGGATGCCGCCCTGGCCCTTGCCCACCGTGGCGTCCAGCCGCTTCATCTCGGTGACGAACTGCTTGCCCCACCAAGCGGACGTGTACTTGAACACGTACTTCTCCAGCTTCTTGTAGTTCGCCTCGCGCTGCTCGGCGGACATGGTCACGGCGTCGTGAATCGCGTTGGCCATGTCTTCTGTGTTCCAGGGGTTGACGATCAGGGAGCCTGATAGCGATTGCGCGGCGCCGGTGAACTCGGACAGGATCATGACTCCGTGGCGCTCGCGCTGCGTAGCAATGTACTCGTAGGAGACCAGGTTCATGCCGTCACGCGTGGAAGTGACAAAGCAGGCGTCGGAAACGGCGTAAAGGGCCGTCAACTCCTCGAAGCTGACGCTCTGGTGCAGGAAGTGGATAGGCATGAACTCGATGGTGCCGAACCGGCCGTTGATGCGGCCAACGAGCTCGTTCACCACCGCGCGGAGGTTCTGATACTCCTCGACGTCTTGCCGAGAGGGCACGGCAACCTGCACCAGGACGATCTTGCCGATCCACTCGGGGTGCTCTGTCAGGAAGACCTCCAATGCGTGAAGCTTCTGAGGCACACCCTTGATGTAGTCCAGTCTGTCAACGCCGACGATGAGCTTTACGCCCTCGAACTTTCGCGCCAGCGCAGCGATACGCTCCTGGACCTTTTGTTTCTTGAGGCCCTCGACGAACTTCTCCGGGTCGATGCCGATGGGGAACGCGCCGACCGTCACAAACTTGCCGTTGAAGTCGACACCATTGGGCGTCGTTGTCGCGGACAGGATGCGACTGCATGAAGACAAGAAGTGTCGCGCATAGTCGTAGGTGTGGAAGCCAATCAGGTCACAGTGGAGGATGCCGTAAAGCAAGGCCTCGCGGACAGGAATAATTCGGTAGACCTCGGAAGAGGGGAAGGGTGTGTGGAGGAAGAAGCCGATCTTGACGTTCTTCTTGGAGTTGCCAATCAGCTCGCGCAGCATCTGTGGGAGGAGCATGAGGTGGTAGTCGTGGACCCAGATCATGTCATTGTCCTGGACGTCGGCAACGACGGTCTTGGCAAAGAGCTGGTTGACTTCGTGGTATGCGGCCCAGGCAGACTCGTCAAACGTGATCTCACCGGGGTGATAGTGGAAGAGAGGCCAAAGGATCTCATCTGTGAAACATCACTGTCAGCAGGGTGTTGCGGCGACGGGGGATCTGGGACGGGTGTGTGCGTACTTGAAAAGCCATTGTAGTGCTTGTCGGCCAGGTCGTCGTCAATGAAGACCGGGTGTGCATTGCACTCCTTCTTGAGCATGTCCTTCATATGGCCAGTCTCGTTCTCGGGCACCTGCAGACCAGGCCATCCGTACCATTCGTAGGTCATGGTCTTGGACAGACCGCTCAGGCCGGTGACAAGGCCACCAGAGGACATGGAGAAGTTGTATTGGCCATCTTCGCTGCGCTTGATGGTCAGGGGTAGACGGTTCGACACGATGCGGAGGCGGCTGTTGCCGTTTGCGTTGGAATCCTCGTTCGGCATACTGAAGGTGTAGCGACGCAAGCTGGTTCGGTTGTGAGCAAGGAAGCGCAGCTACCCAGCTGTTTTCTATCTTCTCTGGCCCTGCGCGGAGGGTACCACAAGGCTAGATTGCTTTTTCGTCTGACAAGTCGCTTGCGCTTGCCTATAAGAGCCAGTCCTGACTGGAGCTCGCTTTTCCTTTCGACCGGTGAGAGGGTGGTAGAGTCAGTCGACGGCGGGGTATATTGGGCCTCGGGTGACACGAAGATGGCGGACTGGATTGGGCGAACGAGAGGTCGAGATACGATATGGGGACAAAGATGGCAGAAATGATGCCTCAAAACAAGGTAGGCAGTGGATAGGGGTGCTTGACTGGAGTAGGAGAGCAGACTGCTTGGATTGGTATGGCAAGATGTGACGATGATGGTTCTAGAATAGAAGTTGGCAGAGGGATTCTCGAGGCTCACAGAAAGCGAGAGAGGCTGGAGCTTTCCTTCCGCCGAATGTCCTGAGCTACGTAATTTTGCGGTCAATAGTGGATGGCCGCTTTGGCCGGGGTATGTACTGGGTACTTCACGTCCAATTCTTAGGCGACCCAGCACCCACTTTACCTCAATTCGTCTGTTACCTATTGAAACTTGCCTGCACCTTGGACCTGAGTTCTTATACGTGCTTCAAATTATCCGAAATTGGTCAATCTTTGCAGGATCTCAAAATTCAGACACACTGGTTGATCCTTCACGAAAATTCCTGACTGTGGTGCCCTGGGCATAAGGCCACATTCAGAGTATCCAGGTACTTTGGTCAATCAGATCCCTGTCGCCAGTCTATCGATAAGCGACTGACCTGCCCCACTGCCCCACCAACTGTCAGCCGTTGGGCGTTGGGTTCAGGCTCTATGTTCAGTTCTTTGTTCCTGTTCCCCACGGTCTAGACTGGGCGTGTTTGCTCATCTTTACATTTCACGAGCAAAAAGCGCACCGTCCATCTGTAAAGAGCACATCGGCCCGACGATATGCTAGCATTTCCTGGGATGCCTGATCGCAAGAGATCGTTCTGCTCTGCTGCTACCCAATCAGTCTGTCACGACCCCAACCGGGCCATTCAAATGCGGTCTGGCTGTGTGGCCCGGCCCGTCCAGTCAGGCACGCATTGGGACTGGCGTATGTGTGTGCTGAAATTTCCGGCGTGCCGGTATCTTCCGCCCACGCTTCCCATGACAACCCACCACTTCGGCAAGCAGGAGGCGAAAGCTCCAAAAGCATGAGACCTTGTAGCTGATCGTGGTGAACTACCTAGGTACTGGGTCGTGGCTCACACTGCGGATAATAACCCCCAATTAGGGTATTCGGTAGGGTCTTGGATGACGCATTTTCTTTGCTCACAAATCACAATATCGCCAGCTCGAGCATGTACTTCTATTTTATTACTTCTTTGATTTTTAGCGGCTTGAAATATGGTCCACGCCGATCAGGGCCCGTACCCAACAAATCTCTGTCTTTCCGTGTTATGTCCACCTTGTATTATCAAGACCCCGTCCTCAGAGTCACTTGAACTAACAGCCCGGACCTGCTGGGGATATGCTATACACGCCTCAACGTCGGGACTAACGCCTCGCCTCGAAACAGGAAGCAACTCAGTGTCGGGAAGTCCGGGAGAGGAGACGCCTTCAGAGCGGTCTTTATCCTCCCTGGATTGGTCGCCTGTAGACTTTGGCCCATATGAATGGGGACTGTGGCGGCTACGCCAGCGGTCTCGTAATGAGACGGTGCTTCCTCGCACCTTGGAGAAGATGGGACTGGCTAGTGGCCAGCATACTGGGAGACAAGCGCAAATGATACATACACCGGCTGCGAGGGGTTCCTGAGAGTCAGCACTGAGTTGAAGACCGGCCCAGGATCATCCAGAGAGATATTTGACTGACCGTGTATCGAAGACCAGACCTCGCTCTCACCCCACGACGGGGAGCGCTGGCCGGGTCGATAGGCTGTCCATACTCTTATCGCACCCGTCACTATGCCACTGGATACGGGAACACATTAGCTAATAGCACGGCGTCGACCACAGCAGACAATCCCATCGGATCATCAGCAGCGCCTAGGAGAGAGAACTCACAATGCGCCCAGCAGGAAAACCCCACCGAGACCGATTCTCTTCCTCATACTCAAATGCAATCTTGCCACCATGTTCACGGGTAGAGAAATGATGACAACGTCCAGCACGGTCTCGATGATACCCGAGGAAAACCAGAACAGATTGAAGTTGAAGCAATACGGTGCCGGACTATTGCTGTTTGTCCAGCTGTACTTGAACGGAATACAGTTGAAGATATCGGCCAGGACTATGGCCACCCAGTACATGGTGAGAACGGCGATCACGGCGTACACCTGACGGCGGAAAGCCACGGATATCGAGAAGATGCGCTTGTACATGAAGAGGATGGACATCTTGGCCGCGCACACGATGCAGTAGTAGAAGACGGAAGAGAGCCAAGAGAGGAGTAGGTGGGTCTCGTTGGCGGGCGTATAGACATAGTCCGGATCCGAGTATGATATCTCAAGCCAACTAAAGTCTGGGTCGACTGTGGAGGCTGTGGTCCGGTGTATTTTCAACTTAGCCAGTCTCCCCGTGAAGAACCAAGGTAACAAAATCCATGACGACACCACTTGTGAGGAGGATATTGTGGACATAGAAAGAAGAACGGAAAGACCTCAGACGTACCAGCCACGACAAGTACACCAGCAGTGATGAGTGACAACAGAGAAATCAAGATGAACCAGTCGTCCCATTTTAGCCCGGACTTGAGCTTCAACCGCATGTAGAACCGGCAGGCCACTACGATGACCGACAAGGCTATCATGGTAGCACCAGCGGCCGTGGTGGCGTCTTCGTTGGACTTGTGGTCCGCCATCTTGAAATGGCCCGCTGGATGGTGAGCATCTAAAGGGTGGGGGATGTCGTCCAAAGACGCAAGCCAGGCGTGCTACGGAAAGCGACGGGACTGCACACTTAAAGGAACAGACCTGACTACACGAGAGAGACAGCTACAAGACAGGTCACACACATTTGGACCTTGCGGCCCAGGCATCCATTTACCTGCGCATATGTGGTGTTCATCATCCACCGGAAGGGTTGGTGGCAGCACTATTTGCTACCCCTCCCATCCTTCAGCCCATATCCTCACGCTCGCCCTGCAGTATTCGATCGAGGCTCAGCCGGAACAGTCTGGTGGAGGGGAGGGAGACGAATTGTTTGGACACCCTGTATCAGCGCTTGCATGCTAAGAAGCTGACATGTTGCCGCCGTCCCGCTAGCAAGCTGAAAGTGTGCTGCAGGTCTGGGTTGCACCAACACCGCCTTTGGCCAACCATGTAGCTTGGATGCAACCCAAGGCTATCCAATCGCGTGCGAATCCTTCTCCATATCAATTGGTTGGAGATGGTGGTACGCATGTATCTATTTCCACCTTGCATTCCTTCCATCGGGCGCTAGTCAGAGCCTGCTTCATATCTTGATCTTTCGGGACTTGATCCCACTGCTGAAATACCACGGAACGCCAAGCTTATCGAAAGAGGTCAGCTCTTTTCTCTTGCACATTTACAGGCCCCTGATTTGTTCAGGAAAAGTCTAGCGTTGCTTACCTGCAAATTATCTGAGGAGGGGGCGCATTTTTGTTTAAAAGACTGTTGCTCCCGGATAATCCCATTCAGCGACGGACTCTCCACTGCAGCGGGAAAAAGAGCAAGATGCCGTCTAACGCGTTTCCTGTCGAGGGAAGAGTATGTCCCTCACCTTCCTGAACAAGAATCTCAGCAATGCAGTCAATCTGACAATCGATTCCACCAGACAATCCTCATCGCGGGCGGCTCCAAGGGGACAGGCCTCGAGGCAGGCCGGCAATTGGCCGTAAAGGGAGGCAACATCATCCTCGTGGCACGAGACGCACAACGACTGCGCGACGGCATCGAGTATGTCAAGGCAGGAGTGACCCAGAAACACGCCACCGGCACGGATGGGACGCAACAGCGCTTCCACACCATCACGGCCGACCTGACCAGCGCCGAGGCGTGCGGGGGCGTCATCGCCCAGGCTACAGAGTGGAACGGCGGGTCCCCGCCGGACGTCGTGTGGTGCTTCGCGGGGACGGCGCACCCGAGCCTGTTTATCGACACGGACCCCGCGCAGCTGCAGGCCCAGATGGACGCCAACTACTTCTCGAACGCGTACATGGCCCACGCGGCGCTGAGGAGCTGGCTGCGGACGGACACGCACGGGAACGGCAAGGACCAGGCTGGTGCTGCTTCCGCCGGGGAGCTCGAGGCGGCCAAGAAGAATAGTGGCGGGTCCCCCTCGGCGCGGCACCTCATCTTCACCTCGTCGTTCGTCGGACTGTACAGCATCATCGGGTACACCCCCTACAGCCCCGCCAAGGCGGCCCTGCGGAACCTTTCCGACTGCCTCTCGCAGGAGCTCGAGCTCTACGCGGCGGCGAACCCGCACGCGCCGCCCGTCAGGGTGCACACGATATTCCCGGCCACCATCTTCACCGAGGCGTACGAGGCCGAGAACAAGATCAAGACGGACGTGACCAAGATGCTCGAGGAGGGGGACGAGGGCCAGACGCCCCAGGAGATCGCGAGGAAGAGCATCGTGGGGCTGGAGGGCGGGCAGGAGCTCGTCGCGACCGACTTCTTGACGAGGATCGTGCTGTCTACCATGACGGGGGCCAGCAAGAGGGGTGGGCTCCTCCATGCCTTTGCTGACTTGCTTCTGGGCTGTCTTGGGATGCTCATCGTGGTTTATGCTCGGTGGGACATGGACCGCAAGGTGCGGGCCTGGGGTAAAAGGCATGGAGATTCTGGTATGAAGACTCAGTGAGTAAGGGTGCTCTGGAAAGTGCTGGTGGCTATTGGAGGACCTGTAAACTGTATATGATGATTATTTCCGCCATTTTGCCCGGTGTTAATACCTGTTAATAAGTTGGTGGTCTCGCTTTCCAACCTGTACACATATGCTTCTTAACCAGTATGCATCCAGTCCCTTCACATAGTGATAGACGCTTAAACACCCAGCGTTAAAAAAAAAAAAAAAAACAATGTCGATAACAGTAGATTTCGAACACGATGGTCTGTAGCTTGTGGCTAAGAAAACAGTGACAGCCTTGTGACAACCTGTGATTGCAGTTCACTTCACTCTCGGTCTCAGTGGCAGACGACAGGCTAGTTGATGCTTGATGAGAATCCATGTTTAGGCGCATGCCTCTTGAGACTTGGTTTCCGAGCGAATGTGGCCTAGGAGTTGCTAGCTGGCAGCCTACAGCATTTCGAGGGCACTGAGCTCGACTTTTACCATTTTTTATGTAAAAGTCGAGGAAGAATTGACATCACCACACTGGACCGTAGATATGCTTGAATTCCTCATGACAGGACTAAGTAGACTTGAAGTCTTCCCTGCGATCTTTCTCATGAAACAACCAAGATACTCTTTCTCACACGTAGCACTGGATCAAGGGAGAATGGCAGTGCTGAGATCTCTTCCATATGCTTGAAATCAATAACCTCATTTCTAGTGTCTTTGCTCAGATGCCGGCCCGGTTCAGTGAACGCTCAGGAAAGCTAAGTATGAGACACATGCGAAGCTCCTGAATACACCTCACTCTTCCCAATTAGTCTTTGAGGTTTGTTGATGGAAAGAAGACTGTCTTGGACCAGATTCATTGCCCACGGACATGCACCATGGGCAAAGAATTTGAATAGTCCCCACGCATCTCGAATTCTTGGCCAGGCATGATGTGGTACCTCTCATCATCGAGAAGCTGTCGCCGGTCTGCTTGGAACATGGCTAAGCTGTTGGGTCTCTCAGGCTTTGCAAAGGGCCTGCGCTGATTGATCTCGCGGCAACCTGCTTCCTTTGGTTGTCCGCTTTTGTTCACTCGGGTAATTCGAGCGGCCAATAAGCTATAGCATATTGGCAGGCAGGCGCAAATGATGATTGCATTCATTTCGACACTTGACCAGGTCATACTGGGAAACTGTAGATTCACTGAGCTTGTGTCAGTGTGCATCAAGTTTCGTGACCTCTGAATGATACAATGCCTCAGGTTTGACTTACTGTCCAGACGTAGAACATTTTTGTGAAGGAAGGTCAGCCGCAAAATTACTGCGACAAGAGGTCTGAAGGGTAATCAAAATCAGCACCAAACGCCTAGTACTGGCTGGTAAAAGAAGGTAGGCCATGGTTGCGCACAGCGTGCCAACAAAGAACAACAGGGATAACAGGATCTTGCGTTTCCTGTCTATCTGCAGTTGCCACGTCCTGTGAGCGGCCATCAAGAAGACTAAGATGTCCAAAAGTGCATAGATTACACTTATTGCTATAGCCCACGCCCTCGTCTGTATTGACGAGCTCGTAGCATTCTTGGAAACATCCCACTGAGCTTCGACGGGGGTATAGGCAAAAGCTGTAACAAATACGAATATGAGCAAGGCTGCTAAAATTAACAGTAGAATGAAGTGAGTGAATATGAGAAATCTTCTATCCACTGAAAAGATTCGACGATAGAAGATCACAATTGAGGATCTGGAGAGGGTGACGCTGCCTGCATAAAGCATTTGTGTAGCAGTCAAAGTCTGGCAATCCGCAGTTCAGTATAAGCATGGTGCTAAAATAATGTCTGACCGCAAGACTCACTTTTATCCAAGTATTCTGTTCTGTCTCTGTGGGTATGATGGTCGGATCATGTAGTATTCTTGGGCAGATCGATGTGGGCAGAAGAATGACCACGAGACACGCGACCGAAATGACCAGGGCCAGCAAGATAGTCCAGTCATCCCACTGCAAGCCGCCAACCCTCCGGCGGTGGAAGAAACGCAGTGTGACACAGACAGCGGACAGAGCAGTAAACACACTGGAGACTATAGCGTAGGCGAGATAGCTTGGTTTGATCGACACCATGATGGACAGATCAGAAATAGGTCGGGAACTTAGAAAGGCTCAAGAAGACGCAGAACAGGACACGCATTGCTCGCAAGGAAGTTAGAGAGAGATGATAGTTTATCACGCGAGCAACCAGTGATACAATGGGGACATGGAAGGTCAACTATAACCCAAAGACCGCCTGGCTCTTGTGCCTATGCAACAGGGGCTTGGAGTAAGCAGGCTGTTGCCTGTTGGCTGTTACATCTCTTTAAAAGGACCTGACGAAAGCGCGAGTTAGACCCGAAGGTCTTCTGCCAGAAAGTCACACGTTCACCAGCTGCATTGGCCCCCATAGTCTGACATGTAATACAGCCTCAATTACGTACATGTCTTGACTGCGGTAAGATTTGCAGGCTTAGAGGTCACAGCCCATCTTGTCACCGTGCAGACGGAAATGAGTAAGCAGTTGCAAAGTCCAAGAGATTTTACAACTGATCGACAGTAGATGGTCTGACAAGCTTTCTAAAGTTATCGCACCCCTCATCCAACCAACGTTCCAAGCCCGTGATGCAGTGTATCCCCATAATGATGCCCGTACCAGCGACATTGTTTTATTAGTAATCAGCTGAAGACGCTGAACAACGCTTTGCATCCGGGCGAAGCCTTCGGGGAGGATAAGATGTCCACCAATCGTACGTGATAGATGCCGAACGTCGCTCTACCGTCAGGTGGACTCGTGCGACCCAGCCTCCTCCACGCCACCTCCCTTCTGAGTATAGTGAGCAGATTCGACCCCGAAATCTAGGTGTCTTAACAATATGGACAGACAGCTGACTAGAACTCACAGCGCCTGCAATTGACACCCGAACCTGCTTATCACTGAAATAAAGGTCATGATCTATAGATCGTTGCCGGCAAAGAGCCATAGTGTCTTGGTATTGCACGCGCCCGTGCATACGAGGCAATGCGATCGTTTCCAAATGTGGATATCGTATTTTCTAGTCACAAATCGTTTAATGAGAGAGCATTTCGATGTCAGCCTGGTCAAGAAGCTTGCAGTCTGGATCTTTGATGATAGGGAGCTCAGTGAATTCCCGCAAAGGGCATTCAAAACCTGCTACATGGTAATTCTCATGAGCTTTTGGCATGATTAGGTGTCATCCTCGGGTCTTATTCTCGTGCAATGAGTATTGGGAAAGTGTCATGCGGCACAGACCATTCTCCACACGTGCCTTGCCATTGCCTACTTGCCAATGCACGACGAGCTCATCAAGTTGTTCGCCGGGACGTGCTTTGTGATGACACTTGAGACAAAAATGAGTATCATAAAGATTCCCCAAGGCTCGGCCGAAGCCCAAGCTGATATCAAATTTCACAATGGATCGGCAGTCGATTATTGCTACATGTAGCCTGTAAGCTGACCACTCCTCAACGCGGCACCCGTCAACAGTTCCATCAGGATTCTCGCGGCCCAACGCCTCATGTCAGCAACTGCGATCAACACGATCTACTGTCACTCGTCAAATATGTGTCTTTGCGTGGCCATTTGTAGTATAGAACAGGCAAGGTTCGACAGCAATCGTGTGGATTATTCGTCATGTGAGAAGGCATTGGTGTCCTGGACGGGGCGCCGAAGACACATGTCAACGGCAACACTGCGCGGTTTGGCAGGGACGACGCCTGGGCGATCCAGAGGGCGCAGTTCTCACTGAGCACTGAGACGGCTGCGGCTGCGATAAAACATTTACCCCCTGACCGTGGCGGGAGAGCGGCTGTGCGTCGCGGGCAGCAGGCAGGATTACCTCTTCCAAGTTGCTCTCAAGAGGGCAACATGGCCGACCAAGAGGCCTGGTTGGGTCAAGTCGCCCGTGAATCAACATAGCTGTCTCGACGCTGCTATTGAATTTTTTGAACACACAGCAGAGAAGTTCTCGCTATTCAACTGCTGCATTTTCAAAACTGCAGCGGCTCAGCCCTAGATGCGGTAACGGGTCTTCAGTCTGCGCGGTGGCTCAGCTCGTTTCAGGAGCCTGCTAGTGAGCTGCCACAGTCAACGCCGTGATGGCATGCGAGCTAATTTGAGGCTCATATTGTCCGCCCTAAGAACAACACTACTGAACTAAAATTGTTCTAGCCTGTACCAATATGTCAGTCCTATGCGAAGCTACAGATTTGACTAGAACGCTTGCGTTTTATAGCATCTTGTACTAAGCCCTAAGTGGGTTCATTCAGGAGGTTAAAGTTTAGCTTGTAAGTCAGTTGGGACAAGATAACGAGACAACATCAGTCCTCGAGGGATAGCAAAGAGAAGCTCTATGTTTCATTTGGGCTCACGTGGTCGATCTGTCATCCGCGCTGGTTACCTCACATGGCTGCAGGGGCATGTTTTGGGTCCGAAAGTCCGATGTTGGTCAACGACTCGCGCAAGTGTACGGGCTATGTGCACCTTCTTCAGGCGTGCCAACGCGAGTCTGCCACGGCATTGATGAGACCGTTCGCAGGTTGCAAGAACAGGCTGCCGGTATCAGGATGTCACTGCCACGGAGTAAAGTATTGAGGCGGCCCTTCCGAATCATGGTCGACAAGCCCTATGGCGGCCGGAAGTCCAAGTTCATCCAGAATGCTGCAGCCGTTTTTGCATCATGACAGGGCAAGGTGTGCAAGCGTGTATGACTAGCAACACGTCACCATCCCCGCGGTCACGCGCTTCAACTACTGCAACGGCGTCAATCAGCAGGGAACTGCTTACTTGACATCTTGCTCCCTCTCTCCAACGACTCGCAGAGACTCGCAGAGGCGGATTGAAACTTTGAAGCTTGTCTTCGCCTCGCCTCGAGGCCCCGTGGATTCTGAAACCAGGGAGAGCGACAATGTGGACCCCATGAGTGGAACTTCCCCCAGATCATGTCAAGCCCGCCGAAACTCGGCAAAGTCGTCAAACTAGGCTAATGTAAGGTTCGGGTTGGCGATAGCAGCCGCAGTAAGGCCGCCCTCAACCTTAGCTGCGGCTATGCGCGGTACTGCACCACATGCTTGCCATGCGATAGTAAAACCTACGTAGATAAGCTTCCCAAAGGATCGGTTCAGGCGACTTGGGATGATGCACGGCAGCTGTAGGGCTTTGTGCTTGGCCCGAAATGCCCTGCGCCCGGGTGCTCAGACCCTTTTTTGCAGCGAAATCGAAGAGCCGCCCGCGCGCTTCACCCGGTCCGCATGAACGTCAATTTTTCAGAGCAGGCCAGAAATAGACACTCCAGGACTTGGCCCTCGCCAATCCAGGCTACTGGACCCGGCCGGGTCATTTGCGGATCAGGGATCGACGTGGAAGCCCGCGCCAACCCCTGAAATCATCGTTGCGCGGGCCGCGAGTCAGTCGTGATATTTACGTGCGGCGTAACTCTCTGTATAATATGTAGCTCGGAGTCCTTGACGGGCAAACCGGTCCACTCTATCCAGGGCATGGGTTCCCGCTGCGCCCTGCTTGGCTCCATGGGTAATCGAGAGCAGAGCCGTTTCTCTTACTCTGTCGCCAGTCTCTTTTTGCTTTCCCGAATTTGTTCGCGAGTCGAAATTATCACCACTCGACCCGAGAGAACGTTCTGCCCACGATATAATTGATGGCACGAATCTCATGACCCGCGACCCCTGACTACGACGCCTGCGGACGAAGGACCCCACGAATCCACTTTGGTGGAGGGTCGACCACTTTCTTTGACATTGTCCAGTCCGGCAGGGTCGGGCGCTCATCTGGCGTGACCGCCGCTACCGCTCATTCTTTTCATCGACACCGCTCGAGCCAGTGGTAACCCGTACCCATCACGATGGACCCGAGGGCGGGCTTCGATGGGCTCGTCGCCGCTGTCACCTTCTCCGGCAGCCTCATCTCATTCATAGCCACGACGTGCGTCCTGGCCTCGTACGCCTATTATCGCCACGAGCAACGTTCTTTTCGCCATGCTTTGGTCTTCAACCTGGCGCTGGCTGGTACGTGCACTTGACTCCATGATCAGAGGCCCGCCATAATTCATACATGCGATCTTCCTCGGTTACCTGAGTTTAATTCATGAGAATGACCGCTAACAAGATGTATAGAATTCGTAAATACACTGAACAACACAATATCAGGTATAATATATCTACGCGACCATGCACTATATCCCAGCACGGCGTGTACCGTAAATGGCTTCATCGGCCAAATGTCCGTGCAAGCCTCGGACTTCTCCATCCTCGTCATCGCCCTCGTCACCCTCCTCACCATCACCCGGACGACATACATGCCCAACGCCTCGTCGTGGCGCAAGGTGGTCATCTGCGTCTCGGTGTGGGTGGTGCCCTTCGTGACGGCGACGATAGCGACGTCCATGGGCAAGATGGGCCCCGTGAGCGGCAACTGGTGCTGGATTATCAGCTCCCAGACGGGGCTGCGGTACGCGCTGACGCACGGGTGGAGGATCGCCATCATCTTCTTCACGGCGGGCATCTACATCTTTGTGTGGTGGTACATGAACCGGCACTTCCGGTCCATGGTCAGCACTACCCTCACCGACCTGAGCGGCGCGACGGAGCGCTCGCGGCGCCGGCGCAAGGGCTTCAACAGGATGGGCGACGGCGGGGCCCGGGGGGAGGAGGACGACCGCCAGGACACGGAGCTGTCCACCGTCAGCAAGTCGAGGATATCCAGGGTGCTGGACGACCAGTGGGAGATGTCGGCCCCCGAGGCGGCGTACGTGAGGACCAACGAGGACGAAGACACGCAGGAGGAGGAGCTCACACCGGGGGGCCGCAAGAGGGCGCGGCGGAGCAGGGCCAGCTCGATATGCTCCGTGTCGGACTCGGACGAGGACTACAACGACATCCACGACCGCATCATCGAGGAGGAGACGGCGGCGGGCGGCCGACGAAATCAGCAGCAGCCGCCGACGATGAAGACGACGGCCAACCGCAAGGCGCCGCCGCCAGCCCTAAACGGCGGCAAGTTCGACGCCACCGTCACGACGGACAGCGAGTTCCCGCAGCGGCGGCAGACGCGGCAGATGGAGCGCGAGATCAAGCGCATGCTGCTGCTCAACGCGTACCCCATCATGTACGTGATCCTGTGGATCCCGGGGCTGGTCAACCGGTTCATGGAGGCGACGGGCAACACGTCCCAGAGCAGGGTGCTGGCGGCGCTGCAGTCGAGCAGCCAGTTCGTCGGCCTGGCGAATGCGCTGACGTACGGGTTTAATACGGCGCTCAGGAAGAAGATCAAGGTGTGGTGGCGGAGGAAAGGGAGGAAGGGGAGGTCTGACCGGAGGCGGACCAGGGCCTGAAGTGCTGCGGCTAATGACTGACGATGAGCGTTGATAATGTCTTCTATTCGAGTGATACCATATTCTACCCGACTCTGTTTCTCTGCGCCTTGTCCGTGCTGTCCATGACATACTCGATCCGTCGGTAACTGGCTCCTCGGTTTGCTTTCTCATCAATCTCCGATCCGGGTTATTTCTCTCTAACTAGTAGTGACTGAGTACCCATATATTGCCGTGGTTTAAGGGAATCACAACATCGTCAGTCGTCAGTGATTGGAAACGCTGAAGGTGAAGGGAGTGAGTGAGTGGGTTGGTCCCCGCTGATAGAGAGGAGACGGGTTAAACCCTAACCTTCAACTTAACTACATGGCGCCAGATACCTGCAAACGTCATTCTTCCTCCCTTCCAAATTCAACCGGGAGCAACCGCCTCACCGTCAGTCAACATATCAAGATGCCAGGCTCTTCTCTCTGGCTGACGCCTCCCCCAACTCACCCCCTACATGCGGTCATCACCAAGCTCATCGAGACAACCCTCCCTGCCCACTTCCCGGATGAGTCCCCGCGCCCGCCAACCTTCGCCCCACACCTGACCCTCACGTCGGGCATCGATCCCGGCGTCTACGGCGACCAGCCCCAGAAATGGCTTGACAGCATCCCGTTCCCTACAGCGTCGAAGGTAGCCATACGCTTTGAGCGTGTCAAGACCCAGGACTTCTACTACCGGAGATGCTACCTGAAGTGCGAATTTGACGGCGCGAAGGACGTCGCGGCCATCGCTAGGGCTCGCGGTGTCGAGGGGGAAGACGAGGTTGGGCCGAAGACGAAGGCGTGGCTTTCGGAGTGGAAGGAGGCCTTTGGGCCTCATGTTAGTCTGATGTAGTGAGTTTCCCCGCCCCCATGCGACCTTGCTCTGGCTATCCGGGTCGGAAGCCCTGTATTGCTTGACATTAGTTAACAACGCCGGCAGTGGAGATGTGGCCATCGATGAGGAGAAGCTGAAGGCAATCGAAGCTGCCGTCAAGGAGTCTGGTGTCAAGCTAGGGGAGACGTCTCACGAGATGGGAGGTTGGCAAGGCGGCACAGTGTGGCTTGTGCCAACAGAGAGAGGCATTGAAAATTGGAAGCCAATCGCGACTAGGACTCTGTGAACCCCCATCAATCAACAAAATCATTCACTAGTTCAAGACCCAACTCTATCCCTATCTCGTCTGCGAGAAGTAGATGACATGAGAATGGATGTATGGCCAGGCAGTGCTTTAGACTTCAGACCGCCCAACTGCTTTCGCATTTCTCATCAGGTGCACAATCTCTGAGTCACCCAAATCTTTCAGATCCTTGCCTTCAATATCACTCTGCACGTCCGCCCTGAATGCAATATCGAATAACGGAAACGAAGACGTCTTGGGAGGCATCCTCGATATCATCCAAGCCCACACCACGACTCCTCCGACAAATAACAACGAGACAATTTGGAGCACCAGGAAGAGAGCAAACATCGCAGGCTGAACTCTGAATTTTGAATACGGCTCGACGATTGAGGCTTCTGTTGAAAACTCTGGTGGCAGGTTCGGGACCGTCATGTTCGCGTGTGTTTGGGTGTTCCCCCAGTTGCCGGCGTTGAAGAGCCAGAAGGGGAATACTAAGATGCTTTGGAAGTTTTGGAACTGTATTCCCCAATCAGCAGGATTTTGCAGCTGCTTTTTGGCACTCCAAAAACTCTGGGCTATCGAGGACGGAGGTGGCAAATCCGCCGCCGTGTAGTTGAGTAGCCACCTCAGTGAGTCTCTATATGCTGCTAGATCTAGATCCAGAACTGGTACCGGTTGCTTGAGTGACGATCAGTAACTCTAACATGCCCTGCTTGACTTTTGTGATGAGATGCAGGAGGGTACATACAGTGCTGTCCGTGACGCCGATTATACTGTGGTTTGATCGGGCTGTGACAATGGATGATTGAAGAGTGAAAAATGAGACTTCGGTGGTTATATTCGGTGCTGTTTGTTGTCCGTCACATTTCCCCTTATCGATACCTTGTGGGCAAACGAAAACTCCTGTATGACTCTCATTAATGGAAGCCGCCAGGGCTATTCGGGAAAACATACCTGCTCTAATCGACCCTGAATCTGATGGTGTTTGTGCCAAGCAAAGCCGAATGCCAATCGTCATTCCAGTTTGTCCGAAGCTATCGCAATCTGAATCATTGAAGCTATCTATGATAGGACTAGCAAAGTGGACTTGAATCGAGGGCACATTCTTTACCACAACCATTGAGTGGTCGTTGTATCCTTGTGGCCAAGGAATCACCATTTCCAAACCTCCCGACAAGATGTACGATGCGCACAAGGTGTTGGAGCAGCCATGTGTTTCCGCGACCACCGACGCCAACGGATTTATCACTAGAGTATATGCAGCCGCGAAGTAGGAGTAGGGCAGAATTTCATACCCATAATCGGGTGTCAAGTTGTGGAGGTATTCTTTGAATGGCTGCAAGAGTGATGCGTTGAACGGACCAAGTCCTGCCGTTACCGGGTAGCTATGCGCTGTGTCATAGACAGTTATGAGAGAAGTATTGACTTGTTCAGATACATCAGCACATCATCACCCCTGAGAAATGTGTATGAGCCTACAGAACAGTGCCAATCCTGAAACCCAGACGAGAGCAGATAGAATCACCCTAGATAGCCAAATTAGAAACGCGGGGCTGTGGAAAGGTATGGGGCTGAACTTACCTTGAGAGTGCCCAAATCTTTGCGGAAAGTCTCGGGGCGGACGATTTGATGAGGCCGAGGGTTCCGAGAGCTCCGGTAGTGGGCGACAATGCAAGGACGTTGAGATAGGAAATCCCATCTGGTGGGTGCATTTGATTCCATTGGAGCAGAAGAAAGACGTTTCCTAGGGCCAGGTTTACCAACGCAGACAAGATGCCTTGGGAAACCCGGAGAATGGTGAGTGTCCTGCTGACATCCGTCTTGAGTAAGTCGCTGAGTCGTTGGCCTCGACTTGACCTCTTCTCCGCTGAATAGGTTGCTTGCACGTAGGTTATGACAGTTGCCAGGAGACAAATCGCTAAAAAGCATAACATGATAGGAGTAGATGTCTGCTCGAATTTGCCAAGTCTCGTTCTGAGTTGCTGTGGGCCACGTGCAGGTAGATCGATTATCTCGTCCTTTTCTGTGAGGGGCTCGGCGCACATTGCTCGAGCTGTTTTGAGGAAATCGTCCCCTATGTGGTCGACTTGTTCATTCGTTGGAAATTTGATGAAACCCATATGATCCTGGCTTGATGAGTCCAGAACCATAAGATCTGGAAAGGGGATGTTGTCCGGCTTCCAAACTGTCTCACCTGGACTTGGGCTTTTTGTAGTATCAACAGAGACTTGGGTAAGGCTTGGAAGCTGGCCTCCATCAGAGGACATGGCCTTGTCAAGGCAGAACGCTCTTGCCTCACACATGCTATCATCCTGTGTCATGTCTTCTGGTTGAAAATTAGGCTCTCGCGAAAAGGCAGCCTGTTCAGTCATTCTTATGCTTCTTCCCTTTTTGCTTCCCGTCATCAGAGAGAGGCGAGTAAAGACAGCTGATCAATTAAGCTCTTTCTGTGTCAGATATTGAAAAATGAATATGGGGGAATGCGAGGGAAGACATCTATAAGTTCAGGCCATTCCTCGCGGCTGACTTCATCAGGCTACATCAAAAGTACCTCGCAACAAAAGTACCTAGAGCCTGCCATCTGCACCGGTGTAGAAGTTGGGATGATTACGACACCGGAGGGCAAAATGGCATACCAGGTGATTTGAACAAATCAATCAGAAGGCGACGGATTACAATCGTTGTAGCACATTGGCGGTGGCTTTTCAGAGCAACCTGGAAGAAGCGAGTCGCACGACAGTTGGAGCGGCCGAAAGCTGGAGCGGCGGCCGCAACTTGGCAAGGAGCTCCAGCTGCAGATATTCACACCATACACAATTTGACCCAGACCACACTGTAAGCCATAGCATGCCTGACGCACCTTTGAACGCGATCTAGTGATAACACGGCTAGGCTTCACAGCACGAGGAGCGGAGGAAGGGCAAAAGTGCAATTAATTAATTATAGCCAGGGCTCAATCGTACGGGGAGCTGTGAGTAACTATCTGTAGTGTGGAGTCCGGACCCGAAAGCCAAGGCAGAATTTGCGTACGCATCTTTCAGCTCTCAGAGGTTTTCGAATTGGAATAAATACAGCTCGATCTGCTCTGGTCGACCGTTTCTGGACTTCACATCGTTTACTTCTTGTCTGTTATCAACAACTTAGTAAAACTTGCAAACCTTCACTGACTCCGGAGCTATCGGTCTAGGAACAATGAAAATGGGTGGCATATCTTCTATGCACGTTGCAATCTGGGCAACCTTCGCTGCCCTGTTCCAAGGTATGAGAGTTCAATGAGCTTTTCCCGCAGTTCATCAAACCAGACGGTCCACCCTTGTGGTGCTTAAACTTCGTTGGGTTGATTTTCCCCATCTCGATCACTTTAAGTGCCTTGGTCTAACATACAGGTAACCGTTTTTAGGTTGTCAAGCCCAGTCAAACTCCTCGCTGAATTTTGATCAGTGCTGGGTTGACTCTGATCCCATTATGTTCTATGGCTGGGCAAGGCCGGATGAGGGTCTCGGTTTCCCAGCTCCTGCCATGCAGGGAACGATGACCCGGATTAATGCAACTGTGGTCACCATGGTTGATACGATTCGCAACATCACGAGAGTTACCACCAGTCTGCCTCCGGGGTGGACACCACCCCCCACCAACGCCGCAGGCACTCGGACACAATTGATCACAATTGCGAACTCCACCGTCACTTTGTTGGTTGCCATTTTCCTATTGTATCGTGTCTGGAGTCATTCTTATGGGTATTATAGGGCTTTTCCAACTGTTTTCATACAATGGCCGACAGAATATACATATTGTGCCAATCCGTCATCTGGCATGTTGCCCACCAAATACTGCAACAGCCCGACTGTTCCTATCACGACGCCACTTAACAGCCCACCCCAGCCTACAAAACCTCTGAACTTGGCCCCGAGCGGTTACAACTACGTGGATCCTGAACAACTCTCAGATCCCAAGGGCCTTCTTGCTTTGGCTGTAAGTTGTAACGGCACACATGCCGTGCAACCGGCGTGCTCTCTGTTACTGGGCCCTATTCATCCTGCTTTCAAATGCCAAAGCCTAGACGTTGATTTTCCGCATGGAGCCGGACTCGATGAGTCGTGGACGGTTGTAACGACTGAAACAGCCTACGTTAGTATAGATCCGACGTCAACTTCCGAATCGCAGCAAGAGTAAGAATGTTTGTGGGTGAGGTGGGTGGATGCACGGCTAAGGTTTTATGAAGCGACGGAGAGTTATAGCAGTCAAGCACATGTTTCAGTTTTAGTTTTCTTGTTTGCTTGTTAGCTGCCGCGATGTTCGCAAGTGCACCGCTTGATGAGGATGTCTGTCCTAGGAGAGGCTGGAGTGACGACAGGGAGCCACTTGAACTTATTTGCGCTGCTCTTTTCTACTTTCGTTTCCGTTTTCGTTCTCCCTGTTTCCTCTCTCGACTTCCCTCTTTAGCTTTTATAGTAACGAGCATGAGATATTTGTGCGAAACCCCGCATGAACTTAGTTCCTCGGCAGCGTCATTATGTTCAGAACGAGTAGTGCCAGTGTTGATTGGCAGTCTCCGAGCCACCTTGCCGATAACACTACGAGAAGTTGACAAGGTTGATGGTACTCAGAAGTTCGTTCAGTTTGAACAACGCGAACCAGTTGGACCGCCTCACAGAGATGGTAATTTAGTAGACAATATTGGCATGCAGGAAAACTATCATGCCAGTAGCAATCGAGTTATACTAAATGAAACAAATATCAGCGACCGCCGTTCTTCCTATTCTGTTTCTCCACCCATCACAGAACCGGAAATACTCTGCCAAATTGCGTGGCGAAACTTATGTGGCTGTTGCTAAAGTGCTCTATTCCATCACGAGGTGATTTTTCATAGTACCCCCCGGGACCATGGGTACACGCAACAATTGTCCACGAAGTTTGCGAAGGTGGACCAAAATAAAAGCATGCATGCGAAAAAGTTGGGAACAAAATTACTTGATCAGATTTCTCCCAGCTAAACAAGAAGGTATTCACAACAATTTCAAGACTCCAGACAACCACCTTTCAATTACCTCAGCCCCTTCGCCTTTCTTGCTCCTGAAGAAGACCTCATCAATGATCATTTCCTCGTGGGAATGCTTGGGCGTGACAACGAAGGTAAACCTGTCAGTTCCTTTCTGCTCGTCTCGATTCGCCCTCTCCACATCTGCCTCCGAAAATCCGTTCTTGACCGTGGCGGCGAAAGTCCGGATCCCATCAATGAGGACCTCGCCACCTCCTCCCCATATCATCATCTTGTCCACCACGCTGCGAGCGATGTCCGCCCACCACTCGACTGGTGCAGTTACGGGCTGCGAGTAATGATCATGTTCGCCTCCCGGTGGTATATACGCATGAGACGCCCGCCTAAGTGCTCTTGGTGTCAGGTAGTCGGACTCGGCATTAGTCGAGACTGAAGGCTCAGTGAGCTGGAATGATATCCATGGTGAGATCAGGAGAGCGGCGTGCAAGGGCCGCGAAAGCGTCACCGGTGGAACTTGAGGGTGCGGGCGGGCGATATGCTCAAGCAACGCGGCAGCCAGGTTCCCGCCAGCCGAGTCCCCGCCGAGCAGTATCGACGACGGATCGCGGTGCTCGTCAACCAGGAGATAGTTCAGTGCCAAGGCGGCCTGCTTGAGCTGTGTCGGGTATGTGGCGCCCGGGGAAAGCGTGTAGGTCAGAGAGAAAATCGCGAAGTCCTGGCCGCGCTTCGCCATGTCGCGTTGCAATGTGAATTGATATCTCAGATGTCCCATCGTTGCTGCGCCGTAGAATCCACCGCCTGATATCCAGTCAGCACACTCACCGCAAGAGACCAAGCAGGAGGATCATACCATGGAAATACAACATGACATGGTTGGCCTGTTCAGGTCCAATCCAATGACCCTGCGCACCTGAGCCCAAGCTTACGCTCTTGACCTTCTGATGTTTCCATTTGGCCACCCTTTCGTACACTTTATCTGTCGTCGGAACAAGAGCTTGTGTCTGCTGCGTGCTTAATCCGCCAAGGAGCTCCCTCACTGCAGCAATTGTAATTAGCGCGCCAGATCTTGCAAACGTCCCCTACCATATGTATACCACGGAGAAGATTCGTGCTTGGCTAAACCCTGCCTCAACCCGGCGTCATGATACTCGTGGTGTAGCATGAAAGCCTGAAGAAGCGGTCTCCGAGTGAATGAGGGTGTCCTTCAGATGATGCTTACTTGCTGCATACATAACATCACGCTTATAGCTGGGGGCGCCTTGTCCCTTTGACCTCTTGTCGGATGAGGATGTAACCGCACGCTTCAAAAATGCGGCTTCGACTTTGAGGAGCTCTATTGGTATTGCCGCCTTGCTGGCGGAATCCTTGGGGTCGGCCATGATCTTGTCGCCTTTCTCGAGCTCACCATTCGCCTGAGACGGCAAGTACGGAACAGTCAAGCTCGATCCAAAACGCGGGTGGTTGCGTGCGGGCCATCGAATTGATGTATATCAAGAGCTTCCGCATGTGAACCGAGGCTGGTGCTGTATGCTAGGTACATGGATCATCCGGATTGGGCAGAGAAGGCAACGTCGTGAGCCAATCGCATGGGCATTACCGTATTGTTTCAGACTACACTTTTTGGGATGACGCCAGCTTTGACACTATAGTAGCATCGTATTAAGGTCACCAACTGAAATACTCCGTCGCCTTGTGCCTCTTTCCGCGTACAGCTCAGGGCATTTACGCGGCCACTAAGAATACTTGATGCTGACCTGACAGCCTGGGCGATGGAGCAGTGCCGGAACTTTAACTGCGCCCCAAGTTGACAACGTCCAGAAGTGGGGATCGCACGAGTGCCCGTTGATGACGGCAAGTTATCAATTATCGGTGCATTATATCTATGATGTTACCAGAGCTTGCACACACAAGCTTGATTAATCAGTTGTGAACGAGGCCACAGCTGAAAGTGCAAGTATACCATTCTCGTGCTTGCACACAAGCCAGCAATGATATTGATCCCTTTTCCCTTTGCTCCCAATCCATCCCACAGCCGACGCCTAGTGGACAGATAATCCTCCATAGTCCTCGAAATCCGTAACCTTTTGCGCCTCCCTTCCCGAACCAAATCCCTTGACAGCCATCATGGCCGTCCAAGTCCATCCACCACAACGGTGATATTAATTCTCGCCAGCTCGACGACGTGTACACACCCAGCCATGCCCCTTAGAAGTATTTCATGACCATCGCACCAGCCAGCGAGCCAGCCGGGCACTCAGCCGCACAATTGCACGACCCGTCAGCGTTGATAGTCCCCATCCCAGTCACAGGCTGCGCCATCGCACCCGCCGGCGACGGCGTTGCGAGCGGAAGCGTGACGGGCGCGAGGTCACCGGACGGAGCCGCCGTAAGAGTCGGCGCAGGCGGCAGCTGTGACGCGGCACCGGGGTCGGCGCCGCTGAAGGCCGCAATGGCGCGGTCAAAGATGCCGGCCAGCTCGTTGAGCGCCGGGACGACGTTGGGCGTGTCGGGGGCGACCTTGCTGGCGAGCGCGACGGCCAGGTCGTTGCTCGCGTCCCGCTGCTGCTGCAGGCCCGCGGCCACGAGGGCCGAGGACCCCGCCTGGTCCAGGAGGGGCTTCTGCGCGATGAGGTCGTTGATGGTGAGGTTCGTGTTCTGGCGCAGCGCCTGGGTCGTCGTGGCCAGGTTGAGCGAGTCCTCGAGGCTCAGCGGCTCGGACTGCCGGATCTGGGCGCTCGCGTTCTGGAGGAGCGGGACGGCCTGCTGGCCGAGCTGGAGGAGGGAGGCGCCGGTGCCCGTCGCGAGGCCCAGGATGGCGGTGTCGACTCTCTGGAGGCCGACGTTGATGGCGTCGAGCGAGGACTGGATCGAGGCGAGGTCCCGCTTGTGGTTCTCGGGTGAGATAGCAGCGTATACTGCACCCAGGTGGATGAGCATGTGTACCCAGTACATTGCGACCTGTGGATCGGTTGTTGGCCCAACCAGCGGGGATTTGATGTGGTTTAGGATCGCATGGAGCCTCTTTGGCTGGCTTTCGTGTTTGTGACAGCGTCAAGGTAGGAGAGGATCACCCAGGAACCATATCACCTGTAGGATAAGAGCAGTCGCATTGTGATATATTCTCGAGATGGCCTTCTGTCAGGCCCCTGGGCTGGAGCTTCACATTAGGGGCTGGCTCCCCCGGATCCGAGCTGCCTGAGCCGATTGGAGAGCCATCCGGGACAGATCGAAGCTAGATCTCCGAGCATGGATTCTCCTTCATGCAAGATCCGTCTGCGACACTCGCCAAGGTTCTTGACACTGGCAGATGGCACCTGTCCGGATAACCGTAGATCATCAGCTATGTGAACCACGGTCGCAGGAAATTCTTCAAACAAAAAAAATATCATGTTATGATTGTGGTTCATGGTATATGTAGCATTGTGGCTGCAGATCATTCGTTGATGGGACGGCCGTTTCAGATCCACCCCCTAGGAGTAGCCCGCGCTCGCCGCAGCATCATGCTTTGATCCCTCCGGAAGCCTAATTAGGCCGTTGTCATTCTGTCCCGAAGGACTGACATGAATTTAAAATCAAGCACGGAGCTAGGTGGCGTCCGACTGCAACCCACCAAATCGTTCTTGAACGTGACGAATCAAAGTTCAAAACCGTACAGGCTAAAACATATTGGACCCTACACAGTATGTCACCTATGCGTCCGGGCGGGTCTGGCAGTGCTCTCCTGGTCACACCTCACAACTGAGCCCCGTCTTAGCAGAGATCCTGGTGTGATATGACCATGTCGACGGGTTGGGATCCCACCAGGCACTTCTGGGAAATGATATGGGACGCTAATATGAACCTTGCGACCGGATCCCGCACCGAGCCGCACCACTAGCTGACATTCTGTAGATAAGGACCGCCCAGGTGTAGAATATGGGCCGAAGGGGATCTATGGGCTGGGCATATTGGGCAGTATTGACCGAATGAGCCGACCACGGAGAAGGACGCTTCCGTCAGACATACGAGTGGTATCCGCGCTCAGTATTTGGAAGCCATAACTTACGTCAGTTCGTACTCGGTATCGATCAAAATTCCCTAATACTAGTATCGGACTGAAGATCTGTACGACTGATGCTCGTTACATCTCCATGTGTTAAGTGCATTCCTGAAGCTTCGGGACTGGACCACGCATACGACCAGTCATCAGACATTGATGACTATGTAAGCACATATCCAGAGAATCGAATGGGATCACACTTGCTATGGCAACCAAGAATGATACCAGGACCACGGCCACGAAGACCCAGACGACTCTTTGCGCTGCTGCGACCTAAAACGAAACGTAAAAGAGAACTGTTCCTAAATATAATTAAGTGTCCAATTTTGCGTAGAACGTTCTCATTGTAAACCACTGACTACCTTAATCCCGACGTTGGTTCCAACAAAGCAGCCTTATCCATGTGCATTACCCAAGAATGGATTCAGCCTGTGCAACTTTCAAGGCTCATGGCACGCAAGCATTCCATGTTGGAGCATCTACGGCAATCAGCAGGATCTGACCATCGCAAAGCCACAGTCACTCGATGCAAATGTGCGTCATGGGGGAAAAATCAAATTGATTCCAGGTGTCTGCTCATGTACAAGATCATCTAATATTGACACAGGATGAAACTAAAGTCGGTTGTTTCGGCCCGAACCCGGACAGGCGGCCCAGACCAAAAGCGAAATGCAGTCCTGGAGCAAAGCAAAAATGAGAGTGACCATACCGCAGGTCAGTCCAACTAGAAAGCACTCTGCTGAGCATAGTACTGTTGGATCAGCGAAACCTTCGCATCGGCAGTCGCACTCCCGATGGTCTCGTTCCCGGCAAGGCTGATGTTCCGGAAAGAGTCACCAATGTTGAACATGGTCTTAGTCTCGGCGGTGTTTGGTGCCCAGTAGGGCAGGCTAGAATTGCCGCTGCCATATGAGTCGCCATAGTTAGGGTTACCCGTCTTGACAAAGTTGGCCCAGTACGCAGAGACCATACTCTGGATGTAGAAGTCATCATCGACAAAAGGATAGGCATCGCTGTTTGCGTACAGCGCGTTGAGCACGTACATGATCTCGGACTGGTGGAAGGCACCCTGCTCCTGGCCCGGGGGCGCGTGGTCCCAGAGGTATGTCCACATCGGCGCGGTGGCGTTGGAGCGCACGACGCGGTCGGTCGCGTACATCCACTGGGAGACGGTGCCCAGGTCCAGGGTGGCGAGGTTCCAGGCCGCGTTGGCGGATGTTGTGGTGTTTCCGGTCGGGTACAGGTTGAAGTACTGCGACGACAGGTTGGCCCATTTTAGCGCGCATACCTCGTCGACATAGGAGGCCTCGTAGGAGTTTGTCGGGGATGCGCCGTTCTCGTCGTGAGTGCCGCCCGTGATCAGGGGTACGTCGTTGGCCGGGCCCTGGAGCAGCTGGTCCATGTACTTCTCGGGGAGGACGTAGTCGTCTAGCACGGGCTTGAAAATCAGGGGGTAGCCGGCGCTGACGGCTGTAACCCACCACATATCGTCGGTGCCGACGCGATCCTGGGACCCCTCGAGAAGATCTTCGACAGAAACACTCTCGGATCGCAGTTCCGCGATGCTAGTGGCGTTGTGATTTGTAGTGTAGTTGACACCGTGCTCGAGGGCGCGAGACATGTTCACGTATGATGTGGCAAGGCCGTTAATCCATGGGTTGGTAGGGTAGTGAATGCCAGACTGAGAAATGGCACCAACGAAGAGGCCCTTGAACAAGGCACTGTTAACAGCGTGATAGACCTGTGAAGAGCCGAACGACTGGCCCATAATGGTGACCCTGTCTGGATCGCCACCAAAGTTGGCGATGTTGGACTGGACCCACTCCAGGGCGGCCTTGTGGTCAAGAATACCCCAGTTTCCGGACGAGTTGTGGCCGTTCTCAGCAAGAGACTCGGCGTTCAGGTCCGGGTGGGCCAAGAATCCGAAGGCGTCGTCGCGACGGTTGAAGGTCACAACAATAATATCATGCTGCAGGGCCATTCCACCACCGTACCACCATGCATTGTCGGATGTCTCGTCGGAGCCCTGGTTCCAGACAATCACGGGGAGTTTGTCGGTCGAGGAGTTGGCCGACGTCCACACGTTGAGGTTCAGGCAATCCTCGCTGTAGCCTGCAACACCACGGCTGGGGCAGGGGGCACCCCATGTGTCGGCAACCAGAGTTTCGTTCCATGGCTCCTTTGGCTGGGGCGCCTTCCAACGGTTCTGGTAGGCAGTAGAGGCCGCGAAGGGGATCCCCAGGAAATTTGCAACATTGCTGGACGAGACACCGAAGTAAGTCTCGAGTTCGGTCTGGTTGGTGAAATACTGATAGCCCTGAACGGGACCAAGGCTGGTCTGGATGACCTTGTCGTACAAGACCGCCTCCACGCGCGCCGTGATAGCAGCGGCACCCAGGGCCAGGGCGAGGTTGTGGCGGGCTATCTGCATGATGTGGTCCAGTATTTAAGACAAAAGAGGCTGGAAAAAGGGTGGTAATTGTTGATCCGGGAAGGTAAACGAGAGTCCCGGCGAGCTAAGATTGTTCTCACCATGAAACAAAGTTTCGAAGAACATTTTATACAGACATCAACTCCTGCCGTGCTGCTTTGTCGTCGTTGTGTTTGCGTAATGGGCGGATACTACTGTATGCCCCTTCGGAGCAGAACCAAACTCTTTGAGTTGTGATCCTCGGAGCTCCGAGCGAGGCTTTTGCACTCCACGGGCCACTGAAGATCGTCATTCTCAGGGCAAACCCAGTCTTTTGAATCGCTGGTGTAGCCATGTCGCCCCATCCGTGCCTGAGAAACGTGCCTGACGGCGTGATAATCAGCAATTCTGACGGACGGTGGTCCAGTGCAACGGGACTCAGCTCTCGCCCAGGAGAAATCAAAGGCAGGCCCGATTACTGAAAATATGTGCAAGACCGTCTCTCAAGGTCAACTAAACGGCAGACAAGATGCCTTGGGCGTGACAAAAAGTACGACGGGGACTTAAATCACACAGGCTTGCATCGGCTGCTAAATCTTTTTTCAACTTGACGATTATGCGACCAGAAGACATGCCGGCGAGGTTGGGTTACTCATGCTCGTCCACCAATTTTGACCAGCCCGACCGTTCGGCTCCGAGTGGCTTAAGCAGCCCTCTATATGATCAGTGGGCTGCTGGCCAAGCAATGACGCGGCATCCCTGCCCAAGGGCTCGCTCTCTCGGTAAATAGGTAGGCAGTGCTCGTATCCGTATTTATAGGGAGGTTCAAAAGCACACAGCTGTGAAGCCACGCAAGCAATTGGAGTATTATTAGACCGTTTAAACCAGACATGGCAATTAAGAAAAGGAGAATTACGCGTAATGGATCATCTACTAGGAACTTTGTGGCCCCCGGGCACCCGCTCGGTGAACAGCCCACCCGGATCTACTCGGCTCCGGGCTGCCCTCAGCCGCTCCACATTCCCCGCACCGTAGCTTGCTATCGGGTCCTGGTCCGGGCCTGTGTAGTTGAGATAGATGAATGGGTCGTATGCGCCCAGAGCTTGTGCCTCTTTCTTGATCTATACACAATGTGAATCAGAACCCAGCCTTGGCCAGCATAACAATGCGAAATAGGAACAGAGCATAGTGACTCGGAATACTCACATCGTCAAACAGCCGTTCAGCAGTGGAGGCGACGGTCACGTCGTCAGTCGCCTCGCTCCATCTGACGTCTAGCAACAACACGAGCAGCGTGGCACCATCGCGTCTAGTCAAGCCCAAAGCGTTCGAGGCCGTGTGTTGGGCGTAAAAGGAAGGCGGGACAGGGTCGAATGAGAGAACCCATGAGATGCCCGGGACGTCCCTGATAGCAGGTACGACATCGCTCCAAACGCTGTGAACGGCTTGGAGCATGGCTTCGGTCGAGACGATAGTACCGGTACGGTAGAGTGAACGCGCACCCTTTGGCACCATGGCTTCCCCTTCGAGAGACAAGGTTGTCATATCCTTCAACCCAGTGGTGACTTGGAGCGCCGGCAGCTTCATCAAGTTCTGGTAAACCGGCGGGTTCTCCACGCCCTCGGTGTGTGCGAGCGAGTTAACGATTATTGGGAGACCCATGGAGCCAACATAGGCGAATGACATGAGAAATGAAGCACGCTTATCATAATCATCGGCTGCACTGAGCCGAACAAACTCTTTAATGTTGGCGTTGAGGACAGAGGCATCGCACACCAAGGACGCACTCCAGAGCAGGCCCTGCTCGAAGGTCTCCAAGTCGATGCGGGTAACGATGCCAAAACTGTTGCCACCACCGCGGAGTGCAAAGAACAGGTCCTCGTTCTCGTTTTCATTTGCATCGACCACCGCCCCGTCGCTCAGGACGACCTGATAGTTGCGAACCGTGTCGCAGGTCCATCCGTGCTGCGGGGACAAGTGAGAGATGCCGCCGCCGAGGGTCAGGCCGCCCACGCCGACCCCGGCCACGCGGCCGCCCGCCACGCTGCGTCCCAGGGGGTCGAGCTTCCGGTAGACGGCGTCCCACGAGGCACCAGCACCGACCTGGACCATTTTGCCATCCTCGCTGACGTCTACACTGTTGAGCTCGCGCAGATCCAGGGTCACGCCTCCGGCAATGTTGGCGGCCCCTGCCCAGCTGGTGTGCCCACCGGATCTAACAGCGAAGTCGCACGATCCTTTCACTGTGTACCTTGCCAGAATCTTTACAGCTTCTGAGACATCTTTGGTGGTCGTGGGGAATAGGATGCAGGCCGGACGCAGCGTTTGTTGCTGCACCGAATAGTATGATGCCAGCGATGCGTTGTATGCCTGGCTGTTTGGGTAGGCAAGTGTATCATCTCCGAAGGTGGAGGCGAGGGCAAGGCACTATTTACTGGTCAGTCATTGCCTGGGTAGTGGAGGTCTCGGGGAAACTCACGCAGAGACTCGCTGGGTCAGTCATGCTGGGCTGATGTGGATGAATAGTGTCTTGGATGTCCATCTTGGTTGAGGCAATTCGTGGGCATTCAGGCGGGGGTCAAGAAAATTATTTTGTTGGTGCTAGTGAGGTCCCGATTTATTTCAGGGGGTACCGGTTATCGAGTTAGTGCTGATCTGCACACGAGGATAGGATGAGATGTTGGGTGTTCTTGGAAACCTGGTTGGGGCGCGCGCCTCCAATTGGATTCCATAGATGCATAACAGAATTAGTTTTTGGAAGCAGTTGGTCGAAGGCATACTGTCCCCGCCGGCAAGCTGATGCTCATTCCAGCGCGCCTGCTAACCATGAGGCAAATAAAGAGCAATGAAATACTGACCACAAGCCCATGCTATGGAAATGCAAGCTGAACGCAGCACAGTTTACGTGAGTAACTAAACTACCCGGTGATGTGGGAGTCTCGCGTAATGGACGGAAGGAATCGATTGCGCTTTTCAAGTCAGCCTAATATACCGGCACACTCTGACATCCACAACGGAGCGACTACAGAGGGAATTGGCACACAAGGACTCGGAATAGAGGCCACTCAGGCTGGCCCAGGATGCATAGAGCAGTCATGCTGCATGTGAACTGTAGGCATCATGACTAACACACTTGTAGGGACATTTTTGATTCCACAGACACACAATACCATCTCAGGCTTCCTCTATAAATGAGCATATCAAACTGAATTGACGGAAATGACCCAATATTATATCTGCCGTTTTACACGGGATATTTGTCGTCGAGATTTATGCAGTCACTATCAAGGTTTAGAGGCTGTGACTTGCGTGCAGTTGTCTGTAAAGTGTGGCTGCTGCGAGCTGAGAGGTGCGGTGAGCCGCATTTAATCCTCTTTCCAGGTCAAATACGAATGGATTACTCCTTGGCGGCTGATCTTGGGATGTTGAAAGCGTCTGCAATGAAACACGTGGTGACCAGTCCCATTTACTTGCCATCTGTGACGGCCGCTGTGTGAATTTGGAGAGCGGTCGAGACAGCAGGAAACCGGTCTTGAACCTGCTTAAGGCCAGCACCAGACCCTAGTAAGAAAGTCAAAGAGGGCTGATCGATCTTTTCGAACCGGTCTCAAATCGGTAAGCCAGGCTTCTCAAGTTGCTTGTGTGATGTTGGGTGACTGCAGCCAGCCAGAACTGTGACGCATCTCCTTCACTTTGGCTCATCCCCGGCGCAACCACAGGCACGAGCCATCACCACCACAACTGGCGCCCTGGCAACCAGCGACTGGAATTCACTCACCTTGGGTTAATTGAAACCACCCCACAACTTGGATTGAATGCTTCGATACAAACCCACTGCATTGATCCTGTTCATTTATCTTTCCAGCAACGCATCATTTTCATTTGATGTCCAATCTGTTCTCAATAACGCATCCAGCGACTCCACGTGTGCTCGACCCGGCCTTGCAGCAAATAAACAACACGCCTACTTGACAGCATCAATCGCCCAAAAGTCAAGCAAGATCTATGAAAAGAGGAAGCATCATTTCTTTCCGTGAGGCACTCGCATATCGCAATTCAACACCAATCTCGATCCTCGACTGTCTCCTCGAGGCATCCTTCACACCCACCCCACAGTAACAGTCAAGAAACATTGAGGCAGTCATGAAGAGACGTCCTGGTCTTCCAGCCATCGTGCTGGGTCTCAACCTTGCAAAACCTCTCGAATTCACATCATGGCTCCGCACCCTGACAAACACCACATCAATCACAACTAAGAAGCGGCCGTACGCCGTTACCACACCATCCCCGTCCACAGCACCCCTCGAGCCGCCTCAGATCAGTCTCTGGAAGTCTCTCGACACATGCCTTCAGAAATATGGCGCGATGGAACCTTTCCACACATTTTTCGATCAGAGTCTTTTGGATGTCAGTGCGGTCGAGCCCAGGGGCATGGACATTACAAGTTCAATCGAGCCACTGCAGATCCCCTTTCCATCTGACAGGATCATGTCACGATTAGAGGGTGACGATTTGAAGTCGAGAATGAATACCTCTGCTTCATCAGATCGTGTCCTCGCGGGCGTCCACCAGAGCGTTGATCATCCCACTCCTCCGGTATGCTCGCAGACGTCTTCATTTACAATTCTTCCTCCGCTTCTCAGCGGTAAAGATGAAATGGTCCCATTCCATGCATCTTTCCCAAACCACTTGCTCTCAGACCAAGTCGACGAATTACACCATACGAACAATGACATTGTTCCAGTCTTGGAACTGCACTTCCTCCACACTCAGATTGCTCGTCCCTTCAGCCATGCCAACCAGGTGCCATTCCATGCGCTTCTGGGCAACAGCTTCACCAGTACTGAAACTTATGATCTTGACCCCCTGGATACAGTCACTTCCAGCAAGGCAAATGGTGGGCGTCTTTCTCCCCAACCGTCTACAACGACTGGAGAATCTTCTTTGAGCCTGTCCAACAGCCCGAGTTCTAGCCGACGATCATCATGGGCTACCAGCATCAGCACACACGTTAGAGATGACGATGATGACCAATCCAACCTTGATCATTCGAAGTTTACTGCGGACACGGGCCAGAACACGGACGAGATCGAGCTCATAGATGACTACCAGCATTACTGCCAGCTCATCGAGCTGGGAGACCCACAGAACCGCCGCGACAGAAACTTCGTGCCCCAGGAGCCAGTCGACGATGGACACAATGATCTGCCCACACCAGAGCCAGCCACTCGAGCCACGGGGCACCTTGCGGTCGCAGTCGCATTCGAGGCGTGCGGAGACACAGCCTCTGAGGATCCGAAAGCACCTCCCATGCAGACTGCATCGGATCCACAGGAACAGCTCATGCAGCCAGAGGGCATGCAGCTAGAAGGCCAATTAGATCTCGACAGCGAGAACAATAGCATTCCCCCGTCAACACCAGCAGAGGCCGCGGCTTGGGCACATTCGTACTGCGACGCGGACCCCGAGTCCGCGAAGCTCAAGATCCTCACGGACGACCGCGGCAGGGAGTACGTCCTCTACCACGACTGCTTCCACTGCGTGCCGATTGAGCTGGCCCCCGAGTTCATCGGGATGACCCACCAGGAGGAAGATGACGGCTACGGCAGCGCGACCGAGACAAGCGAGGCCGCCAGAGACGGGGCCAAGCTCGGCACGATCCCGGAGGAAGAGGATGAGGGCTAGGAGCCTGCGCCTCCCGACCGAGACATGTCTGGAGAAGATGAGAATGGGGCCGGATCATGCGAGGAGGCGGACGAGGAGGGCGATATCTCGTATGCTGCGCCGTCTGACCTCTGTCAGGGGGTGTGCCTGCTGTACAAGGCCGATGAGGGATACTGGTACGCTAACGCGTTCAACAAGTACTTCCAAGAGGGATTCTCGCCGCCTTATCCGAAGGAGCGTCCAACCACCCTGAAGCAGTCGCGGCTCCGCCAGGTTCAGAGCATAGAGGAGATGGGACTGGACGAGGAGTAAGTCCGGTCGGATGAAATGGGGCCGCGAATATGTGCTGGCTCCCAGGTTGAGGAAGAATACAAGGAAGGCTCGCTTCATATAAATAGAGCCAGGGATTACGGTTTGATGAAGGCGCGGAGATTCACCAGAGGACACCTTCCTGGTTTTCGGTACCAGGTGCGAATGGTGGCCAGAACACCTGGTGTCTGCGCCGCATACATGAGAAATGAGACCAATGTACAATTGAAAGATGCTTTTGTTATTGATAATGCCTATTCGGGTCCGGGAGAAATGTGATAGGGCACTCAAACAAAATGGAAAGCCAATGTATTGGTCCCCGAGAAGAGTGCAAGGCGACGTAGGCCTCTTCAACTGTATATAAACCTCGAAACTGATATACGTACAAGCCCTTCTTCACGGCTCGTAAAGTTCAAGATGATAACAGAATCGAGAAGTCGGGCAACCGCAAGCATTGTGAAGCCCAAGAATCTATAATTAAGGAATTCAAGTGGGGCTTGCACCCCAGCTCAGTGGAGGTTGCGCCGGCAACAGTAACAAAATCGTTGGGCCGGGTGTGATGAGAAAGATGTGTAGTAGGCAGAATGCTCAAGTACCTAGGTAGGCTTAAAAAGGACTAAAATGGGCTTCTAATGATAATTACTTCTATTCATGCTATATAGCGTATTTCGGCTAAATCTAAAGGGACGCCCTTTATACCCCTAAACCCCCTAATTTTATTTAATTATTAACCCTTTTAAATACCTTATTTATAATATAAGGAGAACCTCTTTATAAGCAACCTATAAATAATAATATAAATATTAATTAAAAACCTCTTTATTAATAATAATAAACTTTATTTATAATAATATATAGATTTTTTATAAAATTTATTTTATTTTATTAAAAACTACTTTTTTTTAATAATCTATATAAGTTTAATTCTTTATTTATTAATTTATTTTTTAATTTCCTTATATTTTTTAATTTTTAAATTAATTTCATTTTTTCTTAATCTCTTAATAAATTTTATATATTATAGGCTGATTTTAAATATATATAAAACTTTAAATTATAAATATAAATCTTTTTAATTCCTTTTATATCTTAAATAAATTTCATTTAATATAAGATATTTAAAGTTTTATTAATAATCTTTAATAATTTTATTTATAAGATATTAAACTTTAATATTAATTTATTATTTTTATTTACTTTTTTTTAAATTTATTAATTTTTAATATATTTCTAAATAAATTAAAGAAAATAAGAAGGCCTTTTATTATTATATTAAATTAAAGTATTAATAATAATTTTAAATCCTATTAATCTTTTTTTTATATAAAAGCTAATAATAAAGGGAATAATATTAACTTTATAATCTTTAAAATTAGGGAGACGCTATATTATAATATTTTATATAATTTTTTTTTATAAATTAAAACTTATAAAAGCTTAATATAAGATAAATTTAAGAAAAGGAATAAATTAAATATTTAGGTTTAAGGTAAATATTAATAAAGATAAATTTTATTTATTTAGCTTTTTACTTTTATATATAATAATTTATTTATTAAATTATTATTTAATTATTTAAATAATATATTTAAATATTTCTATTAAATTTAAATATAAAATAGGGCTAAATATTATTTTAATATTATAATATTTTAAAATAAATATAATAATTTTATTATAAAAATAAGATTTATTATTAAAATATATTATATGGAATTAATTAATAATAAAGCTTTAATTCTTTATTTAAATATTAATAATAATAACTTTATTAATATATTTAAAATTATAAAGGAAAATAAAATAAGAGAAATAATTTATAATAATAAGAATATATTATAAGCTATTTTTTATTAAAAAATTAATTAAATTTATAAAATTTATATTAATTAATTATATAAATTTTAACAAAGTAATTAATATTAAGTAAGGTTAATTAACTCTTCTTTTAAATTATATATATATTAAATAGGTATAAAAATACTCTTTATTATTTTTAATTTAAAAAGGTTATTAAAATTTATCCTTAAAATATATAATAAATATAGCTAAAGTATAATATTTATATTCTTTATAAGCTTATAAGAGGATTATTAAAACTTTTAATTTAAAAATATATTTAATAAGGGAATTATTAACTTCTTTTTAAAATAAAGCATTATTTAATAAATAAAACTTGAAAGATTTCCTTTTAATATTTTTCTTTATTTATTTTAATAAATAAGCTAAATTAATTTCCCTTAAAAGGAAAAAATTAATAATATTTTTATATTATTTTAATATTTTAAGGCTAAGAAGCTTATTTAATTTATTTATATTAATTTTATAATTTATAGCTAATTTTAATAATATAATTAAATAAAATAAAGGGCTTAAAATTATAAAATTTATTAAGTATAAAAATCTTAAATATTTCTTAAATTATAATAAAATATTAAATACTAAGCATTCTCCCCTAAATTTATTTTATTCTTCCTAAAGCTTAAGATATATTTATAAAAATTTATTAATAATCTTAATAAACTTATTAATATTTAAATAATAATAAAAGCTAAATTAAAATTTAATAATTTTATTTATTTATCTTAATATCTTTTTATATATTTTATTTAAATTTATTATAATTTAAATAATAAAAAGATAATTTATATAGATTTTTATAAAAAATAATAAATTTTTTAAGATTTAATTAATTTATTTTATAGCTTTAATAATAATAAATATTTTTTTTTTAAATATAAAATATTAAATCTTTAAATTATTTAATTTAAAAAAAAAGAAAATTAAAATCCTTATTTTATTAAAATATTTAATATTATATTCTTTATTATTTAAAAATTAAAATAAAACTCCTCTTAATTTTATATTTAAGGTATTTATAGCTAAATAAAAAAAGAATAAATAATTTATATTATAAAGGGCATTATTTTAAATAATATTATAGATTTTAATTAAGGCTTTTTAATACTTTTTATCCTAATCTAATACCTCCTTTAATATAATAAAAGTTTTTATTAATAATTTTCTTTTTAATATTAAAATAAGAGTAATTTTAAAGAATATATCCTTAATAATCTTCTCTTTATTTACCTTTTTAAAAATAAACTACCTAAGAAAAGATATAAGCTAAAGAATATTTTAAATCTCCTTAAATATCTTAAGAGGCATTTTTTTAAATTTTTTTACTTAATTTATAAATTATCTTTAATATTTTATTAATAGTGAAATTTAGTTATTATAAATATAAAAATTAATAAATTTTAAATTATTTAAAAATAATATAATCTTTAATTTAATAAGTAATATTAAGCTAAATATAATTTTAAGAAAATAATAATTAATAAAGAATAAATAATATAATTTAAAATTTAAAGAGGTTATTATATAATTATTAATATAAATTATATAAATATCTTTTATTAAAGGATTATATTTAAAAATTAATTCTTCTTTTTAAGTATTTAAAGAAGGATTAAATAATAAGAGCTAACTTAAATAAATATTTTTAAAATAATAATAAAATTATATTAAATAAACAAGTTTTTATATTATTATTAAATAATATTAAAACTTATAAAATATAATAAAACCTATCTTTTTTTTATTTTCTTTATAAATTAATAAACCTTAATATTTATTTATAATATTAATTTTAAAATAAATTTAAAGATTATTATATATAATATTATTTAAATCTTTTTTTATATTATAAATTAAATATTAATTATAAATAATAATAATATTTATTAAATAAAAGTTATAAATTATTTTAGTTTATTTATTAAGCTTAAGGTAAAAGATTATATTTATTATTTATTTATTATATCCTAAAATTAATTAAATTATCTTAGCAGCCTTTATAAATAAGAAAAAATTTTTAAAATATTTTTAATATTAAGATAAATAGCGAAATTATTAATATTTAAATAACTTTATTATTAAATTAATATTTATATAATAATTATATAAATTAATAATAATTATATTTTTAAATTATAATATAAAATAATTATAATATATATAAATAAGGGATATTATATAAAGCTTTTTTTCCTTAATATTAATAAAATTACTAAGTTAAATATTTAATTTTCTAAATTATTTATAAATCTTTAACTTTAAGAAAAAAATAATAAGTTAAGTTATAAGTTATCGCTAGATAATAAAAAAATTTCCTTAAGTATTAAGTTTTAAAATTATAATATTAATCATTAAAGCAATTATTAATAATAATAATAATTAAATATTTAGAATATTGGATTTAAATAATTTTAAAGTTAATATATTTAATAAAGGCTTAATTTTAAAGAATTTTTAATATAAAAATTAAAAATCTTAAAGAGACTCTTTTAAATTATTAAAGTAATTAATTTTTATTTTATATAGTTATTTAGCTCCTATAATAATTATAATTCCCTTCTTTTATATTAAAAATAAGGATTTAAATAATTTTAAAGCTTTTCTCCCTTAAATATTTTAATAGGCTAGGTAGCTATAATAATTAATTTATTTTTTTAAAGGAGTATCTCTTTAAAATATTAAAAATCTTAATTTTTATTTTATTTATTAAAATTTTAAGAAAGTTATCTTTAAATTAATTATTATTATAATATTTTTTATTACTAAGGACTTAAATAGCTATATTATTTTTAGTATTAAAAATCTTTGCTAATATTATATTATTATTATTTTCTATTATAAGATATTATTATATTATTTTTAAATTTATTACCTTATTTAAGCATTTTAAAGAAAAAGAATTTAGCCTTTTTAATTTATTATAAGAGCTAAGAGGCTATATTATAATTATTAGATTTTTAAAAGGTAAAATTAATAATTTTAAGAATCCCCTTTTAAATTTTACTTTTATTATTAAAATTAAAGTTTTAATAATTTATCCCTTAATATATTTATTATAATATAGCTATTTATTATATCTTTTTTAATTTTTTAAGATTTTAATTAATTTAAGCTTCCTTAAGGTTAATTTAATAATATTTAAGCTTTTAAATTATTAAAGATTTTTATAATAAATATAATAAATATTAAGGTATTTAACTTATAATAAAATATATTATAATATTTTTTAAATTAAGATAATAATATAAAGCTTAAAATAATTATTATAATATATCTTTATTTAATATTTAATTAAAATAATAATTTATTTATTAATATTAAGCTTATATCTTATTTTTATTTTATATTAATATATAGATATTATAATTAAGCCTTATTTTATTTTTTATTTAATAAATATATTAAAGTAATAAATAATATTATAAATAATATTATAAGCTTTATTATTATTTATATATTTAGCTAATTAAAATAAAATAAAAGCTTAATAATTATAAAATATATATAATAATAAGAACTTTAAAATATTATAATTAAGTATAATAATAAAATAAGCATTAAATAATATTATAATAATTAAATAAATATTAATAAGTATTAAATTATAATAAAAGTAAAAATTTAATAATAATTAATTTATTATATTTATAATTTATAAAAAGATATTAAATTTAATATTTAATAAAGCTTTTTTATTAAGAAACCTTAAAAGCTTATTTAAGGTAATATAATTAAATTTAATATTTTTAATAAATTTACCCCTTAAAGGTTTATCCTTTAAAAATTATATAATTATATAAAATTAATTTCCTTATATACTTAATTGAATTTTATAAAACTTTACCTTCTTTAATATAGCAATAATTTTTTTATTTAATAATATATAATAATTAATATTTTTTTCTTAAGCTTAAAAAGATACTAATAATTCTCTTAAGCTTATTTATTTCCTATTAAGCTTAAATACTTAAATTTATTTAAATATTTTAATATATTTAATAACTCTTAAATTAATTCCTCTTCCTCTTTAAATTATAAATTATTATATATATTAAGATGCTTATCTATAAATAGCTTAATATATAATAATAATTCTCTTTTTATATTAAAATTTATATTAATATTATTTCCTACTTTTTTATAAATTATAATAACTTTATAGTTTTAATCTTAAATAACTTAAATTTAATAATATTAACTTTATAAAAAAGAAATATTAAATATATATTTATCTCCTAAGATATATATTATAAGGCAATAAAAAATCCTATTAACCTTAATCTTAATTAAAATATATTATAAAATCTATAATACCTTATTATTTATTAATTTTATTACTAAGGGAATAATTAATTAATAAAACTTTATATTAATTTATTTTATAAATTATAATAAGATAAGATTTATTATATTTTTATTATTTAATATAATATAATTAATAATAATATTATCTATTAATATATTTATAAAATTAACTTAAATATAAAAAATCTTATTTAAGGTAAATATAAAATCTATAAATATTATAATATCTTTATTTATATAAGGATCTGCTTAAGTTAAGATTATAAGGCGCTACTATCCTTAATTATTCTTAATAACTAATTTTATTAAATAATTTAAATTAATATAAATACTTAAAGCAACCTAGAAAAAAGCTATAAAATTAATATTTAAGCTTATTTTAATAAGCTTATTATTAATATTAAAAAATTAAATATTATAATCCGCTATTTTCTAAATTAATAAATAACTTTAAAATTAAAAAGGTTTTATTTTTTATTTTTTAAATTTAATAATATATAAAAATTTTTAAATCTTTAAAATATTATATATACCTATAATATTTTTAAGCAAAGAATAATTATTAATATTAAAATTTTAATAAAGAATAATATTTAAATTTAAAATAAGCCTTATTATTAAAAATTCCTTAAAATAAATAACATTATTATAAAGATTTTTAATTATAATAATATTAAGAAGCATAAATTAAGATAAATTTTTAAGCTTATTATAACTTAAAAGCTTATTAAATATTATAAATTTAAGAATTTTATAAATAATAAATTTTTTTCCTTTTAAAAATTAAGGAAGGATAATCTTAAATTAAGGCTTTATAACTTTTCCACTCTTTAAAGCTATTATTATTAATAAGCTTAAAAATTATAAATAATTTAATTTTTAAAAAAAATAATATTTATTATACTTTTAAATTTTATAATAAAAAAAAGAAAATATCTTTTAAATAAGTTTTATTTAATTTATAATAACTATAGCTTTTCTTAATAAATATAAAGGATTTATATTTTTAAAATTCTTTTATATAGCTTATTTTTAAATTATAACTTTAAGGTTTTAAGGCTAAGGATATTCTTAAGCTTTATAATTATAATCTTTATAATTAAAATAAAATAAACTTTTTAAAGTACTTAATTTAAAATATAAATATTAATAAATATTTAAGTTTATTAATAATAATAAATAAAGTTAAATATTAAATAAAGTTATTTAATTCCTTATTTTTCTTATAAATTTAATAATAATCTTTAATATTTTTAATATAATTAATTCCTAATCCTTATTATTATTCTTATTAATATAAAAATTATTATAATTTAATTATTTTTTATAAAAGCTAAGGTAATCCTTAATAAGTATTAAAATATAATTAAATATATATTTATCCTTAATATTTATATAATTTAAAAATAATTTATCTTAAGTAAATAAAATATTTTTTATATATATCTTTAAAGCTAAATTAACCTTTTTATTAATTATTTAAGCTATAAGTTAAAATATAAATATTACTTTAAGCTTAATATTTATAAACTTATAATAAAATTTCTTATTATATTAAAAAAATTTAATTAAGAGCTTTTTATCTTTTTAGTTAAAATCTATAACTTTATAAATTAAAGTAAATTAATAAAATATATTTTAATTCTTAAAAAATTTCTTAATAAATTTTTTCTTTAAAGCTTTTTAATTTTATTTAATATTTTTATTAAACTTAAAATAATATTATTTTATAGCTTTATCTTAAAATCTCTTATAAAAAGCAGCTTATTTAATAATCTCCTTTTTATTAATATTTTAAGTATTATTATTAATAATAAAAGCCTTAATAAAGTTAAAATAATCCTTAATAGATTCTCTTTTTTATTTAAAGAAAGTAATAATTTAATTTTTTATTTTAATAATCTTATAAAAATTAAATATTATAAGAATTTATAAAAAAATTAAAGTAAATAAAAAATCCATTAATTTCTTTAAAAGGTTAATAAACTCTAAGCTATTTTTAAAAAGGAGAATTAAATTTATATTATTTATTAAAAAATAAATAAATAAAGGAGAATCTAATAATTATAAATTAATTATAATAATCTATTTATTAAGAATAATAAAAATTATATTTAATTCTTAATTTAAAAATATTATAAGCTATTAAGTATATTAAATAAATATTAATATTAAAAAGTAAAGTTAAAATATAAATTTTAATAAATATAGAAATAAATTATAAATAATTAATATTTTATTAAAAAATTAAGTAATAAATAAATTAAGAAATAAATTTATAAAATTTATCTTATCTCCCCTTAAATAAGCAAATAAATAAATTAAATATTAAATCTTATAAATAAGAAAAAAAAATAGGACGCCCTTAAAGTAATAAAATAATAAAATAAATTTTTAAAACTTAATAAGATAAATTTAAAAAAAATAAATAAAAGTTTTTTTTTAATATTATAATAAAGAAATAAAATAAATATCATAATTTTATAATAATATTAATAATAATTTAAGTTAAATAAATATTATTTAAATAAGTTTATTATTTTATTATCCTTTTAAAAGATAATAATTTAAATAAATAAAAATAAAGCTTTAATTATTCTTTCTTCTTTAAATTATTAAAGATTTAAAGGAAGTTATAAAAGAAATAATATAATATTATAAAGGCGAAAAATTAGCTAATTAAGAAAAAGAAATAGATATTTCTAAGAAGAAATAATAATAATAAAAAGAGCTTTAAATTTTAAAATAAAAAATAAATTTATATCTTAAGTTTTAAAGAAATAATATTAATTATTAAGAAAATTATTAATAATAATAATAAAGCGATATTTTAAGGTATTAAATTTAAAGGATTTTAAGGTTTAAGGGATTAATAATATTATAAAAAACTTAATTTTAAAATTATTAAAAAAGGGCTAATTTTAGAAAATTAATTTTATAAAATTATTAGCCTTTTATAATAACCACTATATTATTAATTTAACTTAAAGGTTTTTAAACTTTCTTTTTTTTAAATAAATTTAATTTAATAATTTTTAAGGCTAAATCTATAATAATAAATTTTACTATCTTTAAAAGCTTAAAGAATATTAAATAAAGCTTTTATAATATTTTAAAATTAAAAAAGCTATTAATTTTATCTTATAATATTAAGCATTATTAAGATTTAAATAATAAATTTATATTATTCTTATTAAATTCTTAAGCTAAGTAAATTATTATCCCTTTAATTAATATTATAAGGCTATTATAGCTATATTATTTTTAAATTATTAATTAATTTATAAAATTTTTTAGCAGCTTAAATCTATTAATATTAATTTAATATAGGAATTAAGAAGCTATATTATAGCCCTTAAGCTTATTTTTTTATAAATTAAGAATTTTTATATTTTTAATAATATTTAAGCTTTAATATTAAGCTAATAATTTTAATTATAATATATATTATATCTTATTTTATTTATTTTTTTCTTAACCTTTTAATAATATTAATTTTTAAGATTATTTTAAGCTTATTTTTTATTTTTTAAGCTAAAAAGATATTTTAAATATTTTATAATATTAAGGGTAATATAATAATTTTATATAATATTTATAGCTATTTTCTTAATTTATTTTAATTAAAAAAATTATTTAAATTAATTTTATAAAGGAATATTAATTTAATATTTTTATATTAAATTAATATTTATCTTAAGTTTATATTTTAAATAGGTAATTTAATATTAAGCTAATATTTATTTTAAGCTTATATTTATTTAAAAATATTAATATTAAGTTAATATTTATTTTAAACTTATTTTTAAATAATAAAGATTAAAGGTTATATTATAATCTTTAAAGTAATTTATAATAAAAGTTTTAAAATTTAAAAAGTTATAAAGAGGTAATAATTTTAATAATTTTATACTTAAATATAATTAAAATAAATTTATAGGTAATAAAGAAATAATAATATAATATTATAATAAAAGCTTATATATATTTAATATAATATTAAAATAATTAAATTTAGCTTAAAGAATAATGCTTTAAATTAATTCCTATATAATTTATTATAAAAAGAATTAAAATAAGCTTTTAATAATAATTACTTTTATTTATATTATATAGCATATTTCGGCTAAATCTAGAGGGATGCCCTTTACACCCTTAAACCCCTTAATTTTACTTAATTATCAACCCTTTTAAACGCCCTGCCTATAGGCTGGAATGTAAGAAGGGATGCATGGACTGAGGTTTGTTCAAAGAGCCCGTGAGCCGATGATTGGTTGGTAGCTTATGTAATCAATCTGGGTAAGCATGACCATCCCAGGAACTGCTTAAAAAGGGTGCCCTGTTCGATATCGGCTGACCCATTGGAAAATACACTTAAAACTGTCTCACCACTGTTTATTTTGTAATGTTACCTGGCACCCAGCTGCTGTCGTTGGTCTTCTATGGATTTTTATACACTTTAATTTCACGATTAATTGCTATTTTGGGCTTAAACCTCCTAATGACCACGAGTTGGCTTGTATTGTCAGCTTTGGTCTTGTGTATCTTGGTACCTCACCACCGGCATGAGCCATTGTTGACTGAGGATAAAATTGAGGCTAAGCTTTTGGCGAGCAGCCGGTGTATATGGCGGAGCAACAGTAGTCTGAACTGTACATGGCCACCTGTGCAGTAACCTACAAGGAAAATAGACCGTTTTCTCCCTAGTGACCACTAGTGAGCAGAAGGCGCAACTTCGTCATAATTCCGACACATATGGACAGCTTAGTCTTCGCTGGCTCATCAGCGAACCAACTCATGACCGCCATGTGGCCGCCTTGGGACTTCTATATTAGCTATTTGTGCACTGAACCGCAAATTTGGGGGTCATGGCATCTACAAAAGTGACTTGATGTTGTCTTTCTTCCGCCATTCTACACACCCGCCCATCCCAAATTGTTTGCACAAGACAACGTCGAGCGCTTTTCAAATTTGAGACTCCCAATAACAACGCACCGAGACCATGGCTCCATTAAATCTCACAGGGGATGTGGTATCCCCCCTCATCCAGCATTTCAACAACCACCCCGTTGCCAACAACGATAATCTCAACCCGAGAGATTCCATCTTACCGGACTACTCCCAACCAAAGATGAGCCCTCAAAGAATATCAGTGATAGTAGTTGGCGGACTCATACTCGCCATCATCTGCGTGTGCCTTTTTTACAGAATCTTCTGCAATATCACCAAGCGGCCAGAGACCCCGATGCCCCGGGGCCACGTCTACGGCCACGACAATGCCAGCTCCCACGCGTTGGGCACGCTGAGGCCTGACACGAGTTATGAGCGGCCGAGCTTCCAGCATGTTGAGAACTGTGGGCTGGGCGACAGCCAGTGGGGAGGGAACACGGTGGCACGTCCTGCGCCGGCCGCGACCCATGGCTGGGACAGGCGAGATGCAACACCGCCGCCGCCATGTAAGTAGCCCCCAGCAAATGTTCATTTGGTCTTTGTACTTGAACCTACTTTGTGCTTTGTGCGCGGAGGATAATGCTACCTGCTTTGGAGCCCATCCTCTGCTGCAGCTGCCGAGACAGGTCATCAGCAGATGGTGTCACGGAACACCAGTGCTTTTGCGTGATTGATGTATTCCTTGGTCTTGTGGCTAACTTGATTTGTTGCAGATCCGGATCCACCAAATTACAAGTTTTCACCATATTGCTAGGGAATTAGCAGGGGCCGGCGCAAGCGGGGTTGAAAAGTTCAAATTACAAAAGCTTCAATGACTGCTCGCCAGCTTGCTTTGCATTCAACCTCCGTCTATCTGGTTGAAACTGAAAGCATCCATCGGAAGAGAGGCTTGAACTGTATTGGGCGAACCCCATTAAGGAGGCCCGGGCCGGGGGAAGGGGACACTTGGACGCAAGCAACCATGAGGGGGATTTTTGAATACAAGCCCATGATCACTCAATCAATCTGTATCTAGAGTATCTAGAGCAATTCCTGAATTCATCAACCCGTGAGAGTTGCCAATGTTGCCGAGCACGAAGAGCTGCAATCAAAACCCCTATTAAGCATCCTCGCTCGGCCCAAAACTTCAATAAACACACACACAAGCTCGCTTGAAAATGCTCAAAAGCCTCAAAGCACCTTGCTAGACCAACCGGAAGAGTCTAAGCCCATGGACAACTGGCTGGCTGAGCCGTAGGACTCTTAGGACTGGAACTTGTGGTCCAGCCTGTCCTGCTTGACCTGCTCGTCGCTGGTCGCCATCAGATACTCCCACCTCTTGCGCACCGTAGTATAGCCGAAGTGATATGAGCCGCCGTGATCGCTCATGTACTCTGACACGAGCTTCCAGGGGACGTTGTCCCGGGTGATCTCGCCGACGTCCTTGGTGAATTTAATCACAGCCCGCTTGAGGAGCTTATCCTATAGGGTTGGAAATAAGGGATTAGTACCCACGTGCATGATAAAGGGAGGGACTGGAAGAAATTGTAGACGAAGAAGGTTGGGTGAGTGTGACTAGTAGATGAAAGCGGCAGAGAGCCAAGCAGGATGGGAATAAAGAACTCACATCAATCTCCTGGAACTCAGGCTTGCGGACCCTTGCCTCCTTGGGCTTGGTGAGGGTGCGGAAGCGGCCGCGCAGGGTCGACTCTGCCTCGGTGAAGCCGCCGTTCTTGCGGATCTCCTTGTAGGTCATGCCCGCCAGCTTGGACTGCACTAGGTATTCGTCCTTCTCGGAGCGGGGCGGGGTTGCGGACTCCTCGGCGGCACCCTTGGGGCGCGCGCTGCTGGCTGCTTTGGACGACGATGCCTTGCCCTGGGTGGTCTTTGAACGGGAATCGGATCCGCCTTTGTGATGGTGGCGGTGGTGGGAAGCAGACTGGGGCTGAGTCTGCGACTGGGACTGGGACTGAGCCTGGGTGGAAGCTTTGGTCTTCGCCTTTGATTTCTTTGAGCTCGGCGCCGAGAACTTATCACCGCTCGCCTCGCCTCCGTGACGGCGCTTTGGTGCATTGCTGGTGGGAGTGGCCTTTGAGTGAGGTGCCTTGTCTGGTAGTTGCTTCCGGCCCGCGCTGTTCAGCTTGGAACCAGTTCCACCCCTTGTCTGCCCAACAGAGGATGAAAGAGCCTGTCGCTGGGGCGCAGTGACAGCTGGGGTCGCTTCAGAGTCACTCTCCATCCGGAAGGGGTTGGGGAGTGACTCGGAAGAGGACGAGTTGGGCAGGCTAGGTACGTTCTTGAGGTTCAGCATCTTGGGAGAGACAGTCTCGGCCTCCGGGAAAACTACACCGGGGTGGATGCCAAAATTGGGCATGGCTGAACGCGACAGCAGGGTCTGTGGTATGGCACCAGGGTTGTGGTATGACGGCTCGTCGGGAGGAAAAGCGGAAGGGCTGTGGAAGCACTCATCCGTCACATCCATGTCCATCATGTCCTGGGGCCCGATGGAGGATGAAAAGCTGCCGAAAATGGTATTTGGCGAGCTTCCGTTCACCCGGCAGCTGGATGACGATGAGCTGCCGACATTAGGCACACCGCCCATCATCGAACCGAGTTCGAAGGATGGGCTGACAGCCTGGTCCTCGGGAAAGTTGGGCAGGCCATGCGCCAAGTGGTGAGGAAAGCCGTACGGCTGGATAAACTCATTGTTGAGTCGTGGGGCAGGAGGCCATGTCTGCAAGCCTTGTACATTGATGGACTGGGAAACGTTGTGGTTGACTTTAGTCGAGGTCGAAGTCGAGGTGGTGTTCCACAGGTTCTCAACGTTGGGTTCTATCTTCAAGCCACCAGTTCTGGGATTCAGATTGGTCTGGGGGCGGCCACGAACATTGCCACGATTGTTGCTGTTTGAGGATGCAAGTGAGACATGGTGCGTGCTTTGGCCTGGAGCCAATGTGAACTCGTCGAGAGCAGATTCATGGCCATTGCCACACGGTCCACAGAATGCTTCATTGGGGTCTTCCATCTGTGAGAGAGCCCAAGGTTAGTGTTTGTTATTTCCCGAGACATGGAACAAAGGAGTGATGGGAAAGCAGAACAGGGGCGTCTCACGTTCTGAAACCACACCCTAGATTGATCAAACCCGTTGGTCTGAAGCTGGTATTGATCATGCGCAGTTCTTTGTCGACCGAAATGTCCCTCGAGGGTTTCGTTGCGACCAGGCGCCATGTTCTGGAGTCCGGCGCGGAACGCAGCTTGTTTAGCTGACAAGCCCTGGAGGCTTTGCAGATGCTGATTGAGGAACAGGTTCGGGTTCGCGAGATCGAAGGCGAACGTGGTATTAGGCGATGGTCCCCAGAAACCCTGGCCATTGTTGAAAAGCGGCCCCATGGGACCTGCGCCTCTCATAAACATCTCGTAGTCTTGAACTTTCTTCATGGTGGCTCCTAGTTCTCGCTCTGGCGGGGTTGAAGTCACCGGACGCCTCAGCTCGTCGCCGTCGCCGAGATTGCCTCACAGGTGACGTTGCGCGAGTGAATGTTCAGTATTTCTCACCGCTGATGTTGTGCGATGCTGAATTATGTCGCGCTTGTGCGTTGTCTCTGCCTGACCAGCTTGTCAAGCTTGTGATCTTGCCCCACTAACCACTGCCCTCTGATAGTGGGTAGGTTGGACGCAAGCAAAGAGATGGGATGACCGCTGTTGTCAAGGCTGCAGCAGTGAAGGCCACAGAATGTTGACGGGTTTCTGCTGCAAGGTAAGGCAGGCGGTTGTGAGAGAGGAGCGGTCTGAAGATCTGGTTCCGTATGCGGGTTCAAGGCAAGCTGCCGAGTAAGGCCGCCGAACTGTTGGGCAGAGCTTGTAGTTGCGGAGGGGTTAGATCTCGGCCTGGAGCGCAAGGGAAGGTCACGGGGCGGACTTTGCCCAGACTGGAGTCAAAGTTGTGAGACTGTGGGTGCTTGTGTGTAAGAGCGTCTCTGAAGACCTTGAGCTCTAGCAAGTTCGATGGTGGTAAAGGGCAAGAAAACCAGTGATGATCGATGTGGTCAGGTTCAGCTCCTGGGATGCCATTTAACGGTGCAAGAAATGGCGGAAGCGCGAAGTATCCACCCTGAATTGCGACTGTATTTAAGCTTTGCTTCGGACGAGAAAATGCTGCCATGTACATGCCGGAAGAAGTTTCGACGCGCACGACTTGATTCCTTTTCGCAGCACACCACCTAGACGGTTCTTCGTGGCGTGAACATGATGAGGGTGTCCTGCAGGAAACTAGATCCAATGGTTCCGAAAGTAAAGACCTACTCTTCCTCTTCTGTTACCTCTGCCTCGATGCTAACTTGGGGTACACAATCAGCGACGTGTGCCCATCTTGCCTACAAGGGCCTTGTTGTGCGGGACAGAGAGGAGGTATGTCAGTTATCATCAAATGATCTCACATATCAACATTGCTCAGGTGGTTCATTATCATGGGTACCATCCCGTCAATAATCTGCTGGAAGAAGACTGGGCGTATCAGCCAGCAAGTAGACATGTACTCATTGGCACCTGCCACCGCCCACAGCAGCAGTCCGAACATTGACTGGACGGGAGAGCAATGACCGCGAACTCCTTCCTCAAACTACGGAAGAGGAGGTTCTAAAAAGCTCATCCTGACTTCTTCGCCAGGGGGGTTCGAGCACGTCAGAGCACCCTGCGTGGGAAGCATTGGCCGTCTAGAGGACCCGCAGGCCATTTTGCGTTGCATGCTGGTGACAGAGGGTGGACGCACAACAGCCAGAACAGGGCCTGGATTGGAGGTGTCAAAAGCGACTGCAGAATCGCTCGGTACAAACCACATATATGCAAGATCCTGCACAACGCACTCCCCATCAAATTGGGTACCTGTGGTGTTCATTGGGGATCCGGGCCACACTACGATACGACACTCTGCAGGTTTGCTCATTTGACACCGTCCTGGGCATCCCGCATGCGACTAGGAGGGTTTGGATGAGTAGGGTACGTCTCAACTCAATTCCGGGAAACATTGGGATCAATGCCATCATCTCCCAGAGGGAGGGCTGCCTCGAGTGTGATGACATTTCAGCAACGAAGATGTGGGAATGAACTGGTTCGGTGTGTGCCGAATGACCAAACCATCGGGTAAGCGCAGCTGTTCGTTACCTGATCCCGTTAGTTGGACCAGGTGGAAATGGAGTCGCCCTGTACTGCAAACGAAGTCCTTCGGTGGCGACTGTAGAGTTGGGCCCTGATGTAGGTTGCCGTTGCCGTGTCCTGTGTAGCCTGAAGATCTGGGGACATTCTTGGTCAAGTGCGAGACGACGTTGACTACCCAAGTGACATCTCATGAGCCAATCCCAGCCGGAAGAATCCAATCGTGCTGGGTGGGTAACTTTGCAGGCGATGACAGGTGGACCTCCGTCCAGGAACCTGGTTAAAATCATTAATGATGCAACGGGGGAGCGGTCCCTGGCGAGTGCAGGTGGTATGCATGTTGGAGCAGTCCCGTCCCACCTTCAGCAGCAATCCATCAATATTCGACGCATAACTGGCCAGTAAGAGAACACCCCCGTGTTTTCTGTCCGCAGATGGTTGCCCGACCCCTGGCTCGAACAAACTGCAGACGATGTTAGACTAATGCACGAGGTACGGCCGCAGCGAAATCATCGTCCGCGCGTGACGAAAATCGAAAGTTGACCGTTTAATGACAGAAAGAAGACGGTTACATGTGGATAGAATGGTCTTGAATGGCTGGCTCAAGGCGAAAGCAGCCGATGGAAAAAGAGAATTGGCCATCAATGGTATGTCCCACGAAGTGCCAATTTCCAGAAACATCGTAGCTTATCTGCCTTATGTGATTCCCAGCCCCATCTGGAACTCTAGTAGCAGTGGCGAGCTTGAGTGCCCACAGAATCTGCATGTAAAGACGTACTTCGTATGTAGGCAGGTAGTTACAGAAATACCTGATGCCTGAGCCCATCCATTCTCTCACAACGGCTGATCCAAGCTGATTCAAGTGCCACATGGTCAAATTTGATCATCGATACCGGACAACGCAGAAGACCGCTAAGCATGGTCAATCTAGACCCAACACCTTATTTATATAAGTATGAGGTGTGCATGTATTGGGTGTATGGGTAATGAGTGTATGGGTGATGGATGATGAGAGTATGGGTGTTGCGTATATGGGTATCAAGTGTGTAGAAGCTGGGTGACTACGACTTTTATGTCCTTCATGGGCTTGTTGTCATTCAGTAGCCGTAGGTGGTGACTCGATTACGATGATGAGCCCCCTCGGTACTCGACGTAAGGGTTGACTTATCGATTAGCTCTCTTGCCCGGCATGCTGGGCTGCTCCTGCCAGTATCGCTGGATCGGCGAACAGCAGCTTCTGAAACAGCATGCCAACGAATGGGTTTTGAGGTCAAGCTGTTTATACCTGCCCCCGCCAGTTTGCTGACTTCGCCTGGACCTCCCTTGCTCATCGTTGCAGGACGACACCTCCATCATCGACCTGCCATCCTCCATCGCATCAGATACGATTATCAGAGTTTACATTCCATCGTGCTACAACTATCATCCACGGTCAATTATTGAAGATGGCCCGCTCCTCGAGTGTCAGAAGAAAGAAGGGACACTTGTCTCAGGGCCCGACCAAGGCCTCCGACGTAGCTGACGGTGCAGTCCCCGGTGCTACTGGTAGGCATCTCTCCCTTTCCAACGTCCCATCACACCTGATAGACGCAGCTCACACGCGATACTTCACAGTCTCCGATGAACCCATCGCTCCCCCCGGGACTACCTCGACGAGTCGCCGGAGCTTGCGGATCAGCAGAAGAAGCGCGGCTCCTAGTCCTGTACTGACTCTGGAGGAGAAGCGGAAATTGAAAAGAAGGAAACAGAATAGGGAGTGCAAGCGAAGGCTCCTGCTTAATTACTACTCCCTGACTATCGACGAGCTGATCAGCGACAAGTACGCCAATTGCAACGTCCACTTCCTGAAACCCGTGGACGACGTCGAGATCAAGCTCCCCCATTACCTCAGCATCGTCAAGTGCCCAATGTACCTGTCAACCATCAAGCAGGCCATAGAGGCTGACGAGTACAAGGATTCTCACAGTAAATGCAAGGAGGACTTCATGATGATAGTTGACGCTGCCATGTTGTTCAATGGGGCCAATACTGACGTCCATAAGGCGGCAAACGAGCTAAAGATGGCATTCAATGTGGTCTTGAACGAGCAAAAATCGAAGAAGGGGTCTGAGGAGGCCGCCGTGGTTGAAAATGAGGACCAGCAGGAGAGGAGACGATCCAAGAGAAAGTCTGACAAGACCGCTGTCGTTGAAAATGAGGACCAGCAGGAGACGAAACGATCCAAGAAAGGTCTAAGACTGCCGTCGTTGAGATGAGGGCCAGGGAGAGGGAGGACCAGTCTTCGAGCGAGGGTTGATGCGGCGCGAGATGTGGGGAAAGTCTATTAACACGACGGCCGACGGTCGATTCGACCACTCATGACAGACTGGAGGGTTCTTTTCTCAAGGCTGGTGTTGAGGGAGTTCGTGGACACGGTGCAGGCATAACCTACGAAGGTCGAATGTGACTTGGCCGGTCCCACAACACGCACAGCATCCCAAAATACTCAAACATACACACAAAGCAGGAATTACTTACATTGGTCCGTGGTTTTCTGCAAGGAGTCATTCGGATGGCAAAAGGAAGAGGAGATTGGTGAAAAGAAGGCTAACAAGAAGGATCAAAAGCTTTGTGGAGTACCAGTAGACAGTTACAGCCTTGAAGTAGAAAGAATTGTTTCACACCGAGGCAGATTCCCAGATCATCTGCCATCGCAGCTTACTTGGGACGGCGGTCGAATTCGATTGCAATGGCTCCCAAGCTCCTTTTTCTGTCCGTTCTGCCGCCAAAGACCTCATTGTATCCAGTCCAGAGCTCTCTCATCGGGAGATTACTTGCGAACCGAAGACCTGGACCCGCTCGACCAAGCCGTCGCCACATCCTCGCTTTCCAACACAGCTCCGTGGAGGGAACCCTTTCCCGCCGAAGTTTAATGCCCTGGCACGAAGTGATCGTCAGCATCCCGAGCGATCTTCAGCCTGTCTCATCATGCTTCCCGTTCTCCCATGTCCCCCTCCCACACCGCGTGCGACGCTGGCCCCATATATCAAGATACCGCCCCTCCCGCGCCGAGGCTGGCGAGAGTCAGTACCTGCATTTCCTTGGCGGCTCTCTCGGCACCCGCGTATTCATCAAAAGTGCGAATTCCGAGTCAATCTCCCCCAGGCGTCTTTGCGCTTGCGCAGGCACGCTTCTTTGAAACGATGGAGAGCACCGTCGTCCGAACGCTAACTCGGGTTCCCATCTGCAAGATGGCAACTGATCGGCATGAGATCCATACCTGGCGGGTGTTGTGGATGCATAAGCAGAGATGGGACCGCACCTAGGAGCGCGCTTGTCAGGCATGACTTAGAAATGGGCTGGCTGTGAAATAATGATCTAGCTACCGTCGTATTACAAGGATCCGCCATCTGGGCGCTCAACTCAGCCCGTGATACATCACATGCATGGGCGGCAATGGGAAGACAGGCCATGGGACCGCGACTCGAAAGTGCACCAGAATGACGTCGAATCATGACGCAGTGCTTAGGAAGCAGAAATGGAGGAGTTGCGCAGTCTGTGTGAAACTCTGAAGTACTCTAGCTTAAGGTAATGTGCAATTTGACAAGCTTTTGGCACAGACGGATTTACTACCTTTATCTATGCTGACTGCATCAACGATCACCAGGATGTATAGTCCGTTCACACTGATGGGCGGGATTTCTCGTATATTCCCAAAGATAACAATGTACAATACATGCGATTGACGCGTTTCAAAGGACTGATGAAATCAAAATTAGGGTATATTGCTCAACAAAGTGTCTTAGACATCCTGCATTTCTGACTTTTTGAGCTCAACAACTTCGTACTCCTTGGTGACGGTAATCATTCCCTTCGTTGATGATGATGAGTTGGCAGGCTTCCACGTGCTTCTCCGTGGCGATGAGAATAATGAGGGGAAGTTGTTCGACTTGAAGAACTCTGGCAGAATGGTCTGCAGTAACGGCCTCAGTGCCGGGACAGAACCAGTAACAATGATGAACCCGGTCTCGACAACGGACCAGTTGTAGTATGATACGGAGGCAACTAGAAGGTTCAGTCTTATTAGCGGGAGTCTGCAAAGGGAAGGGGCGGGAACAGCTCACAGGTCACGTCAATATCGTCCGCCAGACCTCGAAGAGAGATGACTCTCACAATACTGAAGGCGCAGGCACTATTATCCAAAAGGGTCAGATGGTTACTGTCATATCGTGTTATGACAATATTGCGAAACTTACATCAGCCCACTGAGGAACAACGCACACAGACAGGCCTTCTGTGCTGCCGGCATCTTCAACCTCAGGAAATATGGGATGGGAGTCAGGCAGATAACAAAGTCTGTGACAACGTTCACGATTCCCAGCGTAAGGACGACCGGCTGAAGGCCATAACATGTTCCTTGCTCAGCACCCCCGAGCACCCAGCTGAACTGCACCGGCGAGCACTGGAAGATGACCAGGAAGGCCTGACAAGTACAACAGAGGACGACGAGGCCGGCCGTGGCAAAGAGGAAGAGCCGTAGGTACTTCATCGGCTGCGGGAAGATTCGTAGGAGGGTGGCTATGACCGAGATCTTGGCGAGGACGATCGATGGTGAGAGCAGGATGAGGGCGAGGTAGTTTAATTTCTGGACCCGGGTGGCGACGGCAAACTGGTCTTCCTTCGTCGAGCCGGGCAGGTTCCAGATGTGTTTCCCGAAGCCGACAGGAACCGCGGCGAGGTTCACGGCGCAGAAGGAGAAGAACCACACGGCAGAAGCTACCATGAGATCTAGCATGAGAGGAATGATTAGTTCAAGTAACTGTCAAGTGGTGAGGCTCACTCCACTTACAGTCCTCGAGGTACAACTTCCTCATCATTGAATGTTTTGTGAAAGCCCTGAGTGACACAACTATAGCGACGAGGCATATGAAGAGGATGTTCACGGTCAACACGGACCAAGCCCGGCTAGTGTGGTCGGTAGGACTGGCGGCTCCCAAGGCCTCATCCCCTAAGGATTCGTGGACAAACATATTGGCAACACGATCAACATCAAGCAGAAGCAGTGAATGCTTAAGCAGACGATCGTCAAGTTTATAATAACATAGTACCGAAGAACAGCCAACACGAACAGCCCAGGGGGGGCCCTATGGGTGACCCAGACACTCGGGCAGGCTTATATTTGAAGGCCGAGCTGGTGGAGGGGGGGGGGCGCACGCACGCACGGTTCGAACTCAAATGGCAACATCCGATGAGTGATTGACCATCCGGTCTTGGGGCTGGTGGGCCTGCACGCAAGAGCGCATGGACCCGCGTTCCTCGCAAGGCATTTCGCCGCAGTGGCTGTCTAACCACAGCAAAGAAATCAGTGGAGAGTTCGAGCCCGAACAGAACTGATAGCCCGTGCCCCCCAGCTCCCCAGTCTCCCCCAGCCCACCGCGGATGGAGGGGCCGGGTCTCAAAGTGGTGAGAAATGTCCGCCCGGAGCCCACTGTGATGTATTGTTAACCTTATCGCCGCCCACTTTATCTGGTGGTCACCCGGGCAGGTAATCATGGCTCGCGTAATGTGCCGCTGCCCGGATTTCCCTGCTGCTGGACCTGGGATCCTGACTCGGCGGCCGAGGTCAGCAGCGCAGCGCAGCTCACACAGCGGCTGGGCGAACGCGCGCAGGGAAGAGGACGCGGCGATCAGCCCATCGTTCACGGTCCGACGTGGAGATCGCGTTCGAGTGAATGAGGCAAGTCACGTACGCAGTTGGCAGGGTGCAGCAATAATCGCTACGACACTATTGCCGCGAGCGGGTCCCACAAAGTGCCCAGGCGCAATGCCACCAGCCTATGGGGAAAGGTGGGGGGTCTGTGTCACAACTCATGTTTCGACGTTTTAACGGCTGCACGTGTAGCCCACGTGGGCGAAACCTCCTGCTCGCCGGCCAGAGGTGATTCCGTGTTCTGCACTGCTCATTGTTGAGACCCGTGGGCTGAGTGGGCGGTTTACCTTGGAGGAGGATGAGCCAATTGCGTTCGTGTTTGAGCATTGCATCTTGGTAGGACGCATGTGGGAAGGGCTGATGTTTTGATTGCTTTACTGCAATATACAATGGCATTTAATTTTTTGACTTTGGGAAGTGTTCGGCGAGCCGTGGCAGGGGCCATCCTTTCGGGTGGCCCCTGATCACTCCACCAACGCGTCTGTGCTGCAAAGTTGCTCCTTGATACAATAATGAGACGACCCTCTACACGTTCTCGGCGTGCTCGTCCCTGACCTTTGGATCGGTCGGCAAAATGCCGCCGTCGCTGCTTCCCTTCTCCTTCTCGCTGTCGATGGGCAGCTCCTCCATGCCGGCCTCCCTCCTGATTCTAGCAATCTCCTCGGCCGGCGGTGGGATCCACTTGGCCGACTTGCGTGGGTCGACACGCTCCAGATACATGGTATCGATCTCTTCCAATGTCCTGCCCTGGCCTTCTATGACGAAGAAATACACCAGGATGCCGCCGATGAGGTTGCAGCCGGCAAAGACGTAGCCCAGCGCAAAGTCGATGTCCTTGGTGATGAACGGGGTGAAGAAGGCGAGGAGGAAGTTCCAGGTCCAGTTGCTGGCCGTCGCCAGGGCCATTCCCTTTGCGCGGTACTTGGACGGGTAGATCTCGGCGATGAGCGTCCACACCATGGGCCCCCAGGTCGTCGCGTAGCCCAGGATGAACAGGCACGCCATGACGATGAGCGCGATGCCGGCCTCGGGGGTGTTGGCAGGCTCCTTCACGTCGAGGACAAAGTGGCCCACAGAGGCAAACACCAGGAAGAAGACAAACATCCAGATGGAGCCTGCCACGAGACACTTGCGCCGGCCGTAGTGCTCAACGAGGTACAGACCGATGAACGTCACTCCGAAGTTGATTCCATTGAGGATGAGCTGCGTGACGAAAGATGAGATCTGGACCGAGTTGAAAATAGTCTGTAGAACACCGTTAGTTGGGGTATCACATCGGGGACGCCATTCACCGCGCCACAAGAGATCAGACATACCGTTCCGTAGTAGAAGAAATAGTTAGCACCCGTCAGCTGCTGGAACATTTGCAGCATGATTCCAAGCGCAATCCGGTAAGCTATCCTGGGCGCCTTGAACATCTCGACCATGCCAGAAATAGGACCCGTCCCCTTCTGCTGCATCTCAGCGCGGAACTTGTGCTCCAGCTCCTCCATCTGCACAAAGATGGCGTAGTGGTTGTCCGGGGCGCCATACACGCGTGTCAGGGTCTCCTTGGCCTCGGCGGTGCGGCCCAGGCGGTAGACGTAGCGCGGCGTCTCCTTGAAGCCCCAGATGCCCGCGCCGAGGATGAGGGTCCAGAGCCAGCCGAGGCCGACGACGATGCGCCACGAGGCGGAGCTGTCGCGCTGGTGCGTGTACGTGCCGTAGTTGAAGCACGCGGCGAGGAAGATGCCCAGCGTGATGAACAGCTGGTACGTGCACACGAGGGCTCCGCGGATCCAGGGCGGCGCCGTCTCGGCCTGGAACATGGGCACGAGCAGGCTGAGCGCGCCGACGCCGAAGCCCGCCACCAGCCGGCCGACCATGAACTGCTCCCACGAGCTGCTGGCCGCGACCTGGATCACGAAGCCCACGGCGACGATTATGCTCCAGAAGCAGATGGACGGCCTGCGGCCGAACTTGTCCGCGAAGGGGGCGGCGATGAGGGCGCCGACCAGGGTGCCGATCGATAGCAGTCCGACTATCAGGCCGGAGCGGACAGTGCTGAATGCGTACGTGCCGTCCCCCTGGTCCTCGCCAAATCGCATGAGGAAGTCGGGCATTTCTTGGAAGCCCGAGATCTGGCCAGTGTCGTATCTGTTTTGTCCTCTGTTAGCAACTGTGCGGGTGCAACATTTTGTTTAGACTCGGGAGGCTGAAGTAAGAATGCATACCCAAAGATCAGACCGCCCATAGAAACGAGGAGGCCCATACACAAAGTGCGAGCTGACACTCGCTTTAGGGGGGAGTAGTCGAGATGAGCAAGCTCTTGTCGAGCATCAGTGCTCGTTTCGGAGTTGGGGTTGACATGGTCGAAGGTGACCTTGGCGTTGAGACTCAACATCTCGAGAACCGGGCTTGAATGACGGGTTCGGGTGGCACGTTCATGTGTGGAAAGAGAGACCCGTCGGACAAATCAACAAAGACTGGAGGGGTCGAGACGAATGAGATATAATGAGTTGTCAAGCAAAGTCGTGGCAAGGGCGTGCGCACGTTTTTATCACCGTACAGTTGACAAAGGGCCGAATAAGGGCCAGTGGTGTGCAGTGTAACTTGCACAGTTAGCTCAAACCATCTCCATATTTGATAGCCACTTCCTCCACGGGGTTGCAGGTGTGGATATATGGGGAAGGCAATGGGGAAGGTTCCATCGCCAACTCCACCGAGTGCAATGCTGCCCACGGGGTTTGAAAAAACTGTGCCTCACGCAAACCCGGCACACACACAGCTTTCGCCGCCACGCCCAGACGAACATGACATCGACGACGTATCGGAACGGCCGTTCCTTCCAGCGCAATTCTTCTGTCATTTCTGACCATCTGACCCTGGCAGGGCCCGAGCTAATTGGCATGCTCGCCTCGCATTGAACAACGACTCTCTGCTTGCGGCTCTGTGCGGCTGATCTTCCCTGCTTGGCAGACGCTGTTCCCGCCATCGCCTGGGCGGCAGCAAAACAATCCTGTTGGTCGGATCGGCCGGGCGCGGGCAACGGGTTGACGACGTCATACCCGCAGGTGCGAAAGCCAACGTCATCCGCCCTGCTGTTTCGTGCACCACCGTCTCGTAAGTGGCTTTTTTACTGCCGAGCGTGTCAGTTACTACTGTATTGCCTGTCGGCCCTGTCAAGTCAGTGCCCACCCACTGGGCACTGCCCAGTTTCGAGGGCGACCCACTAATTGCAGACACGTCTCTTGCTTTGTCCATTACGCAGCGTTGTTCCCTTCCCCAGCACCCCAGATTGGGCCCCCGCGAGATTCAACTGGAGACGAGAACCCACCGCCCAGGCAGATCGAATTCGGCCCGTTTCCCGGCTGCAAGGTAGGTACGCCGGACACGCAGGAAAGGATCGTCAACACGTCCTCTTCTTGCTGGCCGGCCATTACACGTCCGCACCGAGGTGCCACCGAGATCGATGACACTCGCGATCTCGTGCTCGCCCGGCAGCCCGGGAAACAAAGCACCTGCTTGGCCCAAATTCATCGTGGTGTGTGCCGGGTTTCGCACATATGAGGCGGCCCTTCTCCCGGCAAAATGGGCGACGTGATTATCTGATAAATGTTTAATACGCCGTGGCTCCCGTACGTGTCCACAGGCGGGACTGCGAGTCTGGGTCTGTCTGCACCAAGAGACCCTTCTCGACAGCAGGGCGGTGTCTCTCTCGTTCGGACCGATTGGGGCAGGAACCTGCTCCACGCATTATATCGGGCAAGTTCCACGATTCATCATCGCTTACTCGACTTGATCAACATGTAGGTAGTCGACTTTGATACCCGTCGACACCTCGCTACGCGCTCAACTGGGTCTTTGGTTGCTCTGCACGTACATCGTCTTCAATCACTTAAAAAACTCCGTCGGTGCTCGATATCCCGAGGCCAGTGTTTGTATCGCAGAGTGACAACGACGGCACGTACGTATATCAACATAGGTGGAGCATACGGAGCCTGTTGACCGGCTCGCCGGGACAACTTTCGAGTCGGCAACCCGCACTCGTCCATATCTTCATCGGGAGATACCGGTCTCTTACAAATTTACCGAGGCCTCAATCTGCTCCGAGCTTCCCGGGGACGGGGACAGTCAGCTAATCTAGCAGGAATAGTGCGCCCTTCTCCATTGCTGTCCACTCAATAGAGATTAGCTTTGCAGCTGATGCAGAGCTGGGATGGACAGTACACGGGCCAGTTGACTTCATACCAATGTTGCGCCGATGTGTCTCAGGGCCAAATAGCTGGGTCAGATAGAATCGTAGCTGTGGGCAGATCGGAAAGTGCAAGGCCGGGAGATTTGTTCAAGGCCTCCACCTTCAGTTATCTATGTGTGATGACCAGCCTCCCCCAAATATTGCTGTATCAGTACATTAATTCTGCGGCGGGATCTTGCTCACAAAACCCGGTCGCATCAGACAACACATGATCCCGATCGGTAAGTCGCCTCTGAGATTGTTGGGTTGAAGGAAAATTGAGGTATCACCAGCGTTACTTGAGTTCTTGTTACCATTTTCGCCACAGGAGACTCGGGCTGTCTTCTCGACTCTTGAAAGCAAAACAAGGCCCTATCCAAAAGACTGCAGGAAACCATTGATCCAGATGTATGCAGACAAGGGGGAAGCCGGTGCCTGTACCTCTCAGGCCAAGCAAGGCTGGCTACTAGAGTTTTCCAGGCCCGCACCAACCAAATCCTTCCTTGGGACTGGCCTACTATAAGAACGAGTGGGCATGTTACTGTCCGTATCTACTGCAGAGGAGCCACATCCTGTGCACTCACCGTCAAGAAGTTATTTCGAATCGTCGAAGAAACCAGAACTGCCTAAGTACACTGAGTGCATCATATCACGAAGGTCTCCACTGATGCTATATGCTCCCAAGATCTTCCCCCTTCATTGCTACAACCCGCCAGAGAATTGCAATCCAGTATCTCAGCTCCTATTCAGTCATGGTAGTCATTATTGGTCAAGATGCTGTCCACACCTAAGCACGGGAACCTACTGGGGCCACCGCCCAAGATATGCAGGAGCTGAGGGCGTGTGGGTTTTGTGCCTCATAAAACGAGGTATGAACTGCAAAGTTCCGGTTACAAGTCGCAGTCAAAGACAAAGCCAAGGACGAAGTAAAGTATTCATAGGGATGATCCGCTGGAGACTAAAGAGACTTTGAGCAATGATACTGCTGGCATTTAGAAATTGAACAAAGTAGTGGGCAAGATCATGAATGGGAGGACATCCAAAGAACTGACGGAGAAATTCGGGAAAACAAATCATTGAGAAACATCGTTCTCAATATTTCCTGGATCATGGCATCAGACCCCAATCCTTTGTATGCGGAAGCAGTTGCACCATTGATCGACCATTCGAGAAGATCCCTTGCCATATAATACTGGCATACTGTAGACCCGCTGCTGCATGTTGAAATCTTGACTGGAGCTTTTTATATGCAGCTGATTTACCGTAACTCTAGTGCCACACGCCGTACTGGTCATAGCAGGATAAGATATGTCTTCCCTTGGTTGAGCTGGTGACAGGTGACTTATTTTGTTGAGTACCGATACGCTGCCCGTGTCTCTCCTTGTTCCCTCAGTGATCCGCAGCGCACAGCAGAAGCTCATCAGAACCATGGACACTATTCACGGTCATCACAGTCCCCAGAACGTCCGCTCCAAGGGTGATAGAGGGTATCTTAGAAAGTGACCGACCTCAGAGCTGGGACTTTCGGGTGAAAAGACTACTTTAGTGAGAGTACTAGTGTCTGGACTGTTTCCCTGTGCCGGGGTCGACTGTTTCTGGCAAATATGCGATTGTTTCTATTCGAAGGGGGCGTATAAGTAAGTTATGAATGCGTAAGGGACCCAAGGCACCCTTTTTGAAGACTTAGGAACGTTACGCAGACCCTGTCATTCCCACCCTCACCCCCCCCCCATCCCCATTTTCCGTCATAATCCCAGGTTGTGGCCCCAGTCCAGAGTATTGAGAGATCTCTTTCTCACCAGAAGGGTAATTTGGAGCGTTACGTCACAATCCTATCCCATCTCCAGTCGTGCTCCTCTGCGTACTGACAACTTTCACTCTCCAGTTCCTGAGGATGGTGATCCCTTTCGGCTAATGACACAGTTGGCCTCGAGAAATATAAATGGATAGACTGGAGGTGCGCATGTAATCGGAACTAATACCGCGTGCTTCGCCATCCGAAAGTCGACGTTCAACATTAGAAGTCACCGATCGCCCAAAAAGCCTGGTATGGCTGCTTAAAGCGCTGTCATTGGCAGAGAGATACGAGGCACTCTCTATCACGGATGGGAGAGAATAGACTAAAAGTTCGAGAGAACGTCAGCCGTCTAGAACACCCCAGCAGCTTCTATTTCCGACCAAGATGATAAATGAGTGGCGTGGGGGTATTCCTGAAGTCTCGGTTGTTGCACCGTCTCTAGCAGTCATATGCATGAAACGACTGCGCTCGGATTTGTGGCTGCTCGCCCTGTGTTTTAGACGTATTCGGATAGGAACACATCGCTTTAGCAATGCTTGTTTGTTTCCCCTTCAATCGCCTTGAGGCTTTCACGATGGGCAAGCCACTGTACTACTACAGATACAACCTGTATTCTCGTAATTCTTCCAAAGCGAGTAAGTAGCGAACAGCTACATTATTTAGCCTTGCCCCAAGCTGCATCAGGATAGCCGCAGGCTTCTGTGTTACTGCTCTGGAGCGGCACAGCAGAAATGCTGATAGCCTTCCACAAGTCTCATAAACCCCGCAGGCGTGTTTTTCCTTAATGTTGTGCAATTGCTACAAAAGACGGTTCCAAGAGATCATCTGTCATGTAAGATACCCAATTACGTGCGGATGTGCACTGTTTGCCCAGACAACGGTATGGAGTCCGTATCAGTGGACACGACAGCATCAGTATTCCCAGATAGGCTTGTTCAAGGGACAATAATTAAATACATGTGTCCTATTAGGCAAAGTATATTCATTGATGCCCATTAATGATTCAGAAGATACGAATCGGCCCCTCCATCTCATTTCGTTAGGATATCGGGGCATACACACACCACAACTCCCTCTTCCCTCAATAGGGAGACTCGATAAACCAACCTATGTATTGCTGGCTCGGATAGGAGAGCAATCTATATCTTTCAATCACCGTTGTCACAAAAACATCGTGTTGGGTCAATGCAGAGCTTGTGTAGATGAAAGCAACGGAACAAGGGGCCGAGTATCGTTGTGTACCGTTTGTTCCTGGAGCACTTGATAGCTGATGCTGATAATGTCAACTGCATCGCAAGATACCTATGCCGATTTTCTTTGACAAGCAATCATATTCATTGTCGTCAGGCAGCGATATTGGAATTGAAGACTGCTTCATGGCGGAATTCTTTAAGGGTACGACACCTGTCTCATCATATCCCAATTAAATGATTTGCTGGCCTACCGGATTTCGGCAGGGTTCTTATGTCAACTAGAATAAAATCGAGGAATCATTGAGGATTTTGTATGAGAGTTCTGATTGTCCTTGCTGGAAATCGTTTGTTCATAATCCATGTAGGTAATGACCTGATGGAGATCTCCGCTTGACTAAGCTTTGGAAGAGAATTTTGAGGGGGGACCAGAAATTGTCGGCTAAGATGAACTAATAATCCCGAAGCAGCAGCGCGATTTTAAAGTTGATGTCTCACACATGTAAAAAATTCTGGGCCCTCGCCAAAACCCGAATCTCCCCCAATTTTCTTTTCCTCCGTGCCAACCGCAACACCGAGTTCCCGCAACGTCCATACGGGAGCTGCACTCGGTTCATCACAGCCATCTTTCGATTGAGACTGCCCCCGTTGACTTTTGAAAGCTGCTAATATTTTGTTTTCCTCGAGTCCGATCGTGTCCGAGTTGATTTGCACGTTTATTTCAATTCCATTAATCCGCATCCGTTTGTGAGCTCCCAGTCACTTGCCCTGAGCTCGTGCTGGATGGACACGAGCATTGAAGATATCTCGACATTACAGTTGTTATCGAGGAAGGAAGGAATAAATTCGCAGCTCGATCGGACAGCACGGCCGCTTGTCTTTTTCCCAGCCAGGAGACCTGCAGCCGAGTTGGGAATCTGTAGACGTCTTCACTTGCGACCCATACGGCCAGGTCGAAGTTAGTACAGTACCGGTAGGCAGAGGGAGAAACTTTACACGTTGAGGAACTTGAAAAGTGGGGCTGGTCCGGCGCCAGCGAAAAAAGTATACCAGCAAGCAAGCAAGCAGCAGCGACCAGTAGCCCAGGTCTCTGGTCTTGTCTGGACTGGCCCAAATAAGGAAGAAAGAAAGCACGACCCCGGACCGAGCAGTTTTGACAGGGGCAGAAAGCAACCCCGGCCGCCAGCCAGGGAAAACAGAGAAAGAAAAACTTTTTTCTTTTCTTTTCTTTCCGAATTCCCTACCCGCCATCAAACAACCACCATTCATCCCACCTTCATTCACCTCCGATCCGTCCACCTCCCCGCGCTAATTCGATTGTCTGTTTACCATCCATTTTCACTACCTCCAATTCACCAATCCATCGGGTGCCCGGCCATCTCCTGTTGCCTTTAACTACTGCCTGCCGACTTATTACTAGCGCCAGCAGGAGGGGAATTGATTGGGTCTAGAATTGGAATTCAAAACAGGAAACCTCACTCAACCACCCCTTCCGCTCTCACCTTCCCCCTTTTCGGTGCACCTGCACTTGGACCATCCATCCTTCCTCTGCACACCGAGCAATACCTGCCTGCATCGTTGGCAGCTTACACAACATTGCGCGGTGTTTTTTTTCTTTTCTGTTTTTCTCCCTCCTTGACTGGTCGGCCGATTTGTTTTCGTCCATCCTCATCGTCGCTGGCGCCCACCTGCAACAGCCCAACATGCCTCCTAGACGACAAGCTTCCTCGTCTGTTGCTGCCAACGACGACGCCCAGCAGCGATCTGCCCCTATCGCGAAACTCCTCCATGACCACGACTTTGCTGACACGTTCCAGGGCGAGGTAAGTCGTCTGAATATCCCGTTTGAATGTGCATGTCCTTCTCCCTCCCTAGCCACTGGAGAGCCCATCAATTGCATGTGACGTGCATCAATCCGCCCCATCCACCAACCAATATTTGCGTCACGCCACATCCACAATTCATCTCCCGAGTCGCATTTGATCATCAGACCCGCTCTTAATTGACACTACGTCCTCTCAGGCTTCATCCAAGTTCGGTCGCAGAATGACCAGCGCCATCCACGGCGATGCAGATGGTGATGCCGACGTCGTTGGTCATGATGGCCGCAATGGTGATGCGACAGCCGCCAACGGATCTGCTAATGGCACTCCTGCTGCCTCCCGCCTGGCGCGTCGGGCCAGCTTCGATTTCGAGGCCGCCCCGGTGGATCTCAACGAGCTCATGCTGCGACAGCTGAAGGAGGATCGCAACGCGCTGCAGTACGACGTGGAGTGGACTCGCCACCAGGTCGGCCTTGCTAACATCACGCCTCCTGAGTCTCGCACATACCAGTTGCGCCTGCTGGACCTCGGACACCAGCTCCGCCAGACCAACCACCGCATCCACATGCGAGAGGCCGAGATTCACAACTACCGCTTTGCGCCTGGCCCCGGCATGTACGGCCAGCAGCAGTACGCTCCGAATCCTGCCCAGCACGCCTTCTTCATGAACGCGGAGCCTCCCCAGGAGCGCCGTGGCCCAGGCCGCCCCCTCGGATCCAAGAACCGCGCCCGGGACTCGCTGGGTCCGACTTCGACTCCTGGCCCTCAGGCCCCGCCCAACAACGCTCAGAAGGCTGCTGCTTTGGCGAGTGCTGGCGCTAAGCGCATCCTGCCCACCGAGATCACTGTGGCGACTCGTAAGTCTGACAACGCCGCACCCTGTACCTCCTGTTTTGATTGTCTTGGTGTTTTTGCCTTCCAAATAGATGCTACAGTCGATGTCATCTGCGCAAATGGCCATCAATTCGAGCTGACCACCTCCCGTGCAGCGAACGGCGACAAGGGCGAGTCTGGTCCCTTGGCGAAGCGCCCTCGCGTTGAGGTTGGCTCACCCCTTGGCAGCCCGGCTGAGGACGACAGCAAGATGGCGGTCGATTCCATCACAGGCGAGGCTGCTCGCAGCGGCGACACTACTAAGGAGGATAACGCCGCTCAGAACGGCCAAGCCGAGGAGGGGACCCCGAATATCAACGCCGCGGCCACTTCTGTCCTCGCCGCCCCGACCCCGTCGACCCCGAACGTGCCATCCATCTCCGCCAACAACGGCAGCGTGCAGGCGCAGGCCGGCTCCACCCCGATGGCCACCCCGACCACCCCGGGAGGCACGGTCGATGAGACCGGCCCGGGTGGAAGCCAATACCAGCGCCTAGGCCACTGGATGTGCACGCTTTGTACGTCACAGAAGTACCTCCAGCACCCGCCACCCAAGCAACCGTCCGAGCCATCTTCCTGGCCCCTGCGCGACGTCAGCAAGATAGTTACTCACTACACGCGCATGCATGGGGAGCACAACCGTATGGAGCGCTGCATGGAGCTCGGAACCGCCCTGCAGGCCAACCTTGGCCCCTTCCGCTACTGGATACAGGAGACGAAGCGCGAGAAGATCCCGCTCGAAGAGGTCCGTGAGGCCCTCGCTATGCTGCAGCGCGGACAGCTGCCCGAGCTACTGCGCCGCTTCTCGACTGCCGCACGGGCATTCCCTAACTAGTAGCTGACGAGGGGAGGATGTGGTGGACGGAATGGCCCTCGTCCAGTGTGGCCGGGCTCATGGCTGAAAAAGGATGGCATTGTGGCGATTGCTGGTATCAGCCGACTGTGTAAAGGTCGTAAAGATGTGACGGTCAGCGACGGTCAGCGACCGTCAACGACGGCCAAAAAAATGAGAGGTGAAGTGGAGTGGAGGACGAAAACGGCCGGCCCTCTTTGAGGTTTGCAGCCGGCGGCGAGTATGGATGACAAACACCACAAGACCGGACGATGAGTCGAGCAACGCCAGTGCCGCGGTTCTCTCCCCACACCCTGAGCTGCAAGGATGCCTCTATGTACGAACCTGTCGGCAGTCGAATTTTCCCATTCTATCAGCAGCGAAGCACCGACTGTCTCGGTACTTCACACAGCAATTACACCAATTCTCTGGAGGCTCAGGCCCCTCTTTGTGCCATTATCGTCACGCGGGTGGCCTTCCGGGTGGACATCCCCAACATTTATCGGACGTGTCCGCCACCCAGTCTATTTCTGCATATCAATGGGCCCAGGCAACAAGAGGAGTCAATGGCGAGTGGTCGGTTGGTACGGCGTTCACCTCTGGTTTGGGAATCGCTTTGGCTTCGGGAAGGGGCGTTTATGTGTTGATAGCTCTCAGCGAGCGACTTGTTGATTAATCGATGCTTTTTTGGTCATCTCCTGGGTAGTGCTTTGTCCCATTTGTGTGTGTGTGACTGTTGCCTGAATCTGCATTATGCGCAGGCTGCTGGATTCTGGTAGGGAAATCGACCCCGGCTCCGTGACAGGCCTGATGCTTGACTGTGTCAGCGTCTATGATATGGTATTGTAAAAGAAGGCCGTCAAACACACGGTCGCAGCCTGGAAATTCTGTCTTTGCAGACTCTTAAAGGCTTGCAACCAAGCTCAAAAGGCGCCTCGTAGCTCATGGCTAGGATTGATGGTACCTGTAAAATTGCCCTCAAATGCAGTGACTTGCAAGCTGGGGACACTGCTCCTAAAGAATCTGGAACCAAACAATGATCAAGTTTCTATCTTCAACATTAAATGATATGAAAACCCGTCCTCCCCGTTCTTGTCCTTACGGACCTAACTCATGTGTGGCTCCGAGAGCATTGGAAGCTGTTTATATCTTGATACGTTCCTGCTTCCTATTCATCTTACTTCACCAATGTCTAGCTATTAATAGCCTTTAATCGGAAAATGCACAAATATTAGCCCATAGCGTCATCAATAGAACTCTGGAAAGCGCGGTTATGGATAACGCCGCATAAACACAATCCCTCATGGTTCCAGCTGCCCCGGCGCCGAGGTAGCGTGCACGACGGGGTTCCTCGCCGGAGTCGGTGGGACTGTCGAAGCAGAGCTGGTAGGGTTAGCAGGGCTGGGGGCACCCATGTGGATGACATGGGGCTGGTCCTCATCTCCCTCCCGCCTTACACCGAGGCGCAAGGAGCGTGGCCGGAAGCGGCTGCCGGACGACGCCGAACTGTCCGCCGCGCTGGCAGTGTCATGGTTTGGCCCACTGGCCGCCTCAGAGCCGGAGCCGCCATCCCTAGCAATGCTCCCCAGAGAGCCTTTGTCCGCAGTGCTAGAGGAGTACCTGTTGTGCCTACTGACCCGCTTCTGCCTCGCTTGCTTCACGTCCGCCTTCATCTGGGCCACGCGGTCCTCGACGTTCCGCACCAAGTCTTTGCTCTTCCAGTCGAGGCTCAGGTACACCCTATCATATAGACCGGACTTGATCACCGTGAAGGTGACGAGGTACTTGTATATGAGCCAGATGACGGTCCGGACGTAGTCACTGAACGCAATGACGAGGGCGAAGCAGATTATCCCGGTGGATATTGGGACTGTCCCCGATATTAGTAGTTTGTTCAATCCGCAACCCCGGCTTTGTCAAAGCGACAATAAAGATGACATCAACGAGTGCTGGTGACGTACACATGTAATTGAACTGGCTTCGAAGAGTCATTGGCATTTCATCGCCCGAGATCTGCTTGTTGTTCATGCCAAAGATGCTTGCGATGAAACCGAGTGGCAGCTATTGTGTCCAATGAGCAGATTTCCTTAGACCCTATCGGAAAGTCGATACTCACGAAGATGATAGTCATTACGGTGAAGATTATAATCGCCCGGCCTTGTCGCATGGTCTCCTCGGCTTGCTTGGTGGACTGCCAAGTCTGGAGCACAGAAGCTTGCTGCTGCTTGAGATTGAGAAGGTGGTCCAGCTGTTTAGGAATCTGATAAGCAACTTTTTTTGTTTATTGCCGCTCCGTAGGCTGAGAGCTAGCATGGATTCAATGATGGACTTACACTCGTTGACGTGCTCTCAGCGCTCTTCCTCAGACCCTCCAGCTCCCCAATCTGGTCGTCAACGTCACCTAGCAACTCGTCGGCCGTATTAACAAACCAGAAATAATCGTACCGCTTCTTGTCGTTGCTTTCTGTGAAATCACTGATTGGAGAAGTAGGCGGCTTGTCCTTCCAGGTACCCGATGGATCAAGTATGTGAGTGACCTCTTTCTTGAACTTCTTTATGACATCCCTCTGCTGGGAGCTGATGTATATCATAATATCGAGTTCATCAATGATGTCTTTGATCTCGCGCTGGAGTTGGCCCTCCTTATTAATATTCAGCAGTGGGATGACAAAATCGCTAAGGTTTGCTGGGAGATAACCCGGCTTAGCAAAGTTGCCTAGCTTGCCAGTCCATTCCCAAAGGTGTTCAAAGCTGATTGTCTGCTTGTTGTTCTGAAAACTTTTTAGCGCTCTGAGGCCCTGATATCGGAAGAGTTTCAGCCTTACGACGTTGCCAATTGACTCTGAGAATATGTCCATGACTTGAGGCTGGCGGTCCTGGAGCAAATTTTAGTTGGGGTGGTATTAAGGGAAGGGGGATAGAAATGTTGCCTACCTGGGTCTTGGTTCGGTCGAAGAAGGTGTTTGAACATTCATCGAGAATGATCAAGGCCAGGTCGAATACGGTTCTTATGTGATCTTTCCTGAGTGCTTTCAACCTCTCACGGATGGATTTATGCACGCCAGATGAGTCCTGATTGTTTACACCATACCGCTTGGGAAAGCAGGTTATGATCGTCTGCTCGTCTAGAATCCACATCCACAACTGATCAACCATCACCACCCGGGATACCTTTCGGATATGGTCTCGGCAATGTGTACATCGAATGCCAACGGTTTCCTCTAGGCTGCGCGTCGTTGGTTCGTCCCTATCCTTGGGGTGCTCCTGCGAAACCGTGGGTTTGGTGGCGTTATTTCTCTCTTCACAGTCCCACCCGAACTCAATTTTGTCACGCTTCTTGTGATTCAGAGCCTTGACAGCCCACCCTGGGCTTTTCGGTCGCTTCTTTGGTCTTAGCCTGTGTCGGAGGTTCTGGTCGACTGTCGTTCCCCGATAGACAACCTGATCCCGATCTCTGAGCTTCGTTGTTTTCAACGTCCAATAGTAAGCCTGATCGAGGGTGCGGCGTGGATGTAAAGGTGGATCCTCGTGAAGGTATTTCTGGATGAACCTCCTGTCGCGGTAATTTGCCATGGCTTCGTAGAGCACTGCAGCATCCAACAGCACCTGCCCTACCTCTGTCCCCGCAATGATCCTGCCATTCTCTTTTTTGAATGGAGACGACTCTTCAGCGTCCTCTTTCCGATGGAGCAGCCATCGTAGCCAAAGTGCGGTGCTAGCTCGGCGGGCCGGGCTCTGGGAACGGCGTATATCTTTAGCCCAGGTAACATCTTTGCCTTTCTTAGACAGGCAGGGAATAGTAAGGTCTCCGCGGTCTTCCTGACGCTGTTTCTTTTGCAAGCCCTCCTTTGTCTGCTTTGCGTCATGGTGCCGTTCGGACTCGAGGTCAAGTGCTTGGGACAGTTTCTCCCTCTGTCTATCTGTCTCCCAGTGCAAGTACGGCATCTACACGTTAGACAGCCCCATGTAAGTAAGTGAGTGGCATCTGTATGTTTATTCATGAAGTCCGTTGAATGAAGAGCTCACAAATAGTACCATGTTCCGAGGAGCAGCTTCAACATGGGTTGGGTCTAGGTGGAATTAGTGCATGTTTACTACAAAGCGAGAGACGACAAGATATATGGAAGCTGGGCATCAAGACTGTAGCTCACCAGACGAGACCGTCTCACACAGTGGCCGAAGATGGCGAGCGTGGACAGAAGCTGACCGACCACCGTGTTGTTGTCCTTTCCAGAATTGGGGTCTTAGAATTGCGGACGTTTTAGTCCTCTCCTTATCTGAGACTTCTCTGAAGAGCCCGTCATACTTGAGATCCTCCTCGGCAAAATATCGCGCAATGGCCCTCTGAGTTAAAGTCAGCAAAGTGTTCCGCAGCAGTGTCACCACGCAGATTGGTGCTATTGGTGCGCCGCATACCTCGATCCACTGTGACATGGTTAGTCAACCGTTTCCTATTAGAAATTAAGAGAGTATATACAGGGAACTGTTTGTGATGGGACCGGGCGACACTGACCTGCATATTATTGGCGGGAAAATGGAAGTAATTGATGCTTTCTTCCGGCTGTGAGCCCTTGGCCAGTGGATTTGAAGGTTCCTCGTCATCCAATAAATGAGACACAGCAATCTTGTGGTTAGGAAAATGACTGTTGAATCGAGGGTCCTTGAGTTCTGTCTCTACTTGGGATTTCACATATCGAATAAAGTGTACGTTCAAATCGCGGTCGGGGTCATATCCGGAGCTTGCCGAATGTGAGGTGCGTGGACCTCTCTGGCTCTTCGCATTGGGTCGGCCTTTGGTCAATCTCCAGGTTCGTACTGCCTTGATGCCGTCCGAGCATTTGTACAGATCGGAGTTTCTCCACGCCTTCATGCTTCGCTCCAAGTTCGATAGCAGCGAGGTCTCCTCTTTGTCGTGTTTCAACACGTGCCGAAGGTATTCGATGCGACGCAATTCAGACTCAACCTGCTTCTGGTGCTCTTCGTCCAGCCAACTGAAGTAGTCCTCCCTCTTACAGAATTCCAGGCAGCCAAGGTAGTGTAAAATGACGTATCTGGCCTCGTCGTTTCCATGTTTCTCTGCACTGAGGCACGTAGGCATGATGTCGTGGTCACCCATGACGCGTTTCTTTCGCTGCTGTGGACGTTGGAGTGATTGAGCTAAAGCAAGAAACTACCAATGACAATAATCAATAAAGGCAGAGAGCTTTGTTTGTTATTAATGCTGTGTACACATAACTATACGTTGAGATACGTAGGGCCTAAATAGCCCAGCCACATGTGCGCCGTATGTGCACCCTCGCCCGTTTGACCGACATGCAGCATCCCGAAGTCAGCGGTCACTTGAGCACTTGGTAGATGAGGCTCTTCTGCACACACACTTATCCGGGGGAGGGATCCGAGAATGTGTGCTGTGCATGTAAAAAGGTTAGTCAGCGCCATCATTATTGGTGAATTTGGATGACACCTTTGGGGCCGTTTTGCTTCTGGGTCAGCACCCGAGGACGCCACTGAGAAGCCGGCGAATGATCTCAGTTCGACAGAGATGGGATGGTGGGCGACTCGCTGGACTAGTATTCAGCTCGCCGGAATTCTTTGCCCTGCCAGTTGTGTACTCCAAGTTGGAGCTCGCTTATCTCAGCTGAAAAGCCATCCAGATTACTTGACAGCTTCATCGGGATAATTGTAGAAATCACATACGGTAGAGACAAGGCTGTAGGATTTGTGTGACAGTGTGACAAACTCGGTCACACCGATAATTGCAATGGCTGCAAACTGTCGTGTGACGAGTGCATCCTGAGTTTACAAAATTAGATGATGCAAATAATTCTCACATTCGACGAGAATGTTCATGTAACATTTCAACAGGTTCAAGAGAAGGAGGTGCCATCACCCTATTCTTTCATTGCATCCAATATGCGGAACAAGTGACTGGAAAATGAAAGAATCATACTGCCAACTTCGCCAGGGCATCTGGAATGAAATGAGGTCAAATTTGGACGAGCATCTCCATGGGAATTGAATTAGAACAGTCTCACACTTCTCATAAATGCTGGACGGACGGACAAAGATTCCTGTTCGATTTCTCCCATCTTGCCGATCGTAATAGGCCCGGCTGTCTCCATGGCTTCAAGGGTCGAGTAGAACATCAGCCTGGTGCATTCTCCTTCAAATAATGTCCTGCCGATCTATGAAGATCCAGACTGCACGTCCCCTATAATGGCACGTTATCCGTGGTTTGGATGGAAGAATAAGATATGAATTGTGTTGAGTTGTTGACTTATCCTTGACTTGTGCGATGATGATCACCCGGATGTGATTTTCCCGGGGAGAGGGGGCATGAGAAGAAGGAAGAATATTGTGAATGTTCCACCATATGCGAGACGATCACCAGAGTCCGAAAACGAGTGAGGAAGATTGTGCCACAAGCGTGAGTAGCTTGCGATCTAGAGCTACGCGCACTCTTTGTGAATTTCCTTGGCTGCGTGGCTCCTAGCCGTCTAGAAGCGTGTATTAATAGAAAACTGGGTACCGAACATTCCATCATGGGGAAGGTTATGTGAGGCATGGGGAACGCTAGCGAGGCCATTTCATTGGTGATGAGTAAAGTGCCCACGTTGAAATGGATCGTTTCAGCCGCTCGTCACTGCTAGAAATCGATCGGCCTTAAGATTTCGCTGGGGACCATCGGCCTTAAACATAATGACAAGCTTTTATGCTTTGTCCTCGAAGCAAAAATACTGCTAGCTCAATCTTCTAGACCAAGATCGGGTGGGCCCTGGATTTCTTACTGGTGGATTGCTACTAGAAAGTTGCTATGATCTACCCCGGGTACCGCGTGCTCGGGTCCTAGGCGTGGGCCGTAGCTAATTATGGTGTCGCTCTCGTACTCGTACTTCAGCAAGGGCCCCAGAGCTTGCAGCGCTACGACCCTACACCGCACTGATTGACAGCAGCCACCCTGCACTGGCATAGGGCTGTGGCTTATCAGACTTTGATGGATTCATTCGAGGCTATGGCTTTCGCTTCGTTCCGAGCTTTCCACTATTGCAGTGCTTCCGGATAAGAGGTACGAGAGCGACTTCGCGGGACACAGAACATTGGAATAGCTACGTAGGTATGGTCTATAAGATGAATGAGAACTCCACGACTGAATGCATCGAATCTGAATATCTCCATCAGCAGTTTTCATATCTTGTCATTGATACCCCTTAGACATTTTCCTCATCCCGTAATCTTGGACGTCGATTCCACGTTAGAGCTCACGCTGCACTTTTGACCGCGACCCGCCTTCCCTGCCAAAGTACAGAACAAGAAAAATCACCGAAAATGGGCCTCTTCGACTACCGTTTCAAGCTTCCAGTGCACCTTGTGGAGTTCGTCCTTATCGTTGCCGTGTGCGGCATCTCCACTGCCCGGCTCTTCCTGCCCGGCGTGACCACCAAGACCAGGGCCAACACGATAGCGCTCGGATTTGTGAGTTGGGCATCGCATGCATTTCGTGACGCACCTATTGAGCCACGCTAACCATAATTCCGTTTTTTCCCTTAGTCTGCGAAATCTATCAATTTCCTTCTCTACCAGCTCCTGACCGACCACATCCAGCGCCTGCGCAGGTGGAGGAGCCTCAAGGCCTACACGATACTCAACGGCCTGGAGATCGTCTTCTGGGCGGCCGTGGTGTTCCTCCTCATCCAGGCGAACATCTCCGTGTGCGTTGGCGTGGGTTGCACCCTCAGCTGGGTCGTCGTGGGCATGTCCATCTCTCTGAGGTAAGCTGGGTTGTCTGCCACTTTCCAACCGCGTTTCCCTTTGCGCGTTGGCTCGATTTGATCAAGACACTAATTTCGACTCTGTTATTATAGTATTCTCTCGGCCTATGCCTTCGTTATCTCCTTCGTTGCCTTCCGTGAGCTCCGCGCCAGGCAAGCGGCCGAGCGGCACGGCGATGATACCCACGAGCTGCGTCACGAAGTGGGCCACCGCCGTTATTCTACCTCGGTCAGCAGGGAAGACATGAGGAAGTGAGACGAAATAATTACTCGACACTAAAAAGTTGGATAAGGAGGATTCATTATGGGTCTCGATGAAATCTCATACGGAGCTGGAGGAAAAAGGGCACAGGGGGAGACTACGCGCACTTGCATCTATTGCTGCCCAGTCTAGGGTCTTCAAGCGTTTCTTGTTTTCATGATTGATTTTAGGTTTAGTTTTTTTTTTGTTATTGGTTTTAGTTGTCATTATAGAGCAGGACATTGGACCATCAGCGGGATAGATGCTGGGCAATTTGGGGCTCGTAGAACGAGGAGCAGGATGATACCTAGGTAAAAATTGATTTTATGATTATTAGGATCACTTTCCCCACTGTACAAATTTGGCGGAACGGCAATCAATCCATCCGAGTGCGTGGTCGGGTTCATTGTCTGCATAAAATAAACAGAAGCAGGAAAGACTGGAAAGATAAAAGACGTGGAACCAAAACGAGGGAGGGCAGGTGTGAAAACAGAAGTCAAGTTAGACAAGATCTGTCACAGTCTGATTCGAGAAACAGTTGATGTGGGAAACAATTGATGCAGGTAAGGATTTCATCACGCATAGTAACTAACACATCTTGACTCAACAGTATGACAATAAGGCACCAGTGACTCCAACGGCAACACCATCCCAGAAAGACATATTTCGAAACGAAGGACACCAGTAAGACATCACCAACACCACAACCAGTCTACCTAGGTAGTTCTATTGGCAACAGACCTTGCCTTCCTCCCCAACCTTCAACTCAGCAACTCCATCCACAACGCCGTTCAGCCCAACACTGCAGTTGACCTCCTGCCGGCTAGGCGGCACATCCAGCGCTGGGTTCCGGTCGAAAAAGTTCACAGGTCGCATGGTAACCTTGATCATCTCCATGGGCATGACAGGGAAATCTTCAACACGGGGGATATGGTTAATACCGAACTGCACCCAAACCACAGGCCCAGGTGACCCAGCAGGAGAAGGCGCAAGCTCATCACCCCGGCCCGCCCAAGCACGCACGCCCGCCCCGCCGCGCGACTGGTTCGTGTAGTACCCGCCCGCAAAGAGCTCGTTCTCGGCGTACCGCGTGACGTAGATGCTGTGGTCGGCAAACTCGGCGCGGCGGTGGTGGTAGCTCTCGGGGTCGGCGAGCATGGGCTGCATGGGCGGGACGTGCAGCTTGTAGGCGACGCTGGCGCCGTTGACGCTGTTCTTGACGCCCGTGTTGACGAGCTTGAAGGTGCGGTTGCGCGAGGTGTCGAGGTCGTAGCCACCCGACGTCGTGATGGGCGTGCGCTTGACCGTGTAGCCTACCCCGTGGGGGTTCACCTTGGGGTCGCGGGGGATTGCGTGGGCTTCCTCGTACACGACTTGTTGGTTGTCTGGCCCTGCGATCATTGGGTCCACTCTTAGGGAGAAGAAGTGCTGGTGGAAGGCGGCGAGTACACCTGGGTGAACAACTGTGCCATAAGGGTGCGGCTCCTTGGTGAGGTCGAGGTCGACGGGCTGGGTGGACAGGATGCCGGTCGCGCGGACCTCATAGGTCACGTCTCCCGCCAGGCTGAAGTTCCAAGCCAGGATGTACTCGTAGTTGCTGACTGTCAGGATGGTCTGCAGGACGAGCTCGCGGTTGCGCACTGCAACAGCGCGGTTGGTGCGGTAGTTGGTGTGCTTCCACAGGAGACCGGCATCTTGCTCGTGGATACAGACGACGTTGGGGTAGTCCTGGGGCTTTCCCTCGGTGTCGGCCAGCACGCCCGAGATGTAGTAGATGGAGCCCAGGCAGTCGCACCCCAGGCTGAGGTTGTTAGCCATGATGCCGGCGCCGACATCTCCCAGGTCGAAAGCCTGCTTCTTGTGGAATGGATGGCGAGGGTCCGCGTAAGGGATGGCCATGTCGGACAGCGAGAGACGGTAAAACAGGGGGTTGCCATCGTAGTGCACATCGTACAGGACCATTCCCTCGCGCTGGTTGAAACCGACCTTAAATTCCCACTTCTGCCACTTGATCACCTTGCCCAGACCGTCTGCACTGAACTCCTCAACCGTAAAACTTGCTCCTTCGGGTTGAACTACCCGCAGCGGCTTCAGGTCCTTCCGGAGCCCGTTGGGCTGTGCTTCGGGGATGTACTCATTTGGTGGCACGGGGCCCTTCCATGCCTCGAGCGCCTTGACGGTTGTATCCTTGCCCGTGGGCAAGATGTCAATCCGAACGACCTTGTAATCGACCGTATCGACGACAGGGGAGACTGGAAGCGGGAATGCGTAGTGGCAGCTATCCTCCTCCTTGGAGTTTTGTGGATCACGCAGGTACAAGAAACACTGCTTAACCCGCTTGTGGTCGGAGAAGAGGCCCTCATTGACGCCGTCAGACCCATAGATCCAGGGATCAGATACAACAACACTGCCCTCCGGTAGCTTCAGTTTCTCGAGTTCGGCTTGTACACCGGGATCTGCAAGCATGGCTTTCTCAATCGCGATGATCTCCTCCCCATCACCGGGAGCGTGGATGAAAGGGCCGAGCCGGACATTGCTCTCGACCTTGGCAGCGCTAAGGTTGACGACAGCTTCGTGGAGTTTATCCTGGCCGGATTAGCTTGTGAAATCGCGGGAATACATGAGTCAGCATGTTGTTTGTGCGATCCTTACGGTGTTCCTCAGGTAGTACACCACCTGGCTCTTCCGATCAATGGGTTTGACTGGCTGGCCAGCCCTCGCCGCCTGCAGGTACGGGGCGAGTTCGGTCTTTGGCGGCTCCAGGAGTGTGACGACCTTGAATTGAAACTTGGTCCCCTCGGGCCATTGTGCTCTGATCAGGTCTGAGGACTGGGATATCTCACTTGCTGTCAGAGGGCCTAGAGGGTGTGAAGGAGCTGACTTCTTCGTGGTCCCGTTGGAAGTGGTGGTGGTCTTGGTCTGGTTGAGACCTGCCGGCTCCAGGCCTGCGGAAACGGTGGTGTCGTTGGCCGTCATGTTGATAGCACGGTTGAAGTGATCGTCTGTCACAAGGAGGCAAGGTATTTGAGGCCCAACCTAAGTGCAACGCGAAGTAAGAGGGCGATAGACCTGCTGAAAAGGACTGGAATTGCTCTTATACTCGTCTTCTGGGGCGACTGAGGAGCAACAAAATCCCATCCGTGAGAACGTTAAGTTTAATCGAAGATAATATGGTGCCAAACCGGCAAGATATAGTCGAAATGTCAAACACGCAGCCTACTATCCCGTTCTCCAGATGACCACGGGCAAGAAACTCTTTCCAGATTTGGATGCTAAAGGGAGAAAGCTACGTCGAAGGAGGGCCCGCCAGCTTTGGCGGGAGACGCTTATCGGAGATCTGCCCCACGCACCCCTCCCCCTCGCCGATATCGATGTGTTTGTCTTGGGAAACTAAAAACCGGTTGGACATGCCACAAGGGGCCTAATGCAAGCCAAAGCACAAACTCGGGATGAGTTGGAGTGGTCATTTGGCTTTTCCCCAACCGTGCCGATGTCGTGCGGCCGCCCTTCTCAGGGATGATCGTTTCCAACTCTTTGTCCCGGCCCGGTGGGATGATGCCGCTGCGGAGGGACAATACTGTCCAGAGCTAACCTCCGATACCCACTCGGCTGCCGACAGCCCCGAGTGGCCGATGAGACCCGTCACATCTTACGGATTGTATGGCTGGTTATGTGCGACGGGAAATACAGATGGTTGCTGGTGCCGAGTAGCTATCGATCGCATGGGCGTGTGTTTGCTGACTTGCTGACTCACTGACTCGCCGAACCGGCGGGCTGGTTGGAAATATTTATAAGTGGCTGCGTCGACCTTGAACGTAATGTACAAATTTTGGACGGCAGCATCGCTGCTCGCCGCATGACATGAACGCATCGCTCTCTTATTAACCGGGCCAGCAGGCCTCGAGCCATCCTCCGTACCACCCTTGAGAATGAATGGTCCTTGTCCCATCCAAGCCAATATGCGCCAGATCTCGAGACTTGGTGTAAGCGTGGGCTCGCTGCGCCAGACTCACTAGGCACTAAAGCTCGGCCAACCTCGCGCCCGTCGACGCTCCCCAACCCCGTCGTACCTCGCGATCAAAAGATGCCCTTGGTCACCCACCGGCTGGCGCTGACCATCCACAGCCGCGAGTACCACTGGTGTGCCGTCTCCATGTACTTGGGCATGGGCCCCAGGATGCCGTCGTGCTTGTTCTTTGAGTCGAAGAAGCAGCTCTTGAGGCCCAGCTCGACCTCGCCCCTCTCCTTGTCTACCTCGGCGTATATGACGAACAGGCCGTCACTCTCGCGCGGGCCTGGGTTGCGCACGGGGCTGTCGCCGCAGCGCACGGTGATGGCCGACGGGGTCTTCTCGACGACCTCGAAGTGGTCCGTTATGTGTGTGCCGGGCTCGTAGGTGGAGGTGGCCAGGTCGCGCGGGGACCAGAGGTGGTCTGGAGTCTCGGCCTGGTACTTGTTTGCGAGAATGCGGCGCTGGGATCGGTAGCCTGGTTGGATTGCGGGCAGCGTGGTCAGCGTCTACGTCTCTAATACATATAAACAAATCACCAAAGCTGAAGAAGCGCAGCAGGAAGGAAGGGCAGGGAAGGCAAAGCAAGGGAAGCTCACCCCAGCCGGCCCAGACGCCGCGGCAGAACTCGAGCGCTAGGTCGCCGTCCTTCTCCAGCAGCTCTGGTCGGATCTTGGATAATGGCACACGCTTGATGCAGACATCTTGGGTGGAGGGATTGTTTTGCACGTTGTAGCGGTTGAAGGGGTTGGATTTCCAGATGGGGTCGTCGCGGGGCAGCGGGCGGATGATGGAGGTGGAGCCGGCGACGTAACCCACGAAGGCAGTGCCCGTAAGGACGGTGGTGTAGAAGGTCTTCTTGATGATTCCCATTGTGGCTGGCTGGCTGCTTGCTCTACGAGAGGGGAGGGGATGAGGTTGGCTTAGAGAGAGGGGGGAGAGCAAGAGACAGCCAAGCTGGTAGGGCGTTTGAAGAATCGAATTGGAGAGTTGGAGCTCGCAGCTCGTTGTCGCGTGATGGTTGCGTCGACAGGCACACACACAGTACACTATGCAGAACCACAAACATGGCCCCTGTACTTGCACGTCTCTAGACCTCGGATGATGGGCGACCTGCGCCTCGCCCAGGTGGTGGAGCTTCCCGTCGGGCCCCAGAATTCGGGCCTGGGAGCTCGCTCCCCCCCTGTAAGTCGAGCGAGATGGGCTCGCGTCGCGGGGTAACTCGGGACGGCGGACGTCGCAGTCGGGCTGTACCGGCCCCGACACCTACAGATTTAACCACTGCACAGTGTTGAGACCCACCCACAATCTCGCCTCTACCACGATGCCATATTCTGTTGCAACACCAATCACAGCCACTCAATTACTGTTTTGCTGTGATCAATGTTCTTCGGGTGAACCTTCGCCGTGTTTATCTCACTCTTTGATGTCTTCATATTCCTTACTTGCCAGCTCTAATTTAATTCACTGTCTGGTCACTTCAGCCAGTCCAGCTTGACGCTCTGAAGCTCTGGTCGACGCAACGCGTCACAACCTACGGGCATTCAATTGAGAATTTGTCTGTCTGGACAGCATGACCTCTGAAAACCATTTTCGTCATGTTTTCGCCGCATCGAGCGATGCCTATGGTGGTCGGTGTGGTGGAATACGGGGTCGACTTAGACGTCCCTGATGAACACAACCTGACACAGACTTCGTCTCAACTTACGCAGTCAAAGCTTAACCTCTTCAGCTTCTAGACCCTTCTTCATGTCGATTGTTTCAGCTTGGCATTTTTAATAAATGTTGTGCTGCCTACCTCATGGCTGCTGGCTGCCAAGGCATGTCGAGTGACCCAGCCTGCCAGACATCGTGCCTCTTCGCATACGCATCAGACGAAAACTCTCACTAATACTCGCTAAGCCTGTGAACATGGGCATCTACCGGAGACGGCAGCTTCGTGCCGCCTTCTCTCTACTCATATATCCCTTCGCCTTCGCTGTCCTTCTCACCTTCTTAGCCAAGCTGCTCTTTGGACGCCCAGCGTCGCCTCCTGCATCCCTGACAACAACCAGCCAGAGCAGCAGCCCCCAGCACCAGCCAGGCACAATATCCAAGGCCCTCGTGGTCGCCTCCACCACAAAGGAAGACACAACATGGCTCTCCGAGATTCCCCCATCTCTGAATTGGACCATCAACCACTACCGCGTCGACGCGCCCCTGACCCCGGCCCTCAGCGTGCCCTCCAGGAACGGCAACGAGGCCATGGTCTACCTGACCTACATCATCGACAACTACGCCGCCCTCCCCGACGTCATCTTCTTCCACCACGGCCACCCGCGCGCCTGGCACCAGAACCTCAGCAGCGCCGACGAGGTCGCCCGCCTGCGCGCCGAGTACGTGCTCAAGGCCGGCTACGCCTCGGCCCGCTGCCTCCCCGGCTGCGAGAACGTCGTCTCCCTCGAGGGCGGCGAGCCCGCGCCCAGGATGGCCGCCCTGCCGCTGCTGTCGCGACGGGACCACCTCGTCACCCTGCTCGAGAACTTTCTCGAGCCCGCGCGCTTCCCTGAGCTCGAGGGCGCCGTCCCTGCGCAGCTGGCTGCACCGTGCTGTGCGCAGTTCGCGGTCAGCCGGGAGAGGGTGCTGCGCAGGGACAGGGAGTGGTGGGTCAAGCTGAGAGAATGGCTGATCGAGGCTCCTCTGCCGAGTATGAACTCCGGCCGGTTGATGGAGCATCTGTGGCATGTTTTCTTTGGCGTGGAAGCCGTGCAGTAAGTGTGTCCCCGCTGGACCATTGGCTACAGATGGTGGTGATGGCATGGGCTGCAGGTATCCATCGTTGACTGACATCCTGGTTGCAGCTGTCCGAGTCTTGAGGCTTGCCGATGCCACGTATTCGGTATGGGGGATAACTGCGACAGCTATTTCGAGCAGGAGAAATACATGTGAGGGGTCGACAAAGCTCACCTCCCGGCTTCGTGTGACAAGTATTCTCAGCTGGGATACGGCCTGAGTACATCTTCCACGCTCCCTGTTTCACTACGGAATTTTCGTTAATTGAGGTCAGAATGTTCAACCAAGCGCCATGCATCGCATTAGTCCCCGGCATTCAAGTCTATACTTTGTATCCTAGTTGAAGCGCAACTATGGTAAATTGCGGGCGCTACGTTTGCCAGCTCTGGCAGCCTCCTCCCGCCCCGGAATGTGTCCCCGGCTGCGGAACCCGCGGTTGCACATGTGGTCATATAGATTGCAACGATCACGGCAACAGTCCATGGGTCCTGCTCTTCTTGCTACTCCTACCATCATCGAAAATGCATCCACAAATATGGCAAGAGGCCTGGCCACCCCCTTGGCGAAATTGCACGACGTGCCAACTCGGCCTCCTTCCCTCACCAACAACCATCCAACACATCTTAGCCCAGCTTCGGCCCGGGCACGTCAGAAACAAAGTGCTTCATGAGCAAGCTATTGTTCTTGCGCTCCATCCTACCTGTTCACGACGGCATTAGCTCACGTTTAAAAAGAAACAAGATTCACTTCTTTGCGGTCTTGTTGCCGCGCAGCTCGACCTTACTCCAGAATCTGCGCGACTCGTGTCGCGCCCTGTCCTGCTGCTTGAACTGCCTGAGCACGATGGTGCGCTGCTCCGATGCGGGGAGGTGAGCAAGCGCGGCGCGGTCGCCGAGGGACATCCTCGCCATCGCCATCGAGAGCGTTGACCGGTTGTTCGTCTCAGCGCGGCGCTCCAGCCGCGTCAGCGCCCGGCCGGTGTCCGCCCCTGGGGCTTCCGCGGTGGGCTCCGAGGGCCCTGCTCCGTCGTCGCTTGGTGGGGTCGGTGATTCCGGTTGAGACGGTGCGGCGGCTAGGGCTCCGCGGCGTGTGGGCTTCTGCGTCTCGGCGAGGGGCCGGTGGTGTTTCGGGGCCGGGGCTGAGCGGTGCGAGAGGACCTTGCCTGAGGAGAGGAGGAGGCTGCCCTCCCGCAGCCGGAGGGGCGCCGCGCCGCCTGCCAGCGACGCATCTGCCTCCTCCGCATCCTCGTCCTCGGAGCCGGGTGACTCCTCGCCGGAGGAATTACCCTCGCCCTCACCCGCTCTGGGCTCCTCGTAGAAATCGCGGAACTCGCTACCGCCGTCCTCGAGGTCGACTCTGCAGTGGCCCTTGCCTGTCATGTGCTGCTGGACCGCATGCGCGGTCTGCCTCTGCGTGTGGCAGAGGAGGCACTCGTGGTAGGTGTGTATCACGAGGTGCATGTACCGCACCAGGGTCTCGAGGTCGACTGCTAGCGCGAGGGACCCGTTGTCGATGGCGGCCGGGATGAAGAGGGAGTGGTTCTTGCTCATGTGGGACAGGCTGGACTCAAAATCTGGAGAGATAGCGTTGCAGAAGAGGCATTGCCTTGGGTTGAAGCTCGGTTCTGATGACTTGCTGTCTGGCTTCTGGTCGATATCTGATTCTTCAAGTCCATTTGTGTCCTCTGCAGTGGACCTCTCTGGGCTTTGGGTCCTGATATGGCGTGAGTGCATGCTCGTCTGGGAAGATTAAAGACATTGTGTATGGCTGAGTACCTGTTAGGGAGCGTCTTCTGTGATGCAGCGGCCTTCCCCTTTCCTGCCGATGCTATCTTTGGTGCTTCCGCACCCATTAATTTAGTGTTAGCTGTCATGTTGTCGGCATGACCTGTACCGGAGGATGTCGACGTGGCGTCCATGTGAAGCTGAATATCAAAGGTCTCCTGTGTAGGTGTATACGGTCAAGGAGTGTTTGAATCGAGCCTGACTGGCTGGCCGTGGCGAGGTTGATGACCCCTTTCCATTGTAGGTAGCGACAAGCTCATTCTTTATTATATATTAATCTTCCGTTCCCAGGCATCGTGTATTGAACCTGTATCAGGCAAGGCGTTGTATCTCCCGTGTTACAAAATCCCATGCAAGTCCGTTGGTGACTCAGGCAACGAACCGGATCGTACGTAAAACAGCTTAGGTTGTGACTGACATCAAGGTTGTCCTGAGGATTTCAAGGTCTAGGCCCTCGAGATGCAGTAGACGATTATCAGCCGTACGTGGGGATGACGATAGATTCTGCTAGTGTGGTACATGTAGTACCGAGATGTCGCTCAGAATGACTCATGCCGATGCAAGGCGATCCCACAAGCCGATCCTCTGCCTCCTCGCCGAACTTGATGAGGGAGGTGGGAAAGAATCTCAAGATTAGCATAGGATAGCATTGAGTATTTGCCATCGGCTTGATACTCTGTCTGTTCAATGAATATTTCAAGCCATGACACGTGTATCTGGGTGGCGTAGCTGTTCTGTGCATGCAGCTTTCGCCCCACCGGAGTCCCTGTGAGCAGTGCTCTGCCCAGTGTAAGTCCTCGGTAACTGGAATCTGGTGCAGGGCTCATAGCTAGGTTCCCAAGTGCACATGGGAGAACCCCATGCCAGACACATCTTGATCTGCATACAGAAACTCACTCCACAATATCTTTCATGGTGCTCTACGGAACCTTGAATATCGAAGTTACCATGCATTCCACGTTCGGCCACAATGCTATTCCACAAGGAGTTTATGCAAACGGGGTGGTAAATCCTCGGCCTTGCTCGAATACAAATGTGGTCGAAAAGGGCAATTCTTTGTCCGTCAACGCCAGCTTAGGATCTTGATTCAGTGTACGAGTTACCTGAATGCAGCTACCACTCCCATAAAACTCATCCGAGTAAAGTGGAAACACTCATTTAGAAAGTGTACGATAGTCAGAAATCTAGGAAAGTTTTAACTAGCAAGACTCAAGTTAGCCCTTCGGACTGCTGTGTTCTTCGAATTCACCAAGTTGTGCAATGCGCAACTGTTCCTACGTGGTAACGACATAACGAAGAATACTACCCATGACATGGGATCTATGATGCCTTCGTGTGGAAATATTTCTCAAAATTGATCTCAAATATCTTGAATTACAGTACTAAGAGTCGAGAGAGAGTTTTAGGTGCGTTGTCCGATAGCTAGGTTACTGAAGAACAAGGCACCCGAAAACGGCCGTATTAAAGGGCCTAAAGTACTCTCGCACGGCTTCGTTTGTGTCCCATGTATCATACAGGCTCAGTGACACAGGGAACATTTCAGCAGCCAGGCTGCCGGACAATGCTATATGTGTTTCTGTATGTTACCGGTGATGCGTACCACCAGCTGCGCAGAATTGCAAGGTAACTTGAGGTACCAGGGCCTGCCCTCCCACGCGGCGAGAACAGCACCTAGTTCCCCACGGACACGCTTCAGGGCATACTGTGAAAATTTAGACCTCCAGACGTTGGTCACGTCAACAGTGGGACTTAGCAGACCACTCACTAAAGGCACGGCAGTCTATACCGGTGATGCGTGATACTGATTCACATTATGTTCTCATTAGCATTTAACTTGGAGATATTGGGTAAACTCATTCGTTTCACTAGAATAAAAATAGACAGAACGTTGAAGTTGTTGCAACGTTTGAGATTGAATTCAGACTAATAGAATGTCATCAGCGTCTTCCTCAGCCCAATTTACAGCCTCTCCTCCCATGATTCCCGGGATATAACAATCTCCGACTACCTGATACTTCCGTGATGTCTCATCATGTTTCCGTAAAATGACTGGAAATCGAGCACCGTGCAGAATTGCAATGCCGTCTCCTATCTGCGTCCAGCCTGGTCCGAGCCCGCGCAGAAGAGTCTGCGTCCCCTCGGGCCATCTGATCGTGAAAAACCTTCTTCCATAGCTGTCAAATAGTTTGATTGATGGACCATGTATTCGTTTCAGACCATCGAAGTCTTCCTGTGGAACAGGCTGGTCTGGTCGGATATTGCTGATCAACCGCTGGAAATCGGACAGTGCCCCCCTGCCAGAGTGTTCATCCGGACGACCCAATTCAGTGCACTCAATAATTATTTCCATCGCTTCGTGGATTGTGATAGGACCTTTGCTCAAGAGCAGTGATAATCTGAACTGTTCAATGGCATCCTTAGAAACTGTATGTAGATGGTGTGTTATGAGCGGGAACACGTCTTGAACGTGGCAAATGATTTTGCCCCGGGTTGTCAGTATCGGATCCTCCAAGTCCTCTTGCGACATGTCATTGTGCTCGTTGTGTGGGGACGATGCTTTCCATTGAACAGTAGATGGTGTTTGGAGGGACGCTGTCCGATGACGTGAGTGAGAAGCATCGGGCACGATGCTTAGAGGACTGAGGGTAGTGGAGGAGTAGGTCGCCGCCATCAAAGGGCTTGGAGGACAGATTTTCCTCTCGTCCCATCTCGGCACCCACGAGGGCTGCAACGTATCATCAGTCGTCCAGCAAGAACAGAGCCTTGACCAAGTACTCGGTCTTCGAATGGGCGACCTCAGCGCTGCCAGAATATCTAGCCGTTTGGTATCCTTGACAAGCGATCTCGCGAATCTGGTGTAGACCTGACCAACACGTTTCCCAGATGTAGCGGGGATCTCGAAACTTGGAGGATTCCAAAGACTCATGAAGGCTAAAACCTTATCTCTGGGATCGCTAGCCTTCAATTCCTGGCCGCATCTCGCGAGGAAGGAGCATAACAGGATACCACGGGATACATCGCAATGGTCCGACATCTCTTCAAACTTCTGCCACATCGTCGCAGCGGTGATATGACGGGATATTGCAGATAGATCAACGTTGATCGAGAGGATCGGAAGATCACGTGCCAAGAGTTGCGTTGATACTTGCTTCGCAGTGAAGTCCCAACTCATAGCATGCAGCCCGACCAGCAGTTGCGGGTCCCGAGCAAGACAACACTCCTGCACAACCCATGTTCGTTCAAACCACGAATTTTCCCAGACGTATCTGATCTCAGATTTGGCTTCGGTTGAGCTTTGCCGCATTCTAAGTATGTCGATGTTCACAATCCTCTCTGCCGCGGCAGGGTCTGGACCTGGGCCAAGCCAGACAAGGACTTGTATTGCCCTGCTGTATATCTCCCCCATTAACTTGATCTGTTGTGTTTTCTCGGGATCGTTGCCCTTGCTTTGGTTGATACAGAGTTGATCGATCCAGATGTAGCTCGAAGTGTCGCCAGACGGGATGCAATGCCGTGGAAGGTACGCTAGCATTTGTGCCAGGCTCTGCGTAACTCCGATCCATGATAGCTGACGTTGATGCGTCCGGGTATCATGTGCGTCGGAATCATGCGTGTCGGTATTGTGCCTGTCTGTATCGACGATAATTGGCACTTTGTGATATGGCTTGTTTTGTTTTCCCCAGCAGTATGAAATGGCTCGGAATGGGGGCGCAGACTCTAATGCTGTCTTCTCGAGCTCGAAGCGCAGCATCGAGTCACCCGTGTCTGGAAGGGAGATTTTGAGCAGTCGAATCTCTTGTGGGTCCAGTTCAATGTAGTGATACTGGCGTTCAGCGGGTAACTTGAAGCCTTGGAAGGCCTTTTCAGCGGTTTTGGCCTGGGCTATCGTCCATTTTGGCTCGGAATTTGTGGGCATATCTGGAGGCTCAGTTCGGCTGAGGTTGAAGCAAGATCGACGGCGCCAGAGTCCCGAGAATGAAAGGGAACATAGACCCCAGATGTGTGAGAGACAATCCGACAAGCCCTTAGCAGATTCAGGAACAAAGGTTTGTGTCAGAGAGACGGTTGACCCAATGAGATGATCAGCAAGATTGGTGAGAGGAAGATATTCCAAACGATCAGACCATGCACAATATATGCAAAGATACCTACTTTTGTCAGCGACTGAGAACAATTACCCCGCTCGGAAACGACGGAGGTGTTGATTTGTGTCACAAGAGTGTATTGTTTTGTGTTACATGCGGGCAGATACGAAAAGAACGTGGAAATTTCCCATTGGACCCGCACTCCGGCTGATGCTCGTCTTGTCGGAAACACCTCTTGGAGTATAGCCCATGCCACATTTTCAGCTCAGAAAAGGACATTGTAGCCTCAGTTCATTAGTTACACGCCGCAGACAATGAGTACTACCTCGGTCAACGCCGTGAGCCGATACTAGTGACACGAGATTTAGAGACAAACAACACGCCAAAGCGGGCGATTCGGTACCTAGGTATGTTGTGCCCCAATAGGCCAGTGATGCTTCCAGTTCTCAGAGTACGCCAGAAATATTCAGCGACAATTGAGACGGGGATACGTGTAACAAGGAGGGGGGGTATAAGCTGCCAAAACATGGCCCTTCCTAGGTTCAGACGGCAGGATAGTTAAATATTTGATTTTACGTATATATTCAAGTACTTCACCGAACTCTCTACTGTACAATGATAGCTGTGATGTCTTATTAGCTACTTAAGTAGTACATGGAGACGGGCTGACAAGAAGGCTGTTTACCTGGTTACACAGTACAAATCCTCAGGGCAATGGTAATGCTTCCCGTCTGTCGGTCTGTCGGTCTGTCGATCTCGTACCACATTGAGAAGCGAGAGTCTTGACCGGCCTGTGGGCTCTGACTGGGGGATGAACGGATGATTGGCCCTGTTTCCAGATATCTCATGCCGGCCAAGCAGCTATCCACTCATCTATTCGTTGTTGTTTCTGGAAATATGTAGGCTGACTGGCTGACTGGGTGCTCTGTGATTTATGCTTGGGTGTAGTCTAGCCTCTAATATAGTATGCATGTACTCATTCGGTGATTCAAGCTCTGCACAGTAGACTGACTGCAAGACTGAAAGACAGTACGCGTGTAAGAAACGTGACGTTGTCTGGGCTGATTTTATCAGCCACCAAGACCAGTCGACTGAGCATTTTGTGTATATGATGGCGTGCAACATTAAACATGGTGGCCAAGTAATCAAGATGCCCTCTGAGGTAGCTTTGACTGGCCTTGAGTGGTCTTGGTGGCCTGTCTGTACTATGTAGCAGAGGAAGGATGTGAGCTGGATATGCAGCAGCTGTGCACGCTGTGGTTCTCCTGTTATACCACCAGATCTGTTTCCAAAAAAAAGATTCCCTGCCTTGCTCCAAAAAAGCCATCCAGAGTCCTGAGACACTCAAGTGGACTCAGTTGGAAGTGCAACACAGCAGAGAACCAGAGAGATAGAGAGAGTCTGGTTCGGCTCCTGACCCCTGCCCTGCTCCCGATAATTACCGTACCACTCTACCTACAGCGGTCGAGGCCCAGCTGCTGACACCCAAATCAGGGTTGACGAGACCAGCGCTAACCCCCGTTCGTATTTGTATACGGCGGGCAGGGCTTACTGTGTGCCCAGCCGGTCTTCAGGATCGGAGGGTGGGGATCAATCATTCCGATTTATTTGCGATGATGCTGGCATCGGAATGATCGTGGATCTAACTGTGGATCACAGGAGTGTTCTTGAGAGTGCAAGCAATAAGATATAAAATGACTGGTCACGCACTTTCCAGAAGTCTCGCCTCGGTCAACTACGGTCAACCTCACTTGCAGCATTCACAAAACTCTTCACACTACCGAGAATCACCCAGAGAATTGCTTACGTTGGCCAGAGAGTGCTGTCAACATTTCCACATCTTCTCCATCACCCTGAACAGCGCACAAAGGCCCCCAGACAATGCCACCGTCAAACACGGCCGCCTGGCTGACCAAGCCAAAAACACCCCTCTCCGTCTCGTCGGCGCCGTACACCCCGCCGGGACCAAACCAGATCGTCATCCGCTCCCGCGCCATAGCGGTGAACTTTTGCGACTGGGCGAAGCAGGACCTCGGAAGCATGCTGTTCCCCTGGGTCAAGCTGCCCTTCGTGATGGGCGAGGACGTCGCGGGGGAGGTCGTCGAGGTGGGACCCGGCGCCGATGCCTCCTTCAAGGTCGGCGACCGCGTTCTGGGTCACGCGGTTGGTTTGGACAAGATCAGCAGTGGGGCCAGCGAGGGTGCGTTCCAGGAGTACGTCGTGCTCCGCGCCGGGCTGGTGGCGCGGATACCGGACTCGGTGGCGTTCGAGAGGGCCTGTGTGCTCCCGATCTGCCTCAGCACCGCTGCGACCGGCTTGTTTTGCGACAAGCACCTGGGGCTGAACCTGCCTTCCCTTGACAATTACGCTGCGAGTGAAGGGAAGAAAGTTGGAAAGGTGCTCGTTGTATGGGGTGCCAGCACCGCCGTCGGGATGAACTGCGTGCAACTGGCAGTTGGGGCTGGATACACTGTCGTTGCGACGGCGGGAAAGCACAACTTCGACTACGTCCGCTCTCTTGGGGCGGCGGAGGTTTTCGACTACCGTGAGGCGAACTGCGCCCGAGAGGTCATCAAAGCCATCCAAAAGATTGGATCGGGGTGTGCCGGGGCCGTTGCAATTGGGGCAGATTCGATCAAGCCGTGCATAGATATTGTCTCAGCGTGCTGCAGGGGTACGGACAAGGCATACGTCGCTCAGATGTCCATCAACGGGCCTCCCCCACCAAAGCCGGGAGCTCTGAACCTCGTGTCTTGGTTGGCGGGGGCAGTCTTTGCATGGATCTCGACTCTGGTGAAGAAGAACATCAAGGGGGTCAAGGTCGAGTTCATCTGGGGGTCCGACCTGTACGATGGCCCTGTTGCTGAGGCAGTGTATGGGAACTTTTTGCCAGCCGCGCTCGCAAAGGGCAGCTTTGTCCCTGCCCCGGAGCCATATGTTGTTGGGCATGGGCTGGCTAAAATCCAGGAGGCATTCGAAGTGGGCAGGAAAGGCGTGTCTGCGAAGAAGTTGGTGGTGACTGTTTGAGGATGTCAACACAGACGTTCGAGTCTGGTCTTATGTTCCGCACCAAATACCAATTCACGCGGTGTAATGCATTTTCGAATTAGTACAGATCCACACGGATGGTACCGCTTCATTTTATGCGCAATCCCAGGAGAATGTTGCCCATTCCTGTTCACCGGACACGAGAGCAGTGACCCGTGTTATGAACAATTGACTTAGCTCCATTGGAAGATTAGAAGTAACGGCGGGAAGCTCAAAGACTCATTGCGCCTACCATAGACGGGCAAGGCAGATTGAGGAGCGAGAGGAAGAGGGGAAGCCGTTGCTGACAGAGACAATCTCAGAGTTGGGTTCGTATAAGTAGATACTTGAAAATACAATACCTGCCTCGCCATTATGACCAAGGCTCCGACACTACATTAAGTGACTGGCGCTGGAGGCACAGCATTACCCAATTGGGCACCCGCAGCAGCAGAAATATTCGCATGATCGGAGCAGAACCTCGGCAAGCTATTGGAAAGTAGTGGTTGGTCAGATTTCCATTTGAATCAGTAGACCCATTGATTCGGGAAACAAATAGTTAACAAATAGGTACATAATGCGCACACCTGTGGACAGAAGTCAAGGCTTCTGGGACGGCGAGAGCCATCAACCCCAGAACACCTTCAGCCCTGACGAGGGGGATATCAACTCCGGGGCTCTGCAGCAGACGCGATACTTGAGCCCCTGTTTCCCGAAGCCCCTCCCTGAGGTACGCGAGAAACCCCCTCAAAGCACACCTATGATTGGCCTGAGATTTGAGCAGGCCGCGTTTGAGACCGAAGCAACCTCCGTGATGATGCAGTGTTGCAACCAAAGTACTTCAGATTGACTGCCGCCTATCATTACATGTATTCAAATCGCATAAGCTATAACGAATAGAGACGCAGTTCTTGGCACGTTCTTCGTTAATACCCGGCCATTGGACAAATTAATGCGGCTCATCATTGCCCGAGTTGGGTGTCAGTCACACAAACACCAGAACTTGACGAAGGGGCGTGCGGGCTGACACTCAGCTCATGCAACCTCCACCAACTGCAAGACACTCCGCTTCACCCTCGCATTCGGCCGGATGGAGCCACAAAGATGAAATGCAAAAGTTGAAGGACATAAACGGTTCTTTTGCCTTCAGTAAATCCTCTCATGCTACCATGAAGATCCGCAACAAAGTTTTTAGGCTTCTTGCTGTACCTCGAATATCTTTGGGATTGGAACCCCATTTTCCGCCTCAGCCATGTCTTACAACTCAGTGGATATGGTCATGGCTGCCTTCACTGGCGTCTCCATGTATATCGGTGTAGAAGTGAGCATGGAGCTTTTCTTGGTATTCTCCAGATGGAGCGGGCTGTACTTCTGGTCGTGTGCGCTTTGTGCCTGGTGAGTAGTCAGCATCGTTATAGCCGTCATATGGCCACGCCTCCACTCCTTGAGCAACCTCACCAACACGTGGTGAGGCATTTCAGAGCTTGTAGACTGATGATCAGTTCGAACAGGGGAGTGATACTACAGCCGCTGTTCATCATTCTTGCGGACTTCAACATTTGGAGGGATCATACGGCCGCAATCACTTTCATCTACCTCACATGGGTGATCATGGTTGTTCCCCAAAGTTGGGTGTTATATTCGCGTCTGCATCTGGTCGTGCACAACAACAGCAAGCTGAATGTGCTCATGATCGTTCTGTGTTTTACTTCAGTCATACTTACAGTGCCAACTGTTGTCATGGGCATCCTTTTGGTAAGTACTAGCAGTGTTAACCTTCCAAAGTTGATTTTCCAATGCGTATAAAGTTTACGAGTGGACCTCTGATCGCGGCGCCTCGGACTTAGCAAACATCACAACCTTCACTCTCCAAAGCTTACTCCGTGTGGAGTCGGCTGGAGATGACCATGTTCTTCCTCCAGGAGACCAGTATGAACGCCATCTACATGTGGCGAGCGAGGAAAATGCTTCACAGCAGCTCCATTCTCACATCACCCGGCGCTGGAAAGCATAATCTGGTCCTGTACCATCTGATATTCAGCAACCTTCTTGTCATCCTCTTGGACGCTGCCCTACTCGGAATACAGTTTGCGTCGTTCTTCAATCTCCAGGGTTCGTTCAAGCCGCTCGTCTATGGTATCAAACTCAAGGTGGAATTCGCAATTCTCAATCGGCTAGTACAGAGCGTTCAGAGAGAACGAAAGGGGTCTGGGGATGGCAGTGGGACTATGTGGTTTGGAAGAGGTGGTCCTAGTAGCCCCAGGCCAAGACCCTTTCATGGAAGCTCTAAAGGTTCTGCTCGGCCCGAGGCGCACGGCGAGGAGATTGGAATGGTACCATTGGAAGCTAGGGAAGCTGGGGCTGGGCTTTGGCCAAACAGGAGCCATGATAGCCAGAATTTCATGATTTTGAGGGATGCTGAGTCTGTCGCAACTTATGATGCCAGGTTCAGAGGCCAGCAGCAAATCGGTTGACAGCAGTGGCTTAGTATGGGAGGCAAGACAAAATTGGATACATACGCGGGAGCCTCGGGTTGAGACATCTCTGCCCATGTTCCGTACTTTATCTTCCTCTTCTTTCTTTTTTTTAGAGTTCTGAGAGGGCGAATATCTTTGGCACAGGGAGTTCTCATTGTCCACTTGGACTTGTTTAACGCCAGGACGTGCGTCCACCAGAACGCGCAAGTGGTTCTAATCTACCACCTCGTGGGCTTTCTCGCTCGTCCCAGCCCCAATTGAAGCTTGGTATCACAACGAAATGCCCTGCGGTCGCGGAAAATTGCTTGTAGTCTTCTTGTTGAGAAACTTGTAGGAGTTCTGTATGTTCAATGACGGTGCCTTGGATCAGAGACAGGTGGGTTCGAGCGGCGCCTGGCCCGTCTAACGATCTTTCTTGCTCGGGAGCCATTTGCGAAAGCACAGTGCGCGGTTGCGATGATCAATGTCGTCTTGAATATTCTGTATATTGCCAAGTCTCAAGCACTGCTTCGGTGTACTGAGCGCACGTTGTTTGTTCGGCGGTCATACTCGCTTCTGAGAAAGCGGCGGTCGGTCGGTCAATGGTCGGATCGCGGACTCGATAACGGCAGGGCAATGTGTGGATGCATTCGCGAAGCTTGGACTACCAAACGGGACAGTCATCTGAATAATGACAATCTGCCTGGCTTGTGCTATCTCGATCGGTCGGTCGGGAGGTCGGTCGGGCGTGCGAACGTCGAGTTGTCCATGAGGTCTGTCGGGTCTGTCTCTGGTCAGGCTTTGAGGTTAAAGTTACTACTACACACCGGTAGAGCTTCAGAGCTCGAAGTGGGGCCGGAGCTCCCCTGTGGTGAGACCCTGCGAGGAGCTTGGGCCACTGGGCACCTACAGCTTGCCCCCACACCACCCCTCCACGCGCGCGTGCTCAACAACTTTCGCCATTAATTGCATTCTAATGATGGATAAACTTACCTGCTTCGGGCTTTTGGCGTGCGCATTCAAGTTGGTTTAGGTCTAAAGGCTGTAGCTGCTATGGTGTGATTCGCACCAGAGCTCCTCCTGCTGTGTCGTGGACCTGCGAGCACAGGCCCGGTTTCGAAACGCAGCGGAGACCGGGATCCTGGCGAGCAGTTCACAACGACATCCCACAGCCTGGACAGCATGCGCTGATCACCACGTCTTGGATAAGCTCACGACCTCAAGAGATTCCAGGCTGCTAGTCCATGGCAGCTCCCCAGCCCTGAACACCGTGACATCGCCGAGAGCCTGTCACTATCGCCGTTCTCGGAAACGAATCCCCCCCAGGCTTTCCCCACCTGGAACCAAGAGCGCTACAGATTGGAGGCCGGCTCACTGCGAGATAAGCCTGGCAAGTCCATCAGGCATCTGCCGTACGGGTAGTTCATGTCTCCGCAGGATCCCGTTCGAGGCTATGGGCGAGAACGGCCATGCTGGCTTGGGATGATGGCATACAGTCCTCCCAGGTGAGGAGGTCGATGGACCTTAAATAAAGCCACACACTGCCCTGAGAGCAGGCGTGAGCCGAGCGATTCTCCATCACCGTTTACATACACTAAGTTTCCACATTGTACCCACAAGTGTAAGTTATGGCCAAGCCATCTGCCAAACCCGGGGGTCAAAGGCTGATGTCTATGGCGATGTCATTGTATTAGATCACTTCACATACTCAAGAGCATCATGGCCACCGCGGACAGCAGCAAGCCACTCGCCTTCTCCGTGTACAAGAACGCGCCCAAGGAGTTCAAGCCTAAGCTCCTGGCGGAACCCAATGTCTACCTGCAGGACATTTTCAGCTCAGAGAAGGTCAACCCGGACAAGCCAATGTCGTCGGGCATCTTCCGCCTCGACAAGGGAAAGGAACTCGAGTACCTGTACACGTACGACGAGATGAAGATCATCCTCGAAGGCGAGTTCACCATAAGTGACGAGACGGGCCAGACAACCAAGGCCGTTCCAGGCGACCACTTCTTCTTCCCCAGCGGGAGTAAGATCACCTTCACCACTGAGGATTATGGGCTGGCTCTGTATGTTGGGCAGAGGAACAAAGATCATGCTTGATGGGGGGGGGGTCCCGAGGCCTCAGGATGTGCGCAATTTACCACATGCCCAGCTTATTAGTGTGTTTTATGGCTGGCAGTTGTGGTGAGAAGCCACACACGAGATTTTGAACCGCATATTGATTGTGTATAAACCAAAAGAATGAAACCGGAAATTTAGTCAGCTTATTTGTTTGAAATTGTGGCTTGTGTGAGGAATGAGAGACGTTGCTATCAGTGACAAGGTGGACGTTGAAGTTGTTGCCCAGTTGCCTCTATGACCCCTCCCCAACTGTTAGTGATGCGGTTGTGGAAAGGTGAACTCCCTAACAACAGTACCGTAATGCAGTCACCTTCACACCCATCCCCAGGGCCCCAACGTGTCGAGCAAGTGGTAGACAGGTGAGATTGACTAGATGTACAGTGAATGGCCAATTCTGCAGTTTCCTTGGTTCGTGTGCATAAACGGCCTAGCTGAACTGCGAAACAGTAGCTGCCACGCCGTACCAAGACGGTGCCAAACGGACGAAGGACCGGCGATTCCCAAGTCAGCAACGGCCAGGGAAGGTACATGTCTTGGGGCACACGTGCCGGCAACTAACCGTGCCAACCCATCCGTGAACATCGCTTCACTTCCAAGTTCCAACGCCGCCTTTCCATCCAACAAACCATCCATGCCATCACCTCGCGCTACTTCAAAGAGCAGTCAAATCCTTCAGGACTGGTCCTAGCGCTCCCAGAATCAGACATCAAATCAGCGACCACCCGTCCACCTTTCAAAGTGGTCTCGACGTCGAGCGACCCCACACTGTCCGCCTCAATCACGACATCAAATGAGGCCGACACTCGACCACGGTTGAACCTCCGAACATCAGTCATATGCCCACATCCCAGTACTCAAACTTTCATTCCTCTACTCTCTTCTGAGAGACCGCTGCAAATATGGCCGATGCATGCGATCGGTTGAGGGCTCTGCCCAACGAGCTCTACAACCAGATCCTCACTCACCTGGATCTCCTCTCAATCAAGAGCCTCCGGCTCACATCTCCGCTGCACGCCGCGAAATGCCTGAGCCCGGCCTTCTTGGTATATTACGAAGAGCAGGAGACAGATCTGACACCCAAGAGCCTACAGCGTCTGCGCAAGATCACCATCCACCCTGCACTCGCACCCGCCGTCAAGCGTCTCGTCGTGGTGGCCGTCTTCCACGATCCTAGTAGCCTGCTTGCGAGGATCCGGCGCCTGCGAGATCCATTGCGAGGCTCTGAATTTTATTCTGGAAATTCCGGCCGGAGTACGGAGCTTTTGGACAAGATAGGCCAGCTGTATAGGATAATGAGCAGCCGCCATGAACAGCAGGGGCAGTTCAGCGATGACATTATCGGGTCCCTATCGCATATTCTCGAGAACCTCGGCTCAGTCGACGTTCTGAAATTGACGACCCGTGTGCTTCGTCCGGACCTTGACAAGGCCACTCCCACAAGTGGTAGTCGCTTCGTGAATTGGAATTGTCTTTGGGCGGACTGTCACCGACTGCTCAAACTTGTTACCTCTGCCATGAGCATGAGCAAAGCTGACGTCGGCACATTTTCCGTCTTCAATGACTGCTTTGGCAAGGTCCAGGTGAGCAGAACCTCTACTTGCTCTCATTTCTCCTGGACTTCTGGGATTGAAGCTGATTCCAAGATGTAGTCACGGCATTTCCTTGATCTAAACACAGACCTCACGAATCTCGATTTTTTAACAAACACCGGCGCCAATATCAAGTGCCTGAACCTCGGCTTGTCAACTGTGACTGTCGTCCCGCAGACAAATGACATCGTCTTCTCCAGCGACGGCTCCATGAAGCATCTCCGCGCCGTCCGGATACCGACAAGCGAGACTCGGGCGAGGGCAGACGAGAACTTTCCTGGGGTCGCCTTGTTCCTCCGCCAAACCCCAAATCTCGAGGCTCTGGACCTCTTCCTGTACAACACACTGGAGGGCTCTCCCTGGGCATATAGCAACCTGTTCGGCCAAATCTCAAAGACTGTGCACCTTCCGAAGCTACGGCGCCTCACCCTTCGCGGTATTTGGACCACGCTGAATTCTCTGCTGCTCTTCTTGCGCACCCACCCCGACCTGACACATATCGATCTGAGGGAGGTACACGTGAGCGGAGGAATCTGGGAGCCGGTCCTGAAGCATTTCCAGACCATGCACAATCTCACCGAGCTGCACCTCGAGAATCTCTGGAGCGGCTCCGAGCACCTTCTGAACCTGCAGCCCAAGAATCCCGTGTATGATGACGATGTGAGGGTGCTTGGGCACTATTTCCCCACGAGAAACGGCACGATGGTCCACACGAGAGACATCAGCGTTGAAGAGCTCAAAGACGGCCTGGAGTTTGTCAAGAGCCGGGGCAGCAGTCGGGGCAAGGGATCTCGTCACCTGATGAAGTGGATCCAGCAGCGCAAGATCGACTATGGTCCCCCGGAGGAGCCATATGTCAATTCACGGTGAATTCAGGAGGCGTACCCGGCTTTTAAGTTGGTTTTGTCAGCACCTGGCTTCCATAAACTCTGGCCAATACTGTCAGAAGACCGGATATGATGTGAATTGACGGCCGTTTATGGCGCGTCCGTAACACCTATCTCGTGACAGAATGGACGAGCAGGAATATTCCGAGGACGACGATGTTCTTGATGGGATCCCTGATGATCCAAACTTGTCTTAGAAAAGACATGACGTTGAATATACAGCCGCTGAATCTTATTCGAAATAAAACGAGCTGTGTGGCCGTTTAGTCTTTGCTTCAAATTTCCTCGTCATGCGTTTGTCTATGCGCACGCATTTCACAAAAGCATTGTACGTGGTGTGGATATCGCCCGGACCGAGGATCCTCGCTTACTTCTTTGGTGTCTAGAGGTAGAAGCTGCCAGCCGCATCATTGTGCCTATCATTTGAATTGTTACAGTAAGCAATCAGACCATCATGGGTTTGAGGTTGGTCATTTCCAACCTGGGGCGGTTGTCCAACGTGTGGGCCATGTAGCCTTCTCATTACTACTCTTTGTTCTCGTCGCCACGTTCCCTGGCCACTCGGACCTCCAAGATTCAAATGTTCGCCCTCATCGCCGAGTTATGCCAGCCTCGGACCTGGCGGAAGCCAGTATCCTAAGCACCGCCCCTCACGACACACAAAGTGGGAGTATCACCCATCCTTTAGGTTTAAATGTTGACTTGCCCCGCAGCTTGGTCGGGCATCGAGCGTGCAAAGCCCGGCTCGGTTTATAAGTCCGAAGGGAACGATATGGCCTGGAAGGCACCGGAACTCTAAAAATAGCTAAAATGATATCTATATTACTTCAATGTGAATTTGTCGTCGGCTGAGCATCCCACAGCGAGTCAGTCACAACGTGGCAGCCTTTCAGAGGGTGTCACTTCAACAGCAGTGGCAGTGTTGGGATGGTAAGCCTCAGGTTAGCCAATTGTCGGGTAAGGTCGGGCAGTGGAGGCGAGAAACAAGTTTCCCGGACAACACGAAGAGTTTCTCAGGGCGGGGAGGGGGGGCGTCTAAGCGTGTGCAAAGCTTTGTTCTGTCTTTTCTTGGACGCCTATTCGTGGCCCTACCGATGTAGAGTATTGTGCACAAGTCGATTGAAGAGCAGAAACTATGGAGAAGCTCGATCGATGCGGATATCATAGAAGAAGGGTGAGCACGTCCCACTCTATGCGGGCTGCTGTTGGACGCCGCAGCAGGCTGAGACCCGGCCACAACCCCTACCCACCTGAAAGAAGCAATTCGCTCGGACCAAGGCTGGCCGCGCTAGGAGCCGATTGGGTATCTCATGTTACAGTAGATGCGGCCAAGGCTTCCTGGGAATCCTGCGGGTGACCCTCGGCTACTGATACCGCGCAGAGAGAGGGCGACCGACTTGACATCGGACCAGGCTGCTGGATTGGGCACGAAACCGTGAGCGAGGCGGTTCGGTATGGTGTTATCAGGCGCAGCCTCTCCTTCGAAAATAGTAACAACGGTAATATCAGACCAAATCCACAAACTGAGATCTCGTGGTTCGTAATATCAAGAAGATATCGCAATGAGGTGAGAATCCAACGAGTTACAAAGCGGCGCCGGCGGAAACTCCTGGCCCAGAGTTTTGGTGACATCTCAAGTAGAACAATGTCAAACATGCATTCAGGGCAGCAAAAGCGTAGTTAGCTGTCCGTGGACCTGAGAAAAATGTCAATTGACTTGGTATTGGTTTTGCATCTACCAGCCCAGGAAATAACTGCACTCCATTACAAGCCCTTGGTGCTCCACTTCCTCAGCTTCTCCCCATAGAACCACAACACGGCAGGCGATCCGATCCCGATCAACACCGTCATGAGCCCCAAAAACGTATTGCCCCATCCCAGTCCCATAACCTCGTACATCCGTGGCGCAAACAGGGGGAAGCCAAACCCGGCCATCGTGCGCATGAACGCCCCCACAGCGGCCGCGGACGCGGCGTAGCGATGGTCGTATGCGTCTGTCACGTATGCCTGTGCGGACTGGAAGGCTATGATGAGGCCCACTGCGAGGAGGAAACAGCCCGTGTTTGGGACCGCCCAGTGGAGTTGGTTCTGAGCGGACCACCCGTACAGGAAGAGGCCTGCGGGCGCGAGGATGCCGCCTATTATCATGGGTGGGATGCGCCATTCTGGGAGACCGTCGGTGGTATTGTAGCGGCGTTGGTAGTAAGCGTGTAACTGTTGTATATTAGTCTTAAGTTCAGTCTGAACAGTGTGACGGAGTCACTCACCTTGTCCATTACCGGATGGCTGATTTGTAGTCCAACAATGAAGCCAGCGCCCAGGGACAAGTAGTTCAGACTTGCTGGGCCCTTGTCCATGTCATATATACCGTCCCATACTTGCTCGTAAGTGGAAAGGCTGAGTTGATTGTTATTAATATCTGTAGCCACACTCTTGCAATTTGAGTTGAATACAAGGTGGATGCTACTTACACCAGGTACATGATACCATAAAGAAAGGCCCTGTACAGGCTTGGAAACTGGATAGCGGGATGTGCAAACAGCATGATGAACGGCAGTACGAGCCGCCTCCTGACGATGCTGGCATAGCTCCGATCAGGGTTGTCGTACTCTGTCCTGAGATCGGGGTTCCCCGTGACCTTGCGCAGCCTTTTCGCCTTGTCGCCCAGGATCTTGGGAGCATACGTCTCACGGAGGAAGAAGTACGCCGCCGTCTGTACCAGAAGATCAAATATGGACGTGATCCAGAAGATCCAGCCCCAGTAGATTTTGTCGACCACGTAGGCACCCATAATAGGCGCCACTGTCGGGCTGATGAAGGTGAGAATGCCGTAGATGGCTTGTCCCTTGCCTCGTTCTTCTTTGCGCCAGCAGTCAGCCAGCACACCATTGCATAGCTGTGGTAAGGGGTGCTGTCAGCAAGGGCCATCGGTGCCTTCTCGTCGACAAGACTCACAGCTTGAGGTGCACTTCCTCCTATACCGCTCAAGAACCGGAAGAGGTAGAGTTGTTCCTTCGTCTTTGCAAAGGGACAGACGGTGTTGAAGACCAAGTATATCAGGTTGGCCCACTGTAGGACCTTGACACGACCAAACAGCTCGGACAAAGGGGCAAGCACGAAGGGACCCTGTGCAAAGCCAAGGAGGAATATAGAGAGTACCAGCGCTCTGGCGAAGCCCTCGGGTATGTCATATTGATCACCTATGTCTTCTAGGGCAGGTGTGACCATCGTCGAAGAGAAGGGAGAGATGAAGGTGAAGCAGGAGACGAGTATCGTTGCTGTCCACTTCCGACTCGCTGACCAATTGAGAGGATTCTCGATATCGTATGGGCCGTCCCAGGTGACCTGGAGGGGGCATGGTGTTAGCGGCTTGTCGAAATGCTGCCCGCCTGAACGGCGTGGGCCTATCGAAATATGTCATCGGGATTGCCGCTCACTAGATTGGGGTCTTGCTTCGAGTGGCCATCGTTGCCCTCTTCGGCTGCTTCTTCTTCGGAAGGCCGTTCTAATAGCGAGTCAAGTGACTCCGTCGTATTGTTGTTATGGTTTAATCGCAGCACACTGTCGAGCCTGATGATCGGCGTGCTGTTCGTGCGGGTCTCAAAGGAGAAAGTCTGCAGCCGACTCAACCGATGGGGGCCATCTTCTTCTGGGTCGGTTCTGTGGTAACGATGTTTTTGAAGGGGCATTATGGCTTGTGTTCTAAACACAGATCATACACAATATCTATGTTGATGCTGATTGGTATCGAAAGAAAAGCATCGTGGGGTCATTAAGGGTTATATCCAAATACCGAGGCCGTTCTAGTCTTCTTCTGAATGAAAGAGGACTGATCGATGGGGGCGACTCTTCCAAGAACAATCTCATATCCTGCAGAGACAGCCACGGGGGGCTGAGAGAGCCCGCCACAGATGATTCTGCTAGCCCCCGTGGATGGACGGGCATTATTTCGGTATACGAACAGCTGGCGGTGAGTGGCCGTGATCGCCCAGAGTGGCTGCATTTTGGCCAAGTGACACTTTGCAGCACTTGAGCAGGTCGAGACACCCTGCCTTGCAAGGCCGCAGGGTCCTGGTGATGCTAGCCAGTGACAATCCTCCCCGTCCGGAGGACAACTCACACCACCGGTAGTTGCACTCGGGCCTTGCTCCAACTATCTGCAGGAATCTGCACATAAGCCACCGAACCCGAGGCTGTGGTATGTGCCCCTCGACCATGGAAGCTGATAAAGTTCTCCAAGAGTGGCCCAAGAGCCGCCGAGAACGTTGGCTGGGTTCATCTTGCCCCATAATTTCGACCCCAACCGCGCTTCTCTATGGACGTTCCAAACTTAGTAAAGACAAGCTCACCGGTGAGTGGCTATGCCACAAACTGGCGACTTGTCTAGTGCCCATGAAACCGGATGATCAAGTGAAGCTAACAATCTTGGCATTGACGTCAAATTAACACCCATGCCCTGTGCCAGAAGTAGGCTCCGGCCATACAGATGCTGGAATTGCTAGATTGGGCCTGAGGCGCGGGCACATCCCAGTGTCACCTTCTTTCAGCCTGCAGCAGAAGGCGATGAAAACGCGCTAGTCAATGAGACAACACCCGCTTGTACGAATGGCGGCAGTGTCGCCGTGTTAGTGGACTGGGCTCGCCACAGAAACAACAGGAAAATGTGCCATCGGGATAATTCGACCACGGACATGTTGTGCTCGGGAGATAAGATCTCATGCAAGTCACGCGACTCACAGTCTCACAGCCCGAAGCCGTTGTAGATCTTGGTAAAAGGTGGCAGTGAATATTGTTCCATTGCTTTTCCTGCTGCTAAATTTGGACTGTCAAGGCTGAGCTTACATCGTCAAGCTCACCTGCCAGCGCATTTGTGTATGGCACGGCTGCAAGATAGGGCTGTAGCATATCCTCGGTGGCATTCGATGGGAATCCACCCCGAAAGGGAAGGGAGGCACGCGAGTACAAAATCTCGTGATGGGAACGCCTAGAGTAACCATCCGGATGTTCCTGACCAAGGCATAGAAGACAGTGCAGTGAAACACTCAACTGTAACGCTCTGCAGGCTTTTCTCTGCCACTCGCCTAGAGTTTCCTCCATCTCTATCAACGTCTGAAAATGACATCGTTCCTCATCGGCAACAGGCCTCGCAAGCCTAGCGATCTTCGAAGGCCACCTCCGAGGAACTCCCCTCCCTCCAGCCTGTCTCCCCCGCCAAATCGCCTTTCCCCAGGAAGCAGCATTCGCGGCAGCCGCTCGCCGGTACGAAGCCGCAGCCCTCGTCCCCTAGACCTGCGCATCCTTATCGCACCATCCGGCTTCAAAGAAGCTCTTGGGCCAGAAGATGTAGCCGCCGCTATCGAAGACGGCATCCGTCGGGTAATCACTGAAGACACTGCCACCGTTACCAAGCTTCCACTTCACGACGGTGGTGAAGGCTTCTGCAAGGCCCTTATCGCTGCTCAAGGTGGTGATATCATTGAGACTACCATCACGGGGCCTATTGGGGAGCCTGTCCAGAGCCACTTTGGTCTCACCGGGGAGACCAAGGACATCGCCGTTTTGGATATGGCGGCTGCCGCTGGGCTCCGGCTTGTCCCGAAAACACACCGGGACCCAACACTAACGACGACTTATGGCGTTGGAGAACTGATGAAGGCTGCCCTTGATCAAGGTGTCTCGAGAATTGTCATCGGCTGTGGTGACTCTGGTACCTCTGACGGCGGAGCAGGTATGCTGCAGGCTCTCGGCGTCAAGCTCCTCGATACAGACGGAAACCAGCTCCCAGCTGCCAGTGGTGGATCGACCCTATCCCGGCTGGACAGCATCTCCCTCGAGGATATTCACCCACGACTACACCCAGATGCAGTGGATCGCGTCAAGATTGAAGCAGTCTGCAACATCAAAAACATCCTCTGTGGTCCTAACGGCGTGGCACGAGTCTACGGGCCACAGAAAGGCGCGACCAAAGCCCAGGTTGAGATCCTGTCGAACGCCCTGAACAGACTAGCAGCTGCTCTTGAACCAATACTCGCCACTGATATCTCCCATGTCCCTGGCAGTGGCGCTTCTGGTGGACTGGGAGCAGGGCTTATGCTGCTAGGAGCGGAGCTCCGTGCCCGCTCCGAAGCCATCAACGACTATTTCCACATTGACGACATCCTGGACCAGCGCTGGGACTTTGTCTTCACCGCGGAAGGCAGCCTGGACTCGCAGTCCGCCAAGGGGAAGATGACTGTTGAAGTTGCGCGCCGAGCGCGTGACTACGGTGCTCAGGTCATCGCGCTGGCCGGGACCATCGGCGATGGGGCTGACACCGTGTATGAAGAGGGGATCGAGGCGTTTACGAGTATCTTGAACGCGCCGTTGTCGCTGGAACAGGCGATCAAAGAGACTGAGAAACTGGTCAAGGACTCTGCTGAACGGACTATGAGGATGATCCAAACCGGAATGTCTATCAGGCAGTTGGATGGTGAATGGGAGAATGTGGACGAAGGTCGGAGAGGCCCAAGTCCGACTGGTCTGGGAATCATGAGGGCTTTCACGAGCTAGATGCTCTTGTGACGGCCTGTCGCAAAGTCTGGCCTGGATCCCGACACCGTTATTCATTTTCTTAGCTTGGCTGGCTCCTTTCACCTCTTCTATTTCCTTTATTTGTTTACTTTCTGGATTCTCCTAACAGTCACTCTTTACTTTATATTAAACTGAAAAGAATTCATGTCGTCATGACTGGCAGATCAACTCCACCCTGGATCCATACGATTTCCGTGTCTATGATACCTAGGTATGTATTCAGGGCGGGTACCTTGACTATGGTGAAGGATATCGTGTGCGAGACAAGCCTGACATCCATGAGCGCGTTGACTCTACATGTTGGTCACTTTACTCTTTGTAGATATGTTTGAGAAATGAGGATTAGAGCCTTTGGGAAAGAAAAGATACCACCAGGCGTGCCTCTGTAGAGACAATAGGAGTTGTAACCATTTCGCGCAGTCGGCTTCCGTGGCTGGCAGCGGTCCAGCTGTATTCCAGGTCAACTGACTTCCCTTGAACCAAGCCATGGCCAGAAATGAGGAGCACCAGAATATAGGATTTTTCTCATGGACACTTATAACCTTGCCTGGCGACATTGTCGTAGCTTTAATTGCTACCACACGTCCAGCTGTCAGGCTTGACAGATGCGCCTGACCTTTTCCGAATCCAATTTTGTCTAGACTCTAGGCTCTTCCGAACCTTCGTCCAACTCAACACTCACCAAGCCGTCTTCTCCATCCCCAACAATAACTGTCGCACTGATATGCCCACGAACGAGGCTCCTTCGTGGCACAATTTCGCCAGCAGCTTGGTCTTTTCTACCCTGACCATCAATTTTGCCCGGGCTAAGCACCCGGTTCATGTACTCCTGGCTTCTAAGCTTCACGCCGAGAATCTCCGTGCCGATTTCCCACACAGGTGTGGCGCTCCACCCGTGACAATCACTGCGCATCATGCTCTCGCTCTCAGCCCAGGTCGTGAGGTTATCGGCAATCATCTTCTCCCATGGTTGGATCAGTGTAGCCCAGCACTCCTCATACACCCCAGCGAGGCTGACAGCCCTAAAGACATAAAACCCCAGAGCAAAGCTCGCCTTGACGAGGCCGTGCTCTTCTCTGTGTATGATTGAGCGCCTCAAGAGGTCCTTGGCCTTGTCCCCAGTGATACACCCTGCCAGCACAGCAAAGATCTGGCAGTGCTGACTGACTTCGCCGTATGTCCCGGGACCATCGAGGAAGAGACTAGTCTTCGCATCGAAACAATGTATCTTCACCGCCTCGACCAGCTTATCGCGCCTCCCAACATACTCATTGGATGTGTCATGCCTGCCAAGGAAGCGACACAGCTCGCTTGCCTTGGACAGGACGTACGCGTAGACGAGAGAGTGGTATGTCGCCGAGCCCGTCTTGTAGTACGCCGGCGGCACAGCGATGCCCCAAAAGCCCTTTGACGGGGTAGCCCACCCATCGGCCCAGTCCACAAAGGCCCACGTGTCCTCGTCGAACTGGCCGACCAGGCCCGTCTCCGGGTTGATCCGCTGGTGGAAGTAGTTCAGGACGCCGTCGACGGCGCCGATGTAGTTCCTCACCAGTGCCTCGTCGCCAAAATGCACCATGTGGTCCCACACCATGAGGACCCAGAACAGCGAGAAGGTGGGTATGTTGGTGTTTCGGCCCGGGCAGGGCGTGTGGGTCTCGATCAGGCCATCTTCGCGCCGCGTCGCGTAGAATTCTTGCATTGCCTTGCGGGCGAGGCGGTCGTCGCGGGAGAGGAGGTAGGTGAAGAGGATCATGCTGCGCGTGTCCATGGCGAACTGGTTCTGCTCGTAGAAGGGGCAGTCCTCGTATGTCTCGTGCATGCAGTTGCGAAGGGTGTGGACGCTAATGTCCCAGAGCTTACGGGTCAGTGTATCCGATGTCTGTATCTCCGTCCGAACTTCCAGGGGGTAATGTGTCGAGCGGTAAGTGAAGGAATTGATGTTGACTTGGGAGTTCGATCCTGCTGTGGTAATAGTGAGTCGGATGTAGCGGAAAGTCCGGAACCAGAAGGGAGAGTAGTGGTTGGACCCTGGGCTGAGGGTATATGTGTCTGCCATTCCGTACAGTACCCCGTTCTCGAAATCAGTCCGGTCACCTTTGGTCCGTCTTGTGAACGGGTCTATTGAACCTTCGTAACATTCGGAACAGAGAATCTCGACCCTTGGCGCCGGTGTTGTGCCGTCAGTCTCATTGGAAGTCATGGAAAGATCCAGAAATCCAGTGGTCAGCTGGCTTGCCTCGATCTCGACCCAGTGTGTTGAGTTGGGAGGGATGTCAATGGCAGCGTCCCCAGAGAGCAGCTGCCTCCACGCCTCGACCAAGTTTGGTTCTGAGCATCTCACCACTCCATCAAACCGAGTAGTGATTTCTGGAAGGATTGGTATGCTCCTAGGGAACAGACGCCACGGATCGACCATGGGAGACATTTTTCGTTGAGGTGTGGCGAGAATGGCGGCAGACCAGGTACTGTCATCGAAACCCGCCACTTGCCAGCCATGCTGCAGCTTTGTGCCGTCCACATGTTCATTTAGACTCATGAATTGCGGCCCGAGCCGATAGTCCCATTCTTCGTCTGGGACCAGACTTGCTGCCGTCTCCTTGTGTGCTTTCCATCTATGATCGGTACCGAGATTGAGGTCCTGGGAAGACAGTCAATGAAGGGCACGGCAGCAATCGGATGCTAAAGAGAAACTCACTTCAACTTCGCAGCTAAGAATGAACCCAGGAAATGGGCTCCGTATCATGCTGAAACAGCCATCATGGGTACTTGAGAAGCGCAATACTCGAGCTGCCAACACATTTGTGCCCTGTTTGAGGTGTGCAGTTATATTGAACGTGTCGTAATACCACCGCGACAGGTAGCTCTTGGCCGGCCCAAAGCCGATGCTTTCCCCGTTCAGGTATAAGCGATAGCGAGTATCGGCCGACACGTGCAATGTAACTTCGGATATCGGTTTCTGTTCGAGCTCGAAAGCCCTTCGAAATAAGATAAATTGTCCCTTGGCCGCTGCATCATCAAATCCTGGGATCCATATCCATTTGGACTTCTCCGGGACAAAGAGTGAGTTCGACATTCTCTTCTTCCTCAATAGAATAGTATTGAATGTGAGTGACAAGCTGAGAGTGCTTGACTGTCTTTCAGATATCCATGGTTGTTTTCTTAATCGACATGTCAACAGTACGGACAGGTTGCGGAGACGCGTAAGGCTTAGCCCGGGAAAACCGGCGGATAAGCCGGCCACGGGAGCAGGGTTATGATCACACCGAATTGCCGGGTATTCCGGGGGTAGGGCCCGCAGAACTAGAGGTCTTCCCCATGGGGAAGGCTGAGATACTGGTCAAATCCCTCGGAAGAGGTGGCTTTCTCGCTGGATTAAGTCCCGAGTGCATCGCTGCCATGCTCTCCTCCTTTGATGCACTCTCTTCCGTTTTCCCCTTGTGTTCTCTTTTCTTTTTGTCCCACAACTACACGACACACGCGTTGTTCGAATACCTGTTCTTCGTCCATAACCCACCGAAAACATCACAATGGGCACCGAGATTCGACCAGAACGTGGTTCTGCTGAGCAGAAGTCCCAAACGGCCCATGTCGAAGAAGCACAGCAGTTATCACACGCACAGGATGCTGGTCATAACTCGCTTTTCGACGAAGACAGACTCGGTGTTGCTCAGACTCTGTTCAAAAACCCGGTTATTGTGTTATGTGCGTTGTACGGAAATGTAGGAGCCTTGATGTATGGCTTCGACAACATCACCTTGACGCTTTGTTTGAACATGCAGCCTTTCGTGTAAGTCATGCTTCGAAAGCCGAGCGCTGAAATAATGTCCCGTTTGCTAAACATCACGTCACTTTTACAGTGAACAGTTCGGTGTCCTCGAAAATGGCGAATACGTTATCGAAGCATACTGGCAGTCATTGTGGAACGCCATTCCTCAACTCACGACAGGCCTTGGAGCCTGGATATCTGGTCCCGTCTCCGACCGACTGGGTCGTCGATGGACCATGCTCATTGCTGGCCTGTTATCTATCATCGGGGTGACAGTGGTCTTCACTGCATCTGCAAGCCCGCAATTCCTGGTGGGTAAGATGATAAACAGCCTCGGGCTCGGTATGGCACTTGCTTCCGGCCAGACATACATCTCAGAAATCACACCGACAAAGATCAGAGGCATCGCTCTGGCCGTTTATACAGTATCACTGGTATGTGCACACCGTTTCGTTCACGTCGAGTGTAACACGGTGTATAGTACCATGTACTTACATATCCGTGTTTTCTTAGAGTGTCGGTTACCTCATTGCCGCATCCGTTTCGCTCGATCGGGTTACAATCATGGACCAGTCATCATACAAAGTGGTCTTCGCAGCAGAGTGGATCTGGCCAGTGCTGCTTGTTCTCGGCTCCTTCATGGTCCCGGAGTCACCATACTACCTCGTCCGCAAGAACCGCATAGACTCCGCCACCAAGTCGCTTGCCAAGCTACACCGGTCCAATACCTGGATTCAAGTCCAAGCCCGCGTCAAGGCCATCCAAGAGACTATTCGGCATGAAGCCCTGACCGAGTCAGGCGAGGCATCGTTCCGTGACTGCTTCAAGGGCACAAATTGGCGACGTACTCGCATCGTGTTGTACGCCAATGGCCTGTCGCAAATGACAGGTGCAACCTTCATCAACAACTCGCCCTACTTCATGGTCTTGGCTGGGTTGTCAGCGACAAACACGGCCATGATGGTCGAAGTCGGAATCGCCATGTCCATCTTCTCAAGTATACTGACACTGTGGGCCATGGCACGCGTCGGTCGCCGTCCCATTGTTTTGTCCGGCATCGGCCTCGCTTCTGTGCTGTTCTTCATCATGGGCATTGCCGCATCTGTGCCGAAGCAGTCATCGGCGTCGTTGTGGTGCGTGGCCGTCACCTTGCAGATGGTCTGGCTCAGCATCGGCCCTGCCAATGGGCCCGCTCTTGCGGTAGCCGCCGAGGTGTCCAGCGTCAGGCTCAGAGCCAAGACACTGGCGATAGGCTTCTTTTTCAACTACTTTTACAGCATGATATGGAACATTGTGGTTCCGTACATGTTCAATCCCGGCGAAGGTAACCTGGGCGGCCTCATGGGGTGGATCTTCTTTGGCACGTCCGTTATTGCTTTTGGAGTGATGTGGATTGAGCTGCCTGAGACCAAAGACTTGTCTTTTGAGCAAATCGATCGTCGTTTTGAGCACAAGGTCATCACTCGGGGCTTCACGAATTTGGCCATTGACCCAACGACTTCAACCAAAATGGATGATATCGAAATGGGGGATGTCACGAATGCGGAGGAGTGATGACGTTGAGCGCTGGGATTGAGAATTTCAACGTATAACAGGAGGCTGTTTGGTGTGGTCTCGTTTTTAATCTGTATACATATGCCTCTTAAGCAGTATGCATCAGTCCCTTCATACAGTGATAAACGCTTAAACACCTAGCGTTGGAAAAAAAAAAAAAAAAACCACAATGCCGATAACAGTAGGTTTCGAACACAATTGTAAGTTGGGGTATGCGTTACAAAATTTACTAAGTGGTCTCGTTTTTAATCTGTATACATATGCCTCTTTAAGCAGTATGCATCAGTCCCTTCATACAGTGATAAACAAAATTTACTAAACTCACCGGACATCATTTACGAGATGTCAGAACACAATTTTTGCCTCCAGCCCAAGTGAGGGGCATGTATTCAGCTTGCCAATATCTTCTGTGCTGTCCCTTCTCTTGGCGTCATTGTCACGGACATGCCAAGGGCAGAGAGGATCGGATTCAGCGTAATCTCATGAGTGGAAATGGCTTGACGAAGATCAGGCAAGTACCCATATTGCAGAAAGGAAACTCATCGATAGATAATGTGCAGGGAATCCCTGTTTCTTTCTAGTGTGGAGGATCGCCACAGTGCCATTGAGCCTCAAAACCTTAATCCGACTTCGAGAAGGCGACAGCCATCCCAAACACGTGCACAACAAGTGCATTCTTTAATTATGGATGGACACATGTCAGCACGAATATCTTGTTCGGAGAAGAATTCCCTTTATGTTGACATGCGTCATTGTGGCCGTTGCGCTGGCCGCAGGTTGAGGCTTTGCGGGGCCAGCGGCGGCCCCTTTAATTTCTTGCCGCGCGTTGCTCGGCGGTCCTCTCCGAGCTGCTCCTCGGAACATGGCCTGCCGTTTTACCCCCCTGCCGACGGCAACCCCTTTCCACCTGTTGAAATGCTGGAATTTCTAGCCAATACTTGTTTCGTTTCTTTCTGAACTCTTGTTTCTACTCCAGAGCTTGTTTAGTTTCAATTGCAGCGGTGCTTGTCAATCATTCCTTCGTTCAGTTCTTGAATTCATCCACGGAACCGGTTTCCATTCCATCCATTCTTTTACCCATTGATCAAAAAAAGTATCGAAGATGTTCTCCACAAGACAAATTGCTGCCCTGGCTCTGGCCTTGTCTTCTGCCTCTGCGGCGTGCGTTCCGAGAGCCTCCGGCTCCGAGGCGACGCCAACTTCGGCCGCGGTCGCCAGCGTTCTCCCGGTCCAGGCTGTGTCTACCTCAGCGTCCAGCTCTGCTGCATCTGCACCAGCAGCTACTGCTTCATCGTCGGCGTCCGCATCCGGAGATGGCACCAAGTACCTTGCCGTCTTGTGAGTGAAATCATGCCCTTCTAAAATGACTGTTTTCTTTTCTGACCAGTGATCCGACTTCCAGTGGCGACTCATACTCGTCAACCGGCTTCTACATTGAAGGTGGCTTCCCCACTGCCTCGAATCCGATGGGTTCAGGCGGCTCAACTACCACCGGCGGTCTCAACTGGGTCGGCATGGTGACCGAGCAGTTCAACAGCTCTCTGGTCCTTACTTACGACTTTGCCGTCTACGGTGCTGATATTTCCAACGACATTATCAACACTGGTGTAACCACCGACGTGATTGCACAGGTTGGCCAATTCGAGGACAACTTGGTTCCCGCCCCCACCGAGGCCCCGTGGACAGCTGAGGACATGCTTGTTGCCGTCTGGATCGGCGTCAATGATATTGGTCAATGCTTCTGGAAGTCTGCTCAGATTGAAACCTGCCCCATCGACGAGGCACTGACGAAGTATTTCGATCTGATGCAAAACCTTTACAAGGACGGAGTGAGAAACTTTGTTCTCAACACGGTTCCTCGTAAGTCCGATTCTCATCCATTATAGCGTCCCCACCGTGAAAAGACTTCTGACTAATTACGACTTTACTACAGCCTTCTACAAGGCTCCAGCATTCAACGACCAGTCTGAGGACTCATTGAAGGCTCTGACCACCAACCTGGACTCGTTCAACTCCAAGCTCGCCACCAAGCTTGACGCCTTCAAGTCCAGCAACACGGGTGTTACTGCTCAGACCTTCAACACCAGCTCCTACTTCTGGGAGGTCTTCAACGACCCCACCTCGTTTGGCCTTGACAGCGACATCACAGCCGCGAATGCGGACGGAACGTCTGCTGTGTGGTACGACAACTACCACCCGGGACAGGCCATTCACAAGCTGGTCGCCAAGGGGTTCGTGGCCGCTCTGGCAGACTTCTTCTAGATTTCTAGAGGTTTGAAAGGCGCAGCGTAACGAAGGTCACCCGAGACTTGCTTTGGTGGGTGAGCCGTCAAGGATTTTGATGTATATATTTAAGGTCTCGACCAGCTGCATATACAGACATCGTATAATGAAGATATTGGTTATGGGTTCAATTAAAGCCCTGTCACAAGCCTCAGCCAGTCGTGATTCCAGTGCATTCTTATGTGCATGACATCAGCATCGTCTCCCATGAATGTCTCACAGTGTCCCTTTTTGGAGAACAATGCAGAAGCGCCTTTTGGATATCCACACATCTATTTTGATGGAGTGAGATACAACAAGAGCTCTTTTGTACGTGAATTACATTCCAATTAATCTGCTACATATTCGGAATATAAAATGTCATGGTCGCCTACTACGTCATACTCAAGTATATCAATGCTTAAACTCTGACGATGGAATCTGCAATGCATTATATGTGTGGTGGCGACTTCGGGAGTGGCTGATGCGTGTTCTACAGATCGGCTTGCGAAAGTAATAAAGTAATATAATACCGAAAGCTTTTCTGCAAGGATTGGTCGACAACTCGAGGTTCTTGGTCGAGGATGAACTCTGAGTCGACACCAAACAAGTCATTTCCACAAAGATAGACTGATGTCGAGAATCATGGGTTCGTTAAAGTCGTATCTACAGTAAATGCTGACAAGAAAGAGAACGGACGTACCCTTCGTGCTCCGGTTGGGGAGTGTGCCCAAAATGAGCGGCTTTTTGGCTTTAGTTAGCCGCTAATTCACCCTGCGTCCGGGACAACGAGTTTATCATTGCGAGCTGCATGCACGCAACTCCTTCGTGGCAGAACATGTGGAGTGCAAATTCTATTGGGCTAAACTCGAAGAGGACTGGTCGCGGATCAAAGGATTTCCTACCGGCTGAACGCGCGACGTGACTACAAGATAATGCCTGGGTACCATTTGAAGGAAAACCGGGTAGCATTGTGGCTAATGTGAAACTAGGATATAAAATGGTTGCGGGTTGCTGGACCAGGCTAACAGTCGGCCGAATCTTGAGACGACAGGTCTGAAGGATTGAAGTGGTGACACTCATAGGCAAAAGCTGTGGTATTCTATCTCGGCTAGCCCGCCGGCCTCTACAAAAGAACTTTATCCTGGAAAGGAGGCTCGGTTAGAGGGTCTTCTTGACAAGTATATCCGACTGGTCGAGCAATGCCTGACTTTGAGTTCAGCTTGAAGGAGTCCTCGACACAAGAGAGCGCCAAAAGTATATCTGTGTTCAATATTACCCTCCGTATAGTGTCATCGGGGCGCCTGACCTGAAAGTCCAGACACGACCACCGGCGGTCAGCGTCTCGCATGAAGCCCGCTCCCGTGCCCGGGTGCCTGTGTCAACTGTCAAACCAAGCTTTGTCCTAAGTGACTTCGGCTTAACCTTGTTCGGTCGAGTGTACCACCTTGGAAAATTAAGCCTTGCCTCAGAGATGCTAAGCGCAGCCACTTCGTGGCGTCTTGGCAATCCAACCCCTGTCGATCGGACACCCGCAGGGCGGTTTCATCACGATGCCGAACCCCTTGGGGGCATATAGCCACAAACCTTACATGAGTTGTCGTCTCGTGCGTGTTCGGAGGAAAGCCAATCGGGCATGGCCTAAACTACTTTCTCACCAGGGCTCATGGCCTGGGATGAAATATAAGACGATTCCGTCTAGCGCTCGCAAGCCCTGTGTAGAGCATCAGGTGCAATCCCATCTCCTTCCATTCATTACGAGGCAAGTACACATTGAAGCCCACGTATTCCTCTGGCTAACTAACACTCATTCAACCAGCTGCGCTCATCTGTCCCGGTGACAAGTTCCCTTCAGGAGTCTCTCGTTTTACACACCACCTACCCATTTAAATTTCACAAATATGAAGCTGTCTTTGACTCTCGTCACGGTCCTGGCAACCTTCGCCGTTGCTCTACCCCAGAACAAAGCTGGGCAGGGAAACCAGGCGGCTAAGGGTGGCCAAGGTCAAGCCAAAGCACAAGGCAATAATGGAGCCGCTGCGGCCGGCGCCGCAGCCGCCAGCGATGTGAACGCGAAGGCCAACAATGGCGCGGATGTGAGTCTTGCCAGCTTCCTGACGCCTATCACTCGGATAGCCTTTTGAATGTACCAATCTCGATACTAATCTATAATGTAGGGTATTACCGCCGCCGCCAAGGTTGACGCTGCTGTATTGCTGGCCGACAACGGTGATGGTACGTCGGATCCCTCCTCGCTGTCCAACCGGGAACACACTCGCTGATCATAACCCAATCAACAGCTGGTGCGCTCGACTCCGGTCCAGATTTTGAGAAGGCCGTCAAGGCCATCGTGGCTACTGGCAAGCAAGCCGACATCGACACCCTGAACGCCGCCGGTATTGATGTCGCCTCTGTCACTGGGGGCGGCGGCAATGCCGCCGCTGCTCAGGGGGCCGCTGCTGCTAAGCAAAGCGGACAGGCCCAAGCTGCACAAGGTGGTGCGGCCGCTGCCGCTGCCGCGAAGAAGGGAGGACAAGGCCAGGCAGCTAAAGGAGGAGCTGCTGCCGCAAAGCAAGGTGGCCAGGGCCAGGCTGCGCAGGGACCCGCTGCTGCTGCGGCCAAGCAGGGCGGACAGGCTCAAGCTGCTCAAGCTGGTGCTGCTGCTAAGAAGGGAGCTCAAGGTCAGGCTGCTCAAGGGGCCAATGCTGCTGCTAAACAGGGTGCTCAGGCCAAAGGAGCCGCAGCTGGCAACTGATATTGTGTCCAATCCAGAGAGTACTCGGAAATTATTTCTGTCCGTCTTCATCACAAAAGACATTTGTATCGCTGGAGTTACTTACTGTCCGGATGCCACCTAGTATCTTCTTCGAAATATCAGCTTTGTTTCTTGACCACTGTCTAATTGGCTTCGCTGCCTTCCATGACACTCTCCCGCTACTTCTCTTCCCGTCGAACCTCTGGACTCTGTCCGAAGCCATGTACTCAAGAACCGTCAAGGTGCTGATATCTCCCGTCTATTTCATATGCACAGGATCTTGGGGCGTGATGTGTTTAGCTCACGTGGATCAGGCATGCGGGATCGTCCCCTGTTCAGACATTTCGATGGAATTCAAAGGTTCAGCCGTAGGGAAGAGACACAAAAATCACATGTTGGCGCAGAGGTCAACACTAGTCTTGACACTCAAGCCACACGGACTGGAAACTTTTATGTTTGAGGATACTTTCCCAGAAATCTGGGACCACCGAGACCAGCTCCTGAAAGATGGAAGACTGTACTAGGAGCAGTTTGAGGACACTTGATTTGAAGATCTCCCTTAACGTACCATCTGTTTCGACTGTTTCTCGATCCGCATCATCTATTGGTGTATTTTGCTGACCAATTGCCATCTGTCTGTCCGCCCGCTTACTGATCTGGGCCTAGAGCATCGCAGTAATTTCACTCCAAACATGTGGTGCATGGAAGCGGATCCTGCCGTTGTATCTAGTCTACTTTGGACTAGCAGACGTTGAACAGTAAGCACTAGAATCGGCGCAACATCACTCCGTACAGCCCCTCCGCCTGGAAGCACATCCTATATCAACAACAAACCGTTTCAACGATGCGCTATGCGATACCGACCAGCATTGTAACTCCCGTCACATGGTGACCATGAATTGGTCTTCGGGTCCGTTAACCGTGGTCCTGGCCGTCCTGGCTATATCAGCCGTCGCGGCATGGGAGCAACCTTCTCTCTCCACATACCAGGGACCCGCGCCTTTATACCCGCCGCTAATCGACGCGGCTCTCACAGACCTTTCCAGCGGTCTCGAGAGTGGCGCGTTCACTAGTGTGGACCTTGTCCAAGCCTACATCGCACGCATCAAGGAAACAAACGACGTCCTTCACGCTGTCACGGAAATCAACCCTGATGCTCTCAGTATTGCTGCATCCCTGGACGAAGCCCGCCGAGATGGCCGTGTCTTTGGCCCCTTGCACGGCATACCTGTTCTCATCAAGAACAACATTGCTACGTCGGACAAAATGAACAACACGGCCGGCTCGTACGCCCTCCTCGGCGCAACCGTGCCGTATGATAGTACTGTTGCTGCAAAGCTCCGCAAAGCAGGTGCGATCATCCTGGGGAAATCGAATCTCAGCCAGTGGTCAGATGCGAGAAGTGCAAACACCAGCAGTGGGTGGTCGGCGCATGGCGGACAGACGCACGGCGCTTATTATCCAGACCAAGATCCGTGCGGCTCTTCAGCTGGGAGTGGTGTCGCTACCTCTCTCGGATTAGCATGGGCTACGCTAGGGACGGAGACCTCAGGTTCAATACAATGCCCAGCATGCGTCAACAATGTCGTCGGAAGTAAGTGGTTCAGCGATCTGCGGTCATTAACCCTTTAAGCGCAATCAATCAAGACCCCGCTCTGAATTTATCCCCCGGACTTCCAAGCATTCAATGTGGGATATGATCATTAACAATGTATCCAGTCAAGCCTACTGTGGGACTCACTTCGCGACATCTTGTGATACCAATCTCCGAGCACCAGGATACTGTGGGCCCACTGGCGCGAACAGTGAAGGACGCAGCTTTTCTGCTCAGTGCTATTGTGGGCAAAGACAGTTTGGACAACTACACCTCGGCCATTCCATTCGATGCCGATGGCTTCCCCGATTACGTCTCGGCTTGCCAGCTGTCGGCGCTGAGAGGCAAGCGCATTGGTGTCACTCGCGGCGTCATCGACATGAATGACGTCGGGGTGCCTGAAGAAGCCGGTGGACCCCTGATAACCGCCTTCAACGAGTCTCTGGATATAATTCGCGGCGCTGGCGCAACTGTTGTGGATGATATTCTCCTCCCCGGCTGGAAAGAATTCGTGGAGCACAAATACATGTCAAGAGATCTACGTGCGGACCTTCTCACGGATGTCCCCCGGTACCTCTCCCACCTCGACAAAAATCCAAATAACGTCTCATCGCTGAGTGATATCTCGAGTTTCACCCATCATCATCCACGCGAGGAATATCCCAGCCGCGACACATACGTATTCGATCTCGCACTCGAGGATGGCAGGAATAATACTCACCCTGACGTTTGGTTCAATCGCACAATCGCTCTGCGATTGGCCGGGACCATGGGAATCTTGGGCGCCATGAAGAACCACTCCCTTGATGCCATCGTATTGCCCACGTACTTTGCGTCATACCCGCCAGCAATGATAGGTACTCCGGCTGTGACTGTGCCTCTGGGCCGGTATCCGGATGACATGCCGATCGTCAAGAACGACTTCGGGAACCTGGTGCAGCTTGGGCCAAACGTGCCTTTCGGCATCAGCTTCCTCGGGGAGAGCTTTTCTGAGGAGAAGCTGATCGGCCTGGCTTATGCATTCGAGCAGAGGACGATGGTGAGGCAAAAAGTCATTCCGTACATGCAGCCCAAGACGGAGATTCGGGACGTCGTCCAGGCCCGGATGGAATCCGTCGAATTGGAGCTGTGAGCCTGTGGTGGATTTGGCTCCATCTGACGTGTCCTCTGGGCAAAGGACAACACGTTCCATCTAATTTAGGGGCAACGCGACTCGTTAGTCATCGTGCACTCCGAACTGTCCCGTTTCGATGCATCGAAGACGATCTTTGTTGAGAAACAGAGCTGAGAGGTGGGGTCGATGCTCATCAAAGCATCACACCGTCAGAATGTGGTCCGTAGGGCAATGTGAAGCGTCGATGATCATCAGCCAGGGAAGCGTGTGCAGTAGGGATTGTTTATAGCTGAGGCCTCAACGCGCATTTCGATCGCCAAGGGCCCTCTTTTTTAGCAGCTCGTGTTCAGAGATGCTTGAAATTATGCACCGAGTCATATAGGGCTGAAATGGATAGTGTCAACCCAATTCGGGCGGGCGACCCGGAATTCTAGACATCCTGATTGGCCTGCAGGAGTTCGCGATGTTTGAGGTTATTTCAGACCAGGGTGATCTGCAGCGGGTTTTGAATCCTGGGGCTCTCTCTCCTGATTGATGACTGGCTCGTGGTCGGGGTATTTTTTGAGCTGTGATATTTTGTTCACATGGCCTAGCTAGGGATAACCTTTTTCATCCTTTTGAGCTCGAACCTCATACTGGTCGACTTCGCCGTCTCTTTGCAGACGCCGCTTGTCTGCCTTTGAACATGGCCGCACTGCCGGGCATTGAGCTCCAGCAGCAGCCACGGGCAGGCGACTCAACACAGCCACGCTCCGGGGAATTTTCTTCTAATGCGGCCACCGCGCGGAACTCCTTGGACATCGACAACTCCCATGCGACAACGAATAATGAAATGAAATCCCACGGTATGACGGCAACGGACAAGGAAACCGGAGCATGGCCGATGAAAACATCACCAACCGTGGAAGCCGTGAGATCACCAGACCCGGAGACGCCCTCATGGCCTTTTCAGGAAGACCACCAACCTCGCAACCAACTTCCGCCCAGGCCACAGAACGGAAGATCACCCAGTCATCTCTCTCAGGTCCTCCAACATTGGTTTCTTGAGATTCTCACCATCGTGGTCGCAGTCCTCCTCATCGCTGCCATCATTATCCTCCTGGCCTATTACGACCGGAAAACCATGCCAGAATGGCCATTCGACATCAGCCTCAGCACTGCGATCAACTTGCTGTCCACATTCCTGCGAGCAGCTTTGATAGCAGCCGTGGCTGAGATCGTTGGTCAGATCAAGTGGACATGGTTTACAGAACGTACACGACCCCTGCACCACCTACAAGACTTCGACTCCGCCTCGCGGTCCGTTCTTGGGAGCCTGCGGTTGTTGGCAGTCGTGCTGTGGAACTTTGGATGGACTTCTGCCGGACTCCTGGGTATCGGGGCTGCGCTGGTCACTATTGCAAGCCTGGCAGTGGGTCCATTCACCCAGCAGGCATTGAAGACCACCACCTGCCCAACATTGCTGCCGAATGCGAGAGCCGAGATACCAACTGCAAATTACGCCCCAGGAAGGTCATCCTACTATCGCATCGGAGCCGGTCAGTTCGAAGTGGAGACCGACATGAAAGGTGCGATGATCCAGGGATTGACGAATCCCGATGGCAAGGACAATGAAGTCGAGGTCTCTTGTGCCAGCTCGAATTGTACCTGGGAGGACTACGGCACCGGTACAACTCATGCGAGTATTGGACTTTGCAGCGCGTGTCTGGACACCACAGAGTTTGTCAGTGGACCTGACAAGGGCAGCAACCTGACCATCCCAGATTACGAGGCCTTCATCAATTACGGCCCTGGCTCACAGTACATGTGGGTTGGGTATAGTAACCTCACCTGGGCATCCGACCTCTTCACTGAGGAATTCGCCACGGCATCAAGTATCGCCATCAGCAATTTCAGCATGCTGCTGTCCACGACTTCTCCCTGCACAAAGAGAAAGAATTCGGGCTTCTACGACTGCCCGCACAAGATATCACAGACTGGAAATGAGTACTTCGACGGTCTCGGCGACTACATTGCCGCATCCTGCACGCTTTACCCATGCATGAAGGAATACAGGGGAAGTTACACAGGGGGCAAATACACCGAGGAGATTGTTAGCACAAAACCAGCGCTTCCCAACAAGCAGGAGACAACCGAGTACACCTTCACATACAACTACACCGCAATGCGCTCCCCTTGCATCCTCGACGACGGTGACTATTTCACTGACACGTCGAACACAACACTGGCCTCCCACGTAATGGACGCCAGCACGTGGTACATGCCGAACAACATGTCGACTGCGCCGCACATTCCAGGCCGAACATGGGCAAACATAACGCTAACCAACCAGCTGGACAACTCCGTCAGCAACACCAGCGTGCCCAACGCCTGCCTGTACAAGATGAGCGGCACCTACGCGTCGGCACTGAGCAGCCAGATGAGCGCCATCTTCACCGCCGACTGCCTCTACGACAACTCCCAGGCGGGCCACATCAACTGCGGCGACTCGTGGTGGCTCGCGCCGCTGTGGGGCCAGATGAACGCCACCTTCGAGTCCCTCGAGGGCGCCATCGACGACTTCACCACCACCGTCACCAACAAGCTGCGCATGACGGGCAACGGCCCGGACGTCAAGATCGGCGACACCCCGAGGCGCTCCTCGACCCTGGGCTTGGTCTACGAGACCAGCACCTGCACGTACTTTGACCAGCGCTGGATCTCCCTGCCCATCATCCTCGTGCTCGTCTGTGCGGTGCTGCTGTTGTGGATAATCGTCAAGAACTACACGGATCCGGACCAGCCGGTGTGGAAGGGCAGCGTGCTGCCTCTAATGTTCTTTGGCCTGCACGGCCCTGGCGGGCCAGTGCAGAATGTGAGGGACGGGGAACAGCTCGACAGGAGTGCCACGTTCGTGAGGAACCATGGCCGCGCGGCTCCTGAGCTGGGCAGGATTCAAGACGAGGCTGGCCGCATGTGGGTGCGCTTCCACGGTGGAAAGGATCCCGGTTTCGTTGACCTCGGCTCATCGAAGAATCAACGAGATGCGGAAGCGAGCCTGTCGTCGTTGCTGGGGGCCCAGGGGCAGCCCAAGAGATAGTCTCAGTGGCTAGACGTCGGCTCACAACCTGGGGTCAGCTAAGGAGAGCAAAAGTTTGGTAATAGCGTGAACTATAGTATTAGTATACTTTAAATCATAATGCCACGGCTCTGTCCGTATTGAATTTGGTCAACATCAACACCATCCCTTGGCTGGTGACGGTCTTCTGTCTTTTTCGGATCCATCAGGTTGCGCGCACCAAGCACCACAACCTCCAGAAGAAATAATGGTATTGATTGCCGGCTTAAACACTTAAGTACGTCTTCGGCCGCTCTTCCTGTGATCTTATGGACGCTACCTAATCGGCCCCCAAGCTTCTTCGTGTGGTGAGTGGGCTTCAATTTCTGCAGTCAGGCTCTCTGTTGGCTCCCATGGATCTTGAGCTGGGTACCCAGGTGGATAAAGGCTCGCTTGTGACTAGGTGCCCCGAGAGCATCGCACATCTCCTTCGCCCACCGTACGACCGAACTTGTGTGGTCGATTTATCATGTGATTCAGACCATGGACTCGTGAGCGGATGTGTCTTCGCATGTCCTGACTTCAGGAAAATCTTTACCAATTCAGCGTATCTCGACAAACACCGGGGTGGTGAATAAAAGATCGATAAGAGCCCTAGCATCCATCTCATTGTGCACTAGAGCCGGGACGAGACGTGTTGGGGGGTCAGAGAAAGTGCAGGCTAACAGGCGTTCTGAGGGCCCGGTGACGTAACTCCTTGAGAGCCTACATATGCCAAGTCGCAATAGACGGCCCGGCTTACTGTCGTTTCCTAGACTCGTCTAGCATCTGCTGTCTGCTGCAAATCTCTTGCTTTCTGCTGCCAATCATCTGGCAATTGGGGGTGGCACAGCAACGCCGCCCGAGAAGCCCCTGCATGTGCGTGCCGTGATGTGGTTCGTACCGCATCCTAGGCACCAGCGAAGATGGCCATAGCCTGCTATCGGTACATAAGTACTCACCCTCATCTCATTTTTGAATCTCTTTCGGGTACCTAGGTATCCTGAAAATTCCAGCCACCAGACTGACTGCCCAATATGGAGCGAGGTCGCATAACATACACTCAATCTGAATTCTCCAACCTATCTATGAATCGACACAAGCCGCCTCGGGCTCGACCTGTATCAGCCAATCCGAAGATGCAAGTAGATCTAGAGAGCAATAAGTTAGCTCAAATTTATGCTAATAATCTTGATCGCCCTTCACCACTTTGGCAACATTACTCCCTATGGGTTAAACGTCCAGCTCTCTCCGTCTATCACACACTACGGGTCATCATTCCAGCTGTCTTAATCTGGATAGTCCTGAGTATTGGGAGGATAACGGTCGACCCAACCCTTCTAGATATTCTCATCCACGGGGGCCTGCTATCACTGTTCTGGCGTATGTCGCTCAGTGCTATATTCGACCACGCGGAGGAAGGTCCGGCCCTGTGGCTTTTATGGTTCTGGGCTTCTCTTTTCTGTTTCGAATTCCATTTCAGCATATACACTGCCCAGTCGTTCTGCACACGGCTGATAAAGAAGATGCGGACCGGTGATGACGTCTCGCCGCTCACTCTGTTGGTACGGCTATTTTATTTTACGATATCTGGTTCAGTACCAGGACGCAGAAAGTCTGCTAACTTCGGTACGAACAGTTTCAATACATGCTGGTGGCGGAGGCATGGGTGTTCCTCATTGTCTCGGTATTTGTCTTTGGCTTTATGCTTATATTCTTCTAAAGTATGGACTTGTGCCCAGGTATGCTCATCACGTCGTCGCCATTGTGCAATAGCTAATTCGTTTCCCAAGTGATCCGCTCTGCTGCACCTGAGAAATGACCTTTCGCGTTTGGGTCTCGCTAAACCAGTGAATGGTACAGTAACTGCCACGTTTTCGCCTGCACTAATGCTGGACACGTCGATGTTGCAAGCCCACAGAGATCCAGACCTCCCCAAGAAGCAAGACCGTGCTTTCTCCTGCTGCAGTTCATGCTTTATACACACGTTCACACTCAAGACTTGGGGTAAAAACGAAACTGGATTCGACTGCAGCTTGAAGATGCGAGATCTAGAGACTTTTTCGACTCGAATTACTGGAACAGATTGTATTCTCATGTGAAACTGAGACATTCTAGATAGATCTGAATAGCTCAGCAAATACAGAAAAAGAAACTAAGACGATACGGTGCAGTGACCAGATTTGCACATCTACCACTAACTCCTTTCCCTCTCAATTATTGCAGCCATAGATCTCAGATCTGAAGCTTCCCTCAAGAGTCGCAGATGAATCCTGACACCAAACTTCCGCCGGACTCCATGTTGCACCTGAACAAGTAGCAAAGAATTCCCACCCACTGAAAAGAAAGAGGAGTCTGGGCGGATATTTGCCATTTGCCCAACTGCTCCAATGACATCAATCCATATGGCGCGGAGATCTGCTTCTGTTCCCGAGACCTCGCCCTCGGCTTCAGCCTGTGATGAGACTGTAGAAAGTGGAAGGGATTCCAGAACTGCGTTGTTCAGCTTTCCGTTTGGAGTGACTGGCAAACGCTCCAATGGAACGATGACCGATGGGATCATGTACTGTGGAAGCTCGAGCCTTTGGAGAAGGGCCACAAGCTCATCCTGTTCCAAATGCCTTCCGGGTTTGAAGACAACGTGGCACACGAGAAACTGCGGCTCAGCGCGCACCGTCACTGCCGCATCAGCCAAATCGTTTGGTGCTGCAGCCAAGACGGCACCAGCAACTTCTCTGAGGTCGATGCGCAGGCCTCGGAGCTTGATCATTGTGTCATGGCCGGCACACCGGCCTAGGAAGTCGATCGATCCGTCTGCATGGAGAACGCCCCTGTCTCCGGACTTGTACATGACGTTGAATCCTTGCGTCAGATAGCTAGCGCTGGCGAAAGGGTTCTCGACGAATTTGCCATCACCCAGCCCAGCGTCAAGATAGCCATTGGCTACGCCGCCACCAGCGATGCAGATTTCTCCCGGCATGCCCACGGGGATAAGGCTTCCGTCGACTTCACTGGTGATATAGACAGACGTGTTTGGAAGGACGTAGCCGATGGATCCCGGGCTTTTCGCGCTGTTGTCTCGGACAGCACCGGCATGCACCTGGATGTCCCTGTTGGTCACGATGAAAGCCTCCGCAGGCCCGTAAACATCGGTGAGAATCAGACTGGGAAGTTTCAGCTCGCGCATGCCCTCGACGAGCCGCTCAGGAAGTGCTTCTCCAGCCGTGTGGCAGAAGCGCCACGAGCGGCAACGCTGCAAGACATCCGAGGCGTAGTTCAGAAGCAGATTGTACTCGGAAGGGGTACCGATGGTGTACTCGATCTTCTCGTCCTGGATAAGTCGAGAGAGCACGTCTGGGTCCCCTCTGGCTTCCACTGAAGCGACAACCAGCGTTCCTCCGTTGGTGAAGGCGTTGTAGATTTGCGCAAAAGACAGGTCAAATCCGATGGATGTCTGCTGCAACACTCGCAGTTGTCCAAACCCGTAGGCTTTGCTAGTGTGAGCAGCGTAGTTCATCATGCCCCTTTGGTGTAGCTTGATGCCCTTGGGAACTCCGGTAGAGCCACTGGTGAATAGAATGTAGCTGTCCGATCCTGGGTCAGAAAGAGCACGCTCGGGATACCGCGTGTGTCCTGCGTGAGCCCGGGCGCTCTCAGTGATGCTCAGAGATCTATAATCGCCGTGGTCCTTGAGCGCGCTGGCCGCGGTAGCTGCATGGAAGACGAGGAGATCTGGCTGGCACGCTTTCATCATGTCGTTGCGTCTTGTGGCGGGCACACTGACGTCCAATGGAACGAAGCATGCGCCAATGTGGAAGACAGCCAGCATTGTTGCGTAAATATCTATGCTTGGCTCACAGAGGACCGCAATCCGAGATCCAGCCGTGATGTTCGCTTCGAGTAGGATGCTGGCGTAGATCCCGACCAATCGTTTCAGTTGACTGTACGTGATGGTCTTGTTGCCGTCTTTGACGGCGACGGAGTCGGGAAAGCTGGCTACAACCTGCTCGAACCTCTCGGAAAGCGATTGGGGCCAAGAGTGGTTGACATCAGGGCCTTGGGCAACGGTCCTAGCCTGTTGCAGCTGAGTGTCGCTGAACAGCCCAATGTCCTTCAACTCGACTGAGGTATCTGAAACCAGAGACTCAATCACATTGACAAATGTTTCCGCGATGAATTCTGTGGTCGAAAGGGAGTAGAAGTCATCGCTGCATCTGATGTTGAGCATATGACCGTTCGAGGCAGAACTCACAACATCGATGGTCAGGTCGTAAAGAGTCGTGTAGACAATGTCATCGTCCAGCTCCATGGAACAGTCTCCCACGGAGTTGGCGAGTTTCTCACCGACTCTGTAGTCATAGGCCACTTGAACAAGGGGCATGCCACCTTCACTCCTTTCAGCCTTGACCTTGTCCGCTATGACAGCAAATGGGACACTTTGGTGGTCGAAGCTGTCCAGAAGGGTGCTGAAAGTGTTCTCCAGGACCTCTGGAAAGCGTTGATCCCGGGATCCTTTGAATCGGACAGGGAGTATATTGGCCACATGTCCAACGGTGGCGCCGAACTTGCTTGTAGGATCGCGACCATGAGACATGATGCCGATGCAAAGATCGTCGATATCCAGCAGGCGACAAAGGAAGACTCTCATGAAAGACAAGTACAAGTGCATGAGAGGGACGCCATGAGCCTGACTGATCTCGATGACACGCTGCACCATCTCGCTACTCAGTTCTCTTTCAACGAGGTGATAACCATATGAACGTCGGCTCTGTCTGGTCTTGACCTTCGCCATCGGCAGCAAAGGGATAGCTTCCGGAACGGGGTCAAGAAGGCGTTTCCAGTAGTCGATGCTCTCGTCGAAGTTCCCCGACTCGATATCATGGAATTGCTGGAGAGTGAGGTCCAGATACGAGGCAGAGGCCGGTGACAATTTCTGGGTCCGATACGCGCGGTCGAGGTCGTCGAAAATAAATCTCATGGAAATGGCATCGAGGGCAATGTTGTGGAATCCCATGACGAGAGTATGCAGTTGCGGCCCGTGATTGATCAGAGTGGCTCGAAGGGTGTCGCCGGTGGCGAGGGAGTACTCGTGGTTCGCAATTTCGTCGAGTGTCTTCTCAACATCCACTTTGGCCGCCTCCTTGGTGGACTGCAAGCGACCGAGTCGAGGAGTCGCGCTCTCCAGGACATGCTGCATGACCTCAGAGCTTCCAGAGGTTGCCAAGAAACACGACCGCAAGGCTTCGTGGTGGTTCATGACTAGATCGAAAGCACGAGAAAATCTCTCTGCATCCAATGGACCTTTGATCGTGAGCTTCCCCGTGAGATTAAATGAGGTCGGGTTATCCGAGAACACGCTCAGGTAAAAGAAACCGGCCTGGGCATGAGAAAGGCGAGTGGATCGGACGAATCGCAATTGGGGACCGGGGAGCTGGCTGGCTGTCTCCGTCAAGGACTGAGAGGAAGTCAGAGATGCTTGACTCCCCCGAACATCGTGGACATCTTTGGGTTGATCGGGGCCGACTGACTGTTTCTGTACATTCAGAGCTGCCTTGGGCTCTGAAGTCTTGGCTGGTTGTGGAGCCTCAGCAGTTGAAGCCTGCTTCCTCACTGTGCTCGTTTTTGGCGACCGCTTTGCGATGTACTGCTCAGCTGCAGTGCGAAGAATGGATGAGAGAGAGTCTCGACCAAGGATCTTAAGCATAGAGACATCGGCGTCAAGCTTCTCTCGGAGCCACTTTCGAATCTCGATGGCATTGATTGAATCAATTCCCAGATGTGACATTGGCTCATCGGGGTGAATAGAGTGAAGCGAAACATGGATCATGGACTCGACTTTCTTGGAAAGAAGCTCTGTGATGGGCGGAATTACCTCGTCAATGGTAAGTGCATCCTCAAGGCTCTGTTGCCACTGCTGGATTGAGGAAGGCGCGTTGTCGCTTTGCCCGTCTTCGGTGGCTTTGGAGACACGGACCATGTGAGAGAAAAGGGGCATGGTAGTCCACCGTGGCCTGACGCCCTCTCCTTGATCATGGAACATCTCAAAGCCCATGATGACCTCGCCGCTTGGGGAGCTTGGCTTTCCTGCAGCAACTCCTTGGAGGATGACATGGTGGAAATCCGCTTCGGATAAAGCTGTGGTGAGATCGGCGCGGAGGAATTCCTCAACATTCGGTCCTGGTCCAGAAGAACGATCTGCACGAGCAACATATCCGACATCCACGAGCATGCCGAAATTCAGAATGGAGGCTGCTAGGCCGCGGCGTCTCCTGTTCTCGATCAAGCTCATCATGAAGGCATTGCCCGCGTGGTACATAGGCTGCCCAGCGTTGCCACATACGGTGGCCAAAGAACCGAATGCCATGAAAAACTCCAGGTTGGTGTTCTTGAACTCGTCGTCCAGATGGGCGGTACCATAGATCTTTGGTTTCATTTGCTTGGCGACACTCTCCGCGGATAGATTCGCGAAAATACCCGGTTCCAGGACAAGAGCTGCGTTTGTAACACCGCCAATCTCGGGCATGGTTCGGCGGAGCATTGCAACAGTGTCTCGAACCTGCGAACGGACTGTGACGTCCATTTTGACCACGCGAATATCAATGCCGACGGCTTGGAGATTGTGAATCCAATTTTGACCCCCCTTTGGATTTCGACTTGACAAGACAATGTGGCGAACGCCGCCCCGAACCAAGAAGGAGGTGAGAGATTGACCGAGCTCGCTTGCCATACCAACGAGGAAGTATGTCTTGTGGGGTGAGAAAAGGGTGGTTGGCTCAAGACCACGTAGGACCGCACCGACGGAGTTTTCTCGCTTCCAGTCTGTCACAACAGACAGGCGTGCCGGACTGGAGTGATGCTGAGATACCTCATGGATCTTGACAACCTCAGGCTTTGATCCTGAGGCCAAAGTCTCTCGGTGTGCCGAGTGGGATTTGACAACCTCCTCGACCGAGGTTTGTAATAGTGCTTTCGCATCGAATGTTTGCACTCGGCACGCAGCTGGTACCCAGGGGGAAAGAATCTCGGTGTCCCGTTGAGACAGACCATAGAGACTTGTAGAGTCGCGAGGAATCATCTGCTGGAAAAGGCGAGCGGTGCTCTTAGGATGAACGTAGATCCACCCGTCGCGCTTCCTTTCCCTGTCCACGCTGATTGCGACAAACAGAACGTCTCGACCTGCCTCAGCGGCCAATGTACGGATTGCATCGGCCAGCTCGTCAGATACGCCACAAAAAAGAGTAGTCCCGTGACTCGGCAAGTTATCAACCACATTCGATGCAATCAAGAAGCTTGCCAGGTTCACAAGGTATTCTGCATTGAATTCCTGCACGCCCAGGAAACTGAAATTAGAGTCTTTGTGAACGTGAGCAACAGACGACTCGGTTTCCGACAGTGTCACCACAGCTCTGTTGCCCTGTTCTTTAACCCTGCCATAGCAGAGGAAGCAACGAGATCCGTCTTTGTCATGAAGCGCGACCGACAACTCGACCTGAACTGGCAAGTGGTTCTCTGGTAGATCAAGAGGACGGCTGCAGACAATTGCCGTTTCTGTCGAGGCGGGATTTCGTGAAATCTCGATTGGCACTGAATCGTCAACGACCTTGGTAATGCGGCGGCGCTTCGCGTTGTACATCTCATTGGACGTGTGATCGGCCAGAACCCGTGGCACCAAGAGTTGGGAATTCTTGAAGACAACTTCTGGCTCCTCTGCCCAAAGCATTCCCTCGGTGACACCGGGAGAAGATGAGAAGATAAGACGAAGGAATTGGGTCATCAGGACTTGGGTATCCCATGGCTCGTCTCCGTCAAAATCGAGATAACCGATATTGATGTCAGGACACTCCACCTTCAACCCCTTTCCAATTCCGACCATGATATTCGCATACGGGTCGTCCGAAATACGGCGTGAGGTTACCCACAAGATATTTCGAGAAACCTCGATCACTCTTTGCAGGTTTCCTAGCTCGTTTTGCGATGGCGGGGAAGAGAAGATCGGCTTGTCAAGGTCCTGGAAGCTGATGACAGACGCTCCTGTTGGGATTCGAGAGCAATCAATCTGATCGAAGCGGTTGTAGGTTTGCACTTCCGTTGCCCAACCACGAACCATCCTCAACGTCTGGCGGATGAGTTTAGAGACCTTGCCTGTTTCGCCACCAACGAGGATCACAGGCGTAGGTGTGATCATGTCCATAGAAGTCAGTGGATCTCGTAGGATGTCCAATCGATCGTCTGTGGCTTGCGAGGAGAAGACAGAGAAGCCGTGTATTCCGGCGTGCTCTTGATCATTGAGGACACAATCAAGGCCTGAGAACCCATGTTGCTCCAATAGCTTGTCCCATTCGCCAGTCGTGACAATGGGGCTTGCCGCTTCTCTCTCCCTGACCCCGGCCCACCAAGTCTCTAAGCCTCCCATGATGGCGGTCGGTCGGAGCGATGTCCCCGTAAGTTCGGTTGCAATCAAGAAGCCTCCCGGGCGCAGCAAGGTCCGCACATTCTGCACCGCTTTTGACAGGTCTCGAGTCCCACGTAGAACATCAGTTGCAATGACAATGTCGTAAGACCCTATCTCAAATCCTTGCGAGGCGGCGTCAGCCTCGATGTCAAAGACCTTGAAGCTGAGGCTGTCTGATTCGGTTGTAGATCTCATGCCCTTGAGACTGTTCACAACAGTTTCTGAGGCAGCAGTGCAAGTATACTGTTCGTAAGCATCGCCAATAGTGCTTAGGATGGCAGAGGTGGTATTTCTGACACCAGCACTAATCTCAAGAATGTTCGTTCTTGGAAACTTGTGACTGACTTGGAGGGCGAGCTTCGCAATGTACTCGTCGCATACAGCACCGCTACTTCCCTTGCCGTAAAAGAGACGGAGCGCATCCTCGTGTACGGATTCGGAGTTGCCTTCCAGCAAACTGCGAGTCCGCTCTCCGCTAGACGACAGCATGGCCATGTCAACGTCGCTCGGGTCACGGCTAAGCAGATTCTGGATGGTGTCGGAGGTGTCATCCAGCCACTCCTTCATCAAGACAGGGTGATCAGCTTCGCGGAACTGAGCGACGGTCCTGTCGATGAAACGCAGCAGGTCTTGGTGATGAGGCTTCTCAGCTTTCAGCTCTCCTGCATTCACCGATAGACCAAGGGACCGGAGATAAAAGAATGCGACACGCTCGTACTCCTCTGGGGTGTACTTGGACTGCCTGGCACTGGTTCCGGTATTCGGTGGGTGAACTAGACCATACGCTGTGTCAGGGCCCCAGACCGTCTTGGCGAAAAGGTTGCGATCTTCTGATGGTTGGGGCTCAGAAATAGCCTTGAATTGGATGCCCTCCAATTGAATGCCTCCTGAGCCATCGATCATTCCATCCTTGCCACGTACGGTGATGTCAGCTTCCGTAAGCGTGCCCAGCTCGGGCGTAGTCATGTAAGCCTCGATCTCGATGTTGGTTGATCCATCGAGACTCTTGAAGCCCAGATTGGGGTGGATCAGAACCTTCTTGACACCAACAGGCAGGTATGAGCTTGGCATGGATCCCTCGGCGGTAGAGACAAAGGTTGCCAGCCCAGCTTGAAGGGCTACGTCCAGGATGGCAGGGTGCAAGGTGCAGGAGACGTCCAAGTCTTCTTTTGACCATGAAGCAACGGCTTTCGCATGACCCCAGGACCTGTTTAACGAAGTAAGGGCACGGAAAGCGCCCTCGTATCCAAAGCCAATACTCGAGGCTGCGTTGTAGAATCGATCGACATTGAACGGGGTCAACTCCACATCCGATATGTAGGTAGGTGCGATATCCTCTGGCTTAGGCTCGCCGAGGTGAATGAGCAACCGGCCGTCACAGTTCTTGTCAGCCTCACGGCCGTCAGGGTAAGAGTAGCATGTAAACTCTGCTTCCAGAATAGAGTCATCCTTGACCTTCGCAGGTGAGACGCGGCTGCGAATGGTAAAAAGAACCTCGACCTCGTCTCCCTCCCCAATCACCAACGCCGTAGGGATTGCCATATCATGCACTTCGACCAACTTGATGGAACGGCCTGCAACAAAAGCTTTTGCCGCGTCGACAGCCAGACCGATGTAGCCCGTTGCCGGGAAGAGGACCTGGCCTTGGAAGACGTGTCCCTTTACCCAGGGCATCTCCTTGAGCTGGAAGATGTTGCGCCAAATGTGCTCGTACTGGGCATCGTTCCAGAGGCGACCAAGCAGGTCATGGGGAGGTTGCTTTCCGAGACGATAATTACGAACCACTCGTGATTCACGCCAATGAATTTGTGAGTGGTCCCAAGCATACGAGGGCAGGTTCTTAAGGACCTGCGGCCGCGCCTCAAGGCCCATGGCATGGCGCCAACCCGCAAAGTCGACCGAGGATGGCGCGATGCTCCAGAGCTCCGTGAGCATCTCTGCAAAGGTCTCAATGCCATCCTTTCCTCGGCTAAGACAGCTGGTATATTGAGGGCTGTAGTCAATAGACTGCTTGAGCGTCTGATTGACCGGGCCTTTAAGAGCAGGATGCGGTCCGACTTCCATTGCGGCATTGAACTTCGAGGGAGCAGCTTGGACGGCGAGCTTCACAGCTTCGGAGAAGAGGACTGGCTGCACCATGTTGTCAAGCCAGTACTGAGCCTCCAGTCCTGCCTCAAATGGTCCGTCGAGAATATTTGTGTTGGCTCTAACGCTCGAGTACCATTGACACGTTTGATCATCTGCAGGCTTCTGGATTCGAATATCGAGCTTCCTCAGGTGACCCAAGTAAGCATCGGCGCAGGCGAGCATGTGGTGTGAATGATAGGCGACGTCAACTTGAAGGGCCCGGGCCTGTATGTTGGCTTGATCCAGGTGCTCCTTCATCTCCAAGATTGCATCCTTGTCGCCGGATAGCGTGACACTCGACGGGGAATTACTAGCTGCCACGGTGATCCGATTCTTGAATTGAGGTTGAGAGCAGAGGTCGCGTGCAGCATCAAAGGACATGGAAGCAGCCATCATGCCTCCTGACACTCCAGCATCTCCTCGGGCAAGATGCGCCACCTGGCCCCTGTAATACGAAATGCCCATGGCGTCCTTCTTCGTCAACAGACCCGCTGCGTATGCTGCGCCGATCTCCCCGGAGGAATGGCCAACGACAGCTGAAAATGTTACCCCACAAGCACGGAGAAGGTCAACAAGGCCAATCTGAATAGCTGTGCACAGTGGCTGTGAGAATTGTGCCTGCGAAACACGCGATTTTGTGGGCTCGGCAGATAGCTCTTCGCTGAGTGACCACGAGGGCGGTTGGGGAATAGTCCTCAAAGCCTCTTCACACTCCATGATGGTTTTGTTGAAGAGCCTGCAGTGCTTTAACAGTGCATGACCCATCTGTGCCGCTTGAGCTCCCTATGTGAGCCAAAGTCAGCACCAATATCCACCACTTGCCTGAAATACGATGAAACGACTGCCCATAAACATACCTGACCAGTAAAGATACCGAGAATCTGAAGGGATTGGGAAGAGTTGAATCCAGCTCCGGCACCGGGCCTGTCCCCCGAAGTGCCGATCGTGTTGATCTGGTCCTCTAGCTTCTGAACGAGGTCATCAAGGTCTGAAGCCGCCGGGATCGAAGCTCGGTATGGGAACACCGTTCTCCTGGAATGCAAGCTGCTGCTTAAATGGTCGAGGTCCAGGGACTGGTTCTCCCGCAAATAGGTCAAAAGCTGCTTTGGAGCTTCTTGCCGAGAACACAAATGGGCCAGAAAGTTTTCCATCATCCAGAGATTGATGAACGCTGTCATTCATCAAGTCTGAGGTAGACGAATTCCAAGACGATGTGGGTGTATTAGAAGGCTCGTAGCTCTCTAGGATAGCATGCCTGCTCAGATGATTAGTCGAGGAATGCTTCTGGATATGTTGAATGACGAAGAATCACGAAAATAGTAAAAGAAATGTGACTGCAGTTGGGGAGAAGGTGATACGTACGCGTTGGTACCTCCGAAGCCAAAGCTGTTGACGCTAGCTCGGCGAGGCTCGCCATACGTCTCTGGCCAGGGCAGAAGGAAGACTGGAACTTCCAGGTTCTTGTAGAAGGGCTCAACCTTTGGATTCAGTTGATTGAAGTGCATGTTGGGTGGGATCTCCTTGTTTTGGATGGCAAGTGAAGCTTTGAGGACTCCTGCCAATCCAGCACAACCCTCAAGATGGCCGATAATCGTCTTGATAGACCCACAATACAGGACTTCATCATCCTTCTGCTTATCTTCAGGGAAGAAGGCGTCCCGAATTGCTTGGGACTCAACGGGATCCCCCGCTTGAGTACCGGTACCGTGGCACTCGAAGTACTGGCATCGATCAGTGGCAGGGTCCAAGCCCGCGGCCTGGTATGTCTGCCGGATCAATTCTGCTTGTGCAGTGGGAGACGGCATTGTTATGCCATTGGTAGTTCCATCCGAATTGACAAGACTTCCTCGAATGACACACTCGATATGGTCCCCATCGCGAATTGCTTGTGAGAGTGTCTTCAGGATCACAGCAGCACAGCCCTCTCCCCTGGCATATCCACTGGCATCCTTGTCCCACATTCGGCAGCGAGAGTCGGAAGAGAGTAGATGCATTGAAGACTCTCCAATGTACCAGAACGGATCCATGAGCAGATTGGTGCCCGCCACAACGGCCTGAGTGGCTTCTCCTCTCTGGAGACCTTGAGCGGCAAGATGGAGAGCGACCAGTGAACTTGAGCAGGCTGTGTCGAGGGAAAGAGAAGCTCCGTGGAGGTTGAACGCATATGAGATGCGGTTGGACAGGATAGATCGAGACACACCGGTAGCAGCATGACTGCCTGTCGTGTCAGGATCTCTGGATTGAATAGAGGTGTAGTCCTCGGTCATAGATCCGACGTGAACCGAGGTCTTCGACCCATTCACGTCGCTGAGTGACCACCCTGCTGCCTCGAAGGCCTCATAGACAGTCTCTAGAAGAATTCGTTGCTGAGGATCCATATCAGCTGCCTCCTTGGGGTTGATGCGAAAGAATGGGGCATCGAAGTGGCGAATATCTTCATCTAACAAGTAAGACCTGTGCTGAACATTTGTGCGGCCATGTGTGTCGCCATTCTCGTGATAGAAGTTGTTCATGTTGATCCTGTCCGAGGGAAACTCCTTCAGGACGTCCCTCGGGGCCTTCAAGAGGTTCCATAGTCGGGAAGGAGAGGAGGCTGCTCCAGGGAAACGGCAGGCCGTCCCGACAATTGCCACCGGGTCATACATCTTTTGTGAGCCGAGAGAGATTGAATCTCTTGATGTATCTCGGGGGCTGATGATTATGCTGTGACTGGAAAGATGAAGGTGATTGAGGATGTAAAGTCCCTAGATCAGCTGGAAAACCAGGAATTTATATTACAGTATGGCCGCTCACTCGAGCACTTGAACTCATATAACATGAACAGGGTGTCGTCAACCGACGACCACTTCTTGGCATTACCCAAACTGCAGCTCCTTCGCGTAGTCAATCACTGAGTCAATCACTGAGTCTCACATCAGGCAGGCCATCAATCTACATTGGTGTGTCGGGATCGGAACATGCCGCGACTGGGACGACGCGGCTTCGACAAATTCCATGTCTGTTTTTCCATCCGAGTTACCAGCTTGATGTAAGCCGCCCCGATGATCCACTTTGATTCCTTCCCTTCCACATGTGGTATTTATATCCGGCTTTAAAGACTTGGAAGAAAGTATCTCGCAACTCTTACTTAAACACAACTTAAACAGGTTAAAAATATTATATAATAATTATTACAGTTATATTATTTACTTCCTTTTAGAAGTATATATATATGGAATTTGAAATTAAATACTATCAGCAAATTTAAATTAAAAACTTTGTAAGATTATATTAATTAATTAATTAGAATGCGGAGATTCGTATAGACCAAATCAGAGGGTATATAGATACCTGGTCATGTGACCTATAACTATGCGCCCTCTGCAGCTATAACTACTAGCGCCCTGCGTAGCCTCTATCATTACTAAACTATTATAACCACCCTTTATTAATGCTATGTTAAATTAATTAACTTCTTATCAGTATTAATTGAATTAGTATTAAAAATAATATTTAATCACTTAGATTTTGTTTTTCTGGTGTTATAGCGATGGCGTAGGTCCTTAATTACTCTGGTTTTAAGGTATAATGGCAGGGCGATTATAATTCTGATTGCAGGTGCTGAGGATGTTATCGGTAGCAATGATGGTGAGGAGGGCATTTAAGAGATAGATATAAATCGATATATTATGTAAATGGGTTTAATAAATATAATTGATTAATTTATAACCTTAAAGAGAGTGCTAAAAAAGCTACTTAAATGAGGGTGATGGTGATATTGTTAATAAAGTAAATCTAGCGTTGCCCTATATTAATTTGGTGGTAGGGTATTAATTGCGCGCTAGCTGCAGTATGTATCTGTATACCCTCTGTTTTGATCTATATGAATCTCTGTATTCATTAATTAATATTATATAAATTATTATAACTCTTGAATTCTGGAACTAAAACCTATAAAACTTGTAATTATGTATTATAGATTTTCATAGAAAAGTGAAAGTTGGTTCATAAACTTTTAGGGCTCCATTGGGTTAATAAAAAACCTTTGAAATTACTTGGCCGTGTTAAGAACTTTTCCTATGGTTTCACCACAGATGTACGTTCGGCTACAGATGGCATTCAACTTGGCGATCATCCACTTCTGGTATCAGCTGCAGACCAGCCTGGATGAATTCTTCATCTGAATGCAGAGACGCTTACCACATTGTGCACCTCAGGATTCCTAGCGGGGTTCACCTGTGGACCAGCAGCCTAGTCAGCAACTATTTGGAAGCTGAGACACCTTGGTGTGTCGCTTAATCACCCCTCACCACATCGTGCGGTTCAGGATTGATAGTGGGGTCCAGCGGTGGACCAACTTAGCTAACGTCAGCAACTCTCTGCAGGCGGAGACGAGGCAGAGACGAGGTAGAGGCGTATTTGCGTATACAGTAGGAAGTCGCTTAATCATGTCCCCACCTGTCGTACGGTTCAGGATCGTCGGTGGGGGTCACCAGTGGGTCAGACTTGCAGTCTGGATTGTGTGAATAGATGTCTGGGCGCAGAAAATTCACAGTCAGCGGCTTCATGATCTGCACAAACACTGCATTGAACCGTTCAATAGAAGAGTGACCGGCTTGTGCCTCGGACTTTCTCTTGATGGGCTCAGGCTGACGTTACCAAAGAGCTGGGAACGATGGAGAAGCCCCCACTTCATGTAAATCTAGCAGAACACGTTTGTGCTCCCAGGTGCCGGAGATGTAAGTAAAGGCCACGGTGAAGGTAGTTTTTAGTGATATCTGAACCGTCTCAGGTGATCCTATTTAGGTAGTCATTTGGAAGATCCCAATCTCCTTACAACCATAGCACTGCAGCCTTGCAATTGTATTAATTGACGGAGATATTTAGTTAAACGATAAGAAAACTCTATTGTGGTCTAGTAGCCTAAAGTAGTGTCTCTGCAATCCACACAGCCCAAGTCTTGATCTAACAACATGCTGCCGACTCAGACGCATGATAAAGCATCTCCAATCTATCTAGATACCCCTTCATGGCTTCCGAAACCTCCGGAATGTGTTTGAAAGAGAACATCTCGAAATGATTCCCCGACACACTTCCCACGTCTGTGAACATGTCCTTGTCGTATTGATCCCAGCCTAGAGTTGGGTTGGTGCGATAGATATCCGCAACATGGATGCGATCAGTGCCTGTCGGTATTGGGTCGAGGGCTCGAAGCAACGAGAATCGTGGCCTCTGTGCAAGTTGGTCGCCAGCCCAGACGGGTGGCACCCACTCCTGAATTGTCCGCAGTGCCTCCTTCATGGCCTTCAGTGTGAGGAACTCATTCCTGGACTTGCCCATGCCCAAGTGATCAAAGGCCTCCAAGCGGACTGACGGTGGGTTGACAGGACATAGACTATCCACCATCAAGACGCCGATGACTCTTACTCCACTGTCCCCTGTCAAGACCTTGGCGACCTCGAGACTCAGGAGTCCGCCCAAGCTCCACCCGCCGATGAGAATGTTGACCTTCCCATCGGACTCACGCTGGGCCGGGAAGTCAGGATCGGCACAGGTCCGCCTGATGATGCCTGCGTAGAGACGTCCCATTCCACGGATGCCTCCTTCGAATTTCCCTCCGTTGCGAAAATAAGGATTGAAAATGCCGTAGACTGGCCGATCCAGGGGATCTAAGCAATGATATGCAAAAGTCGTGCCGCCGCCATCGTGAATGAGGAACGCCGGAGTGGCTTGTGTTTGATGGGTGCCCCCAGTCCAGCCTCCGTCCTGGATAAGGTCCGGATTTTTGTCCATTGCTCAAGGCTCAATGATGTGTATTGCCTGGATATTTCAACGTATTGGGGAAGGGTATCCCTAGCAAAAAGTGTCTGGGCAATCTATAAGTTGGAAGGAAAACATCTGGCATGTCAGAGAGGTATGATTTCGGGGGCTCAGTTCGCAAGGCCGGCTGCTCGGAAAACGAAGTTCGCATTCGGCTCAATTCTGCCGGAACGATGCATCAGCCAGGTATGACTACGTAACACAAAAGTTCCCAACTGCAAAGGATTTTCATGTCTTACATGGTTTCCAATCCACGTAATCTTCGAGACGTCTTGGCAGTACCGTTCGTCTGGTAAGTCGCCAGGCTGGCAGGGACACATACAGATGCCCACCCCACCTAACTGCAATCCCTCTCACATATCATAATTGATTGAAAACTTGAGTAATAATATAGGGTAATATTTTGAAGTATATCTTTTTGTCTAAACACTTATTTTCAGCTTTTTAGGAACAAAAATAATATGAAAAGACAAACAAATTTTAGAACAAGGCTATTGTGTACGACGAGCTTCGCATTTGTAGTAGCCGTGTTCTCGGCTCGTATGCGAGTTGAGTCCGAACGCCTAGGTAAGTGCAGGCTGGGCGAGTCAGGGCCTGTGCTCCGGAGGTGCATCAGCTAATGGGCCCTGGCTCCTGCCAAGCTGCATCTAACTCCAGTTCATCAGGTCCCCCACGAGCAGTGGAGACGACCCAATCCCTAGGGTAAGGGTCAACCAATATGATTATTTAATAGCTTGCAGTTGGTGGTCACCCACCACCTTGTTTTTCCATTCTCACATCACACTGCAAATCCTCCTCTTGTTTTCGGATTATCCTGAGTCCCCTGGATAGACTGCAGCCATCCTTGCCTCTTCCTTCATCTTCTCAAACATACGGAAAGTCGTCAAGACACCGAGTATGGGTGACGGAACCGCGGCTCCTTTGCATCCTTACTACCCCTTGGGCGTAGTCATCCCTGGATATGTCGCCCCAAGCATGTCAACCGTGGAAATTCTCACAAAGTTCACCCTGACTTGCTTGAGTATCCTCCTTCCCACCTCTATCTTTGTTTACAGTCGGAAACGCCCGGTCTCCCGACCAGACACGGTTGCGACTTTGTGGTTCGTTCTGTGCGGATTTATTCACCTGGGCCTAGAAGGTATGCACGCGTTTCCGTTTGTCCCGTCGTCCTCATGTCCAAATCACTGACAGGTGAAATCAGGATATTTCGCATTCTACCACAATGACCTCGCAAATATGTCCACCACTCTGGCCCAGGCGTGGAAGGAATACTCCCTGTCCGATTCGCGGTACCTCACCTCCGACATCTTTGTGGTGTGCATGGAGACCGTCACTGCAGTCCTTTGGGGCCCTCTCTCATTTGTCTGCGCGTGGTGTATCGTCAATGACCACCCCCTACGCCATCCCCTCCAATCCATCATCAGCTTGGGCCAGATATACGGCGACATTCTTTACCTTGGTACAAGCACCCTTGAGTTTGTTCGCGAGGGAGTCGAGTACTCGCGGCCAGAAGCATTCTACTTCTGGGGATACTACGTGTTTCTCAATGTGATTTGGATCATCTACCCTTGTTACCTGCTGATTCAAAGTACACGAGAGACCGTGGGAGCTTTTGCGGCCGTTAAGAGCTATGGGAAAAAGAGGTGAGAATAAGCGAAGTCCTCTTCGTTGGACCGACACCAGTCGGGGCAGTGCCACGTGGAATAGAGGGATGTTATGCATCTTCATGGTATGGCTGGCCCGAGAGGTGTTGGTGGGGATGGTGAGTGGATGGGGGCTCCCGGTTCGATGTGAGGCTCTTCGTTCCACGAGAGGACTATAAAGTTAGGCAAAGGACAGGATTGTTCAAACTCCTAACTTTATCTTCACATCCATTGGTTTGGAATAAGGTCTTTCAATTCAATTCAATTCAATTGAGACTAGCCTTCACAAATAGGAATCCGCACGTGGTGGCTGCACACGGGAGTGATGATCAAGGGGCAGAAAGTAAATTGAAAGTTTTCACGTTGGCGGTGGCAAGATGAAGGAATCAGGACCGGGAGAGGACCGGTCTTTTGCATCCGAGAGTCCACGTGATCGTTTCTATTGTGCTCAATAAGATGGTACCCGCGAAATGCTTACTGGGTTTTCGAGGCGTTGGGGGGTGCAGCGACAAGTTGAGCAGACAGGCAATTAAAGTTAACTGTGGAAATTATCTTAAGGGCTCCTCAACCAAGAATCCCTTGGTCCCATAGAGTTGGCAGAGTATTTTTAATCTGCCGTACTTCGATATACTCCCCTCATTCAGAAACGAGTGACGTGTGCCTCAATTTCAACCGCTTGCACACTCGGAACCGGTAGCATCCAATTCGGCAACGAATCGAGCCACAGTCCGTTCGGGTGGCTCTCTACTGTCTCCTAGCTCAATTCGTGCAGAACACCGGCGATCTTCTTCCGGCGCTGGTAGCAGATGTGGCCAAATCTTGGGTTGACCTTCATCCCGAGGCATAGTGTCGACTTGAAGCTGCATCTCTCCTCGTTTCCTGCGTCTCATGAGAAAGCATGTGGCCCACATGGCCGCGACAGCCGCAACGCACCCGGCTGTAATACCAATTATCGTACCAATGGACATAGCTCCACCAGCGTTCTCATCCCTCGCTGTTGTAGCATTCAATGGAGCGGTCGTACTGCTAGGTACAGAGGTCGGAGTAGTCGCTAGATCTGTTGACCTCCAGTTGATCTGGATCATGGGAGCCCAGGCTGTCAAAGACTCTATCATGGTGGTTGTTGTAATGGTGGGAGGTTCCTCCGCTGTCGTAGTAAGGACGGTGAGGTACGGGAACCTTTGTATGACAGGGCTCATTGTATCATCCAAATTGCACGACGCCATGGTTACCGTTGTAGATGTAGTAAGGAGTGAACAGCTTGCTCCGGTTGCCAAGTTGAAGCATGTATATCCACTACACAGTTATCGTGGTATCCTGTTAGCCCTGGTGTAGCTACCCGAGGACAACAGAGATAAGAAAGGTGGTACTCATGGAAATTAACTCACCTTGGGCAACATCCCACAGCAGTCTCCCCTTCCGTCATTATGAACTGTACGGGCCATTGGGCGTCGCCGTTAGCGGTAGCTGTGCATGCACTCGTATAGCCGTGTGGACAGGCGAGGCCAGGAGAGTAAAAGCCCCATCCTGAAAATGGCATGGATGGAAAGGAAGCCCCTGCCGTTGTTGGAGGCCAGCACTGGGTTGCGTCTATCTGCATAGTTGAAAGCACATTAGGTCACAAAAGTGGAGATAACAATTGTGATCGTCTCATACTGGTGAATAGCGACGGGGAATCTACTTATTATCTGGGAAATCTCACTCACCATGCCGTTCACGGATTCTCTGTTGCAGGATTGGCCGCGCCAACCGATTCTGCCATTCGGAAATGTCCTCGGAGCGTTGATATAGCCACATGAAATTGGGGGAGTGAACGTCGTGGTTAATGGGCCTAAGACAGTCCTATGTTGGTTCACAAGAGTTGAAGAGGTGCCCATATCGAGATCGAAAATCACTCGAGACAGCCCTATGAAGTGACTTGCTGGAGAATGAAGAAGCGGACAATGGTGAATTTCTGGTGTTTGCACCGAACGCGCCCAAGTCCCTGAACGAAAGCACCTGCGACTCGACAAGCGTAAATGTCCGCGGGGGCCAGAACCAAATGTGTAAACGAGAAGGAAAACCAGAGAACGGCTGGGTGTTGGGAAAGGAAAATATAATGATAAGAAGATGAAGTTGTGCTGTCAGGTGCCACAAGACAATTAGGGGCCAGGGGTAAAATCACCCCTTGTACAGCTGAGTTCAACACAGTTACGCAACATAAAAAATTTGGAATGTCCACAACTTGAATCCTATTGGAAGAAAACAAGCGCCCATCTGTAGGGGGCCAACCGTTATCTCGGCCTTAGTGGATATAATTAGATTGAGCCGACAGTCGCTCCCTGAACTAACAAGGCAGAGAAACATACCTTCTGCCGTGGGGTCGGTGTATCCGTACTCCCAGATTTTCTTGTGAACGGATGAATGTCCTTATCATTGGGAAGATCAAACACCAATCAAGGAATTCTCGGCTGCTTTGTACCTATTTTGAAGTCGAGCTGCGAGTCACAAGCTCCTATGGCATCGCGCAGTAGAAGGCGTGCACCAAAGTTGCAGCACTGGGAAGAAAGAACCTATTCTCTTGGGTTGAGACATCCACGCCCACCACCACCGTTCTCTGGTGTGGTACCGCTCGCCACAGCCACGTCATGCACTCTTTAGAGCTGACAGGAAGAGTTCCTCGTCAATACGGTGCCACACCTCGCTGCACTATGGCGAGGCCCCCTGGGAAAAGGCCAGAATCCCAGAACGCCTTGTGCAATTCAGTGCAGATCTACATAGCCTGATGAAATTTATTTTGGTCTATTGTTAGGGCGAGGGCTTGAGTATCACTGGTATCGTAAGACAACGCGACCTCGATGGGGCGGTGGACATCATCCCACTTTGCGACAACCTCAGAGCGGATGCCAGTAGCGTTGAGAATAGGTTTCCACATATCGAACTCATCTTGATCCTTTTGCAGCCAACAGCAAAGTGCATGTCAGCATCAAGCATTCCCAGAATAATTACGAAAAGCATTTCGTAGCTACACGAAAGCTTATGAGTGAAGGATCAGAGTGACTTTCTGCAGGCACCACTTCGTCTTTCCATGTCACAGATTCGGCGATTGAGACAAATTTATGTGCCCCAATCTGGCTATCTCAAGCTTTCGAAGTACATATCAGCTCCGAACGTGCCGGGATACGCTTATTCCCTCATATGAGATGGACATTTGCTGCCGAATGTCATTTTCAGACGCTGGATGCACGAGCTATGTGTCACCTAACTTTTGAACAAACACGTTACCTCACGAGCAAGTCGTGGTTACAGAGCAATATGAGATTTTCATGCGGTCTGATTCCGTTGGAAACACTTGAGGAGTCTACCTAGGTAGGTTAAGAAGACACACGGTCACAGGAAGCATCAATTCCTGCTTGATGACGACGAATCCGCCGTGATCATCTTTCAAGGTCTCATTCAGCGTTTCGAGTCCATTATTGATGAGAACGGATATCCGCACCCGCCAAAACGGATGATACACCTATACATCACTCACGCTACAGCTACAGCCCCTTAGAGCATACCACCCAGGCCTATTCGACCACTCGCCCAACATCCAACACTCATACACCCAACACCTAATTTATATATGTATTAGGTATGTATGTGTTGGGTATATGGGCATTGGGTGTATGGGTATTAGGTGCGTGGGTATTGGGTGTGTGGGTATTGGGTGTGTGGGTATTGGGTGAGATACTATGCGTGGTGTGTAAAATTGGGCTGGTGATATGTATGGGTGTACCCTCCGTTTTTACGGGTGTGAATATCCATTCTAAAATGGATAGGAAAAGCCAATAATGCATACTTGTACAGACCCAATAGATAGGGAAGCAAGTAGCGTAGTTATGTTGGATCCATTTTCCTGCCTCACAGTGCCCTCGTTCCTCATGGGTAGTTCCTGTGCCCCATCCTTCAATGACAATTGCCATTTGAACGTTCCAGTTGCACCAAGACTTCGTACAGTCGCCGCCTCTTGTAGATTGATGACAAGGATGAACGGAACAGATATTTCGCTTATGGCGATGCGGTTGGCTGCAACACCATGGGTCACAAAGCCATTGACGACGAGTTCCTGGCTGCAGCAAGAACCTGGAAGGAAAAGGACCACGAAGATCTTGCCCAGAGAGCAGCACAGTACCTCACCTTCCGCAACATTCGCAGACTGGAGGCTGAGGGAAAAGACAAGAAGACCGAGAATGTGATGGCCCAGCTGTGAAGAAACAGCCGTCTCCAGACGTTCAGGTCAAACAGGAGAGTTGGCGATTGACCTCATGGATTCGGGATAGAGTGAGACTTACCTAGCAAATGGATACTACAACATTTCAAGTCCCAAGACCAAGCAAGGTACACTTTCTGGCTGAAATTATGCCTAGGTCAAATCCTGATGCAGGTTGTTTCCCACGTCCTCGTGTTTGGCAGGCGGGTGCCCAATCATCCGAACGAGGACATCACATGCTCCCGACTAGCATGTAATTATCAGCACGGACAAGATCGATGAAACATGTAGTCGAATTCAAAGGTCGCTGCATTCTCTCAGCTCTAGAGAAAGCCCCTGCGTCAGAGCATATGTTACTGGGCAGGTTCATGCACGCTGACGAGCAAGTGAGGATAGTGGTCCTGCCCTTCTTGTCCGGAAACAAAGGTACGGGCTATCACCCTGACATCAGTGGACGAGGCCACAACGGCAGATAATTGTTTCCGCGGCCTTGCACTCTGGGTGAATCGGCACACGCAATGTACATCAACACATCCTGGAAGGCATAGTCGTGATGTACGAGTAAACAGGCTCGAGAGTAAATTGGTCATTGGACGGGTTTGATGGGCAACTCCCAAGATAATCAATCATGACACGTACCAATATGTGTTGATTCCGTTGACACGGGGGCAACAGTGATCTGAATGTTGCTGTGCCCGAATGAGTAACGAAAGTCAGCCTAGCTCCCAGAAAAATGCGCTTGATTTGCTGTTATCTACAATTTCATGTCTGCTTCGACCACGCAAGGCCTGGAGGTAATCTACATGCACTGACACTTTTAAGTGTACTAGACACTATGAGGGATACAAGGGAATTCGTAATTCGTCGCGAGATACCGCACCATTCCGCTACATCAAGCAGCGAGGCAAGAACGACACCCACGCTCGCCTGTGTCACTGGACGAAACCACAGGCCAGAGCTCACACTCTGCTCATCCCGCACGGGGAAGGAATTTATGCCGCTCCGCCCAAGGCTCCGAGAAGTCAGCGTGGAGGCTTGAACACGAGTTCCAGAGGGGATCCACACTCAGCCGTTGCACACTCCCATGACCACGGAAGCAAGTCTACGGAGACAGGTCGATTGGACGATGCATCAATCCAGCCAACTGGACAGAGTTGCAGGACCCTCGGAGGGAGAAGATCACGATACTATGGAAGAACCAGACTGGGACTGGGAACTGAGTACTACATAAGCAATCAATCATTGTGGGTATCTAATATCTAGGTGTAAGCCATCTAAGCCTCATGTGAATCCATTGCTCAACATGATAAAAGAGAACAGGGAATAGAAATCACAATGTACTGCAGAACGTATAGACCCTCGGCCCCGGAGAATAGAACATGAATGCGAGATGGGGGTCTGGAACCCTCCACCCGGACACGAGAAATGCTCAGCATTAGATGAGGGGGGAAGGGATGCCAAAACTCTTCAACCCGGACGACACAAAGTTGTCGTGGATTACGGGTACCAAAATTTCTTGAACGGGACAAGACCAAGGACAGCGGGTGCTGAATAACACGGATAAAGGAAAGAATGAGTGCAAGACCGAAACAACAGTAACCATCGTCACTATCACCAATCCTCCACCACCGAATGGTGTTCTAGTCGAGCATATACTCTTCATCGTAGTCGAGGAGTGGGAACCCGACGCCGCCGTTTTTGTCTTTGCCAGTATGCGCAGGGACAGTGTTGAGTAGGTTCTCCAAGGCGGATGAGATCAACTGGTCTTCGACCATAGTTGAAGCCAGTGCCAAAGCGTCCTCATCCGTGAATTCAATGTCAGGAGTGTGCGGACAATCATTCCATTCCATGACAAATTGAGAACGGATCCCAGCGCAGTGAAGAATGGTATGACCAAGTTGAATGATCTTCTCGGCGGGTGTGAAGTTCAGGTGCCAGTCTTGGCGAAGGACATGGTAACCCCAGAGTTTGAAAGTCGAATGGCGAGTCTCCGTCCGGGGCTTCCTGATGTCGACGCTCAGAGCTTTGTGACGGTCGCTTCGACACATGGGGCAAAATGTGCGTGTGTCCAGGACGAAAGAGTTCCGGTTCAGACGAGCAATCTTGGTCAAGTCCAAGTGTGCAGCCGGGTCTGGGAGAGAATCATCATCGGAGCCGAAGACAATGATCGCATCGTTGACTGAATTGCCCGAAGCCTGGTCATCACTGGGGGTCACGAGATTCTCCTCGTTGTGGTTGGGGACCACGAGGTCCTCCGCATCGCTTGACAAGTTCTCGTCGTTGTCGTTGGACATATCCTCATCATCGCTGGAAACTTCCCCTCCGTCGCTGGGAATGTAGGCGGACTCCTCATCTGTGTCGGGAACAACACCAGCCATTCCCTCAGCGAGAATAGCGGCTGCGAGATCATCAAGTTCCTCGGAGCCTGAACTGCTGGCTACAGCAGGGATGGGAGGATGGGGAGCCGCAGATGAAGACTCTCCGTCGCGGACATGGTCAATTACCATTGTACGAAGTGAAGAAAGAGCTCCTTGATCACCTCGCAAGACTTCACCGTCCAGGGCAGCGGCACGACGCGCGGAGCCAACTGCTGAGGACTTGGCCCGGCGGACATGATCTGAGTTGGGTGAATCAAGAACAGCGGACAACTCCCGAGCAGGGTGCTGGAGTTTTTGATGTTTGTCTTTGGGCTGCAGGTCCGCATCTGGTGGGCTCAGGGGTCTCTTCGCTTTTGCCTGGTCGAGAAGTTAGTGCCTGCGAGAGGAAGACGGCTCGAAGTGGGAATGTTACAAACCTGGCCTCGAGAACTCGGCGGCGAGGAGTACGGGAATCCACCGGGCACCTTGCGGGCTGGGCTGATTGTGCTGTGGTTGGGAACTGACTGTTCCTCAACTGCTTCGGCAGGAGCATGGTAAACCTCTCCACGGCGTTCCTCGTCTGGGACGGGAACAAGGTTGTCAAAGGCTGGTACGGGGTGTTCCTCAGGACGTCCGGGAACCCGGTTGTCAAGCTCTCTGTCGACAAACGACACGAGGGCATTGGCGAATCGTCTCATCCAGGACATCGTGATTTGGCTCTTAAAAAAGAAGAAGCCTTGAAAGGAATGCAAGGAACGAGAAGGGGCGGGTAGCGTCTTCAGGGAGAAGACGTGAGCGATCGTCTGTTGATGACAATGGGAACTGAGATCGACACAGTAGACCGGGTTGACAGGAATGGAGGAGATCCAGTGGGAGAGCAGGTGAGAGATTGGAACAGTGTGGGAGGAAGAAGAGTATTCCTCGACACTCTGTCCTGAGAAGTGCAAAGATGAAGCCAAGGAACCAAAAGGTGAATAGATGACAGTGGCGACCGGTCATCGAGTAAACATTGGAAATTTTCACGTCATGTCATATATGGTAGGAAGGCGCTATTCCAAACCGCCACCACAGTTCTGGGGTCCATTGTGTTGTGGCTTCCAGAGACAACCCCTGCGAGTATCGTACGTGAGTTCTTTGCGCTTGCCCTGACCAAGTACAGTTTGTTCTATACGGCAATAGCACTGAACAAACACTGCGTCAGCACGCCCCAGGCAAGGCACGTCCGGAAGGAGGTCTCTGAAGCAAGGGTGCAAATCATGCACGTCATTCGAAACCACCGTAACGTGAAAACGATGCAGTACAGGATTGGAAAGTAGATGTGTTCAATCGAGTATGTCGATGGCAAGTACGTAGTCTTGTTCCGGTTTGGGCGGGGTGTCTAACATGGTCCATCCGGTTCATTGAGACATGTTGTGTTTATTGGCAGAGTTTCTTTTGTTCGCGGCCCAGGTGTGGATAAAAAACTGGGGAGATGGGGAGAGGATGGGACCGGATGCTAATCGCAGGACAGTGAAGACCTCCGATCGCAAAGTTTGGCTCCAGTCGGAACAGACGCATTCGATTCATCATTTTCTAAGGAACATCCGGGTATTTTTGTCTAGAATACAGATGTTATCGCCAAAACAAAATAATAAAGAAAGAATTGTGAAGACATCTCAAGTGCAAAACGAATGGCGCCGATGAGAGGTCAGTGCTAACTTCTTACGCCCCGGGACTGAGAGATTTGCTCATGACAGTGATGCGATGTATTCATCCCAGTTCTTTGCCATGTATGAGGTCTGGGTCAAGGCGTGAATGCTCACCAGCTTGTCGGTCAGAGGTGGTAGACTCAGATACCGAATCTCAGGTATATGTGGTTCCGGGTCATCCTCTTTCCAGACCAGGTATGAGTAGTCAAAGGGCGTCAACTCGCTGGTCGGGAGCACGAGATCATTCATGATAACACGAAACCGCGGTCCGATCTCTTCTGGTGAAAGATCTTCAATCTTCTTCCCCCAGAAACATGCTGACTCTTTGATCACATTGCCTGAGGGCGCGATGCGCCTCTCAACCAGGCGGCGAAGCAGGCAGGGGTCGTCCTGGTGAGCAGGTGCCCGACAATGTTCCGCCACGCCCCTACCACTGAGGTAGTCGAGTAAAGCCTGGCTCAAACACTTTTCGTCTCGGCCGTTGCGATTGTCGAACATCGTCTGCAGAACGGAATGAAGGTCCTGACAGTCTCCATTGCCGCACTTGTGGGACTGCGTGATGATTTCATCGTGTTGTTCAATGTCGAACAGTCGAGAGTCCACAATACTTTGTGCACAAGTTTTGTCTTGGATGAGAACTGCTTTTGCCATTGGAAATCTGACAGCAGAACCCTCTGATCCGGTTGGAAAGTGCTTTTCGCACTTGACTGTTGTTATGGTAGGGAACCGGTTGTAATGTCTTCCGATCAGCTTGGCGTACAATGGTCGCATTCTCCTGGCCTGCAATCGCCAAGTGAGAGTCCGGTCCCGAAATTGCATGGCCAGACCGAGGAAACAGAAGCGATGAGGGAATTGAGCCCTGACATTGGCGACAGCTTGGAACCGCTGGAGCCAGATTTCTCGAATTGGCTGGAAACGTTCCAGGAGACACTCGGCTGGGTCTGCATATGCACAGTGATTGGCCGTGCCTCTTGGAAGGGGGCGAGACGTCAGCAAAGAGGGACCGACGAGAGATCCTCTCTCCGCTTGAATGTCCCCGGCCGATTGGACAAGAGAAGCAGTGAGTGTAGAGGGACCAATGGATCCTCTCTCCTCAGAAACTCCCGAAATCGGACGGCACGAGACTGGACCACGTGTTGGGGTGGGCATTCCAGCAAGGGGAGGAACAGAGAATGTGGCTGAGGCAGTGCCTGAACCGGATGGCGAGGAAAGACTTCTGTCAGGCGAGTAATATCCTCCAGCCTGGACAGCGACATTGTCCGCTATCATTCTTTGAATGGAAAGAGAACGCTGGACTGGTGGAGGTCCCGGTGTGAGCTCCAGTGCGGACACCAAGTTGCTTTGTGTGGCTTGGATGCCAGGCTCTTGGTCCGAAGCGGCATGGCTCGTTGTATTTGTATTTTTGTTGACACTTCGACCGGGTTCGGGTGTTGGGCGAGGTTTCTTCTGCACCGAAGAAACCTTCTTCGGGACGGGAAATGGACCTGCGAGGTAAATGTTTCAGTCAGACATATATCGAGGACCTTCGCTGCATACGGAGCTTACTCAAGGCATTTGGACCATGATAGCCGGCCGCGTCTTGGTTTTCAGGTGCGGAGCGGCGCTTGCCGGATCTCTGCTGACGTTCGATGTGCAGGGATTGGTTTGCAGCGACTCGTTCACGTATTTGTGCGGCGTGGACGGCACTGGGACGCTTCCTGGACTTGGGATCGACAGGGGCATTGTCAGACATCCTGGTTTGAGAGAACGGTAATGGAAGAAACCAAAAGTCTAAAGAAGTAGTGGGCTGGTATTGCAGGAAATGTCATTTTTCAGAACCAGAAACTCTGCGAGAGGTAAACTCGACGCGAGGGCTTAGGAGATTCCAGACCTCACGCCTGATGAAAGACCGTTGCGGGCTAGGATCCCACTCCGCGGTTGCCCTCTTCACCGATGGCACGAGTGCAGACCACATTGTTTGCTCTTGCCCGCCATTCCTCAGAGATCAACAGGACTGAACTGGAAACCACTATCCTATGATATATCGAGGTAAAAGCAACAGCAGAGGTTGGTGACTACGACCTATACGGACAGTGATCAGAACGGCCAAATAATGGCCTCGTCGGTCCGGACGGTGACAGGCGCTGACGGTGCCTACTTAGAGAACTTGCAAAACTCACTAGTCGAGACAGAAACATTTTCTACTCTAATCGCAACTTGCGTGACACGAGCATCTTCTGTAACTCTGCCTTGAGACTGTGGGATTCGGAGTGAGCTTCCTGGAGTCGTACCTTGTTTTGGAGCACGACAATGTGCCGAACCACCTGGGCAGTCACGTCATACTCCAAATGTCGGTTCTAGCCTTTCGAGTCGTTATCGTGCCTTCCTCAATATACAGCCCCCTTCCAACCAAAACATCGAAACCAGGACGCGTGGATGATGCTTCCTCATCTGATTTTTAGTCAATGGAAGGAACGTGCTAAATGTTTTTGTGAATACTTGGTGCATTTCCTTTCCCATTCCTTCTTTCCCCCGTGGACTGGTATTTGACATTTGTCTCTGGTGCCCAGGTCAAATTCCCTCGGCCCGGGGCAACAAGCCTGAAGTTCACCTTCTCCACTCCAAATCACTTCCTGGTTCACCACTTCTGCTCCGTAATTTTTCTCCTCGCCCAGTGTAGAGAATGCAAACCTTGTTCTCGCATCTACTTTCTTGCTATTCTTCCCGCCGGGATAGACAGAACCCGCCTCGTCCCATCTGAAGCCCCGTCACCTCTGCAATCATCCATCCGGTTTTGCATTCTCTATCACCATGGCGTGGAATGACGATGTCGCTGCACAGTTTACCGTCCCTCCCCTGGAACAGCTTGATCCTGCGGACCCCCGTTGGGAGGAAGCATTCCGAATCAAGATGGCCAGCAAGGCACAACAACACCGCGACCGGAACGAGGACTCCGACTCCATGTACTCAGACGACGTCGAATTCGCCAACCTTGTCACCGGAAATATGGAGGAACAACAAGTCGCCAGGGATGCATGCAATGACGGAGACAACGATTCTGTTGTCTCTGGTTCGGATGTGGACAGTTGTTTTGACGACGTAAGTCATCCATTGGCTGCACGCGCACAATTCCCATACTTATCCACCAGGACCAGGTTCCGAAGGAGGCAGAGCCTAAGGCCGGAATCACCCGTCAATGGAAGACAGGATTTGTCTTGGGAGGTGGCGTAAGTTTGACCACTCTCTTCACCCCTAATCCCACCCATCCGGTTTCTGACTTTCTTCAGGGGGAGATTTATGTGCCCTCAGCCGTAGGCCGTGCTCGAAACGACTACGAAGACCTCGACCTTGACCTCGACCTGCACCCCGAGCCCGAGCCCGAGCCTGAACCCACGGCAGAACAACTGCAGACGACCGCACCCGGACGACCAGATCCCCCGCCAGGAGGCACCCCTGTGCCCCTGTATCACAATGGCCCGCAGGCTCGACAAATGGGAGGCACTTTTGTGCCCCCTCCACTTCCAATTGTATGGGACAAGGCTCCAAAAGACACACGAATTGAAGACATGCCGGGTTTTCTCTGTTTCATTATCCGCAATGGACACCCCTTGCCGGAGTTTGACGATCAGACATGGACGAAAGGTTTTTCGCGTTGCCTGCGGAAACATATTATCCAGCGAGCCAAACGCGAGAGTTGCTGAACTGCTAGCTATTGGAGCGGTTGCTTTCCCTGTTCCGAAGATTTTGGCCTCCTTGAGTAGTTTCTAAGTCTTTCAGCTAGTACAATGCAAACTCATCCAGTCCCATACTTGGAGTTGTACCCCTACAGAGTTCTGCCGTGTGTAACTCTACCAGATCCGCTCTTGGTGCCTCCCAAATGGGCGTCTCGGAAGCCCGGCCGGGAGTTTCCTCTTGGTCGGCACACCACACCACGGCCACTCCTTCCATAATAACCACTGATTGACGCACTTGACGTTCCTGCTGCCAAATAACATCATTCCGGGTAGGCGTAATTCCCTAATCGCGCCCTTGACGTATTTTGATCCCTCTTCACTTCACACCGAGGACTAAAGCCTCAGTCAGCTCATCTTCTAGGAGCTCTCCCTCTATTCGTCGTCCCAATCAGTCAGTTTTCTCTCTATTTCGACTGTCCGGCCTAGCTAAACCGCGAGATGTCATCCCCACCTATTTCAACAAACGGGACAGCAACATGTTTCAGTGCCACGGGAGCCTCCACCGGCTCCTGTGCCGCCTCCACCATCCCTCCATCCCCGCCTCCATCTGTCAGTCAATCAGTTGCTTCTCTCGGTTCCGGCCCGGTTGATCCTGTGGATCACCACCAGAACATGCACCATGTTGCCGACTGGGTCGAGAAGACCACCGCAGAGGTCCCTGAGGACCCTCCGACCGAGCCAGAATGGGCCATCGACTTCATTTACGACGGCCCAGAGCCCATCATCCTGTATGCCAACGACGTCACCCGATGCGGAGACTTTGGATACATAGTCACCATCGAGACCGTGCACAACAACCGGTCTGATGACTTCGCGTACGCGTATGCAAGCCATCGATCACATGCCAGACTACACGCTGACTATTTGAGACAGAGACGAATCTCTTGAGCCCAATTCGACTGTTGTGGACGACTTTTCCGATGGTGAGATCGAGTACGAGGAGGTGCCAGACCAGGAGGAGGACAGGGATGCCCTGGCAGAGTTGGAGGAACTTTTGGCTCGTGGTCGTTAGAGGGCACTCTCGTCAGCCAGTTGATGCTGATAGCGTAAATACAATTCATTCGAACCGCTGTGCAAAGTAATGAATATATTAAACATTTATTCAAGTTTTCTCCATGTGTATTAGAACCTCCGATCTCCCGTCGGGATGTAGAGACCCTGAGTACGCAATTGTCAACGCGGATTTAGGCAATGGCTATAGCTGGGGCCCAACAACGTCTAAATACTCCGAATAGGCTCGAGAGCACTTCTTGCTGCATTATCATGCTATAGGCCGGTAGATTTCACGACGTGGACAACGAGTCGTTCACGGTATAAACAACTGGTAGAATCAAGCAGATGATGGTGTGTTGTTTAGGTTCAAAGGTTTCAAGGCACAACACAGGGTACTAAAGGTCGGCTGACTGAGAATGATTCGAATTCCTGGACTTGGTTCATGGGAATTTATCGATTCTCACCAGTCTAGTTGCTTAGGACGAACTGTTTGCGGACTCTCAGGAGGAACACTGCAAAGCGAACTCGGGTAACAGAGTCAAATGCATGAAAGGGCTGGCTAATGTCATCAATTTGGTGCGCCCGGATAGTTAGAAAAGGAAATAATGAAAGGAGAAGAGAAAGTAACTTTTTATCCATTTCGTTGTGATCTTGGGACTAATCATTAACCACCGACTCTGTGTCTGGGCCGCACTCAGGCCAGATGCTCCTCCGCCAACCAAGAAACAAAAGTAATGACATGATGGGGGACGGAGTCAAAAGTCTCCAACCATTCCAGAAGGTATTCAACGCCAGCTGCCAAATATTCGCAAGCGATGGTCGTGCTTGACACCGATCTGGGCCATTTGCTCAAAACTGTCGACCACACAAAACGCATATCCTCCACTTCAGGGCAGAACTCTCCGTCCGAGTCCATCAAAAGCTGTTTCTATGATGGCGTTTTGGTTTTCCCTCATCCCCAGATCCACCCTTGGCATCCTTTCCATCTCGGCCACGCTTGCTTGGCGTTCCGGGTTCGTTGTCATCATCCTTCTTGTCCGGTCCCTTGAGTTGTTGCAAAGCCCCCTAGACTGTTGCAGTCAACACTTGGGACGCTTCTTCTTGTTCCTTGGTCAGATTATCAGGCTTGACCCATTTCTTAGTACCATGCCTTTCAACTTGCGGGCTCGTTTGGATACTTTGCTGGTCTTGCGCGCCTTGGACGTTGCCGATCTTCCCTTTCTGCGCGGAGGATCTATGGTCCCCGCCACAGCCCGCCTCTTCTTCGTAATCATCTGGGGCTTTGTGGGTTTACCCCTTGGCAGGTCAACAGGCTATGGGTGTTCCTTCAAGTATGCATCGAGATATTCTGAATCGGCCACAACCTTGGATCCCTGTCTGTGCTTCCGGGGGGTGCTTTTCTGACTGTCGGTTGCAATGACAAGTTCCACGTACTTCGGGCCCGCAAGAGAGAGTTCTCGTTCCAGTAGTTTATTATGCTGATTCACCGCATCTTGGCCATGCTCTTGTCGGATGAAGTCGTTCAGACAAGGCCGGAGGAATTTGTAGTACCGCTGCCGATTCCGATTGCCGATAAAGTAATAGATAAAACCTCGGCCCGCGCGGACACCTTCATCATGAGCATTGTGGATGGAATGATAGTCATCCAGAGTCTTCATCTCAGTCGCAGCCTTCTCAATCATGGCCTTGGTGTCAATAGTCCTGCCAACCCTCCTTGTGTAGACTCCCAGAATGTGTTCAAGAACTGTCCTTGTATGGGAAATTGCCTTTTGCCGTCCAACTGGCGGGCTCAAGTCTTCGACCGAGCTGAGGGGATCTGGCTTATCATCATCGTCATCTCCTGGTTCATGGGGGGTCGAGCAGCCAACGGAGCGAGCAAAAGCTTTCTGGCCGGGCGTCCGAGTAAAGGTATCCAGAGGGATTCTCTTTGCATCATGGCCAGCAGCACAGTTATCTTCCGCAAACATTTCTCCCAGGGTACGAAATACCAGCCGCCCGTACTTGTCTGTTTTACCAGTTGGCTGATGAAACAACCTGGGGTCCTTGGTGCTCTTCTGGCGCCGACTCTCATGCTTTCGGCGAAAAGCTCGCTCATCTTTCGGTAACGATCGAGCTGAGTTGCGATGAAATCTGAACCACGGAAACTCTGGGCCCCAGTCAGCACTCTCGCATATCACCATTCCCGTGCTCGCAATCACTAGCCGTCCCTGGGAATCTTCAATCAACTCTACGGCTGGGTCCGCCAGTTCTGACATCTCTTCTTTTTCCGGGTAGTCCTCGAGGGTCTGAAAAATCTCCTCTTGCTGGTTGGTAGCGGCGCTAAGGACAATGCTCAAGTACGGGTGCTTCGTCTTTTGCCATTGGCGAGTGACTGGTTGACAGCTGGGTTTCATTAACCAGCAGAAGGTTCCGAGCCTGGCCCCCAACTCGTCGCGGACAGAAGGTGGGACTGACGTAGGTAGTCTACTCCACGACAGGGACTGTAGGTATAAGCGCACACTGGTAGGGGTATACACCCTCATCCATTCGGTCATGTCTAAGACGACTCCGGGCACAGCGCGTCGTCCATGGATCGTCTCCACCAGGGCATACCGATCTGCGTTTGCATGTCGGGATATGTAAATAGGCTTGCCATTGTATGATCCCCTCCAGATGTTTTCGCCCCGGTCGGTCTTCTTGCACTTGGGCCATATTTGTCCAAGAGGTAGGTCGTCGTCTGACTCTACTGGGTCCTCGTCGCCAGTGAATACCTCGTGGTCCGATGATGAAGATGATGGTGATGAAGGGTCGTCTCCGTTAGGGCTGTCTCCGTTCTGGTCCGAGAGTTTTTCAGGAATCTCTTTCGGGGGCGGTGACGGAGTACAATACATGCTAACCCCCAATTCCGTCTGGCCGAATTGCTCGTGAGCGTCCAAGGCGGAAAATGCAAGCCTTGGTCCAAAAACATCCTCAACCTGATCCTTCCATTCAAGTGGGTCGTGAGCCAACAACACTTCCATCCAGGTTTGAGCTCCTTCGTCATTGAGTGCTGCCAGAGTTTGGTCCCTCCTCCGCAACTCATTGTCCAGGAATAGGATCGCTTCCACATGTTCAGGCGTTTCATCACTGGTCCGCCGTGTGAAAAGAGCCACCATCTCTTGGCTCAGGTCAAGGTCTAGACCAACGATGGGCTCATAGTGGCCGGCCCCAGACTCCATATAGTTGATCCAGATGATATGGTCAGGACCTTCGTTCTCCTCGTCTCCTCCGAATGAGTATAACGAGGCGAAAACTGTCTGAACCGGTCATATGGGGCGCCTCAGCTGGCCCACTTAAACAGTCTTGTTTAGCAGACGACAGGTGGTCCTGTTCCCAAACGCTCCGGCCTGTTCAATGCAAAGTTGCTGGTGAGCAATGTTGTCCTGCAATACGTGGCTCTCACCCGCCACCATAACATAAGACCTAAACAGTTGGACGAGGGTGGGGGCTGCATCACCAAAGAGAATTATCAGAGACCGGTGGACAGCGAAAATGAGACACCAAAGTCGATGCCCCGGGTTAGAGATAGTCATGTAACCTTTAGCAACCGGCTGACAGACTCCCCACACCCATCACTTAGGTGGTAAGCCAATTCCAAGCTGATCGGAATTGGGCTGAGCTTGGTAAATGCTCGACCCAGCGACTTTTCTCCGCCCTGTTTCAACGCTTGGTCCGTGGCTTTCTTCAGGCCGTCCAAGATCGACTTCCATTTCTCTCCGTCCAGGCTGATGAGTTTCGGTTCCATGGTTGGGGCATTGTCATCTGTGCCGTCCTTCAGTCCGCCCTGGGATGTCTTCCTGAACCACTTGGCAGCCGATTCCTTCGCTTGGGATACTTCTTGCCGCTCATCCCAGTATTTAATAACTTGGGCAAGAATTTCCGCTTCAATGTTATTAAACTTGATCCCATTATTGCTAGCTTCAGCCGCTAAGATCAGTCGCGGGTGAGCGTTTGTACTGTATAGGTACTTCACAAAGTGGTCTCTGGTTTCATCCGAGAGATATCCATCAGGAATCTTGAGCTCGTTCATGAATGTCTCTATCGAATCCTCCGGTTTGGAAAGTGCTGGAGAACTGCCGGAACCTAGGTCTGTGATAAGTGACTTCTTGTATCGGCCACCTATCAAGAACTCTCCATCGGGGTCGAGGAGTTCGTCGGAAGACTCGCTTTGCAGCTTTAGCGCAGCGCTCTTTGTAACAGTTTCGGGTTGGGAGGATTTCTTTTGCGCCACGATATTCAGGTACCGATGGGCAATGGTGCCAGCCAAATCCTCATTTCCCCTGGTCTCATTCATAGACGATTGAACTCGAAGTTCCACCTCAGGGTCGATGTCTGAGAACGAGAGATTCAAGCGGGACGCCTTCTTGGCGACTAACATTTTCAAACGGACACACTGGGACTGACCCATCCACTTTGCACAGTGGTCTGCGACCTTTGGAAGGGAGAAGTCGACCGGGATGCCAAGTTTGTCCATCTCCTTCTGAAAAGCTCGCACCCCCGAGTCCAGCGGTGGGTCATCGAACTGGGATCCATGGTCTTTAGGGGGCACATCTTCCTCAAGGGCCACATCCCCGTCCTCTCCTCCTTCCGGCCACTGGCAAAAGCCACACTGGCAGGGTTTGTCTACAGGGGCATATCCTCCTTGTCGGCTTGCTTCAAAAACTCTTGGTCCGGGTTGCTGAGATCCTCAGGGTCTTCTAATAAATCGACCTTTTCCTCCTCGCTGGAACTGTCTTTGATAATGATCTTTGCTTGATCTTTCAAGCTGGAATCCCTTTCAGTGTGGCTGGGCTGTTCTATAGGTGAGCTTTCTTGTTTAACCCGGACCTCTGAAAACAGCTCTTTTTTCACAGCTTAGCTATTGTGTTCTTGGTGCCATTTAGCCTGCAGTCTGTGAATGTTACGAAACGTGAGATATTAGGCTGCTGTCTAAGCAAGATCATTACAATCCTTTTCTTTTCAAGCTTTTTGCAGCAGCCAGAAACTCTTTATCAATAGCTTTATGGTCCATTTTGCGGCAGCCAACTGCATTGCCATATGCCAAGTATTTGTTCCATTCATCTTCATTATTGATCTTGCAGATCTCTCGGATCCGTTCCGGAGGAAAGATGTGTGGAAAGGGATGGCTTTTCATGGTCTTGAGAAGGTCAATTCGCCCCTGAAGCACAGTGACGTCGTCAGAGTCACCAAGTTCTTCGAAAGGAGTCCGTTAGGAGCCGGCGGAGTGTTTCTTGTCTTCATCTTGCTTCGACTCGTCTTCAATATGATGCTTGAGCCTCAGAAACTCTCTGGCCCGTTTTTCAACTCCACCACCAATGCAAACTCTCACCAGCCAAATGCCCCATTCGGCACCTCGGTTTTCTATTGTCTGCGTCCCGTGCCCACCATGGTCGGTCGCAAATTCATTATTAGCTCTCCTCCATCCACCAGCTCCGCTTCTCCCAATCCGAAATGGAGAGTTCTGTCCTTCCGACTGCTTTCTGGGGTCAATTGAATCCCCTACAAACAAGCCAGGCACATGCTCTGCCGCTTCATGTTGCCCAGCTGGACCTTCCGATTTGACGTTTGGCTGAAAGCTGGGTCTGCAATGTGTGCAGTTGTCACCAGATCGCGACTGCCAACGCTTCAGTCCGTTTTGGTTGCAGAGTTTCTACCGGCTTTGCTTGGGTGAGTCTGCGCGCCTTCCAACTTGAGATCTCTCTGGTCACGCAGTTTCCCCTGGGCCAAGCTTTGGTGCTGACACCTTCAGGCACGTCGACAGGTCTTCGGACCGATCGTTTCGATTTCGTGGCAATCAATATGTGTTGTGGCATTTTGGTCCAAGGCCTGGCAATCTGACACCGATAGAATTCCATTCCCCTTGTTGTTTCTGGCGACGTGGGTGCACTCGTGACTGCTCGTACAGTCGGCAGCTCTGTGAGACATCTCGAGGTCCAGGCCCTCCTGTTGTTTGTTGACGTCAGCTGCAAAAGCTCACGGTGGTCTGTGCACAACCCTCCAGAAGACGTGAGGCCTGCTCTGAGCTCCATGCTTCATTCTTGGGCTATGGAACTGACTCCCAAGCTTGCTATCTCATTCCAAACACAACAGGTAGTACCAGCCTGTGAATGCATTTTTGCTGCTGAGGCCAACGCCAGCTAAAACAAGTCGTGACTCATGTCTATTTCCAGCTCCTCATTATTCAATAATTGGCAAGAGGAGAATTGCTTGTACATTCTTTTCCCACATTTCCAGAACAGCTGTCATGAGATTCCCATCACAACCGGCCACCTTCGAACCCGGACTCTGAGTTTGCCCTGCCACTCACACCTCAGCTTCTGATTTATGCGGCTCCGCCCAAGGCCCCCAGTAACGCGCCCTGAGAAGATTGTTCAGCTAATGTTCTCATGGATCAGGGAGTACGACGGAACTTACGAGGCCACCGGCACCCGCAGCTTGGCCACCAGCTTGGCCACCAGCTGCATTTCCTCCAGCCGCGCCACCACCGAGGCCCCCGAGCAAAGCGCCCTAGAATCACAGATTAGCGACGTTCTCACGCATTTGAGAGCGAGGGATGATGCGTACCAGGCCACCGGCTCCACCAGCCTGTCCACCGGCCGCACCTCCTGCAGCACCTCCGCCCAAGGCCCCCAATAAAGCGCCCTAAATTCGCAATCGTCAGTCTAATTATCCTGATACAGTGCGACCGACAACGAGCCCTGGCCCGAATCCTTCTCCGAAAAGCCCGAACCCTACTCCGGGGAGCCCGGACCCTAGCCGATCACATCCGATGCAGAACACCGGGGGTCCGGACACATCGGGCCTCCGTAAAATGAAACTGAACTTGGCAGGGAAATACTTACAAGTCCACCTGCACCAGCGGCACCACCAGCTGGCTGAGCAGCAGGGGTCTTAGGAGCGGCACTGGCCTTGGGGGTAGCTCCGGAGGCGGTTCCCGAGCCAGCACCAGCCTTGGGCGTGGATCCAGCACCGGCCTTGGGCGCCGCAGTCGAGGTTCCGTTGCCAGCCTTCGTGGCGCCGCCTGTTGCGCCGGTGGCGTTTCCTGCACCTGCAGTTGCGCCACCTATTTCCAGTCAGCGTCGGGACGTGCAAGATGCGGTAAACAATGGGGAACGACTTACCTGTTGCGCCACCAGCGGAGAAGGTCTGGATAGCGGAGTCAAGAGCGGTGTTGATCTGGCCGAGGGACTGCTGGGCGATGCTCTGGCCGATGGCGGGGATCTTGGACACGACGGCGTCGCCGAGCGCGGAGGCGGCGGTCTTCTGGTCTGTCAGCTGGGTGGCGACGACCGAGGAGACGCCGAGCTGGTCGAAGACGGGCTTCTTGGCGATGAGGCTCTGCACGGTGGTGTTGGCCGCGGTGGTCAGGCCGGTGGCGGTCTGTTGCAGGGACAGGGCGTCTGTCAGGGACAGGGCGTCGGTGCCCTGGATCTGTGTGGTGGCGGTCTTGATGGCGTCCTGTGCCTGGGTGCTCGCGCCGAGGATGCCCGTCACACTGTTGGGGTCCTGGGCGTTGACGGCGTTGACGGCCGTTCCGAGCCCCTCAAGAGCTGTCTGGACGGTGCCGATGGCCTGCTGGACAGTTGCCAGGTCCCTCTTGTTCAGGGATGGCGCCGCGATGGCGGAGCCCGCAAGGAGCGTGGTCAGGAGAGTGAACTTCATTGTTGCTGTGTATTACTTGAGTTAAAGTCGCCTGGGCGTAACTGGCATCCAGTGCCTCGGAAAAGAAGGGGATGAGTGGGTTAATATCTGCTGTCGAAGGAATGATAGCCCGAGTACGAGAAAAAAAAAAGAAGCTCGGAGGGATGCCGTCGAGATAAATAGTCCCATCTCGAGGGGCTCTTTTCTTTGGACGTTTTGAGTCGCAACGAACGGGCCTTCTTTTGACATCTTGAAGCCGAATTTCTCCCAACCTCTCCCCATTGGGAATAAACACAGCCACGCGAGATATGTGACAAGCGACTAGGTTTCGATGCACGCAAGCGACCCCTGCCGCTTGGTGTTCCCAGATGTGGAAGCGCGAAGGAAGTTTTCAAACTATGAATCAAGCTTGTCTGTCGAACCGCTGTGTTGGAAGATCGGTCGAAACGCGACCAGGTCTCGGTAGGGGTCAAGGCGGCTCCCCACGCCCCTCCAAGCACGGCTGCGGAGCGCAGGGCGATCGCTGGGGGATCGTTTGGAGATCCAGGCACTTGGCCAGCCGGCAACTTGCGATTGGTCCGCCATCTAATTCCCGACTTGCCCTATATTGTGTGTCTCTCTCACCTGTCAACTCACCAGGCCACACACCCGCTTCGATTGTTGGATCCAGCCATCCCTCCGCCCACGCATCGACTGCCAAGTCAGCCAGTCGACTGTTCATCGCATTTGTAATTACTGAAATGGGTCGTCCCAGAATTGCGTTGACAGTTGACAGCCTCCCAAGGAGGGTGGTCGACCGAGACCGAATTGCAGCAGAAAGTCGTCTCAAATCCGTGCTTCATGTGTTTCCATCACTAGGCCGCATTAGGAAACCCATGAGAAACACAACAGCACAAGGCATTGCCCATTGCGCATTCCCCCTTCTACAAGCCATGCGAGGAACTCCGTGGCAAGCTTTGGGCTTCAATCATCCAAGGCCCTTGGTATCACACCCTCCATTGGCCCTTTCTCCCCGATAGGCCCTAGAAGCTCAGTTCGTCTGCTCCATTAGGCTCCCCACGCCTTCTGGGCGCCCGGGTACGCTTGGTGAGGCAGACTAGGCACAATAAAAATAGACGCACAAAGCCACTCAGGTCTTCTCATCCCGCTTCCGGGTGTCCTTGGGACGACGAGGGTGGCGATGATATCGAAATGCACATGCAAGGGACAGGTTTCGGCCGAGGCCTTCAACTGCCAGCGTATTAGGGTTCAGGGTCTCACCTCAGATCTGCCGCACACGCCGGGCTGAGAGTGGTCAGAGCAGGGTCTTCGTCCTAGCCTTGCACGTCTGGCATCTCGGCGTGGAGTCACTTGATCTTTCGACATGTCGTCTCATTCTGTGTTTCCATCTCCGCGAACAAGACTCCCATTGGGGCTCTGCGACAGCATAGACCCGCAATTCGTACGTCATGTCTCCAGTATATGTTTTTCGTTATGGTTAACGTCGATCAAACCTAATCGCCGTGCTTAGTACTGCGGTGGCAGAAACAGCCAAGATGTTGCAATCGCTTCTTCGCACCGCCTCGCGACTTCTCCTCCTGGTTGAGCCTTGCGTACGGCGTCAAATACTGGGTGCAGACAAAGAGGTCCCCGTCGTTACTCACAGTAGCGAGCGGGCCACTAGACCCACTGCTGTAGAAACAACCTGCTCACCCGCAGCCCCGGGGAGGGGATTCAGCGGCGTTTCAGACATGCCTCTTAAACCTTAAATTCTACTTTCACATACGCGTGTTCAGATTAGTAGATCGTCTGGCTTTACATTGTAGCTGCGTGCATCGCAATCTTTGATCAGGCAATTCGACGGTTGGGAACTGTCGACAATGTGATTCTCCGGTGCCAGGGTTTTGACTACTACACGTTGTTTGAAGGGGCTGTCAAAGTTGCTTTAAGTGTGCCTTACCAGAGAAGGGACGAAGACCCGCAGATTCCCCACGGACCCCGACTTGACTTTCGTGATATTCTATGAGATTTGTGGGCTGAGAAAGTCTAGCTGAGAAGATGAATCTATCGCAAACTCACAAAAGGGCGAGGTTTTGGATGACAATGAGAAGGGAAGGATGCATGATTGTTTTGTTCTCGGGCTCGAGATCTTCAGTTTGATCCCCAGTCGAATCGCAAACGAATCGCAGGGGCAGGAATCTGGGCTGCACATCAATGAACACGCCACGGTGCAGCCATGTTTGCTAGGCGCATCACCCGCGAACGCGATCTGCGCTGATCCGACACCATTTCCCATCGTTGTGAGCAGGCCTATGATTCGTATGCCGATGGGAAAAGGCGACAGTGTCGGCTGGCCCCGAAATGTGAAACCAGCGCCGAATGTCAAACCCGCGCCCCTGGCGTTGCAGCCCCGGCAGTCCGGGTCCCCGGACCAAATGGAAGGGCGCCCCCAGAGGAGTGCATCGATTTCCTATTACGGTAAAGCCCCTACACAACACCCATCGAAGGCATCTTGTCTCAGCTCACTGTTGCATTGCCTGAAGGACAGCATCCGGAAGGGTCGGTTGATACGCCCATGACTCAACTTGGACAATTGACGACGATGAGGTTATTCTCATTGCTTGTGAAAAATCAGGGTAGGAGAAATACACAGCGGGTGAAACGCGTCATAACATCTCCCGGCGGACCGTGATACCATAGTACAGACCAGATGCGAATGGCCCCATCCTGAAGTCATTCCGGCAAGGCAAAATACATGTTATTTGCGCAATTTGTCCCTTGACTGCCTAGATTGGGAGAGAAGAGGCTGTCCTGAAGTCTAGAATATGTCTCCTAATCCCCCGAAGACAAAATCAGATTTCCGGTCCATAGCACTGAAAGCAGTTTGGGTAACGAAGACGGTCTGACGCCCATATTGTCCGCCTTTCACCTGGCTGTCGGCCTGACTTTCGGTCTGTCTTGTATCCAGGAACTTGCACATGATCAACCGAGGCCTAATGGCCAAAGTACAACTCAGCCAAGACTAAGCCCCTCTTGTCCGATCGATAATCAATCTCAGCTGGCTCACTATCTTCGTCTCCATGCCTGGACAGCCACTCACTACTTCTTGCTGACCGGGGCTACAAATGTCTTGTCGTTGACGTAGTAGTTCCTCGGCTTGATATCCCAGAAGCATCCCAAATTGTGTCGCGTCACTTTCTCCATGGCCTTGATGTGCAAATTAGCATCGACTTCATCATCCAACTCATCATCTCCCATGGAGAAATTTTTCTCCACAGCGTGGAGGGCGTAGTCTCTGTAGAAGCTGCGAGACAGTCCGCCAGCCCAGAGTTGATCGGCCTCAGCCTTGGTTTGGTACTATGTAACCCAGAGTCAGCTAACGAGGCCTCGAGTGCGCAATGATGGATAGAAAGGAGTCAAACAGAACAATCTTTGCTAATGAACAGAGTCACAGCCTCCGATCGAATAAATTCTGCCAGGCCGGCCAACGAAGCAGCCTCCTTACGGATACGCACGAAAACACGAAAGGGCGTCTCGGAAATGCTCACCAGAGGATTAGCAAACCAATCAAGCATGAACTTGCGGAGCGGCTTGTCGGCATCGCTTTGTGCCACCTGAGCTTGGGCCTGATTCTTGCCAGGCCAGAGCAAGCTGAAGGCGGCGCGTATTTGAGCGATCTCCCCCTCGCGGTGGTTCATCTTGCTGACCAGGATATCGATTGAGTGGTTCTGCAGCTTAGGCATGCCCATGTTGCTGGCGAAGATCCAGAGTTTCACCAACTGCGGCCACGACACGCTGCTTCCGGCACAGCACGGGCAGGGTGTCTCGTGCGCGGGGAGGATAGTATCGCTGTAAACCCATTTCAAGAAGTGAGCCAGGGTGGTGGAGGAGGAAATGGGTAGCGCCAACGTTCTGGCCTTACCCTGGCCAGCGTTGTTGGCCAGTGCCGCGCGACAGAAGGCTGACTTTCCGATCAGTAGACAACTGTGGACGATGATGTGCTGCTTGCTGCCTGGGATCTTGATCTTCACCGCTCCCACAACCGGTCTGATATGGTCAGTAAAGATCGCGCACCTCTTTGGAAAACCACCAAGAAAGGGTAACACAACACGTGGAGAGGTATGGGAAAGGTTGAGCCTACCCGAACGTCGCGATGACTTCCTTGACCTCATCCCAGAGGCGCTTCTCGGCTGCGTCCAGCTCATCCTCGGGGTCCTTCCCGCCGGCACCAACTGAATCTTGGCCGCCACTACCAGCGGGCTTCTCCTTCACAAGGGTAGAGGTGGGCAGAGGCAACTGATCACCCGGCATGCTGTCTACGAACCCGCTGATGGCAGCATCAAGAGCAGGGAGCGACTCGAGCAGAGACCGGCTGCCGAACAACGTGGTATCGGGGCTAGTGACCCGCCCGCTGGCAGGTGACATGCCGAAAGGACTAGTTGATGGCATGGCGTAGGCTTTCGTTGTAGGTTGGCACCTCTACCACGTCTCAATCAGTGTCGGGTGTTACTAGAAGCGTGGCACGATTCCCTGTCGATGTGTCAATTTAATTTTGAGCCCAGATTTCCAGATTTGTATCTGTTTTTGGCATAACTGAAGAGTCATTCAAGCGCCATGCTTACAAGATATTGTTCCAAACAAATGCAAGTCAGGTTTCCGTATGCGTATGATGGAGGACGGAAAGAATCCTAGTCTACGGACTGCCATACGTTGGGAAAATGGTGCATAAATATGCTACACGGTGTCTGTTCACATATTGTTTGATGCCTCATTGCCTGACACATATGTCAATAAGATAGGAAACTATGAAGCCTGAGGTTGTGTCAGTCATCTGGGCACCCGCAGTAATTGGATTGGAAAGTCCCTCCACGGTTATCCCAAAAGACGAAACAAACGAGCTCCCAAAACCCACCATCTTTGTCTGAGTTGCAGTAGGCTCCCGGCACTCATGTCTCATTGATGCAGTACTTGCGATGTCTCAGGGACCTTCGATGATAAATGGTTGTATAGCAAAGCCGTTTGTGAAATGCAACGTAGCGCGACCCTGGGGACCATTGCTTATGGCGCTTCCGATGCAAGACAGCAGAGTAATGAAAGTTACATGAAAGCGAGGCACATAACACTAACGTTCGCCGCTTGTTGATCCTGGTCAAGCAGTATGAAAGTATGCAAACACAGACTACGAAGGGAGTCACAGGAGAGAGCTCAATGTTGGCACACGGGCGTCTGACGCTATCGCATCAACAACGACTGTCTGATTCTTTGTGCGGTTCCCATATGCCCCAAGGTCTGATCTGCTTGTCGGCAACCGGCATGTCGACACGTGTAAGAAACCCGGTCCAGTACGCTGCGAGCCGTGGCGAGCTTGACTTCAAAAGAATAATGTCGTCAAGAGGGTTAGGGCTTCATCGCTCTCAACAAACAGGTCGGAGATTAGTCGCCGGCACCAAGTCCGGATTTGGGTAAGCGAACCCCGGGCAACGGGTCGCTCCCTGGGAGGATGATTCGCGCCATTGGACGTTGAGATAGGCATGGCACCATAGCTACGTGCTATACTACATTGGGGTCTTAGGTACAACCTTACGCGTTCGTATCGGACATGCCTTGCATGATAACACCTCTTCCAAGGTTCTGCCCTCCAGGATGATAGCCGCGAACAAAGTCTAGCCAGGGGAGCATTCCCCACATGGTTCTGTCTATGCAACTCCAAGGTTGGAGATCACCGGTAACGTTACCCCAAGAACCGTTCCTCGAAATGCGGAGTCGGTCGAAGATATGCCTGATGACGATTCTCGCGTTGATGGCTGCCGGGGCTCATGAGCGGTGGCAGGCCCGGATAAATAACAGACACAACCGGCGGCCATGACGTTGACACGATGGACTTCACCGTCGTCTCTTCGCAAAAGGCTTTGTCGCAGCTGGTAGACAAGATACGCGTGGCAATGAAAGCTCTGACTTTGAAGGCAGGCCTTGCCGGCCTATGGTCGACATGTTTGTTGAACACTCCTCCACCAGATGCACTCGCGCTGCTAACAGATCTTTGCAGCACTTGTCGCCGGCGATCTTCTTGGAATACCAACATTGCCATACAGCGCGTCTGATGGGACTTACGATCTATCTGGCGTTCACACGATCGTGGTAGATGCCCAGTATGCATCCTCCGTTGATGATTCCATGGCCACCTTGATCCCGCCGACCCTGTTTGAGTTCGCTCAAACATTTGCCGAAGACCTGAGCACCAAATTCAACATTGAGGCCACAGTCACCAATGGGACCAACAGCACGACGGACAGCATATTCCTCACCCTTGGCGATCCGAGTGTCTATCTCAACGCGTCAGGAGATCCATCGTCAGAGGGGTACTCTCTCTCCGTCACCTCAGATGCCATCACGATCACTGGCGCAAGCCCGCTCGGCGCCTGGTGGGGCACGCGGACAGTCCTGCAACAAGCCGCGCTGAACAACGGGTCTATCCCACTGGGCTCTAGCACAGACACTCCCGGCTGGGCGACGCGAGGCATGATGCTCGATGCTGCGCGCCACTTCTACCCGAAAGAGTTCATCACGGAGCTATGCTCGTACATGTCGTTCTTCAAGCAGAACACGTTCCATCTTCACCTGAGCGACAACCTGTACAACAACGTCGCCATCTACTCCGAAGAGCGGTCCCTCGAGCTCTACGCCCGCTTCAGGTTGTGGTCTGACGCTGAAGCGGTGTCGGGCCTGAACAAATACAAAAACGAATCCTACACGCGCGAGGACTTTGACGAGATCCAGTCGACTTGCGCTGCTCGCGGGGTCACCATCATCCCGGAGATCGAGGCCCCGGGCCACGCACTGGTGATTGTGCAATGGAAGCCGGAATTGGGATATAACGGAGACTTGAGCCTGCTCAACATCAGCCACCCAGAGACGATTCCAACAATGAAGACGATCTGGAGCGAGTTTCTCCCCTGGTTCCACACAAAGGTCGTCTCCATCGGTGCGGATGAGTACACTGGCCCATCGACGGATTACAACGACTTTGTGAACGCCATGGCGAGCTACATCGGCGGTGAATCGGGCAAGCTCATTCGAATCTGGGGCACATTCCCACCCGTCTACAACGGAACGTACAATAACATTTACCAAAATGTCTCCGTTCAACATTGGGAGTACTTCGAGGATAACCCATACTTCGACTACATTCTTAATAACTACTCCGTCGTCAACTCAAACGATGACTACTATATCGTCAACAAATGGGCTCCTGCAGGCGGATACTTGAACCACATCAACCTGACCAAGACATTTTATGGCACACCGCCAGACGGAACATACTGGCGTCCGTATGTATTTGACCAGAGTAATGCGACCAACAATCCACCAGAGGCCGATCCCCTTGTCTTGGGATCCATTGTTCCAATGTGGAATGACTACGGTGCCAACACATCGGTCTACACCGAAGCTTACTACGCCTGGCGCGACGGCATCCCCGCCTTGGCCGACAAGCAATGGGGAGGAAACCTGTCAGAGACGGACTTCAGCTCCATATTTGAGACCCTTCAGGCTGCCGTACCAGGGCAGAATCTGGACCGGACCATCCCATCTGACGGCGAGGTAATATTCAACTATACCTTCACGGGCAATTCCTCATTCGCAGACGAATCTCCAAACAGCTTCTCCATCGAGACCGACTGTGTATCCAGCGGATCGTTGCTCACACTGTCACCGTCTTGCTCAGCCGTGACACCTCTGTCATCCAAGGGCCGGAACTACACGCTCACCCTCTCGGACCTGACCATTTCGTCTCTCGACCTCCCCACCAACGCAACACTGCTCACTGGCAGCGACTCCACGCTCCTGCTGACGCCAAACATCACCTTCTTCGCTGGTGGCAACTATTTCCGCCTCAACACATCACTGCCTCTCAACGAGACGGTTGATTTGAGCATTATTGCCCGAGGCAACAGGACATATGCATCCGTGAACTCTGGTCCTGAGGAGCAGTTTTTGACCCAAATTGGGTACAACGGCCTGAGCTTCCACTGGGCGGAAATCGCCTTTGAGGCTCCTCTGAGTAAGATTGGTGGGGAGGGAAGCGGATGGAGCGGGACTTTGGGTGCTTTCAGTCTGACTTCGACGGCTTGAAAATTTGATTTTGGGCCACCACTTAGTTGCTGAAGTCAGATAAGCCACATATGTTGTACATAACGTGAAGACAGTTCACCTGAGCGAATTCAATGTGTCAAGCCAGGCCAACTTATCAGCAGTCATCAGCCGCGCGTGTTCCATGCAAACATATCTGGTCAAGTACTTGATAAGCCATGCTTAGTGAGAGGAAGGAGAGAGATTCACCACTCCCCGGTGTCCGTGTAGCACCATCCTGTCCTCACGAAAGCTGACATGCCTGAAATCTGTGTATAAACGCTTCTTCCAACCCCTTCTCTATACCAAGGTATACGTGTTGCCACAGAATGACGGTGCCAAGACACTGGGCATAGCCTGCTCGATGAGAAACTTGAACTTGTATCCAGTACAGTGCCCGGGCATGAGGACCTTCGGTTCCAGGCTCTTGAGGTCTGCGAGAGAGTTCGACAGCTTCTCAGGGTGGTTATCAGACAGGTGGAACCCACCGACCACGGCATACAACGGCAAGCCCTGGCCGAGATCGATAGCATGCTTGGAGACATTTATGACGCCAGCGTGGCTGCAGCCCGTAAAGACGACAAGGCCTTTGCCCTTGAGGTTACACATGACCATTCGCTCGTCCGCAATGGCCTCATCAGAAGTCCACTGGCCGTCCGTCTCGCTGAACCGCATGCCGCCTCTGATCCCGACCTCGTATTGCGTCACGCGGGGGATGGCGCCGGACGTGAGGAAAAAGCCATCCAGCACAGGATGTAGGTCGCCATTCTTAGCCAAGACTCCGCCAACCTCCTCGATCTCGTCAAAGCCAGGGTCCGCCTCCAGGCTGACGATCGTGCCGAGGGGCGTCATCATGCCCCTGTAGTCCGGCCTGTCCGGATGCACGTCAACGACGACTTTCGATGGCCTGGTGTTGCCTCCCCGCTCTATCTTGGACGCGTTTATCATGCGGACGGCCTCGAGCATGCCCCCGGAATGATCGCGGTGCCAGTGCGACAGGTGTATGTGCTCGATCGCGGCGATATTGGCGCGGATGCGCGTGGCGTTGCGCTCCCAGGTTGACTCCTCCGGGCCGGTGTCGAACAACATCGTGTGCGCCGTGTCGCCCTTCTTGGCGGTGATCATGAGCGAGAGCCCGTGGGCGCCGCAGCAGATGTTTCCCATTTTCAGCTCGGCGACCGCCCCGCTCCTGGTGTCATCCGATGGAAGCTTGTCGAGGGGCACGCCTTGCATGTACCCGGGGTACTGCACGGCGGGGTTGTTGGCGGGTGAGATGGGGTCGACTTCATTGTCGACGATGACTTTTATCTCGATAGAATCTACTTCGAGGAGCCCATGTGATGCCATTATGATCGCTTGACTTCAGAGTGCCGAGGCGTGCAAAGTTGAAGTTGGGGCGATGTAAGACGGTTAAACGAGCCGACGTATCAGTAGACCAGTGCTTACTGTGCTTAGGTTGGTGAAATGTGCCGAGGTTTTACCGTTATTCGGACTCCTACGCGAACGAACACTTCCCCTCCTGTTCATTCAAGGCGTTACACGCGTAATCTTAGACCGGATTAAGACTTAACAAGAATAGTCTTTCGTAGAATGGAGTGCTGAAATGCAAGATAAAATTCTTATTCAACCCGTGAAAAGACGCACAGTTTTAAATGTCTTGTGTTACCTAAGCCAGTGCAGTCTAGATGATACGAATCAGATATCCCATCTTTGAGTTATACTCCCCATATGCAAAATCTACAGAATAAGGGATTTTGCCGAGTAGCCGAAGTATGCGCCTACCCGTTGCATCCTTTTTAATGCGAAGCTTTTTGGAAGAATCCCTTACAAGCTTAGGCGTACGCGGCATGAGCGTTGCAATGCCACACCGTTTATATACCCCGGGCCGATTGTCCACTGGCTGTACAAGTATTCCGATGAATTCTCCCATCCCGTTAAACCCAATCCCCTCATAGTCATCTCGTTCATTGTAAGTGAGTGGCAAGAAGTGGAGGCGATCCGTTCCGATGTCCTCATAGTCGAGGTATACATCGACCGTGTAAGGCTTTTTTGGAGCAAATAAGACATGGGCGTGGGGCTCCCTGACATGCAGAAGATACAAATTGCCCCATATTTTCAGATCGGAAGATAGGTTGCAGAAGGAAGAGTTGTTTCGCATAGTTTCGTCCAATGACGACACCACGGTTGCCAATGCTGATACCTTGCACCGAGAGGACTCTGGGTCAAGATCCGACGGCGAGGTCCATTCGACAGGGCCATCAATGGACAACCACGACCATGATGGCGCGTGACAGGTTTTGGGAAGCCCAGTACGAGTAACCCTCCATGCCAACTGCCGGTAAATGTCTCGTTGCCATAGACCAGCCCAGTAAACGGTGGAGACAGCCGTAGGCTGGACTTTCAGAGCGTTGCTCATCATTTCTGCCACACCGAGTATCGCAATCGGCTTGTCCTTGTTGAACGTGAACGCACATGCGCTATATCGTTGTACAATGAATTGCCACGCCACAAGTCCCTTGTCGAATGAGGAAAAAGATTTCGGCACTCCTGGAGAAAGGTGCTTAGGGACGGCCATCCCCATGATGTCCGGGAAAGAAGAAAACGTATTGTGGTCGTCCTTGTGGCGGTACAGCGCAATCTGATGACTTGGAAGAACGTCGCTCTCCAGAACCTCACAGCAGTCCCAAAAGACTTGGTCTCGACCGAAGGCAATGACACGTCTTGAAGCTGCCCGCTCTTGAAAAACCCAGCCCCGACTGATCAGCCGAGATGACCCAATCTCTTCGTCGAACGCATCCTTGAAGTAGCTGCCAGGGATTGCGCAATAAGCCCCTTTCAACTCAGGTATATTGTTATCAATTTCAAACCACCCGGATGGGAGGATGGCGCCGTTTCGATCCGAAAACAGCCCGCCATGGCTGTCCTCAGAGACAGCCGCGGCAAGATTGCATTCAGCGTTTCGGTAGACCTGAAGCATTGTTCTTGATTCGGACTCCCAATCTTCCCCTGAGTCTTGGATGATGCAAAGCGAGTCAATCCAAATAAATGATATTCCAATGGCCCTGACGAATTTAAGCGCGTCACTAAATGTCTTCGGTAAATCCAATAATGGAATCTGTTTCTTCAGGCGGCCAATGTTCTCCGTCGTTGTGGTGATTATGCTGGATGTTCCCCAGCAATGGCTCAGTGTAGCGTATGGTCCAGTAGGTACCGTTTCTGAAGTTTCGATGACCTTGACGGTGCTCTCTTCCACCACCTGAACAAGCCGGGTCGGATACCAGGGTGCTCCTATAGACTCTGGCTGGCAACTTCGATGGTGGGATTTGCAATTCTCCAAGCATTGTTTTACAAACCCTGCCGTGTACTCAGACCCAGTGTTGTTCGCTGGAGAATGACCAGTCACAGGCGCCATGTGTGAGTGACCAAACCGTGGGTACTCGTCTTGACGTACGTCGGCTAAGACATGGACCCCATGTCTTGCGATCCCGAACGCAACACGCGCAATGAAAACGGAGCGTTTGTCGTTTTCGTGGATATTGACACGGACTTCTAGAATTCCACTGCCGGAGCCGATGCCATCCTCGTTAAATTCCATCATCATGCTGATGTGTAATTTGTGCCCAGCCGTGACCGTGAAATGGTAGCGGCCCTCTGAAGCTGCCTCTGAAGCTGCCTCCGAAGCTGCTTCTAAAGCTGCCTCCGAAGCTGCCTCTGAAGCTGCCTCCGAAGCTGCCTCTGAAGCTGCCTCTAAATATTCCTCTGAATATGCCTCGAAATATGCTTTCAAAGCTGCCTCTGAGCATACCTGTGCATGTGCCTCTGAAGCTGCCTCTGAAGCTGCCTCTGAAGCTCGCAGGATGTCGTGACAGCAATGACACTTGGTAGCTGCTATTAAGAAATCCTGGTAAAGAATTTCATAGTCGTGATATGCTGTCCATGTGTCCTTTATTTCAGCATCGTGCGAACCGAACAAATCCCAGGGCCGATAATGCATCGGTTTTCGGAAGATGGAGCGACAGTTGGAGCAGAACATGATGTGATACGTTTGATCAAGAGCAAACAACCGTGGCGGATCTAGGTTCTTGACCCATTCGGGAGCTGTGGATTTCTGGTGGTGAAACACTGTTTTATGAGTTGAATATAGTGTAGCTAATTTTTCCCTCAACCCCGCCCACGACGGCACCACAGGCTTTTGCGGGTAAGTGTCTCAATTAGGAACCAACGGGTCGCATTGTCGCCCCGCTCCCCCACCCAACCGATGATCTTGAATACGGATATTCGCACCGGTCAAAACGGCTGCCGCACTAGGCACGGACTACCCATGGTCACGTAACCTCCCCCGGCGTCACTATAATGCCCTCTACAGCTACAACCACCAGCACCCTGCGCAGCCTATATCTTCTAGCACGATTTCATCAACATTTATACCTATAATTATAAGGCTAATAGCTAAAAAGTAGCGTATAAGGGTTATAGGAAGTATCAATTAATTGCTATGGGGGATTTTAATTATTAAGGACCTTATTAGTAATAATAATGATGAGGAGGGCTTAAGATAAAATTAAATAAGTATAAGAATATTATATAATTAATTATAATTAAGTGCAATTAAGCAATTTATAACCTCTTATAAGGGTGATAATAAATCTATTGCTAAGGGCAATTTAATGTTACCCTATACTAATTTAATGGTAAGGCGTTAATTATACATTGGGGCTGAAATTAGTCTATGCCCGGTATAGCAGCCGTTTTAACCAGTGCGAATATCCGTATTCATGATCTTTGCTTGCTAAACACTGCATACAACTTTTTCAAATACTTCTTGTTTAGTCTTTTATAAAACTTGCTGCTTATTGCGATGGTGTCTCTTCTAGAAGTGGCACAATGGTGTCTGTCTTGGTTCCTTCATCACGCTCAAGCCTTGTGTGTAACAACTGTCAAAACCCAGTTGTCCTAGCATTGCACCCCCCTGGCCATCTTGGCTGACAGGGACCAGATGGATGCCTACACAACGTGCGGGACGATCACCATAGATTTTGCGTGCCTAACTACTGTATGTAATCAGGAAAACGCCCCGTATATAAACTTCTCTGAAGTTAAAGACAGCAACAAATGACGCAGCTGCTTGGCCACTCCCGGACCTCGTACCTTTTAAGAACTCCACAACCTGAAATACCCGCCTTGCCATTCGGTCTGAAATCCTTCCGCCTTCTTCTCTATCAATATCCAGCTTCCGAACAGTAGGATATTAATGCTCCGGCCCAGCCCATGGAGCCAAGAGTCGGGAAAAGAAAGGTCTCATGCCTCAACAAAACACGAAGATTTAACTGTTTACTCGAGTGTAGCCTGCCCCTCAATGTGTGTGAAAAAGGAGGACTTCAAGATTAATTCTAAAACCCTAGAAACTTGACCCATTGCGTCTGAGATATTCGAATCATGTTCCATCCAAATTCACTATCATTTCCAGTAATCAACTACCTGTTCATATATTGTCTTACATCTTGCACAATTGTATGTTAGGTCGCGCAGGCTGGCACGGTGCTCTCGGATCTCCACAGAAGAATGAGGTGCAAGAACCCTGCGGAACTAACCAGTCGCTGGTAGAAGTAGACGGTCGCAAGGTTCCGAGATTGAGTCTTCCGGCTCGACGGCGCGACCCAGTACTGTTATGTAAGTCTCAACAATCTTAGCATTTTCGATGTAATACTCATATCCGTAATACTCGCTTCGGAATAGTCCCTTTAAATACACCTCGGCATCTTCTCTCAATTGTTGTCTGGTATATCTCTCAGTTTCCTCTTCCAGATGTTGCCTCGCAGACTTCTCCTGTTGCCACCGGTGACGCCAGTATTCATTCACTGGTGATAGGTAGTCGTGGTGCATCCGGGGCAATAATAAATATGTCACTGGTCCACGTAGCGAGAACCAAGCAGGTAATACCCTGCCACCCAGCAGCCTGTAGTAGGTCTCCAAGTATATTGCGGCGAGGCCGTATCCTCTATACTACAATGGTGCATATCAGTATTGGAGTAATTGAACCCCGCCGGTTCGTTGTTACGCACCTCGGTTCGCGCATCATTTCGGTCTTCACGCCACTTAATGTATATCGTCTCGATAAACATTAGTTCATTCCCTCCGTCTTGTAACTCGTTCCTCTTCTCCGCATTCACAACCCGATCGGAAATCCTGCGTGGAATTTCGCCCTTTCCATAAAGGGACCTGATGCAGTAGGCCAACTGTTTGGAGTCCTCGTCATACCTCCTGAGCGATTCGAAATACCACTCGGCCATACAGTATTGTGGGTCGATATTCGGATTGACTCCGGATGGCCTGGAAATGCGCCAGGCTGTTATATATCCGATGTCCCTTTCCACTCCATCGGGAAGTGTGATGTAGAGATTGGCGTGATACCCCAAACGTGATCGAAATCCATGCGGGCATTTCTTCACGCTCACGAGTGTCCGGATGGTTGCTTTCCCGTTTTTGAAGTTGATGCTCTCCGAAGCCTCGATTTGAGCGAGAGGTGCGGAATCGTCTGCAGGGCGAGGGCCCTCTGATGTATGTGGACCAGCACCGGTGTCCATGTTTAGGATCCGTGCTGTTGCTACTGGAAAACCTGAAATTTACTGTCTTTGGTCAGATGAACTTCATTCAACATGAATTGATGAGACTAGTAAGCCATTGCGTCCAGTATCACGAGACAAACGATAAAGTCATGGTGTAGACTTCAGACTGCAAATTGTCGCTTACCGTGAGTAACTATGGTTTGTTATTGGGTGAGTAACAGCATGAGACATGCGAAGTTTCCTACCGGCACAAGTAATAACTAGATCTGGTCGGTACCGGAATCCGGATGCGGTAACATCAATGCACTGTTAAATGGCAATGCAGATGGCATGTGTCAAAGGGCTTTGTTTTGTGCAGGTGTAATGCGTTTCACTTAGGACGAAGCTACCTCAAAGAATCAGTTGTCTACTCTGTCTCAAAAATACCATCGTAGAGTAGGCCCCACCCATAAATGCAATGATTGTCTAGTCAGGTTGGTGGTCAGTTACGTTCTCAATTTGCCAAGCGTTGTCATTATTGGGATATTGAGGTATGGCAGAAAATCGCCGAGCAAGCCAACGTGCAGCTAGCAAGGGGCGGGACGTGTTATTACCATCGCGGTTGCAGGTTGGCCGCGAACCCTCAGAGCGCCAGGATAGGCCCGGTCCGGGGGAACTGGAGCTCTCAGCATGGAGCAGCACATGCAGGCATTGGCCTGCTCAAAATAGGTGCGCTGTGCTCAAGGGAGCTTCACGAGGCTCAAGATGGAAATCAACAGCGAAAGATTTCGCCATGACTTGCTAAATCAATACGTAAGGAAATGTGGGGGTCTGAATCGACGGGACCGTAGCTCGCACCACACGCATCGTCAGGCTCTTATTGAAGAGGGAGCCCCAGCAGAGCAAGAACTTGGAAAGGGGTTAATCGACGCAGCGGCCGAGGATGGATCTGAGCATCTTATTTACAGCGGCCTTGCCTCTGCCTCCATAATCACGAAAGGTGCTGTGCCAAATGAATGCTTTGATGGTAAGATGATTGGCTGAGTTCTAAGTATCATTTCGCGTCTGTCGTCTTCCAGATAAATACGCCAGCTCGGAATATGCAAACAGCGACGGCGCCTTTCAAACGGCCGCAATTGTCAGTCCGGGGTGGTACCTAGAGAATCACCTCCTGGAGGAGATGGCCCTATTCTGCGGAGGCTTCCCCTTCAACCAAGATGGCGAGGGCTACGTGACTCTACTATTTCCCTGGTGGGGTGGGACAGACGAGATCCCATTCGTCTCAATCACCGAAGATTTCGGCGACTTCGTCCACGGCATGCTACTCGCTCCGGAAAAGTACCATGGCCAGTTCATCCAGGCAATCAGTGTCAGTGCGAAGCCTGAGGAGCTAGTGAGTGTCTTTGAGAAAGGTGAGATTTCCAAGCAGCTGTATAATGTCCTTGCTTCGATGCTGACTCCGTCTCGGTCAGTGGGAAGAAGCATCGCTTCGTGCCGATTAAAGATTTGAGGACGATGAAGATGTTTGGGGCTAAGGAGTACGTCACCATTACGGGATATATTTGGGTTCTGCCAGGTTTCTGGCGGGCTTTATCAGGGCCGACCGAATGATACGATGGATGCAAGACAGCTCAAAACTGCGGCTGCGGCGGCAAAGGGCCGACACAAAGCAACGATCTTGCAAATTTGGAATCGTTTGTCGCTGAGCATTTTGGGATCTCATGAAACAATTCAAACGGCCAGGTACTCTTAGCGATAGATTGCAACTTCTCGATCGACCCAAGTTGGGAACCTAGCCAAAAGACCAACATCCAATCAAGTGTTCTGAAACAAATGTTGGCTTCCCTACAGGATGCCCTGCAACGCTTGTTGGTCAACCCGGCCAATCTGCACGACCGCGAAAGCCCACGGCCAACTTGTAGAGACCACGCTAGCCCGTGGCCGCGGACTATTAATATCATGGACGATTGTTGAGGTCAAGAATGACTTCAGAGGGCCACATCACTGGACTATGGCAACGGCACAGATCAATAATTTAAATAATCCGAAGCGTCCCAAATGGCATTTACCAGATAGCTAACAACTGTTACATCCGAGTCTCACTCGAAAGTCCAACTCCACTGAAGATCTCTTTTTGTCACTCGAGGCGCACGCAGTCAACATGCCCGGAACTACCAAGCCACACGTCGAAAGGAGCGTCCAACTGAAAGGGCCGCGATACAAGCACAAGAACGACCCTTATAACTTATTTTCTATACGGGACTCCGTCACCGCTTCTGGAGGAAAAAAGAGGGACGAAGAAGAGAGAATTCTGGTGGATCCACGGACTCTTGGCTTAAATCCAGCCTGGCTGCACACTCGCTGTGCGCCAGTCGATCAAGCAGTCAGTGAAGCACGTAAAACGACAATAAGGAGTCTTCATACCCCGAAGTTTCCATTTTGGGGACACCTCATCTACAACTCCATCAAGGAGTTCAACGCGTCTAGCCCCGATAGGTGTCGCAAGCTCGTGTACGATCTGCGGCACGGAGAGGCAGATCACAATGCTTGGAAAAACCTGTTCAAAACAATCGATCTAGATCTGTGGACTACGGTAAAGGGAATTCTTACAGACTCATATATCAACGCAAGAGCTTACTTTGCCTAGAAACCCGAGCATAAAAGGCAGCCCATCATCAAATACGACGGCCGAGATTACTGCATCATCGACCCACCGCTTACTGAGAGGGGGAAGGAGCAAGCAAGAGGCACAAAGAAGAGGTTCCTACAGCTCAAGCAACACATGTTTCCGATGCCGAAGAGGGCATACGTTAGTCCTCTGCTTCGGGCCATGCAGACGTTCGAGTACGCTCTCGGGCGCGATCCCGAGTACAATCCCGAGCACGGTCGCGATCGCGCTCTGGAAAAAGTCATTGTCCGACCCGAGAACAGCTACATACTCAATAAGCTTCGGGAACGAGAGACAGGAAACTGTGCCGATATTACGATTGATGAGTATGTTTCTCGTTCCAAAAAGCCACCAAAGGCTGGTCCAGATGGCAGGGATGAATTCTATATGGAGGACGACAAGAAGGTGCAAAAGCGTGCGGCGAGCCTGCACGACGAGATTTTCAGAATGGATGACAGCGACTGCATCGTTCGGGTGACGCACTCCCTACTCATTCAGAACAATCTCATAGGCCTCGAAGATGGCGGAGAAACCGTGCTGCAGAAGTTCATGCTTGCTGAGGGTGGGCTGTTTGCTTATGTTGTCGAAGGGAAAAGAACCAACGAGACGGACGCGAAAAAGAGGCGAGATGCGGCTAAATTGGAAACGGTGGCTCAACGCAAGAAAAAGATCGAGAAGAGGATGGGTCAGCGGCGAGAATCGGCATTCAAAGATCTGAAGACTCCCATAACGCCTGCCAGTCCTCCAGTGACGATCGAACCGGCAATACTCGCCATGTAAGAAGACGGGGTCAGCAACGACCCGTGCTTGGACTCGAGCACTACGAACCGGAAAGTAGCCTCGAAACAGTCAGGTTACACTTCAGGGTGATTGAAGGGGAAAGAAGGGAAAATCTTAGCAAAGAAGACATGATGTTACCACGGCGGCCGTATTATAGATGAGAATTTGAAATGTTTGCTTAGGTACCTGTGAAAGTGGAAAATTTAGTTTCACAATCATCAGTCATCAGTGATTGCCTTCTTGGCTCAAAGGCAACAGTGTGCAGACTGTGCGGATTTGGTGGAAAGCACCTTGGTTCACCACGAACCGTCATCAGCAAAGGGCCCCCTCCTCCAAAACACACACAATGATTCCTCACCCGCAGGCTGCCCGCTTTATAGCGTGCTTATCCAAACCAATCTGGAATGTTTATTGATCCCAAGACGCATCGTCATAGCGCTAGCACCAATTGTGCATTTGTGACTGTCCACACCATCGGTAGCTGCGCAACTCATCCGTCGCCTACTGAGAACCGGTCAGACAATACGGCTTGGTGTTTCCGCCTTACCGCGAATGTTGGCGATATGTAAATCATGTGAAATATGAGACATGATGGTGCGAGGTACTTGTTATCATGAGTGGCTATATTCTGTTCTCTGATCCAACGCTGAAATCGCCAGCTCAGTCGCCGTTTTTCTGAGTTCCTCAGACGACCCTTTCGAGGGCGTACTGTCCCAATTAATCTAGCCGCCCCTCACAGTGCCCATGGCTGGGTAAGCGCCATTGGAATGGAAGATGGAGTGAGGAAGCGTACTACGCGTCTCGCTGATCCACTGCGGTCTCGATCGCGTCGAGTTTATCAGAAGCCACGGAAGGTGAGGGGGCCTGGGCCAGTGATACTATGACTTGGCTGGAAGGTGTCAGCATGGTGAACCAGTCTTTCTTGAAAGCCAACCCGCGTACTTTTGCCACGGTGGGGATCGAGGCTGCTTGCCACTCGATTGCACACCCTCTATCGTCTTACATGCATTTCAGAGCGCGAGCACATCTGCATGCACCCCAGTCGGCACGCCGACAGCCCCAGCGGGTAACTCCTCGCGCCGGTTGGTTGACCCTCGCGAAAAACAATCTCTATCTCTGGGCACCAGTCACTCTAGTCCAAGAAGGCGATTTTGGCGGCTATCCATGGCGACACGTAAATATGTGGGCACAGACGGCATTTGATCGGGCTCGTGCGGCCGGGCTTTGAACACAAAGACCGGGCGTGGGGCCGAACTTGCCGAGTCAGCACCGGCCCGAGAACGTCTTCATGACACCATTGTTAGCATCGGCCGGACCCGGAATCCGATAATAATGTGGAATCAATTTTTGATCCATTCGTGGCGTGTTGCGGAGATGCCATTGAAGCCCGGGCGGACGACGTTTGGGGCACAAGCACAGAGCGAGGCATGCTTGCGAAACGTCAACTACTAGCCGCAGCTTCATGATCGATCGGCCATTTTAGTACTGTATGTTGTCAAACCATACTCAATTGCTATGGAATTCGACCCCAATGGCTAGATCAAAGTGGGTGTGTGGCGTACAGCTGCAGGTGTGGAAAATCGCTGTTGGCCACAAGTCCGACTCCATTGATTTTCTTTGAATGAGCACATTACCCAGCTGAATGGCCTGACGGCGGATGATTGAGTCCCGAAAAGATTTGTGATGCATAGACGCCGCGTTTCGATTGCGCCCCTGATTTCACGGCGCAGAATTGTCTTCGGGATTCCAGCACCAGAGCCCGGTGTGTGCAGCCCAGGTGGTAACCCAAACAACGCGGAGTTCAAACTCGTGAGACCATGACGTTTGCGAACCCCCACAATATCTACGAGACGCCGGACGAGCAGATATATAAACATGAGATCCTGATGAAGACCAAAGTGTTGTTTTGAAGAAGCATCATCAATCTACAGTTACCTCAGAGTCAGCTTCACCCACACCAAACAATCGATTAGTCTCAAGTTGAGAAGACCCAAGACCTCTCCAAAATGCCTATCACCAAGTACAAGGCCGCAGCTGTTACCTCGGAGCCAGGAGTGAGCTGCCTTTATTGAACTCCCACAATCTGCCCTTATCACTGTTACTAACACGCCACAGTGGTTCGACCTCGAGGCTTGTGTCCAGAAGACCGTCAACTTCATCAACGAAGCTGGACAGGCCGGCTGCAAGCTGGTTGCCTTCCCTGAAGTCTGTGAGTAGCATCTGACTCTTCATGTCGTCTCATTGCGACTTGCACCATCCAACCTTGATATCAGCCACTGACACATCGGCAGGGATCCCGGGCTACCCTTACTGGATGTGGAAGGTCAACTACCTCCAATCCCTTCCCATGTTGAAGAAGTACCGCGAGAACTCCCTTCCCGTCGACTCGGAGGAGATGCGCCGTATCCGCCGCGCAGCCCGCGATAACCAGATCTACGTCTCTCTTGGCTTCTCCGAGATCGACCACGCCACCCTGTACCTCGCCCAGACCCTCATCGACCCAGAGGGAAACATCATCAACCACCGCCGCAAGATCAAGCCCACCCACGTCGAGAAGCTCGTCTACGGCGATGGCTCCGGCGACACCTTCCAGTCCGTCACCGAGACCGAGCTCGGACGGCTGGGCCAGCTCAACTGCTGGGAGAACATGAACCCCTTCCTCAAGGCCCTGAACCTGAGCCAGGGGGAGCAGATCCACATCGCCGCCTGGCCCGTCTACCCGGGCGTCGAGCGCCAGGTCGCCCCGGACCCCGCGACCAACTACGCCGACACCGCATCCGACTTCGTCACGCCGGCCTACGCCTACGAGACGGGCACCTGGACCCTCGCCCCCTTCCAGCGCCTCAGCGTCGAGGGCCTCAAGAAGACCACCCCCGAGGGCGTCGAGCCCGAGACCGACCCCTCCACGTACAACGGCCACGCCCGCATCTACCGCCCTGACGGCAGCCTGGTCGTCAAGCCCGATAAGGACTTTGACGGCCTGCTGTTCGTGGACATCGACCTGAACGAGACGCACCTGACAAAGGTGCTGGCCGACTTTGCCGGCCACTACATGCGACCCGACCTCATCCGTCTCCTGGTCGACACCCGCAGGAAGGAGCTCGTCACCGAGGCCGACCCTGATGGCGGCATCGCTACGTATACCACCGCGCACCGCCTGGGCCTCGACAAGCCGCTCGACCCCAAGCCTGAGAGGGAGGGCCAGGGCGTTGCTGGCCGACGTGAGCCCGCGGTCAAGACCTCCAAGGTGCCTAATGACCTTTGAGGAAGCCATGGGTGCAGGTTTTTAATGGTTTAGCATACGCAAGGATATCTCTACTCTGTAACTCTCAATGCAAATAAGTTTCCGTATCTTTATTAGGCTGTGCAATATACCGTGGTAATACCGCAACCATCTGGCCTTACTCGAACCTTTTTTGAAATGACATGCACAGTATTTGTGTATTGCTGACTTCGAGCATTGTGTAGTCAGGTCCAGCAGTTCCGCGCCATATTCTACGCCAGATGAGTGAGAGGGGATAATAAACACGACAACGACTGACTAGATTTTTGGCGATCTCAGGGTCGACTAATCTAGATGTGAACTATGCCTTCAGATAGCAGTAGGTGACGTTTACATATTACATGAGGTTAAATTCACATCCGATATCATGCATGATCGTTGATCCAGTTGACTGAACAAGCAACGTCCACGGGGTATGGGGCTCATATCGCCAAAAAGATTCAGCAATTAGATCTAGTCAAGTTTGCGTCTCTGAGGAACGAAACCTATAATTCAAGCTCATGTAAAATACATTCCGCGTCAAGACGCTCTCTACACTGCGACTCGCTTTCACCACAACACCATGACTTAAACGAAATCTGAACGCCATCATCAGGAACCCAGTCTGCTCCGCGGCACTACGCGCTATATTCCGAAGACTGTATCACCCCATATTCCAGTCTATACCCCACATATCCTCATCCATTTCATGCATCTCCCTTTCTACGCGCCGGATCCGGGCCCAGTACTGCGCATTTATGCGCTGGAGGTCGACTCTGAGCCTCTCGTTCATGCGATGCGTGTCGGCTCTGGCCTGGGCCTCTTGAGCCCTGATCTGATCCCCGTAAACCCTGGCTTGGTCGCCCATAAGTTGCGCGTCCAGTGCATCTTGGGTTTCCTCGGACGGAGAGCTTGCGGTCGAGTGTTCCGGTTTGTTCATGTAGCATGTATGGAGTTCTGTGGCAACACCGAACGTATTAGTGTACGCTGGAAAGTCGATGAGACGTAAATACACAGTGGGGCAGCCACTTACCATGCTGGCGAGTTGGTAAGACCTCATTCACGTGACGTCGCGGTCCAGAGCCATCAAAGATGGAACTGATCGTGCCTGAATTGGCATGAGGGTTAGTCTGCTGCAGTTTCCCTGTATATACGTGCCAGAAGTAGCCCAGAAATTCGGCCGGAGAGACTTGCCTCTGTAAATGGGGCTAGTGGAGGGATAAAAGGAAACACCACCACGGCCACGAAGCGGTGGACTGACCACGACTGGCCGGCTCGGATCGAGGAAATTCTCAAGCTCGGCAGATAAAATTGGAAAACCTATCGGCTCATCTTGCCATTGGTATGATCGGTTTGAGGGCTTGCTAGGAGTAGATGGGAACGAAACGTCTCCTTGGTTTGGTGGCGTCTTGAAAGGATCTAGATTTCGGCGAGGCGGCTGGATGATCGAGGAACTCCCCGGCGGCCTGCTCACAGTATTCGTCCCTTGGATTGCGTCGTAGATGCCTGTCACATTCAGTGATCCGGACTGCTGAAGACGTGCAATCCAAGTAGCCCAGACATTTGAAAATGCCAAGCTTGCGATCAAGACCGCTGTTAATGTTGCCCAGAACGGGGAATCGTATGCGAGGAATATGAGATCATGAAGTGACCCTATGCAGTAGTCTAGGATAGAAGCCATGTCAATAGATAGAGACCTGAGGTCCGTGATTGTGGTTTGTAAGTCCAGGGTGTACGGAGCCAGTGGGATTCGGGTCGTATATAGGGTGTCTTATTCCGGCGATATGTGAACAAAGACAACATTGCATGTTGTGGCGTTGCCTTTTCCGCCCAACCACCCGAGCTGTGTGCACATAGTCTGCATCCGCCGCATTCGAAATTCGAATCTTTTTTCCCGACAATCGCTCTTTCCATAAGCATTGTTTCAAGAGAATGTGGCATCTCAGGCGCTATTTGTGTAGGAATGCGTAGGAATGCAGCCTGACAAAGCCGGACCTTGTCCTCCTTGCACGCTACACCTGTCTTTGAAAAGATCAGGTAGTGTGGGGGTGTATGTTGATGCTTTGGACATTACTCCGAAATACATTAATTTACACAGCAGTAAAAATCGACTCGACAGTCCAGGTGATATTAACCCGCTCATTACAGAATGCTTCATCTCCTCCGTGGACGACCTTGAGACCCTGATAATGATGCTAAGCAAACAGCCAAAAAGACACCCACCATCAAACCATATACCAAACCACGATTCGTTGTCAACTCACGCTTCCTATCCAACACATCTACCACGTAGGCATTGGCCAGCGGATCCGCACTCTCGCTCAGGGCATGCCTCCAATTGACAAACTTAACCGGTCCACCCTGATCAAGCGGGCAGTGAAGATTCAAACCAGCCCACGGCCTCCCAGAACCGGCCGCAGCCCCATACTCATGCCACTGCGCCATTATGCTGGGTTGCAGCGTGGAGAATAACAGCGCACACCACATCTCGAGCATGTTGAGCAGGAGTGCCTGCTCCTTCGGGCTGAAGCCTGCAGCGGTGGGGCCTGGCGGCAGCACAGCGAGAATAATGAAGTGGTCCCACCGGCTGTCCTGCATGGCGTAATTGTGGAAGGACGGATTATCCCGGCGGTAGCGGAAGTTCTGGTGCTGCCGGCGGATGCGGAAAGACACATTGTCGGACTGTCCGACGTAGAAGCGCCACCTGTTGTCCCTGCCCTCGATCATGTGGAGGTATACGCCTCTTTGCGCCTTTGAAATGTCGCCTGCCTTTGACTTGATGCTGGGTTTCTCATGCAATGTCAGGTCACTGCACTCTACTCATCGTGCTTGTCGCGGAGAAGTGAGAGGGAGCTTCGGTGGTTGGGCCTTACGTTTCTGCCTTCGGCTTCAAATTTGGCGCGGAGAATATCTCGAAAACCTCGGTGCGCATGCTTGTGAAGAGCAGGTTCCTGATGGCGGCAGCATCACGGCCTTCGCGACGAGGGGTAGGACTAACGTCGTACAGCCCTTTGTATCTTTCGTACCCGCTGGGCGGGTCAGACAGCTGCGCGACAAGATGAGACAGCAGGTCGCGGGCGTTTTTCCTGCTGATGGCGGACATTCTAGGGATGAGCGTCGGTGAGGATGTCTGGTGGGAGGGGAACGAAGTCATTCGTAAACAACGCTGGGATCTGCAAAAGTAGAAAGATGACAGCTCCTGCAGGTCACGTGGGAAGTGACATGCTGGTAGATGTTGGGCGACATGATCTGGTGCAGGGGATAAATGCAAGGCCAGGAAAGGCATTTTGTGGATCCAAAAAAAGGTACAGAATATAGTCTTGGCAGTTGCCCCAACATGATGGTTCTTGATGCTCATTGATACCATATTTACATGACTTCATACTGGTTGATCAATCGCATCGGAACGAGGCCTCGCAAAACAACAACTCCGGCGTGTACGATGCCCCATCGGACTTTGGACAGCACGTCAGCAACGACCCATACCAGGCCGTTCGTCCGTCTTCGCCCCTGGCTAGCCATAACATCTCTCATAGGGCCTGCCATGGCTGCGACCAAGTCATCCATCTCCTTCTTGGAATCCCACACAATCTCGTCGCTTCCATCGCTGTCATCATCGTCGTCAAAGTGGGTCTCATCTTCCAAGCGACCTCGACGGGTGGACTTCGCGTGATGAAAAGCCCAACAGCTCAACGTGGCCAGATAGAGACACCATGGGACATGGAATAGACTCGTCAGGTGAGGGGACTCCATTATAGGCTTGCTCGGCCCACTGGGGTCAGAGCTGCCATCGCCGGTCATAAGGTCACGGAGCATCCCCGCGCCATGCCAAGCCGCAGTTGCAGCACGCTCCCTGCTATTCGACGCCCAGCGCTTGACCACCCGTGAGGAGCGGACATAATCCTGCTGCTGCACAGGCCTCCCCAGGATGTGGCGCGCGCCCGCGTATATCTGCACGTCCAGGAAGTCCATATGAAGCAGCGCCTGGGCTGCGTGGTAGACTGCCCTATACGCGGCGGAGAAGGCTGGCCACTCCGAAGCCGAGGCATCGCCTGGGTCAGTCGATGCTCGAGCTGCATCATGACAGTACGAGTCGAAGTCTGTTTTCCAGCGGTCGTAGGCCTTGCTCAGGAGGTCCTTCCACGAGGCTGGGCCGGTGGTGGACACAACACCCAGGGAGGTCTGGTCGCGCCTTTGCATGTCCCATGCGATAGACATGAGCCCGTGGAGGACTAGGACTTGACCCAGCGCGTCGAGGTTTGGCACGCCTGTGGCGCCAGGCTGTGCAGTCAGATAAAATTTGAGGGCTGGGAGGAACATGGATGGAGCGACGGGATCCGAAGATGATGATGGTGTCTGGCGTGTAGAACTTGGCCAGGCTCTCGCCCACAGCTCTGCATCTGGAGCTTCCCAGACGGCCTGGGCGCACGGCATTGAGCAGCGCAGTTCGAAAGCGGACATGCAGAGGCTCTGGCAGAATAAGACTGCGTGTTGAGTGTCCCACATGAAGCACAGCAGTGCAAGCCTCTTCTTCTGTTCTGCAACTGCCCATAGTTTCCAAGCCTCGGCCAGGGAAACACCATCTTGCGGTCCGGGAGTTTTCGTGATGCTTTGGCAGTCTGACCTGCGGATGAGGTTGATCAGCAAGCCATGGAACAGGTGGCTCATGTCATGCTGCTTCTGCCCAGCTCTCGACTTCCCGAAGCACTCTACCAGCAGGATTGTTTGTAGCGTCCATAGTTCTGGTCTGGCGGAGAAGCCAGCATGTGCGAAGATGCTCGGCCGGATAACGTCATGAATACAGACAGCCAGCTGGTGAGCAGTCTTGTCTAGGTAGGTGGCTCCGAGTAACAAAATCGACAGTAATAGTAATGGCTCAGTGGTGCTGGCATTGAAAGTAGGCATATGTATCAAGGGATAGGTGGTGTTGAATTGGGTGAAGAATAAGTCCAGCCAGGTTTGGACAGATTGAAGAGTTAAAAGAGGGTGGTCTCGCACGGAAGAGCTGGCCGGTGAGTCCGGTATTTTGGGATCAGCAGCTTCGATGACGGTGAGAAGCTTGTCCAAAACTTGTTGGTCAATCCTCGGTGTCGACCTGGGGTCTTGCAGCATTGCTAACGGTCGTTCGCGAGCAACCCTGCTCTTGGGCTTCTGTCGTTGAAGGCGAGGGTCGATCTCATGCCTGCTCGGGGCCCTTGTATCGATGCCTTGCTGTTGCCTTGGCTGGCTCTCTGCCTCTTCTCGTGGAACGTGTCCATTCAATGCATCGGACTGTCTTGCTGTCCTTGATTGGGGTTGTGTAGGGCGTATTTCTCTAGTGACTGGAGAAACCCGCATCTCTGTGGATGAGTTTGCCCGATCTCCATTGCTTCCGTCAGACTTGTCCTCGTGCCAGCTGTTCCAAGTCGCGCTGCTCAAGGACTCCGGCGTAGGGTTTTGAGGATGTTGAGACGGGGCCATGTCAGCGTTTTGTGCCTCTCCAGTGTCGGGATCACTGAACAGTGTTGGCTCTGAGAAGCTATCTCTGGCACTGGTGAGTCCGAACCCTGATGCTGTAGCTGCCTCTATGTTAAACAGCCAGTTGTAATCCAAGGCGGTAGTATATGGCATGTTGAAAGAACTGGCTGTATCGGGTTGGAAAACGGGGTGGTATTCCAGTTGTCCATTGCTCAGTGACGGGTCTGCTCTTGTGTTTGTGATGTTTGGCTCGTCGCCATAGCCTAACCCAACCTGTGGGAAATACGTGGACGCAGATGATGTTGGGACACCAGCTGAACCCTCGAGGATGTCGATACAATGACCGAAGTCGTCTTGTGTCTCTGGAACAATAGTATAGGGGTGGGTGCTTTGGTTGTACCGTCCCTCATCGGATACAGGCGGTGATACAACTTGTATGGCTCCGTCAAACTCTGAGCCGGCCCACGGGTCTTGGCCGTCTGGCTCGGTAGGCCGGGGTCGCTTCGAGACGACCGACCCGTCCGGAGCTTTCCAGGAGCGCTTGCGCGTGTCGAGAGTGCCAAAGCCGGGTCCACCAGCTTCCTCGTCCCTCTGGCGGTGACGATTCATGTGCCTCTCTGCTCCATAGTCAGCAATGGAAACAGCGTAGGTGCCCAGGTACTCGTCCAGAGTTGATTAAAGGCTCACCTAAAAGGTCTGGACGCCTGAAGTGAGCACTACACCGAGAGCAGGTGAAGTCCCCTGCCCCAGAGTGGTTGAGAGCGTGTCTCTGCATATGTTCCAGACGCGTGAAGCGTTTGTTACATCCTGCGTGCGTGCACTCGAATCTCTTTGCGCCTTGCTTCTTCGCGGCAGTCGTCCTACCTCCACCAGCCCCTGTACTCGGCCCTGCTGCAACATGGATTGCATCGGCCGCGGGTGCGGCTTGCCCGCCAGACCCATCCATGTCCGTTCCGGGAATGCGTCAATCTGCCGAGAGTGGGCAGCGCAAATTTGGTGGGAATCTGGGATGGCAAGTGAGCAATCCTCACCAGCCAGTGTCGTAGATGGGGGAGGAGGTTGAACTTATTGCTCGTGCCAAGGCGCTTACACTCGTGTTACTGCCTCGTTCTGCCCTGTGTCACCCTTATCAGCTCCCCACCCCAGCCCTCCATTCCCCGGATATGCCTTGGGCGTTCCTACCCCACCTCCGGCCACTGGCGCATGCATGACATATCCGTGTGTGCCGGCGGCGATCATATCGATACAACCCGTTAAGATAGCCCGGCCCACTCTTGCCGTAACAGACAGTGCCTGTGTTACCGCGTCCCCGCCAGCTTAGACACCGCTATCCAAGTGCTTACCAAAGTGCGACAACTCATATCGGAAAGCACCTTCCCCCACCTGAGCTGCTGTGCGATGATGCGTTAGTCACGACACGGGAAGCTATGCGAAGGTACATCGGCTAATTCCAATTGTGCCAGTTGGGCTTATGTAACAGCGTATGCCTCGGTACGTACCCTCAGTGGCACACGCCGACCCGAAGTTCCGATGAGGAGGACCAGACAATGTAAAGATTCCATTGATTCCGACCGAAAGACCTGCTTGATGAGGGGGATAACATCTGTCCCTGGTCACGACCAAGTACATGTGAATTCGTGAACCATATCCGAGACCCCGAAACCACAGAACCACTGGAGCAAAGTCACTGCTATACGGCAACGCAAGGCTCCTCTGACCTCCACTTCGTTTACGATGGCGTTTTGGGATAACATTCCAATCCAAGAGAAGATCCACAGAGATGAAGAGTCGAGAATCCACGTAAGTGTCCCGCGTATCCGATTCAGAGACTGCCAACTAACCATACCAAGGTAATCATTGTTGGTGGAGGCTTGGGTGGTTTAGGGGCTGCCATCGCCACCCTCCTGGCAGGGCATGACGTGACAGTTCTCGAAGCAGCTTCCGAGATTGGTGAGGTCGGGGCGGGGATACAAGTGCTCCCCAACTCTGCACGGGTCCTGTTCTCATGGGGGCTGAAAGACGCGCTGGAACCATACGCCACGAAGCCCACGCAATGTAACTTCATCGGGTGGAGGGGCAATCGCCTGTCGGACATGGACTATGTCGCCTACGCTTCAGCCACGGGTGCCCCATTCTGGGATTTCTACCGGACGAATCTTCACAGATGCCTTCTCGAAAGGGCAGTGGAGCTGGGAGCAAAGCTCGTCACCAACGCCAGAGCGACTGATCTTACCGTGAATATTCCTCAATCAACATCGACAGTCATCTGCGCGGACGGGAGAACATTTGAGGCGGATCTTGTCGTTGGTGCAGATGGCATCAACTCGAGTCTGCGGGAGGTATTCTTGGGTAGGGAGGATCCTCCCATCCCGACAGGTGATCTGGCATACCGCCTGATGCTGAACACCGAGGAGATGCGGAAGGATCCAGACCTCCGTGAGTTCGTCGAGGAGCCGCAGGTCAACTATTGGGTCGGACCGGGAAAACACGCAGTCAACTACGTCCTCAGGGGCAAGGCAGATTCAGGCCTGGCCTACAGCAACGACCCGAGCCTCCTCTTCAACATGGTGCTCTTGGTGCCAGACGACATGCCAGCTGGGGCGAACACACTAGAAGGGAACATCGAGGAGATGCGAGCCCACTTCGCCGACTGGGACCCTCGTATCCCAAAGCTATTGTCAATGTGCGACTCGGTGCTGAAATGGCGCCTAATGATCCGCCCAGGCCTGGAGCCAACGTGGTCACACCCATCGGGGACGTTCACCATGCTTGGCGATGCAGTGCACGCTACGCTTCCGTATCTAGCTAGCGGTGCAGGAATGGCTCTTGAGGATGCCGGTGTGCTTGGACTCTGCCTCGGCCGTCTCAAAGGCAAATCATCTGCTGAAAAGAGGAAAGTACTGGATGTGTACGAGGCATGTAGACGAGAGAGGACTGAGGAAGTGGTAAGGAGAGGTACCTACAACCAGTGGATCTACCATTTGGAAGACGGCGAGGAGCAACGGGATCGTGACTCCAAGTTCAAACAGTTCGGGGAGCTGGATAAGCAGTGGCTGAGTGAGAAGAACCCCATTCTGCCTACAGCAAAAGAGACAGGGGATGATCCTTTCCCTTGGAGGTATCATGGGGTTGGTCGATGGCTTTTGACCTACGACATGTGGAGGGATGTAGCCTCGAAATGGTCACGTGGCGAAGGATCTGAGGTCGTAAATATGGAAGCAGCCCGGCTTTGATGTCGGAAGTCTTTGTCAAATTCACACCATTGGTGTCTTTGAACCAAGGAGGTTTACCAGTTGACTTCATAAACCTTCAGATGACGTCGCTTATAGTTTTGTATATCGCAATGTGAGCGAATAGTGTTCGAGGGACATGAGGACCTCGCTAATTGGCAATGAGTCCTTGAGAGACCATAATTGAGATGTGAGCGAATCTTGAGACACTCAATATTGCTAGTGCACTAATCTTAGTGCGTGACTCTGTCTCGTTACTCGGAGTCACTTTCCTCTGGGGGCGGCGGCGGCGGCGGTGCGTCCGGGATATCCTCAACCAGGTGGAGGTGCTCAGCCACTTCGCCACCAAAAAGCGACGCAGCAGACTCTATACGGCCTGACGTATCGCGAGCTGACAGTCGGTTTTCCGGCTCACGAACCAACATATCTTGTAGTAAGGACACAATGAACTCTTGCTGCTCCGTCGACAGCTCTACCCTCGAGGCAGCCTTGGCCACTTCTTCCCCAAGGCTGCCCCTTTGATCCTCGGGTCTTGCTTCGAACCAATACCAAGGGCCTTCGGGTGTGCTGTGCAATGTGCCCTCCTGTCTGTCACCATACTTTTCCGCGTCAAAGTGACCTTGCCAGCTGCGTGGTAACAAGCCCACGTAATGGACTATAAGCCCGATGAGCATCTCGAAAATGGGAAAGTACAGCGGGAATAGCGGTCTGTCGCAGTGTATGTCAAACAGCAAACATGCTAATTCCCACACATCACTGCCGGCTGAGGGAGCATGGCCAAAGCAGACCTCGGGCGGAAAAGAAGTTATGGGAATGCCGAGCCCAGTGCGATGGCGAGGGCGGCCCAACACGAATGCCTCGCCGAAGTCGATGATCATGACTGCAGCAGATGACATCCCAATGTTGAAACCTGAGAAGTCAGGGTTCTTGACAATTCTCTTGGGACCATGTGGAGATTTGGACCCGTCGCGCAGTTTCAGTTTCTCTCTTTCGATAGGCCCCAACAACTGGCAAACTTCATCTGGTGACATGGTCTGGATATCAGGAAGACTGAAGACGACATTGGAAGTGGTAAGGTCTGAAAATGGCTCGTTAGCGACAGGTCAAGGCAGTCCGGGGCGGGCCTCGACTCTGACCTGCGTGGGCAACACCACGTTCATGCAGAAACGCAACGCCATTGGCAACCTGCTGAGAAATCCGATATCTTGCGCCTGGAGTGAAGGTCCTAGTAAATTTGTCAGCATGGTTCCTCATACCCAACAATCATCAGTAAGACTAATACCTCCCAATAGACCATTGGTAGAGGCTGGGGCCGGAAACCGGAAGAACGAGACACGTGTGTACGCCGTTGGGGCCGGTGATCTCGAAGGAACGAAGTAACTTGACAACATTTGGATGGTCATGTGGACCAAGATACTCCATTATTTCTCGCTCATTTGCCTTCGCTTCTGAGACATCAGCGCAGAGAATTTTCACGGCGTAGTACCGGCTGCCCTCGCTGGACTGGACCAGCCACACGGTCGCAAAGCCTCCAGATCCCAGCTTGTGAAGCACGGTGTACTGGCCGATCGCGTCACCAATGTCGACGGGGTGATAGCCCCCAGGCACATATTTCTTAATATTTTCGTAACCAGACTCATCCATGTATAAAGGCCGATACCTGATTTTGCGGCGTTCTCGTCGTCTCTTGGTTGGAGGGAGAGGCAGTACATCTTCCAAAGGTGACGGCGGAGGGGAGAGGCGAGTATAGCCACCAGCTGGCAAAGAGGTTGATGCAGAGGAAAAATGGATACTTGAAAAGCCTGATGACTCTGAGTCTGGTGGAAGGCCCATAGTGCACTTTGGGAAGCCTTGGGTCTGGCGATGCTGGAATTTTGATTGTCAGGCAACAGGAGCATTGCCTGGCTGGGCGCATGGAGAGAGAATCGACGTCAACCAACACACGCTTACCTAATCATGATGAGTCCATTAAAACTGGTTTAAAGGAGACGAACATGAAACTGTTGGGGGGTGCATTCGTGTCCGTTTGGGAAAATGAATTCTTTTCTATCTCTCTGTATGCATGTGTGTACGTCCGCGTATTTGCCTGCCATTCTCCGTGACCAGACTCTCCAAGAACGATGCAACCTGAATCCCAGAAGCAGACCCCTAATTCTTGAGCTCCTCGTAAAATGGGTAGTCAGTATAGCCCTTCTCAGGTGGGTCGGCCCCATAGAACGTTGTCCTATCGTATGGGTTCAACGGGAGTCCACTCCGCAATCGCTTAACCAGATCCGGATTTGCGATGAAGTGTCGACCAAACACGATCAGGTCAGCGCCGTCGCTCTCTACCTTCGGCGCGGCGTTGTCGCGGTTGAAGCTTCCTGCGGCGAAGAAGTGGATGCCACCAGACTTCAGAATGTTCCGGAACGGAGTCAACGAGTTCTTCTTGATAGGTGCCGCATCTGATCCAGTGCTGGCTGTGTACTCGGCAAGAGACTCCATCTTCTGCTGCTCGTCAAGAACTTCGTCAAAGCGAGGCTCGACCCTATGATTGCATTCATCGTCAGCAATGCCATTTGTAAAAGAGTACCAGGACGGCATTTCTCACATGTGAATATAGGCAGGTCGTTGGGTTGTGGGAAGACCAGCGATCTTCTCGCACAAATATGACCAATGTGCGTTAGGATCGCTGTCTCGGGTGTCTTGGAAGTAATTGTAAGGCGAAAGGCGAACGCCGACCCTCTGCGCCCCAACTGCCTCACAAACTGCTTGGATGACCTCCAGCACGAACCTCGAGCGGTTCTCAATGGAGCCTCCGTAGTCGTCTGTCCTCTTGTTGACATTGTCATGCAGGAATTGGTCCAGGAGATACCCATTCGCCCCGTGGATCTCGACTCCGTCGAATCCAGCCTCATTGACAGCTCTCTTCGCGGCTGCCGCCCACTCGGCCGTCAGTCCGTGGATCTCATCCACGGTCAGAGGCCGAGGCGGGTTTTCAGCACATGAGCTTCCGTCCAGGTATGATCCCGACATGGGGATGTCACTAGACGACACACACTGGTTGCCCCCTCGCATACCGGGCGATGAGGCCCGTCCCGTGTGCCATAGCTGGCTCAGGATGATGCCACCCTTTGCGTGCACGGCATCAGTGACCTTGCGCCATCCTTCGAGCTGCTCCGGGGTGAAGACTCCGGGGCAACCTGGATATGCGCTGGCATCTTGGCAGATGTCCGTCGCCTCGGTCAGTTGAAGGCCGCCCGGGGTTGAACGGTCTGAGTAGTACTTGACGACTCTGGGGCCGGGAATGTAAACTCCTCGAGACGAGAAGTCATTCCTCATCCGTGTGAGCGGCGCCTGGATGAATTTGTAAGCCAAAAAGGTCAGGAGAGAAGGAGTCTGTGGCATGCTCAGCTGCACCTACCTGGACGATGCGATGCTGCAAGTGCCATTTTCCCAAATCCAGGGGCTTGAAAAGAGACGTCTCTCCAAGGGGGGTGAAGGGAGTAGGTGGTGAAGCAGATCCCATTTTGTGTTGATGAGGTTGATAGAGGTGTGTTAGGACTGGACGATGTTCTGAGACCCTAGACAAATGTGACAGAGGCAATACTCGTTTTACCTGGACGAGCAGAGATGACCTTCTGGACATAGACATTGAAATATCCTGGCCATTTTGGGACTGACCTCTCGGGGTAATACTTTCGCCATTTTGGGCTGACTGACTTCTCCAGGGAGCAACGCTGATGCCACCGCCATGTTGTGCCGTCTTTGTCTCGGGTACTGGAAGTGGAGAGTTTCTCCACTACAGGTATCTGGTCGAAAATGGGGGTGAAGGACAGGGGTGCCTACCCCTGAAAAGCCAGTGGCACCGGGGAAATTCCGCCTACAACATTGGTGATAACATGCACTCTCGTGTACCAGGGTTGAAATTGTGTACCCAAGCAACATGCATAACGGCATATTTTGGACTTCGTGTTCTGTGTCACTCGGTGACCTGAAAGCACTCCGGGTCCCTGAACTGCGTTGAGTGTCGGTGCTACGATCTGATGCTTTCTGGTCTTGATGAGAATTGCAGGTCATCCTCCGAATATCATGCGACATTTGCGGGACATGAGGTAATTCGATTTACATTGATGGGAGGCAATTATGAAAGGACGTGGTAGGTGATATTGTTGAGCATGTACATATGTAAATTTGTGACTTCGAAGCAATAATACAAGGAACAAACTGAGCATCGAAGCAAGAAGCGAAAATGAGTATGTCTACAGTCATTTGCCTATTCAAAATACAAAATACATAAAATCCAAGTAACTGCCAATATAAAACCTGCTTTTGCTGGCGGATGTCAGATGGAGGCGTGGCCGTGAGTTTCGAATGGCAAGCCCAAGCAGAAAAAGCCAGCCACAATCCAAAGCGCAGCGCTCGCGTAGATCGGAACCACCGAGTAACCGGAGTAGGTCGAGATGAAGGATGCTACCAGTCCACCAATCCGCAGCAGGGTTGCAGCAATACCTGTTCCAGTGCCCCGGACTGGCGCTGGGAACGACTCTGGCGTGAATGCAAACATGATCGCGTACTCTGCAAATTTCAAGATCAGTCTGAGACACTGAGGGGATGTGGTCGTAGCTCTGGGTAAGCTCACCAAAGTTGCCAAGTATGGCGGTAGCACATTGGAATCCAATGTCTGCCGCTTCCGTACCGACGCTTGTGTATGCGAACAAGAAGACACCAGTGAGCACAGCTGATATGGCCATCATCCACCGACGTCCTAGACGCGTCTCGACGGAGAAACCTGCTGCGATCGGGCCGACAACACCAACGACGGATACGATGCAGTAGACCATATAAGTGTGATTTAGGGAGTTGTTGGCCGAGTACGTCGACTTTGTCTGCAGGTACGATGTGATGAACGCGAAGTAGAGTGGATAAGCCACGCCAATAGTCAGCCAGATCAAGAAGATCACAGAGCTATGCCGAGCCATCTTGCGGCCTGCGAACAGCTTTCGGTAGCTATGACTGCTGTAGTCTGTGAAGTTCTCCGTGATGATTTGTTTGTAGGACAGAGGAGCCTTTGTTTCTGCTGCTGCAGTATCTCCGTTTTGGACGACCTGAGTTGGGGACCCGGATTGGGCCTCGTCAATGGCCTTTAACATGTCCAGTGTCAATGTCTCGGGCTTTCCGTTGTATCGAGCAACATAGTTCACAGCCTCAACGGCCTCGGCGTCGCGCCCCCTAGACAAGAGGTATCGTGGTGACTCGGGCATCTTGAAGACGAAAATTCGAATAAGGGCAAAAGCAATGGCGAGTGCGCCAAGCGTGATCATGACATAGCGCCTGAAATGAATTCGGTCAGTCAGAAGAGGCAAGAAACAGATTGGGACGGCGGCTACTTACCAGCCCATGTTAGAACTCGCAGGGCAGGGAGCTTCGGAGCTGTCACAGGCGTAGTTTGCCAGGAACACCCAAGCCACCAGAGAGACGATGACTTGTCCAAGATTCCACCAGGCCGACAAGCTCGTCAGTAGCCACTGGCGCTCTTGTGGGATGAACTCCAAGAATATAATGCTGTCAACGGGAACATTTCCACCAGCGGCAGTGCCAATGACTGCCCAGAGGGAACAGAATGTCACGAAGTTCTGCGACCCGGCCACAGCGCAGGCGAAAACACCGCCGATGAGAATCGTGGCATTGAAAGCTGGCTTGCGGCCGATCAAGTCCGCGGTGACGCCCCAGAAGGACGCGCCAATGATCAGCCCGACGTAGTAGGCGACAGAGCTGAAGCTGAGATATGTGATGTCGGTGAACTCGTTTGCGACGGGTGGTCTGACGGCTGTTATGCCTTGGCTCCAGAAATTGTCAACGACCCAGCCGAAGCCATTGACCACGAAGAGGTACCATTGGAATCTGTCAAGCGTACAAAACGTTAGATGGCATCAAAAGAGTCGCTGAGCGAGCGTAGACTTACTTTCCCATTCCGATCTCAGCCAAATGATGTGCTACCAACTCTGACTTCAAGCGGTAACTGTCGCTAACCGAGCTGCCGTAGAAGTCGGAGACCTCTTGGTCGTCCACGACACCGAGCTCGCCATGGCCTACTGAAGGCTCCCTGGTGAGTACTTCCTTGCCCTTCGATTCCTCACTCTTTTCGGATGACATGGTGGGATGGATGTGTAAGTGTGTGATTTTTCGGACTCCTTCTGAAACCAATTCGGTGTAACTCGAAATCCTCTACAAATGTCGGGGCCATTAAATTCAAAAGCGCTGAGACAACAACCTTTGCATTACGGCCACATCTCTCCAGTCCGTATCTGCCAGGAGTAATCACCAAGAAGCCACCGGTGCTGTGGTAAGCCACCTGGATGCCCAGATAATCGGCACTTGGTGCTCTCTCCGGCTGTCCAATTAGATAGCTGCAATCTATCGACTTGGTAATCCTAGCAGGTACTTCCATAAGTGTCAGCTCCCCCTCCGCCCCAGCGAGGCACGAGCCCAAGGCCCAAGAATCCCACCCCCGTAGGGTTTCCCCTGCCAAATTCAACCTTCCCCATTTACGATAACAAATGATTTAGCTGCGTTCACTCCACTGGAACGAACTCTAAATTTACGTTGCTATATCACTTGCTCCGATAAGCCCTCTAACATCCTGTCACAAAGATGTTCCTTACAGGGGTTTCACGTGCTGGCCCCAGGTACTCAGATTACGTGAGAAAGTTGCCAGGAAATGCAATACTGTCTATGACTGCATAGGCATGTTTCGAACAAATCATCGCTCACGTAGTAGCCTACAATATCATATAGAGAGGATCGAAGATCATGCAGTCCATTTATGGTCTACTACTTGCATTATCAGAACGCGAAATCAAGCCCCTGGCGTTTGGAGAAAGCCACCATAATAGTCATCTAGAGAGCGAGCTGCTTCCAGGCCAGCATCCTCTCCTGCCGTGCTGAACTTCGTGACAGAGCCAACGTAGCCGTCAGGCCGTACATTGACAATAGCAGCCTGTCCGGATTCGATGCTACCGAGCCACTTATCCGTACATCTCTGGCTCTGCGTGTCAAGATGTGGGACATTGTCGAGGTACACAGTCCACTTGCTCCTGCTTAGAAGAGGCGGCAGGGATGCGAGCTCAAACTTCCCTTTTTCTGTTGTTGCTAGGTGAAGGTCAGTCAAGGTCAGCGCGGCCGTGACAAAGGACACTTACTTATGAGGGCATAGGTAAACAGCTGGCTCAGTGGTGTGTATCTTTCTGGCCGGTAGTATACGTCCTTTGGCTTGGATGGCCTGGGCGAATCCTGGTACGACTTGTTGGCCGCGGCTGATAGCTGCGACACAAGCGACGACTCTGCCAGAACCGACTCACTGAACCTGCTCAGGAAGCTGGACGCTCCAATCACGTCCGGCACGATGACGAAAACGCGGAACTGGCCCAGAATTGGTATATCCAGTTGAACATCGACAGGGTTGTCATCGATGTAGCGAGTCACTTTGGCCGGTGGCAAGTTTCGCCCGGGACGTGCGGCACCTTGCAGCACATGCCCGTTTTGAAGACCCTTTGCAGGAGCACCGAGGTCGTTGAGGATGTTGCGTCCGTATTCCACCCCCGCGCCGGATATGAACCCTATGTTTGTGCGAAAGTTCTCGGCCAACGCCTTGGCGTCACCACCAGCGATGCTATTGGCATGCTCGTAGTCGAAGTCGATTAGGTCGTGGGCGATCTTCTTCCTCTCCTCTTCGTAGGTCCCGAGCAGGATGTCTTTCTTGGCCAGCCCTCGTATGGCGAGATTCAACTTCCAGCCGAGATTCCACGAATCGTGCATGCTTGTGTTCATTCCCTGTGCTGCTTTGGGACTGTGCGTATGGCTGGCATCACCAGCGATGAAGACGCGTGGGGCCTGCCCTGTAGAGTCTGAGAAGCGGGCTGCTACTCGTTGCGTGACGCGGTAGTTCCCGAACCACTCGACCGAGAGCCACTCGAGGCTGTATGGTGACATGATCTTCCTGGCTTGGTCCATGACGAACGTCTCGTCAATGGAATCCTGCTGATTCTTGACTTCGATGTAGAACCGCGTGAGGTTGCGTTCTCGTGGAATGATCAAGACTGAGCCGTGCTCCTCGGAATAAACTACTGTCTTGCTCCAGATGTCGGGAAAATCGGTGTCGAGTTCGCCATCCAGCACGCCCCAGTAGGAATCGTGGGGATTCCCTTCTGCGTATGTACCGGGTATCCCTTGACGAACCCGTGAGCGAGCGCCGTCGCAACCAACAAGGTAGTCTGACTGTAGACTCCTTTCCGAACCCTCACTCCTGTATGTGACTTGGATCGGTGACCCTCCATCTCCCTGGCCGTAACCAAAAGTCTCGAATCTGCACCCGCGTTGTACCTCGAATCCACTGTGCCGCAAATCATCGACGAACATGCCCTCAACCATGCCTTGATGGCATAACAGTATGAAAGGGTGGAGCACATCGACCGCGTCAGGCGGGTAGTGAACCTCGCGCCCTACGCGGAGCAGGAACGATGCTCCAGTATCGTCGACCTCAGATCGCCACATGCAGATATCAAACACTTTGACACCTGTGTCGAGAAGCTCACCCCCAAGACGTAGCATCTGAAAGGTCTCTATCGTCTTAGGCTGAAGGCCATCGGCTCTTCCAACGGTCGTCTGGTCTGGCCTTTCATCTAGAATTTCGACTTTGATGCCAAACCTCGCCAGTAGAGCCCTGGGAATCTCGAGTCAGCAGATGGTCTGTTGATGGGATTGAGATAACTTACGCCAACATGATGCCGGCAGGTCCAGCGCCAACCACGCACACATCACATCTTGTTGGTTCAACAGCCATGTTCCCTTGATCAACTACTTTGTTTGTTTTGTTAAGTGTCATGGTAAGCTCTCTCCCCGAGTAAAGGGCTTTTTCCTGAGGCCCAGTTATGTGAGCAATAAAGCGACCGAGGGCTCAACTTTCATAATAGAGCGATGCGTTCGTGTTGCTTGACCAGACTGGCATCTGATCGGCCCATCCGAGCAGGCCATCAGCTCATGGCATGTCGTGAGTCTGCTGACTACGATTGTCCTACCCCTGACAGGCGGCCAAGCGTTGTGCGAAGACCTGCCCGTCTGCATTCGGTTCATGCCGGCGGAAAACATTCGGACTTGGAGTACGGGCACCTCATCCCCACTCTTGCCCAACACGCTGATCCTTGCTGCATGGCGTTGTAGGCAATAGGCTTTAGATGCTAGCGACGTCGTAATCTGTTCCGCGTTGAGACAGATAAGCGTAGTCTAATCCTGAAGAAGATACAGGCAAGTTAACATCCAATCAAAGGCTTGCGATCCGTTGTCTCGCATGACGCTACGCAATAAACGGGGCTTACTGCCACCCGGGAGTCATGCAGTACAAGGGATTGACTCTATCACGCCTCAACTACACGCGTATCTCCACACCTGTGGACAGGTAGTCATGACATCCGCAACCGGGCCGGATGCTCGGGACCGGCATCGCCAGCTCGGCTTTCCACAGGCATCTCGTGAGACAGACGATTTCGCACAATAAACAAAGGACATTTGGGACAAGCGACTAAAAGAGTTATTGTGGTGACACCAACAATATGACTTGGCAAGATATCGTCGCTGAGAAAAGACGCGTTCAGGTGGAGGCAATCACACAGTTCGCAGCCTCGCATGGGAACACTGAGTCCGAGAAGCTAGATTGCAGTGTTGATTTGTCCAAGTCTGTCAATGATGGAGAAATTGTTCGCCAAATTGCAAGCAAGCAAATTTCCTGTGAGACGCTCACCGCAAGCCGAATCAGAAAGTGAGTGGAAATAGACCGTTATTGAAACTTGCCAGAGGTCAAAAGGAACTGAAAGTTAACGCAGGATCTGCACAATACACAAATCGGTAAGCACATTCCAAAATTGCAGTGACCGCGAAACTAGTAGACTGCATTTCAGCGAATAAGTGATGGAGATAATCTGCTTACCAGGCTTAAATCTTTTGTCCATTAGACAAACTGGTCCGTACAATAACACCCAACACGCCTCCAAGTCCCCTAACAATTCATTGCAGTTTAACGGAGGTATGCTTCAAAGACGCTTTACAGGCTGCCTGGAATCTCGACAAGCATCTGGCCCAACATCATGAACCTGTAGGGCCACTACACGGTGTCGTGACAACCTTGAAGGACCAGTTCAATGTCAAGGGCTATGATACAACACTAGGATACGTCGGAAGGGCTTTTGCCCCTGCCGAGGAAGATGCCACCGTGGTCAAGATGCTGAAGTCACTTGGGGCTGTCGTCGTGGCAAAGACCAACCTGCCCCAGAGTATTATGTGGTGTGAAACGGAAAATCCTCTCTGGGGCTTGACAACTAACCCTTATAACCTTGACTACACACCAGGCGGCTCTACTGGAGGCGAAGCTGTTTTGATTGCCAGTGGTGCCAGTATGCTCGGCATGGGAACTGACATAGGCGGAAGTATCCGCATCCCTTCGCACATGATGGGCATATACGGCTTCAAGCCAAGTGTGAGTCTCTTAATCTTTATCCGCTACCACCAAACTATACAGGGTATTTTGCTAAGAAGTCGGGTTTCCAGAGCGCGAGGCTGCCTTACAACGGAGTACCAGTGTCTACGGAAGGCCAGGAGCACGTACCATCCTCAGTTGGACCTATGGCCCGTAGCCTGGGTATGATCCAGTTGGCAATGAAGTCACTCATTGACTCAAAGCCTTGGCAGCTTGATTCCAGATGTGCACCAATCCCGTGGCGGGAAGACTCGTACCAAGATGTCACTTCGCGGCCCCTGGTCATCGGCGTGCTTCGGGACGACGGGGTTGCCCGGCCACACCCACCAATCTCGCGCGTGCTCGAGGAAGCCGTAGAAGCCCTCCGCCGTGCGGGACATACGGCCATCGAATGGAATGCCGACCTCCACCCCGAGTGCATCCAGGTCTTGGACGAGTTCTACACCGCAGACGGCGGTGAGGATATCCGTACCGCCATCGCAGCCGGAGGGGAACCTTTCATCCCGCACGTGGAAAAGCTCGTCAATCGGGGCAAAGCAATCTCGGTGTTTGAGTACTGGAATCTCAACCGGCGGAAGTGGGCATTGCAGCAGGCATACCTGGAGAAGTGGAATTCTATACGCACGAGTGATGGAAGGCTCGTCGATGCACTTCTCACGCCTCCGATGCCTCACACTGCCGTACCCCACAAAGGCTGCAGATGGGTAGGGTACACGAAGATATGGAATGTTCTCGATTACACCGCCCTGGTCATACCGGGTGGTTCAGCCCGTGAGGAAGACCTTGAGGCCCCGTGGGAATTTGAAGCTCGAGGAGAGGTAGACGAATGGAGCTTGGGCTTGTGGAAGGACAACAGGGAGGAAATGGCCCGGCTCAAGTTACCTGTCGGGCTGCAGATCGTGGGACACAAACTAGAGGAAGAGAAGGTTCTCGGTATTGGAAAGGTGGTGGAAGATCTGCTTAGAGCTAGCAATGGAGCTTAGACCTAGACAAATGATGATGGAGATTCCACCGAATACATTACAGGTGGTAAAACTTCTTATTACGGTCGTCTCGTTCAGCAGATGGGAAACAGAATCTAAATAATCGAACATATATAAAAATGCACATCTAGCAAATTTGAGATGAACTGGTATTGACCTGACTAGAACGTTGTGTGGAACCTGTAAGCAGTATTGAGATGTCTCGGTGATTTCAGTGACTCTATCTTGATCGTCACGCTGATACAATGGACCTCAAAACCTCACCACTTCGTCACACCTCCGTCCACCACGATATCTGTCCCAGTACAATACTTGCTCGCGTCGCTTGCCAAGAATACACATGCCCCCTTAATATCGTCTGGCTCTGCCACCCGACCAAGCATGATCTCGTCTTTCCAGCTTTCCAATAAATGGGGAAAGGGGCTTGTCATCTCAGTCCTGACATAGCCAGGGCTCACTGAGTTTACCCGGATTCCATACTTGTTCATCTCCGCAGCCATTGGCGCCACCATTGCCTTCACCGCACCCTTGCTACCGCAGTACGCACTCGAGCGCTGGGAGCGAATCGCAATGTAGGAAGCCATGCTGGCGACGAGAATGATACTGCCGCACTTTGTTCCATTCTCGATCATCTGTTTCGCCGCCAGCTGGGCAGTGAAGTAGACTCCTTTGCAGTTAACACCGAATAACCTGTCAAAGTCTTCCTCCGTGGTATCCAGGAGCTCGACATTCTTGTTAACGCCCGCGCACGCAACAACAATGTCAAGGTTTCCTCCGAAGTCCGCCTTGAATGCTTCGAACCCAGACTTGAGGCTTGAGATGGATGTGACGTCGACCGTGTACGCCTTGGTCCGAATGCCGTGGTCGACTGTGAGCTGGGCCAGGGCCGGTGAAGGAGGGATCACATCGAAGATGGCCACATCTGCACCTGCTTCAGCCAGGCCTTGGGCGAAGGCAAATCCACAGCCTCTAGCTCCTCCAGTGACCAGAGCAACCCTGCCCTTCAACGAAAACTGTGCAGATGCAGATTAATAAACAAGTCCATGTTCAAATCTAAATGCATATTGTTCCATTATTGAACCTGTGCTTACCTTAGACATGATATTCTGCTACGGAGAAGTCTTTCGCACGCCTGTGATGTAGTGCAAGGCACTTGGAATGTCAAAGCAACCACACAACAGATCTATGAAATTTGAACTTTCCCAGAGTGGCATAAAACCTGGGTGTGATTGCCTCGAGAGATACCCACAGAGCTTGTGCACCACACCGATCTGAGACGACGTTTCCCGCGGTCATAGCTGCGAGGTATTCCCAGTAACTCATTGATTGACCTACGGTAGGGGTGTACGGGCTCAAATTGAGATAACGAGATACTCCAAGTACGTAAAGAAGTGGTGTTCAGTGGTGGGGTTGGGCAACCCGGCCCGCGATGTCAAGAGTGGGAAAGGGAGGGGAAGCTCCAGTCCTGCCTACAGCGTGCAGGCTTGGCAGGCCATCGCTATCTGCTGCCCGTTCTGCTGGTGCCGTTGGTACCGACGGCGGCAACACAGTACAGCGCCTTGTGTGTTCCACTGAGTGATAGCGCGTGATTAGCGAGAGCCCCAATTCGTCCAGTTCGCATTTGGAAGCGAACCCCACTCCAAACACAACTCCCCCGTGCTGGTGCCCTTCTTGTACCAGTCACCCAACCAGCGCGGCACGAGTACATCAGCGAGCGAGACTCAACATCGTCGTTTGCTATCACCTGAGGATTTGCATGCCAGAGTAAATTGTAACGACCACATCATTAGAATGGGCAAGAAAGAAGTTTTGGTCTGGTGAGTACTTGTAACGTAGAGACGGTTTGGATGAGACTGAAGATGCTGATATCATAACTTGCAGTTATGGGGTGGACATCGACGCGGTGGCCGGTTGGCTTGGATCGTATGGGGGCGAGGACAGCACCAGCGATATCAGTCGAGGTAAGTCTGATGATGGCCCAACAGATTGCCATCTATGTGAAATTCTGACTGAAGACAGGTATCTGGGCCGGCACAATTGGGACCCGTAGACTTCTAAAGCTGTTCGACAAGTACAACATCAAAGCGTCCTGGTTCATCCCGGGCCATTCCCTGGAGACCTTTCCGGAGGAGTGCGCTATGGTCCGTGATGCGGGGCATGAGATTGGGCTTCACGGCTACAGCCATGAAAATCCCAGTGATATGAGCCTCGAGCAGCAAAGAGATGTGCTGGATAAGACCTGGAAGATGCTGACGGACTTCTGCGGCAAGCCTCCTCGGGGCTCTGTCGCTCCCTGGTGGGAAACCAGCAAGGAAGGCACGGAGCTTATGCTGAGTTACGGGATCGAATATGACCACTCGATGTCACATCATGATTGCCAGGCGTACTGGCTCCGCACAGGAGATTCCTGGACCAAGATTGACTACTCAAAGAAAGCAGAGGAGTGGATGAAGCCGTTGGAGAAAGGGCAAGAGACGGGGCTCGTTGAGATCCCCGGGTCTTGGTACATCGATGATCTGCCTCCTATGATGTTCATCAAGAACAGTGCCAACTCACACGGATGGGTGAACCCAAGGTACTTTGCCTGTCTGAAAATTCTCTTCCTAGGACATGGAGTGCTGACTGTCAATAGAGACGTCGAAGATATTTGGAAGGACCACTTTGATTACTTCTACCGGGAATATGGCAAGTCGTGGCACAATGATTCCATGCCAACACCCACTAACACTGCTTACCCAGACAAATTCATCTTTCCCATGACTATCCACCCAGATGTGTCTGGTCGTCCACATGTCCTCCTTATGCATGAGCGCATAATTGAGCACATCAACAAGCATGAAGGTGTAAGATGGGTGACAATGGCTGAGGTAAGTGATATTGCCCGTTAACGTGATACGCTCGAGATACTGATTCCTGGGTAAAGATGAGCGACCACTTCAAGAGCAAGAATACCCCAGCGCCTGGCGCCTTGATGCCTGCAGATGCGCAGGAGGTCATGCGCAAGTATCATGAGTTGAAGAACAAGCAAACGTGATGTTTAGACTCGATAGACGTTCCAACGAAAGCCTCAATTCTTGCCCAATTCCCTCCGTGCTATGACTCTGCCTGCTCATAAGTTCATTTTGCGCCCCCTAACACGTGATAGAAACCTGCCTTGTTTCACTCGTACAAATCCTATGGCGAGATGTTCTCTTCGCAGTCATGTTCAAGAATGATCTTAATGCTCATAATAGTTAAGGGTTAGATGAGCCATATCGTGAGATGGCATTGGACTTTGATCGATGTACCTAAGACTTTACACGAAATATCTCCACTTTGGGTCTGCAGCTCCCAAGTCACCTACATCCCTCGTGTCAACATCTCCAGCCCTCAAGACAGCTCCTTGCTCTTGATCCTTCCTTGAGTTTTCCCTTCGCATCCAAAGACCCAGGCCTAAGGTGAAGCAAATGCAAACCATATTGCACGCGGCGGTGGCGCCGAGAGTTGGGATATAACGCGGAGCATACGTAGTCCGGAACGTCGCGCCTGATAATATCCCTCCCAAGTTGCCAAGCCCAACCAGCAGCCCTGTTGTCGCCGCCCGAGATGTCTCGCTCAGATTATTGTTGTTGTGCCAGCTGTGCACGAGACAACTCGGGATGTAAGCCCCGCTGCATAGCAGGAAGCAAGCAAAGTATGCAACTCCAATGCTCGTGGTGTCGGTGTTCGATGGGACCGCTGCCAAGATGATGAGTCCAGCCAGGCTGAGGAGCAATGCACCGATGATGTGGAATGAGCGTTCGCGGTTCTTGTCCGAGCTGCGCGTCACGGCCAGGAGGACCAAGAACCCAACCACATTGGGCGGAACAGTGAGGAGGTTTGTGATCACAGTGCTGTATCCGAGCCGTTTGAGGATCAGAGGCAAGAAGTTTGCCGTTGTCGCAAATGCCACAGGATAAGTGAAGCTGATGATGCACCACACAGCAAACTTGCGGTCGTTCCAGCTGCGGAAGCAGTCTTTGAGGGTGAAGGTTTCGCCGACTTGGCCGGAACCATCTCGCAGCTGCCTCATCTTCGCCATGGCCTTTTCCTCCTCGGTAAGGAACCAAGCAGTCGCGGGGGTTGCTGGCAGCCAGAAGAATGCGACGATCCCCATGATGACCGTCATACCACCTTCGATGATAAAGAGCCACATCCAGCCTTTAACGTGCGAATCTCTGATCTGGAACACACCAAATGCAAGTAGACCAGAAAAAGCACCAGCAAGGAGTGCGCTGCCGAAAAACAGAGCGATGCGGAACCCGAGCTCCCCTCGGGTGTAAAAGAGTGTAAGATAGAATACAGCACCGGCGAAGAACCCGGCTTCGAGGGCACTGCAGTCCAAATCAGTGACCAAGAGCCAGAATATTACACGGGTCGCGAGTAAATACTTACGCCAGGATCAGACGAACAACCAAGATGCCGGCGAAACTAGTACAAGCGGCTTGAAGCATGGACATTGCACCCCAGCCAGTCATAAGGAGCGGAAGCATGATTTTTCCCGACAACCGCTTCGTCAACATGTTAAGGGGCAGATCGCAGAGACCATTTGGTATGTAGAACAGAAGAACAAGCAAGGAGTAATCCTGCCCCACGAAGTGCAGGTCGTCACCCATCCCGTCTGTTTCGGCATTTCCCAGGTTACTCTACAAGAGGGGATACTGTCAGTTCTGGAGTACTCATTGCTCTCGGGGATGTTTGCATGACTTACTCGATCGATTGAGTTGAAGAAATACATGATGCTGAGGAAGGGCAGGAGCCACAAATCCAGCTTTCGGACTACAATAGAAAGTAAGCACCATCGCTCATTTGGCTTTCAGTATTCAAAAATGCTGCATCAAGACTAACCATATTTTCGCTCGCTGGTTAGGTCCGCATGAACCTCGGATCGATACACTTGGCCTTCCGCTGTCGAGCGGTCGTCGGCCAGCGTCCCGTCCAGGACGGCACTTTTCTTCTCGAAGTCACTAGACTCTGCCATTTTCGACTTTGAGATCGAGATTGCGTCCTTTGTGAATACTCAAACACGTTGCTTGGTTCAAATATACTTGGGTGCCTCTGTTCTTTATGGATTTGTACTCTGTCGCATTCTCCACTAGGAATCCGTCTCCGTCAAGACCTATCGTGGTCGAGACGATCATTGGCTGATTGTGCGACCAAAGTAGGACAAGTGCGTCACTGGTTGATAGGCAAATTGTCACATCGGCAACATCAAGCTGCATGGCCGGAATCGAAAGTGGGAAAGTTGACGTGACAGGCTGGCTGATTGATGCATCTTGCAAAGGGTAGTCTCGTAGGAATTCATCTTGATATTTACGTATTGGAATTCATTTTCCACCCGCGTGCAATACATTGGTACTTGTTTGGGATCGTCTGGTGTCAAAACCATCAATAATATTTCCGGCAGTACCTAATCAGGACTCAAAATGAAATAGAGCATTCAAGCATCGGACACAACGAAGCACATGTTGTCTCTAGTTTGTGCGGTAATTCATCTTTTCGACTGATAGTTCAACGCACTACTTTCAAATACCCCACACTGATGCAATTTCGTTGTACGCTACATGATCAAACATAGCCAAACAATGTCCCCAGATGTTATCAGAAAGCATAGTTCTCGTGTTCTCAAGCAGCAGCAATCGGTGTATTAGCTGCTGGAGACGGTGCCTGTGCCGGAGTGCTCCCAATCACCTTTTCCAAGCCCTGTTTAAAAAGCTGAGCTCTCCCGTAGGACTCGGCGTAAGCCGCAGATACGGCCTCCTGGACCGTAATGGGAGGGAACTTCGCTGGCTCACCCGGCGCCTTGCAGGTCGGGATACACTCGACAAGGTAGTCGGGGTTACCGGATACGAACAAGGGGATGGAGTAGCGCTCCTTTCCCGACTTGTTGATGACACGGTGGACGTTGCTCTTGTATTTCTCGTTTGTCCATCGTGACATGAGATTGCCTAGGTTGACAACAAAAGCTCCTTTGGTGGGTTCGACCTGGATTTGCTGTTAGGGACATCCTTTCAGAGTACAGTTAGAGCTTTGAGCAATCTTACATCGATCCATGTTTCTGACCGCTTGTCCCAGACCTGCAGGCCATCAACCTCGTCCTGTAAGAGTAGCGTGATCGCACCGAAGTCGGTGTGAGCTCCGATGCCACGCGACAGTTTCTCATCCGCGTCGGCCGGTTGGCTCGGGTAATGGAGCAAACGCATCGTTGCGACGGCACCGTCCATGAATTTAGAGAAGTATTCTTCCTCGAGGTCCAAGGAAAGTGCCAAGGCTTTCAAAAGATCAGCGGCCAAGGAAACTGTTGACTTGTAGTATGTCATAGCTGATTCCTGGAAAGTGTGTCCCAGGGGCTCTGGCCACTGGTTCGGCCCGCTGTTGAGTTTCTTGTTCACGAAGTAGGGGTGCTCAGGCGAGATGTCATCGCCGATGTAGAAACCCTCCTTCAACTCAGGCTGAGTGCCCTCTTCCAAGATCTGTGATCGGAGCATCTCATACCCGCGGTTCCAAGTATTGTTGTTCTTGGATACCTTTTGCTTTTCCTCCAGATCTAGGGAGAAGAACTTCTTCGCACTGTTCATGACAGCGCTCTGCTGGTCTAGTGGGACAGAATGGTTCTTGATCTGGAAAAAGCCATTGTACAAGCAACTCTCTCGAATTTGATCAACAACCTTTGCCTTAACAGCTGGGTCAGGTGAGTAGAACTCTATACAGCACAGCACAGTTAGTTGTCAAGATCAAGAACACTTTCATCCCTTAATCAGGGCTGCGTACCAGAGAAGTCAACAAGGGGGATTTCATTGGACATCTTGTCACAATCGAGCGGGTCAACAATCTGAGATGGTACGGCGTGCAAGAATCGATTGCGATTTTTGCTTCGAGATAGATATTTTGCCACTGAAGTGTCTGATGAGCATGAAGACTGACACGCTTCAAATGTAGCCAGAAGTCCCACGAAACTCACGTGTGCGTTGGCAAACCAGGTAGATCCCTCGTACAAGCCGGCGAGCTGCGACCTGTAGAACGTTACTACCTACGTAAGATGGGGAAAGTCACTGGATCGAACTCAATCACAGCCAAGGCTTTCTAGACACTTGTTCATCCAGCTCGCAGCGACTCTCCGACTCCCGAGACTGGGCCGTTTAAGGCCCATCAGGCGACGGAGGGGCCCGACCATGATCATCCAGTGGAATGGCAAGAGAGATTAGCTCTGCTATGCTCGTTATCTGTACACCCCAAACATGCCGATAGTTTCCCCACTCTTATCCCACCTCTATCACTCCGGCAGCCGTGCCGAACCAGGACCGGGGCTCCAATCGCTTGGCAATCACGGTGTCCATGTTGGCTGCGGCGAGAGCCTCAAGCCTACCTACATGTAAGGGGCAAAACGAGGCGGGTATGACTGCGAAGAGGATAGCCCTGGAGAGCATCATCTTGTCTTTGGTTATCCGAACGCTACTCTTAGTGTTTTCTGCATCATGTGGCGGCTCTTGGGAATTTCTCAGAAAGGCGAGCAAACCAAGCCTGAGCCGACAAGGGGGCTGCCGGCATCATGGTACCGTTCCCCGGCGATGTACCAGCTTGAGCGCCGCGCGATATTCTCCCAGAAATGGATCCTCGTCACACATTCGCTCCGGCTGAACGAGGCCGGAAAGTTTGTTTCTTTCACACACGCCAATTACTCTTTTTTCCTCATCCGCGACCGCAGCGGCAATATCAACGGCTTCCACAATATTTGCCGGCACCGTGCATACCCTGTAATTGAGAAGAAATGTGGTACCGCCAGCATTTTGAGCTGCAAATATCACGGTTGGTCCTACGGTCTGAAAGGAAACCTCGCGAAAGCTCCCCGTTTCGACACTGTCGAAGGATTCGACAGAAGCCAACATGGTTTAGTACCTATTCATGTCCATGTTGATAAAACGGGTTTTATATGGGTGAACTTGGAGGCCACGGGCCCTGGGGAAAATCCCAATTTAACATGGGAAGACCAGTTCCATGGAGTAGATGAAAGCGAAAGAATGAACAAGTTCAATTTCGTCGAAGAGTTTGATTACGACCACGAGTGGGATATGGATGTCGACGCTAATTGGAAAGGGCTTATCGAGAACTACAACGAATGTTATCACTGCCCTACATCTCATCCATTGATCGCTGGCGTTTCAGATGTGTCGAAATATCGCGTTGAGCCAAACGGGGATGGCATCCTTGAGCACGAGATCGTCAACAAGGACCAAGAGGCCAAGCAGTTCCGAAGGTCGATCACGTACTTCTACCCGAGTACCTCTGTCACAATCACGTATGTCATCCACCATTAAGCCTGAGAAATACTCCTCCGATTTTACTGACACTTAATACAGAGAAAACATGTTCTACATACAACGCATGATACCGGTAACAGCAACAACGAGCAAGGTCGAGAATGAGGTTTACCGACACAAGAATGCAACGGATGAAGAGTTTGAGAAGATCAATGCCTTTTATCATCAAGTGCTGGCGGAGGACAAAGACCTCTGTGACGGCTCGCAGAGGAACATCAACGCGGGCGTCTATGTCAACGGGGAGTACCACCCTGAAAAGGAAAAGGTAGGCGGTGCATCCTTGGGCTGTGACTCTACAACAAAATTCTAACATTGCCTCCCATAGGGCCCGCTGCATTTTCAAGCAACACTTCGCAAAGACGTGACCGGGCATCGGAAAAAGGAGGAAGAAAGAGGCGGGCGTGAGATTTGGCCCGCGGTACCGCAGCTTACTGGCGAGACAAGGACGAGTAAGCTCGACGAGGAGGAAGAGTTTTGCTCGAAATTGGAGGCAGAGTCATGCTTCAGTTCCAGGCCTGAGCTCGTATGGTAAAATCTGGTATCGTATTTTCTCATCTCAGGAGTGTCACTGTCGCGTTTGGCGCACAGCAAGGGGAGGTAGGGTCAGAGGGCTAGTGCAACTATGCCCTGCAAACATTCAGACTCCTTCACTCTACTCGAGCTCCATGTCATGCAGAGATGATGGAAGCTGTGGCCATATATCTCAGATCAGTAGCTTCTATATTCTAGACCTCAGTTAGTGATGGTCCAAGAAGACACGCTTGGGATCTCTTACATGTTCATGACCACAACACGGCGATCATTCAGCTCAGCCCTTTCCCGGGCGACTGAATGAGATATTTTGGAAACTTTTGACAGGCATAAAGGTTACATGATGCTCTTGAAATCCTTGGAATGAACCGCAAGCCTCTGAATGACGAGTAAGCCAGGAGGACACTGAACTCCAGGACTCAGGCCAAGACTGCCTGCCGTTGAACAGGATAACACAGGAGAATGAGCGGAAGTGGCAGGTAACTCGGTGCTTCTCAGTACTTCTCGAAAATGGCAGTATATTTTACTCGCCCGATGCTGACGCCACAGTTTCGGCCCTGGCGTGAAGCAAACGAGCGACAATAAAATTGCATTTCCGGCTGTTTGCGATCCCGTCGTTTGGCAAACTTTTATAACCTTCTTTATGCTTTGATTGTCCCTTCACACTTCAGTTACGCATCTTTCTGCTCCAGCTCAGCGCACCAATTATACCACCACTCCAACGTCAACATGAACTTTGCCCCCATACTCGTCGCGCTCTGCCTCGCGGTGCTCTCCAGCGCCTGGCCGTCGCTACACTTCACAAACAACAAAACCTTCCATATCACAATTTTTGAGGACCTGCACTTTGGTGAAGGGCCGGCCACTGACTGGGGCCCGTCGAACGATGATAAGACGCTGGACCTCATTCGAACTGTCCTGGCAAACGAGTCTCCAGAGCTTGTGGTGCTCAACGGGGACTTGATCACAGGCGAGAACACCTTCAAAGAGAATGCAACGGACTACGTGGACAAGATTGTTGCGCCCCTTGTGGAAGCTGGATTGCCATGGGCATCCACGTACGGCAGTGAGTGCCTCTCCCCGAGTCCTCTTGCCTACGTCCAGGTGACTGACGACTTGTGTTGCCTAGACCATGACTCCGATATCAATCTGACCAGGGAAGCCATCTACACTCGAGAGAAGACATACGCCAACAGCTTGACGGGATGTGAGGTGAACCAGAACGGTGCTGGTGTCTCCAACTACTACCTCCCTGTCTATCCCAACGATACCTCCACGGTCCCTGCAATGCTCCTTTGGTTTTTCGATAGTCGAGGCGGGTGAGTACATGAGATGTCTTCATTGGGCTCAAAGGTGCATTATGCTGACACGCCATTCTGGCACAGCCGACTCCAAGCCCAGGATGGATCAGCTGCTGACCAGCCTGATTGGGTGGACAGCAGCGTCGTGTCCTGGTTCAAGGAGACCAGGGACACCCTCGCCAGTATTCACGGAACATCGTTACCATCGCTTGTCTTCTTCCACATCCCGGTCAGCGCTTCAGCAGTTTTCCAACCATCCGCGGTCAATTCGAACACATCGCCGGGAATCAATGCAGAGGGTTCATTCCCCGGGCAGGGCACGGCCAATGATGGGCCATTCATGCAGGCTTTACTGGACACCAAGAATTTGACGGCTGCCTTCAGTGGACACCAGCACGGCAACGACTGGTGTTTCAAGTGGGATAAGAAGCTGAGTGGGATGAAGCTGACTGGTGATGGATTGGACCTCTGCTTCAGCAGGCATACAGGGTATGGAGGGTATGGGAAGTGGACGAGGGGCTCTCGTCAGATTCTTGTGAGCCTTGAGTCACTTGGAACCTCGATTGAGACGTGGAATCGTCTTGCAGATGGAACAGTAACGGGGTCAGTGACGTTGAATGCGACATTTGGCACAGACGAATATCCCTTGGTGCAATCTTGACCTTCAGGCCGTTGAGTCAAACACGGGAGCGCAATCAAGATTGAAGTCATTGGGCTGTGTCATGCCCGGACAACGGGAAGGAAGAACGAGCTGAACACAATGATTCAATTTGAGCAATTCGATCGGGGCATTGTGCTCATCAGAAGCCCTCGATTCGCATGTATATATGTCATCATTCTGTAAAATCGCGGTCGGAGGATCCAAAGAAGTAAGTGTATCTGGGGTCGCCTGTGTCATAATATCGACGAGCATTTTGATTCTACCATTTGCCGCTGCAGGGGCGGGGGCTGTTACTCAAAACACTCGAACTTTGAATGACCCTAGAAGCTCCTGTCCATTGTCCAATCCTACGCCCAGTACCTTCCAGTTGCCACCCAATAGCAGATCCGTGGTCACCCGTTCATACTCCGGTGGCCGTGACAGTAGTCCGCTCCCAGAGAGAATGTCTTTCCACCATGGCTTGTTCAGCAAATTGTCAAACGATGCGAGGTTCTCCGGCTTGAACACATCCAGTAACTGATAGAGAGTCGCTTTGTATCTATCCCGTGGGTCGTTGTTGAAGAGGAGAAAGTAGACGTAGGGGTTGGCTCCGGCATCTAGATACGCCTCGATGATTTTCGCTAGCCTTTCTAGCCAGTCCCGGTCGAGATAAAGAGGCCATGCCGATACCATCCTCCTCTTCCAGCAGTACAATCTCACATTGCTAGCAAAATCCCGTAGGAAGACCATCCAAACTGTACTCATGGCGTCGCTCCCACCGGATTCTTGTTCCATCCGATGAATAGACTCCCAAGTCGGTTGTGTGATGAGCCAGCGCTCTTTCCCAGCTTCTTGTTTCTGCCCAATTTGGTCACGTCGCGTTTGGAGGTCAAATATCTTGATTGGTGCGTCTGAGCGGTGATCGTTGCTGAGAAGGTATCGTGTCGTAACTACATCTGCTGCAGTTGATGATGACAAGAGCAGATTGAGGTCTGGATGCAATGGAGTAGTCGTGCTACCTATCAATTCCCTGGCTGATACCTTCGGCCCAGCCCTGACAAACTGTCCTTGAGCCCAGTAAGCTACCCAATGAAGGAATGACGGTCTGTCAAGAGCGGTTCGGGAGTAATATCTCCACGACACTTCGTCGTTGATCAGCATTCTTCCGAGCAGAAATGGTGGGAATGATGAGTCTTCTGATTGGACAATTGCCCTATCGAACTCCTGCAAGCATGCATTAGGAGGCAGACGGCCGCTACGAGAGCACGATCCTAGCCAGACACCCACGTACTCAAACAGAGCTCTTAGGTTGCCGATGACACTGGCTTCTGCATCCTCTCCGGCTCCATTGAGTTGGCACACATCTCTGAAGCGTTGGCGTGTTATACGTATTGCTTCAAGGCTCCGTAGTCGACAGTAGGCCTGCACCTCCTCCACCGGGCTCGGGAATGGAGTTCTTTTGGCACCAGTCTTCCAGCGCTCTCTTAGGAAGTCCCGAACTGACCGATGATAGAAGTCAATACGATACCGGAAGTAAAGAGCAGGGTCACGAGTGTTGACAACTTCGAGAAGGCCTTGTGTGAGCTGATGAAGCAAGCTGGTGACTCGGTGTATTCTTGGTGAAATTTCCTTTTCGCTGTATTCTTGTTCGCAGTCATCAGACACAGTATTTACGTCGAAGGACCCTTGGAACCACTCCAATTCGTCGAGCCAGGAAAATATCAGCGCATTGAGAGGCGATTCGAAAGGATTGTTTGCAGCGAGGTAAAGCACCATGTTCGATCGCATCTGAACGTATGGCGCTCTGTCGACTCTCTGTAGGATCAGCTCGAACAGACTGTCCAGGCTGTCGCGCTCAATGCATTCCTGGAGCCTCTTTCGAAGGGCTTTCTCGCTTCCGTCCTGGTCGAGGACCTGATTGATAAGTGTCCGGACAACCATCACTGCCCAGAGAAATATTCCCTGAGCATTCTCTGTGATGTCTTGCACAATTGCAAGACAGTTTCTTTGAGCTTCCTGCAATTTCGGCTTTGCCAGCGACTCTGTAAACTTTGACTCGGCAAAGTTCGAGATATCACTGCGAGTTAGCTTGTGGAATTCGATTATATCCCCTGACTCCCGAAAGGCTTCGAGGAAGACAGTATAGGGTCGGGCGGAGCACATGATCTTGACATTGGTCAGTGATGCCCAAGACACCAGCTGGTTGGCGAGGTTTTCGTGGCTCAAATTGTCCCCCTGGTGTTCATCGAGGCCATCGATGAAGCAGAAGATGCAATAATTATCCTCTGTATGAATTTGCAACAGTCTCGCAAAGGCATCTTCAAGCTCCCCGAGTCGATATTCAACAGCATCGAACGCGCCCGCTGGACGATGAGGGAAGATGGTGTCAATGAGCTCCGGACATTGGCTCAGTACCTGAAAGAGAATTGAACGGAGAAAACCTTCAATTGACTCCTGGAGTGGATCGTCAGACTGCCAAAAGAAGACCTTGATCGTTACTAGTCTTTTTGTTCCAGCCCAGACTTTCAGGTTGGAATCCGTAAGTTCATGGTGAGCAACATACTTCATGAATGTAGATTTTCCACAACCTGCTTTGCCCTGGACAAATAATGTGCGACCAGAATAACGAAGAAAATCGACGAAGACTCTTGACGTTTGGCTCCTTAGAGTCTCCTCTGATGGTTCTTCGAGGGGCTCATCTGAGGTGATGGCATCTTGTTGCGACGTGGGATGCGCGGCGATTCTCGTCTGTTCTGTGGTATTAAATATCCACCTGAAAGTATCCGCTTCTGCAGCAATCACCTCGTCCTCCCTGCGGAATATGGAGCGATAGAAGAGACGGCGCAGAGTCTGATTCTGTGAAGGCATAGACTGAACAAGAGAGTTCAAATGTTGAGCCTGCCTGACAAGATCGTTCAAAGTCTGAGATAATGTGGAAGTGACAGCTATCGGGTTCTCCATGGAAAGTTGAAGTTGATCAAGTTTATCATTGGTCTGGGTGAGAAGGTCCTGTATTTGTTCCCCGTCACGATCACTAGTCTGAGCGAACTGGTCAAGGTGTTCGAGGGTTTGTGATAGTTGGCATTGCACCTCTTCCATCTTCCGTGCATTCGAGTTGTGAAGAGTGTTCGCGTGGTGCAGCATATCGTCCAAGGACTTCTTGATCGGAGATTGCTGTTTGCTATTTCTTTTGTCAGCCAGCGACGTACCATATTTCACGACGTGTGGTGGGGCACACACAACAGGAGCCAGAGCAGGCGCTCGGCTATTTGCTGGCGGTATCTGTCCAGCCTGGCTTCCATTGAGGCGGCCTCCTTCTGCTTCCTCAGAATCCGGCATGCCGCGACAAAGCTTTGCCATTTCCCCGGGGTCTTCGGCAGGAACTTGTGCAGCAGTTGCAAAAGCTCGCCAGCGAGATCGTGGCACTTGTTCGACAGTGTGATGAGATCCTGGTCAGTGGAACTCATTTGGTGAGCTCGCAGGTCAGCTGTAACACGCTGCAGATCGCTGACTACCACGCCGGTGTGGTCATTACTCTTGGTTGCCCCATCCTGTGACATGTACACCTCGTGGGCCCCACTCACGATCTTGTACGCTACATCAATGAAGGTTATGATAGAAGAAGCCAAGCCGATCGCTTCCATCGTGTAGCTAGGAAATTATATATGGTCTGAATGGTGACCGCAAGTGGTTGATCTGGAAGTTTGCCCTCGGAGCTTGGAAAACGTTCACAACTTCCAGGAGGGAGGGGCTGAGTGTCAAGGATGGGTGGTGGCGTGGCCCGATCTCGACCACTGATTATGCCCGGTGGCAGGCAACAATTTTTGTCCTAAGTCCCGGCGGCCTGCAGCTGGGTCAGCTGAACTTGTCCTGCAGCTCTGCAGGGGCTAGAATCCCACAATACACGGGCGAGTCAAAATCTGTGGCTTGTGTATATGATTACAAGGCACCACAGCAATCCCGGCTTTCCCAAGGCGGAATCAAGCAATTCTTTTCGTAGCATATTGAAAGAGGCATTACAGGCTCGAAATTACAGAATTCATGGAAACATTAAATGCAAGTGTCCAGCGAAATGATATGTTCCCAGAACTCCATGTCGCATCCTCCGCTGCCTCTTCCCCAGGTGCAAGGACCCAAGCTTGGCCCTTTCACCCCCGATGCGCATGCCAAAATCAAGTTTATAGAAGCTCTCGGTAGCTCAGACGACCTAGACAGTGAGGTCTGGAAAGTAGAGATCGACGGGACAGTCTACGCCCTCAAGATGGTGAGTCGCCTCTTTTGTCATAGCGACGGTCAAGGCTAACGCGGGATGATACAAGTTTGACTTTTGTGGCCCGAGATATTTGAAGAACGTGCTAGCCAGGGAGCTCTCGAAGCCCCTGTCCTCGTCGCAGGCATATGAGGACTACTACGACCCCTTCAACTGTGAGTGTCGCGCCTACGGCCGGCTCGCACAGGAAAATCGGCTGGATCTCGCGTCCCGGCTCACGGGTACCTCCTCCTCACACCGCAGCAGGAGAGGGAAGTAACTCCGATGATCACAGGAGGCCTGGAGTATGAGCCAGACGACGAGGAACCATTGGGTACACTGAACGGAGAAAAGCCCTGGGGTCGATGGGAAGAGCACCGGGGACAGCCCATCCGCGCGATCGTCAAGGAGTTCGTGGAGGATGATGACTTCGAAGAGGCGTTCAAAACAGGCCGGATCTCCGCGTCGACAATGTGGCGGGATCTGGAGGACCTGCACGCCCTCGGAATCCTGGTGCGGGACATCCACATGGGCAACTACATCGGCGGCAGGTTGGTTGACTTGAGCCGGGCATGGACCATGTATCACCCGGGCCTGGACCAGATACGCCCTCGCGATCTGGCACGCTTGAGAAGGCTCGACACGCATGGCCTGTTGGTGATGCTGCAGGACTGGTGGATGGAGACTCTGGTTGTGGACGAGCTGGATATTCCGGAGAGCCTGCAGCGGTGTGACGCGGGCGAGAAAGATCAAGGAAGGGACCCGCGTGGGTACAATTGGCTCCGTTGGGAGGATGATGGCGAGGCGGCGGTGGCGTATGTACAGTTGGATCTGTTTGCTCGGGAACCTGAGTGACAGAACATCTTCCAATTTTCCCGGAGGAAAACCGTAAAACAGATGACGACTTCAAGTTCATCAGCCGGAAGCGTCTCTATAGAGGTGAAGAATTGGGGGTTTTTTTTTTTAGAGAAACCTCACGGTCTCTTTGCGGGCGCGGAATCCATGCTTCACGGGGCAAGACACCCCACCGTGCCGGCGTACACGACGAGGAGGCTGTGAAAACCCAAGCACCGATTGTCTACTGCAGCGGACTTTGGTTCCTTGATTTCGAGCAGATGTGACCAGACGTACGTAGCGGAATATGGCGCGTGCACCTAAGATGTAGTCTGATGTCGTGTGTTCCGCCATCTAAAGAGTTCGCGTCGGTGCCAGACGAATACATTGTGCCTTCGTTGTCTTGGTCTTCCGAAGATAGGGCCGTCAAATATGTGTGTTCAGTGTCAGCTATATACGAGAGTGTGTGAGGGAAACAAGAACAGAAGCGGGGACGGATGTGTGTCTACGGGAATATTGAGCGCCCTCTAGGAGTTTGCGTGAACGTGATTTGTGGAATTTACAATAGATCTCTACCGCTACTCCTCCAATACATTGACTCACACCGTGAAGTAAAATAAAGGAATGCTAGCTCAAAACCAGTTGCAAGCCGACTTCAAGTCTTCTTTCGTCTTTTTACCCTAATAGTTGCCGTCATCGGCGGCAGACATGTGATTCCATACCACTGACTTTCAGGCCTCCGGGGCAGCAATTCAAAATCGTACTCTAGCAATGCATGTGCCAATACCACCTTCAGCTCCGCCGCCGCGAAGAACCTGCCAGGACACGCGTGCCTGCCGTGGCCAAAGACTTTTAACTCCGTTAGTGAGATGACTTATTGCCCCAGGAGAGGCGGCGTAAGATTTCAGCCAAGAACAGAGTAGTTGTTCCGGGAGGATGCTTACCCAAAAAGTCTGGGCCTGTCGTCGGCAGCGCGTAGCGGGAACGCCGCACGTGGTCGAGGCCCTCCCTGTTGCGCTGCTCGCTGAAGCGGAAGGGCGCGTAAGCACCAGCAACATCATATTTAGTCTCGTCGTGCATGATGGAGTACGCCGCTACAGACACCAGGGTGCCTCGGGGAAGGTGTACCCCAGACGGGGTAGTTACACCCCTCGGCGCGGTGACGGCGCGGCCGAGGCCAACGGAGAGAACGGAACTGAAGCGGACGCTCTCACGAATAGCCGAGTCCAGCTTGACGAGTTCGCGCAGGGCCTGCTTGCTCCAGTGCCCGCCGTGCGCATGCAGGACCGAGGCGGCTTCGGTCCGCAGCTCGTCGATGCACGATGGGTTGGAGGAGACGAAGTCGAAGATTGCCTGTGTGGACGCGAGTGACATCGAGTGGATTGCGGCGAAGTTAACCACCAGGATACGATCAGCGAGCGTCTGATTGCGCCACATGCATGGATCGCCGTGGGCCTTGGCCTGCTGAATTGACCATTGAAGGAAGTCATTGGGTTCCGGGCCGAGAGACTTGGCATTCTGGTCCGTCTGGCGCACATCATAGTCATTCACACGCCGGTCTATTTCGGACAGAAGAATCTTGCGAAACCGCCAGGTATGTATGCGATTGGGAATGGTGATCAATGGGGCCAAGATCGGACGTAGGGGCTTCCAGCACAGCTTGATGATGGTGGAGCTGAGAGGTATATCGATGGCAAAGGCCATACCGTTGTTGACCAGTTCTGGATCACGACAAAATGGACGCCCAACGAAAACACGATTGGCGACACCGCCAACAATATGCCGCATAGTCTCAAAGACACATACCTCACGCCATGAATTGGTGTCGGTGCCCCATTGTCTTTCGAAGGCCCAAGCTGCCTCCTCCGCTAGACTTGGTATTAGACTTCCAATCTGAGGCGTCAGGGCTGTCCGGAGGAGACTTTCATGCAAAGGTACTCGTGGTATCTTTGGATCTGCAAACGTGTAGTCGACTTGAAACATTTCAAAGGCTCGTTCACTGAAACCCAGTACTGAATCCGGCTGGTCTGTGATAAACTTGACTTCTTCAGATGGCAACAGTACAATGTTACCTTCGCCCGCCACGGGCACAAGCACTGGCTGGTGTCTATACTGAGAGTGTGCCTGAAACATAGCCTCTTTGAAGTTCTTGGTGTTCCGCCATTTCGCCTGGAGGAGAGGAAACCAGTCGCTTTTTTTGGCCCCAATGACGGGAATATCGGGAAGACGAGAACGTCTGAGGATGAACGTGAGGAGGTAGATGATAAGGACTGCAGGGGCCAATATGCCCGGGCGCAAAAGCAGCTCAGAGAGCATTTCGAATGATTAAATCAACAAGTAAACCATAGCTTCCTCAGCAGGTGTATAGGTCAGAGATGTAAACCAACAAAAAGCGTTTCAAACTTCGCTTTGGAAGATGGATGCACAACATGCCTTGGGCAGGCCGCTCACTCGTTCTGCCGTGCTCTGTCAACCTCGAAACCGTCGCAAAATCAGAAGTGCCAAGGGTTTCTAGTATCATTGGCACTAGATGGATTTGTGAGAATTCAAAGAACTCCACTTTCCCACTCCAAGATCATGTGGAACTTCCGATGCGCCATTGAGGTTCTGCTCGAAAGGAGCGGCTGGGGCCTGACCGGTCTGCGGGAATCATGCAACAAGACCGGGAGAGGGAAAGACAGATCACATGGTGTGGACGGCTGCCTGACCAACAGAAAACCAAGAATTAGTGGTGGCCACCTACGTCTGTATGCGACCATCCGTGGGGGCCGCGCTACTATCGCTCGATGATCAACTCACAGTACAAATGGTACGTAAAAATAGGGAAGGATTAAGTCACCGGACGGCTCCTGGTACCTACTATCTACCTAGGTACGAAGGGCTATCTACACTGGGGCAACACAAGTCCTACCACACTTGAACATCCCTTGCGTATCGTCACCCCTCAGAAATTGCGCCGCCACTAGCACGCTGCAGCCCAAATCGAGTTCAGAATTTGCATTTCCGGGTCCATGTGCATGTCTTCCGGGAAGAAACTGAGAAGTGGGATGCTGCCCATCCTGGTACAACCTGCGAGTTCAACAGCTCCCTTATCGTGCACACATGTGTTTCGGCCTTTACCATTTTGACCACAAACATTTTGTGTGGAGCAGAGTGTTTCCATTTTAAAATATAATAATAGTATAGACCAAACGGTGAAGATGAGGACGTTCAACTCCGCCCTTATTCCGTGTATTGAGTTCAAGCGAAGTATTTTCAATGCAGGATTACTTTCCGTCTATGTTCGAACTTTAAAGACGATGCCATTTCTTGTGCAGGGGGGAAATCAATGTCGGGATGTGCAGCAATGATGTGGGATCGCTATGCATATTGTGTCAGGTTTCGTGATTCTGGAGGTAGCAAAAAGTCGTACGTTGGAAAGAAGGATCCAAAGGCAACGGGTATCGATTTCGGCGAGGGTAAGGTCAGATTCCCGAGGATGTCTAGAATTTCAGGCAGTGAGAACCAAAGATGCCCTCAGTGTGCAATGCAGTCTCTATTCAGCATTGAATCTTGTTGTTCCCATCTCAAGTGCCTACGCTCGCCCCCGTCCTCTCCCACCTACCCTCTAGCCCCCCCCAAAAAAGACTGTGTACTCACAAGTACCTTACCAGCCCATTCTCTAAACGTCTCAATCAGCAGACGGAATCTTGAATCCACCAGGCACCTTGTTGGTGAAAACCTCACCCGGGTCGACGCGTGCCCGCAGCGCCTGCAGCTCCGCCACGCTCTTGGGCCCATAGCTTAAAATCACGTCCTGCCACGGCGCAGCGTACCCGAGGTACAGATACGGGTCGTAGACGCCGAGCCTCCTGGCTCGGGTCTCGATGTCGTCCATCAGCGCGCGCGCCGCTGCGTACACCGTGTCGTCGTGGGCGGCGTCCGACCAGGCCGGCGACAGCAAGCACACGGCGAGGGAGCCGCGGCGGTCTTGGAGCCCCAGGGCGTTGTCGGCTGAGCCCCGCGCGTAGATCTGCGGTGGCAGCGGCTCGATGTTCAGCGCCCACATGATGCCCGTTAGGTTCTGCACCTGTGCGAGGCTACCGTCGAAGGCGGCATAGGTCTCGCGGATCATGGCTTCGGTTGGGACAAAGGTGGTTGTTACCATGAGGTAGCTTGGGGATTGTCAGCTCGTTATGTCTATGAAAGATAAAGTTTGCTCGTTTGTGATGGAGTGGGAAGGTCTTTTTCGGGGAATAGATAGACATACCGAGAAGCTTGCTTCGGATTCAGAGCCACCGAATTCTGGGCTATTGTGCTCATGTTACTGACGATAGCAGGGCTTCCGATGTTAGGTATGGTTGGCAAATCCAGAACATCCTTGAAAAATGGCGGGACTTCGGTTCCGTTGGGGGGCTCAGTGTAGACGAGTTGGTGTATGGCAACCTTGCCCCCCGCCGCTCCGGAAAAAGCCCAGCCCGTGATAAATGATGCATTTTCGTCATACTTCTCTGGGGCCATAATTTCGCCGTAAATCTTGGCCTGCTGATCCAGGACTGTAGTAGGGCTAATGCTCAGAACTGACCACATCGGGCCCTGCTTAAAGGTGACAAGATCCATTCCCGTCACGATCCCGAAGTTGTTGGCTCCGCCACGCAAACCCTTCCAGAGGTCCGCATTTTGCTGGGCGTTGGCCTTAACGATGGAGCCATCAGCCAGTACGACCTCAAACGATATCGCCTGGTTGCACGTCCAACCGTAACGCGGGCCAAAGTAGGAAATCCCCCCTCCTAGAGTGAGGCCGCTGACGCCTACGCCGGCTACACGGCCTCCGGCCACGCTTATGCCCAAAGGGTCCAGCTTGTCGTAGATGAGGTCCCATGTTGCGCCGCCGCCAACAGACACACTGGACTGGTCATCGCTCAGCTCTACCGAATTGAGGCCGCGCAGATCGACAGTTACGCCGCCGTTCGAGTTCGACGCCTCGGGGATCCACATATGACCGCCGCCGCGGACCGCAAAGCTGGGCGAGTCGCCATGGGAGGTCAGAGACTTGACCACGGCCGACACGTCATCAACGGTCTGCGGGGTCACGAAGCATAGAGGCTGGACAGCCGATGCTTGGGGAGAGAAATATGAAGCGATGGATTCGTTGTATCGGGTGCTGCCTGGGAGCAAGACATTATCTGCTCCGAGCAAGGCGATCAATGCTTTGCACTGCGATTCCATTGTGGACAAAGGTCAGCCGTAAGCAGCGCGATGGACTTCGAGTCTTGCGTGTTCTTCTTTCGCTACTTCCCTTCATTTAATCTTGCATTATAAGGAAAGACGAGATAAGGGGAAGGGCCCATGCGGAGCCTCAATACTTACGCACGTGTGATAGGTACTGGAGGACATCTTCATTGTTCCGCGGCATCCGAGGAAGGTAACATTAAAGCTGGTTGTACCTGTGCCGTGTTGACAATTACGTGAGTAGGTTGTACCGTCTGCTGTGTGCGTTGGTTGAGCTCGCGAAAACTTGCGTATGCAGGAGTGAGGATCCAGCGAGACAGGATCAGCACAAAACCCCGGACACTTCAGCCCCCAAAATCCCGTGAGTGGTGAAATCCGGCCGTGCCAGTGTGGTTGCACAACAGCCAACAAGATTAGGATTATAAACCTACCTTCAGCCATTCAACGGAGCCTGCAGAGATTACGCGACAAAAGTACGTGCATTGTACAAGTACGTGTATGTATTGCGTTTCGCACAAGTATCGACTACTCATAGCAGAGGTGCGTGACATTCGGAACAGGACCGCCCCGGTCCCCCCCCCCCCCAACCCCCCAAAACAAGACTTCCACAGGATGTGCATAAGATTGTGTGGTGAGGGAGACGGGCTGCTCGTATCGACTGTGCCAATCATCTACTCCAAGTCTGCAGCCTGCTGGTTGATCAATTTTTGAGGTGCTTGGATCCCTTTCCACCTGGTCGCTCATGGGACAAGTTGAGTGTTCTTCAGTTGTGTATCATCTCAATTCCACGGAGGTCTTGTTGACCATTTTCTCTGAGTCTGTCCATGACTATTCCTGACTGAATTAGTGGGTCTTCTTTTTCGCCATGGACTCGCAAACCGTTGATCTTTGCACAATCCCCGCCGGAGTATCGCCTAATGGGGTGTACAACTTCGTCAATCCACCGAGTTTGGGTGTCGTTGTCATCGCCGTTGGCGTCGTTCTAGGCGTTGTTTCAACGGCTTTTGGCGTCGGGCGCCTATACATCAACCGAAGCAAGCTGCACTCGGCGGACAGTAAGTAGCCTACCCATTTTTGAGCCTTTAAATATATCTCCCAAGCCAGGCAGAGGCCCTAACGAGTCACAGGCTTCACGCTCTTGGCCTGCCTGACAAATATCGCCTATACAGGCGTGATCACATCTCGTACGTTGGACTTGGTGTTCCTTCCTATTGCACCCTGTGGCGTGTCACTTATCAGAGTCTCCTTGGGTGTTTGCAAGCAGATCCCAGCTTCTATCGCCATCAATGGGATATTCCCGTCTGCTGGTACACGGGCGAGTATCTACGCATCCCATTCGTGCAGACGGTTCTCTTCTTCCCAGCTTTCTTTTTCCCGAAGGCCGCCATATTCCTGCTTTACAAGCAGCTTTTTGCCATCGGCAAGCGCATGCGTGCTGCCGTCGACGTGGGCATTCTGGTCACATTTCTAGTGTACCTCTCCAACGTCCCGCTTGCCGCCGTCTATGCAGCTCCGCGAGTGGGTCACAGCTGGGCGTCGCTGCTGGAGAGCCTCAAGGCAAATTCTCGACCCTTCGCGCTCGGCGGAACGATACAGAGCGCTATCGGGACAGTGCTGGACATATACATCCTTGTTTTGCCGCTCCACATTGTGTGGCACCTCCAGATGCCCCTCAGGAAGCGACTACAGCTTGTCGGGGTGTTTTCTACTGCGCTACTGTGAGTTCAGGGTTGACTGTCTGGGTCATTCTCGAAAGAAAACGGCCACAATATTAACCATGGCTTTTCCGGTCCAGTGGCATCGCCGCGAGTGTCGTGTCCTTGGTGATCAAAGTCAAAATCCTGTCTTCCAACGATTCCTCGTGGTTAGCGGCGATAGTAAGCATGTGCACGTACGTTCCATTGCATCCAATTGCTGTCATCTGGAGAGAAAGTGAGACCAAGGAGGCTAAAATACATTGTCCAGGCTCATTGAGGTCAACATAGCCATCATTGTTGGCTGCATGCCCGCCTTCGCACAGGTCGTGACGGTCCACGTGATCGGATCTACCTTCTTTAGATCTTTGCGGACGCGGCTTCTCGGCAGCAGCGTTGGACGCAGCTCGTCCAGGTCCAGGAATGGGTCCAAGAAACAGATGCCAGACCTGGTTACCTTCGGTGCGAAACAGAGTCCGAGACGAGGAGACCCCTACGAGATGACAGATACTGCACTGCTGAATACGAAAGGTACGGTCGTGGATGATGCAGGAGAGACAGGTTCTCGTTTGGAGCCAAACAGCACCCACGATTCTGCTGAGCACGCAACAGAACAAAGGGCAAGCACTTAGTCGACTGTGAGATGCTGTGATAAGAAGTATACCCGTATTGAATGGAATGACTGATTCCAGCCGAGAGAGTGAAGATCGTTTTGCCGCTGCAGCGCCCAACCGACGCGACGAGGCATCCAAGAGAACTTTTGTATTAAAAATTACCGGGTAGTCTACATAGGTCGTTGGGAATTCATATACGGCGGGGGCAACATCGCACTGCTCGAGGGATCACGACCACAATGTCTGTCAATTGGTGACATCCTGATAAATTCTTCCCAATAGTGATGAGGCTTTGTGAGCAGTTCTTTCGTGGTCTGTTGAGTTTCCATGGTTCCAGAGGGTCTTAATAAGCCACGCATTTGCGAGCAGCATTTTCGGCATCGGATCCCGAGGGATGGCTGGACTGGGCTCTTATCTTTGAAGATCGTCGCTGTGCATTTGATATGTGCTGTGAATGTTTTAAAACGATGTGTCATGCGCTGCATTCAACGTTGACAAATCGGGTACCTAGGTACGCACCAGCAGGCTCCCTGACGCGTTTGTACTTTTGAGAACCAGGCATGTCGCAGGGTGTGAGTGGCTACATGTTGGGGTCCTAGAAGGTGTATACCTAGGTATGTATCATTCCTATGATATATTGACCTGGCGGCTGTAGCAGCAGTTGGGTCCCCATTCTGTCGATCATAATGCTTAATGATCTGTTCAAATCTTGCACATGATACCGCTGCCTTGAAATGTGCGACAGACGAGCTCCACATCTACGGCTTACTGCGCGTTGTGCTGCCGCGAAGTGAGTCCCATTGCCTTCAGCAGCAGGCTGCCTGTCGTCCAACCAAGCCGGTCTTCAAGCCCATTCTATTCGTCAGACTCATGCAACCCAATACTCGAGCACCAGATCACTTTACTGCATCGAAGCCTCGCTTACAAGATCACCTGCGACTGATTTTCATCACTGCCAGTCAACAAGAACTGTGTCACCCTCCTTCAACCCGCCATATCTCACTGTCTCAGTCCACACCAGCTGTCTCTTCGCCCTGTCCTTAGACTCAGCACTCGTCTCCGTTAGCTGCCTGCCGTTGAAATATAGATCCTTCGGCTTGCTACCGTCCAGGCCGACTTCTCCGAAAGCGGCTTCCAGCACATCACCGGCAGCTCTTGCGGGCGGTCTCACTGTCTCACCATTCGGCTGAAAGTAGAGAATCAGTGGATAAATGACCTGGAAGAGGACCACGCGGATAAACCACGGCGCGAGGCGCTGCAAACCACTGATCATTGTCCCCGGGTCAACGCCCATTACGGACAAGTTCCCAAGTGTAGGGTCATTGTTCGCGCGCCGCTGAAGTTCGTGCATCATCATGATAAGAAACAGCTTTGCCGCGCCATAACGCCGGAAACCACCTCGGAACGATGCATCTTCGGTGGCGGGGCTCCAGGTTCCCTTGGCGATAGAGTCAAAACCAGCGACGTCGGTGGGCGCGAGGGTCTTGTATTTGTCATCGGCAAACGCTTTGGTGCGTGCGTTTCGAGGATCAGTGGTACTGGGCGGTGAGAGTCCAGATTAGCTTCTCTTCTGATCCGTCTGTCTCCCTTTACCGAGCGGATACTCACTCGTGGCTCTGGCTTCCGAGAATAATAATCCGTCCAGCTCCCCGATCAATGCTCTTCAGTAAAAGAAGGGTGAGCAGCCAATGTCCGAGATAATTTGCCGCGAATGTGGTATCGAGGCCTTCGCTGGTCCATGACTGCTTTCCAAAATCCTGAAAGCCGGCGGCGAGGATGAGAACGCGGATGTGGGGAATATCGCCAGAGGAAACTCGAGCCTGGAAATCGATTAGTAAATTCACGTAGCAATGATGCCATGATCTTGGCACCGAGCCTCACATTGATTCCTTCTGCCACCTGGCGAACATTCATAAGGTTGGTCAAATCCAGAGACAAGATATTGTGAGGGTGTGAAGAATTGCTCCGCGCGAGAACTGCATTCAACGCCGGCGCTGCGGACGCGTCCCGAACGGTGTAGATCCCATGGAAGGACGAGAGCTCGGTATCAGATGCGATCTGCTCTGCTATTGCACTTCCAAGCCCACCGTTGGCCCCGGTGACTAGGATGGTCCCTGTGTTAGCAGCCGGCATCGTGAACTATGAGTGAGTCTCTGATCTTTGATGATTAGTTTCGTGTCTGAGGGATCATGAGGTTTGCCCAGATTATTGTACGTCGGAAAGAACAAAGAAAAGGTCGCAACTAATGCTCCATGCAGGCTGCGGCCATGCGGCAATCAATCTGAGTCCAGGACAAGGCCGTTTGGTTGGTCGGCTGGTACGTGAGTACTGCTTGTAACTACTACAAGTGAGTGCTCAGTTACACTGAATGAATAAATTGCGTTCAACATCTTTAATGTACATGTGGGGTCCTGCTCTAACTAAGTTAGGTAAGGTTGTTGGAATTGCGCGGCATGACGTCTCATGTCAAAAGTACCGCGGTGAAGTACAGGACTTAGAAATGAGACCATGCACTGCATCTGGTTGTCATGTGTACAACTCACAATGTGCTAAGTTCGAGACTAGTCAAGTACTCGTACAAATGGAATGGAAAGAGGTTCGTGGAGACTCTTTCAGGTAGATTAGTAATGGACGCTGCGCACAACTTCTTGTGTAAAGTATCGTGTTGTGTTGATGTACCCCTTTGCCAAGACCATACACCATACAGCGAGCCTCGAATGACAATATTTACCTATTTATCCATGTACCGTACGCGACTTCTCCCGTTCCTTTTGCATACTCGGGAAACCGTAGAGACCGACAGGCTCAGGTACTGCCCATCCAAGCCTAACTCAAGCAATGCGCCTGGGTCTGCCGCAGACATGAATCAAGACAGAGACATCGCATTCCTCATGCCTGGGCTATTTCGATCCTAGGAGTAAGGCAAACCTTGAAATCACCACCCTCCCTAACGTGAGTTTCTGGTATTTTGCAGGAGGGGTGTGATGGCACAGCTATAGACTACGCTAGGGTTCCAGAGGCGTTCTGGAATTCTGTACTTTTTGCGGAATACGGCGTGGCTATAGTGTATGTAGCGGACACTCCCGTGACAGTTGGGGGGGGGGTCGATTTCCACAAACAGCAGCCTAGCATACGTGCAGCACCGACGCCCTCACAAGCATCACTGCTTTGCTTTGTCCCTTTTAGTACTTCAAGACAAAGTCTCCTTCCCCGGGAGTCCTGAATACGTCGCCTCCCTGGGGTTGTACTCCTTGAGTGTCCACCCATGCTGCATTGTCTCACCTGAGACGGCCCAGGACGTGTCTGTGGCCCTCGCGAAGCCAACCTATTGTGGGTGGCGAGCTGTCATTTTGCAACCCGGTCAAGGGGGCATGCCGCTTCTGCTGGGGCGGCTGAATATACCCGAGGGAGTGACTTTCTACCAGCCTCGATGCCATGTCCCTTAAGCAGGCCCAAAAAACCGACCAGTCATCTTCAACCCATCGTGTCAGTTGGGGTGGGGGCGACATAGGTTGCCGTTCATTCGTACCTTGGACCTTCTTGAACCTTCTAATTTCGGTGTCAGCGGCGCCCGTGCCGCGATGATCGGCGTCGGTGGGCTGCTGCTCAGCGGTGTTATCAGCTACTTCAGGCCTCGACTCGGCTGGGCGTGCGAGGGCATACTCAATCTCGAGGTAGTCCTCGCCAACGAGAAACGAAAAGCGGGCCTGCTGTGGGCGCTGCGCGGGGGCACCAAAAACCTGGTGTTGTCACCCGAGCGGACCTGCAGACGTTCGAACAAGGCGACCGCTCGGGAGGCTTCGTCGCCCGTCCTTACTCGACTGCCGACGGCGAGATTGCCGCCTTGGCTGCTTTTTCGGATGTTCCGATGGGCAATTATGATGGGCTTGCCTCCTTAATGACCACATCGACTACTTAGGCACCGAGAATATGTCAGTTATTGTGACCAACACGAACCGCACGACGCTTGTAGAAAAGTCCCCGCCCCTAATTGACGCGTTTACAAGGTTTCGGCTCTGACGAGCACCCAGCGAAACACAAGGCTGTCGGAGCTGGTGACAAAAACGAGAATAAATTTCTTGGGAGGTCTCAAGTGAGAAACAACCCCCCAAATCCTTGCTTTTGCTTTCCTTCCCCGTGTTACGTGCTGTGCAATTTTATCATCTTTTCGGGTGCACGCAGATCTCTCAATCCATCACCACACAAGCAACCGCCAACTCTGTATGCACGTCATCCATCTGGTACCAATTCACTCGGCCTTTGTGGATGCGGGGCAGCATGAGGCTCTCCTAATCGCCCATTTGACGATAACCTAGACGGACATCGCAGATGATGACGTGGTCGATACAGCCGTCAGTGACCTAGTGCTAAACATTCAGCGGGACGTTAGTGCGCTAGGGGACCTCGATCCACTTGTGGACTTTAACTATGCGGCCGCGTGGCAACATCCGTTCGCTGGATACAACCAAAAGTGATTTAGAGAGGCTGTGAAGGGTCACACGAGAGTTCGGACCGCGAGGAACTTTCACCGAGTTGGTACCCTGGAGATTCAAGATAACCGAGGCGGGGTCACCGGTTCCACAAATAATAAACGAAATGGTGCCCAGGGTGGAGTTGTGTCACTAGCAGTCGTGTCACTTGCAGGAACATAAATTGTCAGCAGGGGATGAGGCATGCAAATATTATATGCGCCAAGCTGCAGATGCTGCCTCGCTTTCCGAGCAGCTCAAAGCTACATGATGGTACAAAATCTTACGTAGTACTGTCTGGGCGGGCAATTCCGTACATGCAGCTGCATTTCAGCATTGAGTGTTGGTGAGGCAGGATGATAGACCGAGTTCGGGCCAACACCGAATCCATGGGTTACGTGTGCTTCAGAGTACACAATGAAGCATATAGATAACGGACAATCATGTGGGGGACTGTCTCTTCGTTCAGCTCTGTCATATCAAATTGCTCACTTGCAGCTTCGTCGGCCTGTAGCCATGCTCGCCAGTTTGTTTCTGCACCTTGGGGTAGCTTATATTCTATGGAGTTTCGCCTGTCTAGAGGTGAACGTACGCAAGGCTCGGGCTCTCGGAGTGCCTGTCGTACGTGTACCCTTCGGGGGAGACAGCTACATCTGGTTCACACTCCAGCCACTGCTATGGGCCGTCCTGGACCGTACACCTATCCCATGGACCTCATACCCTGACTTCATACGTTTCTCTCGCCGCAACTGGCATTTCCTGGAGAAGAGCGAGCCTACGGCTCGTTTCGGGACGGTCTGGGCGCTCGTGTCGCCTACGAGCATTAGCCTACACTTTTCTGACCCCAATGACATCGAAGAAATATACTCACGATGGCGAACCTTCATTCGTCCGGTGCATAAATATCGTAAGCTGATGCCCGTATCTATCTCATGATGGCCCGATCTTTGTCTCAACGGTTCAATCTAGGTATGTTAGCCATATATGGGCCGTCTGTCTTCACTGTCGATCTGGACGACTGGCCCCGTCACCGGAGGGCTGTAGCTGCTCCGTTCAATGAAGACTTGATGAAGCTGGTATGGGATACAGCGCTACTACACACCAGGTAAGGACCGCAAGTCAGGTGTCCATGACATGTTTACATGTGCTGAACTGTAGTTAACTTGAGTTTTGTACCAGAAAGATGCTTTATGATTGGACTATCAAGTTCAAAGGAAAGCCCGTACGGCTCGAGGAAGACCTGAGAGCTCTTACATTCGATGTGCTCGCAGTCACGGCTTTTCCGGAGTCCAGCCATGGAGAGAGTCGCCACACGGAGGTTGCCGTAGAGCGGACCAATAGCAAGAAGCAGACCGAAAGCTACCGAGAAATCCTTCATATCGTGCTTGAGAACTCAATTCTCTTGATGCTGATTCCTTACCGTCGTCTCACGGGGACACTATTACCAAGACGTCTGGCCAGAATAGGACATGCAGCCGCGGCTTACAAGTCTATCCTGATGAAGGTCGTGGACGGTGAGGCGCGCGCGATCAACTCCATGAACAGCAGCGGGAGTAGAAGCAGCGACCCAAAAGACAGTGACGCGGGACCTGGTGGTCTTCTCACACCTCTCGTTCGGGCTCTGGAGGAACCCCATGCAGGTAAAAAAGACCCTAAAACGAGGAAAGGCGGTCTTTCGCCGGATGAGATCCTTGGCAATGCTTTCACTATCAACTTCGCCGGCCACGACACGGTCCTTATCGCTCTCACCTTCGCTCTGACTCTTTTGGCTGTCAGTCCAGACGTGCAGGGGTGGCTGCGAGAAGAAATAACCACAATCTCACAAGGACAGCCCTTGGACTCCTGGGACTACACCCAAGTCTTCCCAAAGCTCAACCGCTGCCACGCCGTCCTGCTTGAGACCCTCCGCCTATTCGCGCCTATCACCGGGGTACCTAAAATGACCTCAGGGAAGACCCCACTCAGCATTCGGTTCTCCGGTGGCCGCATCCTGAACATTCCGCCTGGCACGGAGGTCTTTCCCCTGCTGCTCGGGGTACAGACTGACCCGCGGTACTGGGAAGACCCGTACGAATGGAGGCCATCTCGCTGGATCTTGGCGAAGCCGGGGAGCAACCTTTCGGACGAGGAGCTGTTGACTCCACTCAAGGGCACATTTTTTCCATGGTCGGGGGGCCCCCAGATTTGTGTCGGGAAGAAGTTCTCCCAAGTGGAAGGGGTTGCAATTCTGGCACAGCTATTCGGCAGTCATTGTCTCCGCGTGGATCAACGAGCAGGCGAGACCGAGGAAGAAGCCAGGAATAGAGTGCGGGACTGTGCAGATGATGTGAACTATGATCTAATGCTGAGAATGAACCATTCTGATAGGGTAAGATTGAAGTGCGTGAAGCTGGATTCGGGACGACATCAAGAGAGTGAGGGTTATATGTAGAGGTCTCGGGATTCTTCTAGGCGACCTCTTAGAGAGGAATTCTCAATATTAATCTGAGTTTGGGCTCTTATAATGGGTCCTATTGCCAGTGGTGCGTCGTGTGTATAGGGTTGGAAATAACGCTGGTTGGCTCACCTGTTCTCTGAACACGATGCAAGAAATCCGCCTTCTTGTCTCTGGTGAATATGTTCTCCGCGAGTCATCCGGAATATATGTCAGATATTCTGAGCCAATTACCCCCGAGGTATTATAGATTAAACAGCTAGATCATATACCAGCAGGAACTGTATTTCGGCCGAATCAACTGGATGCGTGTTATTTACTACTGTGTCGGAACGGAGCGCAGTGATTCTACCGCATCTTTTGCAGGATATAACGAGGGGTTGATCATAGTTGACTCTTCACAATATCTCATATGATATCTAACACTTTCGACCCAGTTTAGAGGTCAGTGTACTTGGCTGTATCCATCAGCGCCATCTTAACCAACCAGCAAGCGTCAAACCCTACCACAAGGCTCATAGGTATAGAATCATGTGGCATTACACACTACCTTGATAACCTAGGCTTAAGATACATAGAACCTGTCATGCCTTGGACGCCATGATCTTGTCGGGTAAGTGTCGGCTGGGCCGTAATGACCATTCCCGGGTCAGTAGCCACGAGGAAGGCGATATTGGTCCGCAAATAGGAAGGCACGGAACGCGGTCTGCTCATCTGATTGCGTCGCCCTTGGCTCAAGGGCCATGCATCCCATGAGTACTGGAATATACATCAGGCTACTGAAGGCTCTTGACGAGAGATTCGCATGTTCGGGTGGCGTCAAAGACTAATAGTACATGTGACAGATGCTTTGAACCCCGAAAGATCAGGGTGAATAATGCTGATATGTAGACAATCAAAAATAATTCAACGCTAGAATATTCAATCAGGCAGCGAGTACCAGCAAGGCGTGCAAGGGGGTTCACTGAAAACTGTCTGCCACGCGCTGCCTGCAGAAGGACTGTCGAATTACCAATTATATCACAACGCTTAGCTATCTAAATGTAACACGGTACCAATCTTGCATAGGAGCTGAAAACCAAGGGTCATGGGCTCGGGCAGCAATACAACGCAGCCTGCTTATCATTCCGTGCATCTTGATTTCGAGTTGGAATTCAGCTTGAAAGACCACTGACCAGGTACCCCGATGTTCCACAAGAACACAACATCAAGAGAAGAGGCTTCCTACATAAGCCGAAAGGCAAGGTTCATTGGATTTATCAGGAATGATGATGCAGCCATATGCACATGTGGACTATACTGTAACCCTGCTGCCTGAAGGACCATGCATGAAATGATCTCAGGAAATCACTGTCCCGGTATTCTGATAATTCACATTCACACATAATGCGCCGCGAGTCGGTTTCAGGGAATACAGAATGCCTACAGATAGGTCTGACTGTGCTTGAAGTGCCTGCAAGTTTCACCAGCCCTCCCACAAGCCCTGTCCAGCCATAATAACACGCTCGGTGTGCATAGAACTCAACCCGAAGCCGAAGCCCCGAAATGGCTGTCTGACACTCTTCATCTCTAAGATGGGATCTTGAAGCCTCCGGGCACGAGGTGTGTAAACACTTGTGTAGGGTCGACCCTAGCCCGCACCTGCTGCAATTGCTCAACGCTCGCCTTGCCGTAGCTAGCAATGGGATTTTGCCACTTCGCCGCGTAGGGTAAGTAAATAAAAGGATCATAGGCTTCAAGGCTGAGTGCGGCCTCCTCGAGAGCATCTATGAGTGCGGCGGACGCGGCGTACACACGCTTGCTGTCGGCTGGATCTGTCCATGCCTGTGTCAGGAGGCAGACCATGAGCGTGCCATTGCGGTCGGCGAGACCCAATGAATTTGCCCCACGTTTGTACATAGACGGCGGGATCGGGTCCATGGAGAGTGACCATGTCAGGCCATTAATATCACGCACTTCCTGCAGGCTAGCGTTCCATGCATCAAACGCGGCGCGAATCATGGCCTCATTTGGGAGGAAGGTCGTCGTTGCAAATAGATATCTTCTCACAGTTAGCTGACACCAAGGACATTCAATGTAAGGAGAATATTTGTTACTGAGCAGCTCCAGGGGGTAGAAGCGTTGCCGCCTGGCGGGCGCACGTTGTCATATTGACAATAGACGATGATTTGTAGATAATCGGTAGGTTCAGGAATGCCTCGAAATATGGCGGGTCCTCTCCCTCCTGAGGCTTCGTATAGACAAGCTCGTTTTGAATTACACTCTGATTCATTGGTTGCGAATATCCAAATCCGGTGATTATTGACGCATTGTCATCGAAATTCTCGGCGGCTGTAACCTCAGTCAATGTTGCGACAACCTCGTCGACGGCCGAAATGGGGCTGTAAATGCTGCTAGCCCAAATAGGTCCCTGGTTAAATGTTTTGAGATCGATACGGGTGACAATGCCGAAATTGTTTGACCCACCACAAAGGCCGTGAAAGAGATCTACGTTCTGTTCTTCACTGGCCTCCAAAATAGAACCGTCAGCAAGCACAACCTCAAAGGCGATTACCGTGTCACAGGTCCAGCCATAGCGAGGCCCAAGATGAGATATACCACCACCCACTGTAAGCCCTCCTATGCCGACACCAGCAACTCGACCTCCGGCAACACTTAACCCTAATGGGTCCAGCATTGCATACAAAGTGTCCCATGATGCGCCCACGCCAGTGGACACCCCGTATTCGATTATGTCGATCGAGTCGAGGCCCCGAAGGTCGAGTGTCACCCCTCCCTGCAAGTTTGATGCACCCGGAACCCACATATGGCCTCCAGACCGTATGGCAAACTCGCATGAATGATTGGTATCAGTGGAGGCCAGTGACTTGACTACCTGCATAACCTCGGTGGCCGCCGTTGGGCCAACAAAACATCGAGGTCGGAGAGAAGAGGCCTGCAAAGCGAAATATGACGACAGCGATGCGTTGTATTCGGCGCTTGCAGGAAGCCACACTTTTTCAGCCCCCAAAAGAGCAATCAGTGCCTCGCACTTGAATTCAGTTAGCGATGGTATGGCTCGGGGGTCCGATACATGGAGGATACGACAGGGCTTGGACATACTAGGCTGAGACAGGAACTGGACATCATTTTCGTTGAGTAGCAATATGATCTGCTACGCAGGTCCAGGCATCAGGTGATAAAAGAAAAGAGGGGTTACAGGTGATATTAGCCCATCAGGCTTTGAGTTTCGGATTGCCCTATTATTTATAAGCACTGTGTTCCAGCGAAAGGGCAACTGTTTGCGAGGCGCGATCGGCCAGCGTCGCTCTAGTTGTTTACTTCGATACTTGCTAGCCGGATGCACGAGCGAAAGTGTTTCGTTCGAAGGACCTGATGCATGCAGCCTGGCACCCTGGCTGTCCCGCAACTCATGTGCTGCCGAGAACGGCAGACTCTACCTGCAGGAAGCTGCAATCTGCGAGCGGTGGTGCACCCTACCACATGCTGTAACACCCTCTACTTATAGAAGGTCTTCCGAGAGAAAGCAAAAGGACCGTAGCTCAGTACCACAAGAAATTCAACGCCCTGGTTTGGTTACTTGGTCTTTCACGGCCTGAGCTTGATGTTCAGGCAAGGACTTTGATGCTGACAGCCTGGCCGACCGACTACTCGCTGTATGCACATGTGCACTTGCCCGCGACTGCACGAGACACAGCGCCTGAGACGTGCATCCCGTTGCACGGATTTGACGTATGTCGAAGGTACAGTCGTGAAGTTCTTCTGTCTTATGACACTTACACATCATAAGTGATTAATGACCTCCGCAAATTGGGGGCCAAAACGAAACGTAAGTAATACACCGGCAAGGCCCATGCTGTGTCGCAATAAGTCACCGCGACCACGGTCCAAGGTTTCTTCCGTTGGCCGGAGTTGACTACTGAATGAGTGATGCACCTGCTGCTTGTCAAGAAGTCGGATGACATTGTGAGACATTGTGAGACATGGGCCAAGTTGGGGGCCAAGTGGGGGCAAATATGATATCGTGCATGTCGACCCTTCTGACAGACTCATTGAGTACATGTTGTGTACATCGGTACTTTGAGATACGATTGACATACATGGCAGTGATCATCGTCTGGTGGATCCCCGGCGGCGAGCCTCATCGTTTACTGTTGCGTTCAACTCGACATGGTCAATGTGGGCAAGACGACTTATACCTTGAATCCCGGGATGTTCCACTCTGCCGTCGATTTTCAGTTTCTGAGGAATGCTAAGTAACTACCATTCAATCAATTCTTGAGGGTTCCTTACAACCTTTTGAAGTTCGACCTCTGGGATTGCACACCCGCCTTCTTGCGAACCTTTGCAGACAGATTCATCCTAGGAAAATGAACCGTGAAACTTTGAGTCAGTATGCCGACCACCGCGAACAGCAAATTTATGTGGTCATGAATCAAAACGCTGCCATATCTTACACATTGCTGTTCACTGTCATTCTTTGGACAGGCTGGCGATTTTGGAGGTTCACTCTATATCCGTATCTGCATCCGGATGAGCCAAAGGAACTACCCTACTTGGTCCCTAGTGTGTATTCCCTCCGTACAAGAGTTCCATCTTCGCTGCTAATTCAAGGATTTTAGTTTTGGGTGGGTCCATTTCTTTCCCTGACATCAAGACCGACTTGGGTTCTCGTCATCCAAGATTAACAGCCCATAAATATAGGCCATGGGCCAGCCTTCTTTCGTGATTCCAATGGTTTACTCGCCCGAGCCAGGCAAGTATAGAACCATGATGACGGCTATGGTCTGTACACTGACTTGCGCGCGAAACTAGAAGGTCATTTGCAAGCACCAGCGACCCATTTGCTCTCACGGCCTTCGGCCACACCTTCTACGTGGTCACCAACGCAAAGCAGTCAGCCGAGGTTTACAAAAACACAAGCTCGCTGTCTTTCGAGGACTTCGTCCAAACTCTCATGCGGACAAACGGCAACGACGAACATACAATAAAGACAGTATATTCCCCGCTTCCACAAAACAAACGAGGCTTTCCGAACCCCGAGGGCCTCTCCTTGGGCGTACTGGCCCAGCGTATGCATGTCCACCAGCTCCATCCAGGCGAAAACATGGTCGTGCTCCAAGAGAAAGTCCGGGGCTGGATCAACCGCCAGTTGAAACTTGAAATCCTCGCCAAGGGATGTACGTACTCTGCCACGCAAAGCCCGGCGCGTGTACAGCTGCCCTTGTACGAGTGGACGTCTGACTACTTTGTTCGGCTTGGTCAGTATGCCTACTTTGGGAACGTACTGGACCAAGTCAATCCAAACTACCCTGACGCCTACATCATCTTTGACGAGGTCATTTGGAAGATGCTATATCAGTATCCGGACTTTCTTTGTCGTGATATGACTGGCCCTCGCGACCAAATGATGGCGTCACTGAATGCTTACTTTAAACTTCCTCCGAACCAAAGGAGGGACCAAGCTGCGTGGATTATTAATGCCATGGAAGACGAGAGTAAGTCCTACCCAAATTCCTCTTACTTGAATGCTATCATCTTGTATGCATCAAAGTGCTGCCCGGAACTGTGAACTTCGGTTTCTTTGGGCTCGTTGCATCTCATACCTAGTCTCAGCATGCTGACTCTGATGCTTTAGTGAGAGCTCTTGGTGTAGATGACGAAAATCTGGCCATCATGATTTTCCACCTTTATTTCGCGTAAGCGCCTCTGACACCTATACAAAGAGAAAGAACAATTGATAATAGAAATCCCAAACGGCATGTACCGGAATATATCAGGTTTCTAACAAGTTGTGCCGGAATCATTAGGATCAACACGAACGCTCGCAAGACATCCTTTTGGATGCTGACGTATCTTATGCGCAACCCAGCCTACCTTGCCGCCTTCCGGCAGGAAACAGCGCCAGCTTTTGACGGCGACGAGTTGGTGAGCGTGAGCTACATCCAGGACGCGGAGAAGTGCCCCCAGGTCGACGCTATCTGGCACGAAACACTGCGGGTTGCGGGATGGGCGGCATCTGTACGCTCTGTGATGCACGACGTCGTTATCGGCGGGTAAGTAACATCCTCCTCCCATTACGTTTTCTTGTCTCCCATGTTTCCCAATGCTCTAGACCGTATCACTTGGGGTGTCGTAGCAGTTGATTAACACACACTAGGAAACTCATGCGAAGGGGCAATCGCGTCATGGTACCACACCGCCTGTTGCACTTCGATGAGGCTGCATTTGGTGACGACACCCAAGCATGGAGACCCCAGCGGTGGCTCAACACGGAAGCTGGTCGCAAACTACCGAGTAGCCCATCTTGGAGACCGTTTGGAGGAGGGAAAACAAAATGCAGCGGTAGGTTTCTCGCCAAATACTTCGTCACTGCGTTTGTGGCCACACTGCTGCGCCGCTTTGATATTGAGCCCGTGGGCAGTCCGCCTATGCCACAGCCAGACGTGGGCCGACCAGTTCTGGGCATTATATCGGTCAAGGAGGGACAGGACTATCTGGTTTCTGTCACCAAGAGAAAGGATGCTGTATAGCTTCCATCAGTGGTATCTATACCAGAGTCCAACTCCCTCCATGAGACGGGAGATGATGAGGTTGAGGATCAGTGGATGAAGAGTGCACAATGCTGGTAATTCTAGATTATTTAGCCCCTTGCATTCCAACATGTAATCCTAAATGGCAAGTGAGAAGGCCTCCAGGTTGGCATTAGTTATAGTTTCTGATCCAAAATCTCTGCTCAATTGCCGTCAAGAAACTTCGCAATTTCTTCGCAAACAGTTTCTGGGATCTCAGTCTGCGGCCAATGCCCAGCACCGTCAAATATCCTCGAGCCTCTATAATCAGTCGCCGTCTTTCCCGTCTCAAAGCCCTCAAGCGCCCCGGGGCGCTGATAATTCCCCCAATCTGCAGCACCGCTGATATAAGTCGTGGGCACCTCGAACTTCCGGCCCGCAAAGACGGCCATGGCAGAGTCCAGACGTGGGTCAGTCGAGCTCCGATACCAGTTCAACATCCCCTGGAACCCTGTCCGCTCGAACTCCGAGACGTACACGTCTAGCTCTTCGTCTGTCATGAAGGTCTTTGTCAGGCCGTCGTCCTCTGTGCGCATGTTCTGCTCAACTATGCCGGGCATCGTGGAGCTGATTGGCATGATGTAGTATTCCGGCATACGCGTGAGTTGATCGACAGTGAATCCAGTCAGGCGGCCTATGTCACCGTGGCCTTTCCATGCGTTGCTCTTGAGGTGCACGTAACCACGGAGGAAAGCCCTGAGTCCTTGCGGCGGATTCTCCCAGTCATGCACGGCTGAGGGGGTACTGTTGTACCATTGATAATGCTTCACCGGCGGATTCCTTTGAGCAAGGCTCGTGAGGATTTCTGGGACACTGGGCGGCTTTACTCCGGCCTGGCCCTTCTTTGAGTCTTCAGACTTGGACGTCGTATCAAGCGGGGGAAGTGCTGCCGGCCCGGGGGGCACGTGGCCCATGAAGACGGCCGCCTTGAACAGGTCCGGCCGGGTGAGTGCACATGCACCCGCCGCGCTCGCCCCAAAGTTGTGGCCCACCACGCAGGCAGCTGTCTCGTGGCCCAGTGCTCGCACCAGGGCGATGTTGTCCAGGACCAGCTGGGTCTGGGTGAACTGCGCCAGGTTTGTGTGCGCGTAGCTGCTAGTGTCCCATCCCGTGGTGCGTCCATAACCGCGTGAGTCTGGGGCAACGACGTGATAGCCCTTGGAAGCGAGAGGGAGGATGACCTTGCGCCATGTATACGCCAGCTCGGGGTAGCCGTGGAACAGGAGGACCAAAGGATCCTTGGGGTCACCGGCTTCCAGCAGGAAGATCTTCAGACCACAAGTACCGACGCTGGTTAAATCAGCATAGCGTTGAGCAATGCCAGTTGGGAGAGGAAGTGGTGGTAGTTCAGTCATCGTTTCGAAGCACCAGAGTCCGAATCCTTCAACTGTCCCGGGACTTTGTCCAGAATATCTGGCAATACACTCGGCGAAGAGTGGTGTTGCGATGATATCAAATGCTATGCTAAGGATACTGTCCTGACACGGTGAGGGGAAATGCCATTCCAGTGCTGCAGGCAGCTCGGCATGATTTATAAGAGAAGTAAGCCACTAGCATTAGGCAGACACCAAATAGGTAGTGCACCCAGAAGGGCGTAAAAGCTACATTAACCCAGAAATTAGAGACGAAGGAATACAGCTATACTCAGACGCGACCAATTATGACGACCTCTGTTGCCATCCCTCCAACAGAATCTCCGCCGCCCTCTCGGCAACAGCATACACATCAGATTGGATATTGCCCCGAGGAATCAACGGGAACACGCTAGCATCCACCACACGCAAGCCCTCCACACCGTAGACCTTCAGTTTGGGGTCCACCACACCGCCCTCCTCCCGGGGCAGCATGGCCGCGGTGCCGCAGACGTGGTAATGCGGCGTGAAGCCGTTCCGCACGGCCTCCCTGGCCTCCTCGAGCGTCTGCACCCTCCTGCCGCCGTTGTGGATGCGCCGCCCGCCCTCCTTGAAGAGCTCGCGCAGGGGGCTGGTGTCGCGCAGCGTCTCGAGGAGGAGGGCGTGCCGCGCGTGCAGCTCCAGGTCCAGCGGGTGCGACATGGTGCGCGGGTCCACGACGGGCGCCGCCTCCGGGTCGGGCGAGCGGATGTGGACCGAGCCGCGGCTGAAGGGGTGGTTGAGCACGGCGACCATGGACGCGTAGAAGCCGTCCTCCTTCATCCCGAAGGTCGCCTGCGGCGACGGGTCGGTACTGGGGGTGATCTGGAAGGGCGCGAGGGTGTATTGGGCTGAGCAGTCGTCCGGGGCCCGGATCTGCTCGCGGAGGACCTCGTACTGCTTCTTCAGCGCGGCCGGGACGGGCTGGCCGTCAAAGTGGGCCGGGAGAAGCTCGTCCACGGATGCTGGGCTGAAGTCCTGGTTCTGTAGCGGCAGGAAGGCCGAAGCAAGGGCATGTGTGCTCAACGGTCCGGCCTTGGCGGCAGTGTAAGCACCCAGCGCCATCTGGACCACTTCTGGGTTGCGCATTTGGTCGGCTGATGTAGCCGGGTCTGCGACTTCCCACGAAAAGGGCACAAAGCCGTGGTCCTGCAGATTCTCGCCTACGTTGGGATTGTCAACGAGGCACTCGAGGCCATTGTTCTGAAGGATTTCCGCGCTCCCAATCCCGGAAAGCTCGAGCAACTGAGGCGTCTTGAGGGCGCCGGCGGCCAGGATGACCTCATGACCGGCGGTAATCCGGCGTGTCTTCCCATCCTTTGCTTTGAACTCGATCCCCGTCGCTTTGACTTTACCATCCGGGCCTTTTTCCGAGATCACCTTGGAGACGAGAGCTTCAGTGACCACGCGAAGGTTTTTCCGGCTCGAGACCTCTTCCGAAAGGTATGCGTTTCCAGCGTGGGACCTCTCCTTGGAGACCGGGTCAATCGTGGCAGGGTTGTTGAATGATCCCACCGCAACTCCGCTGATAGGGTCCCCGATCAACTTCCTGTTGAGGTTCGACCATGCTCGCGGCCAGGCGCTGTTGAAGGGAGGATACCCAGCGCCGCTGCCATACGAGATTTGGAGGGGGCCACTGGTTCCCTGGGCATCTTTCACCACATAGTCTAGCATGAGGTCCTCTTGAGTTTTGGACTCGGGCGCCGTGTACGTGTGAAACTTGCGGAAGTAAGGCGCCATTGACTGCCATCCCCAGCCGGCATTGCCCAGCTTCTCCCACGAGTCGAATCCTGAACGAGACGGATATATCACCATACCCAGGTTGATTCTGACACTCTCAGTCAGCATCTTGCCTGGATTTCATCGTGATGAAGACAACACTCACGCAGATGAGCCTCCAAGTGTTTTTCCCTGTGGCTGACCAAGTCGTCGATTATTGAGCCCAGGCTAAATAGATGTTATCAGTTGAGACATTCGATACTCGAATTCACTCGCAAATATGATGGCGGAAGTACCTGAGGCTCAGTGGATAGGCACCAGTCGAAATCGGGGTCAAAATAAGTGCTCAGCGCAAGACCTTGAATCTTGACCCTTGGATCCTGTCTGCGATCCGCGCCAGCCTCGAGGACCAGGACTTTGATGTCAGGATTCTCGGTCAATCGGGAGGCAACGACCAGTCCTGCAGTGCCGCCACCCACGACTACAAAGTCGAATTGGGACGTCTCAAGGTCCGCCGCAGAAGACATGTCCGCAATTGGTGAAGCCATAATATCAAGGTTTGTGCAGCAAAGTGGTTTTGCAAGGATGTGGTTTGAGACTTCAAAGAAGCAATAGGCAAATTTCGAGTGAACGAGCGGTTGCTTAGTTCAAGTCATATGCACCAGACGTGCTCGTGTCTAGTTGGACATCCCCAACACCCCGTTAGCGGGCGATGATTCTCCCCGCCACATTTTCTGCCATCGTAGGATTCAGGGTGGGGAACTCCAGCGTAGTGAGACGAATTCGAACAAACCAACACATTGTGAGATACCGTTTGGGACGCATAGGTGGTGACGATCCACCATTTTCAGGGAGCGATCAGCCCTCACTGGCTGCAACGCCGGTGCTGTGCCGCGAGATTGCAGCACACATTCGTAGCCATGTGGGCTGCTTGAAATTTGATCCAGGCCCGGCGGTACGGCTTCCGCGCACGATGTAAGAATGTAAGGTTTTGGTCTTTCTCCACCGCGACTGGTCGGGGAGGCGGGAGTTCCTGAAAGAGTCTCCTTATCATGCATGCGCCTGCAGACCGAGAAATGATGTATCTGAAAGACCTGACAGCCTGACAGCACACCACATGGTTCTTCGGTCCTATCAGGCACCAGTTCGCCGTCCAAAGCGAGTAGGATCAAGGACCTGGCAGTCTAAGCTCTGGGGCTCTGCGCATTCCTGAACCCACATCCCGGGCCCAGGCTCCAAAGGGACGGGCCGGCTCCAGGACAGCGCGCTCGCTACACTAGAGTCGCCGCCACGCACAGACACAACTTCAACTTCGCTGCGTGTGGGAAAGATATGCGGAAATATTGTTTGAGACTCATACGACGATGAGCAGTAATGACTCGAGTCGCTGAGCTGAGAACGAATCGGGGAGGGCATCGCAGGCCGGCTGTCATCTCCGGACCCGGGGTTTGTGAGAGGAGTGCGACCTCAGTGGAGCCAGCCCACTCACTCGAGCCATCCTTTGGTGGAGACCATCCTACCGTGCGTGTGGTCCTCCATGATACCGATCGTCGTGTCTCTGACCACAGAAACGACGACGTTCGAAGCGCCCAAGCTCGATATGATGCACACGGTGACAGCGAAAAGAATAGGGAGACTGTAAAATATATGTATGCACCAGCATAAACGTCTGGACATGTAGGTGCCTGGCCGTGGCCGTGAGTGGCAATTGCCGAATGATGCCTGACCGCATGCCTGCACCTATCACATTTCAGAAAATATTACTTGTTGATCGCAAAATCCTATAGGCAGGGTCGGTTCCTCTGAAATGTCACGAAGATAATCCAGGGGTTCTGCTCGTCCCAGAGCCGAGGTCACACTCCCCCGTTCTAGGCCTCTCCGTCACATATGGACAATCCCCCTGGGCGAGAACCTGCATGCAATTGTTCCGGATGATTGAGTTCGTCTCTCTCTCCTCACATGTCCACGACAGGCCACAGACGACACCATGACCATCTACCCAGCGGACACACCAGAGACGCTCAACCCTCTAATCGTCACGACCGTCTTCGGAGTAGTGGCGCTTCTGAGCTGCATAGGCCGCGTATATGCCCTCCACGTGCGAAACACCAGCTTCCGCGAGGAGGAATACTGCATCGCGGCAGCCCTCTTCCTGACATATGTCTCCCTCGGGATCCAATGGGCCTGCGTCGTACGCGGCGGGACGGGGAGGCACATCGGCGACGTCGACCTGCCGGACGTCGTCCTGACCCTCAAGCTCATCCTCCCGTTCGAGGCCCTCTACGGGCTCACGCTCATGTTCGTCAAGCTGGCCGTGCTGCGCTTCTACAACAGGATCTTTGCGCCGAGCGCCTGGGTCACCTGGAGCGTGAGGGTGACCGCCGCGGCGGTGATCATGTGGATGATCTCGGTCGTCCTTGAGACCTTCCTACTCTGTCGGCCTCTGGCATTCAACTGGGACACTCCCATCCCCGGCGGCTCCTGTGGGGACCGCAATGCTGTGTTTGTCATAGCCGGGGTCACGAACATGATCACGGACTTCATGGTCTTGCTACTTCCGTTGCCGTGCATTTTGAAGTTGCAAATGCCTTCAGGCCAAAAGTTCGGACTACTTATTGTATTCTCAATGGGAATTCTGTGAGTGTGAATCTAGGTCGCTCTTCTTATTGCATGGTTCTAACTTCCCAACAGTATCACCGCCATTTCCATCGTCAGACTCAAGTCACTCATGATAATCTCTTTCGAAGACCCGACGTGGACGCTGCCAATGGGCCTCCTGTGGACCGTCCTCGAGCCGGAGCTCGCCATCATCAACGCCAACCTCCCCCTGATGCGCCGGTTCTTCGCCAAGATCATACCCAAGATGCTGTCCTTCTCGCGGTCCAAGAGCACCGTCGAGCGCAGCAAGAAGAACGACTTCGAGAAGCTCAGCGACAGCGGCATCCTCCTGCGCACGATAGGCGGGGGATACATGCAGAGGAACAACGTCGCTATCGGCGCGGACGACTCCAAGGCCAGCGAGGGCGCAAGCACGACAGGTATCATACAGCAGCGGTCTATCCGCGTGGACTACTATGACAATGTCAGCGATGAGGAAGTTGGGTTGTATCATAATGACGGCCGTACTCGCGTCAACGAGGTATAATACATTGATAACATATGCTTTATAAATCCTCAGGACATGCCCGATTTCCTTGCCCCCTGTAAATCACGGATCGCGTGAATGTGTCTCGATGTGGTGGGCATTATCAACATTTTAGAGAGTAATAAAAGGCATATTCACACAGTAAAATGTTCTCCTCCTTCGTCAACTCGAGACTTCTCACAAGCCTCATAAAATGCCCCATCAGACACATCATGTACCTCTATTGTCATCTATGATTCTTGCCCGGAGACTCTATAAACAGATGAAATACAACCAAAGGGGAATTTCCTCCTTCCGACAGACCGGGAAATCTCAACCTTCCAAACCCAACCCAAACCAACGGCTCAGCGACTCATCAACTCAACTCAAAACGCCCTCCTTCCGCGCCAGGTCCAAAATAGCATTCACCACTTTACTAACATCAGGCGTCTTGAACGGCAGCCTGTGGTTTCCCTCCCACTGGATCAGCTGCGTGGTGCCGGGCTCGCACCACTCCGAGAGCAGCTTCACGTGATAGTCCAGCCCGGGGTCCTGCAGCCCGTGGACATGGATGGTCGGCACGCGCAGGACCCGCTTCGCAGCGGCGTTGCTCGCGTAGTCGAACTTCTCCTCAGCGCCGAGCCAGTCGGCCGCCTCCGGGTCGGGCTGAATGAGCGGGCCCCTGCCCGCCAGGAGGACGCCAAACCGGAAATCGGCAGCGGGGCCGGAGCCGTGCTGGTGGCGGTCCCCGACGCGGCCCAGGGCGGGCCGGTTCTCCTGCTGGCGCAGCAGCACGCTGGCGGCCATCTTGGCGCCCTGGCTGAAGCCCAGGATGCCGACCCAGCGGCCCGTGGCGCCCCGGCGGTCGTCGGCGTCCATGGCGTCGGCGATGGCGCGCTCGTCCAGGGCCCACGTCTCCTTGGGCTGGCGCTCGACGGCGTTGGGCTCGGTGGTCAGCACCCAGCGCTTGAAGGGCCCGCACTCGGCGTAGACGGTAAGAACGTCGGGCCCCGCGGTGGAGGGGAGGGGCGCCTCGACGTACACGGTGCGGAAGTGCGCCTTGAGGTGGTAGTCAAGGCTGCGGCACTGCATGTGGAAGATGCGCGAGTTGGTGCCGCCGCCGTGGAGCATGAGGATCCGCGGCAGGTGCAGCGTGGAGTGGTCCGGGGGAGGGAGGTCTCCTAGTTCCATGGTTGGCTGCTTGGTGATTTGTCTGTTTGTTTGCGCGAACCTGGCCGTAGGGTAGGTGAATGGGGACGGTGTCCCTATGGTCCACGGGGCAGCGCCGATGTTGACACCGGGGCACGTCTTCGGGGGTCACGGTCCCACCAGTCGGGCTGTTTGGCTCGGCGGGTTGTCGCCGGTTGGTGCAAGGGTCTTTCAGATACTGTGTATGCTGCTCAACCTGCTGTCGCGCCGACAAGCCTGGGTATGTGTGGACGAAAGGGGTACCGCAGAGTTGTTGCACAAAGTAGGTCAGGTATTGATGCTGACCATGAATCTAGAAGATGATGGAAGAAAAAAAAAAATACGGTGGTTTGTGAGAGGTGAATGAGAGTCAGGCAGACGACGGCGGAGTAGCTCTGACTCCGGGGCACACGCTGCCCGATCACTTTGCATACACGTTCGGCAAACGAAGTCAGCGCCGGCGTCCGCTGCTGTCAGACTTTAGTGGATACCGTTCTAATGTTCCGATATCAAGGCGCCATAGCGGCCAAGGGGCCTTCAAATGCAGCATGTGCTTGACGGGCCATACCAAATCCTACCACCTGCCTGGGGATCCTTCGAAGCAGGTCTTGTTCCTCCGAGACAGTTGGTTGAGCCTAGCATGCTTGTTGGCTCGAGGCCCAATGTGCGACGCCGTAGGGACGCTCATGCATTGGCCTCCATTCCAGGTCTGCTTCATATCTCGTATATCTATGATGGAAAGCTCCAGGGACACAAGCAGAGGTAGTGTGGTGCGGCAAACCCTAGAAATTGGGAGCTGAATGGGTGTCCGGTTTCCTGCTCTGCTCGCTCAGTCAGCGCAATGTGAGATCAGATGAAGCTCACTCTTTTGTACCCTACCCATCCAGGTAGGCAGCTCCTCAGTGCAGGTGAGACAACTGCAACGCCGTAAAGGGATGGTTTGGGACCACCTCGCACAATGAGAGAGTGTGTGGGGTCCACGTTTCCCTGAGGTGGACGTGGCATGCATCGGCTGTTAAAAGGTCAAGCATGTCTTATCAAGTGATCGTTTACGAATGCTCATATATGCAAACCCAAACCCAAGAATGTTACCCAAGTCGCATTTGATCTTTTCGGGTGGGACGGCATCCAGGCTGATCTCACAGCCATACACAGGTCGAGCACTTGTGCGATGATGAGATCAAACGGGAGCTGCCGTGTCTGTACAGTCTAGACTGGTGGGCACAGAGCCGAACACACAGTAAGCAAAAGCTCAAGGTGCCTCCCAGCCACCCCGCATTCGCCGACAGCCCTGTATGCGTGGAGTTTGGGGTCCTGGAGCTGGAGCCCCACAGCATCGTAGACAGGCAGGCGGACAGACAGAGAAGCTGCACGGTCACATCCACTCGTCACGCTGTCAAAGCAGGTACCAGAGCTTGGGAGACTGAAGAGTCGAATCGCCGAGCCACGGGGGGATTCTAGAAGGGGTTCTTCTTCTCTTGCAAGGCTGCCGTATGTAGATGGATGGATGGTGGAAAGGGAAAGAGCCGTTGGCAGGTGTTCTGAAGCGAGCACTAAAATTGGCTCCCAGCCACCAGCCAAACAGCCAACCCGACCAGCATGCCCGCCTGCCACCATCCCACCCTGCCACCCAGCACCGAGGATCCGGGAAGACACCACCAGCCCAGAGCCCAGCTGGCGCGGATCCTGGACCAGCGGCATCCTTGCTTCTGCTGCTCATCGATCCCTCCAATCCTGCCGGCCTGCCTCGATTTCCCATTACTACCGTCGCGTTGCAATGACAACAACTCCAATGCCCCTCTGCGCTGTCTAGTTCTCAACCCAAGCAACACCCTCGCTTCAACACCAACAGCCTCGCCTCGAGCACCTCGCAATGCCGTGACGATCACATCGACCCCTCCCAGCATGCAAACAAGACTAGCAGACACGCGCACATCTCGCCTCACCTCCAACGACTGGAACCGAATAAACAACCTGCAGCTCCGCGCCCGCCGCCGCCAATCGGGACCCGTCCGCCGTCACCAGCGTGCATCGCGGCCCAATTCAACCGCCCCGACCTCTTGACGACAATTTGCTCCTGCCTTGAGGACGTGGCACCCCTTTCTGGGTTTATTGCTGTGCTGCAATACGGTTGACCGTAATCCGACCCGACCCGCTGGGCCCAGTACGCGCCTGAGCCTGCCAGAAACCCATTGCGCCGGGCGAGCCTTGCGTTGGACGTTGACAATTGTCGATCGGACACTCGCATACACGTACACATATACATACGCAGACCGAAGGTGCACTGCGAGGGCAAGAGAGGAATAATACGGAGGAGGGAAAAGGACGACAAGACGCGAAGAGGCGCATCTCCCACGACCGCGCAAAACCAATACCCCACGGCCAACGGACAAACGCCCGCTGCTCGACGACCAAGACCGACGCACCAGCGAGCGCATTCTCTCTACTCCACATACACACCCTCGCGCGCGTATAGGCCGTCGTCGGGTGTTAAAACCAATACACGATGGCGTCCTCGGTGACAGACTCGTCCGTCGTCTACGAGCGGCGCATCGAGCGCCTGCACAAATACCACTGGCCCGCCATCCAGCTCAACCTGTGGATGCTGTTCATGCTCGTCGCGTCGTCCGCTATCCTCGGCATCTTCGCCAACTTTGTCCAGATCCAGGGCCAGCTCGGGCTGGGCGTGCCGTGGTGAGTTCGACCCTAGTTGCGCCTCTCCTGCCACCCGACGGCATTTCGCTCTATGCCTCTGCCTCTGCCTACCCCCCCCCCCCCCCACGCAATGGAAGATTGAGCTAACCGCTGTCCCGTCCTGCGCACAGGTACTTCCCCTACTACATCACCGTCGCCGCCCTCGTGATAGTCTTCATCGTGATCCTGCTATGGCTCATCTTCCAGCGGCGCCTCCTCCCCTCCATCGTCATGATCGGCGGCTTCATGCTCTTCGTGCTGTGGCTCGTCGGCCTCATCGTCACGAGCGTCCAGCTCTGGGGGCCCTCGGGCAGCGTCTCGTCCAACTGCAACGCCGCCGTCTTCGACCGCAACCCCACCGGCCAGACACTCGAGGCCCTCGCCTGGCTGCAGCAGCGCAGCATCTGCCAGGGCTGGCAGGCCGTCTTCGCGCTCGGGCTTGTCGGAGCCATATTCCTGCTGTGGATCATGATCATGGCGTACCAGGTCTTTGCAGATAATGCTTAGGGGGGAGAGATTAGCCTAGGATGGTAAGAGCGTGATGGTGTTTTTATGTGGCTAATGTGATTATGCAGACATGGATATACGGGTTTGACGCTTTCTACTTCCTTTTCCGTTCCGTTGGTGTACAAATGTTATCTGGGATATAAGTATGCTTGACTGTGGGACGGGCTGCACAGAACATTACGAGATGGAACGCATGGGATGGCGCCCATGTGGCGGGTGTCATCCGTCGAGGATGCACCCGTCGACATCGGACGGAATTGGGTTTGCATTGTTGGAGTTGGGAGTAGGCCAAGGCTTGGGATTGCCTACGGGTAAGGACACTGCCTTTGATTTGCCTTTCTTTTACACGTGCCATAGGACACAGGATCAATTAGCAACATAATGGCACTTCACACAGCTTCCAAGCTGTAGCAAAACTGGAGATAATATCTTCAACTTATGACTGGTACATGCCAAGAAGTTGAAGGCAAGGTTGATCACTACTTGCACAAAAAGTTTTTTCACACAAGACTGTTATTTATGGCCATTAATGTCGTGGCAATTAAAATACGTGGTATCGTCAACTCTGTTGTAGGAAGAGGCCTCCTGTCCTGTCCCAACGCCGGGTGCTAAGGCTAGCACCTATACCACCCACCCGTGGGTCTCTTTGTTTCTTCGTGAAGCAATCATAATTTCCCTCCCCGGCACAGACAGACACGAAATCTAGTTGGAGATCTTGGGGTTGACCTTCTTGCCGGTGGCCTTCTCGTAGAGACTCCTGGCGCCGTCGGTGATCTTCTCGGCCGTGTTGTGGTCGACGTTGTGGCCCGACTTCTTGGCGCCCATCGCGAAGGCTGAGAGAGGGGGATGTTAGTTTGGTGGGCACTCTTCTGATTCTGGGCGTGAAGTAGAGCAAGGAAGTATAAGGGAGGATGACACGGCCTGGTGCCATCACGGGGAGGAGGGAAACGACTTACCCTTGTCAACGTAGTCGTCCTTCTGGCCGGCCTGGGCACCGGCGGCGGGCTGCTGAGAGGTCTTGTTGGTGAAGGCGTCCATTGTGGTTTTAGGTTATGGGGTAAGCTGATGTTGGCAGCGAGATCTTGCTTGAGTGTAGGTAATTGGGTTTGACGATGATGAGGATGAGATGAGGGGGGAACTAAGAGGAGACACCTTTGTTCTAGGGACGGCCAAGAAGGGGGAGGCTTATATAGAAGCCTTTCAGGTGATTGCTAGCTTGAGCTTGAGCGCAAGGGGAGTAGCGTAAAGCGTAATGTGGAAGCAAGCATGTGAGGTGAGATGAGGTCAACGTACCTACCTTACCTTGGTTCTGGAACCAGTATCCAAGTCGTCGCTTGATGGCGGGGAAGGAGGACGGAGGCAGAGGCAGGGTCAGGTCCCGCGATTACATCACCGGCTGCCACAAGCTTGGAGGCCTGGAACACACACGCACACACACAAGGAGCAGGGACGGGTACACGAGATAGACTATCTAGCAGATGCAACGAGGGGCTCACACATCCGCAGGCCTCAATCCCGTTGCATCGTGCTGGCATAGACGATGTACCCTTGCAGTTAGTTTCTAAAGATGGTCACGACGGAGATCTACACTGCCAGCTTCCCCATCCGGAGTGTTAGATCAGGCTTTGACCCAAAACCACGGAGAGGGCCTATGATGTGACCGTCCAATGATCTTCTGGTCCCCGAGGGGTAAGACGGCAGGTTCAAGGAACACGCACACGCCTAGGTACCTAAGAGAGGGATTTAAGCAACGTATGGGCGGCCTCGAGCTTGGACTGGGGACCCTGAACCTTATCCCTCAGCAGTGACGTCATGGCCGATTGCGACGACACGGCTGCACCGTACGCACGACATCCACTACCGCAGGAGCATGCTGCTGACACGAGACGCCGGTTGTTCTTGCACGAAAGGGGAAACAGAGAATATTTCGTGCAAGGACGATATTATCGCCATATGGTAAGGTAAGTATGGAGGCAATCAACCAGGCCATGCCCCCTGAGAAATATTCTTGGGTATGTATGTTAAACACATGTAGACGGAAAGGCGCCAAGCTGCTTCATGAGCAGCAACAATCCAACAACCTACATTTACTTACTGAGGGTATATATCATTAGCCCACACTGCCATTCCGGTTCGGTGAGGAGAGAATCCATAAATGCAGCTTCAACAACGTAAATCATGGACGCGGATGAATCAGACCCCTTTGGTGTATCCGTCACAGGGCGACATCGTCCCAATCCCAAGCTCCGAAGAAACGCCCCCTCAAGTTGAGGCCCTCACGGGCTGATCGTTTTGTTGCCAACCACCAACCAAACCAGTCACAATCAACACCCGTTCGAACACCAGTTCCAGTCCCCGTCCCGTTCCCAGCCCCAATTCATATTCAAATCCAATCCTGATCCAGCCCAGTCCAACCCCACGCCAGAAACCCCCACATGCCGAGAGTGTCTTTTTCCTATTTCTCTTTTGTTATTGTTACATAGCAACCGTAAACGCTTGCGACTCCTCAATAGCACTTCGAATTTGGTCTGATGGAGAAGACAGTTAGCTTCGCATGCTTCGCAAACAAGACCACACAAGCCAGACTCACCTCTCATCCCGCCCAAGGCCTCAAATGCGGTGGAATAATTAGAAAGCGTTGCGTAGATGCTAGTCAGGCCCTGCTGGAGCCTGACCAGCAGGCTGTTGACCACGAGCGGCCGCGGCGCGCCATTGCCGCTGCCATTGCTATCGATGACACCGCCCCCGTTGTGGCCGTTGTTGCTATTGGGCACGCCGCCGCCGCCCGCGCCGCCGGCGATGCTCGCCACCTCGGCGCTGTATGGGTACATGCTCTTGGTCTTCTGGTGCACCATGAGCAAAGCGTACGCGCACTGCATCGCGCAGCACGCGAACGACGGCATCGTACGTGGGCACATGGTCGCGCTCGTCGGCGAGAGGAAGGATAGCGCGGATCCACCCGCTCCTCCTCCTGGTCCTACTCCTACGAGGCCTCCTCCTGCCTGTGGATGTTGTGCTAGCGATTGTTGCGAGTGTGGTGCCACGCCGGTCGGATTCGGGAACGGCAGCTCGTCAAAGCTGTGCGCAATGTTCAGCGCAGACTTGAGGCAGATCTTGGCGCTCTGGTGGCTGCTGAATGGGAAGCTGGCCACCTGCTGCTGATGCTGCAGTTGTTGTTGTTGCGCCGCCACCATTGTCGCCTGGGACTGGCCGAATGGAGCCGCTGCCGCCACGGGGAAATTTGCCTGCATGGGCCCAGCGCCGTCCGATGACGGCGACCGGATTGACGACGAGGCCCCGCCGCCGCCGCCGCCATTGGTGCTGCTCCCGGGCGTGGCGGATATACTGGTGAAGGGGTTCGTGAACGAGCTGCAGCTGCAGGTGGGCCAGCGGCGTGGCTCGTCGCCGCCTCCAGGGTTGTTGTCGGCGTCGTGTAGTGACTTTAGATCGCAGTGCTTGCGCGAGAAGACCGGGATATCGAAGAAGGCGCAGTATCGGTGCAGCTTGATGCGTGCGCTGTTCAGCTTGATGCTGGCCATGCACCGCAGCGACCGAGCCACCACCGCCTCTCCCGGCGCCACGGGCGAGTTTGTCGTCGACGTCAGCAGCCACGCCTCACTGTGCGACAGGAGCGGCTCCAGCAGCGCCTCGAGCTCCTTCATCCGCTCGTAGATCGGGTTCATGTCCGCGTTGTCGCGCACCGCCTTGTTTAGCTCAATCACGAATTGTGTTGCTGCCATGATGGCTCGCTGTGCCTGGATGTAGACAGCGAATGCCTGGGTGCGACGAGTCAGTCGGGCCCATGGGCCCATTCGGGGCGGACGATAGGCTCTCTTTTGGGGAGGGGCGGGGGCATGGAAATTGTATGTCATACCTCTGGGTCGGCGGCGAATGTTGGGAACTTGGCCGTGTAGCTCGGTGAAAAGGATGCGAAACTCGGCTTCTGGATGACGTTAGAAGTCTTAAGAGATGAATTAGCGACGCACTCCGATCCAAGGTATCCTTACCGTATTGCTTACAATTGCGCCTTGCGCTACACAGATGTACTACAGGGTGAGAAAACATCAGTAAGCCAGATCAAAGTGCTTGACAGGGTCAAATAAGAGAGACCGTACGGTCATCCACCAAATCCTCCTCCTCGCCTCAGAGTACTCATCCTCGGTAGCACACGAGTGAAGCGACATGTCCATGGCGGCCATAAGCGCCTGGCCGGCCCGGTTCTGCATCTTCTTGATGTTCCCGCGCTGGGCGTACTCATACACGCTCAGGATATCCAGGGCGACAATGCCCTCGAGCTCAACTGGCACGCGCGAGTGAAAGGGGCTGCGGAAGGCGTGGTTGTGGTCCTCGCTCAGCGGCCGCGACGGGTCGATGGCGCTGTCCGGGATCTCCTCGTCGTTCTCCATCGTCTCGAAGGCCGTCTGGGCGAAATACTGCGCGTACTTGCGCCGGAAGAGCTGCGAATCACGCGAGGCGTGGTTGGCGTCCTCTGGGCATGGGATCAGGGCCAGGATGGCCGAGATGGCAAGGCTGATGGGTGAAGTGGGCTCGAAGCCCTCCTCGAAGACGTCGATCTGATTCTGCAGGCGCGGGATGGGCCGGTCCACGGGGATATGATCTGGGGGAGGGAGGATTGGGAGGAATGGGTGAATGAAGACGTAGTACGCGTCAAGTCTGGGGTGGAATGTTAGTACGATGATGAGACCGTCTTGGGGCGACCAGTAGGTCCTGGGGGCTTTACATGGCGGCATCACTCTGGTATGATCTGACCATGGGCACCACATGTGCCGGCGTGCCTGTGCCGGAAACATCGGAGTTGAACCCGTTCCCTAACGTGGGACCTGTGCTGTTCATGAAAAGGCTGTCAAAGATGAGATCGCTATCCTGGACCCAGTCCTCCAGGTGCTTGAGCCCGGCACCGGGATCGATGTAGTTTTGGATCGATATAGCTGCACATCCAACGGTCAGCACCAGCGCAGTATCCCAGCACCAGCAGGGGCCGGTCCAACTCACGGTCACGGGGCACGTCGGCCGACTCTTGCGAGAGCAACGCAAAGACATCGTCGGGCAGCTGCTTGGGCTCATCGCTGCGGCCGGGCCGGGGCTTCTTGCGGCAGCGAGGTCCGCCTCGGCGGCTAGGAGTGTACACACAGTCTCGACTTCTACTCTGGCACTGCAAGGGGGGGGCATTTAGATGAGTCTGGATCACGATCACGGCCGCGACTCTGGGGATTCAAGAGGAAGGGGCGCATACAGTTGCACACGGCCTGCCGCCGTCACAACGAGTTCGAGCAGCCCGGCTGCAGTCATGGTCAGCCAAAGGTCACCGGTCACCGGCCAGCAGTCAAGAGCCAACAACAAGCAAGCAAGCAGAAGAGTCCGACCCGACCAATCCCGACGGCGCCGCTCCGGGCCGTCACGGAGAGGCTCGAGGTGATACGTGCATGATGAAGGGACTCATTCGCCGGGCAGGGGCGCGCGAGAAGGAGGTGTGGGCGGGTTCGCGGCCGGGGGAAGCGGGCGCGTAAAAAAAGGATGGCGTGACGTACCAAGCCAGGCAGGCCGATTTGACCGGGGGCGCGGCGAACTTCTTCTTGGTCACGCCACTCGCGCTGGCGCCCAACGGCGCGGCGGATGGGGCGGCGACGGGTGCAGGATGCTCCGCCATGACGGGATTTGCTGGGTCCTTGGTGTCCATGTGTAGACGATGACTGTCGTGGACAGGATTGGGGTGGACCGAGATCATTCGTTCGGCGTATGCTCGTGGAGTCAAGGAGAAGCAGACGCCGGCAGGGTACTTGAGGTAGGGGGCTTTGGGATTATGATGGGATGCGGTGGGATAGACTATGATGGGATGCGATGGGATATGGTGGGACGGGATAGGTTAGGACAAGGACAGGATGGATCCTGATGCCAGCTTCGAGCGGAGGATCGGCCGGGGCGCGACGGCGATAAGGACCTTAATCTTCCACTCAGCGTCGTCGCGGGCAGCTCAGAGGCTGGTCGGGGACTGCAGCAGGCGCGGAAGTGCAGCAAAGGGCGCAGCTCAGCTCAGCTCTGGCTCTGGAGTCTGCTTTCTCCAGCCGGCTTCTGGACTGGACAACTCGCAGGTTTCGAGCTTAAGTCGCTGGCTGGGAAGGCCAAGGGTCGGCAGGGATGGGGTTCGAGGTCAGAAACCAGGGGACCGGCGAAAAGTATCGGCAGGACGGCACATTGAGAAGCCCGCGCAACGGGTTGGCCAAAGTGTATAAAGAGAATTGGACAATGTGAGGCAGGAGTTGCGATCGGATGAGATCAGACCAGCTTCGTGGGCAGGCCTGTCGCATACAGCATAACACACGTCGAGTTTGATGGGGGATGCAGCCAGCCAGACAGACAGAAAGACTGACTGACTAACCGAGTGACTGAGCAGATTGACGAGCAGACAGGCAAATATCGGGTTCGGGATCTGGCATGTGGTCCTCAGCATAGGCCTGGTCCTGGTCCTGGTCCATGTCCATGTCCATGATCCACCCTGCAGCCAGAGGTGTGAAAAAACAGCTTGCCTCACGCAGCTCACAGAGACTTGGAGACTTGGGCCAGTTGGGGTGGCAGGGTGGGCAGGGCGGAAGGCGGGAAGGCGCGGGGGCGAACCGGACCACAGGGACTTGCCTCTCTCCAGGTGTGCGGCAAAGCCCGCACCACAGGCAAGAAGCCAGAAAGGCGCACCTGCCCCATAGAACTGACTGACTGACTGTTCGACTCATGCGACCCCAATCGGAGACCAATCCAAGGCGTCGCACGAGAGCGTCCTTGGGAAGGTGGGGCTATGAGCAAAGCGTGAGACGTGATAGGGCTGATCAAGGACATGGGCCCAAGAGCTTTCGTGTCCTCGATGTGACGTCTCTGCTGTGTTTGGTTTTTGAGCTCTCTGTCTCTCTGGCCAGCTTGCTGTACTGTAGTACTCTCTCCTAGCAATGCTTGGGCTGCTTGAATTGTATCAAATATCAAATTTCCCAGTCTTCATCCCTGCCCATCCTCGAATTGCCACCCCCATCATCTCCCCCTCCCTGGTGGACATGCGCGTACACACAGGGTTGGGTGGGCAACGAGTATGCTTCTTCTCTTCTATCTTTGCCGTGCTTGGCTTATCACCGTAGCACAGGTCGCCTTCTCCTGCTGCTGAGGAGCTGAGACATTGAGACCCTGTGGCAATCCCGAGCATTTGCATGATTGACTGGCCCGTCGAATTGCCGGCTCCAGTGTAGGTGCGCAACCAGCAACGGCGTTCGTTGCGCCTGCATGCAACCTGCCCTCGTCAACCCCATGGCACCTACCTCCTAGCAAGCTTTGCCGTCCTGCCCGCCTGCTTGATTACTGATAAGGCTTAATTATAATCGCCCACCCGACGCAACTCAGATGGCCGGTTGGACGGGGCGGATTACCTGGATAACGACACTACCAGACTCGCCACTGCCATTCATGTAACCGTAATTCCAGCAAGAGCATGTTTCTGGGCAGTCAGATTGTCAGTCAGACTGTCAGACAACCTTGAAGTACGTACAGTAGATAACAAAGCATCTGATTTTGGAGCTGATATGCCGGCACTAGACCGGGCATAAGGTTTCCTGTGCGGATTCACCTCTCAAACGCCCATGTGGCCCGCGCCGCTCGTGGATGTATGTAAGACGAAGGCCCTGCAGCTCGGGGGCGTCACCTCCACACGGTCACCGACTGTGACCCTACCCCAGCACCAGATAACCAACAGGGCGCCGAACCCACGCCACCGGGCCCAGATCCAGCTGCCAGGATCTTCAGTCACGTCGTGTTCCATCCCCCATAATCTCTCAGACGTCCCCCGCATCAGCGGCTCCAGGGCCATTCGCCCCCGAGACGTCACGTCTTGTGATACCTCGCTGGGAGCAGGACATTTCGATAGGTCTGTCGCTGTCGGGCTTAAGATTGCGCCCCCTGTCCGCACAGGCCAGTACATGAACGCTGGTGGGATTGCTTTGGTTCTCTCAGTCATCAAGACCAGATCTACCATGCTCAGCTGCCGGTAGTTGTCTGAGCGAATGTGCAGGCACCCTTTCGATGGAAAGAGACGATGTGTGCACTTGCCTGAAGCACTGACTTGGCTTGGCATATATTCTCGCCCCCAAGAGACCACGAACCAAGAGGCCGGAACCCCCGGCCTGCAGCTAGATGGTTGCTACTGTACATGTGTGAGGGGGCCAGGACAGGATCGCGCGCGCGCGTTGCAGTGTAACTTCGACGCTACCTTGGTTCGAACATGGTAACAAGCCAGAGATGTGAAACAGATGAACACCAGTTGACATTGACCAAGGTGGCAGGCGACCAAGATGCATGCACGTCGGTATCGCAGCCCTACAACAATCCCAGACCCAATCTGCCTTAGTTCCAGCTCTATCGTCCGGACCACTCGCGACCTTTCTTTTGCGCAATGAACCAGACGCATGGGATTTACATGTGAGATTTCAGTAGATAGGACAGACGCCGAATGGCAGTCCAGCAACTGGGCCGAGGAGAGGGCACAACGGCTATGGGAACTTGAAGTGTGCGCGACTTCAGCATATCAAATTTAACATCACGTAGGATTTGGACAAATACCTGAATTTCGTAAAATTGATTGAATGAAGATTTAGCGAGGAATAGGGTTTGAGCCAAGAAATGTCATTTAATCCAGGCGAAATGATGCATAATACTTGACGCGTATGCCTATAACACGCACCGTCACTAGCGAGCCACATCTAGGAATATCGCGTGTGACCCCAAGGAGGCACCGCATTTCAATCTTCCAAAAAAAAAAATACATTTTCCAACAGCGTGTCTGATTCATCAAGAGGTGCACGCCTGTCAAGAACTGTGCATATGTAGGCCCGGTGGTCGTATCGCTCTGATCCTGGCCTGCCGCACACTCAGCGGCACTCGATGAGACAACGCTTGTTCTTGGGCGCCATCATGAAGAAGATCTTCGGCTCCATGTCGTCGTCACACATACCGTCCAGAGCGGATACCTTCGCCTCCGGAAACTCGGTGAAGAACCGCGCGACGGCCAACCTCAGCTCCAGCTTGGCCAGGTGGACCCCGAGGCATACTGTGAGCAGGCCAGTCAGTCAGTCAGTCCATTTAAATCATCGAGCATCAGGTGACTTACTGCGTGAGCCGCCGCCCCACGGCATAGATGCATCACGCATATCCTTAGTAGCCGTCTCCCACCTCGACGGGTCGAATGTCTCCGGGTCGGGGAAGATCTCCTCGATCCTGTGCATGCTGTACGCCTGCGTCGACACGACCGTGCCGGCTGGGAGCGAGTACCCGGCAAGTGTGGCGCCTCCGGGGGGCACGACGCGGGGGAGGCCTGCCGGGGCTGAGGCGTAGAGCCGCAGTGCTTCGTCGATGACCTGGTTCAGGTACGGGAGCCGCCGGAGCTCCGCGTCGTCGAAGCCCCGGGGGAGGCCCGCCAGCTCGCCGACGAGCCTCGTGCGGATGGCGGCGTCGCGGCACACGGCCCAGACGAGGTAGGTGAGCGTCAGCGCGGTAGTGTCGCTGCCGGCGAGGATGTAGATCATTGCCTCGTCCCGGATCTCTTTCATGGTCAACATTTCGTCCTCCTCGCTCTTGAAGAGCTTGGTGAAGAGGGTGGGTGGCGGGTTCTCTGGGTCTTTCTCTACCAGGTTCTGGTACCGCTTCAAGGAATCTTCCGCAAACTGTATGTTCTTCCGGACGACATCGGTGGTTTCCCGGAAGCCTGGGATCGGGATGTAAAGCCCGATCTTGGCTATCAAGGGAAACGTGGTTCTCTTGGCGCCGGTTCTGATGTGAGTCTCCAGGTTTTTTGTATACTCATTTTTCTACTGGCAGTTAGATCACCGAAATGATCTTTCGAAAGCAGTTCAATAAGGCATACCTCGCCGGACTCCAGTGTTCGAAACGATTCACCAAAGGTGAGTTCCCCAACAGTATCCGTAGCCAGAAACAAGAACCACTTGAGAACATCTGTGGCCCCCCGAGCTTTCGTTTCCTCTTTCATCCTCTGAATTGCCAGTTCGACTCGCTGCTCGATAACTGGGTGAAATACTTTCAGGTTCGTCTCAGACAATGGCCCCTGGAGCAGTCGACGGTGGCGCCGATGGAATTCAATATCAGTAGTGCTGAACACGTTCTCGGTGCCAGGCGTGGCAAATGTCCTGTACCATGGTGCCTTTGCGTACGTCGCCTTGACCGAATGTATTTCCTTGGCAGCTGGGACGTCCAACACGTCGACCTCGTGAGGGCTTATGCGGACGACGGGACCTAACAGGCAACTGGAATGAGCGCTCGTGTTTGCGTACCAGGGTACAGGATCGACTGACCATATTTCTTGTGCAGGTCATGTACGTACTGCGTCTTGCTCCCGCCAAGCCACAGGCGCTTCAAGACCACGTCAGTGTACTTTGAATACCACGGGCCGGGGACCTTAGCCAGGGGGTCCAGGAATATCTTGGTGTAGAGGAGGGCGCCCAACGTCACTACGGCGAAGATCGCGAACCCGGCGGATGGAAAGCTCTCGGTCACCAGCTGCGTCACCGCCATTTTCGATACACACTGACGGACTTGCTTGTGCCTTGAAGTACAAGAAGAGCAGGGGGGACGGGGATTGAGGAGGGCGCCCGGTAACTTTCAGCTTAGTGGAGGCTGTAATTTTCCGCAGAAGCATCGGATCCCACGATGGAGGGTGAGGGTTGTGGTCTGCAATCGCGTTCCAGCAATTATAGTAGTGATATTCAAAACCTGTCCACTGAAATGTGAATAAGCTTTCTCAGAATAATGATGGGCCAGGGGGGAGTTCCCAGTACGGGGTTTCGGACCCCTGACCCACAGTGTGAGCGCCCAGCATATTATTAGGAAAGCCTCGGGCCTTCCAACATTGCTCCAGAGAGTCATGCCCTATCCGGTGTCCCCTGGCTGGGAGACTCATAATTTAACTGCGAGTCAGCACTGCAGAAAGTCACAAATGGGTATTTTTAGCTGTCAATTATACTGGCACAAGACATGATACGTGCACTGTTGCCGTGATGATGCCGTGATATTACACAATACTCTGTACCTTTCAAATGGGATTCTGAGATGCCTTCGGATTTTCCATCACGGGGAGAATTGTACCGAAGAGTTTCTGAGGTCTATTAATTCGATACACACAGGTTGCTTGCGTGTTGAAATTCTACGCAGGTATTCGTCAGGTTTGTTGAGCATCCCGTAAAAGTTTTCAGATCGTCGCATGAACAACTCATGGGCTTTGTTTGGGGCTCCCGTTGGTTATCAAACGAGAGCAGCAGTCATGTTGAGACAAGAGTACGTCAAAGCCTAAGTTTTGAGAACCAAAAATGAGATTGGAAAGAGTTCCGCTTCAAGATGATCCAGTCCGTCCCATTGTCAAAGACTCATTGAGGAGACAATCCAGGCTACCTGCACGACGTGTTGTGATACTACAAAGTGTTGTTGATTCAACGAAAACAGTTCGCACATACCTGGGTAGACATTCTAAAGATAGTCAGCTGGTATAGGCTTAGTTTTGAACAAAATATTATAAAAGAAATAAAAAATGACCGTACATGTAGACCTCCGTAAATATCCAACCGCTTACCTCTAAAGAGTTTTGAGAACCTCATCCACCGGCTTGTCTTGGTTCTCCGGACTAACTAACCACAGTGTAAGCCTTTCTAAATCTTCCGCTATGCGCGCTGCCTTATTCTCGTCCAGGATTGCCGTCCGGACTATAATCACATATGTAATCCCGTCCAGTCCGCCCACACCCGCTCTCACCCCCAAGCCCATTCCCCTGGCCGAGCTCTCGGTCGGGTTGTGGTTGAGCACCTCGATATTCTCGTACGGGTCCCCAATCGACGCCCCGACACCAGGGGACCAGTTGAACCACTGGCTCCGCACAATCTCCTCCATCAGATGCCCCTTCGGCCCCAGCGCATCCTTGATCAACTGCGCCGGAGCCGCAGCATGCCTAGTCAGCTCCTCCTGGTCCTCCTGCACGCGCCGCAGCAGCCCGAGCGCGCCCTCTCCACGCCGAAGCACCTCGAGCACGTTGATCACGCTCGTGAACGTGGGGCCCGACACGTCGGCGGCGTCGAAGTGGCCCAGGGCCTCCATGCTCCGCGGCAGGAACGGGAACCCGCTGCGGCACGCCTCGAAGTTGGAGAAGACGGCGTGCGCCCTGCCCGTGCGGTGCACGTTCAGCAGCGCCTGGGCCGTCTTGAGCACCGTGGCTGGCATGAGCCCGTGGTCTGCGCGCAGGCGTTTGATCCCCGGGGCGTCGAAGACCCGCCGCACCATGGCCCCGCCCTCGGTTACTTCCTGGGGCGGCATGCCAGGCCAGACGGTGGCTTCCAGGGACGGGAGGCTGCGTAGGCGCGAGGCGTGCCATTCGACTGCGGCGGTGGCCTCGGGCGAGGTGCGCAGGCTGTAGTAGCTGTCGGACCAGAGCTTGAAGTCGACGTGCTGGCGGAGGGGCTGGTCCACTGAGGCGAGGCACTTCTCGAGGTCGTCGCAGAGCAGCTGGACCATGAACGCGTCGACGATGGTGTGGTGCGTAGCAAGGATGGCGCCGCCCGTGCCGGTGTCATCGATGGAAAAGAGCCTGATTTTGGCCAGTGGGCCAGGGCGTTGACATCTGGTATTGTTTGGGTAGATAGGGATTTGTTCCCTCAGGTCGTTCCTGGTCTCCACACTCCCGCCTTCTTCAAAAATCAAGTTGAAGAGCTTTTGGCCTGGACGGATCACGACGTGTAGGTATTCGTCTTTAGAGGCGCCAGCGGGTGTAACATCGGGCACCACAAACGAACCGATCAAGCGGTTGTTGGTCAGTGTCTTCTCGATCGCTGCTCGCAGTTGCTTGTAAACGTCAGCGCCAAGGCCGTCACAAAAGGTAGGGTGCTCGGTGTCTTACAGCCTTGCTGGCCTTGTGGGCCAAAAGTCCAGTGTTGATACCCAAGGGATCGATGACCCTCTGGAAAACATTCAAGTGGTCGTGACATGGGAACACTGCTTCCACATCATCCCATTCCAATCCATGGGGAGCCAGGGTGTTCGATATCAGCTCCTTCGTAGCTGTAAAAAGACTTCGGTCCTTGCCAACGTGTACCATATCTTCCATCTTTGGGGGCTCAGCCCGCTTCCTCTTTCTACCAGTAATTGCACTGGGACTCGGAGCGTTGACAGAGTGTTTGGTCTTGAGCAGTTCGATCTGCCCGGCAATGGTACTGGCACTGTTCATCTCTGCCATGGACAAAGTTCTCCCTGTCTTGGTTCTGATTTTCCCACGCACCCTTATGATGAGAATGCTGTCCGCGAAAGTAGAAATGGGAGCATCCAAAGGGATGCGAGAGACATCCTGTCCGGTAGCTCTCGCCCAGATCTCTTTAACAGCTGCAGCCAGAGCTACGTCGTCATCATCGGCCTTGGAGTGTGTCTCCGGAAGCTCTAGGCCTTCGAGATGCTTTCTTACTAGGCCTGATAGCTTCACCTTTTGGATCTTCCCGGACATAGTCCGAGGATAGTCAGTAGCGCCGAGCTGGCTCAATGACAGCACCTCGGCCGGGACATACATTGTTCCCATATCGTTAGCCACTGTCGCCCGAATGAGTTCACGGGCATCTGCGTTGAGCTCTCTGCAGCTGACCACAACTACGGGGACCTCGCCGGCTATTCGATCTGGAAATCCAACGACTTGAGGGTCAAGGCGCGCAAGCTTTGGGCTTCTGCGAATAGCTGTTTCGACAGCTGTCGGGGAGATATTTTCGCCGCCACGGATGATCCTTGATCATTTAAATTTAGTCAGTCATCAAAACCGCTCACAGGGACGTTGAATGATACTCGATATACGCACATGTCTTTGTATCGGCCTGTAATGAAAATGCAACCTTCCTCGTTGACCTTAGCTTGATCCCCTGTCTTCAGCCACCTGCGGCCTTTAGAATCGATGTAGAAGCTGCTTTGACCGACGTCGCCGACATAGTGCGCTATGGCAGGACCAGAGGCCTGGAGCTCTCCCAATTCGCGCACAGGCACAATTTCGTTGGTCTCGGGGTCAGCGACTCGAAATGCGTGGCCCGGCCCAGCCCATCCGACAGGGACAACTCCTCCATCAGAGACGCGCGAGGCGTTGATCTTGTCCGACGGGACGCCCCTGATCACCGGACCCTCCGTCACTGGGTAAATATGATTAGTTCTGGGGACTCGAGCAATATCATCGAATGGGATCACTCTGTGAAGCACTCACTGCCAAAGAGTGCCTCAGCGCTGTTGGCTCCCAGAATATCCGTGGTGAGTCTGATTGTGTCAGGAGACACGACCGCTCCAGCGTATACGACAGAGTCCAGGTCCTCCAGTGGACCATCCTGTAAGCCTTCTGCGCCAAGCAGTGCGTGCAGCATAGTGGGTACCAGATCGATATGCGTAATTCGCTCCCTGCGCAACGTCGCGAGCATCTCATCGGGCTGGAATATCGGACCGGGGAATATCCACGCTGCTCCCCAGGCGTAGGCATTCCAGTGGCTGTAAAATGCTAGGAGGTGGTTGTTTGGAAGCACGCAACAGCACCTGGAATTAGGCGGAAGCCCCCCTTGATCTGGAAGCATTTTGATGCCCTCAAGGTGGTGGGAATAATCAGAGTAGCGATGAAGGACGCCTTTGGGAAGGCTTGTCGTTCCGCTCGTGAACAACACCGTACCGCTAATTTTCCATGTCATCCCTTGGTCTTGCCGGTGACCGTTCGCTTTCTGACGATGACCTTTCATGAGGCTCGAGAATGGGACCCAGCCGCCGTTCACTGCCGAATCACCCACGATGACTTTGACGGCCTGGCCCAAATCCTCAAGAGAATCGATTCGTTTACTTATATCCTGTGTTCCGGCTATGACAACGGATGCTCTGGACTGCCCAGCCAAGAATGCAGTCTGGATCATCGACCTCAACTCAACTTCGTTGTCCAAGTTGCGAGGATTGAGAGGAACGAGGATGCATCCCATTTCATATGCAGCCCATCTAATTATTTCGTCAACATGAAAACTCAATTTTATAGATTTTCTCATACAGGCGCATACTTTGAGAGAACAAATTCCGCACCATTCTGCAGGAAGGTGAAAACGAGATCCCCTGGCTTAACGCCTGAGGTGTTAAAGCCCGCGACGAGGCGGGCAATTCCGGCCCTCAAATCCTTGAATGTCCATCTCAAATATTGCGCCTCTTGTTCACATCCGGGAAGTGGAATGCTTTGGATATCAAATAAATCATGTGGTTGGCCAACACTTGCAAGTGCAAGATTGTCCGGATGCTCCTGCACCGTCTGCTCAAAAAGCTCCCAAGCGGAGCGGACCTGTGCAGGAAGAGGTGGGCCGTGGACTTCGCTGTGCTTAAGCTCTGAATGTGGCATGTTGTACCGTTCGTTACTGACAATTGGTGTTGAACGTATACGGGCGATTGAAGGCGTGATGAGTTACCAATACGCACAACTGTGTCCATCAACCCGATATCTCGGTCGTTTTACCGAAAACTCGTGCGGCGTGGAGGTTTCCCGTATTCGTTTACTCGGATAACAATCCAGCGCCTCGTCAAGGCCACTGAATCAATCCGAAGCAGGGGCTTGTGTGAAATTGCCCATCCCAATGGGACCTTACGATGTTTCACTGATTATAGTGGTTAGAGGAGTCCACAAGTAATAGGCTGAGTGTAGGCACGGCCATTGCGACAGAGCGCCGGCGCGCGCGGGACCCGCACTGTGTAAAGCTTATTTGGACTCCGTTCATAGAACAATCCCATCAATGTCGGTCTCGTCTAAATTTACAGGCTTTCAATGACTCTGAGTTGAATGCCAAGAGTCATGTACATTTTCACCTTTGCTGACATATTCTAAGATTGGCATGATAATCTTAGAATCTGGAAGGATTGGCGGCGTTCGACATTTACCGATTGACCGTGCAACAATCTTGACACATGTCCTTCGCAAGGCTGAGCGAACTTCATAGGGCACCACTGTCCATGCAACGTATTATCTACATCCTGGTTAGGTATGACTCAGGTCGAAGTGCATGTCTCACAACGGCGCAAGTTAGTAGCATAATGAGCCCGCGCAGGGGTCACGGCTTGTATGTGACATTGCATGAAGACCGGAGTATAGTAAGAGGAAGGAATATCTACGGCAAATGGAATCTTGTTCCAGCCCGATTTCGTAGCCCAACAACCCCGGCGATAGGTAAACTATGTTGCCCCTGAGTGGGTGGAGTTATTTCTGTCCAGTGCGGCGTGGAGCACTCTGAATCATGGCAGCAAATAGTGATATGGCAAAAGCAGCTTGTAGTTGCAAGACAGAAGGTACACAGCCTTGGAGAAATTGAGGGCAGCACCGCTCTCACACCTGCATTCACTTCCCTCCCACAGGAACTCTTCACCGCTCGCCAGCATGGAGTTCGATAGAGATCTCGTTGAGTGGGAACCTCGCGACGCAGCGAACCCACACAACTGGTCGACAAGGAGGAAGTTGTTCATCTCGCTTGTCCTGAATACGCTGCCGTTCGTGGTCAATGTGTCTGCTGGGGTCCTGTCGGGCTCTAGCACACAGCTTGCCGAGGACTTCCGTGTTCCCCGGACCACGGTCGTGTTGATCGTAACCATGTTTCTACTGGTATGAATCTGAAGTCCAACCACTACAAATTAACAAGAGCTAATGTGGTGTCTAATCGATAGGGTTATGCGGTTGGTCCTCTGATGTTTGGACCTCTGTCTGAGCGTATTGGCAGAAAGATCCCAATTATGGGTTAGTATTTTGCAAACCACAACTTCACCTTCGGTCGGCTGATTTTCCTCAAGTTGGTATAATTGGTTTTGCATCATTTTCTCTTCCGATAGCCTTGGCACAGAACTTTTATACAATATTGATATGCCGATTCTTGAGTGGAACATTTGGTGCTGCGTCAAGTAAGTCAGATTCCCGCTCAACATTGTCTTCTTTATTCTGGAGAGTCGAAGGCTGACGTGGAAATTATAAAGTGGCTGTCACCGGCGGCGCGATCGGTGACATCTGGCCTAGTCCTGTCGCACGAGGTATCGGCCTGGACGTGCTGGTCATGACAGGCTACCTAGGACCTGCACTAGGCCCGATTATTGGCACTTACATAACTAACAGCTCCCTTGGCTGGCGATGGGCATTGTGGGTGACCATAATCGCCGCATACGCCTTTTCTGTTTTGTTCTACTGCTGTGTGCCTGAGACTTTTGCCCCGGTACTACTCAGCCAGAAAGCAAAGAAACTGCGGTTGAGGTCTAAGAATTGGGCTTTGCATAGCAAACATGATATGGAGGAGTCCATCACCCTATCAACGTTCGCACGAACTTACCTTGTAAGACCGATGGGTAAGTCAACGACCAACGGGTGTTTGACTTAATTGGAACGTCTTTGCTAACGCCGCAGCAGTCCTCTTAGCCACAGAACCGATTTATCTGTTGACTACCGTCTATATGTAGGTACAGGCCTATATTGGCCTCCAAAAGTCCCAACACTGACATGGAGCATGCAGGGCTTTCATCTACGCACTTGAGTTCATCCTTCTCCAGGGTTTCCCAGCGAATTTTATCGGGGTCCGCGGATGGACGCCAGAGGATGCGTCACTGGCTTTTCTGAGCCTAGTCATTGGAGGCATAATCGGCTTCGCCTTTGTCTTCTGGTACTCCACCACGATATACGCTAGGCAGCTCCAGTCCACTCCTGGGATCGTCGTTCCTGAGCGCCGTCTACCGCCCATGATACTTACCGGACTAATTCTTCCCCCAGGCTTGTTTTGGGCAGCATGGACTTCCGACCCAAATATCGCTTGGCCGGTGCAAATGCTGGCATATATATTTGTTGGAATATCCCTCTATGTGACTTTTCTCCAGGGCTTCAAGTATATTGTGGACGTTTATCTGCCTGTGGCCAGCAGTGCGATTGCAGGGAATATGTTCGTTCGCAGCTTCTTTGGAGCCGGATTTCCGGTATTCACGCCTTATATGTACAACAATTTGGGCGTTCCGTGGGCGACAAGTACGTTGGGCTTCATCTCTTTAGCTTTGGCCCCGCTACCTGTCGTGTATTATGTGTCTGGCAAGAAGATTCGGGGCTTCTCGAAGAACACATACAATTAGAGTTGGATTGGTGTACATAGACAGTCAGTGTGATCATTCCATACGGTGAAGCGATCAATTGCCGTATCATTGTTAGCTTGATTCATTTCTTGATGGGATCCAAGATATTGTCGCACACTATAAATTCGGTCAGCGGCTTGCATCAGGTTTTCATGACAGGCGTATCTTACGCTCAAATTCTACCTTTGAATGTATCTCAGTCGCCCAAACTCTCCTCGAATTTCTTTCGAAGGTGATCGAAGAATCACGTGATGTCATTATAGATACAACGCTTCTGATAGGTTGCAGAATGTCACTGCGCACAATATAAATAGAAATTGATCAGACACCAAGGGTGTGTATGACAAGGCTTTAAGTCTACAACTCTTTCGGCCCCAACGGGTATCAGGTTTGAATGAGAATCCGCCATACCGTAGGGGATATACACGTCTGAGTCAGTCGGGGAATTGTCCTCAACCTTAATTTGACCCGCTTCTTTTCATTTATTTGTCCCTCTCTCTCAACCTTTCCTGGCGGCTGCACTGATGGCCTATTGCCATCCTTTTCTTGCTTTCTGACTTGCAACTCTATCTTCAGCCTTCGAACCCAGTGCATACAGCTACAGTTTCCGACATGGGTTCCTACTCTCCACCCCGGATTCTGTTCATTGATGCATTTGACTCATTCACGAACAACGTAATTGGTCTTTTAGAACAATCAATCCAGGCGGACGTAACAGTCGTGCGAATCAACAACCAGAAGTTCGCAAATGGCCTGGAGTCCTTTCTACCAGCCTTCGACGCCGTAGTCATCGGCCCCGGCCCGGGAAATCCAGCCAATCCCCAAGACGTTGGGTTCATCGACCGCCTGTGGAACCTCTCAGACGAGTTGACTTTGCCGGTGTTGGGTATATGCCTGGGACACCAGTCTCTGTGCCTGAATCACGGCGCGAGGGTCACCAGGCTGAGTGAGCCACGACACGGAATCGTCAGCAAGATAATTCATAATGGGACCGATATATTCGAAGGAGTGGGAGAGCTGTCCGCAACACAATACCACTCACTCCAAGTAGACCTCGGCCACCCTGGTGACAACGTGTTCTGGGACCCAACAACTGCCTGCCCTTCAATTTGCCCGCTTGCGTGGGGCCCGAAAGATAGGGGTAGACCGGTTCTGATGGGCGTTAGGCACACTGAGAAGCCGTTCTGGTCTGTTCAGTTTCACCCAGAATCGATTTGCACAACCAGGAAAGGCGCTCAAACAATAGTGTCAAATTGGTGGTACCGAGCCCAGGAATGGAACGACTCGCACGATAGGGCGCCGAAAGGTTCATATAAAAATGACCTCGAAGATCTAGCCTATGACAATAACAGTGATGCCAAGGTACGAAACACACTTCTAGCCAAGACTCATCCAACCTTGCTGTCTTTCTTGCAACATCGAATTTATGGCTAAGACACTTCTCGATGCAGGATACACTTTCTACATTGGTTGAAAAAATGCTGGCCATTACTGGTGGTCACCAACAGGATTCGGCCCCAGTATTGACTTGGAAGGCATACCAGTCAAAGAATATATCTCCTGATGCTCTTTGTGAAGCCTTACAACTACACAACAATGGGACTGAGGTAGTCCTGCTTGACTCCCAAGGCCACAAAGGAGAAAGGGGGACATTCAGCATTCTCGGACTGGTGCACCCTCAGGAAACCCTCAAGGTCACCTACAGGGTTGACGATCGGCGCATGCACTGGGGAATCAACCCTGGAGCTAACGACCTGTCTGAACTGCAGTTGGATTCGATCGACGAAGTCTGGCCAGTGTTGCAGCAGGTGCTGGATGCTCACAATCCAAGACTTCACAGTACTACTAGCCAAACCTTGCCCACGGAGATCCCATTCTGGGGTGGCTTTGCAGGGTATATTTCGTACGAGGCTGGGTTGGAGACCATCCAAGTAGACTCTCATCGGCCATCTGAGATCCCTGATATCAATTTTGCATTCATACAACGCAGCATTGTTATAAACCATGAAAAGGCAAGTGATCCGTCAAATCAAACTATTGAAACAACTTCTTACTAACAATCTGATCTTTCAGGGCCTGGTATACGTCCAGTCTCTCCACCGTGATGATTCGGCCTGGGTTGCAGAAATCGGCGGGGTCATCCAACAGCTTGAGGTCAGCGACAGACACACGGCAGGAGATGACCAGATATTGCAGCAGTCCATCAGACATGCAAAAGTGACCAAGCCACAGGGAGCAGAGTATAAGCAAAAGGTCTTGGATTGCCAAGAGTTCTTGAGGTCCGGGGATTCTTATGAGCTTTGTCTTACCGACCAGACAGAAATCCGACTCCCCGCTGTTAAGTACGCCCTTGCCACCCGGTTCTTTTGTCACATATGATGGACGACACTGACCAGCGAACTGAATAGTGGAAAGCCTCCGAGCCGGTGGAATGTTTATAAGCGTTTGCGGAAAAGTAAGTTCTAGATGGTTTCTTTCGGATTTCAATTAATAGTTACTAACCGCTACAAACACAGTGAACCCGGCACCATTTGGCACTTACCTTCGCCTAAATGGGGTCACAGTAGTCGGAAGCAGGTCAGTAAATCCATAGCCTCCCATACTCCAATCTTGACTTCTTGATGCTGATAAGGATTTACCCCAGCCCCGAACGTTTTCTCAGCTGGGATAGAACTGGCCATTGCCAATTCCGACCCATCAAAGGCACGGTAAAGAAGTCCGACTTCACGCGAAAGGAAGCCTACGAAATACTTGGAAGCTCAAAGGAGCAAGCTGAAAACCTCATGATCGTCGATCTGATCCGACAGTATGTACTTGCCGTGCTCATACGACATGTTGATACAACTGCTGACCTATCATGCAGTGACTTGGGCGGTGTCGTCGGCGCGAATAACACCTGGGTGTCGAAGCTCATGGTAGTTGAGGAGTACGCAACAGTATACCAGTTGGTCTCTGTCATCGAGGGCCAATGCACCCCAAGCAACAACTCAATGTCGCGCACAACCTCGTCCGGTCCCCGCGGTCTTGACGTACTACGAGCATCGCTGCCACCTGGCTCCATGACCGGTGCTCCAAAGAAGCGCTCGTGTGAGATATTGAGAGATCTGGAGCCGAGGAATCGGGGCATCTACTCCGGCGTCCTGGGTTACCTAGATGTCGGTGGCGGCGGCGACTTGTCTGTCGTGATCCGCACAGCTGTCAGCATGGACACTGCCAATGGCACTGCCAAGTCCCACGCCGGTGCGCAAAATGGAACTCGCGCTGATCTCAGCTCGTCTGCTTGTGATATCTATCGCATCGGAGCGGGTGGTGCGGTGACAATTCAGAGCACTGATGAAGGTGAATTCACGGAGATGGATGTGAAGCTGTCAAGTGTTCTGAGTGCTTTTACCGCTACTGAGAAAGACAAGTAGTGTTTCACATTTAGAGATAATACATAGAATTTAGAGTTTCGATAAACCAAAGAGTATGGATTAATGATGCGGTTATAACTGGATGCCAGATTCCATGTCCATCAAGGATCCGTGGTACTGTCCGGTGAGCTGTTGGAATTATGAGGGTGAATTTGAAACAGATGACTTGAAGAGTTGTCCCCTTTCGCAAGAATAGGAACTGTGTTTCTCTCCATTGGCAGCTCGGCGGCCTATAAACATATTAGTTCAGAAGCCTTGAACCAAAAGACGACTGCTACTTACTTTGTCGACGACTGATGAATCAAGACCTTGTTGCCGCATGTCCGAAGCCAGCTGGATGGCCATAGACCTTGTCACCGGATTGCCCCAAGTGTTGGCTGCCAGGATCATGAAGCGAAGAGTCAAGTCCAGATTACCTTGCCGCTGATAGTCTGGCTCAGCTGACTTCGGTTGATCAAGAAAGACCAGCGACGCCATGTACATCGAAAAGGCCAGCATCGGATTCTTGAGCATCTCGTTGGCGTCTGGCATCATCCTGAGAATGTTCAAAATCTCCTCCGCTGCGGTAGTCAGCCGGGCTCGGCTGTGACAGACCATTTCCTCCGCACCCCCGATATTTCGCATCATCGATAAGGCTGCTCTGTGAAGGCAGATCACAGAGGTGTGGATGATAATGTTGACAAAAGCCGCGTTTTGAGAGCAGATGTTACCGGGAAGTTTGACGTCCTCTGGCAAGCATTGAAGAAGCATAGTTAAGTCGTTGTCAATCTCACGATGGCGTTTCCAGTGTAGACTTGTTTGGATATCCCATGTGTCCTTCTCTGGAGATGTCTTGGCAGAGTGTTGGAAAGCTTGGTGAAAATGGGACGTGGCGAGGACTCGTGCTGCGAAAGCAGAAAACTTCGTGCCCTCTAGATGCAACATGCTTGTTAAAGAGCTCGTGTGCTCCTCCAAGCCTGCCTGGAATGCATCTTCGGAAGCAGGGAGATGAGTGTCAATCTGCGATCAGATCAGCATGTCTGCAGGAAGGGTTGTGTGATCAAGAGAGTTTGAAGCCATACATCTTGCTCGTTTATCATTGCTGGCCAGCCAGTACTACCACATACCAGCCGATCAGAGCAGTAAATCACCCACCATGTCCTACGCATCTCTTCTAGTCCCATCCATTCCTGAGATGGCGAGGATGAAGGAGCGTAGTCACTCTGTCCATCGACGAGATGCAGTCCGAGCATCTGGGCGATTCTGACGGCTCTTCCAAGGCTCATTGACGCCTGTGCAAAGCGGAGCTGTTGTGCTTCGAAGTTGGCTATCAGCGTCCAGGCTTGTGCATGTGCAATTGTGGTGAAATGTTGACCCTCTCCCTGTAGTTCTTAGCAATCTTTCTCTCCAGTAAGAGGTGCAATTGAGAGACTCACTCGCATTTCGTCTGCTTGCATGTATGCCCGGGCGCGGTGGTAGAATGGCATTGCTAATCTCCTATGTGTCGTCGTAATATCGGCACCAAGCGCCAGGATGATGTATTGAAGACACATGGGCGGACGCATGGGCGGTGGCAGGTGCAATGACATCATGTAACGAGCGCGCTGAAACATCGGGGCCGACCAGTACCATTTATGGAAGTAAGTATTTGTCCTGCATTTGTGTTAGATTTGATGGGTGATAATAGAGAAGCGCCATACAGAAAGAGAACAACTTCTGGTGCAGGCTTTTGCTCAAATGTCCCCTCTGAAACCAAGTCGGTGAACAGAGTGTTTGGTTCTGGCTGATCTTGGCCATGAATTGCACCTGATGATTGTGTTGGGTGTCGCTCGTTGGTGAACATGAAATCGTCAGCGTCGTGCCGCAATGGCTCTTGAGTCTGGCTTTCCTCAGCGGTAGGGGCATTATTCCCAGCTCTCGCCAATCTTTCGAGTTGATCTGCGGTATGAATATTAGCCCATTCGATACATGACGTGGCCGACAAAGTTTCTTTATTGGGCAAGGTGAACACGACAGGAGACTATACAGCATGAGACTGTCCTATAGCAGGGCATCCTGTAGGTGGTTATCCCACAGCAGGCCTCCCCGCCCCATGTCGGACAGCCAGTGTAAGTACTGTAACTGACCTACTTTCGTTTCCAACTCAGCAACTCTTTTTCGACTACCCACATTCGCCCGCCTTTCCTTGGGGTATTCGCAAGTATCCCCTAGCCTGGTACATCGACCGCAACGAGGCTGGGCCCGGTCGCATTTCAGCTTTCTCAGCCGACACGGTTGGCATGAGAAGGGGGAGGAGGATATGTGTTCGCCGACGTCTCTGCCTGTTGGTCCATCATTCGACTGGCTGCTTTGCGGTTCCATGTCCGAGATGATGGGCCATTGATGATGAACGTCCGAGATTTTGCTGGAGATGTGGTTTCTATGGACAACGTTGATCAATATCGTGATTACATACGCAATGCAATTTTCTACGCGCGAGTAATGCAAGGGAATGGGATCTCATTCGACGAATGCATGAGCCGGCCTCCGATGAAGTGCGAGCTATGCTTTTGACGCAGTAGCCCCACGCTTATTGAGACTCGGGCCAATTGCATCGATTTGCGAGACCGAGACGACCCAAACGACTGCCCTAACCCGCGCAGTTTGAGGCTCTAATTGCGTTGGTACTAGCAGTACGTTTCTCCAAATCGTGAAAACTTGGACAACTGTAGTGTCTTCTGTGATGAATCCATATCAAAAAAAATCCATATGAGTTTTATACTGTTATCATTGTCCTTACTCAAAGCGCAAGTAGTTGCAAGTATTCAGATAAGAGTCAAAATCTTCAATGAAGTGGAGTGTGTCCAGGTTTTGATAGTTATACAATTTCCATTATTCCAAATGGTCCAGACATAGGTTGTGTTTCTGTGACAGTCCCGTTCATCAAGACCAATGAGAAGTTCTCAAGGTGTTGATGAAGTCATCACTGAGGGATACCATGAAGAAGCTCGTCAAGACTCCCTGACGTCACCACGGTCACTTTCTCGCAAAGCTCGGGTGGGCAGTTCTCCTCGTAAGCCTGTCATATTCCCCGTTAGCACATTGTGGCACACAGTTGTTGTATGGGCTTACGTATAGCGTTCCAGGCTTTCCGGTGCAATCTTCCCTTAAAGGCACACGCCTAATGACGGACTCAGCCAGCGTGGTAGGACCCCAGTTAAAAACCATGGGAGTTAGCGGCGCGGCCTCACGGTACTGATTGATGTTATCTATGTAGGTCGGTTAGTCATCTTAGGACGGTATAACCTGTAATGTCACCCCAATACCTTCAAATCGCTCGACGAGTTCCACAAGAGTCGAATTCCTAATGCCCCATCCTACACCTGTCACACCCCAGCTTCTGCCCTTCATACGGTCCGCAATGTTGGAGGCCGGTTGATCCGTTCCTTGGAAAAGGACTGTATCCAAAAACTTAGCTAAGGGGCTGTAAAGGGGGGAGAAGAGAATATCATGTTGTTCAATGTAGCCTACCGTAGACATTAAAGCCCGCTTTGACAAGGTTTGCGGTGTCGTTGCGCAACGAAATGTCAGTTTGGGCTGGATCAAAACCCCGCGAAGTGACGAGTGGATGATACGCCGCAAGTCCACTATTTGGTTTTATTAGAGAACTGGACAGCTTCCTGCGACTTGCACAACCTCACGTGTAGAAGACGTTGACCTCGCCACAGGTGGCATCAGTGGGAAAAGTTATCTTGGGTGCCGGGCTCGGTTCGGTAGCGTTGGGTACAATCGAAGAACAGCCAGCAGCAAGGCAGACAGCTTGGTTGAATTGAACCATGATTCGGATTTCCTTTTCTTTATTTAGATCTGGAAAGAGTTGGCGTAGGGTATGCAGTTGGTCAAGTTGGAATGAGTTGCTCACAAGATATGTGAACCCATACTCAGTTACATCGTGATGCAACACTGGGAAGGCGTTTTATAGTTCGTTGAGAAACCTAGGTACCTTGTTCCCATGTGACGAATATTTGCTGTTCACTCCAAACGATGCGGAGAGAATTCACATCACTCCACAGATCATCATGCTCACATCGGGAGTATATGGGGCTGCCCGATTGGGCGCAATTTTCGGAGATTTCGGAACAATCGAAATGCGCGAGAGCGACACCTTATTCTGGGTTTCACTGGTCGAGATTGATCAAACCCACGATAAGCGCGAACCTAGTACCGCGTGCCGCAAAACAAGTTACATGGTACTCACTAATAATACCCATTGAACCAATGAATGAGTCAATTTTCCGACTATACAAACAATTGCGACGTACCTACCTCCGCGGCGCAGCTGAGGCTGGGCATCACCGGCTCCGTGTTCCTCCCTGCGTCATCAAGCGGAGATAGTTCTGTCCCGAATTTCCTTCACCACTTGGCAGAGATACTTGTCGGATGACCGGAGAGCGGTCTACAGTTGAATAACCCATAAAAGAATATGGTCATATTTCTCAGCCGGAGAACGCGGATGAGGCGAGCTCAAAGCGGAGCAGGATTTACACGGACACGGACTTCTGGTATCCGAGTATGGAATGGAGATGAATAATGACAAAGAAGATGAATAATGGCGCAAGAGATGAGGCAGTGATTGTGGCGCATCTTGAGATACTTAAGTTGTGTCGATGTGGATGGGACATGTCTGCATTTCAAGGTCTGCGTTATCAACATCTGCCGTGGAGCAAGCAGAACTATTATTACATTAGCCACTTGCTATTGAGGCGTATATTCTGTTGAACATGCCTGTCATGAAACCTATCACTGTCTATGTCCTCGGTACGCCATGAGCAGACTCATGGCAAGATTTCAGGCTAACAACTCACAGGAGGCGGCCCAAACCCTTTCAAAGTTTTGATCACGCTGGAAGAGCTCGGCATCCCGTATGAGAAAATCGAGGTCGAGGACGTCAAGAGCGAAGCCTTCCTCAACCTTAACCCCAATGGTCGCACACCGGTCATAGTCGATCCCAACAACGACGATTTTACTCTTTGGGAATCTGGCGCCATCATCGAGTACCTCATCGAGACATATGATGCGGTCGGCATCTTGACCTTGGAGGACAGGAAGAGCAGGTGGCTGCTCCGACAGTACCTGCATTTTCAAATGTCAGGACAGGGGCCTTATTACGGACAGGCAGTGTGGTTCTACAAGCAGACAGAAGACATCCCAACAGCCAAGAACAGGTACATTGAGCAAATCGTGAGGGTCTTCGGCGTGTTGGACGGCATCCTGAAGGATAGAGAGTTCCTCGTTGGGGACAAACTGTGAGTGTACCCGTCATGATCTCATGGGAAACTTGTTGACAGATGCAGCACCTATGCCGATCTCTCCTTTGTTCCATGGAACAGAGTGGCTCTCGACGCCCCGTTCTTCAGGGACGAGCTATGGGATAAACACCAAATCAGGGAGCGATTTCCCAACTTCTTGGCGTGGCATGAACGCCTGAATGCTCGACCATCTGTCAAGGCGGCTTACGCAGGCTAGGGTTGGACTCGCAGATGATGGCTTTGAGCTCACTGACAGCGCAAGTACATCAACACTCTAGCCACTTGGGCTGTGGTTGAAGGAACGCAGTTCGATATTTGAGACAAGTATATAGCTTTACTATAGTATTTATACAGATGTCCTCATAGGCCCGAAGAAACGAATCACATATAATCATTCATCAGTGTTTGGTGGGAGGCTCCAATCAACCATTTGAAAGACCCCAGCAGAGAGCCAGTTGTGGCTGGTGTGAGATATGCCTTCCCAGTTGTCCTGCTCTGTTGCTCCATGGACAGGAAAAACTGGCAGGTACTCCGTAACCGCACTTGGTCTTCCCATGCCCAGAGTCAAAACGTCTAGAGCCGAACCAAGGGGATCCTGGACTGAATTTTGGGGATCCTGGACTGAATTTTGAGGATCCAGGATGACAGACACAGCTACTTCGTAGAGCGCCTTGATGATGTAGTAGGAGGTGATGTTCTTGTGATTGGGATCATACCTCTCGTAAAACGAGAGAACAAGTTTGATGAGTTCGATGTCCTGTCCCGCAATAGCAGAGGTCTTGTTCTCGATGATGTTGATGAACAGAATATCGACGCTCCATGCAACTTGGTAAAGAAGGTACCTGCCAATAGTGAGCATGGTCAGTCATGTCATCTGCTTATGAGGCATAGGAAGACTCTTACACAGTGAATGGATGATCAAAGTGGTGGTAGTTCAAGAGCGATGTCGCCCCACGGGCAGCATTGACGCAAATGGCAGCGCTAGGGCGCAGGAATTCCATGTCCTGATCTGTCAAGGGCATTCTAAGAGCCGCAGAGTGAACTGCGACGACCAACTGGAAGTAGAAGTAGTGCAGGGAACTCAACGCGATCAGCCTAGCGTGGTTATCGTCATCCAAGGGGGCACCTGATTGCTGTGGGCGAATCATCTCCGGGATACTCTCCCGCCATTGCTGAAGCTCTCTATCCAAAAGACTGATTTCGGATTCCAGAGCCGCGGCTGAGGTCGGGGTGTTGAGGTGTAGCCTTGCATAGATGCGGCCCTGGATCTGCGCCAGCCTGACCTCTTGTCGGAAGCAGTTAAGGACGATATCACCGGGATAGTAGAAGAGGCCAAAGCAGTCCAAGGGATATGCTTCTGGAAAGTCGAGCAGAAAGTTGTCTGCGATCAGAGGTGGCTTTCCGATCCTTAACATCAGGTCACGGTCGAAAATATATGCCTGCCAGAACAGGCGACGACGATGCTGGATTTCCGAGTCGCTTAGGCCGGGGTGGTTGCCATGGTAGTAGCCGCCCAGAATAAGGGATTGTGTTGCCAGAGCCAGAAATGAGACAGCAACATTATTTTCGGCCGTGAAGATAAAGTGTATCGTCTTCCTTGTTCAGCAATTGTTCTCAATGCAGCAGAATAGGTGTCACTAGAAGAGGCTTACCAGCGAGAGCAGAGCTCCTATTATCATGGGGGACGGTGGTTGCAACATGGCGGTGGGTATGAGAGCCATGGCGCCGTGCAGATACTTCTCGTGCTCCCTCGTACCTTGCAGCAGGTCTCTTTTCCGGCGCGGGTGCAAGAGGATGGCGAACAGGGCTATCCTCCAGCCGATGCCGCTTGGTGGCTGCCCATGGAGGTATGACTGTACCGCAGCACGGACGACAGCTTCATCGAAAAATTTAATGTATCGGTTGATGGTCAGGAAAAAGTCTGGTAAGTAGATTGATTAGCCAACACGTGGGGGGACGATTGGATACTGGGAAATGGCGAGTGAATATACCATTCATGTATTCCGCAATTACGAAAGCAGATGGAAAAGAGTCGGCGGGAGTGGAAATATAGTTGAGGGTTCTCTGTGGCGGAATGTTGTTGATCTGTTGCAGTAGCCTGCGGGCAACGCTAGAGAACCGCTTGTCCCCAACCAAGGAGTCAATCTTCTCCATGCCCTCGGCCGAGAAAAGCGAACAAGAGCCTGTTTGGTGGATCAACCAATGACTCTTCTGTGCACTGATTTCTTCTCTGGAATTTGATACGTACCGCCGGCGCAGACGGTAGCTTCAGGCATAGCGTCGGAATGGAATAGCTTCGGCCCCGACGAACTTGTGTCGGACGGAGAAGTCAGATTTGGGTCCGGCGCCGGCGGATCCACTGCCGGCGAGGTTGCCAACCCTGTGGCTTGATAACTAGAGTTACCATTGGACGAGGTGTCGCTCGTCGACCGGGGATGAGTCTCCTGCGCCCGTGAGGTCGGCTTTTGTTCTCGCAGATCTTTGACCAAACGCTCTATCTGAGCCAGTCTTGCGGTGACATTATCATAGAGTCTTGCGTTGGAGAAGACGGGGCTAAGGTTGGTCACTCATCCCTACACACAAACCACGCGGGAAGCAAGGTGGAGGGCTGACTTGTGTTCTCTCCGGGGATTGTTCTTCTTTCTCCCGGGCCAGATGCATTCCTGCCCATATTTCTCGCAGGCGGAGCATATGGGTTTCCGGTGGTCGCATTTTACCTGTTAATTGTTTTGGCACTTGAGCTTAACCCAGAGAGATAAGGGGTGATGTCAAACCTTGCGACGTCGGCAGGACGAACATGAGAGAGACGGAAGCCTTGCAGCCGACCTGTGGGACTCCGACAGCTCCGGCGCTTGCGGTATGTGCTGGGATGCCATCATAACATCACTACGTAATGATACTCAAACATGCCCTGCACAAAAGAACATGCGTTCGGGCTCTCTTGACAGCGAAATGTTCTGCAGCGGTCTGGTGGGAAGTGGAATGAGTGATGGATGGTGGAGGCCCGGAACCTGCCGGCCAAGAAACGCGTGTGGGAAAAGGGAAAAGTCCGTCCGGCGTTTTGTAATGCTGCTCGCCCTCGCGTTTATCAATGCTTACTGTAACTTCCGTTAGGAAAGTCTAATCTTTGGCCCAATCAGAGCACGAGAGGAAGGAGGATTTGCCAGGGTGCTTTGGCTATGCTCGATCCCTACGACCCCCACCACGGGTTCTCCGACGACAAGGTGCGCCAAATGACCCTACAGTGCCCAGACTGGTGCGTGAAGAACAGCCTAGCTTGCTGCTAATTGTGCGATTACCAGAATTCCGGGGCGGTGGGTTCGGCTGGCTGAGCGAGTGCCGAGTGGAGCCTCTTCCGCGCCGCCTGCCATTAGCGCCGGCCCCCGATCGTGTCCGAGAACAACGCGTCCGTAAGCATAACTTGGCCCATGTATCCGACTTTGTAATGTCAAAGATTGCAGTGATACGGTTTGTCGAGTTACCTAGGTACACAAATGCGTTGCAGGCATTTATGTGATAGGCAGGGAAAATGATAGATGGCTAGTATTGGATACTACAACAGTGCCAAAGTGCTTCGGCCTGTCCTTTCCCCATGTTTTATTTATTTAGGCGTTTATCACTGTATGAAAGGACCGGATGCATATTGCTTAAGAAACATATGTGTGCAGATCAAAAACGAGACCACTTTGTGCTTTTATCGCCGTCGTTTGGCCTCCTGTAGTATTGGCATTTCAACCTTCCGGACAAATGCGCCTGGACGGTCGATTTACGATCTTAGACCTGCCATCCTTCAACATAAAGTCAGAAACTGAGCCACACAAGGGCTTGCCCAGGATCGATGGGCGAGGACACGACCTAGTTGATTGAAATCAATTGGGGACGGAGAAGAGTTATCCGTCATTCACTGTCCTTCTACCTACTGTGTTGCAGAGATCAACATCGATGATGAAACATCTTTTGTCAATTAGAAAGCAGCCTTGTTTGCCTCCAAGAAGTCCTTCCAGGATGTTGGCTTCAACCCAGTGCCAGCGAGCAGATCCAAGCTCTCCTTAAGATCCGCACCAGCGTAGTAGCCCGGCTCGTCAATAAACAAATGGTTCTCCAACATCTCGTCAGCCATGGGACCCGGAAAGAAACCCTTGTACGTCTCTGCGTCGATTGGCACAAAGCGAGCGGCCTTGCCAGTGACCTCCTGGAACTCGGAGACGATGCGCGACGGGACATAATAGTCAGCCGCAGCAAGAATTTGCTTCCCCAAAACCGCGTCCTTGTTGCGGATGGCAGCAACTACGTACTTGCCTACAATCATCGTTGGTTAGCAGTCATCGCACTGGAAACCCATGAAGATAACGTACCGATGTCAGACTGAATGTCGATGAGCGGAAACTTCGCCTTCTCGCTGACGGGGTAAGCTAAGTTGTAGACACCGTCCTCTCCCTTGCGAATCATCTGCAGAGCCGTAAAGTTGCTCATGAAGTACCCAGGCAGAACAAAGGTGCTGGGAATGCCCTTGGAGCGGATGTAGCGCTCGACCTCGGCCTTGTCGTCGAAGTGCACGACATGCTTGAGGCGGCCGTTGGTCGTCTCCGTGACATGGAGGAGCGACGAGTAGATCAGATGCTTGACTCCCTCCTCAGAAGCGACGTCGGCGACGTTCTTGCCGTGAAGCTGTTCCTGAGTGGGACCTCCGGACATAAAGTCGGGAGTGGTGACGAGAAAGACGGTGTTAGAGCCCTTGATGGCTTCGGCGAGGGACGCTTTGGATGTCATGTCGGCCTGCAATATCTTAGTTAGTGATTATGGGATAATATTGGGAATGGAAACCTACTGTAACTACTTCAACACCCTTGGCGGCCAAAGTCTTCGCGGCAGGCTTGGAAGCATCGCGGGTAATGCCCCTAATCTTGAACTCCTTCGAGAGAACAGAGTCGGCGAGGACAGCCTCGATGACGGAACCGCCCTGGTTTCCAGTGGCCCCAAAGACAGTAAGAAGCTTCGACATAGTGGGCAAAAATTATGATCAGGACTGAGAATCAACTTTTGGTGTAAGTGCTGTGCAGAATGGAATGAGATGTTGTCGTAACTTCATCGGTTCAGGGTCTACACAAGTCAATGCATCTTATGTACCTTTTCAAAATCAGAATCAAAACCACATCATGACTAATTGCTCGAGTATCAGGCAGCAAGACTCAACGTCACAGAGACAGCATTGCTGTGCGTAGAAGGACCGAGGCGGAGGCCAATGACTCAATAAACGCGAGTAAAGGCGATGTTACCAAGACATCGGACAAATCAACAGCCGTTGGAATGAGCTCGGAAGCCGGAGTACTCTTGGCAGTCTTTTTGTTGAATTTGATGTCGCCCTTGATGTGTCAGTAGCTGAGCGCGGGCCAGCCCACGAGATGGTGTCGGTGTTGAACGGAGGCCGGTCTGACAAAGCGGTGCATTGACCCACTCTCGTCGGAATGTGGGTAGCCACGAGCTGGAAGGACAACAAACATCAGTCCCCAAGCAAAGTGGATCTGATGGATGCTGATCTGTCTAAAATGGAACTGAGCATGGCTGGGCGTGAGAAGATAAGTTGTTGGGCGGCTACATCGAGTTCGGCCATGATTTACAAGTTTCTTTTGATGGTAACTAGGCCCGCGTTCATGCACATATGTCATCCAAACGGATGCAACAAAAGTACTCTATAATATTTAAACGTCTACGTCTGGAGAATCACTAAATCCAGTGAGTCAGAAGCATCTTCTACGTCTTTTGAAACCACACATCTCATCATTTGTGGCAGAATTGGAAGTGCTTAGTAACAATGCTCTGCATTCCACAAGCCGGATTAAAGAGAAGAAGCCAATGCTTGAAATGTGCAAGATAGACATGACACAATGAAGAAGAAATCTTGCAACAGGAACATGTAATTGTGATCTTGAGCGGCAAACAAGCAGAATGACTGAAATCGTCGCGATGAATGCTCCCATGCGGACCAGCAGGCCTAACAGGGGCAGAGTGTCAGCAGTGTGGAAGCCGCGCTTGTGTTGGTGAGGGGTTGAAGAATCGCCAGGTAGCTCTATACGCATTCGCACGGGTCTCATCCAAGGCATTGAACTGCATCCAACGAGGAATATCTATCATATGTTCAAGATGGGCAAATTGGCGCGTCTTCCACTCGCATACATTCGCCCAGGTTTGTAAGAATTCTCGGCGCCTTGGGGTCAACCTGAGTCCACCACATCACCTAACGAGCCCAGATTTATGAGAGCGTGCCAAATTCCTACCGCTACCCCTAAAACCAAAGAACGAGATCTCTTAAGAACACCAAACACCGTGGATGCGTTGCAGAGCCTCGAAGTGTGTGTGTCGTTGCATGTGGACGTTAAAGTTTGGCCCAGACTCTGAATGGTTGACAGTCCCCGCTTCCAATATGCCGCACGTGCGTGGAGACCAACCTGGCATCGAGGTCCAAAGCATGTGTAGACCAGAGACTAGCATGGACCGGGTCTGGTGGAGACAGTGCACTGCGGAGCCTCGTAAAATGGACCAAACAGTTTTTTGCGATAAAATATCGCGTTAGCATAAATACCCCACTTTATAGTTATTCAACCCACCCTACCCGTGGGCTTTCACTTCTACCTAAAATAATAAAGCCTTAATTTTTATATTATATATCCTACTTAATTATTATATTTATTTTTATATCTTAAAACCCTTTATAATTAAGCTTATTTATATTATAATATTTTATAATACCCTTAATTATTTTTAAAAAGCCTTAATTATTAAATTATTTTATAAGCTTAATAAGTATTAATAAATATAATTAAAAATTATAAAATTATAAAGCTAAAATATTTATTATTATTATTTATCTTTTATATATTAATATTTAAACCCTTATTAATTTATAATAACCTTAAGCCTTTTATTATTATAAATTATCTTAATTTATATAATTATATTATTTAAGGTAAAAAGATTATATATTTAATATTAAAATTTAAATATTATAAAGATAAATTTAATTATATTATTTATATTATTAATAAGCTCCTTAAAGCTAAAAATAATCTAATTATATTTATTATAAATAATTATAAAATAAATAAATATTATAATATTATATTTATTATAATTATTATTAATATAAAAATATATTATAAAATATTAAATATTTTATTTAACTTAAAATTTTTAAAAATAAATAAAATATAGCCTTAATTAAATAAAATATTTAAGAAATTTAATATTAAGCTATAATTATAAGCTATTTATTTTTTAAAAAGCTAAATATTATAATATTAAATAATAATATCTTAAAAATAAAATAATATAATAAATTAATAATTAAGCTCCCTAAGATTAAATATATTACTTATTTTAATAAAAAAAGCAATAGCTTAATATAAAAATATATTATTATAAATATAAATAATTATAATTTTCTTAAGAATAAATATCTTAATTATTATTATAAGTTAAATATCTTTAATTATTTCTTTATTAAAAATAAATTCTTTATAATAAAAAAATTAATAAAGTAAAATTTAATAAAAATAAAGGCTAAATAAAATAAAAAAAAATATAAACTAAAAAAGATTAAAAAATTTAATAATATTTTTAATAAAATACTTAAAAATACAATAAATAAAAAGCTAAAATCTATTCTCTATATTATTAATAAATGCTTAAAGCATTTAATAAAAAAAAAAAGGATAATAAAAACTTAATAAAGAAATAAAAAAGGAAGAAATAAAATAAATAAATAAAGAATAAAATATATATAAAAAAGGAGTTTAAAAGAAAATTTATAATTAAGATATATTATAATATAAAATACCTAGGTTAAGTAAATAATTAAAATTAATAAGGTATATTATATTAAATTATAAGCATTAAATAAATATAAAATAAATATAATAAAAAAAAATAAGAATTTAAAAAAATAAGCAAGAAATAATTAAAAGCAGGGGGCTAAAGGAAATAAATATATAACGAGGTAGATTTAAGGTAATATTAAGGTAGGCTTAGGAGTTTAAATAAAATCTTTATTATTAAAGTATAATTAAGATTTTTTAAGGCTAATTAAGCTAATTTAGGATAAATAACTTAAGTATATAATAATATTTAATTCTTTATTTATTTTCTTCTTTAAATTTATATTTATATTTTTATTTAATTTATATAATAATTTTATTTAATTATTATATAAAAGCTTTTATTTAAATAATATAATAATATATTTTAATAAAATATAATTTAAATATATTTATAATAATAAATTTATTAAAAATTATATTTAAATTATATTTTATTAAATATATTTAAAAAGAAATTATTTTAAAAAAAATATAAATATATTTTATAAATAATTTTAATTTTTATATATTTATAAAATAATAATAAATTTTTTTAAATAATAATAATTTTATAATATTTATTTTAAATAATATTTATTTAAATATTTAAATAAATATAATTTATAAAGCTTTTTATATATTATTATAAAATTATTATATTAAATATATTATTAAATTTATTATATTAATATATAAAGAATTATAATTAAATTTAATATATATAATATATTTAATAATAAATTTAATATAATATTTTTATAATTATATTTAAAAGATTTTATAAATTATATTTATTTAAATATTTAAATAAATTAAATTAAAATAATATTATTTTTTATATAAAAAAAAAATTTATAAAAATTATAAAATAAAAATATTATATTTAAAAAATTTAAAATTTAAAATTATAATATATATTTATAAATAATAATATTTTTTTATTTATATATTTATTTATAATATTTATTTAAATAATTATATATATAAATATATAAATAAAAAAATATAATTTATAATTTTATAATATAATATAATATATTAAAATTTATTATTATATTAAAAAAAAAATTTATTAATTATTTAAAAGCTTTTTTATAAAATTTATAATAATTATTAAGTTTATTATATTAAATTTTAAAAATTATATTATATTAAATATTTTTTATAAAATAATTAAAAAATTATTTATAATTTAATTATATAATATATTTTTTAAAAAATTACTTTTATAATTTATATTTTATTATAAATCTTTTTATAATTAAATTTTTTTATATTAAATTAATTCTTTAATATAAAAAAAATTAAATTTATATTTTTTATATTATAAATATAAAAGCTTTTAAAATAATTATAATTTTTAAATATAATTTTATTTTTTTAATATAAATAATTAATTAAAAATATTATTTAATATAATATATTAAAATTTATTATTATATTAAAAAAAAAGAATTTATTAATTATTTAAAAGCTTTTTTATAAAGCTTATAATAATTATTAAATTTATTATATTAAGCTTTAAAAGTTATATTATATTATAATATATTTAATTTATATATTAAATTATTTCTTTATAAAATTATTAATTATATAATAAAAATATTTATTAAAATCTTTAAATTTTATTTTTTTATTTATATATTTATATATATAATTATTAAATAATATTTTTTATTTAAATATATTTTTATATAAAATTAAAAATTATTTATATATTTATTATAATAATTATTATATTTATAATATAATAATTTAATATTTTATATAAAAAAAGTATTTTATTAAATAAATTATTTTTATTTTATTATATTTAAAAAATATAAATTTAATTTTAAAAATTATATTTTTATAATTATATTTATTAAAATTAATTTATAATTTTAAAAATATAAATAATTTAATTTTTTATTAATAAATATATAAAAATAATTTTTTTAAAATTTATTAATATAATATAATTTTTAAAGCTTAATATAATAAATTTAATAATTATTATAAATTTTATAAAAAAACTTTTAAATAATTAATAAATTCTTTTTATTTTAATATAATAATAAATTTTAATATATTATATTAAATAATAATTATAATTAATTATTTATATTAAAAAAATAAAATTATATTTAAAACTTATAATTATTTTAAAAGCTTTTATATTTATAATATAAAAAATATAAATTTAATTTTTTTTTATATTAAAAAATTAATTTAATATAAAAAAGTTTAATTATAAAAAGCTTATAATAAAATATAAATTATAAAAATAATTTTTTAAAAAATATATTATATAATTAAATTATAAATAATTTTTTAATTATTATATAAAAAATATTTAATATAATATAATTTTTAAAATTTAATATAATAAATTTAATAATTATTATAAATTTTATAAAAAAGCTTTTAAATAATTAATAAATTTCTTTTTTTAAATATAATAATAAATTTTAATATATTATATTATATATTTTAATAAATATAATTATAAAATTATAAATCTTTTTTAAATATATAATATTTTAAATATTATATAATATATTATAAATTTAATTAATATATTAATTTATAAAAAATTTAAAATATTAAATAAAATAATTTTTTTAATTATTTATTTATAATTTATTAAATATATTTAATTCTTTTTAATAAAATTTAAAATATAAAAATATAAATTTATATTTTTAAATTAAAAATTAAAATAATATATATATTATTAATAATAAAATATATTATTTAATTAAAAAATTAATAATATTTAATTTATTTATTAAAAATATTTAATAATTTATAAATTATATAATAATATAATAATTTTATATAATATTTAAAATAATTAATTAATAAATTAAATTAATATTATTTTATATATATTATTAATATTTTTAAATATTAATTATTATATTAATTAATTTATTATTTATATTTATATTTATATTTTAATATATATAATAATATAATAATTAATTAAATTTATTAATAAATCTTTATTTTATTAAATTAATTTTAATATATATATATATATATAATATTAATAAATAATTTAAAATTAAATAATTTAAAATATTAATAATATTTATTTAATTTATATATATATAATTTTATTTTTAATAAAAATAATAATAAATTATATTTTATATATATAATATAATATAAAAAAATATTTTAATTAAATAAAATAAAATAAAATAAAATATATATAAATATAAAATAATTTTTATAATATAAAATAAATATTATAATATAAAAATAAATATTATTAATATAAAAATAAATATTATTAATAAAAGAAATTAATTATCTTTAATATTTTAATTTTTTATAATTTAATATATATATAAATAAATAAATTTATATTTAATTTATATATATATATAATTATAAAATATTAAATATTAAATATATATTAAATAATTTTATTTATTTAATTATGTATTAAATAATTATAATTATATTATTTTAATATATTATTTATATTTAAATATATAAATATATAATATATTATTTATATAAAAATATTATCTTATATAAAAAACTTTATATAAAATATATCTTTTAATTAAGGCTTTTTAAGCTTAAATAACCTTATTTTTACTCTATTTCACCTTTATTAATATTATTTCCTTATAATTAATTAAATCTATTTCCTTTTACTTTATATACCTTTATTATATTCTATATTTATTATTCTTAAATTAATATTAATATAATACTTCTAATTATTATACCTTATATTACGGAAAATTTAAATCCCCTTTAAAAATATATTCTTTTAAAATATTCTTTTAATTTATTTATTTTAATTATTAAAATAAATATTTCTTATCTTTATTAATAAAATATATTTATAAAAACTCTTAAATATTATATTAAAGCCTAAAGTCTTTTATTTTAATATATTATTATTTAAAATATTTAAAAACTTCGCAATTAATTTATTCTTTATTATTATAATAGCGCTCCTTTTAATAATAACTTAATTATTCTATTTTATAAAAATAATTTTATAATTAATAAAATAATTATTATAAAAATCTAAAAAGAACTTAATTTATATTAATATCTAACTCTTAAATACTTATTATTTTAATAAAATAAACTTTAAAAATATCTTATAATAATTATCTCTTATATCTTAATTCTCTTTCTTTATTAAAATAATTATTAAGCTTATTATTATATATAATAATATTATAAATTAACTATCCCTTATTAATATATTTATATAATATTTTAATAACTTTTCTTAAAAGAATAAGCTTTAAAATAAAAAATATATTATTATAAAAAGGGTAAATTTATAATACTTAAACTTAATTATATATAATATATTAATAGCTATTATAAGCTTTTAAGATATAATTTTTAAATTTATATTAAAATTAATACTTATTTATAATATATTCTTTAAATTTATATTAATAATATTATATAAATTTAATATAATATCTTTATTTAATATATTAAAGTTATTTAAAAATATAAAATTATATTAATAATAATATAATTAAATTATAAAAATAAATATAAGATTATAATTATTATTTATTATTAGTTATTATTATAATCTATATATAAAAGGCTAATAAAATTATATTAAAATTTAATTAAAGAAGTATAATTCCTTTTAATATATAATAAAAGCAGATAATAAAAATAATTTATTATCTTATTTAATAAACTTAATAAAAAACTCTTATTTTAATTATATAATTAATTACTTTAATTTTAAAATATTTATTATTATAATATAAGCCTTTTAAATTAATATATTAAGAGTTATTAATTACGTATTAATATAAATATAATGAAATTTTAAAGAATATATATATATAAATATATATATATTTATATAAGGCTTTTTAAGATTAATTAATTTTATTTTATATTAATATCTTTAAGATTATTTTTAATAACTTTATTTTAATTAACTTTAATTTTATATTTATCTTTTTAATTATTTAATACTTTTATTTATATTTATATTATAAATTTACTTTAAAATATATTTATTTATAAAATATTAAAATATATATTTTATTTAATATTAAGATAAGTATTAATATATTTATATTAATAAGCTTATTAATTTTTAATACTTTCTTAATTTAATTATAATAATTTAATATAATATATTATTTAAAGAAATTAATAATAATTTTTTTAATAACTTAATTTAAATAAATAGAGTTAATTTAAATATCTAAATATTATTTAAAATATATAATTTTTATAAATCTTTTATAATTAACTTTATTTAATATATATTAAATTTAAAAGATATACCTTATTTTTAATATTATTTATAATTATAAAGTAAGTTATATAAATATTATATAATATAAAAAAAGCTTTATTTAACTTAATTAATAATATTAATAAATATTTAGGAAAATTTTAAAGCTAATTTAATTATATAAAATATTAATATTAAAAATATATTTAAATAAGCTAAGGAAGAATTAAATAAAAATAATTATATTAATATTAATAATATTAAAGATATAAATTTTAAAGATAATAATAATAAAAGTATTTTAAATAAAAAAGATAAAGAGAAATTTAAGCTTATAATTTAAGATTATAGAATTTATAATATATTTAAGCTTATCTTAATATCTTTTTATTATTTTAATTTAAATTAAGTTTTTTTAAATTTTATTAAGCTTATTTAAATATAAATATTTTATCTTTATAAGATATTATCTTACTTTTACTTTCTTAAAATAAATAATATTAATAAAAACCTTAAGAATATTATTTTATCCTTACTCTCTTTAAAATAAATAATATTAATAAAAACTTAAAAGATATTATTTTACCTTTAAATTACCTACTTTTTTAAAATAAGTAATATTAATAAGAATTTTAAAAATATTATTTTATCCTTATTTTTTTTAAAATAAATAATATTAATAAGAACCTTAAAGATATTATCTTACCTTTACTTTTTTTAAAATAAATAATATTAATAAAAACTTAAAAGATATTATTCTACCCTTAAATCCCTTACTTTTTTAAAATAAATAATATTAATAAAAACTTTAAGAATATTATTTTACTTTTATTTTTTTTAAAATAAATAATATTAATAAGAACTTAAAAGATATTATTTTACCTTTAAACCCTTTATTTTTTTAAAATAAGTAATATTAATAAGAATTTAAAGGATATTATTTTACTTTTAAATTTTTTACTTTTTTAAAGTAAATAATATTAATAAGAATTTAAAGGATATTATCTTACCCTTACCCCTTTAAAATAAGTAATATTAATAAAAACTTAAAGGATATTATTTTATTATTATTTTTTTAAAATAAATAATATTAATAAAAACTTAAAAAATATTATTTTATCTTTACCTCCTTAAAATAAATAATATTAATAAAAACTTAAAAGATATTATCTTATTATTACCCCTTTAAAGTAAGTAATATTAATAAAAAATTATTTTAAATAAATTTTTTTAAATTTTATTAAGCTTATTTAAATATAAAAATACTTTCTTTATATTTATAATTTTTAAATATAAAAAATATCTTTTATTATATATTAAGTTATAAGAATTTAAGAATATATTATATATTTTAATAATATATATTATAAAATAAAATTTATTATTATATAAAGAAATTATAAATAATATTTTTTAAATAATATTTTATTATTTCTTAATAATTATATAAGTTATAAAAAGTAAGTTAAAATATTACTATTTCTTTATAAATTAAATTATTTTAAATTTAATTAATTATATTTTAACCTAAGTTATAAAGTTTTAAATAAAATAAATAAATTATTTAAAAATTTAGCTTTTATAATATTAACCTCTTATTATTAAATTATAAATAATATATTAAAGCTTATTTTTATTAATAAATCTTTAACTTTATTATTCTTACTTTATTTCAAAATATCCTTATTATTATTAATTAATTTTCTTTTTTTAATTTATTTTTTATCCTTAATAATTAAATCTTTTATTTAATTTATATTAATATTAATAAAATTATATATCTTTATTTTAATTCCCTCTTAATTTATAAATAAAAATAATTCTTTAAGTCTTAATATAATTTAATTTATTTCTTTTTAAAATCTATTAAACTAGCTTTTAATAAACTTATTTAAATTATTCTCTTTTTCCCTAAATTTACTTCCTTTTATAAAACTCCTAGTTATTATATTAAAAGTTAATTTTATAACTTAAAATAATAAATCTTTAAATTATTTATTTATTAATTCCTTTTTCTTTAATTTATTTAATTAATTAAATAAAGTTAAAAAAATATTATTATTAATTATATAATATTCTTAAATTAATTAAAAATCCTTTTTTTTTATAATTTAAATAACTTAAAACCTTTTTTATTTTTTTATTATTTATTATAAGGCTTTTAAGGTATTTATAAAAAGCTTATTATCTTCCTTTTATTTATAATTACTCTTCCTTAATTATTTAAAAAAATAAGCTAAATTTCTTTAATTTTTCTACTTTTTTATATTATTTTATAAAAAATCTTAAATCTTTTATAATTATAGCTAAACTTTTATATTAATTAAATTATCTTAAAGCTCTTCTTATCTTTATTTTTATTTAATAATTTTAATATCCTTAATTAATTTAATAAAATAAATATTACCCTTTTTATTATTAATCTTAATAAACTTTATAATAATTAATAATTTTTTTTTTATAATCTTTTAAACTTTAATAAATATAATAAGATTAAACTTTAAATAAAATTAAAATATAAAATTAACTTCTTTTTATTATTAATTATTATTTATTTAAAAAATAAGCTTATAATTATTTATAATAATATTATATTATCTTATTAAGCTATTTAAAAATAAAAACTCTTTAATTAAATTATAATATAAATTAAATTATTAATTTTAAGGAAAGTTATATAAGAAGCTTTTATAAATTTAGGAAAGTTAAGTATATAAAAAGTAACTTAAAATCTTAATAAATATAATCTTATATTAAATAATAGCTAATTTAATTAAAAACTTTATAATATTAATTTATAATTATAGCGCTTAATTAAGGCTTTTTTAATATAATTTAGCTTATTTATAATATAAATTATTAATATTATATAAAAATAATAAAAGTTAAAGTAAATAAAAAAAAGTAAAAAAAGTTAAGGAAAAATTATAATAATTTAAGAAACTTATAGTTAAGGCTAAGAAAATATAATAATAATTAAAAAAGCTTATAAATAAAGTTAAAAGAGAAAAATAAAATAAAAACCTAGAAATATATTTCTTTATAAAAATAAATATATTATTAAAAGAAAAGCTTTATTTATATATAATAAAAATTAATAATAAAAAAAAAGATATAGCCTTAATATTAAAGAGAAATAAAAAAATATTAAATTTAATAAGGTAGTTTAAGGATTTACTAGGTAAATAATTATAATATTTAAAGTAATAAACTTAATATAAGTTATATATACTAAGGATAAAATAATTTTTATAAATAATAAAATAATAAATTAAATTTATTATATATAAATTAAAAAAAATAAAGATTAAATAAAAATAATAATATAAAAAATAAAAAGATAAATAAAATAAGAATAATATAAATAATAAGAAAATATTAAATATATAAAGGAATTAAGCCTAGATAAAAGGAGCGATAGGGAGATATAAGTAGGGTTTTAAGGTATAGGATTAAATAAATAAAGTTAGGAGTAACTTTAGTAATTAGGTATTAAATAAAGGTAATTAGATTTAAAAAGACTTATTAATCAATTTTTTTAATATATAAAAAAATTATATATAATAAATAATATATAATATATAAAAAAATAATAAATAATAAATAATAAATAATAAATAATAAATAATAAATAATAAATAATAAATAATAAATAATAAATAATAAATAATAAATAATAAATAATAAATAATAAATAATAAATAATAAATAATAAATAATAAATAATAAATAATAAATAACTTTTATATAATTATATATATATATAAAAATATTTTATTAATAAAAATAATAATAAAATATATTATATATATAATATAATATAATAAAATAAATATAATTAAATATTTATTATATTTTTTATAAATTATTTAAAATAAATTTATATTAATATATAAAATATTTATTTTAAATAATTTATATTATTATTTATATTTTTTTAAAATAATTAATTATTAATTTAAATTAAATTATATAATAAATATTTTATTTATTTATTATAAATAATTTATTTTAATTAATTTAATATTATTTTAATAAATAATAAATAATATATATTATATTATATATTATATTATTTTTATATAATTAAATTATAATAATTTAATTATATTTTTTTATTATATTATTAATATAATATATTTTAAAAATTTAATATAATAAAGATTATTAATTATTTTATAAATAATTAATAATTTTTTAAATATAATAATTAATAATTATAATTATATTAAATAATAAATATAATAAATTATTTATATTTAAAAAAATAAAATTATATTTAAAAATTTATATATTAAAAATTTAATTTAATATAAAATAATTTAATTATAAATAAATTTATAATAAAATATAAATTATTATATTATATATAATAATTATTATAAAAATAATATATTATATATATTATTTATAAAATATATAAATTTTATAAATTATATATTAATTTAATAAAATATATAATTAAAAATATAATATTAATTATATTAAAATAATTATATTTATAATAATTTAATAATATTAATATATATAAATTTAATTTAATATTTTAATTTTTAATATATATTAATAATATTTAATATAATTATAATATAAAAAAATTAATATATATTTTATTTAATATATATATATATATATATATATATAAATAATTTATTAATTATTTAAAAAAAGAATTATAATTTATAATAATTATTTAAATTTATTATATTAAAATATAAAAAATATTATATTATATTAAATATTTTTTATTATATAATATTTTATATATTTATATAATTATATATTTTTAATATATTATTTTTAATATTATTTTAATAAAAGCTTTTATATAATAATTAAATAAATCTTTTATATAAATTAAATAAATAAATTAAATTAATTAAATTTTATTTTATTAAAATAAAATTTATAATTTAATATATTAAATATATTTTATAAAATAATTTAAACTTTTTTTAAATATAAAAATAATTAAAAATTTATAATTATATTTTTTAAATTATATTTATTAAATTATAATTATTTTATTAATTATTTATAAATAAAATTTAATATTTTATTAATTCTTTTTAATTATTTTATATTTTTTAAAAAATCTTTTTAATTTCTTTATTTTCTTTTTATTAAATATTTTTATTTTTAATTTAATATTTATTTAAAATTTAAATTTTTTTAAATAAATTTTATAATTTTTAAATATAATTATAAATATATTAATTATTTTAAATAATATTAAATTTAAATTATTATATAAAATTATTTTTATTTTAAAAAAAACTTATTTATTATATTTAATATTTATTTTTATAATTTTAATTTTATTAATTTATTTTATTTATATAATAAAATATATTTATTTTATTAAATTAATAATAATTATATATATATTAAATTAAATTATTTTATAATTTTAATTTTTATTAATTTAATAAATTAAAAAATTATTTTTAAAAAATTTTAATAAATTAATATTTAAATTTTATTTAATTTATAATTATTTAATAAAGATTTTAAAAAAATAAATTAAATAATTATTTTTAAAAAATTTTATATAAAAATATAAAATTATAATTATTAAATAAAAATAAATTTTATATATATATTATATAAATATATTTAAAAAATAATAACTTTATATTATTTATTTTAAATAATTTATATTTAAAAATTTAAATTATATAATAAAAATATTTAAATATAATATTTAATAATATTAAATTAAAAATAACTTTATTTATAATAATTTAATAAATTAATAATTAAATTAAAGCTTATTAATAATATTAATATAAAAAGATATAATTTAATATTAAAATCTTTAATATAAATTAATAACTTTTAATATAATATTAATTTATAAAAAATTAAATAATTATTATTTAAAGTTATATATAATAAATTTAATTATAATTATTTATAATTTATATTATTTCTTATTTTATTAAAATAATTATTATTATTTTAATTTAATAAAGAAATTTAAAAAATATAAATAATTTATAAAATAATTTAAAAATTTTTTTTATATTTTTTATATTATTAATATAAATAATTTTAAAATAATTATTATTTTTAAATTTATTTTTAATATAATATAAAATATTAATTATAATTATTATTTAATATAATAAAAATAAATTAATTTATTATATTAAAAAAAATATCTATTAATTATTTAAAAAAATTATAAAATTTATAATAATTATTTAAATTAATTATATTATTTTTAATATAATATATATTTATAAAAAATTTATTATATATTATTTTAAATAATATTTAATTAATTTAATTATTATTATTTATAATTTATATTATTTATTATTTTATTAATATAATAATTATTATTTTAATTTAATAATAAAATTAAAAAAATATAAATAAACTTTATAATTTAATTATAATTTAATAAATATAATTTTAAAAAATATAAATATAAATATTATAATTATATTTATTATATTTATATTAAATTATAATTAAAATATAATTAAATTTAAATAATAAATTAAAAAAAGAATTAAAAAAAAATTAAATATTATTATATATTTAAATTATTTATCTTAAACTACCTTAATTACTCTTAAAAAACTTTAATTATACCTTAATAATCTAAATATTATTTAAACCCTTAAGCCCTTATTAAATATTATTAAACCTCCTTAATATTTACTAACTTTATCTCCTTATTATTTATTTTAATTTATCCTTTATTTATCTTTATTACTTTTTCTTATTATATTTATTTTATATTTATTTAATATTTATTCTTTAATATAACTTACCTTATTAACTTTAATTATTTATTTAACTTAAATATCTTTTATTTTAATTATAAATCTTTTCTTAAATTCCTTTTTTATATATATTTTATTTTTTATTTTATTATTTTATTTTTTTATTTTTTAATTTTAATTTTAACTTATTATTTTATTTATTACCTATAATTTAATTATTTTTATCCTTTTAATAATAAAACGCTAAGCCTTAAATTTTAATATTATTATAACCTTTAATTTTTTCTTAATCTATTCCTAAATTCTTATTTACTTCTTATTTCTTATAACTTTTTTAATATTTATTTTTATTAAATTTTATTTTATTAATTCTCTTATTATAAAAAACTTATTATTATAAAAAGAATATTTAATAAAAGTTTTAATATAATAATAATTAAAGTATATACTTTTAAACTTATTATTATTATTTTTATTATAAATAATATATTTTATAAATAAGCTATTTATTAAGGAATTATAATAAATAATATAATTATTTTTATATTATTAAATAAATAATATCTTAATTTTATATTTATTATTAAACTTAAAGATATTATTTTTTTTAAAAAAATAGCTTATAATACTAGCCTTCTTATTTAAATAATTAAATATAATCTTTATTAACTTTTTTTTATTATCTTTATTATAAATAATCTTATAATAAATAAAATAATTAATATTTTATAATATATTTTTATATTAATAATAATTATAATAAATATAATATTATAATATTTTATTAAATTATTTTAAACTATAATAATTTTAACTTATTATTTATTAATTTTAAAAAGCTTATTAATAATATAAATAATAAAATTAAGATTATTATTATAATTTTTAAATTTTTTAATTTTATATATAATTACTTTATTTTAAATCTTATAATTAATAATCTTAAAAGCTATTATAATAATAAATAATAAGATATTTATATAACTATTAAGATAATATATAATAAATAAATAATAATAATAAATATTTTTTTTTTATAATTTTATAAATTTATATTAAGCTTATTAATATTTATTAAGTTTATAAAATATTTAATAAATAATTTAATAATTAAGGCTTTTTAAAGATAATTAAGGATATTATAAAATATTATAATATATATAGGCTTAATTATAAAGGGTTTTAAGGTATAAAGATAAATATAATAATTAAGTGGGATATATAATATAAAAGTTAAAGCTTTATTATTTAATATAGCAAGGGAAGCCTAAAAGTAGGGTATAGGTATAGGGAAAAAGCGCTAAATTATAGTAACGCGATATTTTATCACAAAACTCAACTTAGTCTAGCGTAGCCTCGGCTGAATCCTACCGTAAGAAAGACATATTTCAGACCTAAATCAATGCACCTCAAATCCTGCCGATCACGTCAACTTGCCTCTTTCCATCTTCGCTCGTGTTCACTATGAGAATTGTCATCGTCGGAGCAGGTCTAGGTGGCCTTACGGCGGCGCTTTGTTTCGCTCGCAACGGCCACAAAGTTCAAGTGCTCGAGCAGCGCGCGGACCCGACCCCTGTCGGCGGCGGCATCAACATCCGGCCAGGAGCTAGTCGGCTTCTTCGGAGCTGGGGTTTGACTGAAGGGCTGGAGCAGATCTGCGACATCACAACCGCAAATGCCCTTCGAAGCCTGAAGACTGGGCAGGTCGCTACTCGCACCATTGCAACCGACATCTCCGATTCCCCGGACCTGGGGACGAACAGGGACATACTGATATCGCTTCTGCATAAGAGTGCCCGCGATGCTGGTGCCATACTCCTGTTTAGTACCACAGTTTCCCAAGTCACGGAAAGTTCTCAAGAAGCGCAAGTATGGCTTGGAGACGGAACAGTCCTGCAGGCAGATCTGGTTCTGGCGGCAGATGGAGTCAAGTCCACAATCCGGAAACACGCTCTTCAGGGGTGTTTGGGACCAATAGAGCCTGTTGTCAGTGACTACACTCTGTATGGCATCTGCTTGAATAGGGAGCAGATGATTGGCGAACCCGCATTGAGCCCCCTGATGGATAACTCATACATTAACGTGTACATGGGTGAGAACGGCTTGGTGAACGTGACGAGCAGGTACAATCACAAACTCGGGAAATTCCAAGCATTGTTCTGTATCAAAGGCGACACCGACCAGAAAGGACTGTGGGACGAAGAAGGCGATATCCAATACGTTCGAAAGATGTTCCGGGGCTCTTGCACCGAGCTTGTGAACGTACTCGAAATAGCCCAGACTTGTGATAGATGGAAGCTGGCCGAGCTCCCAGACCTCCCTCGCTGGGCTAGCGAAAAGGGACGAATACTTTTGCTCGGTGATTCTGCGGTAAGTCAGGACCCTGCTCCACGTCCCTGATCGAAAGCACCTAGATTGACTGACGATACCAGCACGCTATGTATCCCAGCGCTGCGCAGGGGTATTCACTGATTGTGGAAGATATCGGTGTTCTCGACTATCTTGCATCTAAAACTCGAAACCCAGAAGCCAACTTGAAGGAAATCAGCGAGGACTGGCAAAACTTGAGAAAGACCAGATGCGAACGAATTAAAACCTGGTCAAAGGACAACATAGAAGTTTTCTCCAGGCCACCGCCCCAGATGAAGGCCTCGGATTCCGGTTCTTGGCAGTACAGGTCCCTGAAGGACACAAAGCCCGACATGAATGCCAGGTTAGGCTCAGCTTCCTTCCTGAAATGGGCACAGGGAATTGATGCAATTGAAGAGGTCGGTCACTGATTTCACCACCCTTGCAGTTTGGCACACCGCTAATCCGAGAGACTTTGCAGACTGAAAAGTATTTGCGAGCTAAGCAGTCTCGTCTATGACTGATGTCTACCCGCTTAGCCAGTAAGAATTCATCGAGTTCAGGCACAGTCAAGTCGTTGTAGACTTGTGACCACGACTTTACTTATTGAAAAGAATCGTTGCTAACAGTGTATAGTGAGCCTTGACTTCTCTCGCCCGTGTATCCGCAGACATGGAGCCCTCAAGACTCAGCAAGACTAGAAGTGTAGGACACTACACGGCGGAGATGTCAATTTCACAGATGGAGGCCCTCCAGAGGTGTCACTACTGGATTCATGCCTTGGTGGCACACAACCATTGGCAGTATAGCATCTTTATGGGCGTGTATCACTAGCTCAATATATCATCGAGTTCATATCGTTGGGGTCGTAGCATACAGATCGGAGAGATAGGGAGACAGGGAAAGAGAGTGTATGTGATAGGAAGGAAGTAGTGAGTTAGCACAATGTAAATTGCAACATTTTACAAGTACCAAGATATTAAAACAATATTCCGAACTGACAAGAGCACAAAAAGCAGTCAAGTCAACACCAACGCGCAGGTAATGCAGGTTGGGCCCCTGGAGAGAGGGGAGGGGAGTAGGAGGATGGGGAGGAAAATAAGGCAAGACAAAGGAAAAGGGAAAAGAAGCGTTCAGGGATGTAGTAGCGTTATTCTATTTGCAAAAAGATAAGCCGAAAGATATTCACAAATACATTAGTCGCAGAGAGCCATGAGCGCAGGACCATGAGGTGATATTTGCGAGCCAATTTCAGGCATAGTAACGGTTTCTTGTCCTGTTTTCATTTGATAATTGGAGAATGACTGTTGCTGATTGAGTCAAAACGTCCATGCAGATCTTAAGCAGTCTGAGAGCAAAGGCAGTGCACTACTTTTGGGCGACAACTATGACAGACTGCCTAAGCGTGGCAGTGACTTGGTCCCACACCCATAAACTTTGAACTGCGTCCTGTGTAATATGAAGCCATGCATGTATTGCAAGCAGATTGTATTTTACGCTTGAGTAGGTGGACTTCGTGTCTTACTCCGGTGTATGTATGCATCAGTGTAGCGCTAGCAGCCGTGCATCGAGCCGTTCCGCGCCGGGTTCCGGGCCGGGCCACAAGCCATCTCCGAGCTCCGGACTTCGGAGCCCCGATCTTTCGGAGTTGGGGGAGGAGAACCCAAACTAGAACGGGCCGAAAAGTTTGTTCGTCCCGAGGTCTCTAGCTCATGGTCAGTCCTCTCTTCTGCCACTAATATTCTTTGTTCACAACTAACCTCAGATGTAGTAACGTAAGAGAAGGGTCACGCACGGGTCACCTACGCACCCATCAACCGAGACCGCCTTTCTGGGCGCTCTGTGGACACGAGTCATCCAGTCAACCACACTCCAACCTCGAATACAATCATCACCAGCTTCGCAGGCCTCGATCGTGGGGGTCGAACAAGATGGCGACCTCAGTCATTGTCACAGAAGAACATCAAGATGCCATCGTCCTGCGCAGCCTCCGCGCCATCAATGACGGCACCTCAGCTTCCCTCGTCGCCCGGCAACCCGACGATGCTCCTGCAGTTGAGCCGACACCCACAAAGCTTCACCCGGTTATCCTTACCGCCCAGCTTGCGGGTGTGAACCTGCTGAGCTCGATGGTCAATGGATACATCACCGTCGGCCTCCCCCGCATCGCCGCCGACCTCAGGTTGCCCGAGGAGCTCTTCTTCTGGCCATCATCTGTGTATGGGCTTTCCATAGCGTCTACTCTCCTGCTGGCCGGCTCCGTTGCCGATATTCTAGGGACTCGTGCTGTGGACTTGTGCGGCTGCTTCGCGCTCGCAGCCACCGTACTGGGGAGCGGATTCGTGCGGACGGGCGTGGAATTTATCGTCCTGAGAGCCATCCAGGGGGTTGCTATGAGTCTGCACCTCTCGTCCTCTGTGGCCATCGTGGCCGGCAACATGCCGCAGGGTCGAAGCAGGAACATTGCCTTCTCCTGTATAGGGCTAAGTCAACCGCTCGGGTTTTCCCTCGGACTGGTTATCGGTGGGATCCTAGTCGATACCATCGGCTGGCGTGCGGGCTGGTTTATTGACGGGGGCGCAATGCTGCTGCTTTTCGTGATTGGGCTACGGGTTCTGCCCAAGAGCAAGCGGAACGCCCAGGGCATAATGGCTCAGCTGGCCACCAAGGTGGATTGGGTCGGTGCAATCATCGCGTCGGCGTTCTTCGCCTGCTTGTCCTATTTGTTGGCGTGAGTGCTGAGCAATTCCCCGGCCCGCCACCATCTACGTCTGAGTATGGGAGAGAAGCTTACAAGGCCACAGAATCATAAGCACCGATGTCTACAGAATCCGTGACACCGAGACTATTGTCCTTCTTTCTATTGCTACTGCAGCTCTACCGGCTTTCTTGGCTTGGGTTCACTACCGCGTCAAAGTCGGGAAGACAGCCCTAATGCCAAATAAACTCTGGAAGAACACGGCATTTTCCACCGTTTGCTTGACCATACTTATATCCTTCGGTGTCCTAAACTCGATGGAGCAATACAGCAGTTTGTTGTGAGTTGTTCCCTTGTCTGCTTCCCAACTTCACTCCATACCTCGGCATGCTGATAGACTGTCTATAACTAGTTTCCAAGAAGTCCAGCAACTGCCAGCTCTTCAAGCATCCATCAGAATTTTGCCAAGTCTGATAGTAGGCGTCGCATTGAATTTGTCCACCGGGCTCTTTGTCGACAAGATTTCCGCATTCTGGCTCGTCGTCGGCTCATCGGTCTTGTGTGCCGTCGCCCCTCTTCTCATGGCCCTCGTCCAACCACAGTGGCCATACTGGTACAACGCATTCTTTGCCCAGATTTTTATGCCTATCAGCGGCGACGTGCTCTTTACTGTCGGGCTCATTGTCGTCTCCAACGTCTTCCCCGAGGACACGCAGTCGCTGGCCGGGGCCGTCTTCAATACCGCCGCACAGTTTGGCAGCTCGCTCGGCCTGACTGTAATGCAGGTCGTGTCCACTCTCACAGCCAAGGGCAAGCCTGGCGCGACCGGGTCCCCCGAGAATCTCATGGCTGGCTATCGGGCAACCTTTTGGACCATGTTTGCGCTTATGGTGTCATGCGCTTTTGTGAGCACATTTGGCTTGCGGCGAGCTGGCAAGGTGGGCGCCAAGCGGGACTAAAGGGCTAAGCGATGGAGTCGTGATCAAAGCCGTTGGTAAAAGTAGGCCGCTTTATCCTAGAATGGTGGTTGCATTTGAAGATGGGTCTGTAAAACCTGTTAGATGGCGGTCAACATCAGGATGTCTTTATATAGAAGATACAACACTTCCAGCATTGTTTAGATTGTAGGTTAGTACGTGCTTGTAGATAAGGAAGTTGTTTTATTTATTCATTTAGATTTTTGATTTTCTTTTCATGCTTTATTCCGTTCATTTTCTTAACGAGGTACTTTGCATTCCATATAAGCTTTGCCTTGGGTGAACCGGTTACTGTCGAGTTCCGATATTTGGTAAACCTGATCCTGGCTCTGGAAAGGACCAGCTGAGCTGACGTCGCTTGGCTTTTAGCGCCATTTCTGCGCCGCTCACATGCATGCTGTGATGCTTGGAAGGATCAGATGTCAGCTCAATGTAATTCTTCTCCACTCACCGCATCGTCGCCTGCTTCACCAAAAAATGTCGAATTCGCAACGCTTGCACACAACTCACATGCTAAATATATCTTAAGTTCACATCTGTCCTGAATATCAAAAGAAGCTTACATCATCCTTTCCAATGAAGAACAAAATCCGTGAGGCACTGCCGTTTCGGCGGAAGCAGGCTGCAGCCACGGAGCAAAGCCCTTACAACCCCATCGATTCTTCGAAGGCGGAGATCAGGATCATACATCTCCTCCCCGGAGACTTTGACGACACAATCAACATCGAGCTGGTGCCTGTCTCTCTCTCGAGCAATCCTACCCCACAGTATGACGCCCTGTCGTATGTCTGGGGTCAAGAACAATGCCAGAACCCGGCTTTCGTGAACGGCAGACCTGTCACCATCACCTCGAACCTGGACATCGCCCTTCGGTACTTCCGGGACAAATCTGACGAGAAGACACTGTGGGTTGACGCGGTGTGCATCAACCAAAAGGATAACATGGAGAAGGGCCCACAAGTGCAGATGATGGGACAGATTTACTCCAAGGCAGCCCAGGTCCTGGTATGGCTAGGCCCAGCTGCCGACGGCAGTGACGAGCTTTTGGAGCGTATGTCTCAAGGTTTCACAGAGGAGGAGATATCAGACCCAACGCTCCAGCACTCCTCGCTCGCCCTGATGGGCCGGCCATGGTTCACGCGCATCTGGGTCCAGCAGGAGATCGCACTGGCCGCGCGTGACCCAACCATACGCTGTGGTAGACATGCCTTGTCTTGGGCGGACTGGTGTCTCTACACCCTGAGATTCCTGTTCGGGCTTGAGAATGCGTTCCGAGAAGTGATGCATCGACAGGCGATGGAGGGTGTCGCTATCCAGCCACTCGAGACCGACAGTGATGAAGTTGCGGAGGAGAAATACCAAAAGCTGCTGAAGCATATCGAGAACAACAAAAGGGCAATGGCCATCCAGAGGGCTCTGCTTACGCTGGAGAATCTCGCCTCCCTCCGGGCGAGAGTTGAGATGGCGTCTGGGACCTACAATGACAAGATGTTTGAGATCACAGCCTACATCAAAGCACAAAAGGAACCTCAGGCCATAGCGTCGGCAAGTGGTACTAACAAACCACCTCTCAGCGCTGACGAGCTGAGGAACCTATTCAAAGAGATAGGAATGGACGAGGAGGCCATGAGAGACTATATTAAGTCCTACGTTGGTCGTGATGACCCGACAGAGTTTCCACAGCTTCTGGGCACGGTGTCGCACCTGGATGCCACAGACGACCGAGACAAGGTGTTTGGTATCTTGGGGCTGGCCAAATTTCTGGGCGAGCCGATCAAGGTCGACTACGACAAAACTAAGAGGCAAGTATATTCGGAAGCCATGGCCACCATCATCAGGGACAGCCTGGACCTCAGCTATAGCAGGCTGTCCATTGTCGATTCCAAGAAGAAGGGCCTGCCGTCTTGGGTGCCTGAGATAGGCGGCAAGACCCTGCGCGGCGCGGACATCTTGCCGAACTATCGTGCCGTTGAGACTGCGATGCGTTCAGCACGTGAGAAAGTCTCGCCTGCGACGTTCTCGAATGACTACCAGACGCTCACAGTTGGGGGTGCCGAGCTTGGCCGCGTATCGGTAGTCATTGAGACGCCGGTCAAGGAGGATCCGGAGCTGACCGACCCTGAAGAGAGGTTCACACTAAATGATGAGCTCAAGTCGTTGATTGATGACAAAGGCATCCCCCTAAGAACGGTGTGGGAAACCTTGATAGGCAATCGTGTTATGAACTTGCTTGAGGAGCGCGATGCAACTTGGGACGATGGTCAGGTGGAGCTGCTTCGAAGCGACGAAAAGCTTCTCCATGCCATTACTATCATGTGCGGACAAGAACACCGGGATCCACAAGGACTGCAAAATCATCTGAGCCAGGCCGATCTGAGGTTTCTCAGGCTCCAGTTCTATGAGACATGTCGAATGGCCACCTTGTTCTTCACGGACACAGGAAAGCTGGGCGTAGTAATAGGGAAGGTGGCGAAGGGAGATATCGTGGCGGCACTGTTTGGAGTCGGGATGACTTTCGTTCTGCGAAGAGCTTCCTCTCTTTCGACATTCATGAAGGAACTCGGCAAAAAGGAACGAACGCAAGAACCGACATACGAGATGATCGGGACGTGCCACGTTGGAGGCCACAAGTTGGGACACGTGTATGACGAATCTGGCTTTCATAATTTCGTCATCAATTGACGCGTATCACATAGGATATCTCTAAACTTAGTGCCTATTGTTACCAACCTCCGCTAGTATTAAACTGATTTCCATATTTCCCACTTCAATAGCATCTCAAATGTGCACCCCAGTACGGGCAACTGTGAACTCAGCTGGCGCATTCAACCGGTCGTAGTTGGCAAACGGGTTTCCACCCGGGTCAACAACCGTCTCGACGTCACTCGCCGGGAAGAAACGGATCCCCGTGTAAACACAGTTTGTCGACGGCGCTCCACAGCTAGTGTCCTCCGGGTTGCCCTGCCAGATCTGCAGGTTGTAGCCAGGCTCGTCGGAGTTGGAACCCGAGCCGAAGGAGAACGAGTAGGTCGGGTCGCTGCACTCCGTGAGTGGTGCGTATCCGATCTCGGGCTGGGTTGAGACCTGCGAGACGCAGTAGGCGGAGGAGTTGCCGTCGGTGATGTCGAATCGGTACGTGGTGATGATGCTGAAGCGGGAGCTGCCTGCGTAGAAGTCGCTGATGCTCCAGGACGAGGGCTCGGCTTGACGAGGGATGGAGGCCGCTGAGGCGGCGGTGGCTAGAAAGCCGGCAACGATGGATGTCAGGAGCATATTGAAATTTGGTTTTGCTTTGGTGGGCGCTTGATAGCTTTGGTGGAAAGTGTTGGGGAGTAGAGTGATGATGAGCATGAGTTCAATTCGAATGAAAGTATGGACTACCGAGACTTTTATATCACAGCATCTACTAGAGTCTTTTGCTGGTTTCCTAGATTTACTATTTCTTTATTTGACTGCTATATACCTATGTAGTATGGAAGGCACGGTTGCTATCGTGTCAGCAGTGAGCACTAGGCGGGTACGGGCTTCCTACGGTTCGTATCCAGGAATACGGTCATCGGCGCGACCTTAGTGAGGAGACAGCTGAGCTGTCAGACGAACTGACACCCCCGTAAAAATTAAAGATCCGTACGACAAGCGGTGTAATTCCTTTGAAGTTCTTGATAAAACGGCCCATAGTTGGGTGAGCACGGCGTGGCGCAGTCAGCAACGTTCCATCTAAACTGCAATGTTCACAGTGTCTCGGCGACCCAGCCGGGGTTTCCGTGAAGAGCCAAGACCTATCGTTGCATCAGTTCTTGAATCGCTTTTGGCCAGCTCCTCCTGGGACGGCTAAGCCGACGGCAAGTCGACGCACTGCCCCAAGTCCCAGAATAAAATGTGAGAGAGATCTGAATTCGTGAGAATGTTTAACTTCCTAATCTCAGCGATACCTACTGAAGAAGGCAGCGATATACGAGTAGCACGAGGTATCCTGAGTGGCTCTTCAATGCTGGGATATTCGCTTGCCAGGCACCATGGACTTCAAGTTATGGCTGTAAAGTCTAAGTTAAGTTTGACGGTATCTAGCCGCACGGGGGGACTCCTTGACTAGGTACTCTCAGAACACTCATGTGATCACTTTGGTCAAGAGTGCTACATACAACAACCCAAAACAAACTGTCTTGGCAATAGCCCCCCAGTCTTCGTAGTTTGTCTAAAACGCAACGGAGCCGAGCCGCTCTGCCAACAGCACATCTTATTAGACTACATCGTCACTACAACTATTAACGTAACATCGGGAAAGTGGAGACAAGCCCTTTGAAACTCGGCACCCCTCCCGAATGTTTGAGTACGTGTGGGCTGTAGGATTGCTCTGCATCAGCTTGCGTCGGCCGTAATGACTATGAACCAATCAAACACGTGCCATACTGCACCTGTTGGTGGCGTGCAGATACCACGTCAGAGCTGACTGCACAAATCAGCCGCACTGCACAAATCTCTCTCCTCTTTTTCTTTTCCTCTTGCCGTTCTGTGTACCGCGAATCTAATTCCTCACCCACGGTTGGCGCAATTGACAGTCAATAACCACGATGGATGCCTTTGGCTTGGTCCCAAACATCATCGCCACTATTGAGGCAACCTACAAGGTTATCAAGTTTTTTGAAGAAATAAAGAGCTCGGGACTGGACTGCAACAGGTATATAGCTGAAGCCAGCTCTTCATACATACTCTTGCAACAAGTACGAGAGCGCCTCCATTCAAATGTGGCAGACGGACATGGTATGCAGCCTTGGTCCCGCCACTTGCAGGCTTTGGCCGGCGAGGACGGAGTGCTGAAACACTACAAGAGCGACATGGAGCAAGTTGCAAAAATTTTACTCTTAGTCAAGAATTATCGCTTCCGACGGGTCTTTGTCTGGCATCGCGAGAAGGAGAAAATCGAGGATATCTTCAGGAAGGTCGAGCGACACAAATCTGCCATCCAGCTCGCATTGTCCCATGATCAATTGTGAGTCCTCAAGCTATTGAAGCCTGATTCGTGTATTATTGCAGTTTTCTGACCAGTCATTCCAAGGTCCTTGTCCGGTCATACCCATGAAGTTCTGAATAGGGTTGAAGCTCGCATCGAGACGACTGCAACTCTACAGGCCATAGAGAAGGCAGAATCTGACAAAGAGGCAATAATCGAATGGATACACCAGTCTACCGTGAATCATGACAATTTTCAACGGGACTATAACGCTTCTGCGCAGGATGGTACCGGACAGGCATTCTTGAATTCCGACACTTTCCGACAATGGCTCGAAGGCACCTGTGCCACCGTCTTTTGTCATGGCCTCCCAGGGGCAGGCAAGACTGTCATGACTTCTATCGTGAAGTCCCACTTGGACGAAAAGACGATGGATAGCAATCATCCCACAGCTGTCTTGTATTTCAACTACAAGCGACACCTGGAAGATCACAGTCATCAGACGCTTCTTCTCGCGGTCCTGGCACAATTTCTTTCCAGGAGCGCGAAAGTTCCCGACCGCCTTCGGAAAAAGTTCTTGAACAAGAAAGAGGCGCTACGTATGGACGATATCATATCTATCCTCGAAAGTCTTGTCCAGTCATCACCTAGGAGTTTCCTCATCATGGATGCCTTGGACGAGTTTTACGACGATGACGGGGCTCGTTCTCGATTTTTGCATCTCATTCAGCGACTTCAGGCTTCCGGTAATCTGAGAATTATGATGACGGCTCGGCCGCACTTGACCGATGACCCAGCTATCAGCAAGTGGTCGGATGCTACTATCGAGATAACGGCAACCGACGACGACTTGCATACGTATTTGGATGACAAGATATGTGGCTTTCGATACCTACCCGATGACTTTGACCTTCGCCTCAGCATCGCGGATCGTATTGTGGAAGCCTCGGCTGGGATGTTAGTACCTAGACTCTGGCCGAGTAATTTGTTTCGCGCTAGCTAACGATTGCATGATGTTTACTACGTAGTTTCCTACTCGCAGTTCTGCATTCAGACTCTCTGAAAGACGCGTACAACGCGTATGAAGTCGAGGATATCTTGGAAAATCTGTCCAAAGGGCCGGATGCCTTGGACAGAGCCTACGAGGACGCGACCAAACGTATCGATCACCAGCCAGCGAACCGTCAATACTATGCTCGCCTATCTATTTCCTGGATGGTGCAATGTCTTCAGCCAATGACACCAATGGAACTTCAGCACGCTGTGACCAAGCCCGAACACCTAGAGAGAAGTCCCTCAGCATCGGGCCTTGTTAAGATAGATGCCCTTGTATCTTTCTGCGCCGGACTCGTCACCATCGACCACGAGTCGAATGTCGTTCGATTTGTGCATTATACAACACAGGAGTACTTCACACGAGACCGACTCACAAAGTGGCTGCCAGGTGCAGACTTGGATCCAGCACGTTTGTGCACTACATATCTCATGAACTCCAAGCTTTTGAAAGCCATCAAGAGGGCTCATGAATCTTGGTTAGAGCTCGTGAAATATAGATCAGAGTTGCTAATGCCCGAATCCCAGTCTGGGACAAGCGAGAAGAAGAACGCGTACCACGTTGACTTGGAGACGCTACCCCAAGACGAGCTTGCGGACTGGCCGTTCCTGGGATACTGCAAGAAACACTGGGCGGCGCACTGTTCGGAGTTTCAGACGCCCCTGCAGAATTTGCTCCTGCAGTTTCTCAAAGGACCAGCCCAGATCGTGTATCGCGAGATAGAATTGCAGCGGTACACGGAGTATCAAAACCTGTCGCCATTTAATGTTGCAACGGGCGTATATGTCGGTCATGTCAACCTCCGGCAGGTCACCCCAATTTCGATCTGTTCTCGTTGGGGTCTCAACCACCTGATAAGCAAATTATTGGACCAAGGCTCCGACATTAGAGTGGCGCCGATGCTGGAGGACGACCCCGAGAGCATGCCTTCTAACGAGGCTCCTAACCTGCGCGAGGCCATCAAATATCCCCCACGAGTTCGCCACATAGCCCTTGACGAGCCGTTACTGCTCGCCTGTCAGCTTGGTAATACAGAACTTGCAGCCTTGCTGCTTGAACGCGCCTCTATTTGGGACGACGTCTACTACGAAGTGTTCCGGGCAGCGGATGAGAAAAAAAACCTTGATATGCTTGACCTTATCATAACAAGGTGCCCCCTGGACACCATATCCCTCAATCGAATCGGGATGTGCTCTTCCATAGACGAACCTCGGATAAAGAACAGTCTCCTCCATCGTGCGCTGCACCTCTCGCACGATCAGGACCTTGGCGGACTCAAGGGATTATTCGAGCGGCCGAATGCATCCTTCTGGGTGGGGTATTTGCTTGAACAAGGCTTTGACGTCAACAAAACGGTGGACCGGTACCACAAGCGGAGTGGGATTGAGCTTGCTTCTGAAGCTGGGTGCCTCGAAACTGTCCGTATCTTGCTGGATCATCCGGACGTACAAGTGTGCCGCGAGGACGAGGAAGATACACTGAAGTTCGCGGACGGGGAAAATGCGTTGATACTGGCGGCACAAGGTGGCCACCTGGAGATTTTCCGCGCACTGGTGTCTCATGTTTCGAGTACTCCGGACCTGGCCGCCTTGGCTCAATGCAGTATTGAACGAGTGTTCCAATTACTTGCAGGAGGCGGTCCTTACTCGCCATCAGACGTGGAATTTATGAAGTCCTTGCTTAAGTACCAAGACTTGAATAGCCTGTCATTCAACCAACTTGAGGAGGCTATCCAGTATGCCGTCTCCAGGGCCTACTCTTACGACGGATTAGATGCGCAGAAGGCGATCTTGGACCTGATTCTACATCAGCCAAGCAGTCATTTCCATTGCAGAGGCATTCACGGACGCACCCTGTTCCAAACAGCTGTGCCACGTGCCTTGGCTGGCTCTGTCAGGATAGATACCTATGATCGGGCGAAGGAATCAGTGTTTGCCGACGAAAAATACACGCGCACATTGAGTTTGTTGCTCAAACATCCTATGTTCGACTACAGCGGCCAATACAACCCTCTGATTCAATTCTTGACGGAGTCCAAGTCTGCAGGTGTGACAGTAGACGACCAAGACCGCAGTCATCTTGGACTTCTTCCCAACATTCAGATGCTTCTGAAAGACCCTCGGTTCAATCCAGACACCCCGGATGACACCGGGCGGACGGCCCTGTCACACGCATCTGAACATCGCACCGAGTACCTTGTCAGAATGCTCCTAGAACATCCGCTCGTCAATGGGAACTCAACAGATGTCTCTGGCCGGACGCCACTCTCCTATGCGGCGGAAAGCAGACCTGGAAGCTGCTTCAGGGAAGACCCGTCCGTATTGCCGATCTTGTTGGCAAACGATAATGTCAGAAAGAATGCGAATTACCCTGACAATGCGGGCGTTACACCCTTGATGTATAGCTGCAGGCTTGGTCGAGCAAAGGAAGTGGGACTGATGCTGGACATCGCGGGATCGGAAGCCAACCTACATGACAATCGTGGCCGAACGCCGCTTCATCATGCACTCGAGGCCTGCGGTCACAAACACGTGCCCCTCGCAATGCTCCTCGCAAACCCCAACATCAAGGTCAACGCCAAAGACAAAGATGGGAGAAGTGCTCTTTTCTATTCCTTGAAACGCCAGACTCCTTGGTATTTGGGGAGCCTCGATTTATCGCTTCTTTTGCAACACGAGGACCTGGATATTTCAGAAGAACTCTTGGATATGCGTGATGATGATGGTCAGGCACTTGACTATGATCTTGTCTTGCGGTCTGCGAAGACGTTACGAGGGAGGGACTCGGAGGAAGCTTGGGGATATAAGAGTCGAGAATGGAATCCTCTCAATCTAACAGAATCCGGGCACCTTAATATGATAGAATCGATCTTCTCTGGGGGACGATCACCGGCCTGATACGTTCCTAGGTGGATTCCGTGGGCTGCTTCCAGTTGAGAAATACAAGTTGTGGAAGATTTGTTCTTGATGGCGTGATAGCAAAGTGTCGTAACTCTGAGTTAAAGGCCTTTTCATGCGATTGTTATCGTCCCTGCTTTTGCATGTCTCCATAAAGAGGCTGGATGCAACAACCTTGAATATGCCCCCGGCACGGAGCGGGCCGCTTATCACCGGACTGGAGAGCCGGCCGATGGAATTGATTTCGGCAGTGCCTGAGCGGGGAATTCATCCAAGACCTCATCCCATCTCCCCTCGATTTTCTATAATATGGCCGTCTCAATATAGAATCCAATTCAATTTGTTCGACGGTTCTGCTAGCCTAGTGTTATGCTCAGGATAGTCTAAGATTTGCTTCCTCTATACCGACAGGCAGACGACCGTCTTTCACCATGAGGACAAGACCAGATGAGGGTAACTACATGCCACGGCGGACAGTTCCTGTGCAGGAACATCCACCCCGTCGCCATGCTTCACCCATACCGGAGGAGGTCTACAAGCCCTGGAAGTTACCTCAACAACAGGCCTATGTCTTTGTCAACATCAACGTCGTCGATACGATCGCCGGCAAGATCCAGCCCGGCCGCATCGTGCGAATCGAAGACGGCAAGATCAAGTCCATCACGCCTTCATCCGGCTTGACCACCGATGCGGACCAGCAGCCACTGAGCCAACCCGACACCAATGACGATGCCGTCTACGTAAACTCAGCAGGGAAATATCTCTCTCCAGGCCTGATCGACAACCACGTCCATCTCACATCCGTCCCCGGCACGGCCGACCTGCAGTCCGCCATGGCCACCCCCGGACCGGTCTCGGCCCTGAGGCAGCCGTACCAGTGCAAAGCCATGCTTGAGCGCGGATTCACGTCCGTCCGGGACTGTGGGGGTGCGAGTCTCGCGCTCAAGGAGGCTATTGCGGAGGGCGTATTTCCCGGACCGCGGCTCTTCATTGCGGGTCACGCCCTAAGCCAGACCGGCGGTCACGGAGACCGGCGCGGGGCACATGAGGGTGATGGTGCTGTGGGGTGCTGTGGTGGCGGCGGTGGTGAATTGGACGGGGGGCTGAGCATGGTCGTCGACGGCGTGCCGGGCGTCCTGGCCGCTGCGCGAACACAACTTCGGCGTGAGTGATATCCTTTCCCAAGCACGGTCAAGAAATTTCCGACGAGGTTGTTTCTCACACCTCTCCCCGCCATGACCCCAATCTCCAATACTGCTACATCACGATCCACTGACCTTGACCTGTGAAAGGCGGCGCCGACTTCATAAAATTCATGGCAGGCGGCGGCGTAGCCTCCCCCACAGACCCCCTAGGCAGCATCCAATTCACCCCCGAAGAGATGCGCGCCATCACCACCGCCGCCTCAGACGCAGGGACCTTCGCCACCGCCCACGCCTACACGCCGGGGGCCATCCGCCGCGCCGTCGAGGCCGGCGCGCGCGGCATCGAGCACGGCAACCTGATGGACGCGGCCACGGCGCGGCTGATGGCCGACAACGGCGTCTACCTCACACCAACACTAATCACGTACGCGGCCATGGCGGACCCCAAGTACGCCGGGTTCCTGCCGGGGGCCAACCGGGCCAAGAACGCCGAGGTGCTGGACAGGGGGCTCGAGTCGGTGCGGCTCGCGCACGAGGCCGGGGTGAGGATGTGCCTGGGGAGCGACCTGCTCTCGTTCCTGGGCGCGGAGCAGCTCGGGGAGTTTGGGCTGAGGGCGAGGGTTTTGGGTTCGGACGAGGTCCTGCGGCATGCTACCGTCAACCCGGCGCGGATGTGGGGGCAGGAGGATAGGCTGGGCCAGGTCAAGGAGGGGTTTATCGCGGATCTGCTGGTTTTGAACAGGAACCCGCTTGAGGACGTGACGATTTTCGAGAAGCCCGAGAAGCATTTGCTTGGGGTGATCAAGGAGGGCAGGGTGTATGCGAGCAGGTGGTCGAAACTGCCTGTCGATGTCGAGCCGAGGAAGACCTTGCTTGAGTGAGAGGGAGGGAAACAAGTTAGAAACGAAAGCATACGCAGCGGGTCAGTGGGCTATGCGTCAGTCTGCTTGTGTGTCTCCTGAGACATGACCAAGGGGACTCCACAGATTCATGACCTCACCCACAAAAGACATATGGAACGGATGCTTGATCATCAAACTTTGAACTCTGAAATCCCCATCATCATCCATTCAAGTCAGGCCATATACAGGCACGCTAGGTACTTAGGTATACATGTAGATGAACTGCGTGCGAAGGTATCTATGCAGCCAACCCAAGAAAAGTATGTCAAGGTAATGTAAACGTATCCACAGCACCGAACAAGGAGAAAAGAGAAAAAAAGAGACTCCTCGGTGCCCTCGACTCAGGTATCATACACCCCTCCACCTGTTTACCTTTCCCATTTGCCTTCCAAGCTCGCCCTCAATGCATCCGTCAACGCCATGCCCTGGTCATGCCCTGCCGTATATACCCTCAGGAAAGGCATATTCGCAGGAATAGATCACAAAAGAAACACCGCCCCGTTCCACCCAGAGACAAGCGAGAAGTCTCTAGCGGCACCCACACCGCCCCCATCACCCGGCCCCCGACCACCGCGGCCATCATCGCCGAGGCTCATTTCCTAAAGCCCGCCAGCACTAGGGCTCCTCTTCCCACCACCGCTGCCGCCCTTGTCACCGCTGCCTGCTATCGACAGCGCGGCCTCCATCCGCCGCCTCCTCTCGATCTTGGCCTCCCGCGCCTGCGCTTGCAGAGCAACTTCCTCGAGGCTGATGATCTTGCGGCTGGCCTCGTTACGGTCAAGCAGCCGTCCCTCTCTCTCGGCCTTGAGCTTGTTCTCCATGTCCTTCAGGCGGTGCATCCACTTGAGCTCCGCGTCCAGCGGCGCGCCGGGCGACATTGGCCCATGGGAGCCGGCCGCCGAGGTGACATCACGCGTGTTGTGGTTATGATTGCTGTTCTTGTAGTTGCTCAGGCTGCTGTGGCGTGGACTGTACTCGTTAATCACGTCCTGCGCGGCTGCAATCTCGTTGTCAGACCGGTGCGACTTTTCTCTCGTCATGGTGTCTCTCGTCATAGTCTCCCTTGTCATCGTAGAGGCTCGGCTCGTCGCCCGGTGCGTTGAAGACCCACTCGATGTTGTTGGCGCGCCACCGCTGACGTGCCGCGAGCTCTGACGGCTGCGCTCACCGCGCTGGCTTCCCCTCTCGCCCGAGATGGCACGTGCTGTTGGCCCGGTTGGAATGCTCGGGCTGGGACTGCCGTCATCATCCGTGCCCCTCTCTGCCCGGGGGTCAAGCATGGCGTGGCGGACCTCGTTAGCTGTGCGGAGGGTCGCGTTTTCCACCTTGAGCTGGCGATACGCGTCCTCGAGTTTCGCCATGCGCTGTTTCTGCTCTTCAAGAAGCGCTTGGCTCATTTGCCCCGCAATTCCAATCGATCCCGTGGCCACTCCATTGCGCACAATCGACTCAATCTTATCGAGCTTCTTGATGCGCTTGTCGAGGCTATCCTCGAGGTGCTGATACTCTCGCCAGAGCTCTCGCTCGACTGACTTAACACGGTCTTGGAACTTGCTCACGATTGACTCGATGGTCCTGACGGCAGCCAGAAGGTTCTTGCTGAACCCAGGCAGCATGGTAGCGACCGACTCGAGTGACGGGAGGGCGCGACCGCTGATGAGGCTGTTATCATGAGCCCAATCTGTGCCACAGAGGCTTGAGAGGCGTGTCCAGAGGACGAGAAGGAGACTGTTGCGCTCGTTGAGTTGCTCCTTGAGGGATGCTTCGAGCTTGGTGAGCCGCTGCTTGTCTTGGCTCTTGGCGGCCTCCAGCTCCTTGATGCGGAGCTCGGCAGAAGACATGGTGCCGTGAACGTGCTGCTGTGTCTTTTGGTATGTCTCGAACTGGTGCTTCGTGTTGCGGTGTGCCTGCTGTTCTTTGGCAAGGGTGTCACCAAGTCGGCGGGATTCGAGCGCGTGGCTCTCGAGCAGTTCGTCCCGCTGTTTGATGAGATGATCCTTCTCATTGAGAGAGGCCCGGGTGGCGTCCAGCTCCCGGCACGTGGAATCAAGATCGTTCTGAAGCTTGGTGATGTCCTGTAACGGTGCAATTAGAACAGCGTTTCTCATACAAGCCGATGGGTACAGAAGAAGAAAGGAAACTTACTCTGAGGAAGCTGGATCTCGTGCCGTTGAGATCCCCGAGCGCCTCCCTCAAATTGTTCTCAAGGTCCACCAGCCGCGCCTTCCATTCCGCCGCCTCATTCTCCTGCCTAGAAAGACTCTTACGCAGCTTCCTGGCTTCGTCCTTGGCAGTGGACATCTCCCTGTTCAGGTTGTTGACCACCTGCTGCACGTCCTCCTTCTCCTGGTTCGCCACAATCTCGCGCTGGTGTCGCTCCGATTGGAGTTGGTTCTCAAGCTCCTTAACTCTTTCCTTCTCCTCGCGGAGGGCAAGCTCGGTGTTTGCCAACTGGCCGACCAGGTCGCCGATGCGCAGCTTGTCGCTCTCTTGCTCCTCGCGGAGGAAGGCAATCTCGCCCTGGGTGGATTCGAGCTGGATACCAAGCCTTTGCGCTTTGTCGTTGGACTCGAGAAGTTTGGCCTCCAGATCCTCGAGCTCCTTGTTCGCTTCGGCTAGTTCTGTCTCCAGTTCCTGGATGCGTTGAAGCTGGGTTTCTTGTGTGTCTTCGAAGCGTATCATGTCCTCACTCAGCCTACGCATCTCTTCCTGCAGAGCCTCCTGGTTTTCATTACGCTCCGCCAGTTCTTGGCTGAGCCGCGCGATCTCCTGCTCTCGCTGTTCGTTCTCGCCCTCCAGGTGGTCTATTTCGTCCTGTGCTTCCTCGCGCAAAGCGTTGAACTCATGGTCCAACCCGGAGTTTTCCTGGAGAAGGTCGTCACGCTCCTGCTGCAACGTGAGTAGGTCGTTCTGGGTGGCCTCGAGCTCTTCTTGCAGCTGCTGGGCCGCTGTCTCAGCCTGTTTCCTGCCCTCCAGTTCGGCCTCATACTCCTGCATGTAATTGCCGAGCTCCTGTTGCAGGTCCTGATTCTGCATCTTGACCCCATTGAGTTTGTCTCGCAGCTCAGCCAACTTGTTCTCGAGCTCCTCGCGTTCGGGGTCTTCATCCAGCGTCGCGGTACGAGTCATACCGCTCCCACGGGACTGTGGCCGGTCGTGGGCACCAGCCCGGGATGCGGACCTGTCAAGAAGGCTGTCGATGGTAGATGGCGTGGGTCCACCCCGGCGCGCAGCCATCTTCAGATCCTCGATCTCCTGGTAGAGCCTCTCCTTCTCACGGTTCCTTGACGTCAGCATCGACGTTTGCGCGCCGACCTCGCGCCTGAGCTCGGCATTTTCATGCCTAAGCTGCTCGCTCTCGCGCCGCAGCTCCTCGACCAGAGACACGCTGACGCTCATTGCCCCGTTCATCGTGTCGGCTTCTGACATTCGTGTTTGCGGCCTCGAAGGTGACTGTGCCCGGCCCTTCTTGGTGATGTTGTAAATATTAGTAGTGTGGCTCATGCCTGACGGATGCGAGGCATGGGAAGACGGCCGGCCTCCGAGGTTGTTCGTGCTATTTGCCAAATCCTGTTTCAACCGGAAGACTTCATCGCGCAGAGTGCGGTTCTCTTCGCCCATCCTCTTATTATCTTCGTCTGACTGCTCTCGCCGTGCTTGTTCCTGGTCGTAGAGCTCCTTCCATATTGCCGTCTCATCATCTTGGCCGAGAGATTCACCCAGACGGTTCTCATTAATGGACTGCAGGTTCTTGACCATCTCGGCCATGCGCCTCTTTTCTGCCTCCTTGTTCATGCTCTCTTCCTTGAGCCGTTCGATTTCGGTGACGAACTCGTCGACGCGCTCGCGCAAGTAGATGAGCTCCTCCTCGTTGGCCTGGGCGTCGTAATCGTCCGGCACGGGACCTGAGGACCCACCACTCTTAGCGGTGTCGGGTCGCTCGTCCTCATCCTTGAGCTTCTTCTCGAGCTCCTTGACACGGCGGCGGAGGACCTTGTTGTCGCGCTGCATGACAGCCACGCTGGTCTTGAGCTCCACGTTCTCCGAGATCATCTCCTTAATACCTTCTTCGGAGAGCTTGTCGAGCCGGTCGCTCAGGAACATGACCTTAAGCTTGAGATCAAAGTTCTCCTTGGACAGCCGTTCTATCGTGCTGCTCTGTTCCTTTAGCGTAAGGTTCTTGCCGGTGCGAGTGGTGCTCGCACTCGCGCCCAGGTTCACCTCAGACAACTTCCTCCTGGGTGTAACGAAACCGCTTTTGCTCCTGTATTCCCTCGCCAGAGATTCCGGGACCTGTACATTCCTAACGTGTCGGGCGATGGCCGTGTCGGTCGGTTCGGTCAAGGGCTGCCTTGGAGCCTTCGGGGTCTTGAGTCTATCGTCGTTGGGATTATCTGACGACATGCCCTCGTATTCATCCAGAGGCTCAAGTGGCTCGACACCAATGCGCCCTGTTGAATCCTCCCGAAAGTCAGACGCCATGCTGCCCATGCTTATCTGCCGCGTGACAATGTTGCTCATACTGCTGTTCCGCGAGGTGCCCAATGCTGGTATGGCACCGCCAGACTGCAAAGCGTAATCCGCGCCGAGCCCTCCCGCTGTGCCGGCCGTCACGTCACTTTCGATATCGTCGTTGAAGGACGACGATGAGGAGTGATGACTTGCCATGCGGCTGCGCAGGTATTTCGGGCGTTTTCCGCTCTTCAAGCCATGGCCGGGTGTGTTCCCCGCATCCACGCTGATTTTCGGTATGCCCATGTCAGGACGCCGTTGTGATGACGCCCCCGAAGTCCCTGAAGCTCCTGATGTACCCGAGGTATTGGCTGGTCGGAGAAACGAGTCATCCATCGAGGAGTTATGTTGTACAATGCTGTCGCCTTCTTCTTGGGGAGTCTGGCTATCATCGGCATGCGCGCTGTTGGTATTTCCATTACTGACCCTGGACATTGCTCTTGAAATGGTGCGCGCAGTGGTGGCACCAGTTGGGGAGGACGAGAACGCTTCCAGGGCGGAAGTGCCTTCTGGGACATGAACCTGGTCAGATGCTGGCTCTCTCTTGGGTTCTGGGCTTGGCTGGTCGAACTCGGATGGCGGAGGGATATGAGGCAAGGATGGCTCGTCTTGGATCGCGTGTCGTGGGGCAAGTGGTTGCGAGGAAGCTGAGGTGGCGGCGGGAGTGGGAGCGGGAGCACCTGGCTTGGGAGGTTTTGAGGGCGAGTCGAATACAAAGGTGTCGTCCATGCCGAGGGAGTTCACGGTAGGTAGAGGAGAGATTGGGGTTGTGAAGCTGGACTCGATGTCTTGCAGCTGCCTCCGGAGCATTTGCGCCATGGAGGAGTCGTTGTGTCCAGGTGAGGGCAAGCCGCTGTGGCCCTCAGCAAAGCTGTGGTCGCCTGCGCTGCCGACATGTTGTTCATGCGCGGTCTGTCGCGGTTCGCCGTGTTGTCGCAAGCCGCTTGGAGGGCGGAGGTTAGGGATATCATCGGCTCTTAGGACGGTGCGTGGCGCGGACGATGTTGGGCGCGTAGGGGTCGGCTCGTTGTTGTCGCGAGATTGGTCCTGGCTCTCTCCGTGGTCGCGGTCGTGGTCATCGTCCGGGTGACTGGCCGTGCCAGGGACTCGGTATGCGGTCGAAGGTCGCGAGATGTCTTGGTGGTGTTCGAGACTGTCCACCTCCAAGGTCGGAGTGGAGGACGAAGGGGGCGGCAGAGGCCTGCGTGCGGCAAGGTCGATGGTGCTCTCGGAGTCGTCCATTGTGCCAGTGTCCGTCTTGTCCATGTCGTCCATAATGCCCTGCGCATGGGGCGCCCGAGACAGCCTCCCTTGGCAGCCAAATTGGGAGGGATCAGGTCATCCGCCACAGCAGGTCGTGGTTCTGCTTGGAATGCAGGATGCTAACAGCAGCGCGTGGCGGACGTGGTGGTGTATTTTGTAGAATGCCAAGAATGCTGTTGTTGCTGCTGTCTCTGTCTTGTTTTGTGTTGCGGTGCGGTGCTGTGTGCTTTGAGCTCGTCGGGACTCGGAGACGCGATTCAGGGGGGCTCGACGGGGAAGCGTGTTGGGGTATTATCATCCAGGTGCTGGCGTTGGGGTCGAGGTCTTGGTCGTTGCCCGGTCGGCGCGGGGGGGGGGGGTTGCCTGTAAATATCGCAGTCTTGAGGCGTTCTGAGAGGGAGCGAGGAGCGAAGGAGAAGGATCTGCAGCCGGAGATGGAGACATAGAGAGAAGTTCCCGTCTCGCGGTTTGTGGGCTTTGGGCGTTGCTGGATAAAGCATGCACCCAATGCAATGCTGGTACCAGACAATCAATCCAATCGAAGCGAAGCGAGTCCAATGTCGACGGCAGGCCCGAGCTGTGTGACCGTGAGTTGAACGGCCCAGTGGATGGGGGTGCAAACAGCCTGTGGACATCGGGGTTGGGGTTGAAAGTCACGCCGTACCGTGTCATTGGGCGACACCACCTGCACTCGACGCGCTTGGGCTCCTGCGGCAGCTGCGACCCAGCTCCCTTTACGGAATGGTTGCTGGGGCCAAAGCTCCCGAACGGTAGGGAACCCCCTGCCTGTCTGCCGTTCCCCCCCTGCCCGAGACCCCTATTCCAAGGACCCAATATTGAACCTTCCAGTCGGACTGGACTGTCCAAATTTTGTCACGTCCTCTGTTGACCAACCAGCCCGTGACACTCCATCACAACACGACGACCAAAAAGAAGGAAACCCATAGTCAACTGTCGTTCAACATCGCAGATGCTACTCGGATATGCATGTCTTCGGTCTGGTAACCCTCACATACATCCTGCTCGGGCTGTGCCATATCGAGGCTGGGTGGCTCCTCTTTTACCCACGACGCTTGTCATCGCGAATCCACGTCTAATAATGACCCGAAACTCTGGAACTGTACGTATGAATCGCACGCAACAGCGCAGGCAAGGATCCATCTCCAGTGGATGCCCGTAGATCATTCGACACTGCTGCAGATTGGGTTTAGACTGTCTTGTCGCATACGTGTGCACCGGTTTTATTAACACAGGCTGATGCTACAAGATGTATCGTACTTGAACTTGAATCGCATCTCACATCCCATTTGCTCTCACGCCTTACTGTTTCTAGCATCTAGATGTTCTAGGTTTAGGTCTAAGCCCTGCGTCACATCGCCTTAGCTTTGTCCTTCCCGGGCCATGGTCCGTATTCTCCCCGGGCGTCCCGGCGGCCACCTCGTGCTCCCCGTAGCCGTTGGCTTCGTAGTCGGCTCCTTTTTCAGCTTCTTCACACTCACTCATTATTCCACCCCGTCCACTTCGGTCGCTCGATGCCACCGGTACCTCGCGTCTGGTCTGGGATCATGCATTCCATCGGTCGTTCATTTTGTTCAGCTCAAAGAGGACGAGTCTAGCAGCCTGCACTTCTCCTTCGAATCATTCCTCGCCATCTATTCCGCCTACCTTTTCGTCCAGCCATCCGTGATATATATCCATACCGACTATACCCCTCAGGAGGTAGTCAGTGCAGCTCAAAATGGCTCGTCCTGGACGCGAAAGGTTCTGACTGCCTTTCCAGACGTCGTGCGTCTGAGCAAGGTCACCGCCCCGACCAAGGCGAACGGCCTCGACATCAAGCGCATCGAGCACAAGTCCGACTTCGTGCGCCTGGACCAGCTCACTCTCCACGGCGGTATTTATCTCGACTGGGATGTGCTCACCCTCAGGTCCCTGGACCCCCTGATCGACTCGGGCTTCAAGGCCGTCGTGGGCCGCCAGTCCGACGCAACCATCATGAATGGCATCATCCTGGCTGCCAGGGACGCGGCCCTGACGCGCATCATGAAGCAGGAGACCCCGAAAGCCTTTAACGGTGACTGGGTCTCGCACAGCGTTGGTCTGATCACCAGCGTCGCGCAGGCCGTCGCCAGCATCCCGCGGGAGGTGCTCATCATGGACCCCGGGGCATTCGCGCCCTTCACGTGGACCCAGGAGAGCGTCAACGCGGCGCTGGAGAGGCACGAGGGCGACGCGCCTCCCGTCCAGCGGCAAGATACCTTGGCCGGCCGGGGTATGCTGTCGGCAGCGGCAGTGGACCCCATGCCGGTGTGGGAGAGGCACCGGGCGGCTGAGAAGAAGGCATGGGCTCATGATTTCAGCGACGCCTTCTTCTTCCACAACTACTTCAATGACGTGGAGAATCCGAAGGGATTCAGCGAGGTCACCGTGCCGTATGTATTGGCGAGGGATAGCAACTATGCGCTTGCTGCCTGGCCAATTGTGAAGCAGGGCATCAAGGATGGGTACATTGATGAGAATGATTCCTCAGTTTGAGTATATAAGATGTTGCGTGTAATTCAGACCTGGATATAGAGTCTTGCACAGATTTGCCGACTCATAGTGTCCGTTCACCTACAATGCGTCTAGTTGTGTACCTGCGACATAACAGGGGAAAGAAAATAGAGAAACAGTTGCCAATACTTAACCTCTACATCAGCATAAAGTCTACTAATGATCAATCGTTCCCTATTCACAGCAGAATGACCGCGCGAAGCGTTCACAGCAACTTCACCTACATGTCTGTGGGGTGGGGTCTCCTTTTCGAGAAACCAATACCTCTGTTAGCAGTCAACAGACACCATGGTTCGAACTTGTTAATCCTTTACGTTCTTTGGTGCTATATCGACACTGGCGAATGCAAGCTTTCTCGAAGCCAAGACTGTGACACAGGTCGGAAATAACTATCTGGCCGGCCGCAGCTAAGGAGTTGTGTAAGCCGGACCGGAGCTGCTGGCGCGCACCTTTAAATTCAAAGATTCTGAGGGAATGTGCGTATCTGGAGACAGTTTCCCTCTGAGTATTAGTAGAGAATAAAGCTGGTCACATCTGAGTTCATACCACATGAAAGCTCGCGTTACCGGCTTCAATTTTGTGTAGGTTCAGATAGATGACCGGACTGGCTTCCGAGACTAGAATTGCCCTGGTTATTGCACCGCCTAATAATTATCATACTTTCCGTCCTTCGATCCTCTCCAGTAGCCGCAAATGCACATGGAGCTTGTGTGGAGCTACGAGTCTTCTTCTCCTTGCGGTTTACCGTATATCAAAGATCGAACGACGTGTGGCATTCTTTATGTCTTCTCGGTAACTACTCTGAAGTAAGTGAAAATCCAGGTACGGAGCACACCAACTCTGCATCTAAATGACCCCACTGCGTAGCTCTTTGGCATCATTTCCGCATGCAAGTACCATAAACCTGCCTGCCAATTCGTTGCAGCGTCGAAGGGAGGCTCGTCGAGCATTTGTAAGCAGGACTCTCAACAGACCAATCAGGTTAAAGTGTAGAGCATATCAATCAACAATACCTGACACTTCGCCAACACCTCACCTGGTCCAAGTATGCGGGCAACCCTACATTGTATCTAAAGTTTGTCCCATCAAATTGACGAGGACAATCATAGAGCTGCGCTTGGATGATTGGGACATTGCGCTCTTTTTCCCCCTTCACCGCATCTCCCTCGTTCGTCGTTGCCGTCGAACCCCCGAGGAGACCCACGGCCCCGCTCGCATAAAATCCACGGAAATTGGACCATGTCGACGTCAGAGATTGCCATGACAAATGGGGGGTTTTCGCGGCGCATTGCATGCAAGGTATGCCTTTGTCACTTATCTAGACAGAATTCTCCTAATGTATAGGAAGCTATGTCGAGATCGCAAGGTCCGCTGCGGCGGCGAGCAGCCAGCATGTGAGAAATGCAGGCGGGCAGGAGAGGAGTGTGTCTACCTCCCGACGCAGAAGCCGTCCAAGGCTGAGCTGGCTCAAACAGTTGAGGCGTTGCAGAAGCGCTTAGGTGAGGTCCTTGTGCACATACGTGCCGCCCGATCAACAACTCACTAGGCAGCCCAAGAGGAGTTCATGTTGACTAACTCGCTGATGTTGGGCCATGTGCAAGATGAAGCAGAGGCGTACATTGTTCGGCTTAAAACCTCATCAAACTGCACCACGCTCACGTCGCCGTCTGCTCATAATTTGGAAACTCCAAATGCAATCGCGGACAACGACCTGGAGAAAACCCTCCACGTATCTTCTGACGCATTTGGGGGGCTTCATGGCAATTCTATCAACCCCGGAAATACCTTCGATTCGTCAAATAACCAACAAGGTCTGCATACATCTGGACCAGGATCGCGGGAACAATCTCAGCCCCTACCCAACCTGCAAAATTTATTCCCAATCGATGAGTACATGAACATCGACTCGCCCAATCTCGATTTCTATACGAGGAATGGGCTTAGTCCACAAGGGGGGATCGACGAAGCGACAGGAGCAGCCATCCTCGAGCCAGTGACGAAATTCTCGTCAGCAATCTTCCAGACCCAGGCCGAGACATTGGTGATGGCATCCGTTGTGGCCGACTACATCGCCTGGCTTCGTAAGGCACCCTCAGGCGGCGGGATCCCGACCGTGACTGAGAGCCCAGTGTACCTGGGCATGCTCGACAACCTCGAGATCCGTCTCCGCGAACTCTGCGAGATGAGTCGATCGAGAAGCACCGACGCATTGAAGGAATTAGTGGCGGCTCTCGGAGCTATCGCGCCTCCGGGCGGGTCCATGGCCGAGAGGCTGGGTAGTCTTGAGGAGGATCTCCAAAAAGAAGCACAGGAGCGGGCTGAGGTGTTTCGTTCTCGATACAATCCGTGTGCTCTACTTTCGCAACAGTCCCGCGACACTTCACAATGACACCTTACTCTTGTTCATTGGTGAAATCTAATGGTATGAGGTTGTGGTATTTGCGGCAGACCCAAGGGATAGGAAGGCTAAGAAAAGAGTATTGATTTCGCATTGAATGTAATATTCAACGCCAAAATGGCACGTTGCTCCGCTGATGGCTTATGGACGTGGCTCGAATTAAATATATTGCTGAACCGTCCAGTTGAATCGCCACCGCAGTTATTACACATCTGTGAAAACCCCACCTAACAAAATGTCAAAGCAGTTGCCAGGACCGAAATCACACGATCGTCGAGTTTATCCTATTTACACTTCCACCCCCAAACACGTATCCCACGTAATGTTACTATCTAACTCATAACGTCGACCCTTCTGTATTGTTGATCGCCTTCTATTGATCCCCCTTCATCTGCCCGGGCCGCTGCCTTGGTCAGATGATCAGGTCAACACCAGAATGAGGCTAGTGAGGAGCCTCGCCATTATGGAGGAAAAGCTTTCTTCGCTGTGGTAGCATAGCAGACGTTAGGCCAGGAACATAGTGATTTGGGTCAGTTGTTGAGTTGGCACCACTTACGCTGAGGAAGAGGGACGTGATGAAACCAATGGCCGTAACACCACATAAATAATAGAAACTATCCCTAATGGCCGCGGTCACCTGCTGTACAACCAAGTATTTCTCGCCAGCGCCCAGACTCTTGTAGAACGCACCGCTGGTCCCAGTCACCAGCTGGCCGAGCTCTGACGTGGAGGCTTCTGGCAAGGCCGAGGCAAGATACCCGAGGGCCATATTCTGGAAGACGGACCCGGAGATGGAAAGGGCAACAATAATTCCGAGCACTTGTGCTGTTTTCCAATTTGTGTTAATGCATTTTGGAATTCTTGATGAGTAAGAACACGTACAAATTGTCATGATAGAAACTGCATTGTTGACTTCGGATGCAGGGGCGAGGGCTGACACCACCGCAATTCCAGCGCTCTGGAAGCAGCCTATGCCAAGGCCAATGAGAACTGTGTATCCATAGAGGCGGGAATTGGATATTTCTGCGTCGATAGTCGCTATCTGGAATCAGCGATAAAGTTCTCCCGCATTTGGGTGTGCTTCGCGATACGACTTACTCATCAGCGCAGCGCCAGTCACCAACAAGGCGTTGCCAACCACATACCAAGGGATGTAGTAGCCGAGCTTAGGCATGAGAACGCCGTTTAAGAGACAGCCGAAGACAATCATACAAATGAGAGGCAGGATACGAACTCCACCTTGCAGCGCGTTGTCGCCCTTGGTGAACTGAAAAATCAGAGGAGTGTAAAAGATCGACATCATCATGGAGCCAGCAACAAGGAAAGCCTGGAGGGGTAAAATGATGAGATCCTTCGTCTTCATGAACTGCACCGGCATCATCCTCCCTTCGGATGGGACAAATGGGTGGTAGATGGTGATGAGGATAACTGCGATGAAGAGGACGAGGGTCATTACCCAAAGCGCGATCTCGGAACCGCTGTCCCAAGCATAGAGAGTACCACCGAAGCTTCCAGCCATGCAAAAGCAGGCGCAGAAGGCAGTAAACACAACGATGCCGACCCAGTCTTGCATGCGGACTTTCTTCCTCAGAGATGTATCAGGCATGGCGTTCATGCTGGGCAGAAGGAAGATGAAGCCTGGCACAAACAATCCAGCAATAGGGAGGTTGATATAGAATCCCCAACGCCACGTCGCTGAGCTCTCGGCCAGTGAGCCCCCCACGACGGGGCCCAGGACATTGCCCATACCCCATATAGTCATCTGCATTATTGGGAGTTAGCCTTTAAAGAACTAAGGATGAAGTTTCATTCGAATGCAGCGTGGAATAGGCTACAGTGTGCCCATGGCTCTTGAGACATAGGCTCCGGGAAGGGGATCGTTATTCTCAAGCGGGTTAAAAATGTCACCGGAAGCTACTTACGACTCCGGCCAGGTAAATGGGGCGTTCGACCGTCGTGGTGAGGACGCTGATATAAGTCAATGCCCCAACGTAGAGACCACTGCCGCCAATACCGGCGATGACACGGCCGATGATAAGAGCAGCCATGTTTGGCGCCGCGCCACAGATGGCGCTGCCGCCCTCGAACAGGATGAGGCTTGTCAAGAAGACCAATTTCATGTTGAACATGCCGAACGATTTCCCACTGCATCGTCCTTATTAGAGCCGCTGCTGTAGCAGAAGCAACGAGTGATGGAGACGTACATGGGCAGAATGAGGGACTGGCCCAGCACGAAGCTGACACCGATCCATGCCAGATCCTCCTGGTGACCGAAAGTTTCAACTATTGTGGGCTGAATAGTTGCGACCTTCACGGAGACGCGTTAAAATGCGTGCGGTGATCGAAGTAAGAGCGAAAGTGCTCACAATGGTGTTGTCGAGGGCGAAGAGCAGGACGGTTGACATGAGGGAAGCATAGGCCAGAGCCCACTGTTCGAAAATAATTATTAGCGAGGTTTTCATGAACATTCGAGGTTAGCGTCGAGCCGAATCGTCACCTTCCAACCTGTGATAGTCCTTGGGGGCTCCTTATTCTCTGGCGTGCGCGTGCCGTGCTCCGGCTCGCAAGCCATCTTTTCCGGCTGCTCGGTATCTGCAATCAATGTGTTTTCCGAGGCCATGGTTCCTTTGAGCGTATCGACAGGTTTCTAGATACCCACGATAGTGTCTGTAAGAGGAGAATCCTGATTATTCTAAACAAATGAAGAGCTTGCCCGCGGTTATCCAAAGCAGTGTGGCAGCCGAAGCCGAGAAAAGGTGGTGATTAGGTATAATCAAATATAATGCGCAACAATTCAAATGTAAACAGTATTTTTGATCCAGATCAACGGGTAATTGGGACGGAAATTCCGGTTTTCGGTCTGGCAGGTCTGGAAATAATTCTTTGGTATATGACCTTTGCGCTTGCTCGGCCATTTTTGACCGATTGGCTGGGGAGTTTTAGCCGAGTACTCAGCTTCTTGCCGACCACTCGGGCACAGCTGTCCGAGGCATCGTTCAAGTAACCTGCAACCGTCCACAATAGATTTAATTATCAATAACTTGGACAAGAGATTTCGATAATAAGCATGACAGACTAAATTTCAGTCGAACGCTTGAAGTGCAGGCACCGTGCAACAAATCACCCCGGTCACTCTCCACCGCTGTCACGAAATGGGGATCAGAAGACGGGCGGCGAAAAACTTCTCAAGTGACAATGATGGGCCTCGAATCTGAAGAAAGATGGTTCTAGTTTCCGCTATCAAATACAATATCTACAGTGAGTGAAGCCAAAAGGGGGCTGAGTCGACAGTGCTTTATTCGCCAGCGTCCAGGCAAACTCACGCTGCACTCTAATTTGCCTGCGATAGATATCCCGAAGGAACATTTTGTGTAGTGTACGGACCATCGCGGCTACTCAGTCATGACAGTATTTCGAGAATTCCACTCAGTTGCATTATAATCCCAGCGTCTTACCCAGACCCTTTTGCTGCTAGGTCTGAAGGAGCTGCAGTCTAGCTAGGCTCCGTCTATATTCTATATACAGTTCTATTCTATAATTCCTGCCAACGTCTCATCTGTCTAGACAGACTGTATAGTGATCTTCCAGGAAATAATTGAAGAAAGAGTTGCCGCTGAAAGCATGACAACAGCCATGTGACCAAGCATTAGCTCCATCCGCGTTGAAAACCACTTCGCCAGCATAGCTCCGACACACCCCATCCAGATCACGAAGAATCCAGACTCAAACCACTTCTTTCTCAGGCTCTCCTTCTTGGCGCGCTCGGTACTCGACCTCATGCTGTTCCCCCACGTATCCGCCGTGAGCGTGACCAAGCTCCACGCCTGCACGGCAGGCAGGGGCACGTTGTAGAACAAGAGGCCAGGGACCATCCACAATACGGCGGCCGTGGACTGGCGGTCTGGGTTGCGCAGGAAGTTGTATACGGCAATACCTACGATGCGCAGCCCGAGGTCGGGCATGTTGAAGTAAAGCAGGTTGTGCTCGGTGAACAGGTACAGTAGGCACTGCACGAAGACGATCAGGTGGGCGACCTCGCGCCGCAGCGCCGACATGAAGAGGAAGGGGTGCGACTTGGCGTAGACGCTCGGCAGCAGCAGCGACTCGATGTGTTGTGCTCGAGCCCAGCGGACCTTACTCGGATGTTAGCCAACGTGAAACGGAGGATGTAACTCGCATATGGTCTTTCTCGTTTCGTTCGTTTTCCCATTCTGGAAGATCACGCACCTGTTGACGTATCCAGCGCACAAGCGTTACTGGGCTTTCTGTCTCTGTCATGATGTCCCCGGCGTATATGACACGCCAACCTTGAAGCAGCAGGAGTGTGGTGAGATGACGGTCCTCGTTGACAATCTTGATGAAAAGACATTGATTAGTTTCTCTTCAAGAGTTTCCCTGGATTTGCATGCAGGGACATAAACCAGCGAATAGACCATCCGAAGCTCCAGGTAGATGCAAAAACTTACCATTCTCTTGCCGAACACACGCTGGTTGTACCACCGGATCAGGATCGGACTGATGGCAGACAGTCGGAACACCGCACTGGGACCGCTCTGGCAGTCGCTCACAGCCACAGATCCAGGCATAGACCTGGTAAGGTACAGCTCGCACCAGTAGATCGTAGAAGCGAGTTTCGTGACGACCGTATCAGCAGCATTGTGCACAACGAGGCCGGAGCTGGCACCACCGATCGTATGGTCGCCCGCGAGGGTGCTAATAGTCCCGTCGAGCGACTCTGGCAACACGATCGTGTCCGAGTCAGACGACCACACGAACTCGACGCCTAGCAGGTCCGCGAGCACGATGGAGAAGACCAGCACCGTGAACATGATGCCCTTCTTGTGCAGGTGCCGCTGGTACACCAGCATTTGCTTTATGCCGTCCGGCCCGCTCAGGGGCCTATCTCCGAGCTGTTCCTCCAGAGCACGTCGTGCCACCTGCTTGCAGCGTTCCATCGCGATCTGGTTGATCTCATCTTCGTCTATCACCTCGCCCAGCTTCCGCCTGCTTGTCTTCTCCGATGCCCTGACTGCGTTGGCGACTTCGCCGAGGGGCTTGTCGATGTGGATGACGCATGATTGCGTGGGATAGACCTGGTTGTCCAAATTTCAGCACCGCCATGGAATACTTCATTTGGACTTAACAATGGACGATCCGGCTGCGTCCGGATGTCGGCCTTGGAGAGATTGTCGCACCTTTTTAAAAACGTCGATCATTTCCATGTCATCCGAGTCATGGCCGTCGATTCCGGCGAGCAGGAATTTGCACCCGACGGCCGCCTTGTAGCTGTCCAGACACCGCGCCCAAAGTGCTGGGTCCTCGCGCCAGCCGACGATGGCGGCGATGGCCTCACTGCTCGCTGCCTCGCGCCGGGCAGCAGCAGTCAGGGCGTGCTTCTCGACATCTTCCTTGTCCTTGGGATGCGACGCGGCCTGGCGAAATGCTATTCGTCGGCCCTCGTTGTTGAATCGGCAGTACTCAGCAAGCAGAATGCTGATCAAAAGATCTACCGTCGCTGGGTAGTAGGTGTTGATGGCCGCGGCGCGGTAGAGAAGGAAAATGGCCACGCAGCCGACGAGGTTGAGAGCTTGTCGACTCCAATGGACTCGCGGCTGGTATACGTCCATAATGAAGCAAAAATTAAGTTTAGGGGTCCTTGAAAAGAGACTCTTGGGTCATGAATTAGCTTTGACATGAACTCAAATATGGAATGAACTGGAGCCATCTAAAAGACAAACTCCGAGCTGCCGGCACTCTAGAACGAAGCGTGCTCCACAGCTAGAGGTGTCCGGTAAAACGTTTTGTCTGACGACGACTCTCCGACGGGCGCTCCCAGCATTCTACTATATATGATCCATACTTCTCCACCATAATGATGGACATAACTTGGATACGATGCTTAAGGGGTGTGTAGATTAGCTCGTTCAGCAGGCATCATGTATTCCTGGTAACCGGACATACGGTTGTTTCGCAGGCAAAACCTCACCAAAACCCCCACGATCTCCACTGCCTTTGCACGAACCGCTACCCAGCTAAAATCCGCCCTTTGACTCTGACTCCAAAACCCTCGTGGCACCAAGCTTTCCGCATAAGACAGCATGTTCGTCGTTTCACAACATACTTGTCAGTCCAGAATCGAGTCATGGCATGTGTCTCGGGCATTGCGATGTCCCCGCAGCCCCACCCGGACCATAACCACCCACGACTTGGCCATCAACGCATCGTAGAATACGATTCTTCTGCCTCTTGTGGAATCTTCCTGGAAACTCATCCTTCATGACAAGAACACAATGTCATTTAGGAGGGTGTACAGAGACAACCGGAAGGTACCGCCTATCATCGGGCTACTAACAATATGTCTGCTTTGGTGGTTCATAGACTCTTCCGCGAGGAATAGCTTACCCTTGCGAACCGACACGGCACCGCCGGCTGGAAGTGGAAGCAATCATGCACCTACACAGGAAGATCCGCATACAGCACAAGAAGACATCATACTTTCTAAAAGTCCAAGCGATGACAAAGGAACAGCTTTGACTGATGATGATGTCCTGCTCATCATCAAGACAGGATCAACAGTACTCTGGAGGAGGTTGCCCATCCATCTCTCTACGACCCTCTCACCTGACCGTGTCAGGGCGAACGGCACCGTCATCTACTCGGATGCAGAGGCCAAGGTCGGCAACCACGCCGTTATCGACATCCTGGCGCAGCTACCAAAATCCGTCAAGGAATCGCCAGCTTTCGAGTTGTACCGAGCGATCCGGGACTGGGACGAAACCAACTACTACCTGGAGCAGACCGGCCTGCCCGGCGACGTCGACTTCCACGATGGACCTCCAGGCGGCTGGCGACTGGACAAGTACAAATTCCTGCCTCTGATGCAGCACGCCGGGAAAGAATGGCCACATGTGAAGTGGTACATCTACACAGAGGACGACACCTACCTCTTCCTGCCCAACATCCTACTTTACCTCTCCGAGTACGATCACCGCCAGAGCCATTACATCGGCGGGCTGGGCGAGAAGCTGGGCACGACCTTCGCCCACGGCGGGTCCGGCTTCGCGCTCTCCCGCGGCGCGTGGGAGAGGTCGTTCGGTCGCGGCGGGGACCTGGTCACCAAGTACCAGGGGTTCGTGGACGAGGCCTGCTGCGGCGACTACGCGCTCGGCAAGGTGCTCAACGACTACGACGTCTGGTTCGGGGACGGCAAGGACGACAGGCTCGACGGTGGCTCGTGGGGGTTCAACGGGCTGCCGCACTGGAAGATTGAGTTCTCTCAGGAGAACTGGTGCAAGCCTGTGCTCACGTGGCACCATGCGCACAATCGCGATATTGCTCGTTATTACGAGCTAGAAAGATCGTGGGACTTTAGTGTATGTTGACTAATATCCTCGGCAATTTTCATACCACGTCAGACCATTGCTAACGTATGTCTGAGCAACAGAAGCCGCTCAATTATGGCGACTTTTACAAGGCCATAATCGCCCCGTCCCTGGCGAAGCGGAAGGGATGGTGGGAGAACCTCTCCAGCAGATACGAGGTACATTCGACGTCCCCACAATCAGCCCCGCGGCCCGAGGGGAAATTCGACGCCAAACTGTGGGCAAAGGCATGGGTGTCTGTTGACAGCTGTGAGGCAGCATGCAAAGGTTGGTCTCAGTGTGTTCAGTGGTACTATTATGGCGATGATTGCAAGATGGACGACAGAGTGTTTCTGGGACATGGATACCCTGAAGGAATGCGATATAGGAAGGATAAGCTTGAGTCGGTCAGCGGGTGGTTGACGGACAGAGTGGAATCTTGGAGATGTACTTGATCTTTCAAAGGGGCCAGTCCACAAATCTTGAACTTCGGTCAATTACTCTTCCTGTCTCTCTCAGCAACTATAAACTAAGGCGAACAGCTGACGAACGGGAGAAGGGGTTGAGTACGCCTAGTTTTTCGAAAAGTAAGACTCCAAGCGTAACTACCTAGGTAGTATAGATATGAAATAGTGCTTAAACTCAGGTCAAAATACGATTCTAATTCTCAAGGCACCAAGTTGGAGATAACAGATGGATGAAATTTCAGCAAGCGAAAAATCCAATATGATAATTTGAAGACAATGAATCTCACGCTCGTGACTCGGGTCCTGGAGGACATTTCAAATGTAAGTGCGGCGGCTTGAATCTGTTGAACGTCGACGGTTAGCCAGCGTCAACAGACCTGCCCATATTACCACATCAGCTGTAGGAATATTATTCGATTATTGGTAACTCGTGAAGTCATAAAAGGCTGTGACTGTCTCAGCATTCAGCCGCATATCAATGCTCAAGTGTCATGAACCAGCTACACACGACCGACTTTCAACACGGCGCCAATGCTTCACGTTCATGTCAGCCTCGCTGTCCATAAGCCGCAAGAATGCTAACCATCTCGGGAGTGCCGTGCTTGATCGCATGATCGAGCGCCGTGGCGCCGGTGGTGTCTTCACAAGAGACATCAGCGCCACGGTTGAGCAGGAGCTCCACTATGGGACCATTGTCGTGGCGGTGGACGGCTAGGTGCAAAGCAGTGCGCCCAAGGCCGTCTCTTTGTGCTAACAGACGCCGTCTCCTCAGCTTGTTCCACCAACCCTTCTTAACGAGTCGCCCGACGAGAGGCGCGAACCCATAGTAGGCTGCATGATGGAGGACAGAAATATCCGTCGTCAACAGGCCCTGCGAGGCCTCGTATGCCAATATACCGCGTAGTGGGGAGTGCTCTTCGAAAAGCTGAGCATTGCTGTCGACCACATCCAGCATCAGCTCACCGGAATTCCTGACATGGTCCGTCCAGAAAGCCTTGGCGTAGTCCGAAAGTGCCGTTGGTGTGCTTGTGCTGAACGTAAGCCTGTCCCTGACCTTTGCACCTTTATTCTGTATGCGAAGATCTCGAATTCTTGGCTCAATGGCGTCTTTCAGATTCCTGATGCAGACACTGGCAATGAGCTTGTGGCCCTCTTTCAGATTGAACGGATTCAGCTCAACGCAGTCCTTGAAGAATGAGGGAGACGACTCGAGCCGACCCCAGAGATACTCCCGCGCGCTGTTGTGTATCAGATGGACTGTTTCATCAACACCTATCCCGAGAATTTGACCGCAGCGATTGATACAATCTCGAATTGTCTCGCGATCTACCAAGCCGAGACGTCTTTCGTCCAGTGCCACCACGAGCTCCGATATTGACAACGGGCGGAGGGCGAGTGTCACCCAGAGAAGGAGCTTCGTTGACAGCTCTCTCCATTCATGGGGAATCTTCATGACCTTCCATTCGTACATGGCATCCAGGGTAGGTGGAAGACGACTCAAATGTTCCCATGCCTCGACACGAGATGTTGACTCCAGCTCGCTCACGGCCATGGAGACCCACAGAAAGTTTCCTTGACAATTTCGAGCGAGGCAATCTTTGACCGAAGAGCAGAGTTCTGTCGAATAGTCTTTTCTGTCAGGGCTAGCTATGCTATCCACTCGCTGAATTATATGCTTTTGGACGTCTTCGTGGACAGCTGGTGCATTGCGTGGTTCTTCGAGATTGAGTTGTAGATAACGTCCCGCAAAGGCGTCTCGAAGAGCTGGCTTCTCCCTGCTGATGATCATTACTTTCACCAGCCCTCCAAGCTCTTTGTCATCGCCAAGCCTGGAAAGCTTGCGTACCAGCCTGCGTATTGAGGCCGGTTCGCACTCGTCCAGACCGTCGATAATGATATAGGTCACTGGATTTTGATAATTTGCCATGTTTTCCTCTTTCAGTCCAGGATTATCTTGTGCAGATTGATTGCGAATGAATGATCGCAACGCCATCCAAAGTATATCAAAAGACCAGTCTTGACAAGGATCATTTTGTTGATTTTCGTATATTTGCTGGACGAGGCCCAGCAAAGACGGCCGTTGACGGATAGCCTCTAGCAACAGGCCTCGAAGAATGCCACTCTCGGAGTTCTTGGTTGACTCGGATCCGCTGCAGAAGAAATAAAGCACCAAGTCCTTTCCCGCTGAGTGGAACTGTGCGGCGTCTTCCGATTGCGTGGTACTTGCTAGGTGTTTGGACAAGAAGATCGAAAGCATTGTTTTCCCAGAGCCTGGGCCACCGTAAATCCAAAGACGGTCTTTCGAACCAGCATCTCGGTTTTCCCATCGTCTGTACTCGTCCTTGGAAAGTATCCAGCTGCAAGTGCCTTGGGTAATTGATCCTTTGACACGCAAGAGTTCCTCTCGGTCGTGCTGGGGGTCGGTCAGATATAAGGTGTGCAGGCAAGTCGCTCTGGGCCAAAGTGATTCATCGTCTCCGATTCCAAGCTGTTGAAGTATTTGTTGGACACGGGAGCCCGCTGGACTCGGCGACATATCGTTGTGCTGGGAAATCGTCTTATTGGCGTCAGGCGGTTGGATGTTTCAGTCTTGCGCTATACGAAAATGATTCAGGGTCTTGCGATATTTTGGACAGCTTGACAATAAATACCACACGTGTGTAAACTTCATGGCTCCATTGTTCGCCAAGCATCACTGGTCACTTGGATGACACTGCAGTGCTGTGTGGGGGAATACGAGAACGGCCACCCCACAACGTCATCATGCTTACTGTGAAGTATCACGAGATGCATCGTACACGAGTCCAACATGTTGAAACCCATACACTGGGGTCCATATTCTATAAATAATATGCATCATCGAGGAATTTGTGGCAGAGTTTTGGGAGCAGCAGTGTCTGATTGCAGATTCCACTCCCTTGCTAAATGCTCCCTTGCCGAGTCCCGTGTTCCACAACGATACTCCAGGCAGCAGCCTGGAGACCTGGCAGTACACGTCACAGCTGAGGTCCAACAGGAATGATTTATGCAGGATGAGATATGCACATCATGCAAATGGCGATGAGTAAGAAAACGGAGATTCGCACAGCATAAAACAGAGGCCACAGAGCATTCTGCTTAGTAAGCTGCAGCTCTACAGCTACAGCCTGTTAGAGCCCACTATTTGCACACCTAATTCGTAATTTATATTTCCTATCTAATAATGTCTATATTAATTTCTAGAAATATCATATCCTTATTATGTATATAAACTCCCAGGGAATATGTGAATTTGGTAATTGTAAGAATTAAATTGAATTTTATATAAAGGGGTTGTTTGTGTGGGAAAAGTCCAGCAGATTCAAGCCAGGGGCGTTAAGCCATGCTGAGTATCCGCCGCTTCAAAATTGTCCCAGCATCCACCTCAGAGTGGCCAAGCTGAACACCCGCGAATGTGGTGAAACTTACCTTCGCCGTGGATCGGAAATATTCTGCTCAATTCATTCGAGACACAAGCTACTTTTTAAAGACCACCACACCCGTGACTGAACGACGTCAATAATAATGCTGGGAATGCTGGAGATGGACGGGAGTCTAAAGAGGATTATAGGGCTGCAGATAATAGCTATGTTTCTGATGAGGATAACGCCTTGAGTGTTGGAAGCCTATGCGCCCACGGTGCCGGCTCGAGTGGAGTTCAGGGAAATGGAGACCTAGAGTACTCTGACACGACTCTGACTGAAGATGACGCTGACTTCGATATTAAGTAGTAACTAGTATATCATACGGAATGGTCTCGTTTTTTATCTATGCACATATACTTCTTAAGCAGCATACATCCGGTCCTTTCATATAATAATAAACACTTGAACACCCAGCATTAAAAAAAAATATACAATGCCGATAATAGTAGGTTTTGAACATAATTATAGCTTGTAGCTAAGAAAACAGTGGCAGCCTTGTGACAGCCGCACAGACGTGGCTAGCAAGAACCGCTTCTGGCGGCGGCATAGACTAGAGCCGTCGGCATAAGTAGCCCAGGACTAATCTGCCACGGCGCTTCGGAGCCTGGCAGCAAAGTCATAGAACATGACCCTCAGGGCCTTCACATGGCGGTCTGGATCCCATGAATGCAACGACAGATCGGATACCGAGGCAGGGAAAAGGATATCGGTGAGTCGCTGAAGCTCTCCCAGCTCATGGTCCGTCGGCTTTTTGTGACGGGCAGATACACCAGTGGTAAGATTGCACTCTGCAATCTCACGCGGGAGGTGGAGCTTGCGAAGGCGCTGGAAGCCGCGCATCGACAACCTGTCGGGAGCAAGCGATCCGCGAACGTGGATCACGATCTCGAGGCTCTCAAAACAGCTCCCTGCCTCACGCTCGATCGCCGGGACGAGCCTGCAGACGTCCCGATCCTGAGTGGCCTGCCCCCCTGCACAGTGCGAATGCGCAAGCTCCTTCAGGTTCGGTGTCCTCCGGAGAAAGATAGTCATGGCCACGTCGACGAGCGCCAACGCAGCTCTCGAGTATTGTAGAACTATCGCATCTAATCCCCATGTACATAACCTTAGTGAAAAAGACAATTAAAAATCGCTAATATCGACATCGGATCGCTAATCATCGTCGTTAAGTTCGAAAGCACTGTATGAAGGGACTGGATGCATACTGCTTACAAGCATATGTGTACAGATTAACAACGAGGCCACTTAAGTTCAATAGTAGCGATATTGTCGCCAGCCGCCTGCAGATTGGGTAGAGATAGCAACGGCATTGCGCTGGCCAGCTTGAGTTTATGGGTCAAAAGGCGCGTTTCCTTGTAGAGGTCGAACTCGCTGACCTGAGCCAAACTGGGCCTGTCCCACAAGGGGCTGGAGGGACTCGGTCTATCGACTGCTCTGCGGACAGTGGCGCGAATGAGCTTGTGGGCCATCTCGCACCGCCGCCAGAGGTACGGCAGCTTCAGGCTCGTGACATTGGGCAGGAGCGTCAACAGGAAGGCAGCGGCGTGCTGTGAATACCGGCCAGGACTGCCGAGCTCCTCTTGGATGCGAGCATGGTATTCCCTCCAGTCCAGGCCCGCGTCTCTCAAGTAGGGAGACTCGGCAAACAAGGCGGCCACGGCTTCACCAAGATTAGGATCCGGGAGAAGCCGAACGGGCCTCGAGCTCTCTCTTGTCGGCCAGGTGTCGTAGGTGAAGTCTGCATGTCTGATGTAGCGCGCCACGACGGGGTTGTGAGCGATCTCTCGGATGAGGTTGGCGGCTGGTGGGTTGTTCACCGAGAGCAGCCCGTCGTTTGTGTATTTGGTGTACGTAAACTTGCGAAACCGTTTGCGTAGTTGGTTGTGGTGCTCAATCGAAGGTGTGCATAGATTGTATAATTTCCTGCAGGTCAATGCCAGGCCCTCAAAGCCTTCTGGCAGGGAGTGGAGGATGATTTCATCCAGCAGTTCTGTCGGCAGATTGGTAAGGGCTGAGATAGCCATGGCGGCAGTGAGATCAGATCATGGAGGGAGGAGGAGGAGATGGTGTGACAGTGAGAACTTGCGGAATCTTCTTGGGGGAGATGCGGGAGGAGGTAGTCAAGGCTGGCGGCTGTGGGCAGGGCGGTTGCTACTCTTTTAATCCACATAATTTGGTGCATATTTCGAGCCTCCGTGCGATGAAGCCCAAGTGACGTATCAGAGATGAACTCTGGACATAAACAGCTGGGGCTCTGTCACATGCCTACCCTAGGGTGGCTTTAAGCGGATGGCTCAGTGCGTCGGCCCGTCGCGGGTCTCTTGATTGGCCAGGATGTTTGACTGAGCCCCCTGGGCTGTTGATTGGTTGGCTCTCATGGGCTGTCGAGAGTGGGCCTGTATCGCTCCTCAGAGTTGTGACATTTATATACTATATATACTATATATCGTATAGGTATTATATTCTCTTATAAAATAGACCCGTAGTGAAGTCACTTGGTGTGGAGTGATGCGTCTGCGTGGCATAATAGGCTGGCCAATAAGGGTGGAGCTTAGTCATGGTGAATTTTCAGAGAGCAGCTGGGCAGCTTTAAAATGGGGATTCTCTACATCACATTCGCTGTCCTCATTTAACAACTCATAACCTGGTCCCATTAGCAAAAACACCAACAACAATATGGCCCCAATTTACCCCAAGACGAATCCGAATCGTTCTGGTCACCTCCAAGTGTCCTCTGTCCATTCCATCTACTGGGAAGAATGTGGCTTACCGACCGGCACGCCTGTGGTTTATCTCCACGGCGGTCCTGGGGCAGGGTTCGATGAATCAGATAGGTGAGCATCCGAGCTCTGGTGCTGAAGATCATCACAATTGAAGGCGATCACAGACAGTACTTCGATCCCTCCCACTACCGCAGTGTCTTGTTTGACCAGCGGGGCTCGGGAAAGTCTACCCCGCACGCCTCGCTCGAGGAGAACACGACCTGGCACCTCGTAGAGGACATAGAGAAGCTGCGGGAGCACCTCGGCATCGACAAGTGGATCGTCTTTGGAGGATCATGGGGCTCAACACTGTCGCTCGCCTACTCGCAGACGCACCCTGACCGCTGCCTTGGACTGATCCTCAGAGGCATCTTCACGCTACGAAGGGAGGAGCTGCTGTGGTTCTACCAGAAGGGAGCGGACTTCCTGTTTGCGGACTTCTTTAATGACTACGAGGCTGTCATCCCTGAGAACGAGAGAGGTGATATGATGCAGGCATACTACAAGCGACTGACCGGAGACAACGAGGAAGAGAGGCTCAGATGGTGTGTAAATGCGCCCCAGGACTCTCAGGTACATCCGACCACGTAGTTGACAAGCACACAGTGCCGACGCCTGGAGTCGCTGGGAAAATTCCACAAGCAAGTTGATGGTAGATCCGGCCTACATCGCCAGGTCTGACGATCCGAAGTGGTTAGTATCCCTCTACATCAAATGGCGTTTCGTCTCTGACTGGCGTAGGGCTCTCGCTTTCGCGAGGATCGAGTCTCACTACTTTGTCAATGGCGGATTCATGAAGGATGGTCAATTGATCGAGGATGCACACAAGATCAAGCACCTACCAATCGTCATCATCCAGGTAAGCTATTCTCGTCCTTTCACGGATCCCCGTCTTTCATTTTGCGGAATGTTCCAGAATTCAACACTTCAGGCTCCGTAGCAGGTGATTAACAGGGACGAAAGGGACGGTATGACATCGTTTGCCCTGCCAAGACAAGCTGGGATCTCTACAAGGCTCTTGGCGGGAAGGATAACAAGAACGTCGAATACAAGGTCATCGGCGATGCTGGTCACAGTGCTCATGAAGTAGCGATTGAGTCAGCGTTGGTGGATGCTACCGAGAAATTCAAGTCAATCAAGCTGTGAGGGCAGGTCCATCTAGGTGTTAGGTAGTTACTTGAGGCCTAGGATTCCTGTTCGTGGAGTAAGGGTGTGATCACGGAGAACGTTGTCGCCACCGATCGACTGCTTCGCCGTGGGAATCGACGTTAAGTTCATCAAATAGTCGTTTCTCAAGGCGCTTTGTCACTATAGAAGCTACAAAGATAGATCTTAACGACCTTCAAAGCTAGTCTAACGATAGTTTTAGTGATGATTTCTCTCTGCCTATACTGCTATATACTGCTGAGGAGGATAAAGTGATTTACACTAGGGACATCCTCTTAGACAACGAGAAGGTGCTAGAAGAGGATATCCCTGGTTTCGCTACTATGTGTAATGATTTCCTGTTATTGAAGCCCCTATGGTGCACGTAAGATTTCACAACGCCAGAATCGATAATTTAAAATTCAATGTGTGGCCCCATGTGATACCTTCCATCGGTAACACACCTGGGCATTAGCTGTGCAGCAATCGCCGCGCTACGTTCTCAAAACTTGACGATTCCTGGAGGCCGCCTGTACAGGTAATACCAGGCCTGGTCATCGTGCAGCTCCTCATAAAGAGTGACCCAGTGGTCTGCGGGGACATACATCCACCCCAAGTCCTCGTCCATGCAGCCCTCGATCGCACGCGGCGCGCTCGCAGGATCCTCGTCATACTGGTTCTCCCCGTCGTCATCGTCCTCGTCAGGATCATAGCCCTCCGGCAACCCAGCCGGCCTCTGCTCGGCCTGCACAATGGCAAAGAACACCGGGGGCGCCTCGTGCTTCTTCTGACCGGCCCGAAGGGCCTCCTCGTGCGCCCTGAGGCTATCGAGGCTGTCCCTGCCGACGTGCACGCAGTACTCGAAGCGAGGCAGGTAGGGCGTGATGCGGTGGTCCGCGCCGGGCCCGTCGCGCTCGACCGACAAGCCGTCGCGCCACTCGACGAAGCGCCGCCGCACCGAGTCCTTGGTCGCCCCGTCGAGGGCCTCGCGGTCCTGCATTAGGGTCCACCGGAGGTACCGGCCCGTGGTGCGGTCCTGCTTCCGGTCCCGGTGGTAGCGATCGGCCTGCTCCCGGAAATAGGCAACGAACCTGTCGAAGAGGGCGTCGTCCGAGTAGTCGCAGCGGAAGACGACAAAGCCCCAGTGGAAGAAGCCTGTTATCTGCATGTGGTAGCCCCGGGCGCCCACGGTCTGGCCCTCGGTCTGGAGGGCCTTGAGGGCTGAAAGGTTCTCCCTTGCTAGTGGGTGCTCGTAGGCTTGGCTTTCGTCGCTGGTCATCTTAAATCAAAGCCCATTGTAGTGGTTGGAACGGAGGAACACAAGGGAAAGGCCCGTTTGTGCTTGCAAAAGGAAGCGGCGCAGACACTTGTGATGTCAAGCAGGCGTTGTTGGTTCGGGGTATATAGTCCATCATAGGCTGATGAAGGAACCGTGCTTCCACCGTGGTGGTTTGCTTGGTCTTTCTTAGCGCCCACGCTAATTCCTCCCGTCAGTTATAGCCCGTCTTAGTTTCCATGATATTACTCTTTAGATGCTCAACCTTCTGTCGTCCGACAATGGGCGGCGGCGGCATGAACCGGATGTTGAGGCTGGTGTATTTTGCTAATCTCGCTTTGCTGGAGAAAGGAATGCAAGACGTATTTGGTTATCTTTACGCACCTCCCAGCAGCCTAGCCGCTACAAGTTATCCCATTTTACTGTGCCTGGATGACAGATTAGGCATAAGAGTGGCCTAGCTATCAAGAAATGCACCTAAAACTCCCTCATCACTCTTGATTTGTTGATCGGCATTCGTGTGATTCGTAATTCCATGCGATCAAACATAGCAGATGTTTCAAGGTCCAAGTTCCGCTATGAAGTTTGAATGAATAGCTGGACCGTGGTGAGAGGTTTTGGTTACTAAGAAATGACATTACCTGATCATTGCTGGGTAGTGTATTTTCATTTCTGCTTAAGGTAAGTAGTCTCGTTTTTAATCTATATATATATGCCTCTTAAGTAGTATGCATTAATCCCTTTATATAATAATAAATGCTTAAATATTTAGTATTAAAGAAAGAATATTAATAATAATAAGTTTTAAATATAATTATTTATAGCTTATAGCTAAATAAATAATAATAGCTTTATAAGCTATATAAATAAAGCTAGTAAAAATCGCTTTTAGTAGCATTATAGATTATTTATATAAATAGCTAAAGATTAATAATTAAGCAAATAATTATATAATAAAGATTTATAAAAGCGATTATAAGGTTAAATGCTTTAAATATAGAGATTCGCACCCATTGAAATAGAGGATTCACCCCTTATAAACCACCCTGATTAGGTAACCTCCCTTAATATTACTATAATACCCTTTATAACTATAACTATTAATATATTATATAGCCTTTATTATTACTAACCTTAATATAATTACCTTATATTAATATTATATTATATTAATAAATTACTTATTAAAATTAATTAATTTAATATTAGAAATAATTTTTAATTACTTAAATATTATTTTTTATATATTATAATAATAGCATAGCTTTTAAATTACTCTAATCTTAAGGTATATTAATAGATTAATTATAAAAGGGTGATGATAAGATTATTACTAAAGTTAACTTAATATTGCCTTATATTTTCTTGGTGGTAGAGTATTAATTTTACGCTAGGGCTAATATTTAATCCGTGTGGGTGGTCTATGAGGGGTGAATCCTCTATTCCAATGGGTGCGAATCTCTGTACTTAATGCTTTTGTATTCGAATTGGGTGATGATTGACTTAGAAGCCCAAGGGAGGGCATAGCTGCAAGCTATTTAAAGGTTGCAGGGCCCCTGAGGGGTCCCTGGGCACGTGAGGGCCAGCTGGCGCCGGCTGGCAGCCAGCTGGCTAGTGCGGTTGCCCCTTCAATTGCCCCTCCGTGCCTCCTTGCACCTCTCAATTGCTGCACCCCCAGTACGCTGCCATAAGATTAAAATAATCTTATAAAATATAATAATCTTATAATATAATTATAATTGAAAAGTTAGTTTTTTTCTATTTATATCTATTTATATCTCCCTAAGGGGATTTCTAAAGAAATTATAAAAATAAGCTTTTAATAAGACCCTTATTAAATAAGTTATTATTATAATTAATACTTAACCCTAAAGTTAACTTTAATAAAAATTAAAATAAAGAAATATTTTAATTTATTGCATCTGAATAATTTCTATAAAAAAGTTATAAAACTCTTAAATGAAAGTAAAGATAGTATTCGTAATAAAATTAGCAATAGAAAGGAATGCAATCTTATTACACTCTGCTGGATTTACCATTCTGTCATTGGCGATACAACTGCTTGAGGTGACTTCGTGAATATCTGAGTTATGACTTGAGAGTGAAAGACAAACCTGAGCGCTGGAGGGGACAATCTAGTAGTTTAACTCCGGTTGAAAGAGGTGCAAGCGTCATCTCACTTGGTTTTCGAATTTGACCCGTATTGCATTCCACTTGTTTTCACTGGAATATATGTGCATGAGTTTATATACGAGAACTAAGTAACCTAAAATGGCGGCCTGGCAATCTGTTCCAAGTCTCGCTTCCTCTTCTGCTGGCGTTGGGCAGCCAGTACCCTGTTCATCTTCCTACTCGTCATGCCCGCGAAAGGATGGAGCGCCACAGAGCCACCAACATCCGCACCAGCAACAGCCTTGCCCGCAGTCTGAGCCCCCAAAGGCACGTCCGGGACATGTGTAGTGGTATTATAGATAGCCCCCTGCGGCGTGACAGTGTTTTGGATCGTGCCAGGCCCCTCGCGGAACTCACTCGTCGGCGTGCCCAACGTGACCTTGTTCCCGCCCTTGGCCATCAGGGCCGTCCCCGTGGCGATATCCATCCCCGCCGTGGCGCGCTGCTGGACCAGCAGCGCCGCGTCGGGCGCGTTGAACGCCGAGAAGTGGCCCGCGAAGAAGACCCTCGTGAAGCTGAAGTGGTCCGCCTGCCTCGTCTGCCCGGGCACCTGCCCGTTCAGCAGCGCCGACATGTCGACGAAGCCGGCCTTGGCCCACGAGGCGGCCACCTCGGGCGTCTGCGCCGCGACGTTGTCGGCGACGATCTGCGCGCCGATCATGTTGCTGTCGTAGTCGGCGTCGCCGGTGAAGAACGCCACCGTGACGCCCTCGCTGAGGAGCCGGGACGTGGAGTCTGTGACGAGCTTGCCCGTGCGTGAGTCGTCGCCTGTCCCTGCGAAGGCGGTGCCCACCTGGACGGATGCTGGGGTGAAATTTGTGGATGCCCCGATGGCGGCCTGGACGTTTGCCTGGTTGAGGTATGATACGTAAAAGGCCGGTGGAAACGGGCTAGGGAGTAGCTGTCGGATGTCGTCCTCCGAGCGGAGGGCATTGACGTCGAAGAATTGTTCCACGTTGGTCACGCAGAAGTCGTCGGCTGCGGAGCAGACTTCATTGATGTTGGCAGGTGGTGGGTTGGCATTGCAAGCTGCTTGCTGTTCCTGACATCCATTTGGCCCCCACACATTGTTGAAAAGTTGAGTTTCGGCAGTGTCATTGAACGGAGCCAGGTCATACGGGTTTCCAGGAGTGACCGTGTAATTAAAATACGCTGCAAACTGCACACGTGTATCGAAGAAGCCATCCTCGATAGTTACGGACTTGATAGGGACCTGGATCGCACCCGTGTTGTTGAGCTTGTTCTGCTGAACGATGTGGTCGGCGAAGACAGGCACATAGTGACCTCCATATGACTGTCCATTGATGTGGACCCCGTTGGCGCTGTACTGAGGGAAAGCACCCATGAAGCCCTGCATCGTCTTGTAGAAGACAGCTGCGGCATCCACAGTCGAGTTGGACGTCAACGTCAGATCAGGTGAGGAGAATGTCCCGCATCCGGGGTCAGTGGTGGTGCAGTTATCAGTGGGCGTGATCACAAATGTGTCCGGATTTTGAGAAGCCTTGGTGAGTGTCGTGAATGAGAAGCCCACCGTCGCCGGCTGGTCTATAAAGACAACATTGCTGTTCTGCGTGAATGAGAGTGGATTGTTGACGACGTTTCCCGCGGCGTCGATGGAACAAGGTCCCATCTCAGAGAACAGACCGTTCATCGAGGATGCACCTGGCCCTCCATCAAGCCTCACCGTTAACGGTGCGGCAGTAGGGTTTCCATTTCTGGCTTCGAACATCCAAAAGTACATATGCTGCGTCTCGCTGACGTCGACATAACCGGCGAAGCTCCTAACATTGGCGTTGGTCTCGCAGATACCGTTTGGGACCTCTTTGAATCGGACTGGTATACCGCTCGTCCCATTTGCTGTCTTGAGGTCTGTGGGCGCCTCTACGAACTGGCCCAAAGCTCTGCCAGCAAATGCGTAGAAGACGATATTCATAGACGGGCGCATCGTGAAGTAAGAGAACGTGAATGTAAAGAGTGGTTACGATCAGCGCGTCGACGCGCAATCCGCTGACGGACAATGTCACTCGATGTTGCCTGAACACATTGCACGAGTTGGATGACAGAAGTGGATTGGAACACTAGTGCTTACCCTCGAGATAATAAGAGCCATCGTGTGCATCGTGTGCATCGTGTTCCGACGACATGCAGTGGGCATGAAAAGGGGTTCGCGGGTACTCCCTTGTCTTGGGATGCTTCGCCCGCTTGATACAAGCTTAAAGTCAAAAGGCCCGCGCGCTGCTTTGAGCCAATCGGCGGCCAGAACATGCAGGAGGATTGCAGTAGGAGGTTCTCCATGACTGAGGTGCGGGAGCATTAAATTCTAGCCCCTAGTTACATCCACTTCAGATGAAACGCCTGATAGGATTGAGCCGATTTCTGAACCGCTACCCGGCTGCTTCACATTCCCCTTCCTTAACTTCAGAATCGCCTTGATGCCCAAATACTAGCTTAGAGAAATGACTTCGTTCTTGTCTGGGTCGAAGGGTTGCAGATGCGCGAGAGCGAGCCCCTGTCTCCCGCTATGTTGTGACAAAGTTCGCGAACACGAGGCGCGAGTCTCCGTTTCTAAGTCGTAATTGTTCTTGCTTGATGGTTAGTAAATTCAGTTCACTGATGAACGGATCACCAACTTTAATGTCAATGGTTCGTTGCAGATCAACGTGGGTATGAACAGATGCGCGATGATCCATAAACAACGATCCAATTGGCGACGTTATTGTCAAAGCGGGCGTTGAAACAAATCGTACAAGCCACAGAAGTTGCTCACAAGTTTATCTATTGGCCCTTTTAAGAATTGAAAACTTCTTTTGCGATGGAAAGGCAAGGTGGAGTTTCCTTTGAGTTCGGATGTTTACTCATTTGGGGCGGAGATCGAGATTTTGACATTCCGAGTCCCATATGTATCTCTGCAAATAGCTGAGACGGAACCATTATGTGAACACTCTGGGATCGGTACTAACATTCGGCTCCGGAACTTCCGTAATTGTGTCCTAGAAAAACTAGGTTTTGATACAAGGAGCTCGCGGACCACACAGCAGGCCGCAGTCCGCTGCACAGCCTGTCGGGTCAGTGCATGTGGGGATGTGGTTCACGCAGGCGAGCCTCCACGACGCAATCTATGGGGACTTGAAAACAAAGCTCATCTCCTGAGTGCGGGCTCCGGGGTGGAAGAGGAATGTTAAAGTGGGCCGCTCCGAGATCTGACGGGCAGATCCTGGGTCTGATATTGTAGATCTCCCGCGGAAGCACCCAATGCTACGTGTTGTCTTCGCCTTGGACTCGGCTGCATTGAGTCAGCCACCTTATTGTCAAGGTAAGGGGGTTCGTCAAGAGTACGAAGCGTCGGAGGTGGGTACGCAATATAGTGATGAAAAGTATTTTCGGCTCTGCTATGAAGCGGGGAGTATCCTCGCACACACGCGTAGTCGGTGGTCAAAGCCACGAGGTGGGTTTCTAACAAAACACATAATCTGGAGGTTCTGCAACGTTGACATGAACTGACACATCGCCCAAATTCCGACCGACATGACAGCATCCACCTCAATTGTCATTCAGGGTTGCGTACTCCTTTGGTTATGCTTAATTGTCTCTGCCCTGAGCCAGGAAACCAGCGATTACAGTCTTACAACCTGTGAGTAAGATAGTTCAGAAAACAAACTTGCCAGTACACCTAGATGGCAGAGTAATGACTTTTATCTAGGAACAATGCCTCGACCAGGCCACTTCCGAAATGGGCTGTCGATCCTCGACGGGTTCCTGCCGATGTGAGCAGGAGACGATGGTCATAGCAACCAGTTGTTCGAATTCAAATTGCTCCATGGCTGACACACTCCGTACGTCCTTCGTCGTTGTTATTTCATTTCAGGAAGAAAACCCCGATTAATTCATCATACAAGGAATATTCAAAGCTCAAGCCAGTGCTTGTGATTGGCCCTCCGAGGACTCATCCGTGGCGTCCATCGTAGCTGGCATTGTGAGCGCCGTTTTCCTGTCCGCACTGACAGTCGTGCGACTTGCTGGCAAACGAGCAGTCCGGAGCTGGGCACTTGACGACTTATTTGTTACCATCAGCTTCATTCTTGCCTTGGTTACCATTGGGCTATCGATTTACAGTAGGTTCGACCCTCCAGTTGTCTTTCTTGTCGCATAGACTGAATGCATTATTATCTGCAGTGTCATATTGCGGGTTGGGCAAGCACATGTGGGATCTCCAAGACGGGCAGGTCCTTCACGTCCTTGAGACCTTATTTATCGCGACAGCAATCTTTCCTGTTCTCGTGGCCCTGATCAAGATCTCCATCGTTCTCCTCTACCTTGATATCTTCCCATCCAAGGGGTTCCAGACAGCGGGATGGGCAGTCGTGAGCTTCATCGGCATATCTGGCCTTGGCATGGAGCTCTTCGCCATATTCACCTGCAGCCCTGTTCAATACTCCTGGAATAAGGACATCAAACCGGGATATTGCATCGCTGAGACCTACCCCAGTGGCATGGGCGCGATCGTGGGAGTGGTGCAAGACGTGGCTGTAGTGGTCCTTCCAGCCGTTCAAGTCCGGAGACTTCAGATGAAGAAGCGACAGAAGGTGCTTGTCATGGGTCTGTTTTGCTTGGGGGCTCTGTGAGTACTTCCCAGCCAACTGGCCATCTGTTAGGATTGATTAGCTGACATGGGGTCTCATCAAGCGGCTGTGTTGCCGCCATAGCACGCCTCGTTTCCATCATCGAGAATCGCGACATCATCGATCCCACATGGCAGTACGCCAGCATGGGCGCGTGGTCTGGAATTGAGCTGGTGGTGGTATACATGGGCGCCTGCCTCCCGCTCATGCGTGGCTTCCTCGGCCTCGTCTGGCCAAGGAAATTCGGGCAGGCGAAGCAGGAGCGTCACACTGCTGGCCCACCAGCCGACCACCCAGGAGGTTCTGCCCGGCCGGGGCTGGCACATGAGATGTCCCAATTAGAGCGTACGGCTTTACCGTCTCACGTAGGAAGGAGTGCCTGGGATCAAGAGTCCTCTGATTCGACGGACAGGGCGGCGCAGGCGTCCCACGATTATATCGCCGGGTCAAGTTGATAGTCCTTGGCTTTGACATCCGATTGAATACACAGATAACCTCTTTTGACTTTGTGAGTTGGCTGGTATGTATGTGCATTTTATTGGGCTCGGTGCTGTCATGTTCGACAAGCTTAAGGCGATGCACTGGATCAGCAGTAACTTCCCTAGTGACCACTTCAGGTTGAATTGGCAGGAGTAACTCACCTCGAGCCAGAGATGTAACCTCTGCCTGACTTTCGTCATAATCAAATACTTCAGGTTCTCGGATTCTTCTGGCCGTCTTTCAATCCGCGAGAGCTATCGTTGCTCGTTCAATCCACTCCTCTATTCGTCGCTGAAGTTGCATCGATATCGTCGTCGAAGCATCCATTGACGTGCATATTACCGATCAGGACATCTTGCATTCATCAATCCTGCTAAGCTCTCACATGCCATCATGGCGCTCAAGAATCTTTGCCTGGGCCTCATTCTCGTCCTAATCGGCTCCAACCTCGTCCCAACCATTGCAGACACCACAGGAAGTGGCACCGCGACAGGCAGTGGGACGACAAGTGGTGGCAGCGCCACAGTCCCTGGCCCTACCACAGGTATCTTCACCACCAAGATCCCGATAATCGCGACATTAAACTCCCGACTTTGCTGACCCTGTCTCCTCCAGGAACCACGGCAGTATCTTCAACTTCGTCGAGCAGCACCTCAACTAGCTCCAGTCAAACTTCTCCTGGTGGCACGGGAACGCCAGGTCCAACCTTGACGTCCTCGAGCAGTTCCTCGACATCCAGTACAACCTCCAGCTCATCAACCCAGGGTCCTTCCAGGACTGTCATTCCGACACCCGTCCCAACTGCCACCTTGACATCTTCGAGAAGTTCCTCAACATCGTCTCAGAGCCCAACCACGACAAGCACAACTTATACTTCTGTTCTCGTCGTCACGGCGTTTGCCACTGTCACAAAGACAAAATATTCCACGACTTCTGCGGACTGCGGAGCCCCTTCACCATTCCCGCCGGCCCTTCCCTTGGGATGCTACAACGAGGGGCCAAACGGTCGAGCCCTGCCAGACTTCTTCTTCCAGGACAATGTTTTGATGACCATTGACAAATGTGTCGGACTATGTGCCAACTACACGTTCCTCGGCCTTGAATACGGCTCGCAGTGCTGGTGCAGCAACTCTATCCAGAACGGCGCATTCCCTGTCGACAATGGACAGTGTGACACGGTGTGTGCCGGCAACGCACAGCAAATCTGTGGCAGCGACAACACGCTTTCGATCTATCTGCCTCCGCCTCCGCCTCCTCCACGCCCTGCAAACAACATCACGTACCGTGCTGCCGGGTGCTACGCGGAGCCTGGTGATGGGTCGCGAGCATTGAACAAGTCCCGCACGGCAGCACCCGACATGACGCCAGAGTCGTGCTTCAATATCTGTGGCACGAGCGGCTGGATCTACGCTGGCCTGGAATACGGAGAAGAGTGCTGGTGCGGCAACCGGCTGTCGACGGCGGCGACCACAGTGGACCCTTTGCGTTGCAATATAAACTGCACGGGTGATGCCACACGCACGTGTGGTGGTCCAGAGGTGCTCAACTTGTACAATGGAACGTACAACCACAGTGGTGTGGCTAGCCTACCTCGGCCTCATGCAGCCTTCTGGGAGAAGCTTCTCAACGGGGACTTGTAATCCGCTGGACGATGGATGGTGTGGAGGATTGAGCATGAGCTCCTGTGGCTGATCACCATTACTCTCAAGGATGTGTGCCTTGGGTCACTGCTCGAGCTCCAGGTTCGTGGCGAGAGGTAGTGAGTGTGACGGCAGTAAACAGTGATGTTTGGCGTGTAGTCGAGCTGCGGATACCCTAGAGAATCCTGAATGAAAGTATTGTCTAATGAAGGCTTGTTCTCGACGCAGTCGCTGTGATGCCAGATATATTCCAGACGTACCTGTGTGTCACGTGTGGTCATTGGCGAGATTGGCGAGATTCTTGAGACCTAAGTCGTGTCGCAACTTGATACATCAGTTCGCCACACTGCATATGTCTTGTTTCGTGTCCCACCTGCATTCCATTTGGGGTCGCATGTCGAGGGAGAGGTCTGAGTTGGAGGACGAGGAGTCTTGGTTGCAGCAAACCAGAATGACCCGTTGATTTGTGGCGCAGCTTTGGTCCAAGCCACCATCAGCCACCAGGCTAGCCCCCATATGACAAGAATGCGGAGATTCGCACCGGTCGAAATGGAGGATTCACCGTGCACGGACCACCCCAGTCACGTGACCTCCCCCAGCGTCACCATAGTGCCCTTTGCAGCTACAACTACCAGTGCTGCGCAGCCTCACCTCAACACAACCACCCTATGTCAACGCCACGTTGTATCCATAAATTGCTCGTCGGAATCAATCGATTTAGCATTAGAGATAACTTGTAATCGCTCAAATGGTTTTTTTTTTATGTTGCAGCGATAGCGCAGCTTCCAGATTACTATAGAAGGGCATTCAAACGATACCAAGGGTGACGATGACATCGTTGCCAATGTCAACCTAACACTGCCCCATACTAACTTAGTGGCAGCGTGTTAATGAAGCGCTAGGGCTAGTATTTGATCCGTGCGGGTGGTCTGTGCCAGGTGAATTCTCCGTTCTGACCGGTGCGAATCTCCGCATTCTATGACAATGTCTAGTTACCCCTTACCCTGATCCCTTGCGGCTGGCTCCAGCTGAATGTCGACCCCCGTCAGCTTACATGTGAGGCCTCGAATTCTGCCCCCCGGAATCTTCTGATACATTGTTTTCATTTTCCTCGATCAATTCCAACTTTCACGCTACGTACGAGACATCGCTGCCTTTTCTTCCGCAGACAGTATACGACGCCAAACAAGATCGCCAGCATGAGTCGACTTCAGCCCATCAACCCGGTCATCGGGTGCTTTGCCCAGTTCACCAACCCAAACCAGGAGACCAAGCTCATCATCAAAGAGAAGGTCATGTCCATTACTGGCGACGCCTTCGACATCAAGCTCGACCCCCAGAACGGCCAGCCGCCCCATCCCGTCTTCAAGGTCGACCCGAGCTGGATCACAAGCCGCAAGTCCTTCCACGACGTCAATGGCAACCACCTGTTTGACGTCAAGAAGGAGCACTTCCACCTTGTTCACAACTACTTCAAGGCGGTTGACCCGAACGGCACCAAGTTTTTTGAGGTCAAGAGTGGCTTCTCGCGTGAGTACTGCCACTACGCTCCCCGCTCATGATGCATCATCCATCACCCGACTTGTCCTACTGACAAGCTGCTAACAATCCCCCCCCCCCCAGTCGTCGGCTCCAAGGCCACAGCAACCTTCACCTCCGCGGCAGGCGGGAAGGAGGAGACGCTGGTTATGAAGGGCAACTGGCGCGACTCGACGGCCGACATCGTCGACGAGACCAGGAACGCCGTCGTCGCCCGCATCACCCGCAAGTCCATGTTCAAGAGCTTCACCACCTTCGCCACCGGCCAGAACGAGTACGGCCTCACCGTCGCCCCGGGCGTCGACTTCGCCCTCATGGCCGCGCTGTGCGTGTGCTTTGACGAGCTCAACAACGAGAGCACGGCTGCGTGAGCCAACCCTGGGGGGCGGGAGGAGGCCAGCGGTGGGTATGGATGTCTGCTGGGGGAGCTAGGCATTTGGTTTTGAATACGGATATTCTCATATTGGGCGTGGTTGATGCGTTCTGATTAGCTGCATCTGCTTAGTCAGCAGACTGTAGATGTGCCATACCATTCATGTGGATGCGAATATCCGTATTCTTCCTTCATTCTTGGTCGGATCTTGTCCGTTTGTCTGTGCCACTTTGCGCGCACGGTTTTTGGTAGGAGGATACCCGCCCATGGAAATGAGATTGATCGATTTGATTTTGGCGCACACTTGACTGTGGTCTACACAGACTTGCAGCTTCTTGGTCAATAGAATTGTTTGCTGTGCACATTGTCTCCCATCGACATGACCATCTGTGTGGTGTGTGCTGTGCCACCCAGCCTTGGATTCTGCCCGTATGTAATCACCACGCCCCAGTTTCGGCCGTCGCTGCGCCGCATTCTTGCAGGACAAAGAGGGCCATTTTTCGTTGGCACGCGTGCAAGCGATCTTACTGGACACTGCAACCAGCAACAAATTTGATTGAGGGGTAAGCACAGGAATATCGAGCCGTTGTTGGCTGACTTAGCGTCCAGTCTGTCCTACGTCCTGCATGTGCCTGCGCACTTGCTACCGCCATCCACAAAGATTTAACGAATCTTTGGAAGCTCTTCTCCCTCCGCTGCAAGCCATTGATGATTATTGGTGTCAGATCCCATCTTCGCTTCAGAGCTCTCATCCAACATACCATTTCTCATCCAACATACATTTCTCATCCAACATACATTCGCAGAGGTGTTCAACTTGCCAAGGCACCACCAATGGCATCAAGCTCTCCTTTAAGCCTCGTCGCAGACCTTGGCTTGACGAAAGGCCAATGGGCGGGGTTAGCTCTTGGAACTGTAAGTCTGAAAATGACTAGGTAGAAACATGCTGATAGTCTCAAGGTGGCACTGTATGCTGCAATTCGATGCGTTTATCTCCTGTATTTCCACCCTCTGTCAAAATACCCCGGGCCACGTCTTGCTGCTGTTTCGAATGTGTGGTGGGCGTATCATTGGTAGGCTTCTATACCCAAGTTTGACTCTCAATATCCATGAGCTGACAGCACAAGGCTTGGAGGACGGTACCCGTGGGCAATTGCACGAGTCCTGGACCAATATGGTGAGTCTTGGAATCATAGACTCGAGTAAAAGACTGACATGCCCTACGCAGGCGATGTTGTCAGAATTGGCCCCAATGAAGTCGTTTTCATAAGTCCAAAAGCATCGGAAGGTACGTTAACGACGGGATCCCGACGTCAAGAGAGCACCAAGGAAGCTGACAACACGTACCAGATATTTATGACTCTCACACGAAACATTTGGAGCACTTCACCAGGACAGACTGGCTGGACTTGGGTGAAGGCGAAGACGGGATCCAATTTGAAAGAGACCCAGTTAGACATCGCGAGGTTCGGAAGAGCCTTTCACCGGCCTTCAGCGTTAAGTCACTCCAGGCCAAGGAGCCTACGTTGCACAAGCATATCGACTATTTTCTGGAAAGGATGAGAGAACTTGGGAACCAAAAGGACGGGGTGGATCTTTTACAGGTATGTACTAGCGCATCCCTGATGGGTGACAGCTTTATCGTAGATACTGACATCTACGTAAGTGGACTGACTGGCTCGCCCTCGATATATCTGCAGACATGGCGTACAGTAGAGAAATGAAGCAGATGCAGACAAGTAAGTGAACCTCTTTGGTTGAATTGAATTTTCCTCGCGCTCAAATCTCTGCTAATACCAGGCAGTGAAAAATGCGCCTATCCTTGATGCACTCTGGGCCGTGAACTTCTTTCTCTCTGTCAATGCCGTTACGAAGAAGTTCCGTCTCTTGGCACCACTGAAATTCCTCTTCGTTCCTCCTTCGTTGCTGGCCACACTTCCGCGAACATTGGGCCTGAATCACAAAGAAGTCGTTGCACGGATAAATCGCCGAGGCAATACTGCACATCTCGACTATTTCGAACATCTATGCCCACCTGAATCCCCTGAACCCAACAAGAAGGAGCTGAAACACATGGAGATCGTGGCTGGTCAACTTTTGAGTGCAGGCTATGAACCAATCTCAAGCCAGTTCCTGTGCACGCTTATATTTCTACTCCAGGATCCAGTCAATTACCAACGCCTTATCGAGGAGATTCGAGTATTCAGGAGCAGTGAAGAGATTAACACCGAAGCACTGGCCCATCTCCGACTTCTCAATGCTTGCCTTATGGAAACACTTCGCATCACAGCCATCGGTGCGAACGGGCTGCCCCGTATCTCGCCGGGTGCAGTGGTAGATGGTCATTACATCGAAAAAGGGATCACAGTCCAGTACGCCCACTTCGCATTCAAGCGAAGTACTCGATTTTTCAAAGACCCAGACCAGTTCAAACCCCAGCGATGGCTTCCTCACGATCACAAGTACTGGGATGCCTCCTTTGCGAATGACGCGAGGGACGCCTTCTGGCCTTTCAGCCGCGGGCCGCGTAGCTGCCCCGGTATGGGATCGGCTTGGCGGCAGACCCGGCTCTTCATTGCCAAAGTGTTCTGGAGCTTTGACGTGGAGTTGATCCCTGGCGAGGAGGTCATTTTTGATCGCGACTTTCGCACTTATGCAATGTGGGAGAAACCTAGGATTCGCGCCCGGTTTCTGCCAGTGGTCAGGGATGGCAAATAGCACGAGTTCAGTACGAGTGGGGGACAGGGTGACTTCTTTCAGCCGAATAATGCTGGATTTCGTGCCTCTGTTCTGTTACCTCTCTTCTATCATGCTACTCAGATATATAGAGCACTAGATTGTCAATAGTTTTGCTGAATCGAAACTAGCCCCAAGACAATATTTCTGTTGGCCCTTTCGTTCATTATGGCCGAAGTCGGAGCAAGTTTCTAGTGGGAAAACCGCTGATATCTTGTATCTCCGCTACGAAACGTGGTCCAATCTGAATTTGTCATGTCTTTGGAGGTGCACGGATAGAACGTCGAACTAGTAGGTGAGCATGGCCGTGCCGCTAACCCGGCAATGCATGCTCTACTCGACGAGCGAAAACTCAGGCCCCATCCCGTACATGTTCTTGGGCGGGGTTTCAGCTCCATATTGGATGGGCTTCGAGAGCTGAAGTTGGGCTCTGTGTCAGCAAGGAAGCTCGTCGTTCTTGTGGACTAGAATTGTCCTTGAGTTACACCTCAAGACATGCATACAGTTTTGATAGGAGGATATACATCTACCCATGTAAATGAGTGATTTTGCTAAGACACTCTCGGCTGTGGTGAGCCGAGACTTGCAGATTATCGGTCACCGATTAGATATTACATAGTAAGATTGTTTGGCACCGAGCGCTTTGGTCATTACGGTTAAATTGCACCGTGTGATGGCCTGCAGGCTTGGCAGGTACCGGGCCAAATTACAACGCTGTGCACGTCCTCGCCCCGCGGTTGTCAAGCGCTGCCAGGAGCCAGCCCAGGCTTGTTCAGGCCAAGTGCCCAAAAGGATTCACGAACCATGCCACCAAGCGTCAAAAAAGAGCCGCAGGATGTCAGCTCGTATAGGGTAAGCCGCTGCAGTGGGTCTCATGCGAAATTGCTTCAGTGCGGGAGTCTGCTGCTCTGAGCCCGTTCTCTTCTCCAGTGGGTGAGGTTGTCGTCGCTGTTCCCGTCGTCATCGGCATACAAAATGCCTCAACTCTACTGATAAGAGGCCAGCACGTACCACATGATCAATCAAACTCATCGTCCGTGCAGAGAGGTGGAGGTAGGGCTGAAGCTGATCTGGGGAATCAAACGTGGTGTCAGGAACAAGACCGAGCCTAACTCAAAGCTGAGTGGGACCCCTGAAGATTACCCCTTATCAAGCTCGCATGCATGGTAGCGTTGCATGCAGGCCCTCTTGGCTTTGCCCAAACGAGATGGCAGGTGTCAAGGCAGCGAGATGAGAGCTAACAAGCAATTTCCCTGTCCTCGGGGATTAAAAACGGCATCAGTCCCCTTCGGAGCGATCTTGCTCTCTCTCCTCTTTTTCCCTTCAACCCCAGGGCTCACTCACCCAAGTCATTCTTTGAATACGCAGACCGACCAGGCCTGATCCGCAAGGCCCAAAGCACATTCTTTTTAAACTGAAAAATAATCCAATAATAATTCGTCCGCCGTCGTGATGCAATTCCTGTCGCTGCTCGCTTTGGCCGCGCCCCTGGCGTCGGCTATCCAGTTCTCGAACCCGGCTGTCAACTCGACCCTGACCCGCGGTTCCACCTTTGATCTGCAGTGGTCCTCGGTCGATACCGACCCCGAGAACTTCAGCGTCTACCTGGTCAACTTTGTCAACTGGCCCCCGTACTACGCCCCCGTCTCCTACGGCGTCGATGCAACCACCGGCGAGACCTCGATCAAGGTCCCCTGTGACGTTGACCCCTCGTACGGTTACCAGTTGTAAGTTTGATAATCCAAGCTTGAACTCTTCATGTTTAGATGCATATCGCTGACCTCGGCCCCTCCCAGCAACGCCATCAACGGCACCAACGTCTACATCATCTACGCCCAGACGCCCAAGTTCTCCATCGCCGGGGCCGCCTGCACCGACGAGCCGGCCGTGACCGCGGCCCCGACCTGCGCCGCCCCGACGGCGACCGTCACGGCGACCGTTACGGTGCGTGGCAACTCTACTCTCCTCGTGCCCACCGCCACGCCCACCGCAGCCGGCGCCCCCCTTGGAAATGAGCTCGTCGCCAAGTCCAAGTACGAGGGGGAGTGCCCCGAGGTCATCGGCTGGAGTGGCGGCTATGACAGCCCCGTGAAGCTGACCGAGATCCCTCGCGCAGGCTCGTCCGGACAGTCTTCTCCGGCACAGGTAGCTGCTGCTGTCGAGCTCAACAGCAAGGCCAAGAGCAAGTGTGCCTCCAAGAAGAGGAGGGCCAGGAGGCACGCTTAAGTGCGAGGACAGCACTTCGTCTGAGCAAAGAGATAGAGATCCCGGGAGGCTGGGAGGGGATCAGTGAGGTAACGCACCGTCGTCTTACATGGCGTCGTTCCATGTGGAGAGTGAGAGTTGAGACGGACCTGGAGAGCACACTCAGCGGCCCGTCTTTGTTAGCAGCTGTCGTTTGACTCGGAGAATTATATACCCCCCGTCTTGACCGATTCGGCTCTGCTCTTGCGCACATGTTTGTGAACTGCCTCGGGCTTGAACTCAAGTTCGTCTCCACCGTCGGCCGACTTTTCGGTAAGATCGATTCCATCTTCGGGCCATGTTCCAGTCGTGGTATTTGCGGTTTTGAATGCGAGGCCTAGCTGGAAGTTGTGAGCGGATGTGAAAATGAAGCTCACTTTGTGTATCACAATCTCTGCTTCCATGAACCATCATTTGTCGACAGAGTATTCATCGATAGAGCAGCAACTCAGTAAATGAGTGATTTCTCTTCCACAATCGTCGGAATGGCAGAGTTCAAATTTGTTGAAGCGTATCTCTACGATAAGATTCCGCCCATACTGGCACGTACTAGCCAGCAAGCGGTAGGACAACGCTTTCAGGTCATGTGAAAGCCCTGGCGAATTTATGATGTTGTGATGTGATGATATTAAATGATAATGTGTGACGAATCGTATGCTCCACTATTGTGCTGCTCCATTGTATATAAATAGGAGCGTGCCACGCTCTTTTGTCAATAGCAATAAAAACCAGTCAAGTTGCTCTATTCGAACACCACGCTCGGAATCGTCACATAATGATATGCTTCCATTTATTTGGGTACAGGGACAACTTGAAGGGAAGTCGGGAATCTGAAGGCAACCATCTGGTATTACGCGCAGGTGTTTGCGGTGATTTAGCGGGTTGCGTTCAATGCCAACAGACTGCTACTCTGCATCTTTGTCTATCTCATCGACTCATTCTAGATCGGCTTCCCATTTTGCGAGACTACGTCGGCCCATATAACTTTCCTGCCAGTTCGTGTACAATTCAGAGCTGGAAATATCTGCAAGTGTCGCTTCGTTTGTTCCTTGGTCCACCCATCCTTCACTAAAGTCGACACGAACCCAGTCCTCAAACCTGGACATGATCATCTTCTCCGAATACAAGGAAAAGCGTATTCTGAGTGATTCGGCCATAGCTGTGAGTCGATACATCGATGCGGTATGAATTGGCAACTTCCCGGACGCATCTTTTGAACGAGCAAGTCGCTCGAAGTATTTGCATTGTCGGGTAACCCAACGTTCCACGAAGTCCGACTCCAGGGTTCTTTCTTCGTCACCAGCCTCTCTCCCTGTACCTTTGCCGTCTTGAGAGCCTTGATCCGGAGTTTTTCGTGGTCGATAAGAGTGAAGTGGGTGTACAAAGTGCCCACTCTCTTCGGCTGACGACGTGGAACCAAGAAAAGAGTTGCTTTGACTCTGCCAACCTCGCTGATTCTCGCCGGACCAAATTCCTGAAGTCTTGTATGATCTATCAGATTCGTCCTCGGTGGCAACTACAGTCTCCGCGATCGCCATGATAGCTTCCCAAGGTTTGATGACGGATGAGCCGACATCTGTCGAGTTTCGTATCAACTGATCTCGTAGATGGTGCCGCCAAGACATGCTCGCAAACATGATTAACTCTCCTTGGTACCACGCAGGATGCTGCTGATCAAAGATACCAGTGGTCCGCCGGCTCCTGAACAAGTTTTTCTTCTGTGAGATGTCGTGCTTGAATACCTCAATATGCCCGCGCAGCTGCTCCAGGTCCCTTCGTAAGGTGAGGGTATCTTTTGATTCACCTCCTTCGCCGATGTACAGCGGGGTCCTAGAGACATCATTCAAATTTTCGATCTCGGAAATGTCGTTGCGGAAGCCGTGAACAACCACAGAGAATGCGTCATAGCTATACTTTCGCCTATCCTCTGGTTTGAGGAAATATCTTCCAAGGTCGTGGAGCGGCCGGGGAAGTCTTAGGAGCACCAATGCACCGCCATCTGCAACAAGCGAGGAGGCGTCTATTGTTCCAGTCTCATGTAGCCATGTGCCGTGGAAGATCTCCTGTCGCACAAAGAACAATGATTCCAAGGTGTTGATTGCCTCATGGAATTTGAAATCGCTCCATTCACCGTCGCGTTCTCGAAGGAGCTCCAGTAGCCAGATTGGTACTCCGCATTGCGATGGATCAAGAAATCCGACCTCCCCTCTCGAGTCCCAGTACCGCTTAGGTGAGCAAGCTCGCCTCAGAAGTTCTTTTGAAAGATTCGTGGGATCAAGGAAGCATAATAGATTCAGAAGTTTGCCGGCACCTTCTGGTATTGCGGCCATCGAAATTCGCCACGTCGAGAAAACGGAACTGTTGTAACCTGTCAAGGACGAGGGTATCTTGCCAAGGGATCGTCTATATAACTCTTCCCTGTCGGAACGGTAGAGATCAAGGTAGTTCTGTAGCCCGCCTGGAGTTTGAATGTAGCTTTCTCAAGTATGCATTGTTAGCGCTCATGAACTCGTACATGGTCTCCAAATGCCAATCTTTCCAATGCATATCAAAATACTATCTAGGTAGTAGGGGGTATATATTCTCACCTTCCAGCAAGATCTACAGCAAGGGGGATGCAGTCCAGCTGATTCACAATCTCTTTAGCGACCCGAAATTGCTCGGGCGATGGGTCTTGAATTCCCGTGTGGTGGAGAAGCAGATCAACAGCACTGCTCTTCGGTAGGCTGTCAACGTTGATATATCTCTGCCCTAAGCGGTAAGCCTTATGTCTGCGAGAAGTTACCAGGACATGCCCATGAGAGTCTGACGGGATGTATTTCTCCAGTTGAAAGAGGACGTCTTCATCATCTGCCTGGTCGAAAATCATCAGCCAAGGCTGGTTGCGTCGACGTAGCTCTTGTTTGACAGCGACAACATCCTTCATTGCGTTAGCACCAGTGTATGTTTCGAGTGCCTGACTGTCGGATGTGGGTTCCCGATTCCATGGTAAACGGAGCCCCAATTGGCTGGCCGCGAGCCGAAAACTGTCCAGCAGCGCAGACTGGCTCGAGGTATCGACCCATAGTACGGCACCAAATTCGTCACGCCTCGACCAAGCATATTGGAGCGTCAATTGGGTCTTGCCAGACCCTCCAAGCCCGAGGAGGCAGACGACCCTGGTCCGAAATACGTTGTCCATGTTCGCAAAATGGTCATGAATCTGTTTCGTTTCGCGCCTGGGGACGAAGTAAGGCACGGGGTTCTTGCCAATCCTATCCAACTGGTAGAATGGATTGCGCAAAGACACTGTGCCATCCGGATCATCACCCCTAGCAGCTCGTTCTTTGTGCGGCACCAGAGATGCAATTTCTTTGCTGGAAGAGGGCTGATATTGATCTTCACCGAAATCAAATACAACGGAGGTCCGGGGCGTTTGGATCGATCGAGCTGGTCTTTTACCTCGGCGTGTGTGGACTGCAGCTTTCGACAACTCTCCTCCCATGTCTTGGCCATTAAGTCGACTTACACAGGCACAAAGCTCCTTGCGAGTGGACGATCGCCTAAGGTAGCTTAAGGTGTTGCTTATCATCACATCGGCCTTCTGCCATTCTTCAAGACGCACTCCTTCAACGCCCTTGCTGACGTTGAATCGGAAGTATCTGCCTTGCAAGTGGTTATTTGAGGCACGGAGATCCGCCTCAAATTGTCTTGCGATTCTCTCGGTGCTTGTAGCAATCATGCTACATGCTTTGGCCACTGAAATGAGACCATTGCCCATGTTAATCGAGGTAGGAACACCCGTCCCAATACTGACGATGGTGCCTATTTCTTCTGATGGGAACTCTGTCATAGCTTCTTGGAGGACTTCATAAACAGGGTTGTTGGCCTGCAGCGCTCCGTCACGAAAGATTAAGCCATTTGTGAAGGTAATAGGGTCGAAGAAGGTCGGGGCCGCAGAGGTCGCTCGGCCTGCCTCCCAAATACTGCACGGCATACTGTCTTCAAACTTCGATTTGTAGCTTCGAAGCCGCACAGTCTCTCCATTCGAAAGGCTTGCGCACACAAACCTGATTCCGTATTAGCATCTGGATGACTATGCATTGGTGCTGGGGATACTGCTTTACGTTTTACACTTCGCCGTGTCTTGGTACAGAGATGCATCCTCGTCCCCTAGAGACTCGAGCGACAGGCGTTTGATTTCCTGCTCTAAGAGCTTATTGTCGAATGGAGCCGCGCCAAACACAGTCGGCAGCACGCGACCAAAAACGCGTGCCCGCTTGCGTGGTGTGAATACGACTTTGGCAAGGTCTTGGTACTTTTCGATGCAAGACTGCACGTCCATTTCCTACGACAGTCCACAGATCAGTCAGCGCATCCATAGGGTATGGGGAGAGTCGCTGGTCGAACTCACGAACAACCCAAGCATGATAGCAATCAGTCCTCCTGTACTCGTTCCAGCGATGATATCGAATACGTCACAGGGCTTAGGAGGGCTGCTGGGATTCATGAGGTAAAGTAATTGCTTCAAGATGTGCAGGGAGACCAGTCCTCTCACCCCACCGCCATCTACCTTCGTTAGCAGACACTCATGGAAAGACAGCTGGAGTCGTATAACGTGAACTTGGCCTACCGAGAGCGAGCAGACGTAAACCTGTCATGATGTAGCGGATGGCGGATTTCAGAGCGTCTTTATATGAAGAGATCAGCTCTTCCAAGGCAAACCACAGTCCGCCTAAGCGGGGTTGATGGCCTCAGCTTGAGACTTTCATGTGCTCTCTCTGTGCTCGTTACAATGCCAATTTCGATGACACCAGGATCCGATTCGCGCGGCGAAAGATCATACGAAATTGCATATGACCTAATGATACTGCTGGATCTGACGTTGGTCGTGGCGGATGTAGAATCTCAAGGACGTAGGGGCCCGACGTCAGCAGGCAGGGTTGCTTCAGCAAGGCCAAGAGGATGAGAGACCTGCATCCCGTGACCGCAGTGGCTCAGCTCTGACATTGCATGCAGCTAGCCCCATGGATTAGCACACCATATCAAGCATCTAGGTACTTCATTTTCTGAGTAAGCGACGTTTTCAATGAACCACTTCCATATCTCCTTTAAAGTCGCTCTGCGAGCATAGGAAATTATGTGCACATTCACATACGTCCAAGTACATTCATATTCGACGATGTGTTGATTTTTTGTAGCCCATCTCGCGTGTGGTTGCCCCGTCCCTTTGAAAAGGCGTGGAGCTATACCGGTATCGTGCCTAATTGCATAGCTACCGCAGACAGACTTTAGCCCCCAATCCATGCTGGGTAGTCATACTACCCAGATCCGTCATTTTATTTACTATCCGGTAGTCTTGTTTCGGGGGTATTGTCCTAAGTTGTGCGTATGTAACAGTACGCCCAGGACGTCAAAGCCTCAACTTCGACAGCACATTTGTATCTTGAGCCGGGGTATGTTGGATACGTAATGCAATCTTATCTTGATGTCGTCAAAAGCTGACACACATATTTGTGCAACCAACCCTTTTTAGAATGATCGCATATAGCCGAGCCAACACGGCGGGCAGCATGACCTATAATGAGGAGTCGCATGGCATTGAGTTGAGGAACTTGTCCCGGTGATTGTGCCGACTCGGCAGCGGTGTTCAAACATCCCAAGGTCAAATACCAACCGCGAAAAGGAAAGCAAACTACGAAGTAGGGAGTAATTTCTAAAAGAATATCGCCGCGACCGAAGCACTCATTCTTCACCGCCGCCGGACCCGCCAGAGGACCCGATCAGGCTAGGCAACAGCATCTCGCTACCCAGGCTGGCCGACGACCATATCAATGAAGAGAGCGTTCCGCTCAGCGCCGTGCCTGGCATGAAATTGGTCGTGCATAATGAGCCCAACTGTACTCTGGATCTCGACGAAAATGTTGCAGGCCGCGCCGGGATGTGGGGGTCCTTCTTGCAGACACTTGTGGGCGTCGTAGGCGAGGTCGCAGCCAAGGCCACGCATGAGGCCGGCGAGCAGTGGCGCTGCGCCACAAGACGATTCGGTAGGAGGCGCAATTGTATATTGACCTCGTCTAGCAGGGATTCCATTAATGTTATGTCCGAGGACCTTTGACCACCTCTACTAGCCTTGCTGATTTCTATGTTGATGAATTTTCCCGAGACTAAGAGGATTCCTGAATATTGATACAATACTAAGGGTCAGTGGCTGATGACTGCAAGTATGAGCGCTGCTAATAATTGGTGTGGGGCCTGAATGTGTTTGATGATCCATCAACAACGGACCCATGTTGAGCATCTTCAGCTTTTCAACTGCGGGAATTGACGCCTCTCGGATATAGTTTCTCCGAAGTTACACAAAAACATACAATGAACCAATGGTGAGTGCAGTTGAGGTGACGCCCGGCATTCCAGACGACCTCCAACCGCATCTGCTGAAGACCAGGCTGCCCCGCCGCCATCTGCAAAATCAGCTCAAACGTGACTCAATGGTCCAGAGAGACAAAACACCATGCCAGAGAGAGTCACATCTTCACGATATCAGCCGGTGGGACAGCACGCCTCGGTCTGGGAGGCCCGTCCGAGCTACGGCTCGCATAGAAGACCAGCAGACAACCGCGGTGCTTTGCCTGACTCTAGGGCCGATGCTCGCTTCGTTTCCGACGTCTCTTCTGACGATGCCGAGACGGTTTCCGGTTAGGTCTTCTGACTTTTGATATTGTTTGAAGTTGTTGAGACTGACATCCAACCTTAGAGGTCTCAGGACGACCACCGCTTCCTCCGCCGTCTCCTCCGAATCGAGATCAGGAAACCCAACCGAGTGCTCGCCATATGCCCACCCTCGTGGACTGGCGAGCAGTTATATGTCACTGCCTGGAAATCTCGCCCGAGATTTCCGACCACGACCTCAGCAAAGCCATAGACGAGGTCTCTAAGAAGGTGAAGGAGATCGATCAGCTAAGGGCTGCCGCTAAAAAGCAGCAGGGGCCGCCCAAAGCGCAAATAGTCCACAGGGTGGAGTGCCACCACTCGAGGAGCGATCCCAAGTACTTCATTGACCAGCCTTGGGTAGTCGAAAGCGGCCCGTATGATGCGCACCTAAGAGGGAGCCAACCCATCAACAACTTCGAGCTCTACCTTGAGAGGAACAAAGAGATTGCATTCATCGTGTACAAGGATTACGAGTGCTGTGATAGACAGGTGAAGAGGCCGCCCCGGGAACAAGGCGAAATTGGCCTAGGGATAGATTCTTCATTTCTTCTGCAGGGAGAACAGATCTTCCTCATCGCCCCCGAACTAAAGGAGGCATTGGCCCGGATCGCGGACGTAGCTCTTGAAGGAATGCCTCACCCAGGTTTCAAAGAAGCGAATGACGACGAAGAGGATGACGAAATTCTGTATCCTTATATTTGGTATTTCCACAGACGCGCGGAGATCCATGAGGAAATCGACAAGCTGCCCCGAGCAACCTGGGTGTATGTGGATTGTTTCCGTGATTATATTGAGTCTCGCATGGATATAGAATGGCAGAGTGTCGAGAATCTTATTCAGGAAGGGAAGATCTCGGCTCAGTACATGGAATACCTCATAGTAAGCAAGCGCGTCATCTCTGTCAGCCAGCGATATGCCCAAGATGGCCGAAACCTGTTCATTCCAGCATAAACTTACAGCAGGTGTCTAGGTTCCAGGCCAAATAATTATATCACAAGGAAGCACAAGCGATCTGGCACAGCGGACAGCGTCTGTCGCAGAAGATTGGTTCCATGTCAGACAATCTCCAGAATCGTTCTCGGCGTCAGTCTCTACATACACGTGGGCTTTTGATGGTAACTTCAGTAAGACCTACAAAACCATCGATATACATGATATTCCATCCCTTGCAGAACCATTCAATATTCTGGATCTACGCCTATATCCGATGGAGTTCGCCAGCAAGGATGAAATCGAGGCACTTCGCAAGCGTGGGCGCATGTTCTGGAAGTGCCGCACAAGGAATTATGTCTCGCTTCACTCTGAATCAGAGGATCGTATGCAGAATTTGGTGAGCTCTCATTTCCTTATGATTTAAAAGCGACCTTGTCTACAGAGTGGTCCGCTCATGATGCTTTCAGATTTCTGCCCGGTTCATGGTCGATATTGCCACACATAAGCAAATCCACCGTGGCGACAAATTGGACCGCGCACGCTCGACATCCGAAGACGAGCTGGAAGCCGAATACATGTCGCAGGATGACCCAGACCTCGGAGACGAGTTCTTTATGTGTCTTCCCACGTCAATTCCGGGTTTCAACATGCTGAAGAAGGAATGGGGTTAGTATTCAAGCACGAAATCTGACGAGGCTGCGAGGTACTCACGATTTGTAGTCAATCTTGACGTCCATTATATAAGAGACGTTGTATGGAATACCGAAGCCTTCGAATTCCTCGTCATCGAAAGAGAGACCAAACTCCTCATCCAGGCTGTTGTCACAAATCGGGTCCGTGCCTCAGAGAACACGGATCTCATCACTGGGAAAGGCAATGGTCTTTTCATTCTTTTACATGGGTAAGATATGCTTCCCAACCGCTCCACCCCAAAACTTTGCTAACTGTCGAAAATGTGACAAGAGGACCTGGAACGGGCAAGACTTTAACTGCCGAAAGGTATTCGAGTGTTCTATGACTGCATATAATTTCCTCCCGGGTAGAAGCTAACCATGACCCAAGTGTTGCCGAGATTGCACAGAGGCCTCTCTACAGGGTGACCTGTGGAGACATTGGTACAAAGGCTGAAGATGTAGAGGATGTAAGTGTTAATTAGAGTGCACGAGTCTTCGCCACATACGCTCTAATGACAACAGTGTCTAACTCTATGCAGTACCTCGAGGCTGTCTTGCTCTTAGGAAAGAGGTGGGGCTGCGGTGAGTTCAGGGCCCGTTGTCTAACTCTCCCGCGAAGAGTCGCTGATTAATTGCAGTTGTTCTCTTGGATGAGGCAGACGTCTTCCTGGAGCAGCGGTCTGTTTCTAATCTCGACCGAAATGCACTGGTGACTGTGTTCTTGAGGGTGCTTGAATACTATGATGGTATTACATGGCTCCCTTTCCCTGTACATATCGTGTCAGATGACAACTGCTTAGAAAAATGCTAACATTGATACTAGGGATACTCATCCTAACAAGCAACCGTGTAGGAATTCTCGATGAGGCTTTCAAGTCACGCATCCAGCTCAACCTGCGGTATAAGACCCTGGAGTGGGACCAGCGCCTACAGATCTGGAAGAACTTCTTGGAACGACTCCAGCGTCTGGAGCAAGAGAAGCTCAGAGATGTTGGCCATGTATCTCCGGGGCCGCGGATAGGATACGGCATCGAATTCAAGGAGATCAGCAATGAGATTGAGGTGCTGGCCAAGGCTGAGCTAAATGGCCGCCAGATCCGCAACGCCATTTCTACGGCGCGCGAGTTGGCCACGTACCAACGCGAGCCTATGGGCTATAAACACCTCCAAACCGTGATCAAGGAGGCAGAGAAGTTCGACGAGTACCTTCTGGAGCTGAATGAGTATTATACAGCAGACCAGATTCAGAGGGATAAGAAGGAGAGGTAGACTTGTGTCTGCTGGCTTTCTTAACTACTATTTTTCACTTTTCATTGAGTCAGGGATCGGAGCAGGCGGGGCAATATGGGGTTGCCAGCGCCGGGAACTCAATTCCTCTTTGGGCTCCAACTCGAATGTACTGCCGAAATCATCCACTTGTCATGGGTTTTGTGGGGGAGGACAGGAACTGGTCCAGCTTGTCCAGCTGGTTCACGTCCAGCTTGGCGGGGTCTTCGTCGATGTCCTTTATAGGGTGGTCCGAGCGTGGTGGACTTAGGCCTCTTCGCACTTTCCTGCCCCTGTTACGGCACTTGCACATTTCGTGCACGTTGTGAATGCGAGCAGCCGGCTGGTCCCGATGAGATCCTATCCGCGTCTGGCAGACTCTGGCTCTGCTCACTTTGTCTTGCCAAGAACTGTCTAGCATTATACCCAGCACACGTGGCTGGGATTGGGGCTGACACAAAATTCTATCTGCCTGCCATGGGAGTTGCCTCTCCGCTGGGTTGGCGTTGGTGCGGCTGCTGGTTGACTTGATTGGCAGCCTATGCCTAGGCAGCTTGCTGCTGTTGCTGTTGGTGTTGCCTCAGCATCTGCGCGTACTGGTGATGGCTCGCGGCTGCTCGCATCCCATCCACTATGCCCTGCTGCTGATGGGGGCTTCCAGCAGCGGTGTCTATGGCAGTCTGGGCGACGTTGTTCCTCGCCACTTGGTTCTGCATCAAACGTTGTTGCATGATGTGGAGCGCCTGCCCGCGGGCCTGTTGCTCGCTCATTGGATACTTGGCCAAGATTTGATTCTCAATTTCCACGACCTGCGCTTCGATTTGCGGCGGCAACTGCATGCCGTCACCCGCCTCGAGTTCCTTTGCCTGCTGCCGCGTGTTGCAGATCTTTTTGCCCATATTAGTCAAGAGCTCTGCCTCCCGCACCTCGTCGCCGGCGGTATTGTCCTTTGATATCGTCTTCTTGTGAGCAATGTCGGCCAGACCTCTTGCATTTGACGCTCGGAGGGATAGGTGGCCGCGACTAACACCACTGCTGCCGAGTCGGCCCGCATTGGAGGTGGAGAGTAGCGACTTTTCCGACGTCCTGCTTTGGTCGTAGGAGGCTCTCGTTGAGATGGGGGAAATGGGCGAGCTGGAGGATTCGGCAGCTCTTTTACCTTTTATTCTCTGTATGTAGCTTGCCGCCATAGCCATCGTCTCCCTGATCGTTTCTTCAGAATACTTGATCGGCCCGTATCTTCTCTCCTGCTCGATCTCGTCTTCGTTCTCGGAGTGGGCTTCATCTGGCTCAGGTATGCCCATGATGATAGGGGAATCCTCGACATAGTTCCCATTGCCAGATGTGCGCCGCTTCGGTGCCCATTTCTCGTTTGGATCTGGATAGGCGCCAACATACGTAGGCAACTCCGCAGAGTGTTTCGAGAGACGGGGAGTCGGGCTGCCTCTAGTCAAAGAAGATGGGGTCCTTCTGTGAGGGTTGCGCTGTGGACGTGGAGGCAGGCTGGTGTATTTGCCTTCAGGCAGCATCGGAGGATATGGACGTGTGAGTTGGTCACAGAGATGCGATGCGGGTGAGTCGACGTAGGCTCCAGCAGCCGGATCAGATAGCGTGCACAGAGATGGGCAAAAGACCAAACGGGAGCCTGATTTGTCTTGATTTCGTAATAGGTCGAATTAGTGTGCCGAGTCCAAAGCTCAGATGTGTTTCGTAGGCTGGAGGTTTGAGGAGTGCTTGTCAGCTGGGCTGGTTCACCAAAGGAGCCAAAGTGACACTGGAATCCGGGTCTGAGGTGGAGTTGGGAGGCCTGGGACTGAATACGTGCTCACCACGTTGTGTTGCAGGGCAGCAGAAGACCCCTCATCTTCAAGGGTGCACAACAGCTCAGCCATGCCAGCCATGTACACTAGAAATAACCTGCATATGCATGTACCCCCATCCAGTTTAGCTTACTCCATTCTTCAGAATGCCTGTAGGTGTTCTCAGACGTTAGTAAGCCAAGGTGGATCCTGTGTGTGCGTGTGCACCATGCCAGCATGCCTGCATATATGTGTTATGCACGTGGGAAGGATGGGGAGTGTGCCCCGTTCCCAAGCCTCCCTACTTCACCTCAGACCGAGGTTCGGACTCTAGTAGCTCCTTTGGTAGATGAGATTACTCACTCCACAGATGTCCAGCCCATGAGATAAGCTTTGAGTGATACGTAGTAGCAACCTCATCCTTACAAAGTCATTCAGTATTCTATGAAGTGGGGCCGGGCTTTGCCTTTCTCCCATCCCCGCAAGCAATGCCGGAACAGGGCGAAGAAAATCAGCATCGACTGCTTTGCTACCTGCATCGCATCTCTCTGACTATCTCTCACGTCTATACCCTCCCATGCCGCATGAAGACCAACTCATGACCCTGCCTGCTGGTAAAAAGCACAGGCAGACAAGGAGACGGAAGGTGGTTTCGCCATCATCAAATTCAACCGATCCAGTCTCCATTGCAGAAGTCGCATGTCACGCCTGCTGCCTACATGCCTCAAACACAGAACCCAGCCACAACCCCTTTGCCACCTCGGGTACCCCTAAGTCAATCATTGAGAATACAGCCAGAGCATAAGTGCAACAGACCGGTTGAAAAGCACAGGTCAACGAGAAAACCATCATTTTACAAGAATATCCCACGATACTACGAGGCACCCACTCAGGCAATATATCACGGATGTAGCAGAACCCGGGGCAGTCCCATGGGCAATGTGAACAGAAGAGGACGCAATAGCCCCTTGCCGGTCCCCAAAAAAATAACCTTCCGACCAAGCATAAGTCCTCCACCAGATATTCCGCTGGTTCAAGTCAGTCCACCTCCCAGCCATGGTAGCAGGAAAACTAAGCGTCGACCCAAGGTACGTCCAAGTCAAGGCGATGCCGTTTTGATAGGAGTCATGGACAATGGAAGGCATCCGGACATTGCTGCCATGGCTGGTCAAGAGGCGTTGCCGAGCGATTCGGAGGAAGTTTCCAGCAGCCCCGATACGGACAGCTCGATGGACGAGTCAGAGATCATGGCCGACAAAAGCAGGACTCTGGCGACGTCGCCACTCTCCCAATCCAATTCAGGATTGAGCGCCAGCCGTGGCGGCCTCAGCCGCGGCCGCCAATTATTCCGTCCACTAAAGGCGCGACGACTAGCCAGCGTTGCTAACAGGGGTACAATTTCAAAGGATAATACTATTGGCGATGAGGCGCGGACAGCAGATATCTTGGTCAATATCGGCAAGAAGATCTGCAAGACGCCACAGTCAATGAAGAAGCTTCCGCCGATTCAAACTACCTGGCTACGGTCGAATTTGAATGCTGGAATCGCGCGTCCGACCATGGAAGAACTTGCTGACGCATCGCCAGAAGGTATGGACTTGTCGGACTTGGAGGAGGAACTGCTGAGGACGTCACTGGGGGGCCAGTCAATAGGAGGGTCACGTGAATAGGGGGGCCCTACGTCTTTAAAAAGGATGTTTTCTGTCCCTTCAGCAATCAGAACTTAGCCATACGCCTACTTTGAATATAAACCATCGTATATTTACCAGACCTGGTCTTTTCGGCCATACCAGATGAGCTTATTAATTGTGTATAACATGTATTTTATTAAGAGAGAAAAAGGAACTAGAGAATAATCTTATAAATTAGGGTTATTATTAGATTTAATGAGCAGTAAATATATTATGAATATACTATAAATAGCCGTTCTTAATAAATTTATTATAAATTTATAATAAATCTATTTAAATTAATAAATTTATAGGTAATTTATAGATATTATTATAGTAAATACCTTAAGTATTAAGATTTATAAATTAAAATTAGCCTTTATTAATAATTAATCTTAAAAGAAGAATAATTAAAATATTATTATATTAATTATTAGAATTAATTAAATATTATAAGGATTTTATTAAAAAAATAGTATAGAATTTAATAATTAAGAGTTTTATTGCCTTAAGTTATTAAGAAATATATTTAATTATTTAAATATAAAGAATTATATAATATTCTTAATAAAGCTTAATAATTAAAATAATTAAAATTATAAATTTAAATTATAAATTAATATAAATAAATTTAAATTATATATTTATTAAAAGAAAATTCTCTTTTTAAAGCTTAAGATATTAAATATTTATTATAAGAAATATATAAAGAAACTCTTTATATAATAAAATACTTAATTTTAAATAATAGTTAATAAAGAAAAAAATAAAGAAATTATTTAAAAAAAAGGATAAAGCTTTTAGATAATAAGTAATTTAATTAATAATAATATTAAAATATTTAATTAAGATTTTATATAATATAAATAACTTAAAATTATATATAATAAAAAAAGATAAATAATAAAGAAATTTATTAAATAGCTTTTATAAATAATAAATCTTAAATATAAATTAATATATTATTAAATAAATAAATTTTTATAAAAATAATATAATAATTTATAAAAATATTATAATTAAAGTATTTATAATAAAATAATAAATCTTTATTATAAATATAAGAAAATTATTTAATTATTAAAATTTATTAAAAAAATATATATTTAAATTAATTAATAAAAAGTATTTATAATAAAAGGAATATAAAAGAATATCATTAAAATATTAAAAATAATTATTTAATTTATTAACTTTATTTAAGTAATTAAATTTATTATATTTATATAAATAATATTATATAATTAAACTTTAAAATAAATTAAAATAAATAAAAGTTTTTAATATTATAAAATAAAATAAGATTTTTATTAAAAATTAAAAAATTATTATAACTTATAAAAGAGTAAAATTATAAAAAAAGCTTTTATAATTATTTATAATAGCTAAAAAAATTATAATAATAAGGATATTTAAGTTATTAAAAATTTAAAATTATTATAAAAAGATATAATTAATTTATATAAAAAAAAATATAAATAAACTTTCTTAAAATAAATATCTTTAAGGTAGAAGAGCTATTTAATATATAAATATTTTTATATTTTTATTAAATACTTTTATATTTTCTTAAAAAAGATTTATAAGAAATAGATATTTAATTAAAGAATTAAAAAAAAAGATATAAAAAGCTTTAGAAAATAATATTAATCTTTAAATTTAAATTTAAGCTTTTAAAGATTTATAATTTAAATTAAAATTAAAAATATTAAAATTAATTAAAGAAGAATTAATATAAAAGATTAAAGATTAATTATTAAGATATTATATAATTAATATTAAAATTAAGAAAGTTTTTATTATAAATATTATAAAAGAATATTCTTTAAAATATTTAATTATATTAAATTTAATAAATATAATTTTAATTATAAATATTAATAAAAAGCTAATAAATTTATAATTAATAATTTATAATAATTATATATAATTAGGGGATTAATAAATTTTAATTATTATTTATAAAATAATATTTATATAAATAAGTAATTTTATCTTATATTTTAAAAATATTACTTTATATTTATAAATTTTAATTACTTTTATTTTATTAAAGTAATTATAAAAAAAAAGTATTTTTTAAAATAATAAATATAATTTAATTATTTTAAAATAATATAATAAATTAATTCTTTATTTATTTATAAATATTTATAATTAATATATTATTAAATATTAATTAAATATTATTTAAAACTCTTTTAATATATAAAAAAAGAAATATAAAATATTTATTAAAAGGAAGTTATTTATAAATAAAGTTATTTTTTAATATAAAAAATTAAGTTATTTAAAATTAAAAGTATTTAAATATTTAATAAATTTATTTTAAGGGGTATAAATTTATAAATTAATTATTATAAAATATAAAGTATATATTTTTATTAAAATTATATAATAAATTTATTAAAAGCTAAAAAAGATTTATAAATAAATAAATAAGAGAATTATATTTAATTTTTATAATTATAAAGAAAGAATTTATAATTATAAATTATAGCTTTTATTAATATATAAAGTTATAAGGTTAATATAGAATTATTATCTTATTAATTAAAATAATAATATATTATTTAATATAATTAAATCTTTTTATAAAATAATAGAAGTTTAAAATTATATAAAGATTAAAATTATTAAATATAATAAAGAAATCTTTAATTATAAATAAATTATTAAAGATTTTTTAAAATTAAAATATATTAAATTTAAGCCCTTAATATTAAATATTTAAGCTTAAAATAATAATATTAAATATTTAAAAGATATAATTAAAAAGAAGATATAAATAATATAAATAAGCTTAAAGCTTTTATATTTTTTATAACTAGAAATTAAATATATAATAATATATCTTAATAATTAAATATTAATATATAATTTAAAATAATAATTACTTTATTTTAAATTTTATAAAATAATTATAAAATAAATAAATATATTATATTTTAATTTAAAATTAAATTAAACTTATTTATAAATCTTTAAATATAAGGTATATATTATAACCTTTAATATTTAATTAAGAAAAAAATAATATAAGTATTTAAAATTATAAATATAAATTAAATATCTATTTAAATATTATTCTTTAAATATTTATTAAATATAAATTCTCTTTATTAAAAAGATTATTAAAATAAGAGATATAATTTTTAATAAATATAAAATATTTAATAATAAATAAAAAGGATTTAAAAATAAATTTCTTATTATAAATATAAAAGTATTAATAAAATAAATAAAAGAATATATCCTTTTAAATATTAATAAGATATTAAATTTAAAAGGAGAAGATTTATTTAAAAATAACTCTTTAAAAGAAACTTTTAAAAATAATTAATTTATAATAAATTATAAAAATAATAATAATAAGAAAAGGATTTAAGATAAAAATATAAAAGATATTTAAAAATAGCGGTTTATAGTAAATTAATAAATTAATATTTATATAAATATAAAGTTTACTTTATTTTTTATATTATTAAAATTATCTTTATTAATATTATTAATTTATATTATTTAAATATAATTAAATAAAGAAATTTTATTAAATAATAAATTTATTATAAATATATTATAATAATTTATATTTATAATTAATATTAAAGCTATTTTAATAGCTAAAATAAATAAAAAGATATTAAATAAGGTATAAATTAAAAAATACTTATATTAAAGGGTAAAATTAAAGAGAAGTAATTTTTTTAAGTTATTAAAATTATATAAAGATTTTAAGAATTATTTATTTAAATATTTATTTAAATAAATAAAAGTTAATTATTTATAAAATTATAAAAAAATAAGATTATAAATAAAGATTTATAAAAGGGATCCTTATATAATAAAAAAATAAATTTTTAATTATATATAAATATATATTTATAAATTTAATAAATATAAAATTTTTTAAAAATATAAAATTTATTTAATTATTTAAAGAAATTAATAAATAAAAGGGTAAATATAAAAGATTTATATTATTACCTTAATAGATAAATCCTTTTATATATTAATAATAATAATAATAAAATTTAATTTTAAGTTTATTTAATATAATATTATAAATATATTTATTTATATTCTTATTAATTAAGATATCTTTATATAAATATTATATAAATATTAATAAAAAGGAATTATCTTATTATTAAATAAAGTATTATATAACTTTTAAATCTCATTATTATTATAATAAAAGAAATTTATAAAAACCTTAACTTTATATAAATATTAATAAATATTTTATAAATTATATTATTATATTAAGAATAATATTTTAATTTTTTTTATATAAATAATATTATTATTATATATTAAGAGAATTATTAAGAAATAATAAATAAGCTTATATAATAGCTTTAAAAGAAATATAAAATTAATAAAGGAGACTTTATTTAATAATTCCTTAAAATAGAAATTATTTATAATTATAAAAATTATTAAATTTAGCTAACTTAAATTATATATATTAAGAAAATTATTAAATTAATTAATAAAATAAATATTTCTTATAAGGTTCTTATAATTTTTAAAGAGTTATTATTATAAATTATTATTACTTTAAATTATAAAATTTACTTTTATTAAAAAAAAATTAATTTACTTTTATTTATTATAATTTTTATTTAATTAAATATTACTTTTATTATATTAAGATTTATAAAATTCCTAATTAATTTAAATTAAAAATATTATAATATTATTAATTAAATATTTTTATATCTCCTTAATATAAAATATTTAACTTTATATTTTTAAGATTTAAAGGGATTTATTATTATAAGTAATGCTTTATATATTAATAATATCTTTAATTAAAAGAATTTATAAATATTTATTATAAAACTTTTTAATAAATTTATTAATTAAAGGATAAATAAATAAAATATAATTATTATCTTTATTATAAAAGTTAAATTATTTATCTTAATTTAAATAATTAAAGAAACGCTATTTATTAATAAGCTTTTTATTAAGCTATTTATAAAGTTAAATAATAAAATTATTAAAATTAAATATAATAATATTTAAATAATTAATTTAATAATATTAAAGATTATTATATTTAAAATAAAACTTTAATATATAAATATATATAATTATTAATTAAAATAAGAGATTTAAAATAAAATAATTATAATAAAATATATATTATTAATATAAATAATTATAAATAAATTAATAAAAGTATTATTAATTAGAAAATAAAGTAATTTTTTTTAATAGCTAAGCTTATAAGATATTAAAAATAATTTATATAAGGGAATTTTAATAAAATATATATTAATTTAAAGATAATTAATAATAAAAAAAGGATAAAATTTTAACCTTTTAATATTTATAAAATTAAGAGGATATATTAAATTTAATAAGTAATAAATATATTATAAGTATATTATAAATAGCTATTCTTAATAAATTTATTATAAATTTATAATAAATTTATTTAAATTAATAAATTTATAAGTAATTTATAAATATTATTATAATAAATACTTTAAATATTAAGATTTATAAATTAAAATTAGCCTTTATTAATAATTAATTTTAAAAGAAGAATAATTAAGATATTATTATATTAATTAATAAAATTAATTAAATATTATAAGGATCTTATTAGAAAAATAATATAAAATTTAATAATTATAATTAATTAATTTAATTTAATTAATTTTAAAAATTAATTAAATTAATTTAATTAATTTTAAAAATTAATTAATTTATTTTAATTAATTTTATTAATTAAAATTAAATTAATTAATTAAAAAATTAATTAAATTAATTAAAAAATTAAAAAAAACTTAAAATTAATTTAAAATAAAAATTTAAAAATATTAAAATAATTATAAACTTATTAAATACTAAAAATAATATTAAGAAAATATTAAAGAATATTAAAAGAATATTAAAAAAATTAAATAAATTAAATAAAAAAATAAAAAAAGTTATTTTTAAAGTAATTTAAATCCTTAGCTATTAATATATTATATAATATATAATTATAAATAAAGGATTTATAATATATTTATATATTATAAGATTTATAAGTATTATTATAATTATTATAAGTAATTATTATAAATTTTATTAATATTATATATTATTATATTATATATATTATAAAATTATAAAATATATATAATTTAACTTCCTTATAAGTATATATAATTTATAATATATAATATATAATATATTTATACCCCCCTTTTTCCCTTTTACCCTTAATATTATTATTTATATAAATTAATTAATTTTTTAATAAATTTTAATATTAATTATATATAAAATATATTATTTAATTATTCTTTTTCTTTTCTTTATATATATAATATTTAAAAAATAGCTTATCTTTTTAAAAAAATAAATATTTTAATATAAATTAAATTTACCTTATATAAAAATATTAAATACTTATTTATAAAAATATATAAAAAATTTAAATTTTTTTTTAATATAATAATATTATTTTTATATTTATATTTAATTATTAAAAATATTAAATATACCTTTTTATTATATTTAATAAAATTTATATATTTTTATAAATATTTTAATTTTAAAAGTAACTATAAGGCTTATTTAAATTTATTTGCTCTTATAAATATTTTAATTTTAAAAGTAGCTATAAGGCTTATTTAGGCTTATTTACTCTTATAAATACTTTAACTTTAAAAATAGCTATAAGGCTTATTTAAGCTTATTTGCCTTTATAAATACTTTAACTTTAAAAATAGCTATAAGGCTTATTTAAGCTTATTTACCTTTATAAATATTTATTTATTATATATAAATTTAAATATTATATATTTATATTAAATATTTTTAAATTAATAAAATAAAAAAAGCCCTTTAAAGTAACTATTTATTTAAATTAAATAATTTTAAAAGCTAAGATTTTATTATAAAAAATATATATATTATTTAATTTAATATTATATATATTTAAATAATTATATAATAAATATATAAAAATTATCCTTAAATTAAGTTATATTTATATATATATTAATATTATTTAAAAATAATTTAATTTATTTATAAAAAATAATATTATATATTTCTTTAAATAAATATTTAATTTATTTAAAGGAATAACTTAATTAATTTAAAGGAATAAATTATTTATTTTTTTTATTTTTAATATATATAAACTTCTTTCTTTTTCTTTCCTTTTTTTTTTTCCTTTTCTTTATTATTATTTTATTATTATTAAGAAAATCACTTATATTTTAATATTTATACCTTAATATAAAAAATTCTTTTATTTTTAAATATTTAAAATATTTAAAATATCTTTTTTCTCCTTATCTTCTAAAAATTCTTTTTTAATAAATTTATCTTTTATAAATAAATTTATAAACTTTATTAAGAATAATATTTCTTTTTTTAAAAATATCTTATAAATATCTTAAAATAATAAATATAATTCTTTTAATTATTAACTTCCTTTTCTTAAATAAATAAGAATTTATATTTTTAAATATAAATTATTTACTTAAATCTTACTTTTTATTAAGGGAAATTATCTTAAAAAAATTATAATTAAATATAATAAATAAATTATATATTTATTTTTTTAAAATATAATTTAATATAAATAAAATATATTATTATATATTTTATTTATATTTAATTATATATTATATTAAATTATAATTAGCTAAATATAATATATAGCTATATTTTAAATTAATATTAATAATAGAAATATATTTAATAATATTCTTTAAAAATACCTTAATTATATAATTAATATATAATATATAATTTTAAAAAAATATTATATTTTCTTTAAATATAATAATAATTTATTTAGTTTTTTAATTAATAAATTAATAATTATTATTATTTATAAAAAAATACTTTAAAAGGATTTTAAGCCTTTAATTATTAATAATATTATAAATATAAATATTTAAATATTATTTATAATAAAATATTAAAAATAAATAAAAGTAAAAATAAAAATAAACTTTTATTAAATAATAATATTTTAAAAATTAAAATTTAATTAATTATTTTAAGATTAAATATTATAGCCTTTCTTTTAAATTTCTTTATCTTTTTATAAAAAAAAAATAAAAATTAAATTTATAAAAATAAATACTTATAAAAAGATTTTAAATTTTATTATTAAAAATAATTTAGCTTTTAATATTTTAAATTTTAAATCTTTTTAAAATTTATTATTATATTTAAATTTATATATATTTCTTTTTTTTTAATAAAAAGAAATAAATTAATATTATTTTAAAGCTGCTTTTAAAATAAATTATATTAAAATTAAAAGTATTTTAAATAATATTTTTAATTTTAATTTAATTTAATTAAATTTAAATTAAAAAGAAAATATTATTAATAATAATAAATTTTCTTTTAATTTTAATATTTAAACTTTTAATTTTAATATAACTTATATAAAAATAATTATCTTTTATATTAATTTTAAATTTTAATTAATTTATAAATTAATTAAATTTAAAGAATTAAAAGAAAAATATATTAAAATAATTCTTTTTAAAAAGTTTTTAAAATCTATTAAATATTATTTAAATATAATATATAATAATATTTTTAAATATTTAATTCTTTTTATATTTTAAATATTAATAATTAATATTTTATTATAGCTTTATAAGAAATAATATATTAAATAATAATATTTTTTTAATAGCTTTTAAAAATAAATTTAATTTTAAATTAAATAAATTATTTAAAAATAATATTTAATATATAATATATATTATTAATTTAATAATATAAGATATTTTAAAAAAATTTATTTTAAATTTATAAATTAAAAGATTCTTAAAAAAATATTTATAAAATATAAATATAGCTATATTTATAAATAATATTATTAAAAATAATAAATTATTATTTTTTTTAAATATCTTTATATTATTATATATATATTAATTTTTATTAAATCTTTTTATTTATTTAAAATAAATAATAATATTAATTTAATATAATATTAAGATTAATAATTTATTATTTAAAAGTATTAAAAAAGCTATATAAGAAAAAGCTTTATTAAAAGATTATAAAATAATTTATATTTTATTTAATATTTATTTTCTTTTTTTTTAAAAATTATTAATAAATATTTATTAATATATTTTTAAATATTTTTATATATTAAACCTTTATATATAATATATTAAAAGTTTTTTTAAAATTAAAAGAACCTTTAAATTATATTAATAAAAATATTCTTAATAAAGAATATAAAGATATATTCTTTAATTTATTAAAAATATTTATTTTAAAATAAATTATATAATCTTTTAAAATCTTTTTTAAATTTTCTATTAAATTATAAAAATAATTATATATAATTATTTTTAAAGATTTATTATATATATATTATATATATAAAAACCTTAATAATTTAATAAAAGAATATAAAAAAAAAAGTAAAAACCCTTAAGTTTATAAGTTTTTAATTCTTTTATTTATTTATTTATTAATTTAATTATTAATTATATATATAAGAATAATATTTATTTAATTTTATTAAAGTTATTTAAGTTAATATTAAAAAATTAAAGAAATATTATCTTTAAAAAATAATTAAAAAAAAAATAAAAAATTATAAACCTTTTATTTTTTCTTTAATTCTTAATTTTAAATTTAAAATAAATCTTTTTTAATTTAATAATTTATTATATTTTTATTTTTAATATAAAAATAAATATAAAAGTTTTTTTAAAAGCTAAATATTTTAAGTAAGTTTTTATTAAAAATACTTTATTTTTTTTATATATTTATTAATAAATTTTAAGCTTAAATTAAAGCTTTTTAATAAATTAAAAATTAATATATATCTTTTTTAAAAAAACTTTCCTTAAGATATCTTTAATTTTAAAAATAAATTATTTATAAATTTATTTATAAATAATAAAAAAGAATATATATATTATTTTTAAAAACTTTTTTCTAATTTAAAAATATTTAATTTTATATTATTTAATATTTATTAAATTTATTAATTAATATTATATAACTTAAATTATTAAATTATTAAAGAAATAATAAATCTTAATATTTAATATTAAGTTTATTAATTTAAAAATATCTTATTATTTTAATTATTTTTATTATAATAAAAAGAATATTTTTTATTATTAATAATATTATTATTAAATTAAAGGTTAATTTAAATTTAAATATAATAATAAAAATAATATTATTAAAAAATTAAAAAAACAATTATTAAATTTAAAAGAAATAATAAAAGAATAATTTTTATAATTTATTTTATAAATAAAGTATAATTTATTTTATAATTTTAAATTATAATTTAATTTATTTTTTATTTATAATTTATTTTATAATATTAAATAATAAAAATATATTTTAAAATTAAAATAAAAATATATAAATATTAATAATTATTTTAAAATTATATAGCTATTAAAAGAATAAATAAAATAAATATATAATAAAATATATAATTTATTTTTAAAATAACTTATAATTAAAGTATTATATTAATAAATTAATAAATAACCTTACTTTTTAAAATTTAAATAATATAATAAAACTTAAATTATTAAATTTTAAAATATCCCTTAAGGCCCTTAATAATTATAAATTAATATAATATTAATTATAGCTTTTTAAAGAAAATAAATTAATCTTTTTTTAATAATAACTTAAATAATTACTATAATTATATGCTTTATTTTTAAATTATAATAATTATTTATTAAAAAAAAAATTTATAAGCTATATTTAATATTTAAAAAAAAGGAAAATATATTTAATATTATTAAAGAAAAATTTATTTATTAAAAGTATTTTATATATTAATAATTTTTAAATTATATTATATTTAATAAAGCTTAAAGTAATTATTAAATATTATTATAAAAAAAAATATAAAGTTATAAAGTTTTATTATTATTATTAATATATAAATTATATAAGCTTATTAAGTAACCTTATTTTTTTTAAAGGTATAAATTTAAATTTAAATATATATATTATTATATTTATTATTATTAAATATTATAAAATTCTATCTTTAAAATTATATATTTCTTATATATATAATATTATTATTAAATATAAAAAATATCTTTTAAATTCTTTTTTATATTTATTAAAAAGCCTTTTCTTTTTTTTTAATTTTTTTATTTTATTATTATTATTATAATATTTATAAATATTAAGATTATTATATTAAATAATAAATATATATTTTATAAGCTTATAAAGCTTAAAATACTTTATAAAATTTATATAATTATTTTTTATATAAGGCTAATAAGTATTAAAATAAGTATATTAAATAATTATTATTTTTATAAGGCTTATAAGGGCTAGAAATGCCTTATAACCTTTAAATAATATTATTTTTATAAGGCTTATAATAATTAAAATAAATATAATAATTTATATTTTAATAAATATAAAGAATTATATAAAAGTATTAAAAGGAATTTAATTATAATTTTATTTCTTAATAAAAATACCTTTTAATATAGTTTATAAAGGGGAAAGAATAGTTCTATTAAGTTTCTATAGGAAAGAGCTTACTAAGCTACTTTTATACCTAGAAAGCCCTGCTGACTAAGCTTTTTTAGACCCCTCTGGGTATATATACCCTAGGGCCCTCCCTTTCTAACCGTAGCAATTGCTATATAGCAAAAGAGATATTTAAATATCTTTATTTAAATCTTAAATTAGAGATAGAAAGTTCCCTAAACCATATAAAATTAGAAATAAATTAAATTTCTGCCCTTTAACTATTAAGCTATAAGTAGCCCTGTGAAAGTTACTATATTACATATAGCAAAAGAGTGCTAATTATTAAGAAATAAAGGTTTAAGGCGGGGTAGGGTGAGGTGGCGGGAGTTAATATAAGCTAGCCCCTCGGTAGGCCCCTTAACGAGAAAAAGTAAATGGCCCAGCTCATACCTAGAAGCTGCAAATAGTGCAATTTGCTAATAAAATAGCTTAGCTGGTTGAGAAGAAGGGGGCTGCGGGTGGTCTTGTGAGGGGTATGAGTTGCTGAAAAGCGAAGGTTGGTAGTGCAGCGAAGGTGGGATAGGTGGGGTAGTTGCTTATTTAAATAGAAGAGTAAATGGTCCCTAGAGTTTTTATAATTAGGAGCTGAAAGCAATGGTTGCTACTAAGGAACTATCTTATATAACTAAGCTATATAAGGTAGCTAAGTTAAAGTTAGGTTAAATAAAGATAAGCAGAGGAATATTAACTTACCCCTTTTAATTAAGCTTAAAGGTTAGAAGGATAAGATAAAATAAAATAAGAAATACTTAAGAAAAGGATCTTAAAAATTTAGAAAGTAAAGAGCTTCTTATTTTATATATATCTATGCCTTATTTATTTCTTTAATGGGAAAGGTAATAGTAATTATAGCTATTAATTAATATGGTTTGTAAAGAGGAAAGAATAGTTTTATTAAGTTTTTATAAGAAAGGGCTTACTAGGCTATTTTTATGCCTAGAAAGCTCTGCTAATTAAGCTTTTCCAGACCCCTCTGGGCGTATGTGCCCTGGGGCCCTCCCTCTCTGACCGTAGCACCTTTATTATATATATAAAAAATCTATTATTATTTTAAAACTATTTTTTAAATAAGTTTATATTTATTATATAAAATAAATTTAATTTATATTATAATATTTATTTTTTAAAAAAGATAAGCTATTTTATAAATATTATATATAAATAAAAAAGAAAAAGAGTAATTAAATATAATATATTAATATTATTAAAAATTAAACTTAAAACTTTTATAATAAAAAAATATTTATTTAAATATTTTATATATATATATAATATTAATTATTTAAAAAAAGGAATTATTTCCTTATTATATTTATTTGAATAAATAAATTATAAAATATTATACCCTTTAATAATATTTTATTCCTTAATATATTTAAATAGATTTTTAAGAAATAATTTAATATTATTAATTATTAAGCTATAGCAAAGGTTTAGGTTAATATATTATTAAAAAAAGCAAAACTTATATATTTTAAAAATAATATAATAATTATTTAATTATTTAATTATTTAATTAAAATATATTTTATATTTTATATATAAATATATAAATAAAGCTTTAAAATATTTTAAATTTTTTATTTATTTATAATATTATAAATAATAACCTTTAATTTTATAAAGCTTATAAAAAATTAAAATACCTTATAATTCTTATAAAATAAAACTTTTTATAAAGCTTATTTATAAATATATATATATAAAAAGTTATAATTATTAATATATATATATTAATATTTAAATATAAATATATAAAAATTATTATTATAACCTTTTTTTTTATTATTTATTTATATATAAAATTAAAATAATTATTATAACTCTTTTTATTTATTATTTATTTATATATAAAATTATAATAATTATAAGTTTAAATAAATTTTTTATATAAATAATATTTTAATTTTTTAAATAAAGTATATATATCCTTTAAAATTAATATTTTTCAAGCAGCGATATTTAAATACTATTAAAAGTCCTATAGTTTAATAATTAAAATATTAGTTATTAAAGCTAAAGGCCTAGGTTTAATCCCTAATAAGATTCTTAGCAAGCTTAAGCATTATTACTTTTTATTTTTTTATTTATTTATTTATTTATTTATTTATTTATTTATTTATTTATTTATTTATTTATTTATTTATTTATTTATTTATTTATTTATTTATTTATTTATTTATTTATTTATTTATTTATTTATTTATTTATTTATTTATTTATTTATTTATTTATTTATTTATTTATTTATTTATTTATTTATTTATTTATTTATTTATTTATTTATTTATTTATTTATTTATTTATTTATTTATTTATTTATTTATTTATTTATTTATTTATTTATTTATTTATTTATTTATTTATTTATTTATTTATTTATTTATTTATTTATTTATTTATTTTTTTTCTTAATCTTTTTAATTAATTTAATTAATTTTAAGTTTTTTTAATTTTAATTAATTTTAAAAACTAAAATTAAAATTAGTTTTTAATTAATCTTATTAACTAAGACTAAATTAACTAATTAAAAAAACTAATTAAATTAACTAAAACTAAGAAACTAATTTATAACCCTATTATGAATGTATTTATATAGAGAGCAAAACACACTTATATATATCTAGAGAGATAATAGCCTTAGGTATCCTCCATTCATGATATTTAAAAGCACTTTCTTCTGCATTCTTATTAATAGTTTCCTCTTTACAAACCCTGTCCCGATAAGCATAGGCATAGTATCAAGGCCAAAGGGCTATTTCGTTTATATAAATGAAATTGAACCTAAGGGTTTAAGTCTCTTTAAGGGTACCCTTGCTATGCGGAAGCCCTTAAACAGCTACTTGTTTGCTCGGCACAAAGTGCCCGTAGGGCCCATATGACTTTGGCCCCTTGCGATATACGTCCGTTCCTGTGACATGAGGTAGCATCCGATTCGACAGGTGTGTTCCGTACTATAAAATCTAGGGAGCTTTTCAAAATGACGAGGAAAACGGCCAATGACGGACTTGAAGACGACCTGGGTTTCTGACATACTCGCGATCCGATATTCTAGTGGTTTCTGAAGCTCTCGACCACACTCCGGAATTATGTCGATATCAAGCTTGGGTCCTTATTGCTACGGTACGCTGTGGGGTGCAGGCAACTTGGAGAATAACTGGCTGCAGCCACCATAGATATAGTCTCCCATAGGTCAGAAGGGCACCCACGCGAATAAGACATCATCGCACTTCACACACACGCATACACGCTGTACCTGACCGCAGCACTTATTCTTCTCCAAGTTGGACGGTGCATCGTGAATTTCGCAGCTGCCTAATCATGACCTGAAACGACTGTGGTACCGGCACTGCTCTCTCATAGCTGAAGACCTACAACACAGCACCACCCTGCTCGAGTTCTTTCAGCTGCTTGCGCAGTAAATCGATTTTGAATGCTCGATACGCCTGCTCAACTCGCTTGCGTCTTTCGGCATCTGCCCTCACCCTCCTGGCTGCAATAGAGGTGCCGGTGAGGAAGCCGGTCTCTCCCCCAAGGAACAGTCCTCCCACGCCAAGGAAGAAGTACGCTGCAAAGTCCCCAACCGGCGATGGGGCTAGCCTTGAGGTTACGTCCGGGACATCCACTGCGAGAGTGTTGTCAGTTTGATGGCTGATAGTCGGGCCAAGCGAGCCCTATGAATCACGGCTTACAGATCTTCCCGCTGTGGAAGATAACCTGCTTCGGCTTATCAGAAGTCCTCAGCTCATTGAACCAGTTCCTCCGGAGCGCTCGGACTCGATACGCCAGCAAGCAGCCGACGCCGACCCCGACGATCGACCCGAGGGACGCATGCCAGTTGATAGTTTTGGCAGCTCCTGCCAGAACCTGTCGGTCCTCTGTTGTCAATTCATGTTCGAAATGCGACGCTGCCAGCTTGGCTAGCTCGTCGTGTTGGTCGTGTCGACGAAATGCTGCGAGGGACATATTGAAGCCGCGCGTGGGGTGTCTGCGTTTAGTGAATAAACTAAACGGTAGATCTCTCTGGCCAGGCTTGCTTCAGCGTAAAGACTGAACCGGCCGATCTTAAATGTCTTTGTTTTCTGCTTCCATCGGTCCTCGCTCATTGGAGCATGTTCCAACATGATCGAGTAGCTTCTGCGGCGTCGTGATGACATCACGGCCGATGGAAGAATGTTTAGACGGGGGTTAGGGTAAAATCGTCCGCGACGGCTTCCAGGACGTCATGTAAAATGGCGTCGTCGCGGCAATGGTTTGTAATCAGCTGCTGTTTATAACGGATCCCCTCTTTCACAGTTGGTCGCTTCCAAATTTCCCCCAACTGAGCGTTGATTGATTGCATGACACTTTAAAAAAAGACCGAAAATGGTGAAAGTTTTCTTGTGAGTCGTCTCACAGGCACGGCTCATGGCCGAAATGGAGACAAGCTGACCGTGTTCAAAACCTGCAGGACAGGTATCACGGGGTATACCGGTGGGGACATTTTCCACGTCCTCGAAAAGACCCACCCAGACTTCGAGTACTCTGTCTTGGTCAGGAACGAGTCCAAGGCCGCGCCCGTCAAAAAGAAGTACCCCAATGTCCGAATCGTCTACGGCACACTTGACGACTCCAAGGTGCTGGAGGAAGAGGCATCAAAGACTGACATCCTCATCCGTATGCAATTACTGAGCCCTGACTTGCGCCTCAATTGGTTGAGCTGAACGAGCGCTGATCGTCGAATAGACACTGCCGATGCATCAGACCACGAAGGAGCAGCCAAGGCCTTCGCGGCCGGCCTCGCAGCAGGGCACAGCAAAGAGAAGCCCGGCTACTGGATCCATACCGGCGGCACAGGCATCTTGACTTACCAGGACACTGACGCCGACCGCTACGGTCAGCCTCTGGCGTACGAGCCGTACAATGATCTCGAGGGCATTGATGCACTCACCGGTCTCCCTGATCACGCCTTCCACCGCAACGTCGACAAGATCGTGCTGACTGCTGCGGAGCACCCGGCCATCAAGGCGGCAATTATCTGCCCGCCTACCATCTATGGCAAGGGCAGAGGAGTGGACAACACGAAGAGCCGACAAGTTTATGTTATGGCCAACATGACGCTGAAGCGTGGAAGAGCCCCCATCATAGGGACAGGAAAGGCGTCCATGGACAATGTTCATGTGCACGACTTGACCGACCTGTTCATCAGGCAGGTCGAGGCCGCGCTTAACCCCAAGCCCGAAATAGACGCGCACATTTGGGGTCCCAAGGAAGGCTATCTACTTGCTGAGGGAGGGTACCACGTCTGGGGCGAGGTCGCAAAGTGGGTCGCTGAGGCCGCGCATGCCAAGGGTTACATCAAGGATACCACACTCGAGGTAAATTTTCCGAGCGTTCCCTTTTCTCCGATCATTGCAGAAAGTATGCTAATTCCGTTGAAGCCTCTGGACGTGGCCGAGGCCAAGGAGATCGCGGGATTTGAGGCTGCGTCCTACGGTTTGAACTCGCGTGGTTACGCAAAGAGGGCTCGCAAGTACCTCGGTTGGAACCCGAGTGCTCCGAGCCTCAAGGAGGAGGTTCCCAATATTGTAGACGTGGAGGCGGCACTGCTGGGCCTGAAGCCGTCAAAGCCTTGAGCTTGAGCTTGTTTAGCGTTCGGACCGGCACCATCGCCTGATTATAGCCCAATGACACTACCTTGACAACGGCGGATGCGCGTGCAATTACGTGCGGGTTGTGTGGACGTTGAATCTAGTAAAGAGTCAAAGCTTTGACCTGAAGTGACGTCGACGATATGCTTGGTCGATGGACAATTCGAAAGAACATGTTCACTTTAATCACGTAACGCGTGCCGCGGTACTCGCGCGCCTTAGATGGCAACCTTTGTCCTCATTCTTTCATCCGACTGAACTATTTATATACCACACAAGCTTACCAGGGCCACAGGTTCTTCGTCATCTGACCTGCTGTCGCTACAAAGCAACGACGAGCAGAGTTCGGGTTTAGCCAATCATGCAAAGCTAGTTCAGCTGTCATGAATTCGATACGGACGAACTGCACCAGCTGACACGACAAATGAAGACCATCCAAGGTTTCGGGATGCTCTTGGAGCACCTGGTGGTTGCGTGCCCGCCGGGGTCTGTTCGCAAGAATCCACAGTCTTGACGAGAGAGACCCGTTCGCAGGGGAGTGATATGATACATCGGACAAATAAGGTTTTCTCATTTACCGCACGCCTCGCGGGAAAAGAGGACCTCGCGAGCCATGGTGCCGGATCTGCGTCGGGAGACGCCAGTTCAGGTACACCTACCCACTGATAAACCCATGTTTGAATCAGCGAGTAGCCTCATGACCACAGACTGCCCAGTTGGAGAGTTGGTAAGTCGATGTCAACTCCCCTCAGCTCATGCCAATCTATCAAGATACCGCTGCAGGTCCCGGGGGCCCTGCCCAGTACTTATGGAGCAAAAAGGGAGCAGCCGAGTCATGGCATCCCAAGATTCTGGATAACCCCCCAGCGAGCCATTCCTGCACTCCGGGCGCTTGGGTTTCCCAGAGCTGCATCGCCGGGGGGTTAAAAGGCGTTTCCCTTGGCGTTGAGCTCGGTCCGCTCGCGGAAACTCACCCACCCACTCGGCCAATCCCTTCCTAGCGAGATGAGCCCGGGGCCACAAGGTTCGCACCCACGATTCGCGAACACACGGCTCCTAACCAATCGGCTTGTTTTACGCCTGGCACGAGGGCGAATGGTGGGGAGGAAGGCTGGCCCCGCAGCCCCGGCCTACACTGCGTTTCCTGCGAAAACATGGCGGGCGTTGAACCTCAGAACGGGGCGTTGAAACAGGGCACCGATATTATGTCGTGCTCCACGTGCCGTTGCTTCTTATCTGCAACCTTATGTGATCCCTGTCTGGGTCTCTCGTTGCCCCGGGCTTTGGGGTGCATGTCCCGATGAGCCCGGATGGCCTTAACAGCCTGGTCTCCCTTGTTTCTTTTCCCTGGCCGTGTGTGTGCTGCATGTTGTCTTCTCTGAGAGGAACGACTGCCGAGCACATCACGCAACCTGTTCGCAACGATGCAGGCGCCCTTGGCCAAGTTGCTCGTCCTGCTTAGCCTGGTTCAATTAGCTTTCACCCAGGCGTCGGTCCTGGCCGGCGTGCCGAGCTGTGCCGTGCGTTACGACCCCCGACATTTACACGACGTATCATCTGACACTCATTAGCTCACCTGCCTCTTGGACACACTCACAAGCCCGGCATCGCCATGTCCCATCACAAACCAGACCTGCATCTGTGAGAGCAACACCCTCCAGGCCAACGTCTCATCATGCGTGTTAGCGAGCTGCACCGTCAAGGAGGCCCTCACGACACTCAACATCAGCTCGACGACATGCGATGCGCCTATTAGGGATGACCGCCTCGTGATCGACGCCATATCGTACGCGCTGCTTGCGCTATCCTTTGTTGTCATTGCCGTACGGTTTTATGTCAGGACGTTCTTGGGTGACACCGGCAGTGTCGGCACTGACGACTGGATCATATTGGCGACGTTTATCCTCGGCATCCCTTCTACGCTGCTTGCCACCCTGGGAGCGGGAGGTTATGGGCTCGGCCGTGACATATGGACTCTGTCATTCGACGACATCACGCTGTTCGCCAAGTACTTCTACGTCCTGCAGATCCTATATGTCATTGGCTTGCCGATGGTGAAACTGTCGCTGTTGTTCTTCTACCTCCGCGTGTTTCCGGCGCGGCCTGTTCGCAGAGTGCTATGGGGGACGATTGTGCTCATTCTATTGTACACCGTCACCTTCCTATTCATCTCCATATTTGAATGCACGCCCATTTCATTCTTCTGGGAGTCGTGGGACGGTGAGCACAAGGGAAAATGTCTAAACCTCCACGCCATTTCATGGATCCAGTACGTATAGTCAACCCCGTTCACACGGCATTGATTTGGAAAGCCTCGCCTCTGCGAATATCATCAAAGTTCTCCACACTCCGACTTGTACTGCTAAGTTTGCTAACTCGGTGATCGCTAGGGCTTCAGTAAGCGTCGCCCTCGATGTCTGGATGTTGGCGATTCCTCTTTCCCAGCTGCCAGGACTGAAGCTGCACTGGAAGAAGAAGGTCAGCGTTGGGTTGATGTTCTTTGTCGGGACATTCGTGACTGTTGTCAGCGTACTGCGCCTTCAGTCGCTTATGCAATACGCCAGTTCTACGAATGTGACTTGGGACAACACATCGGTCGCGATTTGGTCGACCATTGAGCTGAACGTCGGAATGATCTGCACCAGTCTCCCAACGCTCAGGCTACTGGCAGTCCGAGTGTGGCCAGTCCTGAACGGGTCGACGATCCGCAGCAGGTTCGGGTACAGCGGGAGTCGTTACGGGCGAAGCAAGTATCCGAAGAGATCCACTGATGTCAGCATCAGCCGTGATGCGCCCCTGAGGATGAATAGCCTGAAGATTGCCGACGTCAAAGTCGACGCTTTCCCAATGCCTCCGAGCAGGGTTTCGGACGCTGGGCCTCGACCCGCCCCTCCTGAGCCTGCTCTGCGTGGCCTGGCGCGAAGCAACTCTGACGTGCACTCGGTTTCCACGTTTACGAGTAGGCATAAAATGCACAAATACTCAACGAGCGTGCCCATCCGGAGTGCAAGTATGGCGAGACGCGAGTTCCTTGAGGATATGTCAGACGCACCAAGTACAAGCAGGGGCATCAACCGCCGGCCCAACGACAGGCTGGTGGTGGAGGATGGGGCGACAGTGAGGTCTGGGAGGACTGGGAACACTGGGAGCAGCACAATAGGCAGGATTGTGGAGACTTATGCTACCATGTCGAGTCCCACAGAATACAGCATGCCGCTGTCGTATCCAGACTGGCCGCTGAATGAGCCCGACAACGTCCCTTTGCCGCGCGGCTGGCCACCGGAGCAGAGGCAGACCATGTTTCCCATAGGGGAAGCCACTTCTAGCTCTTCTGACCTTGAGTACAATGAAGAGGGTAGATGATGGACCCAATAATCCAAATATTAATAAGAACAAATAAATCACTCATTGGTGGTAAAGCTTACAGTGTGTTCTTCCATCGTGCTTACCTCCGCGGCAGACATTTGGGGACAAGGAGGAAACCGCATGACCAGCAACAGAACTCGTCATCGACATCAACTCCTGCTTCCTCTTTCGCAAAATCATGCATCACAACAGTAACTCTGCGGCTTCCTCACAAGCGTCTGGTCATTGCCGCCAAACTACTGGCAACTGCCCAAATTTTGGCCTTGCAGACCGCATCAGTGCATGAAGGCAACTTCCCTGAGCATGTCGCTAGCCGGTGATGTTTTGCCTACTCTGGAGACGCGCCGGACAAGCCGGACATCTTCAAAAGCAACAAACATTTCCCATACTTCTCGATCCGAGCAGCATTCCCATACTGCACTTTCGTTACTCGTGTGTTTTGATTGAGTATCTTCACATTGAACAGGTTTCGATCGTTAGTTCCGTCAGGATGCAAACACCAAATCCTGGCGCTTGGTCGCCGGTAGCGTCTACGGCGACGTTTCTAAGCATTCCTGCGGAATTGCGCCTGGCGACATACAACCATCTCTTTTCAGACATTGCCGCTACTCTAGGACCCCGACTGCTTGTCGAATACCACGTTTGTGACAAGACGCACGAGGTGACGACAGACATCAACAGATTCCATGGGCAAGTACGCACGACAGAGCTCACCCCGATGTTTCGTACATGCAAGACGTTTCATGAGGAGGCGCAGCCTCTCCTCTATGACCACATAAAGTTTATCGTCAGCCTCAGGCCTTCTGAAAAGCCATTGGACCTTTCCCCCGTCATTCGTGATCAGTTTGCCCACGCAAAGATGCTCGGCCTGACCATCTCGATTTCAATCCCCTGCCAATCTGTACCAAATTCCGAGGCGAAGCCCAGAAAACGGCGGGATAGCTGGGGTGGTGGTTCCTCCGTTACGACAACTGATCCGGCAACAGACACACCCGGATCGTCTACGAGAACGCGCAGCAACAGCTGGGCTGGTCCCGCACCTACTAGGATGTGCTTTGTCGCATATCTTCGCCGTCTTGACGCTCTCCTTCAAGCTTTCAACCATGGCGAGAATCTGAAAGTTCTTGCCATATACCTTACCAACACTGATCGAAGGCTCACAGCCCAGGGTATCGAACTCATACTGCGTCACATCGAAGATGGGGTCAAGGTCGGGAAGAAATGTTACGTCGTTCTGTACCTGGATCGACAAACAAAGCGTCTGGTCAGTCACGACCGGATAGGGAGGTTTCTACATCAGATACAGTAGTGAGTACCTCGTATCCCAAAGTCAAAAACAACCCGGAATCTCACGTTTTATCGTTCTAGCAGTCCCAGTGTTCAACAAAATGACAGCAGCACCTCGCGCCGGGCTGCCTCTCCACCCAGATATCAGGTTTGGTCTTTGGAGCCCGAGCGTGGTGCACGTGTGAGGTGGTGCATTCAACCATTCTCTCTTTCTCGCAGGGGAGAGCTTCTCTATCGTTGTCCTCCGCCGAACTTTCCAATTAAAACGGGGAGCTTTATGGGCCCATATGGAGATGCTCGCACACATCCACATACGGATGTCGACATCCCGCTTTCCCAGCGGCACCAGTTTCGAGTATTGCCGCATGACGGGTCGTAGACGAGCCTCATGGAAGGTCAGATATCACAATGGGATTACGATGAGGATATTGATATTTTTCAAGCGGAGATCCTGGGGGGCGAGAAACACTTTGTGACCGTCGGAATGACGTTTGCGTTGTGAGCCTTGATCCAATAGCGTACTCTTGACATCAATACAGATAACTTCCAGAAGAATGAAAATACACTATTCACGAGTCTGTTCCACTGTCACTGTTCGATACCTCAATTTATCCTCGACTTCGTCAGCTGTAGGACTTCTCGTACCAGATGGGATTGAGATTTGAATGAGAATGGATATTCATACACAGCTGCAGCTAATCCAAGCATATTACCCAATTCACACCCACACCCAAGCACCTATATACGTAACACCTATAGGCCTAATACTTATATAAGGACTAGGTATATAAATTAAGTATGTGAATTAAGTGTATAAGTGTGAGTGTGTAGGTATTACGTGTGGGTGTTGGGTGTGTAAATTGGGCGTATAAATTAGGTGTGAGGGTTGGTTTAGTGTTAATGTACCGGTATATCATCCGTTTTTACAGGTGCGAATATCCAGTCACAATTCAATTCACAGGCAAGACTGCGTTCATGAGCAACAACTGGTATCTTGAAATTTGAATCAACAACGCCGTTCGCTAATGACCTTAACCCAATGCCAAATACAAGTCCGAAATTTGAATAAAATGCGCCACTCCACACGATCACACCTCCTCATGTCTCTCCACACGGATCTTGTCCGAGCTCGTGTCCGAGCTAGAATCTCCCGTCAGCTTCGGTCCCCCGGGCCCATATATCTCCACGGCGAGACCACCCAGGATGCGCTGCCGGCGCTCCTCGTCCTTCTGGCCAGTCGCGTCGTTGAAGAGCCTGTCGAGCTGCTCGAGAGTCTTGTCCTTTGTCTCGGGGACGAAGAAGAAGGTCCAAATTCCAGCCAGCGTGGCGAAGGCAGCGAAGAAGATGAAGGTTCCCCAGCCGATGCTCTCGAGCATGGGAGGGACGATGAGGCCGACGATGAAGTTGAAGAGCCTGCGAAAGATTAGCTTCATGTCATATGAACAGGTACCGATACATTGGGTCAGGAGGTAGCACATACCAAATCGACATTGCTGACCAAGCCACACCCCGTGCGCGAAGGGACGAGCTGAAGAGTTCGGACGGCATGGCCCATGGGACAGGGCCCCAGCTAATGCCGAAGATAACCATGTACAGGTTGAGAAACGCAAGGGCACACTTGGCCTCGGCTCCGTGAGCGGACCAAGAGTCGCCAAAAAGCTTAATCAGGACGCCGACGATCACCATGCAGATGGTCGTGCCGATGGAGCCGAGGACGAGCAGGGGCTTGCGGCCGAGGCGGTCGATGAGGAAGAAGCTGATGATGGTGCCGGCCAGCTGGGTGACGTTGATGATGCCGGACTGGACGAGCTGCTCCTCGTAGGAGAAGCCGAGGGCGGCGACCATGGAGGGGGCGTAGTAGATGAGTGCGTTGATGCCGATCATCTGCTGGAAGAAGCACAGCAGGACCGAGACCAGGGTGCGGCGCCAGCATCCCGGGCGCCAGGTGTCGACCCATGCCCAGAGGTCCAGCTTGACCTTGTCCTTTAGGGATCCCGTCTGCAGCGTGGGGTGGCGCTCGATCAGGACCTCGCCGGTGACACGGTTCTCGGCCCGCATGCCGAGCCATTCGGCCTGGACGAGGATATCGTCGGTGCTGCGCTGGCGGAGCTTGGCGAGCACGGTTAGAGCTTCTTCGTCGCGGCCCTTCATGGCGAGCCACCTCGGGCTGGGCGGCATGGCGAAGGAGCCGACGAGGAGGATGAAACCGGGAATCATCTGCAGTCCGAAGGGGACACGGAACGACGCGGCGCCGGCCAGGTACCGCGTCCCGAAGCACGTCCAGTACGCGATCACGATGCCGAGGACGACGAACAGCTCGTTGAGGTCCAGCAGCATGCCGCGCATGTTGGGCGGCGCGATCTCGCTGATGTAGACGGACATGGTGCTCGACAGCAGCCCGATGCCCAGCCCGCCGACGAAGCGCCCCGCGACGACGGTGTCGTAGCTCATGGAGCCCGTCTGGATCGCCGCGCCGACGAGGAAGAAGAAGCAGCCCACGCGCATGGCCATGCGCCGCGAGAGGTGGTCCGAGATGTGCGGCGCGGCAAAGGCGCCCACGAAGGCGCCCAGCTCGAGGAGCGCCGTCACCAGGCCCTTGTAGAAACCCTGCGACGCCGCGCCGTCCGCGAGCTCGGGGAATTGTTTTTGGAATTGTTTCATGACGAGGATGACGGACATTAGGCCTATTTTATGGGGGGTTAATACCGCCGAGTTATACCGGATAGGGGGTGTGAGGTGGAGACTGTCTGTGCAGTAGACATGTCGCTTTTCTGGTGACATACCTTGATCTATGCCAAAGCAGAGTGCACCAATGACAGCGAATGCTGCCACAGCTGTCACATAGGTGTTTGCCCTCACTGCTGAGAAGCTGGCCTTGCCATATGCGCTCATCATGGCATGGTCGTCTCGGGCGAGGTGTAGAACTGCATCGTGGCGAGGGTTCTCGGCCATGGCCGCACTTGTTGCTTTGGCCATGCTATGGTTGGTCTTTTGGAGTATCAGACGGAGGGTGTCAGGATAATTCGGATTGGTTGTGGTTGTCTTGAGGTCCAAACGGGACTGTGTCTCAGTGTGGTGGGTGAAGGGGTAGATGGCCAAAGGCTGAGAGAACTGCTTCTGCCACCAAAACAATATCCAGGCATCGCGGCCGCCGGCTTCATTTTATGTTTCTGTTTCATGGCCCCGCGGCCGTCCTATTTGGGAGAAGTAATGACGTCCTGGACTGATAATTCGCGACCGGCATGTCAGCTCGCCAGCAGTGAGGCGCGGGAATACCACAGAGCCAAGGATCGTGACCGCCGGGTGGAGCAATCCGGGGCAGACCCACGCATCACGCGCCAGCTGACGGCACGGACAGGACCGCATTGCAGCGGACGTCATTGGGCGCCCACGGACCAGGTGGAATTCTCTCCAGGCTCGACAGGCGCGGGCAGTGCCTACGTTGCTATTCTCTCATCTTCGACCGACATCGACCGGCTGGTTGAAGTTTCGGGCGGTATCCACTCCCACCGACGAAGACCCGGCTTGAAACGGGTCTCGACTGTTGCTCTCGACCGGCCGGGACTTGGGGCCAGGGCAGTGCCTCCGCCAAAAATAGGTATTCTGTCCGCTGGAGTCAGTGTGTGCGTACATAAGAAGCACTTGAGTGGTCCCTCTCCCGCTTCCGAGATCAACATCCAGATTGTCCTCGGCGGATTATACTGTTAACAGGAGCCGAGTGTGTGAGCTCTGGCAGACGCGATTGAAGAAGAGACCCGTCTAAAAAGCAATGTGGTTCCAAGACCCAGTTTTTTCTCCCCGGGTTTCGATAGGATGGGGGTGGGTCTGGTCTGGCACAGAAGTGGGACCGTGGGATGACGTCTTTTGAAGGTTCTCGACTCAGAAAACTTGGGTGAGGCGGAAGTGAATCCACACGCGGCATTCCTTCCTGTTTTTCTCACTGGGGGAAATCTTTGGCGATTCTATTGTGACAGCTTTGCATTAACGCCGAATTACCTTTTTAGACATACACGAACTCCACCTCGGGGAAGGATGACCCATGACTTAACATGCACATCAGATACCGGAGCTCATCCGCGCGATGCTTGAATCTCGAATCTTGAGATACAAACGTGATTCAAGAAGTCAAAGCCCAATGAAGTTGAGATGTTTGTCAAGACTTGACATGTGTCTGCACCGCCAGCACAGGATCGGCAATAGGCGAGCAGTTCCTAACTGGGGAAAGGCGGGGAAGAAGCGGCGAAGGTATCTCAAACAGGCAGGACAGGCACGAGCAGATCTCGAGGCTATCGCGTACCTTGCATCCGAGCGCCGATCACTAAAACGAGTGGCTAGGGATAGTCCATAATGACAAGGGGCGACTGTTTCGCTAGTTTTATTCTCAATAATTAGACATTCAGCCCGTAAAAGAGACCGGCCGTAGTCTCCAAAGCTGCGCTTTATGCACAGAGAATGAAGAAAGCAAATATCATTGTCTGTAGCGTTCACAAAATATATGACTGAATTTAGAGAATCCAATACTTAGAATAACCTTGTCTCTTTTGGAGTATGTGAGGATCTCAATTGGAATTGGAGGTCGTAGCGGTTCGATAGCAGGGCATCCCAAATTGAGAAACTCTGGTTACTCAGCAACATTGTATGTCTTTTGCGGAGTGGCAGCTTGAACGTCCCATGATCCAATCTATGCATTAGTATTTGTGAGAACTTAATGTCATTTTGAATGAAAGAAACTCGGAATTTGGCCGTTGTGACGCTGATCTCTTGGCTGCCGTTAAGTAGCAATTGCAACGCTCTAATCAAGGCCCATCGCTTCATAGTGTCCTCTCCCAAAGGGGAGGGGGGAGGGGGGCTCAACACCAAGTCGAAGTCGGGCATTGCGGCGGATAGAGACATACAAAATTAGCGGACACCGCGAATCAATCACTGAATTGATCTGTGGATTCAGACACCAAGATCGCCATCTACCAATTGGAGTGACTGGGCCCTGGTCCTGTGGCAAATCGGCACCTGTGCCAGGAATGTTGAGGGAATTACATCGACTTGTGCTGCGTCTGTTACATTACTCCGTTGAAAGGTGGGACATATTGGCAAAACGAGCTGGAACCTATGGTATGACGCGCCGGATCAAGGAGCTGTCCGCTACCTGCGGCTACTGGAAGTGCCCCCATATCCAGGTGTGCCAGGGTCTACGATGAGGCCCACAGCCACTCCATGCGAAATCAGACACGTCAGGAACTACTCCGCACACATGGCTAGTTGTGCGTTTCACCGGGGCGAGAAGGACCGATGAGGAGCAGTATCTTGGCCACATTAGCAGGTCTACAGGTGATCAAGAAACAAGGCTGACGTTGGGTTTTGAGTGAATCAGGACTTGACTGTTTTGCGACTCGTCGTTATCAACGGGCTTATAAAGCTCTTATCCCAATCCACTTGTGCTGTTAAGAAGATCCAGACTTTTGGTCATCTTCAGCATCACTTGCGATCTCCACAACTTTGCCCAGTTACAACTTCGAACAAAGCTTGAACAAAACTTGAAGACAGCTCGAACAGGACATGAGACTGAGGCATGACTTATGCAAAATCAATCAAAATTGTAGGATGCGGTCAGAACGGACATTCGTTGCCCTTGTCCTTGGGGTTTGTTGTGCCGCCAGGCCTCTCGGGCCACATTCTCCGCCTGACCCTCTCTTCACGGTCATTCCATTCCCAGCAAACTTCTCCATGCCTCCTCCTCCGCCGAACGCCACTTTCAATGGAACCACTAACGCCACTTTGAACGCTTTAATTACCAGGCTTCCAGTGGACTACATCAGCTGTAGCAGCCACAACGACCCCAGGATAAATAGGGACGAGATTGATATGCTAATCAACAAGACGCTCTTCGACGCGTCTGCCCAGACCATGGCGCCAATGCGTTCCTGGTCCGTTTGGGCAGCTACACACGACAGACTGAGTACGCAGCTTTACATCTGTAATTACCACAACAAGTGGGACGCACCCTTCAGCGTGGCTGAGTACCGAGTCATCGACGAGATTCTGGACGGTGAGTGTGGCTTCTGGGGCGGATACATCCACTTCAATGCTTGGAGGATGAGCATAGGCAGAGATCCGACCAACCCAGACGGAAGCTTCAGAAGTGAGTGTGGTTACGGGTATAAGCCCCGGCCTCCGCCTCAACTATCCGCTGACCGCACAATCAAAGCATAAGGTGAGTAGGACTCCGAGGCAGCCAAGTTCTTGCAATATTTCAATCTTCAGTAGCCTTATTACATTCATATTTGTGCATAAAATTCCAACCACCACTATCTGCATATCCGCGCTGTGACACTCCCAAACTCCGTACTGCTGAAGCCTGCTAGGTGACACTGATCTTACAATTACTCATTCCCGCCTCGAACTCATCCGCTCAGGCGTATTGCTTGTGGCCGTTGTGTGGCCCATCGGACGTGACATCCCGCATAACCGGGATCTCCTCGTTGGAGATCTTCCTCCCGCTTTGAGCCGGTGACTTCTTGGACCTCTTCAGACACTGTGACAAGAACGACAGCCCCATCCACCCAAGCCAGATGATGGCCGCGAAGACGCCATACACAATCATGTACGTCCGGCTCGACCCAGCAAGCTGCAGCCCAAAACCCCCGTTGATGGTGCCCAGCGTGATCATCGGGATGCCCCACCAAATGTGGACATACGAGATCAGAGTCCGGCCCCCGGTCCTCTTGAACCGCAGGTGGTGCAGCAGCCCCGTGAGCGGCTGCAGGGCCAGGCCGCAGACGGCGACGAGCCCGATTCGCGCGTGATAGCTCTCCATGTATTCATTTCCGTTGGCCATCCAGATGCCCATGGCCATGACGGCGAGGGCGATGCACAGGGTGAAGACCTGCCACGCGGCGTGCAGCCAGACGGTGATGCGGCGCGGGAACACGCGGATCAGGACGGCGCCCATGGGGAAGAAGAGCGCGAAGGCGAGGCAGCCCAGGACGCCGTGGGCGGTCTGGATGTTGGACTCGAGGCGCTCGGCCGCGAGGAAGTCCTCGCGCGCGTCCCAGGCCTCTTCCAGGGCGTCCTCTGCGTCGTCGGAACTGGCAAGGGCTAGGGACGCTTGGGAGAGGAGGTTAGCTTGGGGGACGGGATGGAGTGACTGGGACATGGCTCGGTGGCTTACCTAGGCCCATAAAGATGATTCTACTTTGGAAGTTCATATTGATGGTCACCGCTGGCCTAGTGTGGAATATTATGGATGATTAAGTCACTTGGTCCGTGGTGAATGATTCACGGTGAGGAACTTTGGAAGGCGGGAATGGCTCTTGCATTTATCTACAACTCATCCTGCAGCACATCAAATTGTTTTCACATTGTTTATAGCCAAGTGTCTTGTTTCTATCTTTGTGGCTTGGACAAGTTGCCAATCATCCGTATTCCATTGGCCGTTCATGCTGTCATCTCACAGACAAGACTTCTACGCCACCAAATGGGCTGCATTGGCACTCTTAAAAAGCAGAATAGCTTTCCCCCAGACTCTTTGCGCGCCGACGGTGCGGTTTTGGCGCCCTGAGGCTCGTCCAACACAGCACATTTAGGTTCCTGCCAGCCAGCTCCGCCCTTCTTGGGCCCGCTTGGCCGGGGCGCGGACGGGGAGGACTTGGGAGGACCAAGGCTGGCGCCAAGGGCACATCCCGGCGTCCGCGTCATCCAGCCGCGGATGCATGATGCCGCCCAGGCCAACGCCGAGTGGGACCTCCTTTCGGGGCCATAATCTCGATCCAACGGCCGGCCAATGCTGCGGGGCCGTGTTTGCTGCTTTTTGCCTGGCGGTCCGCTACACGGACTATGATTCTAATCGGGAAGGTTCCCGCTTGTTACTCTCCACGGCGTGGGCGATGGACTACCTCGGCCGGAGCCACGTGTTGCACCGATAGTGGGAAAGACTACCGATATCACTACCCTGTTTATAATACAGAAGTTGGCTGCTGGACGGGTGCAACTTTGAATTGGGTTTTCTTCTCCAACACACTCCGCCGTGTCACACACTTCTGATAACAACTTATGAGCTCCGAACCCAACGCATCCGTTTGTAAGTGACCACCAGTCCAGGTAATGACGCGATGGATAAGTGACGAATGCGGAAATTCGATAACGCGTACCCCAAGAGCCATCGGGCCGAGGAGGTGGGCATTATCAAGAAGAAATTAAGCCTGAGTCGTAGGCGGCCGAGCAGACCTGAGCGCGGGCCCCTCTTCCAAACGTTGGCACAGCACTTGAAATATCCGACTGGACTATAGGGATTATGATTTCAAAGTAACTTTGTGTAGGCTTTTGTACTAAGACTTGGTCTTCGCTCTCGTGTTAAGCTCCTGCTTTGGGACTGGTTCCCGCTTAGGGCGTCCAACAACGCCGTTCTGCCGGGAATGTTGAACATCAATCATAGCTTCCAACGGATTGTGGGTTATAATCGAATAGTCAGTATCAAATTGCCCCTATTCAATCATTGGAAACCTAGCTCATGCCGATTGAGAGCTCCGTTGAGGGAATTAATCTCTCCAAGCTTCGGAGTCAACTTTGTAGGATAAATAGTCCTTGTAATCGAGCCTGTCAAGCATCAAATAACGCGCTGACCGCTCGTTCCCGACTACCCGACGAGTGCTCGTGGACTTAAACCTTTGATAGCCTATGAAAATGGCCATGTTGAATATACAAAGTGTACCTGTTGTAGTGACATAGTTCTGCAATGGTGCGGTCGTTTGGATCACGGATGACAGGAATCGCGGTTGACTAAATTCCAGGACTAAGCTATTATTGCGATCCTTTTGAGTCGTGTTACACCGCGAATGCATCGGAGGGCCGCTGATCCGGGTAAAAGAACTGAATATGTTGATCACGACTTATTGGTGTCAGGCTGCTAGGGAAGGGCCGGCCCGGGTAAAGAAGTAAGACACCACGAGGCAAATTGCATGGCAGCATGCTATATTTGGCCATATTATTCACACACCAACTACTTCTTCGGCCCTGCGTCTCTCATATCAGTCTCAGCCTTAGACCTATGCCATTGTGTGTGGGATCGCCATTCTTGCTCGTCTTCCGAGGCTGCCAACAACTTTTCAACAACGCTCGACCATTGAGACTTGCGAGTGATACACCGTCTCCGGATTGCACTGCTACGAAAACGGAACAGTTGACATCCGGTATCTTTGAGCGACGGCCTCAACTCCGTCTACAGTCTCATTATTTCCACATCCCTGATTCCGCATACTGGTGGAGGGTGTCTGCATTCATGATGTGACGATGTCATGTGAGTCAAGTCGCCTGCTGCATCCTATTCAAGCCTGCAATGTTGATCAACCGGGACCAAATCACCGAGGCCGTGGCGGCACCACATACGCAATCAAACTGATTGCGTTTCGCTATCTTCATATCGTCAACGTTCCTTTCTTTCGCAAAATGGCCTGCAGATATTTTAGCCTATAAGGTGAAGACTGGCGTTTGTGTCACCTCGTCACCAAAAGCTGAAACAGACGCGACTTCCCTCACCATCAAATCTAATGTCGCCGGGCTCACGACTGCTCCTTGGATATGACGTGTCAATATTAGGATAGGACTTGGCTAAAGTGATCGCCGACCACCTTGGAGCGACCACCGTTTGAGCTGGTAAGTGAGGTAGGGGCTGTAAGAGACTATCATAGCACAAACTTTAGACGCGAGGCCGGTGGATTTACCATACGCCCGCGTAACCACGCGGGAGTGGATTGTAGAAGTCTGTGCGGATGTCTTACTCTGACGTTGGCTTGCGATCTGATAGATAATTGCTGACATCTCTCACTTGCCCATCCATGGATGCCGGTTTCACATTGGACGTACCTGGTTGGCGAACGGGTGCTTAGCATCTGCCGTACAGTCCTGTCACTATTGCTGTTCATTACAGGCATTGTTTATTCGGATGTCAACGAGCCCTACCGGAGTGAAACCTGCGACTTAGCCAGATTGGGGAAAACAACACCAGATTGCCCAAGTGATCTGCCTGCCATCCGACCAGTACATTGCTCGTGCTCCATCATCGTATTAACAACCTCCAACGCCTTCAAAACACTGTCACAATCATTTTTCTTTCCCCCATCTCTGGCCCGGGCCCCCACATTCATCTTGTTAAATGAAAAGTTAACGCACCTCTCTCTTTGCAGTATACAGCACGGAGTCTACGATCCCCGGTCATGGTGTGTCGCACCGCCCTCCCAGGCCTGCCAGGCCCGACCTGGCCTGCCACCAGCCCGTGTGTTCTCAACAACAACCCCCGGGGAGAACAAGTGGGCTGTGCATGAGAGCATCGACTTCTAGTTCGGGGCGGCAATGCGGCTGAAACAATTTGAGGTGCGCCCGGGGTGCAAGGATGAGGCCGGCAGTCGGCAAGGGACAGCCGCCATCCTGAAGGTGATCAGGAGATGAAGCGCAGCAGCCCTTTTTCGGTCCTGCCTCACGACATGTGTCAGCGTTGGACCACTGCGCCGCTGAAAAAAAAAGCCTTGTCGACTGGGACAGAGAGTTTTGCAGAGCTGGGATGAGTTCAAAACCTTGGGATGTCACACAGGGAGAAAAGTCAAAAATATTCTACGAGAACCCCGGTTGAGGTAGGGATTTGCGGCAGCATCGTGACGAGTCACTCGGCGGCTACAGACATTGCACGAGTTCGAAATGACGCGCACACGAAATGACAGTACGGAGGATTTACAGAGCGATGACACCCCAAGAGTTCGGCGAAGCTTTCGACACAACCCGGTGAGAAGCTACTACTGTACGTACTTGACACGACTTGACACTCCGGGGGATTTCGGAGAGAATGGGAGATGAGATTTGATGGGCGGCCGGGTTTGTGGTGCCGTCAGCCACCAAGAAAGAATTCTCCGATGCACATGAAATGCTCGCTGTCACATTTTCTTTCGACCGGTCTGATCAGATGGATATAAATAAAAGGGCAGAGGCATACATAACTACTACTACGGTAATATGTCGCCCTCGCGCCCCTCATTTCCACAATTGTTTGGCAGGTCGTGAAACGCAGACGCATTGCAACTGCACTCAATTCCCGGCCCCAAGGAGGCGTGGGAAAGAAAACATAGGACGACGAAGGAGTTAACCCGGATCATATTGGCTGTCGTCTGATGTCTGGTGCCCCCCTAAATGGGTGAGCGTGCGTTTCTAAGTCTGTTCCCCGAAGGGAGATCTACTACGACCGTGCATTGCGGTGGGTGCTAGTGTAGTGCCCGCGGTGCGCCACGTCCGATTTGGGAATGCTGAGCTGCCGCGGTAGAGATCGGATGAGGTGGAGGGAGGACAGCTTCCCGAGGAGAGGGGAGGGGCTGCCCTTGGTCGTTGGTGGTGTTGGTCGGCGGCTGAAGGATCAAAAGTGGTAAGAAAGGCTGTAAAGAAGTTATTGGATGATACCATGTCGTCTCACGTATATTGACCCGACCGGGGGCACGTCACCCCAGCAGACCCCTGCGGCACGAACTATGCTCTATCAATCTCAGACCTTAGCCCCGCGACACTAACTTATGACCCAACAGGTTCAATGTCGGGGAAGGGCTGACCCCGGTTCCCATGGTGGAAATGCGTGCGGTTTAATTGATGAGTTTCCGCGGCGCCCAGGACGGAGGCCCGGCACTGAGAGGCTGACTGACGGACGACTGACAGCCAGCACTAACTACGGATGCCCTAACTACGGATGCCTACCTTGACTGCCAGCTGTCCGCGGCGGCCAATCCACCTGCCCTACAGCACTATCCCTGCGTTCTTTTGTGCTTTTCTGCTTTTGTGCCTGGTCTACCGGGTTCGTCATGATGTGATGTGGTGGGACCCCGTCCCCGGCCAGACAAGTGGGAATTCATGCGCTGCACCGGTTTAGAGTTGCGGGTATGTGGTTAACCGGCTCTTGGTACACTCCCAGCAGTACTTTCCATTCGTGCAATTTCACTTCGTCGCGAGTTGATGCGTGTGAGGCCCGAACATGTTCAAACATGTTCGTGAATTGTCCACCGCCCATACTATAGCCCAGCATACATAACATTAACGTGCTCTCCTTACTGGCGGCTGTCGTGTGATGCAGTCGTCGTCGTCGTGCGTGTAAGAGAAAAGGCTCTTGGCTTAACGTCCGACATCCGGCCCCTCTATGATCGCCCTCCTGCTTGACATTACATCCGCATCGCATCGCATCACACCACAGATCTAGATCTGCCCACCCCGGTCCTCCTCCTCCCCTAGTGTGTGCAAGCAAGTACATGCCCTTCTCGGTCTCGCTGGCCCACCCCACACCAGCGGCCGTTCCCACTTAATTATACGCCGCCACGCCGCGTAGCATCACAATACCCACCACGGCCACTTTGCGACTGGCTCCACGGGCGGGCGGCATGGCAATAGGATCTGACCGATAATACCCACCGGCGTTCCACACCCTTCCTTCACTTCCTTCCCGAAGCTTTTCTGGTGACTGGCACCTGCGAGCAAAGTAGGGGTGGCGTTCTGGCCCTCGCTAGGCATTCACCTCCGTTCCCTGGGTCCCCACAAAACATAGTTCGTCCTGTCTTTTGTGTGCCGTCCTGCCTTGACTGACTTGACAACTTTTGACAACGTCCGTGCCGTCCGGGACGCATGCGAATCACCACCATCTTATTTCGTCCTTGCAACCCCCTTCTGGTATTCTCGCCGGCCGATCATCGTGCTCATCTGCCCCGAGAAAACGTGATGGTTGATATATGCCATCCGCCCTTCTCTTGCTAGTGCGAACCCGGGAGAAAGGAGGGAAAGAAAACCGTTTGTCTCTTCTGGGAAAGGGAAACCGCTACCGTACATCTCATCTTACACGCAAGCACACTCAGAGAAGTCCGTCTCTTTCTGGCAGAATCGAGGTTGATCACGCTCATTACCTACCGGCGAGGGGTGGTATAGCATACCACCCACCACCGCGTCGCCGGAAATTTCCCAAAGCAAGGGCTGGCATTGCGCGTTCTCCTTCTCAACTACAGCGATGCCTCCATCCGCCTACCACCTAGCAATGGAGACCATGGAGAGGCGAGCCCTCTCGGCGGACCAGAACGTCCTCATGACCCACCTGGTGGTGTGGCTCCTTGCGCTGGTGTCAGGCATCCTCCTGGGCCTGCGGCTATTCACAAAGTGGCTCAGGGCGCAGCAGCTGTGGTCAGACGACGGCTTCCTGATAGCATCTTGGGTTAGTCACACACGTCCCTGCCCTTCTCCCCTTGTAAGATTAAATTAGACAAGAAATAAGACTAACAACTAACCAAAAATCTCAAGGTCGTCGTCATCTTCTACTCAGCAATCACATCCCTCGAGCTGGCCCTGGGGGCAGGCCGCCGCCAGACCTCGGCCCCTCCCGCGGGCCCGTCGGCGCTCCTGCTGCTGGACAACGTCGCCCGCAGCCTGGCCCTGACGGCGGCGGCGTGGAGCAAGACCTCCCTCGCCTGCACGCTGCTCCGCTTGCAGTCGCCGCGCCTGGTCCGCGCCGCGCTGTACTCGGTGGCCGTCTTTGTCAACATGGTCCTCGCCGGTGCGGCCATCGCGCACTGGCTGCGGTGCAGGCCGATCGCCGCGGGCTGGGGCAGCGGCGAGGGGGCGTGCTGGAGCATTAATATTCAGAACATCGTCGGGCTTAGCGCGCAGTCTTTCTCTGCGGCTATGGACCTCGCGCTGGTGGTTGTTGTTTGGCAGGTGCTTTGGACGAAGGGGCTCAGCGTTGGGGAGAAGGTTGGTGTTGGGGCTTTGATGACTTTGGGCGTGCTGTGAGTTTCTTTCCTCCCAAAAGGGTTGGTTGGTGAAAAAGCAACCGAAGGCGCAGATCAAAACCGGTCAAAAGGAAAACCAGATTACTGACGATAAAAACCACAGGGCAAGCGCAACATCCGCTGTCACGGCAGTCCAACTCTCCAAACTCACCGACAACAACTTCCAAACAGAAAACATCAACGTCCTCCTCTGGGCATCAATGGAGCCCAACATCGCAATCATCATAGCATCCATCCCAACACTTCGCCTGCTCAGGGCATCACGAAGCAACAGCCGCCACCAGAAGCTCTTCTCCCGCGACAAGATCCGCATCGTGCGGACCGACGACAGCAGGGCCAGCCCCATGACGATCGGGGCGCCCATCTTCAAGCAGCACGCCGGGGCGGCAAGCACCACCACGGCCAACTCGACGGCCCCTCCGCGGCCGCCGCGGCCTACTTCAAACCAGTCCTTCTGGACCGATAGCTCATCCATCCTAAAAGGGGGCGGGGACAACCCGGGCAGGGGCCTGGCGCACGAGACGTCCACCGAGGACCTGATCCAGCAGTCACCAATATACAGCCCCAGTAGGGACCACGCCCCGTACTCCCCAGGTGATAACAACAACCTGGGCGTCCCGGACGCGGGGCGCGACACGCTCAAGCCCAGCACCAACGGCAAGCGGCTGACGCCGCTGGAGGAGGAGACGAGCCTGCGGGGGTCGAGCGTGTCGGGCGGCGGGATGATGATGGGCAACAGCAACTACGCGAGCAACTTCGACAGCTACTACAACAACAATAACAACAACTACCGGTCCAGCTCAAAGTACAGCACGGGGGCGTTCATCGACACGTACGGGGCACAGGCCAAGAACGTCGTCGAGGGGATGGAGCTGATCGTGCCCCTGGGCCAGCAGCAGCAGCAGCAGCAGCGCCAGCAGCAACAACAACAATCTCCTCAGTATCCGCAGTACCAGCAGTATTCGCAATATCAGCAATACCCGCAGAGCCCGGGGCAGAACCAGAACCACGCGCGCCAGCAGTCATCGCACAGGCGGAAGCCCTCCGTGACCGAGGCGCCGATGTACATGGTCCCCGTGACCGCGACGGGTGGGTACGGAGGGATGCTATGATCGTCTCTCCATATGGCGAGGGAAAAAAAGTCCGAGGCAAGCCAGGACAGGCAAGGGTCATCGGAGCCCCCTTTTTCACCTTTTTTTTGTGTGTCAAAAAGTCAAAATCCAGGGAGCGAGGCGTTTAGAGTCGAGAGTTCCTCCCCAAAAACCACACTAGACCTTTTTGGCGACGAGTTATCCTCATATATCTCATGTAATTACCTAAAAGCAGGTTGATACCTGCCTCTTCCTCTTAAAGTCTCCCTCACCTCGTGTCTCTCCTTTCTCGGGTTCTATCTTCTTGGCCAAGGGATAATGGAAAGCGGTTTATTGACATTTTCATGGGGAAAAAAGTGTCCGGTGACCGATTATGGTTGTAATGTCCAGATGAGAATAGACAAAGAACCCCCCCGTCCTTATATGACCTGCCGACCCTGAAACGCCTGTTGTGGATCAACTGTATGTGTGGTGTCCGCGCTCTTGTATCCGTCCAGCTTCATTATCCGCGGATTAAACCACCGTACATGAATCCCACAGATTTCCTAATTTCCATTATGCCCAGGAGACCTGTTCGATAGTCATCATTAGCCCCAACCCCGAGAGTTTTCGAGTCGTTTTGCGTTTCGTCGTGAAAAAAGCACCAAGCCAGCATCAAAATCAAACTATGCAATTCTCCTCCTCGCCGTTCATCGTCGACTTCGTCATCCGTCATCCGCGACTACCGCCACAGGAGCAACAGCAGGAGGCCCTCTCTCAAACTTCGGCTCACACCCCGAATATTCTGCTAAACCGCCCCCTCTTCTGCGTGCGCACCGACTCCTGGCTCATCATGCTGGGCTGTTCGCTATGGGCACTCACGGTGCGCTGGCTCCTCATCGCCGGCTGTCCCCCCATGGGGCCTCCTCCTCCCTGGTGCATGCCGCCTCCCCTGGGGCCGTCCATCATGTCGTGGCGGCTGTTACTCGTCAGGTTCGGCATGGACGGCATGGGAGGCACGTTGTTGTTCCCGTTGCTGCTTGCAAAGTCACCCCGCAGGGCCCGCTCCACGTCGTGGTACTGCCGGCGGTAGTCGTCGTGCTTGGACTTGGCGTCGAGGAACCGCGCCTCGGCCTCGCGCTGCCGGTCCTGCAGCTGCCGGAGCTCCTCGTCCAGCGCCGCCATGTCTGCCTGTGCCTCGGCCATCAGCGACCCGTATTCGGTCACCTTGGCGTCGAGGGGTTGCAGCACGCTCGACGTGATGCTTGGCGTTGGCAGGCGCTGGATGTGCGCCGCCGGGGACAATAGCGGGGACTCCGGGCTGATGGGTCGCCCGCCGACCATGCCGCCGCCCCCAGATGACGGCGCCCGGTTGCTGCCGTTCGTGGGTGGCCGCCCGTCCTTGGCCACTGGCTGCTGCGGTCGACGCTGCTGCGTCTGCCTGTAGCGGGCGGCGTCAATGTCGACCTTGTTCAATGGAGGGTTTCCGTCGTCGGGCGATCGAGGCCCATGTTGCGAGCCGCTGTAGCTGGGTGGTCTGGACCCGCGAGGGGCGGAGCCGTTGCGTGCGGCCGCAGCGATCTGCTGGGTGGTGACTGGACCATTGCTGCTGCTGTTGCGTGCGTTGTCCACAAGCCTACCCTGACCCTGCTGCTGCTGGATGGGCACCTGCATCGCCATGTTCGCCATGTTGTCGCGTTGGGGAGAGTGGGCGTTCTGGTGAGAGCGGGGGGCGGCGTGCTGGGGCTCGGGGTCGGTGTAGTCGTAGTAGTTGGGGTAGGCGATGGGGCCCCGCTCGCGGTCTGGAGAGCTGGCAGTGCTGCCCGAGGAGACGGAGCTCGTCTTGTTGCGCAGGATGTAGGGGGCGCGGACTGGTGGCATCAGATCGCTGGCGGTGGAGTCGATGCCGAAGTCGATCTTGGGAGGGGATGAGCGCTCGAACTGGTCCCTCTGGCGATCACGTTGGACGCGTGGCTTGGGTGGGGAGCTCATCTCACCTCATGGGATGGACGTGAGTCGCATGCAACGGGGTTATGTGTTATGTATGTGTGTATGTAATGTATTTACAGACAGGCTGAAGCAGGCAGGCGTGAGGCGAGCGAAGGTGGTGCAACGAGTCGCGCAGTGGGAACGGACGAGCAAGAAAGAGATAGAAAGAGTAGGTCGGCCGGGTGGGGAACTAGGAGTAGGTAGCACAAGGGGTTGTCCGATGTTGATGAAGCAAGCTGGCAATCAGGAAAGGACGCAGGTTGACGGATAAACGGCGGCCACAGCAGAAAAGAAGGTGGTGGGGAGAGAAAGCTTGGGAGGTCAATGTCGCAGGTCGGGTGGCTGGGGAGACGAGCAGCTTCAGCACGGGTCGAGCAGTCCGAGCAGGTCATCATCAACCTGCAGAGATTGTGCAGGGTACATAATTAGATCCAAGATACAGTAGTCTACTAGTTACGGAGAGTCGTGACATTGCAGATTCGCATGCAGGCGAGGGCACAGCTGTAGATGGAGATGGAGATGCAGATGCAGATGCAAGAGCTTGACGGCGAGTCTGTGTCCGTCGTATTGTCCGTCGACTTGGGACGAGTACCGGCTTGCCGTTGGCTCCTGCTGGTCGTCTGTTCGCCCAGCTAAAAAGGCAAGCAAAAAACTCAATTCGCCCAGCCACTCGCCTGCTCCATACAGACGCCTCCCACTGCATGCTGTACCTAGGTAGTCCAGCTACGAAGTATTCCGTCCTCCCCTAGCTTTGCTTTCTGAGAATACGAGCCCACCGTCGTACCACAGTAGTGGTGTCGCATCCCGATACAGCACGTCATCGTGCCTTCATACTGTCGCACCGCACTGTATGTACTCTACGTTGACTTCCACTGCCAAAGGCAAACCTGCAGTCGCAGTTGCAGTGCCGTGCAGTCAGCAGTCTGACATGTGCCTTTCCTAGCTCATCTGTCGCTTCCACCAAATTCGACTTTGTCACCTCGGGATGGTGCGTGGGTACTGTTCAGCAGAAAGCGTGGGAAGGTGCGGCTGTACCTGGACAGTGTGCCTGTATCAACAGGGTTACCGCCGCGGGCACTCCCGATCTGACCAGCCACCAGCCACCAGCCACCCCACCACAGACAGGGTAGGCACGATCTACGGACGGAAAGACGTAGGCTAACCAAGTTTGTAAAGCCGGTGCTGCAACCATTGATGGGAACATGTGGCAAGGCAATCAATCAATTGCCCTGCCCACCGTACATATTATGTGGATCTGCTCCCAATCCAAAATGGAGGTTGAAAAAGCGACCAAATAAAAGTCAGAGGCCATGTATACGCCGCTCTGCCAGACTTCCAAGGTTCTCAGAGAGACAGGCGCTCTAGCGTGAGGGATAGAACTCTAGGACATAACGGCTAAAGAGAGGGTCCTGATCACCGGTGGCTGAGAGCAAGGCGCTTGCACAGTAGGAGAAAAGCGAGAGCGGGAATCGAGCTGGTTGCTTCTCTTGTTATCCTCCATTGTTACGGCGCAAGAAAGCCTATTGCGCTAAACACCCAAAAGAGGGACGTTGTAATGCCGAGAGCATTACCGTGGCTATCACCTATACGTACTGTAACATCCATAGAAGTGGCGAGTTTCGGCGCTTCAGGGCTTGCTCGGGACACTCGTGCTGTGGCTGATGCGCTTCTCGAGTAGTCAAATCATTTCAGGTGCAAGATCCCCCGCTTAGTTATGTTGTTCAATCTGTGTGAATACGGTCAGTTCCACTGGAGCAACGCATTCACGGCATGGAATCTGACCGCAGCTGAATCAGCCATGGTCAGACAAGGCCGCCTCGCACTGGTTATTGCCCCTTGTCGACTACTTAGCGGAGTTGGACCAAATCATCTAGAGCGGAGGGTAAGGCTCTATGTGTGAAGGGCTGGCGGTCCGGCACACGTGGAAGATTTGTGGGCGCCAGGGAATAGCAGGCAACATATCTCAAGGCCTTGAAGTTTGTTTCACACAGCCTGATGAGGAAAATTGATCAGACACATCAATGATACATGGCTGATATGCAAGAACCTTGGAATTGGATTTTCAGAACAGTGTCACGCCTATGGACTCAGGAACGTGGTCCTACACCAGCAAATCTTTTACCTTGACGTTGGCTATGTACCTGGAAATGTGGGATGATGTTGCCTGAGGCTGAAAGCGATTCGCGTTATTAGCTATAAACATAGTAACCCATCAATAAGTTGTGCTTCCTAAGTTTGCAATGTTACTATTCTGGACTTTCTGATCATGATTTTCAGTGACATACTTATTGCCGGTGCATACCGGTTGGGGACCCAGAGGGACCAGAAAACCGTAAAATCAATGCTTGAGCCTTGGACACTTTCCCATCTTTGTTCCATGCTGAGTACTGCATTTGAGACAGGCTTTCGCCGTTCCTGTCTTGGTTATTCCGCAGTCTCCCCCCACGCCATTTTCATCAACGACACGTTTTGTACAGGTCTCGGTAACCGTCCAGCTGGCTACCTCTCCTTTGCAGCCGTCAACACCGCACTGAGGCATCTTGTCTGAGTAATTCGCTTCGAGTATTTGAGACCCGTTAGAATAGAGATTACAGGAGTGTTTGTTCGAATGAAACGCAAACGATTGCTGAAAAGTAGTTAGAAAAGCTTTTCCCAGTTTCAAATAATCCAAAGGCAGCTGGGCATGATATAAATACCTCTCTGAAAACCATATTGTCCCAATTCAACCCCGCTGATATCCGTCTTGGGCAAAAATGCGTTTATTTAGGCAGAGAAGGCGGGTTGCATATTGCATGCCAACAAATGAGGGACCACCACAGCCTGCAGGACTCGTAAAAACGCCCCTCATGAGACTTTTCCTGTCACATTTCCGGCCGTCGGGCAGCCATTGCAGCCCTGTCCAAATGCTTGATGCTTCAGCTGGTGACGTCTTGAGCTGACGCAGGTCTTGTCGTCAAAACCACTGTCAAGACATATGAATTCAGTCCGACATCCGACTCAAATTAACGGTCATGCCCAATGTTTTCTGCGCAAACATTTGCTCTGTCCAAATACAACAACGCTTCTCGTCTATCATATGAGCACGGAGAGCTGCACAAGGCTTGGCAAAACAAAGGTTGATAGGAATCCTGCGGACGCCATGTCCTTTCTCCAAGCCAATTGTGAAGGAGATATCTCACTAGTTTCATGCCCAACCCTGACGGATTCCAGGCAACAAACTGATAGGAACATGACATGCGAATGTGAGTCGGTGATTTGCTATAGGTGTCTTGTCCTCCAGTCAGCAACCTCTGGGCAAGCTGATCACCCAGCCTATCCGACGTGTCTAAGCATCGAGGGGACCCGCCAGCTGATCCCGTCGGGCGGAAGTTTCCGTCCGTCGCGGACAACGAGGAGACCACGTGGGCTTTACCCTTGACGCAATCCGTCAATGTACACGAGAGAGTACCTAGGTGTATTCAGATATTAGCCTTGTTAAGACTAAGCAGCTTTGGCATTTTTCGCCGGGTTCTCCCTCCATCCGCCTCTGCTGCCCGACATAGCCATTGACTGTTTCGAAGCCTAACGGTGATGACCGGATAATGGCCAAGACGGAGGTTAAGTGGCTCTGATCTGTCACAACCCTTGATTCTTTATGGTAGCCTCTTATATCCGGCCCCGGAGGTATTGGCTAAGTAGCTTGGGACCATTTCGAGACAGAAATGACAGGGCGAAGGACAGCCAAGCCTCGTGATAATTGGCCGCAGCGTCCTAACAGCCTGTCCGGACCAGCTTTTGACAGACTAATATATGTTACATTGGGACTGCGTGGTATGGTGTCTATCCTGCTTTCCCATCTCAAGGAAAAGTTAATGAATGTCACAAGACTCGCGCCGTTGTGCTGCCAGTTGCTCTACCAAAGGATTGACAGAGGTTTGAATTACAATGTGTATTAAAGCTTCCTTCCGTTTTACAAAAACCTCACGTACGGGTGGGAGTGAAGAGATGCTTCCGCTACTATTCACCACATAAGATAGGTTTGCAGATTCGGTTGCGAGCCGGAATTATATCTCGAACCGAACCAGAACTAGAATGGATGCGAATCGTGAGCGTTTGCTTGGCTACTATATTCCACGTCAATCACATGGGAATCCGAGTAATCGTTCTTTTGTTGACATGTGTTTAGTCATACGGAATTCGATATGTTTTATCTCCTAAACTTATGCATCAAGACAAGGTCTTCGGTGTGTTCACCCCGACACGTTTTCTAGTATCGTCTCTGTCCTGAATGCCAACCTCTTCCTCTTCGAAATCCGCAGATCCGTCTCTGCTGCTAGTAGCAGCAGACTCACCGCCGCTCGACATGGTCTTCCAGTTGAGGCCAAAGTCGAGGATGTCCGGATATTTCCGTACATACCAATACATGCCTAAGATTGCGATGATGCCACCTGCACTGAACGCAGCCGCCAGGGGAAACCCAACGGGATACGTGGGCGAGTCTGCGGTCCGCCACGCGCGGAGCGGGATCGTAGCATGCCCGACATAGACCAGCGTGACGGCCAGGCCGACGATCACGGAGCGCGCCTCGGGCTCCTTCCGCAGGATGATGGCCAGCCACGCTAGAAGAGCGTAGCCCCACGCTGCCGTCGCGAAGGTTAGGAAGTAAAACGTCATGATAGTGGCCCTGCCGCCTGGCCAGGCTGCAAGAACCGATGTGGCAACGAGCTGCACCAGCGCTGCGCCGATAGCTACCTGCCAGCGCCAGTTCTTCCAGTCGCTCAGCGCGTTGAGCGCGATGTTGGAGACGATGGAGATGCTGTAGCCGCCGAGAGGTATCAGGTTGACCGTATATACGGAGTACAGCGGCTGGCCATCTGCACCCTTGAGACCCTTGAGGTACAACAGGAAATACGAGTTTGCGCGCTGCGACCAGGCGAATTGAAGGTAGGCCGCGAGGAACAGGTAGGCGATCGGCGAGGTCAACAAGCCACGCACGCGGGCCCAGAGCACCTTGCCCTTAACGGGCTCCTGCGTGGTGGTACCCGACCGTGCCATGCGCGACTGGGCAAGAGCACGCTCTTCATTGGTCAGCCACAGCGCGCGGGTCGTCGTAGGCGCGTCCGGGATGACGAGGAAGCCGTAGGCTCCCCACGCCACGGTCATAGCTCCCGATACCACAAACAGCCACTGCCAGCCCTCTAGCCCGTGCACACCGTTGAGGTTCCTGTACAGCGCGGCCTGCAGGATGCCGAGGAACATGCTGCCCGCGACGCTGCTGACGCCGAAGATGGCGAGGCGCTTACCCAGCTCCGCCGGGGTGTACCAGTTGAAGATGAGGCTGACGATGCCTGGCCACGAGGTCGCCTCGAAGACGCCGAGGAAGAAGCGCAGGATGTACACGGTCTTGGCGTTGCGGGCGGCGAATGTCACCAGGGTGAGGGCACCCCAGACGACCTCGCAGAAGGGAAGCCAGAGCGATGGGCGGATGCGGGTCTGGACGAGTTGGGAGGGGACGATGAACAGGGCATAGCCGATGGAGAAGTAGGTCGTGAACTCGACGAGCTCGTTGCCATACAGTGACAGAGCCTCCTGCATGCCCGATACGTAGGCGGATGTTGTGGCGGACTGGTCCATGTCCTTCATGAGACCGGCAACGAATGCCCACGACAGGAGGAGGACGTCAAGCTTGAGAACGAGGACATGTTCTGCATCACGGAAGTAGGGGTGAATCTTGGCCAGCCATTTAATAGAAGGCGCTGGAGCCTCTGGGCCGGTGGCCGCTGGCGATGTTTCGGTCATTGAAGAGCTCCCCATCGATACCAGTATCGGGAAGCGGCTCATCTGGGTGCTGGAACACGTGAAACTGCCCGGTCAGACCTTCAAGATGGTAGGAACGGGTTGATATCAGGGGGAAATCTTGACGCGACAGATTCCAACTCTAAGCCATAGACCTTCTCTAGGCTACACGACTAGATATCAACCGCACTATTCTTCATTGATCCCTCGTCCCGGGGTTTGGTGACAGTCAGGCCCAAGTCTATCCAAGCAGAATGCCCGATGGCGCACTGATTCGAGTTTTGGCAGTAAACAGAGCATTGCAACATTGCGGATCTTGATGGTGGCATCATGTACTTACCTGGTCGTTCCGGCGTGCAGTTCTGATGGTACGGATGAGGAGCCGGGCCGTTGATCACAAGCTGGCCACAAAGCATTTGCCATGAGACTCGGACATGTCGAGACATGATAGAGATAGCCGGCCGTCCAAATCATCATGAAACCCTTCTCCGCAGTAATCATATTACAATAGTATTGTGGCATCTGCACGTAGAACGTTGCGAGTTGCAACAGTTGATGTCGCCATTCAGACTGCCAATGTTGTCACACGTCGGGGCCCGCCCAGCTTGGAGCCTCCGCCTTCGCACATCCGGAGAGCTGCAGCCAGGCAATTTGGATGCGGGTGTCGCCCGAAAGGTGCCGATCGGAGGAGGATGCAGTACAACATCGAACAGGGACTCGACCTCATGGTCAGGAGATTTTGAGTGGTACACATCAATTGATATTTTCATCCAGGACTGCCTCTTGACGACAACTTATAATCCGCATCCCTAGCTACCCGAGTCCAGGCCTGGTAAATCGCGGTCTAGGTCTCTGAATAACAAGAAATACCGCGAGAATCTCAACTCGGTAACTTGGTTGGGGTTTGAAAACGAGATTCCACAATCATCGACCATAAACCACCATCCTCACGGCCAACGCAGCACATACTAAGCAGCAGACCCGGAAATTTTGGCCATGGCCACACAGCCGCTCTACCCGGCATATCTGCCCACGAGGCCCGACGGCTTTCAGCCCACGCTCAAAGTGCCGTACTTCAAAGCCGAAGAGCCCGGCACGCGCGCAGACAGCTCCAAACCCTCCATCTTTAAATCAGGAGCCAAGGTCGAGAATCTCACCCCGCGCATCGGCACCGAGATCAGGGGCCTACAGCTGAGCCAGTTGTCCAAGGCCGGCCTGGACGAGGTGGCTTTGCTCGCAGCCGAACGGGGTGTGCTTGTGTTTGTAAGTTTTCCATCATGCAAAGAAAACACTTTTGGAGTCTTCGACCAAATTATTGACTCGGCCGCTTATCGTGCAGCGGGAACAAGACTTTGCGGATATTGGTTTTGAGAGACAGAAGGAGATTGTGCGGCATTACGGGCCGTTACATCAAGTATGTGCTACATTATTTCCGTGGACATGGTGAAGGTCATCCAAACAGAGTTCCGTAGGGCTGACCATGCGTTGCTACTGCCTACAGCACCCAACAATGGGGTATCCTGATGGGACTGGCCCGGAGTTCCAGGTCGTCTATGCAGACGAAAAGGCGTAAGTAAACACCTTCTACTTCCTCTCTATAATTCTCGCCAGCTGCGAGCAACTACTTGCACAAATTCAAGCCGCTCACCACTGAAAACGGGACCAGGGGCAACTTGAGGAATCTCCTCGGTCCTCGCACCAGCTACGACCTCTGGCACGTAGACCAGACATTCACCCCAAACACCCCATCCACCACCTTCTTCTGGGTCCTCGAGCAGCCCGCCTCAGGGGGCGGCGACACGGCGTTCACCTCGCTGACTGCTGCCTACGCCGCCCTCTCGCCCGCGTTCCGGAGCACCCTGCACGGCCTGCGCCTGCTGCACACCTCGGCGTCCGTGGGCGAGGTCGCGCGTGTGGGCACAGAGCGCGCCCTCAGGGAGGCAGTCTCGACAACGCACCCGCTCGTGGTCAGACACCCGGTAACCGGCCAGCCGAGCCTCTTCGTGAATCCCACCATCGCGCGCAGCGTCGAGGGTTTCCAGCTTGAGGAGTCGGAGGCGCTGCTAAAGTTCCTACACGGCCACATTCAGAGCCTCGACTTCAGCTGCCGCGTACGGTGGGAGAAGGGTTCCGTGGTGGTGTGGGACCAGAGGAGCGTTGCACATAGCGCTGTGCCCGACTTTCGGGATGGGGAGAGGAGGCATATGGTGAGGGTCATCCCGTACGGAACGCGGCCAGAGCCTGCTTTCCCGGGAAAGGGTGTATGATGTTATATGCATAAGTGGACAAAGAGGCGCAGAATAGTGGTCGATTATGATGCCCATGAAAGAAGTAGTTATGGGAAACTTGAACATCCTAGCAGTGAGTGTCGGTGTACCTAAATACGAAATGGCCATAAACCCACACACAACCAAGCCTAGCACAGTTATATCTGTGTGACTATAGTTCAGTGATCCACTCTGTAACTAATTGAATAGAAATCTACTTGTGTCCTCCCCATCTAGTTGAGCCACTGGGGCTATAATGACTGCTTCAAGAGGTTAGTATGTTTCATTCGATAGGGCAAAGAAACATAAAAGAAACGTCAAGGCAAACAGACCCCGAGAACTGCGCTCCAATTCCCATCAACAGCTCGTCCTGCTGTGACTTATCCCTATAGCAAGGCTTCTTATTGGCAGCAGAGTATGATGACTCGCTCTGACTGTGGCCCTTGCTGGCTTGTGAGCTTGGGCCGTATGTCCCCTGAACGGAGGTGTTTGATGAGGACGGCCTGTGTTCCACTTGTTAGAACCGGTCTGCTAAGTGAAATCGGGAAAGGCATTGCACAGACATATTTGAATGAGGTGTATGAGTCTGTCGGTCACAGTGGAATCAAAGAGTGATGCTTGGATCGAATGAACAGATCCACGACAGAGAAAAGCGATCCTCCGACGCGATTATATAGTCGGAGGATCGCAGGAGACACAAGCGGCTATGCCTCTTGATGCTGAGGATGAGACTGATCCTGCTGGACCGCGCCATGACGACAGGGTAATGGCCAAGGTGTGGCCGGTGGTGATCGTGGTCGTGAATGAGGCAGAATGTCCTGCATCCACATGCAGCCAAAATCTGGCCAATAGAGTATTTCTTGTCCCGCAATATTTCCTCGTTTTGCACCACCATTCTGTCCGGCCGTCCGAGACGAGCTCTCGCCAACCCTCGCTAAGCGATACACAGGCAGGAGTAAGCAGTAGGTATGGCCATTTTCTTCTCTGTGTTGTCGACAGCAGGTTTGAGGTGAGTGGGAGACAGCAGTCACATTGGTCTGCTGATGTCGTCCACCGTATGCAGTGTCACGAGGATTCTTGAGGCCGCCCATGCAAAGGTGCGGCAAAGGTCGAGCGATCTTGACTCCCGAAAGCTTCCCCAGAGCCTCAAACAACCATCAGACCCGTTTTAATTACAGCACCGGTAGGGTAAAAGTGAGACGTGGTCGCGCAAGCTGCAGGCGCCCTGCAGCGAGGACATTGAAGCTGGGGCAAGCCCAGAGAGCTCCCCACCAGAGCAGGGGCATTAGCCAATCAACGCTGTCGCCTGACTCCAAATTCTGACAGCTTGCCGCGTTGCCTCATCAGGCCCGATTCGGTGTGGCCCCCGCATGGCGGGCAGAGACGCAGGAGAAGTGCCAGACTGCCCAGGTGTGTGACCCCAATTGGCCATGCCCATATGGGTGTGCCCTGGATCCGATAGGACAGTTTTTGGTTTGTCTCACTGGACGTCAGCATGGTTCGTTGTCTACACAAGTGCCGCAGCTGTGCTTGATTGCCCGCATGCCCGACTTGTGTTCTAGTTGGTCAGATTTTGGCCTGGTGGGTGTCAGATGCGTTAAGCCAACACCACGGCTGTGTCCGAGGCGTTGGTTTTCTGGTTGGCCAGATTTTGGCCACAAAGCAAAGGTGGTGGTACATACCTAAATAGTAGAACCATTTCATGACCAATTTCTGGCCGAAATTTGAAGATCCTTGAACTGCCTGCTTCCCACGACCCTTTTTCTTCCCTCCCCATTCATGGTCACTGATGCCGTGACTTCTCCCGCAACACATCCCATCACTTGAACATTCCCAAATTATCACCAGTTTTCTCGTTCTTGCAATTATTTGCAAACCCGTTATGTCTGCGCCGCGCGTACTAGACCTCCCGTCTGGAGTCAGTTCGGTGGAAACTCCGAAAGACCTCTGTCGATGGCATAGCAAGAGGCAGGTTCTCCATAACCTCTTCATCTTCCAAGGAAAGACTTTGAACGACGTCAAAACAATCATGGAAAGTGAACATGGTTTTCCCAAAACATTGAAGTAAATCCGATCTCATTCCTAGCCGCTTTGCAATGTGAACTGATACACGCCAACAAGGCGTTCTGATTACGAGTACGTACTCCGAGAGGAATTCAAATTCAGGAAAAACCTCAGCGCCGACGAGTGGCGCCTCTCTATCGGTCCACAAATCGCGAGACGCAAGGCAGAAGGCAAGCGCAGTGAGGTGCTTCTCAACGGGTCCAAGGTTCAGAATGTCGACAGGAAGATCGGGAGATCCTTCAAGAAGACACGTGCACGCCAGCTTGCCAAAGGTGAGAATCTATCCATCTAGTCTTTTGATTGTATATGACTCAAATTTGACTGGCTGTAGCCAATACTGCAGCATTGCCCCACGGAGTGGTTATCAAAACCCCATCGCCGCAACCTTCAACCTCGGTAGCATCCCCGACGTTCGGCAGAAACCATAGGGCCACTGAGGTCGAGCAACACGAAAGACACCAATCAATGAAGTACCTCGAGGACTCTAACTTTGCAGTAGAATCGAATTGGCTCAGTTTGTTGGCGGGCGCCATGCGCCTTTGATGTTCTTTTATCTGCCTATTTGTCAATCACTGATCAAGCACCATGGACCAAGACCACGGGCAGATGGTATTGTGACCTTTCATCATGTGTGCAGATGGCTCCAACGCGTGCGGTGATTTTCATGAATGCTTTCCATGCAACCAAAGGGAATGGGACCAAGCAGTGCAAGATGCTATGAGAAATCAGAAAATCCCTTAAAGCAAGCTTTACAAAAATGCTTCAGAGTAAGACTCATTCCACTTCCCATATTCCCCATTGCTCTTTCCCTAGCCTCAAGAGGTGGTGAAATAAGAGAGAACTGATATTTGCACAGAAAGAAACAGATAGTATGGAGACACATTACACCCACAGTGCTCTGACGCCCAACACGCCCAAGCCTACCTCATATGCCTAAGCCCAATCTGCATGCCCACTACAATTCACATACCTACTTTGCACTCTCAACTCGCACCTAACTCACATGATTAATTCGCATAATTGCGACCAATTTACATGCCTATATAGTATGCAAAGTAGGGATATAAATCAAGTGTACAAATTCGGCTTGGGTATGTAAATTAGGTGTATGTGCTTGAATTGGGTGCAGTCGTGATTAGCCATAGGAATAAAATTGGACACGGGTGTTATACTCTGCTTATTATCTGTTTCCTTCTGTGCGAATATCCGTTCTCAATTAAAATGGTCACAAGAATATGCGAAATCCCTTCCAGGCAGCCCCCCTCTCAACAAAATACATAAACCGCTGAAAGATGTAAACGAAAATTCCTCAATGCCTTTCAAAGTTCTCCCAAGACTGGTCTTGAGCAGCATTCCGTCTCGGTAAGCTCCGCGACTTTTTGACACCACGTACTGGCTCCTGCTGCAGGAAGCTGGGATGAGGGGGGTCCGAGAACATCTGTGTGAGTAACTCTGTATGTATGGTCTCCTCCGCTGCTGACATTGGTGGTCTCTGTATTGCTTCAGGTTGCTGTTGAGCCGCCAATGTCTGTTGAGAAGATGATGGAGCTGGCTTGGAGGGTTTCGGTGCTGATTTTGGCAGAGACTTGCCTGCAGTGGGTGCAGGCTTGGTGCTTGTCGATCCCGTGGATGGGGCCTCCTTCCTTGAGCTCGCCGGCTTCGGAATCATTGACGATATCTGTGGTGACTGAGACTGCTGTTGATTGTTTGGCCGAGTGGAAGTTCGGGTATTAGCAGTGCGCAATGGCAGTTGCATGGCCGCTCCGGACGACAGACCAGCTGCTTTGACTGGGATACGAGTTGCTGGACTGTCTCCAGAATGAGCCTTTGGTGCACTTTGAAGCACTGGTCTGACGTTGGAAGGTGTACTCTGTCCAGAAGGCACCCCTCCTGATGGACCTTGTGATACTGGTGGATCGGAAAGCATTGATCCTGCTTTAAGCTCCAGCATGAGGCCTATCAGCCGCCGTATGAAGGTATCCATGTGTCGAGCATTATCAGTGATGAATGGGCCGAATTCATGCATGAACAAGAACTCGTCAGCACCTGGAAGGTTTGGGTTGGATGACTTTTCGAGGACTCGTGCCGACTTTGTCGTTATAGTCTTTGTCATCCCTTCTATTGCCACCTTCTTGTCTTTAATTTGATTGTTGTATCCTGCTGAGCCTGCCCTCTCTTCAGCGGTCGCCCCGGCTTTGGCGGGTGATTTCTGTGACTGCACCTTTGTGCGCGGGTCTACCTTCGGCCGGATGTAATCCTCGTATTTGGAACCGTACTCTCCAATGATGATGTAGATCTCGTGTCGGTCTTGGGAGATTAGAAGGCGCCTACTCATGAGTACGGTAGTGGTTAGCCAGTCGGGACAAACAGAACTATGAAACGGGCAATTGAGTCCACAAACCTTTTCCTGCCACTCGCGGAACATCGGAGTAGTCCTGTATCATCTGTACATCTGTTTATCCAACAAGCCATCTCCGCGCCCTCTTGTCGCCGGATCGATGCGAGTGCGCTTCTCCGCACAAAAGGCTTAGCCTCGCAAATTGCCAGCGGATCTGTTGTCATTTTCCCGTCCTTTGTCCTTTTGCACAAGTAGCCATCCACCTGAGCTTGAAGGAGTTCTCTCGGAGTGGAAGACTTCATGTCGAACTTCGGAGGATGTAGCACAGCAGCAGTGAGCTTGAGAGGGATTCGGGGAGCAAGCCAGTCTATGTCCGAAAACACGCCACCGACGCTCAATGTTGCGGCCTGTAGAAGCAATAAAAGTGCTGTGTTTGCGTATGTTTCATCTGCTGATGGACTGTTGGCCGGGTTGCCGGTACCCATCGCGTAGTTGGTCACGAATGGTGACCTTCCAGGGGCTGGCGTAGGAGTCCCGAGAGACTTATTGTGGAGGCTCGGCTTAGGACCCTGGCATGTCCATACCTTCGAAGTCCTGATGATTTGGTCCTCGGAGGCCTTGGTATCCTCTTTTGTATGTTTGCGCACTAGAGACTGCCAGTACCTGACGGCTCTCCAATCACGACAGTCTTGTGCAGGACGATCATTGTCTTTGCCGTGGATTATGTCATCTAAATAGGCCTTCCAGTGGGTCTTTTTTGAGCTGTAGATTTTATCTGCAAGGTGAAGGTTCTGTGGAGACACGTAGCCACGATAAGCGTTCTCTAGAGCGGGATTGTCTTTAATCATGTTTCCCAGGTCATTGATCTGTTTGTAACGGCGCCAGATTATGCGGAGGTGAAGGAATTCGCTTCCGGTGATACCGGATCCAGAGTTGTATGTGGTATCTGTGACGGACAAGTCTCGTTCAGACCCCACATTGGTGAATTGCGGTGTCTCTTCATCGATGTTAGGATCATCCCTGACTGCCTTAGCCCATGCTTCGATAGATTCTGGCACCAGCGTTCTACCCGATGTAGACATTGGTGTGTCGTTGGGAGGCCTTCGAACTAATCAATAGATGGACCACAGGAAATATAGAATAATATAAATATCGACTTTAAGATTTGTAGCCACGACTTTAAGAAAATATACGAAAGCACGGAAAGTCATGTCGAAAGGAAACACACAGGCTTTTATTGGCCTTCTGCACCGTGCTTCCATGAGTGAGTGCCTTGGGCACATGTTGCACAAAAACCAATACTGTCATGTTACCTCAACACCATACTGGTCACTCAGCCCGTGTCTCCGACACTACTGAAGCATCCTAATCCCTCAGAACATGCAGCCTCAAAGAAGACCATACCAAAATCAAACGCTGCGCCGCGCTGATGCTCATCCCACATGTGATTCCATGAGTCCGACCCCAAGCTCGAGCTGGAAGGAGAGCATGATGAATGCTCGTCAATGTGAAGACCTCCGCCGGGTATCCGATGCATTCATATAAACCCCGCTCTTGCAAACAGATGAATCATATAGTTAACCATTGCTTTCTTTCCCGGAGTGACTGCGGTGCTCCAGACTGTGCGACAATTTCAGTAACCTTGGGGGCGGTGATTAGGGGCTGGTAAGATCGGCAATTTAAGTTTCCGGCCACGGGCCCGACAACCTGGGGTCGGTCGGGCCAGGGCTTGGCTTTCAGCAGTCCTGCACAAAGGTCACAAAGATGGCCGAGTCTGAAACGAACTCGGGTTCCGGAATGCCAGTCTGTTGGGGGCTGTTTTCTCAGGAAGCACACAAACGGCAGCAAGGGTGGTTGCATAGATGGTGCCGTGCTGCCTGGCGCACATTTTGCGCAACCAATCAAAAGGTCACGTTGCCCGCCGCGGTAAACCCAAGCGCGAGTCGAGCATCTTCATTGTTATTTTCCTTTCTGCCCGCCTTCTCCATCATTCCACATCCGTTCAATCGCCAGCACTCGCTCAAAGAAGGTTCTTCGCGCAGCGGTCCTGATGGAGTGTCCAATTAGGACTCCTGTCTGCACTGATGAGGATAGACAGGATCAGGACCGAGTCCGGCTCTCCCAACTCTGTCGCACTCGCGATGAGCTTTTTGCCGATGTCTCTGGGCCGATGGTCCCGCAGTCCTTTTTGGAAAGCATATCATCATTCGTCACGTACTCACCTCTCGATATTGATGGGACCGACACGGGTCCGCTGTTCTTCCTCCCTCGAGCCGAACTGGACCAGGACCTGAGAAGTGCGCTGGCCCCCACATGGCGTCACCTCGACGAAGGCAACGCGGAGTTTGTTTACTCTGTCGACATGTCCGAATGGTTCGCCGTGTCTTGGGACTCTGCTGTTAGGGCCGCCTATGATGGGGCAGATTGTCCAGAAAGCAAAGATTGGGATCTCTGCTTGTAAGACCACTAGATCCCATTCCATCCACTCGCCGTTTCTGTCTAATGGCCTTTTCCGACAGTGACAGGGGCGGTGTGCTAGAAACCTATGGTCTTATACTCCCTGTGTATGCACACAGACCTAATGGGAACACAAAGTTTGAATACATGTCAGACTACGCATTTCTCCCAAAGCAAGACGACATACCTCACATGGCATGTGTCATATGCGATACACATTGCACAAGCCCTTCGCAATCCCAGATCACTCTTGGCGAGATGCACGCCGTTTTCTCGCTTCTCAGCTTTCAATTCGCATGTGAAAAGTTCAGCGATCATTCAATAAAGCCGGTATGTTTTGATTCTCATGGCAATTTCTCCATCATAAGGAAACCTTATCAGTATGACCCCAATGGCAACGATTCTCATTCTGGGCTTTTTAGGTCTTGGTCTTTGCATTTCAACATGATCAGTATGCCCGCATCACACAAGCGCACTTTGACTGCGAAAGGGAAGGAGTGGTTATCCGACAGTCCAGAGCCCTTGATCTCCGTGATGCCGATGCTCCTGAAGATGCCTTCATTTTGTTGCGCTGGATGCTCAACACTCCAAAGGGAGATACCAGATACAAGGAGATGAAGGAGGAGCATAAAAGTCCCAGGACACAGTCTCCGCCTCCTGCCGACAGGCCACTGCCAAATAATATCGAGGTCCGGTAGACCATGTGGTGATGGGTCAGATAGACTTTACAATGTCAGCGGCACTAGCATATGAAGGCGTCCTTGTATACATTTTTTTCAGGCTGAAGTGCTCAAACACAATTTGGGTGTTCATGGTTATCAAACTCGCCATACTAGTAGTAAAATTCGAGTCTGATCAAGAATGTGCATTGGTATCGATGTTATGATCAGCAAGGTCATCTGGCTCAGGATTTGATTTGCTTCATATCAAAGCCCGCCAACTGATTGTGAAAGGTAGACTGACATATTATAGCATCCCGAACATCGTTAACTCCCAGGAACGTAGAGCAAGCTCTTCTCAAATTCCTTTCAAAATAAAAGCAAAATTTGCCTATGGGAATTATGAGCTGGTCAGTCTTTGCACATTACCCGTTAAGTAACATATGTTCAGCAGGTGAAACAATCCCTTTTTACACATCAAACAATCTCAAATTCCTTAAACTCGCTGTCCTCTATATTCATAGCTTATAGCCATCAAAGACTCATTCCGGGCTTTATAAACTTGACCAAGGTCTTATCAACTGGCCAAAGAAGCAACGCTCAGTAAACTTCATGTTTTGTTCAGGTTTTCAGATGACAATCTACACATTGATCCTATTTAAATGAGTTATGACACTTAGAGACACATAGAAACGCAATGAACTTGAACTTAACAAGTATTTGTGCATAACAATCGACCAGGCATTTTCGCCACTGATTGACTCCTTGCCAAAGTTAGAATGGCTTAATGCCACATTAGCTAAAAGTGAAGGATGAGTCTTAAAGATCCAGAAGGATGAAGGGCATTAAATGTCATCCATCCTTGACATGTCTGTGTGAGGAAGCCAGAATGAAGCAAAAACATACGGAATAGTATATCCGGTGATTAAATGTCGCTAGCTTAAGAACCTAATGCAACTTTATTGCATTAAGGATGGGAAACATTGATAAGTTGTGACTCCAGCCCAACCCGGTAGTAAAGAATTCAAAGTGGTCTCGTTTTTAATGTGTACACATATGCCTCTTAAGCGTAGGGAATTCAAAGCTCTCTTTTTCCCCCTACTTCTTTTGAAACCGTGTCTTGTGCCTGCTTGTTGATGAGTCAGGCGGAGACTTTCGGAGAAGGGCCGAGTATGCCATAGAGAAAGGTGTTATGCTTTGGAGGCTTTTGTGTCAAGGTCTTCTAGCGCCAGTCCAATTTGCATCAGAAATTTGCGTCATGAAACTAATCCTCGACGGGTTGTAATAAAACATGTTCCAATTTGATCTCCTCCTTCACGATGACCTTTGAGGCAGCGACGCTCCGGCAGGGCCCAGCTCCTTCATAGTCTCCTCCATGAGTTTGTCTCCAAGGCCCCGTCCCTCTGGCATGTACCAGACCCGTGGAAACCTAATCTTGTTAGCAAATCAGACTCAGTAGGTCAGCGAAGAGGAAACTAACGGCTTGATGGCCCAGTCACTGATAAACTTCCCGTGGCTCTCAGTCCCTCGTGTCAGGGCCGCGTCGAGATATATTGAAGCCCCGACCTCAGGCGACCTTGCGTAGAAGTACTGCATAATACTGAACAGAAATACCAGAATTGAAGAGTTCTCACGGCCGACGGCAGTCCCCTTGGTCATGCCGGGATTGCACAAGTTGATCAGCACGTCGGCCGGATCAAAAAGCTCAGCCAGCCTCCCAACGAACAGCGTGAGCAGCAGCTTCGAGCTCCCGTACGTGGTGAGCCGCCCGTAGTTCTTCGGGTCGTCAAACTGGGCCAGCACCGGGCCCTCCGTCTTCAGCGGCGGCGCACCGTACGCGGCATCAGACCCAACGAGGGTCAAGACTGGCGGCTTGGACGCGCCAGGGGTCTTCTTGGACTTGAGGACCGGGACTAGCAGCAGCGCCAGCAGCGCCGTCGACAGGTAGTCGATCTGCATCGTGTACTCGTGGCCCGTGCCGGGCACGGTCCTGAACGACCCCGTTACCACCCCGGCGTTGAGGATCGCCACGTCGATGCGCGGCAGGGACGCGCACTGTTCTGCGAAGCTGCGGATTGAGTCGTACGACTCCATGTCGAGGGTCCAGACGGTCACTTGCGCGCTGGGGAACTCCTCGCGCAGCTGGGCCGCTGCCGCGTCGCCCTTTGCTTGGGAGCGCACGCCCATGACGAGGTGCGAGAGCCCCAGCCCGAGCAGCTGCCGGGACGCCGTGAGGCCGAGGCCTACATTGCTCCCCGTGACGATGGCTGTTTGACCGGCGATGCTCAGGTCTGAGGGTAAGGGCTTCTGTTTGGTGCGTTGCCGCTTTGTAAAGCCGGAGAATGTTGCCTCGAATGCGGCGGCCTCGGCTTGGGGGTCCGATGACATGTTTGCGTGCACTAGTAGGGTGATAGATCAAGGGCTTTAATATGAGAATATGTGTAGCAGAACTAGCAACACACTGCTGGATAAGACAGTATGGACTCTGGTTCTATGTCAATGTTTACTGCAGGTGGGACAAGTTGTCTAAAATGTGTCATTTTCACTTGAGGGGGTCGTGCAGCTTTGAGGTTGCACAAAGCCCAGGAATGGTAAAGTCCGTTGGGGGCTGGCATTCAGGCAGCTAGGGAGACGCAGCGGATGACAAATTCTCAGCTGCCTGATAGCTGATAGATGCACCTCACACCGGCCCTGGTAAGCCAGCCACAATCCTTCAGGCTCTGCCGTGATCAGACATGATGATCAATGCCCTGATTGGCGCCAAGGCAACGTTTACGAGGTTCGAGGAATAAAGCAATTTGCGTAAGCTACACTGCCAACCTCCTGCATGTGACGTTTGCTTACCCCCGCCCTCCTTCTTGTGTGGCTTTTCTCTTCTAAAATCCATGACTTCACCTTGGGATCCGAGCAAAAGGTTCCAATGGACAATGGCAGTCCTTCGAATTCTGAGGGACTCCGACTTGTGGAAGCAGTTCTTATGAAATGGCCTTTCCAATGCTTCAAATTGTGAATTCTGGTTATTGGTGAGGGCGAGATGATTCCCCATGTTTACGTGTACCTCATTATCTCCAGCGAGGACCAAGCCTTGCACCGTCCGTGATTTAGTCAAGACCATCGTGCGATGTCTTTTGTGTGGTGGTGATATGGTTAGATAATGGTTACCAGGTTCGCATACAATTAAACAGTGCCACTTAGTCGAGTGCAGAGGGGAACAAACTTCTGGACCTACCGATGACCAGCAGTGAGCATGCGACTGTCCCGAGGGGAATCCTGGCGTTGACAAGGGTCATGCATGAAATACTTGTTGAAAATTGGCTGTCGCGATGTTGCTGGAGTTGATTGGGTGAAAATCCTTGCTTTTACAAGATGTTGTGGTAATTCAGTGTGCGATCTGAGGTGAACTTGGGAGGAGAGGTTTTCGGTTCACTGTCGTCCATGATTATTATCCTCCTATGATTTTTGTTATCCGGAGAATCTTCTCCCGCGTCATGTGAACTTTCTCTATCGCGCCCGCTCAAGGTATCGACATAACGATAGCCTTTAGATGCTGCTGGAACTTCATGACCCTCGTGTTCCATGCTGTCATCTTTAATTAGCACCAAGATGTGGACCTTTGGTCACCTTGAATTTGTATGTACTGGAGATGTCTTGTGTAAGCATTTATGCTAGTCTCAGACATCTCCCAATAACTCAAACACTTGGGCATCGAGGTGCTGAAAGCTTTGCCGAGAAGCAGACTTACCAGCTTACAAGGCCTGAGACAGAGTGTCATGAGAGTTCACTGCCAACCGCGACATAAATTCATTTATCTTTTGACTCTCATTGGACTCGCCATGGAACCTGTCGGAAAGTATCATGCCGGCCGAGCCGCCAGTCCCGGGCACCAGGAGCCTTCATCCTTTTCCCGTGCCCAGCGTGGTCTTCGGCTGCGTGTGTAACTGAAACATATATCAAACCATCACTATCAATGAGTCTGAGACGCTGATTATACCGTGTAAACTTCCATTACCATTCTTATTCTTGCATGACCCACCCACTCACTTGGCTACGCGTCAGTAGCCCATGCCCTGAGACCCGCATACTCATTCGCCGTGCATGGTTTATCTTCATATACAACACTGTGGTCTGGCACCTTGTTGTCCTTTGCCGGGATCTGAAGGAAAACGGTCTCGGTCACCCCGGGAAAGTAGGAACCGTGGCCTTCCTTGCTGAATTCCGCCGTATCCGCAACGAACATCAGGCCCGCCTCTCCTGGCGTGAGCACGACCTCGGTAGAGTTGTCGTACGGCAGGTTGATTACGCCGAGTCCCGAAAGGAGAAGCACCCACCTGTTGCACTTGATGTAAGGATATATATATACACGCCATATTCTTGGCTGGGGATAGGTGGGGACAGAGAGTATTTACTGGAAGAACGGTGCAGTGTGGACCTCGCTGTCGTAGCCGGCGGGGGCAACGTTGTAAGTGATGTTGGAGACATCCCCTAGCTTCGTGGTATGAGTGCCGATAACGCCGGGCTGCATCGAGGAGGTGAAGGGCGCGGCGAGCTCCCAGCACTCGAAGCGCGACTGGTCATTGGCGGTGCCGAGGACAGTCACGTTCAGCTTGGTAGAGAGCACTGACTTTTGTGCAGCCAGGAAGAAGGCAAGGTTGAACAGACGAGAGCGTCTCATCTTGGTGATTCTGCGGCCTAGATTGGTATACTGAATGGTGCACGTTTTACGAGACAGCTAAAACTCGTATAATTTGGCCCTGCGTCGTCCAGCCTTTGTTTGATGGTCAGTCTGGTGCCACGCGGATCTTTTGTTTTGTTCTGCTTCTTTCCTCGATTATATACGTTGCCATGTCCTTCAACCTTTGCCCCTAAAGCGCAGCCGACACCCTTCTTTCTTTTGATCACATTCTCGCATCACAAGGCCTTTCGCTGCTCTAGGATTTCCCCCATCTGCGCCATCGGCCCCCACGTTGTCTGACCACAAAGAAGAGGTTGAGCGCCACTTCTGGCTGGTTTTCAACGAGCCCGGCCATATTGCCTGGTCCATGGTGACGGTATTGTCAATACTGATATGGGAATAGCGGTCAAACGAGATGGTTTTGGAGGGACGGGTAGCGGCTCTGAGCGGCTGCTGATCCAAGAGTGCCACCACGTGAGCGACAACAGTGTAAGCAGCAGGGGCCAAGGAATCCTCCAAACCAGCTTTGCCTTGTGGATGGGGGAGGCTCTGGCGCCGACCCCATGGCTCTAGCCTGAGGCACAGTGATCTCAACCACTTAAAACGTTCGTCACATCGATATCCTCGTGTCCATCCTTCAGGTGGTTGTGTGAGACGAGGCAAGGGTTTCGATGCGGTGTGATAAGGCTGACAGTGTGTAACTGACTGAAGAACATATGTGCATCAACCTCTTAACCATGAAAATATTTTGGGTGGAGAGCAGGCTGCTTTGAATGAGGGTTTTAATGGACTTTCCAAGAATGTGCTGGTCCTGTCGATCACTAGCCGTGATACCCCAAAAATGTCCTCGCTAAGAACATGTCTTATTGTGTGACACCAATTACTTTCACCGTCAGAATTACGCTTCATGGCGTCGTGGGGTCCAATCCTGCTTACCTGCGTAGACCGAACATGTCGAACCTGCCTGTTCAGTTGCCCGGCGAAGATGAAAAAGCATCCGGTGACCTCTGCGATAACACTTAATAATTATCCTACCCATTGGATGATTGGGCGCGCCTGTTGCGTACCTTGCTCCCGGGTCTGCATATGGGTTCCAGGCTTTGTTCTGCCGATGTTTTGGACAGCCGCCTGTCTGCATCGTAATTTCTGCATGCCATCTAGTCGATTGGATAGTTGACCTGATGTGGTCGATCGGTTGGAATGTCTTAGCCGCGAGTATGTGTCTTGGGTGGTTTGATGGGCCGCGCTCCATCCTCACATAGCATCAGCCCATACTCTTCAGCCAAGGTCAACAGGCACTAGCAGCATTCTAGATCCTGACGCAGGTCTTGCATTTTACTGGACAGTTTTATATTATTCGATCATTCTGTACAACACCGACCTCGCCTGGAGCAAGCCCACCTCGTCTTGTGCAACAGGAACCTGCACGAAAGTCTTCGAGGCCGAAGATGGTCGCCCGTCCAGCTTGGTGAATATCCTGCTTCTTGACTGACTAGTCATAAGGCAACTGTTCTGGTCGCCTTCTGTGCCCGAACTGTACAGAACGTCAAGGGTTGCGTATTCTCAGCACTATCGTTTCGCTGCATGATGGTACTCACAACGATAATACTAGAAAAAGTGATCTGCTATCCTTCACATTTTCTTCCATTCCTTGCTCCAAATCCTTTTACAAACGACTGTGTTCCTTGAACTGAACCACGGCTGAAACGATGGCGACGACAACTAGCAACGCCACCCCCACACCCGCGATGCCACCCCCTCCAGGCACCACGTCCAACTTCGACCACCCGGCGTCGCGAAAAGGGGTAATGGATGTTGCTATAGGCGTCGCAATCCCACTAACCACTGTGTTCTTCCTCTTGCGTACCTATGTGAGGATCTGGATCAAGCGACAATGGACTGGCGAGGATTGTGAGCAATTCCCCGGTGGTCAGAAGTCGTGGGAAGGGGTGACATGCTCGGCTGACAAACAGATCAGGGCTCGCCTTGGTTGCCTGGGTAAGTGTAGACTAAGTGTGGTGATATAGGAACATTTATTAGCTCCAGGCTAATAATGCAGATTGGTACTGTCGCCTTCTGTGGCACTGGGGCCGCCACTATGGTACACCACGGCGGCGAGCATGAGTGGGATGTGACCGCTTCCCAAGTCGGTGAGGCATCTTATGTATGTGACCGTACTTCATCCTTCTTTTGTCTATGGCACAATATAAGGGGAGAGGAGAGGTGGCCGAAGACAAGCAGACGAGATACTGATTTGATCCTTGAACGCTATAAAGTGGTTGAACGTGGCCAGGATTCTTTACGGCTTCACGATCTGCATAGCCAAGCTGGCGATCCTATGCCTGTATCGGCGCATGTTCTCAGTGTACCCACGAAGCACCTTCGACGTCACCGTCGTTGCACTAATGGTTCTCATGGTTCTGTTCTACATTCCCACGACCATCGCCAAGATATGGGAGTGCGTCCCGCGAGCCAAGATCTGGGACAAATCCGTTCCGGGCCGCTGCATCGACGCGTACATGCTACTCAATGTTAGTGGCATCTTCAACACGGTAACCGACTTCATCATTGTTTTGCTGCCCCTCGGGCGGGTCTGGACCCTCAAGATGAAGCTCAAGAAGAAGGTCTACGTCGTGTTTGCATTCACATTTGGCATGTGGTGAGTGCACATTAACTCTGGGCCTCCAGCTGTCCATCTGACCATCTACCAGCGCTCCTGTCTTTAGCCTTGTGGGTTCCATAGTACGTCTACGAAGCACCAACAATCTAGACAAGACTTGGGTCCAGCCTGAGATAGTCATGTGGGGGTAAGTTACTTGCCATTTGCCCCTTTCCTCCTAAAGTATAATACAGCCCCTGGGTGTGAATAGAGAAACCACAGACATTTTTGATAGAAAAAAAAGATGCAAATATCTAACGCAAATGACCAACTCCGCCAGGCTAGCCGAGCTGACAACGGGAATCCTTTGCGTGAGCTTCCCAGAGCTCGGGGTACTCCTCAGGGGCAGGATGCAGAGGCCCGGCATAAAGGCCAGCACTGGGGTCAGGAATGGCCGGTACCGCCAGCAGGAAGCTGGAATCCACAACCTGCGCCCCAGGCTTTTCATTCGGACTCCAAACACTGGGACTACCTCGAGTACCTTGCGCAGGCCTGGAGGCTGGGGCGGCAGCATGACGGCGGGCTCGGCTAGAGCAGACGGTGGCGGCAGGCTGCATCAATACGTTGAGCTGGACGGTGTGGACTTCATTCATCGCCCGGCGGCTGCGGTCACCGTCGAGAGCCGGATACTGCAGCAACACTCCGGTAGGGGTCTCGGTGAGATCAAAGTCACGAGGGAGGTCAAACTGGATTCGAATACTATAGTGTAGACCCTACGAAGGCGATTAGTTATTTGCATTTAGTCCAGATGCAAATTACAATCTTGTGGGCTCCATAGTGGTTCTTTTGTTCAGTTCAATTGATTAGATACATCTGTTTGAGAATAGCTAGAGTAGAGGGACATAAACAGCAGATATTGGGCCGAATGCACCACAAATACATAGGCACACAATCAGAACTAATCAGTGAGCGGTTTACATCGTGGGACAAAAGTTTTATAACCTAGCACAGCAAGACGTATACACGGGTAGTGTATTTTCTAGTGACAAAGTGTGACCTTGGATGATCCGGGATCGAAATTGGCTACAGGTTGCAGGTACTCATCGCCCGGGACGCCAAAAACAGAGCCAACGGCGTGTGCCAACAGCAATTGCCAAAAACGATTTGTTGGTTGAGTAATCCTTTGGCGCACTAACACCATTGCCGCTGATCTGCAACCCATGTACAGATATAGCATAGAGATCAATTAGCGTGCTCGGTCACCCGGAAGGGCGTATACTACACATGCAGCTGAAGGCGCTTGTGATGATCCTGATGTGTCATTTCTGTTGGTTCTCTTCACTCCATTGACTTGGAAGGTTGCCCCCCGGTTTACACGGCAATCTCGGGTTGGAAGGTCAAACAACGCATGAGTTTTGTCTGCATGGCATATCTATCTTCTAAGCTCCCGCCTCTCACCAGAATCGTCACCACTAGACTGTGTTCCAATCATGGCAGCCACCAACGAGACATCACGCCCAGAGCGTAACAGAAGCTGGTACCAGGAAGACCTTATCGAGATTAATCAGCCCATGCGTGACCTCCTGGAGCACTACTCCAAGGTACCCAGCGAGGAGGTGGTCAAGCACGTAAACAACATAGCAAGTCCAAAGTGACCCTCTGAATGAAGATAGACACAGAATTATAGCAAAAGTCTAACCGTCCCGGTCCGAAACAGCGGGAGCGCGGCTTCGCGTCCAATCCGTACCCATGCATCGGGCTCTACCGATTCACTATCCTCACACTGCACACGCACCCGCTCTACACCACCATTGTCGAGCGCCTTAGGCAGCCCGGCGCGGCCTATCTGGACATCGGGTGCTGCTTCGGCCAGGACCTGCGGCGTCTAGCGCACGACGGCGTCCCCTCCGAGAACCTGGTCGGCATCGACATCGCCGGCGCCCTGATAGAGCACGGCTACGAGCTGTTCCGCGACCGAGACACGCTGCGGGCGCGCTTCATCGTCGCGGACGTGTTCGCGGGGGATAGTGATCCGGCGTGGGCGGAGCTGCGGGCCCGCGGCGCAGACGTCGTGCACTGCAGCGCCTTCTTCCACCTCTTCCCCTTGGCTGAGCAGCAGGTTGCCGCGCAGCAGATCACGCGGCTGGTCAGGCCTGGGGGCGTTATTGTGGGCAGGCAGATGGGCAGCATGGTGCCTGGCGACGTGCCAGCCATAAAGGAGGGCAGCTCCAGCTACCGCCACGACGTTGGGACCTTCGCGGCGCTGTGGGACAGGGCTGGTGAGGCGACGGGCACGCGATGGAGGGTTGAGGGAACCATGGATATGGTTGGTGTCAACACTGCCAGCCCCGTTGAGAACGAAAATAGCCGCCGGTTGCTCTTCACTGTGACTAGATTGGAGTAAATAATCTGTTTCAGGCTGTCACTCTTGTCTGTGGAAGAGCCCATAGAGCTCAGCTCTTGTATGCCCTGCGCCTACAACTGGTCAGTCCAATCCCCAGGTACAATAGATTGCCAATTAAAAGAATTTACACTTTGATTACGAATCTTCCCTACATAATGCGACTAATGGAAAGCAGGTGCGGCTCTGGGACCACATATGCAGCTTTCTGTGTATGTTCATGTTTCCCCGGGACGCCGTGCTGTGCTCTGAAGGGTCTCGCCCGCGCTTGGCTGGCCAATTGTGGACTTCAGTACTGGAATACAGAGATTATTGGGGTAATACCTGTTGGTAATCAAGCCTATATATAATATGGGTAGCCTGCAGCTGCACAGTCTTGTATCACTCGAGGGTACGACTACTGTGTTGCAACGGCCGCCCTGGCCCGAACAAGAAATGGTTGCGATGGCGCTCTTCGCGAGGCTGTGGTCATCTGGACCCCATTCAGACTCATGTTCTGTTTTGGATGGATTACCCGCGACCATCTATGGGCGTGTAAGGGTAGCTACTGGCTATCAGGGCAAAGCATCGGTGTGACGAAATGTGCCATCCGCACAAGCCGGAAGGCTTCGAATGCAGCCCGCATTTCCTTGTCGCCCAAGAATCAACACTTCCGCTGCTATACGAGCTCGTTAGCCCCCATGAAAGGCTCAGACAGAAGCAAACTGGCAGGTGAGATCCAGACTTCACTTACCATGCTGTACAACACATCCTGGTACCAACCCTATGCAGTCAGCAAGCCACTTTCGCTTCCTGCTTCATTTGTGGCGATATCCTACAGGCCCTTCTTCCCTCCACCCCAAAACCACCCCGGTCGTTGCCATAGAGCCTCATTTCACTGCCAACAAATTGATAAGGCTTGAGGTGATGGTGGTGGGCCATCACCAATGATCCCTGCTCTTGTGTCATGTTAGCCGAGTTGAGGGCTGTCTCTTTGGCCACGGCCAGCGCGCAAGGACGTTGACCTCGTCACGTCGGAGTTTAAGCTCTATCCACAGGGCGTTGATCTGCGCATCGACTTCTACGACGTCACCGCCGCGCGTGCCCTCGTCGAGGGCATGGCCGTCTTCAGTGTCCATACACTTGTGTGACGCCTTGTGTCTTTATGGTAAGACTCGGTTGCTCTAATGTTGTAGTCATCAAAAGATCCTGAGGAATGGTGAAACTTTAGTACATCTACCTACGGTGGGAAACTAGACCTAGATTTCTCAGGTGCATTTAAGTTCGCTGACTGCAGATTGTCACGTTGAATAAAAACTTGACCTCGGAGTAGCCTGCTCTGGGCCGAGCCAACTCTCCGGTGAGCCAAGCATGATGATTCAGTCTCACAGAGTCTCTGCCCCTGCCTCTGCTTCGGCATACAAGTCTACCTATGCGGTACAAATGTAACCAACAAGCTTGCAGTCATGGATACAGCAATGCCAAACCTTTCCAGGTAACCGGGGTACAGAAGGCTCGCAGTGTTATCCGCATCTCTGGTGACGGAGCTCCACATCTGGGTGCCTCGCATATCGCAATAGCGATTTTGAGCAAGACTTTGAAAGACAATAAATCTTCACCTGATGCCTCCTGCAATGAGACGATCCTACTGAGTTCACACTCGAATGTGTAAAAGCTCGGATGGCATCTGCACAGAAAAAGGCTGTGCGCTCCGCAATCGATGGTCTACGTACCTGCCAAGTGTCTGCCTTGCTTCGCAGAAGCGGCGTGGAGCAAAAAAACTTGGACCTGCAACAAGCCGGGAGCACGAGACGTCATGTATGTGCACATCATACTGAGCGGTGCCCCTGAGGCAGTGAGCTTTCGCGGACCGCAAAGGTGAAACGAAGAAACAGAGGGTCCAGAGTCAGATCCCAGGCACTCCAGGACCCTGACGGGCTGGAAGCATTGAAAGCATCAATCCACCCGCGTGTAGACGGTTTGTTGAGAGCGTGCAGACCGCTCCTACGTCTATTGTATCAAGGAGACTTTTAGGAAGGCCGGTTTATGTATCGCCACTTTCTTTCAATTCCGGGACACGATCGACTGCGGCGGGTGGAGCCGGACCTCGGTCTGGTCGCCATCCTGTGGCAGATGTTGATAGACGGCGACTACAGCATCGAAACACGTTGGAAGCGTGAATTGGATTTCGTGAAGCTTCCTTGACTGTATTGATTGATGGCTACTGTGTGACTCTGTGTGTGTTGGCCGCACAACCCCGGAAGGTGGGAGAAACCCACATGAGAAAATGCATCTTGAGGGACCCACATGCTTGCGCAAGCCAGCACTTGGAGAGGCGTGGACAGTCAACCACCCGTTACGCGGCTTGCACAAACTCATCTCATCCTATCACCATCGACATCGGATGTTCTCTGAGTCTAATCTGGACCAATAACTTTAGTGCTTCGCGCTCACCGATGGACGACAACCGGACGACCCGCCGCCTAGAGCAGTCTGTGGAATGAGATCACTCTTAGGATGCTCCACTGCAGGGTGGATCCAAGGATTCCGGGGATGTTTCGGTACGCGAGGACAGGAGTAACTGGCGCTTGCTTCTGAATGGGGGCGAAATCAATTCAATGTCGCGGAATCGATAGTCATCTGGCTAGCGAGCACACTAAAGAATCACTCTGGAGCGGTCAAGAAACATGTGTAAAATGGATGTAGTTCAATAATCTATGTACAGATAATGCTGCCCAAGTAATTGGCTGGGAGCCTGTGTGAATTTGAATTCAAATGAGAGAATTTCTCATCAAACCCCTGATTTGTGTATTTGCAGGTTGGCCTAGATTGCCACCAGCTTGCCATCCCCCCGAAACCCGAACGCCATCAAGTAAACCAAGTAGACCCAGTGATATCATTAAACCAAAGCTCATAAAGCACGCATTGGTATCAGATGCGCCAATCCCCAAAGCGACAACTGTAGAAAGAGAAGGGAAAGAAATCCTCTCTTCTAAGCAGTCAACATGCCCATGAGGACGTAGCACACGAAGCCGACGACGACCCACCACATGAGCAGGCGCACGGCGACGTTCATCATCTGGTTCCTGTTCCTCCTGCGGCTGCGGGAGACAAAGTCGGAGCCGTCGTTGACGTTGGGGAACTTCTGGGCCTTGGGGACGCGCTCGCCGAGGAAGTTGCACAGGGGCTCCCAGCCCTCCTGGACGCGGAACTCGAGCAGGCGGCCCGGGTTGCGGCCCCCGTCGGTGGCGAGGCGCACGCACTTCTCGTAGTGGCGGCGGTAGACGTCCTTGCCGCGGTGGACAAAGTCGCCCTCGAAGAAGGTGTCGAAGAACATCTTGAGCATGGGGTAGTACATCTGGGCGGCCCAGGACCCGGACAGGCCAAAGGGGAGGAGGGTGTTGGAGAGCATGCGCAGCTCGTGGTCCGTCGCGCGCCAGTAGACGGTGGGCAGCGTCGACTTGTGCCACGAGTCGACGTCGCGGCCGGTGAGCACCACCTTGGCCTCCGGGTACACCTCCATCAGCTCCTCGGCAAAGGCGCACGCCGGCCAGTCGCACACGGCCTGGCAGTTGCCCAGCAGCTGGTCCCAGAACTCGCGCGTGCGGATCGTCCCCTCGGGGAGCGGGGACCGCTCGGGGAAGTACTTGGCCACGAGGGCGTCGTGCCACAGCAGGGCGTCTGGTGGGTTCTCGATCGAGGCGCACATCATGTGGTAGGTCTCGACGTAGCCGAGATGTTGCATTGCCGCGCGCATGGCTGTGCGAGTCCGATTAGTATCCACAGTTACTTTTCGACACTGGGGCCCCGCTAGCCCCAGATTGTGTGAGGAGGAATTGGCTTACAAGCTGTGCCTGTTCTTCCGACTGCCAGCAGCAGAACCTTCATTGGCACTGTCCTCTTGCGTCCCCGCTTGTCGACATCGGTGTCTTTTGTGAAGATGTCTGTGATGGGCTTGCGGGAGTATGTGTCGGCATAGCAGGGCAGCTTGGCCACTTGCTGCCCTGTCTTCTCCGTTTGTGGGACCTCGGTGTACATTGTGATGATGGTTGTTGTTGTATGGGTATCTTGGAAGGAGTTCGAGGTGATGATTGGACTTCAATAGTCGAGAAGGAAGGACGATGAATTGAATGATATGAACAACGAGTGTGTATCTGGTCGATGTTTTTCGTACCAGTGTATGCAGTAACAGAAGGCGTCTGGAGATTTGTGTACGCCTTTGTTCGTCAAGATCCAAGAGATGGAGAGAAGATATAAGCTAGTGAAGCATCGACCTGATGGAGCATCGAGAAGGAGGAGCAGGCGAGTTAAGAAATACCGAGTTCCACCAACGGACATGAACAAGGGGGTCAGGAGTGAATGGAGATCGGCCAAGTGGGTCCCCATATCCATTTTGTTTCTTTGCGGCTCGAGAGTCAACAGGCCGGGTAATGTGTACCCTCTGCTTCCCTGTCTATCCCTGAATATCAACGTATCGCCTCGTACGGGAAGGTGTGGGCTCTGCCGCCGTGTCTGCAGGCTTACATTGGAATCCCGTTCTGCGCCCAGGTACTGGCATCCTCGGGCTACCACAGGGCTGTGTAGTAGGCTGAACATCCTGGACGAGGAGGACGACGACAGGTGCGCCACCATTTCCCATCCTGGCACTCTATCTCCTGCACACATGAGATTGCATTGTTAGTTTTGGGCAGGTGTTCGTCTCAACGACAAAAACTTCTGGTTGCCTCAATGGCGCAGAAAAGGTACGTCGACACGGCGGTGTCCAAGTCATGGCACGATGTGTTATCCCATGGCTGTGATAATACTTGGGCCACTAGCGTCATCGTCTGATATCTGGAGTGGCTGGACACAGACTGCGGTTTGTTGACCAATGTGACCCTGAGCCTCGACCTTTGATGGTGGAACCGCCTGAACTCGACGGTCCGGTCCACGATTCGCCCAAACCCATAATTTTGTCGCCTCCCCCTGAGATGGGATGCGATTAGAGGTCGCGTTGAAACCTGGCGTGGCGTGTGCATATCGCCTCGCAATCACAATCGTGGTCCATAGTGTCAACGGCGAAGGCTGACGACTAGACGAGCTAGGCTAGCCCTAGTCTGTTCCCTCTCTCACATTGATTGCAGAAGGGTTCTGGAAGGCACAACTGCAGATTTGTCGCTTGAAAGTGGGTCTTCGGGGTGTGGGGACCATTTCCTAGTCTGGAATCTCGGAAGTCGGGGGGTGGGCTGATGAGAGTGGTCGGTGGTGGGAATCGAATTTGTCCATAAACCGGCTTCCGTGCTGCCAAGACTTTTGATATATGAGACGGCACCTCGTCCACTGTATGTGATTGAGTGAAAGAATCCTCCGATGTGTGATGAGGACGATCATGACCAGCAACCACCCTCGAATAAGAAGGTAGCCCACCGACCTGCCATTGACATCGAAATTGGGCTGACAATTCACATGTTTCGAGAGAATTGAGCTGGAGGTTGAAACAAATTCCCACTTTCGGCCATAGTTGAAACCTGGACTTTTTTCCCAGAGACCCCATCGGTTGGATCAGATCGAAAATGGCATCGTCAGCGTCATCCAGTCGTCAAAAGAATCCACACGGAATGGACGACTTTGATCGGCAGACAGGCTGCTACCCCGGACCTTGAAAGCCTGTGCCCGGCCCACATCAGGACCAGGGGTCTACGTAAGCCCCTGCGTGAGTGCTGGCTGCATGGGCATTGAGGCTGAACCTGTCGATGAATTGAATTCGTCCCAAGTCGACATCGGGTGTCGCGTCCAAGCCCATCTTGTCCTAAAGCCCGGCCGTGACAGGCCCATCCCGCAGCCTCGGGACACAGCCAGGACCCGCTGGAGGCCTTACATGAACATGGCATTCCTGTCTGTGTGTGTGACAAACATGCCAAAAAAAGAGAAATGTGGCCACGAGTCGTCATAGGCATGAGACGCCAAAGCAGCCGCCGCCGGCTGTCATCCACGCGTCTTGCTCGTAAATACGACGGCGGCCAGGGCGGTCAGTCCTTTCTCTCCAAGGAAGACACCCCGGCGGCCGAGCGTATCCGGTTCCCGGCTCGCTTGCAAGACTCAAGGAGGAAGCTGCGGAAGTTTACTGCGACATGGCGGATATTTAGCCTGTCATTTCGCTTGCCTACCTTATTCCTTGGCGGTCGATCAGCAGCTGCTGGAGAGAGAGATAGGTGCAACGGTCGGCGTTGTGGCGTCTGATTGTGCGCAGGTACTGCAGTCTGGTCGTCCAGTCACGATAGCCTGATAGTGCACGCGTGGTGGATGGCCCAGCAGCAAGCGTGCACACTGCACACCACCTTCCAGCAGGGGAGGAACCATGCTAAGATAGGGCTGCTAGCCAGGTTTCATCAGCTCCCCAATGGCCGCGCAGAGGACTGGTCTCGCTGGTGTTGCCAAGGCCCGACCCATCCCGTTCATCCCACGGGGCAGCCAACTACGACAGGAGACGGCCTCTGCATTGACCTGTACTGTAAATCCTCAAGCTCCCATCATGGAAAGCTTGACATTGAGGACATTGCGGGCCCCCAGTTTCCCCCATCGAAGAACAGGCCGGACTGTGACATTGACTGATGGATTGGCTGGAGAGAATGTTTCAAAGAGGGAGCCCTCCCGACTTCCGGCTGCAGCTCCCAAATGAGCCCCCCATCCAGCCCATCCAGAGATAATCAGATCGTCGACCTCCTGATTACTGCTGATCGCCTCGCGTCGACGGTCCCAGCGGCCGTAGGCGCCGGCCCGCCTGTCACCTGCAGAGCCCAGGATCCAAGGACGCCACGGTGAAACGGCAAGCGTCTAGCCGCTGCCGACCCGACAGCCCTGATACCGATTCAGTGGGCCAGCCCGACTCCCGGGCTGCCGCCCCAGCGACGCTCACTGGGGACACGCTGGGGACACAGGGCACCACAGGGGCATATCAAGATTCCAAGACTGATCGGAAGGTCGGTAAGCGCGAATCAGGGGCCCCCATTTGTGGGAACAAAAGGGGAGACACGCGTGGAGGGGGGCGGCAGCACAGGCTTCAGGCTGCACACTCCAGAGATCCGGTCCTGCACATTTCGGGCGCGTCTTGAACATGAATAAGTCGCCCAGCCGTGCTGGGCCGCCTGACAGGACATCAGTATACTGGAAACTCTACAGCAGGAACAGCCGCCTTGGCTGCCGCCTTGGCCCACGACACACGATGCTGACACGCTGCTGCTGGCCACAGCATAATCCAATACCAAGGACTTGGGTCAGTGGCGTTTCCAGTTGGCTACTTTTTAATTTCACAATAGTTAGGGGGTCGCAAGACATCACAATTCACGACTCAAAGCCGCGAAAGCAAAAAAAACTGGATGGATTCACTTGCCAACGGGATGTGGCGCTCCGCGAAAATGAGCACCACGATATCAGATTCGATTCGCGGTGTAGTAAAATACATAGTGGCTGGTACCGAGACTAGGCTTCGTCATAGTGCGGGCTCTCGAGTCTTTCTTGTTGCTTCCCTTTCCCTGGCGCATGGAGGATTAAAAAGGAAACGGGGCAGGAAAAGAGGGTCCTGTTAGCAACCCACGCAAACGCGTAATGCCCCTTCCACTCTGGGCCAGATCTTGGTTGATCTGGCCCGTGAGCAACACAGGGCAAAGTCGCAGGGCGGACGACTGCTGTTAGATGAGTGCGCGGCCGATGACAAGTTCAGCTTCGAAAATGCTGCCAACACAAGAAGCGTGTGGTAGGACGGTCTCCTGGTCGGCGCCGAGAAGGGCTCGGAGGGGCATGAGGGGCATTTGACAGGCTCCCTGCCGTCCTGAAGCGGGCGAGGTCGACATCATCGTCCTGTTCCGTTGCCCATTCAGAATCTGGAGTACCCGGTCCTGTTTCCTCCACTGCCATACTCGGCCATGCGAGTGGATGACAGCAGCCCGGTCTTGTGGGGAATTGCAGTCATTTTCTCCGGTGGATCCCTTTGAGGCAGTGGGGCCGACGACCGAGAAGAGAGCAACCTCCCACGCTTGGAAAGCCGGGTGGTCGATCATCGGTGATCCAGGGTGACAACCCGGGTCAGGGGGTACACACGCTCAGATACAGTACCCTCCCTCCCTGTCTTCTCCCCCCCCAGGACCTGGTTGCTTTCTCTGCCACCAGTTCCCATTGTTTTCTGATTGTTTTCATCTGGTGACCCTGATTATCACCCGGTCGTCTCGCCAGGGATTGACTGAGATTGATTGCCCGTCACAGCCAACAGCCGGGGCCCCATTTATTCCACGCAGACTGTGGCTTTTCGAGTAAGTACACGCAAACCTTTGCCGCTTGTCGGCGTCGACTTGTGCTCCGCCTGCACATTCGTCTTCCAACCTCCCATTTCTATTTCCAGCCCATCCTGCTTTTGTACATTCCGCGTTGCCTCTTCAAATCATCTCTGCCGTCGATATTCCCGGCTTGTCATTCCTTCAACTCCATACCATTCTACGACACTCACTCAGTCTCTGTTATACGCTTTCCGAATCAGTTTCCTTTTTTTGTTACTTGCTGGCATTGTTACTGATAGTACTGAGCAACTCGCTAAAGACTCACAATATCAGTGCACGCAATCTGACCAAACTCGGAGGATAAGAGGGGAATTCTCAGAATTCAGAGAACCACTCCCTCACGCTATACAAATCAACACCATAATCAGCCAGAGCAGGAGGAGCGGGCTCCCACACTGACTAACATGGCTCAACAAACAACCCCAGCTCACTCACAACAGAGCGAGCTGGCACCACCGGGCCAATTTGACATCATGCAAGAGTCGTCCGTGAACGAGAAGGGCGAGTTTGGGAGCGAAGCAGACTTCGATACGTTTCTGAACCAAGAACATGCCAAGAGAGCAGTCTCACCTGGGGTTGCATCATCGTCCTCATCCGTCACAGTGTTCGACCCCACAAGTAGTCCGCGTGAGAGGTACTTCGACTCGGAGGACGATATGGCAAAGGAGAACGCCCCGTTCCTGTCGCGAGATGTCGAGAAGGAGGAGGGCAAGAAGGCCGCGCCGGAGCACGTCACCTGGATGTCCCTGCCTCACAAGGGCCAGCTGCTCATCCTGTTCATGTGCCGGTTCGTCGACTTCCTGCAGGTTGCTAGTCTGCAGGCGTATGTCTTTTACCAGCTGAAGCACATGGCTGAGCAGCGAACCATCCAGACTGGCGGCGCTGGTATGTCCAACCAGACACAAAACCCATCAGCTAATGCCCCGTACTGACTCCCTTTGCAGAAGCAATCCTCTCCGACTCTCAAATATCAGCACAAGCCGGTCTCCTGACTGGCTGCTTCACCGGAGCCCAGGTCCTGACCGCCATCGCGTGGGGCAAGGCTGCCGACTCTTCGAAGTGGTGGGGAGGCCGCAAGATGGTGCTCCTGATCGGAACCCTAGGAACCGCCATCGGATGCTTCGGATACGGCTTCTCGCAGAGCTTCGCCGCCGCCATGGCGTGGCGCATCTTCTCGGGCTCCATCAACGGCCTGGTCGGCATCATCCGCACCATGATCTCCGAGATCACCGTCGAGAGGAAGTACCAGTCCCGGGCGTTCCTGATCCTGCCCATGAGCTTCAACGTCGCCGGCATCCTCGGCCCCATCATCGGCGGCTGGCTGGCCGACCCGGCCATGACGCTCCCGGGCTGGTTCGGCCCGGAGGGGCCGCTCTACTCGCCCATGATCGAGGCGTACCCCTTCGCCCTCCCGTCCATCATGAACGCCGTCTTCCTGCTCGTCACCTTCTTCGCCGTCTTCTTCGGCCTCGAGGAGACGTCCAAGGGCAAGAAGAACTCGTTCGACCCGGGCCTGTACGCCGTCGCCCGCGCAAAGGCCTTTGTCCTGCGCCGGCCCCTCGACTACGTCTACCACTCGCGCACCGGCTACTCGGAGATCCGCCTCGACGAGAAGTCCGAGAACCCCCAGCCCGCGCCCGTCGTCGAGCCCAAGAAGCGCAAGACCCTGCCCTTCAGCCGCCTGTGGACCAAGAACGTCGTCTGCACGCTGCTCTCGCAGGCCTTTTACGACTTCCACCTCGGCGCCTTCACAAACATCTGGTCCCTGTTCCTGTCCTCCCCGCGCCCCGGCTTCATCCCCGCCCACGTCGACGCCAACATCCCCACCGCGGCCGAGATCGAGCCCCGCGGCACAGCAGGCATTGGCAAGCGCAACCTGCTCTGGTTCGCGGGCGGCCTGGGCATGCCCGCATCGACGGTCGGCAACGCGACCTCCATCCTGGGCGTCCTGGGCATGCTGCTGCAGGTGGTCATGTACCCGCCCGTGCACGCGCGCCTGGGGACGCTGCGGTCCTTCCGCTACTTCCTCATCATCTTCCCCGTGGCGTACCTGCTCGCGCCCTTCCTGGCCGTGATGCCGCAGTCCACGGCCGAGGACGGCACCACCACGACCTCGACGGTGCTGTGGTTCGGCATCGTGCTCATCCTCTTCCTGCACACCTCGGCCCGCACCATGACCCTGCCCGCCAGCATCATCCTGCTCAACAACTGCAGCCCGCACCCCTCCGTGCTGGGAACCATCCACGGCATCGGGCAGTCCGTCTCGGCCGGGTTCCGCACCGTGGGGCCCATCGTCGGCGGGTACTGGTACGGCGTCGGGCTGGACTGGGGCATGGTTGCCTTCAGCTGGTGGGCCGTTGGCGCCGTTGCTGTTGGTGGCTGGATCTCGAGCCTTATGCTGTATGAGGGCAGTGGCAAGGAGATCCAGCTGGAGGATGACGAGGAGTAAAGTACATGTCCTTTGAGATAACTCAGGAGGGCCTATTTCTTTTGTGGGTGCATGGGATAGGGTTTATTGATGTCATGACTTCGGTGTATATATTGCCACGCACTTTGCCCTGGTTGGTGTAGATAAAGCATAGCGAAACTCTTATAATACCATTGTAGTATTAGATCAAATCTCTCTAACACAGCCCTCCATGAAGTGAAGTAGTAACTATGCAGCGGTAGAAACAACATCTGACCGTCGCAGTCGGTGTGCCCCAGAGGGATATAAGACAGCCTTTCACTAATTCCGTCAGTATTTTACTTCCTATTCTTCAAACCCCCTCACTTATTCAAGACCATTCTAGAAGAGTAGCATTGCCTGTTACCAAAGATTCAGAGGCTAATCTGCATGCCGTATATGATGGAGCAAGGATAGCGAGGGCATTGATATCTAGCATTGAGACGGATTCCCTGTTAGCGGCATTTGCACGTGCTAGGTACAAGGGGAGCGTGCAGCCTACGATTTAAAATTGACTAGCGCCCCTAAATGTATTTAAGGTGCACATGTCAGACGATGTTTCTCTCCTCTTCTAATATACCACAAGGCCTTTATGTGTATCTGATGTGTAGAGGGCGGAATTGACGACTGTACTGGACCACTGGTACGCACTGGCTCCATGCTTGGGAGATGCTTTTGCTACACTCATTTACGTTCCACACTTCGAAAACCACGCTAGTGATACCGCCATATTAGCAGACACTAAATTTGTGTATATATTATTATATCATCTATACTTTTCAATATTTATATTAATTTCTTAATCAATATATCCTATATTAACTTAAGGTAATAAACCTTATATATTTTAATTATCATAAATTAATTAATAATATTATTATTATATTTAAAGCTAAATTAATTATATTAAATTACTATATCCTTTAGAATATATTTAAAGCTAATATTACTTTTAATACTATAATCTTAAAGGTTATAAAATATATAAAATAATAAATATAAGAATTAAGGAAAGAATATTATATAATTAATTCTATAAATAAAAAGCATTATATATATAATTAGCTAAAGCTAACTAACTTCTATATAAATATATATATTAACTCTTAAGTTCCTAAAGATTAACTTTAATACTAATATATTTTTTAATTACCTAAGCCTTTCTTAACCTCCTTATATAAAAGAATAATTTATATTTTAATAAAATATAATAATAATTAATTAAGATATATAAGCTTAAAATCTTATTATTTATAATTAATTAGGTATTAATCTAAGCTAATTAAGGGAAGAAAAAGCAAGCCCTTATAATCATTTAATATAATTAATATATTAAAGCTAAATAAATATTTAAAATTTAAAGTTAATATTATAATTAATTTATTTATATTAATAAATTTAATATTAATAAAAGAGATAATATTTATTATATAAATTGATTATTAAAGGGTATTAAATTAAAAGAATTACTACTTAAGGATAATAAAGATTATAATATATAGTTTTAAATTATATTAATATTAATAATTAATAATATTATTAGCTTATTAATATATAAAGGTAATAATAATCTAGTTAACTTTATTAAATATATATAATATAAGATTCTACCTTATATAATATTATTTTTAAGGCTTAATTTAATATTAATTATAAATAATATAAATTTCCATTCTTATATTAAATTAAATAAATTATATAAGTAATATAATATTTTATTTAAATACCTATTTATTTATTTACCTAACTTAAACCTTATTAAATTATATTTTAAAAACCTTAAATTATTAATTTATTAATATATTAAATATTATAAGGATAATTAATATATAAAAGATAACTTTAAATAATTTCTTATTAATAATATTTATTAGATTATTTTAAATAAAAAGGTAATTTAAGGTTATTTTAAGAAGGTAAAGATTTTTAAGCTTAATAATATTTTAAAATAAATATATTATTTAATTATTTATATATTAATAAATATATAATTAAATACTTATAAGCTTTAGAATATTATAATATAATATAAATAATTATAATTAATAATTATAATTATTATATCTCTCCCTTTATAATATTTATAATTATATAACTTTATTAAAATATATCTTTATAAAAAGAGCTTTAATATATAAGTTCTTAATATAATAAAAGAATCTTACTTTAGGGCTATTAAATGATATATATATTATATTTAAAAAGTATTATAAAGATAATTACCTTAAGTAATATTAAAAAGGGTATATATAAAAAAAGAAAGGGTTATTATAAGTTAATTTATGAATTAATTAAATAGGGTATTAATATTAATTTATTATAACTTAATTTAAAGAGCTTATATTTAAGAAAAGAATATATTAATAAATTGCTAAAGATTAAGGCTATCTAATGGTTATAATTATATTTTATAAAAATACCTTATTAAGTATTTTAATATAAAAAGATAATAGGTAAATATTATTAAATAATAAAAAAAAAGGTAATAATAATAATTTATTAATTACTTTATTATAATAATAATTAAACTTATAACCTTTTAATTATATACTTATTTAATTATTATTATATTAAAATAATAAAAAGATTATTATTATTATTAAAAGGTAATTAAAAGGGTAATTTATATAGATAAGGAAGATATAAGTTAATTATTTAAATTAAAGTTATAAAGTAATCTTTATAATACTAACTTTAAATTATTATAATATTATTAAAAAGAATTATAAATATAATATAACTTTTACTCTTAAATCTTAAAAAGCTTATAATTTTATTAATATATTTATTTTTATAATTAATAATTATTTTATTAAAATATAATAAAATATTTATAAGGTATAATAAGGATCCCTTATATATTATAATTAAATAGCTTTTATTATTAACCTTATAAATAAAAAAATATTACCTTAATATATTATTATTAATACTTTATTTTATAACTTATATATCCTTAAAAAGTATTTAAATTTAATAAAAATTTAAAATAATTAATTATTTATAGTTATATTATTTTTTTTAATACCCTTATTTACTTTAAAAAGCTAATATTATATTAAGGCTGGTGGTGATAATAATAGTTAGCTAAGAATACTTAATAAGGCCTTTTTTTATAAAAAATCCTTTATATATTAATATATAAAGCTACCTAAACCCTTATTAAACGCCCTTATAATATATTATTTATTTAGCTATTTAGCTAAATCTTTAAATAATAATAAACTAATATCCCTAACCTTATAAGAAAGCTATTAAAATATTACCTTTTTTATATAATTATATACCTTATAATATATTAAATATATAAAAAAGTCCTTTAAAAGTATAAAATTTTTATCTTTATTAAATATTATTAATAAGAAAGATAATATTATAAGTTAATAAGCTAAAAATAATAATATAACCTTTAATAGCCTATTAATTATTAATAAGCTTATAAGAAAAATATATACCTAATTAAATATATATAAGGATATATATAATTATTATAATATTATTTATTATTTAAGTTAATTTATAAGGGCTTAAAAAAGTAATAGGTATACCTTAATATTATTACTACCGCCATTAATAATAATATTCCTGCTAATTATATTACTATTTAATTTATTAATATTAGCTTTCTTAAAGCGATTAAGAATTATAATAAAAGGGTCTTCTTTTAGCTTAAATATTAATAATATATTAATAATACCCTTAAGACTATTAACCTTTTATCTTAATAATTAAATTATTACCTTATTATATATACTTTAAAAAATATATTTTAAAAATATCTTTTCTTATTATTTCTTAATTTTATTAACTTAAGTTATTATTTTTTTATTATTAAAATATAGATAAATATTATCCTTTTTAATAAAATAATATAATACCTTATAGATCCTTCTTTTATTATTAAGGTATTAATTAAGGTCTTAATATTAAAATAACCTTATAAATTAAATATAAGCTATTAAATATTCTTTACTTTAAATTAATATAGATTTTCATATCTTTTTATTTCTTTTCTTTATTAAATTACTTAAAGATAAGCTAAAGCTATTAATAAGTTAAAAGATATTTATTATATCCTTAAATAATAATCTTTAATTAAATAAATTATTCTTTTTAACCTTAATAATAATAATTATTATAAAATCCTAAATAATATAAGATAGCGATAAATAATTACTTAATAATAATATTATAAGGGTTTAATATTATTTAAGGATAACTTAAGTTAATATATTATAAAAATAAAAGTAATAAATAATAAGGAGGGTATATTAATCCTTATTATATTTTATTCCTTTTATTAAGTTAATTATTAATTATTAGCTATTAAAAGTATTAGATTTATTATTTAATTCCCTTAAGTATATAATTAATAATTAAGCAATATTCTTTTTATATTAAATAATTATTATATTAAATATATCCTTAATATTATATTTATTAAAGTAATTTTAAATCTATTTTTTTAATTTAATAAGCTATTATTTAAAATTAATTTAAAAATAATACTTTATAAAGGAAAGTAACTTTATAATAAACTTTATTAAGCTATTTAATATATTAATACCCTTAAATTTATTAGCTTTAAATAATAAATTATATTATAAGATTTTAATATTTATTTAAAGAATTACCTCCTTAAATAGGTCTTTATTTATAAGGGTATCTTTAAAAGCGAAACTTTTTATAATATTTATTATTATAACCTCCTAAACTTCTAAAATCTCTTTTAAGATCTCCTTATTTTATAATTAATAATAATTATTAATTTTATCTTCCTTAGCCTTAAAGCTTATAGGATTATTATTAAAATTATTATTAATAAAGCTATTTAAGGTTAATATATTCTTTATCCTTAGCTTAAGCGTAACTCTTAATTTAAATATAATAACATACTTATAATTAATTATTACTTAATATCTCTTTATAATAGCAATATATAACCTATTAAGAGTGATTTTTAATCTTTTTAATAATATTATTATCTCCTTTATAAGGCTATTATTAAAAATAATATAATATTTTAAATAAGCTTAAGTATAATAAAGGTTAAGGGTTAATAGCTTATAATTAATATAGAAAATTAATTTAAAATTAATAATATAAATTTATTAATTTATAAAAATATTATTTTCTAATTAGCCTAGGTTAATATATAAAAAATATTTAACTTTAAATATATTAATAAGAAGAGTTAATAAAATATTAATAATAGTTTTATTATTAAATGGCGGCTTAGGGGGTAAGAAATTACATTTAGGGGTAATCCTTATATATAATAATTAATTTATTTATTTTTAAGTATAAATAGCTATAAATAGGTATATTAATAAGGAGGTTTATAATTAAATATATTAATAGTATAATAATATATATATAAATTTAATATCTGTTAATATAATGATATCATTAGTATGGTTTTCAAAGTATGGAATACAAATGAGTATATGCCTTGTAGCATTTAACCTTATCATATCAATCGAGATAATTGTTATGAAAGCCACATTATGTTTGCTAGACACATGACATGAGGCCATTTACATCTGTTTTGGTATTAAGATTCAATTAACATCCATTTACGTTATTCATTTGTGGCACTGGTAATGTATCTGCTGACAAATGTGTATCCCGAGGAAGCCTCAGCCCTTGTTTCTAAGCACAAGCATTCCACTACCAATGAATCAGGCATAGAGCGGAAAGTTTATTTTATAAGAAGAATAGCTTATTACAAATTCAACTAGAATAATAGCAATTATGTCAGTAGATATATTCAATACAATGTCTTGCGCAAGATCACAGCCACTCAGCTTCTCTCAATCCACACAGATCAAACGCCGTCCTACCTTCTTCATACACGTCTATCTATACTACAGCAACATGCCTGAATTCATCCCCCAAACACCAGCTCCTGCCAACAATGTCAGGTTCTTCAACTGGCCAGGAGCTGGAGAGCAGATTTCGGAAACCCTCAAAATGACCTATGCCGCCGTCATCCCCCCGGGCGTATCTACAATTCACGTTGGTGGTCAGGTGGGCCTCACCGCGCAAGGAACTGTACCCGCAGACTTGCAGGAGGAGATCAAGGAAGCATTCGAGCACATTGAGCTTTCCCTACGGGCCGCCGGCCTCACTGGCACCAAACAAGAAGTTTGGGCGTATGTATACAAGGTCAGTTAGATCATCTTCCCACCTGGTATTCTGTGCCGCCATGATCTAGTTAGTTACTGACTTGGGCTTAGATCCGTACCTTCCATGCCAACACGGACGAGCGCTTTGGGGGTGTACTTCATCGGGTCATGATAGAGCACTTTGGTGCCAACCGGCCAACTTTTACTGGAGTGGATGTGTATAAGTTGTTGCGACCCGACTTGCATGTCGAGGTTGAAGTGGAGGCCTTTCTACCCAAGGCATCCTGAGCAGATATTGCCGCAATCAATATGCGCTGAAGAAGACACACACTCACAGTGTCAAATTATGAGGATCAACTCCACTCCGTACATAGTGTACCCTCAATGTAAATATACATCACACAATGAGATTGAGATTTGTAAAAGGCATTTATTTGTGTTAAATGCGTGAGAGAGGTCCCAAAAATAATCAAGATTTGATTCTTATGGTAAGCTACGACGTCGTAGGAACGCTGGACCCTGGTCCACTTCTATAAACACTGCTTCTTTCGATGCCACTCAGTCCCCTCCTTGTCCAAAGCCACCACCATTCCCGCCGACTATTGCTATCACTCGTCTGGCCACGCCGAGAATTGACAATTCTGTCAGTCTCTAGTGGATGCACAGGCAGCATCCTCTGTGGCGGTCTGAATAAAAGCCTCCTCATAGTAGGCACGCAGGCAGATATTATGCCCAGGGTCAACTCCGACATCGAAAGACACGTCAAGCTGACGTTCGACCAGCTGACATCGTCTTGGTTGAGCCTGAGGTATTTGATCCTGACCACACTTAGCGCGACGCTCAAAAACCCCAGGCTGAACACCCCTAGGAGGATAGCCTTCTGCGCGCCGGGTAGACTAAGCTTGCTTAGCATCGGGATGGGTAATGCGAAGACCAGCAAGTCCGTCAGAATGTTGCCAATGGCGCCACCCAACCATGTAGGTAAGTCAGGTAGGCATTTGACTCCTGGCAGGGCTTTGTCCCAAAAGCCGGCGAGAGGTCGGCAGAGGAAAAAGCACTGTAGGATCATCGCCATTGACCAAGCGCCGATGGCGACGACGATGGACGTGTAGACATAGCGTGGCAGAAGCATGCCAAGAATCCTGTAGTATTGGAAAAGGAAAGTCATCTTGATAGTGAAGATGGCCGAGGTGTACGCGAATATTGTCACCCAGAACAGCTAGCAAGTAAGCAAAATCGGAAGATTAGCCTTTCAGTGTTGGAGCGAGAATGTAGAGGAAGGCGAAAATAACAGGGCAGCTAACCTTGAGATATGTTACAAAAGCATCTGGTCTAATTGTCCAGATGTGCCTTCCAAGCCCATACCTACCAGGGGGAGGGGGGGTTTCCGTTAATATCGCACCACTATATCAATGGAATAGCGACATAATAGTGACATGCAATCAAGGTTCTGATATGCTTTTTTTATATATACATTGCATTATTTACACGTCACTGATATGTAGTCATTCCTAACATGTTGTGACACGATATCAAGAATTGACATCATATCAACTCTTGACATAGGGGTTAAAAAAAAACCTCTTTTTTTTCTCGTCCCCAACCCAACTACTTATTTCATTTTTATTAGCTTGACTATTTATTATGGGAGGATTTATGGAATTACGGAAATATCTAAAAATAGAAATAGATTTAGAGTTAATAGGATTCAAACCAAAGCTCTTAACATAGAATTACAGTAATATTAGCTGATATTACCTAATATAAAGTCAATATTGATATGGAATCAATATTGATATGATTTAGAGCTTTGATATAATTTATGTTTAATGGCATTTTAATAGCCTTTTATTAGCACTTTGCCAGAATTGCTAAATTTCAATTGAATGCCGAAACATGAGTGCATTGCGTGACCCAGTCAGAAACCCCCCTCCCCCCTGGTAGGTACTTGACCACTGTCTCTAGTCAGCTTCAATTTCTATGTATCATCAGATGCTGAAAGAAAAGGTGACAAACTGAGTAGATCTCCGATGCCCAATAGATACACCAACGCCTGCAGGAGTCAAACAGTCAGCAGTGCGCCTGGATCCACTGCCGGAAAGGAAAATGGCTAACAAGAGAAGCAACAGCAAAGTAGTCGTCTGTGCCTAGTTGATTTAGAAGCACTTTTCTTGTATAGACACGAAGCGTGACGACAGTAGTAGCCAGTACCCAACATATGACGACAATGCCAAGAATGATGCCGCTTCTATTATCTCCAAAGGTATCAGGTGAGTATGCCTCCCGTGATTGACCTCCATCCATACTCCCTAGGTAATCATTCCACAAATGTCTACTCTGCGCGATCTGTGGTCTGCATAAACGGCTGAACTTCAGGAGCCTACATGGGGTCGAGGTCAGGCAAAGAATGGTGCATGGAATGGTAAAAGTGCCTCTAGCGGAACAGGGACAAAATGAAAATGAGAAAAACCTTTGCATTGGGGAAGGCGGAGTAGCATCGAGGGGTGGGGTTCGTTGCAGCATACCCCATTCAGTTATTGCCTGGGAGAATGACCACTGGTCACCCTCGAAACTTGAATGATTGGATCACTTTCACGCTTTCGCCATCGTCAAACTTTTCCGCCCTCTGTAGCTGCGCCTCGAGTCCGGGGCATCCGGATTGACTTCCGGATATCTCATCGGCCCGGCAGTCGTTGTCAAAAGGCACCATACAGACTGGCCAGTCGCGGCCTATTGCAGCATATAAGATGCACAGAACAGGGTTTCATGCACGATTTGACGTCACATTCAAAAGTTATTTTCCCGTGCACATCGTGACAGTAAAACTCATCTAACACCTCGCATTCAGGTATAACTCAATCTTGAGCCTGCTCTGATAGCAATCGCAGAGAATTCGATGTCGAGTCTTATGCAGAGCAACTTGAAAATAAGTGGTCATTGCGATTTTTCACAGTATTGCGCGAATAAAGACCGTATAAAAGAATGATGATTCGTGATGGAAAACATTTCTGTTGAATTTTGTGCTCATACTCACAGCAGCAATTACTCCACCGCTCTGCCTACAAGGCACAAGGGGAAAAGAGTTTTCATCTTGAATATTAAGATGTATAATCTTGTGTAGGTCAAGCCGCCTAGCCCTCTCATGAAGGAGCTGAGAGTGTGGCTACTTTTTTTTTTATCAGTTACATTATTGCTTATTCAAGTGAGCTGGGAGACTTGGTTGCTAAGGGATGGCAAACGGGTGCCAAAGTTGGCCGACAGCCTGTCTCGCCTTGGACTAAGCAAGATTGGATTGCGAAAGGTAAGTGGCATGGTCGAAACAACGCATTTAGGTTATCCTTGATCTTGTTTGCAGTTTATTTTGTGAAATAATATTTATTGGAATAAAAAGAATTAACGTCAATTCGAGCCAAAAAGTCGAGCTCCAGATGACTGAGATACTATTGTAGCCGTGGAGGATACAAGTTTCATGAAGTCAACAAGGAATGGAACCCATATTTTCATCTATTGCCGTTGGTTGTGCTTAGTAGAACAACTCAATAGCATCCAGGATCTGACACGCGTTAGCAGAGAACAGCATTTCAATGATGAATATAGTGTGCAACACTTACAACATTGGGGCTTAGGAATGCATCGCCACCGGTACCCGAAATGACCGTCACGGTGACGGTGTTGGTGCCGCTTACCAAAGTTCCAGCAGGAACGCTACACTCATAAATCTCGCCGCGTCCACGATACGCACCCCTGGTGACTCCGCGGCTGTCAATCTTTGAGGGAGCTGACGGTGCCGGGCAATTGTACCCGTTGACTACCGGCTGGGGCCGGCCGCCTGCGAAGGACAACGTTATTGCGATTCTCAATGTTGCTGTCTGAGAAACGGCACCACCGAGGGAGAACGTGATCTTCTGGCCGTTGTTGACGCCCTTGAAGATGGCCATTGGGAATGACGACGTAGCACTAGACGCGACCGTACCAGGGTTCCAGTTTGCCATTCTGCAGCGAGAGGAAAAACACGTGAGCTTTTGTTACGCATGCATACATCAACGAATAGCCAAGAAAGAACAATCCTACCGAGAATCTGAAGGGTGCATGCGCAACTGATTGGCTGCGTTTAGGAATCCCGTCGGTTGGCCGTCGTAGTCTCCCATTCTGAATATGGTGGTTCTCGACTGAGTCAACGCCGGATGGGTTGCGGCAATGTTGGAAGTCGTAGTTCTTCCGGCTGTGACAGAGACGGACTGGCTTGCCGCGAGGAACTCATCCTGGTACAAATTCATCGTGTATGTCCCTGCCGGCATTGGAGGAGAGGCGTAGGCCCCTGCGGAGTTGGTGTATCCCCAGAATTGGAAGTTGTTGTTGGACCAGTGTACCACCCTGGGGAAGTTGCTCGACACGCCAGATGCTGTGCCAGAGATGTAGCCGCGGTTACCAGAAACTGGGACATAACCAGACAGTCCAAGACTGTCGAAGAATGAGACGTCAACGCCTGTGGGGTCCGATCTTCCACTTCGGGTCATGGAGAAGACGTAGGGCCCGTGGAAGCCAGTCCGCCAGCCTTCGGTTTGCACATGGCCCGAGTTCATGTAATAAGTGAAGGCGTTGTACGTGCCGCCCGCGTTTGAACTAATATCCCGGAAGAATGGGCCTCCAGAACTCTTCTCTGTGGCTTGATGATTTGGGCGGAGCCAGCAAGCATTTACCGAGGATCCAGAGTTGGTGACACAGTAGATCCTCTCATCGATGAACCGGTCGGACGAGTAGAACTTGCTCCTTGTTTGGCCGTTGACGAGGTAGACATCACTTCCTTCGATGGCAGTGCCACCTGCGGTTTTGGAAACATCTCCGTTCGGCCAGGAAACGTCCAGCCCGTTCAATCTGAAGATGTATCTCAGTTCACCATTGCTAGGCTCCGAGTTGATGTTGGTGCCCATCCAAATGTTGGCTGCTCCATTTCTAAAGACCATGTAATGTTGAAGGTTAAACCTGTCGTTGTTTTGCGAACATTGGAAAATGACGGTGTCACCAGATGGGCTCGTTGAATATGTCACCTTGCCGCCAGATTAACTTCGCGGTTCACAGGTGGCTACATCATCAGTTTGGCCACTTACAGCTGTCCCACTGCCCAGTCCAGAGCCAATGTGGCTGAACGTGCCTTGGTCCTGGTACTCGCTGCCGTAGAACCGGATCGAGGTAATATCGCAGTTGGTGCGGCTGATAGTAACGACAAAATTGTAGGAGCTCCCAGTATCGACCACGTAGGAGGATGAAGAGGTCGTGATAGTAATGGCTCCAACCGTGGCAAGCCACAGGCACAACAAGCTGAACAAACCCTTTAGCATCATTTTGGCAGCAACGCAATAACTTACCAAGTCAAGCCAGTCCTTGGCCACAAACCTAAATGTCAAAATACAGAAAATACAGGCCAGGTATGGTCTTTATACTATTAAGAAAGGCATACTAGGTTGTACCGGGGTATAATTCGCCGAGACGCCGTCTTGGTAGACCCCAAAAGAGTAAGATTCCGGGGAGTGGAGTTCCGACATTGGAACCAAACCACTGGGGAGACTATCGGTACAGTTGACCATCGTTCAACATTTGACTGATAGAAGCTTAATGACCGAAGAACAAGCTACTCGTGATTTCTGGGAAAGTGATGAACCTTTTAGTCGTTCTTCCACCTTGGCGTAGATGGTTCATTTGCAAGGACTTGAGTCCTAGTCTGAATACAAGACGCAATGATTCTCAAGTCTTTCCCTGGCAGGGTGAAATTGGTTGGACAAATTAGCCCTTACCGGAAGTCTCCATTATTGAAAATCATTTCTTCTGATAGTACCTCTATATCAGAGGAAAAAAGAAAACCATGAGATGTCTGTAGACTTCATGACCAAATCATACTGAAGAGGTAAGGTGGCCGTATTTTTACGGTAGTAGCCTTGGCATCCTTGCACACCCTCGTTGTTGTAGTGGTGACTGTGACGCTGGTCATCCAGGTTAACATGCCCCGCAGTCCCACCAATTATTTGTGAAGGTTTCCCGTGTAGGGTTGAATTGCCAAGCTTAAGGGTTGGCACTGCGAATTTCCAAGGACACGGGGAAGATGAAAGGGCCGTTCCACCGGATCCAGGTGGGGAAGGAGTAGAACTGAAGTGGAAGGTACAACGAATAACCTGATTGAGGTCAAAGCCGCCTAGCCCTCTCACAAAGGATCTGCCAGCAGATAATGCAACCTAAAGTTTATTTGACTTGCATGATTCCTAGAAGTTTAAACTCAGGAGCGTCCCCCTGGAGCAACTCCGAAACTGACTCTTCTGGCCCGACATTACACTGATTGTAAACGAATAGGCGAATGAGTCGTCTGCTTGTCCTTTGACGAACCCTGATGGTACAGACTCACAGAGCAGTCTGGTCTTTCTCAACATAGGCTCTCTGGGACGTGTTATCCTTTTCCCCGGACGAGTCGTTTTCAACGACTTAAGCACTCACACTTTCGAGGCGAGGTTATCATGCGGACCACATCGGTAATTACGGACAGTTCGGAAATCGAGGGAACGGCAGTGGCAATGCTTGCACTGGCGTCGGACCAGACCATAAAAACTGCCCTTGAGATACCATCTCTCCCTGGCTCAAGCATTCTTGACGACGGGTCCTCTTACCTCAGGAGGCCCTCGGTGTCAGCAGACCAAAGATGTCACGACCATGGTCTTGAAATGATGGGTTATTTAATGCGGCACTGCCTAGGATGAGATAGCGCCTGTTTCTTTGCCAAGGTGTCGCTGTCTGCAAAAATCAAGCTATGCCAACTGGTGGACAGTTCGCGGCACGATATTCACTAATACGCCACCGTAGTGCTAGGCCAAGAAAACAGTAGCGTTGAACGGTTAAAAGAGAACGGCCAGGTATGGATAAGCCCCTGGATGTCATGCAGCGATAAAGCTTTACAGTTTATTTCCGCTGGACCGCTTCACCCGTTGAATTAGCGCCAACACAATTTGCCTGGCTGCGCCTTTCTTCCTCCACTTCATACTGGATGCTATGTCAAAATTAATGAGAAAATCCTGCATCCTCTTCCGTCCCCTCCCACGAGGGACAACCAACTGCCCAATGTTCCTCAAGCTCGGAACACCCAGAAAGAATTGGGTTTCCACAAACTGCACCCGCATATCCAGCATGAAGTCCACCGCAGCCGAGGTCGAGGCAGCGCTGGCTAATTACCGCAAGGTCTCGGCGGAGCGAAGCAAACGCTTGCTCGCGGTGTACATCGAGGCCATAACGAAGGCCGAGTTCACGGACAAGCAGGCCAGGGAGGAACTCAGCGATGAGGAGTGGCAGGAGGAGCAGATGCTCGCGCTGGCCGAGCTTCTCGAATAGGACATGGAGGATCTGGGGATGTTCGCGCCGACCGACCTCCTGGACCGCTACGACAAGATTGCTGGCCTGGTCGGCCTCGACGGCACCACATGCGGCAACCTGCTCCCGGAGAGCCGCGCCGAGTACGCGGCGTCGTATTTCGACGCCCTGAACGCCGCTTTGGAGGAGAAGGCGCCTCGGGAGGTCAAGGAGATCATCTCTGCCCCGGAAGAGTTCCGCGTCGTTGCGCGGCATGTCCTTGAAATTATCGGCTCCATGTTGCCTGATGACAAGAATAGGCACACTATGTCCTTCTGGAAAGATGATGGAATCTGGGATCATTCGAAAATCCCAGCCCGTATAACAAGGCCTGAAAACCTTGGGTACCCATGGGGCATAGATGAGAAGATTGCCCTCCTGTGGGATCCGGGTATGGTCTTGGAGGGGGAGTTCAGCTGTCTTTATGTCCAAGAGCCAGACGGTACCTGGAATTGGAAATTTGGATGGCGGTGGCAGGGTGACCAACGGATTTTCAACACCATCCCGGAGCTATTCGAGTGGTATCTTTTGGTTCTGGAGTCAGACCCCCCGGATCTCGAGGGCCTTACCGGAGAGGATGTAATGAACCGCCTACTGACTACCTGGTGTATTTGAGGGAAAAGCGTGGCATGCTGCCTTGATTCAGGTTGCATCAACTAGACAGGACACGTTCGTATGAACTTACTTGCCTGAGCACATGGCCTATCTCACTTGCGACAATCTTTGAAGCTTACATAGCCTACAAATCTCAAACAAAGAGGATGATCAGTCCGCGACCTTGACCGGGCTATTCTGTGACACCTGTGACTTCCTCGCTATGTTGCCGGCGCTCATCCATACCGGCCAAGGGGCGTCTCGGCTCCAGAGCTAGCATGGGCCATCAGCAGCGTTACCATGGCCAGCACGACTCTCCACTTTGGACTCGGCTCCGTTCTTCTCCTCCTCCAGCCAAAGTTCGTCTCCAGGACCGTCCGCAACTTGATGTCTCTCTCGACTAGAGCCATTCAACTCTGAGCTCTATCTACTACGACAAATCTCATTTTTATCTCTGGTTTTACCCAGAAGCCATAGGTTTTCAAATCTCTCTCCAGATCAACATCCTGGGCCGGGACCTTGATCATCTCAAGAGACCACAGAAGCTTCGCAATAACAAGCCTCGACTCGATCCACGCCAGTGTCTTCCCGCTGCAAACACGTGGTCCCAGGCTGAATGGCAACAGACCATCGCAGGCATCGTCGGCAAACTTGGGGTCATAGAGCTTGTGGTCGGGCGGAAGGAAACGTTGCGGGCGGAACCGCTTCCCTTCGTGGAAGTAGCGGGATGCCCTTCCAGTGGCGAAGAAGGAGGTTTGGATGTAGACCTTTTGGAGCACGGGAATTTGATTAGTCTTGTAAGTTGCGAGCGAGAGACGCGGGCAGGGAGGGTTTTTGGATAAAGACAAGGGAACGGAGAACTTTAAACGCACCCCCTTAGGCACAAATGTCCCATCCACTGTAGCCCCTGGGCTAATACGCGGCATGCCACTGTTATTCCCAGGGAACAAACGAAGCCCTTCCTCTAGACAAGCAGTCAGGTATGGCAGCGATGCCAGTGCGTTAGGGGTAATGTCCTCATATCTCCTAAAAGCAGCCCTGATCTCGGCCACCAGTGCCGCATAGGCAGTGGACTCGTGGGCAAGGTGGAAGAGAGTCGCGTACAGCAACTCTGAGACCGGTTGGTAGCCGGCAAATACAAGCTGACGGGCTGCGACGCCAAGGCCTGCCATCTCACGCGGGTTCGCGGGCGCATCGCCGCCGCTGGGGAGGAGCTGCTCGAAGTAGTCGAGGTGATCGGTGGCTCCACGCCGCTCGATGCGTTGGCTCAGTTGGGCCTCGCTGTGCCTTCGGAACTCGGTATACGTGAGCATCTTGCTCCATGGTAGGAACAAGTTGCGTAACGGGCTGATTAGAGGGAACCGCCGGAAGACCCAGATGACTGGCGCGAAAGCGTTGAAGTCAAGAAACATCTGGAGGAATAGCGAGTTCTTCTCTGGAAAATAGCTTATATCAATGACTCTAAAGTGTGTCATGGTGTGTCTAGGAGCCCTGAGATCCTGGCTTACCTTCGTCTAGCTGCTGCATCTTGTGACAGTAGGCCAGGTCCGCCGCAATGTCCATGGTCAGCCAATTTGTCCAGTCAACCAGGCTAACACCTTCGGCGCAGCTGCCTTTAGATCTCATTTTCTGGACAAATAGGTCAACGTGTTCATGAATTATTGGCTCCATAGTCTTGAGCGATCTGTTGCTGAAAGCGGGTGCTAGCTGTTTGGCCAGTTGTCGATGCCGTACAGGGTCTTCTTCAAAGATAATGCCGCCCGACTCCTCACCGCGTCTGTTCAAGTCGGTCTTGACGAACGTCTCCAAACCATGGACTTGGGTCCCGTGGATATCGTGGAAAGCTTGTTGAGAAAAGAAGACCAGCTCGTTTGGCGCGATCCGCACGACGTCGCCTGACAGTCTATTCAGTTTCAGGTCGCGTTCCGAATGCCATTTTTTCGACGTACCATATTGTTGGAACGCCTTTTCAATCGCCCATGGGTATCGACCAGACAGCCTGCAACACTTTGTTACTCGTCCATTCCACGCTGTTTTCGTCCCCAGGTGACAACTGACCATTGATATCCGTACCAGATGTTTGATACGGCAGCAATCCTTGGCCCTGGAAAGCGGGCCAGGGGGTGGAAATATGTGAGGTATATGCATCGGGTCGCTGCGTACAACGAGATCTGTGCAGGCTCACTCCGTCAGGTAACAATCCGCAGTAGCATGGCTCACGGGGAACTTACCATAGCTATGAAAGCAATCAGAAACCCTTGTGCTATCGTCGTTTCACGGAGAAACATTGAATGGAAGTCCATGATGGGCGTTGAAAGTGAAGTCAATTCGAGAGATAGATCGTTGCCCGGTCGTCGCGAGTACACAGGCCGCGCTAAGAGCGTGAAGGTGCGAGAGGCGAGTGGGATGCTGATGTGGAGCTGAGCCGCACTGAATGCCGGCGAGGTTGGGAAGAAGGCAAAAAATAAGGTATGAGATGCTAGCCACGACAGCCATGCTCACATGTGCGGCATGGGGGGCGCCGGGAGGGGAGGGGGCGCTATGGTGCACAAGCAACGCAGGCGGAGGTGATGCCAACAGCCCGGTCTTTTCGTTCCAACAGAATTGGGTGTGTATTACACATCCTGACACACCATCCTACCAACTTCATTCCAGCCTACCGTTGGCACGCCACACCGTTTTCACCGGGTCTTAGGGTTAATGCTTTGACATTCTAATGATTGGGTCGTTTTTGTCCATGGGGTAACACAGAAACCAACTAGGGTAACGTGTCACGCCCGTGCATCCAACAACCGCATAGAATCTCTGGGCTGAACGTCGATTTGAGGAACGGATGGAATGCTGAATGACAAGTTTGAGAAGTCTACAAGTCGTCGTTGTGCGTCCTTAATCTCAAGCGGAGCATGTGTTAAGTACACTCCAGCAGATGCTCAATAGCTAATTAATTTAAGCACATACCTACTTACCTGGGTATGTACGTAAGTACCCAGCCCGATTGGGTGGGTATTTCAATGATAGGTACTTAGATACACTGAATAGATATTTTGGGATTACGGGGCCAACTAAATCTGTGATTGAAAAGCATTAGAACACAACTGTATGGCATACCGTTACACACGATTCCCTTACATTACATATCAAGTGTCACGTCTGGGAGGTTCGCTGCCGAGAAGTGCTCCAGTCGCGAGGATGAAAGCGACGTGGAATTTGTCCTGCGTCCCGTCTCGGTCGCAGGGTAACCGCTGTCTTCCTCCTGGAGAGGCAGCGGTGCGGGCTCGGCAGATTCAGAAGCCCTTGTTGGCTACAACTGCGCTGCGTCCAAGTGGTCCAGCGAGGTCTTTTTCGAGCGGCTGAGCGCGTGCCATCCAGACTGGCGCATAAGGATCCATCGTCCGAGTTTCGTCCTCCCAGAAACTTGGCATGACGGAGAATCCAATGGCGAGCCTAGCTCAAAAACTTTCAACAGTCTGGAACTACTTTCCAACCTCCGTCATTACTTTGACCTTCTAGAAAACGTGGCGCTATCTGTTCCGGACGGAGATGTCATCCGTGGGGAATGGGACATGGTTCCCGTGCGGACAGTCGTCGACGGGATCATGGACGCCGTGCTAGAAGACATCGCCCCCGAGGGAAATGCAGACATTGCGACTCAACATGGCCCAATACACGAAAAGCCGCAGTCAACAGGAAACGCCGGGATAGCGGATAGGGACAAGAGCTTCCGGATATTGCACCACATTGGTGGCGTACACATTTCGACGATGGACTTGCGTGAATGGCTAATGACACAGACTGACACTGGCAGAGACGCGGAGCAGAAGGTAAAGGGTAATACATATGTGGAGGGTTCAGAATGTACGACGAAGGAAGGAGAAAAGAGACAAGAAGTCGGGCTGGTGGAATGGGCCAAGGCAGCCGGTGACCTTGGTATGCATCCCACGTTCGTGGCGATGTTTGAGATTCTGGCGGCACCAAATGGGGGGATAACATTTCCGAGCGTTGTCAAGCAGTAATAGTCACGGCAATGTGGTACTCCTGAGGTTGAGAAATTACTGACATACACAAGTAGGTAGGTATACGGGTCTTTGCAAAAGGAAAAGGAAAGAGAAGGAGGGTAAGATTCAGAATTGCTGTGGCAGTGGCAAAATGATTGTATGCGATGGGGCCCACTGTGTACAAATGTCTTTACCCATACACTCGTTTTTAACCGGTCTTTCTTTCTTCGAGCTTTCTAAACAGACCTATATTCGAGATATTGTGACCATATCTTGCCGTAGGGAACATATAAGACGTGTTTTTACACCATTTCCGCGTAGGTGATTCCTTGGGCCTACAAGCAGCACCTGTCTGTCCACTCGTGCCTACTTTGTTACCCTCCTCCTTTCCAGGTGGTTTCTCGAAAAGATACCCTGCTGATGAATGCGTGCACCGGGGCGTTGACTACATTGTACCGAACCGATTTGGGGTTGAGTTGTGCAGCAATTACAATCAGTGATTATATCAATTGATAATTCTCTCACCAACATGACCACGTAGATGTACTTTGGCTTATTGGTCGCCCCAGAGCTTTGAATGTGCCTTGCATCTCCAGAATCTGCTTGCGGAGTCGTGCCGTGTCAGTAATCCGATTCAAGTACCCAAGCTTCGGTCGTGCATCTCGGCAGCATTGGTGATCAGCATGCCGATCCTGTTGGTTGCATCTCAACTACTGCGGCTCACGACTCTGTGCAGCCGGCAGTGTGTGAGAGAGACCAGTCGCTTGGGTCTCCGCCTTTTTGCAAAAGCAAATTCCGTGGTTACAGTTGCAGAGCCGCAGCTGGGCCGAGGATCAGCCAGACCAGCCGCCGAATATTCCTTGAGCCGTATCACGCGAGCGCTAGCAGCCGGTAGGCCATCCTCTCAGGCAAATTAGCATGCAGTCATGCGGCGCATAATGACACCTCGGCGCTTTCTCCTCACCGAAAAGCCCCCGCCGACCGTCCCGGCATTGTGCCCAAACAAGCCTCAAGAAACAGGCCTGCCTTCCTGTTGGTGCGTCTTCTCGCGGCCAGCCGGATCGGTCTCATCCTGTTCCCCGTGGACAAAGCCCCGCCGTATCTATATCATTTATCACCGGCTTTATCAGCACGGAGCCACATGGGTGCGGGGGCCGAGACGTCGGTGCTGGCCGGCCAGGCACCAATCAATGAGGCAGCCGGGCGTCCAGGCTGTCAGCGTGAAAAAAAAACCGACCGTAGCCAATTTTTAGCGCCAAACACACCAAACACCCACCAAAACGCCTACTCTTTTATATTAATTTATACCTTAACCATATTATATATAGCATATTTTTTTATTATTATTCTACTTAAAATTAAACGCTTTATTAATTAATACCACCCTTATATACTTTCCTCGCAAATATAGGCGCTAAAAAGGGCTAAAAGCACTATAATATTTCAATATATATTAAAGTATAAGGTATCTATTAATTCTTATAGCATTATAATTTACTTAGGTATAAAAAGGGCTAAATTATAAAGTAAAATATCTTTAAATACTTTAGCATTAACCCTATATAAGGGAAGAAAATCATTAAATATTATATTAATTTTAATAATAACATTAAGGCTATTCCTTTTAACCTTATTATTATTAAAAGTAACTTAAATATATATATATTAAGTAATAATTTATACTTTTAAAACCCTTATAGCTATTAATTAAAGCTTTTTAATAAAGATATCTTTAAGCTTAATAAATATTTTAAAATCCTTTATAAAGAGAATTTAAAGATTATATAAAAAGCTATTAAATAATTATTAATTAAAAATCTTATTAATATTAATATAAATCTTAAGATATACCTAAATACTTTATATTAAAAGATAAATATTATTAATTAATTTATTTATTAAAAGATACTTAAGCTAGATAATTTTAAATATAATTAAGAATAAAGATATTTTAAAGCCTTATATAAAATTAAATATAGGTAATAATAAGATTTAAATTAATATAAAATAATATATTATATTAATAAATAGCATTTTAATTTTTATATTAAGAAATAAATATATATTTAATATAAATTATATTATTATAAAGCTCTTTAGATTATAAAAAACTAAGTATATTAATTAGAATTATATATTTAAAAGCTTTATAATTATAATTTATAATTATTTATAATTATTATAAATAATATATATAAACCTTAGAAATAATATAATAATAAATACTTTATTAAATAACCCCTTAAAGTATAAAATATTATATATTATATTATTATTATTAATTTAAATTATAAGTATATATATTAATATAATATATAAATTAATAATAATGATAAGATAAATATTATTATATATAAAAAAATATATAAATATATTATAAATAATATTAAGAAGTTTTAAGGGTTACAGGACTTTATATTTTAAGAGGATGGCGATAATAGCTATACTGCTGCTAAAATATATAATTAGAAGCGTTATAAGGGCATTAAATTAATTATTAATATACACTATTACCTAGAAACCAACCCTATAAAAGATTATTATATTATTAATATAATTAAAAATTATATTAAGAGGAATCCTTATTATATAGCAGCTTAATTATAAGGGCTAGCTAAAGAGGGCTTTAAGTATATACATATAAAGGGCATCGCTAATATTTATAAGGATATACCTATAAGGTGGCTAGATTTAAAATAAATAAAGGGATAATGAATTAATCGCTAAGCGTTTTTTTTCCTAATATAAATATTATATAAATTGATAATTTAATGTGAGTGCTAAGTTATATGGAGGTGTAATTAGGTGTACGGTCAATTCGGCTACGGTCGGTTTTTTTTGCACGCTGACAGCCAGGCAGGCCCTCTTTGCCCACATGCGCACCTCATCGCGTCCCGCGGTGGAGCTGACAAGCGGTGACCAGCACGAGACCAGCTGGACAAGCTCACCATCGTCCTGCAGGACACCCTGCGCCAAGGGCCAGACGAGTCAGGGGTCTGTAGCCGATCGTCTGCAAGGAAAGTTTTCTCGTCGTTTCCAGCAACCCAGTGCTGCCCTTCACCTGGCCTTCTTGCTCACGACGCCGACGACGACCAAACTATAGATCTCGGCAGTCTTGTCTAACTTTTTCTTTGTCCCCCATTAGATTGGTTGCAACTCGTTGATTAAATTTGACAAGGAGCTAAGAGGTAGACAAAGAACCCGGGCTTAACCGATTCATGGAGGGATCGACGTTGCAATCCGACTGACACCCCGGGCGAGGTTCTTGTGTTTTTTGCGGAGGTGGCAGTGCTGGCGGAGGGTTCGAGCTTGTGTGCCTCGCTTGCCGAGTAGCCGTTGGTAGCATCCAAACGAGGGCAGAATGATGTTTGGCGAGAAGGACCCTTACCGCTCAGACCTTTTCATCTTCGACACGGACAGGCTCCACGGCGACGTGCTGCTGCGCGATGGCGTCTCCCACCTGAGGTACCAGGAGTACGCCGTCTTCGCCAAGGACAGCGACTATGCCAGCACCATCCAGTCGTCCGAGACGGACAATGACCGGCCCTTCCTCAAGCACGTCAGCCAGTGCATCGTCAGCGAGGATGGCAAGGGCGACGAGCTGTTCCAACAGGCCCTGAGGGAGGACCAGTCCGTCGACATCCAGGGCAACTGGGGCCCGAAGTGGAAGGGCTCGCCGCACCTGCTGCAGGGCAGGGTGAGGCAGGTCATCTGCCACCGCCGGACCAACTACAAGTCCTCCGAGGACATGAACCTGGACGGGCTGCACCTCACCAGCGCCGACTTCAACCTGATGGGCCTGCACCCGGCCACGCTGCAGTACGTGCGCCGCACGACCGTCGAGTCCATGTTCTGGGACCGCCACCACGAGAAGCTGAGCATCATCATGTCCTTCCCCTCGGACCCGCGGGCGCCCTACGACTTCCTGTCCATGACGCACAGCATCCCCGACCGGACGACGACCATCCTCGTCAGGCAGTCCTTCGACGCGAACCAGCACACCGTCGAGGACCTGGACCAGTACGACCAGCGCATGCAGAGCTGCAAGTCGCACTGGGCGCACCCGCTCGTCATCCCTGTCATGCTCCTGCAGGTCCAGTTCGCGTGGACCGAGCAGGCCGTGGCCGACAACCACAGCGAGGTCGTCGCGGTCGAGAGGGACGTCAGCAACATGGCGGGCTTCGACGCCTTCGACGACACGGCCCGGCGGCGGCGCACGAGCTCGTCCGCCGGGGCGGGGCGCTACGGCGCGCCCCCCGGCCACGGCAACTACGGCACCGGCGCGGCCGGCCAGACGGGGTCGGGCCAGCAGCAGCAGGTGTACAAGAAGTCGACCGAGCTGATGAAGAACGCCCACGACGTGCTCAAGCGCAGCATCCGGCTGCTTGACACGCTGCACTGGATGGATCGCGCCATCAAGATCCTGCTCGAGGCCGGCGACGCCCTTGACGACGTGCGGCAGGACTCGGATGGCCCGCCCGCGTCCAGCACCGCAAATTCGTTCCCCACGCCGTTATCTGCGCGGGGCAGGGTCGGAACGGGCCTGCTCAAGATGAGGATACAGGAGGACCCGCTCACGGGCCACTGGCATGAGATTCGGCAGTATTTGGACGGTCTGCTGCAGTTGTGCCTATCGCTCAAAACTGACAGGACAATCTTGGAGATGAGGTGCAAAGCGTTGGTTGATATTGTGAGTGGCGTAATTGTGTGTGCGGAGTTCTAAGAGTTTCCTGCTGACTTTCCCGCAGATTTACAGTAAAATGGCCCAAGAAGACAACAATCTCAATGCCCGGATGGCTGTTGCCTCCTCGCGAGACTCGTCCTCTATGAAAGCATTGGCAGTCATCACCGCAATCTTCCTACCCGGCGAGTTCATGTCCTCCCTCTTCGGCATGTCCATATTCGACTGGCAACCTGGGAGCGACGGCGGAGAAGACGGCGGGGACTCGGTAGTAAGCTGGCGATTCTGGATATACTGGTCAATCACCATCCCCTTGACCATCGGGATCCTGGTATCCTGGCGCGCATGGTGGGTCGGCCAGGACAGGTACTTCAGGAAGCACCTGTCCAAGGACCTCAGCGAGGAGAGGTACTGGACCGACGACAGGAAGCCGCGGAAGCTGGAGACGAGCTTCCTGCACGACTTCATATACATGTCGGTGCGGCGGGGGGAGTCCGTGGTCGAGGGGGGCACGGCAATGTTCCCGAGCTCGAGGAAGGGGTCCAGCTCGAGCGAGGAGGACGGGATTAAGTGGCTTCATCGAAGGAGCAAGACACTGTCCAGTACTGGGCTCACTACCCCGCCGCCTGCGTTCAGGCTGAGGCAGATAGCGTTTGAAGAGGTTGAGAAAGGGCGGAGAGCAAGCACTGGATTGGTATAGTAATCGGTGGGCCTAAACAGTAAAATGAAAACCAGAGATTCATCATAGCTCCTGACCACAGCATATGGACCGACAACATGGCGTCCTGTATAGCCTCTGAGCGCACCTCGGGAGTATTTAATGTCTATGTTCTGCTAATATCATTTATTAGAACGATGAGTCCATGGATTTGAGGATTTGACCCATCCTGCACGCTTTCTCTTTCAGCTTGTCGCTGCAGCAGCAGCAGTCAACAACGCCTCCCCAACGGCAATAACATCACCGTCCTCGATGCCATCGAACGCCTGACCCAAGAACGGCGCGAGCATGAGCAGACCGGCCATTCCACCAAGGGCTTCCAGCACGCCCGTGACCGAAGGGCACGCCGAGTCCCAGGCAGAGCTCGGCTGGAATACCGCCTCGGTGGCATTCCCCAGCCCCAACACCACAAGCTGCTCCTCATCCTCGCACGCCTCGCCCGCGGGCAGCACCGGCCAGCCAAACTCCTCACCAGCAAGCCCACCCGCCGGGTCCTTCGCAAACGCGGCCCACGCCGCCCGCATGTACCTCCCCATGGCCGCCTCAGCAGGCGTGTCCCGCCCGCCCAGCGACTCGGAGGTGCCAAACAGCGGGTTCAGCTCCGAGCCGTGGTAGGCGCCCAGCGACGGGTTCTCGGTGAGCCGCATGTTGGGGTAGTCGGCGGCGTACATGTACCGCCACGCGGGGACGTCCGGCGCGGCCTGCGCGAGCGCGTCGGCGCTGGCGGCCGTCGGGCACCCGAAGAAGGCGAGGGTGTGCCAGTCCCAGTACGCGGGCGGGAGGACCAGGCCCAGCTGGGCAAAGTCGAGTGCGAAGGAGCCGCCCTCGTCCGAGTTGCTGCCGTGCAGGCGGGGGATCTGGGCGAAGGCGCCGGCCTCGGTGAGGGAGTCGTAGTCCGAGAAGGCGGTCGTGTTGTCTGCGGTGGGCGCGAAGGTTCCCAGGACCGAGGTCGTTGCTGGCACCTGCGCCGCGGCGGCTGACACGGCGTCGGCGGGCTGGGCGCGGATGCAGGCCACTGCTGCCGAGATACCCTCGGGGGTAGAGGTGGTGTTGCAGCCCAGGAGGGTTGCGAGGGCCAGGAATGACGCCGTCGAGTCTGTCGCCGGGGTGCCGAAGCTGTCGGCTGTCCCGGACTGGGTGATGAGGCCGTGGGCGATTGGGTCCGAGGCGTAGGCGTACCCATAAGTCGATACGGACGTCGAGCCGGCGGACTGGCCGAACAGTGTGATGCGCGTGGGGTCTCCTCCGAAGGCCGCCACGTTGTCACGGGCCCACTCGATGGCGAGACGCTGGTCCAGGAGGCCAGCATTGGGCGCGACGTTGGCGACCGAGGGTTCTAGGCCGGGGAAACCGAATACGTTTGTGCGGTAGCTGAAAGAGTGTCGCTCGTGTTAGTGACGATGTAAGACATGTTCCGGAAATGAGCTTGCTTACTTGGTGGAGATGATGACGACGTCTTCCTCATCGGCAAAGTACTGGCCGGTCAAGAACGGGTTGTGAGAGGAGCCTCCCTGGAACCCTGTAGATAGTCAGTAGGAGAATTACTCAAATGATCAAGCACCACAGGGAAGCATGAATGCACGTACCGCCACCGTGGATGAAGAACAAGACTGCCTTTGCCCTTTCTCCTACTTGCGGCTTGGTCCACACGTTGAGTGTTAGACAGTCTTCCCCCATAGCGTAGCCTTGGCCTGTTATGGTGTTCAGGTATTCTTCCGCTGTCGGCGTCAGGTGGTATCCAGCAGCCGTGAGGATGCTGTAATCAGGCTGCGCAGCATTTCGGGTGCACATCAGCCCATATGAGCTGGCATTGAATGGCGAGCTGGACCTGAACGGCTCTGGTGCGGCAAACCGCAAGTCTCCAACTGGCGGCTGGGCGAAAGGAATGCCGAGATATTCTGATACCTCCGTCCGGTTTGCTGCAGCATGGCCCTGGATGACTCCACTCGTCGTGTTGACCTGTTTTCCGATATCGAAGGTCCGCGGCAAGGCTGAGGAATTTACAGAAGAAATCGTCAGCGCAAGCCCTACGGGCAGCGAAGTGTAGCTAGGGAGCTTCATCTTTGTTGAAAATAACGAGTGACAGAAACAAATCAAGCGAAGGGCATGCAAAGCCAGAAATGGACTTCTGAGCACAGATTGAAGAGATGATTGCATTGAAAGACATGCCGAAAACACTCGACTAAATATGCGGAACATCATGCAAGGCTTGACGGGAAATGACAGGGGAATCAATCCTATCGACTCTAAGCCTCAAATCTAAGACTAACGCGCGTCTGTTGTCAGTTGTGTGGAACGTGAAATACGAGATTAACATTACAACCGACAGGCTTATGATCCTTCCGCCAAAGCACCATGCAGCTGAGCACGCTAATGGAACTAAGTGGCGCCTCAATCTTTACATTTGCGTCGACAAGACTCCATCAGACTTGAACAAAACAGTTGTTAGCCATCAATGTAAGTCACTACATGATAAAAGGACCTGTTCATCAGATCCATCGTTAGTTAGGTAGCTACCAGTCTAAAAGTAGGTTCGGCCACATCTTCCAGAACCGTTCGCGTGCCCTGCCTTCGCTCTCGACACAGCCTCTCGTCAATTTGTTCACTGACAGCATGGCATAATATGTAAAGTGGTATGGCATCACTCCAGCAAGATATATAATTATTAAATTCAGTCTGGGTAAAGTATGTGCCCTTGACCACTTAATACTGCTCGAACATGAGCACTGCATTTGTCCCTCCACAAGCCTAGGATAGAAGAACCGGTACGCAGCATCCAAGCTTTCTGCCACCATCTGCAGTGCGAGGATTTAGGTGAATTACAATTCCACTATTACAGGAGAGAAGCTCTTCCTGCCTTACCCAGGATAAATATGTTAAAGAAGCTGCATAAGAGCGGCACAGTAGGTGTAATAGGAAGCCATCCTGCTCGCTTATGTAAGATCCATCTGCAAATGCTACCCCCTGTGGGTAGCTGAACCGAGTGCGTCCACCTACTGTGGGCACGTACACATAAGAGCGCCAGGGCTTCAGCTCGCGCACGTAAGAACTCGGGCCTAACCATAACGTTGCCTGCCAGAACATACAGTTGAAACGCACTCTATCGTCGTGTCTCTCATCAAAGAATCAAGGCAAATTCTTCATTCTGTGTGATTCAGATTTCTTCCCCGGCAAAAAAGGTCGTAGCTGAGTGGCATGAATTGATCAGAGATAAGAGGTATCTCAAACTTAGAGCCATGAGCAAATGCAGCGTATGCGATGTCGACGATGTTCGGCCGCCCAACCCGAGGCTCTGCGGGGACTGCCAGGACTGGGACGATCTCCAGCACGTCTCATCGTGTCGCGAAAAGCAAGACAAGTTTGCACACCTCAATCCAGTGCTCTTCTGCTACAAGCACAACCCCTGGTGGCCTCCGATGCGGAAGAACAACTATTCACACCCAAAGGATATGAAATATCGCCAGCTCGAGGACTTCAAGGCAAGCGGGGATTGCATGATCTGTGAGGCTGTCCGCGAAGCACTGGAGGCACATTCAACAGCAGACACGAATGCAAAGATTGCAGTCTGGAAACCGTTCGTGTATGACCCTTGCGACGACCACCGCATGGTATCTGAGGAGGTGGCAATCCAGCGGGGAATGCTTCCCACTTCCCAGAAGTGCGTCCTAGCTGTGGTTATCGCAAGTTCACCTCGAGAAGAAGCAGACTGGTCTTTCAACCCGCGAATGGTTCAGCTGGATCTTCGTTACGAGAAGTGGTGCTACGGACTGTCCGCTGCATCTATCTGGGGCAGGAAGATCATGAATTACGAACAGGTCAAGGGATGGCTTAACCGTTGCACCAATGACCACGGACCCGACTGCAACGACTTGCGGACGCCGACGTCAATCACCCTCCCACCATCATTTCGGCTTGTGGACACGGCTGAATGGTGCGTCGTGGCCATGCCTGATCCCGACGAGTATGTCGCTCTGAGTTATGTCTGGGCTCTCGCCTCAGACTCGGCGGACAAACAGAAGTTGCAGCTCCAGCGGGACAATGTATTTGAAATGGAAAAGCCAGGGGGTCTGAATCGTGAGGTGCTTCCAGAAGTCATTGTCGATGCAATACGGCTATGCGCGGAACTCGGGCAGCGGTACCTATGGATCGATAGACTGTGCATTGTGCAAGACGACTTGGATACCAAGGCCGAGCAACTCGATGCCATGGGAGTCATCTACCACCGGGCTTTTCTCACGATCGTGGCGCTGGGTGATGGTGTCACGCGGGGGCTGCCCGGCGTCTCCTCTCGGCCGAGGCCAAACAACTACGAAAATCATTCCTGGGACCTCCTGGCGACGATGCGTAACCCAATGGGGGAGGCTCGCATACCATGGGTCGAGCTGGCAGTCCAGAATTCAAAATGGAACGAACGAGCCTGGACATTCCAGGAGAGGTTCCTCTCTAGAAGACGCTTGTTCTTTGACGAGGGCCAGGTGTACGGCAACTGCTGCAAAGAGAGGTGGTCTGATAACACGGACGGATACCGAGAGGAAGACTGGATGAAGACTGCATATTGGCAAGATGAAGGGCTGAACGACACTTTTGTGGACGAGAACAAAGACTCCCTTGCTGTTTGCACTGGTCCGCTGCAACAGTACACCCCGCGCTCTCTCACCTTCCAAGAGGACATCCTCAACGCATTTGTTGGTGTTGGAAACATCCTTAAGAGCCGTCTCAACACAGATATGCTCTGTGGGCACCCCAGGAAGTTCTTCCTCGAATCCTTGATTTGGATCCCTGGCGATGATGGAGGCAAGAGGCGTCATCTACCTGATATACCCAGTTGGAGCTGGGCGTCGTGGGAGAACGGCGTCGAATGGACTGAGGACTGGGCCATCGGCATTGACACATACCTGGCCGGGACCTCGGGTGCAAAAGCGGGTGTTGTGGATTTCTTCATCTCGGACCCAAAGACCGGACTCGAGAAGATTGTGCACCGAGACTTGCCCCTGAGCCACGTGAGAAAGCAATGCCGATGGTGGGCCCTTGCCGTCATCAAAAACACGGACCCTAAATGGTGGCCGCACTCGATCGACAGGGAAGATAGATCAAAGGATATCCCAGAGAATGCGGTGGATCTTGTCGCCGGGCAGTGTCGCGATGTTGCCGCCCGTAATCACTGCGAGCTGTCCAACAAGCACTTACTGCCGCGGACAGAGTCACTCACGGATCTCTCAGAGGGCGACCGTATGCAGACTGCATTCCGTGTTCTGGAAGAGCACGAGACTGCCTATTGGTGGCCGCCTCTGAACACCGAATTTGAAGACGAGAAGGAACGTCTAGCCAAGCTTGACGAGAGCGCTTGTTCCTTGGCCACCAGCATACCCAATGCTCTAGTTTTCAACACGTCATTTGCACGTCTGCTCATTAAACCTACCGGTATTTCACGCTTCTTCATACCACCTTGAAGAAGACGCACAGCATACGCTATCAACACCCGAGACGGAGAAACGGTCGGAATCACCATGCGCATGCGCCCGGGGCTGGCGGAAGAACTCTTCAATACAGAGGCAGAGAAAGAGTACGCCGTCTTCGTTCTCGGTGTTGGGACAGCCAAGAGACAGATGCGGAAGACTGGAGAGGACAATGTTTCGACTGCGAAACTTTGTGAATGGTACGAATGGGTCTTGTTGGTAATGATCGCGGACGAAGACGACAAAGGAGTATTCCAGCGCTTGGCCATCGGTGCCGTGTATCCTGATATATGGGTGCAGACTCAGCCGGAGTGGAGGACCGTTGTACTCGCATAGCTTGCTGTGACATCCATGGATGTCAAACATGTCGGGTCGACCAGAGTCGGTGGGCTCAGTCTGTCAAATATGAAGATATCGTCGTGCAGCCATCAACACGGCTGATCCCGACTCTCTACAGCCATGGAAAAGGTCTAGTTCACACTAGACTCGGTCGCTGAAGTGTCTCGTTCGCGGCAAATACCTGTGGTCCGGGTTATCTAGTTCTAATGAATACCAGTTGACAACAACAACAACAACGCCCGGGCGATGGTGTGTCCAGGCATCATAGGCAACACAGACAATCAGACAGGATCAATGGAACCGGGACGAAAGTGAGGACAATAAAGTTTCGATGCTGAAGACTGCCGAAGCCAGCCAATAACATAGCGAGGCCTTGCCTCGTGGGTAAATCGGCTCGGCTCGGGACAGTCAATGGCTTGTTGAAGCCACGAAACACGAAATCAGATATCCGCACCGCAAAAATGGAGGGTACACCGGTACATCGCCGCCTAACCCAACGTCCAAGTCGAATTGGGCGTGTAAATTGGGCATGTGAGTTGGAGTATGGGCGCTGGGTGTGGGTGTGTTGGGCCTACGTATTGGGTGTGGGTATTAGGTGAGGTCGCAATGAACCGGTGTACCCTTCATTTTTGCAGGTACGAATGTCCGTATTCCGAAACAAAGGTTCCGGCAAAAGAAACCCGGCGTCGTTCAAAGAACGGGCAAGACACACTGAGCCAATATCACTTTGGGATGCTATCGATGCACTTTATTCAAGTTCATCGAGTCTATTCACGTTTACGCTTTTTGTCTCATTGACCGATGAAAGGCTCTTACGGGGGCTTCTTGAAAGCATTCAGAAATGGTCATGGCAATAAATAATGCCAACAAGCTCAAACATTGTGTACAACATATCTTTGTCTAGTGGTCTTTGCAATTTTTTAATTGATCCATACGTGAGTACAATGGAATTCTTTTATGTAGCAATAAAACATGAGGGTGAGTGTAAGCCTCATATCTTGATGTGCGCCTGCCTCCATTGACTATAAAAAGTGAGCTGGTGGTTTGAAATTCTCGTCTATCTCAACTCTCGCCGTCAACCATCCTATCTGGACAGCACAAAAACACAACATTTGACGTTGATACCAACACAACCACATCGCACTTCACTCTTGACACAATCAGCACGATGTCAAACTCATACCCTACTCCTCCCCCCACTCCTCCCCCTCAGCCTCAGCCGCAGCCACAGCCGCACTAAGCGGACAAGGAAAGCATGGCCACAAATTGTGAGCCTATCCCTTGGGCTAATGCGCAAAGGCACATCTGGCGGTTAGTTGGTTGTAATTAAAGCGCTGCTTGAGAGACTGAACATAGAAGACAATTACTGCGAGGGGACAGGAATCAATAGGATGGCTTGGATTTAATAGAATTGAAAATAAACAAAAAACGGTAGGTTGCCTTCAAACACTGAGAACTTGCACATCAACCTCTGGTGACAAACAATGATCAGATCCAGGTAATGAATGGATAATTCAAGGACGTGGAGTGGAAACTAGATACAATTATGATTCTCTTGACTCCCACCGCCAGTGAAGTAGCTGTTGGCATTGGATAGTACCACCATAGGAGTCAACAGGTTTGAAGCCATGACTATTTGTAATCATGGGAAATAAAAGACATTTCGTCAAGAAAATTTCTCCGATACACCCCTGGACCTCTTATCTTGGATATTCGCAGGCGTGTAGCTGTTCAGAGATTCGAGTTGAGCGCGTATCAATGGCTGGCTCGATGACTTTGTGAGGCTCTACTACTAGATATGCTACCTGCAGGTAGTAGCAAGCCAGGAAGTGACGAGTAGATGAGTTGGACCCAGTTCAGAGGTCGAAGAAAATACAGTAGCTGAGACAATTACCCTTCCACGGCGCAGGTTTCAACCAAATCTGGATTTGGCCTCCCACCATACCTAGGTAACCTCCAGGTTTGCGTCGCCCGCGTTGCACGAGGTGCCAGATCATGGCCTTCCTGTGCTGAACGAGTACGCCTGTGCCAATGCTATCGCATATATGACATAATGCAAGAATACAGACTCCTTTACACTGTACAAACAACTTGCGAGTCAAAACGGATCAATGTGAGTCGTCACCTGCCGATCAGCTGAAGGCCTCCTCCTGGATCTCCTCTTTGCCAACCCACAAGGCACCTTCTGGGACAACCTGAGGGCCTAGAGTAAAAATTAATGCTGCCAAGGTCTATAATGTCTCCTCATATCAGGGTGGGTATTGAAGAGCTCGCCTTCATTGTGGACAATGGTTTTTTTGCAGTGCACGACTGTTGAAGTTCCGCTGTCGCCAACTGCAGAAGGCGGTGAGACAAGGCGGTCAGCTGGGCCGAGGCTTCTCCTGGAAAAGTCTGGCATTCTGCCGGCTAAACGCGCCTGCAAATTTGGGCCTCTTGTCCACTCTGCGACAGGCGCTACATGTAACGTGCATTCCTTCTTCCTCGTTTTTCTCCTATCGACGACTTGACTTGTCTTCTTCCCCTCATTCATGTTCCATTCAGCTCGCAGCCATGGAAGAGCTCTTGCCGTTCTCCAACCTTGCGCCCGTTTGAACCTGGCCAATGCCATTGGCAAGGGGACATGGAATGGCACTCTTCAACAACGGCGGCACTGGTCAAGACAGGCCTTGGCAAAGGCCGAAGTCTATGAAGACAGCTATCCTGCAGCCACCAAGCTCAAAGATACGGGACTTTTCGCCCCTCGGAGAAAGAAGGCTAGCAAGAAGGACGCCGTAACCGGTGATGGGAGCAGAGTCAACATTGTCAATAAGAGACTTGCCAGTACGGTGCCACTGCCCTCGGTCGCAATCACCCCGCGCCCCCAATCCCGGGCTTATCACACCAACAGGACAGAGCAGTACTGATCAAGAAGCTTCTCAGATGATGTCGTCTCGTACCTTGAACCCTCGCTCGAACGACATAAGGGATGCGATCTGATCTCTATTTATCCTGGTGTCGGCCTCTTCGCCAAGTCCCTTCACGATGCGGTCCAGCCCCGATCCCACCTATTGCTCGAGCCCGATGAAGCACTATACACGCCGTTTCTCAAACCATTACTAAAAGAGAAGAACGTGAGGCTGGTACCTAAGTCCGGAATCATTTGGTCTGAGCTACAGGAGATCCTCAGTCCTGAGTATCTACCCAACCAAGTCGAGTTCGACCGGTTAGATCTCGACAAAGGACCCCCGAGAAACGACACCCTCCTCGTCAACATGAACCTCTCGATGTACCCCAAGAAAAAATACAATATGTTCGATTCCATGTCGCGCATGATCTTGTACCAACTCATCACCTCCATCCGCACCTCGACGCAATTCCAGAAGTACGGCCAGGTGCGCATGCTTGTATGGATTCCCGACGATGAAAAAACGTCTATAATTCCACGCATGGTGCAGTTGAGGAAAAAGGGAGCCGTAGAGGCCGAGTTGGTGACAGAGTACATGGCCGAGGTGTGCGGCAAGGACGGCACTCTTGACGAGGAAACCGAGTCAGTCAAGGGCAAGCACACCAAAGTCCGGCCGCACCAGCTCGACCTCGAAAGCATGCGACAGGCCGTGGTGCGCATGCGGGACCGCGGACATGTCACTCCTTATGGCAGGGATACAAAACTTCTAAAACAATTCAAAGAAATGGACGTCCCCTTGGATACTCCTCTCCCCTTGACCGAAGAGGTTTTCTCAGCCAACAAAGCCTTCAGGTCAGAGATCGAAGACATGCGGAAACAGGAGGAAGCAGGCATGCTTGAAAAGGGTTCCAAAACAGATACCCGATTCAAGATGCTCAAGCACTACGATAAATGGCTCGACAGGCTCGCCGTCAGGCTCCTGGACTTCACAAAAAGGCGCGACGCCATGGACAAGCTGCTGAAACAAGCAGACCAGGCCAAGACCGATGGCGATGAGGATCGTGCGCAGAAGCTGGTGGACGAGACCAAGCGGCTCAACGAGGAGTACAACAACTCCGTCCGACAGCTGCCAGATTACGTCAAGTCGCAGCTGAACCTGCTGCGCGACCAGCTGCATGTGATGAGGCAGCCGGCGGAGCTGGGCCCGGTGATGTCGTGGGACCGGCGTCCGTTTGAGCCGCTGCGGGTCCGGCCGACCGAGTTCTTCCCAAACACGCCGCTCGCGCTCATCGACATCCAGCCCAAGGCGCCGCACCCGCTGCTGCGGCACATCGGCCCCGGCACCAGCAACGCGGGCGACATCTTCGACCTGATTCTGGCCATTATCATGCAGAACACGCTCGTCCCGCTCGTCCACAACATGGACCACGTCTGGCCCGGCGCCCGCGACGGCCTCGAGCCTGAGGTGGAGACCGTCCGCGACCCGGCCACCGGCGGCACCCCGTTCACCGGCGAGGCGGTCTTCGGCTGCCGCGCCGCCAACGAGACGCAGCTGCTCGAGCTGCTCGAGAAGTTCATCAAGTGGCCCTTCAAGCCCAGCTATGCCGAGCTCGTGGGCCGGCTCGAGGACGACAGCCTGGTGGACGACTCCAGCTCGCCCGGGCTCGAGGAGGACGGGCCCGGTGGCCTTGGCATGGGAAATACGACCCTGGATGCCTTCATGTAGTCTCGTAGGGTTGAAAATTGCATATGGAATGCTGAGTTTGTTGCATATATTGGAGTTGCGTGTGTCAAGGCGTGCGTAGGAAAATCACGGAAATTTTAGATTATACATTCCACTTCAGAATACATGTTATCAGGACTGTGGTCACAACTCTCCATTGTCTTGATGCTGAGGGGGTCGATGATGCCGCAACACAAATCGCGGCCTTTGCAGCACGTCACAATAGAGGCACTGGTTGATCTCCGGTGTTGAAAATACCACCGCCCCTTGCGGCCTAAGGCAACGAGGAACGGCCCGCGTGGGTGTGCTCTTGAGTAGGATATTAAAGAATTTACGCCTTCGCGGTAGCTTCCGCGGTGCTGAGCCGGAGTTGAATCCGGGAGGCTGCCCAGGTAGACCCTGCAAGCAGGTGGTCTTCATTTCAACTGTCATCAAAGGTGGGCGCCTCTCCCGCAGCGATGGCAGATCACAGGTTACGATGCAGTGCGATAGTTTTATGCTTATTGCCCTATTGCGTGCATGGCATCATGCTCAGCATGCTCAGCAGGTGCCCAGCATCAGCTCAGTGGGACGGAACAACAGCTGAGCATTAAGGCTGTTGCAACCAGATAAAGTCACTAAAGATAACGCTTTCGCGTCGCGGGAAGACAAGGAAGCGAGCTCTAGAACAACCCGCATCGCAGCAGCAAGGCTGTGTGTGTGACGCGCCGGGACCTTTCCCAGGCCACCGGGATCGCGGGCTAGTTTTGACGTTGCAGCTGCGACTTGACGCACTCGACCGTCTCATGTTTGAGATGCCGTGGCCGCCGTCGCACCTGACTCTGGGAAGGAGATTATTAGGTGACGGACGGAACGAGGAATGACCGTGTTCGGTCTGATAATTTTTCCTTTATCCCCCACTACGAAGCTCCATTTCTCTGTCTCGGAGGCACGAGAGTCTGTCTCCAAGACATGGGGCAATTTTATTGAGGAGGTCGTTCAATGTGTCCGTTTAGTCGCCGAATTGTCGATCTCTCGGCTGGCTATAGTATACGTGGTTATATGAATGATTGCCCGGCTGTACGGGTACGACCCTTGGAAGGTTTGACACCAACAGGTTTTTTTTAATGTCCATATGTATGTCGAGCATTTAAACGTCTGATGCAAGCTTCAGGAGTCGCGTCTGTCGTCTGGATCGGGCAAAGCGGCGCACCTGGCGCTGGCAGAGTCTGGGTGGGCAGGATGCCAAGGATCTAAATTAAGGTCCTGGACTGCTCCGCTCCCCCAGTGGGCTGGACCGATCTACCATCATGCCGTCCACAGTTCCATGGGTTTAGCTTGTGGGGAGCAGTCGGGGGAGGCCCCTGGGATCGGCCACCTTAAAATGTTGAAGTCAGTGCAGCAGGACATAAGCATCACACAACACGAGTAACGGTGATGGATTAAGTGGATGTCAATTTTCATGGTGAATGGGCGTTACGAAGAATTGAGACGGTAATACGAGGGCGCTGACTGTGGGAATGGAAGGGTTGACTCGATCAGTCAGTCGCTGTTGTGGCTGCTGATGGCTGATGATGATCTACCTCAGGGGCTTGCATGAGGCGGCCGTTATGAAAGGATGGTTGGCTCATGTCTCGCTCCGTTTCTATCAGGCTTCGTTTCCTGCAGCCACCGTTTCTCGACAGCCAGCGGCCTTCGGGTAGGCAAGACAGGGAGAGCCGTTTTGACGGTCGCTCTCGTGGTAAATGATCTACTGCTGGTGGCAGGAACAGGAAGTGTTCCGCCCTGCGCGTGACTGAATGTCTCACCAGCCCCTTCAATGCAGGCAGGCAGTCCATCGTGAGCTGAGGTTGGTCGGTGAAACGTGGTCTGCCCCGCCATTCCAGTGCAGCCATGCCGTACTGACACCGCCCGCCCGGCCGACTGAGTGCACGCTGTCCCGGAGGTTGGGTTTTTGTGGTGAGACAGCCCTGCAGGAATCTGAGTCTGCGTGGTTCGCATATGAGTTCATGGTGACCACCTGCTTGGTAATTTTGATTCGCACATGATTGAGTTCAAGCTGCTGGGAGTCAACTGATCGCAGCCGGAAACACAGCTTGATACTTTGAGGTTCCGAATCGTGAGAGGAAATAAGCTCGACAGAGAAACGAAGCGAGAAACGCCAGAAGAAACGGAGTGGTGGATCCCTGCAAAAAGAGCCCCATCGAGACCCCTGCGACTTCCTTTAGCCCTTCCCTCCGAGGCGGGCTGTGCCTGCTTGATCGCCAATCGCTTCGCTAGGCAGGTTGGCACAAGGTACCCAGGTACAGCACGTCAGACTTTGGCAGGAGCTGCTCTTCCTGCCGCGACCGTGCCCTGGGCTGTGGGCCGTGGCTGCCCCTGCCATGCGCTGCCAACTGCGACTGCAACTGCACCTGCGCCTGCGTTTTCAAGGGCCCTGCTTTGGCGCTTGGCCTGCGGTTGGGAAGGACTCTTGGAAATGTGCCCAGACTTCCCTCCCACGCACCCTTTGACCGCGTCTGCCTCCCGCCAACCCTGACAGTCTCACCTTTGTCGTCGTCGTCTTCGATCCCTCCTCGATCACGGTCTGAGCTGGACCAAACTCTTCTGTCGAATCTTGCGCTGCCCGTAGAAAGGCAAAGTTCAGTCCGGCCAGCCAGCCTGCCTGCCTGCCAGACCCGGCATTCCTCTCCTTGACCTTCTGTCGATCTTTGCCCTGTCGCCAACCCAAGTCCACCCTGTCGTTTTCTCGCGATACCCGTTGACAGCAAATCGACCCACCGACCGACTTGCGACCACGTACGCGACACGCCGTCTGACCCGACGACGTACTTCCAGTCCTTCCCCTCGCTCCTGACGCACCCGGCCGCCCGTCTACAAGAATGCGCCCATGCGTTGGAGGGCCATGATATCATCCAAAATGCGCTCTCCCGCATTCCCCCCACGCAGGCCCTCTGCCATCGTGCGATACCTCGTACCCGCCATAATAATCATCACACTCTTCTACTACTTCAGCGGGGCCCAGCAACAACAACCATCTCCCACAACATGGGTATCACCGCCCAATTCCAACCCACCACAGGCCCCCGGCCAGCCTGGCCGCGAGAGCCCTGCCGGCAAATCCGGTGATCAGTCTTCCGATTCCAGCGCGAAGCTGCAGCATGAGGCCAATCAGCCCAGGCCCCAGGCTCCCCAGGAACCGATAGTAGACACAAAACCAAAGGAGGAGGAGACGCTGCAGCTGGACCAGAGCGAGAAGCCGGCCTCGGGAAGTGGCAGCGCCAGCGGCAGCAACTCCGGATCACAATCGTCGGACAAGGACGCCCACCCCATCGACCGGCTCATCGATCTCGCCAACAAGCAGTTCGCCGACCAGTTAACCGAAGAATCGCACACTCTCTCCGAGGCCGCCGCCGCCTACCGAAAGCGCCGCGGCCGACACCCCCCACCCGGCTTCGATCAATGGTATGCTTTCGCGAAAGAACGAAATGCCGTCATGGTTGAGGCCTTCTGGGATCAGGTCTACCACGATCTCGAGCCTTTCTGGGCACTTCCCGCCCTGGAGATCCGTAAAGGCGCCTGGGATTACGAGATGACCATCAACGTTAGAGATGGGAGCGCAACAGCCAAGAGCGACTGGTTCTGGACTCAAATCTGGCTGAACCTCATCAAGACGATCGAGCACTTGCTGCCGGATATGGACATCGCGCTCAACGCAATGGATGAGCCTCGAATGATCGTGCCTTGGGAAGACATCAACATGTACATGAACAAGGCAAGCGCTTCCAGGAGTATGGTGCCGGCGAAGGATGCCATCAACGAATTTGAGCACCTTCAACCGCCCGGTGAAGGGCCTGACCGTGTTATCGAGCTACCTGAGAAGAATTGGGAAGGAACGAGTAAGTGATGTCTCAGCCAGAATAGAGTGAGACTGCGTGAAACCGTTGCTGAAAGATGCTTCTTCTAGAACCCTACTGGAACGTGGTCCAGCGTGGCTGCGCCCCCGACAGCGCTGCCCGCAAGGCAGAGGTGATGACCGACTTTAACCACGCACCAGTCTTCAATCCTACTTTCGCAGAGCCTCACACCTACAAGGGCTATGTTTCGAATTACACGATGTCCACCCAAGTTTGCCACCAGCCCGACCTTCAAGGTCTCAACGGCATTTTCATCGAGCCTCTGACCGTATCCGCGACCAAGACACTATTCCCCATGTTTGGAGGCTCCAAGCTGGCCGTGAACAACGAGATCCTCCTTCCGGCACCCATGTACTGGAATGAAGAAGAGAGATTTACCGGTGGTAACCAACACGGTGTGGACTGGCCACAAAAGACAGATGGAGTGATCTGGCGAGGCGTTGCGACAGGCGGTCGTAACCGGGAGACAAACTGGCGCGCGTTCCAACGACACCGCTTCGTGGCCATGAACAACGGCACAAAGATAAGCAGGGCCGAGGATTGGACGGAGCTCCCGCTCAATTTTGAGCTTCCTTCTGCGACATATGGTCTGACCTCCCAGAAAACAACGACACCCGGGTCCGCACGAACGAAGCTTGGTCCCTGGGTGGACAGTTGGGCGGACGTGGCATTTGTGGACCTGATGTGCGCTGAGGAAGAAGAAGGAGGCCAGTGTTACTATACTTCGCCATATTTTGAGGTGCAGCTGGGTGTGACCCTAGCGGAGCAGTTCAACTGGAAATACCTTCCCGACATTGACGGCAACTCGTTCAGTGGCCGCTACCTCGGTTTCCTCCGCTCGACTAGTCTCCCGATCAAGGCGACAGTATGGCGGGAGTGGCACGACAGCCGTTTGATAGCCTGGAAGCACTTTGTTCCCATGGACAATCGATTCTCAGACTGGTTCGGCATTATGGAGTACTTCCTCGGATACCAAGATGGCGACAAGAAGGTCAAGGGCCACGACGAGCAGGCCGCCAAGATTGCCGCCGCGGGCAAGGAGTGGGCCGAGCGCGTGCTGCGGAAGGAGGACATGCAAATCTACGTTTTACGGCTGTTGCTGGAATACGCACGAGTTAGCGATGAGAGACGGGAGAAGATGGGCTGGGTTGGGGATCTGGTCGATACCTCCAAAGCTGACAGCTGAGGCAGGCACCACGAGACAGACCTTGTACAAAGCCGCAAAAGAACAGGCGAGCGATGAGTCGCTGACCCAACACCCATGTGCGACATGATGTGAGGCAACCCATGCAGATTTTTGGAAGGAGCCAGGTTTAGGTTTATAGGCTTTTTGGTCAAATGTGACCGAGGCATTTGCATTAGGATTGGGATACCTCTCTAGTTTACCCTTGGATCACGCAGTACAGTAGGACTGCCTACAACAACACTCGGAGTTTGTGGCGCTTAAATATCAATGGCACACGGCTTTTTGAAACAGATACAGTAAGAATGCAATCTTGGTTACCGCCATTTCTCAAGACGAACAGAATTATCAAACCTGCTACTAGTCAGTTGAGGATGTTGAGATGAGTGGGTTGGTTTTGTGTCTCGTGTGCATGCTTGCATTTATACTGGACCACACGAGACTAACAAAGTTGCTTTCTGGCTCTCGGAAAGAGGCAATGATTTACTACTGGCATTCACAGGGACCTGACTGCTTTATTGTGCCAGGTAGGATATGCCTCTCTTCAATATAGCTGTGTAGGTGCTGTCGGTGTTTTCCGTTTTGGCTTTTTGGGCGTTGTAATATCAACGTCCCCAGTGATCGCCATGGGATAACCAGACATGGGATAACCTGCCATGGGATAATCTGCTATAGAATGGTAGGAGAACATACCACAGTATAATCATCAGTGGTCTCGCCTGCTATGGTCAATTTCCTGTGGGAACGTCTTCTACGGGATGATTTGCTATGGGGAAACGGCACGTCAAGAGACGTTAAGAACGGAAAGGGTATTGGGAAAGAAAAGGATATCTTGCGTCTCTGGGATCATGTTCCTGCTGTCCTGTGAACCACGATATTGTCATCTAGTGTCTCCGACCGTTTGCCAAACAGTTGAGAGTGTCTCTCCCGGAGTGTTGGAGGCGAGTGCGTCAGAAAAGAGACTTCGACTGTGCCGCAGCACACATGCCGCGGTGCAGGATACTACAGTGGGGCCTGAGGTTCGCCTTCATACAAGTAAAAGAGCGGATCGCCATTCCCCCTCATCATGCTGGACAAATTCAAATTCCTCATTTTGCTGTCTGCCTGCCAGTTTCAATCCGCGACGCTATCATGGTACTGCTTACGGATCTACCCTCTGAGCTTCGGCAGCACATAATCCGGCTGATTCCTGGTGCTATGCCCGACGAAATCCAGCTGAATCACAACGGGTTCCCCGATCCAGCCAACCAACTGCTGGCCACTTGCAAACTACTGCGCGCCGACGCTATCCGGCTCATGAGCACATGGTCATTTGACTGCCTCATAACTCGCAGTGGTTACATCGAGCACTTGCCTCGTTTGAGCCGCGCCATAAAGGCACTGGGCCTGAAAAACAGAATTCAAAAAGTTAGCCTGCTGATCTTTGCCGAGATCACGATCGCGCACGTTCGTGAGCCTGAAAACCTCACACGGGCTCATCTCCGACCCCTTGATAGGATAATGGACAAGTGGATCGAGCGGTCTACAAAGCTCCCCCGAGGCGACATCAAGACCGTCGTAGTCGATGTCACCCCCTTGCCCAGGAGCATGCTCGAGAACCATCCAAACTTGGTCCATGCGAATCTTGTGGACTCGCGGACGCAACCTTTCTTCTCCAGCCACTGGAACCCGGTTTCACACATTATGAATCGCCTCAACGAGCACTTCAACCCAGCGGCGTTCGAGCTACCTCCTGTGATGTGGCGCTGGGAAACATCTGAGGAAGGAACGGACCAGGTTATTTTGGTTGAGGATCCTCCTTGTCTAGACCCATTGGTGAGCGTCGCGGTGGGTGGCCAGATTGGAGAGGGCTCGAGGTCAAGTGTCGAAGAACTCCGACACTGTGGCGGGATTTCCCCCATGCGAATACAAAACGGCGCCCCTGCCTTTGTCGGCACCTTCTACGATGGGGAAATGTCTGCCCGTCTCTCACTGCATCGATTGGTGCAGAGATGCGGTATACGACTGTACACCAGCAAGCCGGCAACGGATTACATGGTGGACGTTTCTGGTATCATTTTGCTGGAAGATATCCAGAAGAACGAAGTCAAACCGGACCAGGACTTCTCAGCTCTGAGCCCCCTGAACTTGTCGAAACACAGTGCCACTGCCTACTACAACAACGCTCTAGACGATACAGAGGCGGCAAGAAAAGTGGTTATCAAGCTTCTTGCCTTCGCTGCGGACTGTCGGCAGTCTCTTCACCCGACGCGATGTTTGAACTTTCTGCCAGCACTCCGACCGAGACATAAGCTCGTGCGTGAGCTTTCTCGTGACCTGGGACTGGTATGTACCAGTGTCGATGGCAATTATGGGACGTTCGACCGGGTCTCCTCTCTGGTTGAAGAGGTTACCTCGCGACTGGAGGGCATTACCGACTTTGACTCGGAGCAGCCGATGAAAATCCTCTCCATCAGCCGCACTGTGGACACAGTAACACCGGAGAATCAATCTAATTGTTGCCCTTAGCTAGATGGAATACAACTGATGGCCGCCACAATGGTTCTTGCAGAGTACCAAATACCCGATATATTGTTCCACAAACTAATGAACGGATGAATCTATCTTGGATGTCGCCTTCCGAATAATTCAGACACATAATCAGGATAAGTAGTATAGAGTAGATTTAGACTAGTTAAGTAACATCACCTGAGGTGAGTTTTCATGTTTACCTTAAACGTCCACCAAGTGGCATGCTCTGTAATACACTGGATCAAATTGCCTGAAAGCCCAACAGTCCTCCCCATTCTTAGGCAGGTCCATGGTCTCACAGACGCGGTTGATATTGGTAGCTGTGATGCCTTGCGCCAGCTTGCCCAATAGGATCATCAAACGCCGGCCAACATCGACCAGCGGTGAGGGGTAACTGCCAAGGTAGATCTCATCTCGACGAACATAAGTTGACTCCATATAGTGTAGCACACAACATACTCATCCAGTTATGGATTCACCACTGGGTATGTCTAGCGGGGACTCCGTCACAACAGGGGCCACTGACAAATCGTCGTCTCCCCACGAAAAGTCCCAGGAATCGCGATCTCTGCCGCCGCCACCACTACCTGCACTACCACGCGAGGAGGATAGAGGCCCATCGCCACTCCCTAGATGGCTACGGCTGCGCATCAAGGCCAGCGCGCTTTTGAACTGGCCCCGACGGCACGGACCGTACAACGTGTTTGTGCTACCCTTTAATAGGGTCGCCAAGCTCAATGTCTCTGTCACTGAGATCGCGGCCATGAACTTTGTGCGTGCCAACACATCGATACCTGTCCCCAAAAGTAAGTTCTCTAAGGTAAGTATAACTGCATTCAAGTTATATATGCATTTCTTCCGGTTCTCCCTCTTTATCTTCGTTTCTAATAATTGATCCGTGTTGGCACAGTCCTTGAGGTTTACTACGATACCAAACGCAAAGGTTTTGCCAATATTGTCATGACGAAGCTTCCTGGCAAGGACCTGGACGACGTGATCCAGGACATGAACGACGCAGAACTTAGGTCGGTGATGAAGGAGCTATCGGGGTATATAAAGCAACTGCGACGCTTTGACAAGGACATAGGCGGTACCACACCCGCGATAGGTGGGGTGGGCGGCATCCCAGGATATGACAGTCGCATCGGCTCGATCCCCTTTGGCCCGTTTGCCACGATGGCGGATTTCCACACCTACGTACGCATGAGGGACCCTATTGAGTATTGGGAACTCGAGCCCAACGTAATGGCGGTTCATGGGAAGCCAGAGGGGGCGTATAAGGTGAAGCTTACACATGGTGATATTACGCCGCGGAACATCCGTGTTAATTATGGTAGGATCACCGGTCTTATTGACTGGGAATTTGCGGGTTGGTATCCTGAATACTGGGAGTATACTAGGATGTTTCACCCAGGTGAAATGGAAGGCCTCAAGTGGTGGTACGATGCTATTGAGGAGGAACACGGGATAGGTAAGTATAAGACTGAAAAGAAAGCAGAGGAGGCGATCTGGATGTGCCTTGGACCTTTTGGGTTTGAGTAATAGGATAGCGGTCGGTATTCCAATTAGATTCAAAATGCTGTCAATATCAGGTCCAGAGGCGCCGAGCAGTTGCTCACTCAGATATTTACATTTGTTGTCTGACATTCCCAGACAGTCAAGTATTCGAGCCGTCGATATAATATCTTGACCCTAACGCTAAAGGTAAGACTGGCCCGGGGAATAGTTCTACGTACAGGTTAGTGCAGCATATAGAATCTAAGGCAGAACAAGCTGTGGTCGAAAGGGAGCTGGGCACTTCGAACAGAGCAGTCAGCCTGACTATTCTAACTACAGAAAATGGGTGGGGTGGCTCGCTTGTACAGTAGAAGGGCGCAGGATTAGTGGATCTCGTCCCATGCCACGGAAGCGGGGTTTATGTGAGGAATACATAAAAATTAACGTCCCTGGCCCAGCTGTGCCCCCGCCCCTCTTCTGGGCACCCTACATCCGCGTATGTGTATATACCTTATAAATACTTCTTAATATCTTTATAAGGAAATCTTTTTCATTATAATTTTTCTTCATAACACCAAAAAGTTATCTTATTTATTCTTTATATTTTCGTATTTATTAGCCTGAAATTGTTTATAATTATATTCTATACTTTATATATAATGGTTATTGAAAATAGCATTTATTGGCAGCCATATTGTATACGCTTGGTATATATACCGTGCCTGCCATAGGCCTACGGCCTACGGCGTTAATTGTACTCTCTCTCTCTTACAGGCGACAGTCAGCAGAGCTGAGCCGGATTGACCATACTCCGTTCCGAAAGTGCGAACCAACATCGTCTCGTGACTTACGACATCATCACTGCCTTCTTCTCTCTGCAACAGGCCAACCGTCCAAGCACAATCTTCTTCAAATGACGTCAAATGAATGCCTCTTACCGATGTACTACAATCTCCACTTCCATGAGGTGAATTCCTGGTGACATGACAAGCAGCTCACTAAAATGGTACTCCCTGTGTTGGCTCCGCGGCCGGGCGAGGCTGCAACATTCACCAGGCCAAGGCCACAATCAGCGTTGATGCACAGCGATACGGAGTGGACGGCCAAATACCCTGAGATTGAGCGACTGTATGTCCGCGAGCGTCGGAAGCTGCGATATATTATGGACTTCATGGAAAAAGAGTACAATTTCAAGGCAACGTGAGAGAGAGGCCATGCCACGCATCCCTCAACCTGGTTTCCGATCTGTGCTCAGCGGAATGGTGCAAGGTTAACTGACAGTTGAATTGTTGATGCGTATAGGTCTCAGATGTACAAAAAGAGGTTCGCTAAATGGGGTTTTCAGAAGAACACAAAGCGTTCGACGGGCGCTGTACAGACTTCAGCTGTGGACGACATATGCACCAAGCCCAGCTCACCGGGAGAGATGGGATCGATCCAAACTTTCTCAGGGACGAGTACCGAGGACGAGCTGAAGCTCATCTTCCTCACCAGTGTGCGGACGTGGAGCGGCGCATTCTTCGACTTCGTGCGACTCGGCGCTGGAAATGAAGCAGATCAGAAGCGCCAGCCCTCCGAAGTTCAGCCACGTTCTGTTGAAGCCAAGGAGATAAGCTTCGCGTTCATGCTTGTGATTGAGCTGCTGGACCGAGGACACGGAGAGTTAGCAGGTAGGATGGCTCGGAAGGCATTCCTTCTGGTTGAGGAGTTGCTCACATTCGAGGGGCCTGCTCTTGTCTGGAATCTGCTCGAACTGATGCATAATATGGTGAAACTGCATCATGCACAGCTCTTTCACATGCTGCTGTCACACCTCGATTCATTGGTTATCCACAAAATGCCAGAGACTCATCCGCTCTCTACAATGCTTCAGACTTTGCGGCGACTTGTTGCAGATCCGACAAATACGGCGCCCAACACCAACAGTCTCTCAGACTCGCTCGCTCTTTCGTCACTGTTAGAGCAGGCATGGATCTTCAACGCCAAGATGCTCTTCGACCATTTCGACCCCGACTTGATTCAGCTCTACTGGCGTATCTTCTGGGACTCATGTTCGATCAGCCTCCCATCACCAATCGTTGGTGTTGCGGCCCAGCGGCTCAACCAGACCGAGGCCCGGCAGAAAATCAGCGCTGCCGCCAAGGCCTACCTCTTTGAGGGAGCACTTACAAGCAACTCGGTCGAGCTGCTTCACGCGAGTAGCATAACAACTCTTCGGGACCACGGAAAATGCATTTTGAGCGATGATGTTGGCGGTGACACCACCAGACGACTCGGAATTCTGGCAGGCCTACTAATGGCCAAGATACTTGGAGAAGGCCCCCCTGTCATGGATTGCCCGGATACAGCCGGGGACGATAAAGGGGAGATGATCAAGGTGCCACGCATCCACGCCATAAACATCGCCTGTGAGATCAGGGTCTTGATGGACTTCAACACCGACTCTGGAATCTCTGACACTGTCGACCGGATTCGGACGGTTTTGGCCCTCCGTGAATACGCCCAGGGCGAGGTAGACCCTCAGGTCGTGCGAGAGATGTGGCTGCTGGAAGACGCGCTCATCACCGCTGGTGAATACAAACAGGCGAACGAGGTAAAGCAAGAAGTACTTCGTCGATTATACGCATACGTGCAGACCATCCCAGTTGGCTCGGCATAGGTGGAGTTTCTGTCCAATGGCCAGTTCTTGACCTCCTCGTGTGGAAAGATAGGCCTGGAGAACTAGATCCCAGTACGTCCTCATAGAAACAAGACGCTTATTTGCTCCGCGAATGCAAGTGTCACATCATTACATTCTGCTGGAGGATGTGGTAAACTCCGGTACACATTAAGAGCATACAGAAGCTGAGCGGATGGAAGGAGTGATCTTGATAATACAACGCGATTGTTTTGGTCTCTCGAAATGCAGTGCTTGTGCTAATCGCCAGTCACTACTTCGCAACCAAAGGATTCAAGTTATTCCCGTCATCACCGGATCGCGTTGCCCATATCCGAAGTCCTATCCGGCATAGCCCCCTAATGTGAGATACAAACAGTAGGTGTGAGCGGCCAAAACCATGTAAAATTTGCAGGAGTAAACAAGAAAAGATGCCCATGAGTGAAATGAACACCGAACAAGCCCATTCTCTCCCCACTCGAAGTATGACCTCGGCGCACCAGTTCTAATTTCCCGCAAATTCTTTTGTTTGTGCCTCGCAGTATTCGAAGAACTCGGCAGCAAGCCCAGTTCCGCCTTGATCCTTGGATTTCAAGCTCGCTACATGGTCAGGCTTCGGGGTCTTGTTGAACCGGCCCCAGGGGATGATGAACTTCGGCCCATCACCAGATTTGACATCAGCGCTCAGCCCAGCCCACAACCCAGTGTACGCACCCATCTTTGGTGGGTGAAAGAAGGGCGCCATTGCTGCCCTCATGATCCACGGGGTTCCATCCCAGCCTGGGGTCTTTAACGTTCCCGGGTTCTGGGCGACGGAAACGATGCCACCCTTGGCATATCGCTTGTCAAATTCAGACGCCAAGAACCAGTTGCCGGCCTTGGAGGCACTGTACTTGTGGTTCATGTCGTCAGAGTGCTTGCCAGGCTCGAGCTCGGCGAATGAGACGCCGCCTGGGGGACCGGCCAGGTCGACGATTCCTGACGTCGCAAACACGATGCGGACAGTGTTCGGAGGCGCGGTCTTTGCGGTCTCGATCAGGATCGGCAGCAGGAGCTTTGTCAGGAGGTAAGGCCCCAGGCAATTGGTGCCCATGTGTACCTCGTGGCCTTGCTCCGTGACACTCCCGGGGGGCTGGCGGCTGACGCCTGCATTGTTGAAGAGCACGTCGAGTCGTGATTCTTTGGACAGAAAATCGGAAACGCAGGGCGAAATCGTGGTCAGGTTGCCCAAGTCGACCGTCAAGCTGCTGAGCTTTCCTGTTGCGGAGCCTGCCGTCTTGGCTGTCTTTGCCTTGATTTCTTCAATGGCCTTTGTGACTTTAGAGGCAGTGCGGCCGGCCACGTAGACGTGACCGCCTTTAGAACAGAGGATTTTTGCAAGCTCATAGCCAACACCTGAATTCGCACCAGTGACAATAAAGACCTTCCCAGCGAGTGAAGGAATTTGCTCCTCGGTGAAATGAGGGCTAGGTGGGAAAAGTTGCGTCCAGGCTCCCATGGTGACGAACAGTATGCGCTATGTCGATTGCTTGAAGAGTAAAGGGAGAAGGCGCGAGGAAAAGAAGATGAAGGCGCTTTGGAACCAACGAACCCTCGGAAGCCAACCAGGGTGCAGGAGGAGCTGCGTAGGAATCGGGCGCGCGGGCGGAATGCGGCGGAAAATGGCGTGGGGGTTGCCTTGTCATTCTGAATCTAAATCTTAATAGTCCTGCAGGGAGCTTTTCCTTGGACTTTGATTGGCCACATAAGTTACATTTCATCGACAAGTTACCGAGGAAATCAGCTGTGACTGTTGGTAATCAACAAGGTGGTGTCCTCCACCCTGCAGCCCTAAGCCGTTTCCACGTGTGGGAGGCCTTTGCCCAGATCGCGCGGGCAAAGATTCTATGCCTGTCCCGGCTCAAACCTCACGTGCTGTCACTGGACATGATGTCGCAGATCAGTGGCATATCGCTTTGCTGTTACCCATGATCATGTGGTGCATTTGAAGGCGTATCATTGATATTACCTTATAGATCGGTAGATTCCGTCTTGAGGCAATCAGCTAGCTTGTCCATCCCACCAACAACGCCGTCTATCTCCCGTATGAATAAACTTTCCAGTGACATCGGCGAAACTTCTTGGACACTGCTTGCATGGTCATGCATAAACCTCTGCTGCCTTGCCATACGGAACTGATGGATGACCCCAGCCATGCTTCCAGCATCATATAATCCTTCCCGTCTGCGTGACGTGGTCAGCAGTTCAAGAGCGCGGTCGCACACACTCTCGTCTGAACACTTTGCAGCCAGTGCGAAGAGCGGGGCCACAATGCCGCTTTCCGATGAGAATACTCGCCGCTGGCTACCTGCGCCTTGCTTCAGGCTTGTCCCGCCTCTCTGAGAATGATCAAAGACCTTTTGTGCCATGTCAAGGATTCTCTCAGCTCTGAAATTTGGTGACGCCCCGAAGACCAGGTTATTAGTTGGGTAATTAGCCTCCAGTAGCATATTTGACATATACCACTGGATTAGGAGTATGTGCCTGCCGCAATTTCCTGTCTCATCCTGGTCGCCTCTAAAATTTGACTGCTCAAATCTAGCCAACCAGACATCGAATTGCTGTTGAAGGAGACTCTTCTGTTCTGCGACAGATGCTGGCAGCAAGTCTTCTGTGCAGAATTTGTATGATGTATGTTCCGTCAGAAAATGGAAGACAGAATTTTGGAGTTTGATGAAGGCCCTATTAGCTTCATCGAGACACGGGAATGCTGCTGGGCCTCGAGGCACCTCGGTCGATAGAACGAGGCGGGGGATGCGGCCGTCATCGAAGATAGTTGCCTGTAAGTCCAAACTCTCCAATATAGGTGAGAGTCTGTGCAGGTCATCCGTATTCTCGAGTTCTCGGCGATGACGATGAGTCGACAGCAAATCCAGACCACTGTCTAAGTGACGCATTGCAGCTGCACTGTCCCCGAGCGTTGCTTCAAAGCAATAGAACAGTATACAGCATACGAGCGCAGTCTTGACCGTCTCGCCATCAGGCCTTTCTATGCGCCTTCTCAGAGCATGGATGGCCCTGCCGTACTGAGCGAGTGCCCCATGCTTAGTGTCGCCAGTCCCAGAGACCGCCGTGGTTGTGTAGTCGAGGTGGAGAGAACTCAACGCCACGAGCGCCTGTCGCACCACAGACTCCTGGTGGCTTTGTTGAAGGACAGTATTTGTCCAAAAGTCGACGTTGAAGTGGCTTGCGATCTCGTGAGCACCTTGCACGCAGAAATAGTGAAGGATCTGGCGGTCTCTCTGGGATCCCGGTACCCTGAAGGGGATCGCATAGCTGCTGATAGAAATCACCAACCCAGGTACACTGGCAACTGCGCGTTTTCCCTTGGTGGAGGCAGTCAAACTGGCTTTATCCGCGTCGTAGCCATCGCAAGCCCATCCGGCCTGGATGCACCTCAGACACGATGGGCGAGCTTCATCACACTTGACATGCCTCTTGCTATGGCCGTGTCAGCCATAACCAGGAACGCGCATCGCCCGCAGAAAACATGGAATCAGACTTGCCGACAAGTTTTGCAGCCATTTCGCGTTCTGGGCGTGCTCGCCCTCGTCCTTGTCTTCGTCACTGTCAGCTCGTTTCGTTTCATAATCTCCACTCAACGTGTTCTGTTGTCAAGTTATGAATCCCGAAAATTTGCGTTGAAGTATGATGAACGTCGAGGCACAGCCACGCCTAGTGCTGACTTCGGGAGTAAGCACGCCTGCATCAACGATGCTCCTTTAGCCAAGTAAACATTTCAGCAGTCATTGCCGGCCTTACTAAATGATACCCCATGGAGGATTCCCAGGCCCCTCCTTCAACCCGGCCATTACCTAGGTAGGTTGCATGTGTCGGGGAACTTCAAGACCGCTGGATAACCTCAACTTCTCGTTCGTACCAATTAAAACTCGGGTTGAGATCTTGAATGCAAACGGAGTTAAAACAAAGAGAACGGATATTCGCACCCGCAAAAACGGAGGGTACACCTGTGCATCACTCACGCCATAGCTGCTGCTTTTCGCACACCTAAACACCCAACGCCTACATACCCAACACCAAACACCCAAATACTTAATACCCAACACCCACGCACCTAGTACCCACATACCTAGTTTATACAATGCATCAATTTCTGACGTTATTCGCCTACTTTTGATATGGATAAACATCATATGTAACTATTGGTGGTCAGAAAGTGATGATTATTTACAGTTTGAGCAAGGTCAAGTAGCTAGGTAAAGGACCACTGGCCTATGTCGTATAATGTGCGCGTACAGCATGCTGTATCATGCTCATAGGAATTTCATAGAACCTAGCATAAAAGCAGTCCCGCCAAGGACCCAAGGTATGGATCTCCTGGCGGCCACCTTCAAAATGCCCCACCTGAGATACTGCCACCCGAGGTGCATCTCGTTGGTGTCGTTCTCGTGTGGGAAGCTAACCTCCGGCACATCATGACCTAAGAAGCGGCACTGACAGGTATCATCAGCGGGACTTGGCCCTGGAATTGGTAGACAGTAACTACAATGGTCACTTACCAGTGGCTCCCAGCCGTCGCCGAGTCTCATCACACATAACCTGTCGGGCGGGACCATTTTTTGGATCGTGGCATAGTGCTCGTCATAATACCTGCGTAGCACCTCTTTTTTCCTCGCATCACCCGCTCGGCACCGCATTGCACCCATGAACATCTTTCTCATAGCACGCGTTGAATATGCGCTGACTAAAGGGTCGACCAGATAAGCGCTGAGCCAGCCATCTAGTATGAGTTAGCTGGGAAGTTCCGACAACGTTCAGGAGACGAGAGCCAATAGCAAAGAGGAGGCCACAGGGGCAGTAGAACGAGGGCACTTAAACCAGCTAAACAAGTATGATAGCAATGTCTCATCGACGCTACGAGCCCATGCATCAAAGTCCCGCACGACCATAACGCATTTGGCATCAGGGTACGCCTCAATGAGTTGAGGGCCAAAGATACCAGCTGCATCCGTTATGGCCTCATTGTCCCCAAACATCACGTCCCAGTCCACCGGACTCAGGTCGGGCCTGTACGTAGACAGGCTGGGGAAGCTCGCATCAGCAGCGCGGTCGAGGAACGCCCATTCGCGCGGCTTCCACCATATCTGGCCAAGATGATGGACGTTCCGATAGCCGAGGATTTCGAGGGCGCGTAGCATCGACTTGGAACCGGTTCGCGGGAGGCCCACCGAGAGGACCCTGAGGTGGTGCCCGCGCTTGTCGCCTGTGGATGCTGCCGAGACCATGTTCCTGAGGATTGGTTCGAGTCGGGGCTTGGCGGCTTGGGAGATGCAGCTCAAGCGACATTGTGTGTGAACACCAGGCTTAATAACTCGCGGAATCCATCGCCTCGCGTTGTCTTCGGGTGCCTCCATTGTTGGGCCCTTGACTCAGTGGCTATCTTCTGAGTCGGGGAATCAGCTGGGGGTGGAGATAGCAGCCCTGTATACTCCAGTCAATCCCCCGCGTCTCCGGACTCGTATAAGTCATGAAGGCTCCGCGTGTTGCCGATCTTGTTATCTGGTCAGCAAAACCATCGGGAAGCCATATGCAGCACTCCGGTTAACGAGTAATTGCGAGTCAGAATCGTACTCCACTCAGCCTGCTGGTGAGACAAACCGGGATAACATTTAGGTTTGCGTATGACGATCAATGGATCTCAGTAAGCGATTCCGGGGACGAACATGTCCAAGTTACACATGTAGTAATTCGGGGATGAAATGCGCCCTTCAAAAATGACCGACTACACCCGGTGCAAAGTCTCGGAGCATTTTTGCTCATTCAACAACACCCAAGGGTCCACCAGCATATTCTGCTGAATTTAGAGAGCGCCAGATAGCAGATATGGACCGAAACACTGTGATATGCGGCATGGCATGCCGCGTGCCCGGAGCGAACAAGTGAGTCAACCAACCTCAGTGATGGACTTCGTGAATGAGAGCCATCAGATCCTGGAGCTTCAAAAATATTAACGCCGATGGTAACAGTCCGAGCCAATTATGGGAGAACCTCATCAACAAGAGGGACGTCCAACGTCAGGTCCCAAATGAGCGACATAGATTCAACGTCGACACGTGGTACCACCCTAACCACTCGAACAAAGGCACGGTGTGTTAGGATATTCAGACTCCTATCCAGATACGCCTTATTTCAGGAGACTGGGCTAATGCATTGGATAACACAGATAAATCAAAAGCGCGCCTACTTCCTTGACCATCCAGTCACAGCGTTTGACGCAGGCTTCTTTGGCATTTCCGGAAAGGAGGCAGAGTCCATCGACCCACAGCAGCGACAGCTACTGGAGGTAGCGTATGAGGCCCTGGAGGATGCAGGCATCACGCTCGACGAGATAGCCGGCACGCAGACGGCTGTCTTTCAGGGCAGTCTGAGCAATGACTATGGCACCCTTCTCTGCGACCAGGCGTACTATCCCCTGCACAGTATCACGGGGATAGGCGACGCCATGCAGGCCAACCGCGTGTCGTACTTCTTCAACCTGAAGGGTCCAAGTATCGTAGTTGATACGGCCTGCTCGAGCAGTCTGGTCGCTTTCCACCTGGCGCACCAGAGCATCATCACCGGGGAGTCCGACTACGCCATCGTTCTCGGCTCCGCGCTCTACTTCGACCCGACGACCGCCATCGTGCTGTCAGATATGGGGTTCCTCTCATCAGACGGGCGGTGCAGGTCTTTCGACGCCGACGGCAGCGGCTATGTCCGTGGAGAAGGTGTCTGCGCCGTGGTGATCAAGCGGCAGTCCGATGCCGTGCGCGACGGCAACCGCATAAGAAGTGTCGTCCGCGCGACCGGGTCCAACCACGATGGCACCAAGAAGGGGATCACGGTCCCCTCGTCTGAGGCGCAGGAGGAGATGATACGCCGGACCTACCAGCTTGCCAACCTTGATCCGGATGATACTCACTTTTTCGAGTGCCACGGCACGGGGACAAAGGTCGGCGATCCCAATGAGACAAGAGCTGTGGGCCACGTATTTGGGACGGAGTCCAGAAAGCAGGACCTTGTCATTGGCAGCATAAAGAGTAATGTCGGACACCTTGAGGGAGCCGCGGGCCTGGCGGGTATGATAAAGGCGGTACTGGCTATCGAAAATGCCCGGATTCCACCTCAAATGCACTTTGATAGGCCGAATCCCGACATCAAGTTTGAGGAGTGGAGGCTCAAGGTCCCGACAGAAATGCTGGACTGGCCGGAAACCGGGGGTAAGCCCAGGCGGGCGAGTCTAAATTCCTTCGGATACGGTGGTGCAAATGCTCACGCCGTGCTGGAGAGTTTCGATGACGGGACGAATGGCTCTGCCCCAAGCTTGAAGGCGAACGGTGTGGCTCCGACTCCGGCACGCCCATTTCTGATTCCAGTCACATCGCACGCAACTGAAACAGGCGAGCATCTAAGAAGTGCCCTTCGACAATACCTCACGAAGCAGGACGACGGCAAGACAGGCGCACAACACCTACGCGACCTTGCCTACACACTCTCGGCCCACCGGACCTTCCACAAAATACGGTCCTTCGCAATCGGAGCCTCCAAGGATGCGCTCGTTGCTGAGCTGGAAAAGCCCCGTGAATCAGCAGAATGGAAAACAGTCACAACTCACTCGTCACATTCAACCCCCAGGATTGGCTTTGTCTTCACGGGCCAGGGTGCACAATCTTGGGACATGGGCCGGCAACTCATCGAGTCTTACCCACCGTTCCGAGCCACGCTCGACAGGTGCGATGCTGTGCTGCAAAGCTTGCCCGCACCTGACAGACCGGATTGGTCCATAGTGGAGGAGCTCGTGAAGCCGCAGGATCCCGTTGACTCACGCCTCGGCGAGACGCGACTCTCGCAGCCAATCTGCACAGCCTTGCAGATTGCCCTGGTGGACTTGTTACGAACATGGGGCGTAACACCAAAGGCCGTCTGCGGTCATTCCTCAGGTGAAGTAGCAGCCGCTTACTCTGCAAATATTCTCTCGCTCGAGGCGGCAATGGTTGTAGCCTATTACCGTGGATACCACATGGGCCAGCAGAAACAGCCAAAGACAGGCGCCGGGATACAGGTCGTTGGTGGCATGATTGCGGTCGGCCTGAGCGAAGCAGACACCATTTCTGAGTTGTCGAAATTCGAAGGCCGACTCTGTGTGGCAGCTGTGAATTCCTCGTCCAGCGTGACCGTGTCAGGAGATCTTGATGCCATCGAGGAACTGCACGAGGACTTTTCGAAGCGAGGTGTATTTGCACGGAAACTGGTTGTCCAGCAGGCGTTCCACTCGCACCATATGGAGCCCCTGGCCCCGGCATATGAGAAAGCCTTGCACGAGTGCAACTCTTACAAAACTGAGATCGTGAAGTCGAAGGTCCGCATGGTGTCCAGCGTCACAGCCAGGGTCCTCCGTGACGGAGACGTGAACGCCGCCTACTGGGTTCGAAACATGGTCGGTGCTGTGCGCTTTGCGGATGCGCTGACCAATGTGCTGCTGGATGATGACGAGGAGCAGGCTGTGGATATCCTGTTGGAAATCGGGCCGCATCCTGCGCTCAAGGGACCCTCACAACAGGTCGCATCAGAGCTCAAGCTTGACATCTCTTACCTTGGGGCACTTACTCGCAACCGTCACGCATTTGAGTGCGTCCTCGAGACAGCAGGCCAGCTCTTCACCGCCAACTACCCGGTTGACCTGGTGGCTGTGAATGCGGACCAGCAGCACCCTGGTCACTTACTCACAGATCTCCCGACCTACCCCTGGAACCACCGCCATTATTGGACGCCCACGACCCGTGCAATGCGCAACACGCAGCACAGGAAGCACAACCACACGCTCCTCGGAACACCCGTTCCGCACTCGACGCCGCACCACATGCTGTGGCGCAACTATATCCGCGTGTCGGAGATCCCCTGGCTTGCGGGGCACGCCATCGAGGGCGAGGTCGTCTTTCCCGGATCGGGATATCTCTCGCTGGCTGTCGAGGCGGCTGTGCGGTATCCCACCAATGAGGGGAAGGTGGTGTCAAAGGTGCGGTTCAAGGACATTGATATCAAGTCTGCCATGACGTTGCGCGACAACGAAGTCGGCACGGAGATGATCCTGAGCCTCCAACCTGAGACAACGTCCGCCAAGAGCTTCAGCGACGAGTGGCTCGAGTTCCATATCAGCAGCTTCGATGTGGATGGCCGCTATTCTGAGCACTGCCATGGTTGGATCACCATAATCCCCGGGGAGCCCGATTCGGTCGAGCTGGATGGCGCGCTACCTCGGTACCCATCAATTGAAGAGCTGAGGAAGGCCTCTACCAACCGACCGAGCTGCGCCGATCTGTACCGCCGGCTCGAAAAGCGCGGGGTGCAGTACCGTGATGAATTCAGGCTACTCAAAGGAGACATGGATGATGGGGAAGGCTTCACCGTCGCGAATCTCGAATTTGACCCAAGCATCTACAGGATCGACGACCTGATAGAGGTGACGCTGGTTCCGCTGGCGCTTCTCGACGCAGTCATGCACTCGACGTGGTCCGGGTCTTCCGACGGGTGGGAGTGGTGGCCAGATGAGGACGGCGTGGGCGTGCCGCGGTCGTACAAATCTGTCGAGTTGGCGGGCCACCTGCTTGCGCGCTCGTACTCGGGGTCGAATGACTTGCAGAAGTACACCATCCGCACTTTTGGGGACCGTGTCGGGCTGAGGACTGTCATCTCTCAGCTGCTGGTCTCGGATGAGCAAGGCAGACTCTGCATCCACATGCAGGACCAAGAGAGTACCTTCTTGAAGGAGGAGCAGGGCTCGCTTGGCCGCAGGCTGTACTTTGAGCAGAAGTGGGAGAAGGTGGCCGAGTTCGACGAGGTCGTCCCAAATATTCCAGAGCAGCTCACCGTAGTTGTCTCTGCAAGACCGTCGGGGACAGAGTCTGAGGTCTTGAGCCAAGTCAAGGCTTTTGCGGCCGAACAGAAAACCCCGAAATTGGCCTGTGTACAGCTGGGGCAAGAGCATATTGACGACGAAGAGCACCAAAACATCATTGTTCTGGCCTCACTGTCCTCAGACATGGCTTCGCTGCAAGGATTTGCGCACTTCCAGAAGTTGGCCTTGGAAGAGGAAAAGAACATGGTCTGGGTGCTTCAGGGCACTTTCATGGGCGCGGCAAATCCAGAGATGGCCAAATTCGCTGGGTTCCTGAGAACAGCCAGGAACGAAAATCGAATGTCTCGTCTTGTCACCCTTGACCTCGATGCAGATAACACGGCGGGTTCGACGTTAGCTACTAGTACAGCGATTGCGTGGGCCTTGGACAAGAGCCTGGACGAAGAAGAGGTCGCAATCCGCGGTGACCATGCCTTTTCTCCCCGGCTTGCAGTGGACGACGAGCTCAACTCTAAGCTTGACGACAGCAAGCCAAGCCGGCAGCCGCTACCAGACGACATTCCAGTCAACCTCGAGATCGGCCACATAGGTCGTCTCGACACGCTTTACTTCGCCCCCAACGAGGACATCCTGAACGAACCCCTGGGAGATAGCCAGATCGAGTTCAAAGTCCTAGCATCAGCTCTCAACTTCCGCGATATCGCCATCGCAGTCGGCCTCATCCAGGACTACCATTTCGGCGAGGAATGCGTCGGAATCGTGACCGCAGTCGGACCCCAGGCCGCCAAGGATTTCCAGCCCGGCGACAGAGTCGTCGTCGCAGCGGGCGAGTGCATCGGGAACTACGCCCGCGCCGACGCCTGGCTGGCACGCAAGATCCCCGCCGGCGTAGGCGATACGGCCGCGGCGAGTTTCCTGACCGTCACCATGACGGCCCTGTACGCGCTGCACCACGTCGCCCGCCTGCAGGCCGGCGACACTATCCTCATACACTCGGCCGCGGGTGGCGTCGGGCAGATGGCTATCCAGCTCGCACAAGCACGAGGCGCTCGCATCTTTGTGACGTGTTCGCAAGGCAAGCGGGATTTCATAAAGAAGCGATTCGGCTTTTCAGACGAGCAGATATTCTCCTCGCGGGATGACTCCTTCAGGGCGGACGTCTTGGCGGCGACGGACGGTCGGGGCGTTGACGTCGTGCTGAATTCACTGTCAGGCAGGTTGCTCGAGGCAACGTGGCGGTGCCTTGCGCCTTTCGGCCGGTTCGTGGAGATTGGCAAACGGGACGTCCACGAGAACGCGGGTCTGCCCATGGACGTCTTCCGGCGCAATGTCAGTTTTTCGTCGATTGACATGGTCCTCGTCGTCCAGCAGGATAAGACGCTGACGAACCGGCTGATTGATGAGGCATGTGACCTTGTTTTTGAAGGCAAAATACAGGTGCCAGAGAGTCTTCTCGAGGTGCCCTTCTCGGACGTGGAGAGAGCCTTCCGTCTTATACAACAGGGCAAGCATATCGGCAAGGTCATCTTGGTGCCTGGTGATGGCGATGTGTGGCTCAAGCCTAGAGGCTATCATCTCTTGGCCAAGTTGTTCAACCCGGACAAGAAGTACCTCATTGCAGGCGGCTTGGGCGGTCTGGGTTTGAAGCTTGCAGAGTGGATGTATTTCAAGGGCGCTAGGAAGCTGGCCTTCTTCACCGTGTCAGCCCTCAGTGCCACAGGCGAGTTGAGGGAGAGTGCACGAAAAACCGTTGACTGGCTGAAAGAGCGCGGCTGTGAGATCGAGATATACCGAACCGACGTGGCCAACCTGCAAGAGGTCGAGCAGGCCTTTGCAAAGATGGGACCAGTCGCGGGGGTGTTCCACCTGGCCATGGTACTCGCAGATGTTTCGCTCCAGGGCATGAGCTATGAGCAATGGGAAAAGGTCATCCGCGTCAAGTGTGCTGGCGCGTGGAACCTGCACCTGGCAACCCAGCACCAGCCGGTGGACTTCTTCACATGCTTCTCATCCATATCTACAATCGTGGGCAACCCAGGTCAGGCAAATTACAGTGCTGCAAATGCCTACTTAGACGGCTTGATGGACTGGCGCCGGTCCCAGGGCTGTGTGGGCGCCAGTGTCAATGTCGCGGCCGTGTCCAGCGTCGGTGTGGCAGCCGACCTGGGCTTGAAGTTTGACGAGACCATCAACACCCAGGAACTCATGTTGCTCGTGGAAGAGGCCATTCTCAGCGACCGCCGCTACACTGCGTCTGCTCAAGGTGAACAGCGTAGCGGTCAAATTGAGCGGAAGAGACTCATTACCGGAGTCAGCGTCGACGGCCTCGCTTCTAATCCTGAGACAAGGAAGAGGCCACTGTATCGCAAGCTCTGCGCCAACATAGACATTGGGCAGTCCTCTTCAGCGGGAGCCGCGGCCACTCAAAGCCTAGCCAAGACACTTGCAGGAACCGCGGATTTGGATGAGAGATGCGAGCTCATCACCCAGAGATTCATGGACAAGATATCGGCTGTAATGGGTGTCGAGATGTCGCTGATCGACCCGGCAAACCCGCCGACGATATACGGGCTCGACTCGATCGTGGCAATTGAGCTGCGCAAATGGGTCAAGACTGAGACAAGGGTCGATCTGCCGCTGTTTGAGCTGCTGGGAGGAAAGGCAATCAGGGACCTGGCTGCCTACATCGCGGCGCAGATAGTCGGGACGGCTGACGCCCAGCCCTCTTCGAGTGGCCTTGCAGTCGGCTCTAACGGACAGACGAAGAATCAGCAAGAAACGATAAATGGTTCAAAGAAGTCCGAGATAAATGGACTAACGAACGGTATAAACGGCAAGGGTGAGGCCAAGGTGAATGGCCTGGTTGACATTGAAGCACACCTCGCGTGGTGGCGACAGTACCTGGCCGACGTGCCAGCCACAGACCCCTTCGGCATGACGAAACCTGCCTCCATTTCCCATGCAAATGGGGTCGCTCCTGGCACGACTTGCAGGACACCCTGCTACACGATCCCGGCGAACCATGTCAAGCGCATGCGACGCATATGCAAGCACGACCTCGCCATCGCCTCTTCCAGCAGCGTGTCGGCATCGGCACCGACAGCGCCGCTCAAATTCATATTGGGCGCTTTTTGGGCATATTTGACGCGCTGCGACGACGGACGAGCTCGCGACACGTTGCTCGACGTGGTTGCCGGCGGCGCGGATGCTGAGCGGGTGCCTGTGCGGCTGCGCTTGACGTCAGAGAACGCTGCGGGTACAATGACTATTGGCGAGCTGGTGAAAATATCAGCGCGACAACTGGAGGCGGCAAACGGCCATTTTGTTGGCTTCTCTCGGCGGGTTATTGACGAGAAAGTTGGTTCATCAGCTCAGAGCGGGGTTGCTGTGAGGTACTTCGAGGAGGGCGACGCCACCGCTGTCGGCACGTCGCAAGCAGCTGTGCTTGAAGTCATCCGCAAGAGTGACACAGAGATCGGACTGTACATGGCTTTCTCACCGGATATGTACACAGAAACAAGCATCGGAGAAGTCATGAATGGCTTCGCAGTCTTCTTGACTGACGCGATTCGGGATCACAGACGCCCACTAGGCGTCTCGTCTGTGCTTCGATTTGGGGCGCCATTTGCAGATGGACAGTAATTCAGACGGAAATTGCTTTCAACTGTCCCCAGAGCGTCTGAGAAGGAATGAGGTTCGTAGAAGTCTGCTGAAGTATCTAGGTAGTAGTAAATACAACCGAGAACTTCCACGCTGGTATATGTCCATCACGTCGATGCCATGAACCGAGGTTCCAAGTGCCAAGCTTTTGCAATGGTCCCGGACCTCTGAAAGTCACGTGCAGCAACGTCCAACGTCAGCCATTGGATTATACGAAAGCAGCTTCATGACATGGTTTCCAGAACCCCCAGTGGCTCTCTTGAAGGATGAAAAAGAGACGCTACACGATCTAGTACTGCAAAAAGGTTGCCAAGCAGGAGAGCAGGGAAGCCCCAGCACATACAGACAGCATCACATACCTGAGGCAAAGCTTCCCTGCGGAGCAACCTCATGTGAACATTGCCTCGTGGGTGAAATGAGTCAGTCGACCGATGGATTGTCTTATAATCTGTAAGGACTCCATGTGGATATAAAAAGCCATATGCTCACGATTCTATCACTAGATAAGCTGCTCCGACATATCTCCCGCCTCGCCAAACAGCTGGAGCTGAGCGCATGCGGTTCGTTGGGCTAAACGCTGACATTCGGGGCGGACCTTCTATCCTTCTGGTCGGAGGGCCTGGGTGATTTGTACACGAGTTTAGTCCCCTTACTAAGAGTTGAGGGGAGGTATGGATACCTGGTGAGGTACTTGACGGAACGCCAGATACCTGACGGAATGTCACAGCATACTCAAGTTCTACACCAGTGTGCTTGAGGAGAAATTCGATTGGGCACACATTAAGGATGTATGAAAAGCCTTGCGGTGTTCGGGGCTGGGAGGAAGTCACAAATCACATGCTTGGTCGTGCGTCTTGTGACAATGGCTGTCCCCCCGTTCTCGATGCTTAACAACATAGTTTGGCAGACGTGTCCTGAATCTTTGACCTCCAGCACATTTAGGCTCTAGATGATGTAGAGAAAACGGACGACTACATAAAGTTGAAGGCGATGACATGCTTTGTATCTAAATAAACGAATTTGTGGGGGTTACCGAGTTATTCTGGCCTTTTTCTTTTTCGTGCTGGATGAGTGACCGCCGGAGGTCCGATTCGACCCCAAGCAGGTCTTGTGCGCAGGCGGCCCGTCCATTGCCCCGACGCCCGATTGTTTATGAGTGGTATAATCTTGCGCGTCTCATTTGATTCCCCGCACTCGTTCTCCTCAAGCTCAACTCCAGGCCTATGATTGCTTTTTCCCGACGCTTATTCCCTTGATTGTCGAACAACAGACTCTGAGTGCGCGTTCTCCGCAGGTGATAATGATGTCTCTGTCGAGTTCGAAGACGAACGGTCGCAGCCTGCGCGGGTCTCGTCAAGTAGTTTTTCTGATGCGATTCTGAGAGGGTTGCCTTTGTCGTACAACAAGGCCTGCACCCTCACTACCTGCTCAAGGACTCTGACAGCTTCTGACTTCTCCCCCGCGTCTAGATATGCTCGAACAAGCATACGCTGCGGCATTAGGCAATTATCGTCTTTCTCGTCGCATCTTGACCTTTCGATGTCAACTATACTCTCAAGTATCTTAATTGCTTCGGAAGTCCTCCCAACTTCCAAATATGCTCGAGCAAGCTCGTATCGGGACACGAGCAGTTGACGGTCCGTGTCGTCGAGCGTTGAGTTTCGAATGTTTACCACGCGTTCCAGTATGTTGGTGGCTTCCTGTATCCTACCAGTGTCCAAATAAGCACTGGCGAGATTATGCTGTGACCGCAGCAGGTCGGGGTGTTCTTCGCCGAGGACAAGTGTTCCAGTGTTGACCACAAGCTCGTAGAGCGCCACAGCCTCTGATAACCTGCCGTCCTGCCTATATGCAAAAGCAAGCCACGCCTGCGCGTTTGCTGTGTCGCAGTGTTCCTCGCCAAGGTTTTGTGCATAAATTCGTGTTACCTCCTCCAACCGGCGCGTTCCTTCTGCAATCTGACCGTCTTTGACGTATGCACCTGCGAGCGCCTGCTGCGATGCAAGTTGTCGCGGGTCTTCCTCTGAGCACAATATCTGTCTGATTCCGACCACCTTTTCAAACAACGCGATAGCTTCCTTGATTTGGCCGTCGTCCGTCAATGCCACCCCAAGGTCATATTGTGCGCGGAGTAGGTCCTCGTCTTCCTCCCCAAACTCTTGAAACGCTTTGACCACTTTCCTCAACAACGCAACTGCCTCTTTTGTCCTTGCATTCGTACAGTACACATTCCCCAGGTCGCGCATGTTTTTCAGCCGCCCCGATTCGTTCTCATCTAGGGTCTTCTCATCGAGACGCGCTACCGCTTCAAATACTCGAAGCGCCTGTGTCGGGTTGCTTCCCTCCCTATCGACTGCCATGCCAAACACGCGATAAAGTTCGCGGAGGTCCTCTGTCGGCTCTTGGTTATGCAGGTCCAACTGGTGGAAGATCCGTCCTGTGAACTCGCACATGTCTCTGTGAAGGCCCATCCAGTGACAGATCCATGCGATTTGTACGCATGCCTGCAAAACGCATCGGGATTGCACCGCATCACAAACCAATTCCACATCAGATTCAACCAGCAGCTTCAAGTGGGGCCTAAATTGATGGTAATACGGACGCCAGCCGCCAAACGCACAATGTGACAGGCCAACAATGAACACGGTCATCCGGACCGCGGCATTTCTCTCCTGCTGGCTGTGGCGATCGCACACCCAGCCGTGGACAAGCGGGTGCATCGAAACAGACTTCCAAGCGCGTGCGGATCCGTCTGTTCTCACCAATGCGAGCGACTCCAGCCGCGTCACTGCCTCGGTAACGCGAAATCTCACGTCGGCCTTCTTTGTCCTGACGAGATCGGGAACTTGTGCCACATGCCAGGCTGTATGTTTCCCGGAGTACATCTCCCACTCCTTGGGGGTATTGAGTGCTTCTATGACCCCTTTCGACGCATCTTCGAGAACGTGAAGAGGTACACTCATGTAGTGAAAAGTCGACAGAACTTCCAGTAGATTAAGAGCGTCTTTTCGCGTCTGTTCGGACACGCCGGTCTCTTCCTGTTCAAGAAACTCAATTGATGCCCCGAAGGTCGCATAGACAGTGTCGTAGCGCGATTTTCCCTGCCCGCGGGATTTTGCAAGTAAGTGTCGGCGATTTGTTCGTAGGAGTTCCAGGTACTCGGCTGTACCGCAATGCGCGTTGGCTATGTACGACCCAGCGTGCAAAATAGCCAGGGTGTGGTATCCGAGATGCTTGACAAGACGGTCGGCATCCATACAATCTCCGGTGTCACGAGTAATCTCAGATAGTTTAGCGGTCTTCTGGAGAAGCTCGATACACTCAGCTTCCTCCAAGCTCTCGAGTTCTTCATGGCTACCGCTGGTTGCTAAATGTCCACAATCGGGATTCCTAGATGTCGTCAGGATCGCCCCACGGTTTCCTGAGGGCACATATATTTGGTAGTCTCTTCGTGGATCGTCCGCGTTGTCCAGAATCAGAAGCCATCGCTTGGCCGGTTGGAGATTCGAAAGGGTCTTCCGGACAGCGTCAACAGTTTTGGGGCACCTTAGTGCCTCTGCGACTTCGGAGAAGTTCTCCTCGGCTGTGCTTTGCGTGCTAACGTCTACCCAGAATATGCCCCAGAACCTGATAGAGTCGGCTCAGCACGAACGTACTTGCATCCGCAACCGCGCAACGGACTCACCTATCCCGGACTTCATTCGCTACGCGAAGGCATATCTCGCTCTTGCCCTGACCACCCATGCTAGTTAAAACAAACCTCCGTTGTTCATTCCTCGCATCCTCGGAAGTGATGTTTTTGATAATCTTGTCAATGACTTTGCGCCGACCGGTGAAGTGCGGGTTGGTGGGACGGTCCACAAGCCAATACTTATTTCCTACACCATCAAATGGAAATTCAGTCAGCGGACAACAATGAACCAATAATTGCTAGAACTCATAATACCGCATGAACACACACAAGCGATTAGCTGTCCTAGCCGTATGCAAACAATCCTAAGAACCCCTTGTAACTCCTCCGCCATCAGTCAAGAATGCTCCACATGATATGACCCTGGTACATGATGCCGCTGATCGCTTTGTTCCCATGGTACCTCAACATCTACTGGGCCCTCAAGAAGAGGCTGGGACGGTTGGTCATCCTTCCGACTCATATCGCTCACTTCAATCAACACGGGCTCAGGGTAATAGAAAGCCAACTGACCTGAAGCCATCTTCTCTTTGACGTCTCTCGCTGGAATCTTCCCCAACAGCTCCCGGGCAAAGGCGACGGCTTTTCCAGCGGCGTATGATCTCCAGCGGTCACTCTTGTGAGAGTCGGCGTAGTCCGAGATGCCTCTGATGACGAGGCATCGGCTATTAACCTCGACACCTGCTGCCTCCATCTCGACGCATAATGCTTCGCCGCACTGTGCGCTGATTGAGTCCCTCTTTGCCGCGTCCATGATGACTGAGTTTCCGGTGGCGATCCGTCCTTGGTGGTAGATGAAAAGATCTTTCTGGCTATCGTCACGCAAGACTCTCTCCACAAGCTCATTTCTGTCACAGTCCTTGCAGTTGGATGTGTAACCACCAACGTGTTTGTAATGTGGTTGAAAGAGCTTGTCGTGCTCAAGACCAGGGTGCTTAAATCGACCTCCCAATCGATTGTGACTCTGCAACTTTGCCATGTGCTGATGGAAGGTTGACCGACCGAGGTCGTGATCCAGCTTTAGTGAAGGCAGCGCGTTCAAGATAACCGTGTGTGGCTTGTCCATCGTGCCTGTGATCTCGAACCCATCGACTCGCGATCTTCCATACTCATAGTATACCACAGAGCCTCTGCCGTCCGCGCTGGTAGGCCAGCCCACCACAACATCACCTAGCCGCAGATCGTTGAGAGGGTCGGAGAATGAATCGGGCTGCGGAACACCACCACCTATTCCCACCAACAGCGTCATCCTGATGTTGGGGAACGTTTTGAAGAGTGGTGCCGTGATACTGCTGACGTTAACGTTGCCTGTCATGCCTTGGCGACAGGTGGCCAGGACGATGTTGTGACCTGATGCCGAGCCGAACTCGTAGATGTTCTCGTCTGAATGGTTGTCAATCTCCGGAGGCTCGTGCTCCTCGTCTAGCATCAAGACTGCTGGCAGTAGCTCAAGATCTGCCACGGGGCATATCCATGCCACATGATAGTTTGTCCGGGCAACCTTCTTTCGTGGTTCTTGCGCCATTTCGAATAACTAGTACCGTTGGATAGAGGAGCCTAACGAACTGAAACGTCCCAAAGCGTTTTTGAGGGGGCAAGATAAAAGAAGACACGGAAGCGTGATTTCGCGATTGAGGACAATGTGATACAGAGAAAATCTGGAATCAAGTATGAACAGAAGACTGACAGAGGAACGTGGGGAGGGAAAGACAATGTGTTGGTGGGTGTGGGCAGATCCTGGCTGAACTCTGAGAATCAAGGAGAGCCTCATATGTCGCTGCCCGGCGGACTGCGCCGGGCAGAAATGGCTGAAGGATGGCATTGCACATGAGGTTGTGTCGCACAGCGTGTTGCTTTTATCCACGTCGGCTCTCTTGGCGGTGTGCTCCTGCAGGCTGAGCCGTATCAGCCAATAGACCACGCCCAGCTGCGCCTTATTAGCTGAAAGGACCTTTTGGGGTGGCCACCTTCTGGCCGGAGTTCTCTTGTGCGCCCATTTCGGGCTGGTGGCTGCTGATCTGTGCAGGGGCTAAGCCGGGCACAAGCTGTGCATCGTGGCTCAACAGGTATTCCTGGTCATATGTGAGAGAAAAGACCCTCCAGGCTCCCAGTTCTGGCTTGGATTCTGTGTTCAGGGTGAAGATGATATAAATGGGCAAGTCCGTCGGCCATAGCGTTTACCCAGTGCACCAAGAACGAACATTCTCAGCATGTCAGCAGCCACTTGTCCCGATTCACAGCCTCAAACCGATAACCAGTCCACAACCAATCTCCGTGCTCACGCCAAGAGCTTCCGAAAGGTTTGGCAGGTGGCAAGCGCCGACAGGGCCCTCAGCCTCTACGGTTTCCGTCGTTTCAAGACCTCCCACCTCCTGAATCTTCGCTTCCTTGAAGCTGAGATTGCCGACCTTGATCATGTTATTTACCAGGCTGGCCTCACCCTAGGCCTAGATCATGCACCCGGGAACAGGCTTGGGCTCAGCTATTGTAAAAGAGATGCAAACGTTCCAAAAATAGATGAGACTATCACGGAGGAGTTCGTGCTGAGGCTTCGTGATCTACTAAAACAGTATGGTTCGTACCCCGTTGTCTTCAAATCCTCTCATGATTAGTTAACTCACAGAATTCCACAAAATATGTAGACGAAGCCTTGACCGCCTTCAAAAACATCATGGCCATGGAAAGGTGCTCGCTATTGGATGATGAGAAAGCAGCCAGCGCACGCACAGATCTCACGTTGCCCGAGATGTACGAGACAAGGCTCTTGAGACCGGACCTCCCATCTCGATCCCGTGCCGACCCTGTCTCACATTGGATACACAGGCTGCTGCGAGATTTCCGATATTGGAACCTCTCCAGGCGGTGCGGGGCGAGTGGCGTCGAGGCGCAGGCCGCCCTAGGCAGGGCAGACAGCTTCTCTCACCAGAACTCCGCCCCCCTTTCAAATTTCCTCGGGCGCTTGATTACCACACTCATGACGGGCGTCTTCCTAGTCGTTCCATTGGCGGCATTGGGCCCCCAGTCAACATCGACTGCGCAGCTGGTCGTGGTTGCAGCGTGCATCTTGTTGTTCTCGTTTCTGGTCGCCACGATGATGAAGGCGTCGAATTTTGAGATGATGGCAGTATCTGCTGCGTACGCCGCTGTGCTTTCGGTCTTTGTTTCGAACACTTCCTGAAGTGGATGCACTGCATTTTTCTTTTGCGACGTTCATCGGATAGGGTTTGGTCCTACTGCATCAAAAGCGCCAACGCTTAGAAGAAATGAAGTTTGGTAAAGATCAGGTTATAATTTCTCTTCCAATTCTGCAATAGTCCTGGAGCTTAAAGCAAAACCTGAAATGGAATACGTTTCAGTATCAAATGTGTCTTGATTGGAGTTCTTGTGTTGTCCTTACTGTCAGCAGTATCAAAAACGCCCATCTCCAAATCATGTTGGTCTTCAAATCCTGCCTCCCGCCTCCTTTTCTTCTTCTTCTTTTTTTTTGTACTGGTGGTGGTCTTCCAGGATGCAGACTGTCATTTCTTAGCTGATGTCTTAGAAATGGCTTGTCTACTGATTTCACCACAAAACGTGTGCAGACACAGCAGTATCATGGCCAGATCGTATTGAATTATCATGTCTTCAGATCAAAGAAACCCCCCATACATCTTTTTTCTGCACCTCTGTTGTACATGGTCTCAATTGACATGGTTGGGTCAGATTCTGTGTTGATCTGGTTAATTGGACAAATGCTTGATTCTGTTGAAAGCGATTAGTCTCATTTATCATAATACTGTATTTTAATCGCTGATGCTGAATAAATGACAGTGTATTTTCTAAAGAAGGGCCAGGTGGACAATTTGACCTAATGTTGGCCGAGACTACCTGCGTGTGCGGTCTGTGGTTCCCGAAGCTGACGCCGTGTCTTCGTTGCCCAGTTGGCCCTCGAAGTGATGAGAAGAGAAAAGAAAAGAGAAAAGCACAACACAAAATCCTAGACCAAGCCAAACTAGTCCCAAGACAGTTTGACAAACAAAGCCTCCATCTAGCTCCCCTCACGATGATGAATGCGTCTTAAGAGTGATACGGACACCACGTCCGATGCAATACCAGCGTCGAAGATGAGGTGAGTATCCATACGCCTAAATCCACACGCATCCACTGCCCTCCTGGCCACAAACCATCTGCGCAAAGAGAAGCGTTAGTTAAAATGTGTTTTTGTCTTTCAAAAGACGAGAGACACATCATGGGTTGAGTGGCGTTGACATGTATTTGGATAGAGGTGAATACCGCGAGGAGAAAAGGGGTGACCTACGACTTTATCGCCGGGGCAGTTCCAGACATCGCAGGACGAGATCTGACCATCGCAGCGGCAGTTAGTCTGGCCCGAGATGCTTCCGCCGTTGCAGGCAGGGAGAATCTGTCCGCAGTCGACACGGGCCTCGAGGGAGTGAGACTCCGAGTTACGGGCCTCAAGCTTGTTGGGCATGGCGAGAGAGCCAGTGGCCAGGAGGGCGATGACGGGAATGGTGAAGAACTGCATTTTGGAAGATTTTTTTGAATGGGTGGAATGGATTGAGTGTCTGGTGATGTGATTGCTTTGCAGGTGTTGAGTGGTAGATGTCTGAGTGGATGAGTTTTACAATTGATGCCGACGGGCGTCGTCTTCAGTCTTTATATACACGCTTTGGCCCCTCTCGACTCCCTCATCTCATTACATGATGCTCGATTTCGTTGAACGATGGAGCATGGCACAGCACAACGCTCTGACACTGGATATTTTTGCCATCGGCTAACACAGAATTGGCAATGACGCTCTTACGATCCTGAAGTCAACAACCCAGCATGGGACTTCAGATACTGAACTGCGAAGTTTTTGCTATTCCGAGAGACTCAAGGATCGTATTGTGTTCCTGGCATGAAGGAATTATGTCGATCTCCCCTGAAATGTCACTGGGATTGAGGCCAAGGCAGTCATGTATAACTTCGTGTAATCTGTCGTTGACCGAATTTGGCACTGATCGGAGGGCACAGCGTTTTAGAGTGCGAGGCTCGCATTCAGTTTCCGAAGCTCTTTCAGCTACGACGAAATGAGCAAAGCTGCTACCTCGCTGAGATATATAGTATCATAATCAAAACGCAAACTGTAGGTAGTGTTGATGTGTTTGTGTCTTTTTGATGTGCCGGCACAATTGTTCACTTTCGTTGCATGGGTTGCGCTTGTAGACTGATGGCGCAATTACTTAATCCGATTGCAATAGCTATGGGCTTACGTTCGGTCAACCTTGGTGATAGTCTCTCTCAGCCGGATTCCCCTACCTCAACCGTATTGGGCAACAATTTTCACCCCTGTCCCGATCCCCAGCGTCATCAACGCCATGGATGGGGCTGACGAGAATCAGCACCAGCTGCGCCGACCCAACTAGCCCGTTACCCCGGCCATGGCAAATGCAGCCACCGTACAATTTTACCAATCAAGATCAATGCATTCCGCTTTCCGTCAGCAAAAATTGCGATCTCCACCTTTGCGGGTTAAAAGGCTGATGATGAAGTCACTACCATGTGGTTAACTTGCATCAACAGCCAATTGATGATTGAATGTGGTTATGCCAAGGCATCAGCACAGTCATCAATTGTGTTTTCATCGGGTCCCAACAGGCAGCAAGATATCATCTTCCGAAGAAAGAGAATACACGGAGGCCTGAGAAATGCTGATGGAGAGTTTAGGATGTTTTCAAGGCAGAAGAAGCTACATATAAGTAGGCTTCGTGTGACAATGGAACTTTTAGAAACAATAGCATCAGTACTCTCTCTGAGACAGCAGGTTTCAAAATGTTGAGCACAATTGTAACATCGTACGGGCGGCCGCCCGCCTCCATTTTGTTTATGGTCATCGCCGTGATCCTCTCACTTGCCGATTTCACACTGGCAGTGAAGATCAGAGGTGGCGCCGATCCCACAATAATGAAAGTCGGAGACAACTATTACTCAGCAGAGTCAGCGAGCGGCGGCATCTGGGTTGGTGAAGCAACATCCCTTGAAGGTCTCGGAGCCTCAGATGTCCGACGCGAGAAAGTCTGGTCCGACGATGCCGGCCGAGGCGCCATCTGGGCCCCGGAGATTACCACTGATCTCGGACGAACCTTCATTCACTTCTCAGCCGGCGAGAATGCAGCCCACCGCATGTATGTCATCAGCGCCGACTCACCTCTTGGCACTTACTCGGCCGAGTCGAAGCTGGATTTGCCGGACGATCAATGGGCTATTGATGGCACATTCTTTGTGTTCGAGGGTCTAGGCTGGTTCGTGTGGTCTGGCTGGGCTAGCGAGGCCAACAATGCCGAGCAGAATTTGTACATCTGCCGTATGAACAGCCCAACCGAGCCTATTGGGCAGCGCTACATCATCTCCCAGCCTCGGGAATCATGGGAGCAGGGCGACAGCCCGCGCATCAACGAAGGTCCCGAGGCCATCGTCGACCCGAATGGCCAATTGCATATCGTGTACTCAGCCAACGGCAGCTGGGGCAGCAAATACTGTCTCGCTGACCTCCGATTGCGAAAGGGCGGTGACCCGACATATGTGTGGGACTGGTACAAGTCCAATGGCTGCCTATTCGGTTCTCATCAGGACAGGATGATGCAGGGTTGGGACGCGACTCTGTACATTGACGGACCTGGGCATCACACCTTCGCGCTTGACGATGGCGAGGTCAGCCAAAGCCCTGGTGGGACCAACCGCATCCCGTTCGTGTTCCATGGTGTCGAGAAGGGCACACCCTATAGCTGGGAGGCCCGCAGCTGGTTCACTGGGTCTTATGTCTGGTGGAGTAACACCGCCTACACCCGAGGAGATGTTCCAGGGGACAGAACCAATACTGGTTACAGCTTCAAATTTTTTGAATGATTGGTGGACCTCTTGTATATAAACGGGTCTAGCATTTTAACCATGATGTCAATTCGTGTACTATAGGCAATATCAACAGTACTTTTGACCGTACTCGTTGTTTCACTTAATTTGATATTGTCACATGGAGAGATGTTCTTCCTCAACCCAGATTGTAGCATCATGAGACATGACCGAAAGCTGCTGAGTTTCGAATTTACGCAAGCTTTGATGTGGAGTGGAGACCAATGGTAGGATGATAGAAGGCGGCTCGACATAGTACAAATGTCTAGATTTACCACCCACGGTTCCTCAATGCTATCATCATGGGTTCCAGCAGACGATTAAGATAGCAGGATGAAGATGTTCCCATCATGTCCCGACACTCGCATTGGCTTGGAGTTCAAGCGGGCGACTCTCCCAGTCGTCCCACCAAAGCACGCCCTCTCTCTCAACCGGCCATACGCGTCGCCATAGTCGAAACCAGTATTGATCTCTCTCAGGGCCACAAGAACTTGCCCGCGGCCTGCTAAATCTTGACTGTGACCTGCGAAATCTTGGCTGTGGTGTGCGCATTATGATGCCCCGACCAACCTCCTCCACATGAAGTACGCCACGCGAATCATCACGGACATCCCGCTGAATCCGCCACTCTCGCTTCAAAGCAGCCAAGAACTGGTTCAGCGGCGTGTAACACGCCCCCATCATTGGTCTGTCGGCGAATTCCTCACCTCCCCGAGCACACAGCTCAAGTCGTTCCAGCGGCAACGGCGCCGCACGGCCAGGTGCGCTTCTTGGCTTGGCCGCGTCGATGACTTCGAAGATGGACAGCGCAAGCGATGCGTCGATGGCGCTATTGACGAACACGTCGCGCACATGGCCCTCGCGGAATGCCTCGAGAGGTTCCGGCAGATACATGGTGTCCTGCTCGTCAAACCACGGCTCGATGGCGGTATCACGGCTCCTGGTGGTCGTCCCGTCCGGCGTGGGGTGTAGGTATCCGGGTGGGGACGCATCGAGGTATAGATGAAGTTCTTGGAGTCGGGATAGACGCCCCAAGGATCTGTAGCGTTCTACTTCGGCGGCATCACCGCGCGAGCGGCGGACCTCGAGGGTGAGGTGCTGAAGGTTGGGGCAGATTTCTGCGAGTTGGTGGATGTGATCGTCGCGCAGGCGAGCACCGCCCGGGACCAAATGCGTGTCTAGATCCAGTTTCCGCAAGCTGGGACTAAGGCTGGGTATGAAGGATATGGCTCGGTTCCAGTATCGGATCTGGAGTGTGGTGAGATGCACAAGGTTTCCCAGGAGAGTGGTCACCTCGTCCCAATACTCTGGTGTGGTCCTATGTGCAAATATGACGCACGTAAAGGTCAAAGTGATGAGTGATGGAAAGTCGGTTGGTGCTGGTAGCCCCTGAGGAGCGAGGGGCACGTTGAGCCTAAGGCCACGCATGGCCGAGAAGTCGCCAGCTGTTTCCTTGCAAATGACGGCGAATGGGATGGGGAGATGAATCCTCGGTCCATCCACCTGAATGAATTCGCGAGGAACTGTCAGTGACCTGGGGTTTTCTGTGTTCTGCTCTTCGGCCTCGATCTCGAGATCCCTCCGCCTCCACCAGAAGTATGTTCTCCTCAAGCCTGGGGATTGAACTCTTCTGACCAACTTTAGGGTTGTAGGGCTGATCCTGTGGATCAGACCGCCAAGACTGTAGAGGCATGGAGATGTGATGATGGTGCGCTCGTATGAAGTGAATGAGTTTGGAATCGGGCTGCTTGGGTTGAAGGTGGAGTGGTGCAGCCGACAGCGGCTTATTCTCTCATGCAGCACCTGCAAGAGGCACAGTGGGAGCTGTTCAGGACATGCCCAGAAGAGGTCGGCCAGACCTTTTAGCTGTCCCAACAGTTGAATCACAGGTTCCCATTTGTCATCAGCGATAGAGACTGTTGATAATGGCCACTCTCTAGGCCACTTGTCGTCGTCCAAGTGGCGCCACAACGCTGTATCATCCTCGCGGCCTCGTTCACATGGATGGAGCGAAAGATAGGGGTATCGTAGTCCCTTGGAGTCAGAAAAGAGGATGACTCGACGAACGTGCCCAAAAGCGTCGTCACGGAGCAGCGTCTCTTCCAACTGACGCACATCTTGGCAACGCTGTTCTCCATCGGAGATTGCGACTTTGACCGTACGGAAGAGGACAGTGGTTGCGACAGCATAGCAACGTTTGCTGACTCGTGCCAAGGCCAAGAGGCTGGGTGAATGTGTGCTGTCGAGAATCTCACAAATGTCCTGCAGTATTTCCGTTGAAAGCCCTTCTATCAGTGCCGGTGGCATGTCGTGTGGCAGGAAAGACCCAGTCTGGCAAGTATGCGATTGTTTGTATTCGAAGTGGGCGTATGGCTAAGTTCTGAGTGCGTAAGGGGCCCAGATGGCACCGTTTTTAAAGACGTACGTACGCAGTACGTACTGTCCATTCAATGACCGTCCGTTCACTGACCCCTCATTCACTGCCATATGTCGAGCGCGCATGCGTTCGGGCATTTGGACGTAATTTTCGAGTACCGGACAACCGTCGGGGTTCTGTATGGAGATGCGCAACCATGTACAAAATCTGGATTGCAGCTGCGTAAGAGAGATAGGAAGTAAGAGGCCAAATGGAATTTAATCTATCCCATCAATATTCATGACGGTGGATGACGCTATTCCCGGGCTGCAGCCAACACCCATCTGACGATAGGCTAGTCGTTGCAGCCAGCCGGCGGCCGGCTGGCAACTAGCCGGCAACGTCAATGAGACCAGTCTACCGTACACCTCCCAAGCTGTGCAATGCACCCACGGCGAGGGCATCCCACGTATGGCTTATTCCAACAACTTCAATTAAGATGAGACAAATTCCTGAGGCAATTAAGCCGAGAACCATGGCCCTACACTCCAGCTTGGCTGTTACTGTCTCAGGTCTCGCGAGATCCGGTGGCCTCTTATGACACTGTAAACCAGAAACCCCGCCAGATCGTCAGGTGTATCAGGCGAACCAGTCCTCATGTACACATCCAACATCGTCATCCATGGTGTAAAGACTGGACATTTTTCGTATTTGGTCTATGTACTACCGTTCCTGAATAGCGGACAACGTTGAGCTTGTGGAGCTCGCTTGTCATGATTTCATTTATCTGCATAATATAATGACAATCTGATCCCTTCCATTTTGGAAAGAAAATACACTTACAGCATTCCATGGTTATGGTCATTCGCCTTAAGTTAATGGTGTTGTTTGCTAAGGAGAACTGTCCCGCTGGCTGCGGCTGAATAGGCTGAAGCTCTGCATGGAGCTAAAGCAATCCCACTGGCATGCCTATCATCCCCAGAGCTCCGTCAACACGCAACCAAAGCCAGTCGAGCTCAGGACTCGTGGTATATCCAATTACCTAGGTCACCATTACTGAGAATTGAAGGATGGTCTGAACTTGTTGATGTGTAGACTTGGCCAGTGGATAGGACCTGAGGCTATTTAAAGGCACCAAGGCATTGGCACATACAACTGGTAAGTATATTTCCCTCTTGCCCAAGACAAAACGGACCTTCAATCAAATGAAGTTCATCATATAGTATCACATGTGTACCAACAGAGGTCAAGAGCAATCTTGGTTCCAATACAGCTGCTGCTAGGCTATGGAAACAACCGGATGTGTTCTCTTGTGACTTGGTACGTTTTCCTCAGACCCCCCTAGTGAGCTGCCTAGGTTCGGCATACACACTTCTTGATCTGACCACCAGTACTCAGCGAGTACGTTGATTGCGAATGCGAGTTCGAGGCTGGTGGATTGGGCAGTAGCCGTCCACGAAGAAGACGACAGAACTGGGCATCCAATTGGTGCAGATGCCTCTATCCTTTGGGCCGCAAAGGGTCCAGGTGTACTGCTGGAGCCAGTCTCGGTACTCCGTGAGCTTGAGAACGAAGCATCCGCAGCCCGTGTACTGAAGCTCGTGTCGGTAACACATCTTGACTGTCTTCTTGGGTCAGCGATGGAAAGGGATTCGGAGGAGAGAAGGACGCCAGTTCGCTTGGCGGAGGGGCTTATGGGTGTTGCGTACGTTGGCTCGGGATTGGCTCGTGTTGATCGAATGCAGCCTGACGGCGCTGATGTTGATGATTCCTTGCGAAGAATGGCAAATTCTGTAGTCACATCTCAGTATGGATCTCGTCCATGCCATTAGTTGAACTTACTCTGGTTGTTTTTGTCTCTTTGCCCTCGCGCTGAAGACCGACAACTCTTGATTGTTGATGAATCGGGACTTCGATGTTTTGTGTCCTGATCGTGCCCGAAGCAAATTGCTTTGGTTCTTGGTGGGGGCTTAAAAAGAAAGGCCATCAAACTTTCAGCTACAGTCTGTATTTCACTATGAGGTTCTTCAAAATGACTCTATCATTCACAATGGGTCTCATTGAGTATAAAATGTAAATACCTAGGTACTGAACTTCAAGCATCACACCAAAAGAGAACCTGAGGCAAGATCACATTCGAAGTGACTACATCTGAAGCAGACGTAATTGCATGGTAAGGTCATTCACTATTTGAGAATGGAATATCACCCTCATCGCGGCTATTTGGGCCTGCTGCTGCTGAGGTGATGGAAAGTGACTTCATCTGGTTCTTCTAGGACGCTAGCATATTTCACATTTTACGACTACCAAGTCGAGCTATGTCTTCATTCGTGAAGTAGACGTCCACAGAGTAACGCAAGACCACATGGTGAGACACTTTAGAATCAAAGCCCGGAGACGAGGTTCCATTACATTCGCATGGTGTATTAAAGTCTATGAAGAGATTAAGATTGACTTCACTCAACATATGGCACACCGAACGTCTTCTCACTCCCTCCCGGTACATGAGATGCCGCTGCGGGCACCATATGCTTTTACCACCTCAGCTATTTGAAGTATGGACACTTGAGTAGTTCAAGCCCACTTTCCCAGCACGCTCATGATAACCATACCGGCAACCAAGCCAAGACCAGCAAGGAAGGTCACGATGGGGCTTGTGCGAAGAAGCTCACCATGGCCATGCAGCCAGTCCTCGGCCCACATCTCGACAACACCAACCCAGACAAGGATACCCGCAGACAGAGCATCCAGAGTTCCGATGGCGATAATGGTGTCCCGGTCGTTGCCATTGAAATTCGAGAGAACGCCGATGCCGATGGCCATACCGATCGGAGTGACGAGGGCGAATGGGGTGGCGAGCAGGAGCTTCCTGGCGAGAGAGAAGGAGGGGTTCTTGAGAGATCCTTGGCTTTCGGGTGTTAAAGAGGTCTGCTCGCTCTCTGCGGGACGCTCGGCCGACTTGGTAGGGTTGCGCTCCCCCAGCTGGGCGATGCGGGTGCCCAGGGCGATGCCTTCGAACATCTGGTGGAAGAGGATGACGACGAATAGGGTCAGGAAGAAGGTATCTCCGGCGACGACCAGCGTAATACCAATGAGAATGGAATGGAAGATGATACCACATTCAAGGACCAGAACAGTGACAGTCTCAACGGAGAGGTGGGACACTGAGGTCGGGTTGGCGGCGGCTTTGGCCATTACGAAGCGCTTGCCGAGGAACTCGACCAGGAATGACAGGAAGAGACCGGCCATTACAATGGCAGACGTGGTTGCCTCGTATTCGAGCTCGCCCAAGCATTCGTTACCAAACATGAGCTGAGCATGGGTGTCTAGTACCTGTTAATCACCTGCTACAGGTCCTGGAGTGGCACATTCTGAACCATTCCAAAGCATGTAGGTCGGGAAGCTGGGAAAGGAAAAGGGTGGGACTGACATAAGTGAACGAAAGCCGTAGAAATAATGATGCCGGTCCCAAATTGCTTGAGGATGATGAACATAGTGTGGGTCTTGGTGGGCATCCAATTAACCATGCAAATGGGGAAGTAAACACCAATAGCACTAGTGACGAGAATGACGAAGAGCAGCCCGATGCGGAGAGGAATGTTGTAGTCACGGGTAACCTTGTCGCAGCTCCTCGTGCCGCCACTCTCGCTTTCACCACCGCCGAGGCAGTGCTCAACACCGGCGTGGAAGTGGCAATTTTCACCCTGAGGGGTCTCGGCCGTGGCATCATCGGTAGCACCCTCGGCCATGATCTTTACTTCATCACCATTAGGTGCAATGCAGTAGGTATCAGAGCCGTGAGAGTGGCAGCCAGTGAAGGCCGTGGGAATGGCAGAGGCGGCCGTGTTGGTAGGCGTAGTCATGATTTGGTACTCGGAGGTGCCCCACATGCAAAACCTGAATATGTTAGCAGTGAATTTTGCATGGGGTTTCGGAACGCCTACACGGTCACACCATGAAGGTGGCAGCCAGACACGGCCGTTGGGGCCCCGGTCTCAACGGCCTGAGATGGAGAAGCGGCGGTGGCAGCCGGAGCGATGGCGGCTGTGACAAGGACCTCGCCCTCGTCGTGAAGGCAGTATCTGGCAAAAGATGTGAGAGAAGCGAACCCCAATGCCACGGCAAATGTGCTTACGTGTCAGTGGCATGCTGATGGCATCCTGTGTAAGAGCTGGGCAGCGCACCAGCAGGTGTTTCGGCGACGATGTACTCAGTGGTACCTGCCTTGCAAAGCCTACAAGAGTATTAGCAGCTATTGACAGTGTCAATGATATATGAGAAGGGTAGATAAGTTCGGCATACTGAGATGACGACGAGACGACACAATCGGTGATCTCCGAGAGGGCGGCAGCCGTGGTGGTGGAAGCCGTCTGTCGTGCAACGAGGGAAGCAGAAGCTGTGCTCAAAAGAGCCAAAACAGCGGCAGAAGACACCTTAAACATGGCTAACATTTTAGGCCGTCGTCGAAAATGTGAGAAGAGAAGCGAGCTAGAGCACTATCCCTATTTGACAAGATGGATTGGCTTGGCTGTTCAGGTCTGAGGTTGAATGCTGCTACAGAGATGTCGGGTTACAGCTTATTGAAAGGTTCTTAGCCGGAAGCTTCATGAGAGTCAGATTGAAATAAAGACGACCGGGCAAGACGGGGGTCTTTCAGTAAGGTGGGTAGGTTGAGCACCTTGAGGGGTGGTACACTACGTAATTCGGGAAATCGCCGAAGAACTGCCTTACCACGGTGTCGTGAGACAAGGCGGAATGGCTTCTCGAAATGATAGGCCAGACGGAGGGGGTGTAGAGGGATTGGTTTGTAGGTATGGTTCTGGAAGGGAGAGGATGGCGAGAGCGGCGGAAGCGTGACGTTGGTCCCTGCCAAAAATGCCTTGTCATTTTTCAAATGTCTCTTGAGCGATATCCCCCTACTTTCTATACCGAGGCAGCCAATTTGAACCTAGAGGCAGTCGATTCCATTACGCAAAAGAATAGGATCTTCAGCCGATGTTTGCCAAGCGTCGATGCCGCCGTATTTATGGCACGGCAGGACCACGAGGATCGCCAAAGCTATCATCTTGGCGGGCGGTGGCTGACCCGATGGCAGGACAAGGTATTTCTTCGGCCGTGTGTGTTGACTGTTCTCAGCCAAGGGAACCAGCGCACCAATCCTGGCCGAGTCGAACTCGAGCGTTCCGCAACACCCCACAGGATCCCCTTAATGATCGGAGGATGTGGCTACTGTCACTAAACCGAACGTGTGACCCGACCTTTCGAATGTGGAAAAGAGTCACACAGCCGAATGGTACAAGGCGACACAGTGTCAATATCCGGGCTGACACCAACGCTGAAAGACCCGTTGCCAAGCGCTCGAGGGACACCTTGATGGTCTTCCACGGTTTATGGGTTATGGGGGAGGGAAACGGGCAATGTACTGCAGCCGCTGCTCCGCGGCACTCGTGGAGTCAACGGCGCCGAGCACTTTTTTCGCTGCATCCGCTGCTGGCCTGCAAATCCTGCTGTGGGACAGATTAATGGACACAAATTGACCGTATGGGTGTCCAATTGCAGGGTAACTGCAGATGAGATATATTCCCCACGCTCGTATTTCGGGGGAAAAGGTCAAAATGGCAGAACAGAGGTTCATCATTTGCGTAACTAAATCTCTTACAGTTCTTTCGGCTTGACAGTTCCTAGCCTGGTGCAACTGTGGATATCATCGGATAAATATTTGGATGTCGAAATCATGTTCTGCTGAGGGTACTGGCTTCCTAATGGTTCCCGGCGCGAACAGGGACATATGCGATGCCCATCCGAGTCACATTCGTCGGTGACGTGCCACCGTGATGCCCCCTCAAACTCTAGGAGAAGTTTACGCAGGGTCACGCTTTTGACTTCTCGCCTCTTACGAGCTTCAATGGGCAAATATGTCATAGCATTTGTTTGCTTGAAGATGGGTGATTTAGCAGATACGAAGGCTTTTCTAGATACGCTTAGATCGAACAATAGACAGCGACGAGAATACCGAGGGTACCATTGGTACCAACCAGCTTCACAAATGTCAGGTATATGGATCATGAGACTGTTCGCAAGAAGTCGTAATGAAAGCTCAGGAAGTACGACACTAAGCCAGTCATAATATACATGGTAAACAATAAACGAGTTCAAGGTAATGCCACGTCAATTAGTCTTCTGTCCTACGAAAAAGCCGTTTCAGCCCGAGGGACAGAAAGCTAAACACCAATGAGGCAAATAGAATCATTAGTGTATCCCTCATGTTTGAATGCCAATGTGCCACATCAAAATCCTCTTTCTAGTCCATATCCATGAATCCGAATCCGCGTGAGTCCCCCGTGCACAGCCTCGTCACTCTGGCTTGAGCAACGCCGGATTAGAAGGTCACGAGGGCAGCGGCGACAGCAGCAGCACCAAGACCAGCGCGGGCAGCACCGGCAAAGATAGTGATGGCTGAAGACGTGCTGTCGTCGGCACCAGAGGCGGCAGTCGTAGTTGCCGCAGCGGCGTCGGTCGAAACAGAGGCTGTAGCAGTCGCCGGGATATCGCAATGCCCTGAAAATATGTTAACATTACTCAGACATGGCGAAATTAATATCGAAAATGACTAACAGTGGTCAACGTGCACGCTACACTCCCCGCGTCCGGTGGGAGAAGGGGCCAAGGTGGCGCTGCTAGAAACTTCGGAATCCTCAGCAGCGGTAGTAGTAGCAGCAACGCCAGAGGAAGTAGAGACGGCGGTCGCCGGTACATCGCAATGCCCTGAAGACAGGTCAATATAACTCGGACATCACAATATTCATGAAGAAAACTGACAGTGGTCGACGTGCACGCTGCATTCTCCGCGACCCGTGGGAGAAGGAGGCAAAGTGACACTGCTGGAAGTCTCGGAGTCCTCAGCAGCAGTAGTAGTAACAGCGGCGGTGGCAGATTCAGCGCCGGCTCCGGTCTCACGAGCACCTTCGCAGTGCCACTATACGCAAATGTTAGCATAAAGGCTAAGATACTGAGAGACAAAGTTACGTGCATGATCCCCGTGCGGTTCGCATCCAACACTCTCTGTAGGAGATGGAGCAAGAGATTGAGCCATAGCGACGGCAGAGAAGCCAAGGATGGCGAGAATCTGACGAGTCTTCATCTTGGTGTGGGAAATGTGAGAGACGCGATTTTGTGATGTAGAGATACGCTTGAATACAGACGAGGGTAACCACTCATCAGGAGATTAACGAATGGTAAAAGCCAAGGCGTGAGAGAAAATGAGAGTGCTCTTTGAAAAGGTCATCGCCGAGGTGAAAAAGGATATAACTAGCCAGTAGATCGGTCAGCATGGTGAGAATTCTCTTGCCAAGAAACAAACGACGAAAAGAACCAAGTAAAAGCAGCAATCCGACCCAGCAAATCTACAAAGGTACAAAATCCAATCTCTTGGCAAGAGGAAAATGTTGCAAGGAATTAACTCGCCCTTTCCACCCCCTTAGCTCGCCAAGACCCGGAGACAGACAGCAATGGGCACACATCGTGTAAACTTGGCACACGCCAAGGTGCCTCTGATCCGCCGTTGATCATCGAGCGCAGAAGAATCATGACGAAGAATTACCTCGCCTTCCCGAACGGTCAAGTTTGTGGTTAGTCTATATGCCTCGGCCATATCATGATCCACATCACTGGCATGCCCAGCCGCTACAGGCGGGCCGTGCCATCAAGGTTCACGCGTGGGCAAGATCCCACCAGCGCCAACCGGAGGCACTCACCTCGCTTTGGTATAACAGCTGGACTACTTGGCGAACAAGCTTGCATGGACAGCAAGGACGGAAATCACACCGAGTAGGCAGGCGCCGAGCGGACAATCTGCCTGATTTGTAAATCAGGCAGGTTAGCCAGTACCCGAATGGCTGCTAAAGCAGAGGAGCCTCTAATGTTCTCCTTGTGCATCCTGGCTCCGTTTTTCTCGTCCGATCGAAATTTTGGTCTGTAATGTCCTCTTGGTCGCTTCTCGCGTATCCCTGCGCGCTCCTTGATGCCAAGACGACAAAAGAGCTTGATCTTCCCACGTGAATCCTTCAATCAATGCTGTGCTGCCGGCAAGACGCCTACACCTCGGCGTACGTTCTTATTTTGAAGTTTGAATCGTGAGTCGGTCAACAGGTCAAAATTCAAAGTTCTTGTCACCAGAATAGCACGTTACACGAGGCGTGATGTCCCAGACAATTATTTTCGGCAACGAGCTGATGGGGACTGAGGATACCGAGTCTGAGTTGACCTGCTTTCATCGCCTTGGTCTGTCTGTTGGGCCATCGTCGGCCTACCCAGCTTCTTGCGTCGGCCTACCCAGCTCTTTGCGTGCGCCCACCCAGTACATAGAAAATAGCTGTATACGCTAATAAAATATAAGTACATTTCGGATTTTAATTAAAATTACCCCGCTATTCGCGACTTAAAATATATTTCTACCCTTTATAGCCCTCTATACCTTCTGCTGCCTTTTGCACCCTCTGCTGCCCTCTGCCCTCTGCACCCTCTGCTGCCCTCTGCCCTCTATACCCTCTGCTGCCCTCTGCCCTCTGCACCCTCTGCTGCCCTCTGCCCTCTGCACCCTCTGCTGCCCTCTGCCCTCTGCACCCTCTGCACCCTCTACAACCTGCCCTCTATGCCCTCTATGCCCTCTATGCCCTCTATGCCCTCTATGCCCTCTATTGCCCTCTATTGCCCTTTGCTGTCCTTTGCGCCCTTTGCAGCCTCTGCGGCCTTCTTAAGGCACGGGGCTTATATTTTAATAATATCGCTTAAATAGGCAATTAGCTCTTTATAAGGATATAGCTCTTAAAACGTGTGGGGCTTTTTTTGTGCTGACTAAAAAAGGACTTTATTTCGCTAAGAAATTGTTAAGAAAAGTCTATATTGGGTGGGCGCACGTAAAGAGCTGGGTAGGCCGACGCAAGAAGCTGGGTAGGCCGACAATGGCCCCTGTCTGTTGTCTACATACAACTCTATTTACTAACCTCACTCAACTCAAGCCATCCCGCCGTGATTTTGGGCTCCTGCAGTGGATTGGAAAGTGCACGATTGTCCCGAGGCTCTTCGCTCGGCAGCTGGCACCTATCAACCCGGACAGAAAGGCCTTCTGTGATTACCGCTGCCCTGCGCCGTTTAATCATGTTGATATTCCTGAGATTGATGCAGCCTTCTATCTCGGCATGGGTTATGAATGCGATCAAAGCATTCGCAACTATGGACCCGATTAGCGTATGTCTTAGTATTGCATTGTGCATTGAGTAATTACTTTCGACCCCGATAGCGCTCTGGGCCTCTTCGGTACTTCCGCCAATGTGCGGAGTCAAGATGATATTCTGTAGCTGGCGTAGCTTCTCAATCCCCTGGCTGAGATTGTCGGTGAAGAATAAGCCGTTCGCACGTGGCTCATTTGGATACACATCCAATGCCTCGCCAGCGATTCTTCCACTGCTCATGGCATCGATCAGGGCCGATATGTCAACCACGCTGCCACGGCTGGCATTCAGTAATTACGATCCGTGCTTCATAGCACCAAACTGTTTGACCCCGATTATGTTGTGGGCCTGTTCCGGTACATGTAGCGTCACGAAATCGGACTCATGAAGTAAACCGTTAAGATCTGCAACTTGTCGAGCTCTGCCCATGGCCATCACATTGTGAATGTCATAGAAAATCACGTTCATGCCCATCGCTTCTGCCAGCACAGATACTCGTGATCCAACATGACCATACCCAATAATTCCTGCATAGAACAAGTCAAATTAGTAAGGCTACACTTTGTCGTGGACGATTTCCAGCCAACCTAGAGTCTTTACGCGGATGTCATAGCATCCTCTGCTAGACTTGTTCCATATCCCGCTGTGCATTTCATTCGAACGGTCCGCCCACTGCCGAGTTAAGGCAATGATCTCACTGATTGCGAGCTCCGCTACGCTGCGAGAGTTCGAAAATGGTGAGTTGAACATGGTAATACCAATTCAAGTAGCAAAGTCTAGATCCACTTGGTCGGTGCCAATGCGAAAGCATGCCACGGCTAAGTACATATACCCACTCAAGCACCACTCCCCTCACGCACATATGATTCAGATATCATCTTGATGAGCATTGCTTAAAGAAATACCTATATCGTAAGGGCTTTGTAAGTTACATATGTATATTTATTGAAATACAATGGCTCAAACGGCATTACATAAGTAAGCCGACACTCGTGATAATTCTTGGAAATGTGTCTCAGCACTTGAACTGAGTATCAGCGGGAAATTAATTTCGGAGTGGGGTTATGGCTTGAATCATGCCCAGTCATGCGATTCTCTGCCTACAACAGAAGCTTTAGACTGCAATAGCCCACGAATGGCCCACGAATGGCGCTCCAAGAGCAGAGAGGTCGGAAAGCACACCTTGCTGTTCGCAGGCATCGCTAGTTGGGGGGGCGGAGACAATGTCTTGCATGGTCGTTGCTGCACCTACAACGCAAGAGCTCCCTAGCTAGGAAATAGTGCCATTTATATAAGGTCGCACAACAGAGAAACACGTAAACAAGAACAGGTTTGATGATTGCTCTGGTGCATGTGTATGTGCTGTTGATCTTCCGCTGTATAAGGGATTATGTTTGCATAAGCGACCCATGTGCCTAAGAGGTTTAGACTCCTTCGTGACAAGAAGTTGGTTCCCCTCCTGAGAAGCAGACTTCCATCCGCCTGATGACTAGACCGAGGGAGAACCTGGGTTTTCGTCGTGTGTACATACGTGTGGGAGAGGTTGAATGCAGGCGCAGGCTCAGGGGACCACCTCGATCAGCCTGTCAGCCCCCACCCCGGAGGCGCCCATGTGGGGAAGAGAGCTCCTGTTTAGGGAGCTGTCGAGCTGGCTGTCGAATTGTCGAGGATAATAAGCTAATCAAAGGTGAGGGGGGTGGAAAGGCCTTGGCGGGGGTTTAAAACCGTACACGTTTTAAACCCACACAACGCGCATCCACTATCCTTTGATGTAGGTCTTCAGCTCCGCGAAAAGGACTTCCAACTCGGTTTAAGAGTGGGTGAGTAGGGCAACTAAGGCGGCAGATGTATATATGCTGGAAGGATAAGGTACATCTGTTCCTGGTGTCGGCTTGTGACCTTCAGGGGTATACCTCCTAGGGGCGCCCAACTACAGTAAATGAACGTACTTCAGCCCGTTAAACCATGCCCAATCTCTTCCCAACTTGAATCTCTTTCCCTTTTCCAGAACTCCGTTGAATGTTTGGCTCGAGGGTCGCCACGTTGATCCATCATGCCCCTGCAGTCATTGCCAAGGAGTCACCTCAATCAGCACGGGATTTTCAGCTTTGAGCACTTTGGGGTAACACAACATTCGTGATTAGTAAGATCACCGTGTCCCAGCCTGCTAACTCCGTGGGAGACGTGAAAGGCGGTTTAATTCTGCCTTTGAGAACTTTTCTTAAAAGTCAAGTACTTTCCCCTGTTTCTTTTGTAGTATACTCTCGATCCTTGTGCGAGACAAGCTTTTCCAATAAGGATTCTCAAATCTAAGTACGAAGCAAAAACCAACATCTGGACCCTTCTTCCGTGAACCTTCTTGGGATTTGTGGGACCAAGGACCCTACATATTTATAAGTGAAGCCTTGCACAGCATTTTTCAAACTTTTGGAGTATGGGGATCAAACATTTCCAGCACTGGTTCCCCCAATATGGAAGCATTCTCGATGTTTGGCTCCACAACAGTTGTCAAAGCGACTACGATGACTACGTCAACAACGCAGACTGCGGCTGGGGCGGTTGTCAAACGGGACGCGTGGTCCATTGCCTGCTGCACACCGCCACCGAGTCCTCCAAGGCTAATATGGCCGCAGCCGCGGTACTCCTCGGTCTGCTCCCAACAATCCTCGGCATCGCCGGATCCACTACCAGCGAGATGGGCCTCCTCGCCATGCAACGGCCATCGCTGGCTTTCCTGCTCGCTGCAGGGGCCCCGGCCGTGTCGCCAATTCGAGCCTTCGACTTTGATGCCAGTGACCCGGCTGCGCGTTTTTACAGCAATAGACCAAAATCCATCGCATCACCTGAGCTCAAGTCGACCTTTACAGCGACGTTCGTGGTGGTTCTTCAGTACTTACTAGCCATTGCGGCGGTTGTGAATGTGGTCCAATTAAGCTGGCTGGTCGGCACCAGGACGGTCTGCAGTTTCGCGTCCGACACCATCTTCTTGCCCCTTGTATGGTCTTTTGCGACTCTTGCAATTCACGCTCTTGGGACGGCCACAGTGGTTCTTCGCGTTAAGTTCCACGATAAAGGGCGCTCGAAGAACACACCAAGCTCGAGTCCCCGGTGGCATCGTTTGAAGGAGATTTGCAAACACGAATTCCAGTTGAATTGCCGGAGGGCACACTTCGATGTCGAGATAAGGCAGGAAACTTACCGTTTTATATTTCTATCGTGGTGTACCTCGATAGGAGTAATACTCCACATAGTCGCCGGGACGGTGGTCTTCTCGAGCATTCTCTTCATTAGCACTCAGGACGCCCTAGGCGTACTTGGGCGTTATCTTGCTTCCACTATAATCTGCAGAGCCATCTCGATGTTCGAGATCAATAGCCTAAAGGCAAGGGTCCATGCGACGAACGCTAATACTCCAGTGGCTCCGGCTATCACCGGTGGGCCCTGAAGGTGCCAGTCTACCAGCACCAACCCGTCCACCAGTGATTCCCCGCTAGAGTATCTGGTCTCCAGCCATGCCATCCACGGTGTGTAAGATTCGGTTCCCTCTTGTTGGGTGCCCAAATAATATAGTACATAGTAAATGGAAATCGTCTCACTTCCGATTATGGTCTATTGAATGAGAATACGGATATTCGTACCGGCAAAAACGGATGGCGCACCGGTACGAAGGTATATGGCAGCCCTAACGCACAATTAACGCCTTGCTACTAAATTAATATGGTATAAAGTTAATTCAACCTTAGCAAAGTTATGATATATTGAGAAGCAATCTCATCGCTATTTTCAGCAGCAATATAGCCTCCCCGCCCCCCCCCCCCCTACATTCTTTAAGGCTTAAGGGCGTCTTTCCTTTGGGGGCCGTTGGGTTAATTGCTTTATAAGCCCTGCTGCCAGCTGCTAATCCTAATGGACGATATTCTGCTAGGAATTGCTGCTATAAGTATCTTCTTTATCTAGAGACTTAAGGATTTAATTATGATATTTGAAAGTGGTGTTTATATATAGGGTGGTTGCAGCTGTAAAAAGCATTATAGGGGTGGTGAGGTATTTAAAAGTAGGGCGAATCGTGGGCTTTAATTAGCTATAGTAGGGTAATAGGCAGTTATATGACCATAACCGGTATGCCATCCGTTTTTACCGGTATGAATATCCATATTCTTGAATGAGAAACTTCAATAATATCCAATACTAATCCAGTCTATATACTAGCTTTGTAATTTTTATAAACCCATAAACTACCTATACCATCGGATTCTCCTAACACTAGTTGTAGAGCTACACCATTTAGATGATCCACTACTCTACACGGTCCTGACTTAAACCCCATTTGGGATCATGCGTAGTCACTACACTTGACCCACCAAGCGGGAGCGTCCGAAATGCCGGGATATAGCACCTTGCGGGCATGCACGAGAGCGTTGAGGCTCTGCATCGGTTCCTCGGCCGTCGCGGCGAGGTCTGAGTAGCGCACACATAAGAGGTCAACATAAGAGGTACGCAACTTGCTGAGGCTGGCTTCTACGGATAGGTGCAGGCTCCTGCTGCCGTAGTCTCTTTGTCGACAACGCAGCCCAGACGACGATAGTAAAGGTCAATTTGGCGACCATATGACATACACATCCTTACGTTGGTAATTGGGGCCAGGTGGTCTCATGGCTCTATCTGGCCGTGGGACAAATCAATTGCTGGATTCGAACTTCAGAGGTTTGTGAGAATGAATATTAGTAGGAGATGGCAGTCTTGAAAACAGCAACTTATAAAGTCTCCCTGAAATGCTGTCACCCAACTCTGTAGTTGGCACCATCCTTCAGTATCTGCTTGTCCCCACAATATGCATCGACTTATTAAACCTAAAACATCGCAGATCCCGCCTTTACAGATGTAGGTCATTCCATCATGAGACCTCTGAGTTCATTTATATGCATGATCGAGCCAATTACGAAGTGCACCTTGATCAACATTACCTTTAGTCCTTCCCCTTGTGGGGTGTAGTACCAGCTGAAAACAAAAATTATTGAGAACATACACATTTGGACACTATACGACGCTGGAACTGGCGCCGATGTAATAACGCTCGCAGCTTAAGGGCGATGGATCCCTCATGCAGGACATTGGAAAAGGTCCGTAGGCCTTTACAGACATGACAGTCGAGCATTATTATCTCTATATGCGTGATTAGATTAATGATTTTAGTCAAAGCTTATGGAGATGCTTGGACTTTACGAGAATCTCACGATGGAAGCAAATCCTTCGTTTATCCTGATTCTCGTAGTTCTATAGGAGCTTTCACATAGGGAAACTCGTTTTGTTATCGTACACCAAAATGGCATACCGTGTCAATACCGCCACCAATGCCATCTGCCTAATATTCGTTTGCTCTCGAGATGCTGGCTGTGACGAGAGCCAAGTCGTTGTCGTAGCAGAGTATTAAGAATCGCTTGTCACGAATTGCGAAGCACGTCTCACTATATTCGGAAAGGAAGTAGGAGTCCAAGTCATGCCAGAGCGATGCCAGCTCAGATGCACTAAAAAAGCATTCAGTACCAGGGAACTTGAAATTGGCAAGTTCACCGAGCCAGAACAACTGAGAAATGTGTGGTCTTCTGGCTCACGCAGATCACTGATTGCTCTGTCAGGTGTCGGAGAGACTATCCCTTCCCAGTCCGAGCGTTCTTTGAAGCCGTTTCTAGAGAGAAAAATCGAAATATCCATCAAAAGACGTTATCAAGGGCTCGTTAAGCGCTGGTAGCGGCTTTACAAGCGATAAATCTAGTGACTTAGTATCTACACCTTCGTAGTAGTGCGACTAATCTGGCAAAGAAACGTGAAATCAACCTGGAGGTAACCTGGGCCTCAGTGTCGCATCTCGTCATAGTGGCAATGAGCCATTTCCCCGCCTCGAAGAGCATTTTGCTGCTTTCTAGTCATTCTACTACACCGAAGCGCGAAGATGTGATCAGCTTGATCCATTATTCATCCGTTTAGTTAAACCGACAATATCCTTGTATGGACATCTCCACAGCGAACTGTGGAGTGTACAGAGTGATCGCATGATGCGGATATGCTCCCACTGCCGGTCACAGTGCATTACCACCTTACCTCATCACCAAATCTCGTAGGGAATGGACATCAAGGTTCTCTCAACACCTTTACGGCACAATTCAGTCAAGGAATGCAATCCAACTAGATATCGATCAGCGGGTTTATACATCTCCACTGTTAACGCTGATGTTGCATTACGGTCGCAGCTGCCCCACCTGTTTGTACCTATTCCTGATTTTTTTCCTCGATGGACATCAAGGTTCCCTGGTCCGCCTTGCAGCTTAATCCACATGTGCAGTCAACGAATGCTGTACAACTCGGTACTTTTTAACCAGCCGCTGCTGCTGACTTGAGACTTGGCAATTGGTGAGACTCATGTCAGACCATACTTCTCATCATGCTTAGTAAAAGCTTTCTGGGTTCTTACGCTGCGCTGTCGGCTTCTATTATCCATGCCGCAAGACTAGAACCCCAACGACCTCTCTTGAAAGACTTCGACGCATTGGGCGCCTGGTTCGATGAAGTGGCCTCCATCAGCGACAGTGTCAGGGTTCAGGATGTCGAGCAAGCCAAGAATGCGACCGTTGCTATTATTGGCGCCGGCATTACTGGCCTGGCTACAGCTCTCATGCTCGACAGTGTAGGCGTCCACAACTGGGAGCTGCTGGAGGCAGGCAGTCACGCCGGTGGACGTCTGCGTACCCTCTATGTGGGCGGCACCCAAGAATGGGCCGAAATGGGACCGATGCGACTCCCATACACGGCAACGTACAAGGATAACGAAACCATCGAGTATTCTGATCACGCCATGGTCTTCCAATTGGTGGAATGGCTCAACGAGATGAACCAGGCCGACAACGCGGAACTGAAGGTGGACTTCATACCATGGATCCAGCATTCGCCCAACGAGCTGCTGGCCCTGAATACTGGACGACATCCCGACGGCAGCATTCCCACGCGGGCGGAAATAGCGGCCAACTCTAGTCTTGGCAAGCCTGCACCGCTAAGCACCCAAGAGTACAAAGAGGTGAAAGCGAGGATGAACGACATCCTGATGAATGATACCACTCTCAAGGACATTCAACGCGATGTATGGAGGGTGCATGCACGCGTCATGGAGGAGGGCCTCGATGAGATCAGTCAGCAGAGCATGATGCGGAATATCTGGAACGCTAGCATTGATGTCGCCGACGCCATTCACACGGCGACCGATTATGATGTGTTCTGGGACGAGATGGTCCACAACACCAACCTCGCACAGGATGGAGGCTCAAGTGCACTTGCAGAGACGATTTGGAAGTGCATTGATGGCGGCTTCAGTCGGCTGTCCGAGGCCATAATTCCCCACGTCAAGAGCCGTTTGGTCTTGAACCGACAAGTCAGAAAGATCGAGACGGTTCGGGATTTTGTCGGCAATACCACAGGCACGAGGCTCTCGTGGGTGGACGTAGATGCGAACCGGACTGCAACAAAGCCGATGGCAGCCCAGGTTAAAGACTATGACTACACGCTGATGACTGCCCCTTTTACCGCGACGCGCATGATGTCGTTGCCTTCGTTCTCTCCGACTCTGACGCGTGCCATGTCGGAGCGCGGCCTGCGGTTCAAGGACGCCTGCAAAGTCGCACTGCTTTTCAGCGAGCGATTCTGGGAGAAGGGCGAGCGGCCCATCTTCGGCGGCTATTCTACGCCGCCGGACGCGGTTGTCGGCGCGCTCTACTACCCCGTGTACGGGCTCAACGAGACCGGGCGGCCCGGCCTCATCATGCACTACCGGGGCGGCGACTGGTCTAGCCGTTTTGCTAGCTTAAGCGATCCTGAGCACGTTGGCGTGGTGCTCGACGCGATCGCCTCGCTCCATGGTGAAGAGGTCCGTGACCTCTACACGGGTGACTACGAGCGCCTTTGCTGGTTGGACGAGCCGCATATTGCGACGAGCTGGGCGCGTCCCGACGTGGAGCAGCATCGACTCTACATCCCTGCGTACCATCAAACGGAGAACAACATTATCTTCATGGGTGAACACACCGCGCCGACTCATGCGTGGATAAGCTCCTCGCTACATTCGGCAGTCAGGGGTTCCATTCAACTACTGCTTGAACTGGGCCTGATAGACGAGGCGAAAGAGCTCAATCAACGGTGGATGGGGCGTTGGATCAGGGCTTAGTGTGTATGACGTTGAAGGTTTATAGCAAACAACAGAGGCATATCCTGGTACTCACACACCCACCTCTCTCAGGCGCCAACATCACCCTCATTGTCAATACTTCATTTCACCCGGCAACCAGCGCAAGATGTCTTTCTGCTATCTTAGTCTCTTCTTATACGCAATACTCTAGTTCATGAAAGGTATAGCACAAAGTAATACAATTACACATCTTTTGGTTATGACTGATTGGAAATGCACTTTGAGTGACAGCTTGTGCCTTGCTATGTGTAACATTCTAATGAGCAGCCCATGAACGGGTTCAGCTCACATGACTTGGTCTGCAGCTATATTATTTTCCTACTGTAGTTGGCCCTGATGCACTGTTATGGGGATCCCGCTCAGGGTATAAGCTGAACAGTTTCAGTGTAAAATCGGACCTCCCGTCAAACGACTACCCACCTGTGGCACTTTCAAGATATCTGCTTTGACAAGATCAATAGCCAACCGAGACAGAAGTCCATCACAACCTTTCGCCGCCACGATGCCCACTGCAACAGGGAAGTACTCCACATGGTTTGTGATCTCACTGAAGCTTGGTACCTCGCCAATCGGGAAGATAAAATCCGGACATTCCGAGAAGACGGACACGCGCGCGGCGGAGAAGCCAACGTACGGCTGGGGAGGTGCGGTTCCGTATTGATTTCGGGGCGTCTGCGTGCCAAGCTTGCCAGTATACAGCAGTAGACTGGATGAGCACTGGGATGGGTCGCTGACTGGAGGAAGGACTTCAGTGTTGAACCAGTCCATGAACAGCGTTTTGTTGTGCATTGCCTCTTCCGACGAGTAATTTGCCGCCCACCGCCAACGAGCGAGCGGCGCAGGGTCGATGAAGGGTTGACGGCCGTCATGCAACGCTGCATAATCAGCATAGAATGGGCTAGATACTGCAGCCTCTTGGCCTCGCCCAGTCAGTACGGGGTAGGTGATGTTGAGAGTCAGAGGTAAGCTAGTGTTCGTGTCCGAGACCTGCTGGTGGTCCCAGAGCTCACTCAGATTCAGGGGTTGAATTGTGCCATTGACATGATTTGCCAGGGCCAAGGCGAAGTTGTTTAGAAGCCGCCCAGCTTCGGTGCTCGAATTCGGGTACGACATGGTCTGAATGATAGTTGGATACCTCGGCTCTGCTTCGACGAATGAAGTGTAGTTCTTGCCGTACATCGCCTGCTGAAGCTTGTCCCAAAGCATCGGATCACGCACCAGAAAGCCAGCAGTGTCGAGGGCTTCAGATAGCGGCATGGTATGGTCCAGGCTGACTGCACCATGCGAGGGCCTATTGCCGAAGAGACCATTCACACCAGCAGGGCTTCGTAAGCTGCCGCCTGTATCGGTACCAACGGCGGCATCTAGCCATTCGTACGATGCTACCGATGCCCCAGCGCCAGAGCTTGATGAGGATGCATCTTGATAGCCATCTCCACGCGGGTTGAAGGGAGAGTGGTAATCAACCCAGTCCACCGTAGCGACCTCGCTGGTTGCGAACTGGGACACCTTTTGGGTGCCCACGATAATGGCACCTGCCTCAATAAGTCGGGATATGGCGGTCCCTGTGGTGCTGCTGGGAGGGTATAGATGGTACCATGCCCTATTGCCGTTCGACTTTTTGACTCCTGCAAGCGAGAAGACGTCCTTCACCGCGACCCGGACACCAGCCAGAGGTTTGGACTCTGAGGTTTCGTAGTACAGTCTTGAAGGCACGCCGATCGTCAAAGTGGCCGAGCCTGGAATCTTTGCCGACAAGGTCTGGAATGTGCCATCAGGGTTGGCTAGAACAGCTTCATTGAAAGCCCCGGCAAAGTCGTTATATAAGCGGTACACCGGATGCAGATTTCCTGTCGCTAGGGCCAGAAAGTACGGTCCTTTGGAGACGTTGGAGGTTTTTGGGCATTCCAGGACAATCGATTTGCTGAGGTTTGTGTCTTTGAATTCATCGTGTTGTTCAGAGGTCCAAGTAGTATCAGTCAGGAGAACAGCCTGCAGAAAGGCAGGCTGAAAGACATCGTCCATGGTTGCCCAGGAACTCAGCATGCCGGGGAGTTCCGTAGGCGATAAGTCGCTGGTCAAAACCGAGACAGGTACAAAACCATATAGTGAACTGGTATTCTGCAGCAGCTGTGGTTGGATCGAGACATTTCCATGTGCGTGAGGTGATACGTAGTATGAGACATCATTCAGTTGAACAGTGAAACCTGTCGAAACGAGACTCGATCTAGCGTAGGTCGAGGTACTCAAAACCACAGGGTGAAGAATAAAGGGCTTCATGATGTGCATGTTAGTTGATGAGGTCAGCTCTGAAGGTATACTAACAAACGAAAACAGGCCAGAGTTGGCTACGTACCTTCAGGCATGCCCATATATAGTGTTGTTGTCTAAGGCAATCATCCCGGTTTCCTCCGTCTTCGCATCGCATGGATCGGGACTTTTGTGAGCCTCTCGATTATGGGGTTCTCTCTTGTGTACATGGCTACCGGTGAGCTGTCGTCAATACCTGTCCCCTCCTTTTCACCCTTTTGACGCTGTCACACCCAGCCGACGCAACCCCGCAAAGGGCATCGGTGCTGCCCACAGGAACACCCACAGAGTGTTTTTCACTTAATGCGTTCTTGTACAGCCCTGCAGATCGTACATACGATGTTGTTGAGAATCGCTATTTAACACGCGATTGAACTAAACCCAGAAGGTCGCCGAACATCCACCCGCACTCGCACACCGTTTTGCACACCTTGATGGCCAATATCTGACGCCAAGAACCGCCAAGGAAGTGGATTTAGTCAATCCTCGGCTATAGATATCTCTTATTGGCAGAAACCAGGCCTGGGCGGAATAATACCCATGAGCTTGATCCCCAATTGATCAATTCCGTCGCTCGGAACGAGTTACCGACTATGGGCCACCGGTTCATTCATCTTCATTTACAAAGTAAAACATGCAGTGGGCCGTGCTACAGCTCAAACGACGTGACATGCCGATGCGCAGTTATGTGTTTCTCGGTCCTTCTGGCCCATTTCGTCTAGATTTATCCTCACGCCATCGCCAGTAGGGATAAGCGATGATATAACATGGTAAATCGCTTTCTAATAAAGATGTCCAAGGGCAGGATGCTGGAGTAGTCTATGAGGGAAGGTTAGCAGGTCATGGGTAGCCCTAGTAAAGAGGGCTAGGTTAAGCAGATTATGCATAACCTATAAATGATGGTAGAGAGCCTGAAGAGATTATTAGGGAGCTGGCCTTCAGGCAGGACCCCAACGCAGCACCGAAAAAGTCGTCAAAGTTGTAGCTTTGTAGTTTGGACTTGTCGGAAAATAGATAAACAAACAAGGATACGAACTGCACTTTTGAACCTACCAACCCCTTCGTCCCCTCATCACCATAGAGTTATGTTGTCTCATTTTCTACATGCAACTCGACAATGAATTGAGCTGGTCCAAGTCATTTTGTCCCCTGCATCGAAGCTTCAAGCTTTCGGCCTGATAGGACCCGGCAAGTCAACATAATCAAATGTACCGAGTATGTTGGTCAACCAAACATCCTTCCCCCCGCGAGGCACAGATGGCTCTCCACCCCAAAGCGAGCCAGAAAGGAAAGTGTGAGGGAACCCAGGGTCAAAAGGACCAGCCTGATCTATCTGATGTATTTCATCATCAGAGAGATTGACCTTCAGACCCTCGACCGCATCTTTCAAATGCTTCAGAGTGCGCGTTCCAACAAGCGGAAAGACATACGGAGCCTTTTGCATCACATAGGCAAGGGCGACGTTGTGAAGCGTGGCCTCCTTGGCCTCCGCCACCGCTTCAAGTTTTGCGGATACCGCCTTGTACGTATCGCTCGGCACGGCTTTTCTTCCCGGATTGTTTGACTCGCGCTCTTTCAGTGCCTTTGCCGTGTGAAACTTCCCTCCACCTACGGCGCCATATGGTATGAGGGCCATGCCTTCGTCCCTGCACATCGGGATGATGTCGCGCTCAAAGTCACGGACGGCCGCATTCCAAAGTCCTTGATAGGCGACGAACTGGCGCAGGCCGTGACAACGGGCGTACTCGTTCGCCTTGGCGACAACCCAGGCGGGGCTATCACATTTTAGGTGTTAGCCATCACTCCTCGTTGCATTTTTTAGTCCTTGATGCTGAGCTCACCAATCCGAGATTCCAAGATAGTTCACTTTGCCCGCACTGACGAGATCATTCAGGCCATTCATGAGCTCCGGAATCGATGTGTTGTAATCCCACCAGTGGACGTAGAAGAGGTCGATGTAGGTGGTCCTCAGATTCTTCAAGGAGTTCTCAAGAGTCAGACGAAGGCTCTTGGTACCGTTGCCCCCGAAGTTGGATTGGATCTTGACGTCTTTCTCGTGCTTGCGGTATGCGCTCGAGTATTTGGTTGCAATAACGAACTCGTCGCGGTTGCCTCTGGCCTCAAACCACTCTCCTAGCCACTTCTCCGACTGCTGGTCTTGGTATCCGCAGGCGGTGTCCAAGAAGTTTCCGCCGAGTGCCCAAAAGTTGTCGAGTATCTCGAAAGCCGTATCCTTGGTGCATTCACCCAAGCGATGCTTGTCGGCTTCCCCGAAACCCATGGTGCCGAGGCAGATTGGCGAGACACGAACGTTGGCATTAGGCGCCAGTTGACGATGTCTGTAGAGAGGGGAGGCCGGGGGCTCTGGAAAGGGATGTGGTGGCGCCATGCTTGAAGAAGGAATGTCCTATATGTCACAGATGAAAGGTGGTAGTTCGGACGCAGCAGCAGAAGGGGCAAATTGAATCCATCACAAGAGCGGACAATGCTTCTCTTATCATAAACGGTCCTGTCTTGTCCCTGGTTGAATCACCGCTTGCGATGACATACCGTAAGCAGAGTGCATACTTAGACGTATACAGACGTCCTCTTTCGGCATGGACTGATAAGTGGAAGAGAGTCAGACCGACATGTTTTCAGAGGGCATTCATCATGCACCAAAGTTGTCTTGAAACACGGTTGGCCTGTAAACTTTGGATCCACCATGCCAAGCCGGGAATGATAGCAACCTCGCGATGTGATTAGCCCAATTAGCTCGAGTGAAAGCCCTGCCAATGACGTATGGTAAGCAGTCTGCATACACCAAAGCTTGCCTATATTGGACAAGTGGAGTAAACTCGTGCCTCCCGATGCGGGAGAGCCGGCGAAAGAGCTTTGCGAATATTCATCTTGCCTCTGTGTTTCCCACCCGTCAGTACCTTTGCTACCGAATCATTACGTCTCTGCTGTTGAATAGAGGCTGCGTGCAGTACATGATGACAATTGTGCATTGCTCGGCTGCGAAAGAGGATGACGTCCTGTTTCACTGTGCACTGTACGGTACTACCTGACAAGGCAAAAACATTCCCAGCGTACAGTACGAACGACCTTTCACCATGGAACCAGTACCAACTCCAAGTAAAGCTTCCCCATCCGGCATTGAATTGGTCCAGATGTGCAAGCGTACCGAGGTACGTGGAGCAGGAGACATCTGGACCGGCCTCTCAAATGCTGCCGAGAGAAGAAAATTGCAGAATCGCCTAAGCCAGAGACGCTATAGTGAGTGCCTTCCGTTACCAATATCCATATTACTTTATCTTCTTATCCTCATTTTTCTTTGCACGCAAGCAAACTTTGTATTGGCTGTCTTCTAATAACTAAAATTTGCCTGCAGGACGAGCACGAGCAGATCCAACTCGGGGGTACAAACCCCGGCAAAAGCCAATGACCATTGGGACAACGGATTCGAATGCTAGTGCCTCTCCACAGAACGAATTGGAGCACAAGTTTAGAGGCCTTCTACATATCGTCAGCCTTCATGCTTCTCAGTGCCAGGGCGAGGAAAACACTAGTCACCTGGCCACTTCAGAAAGCTTTGCTACGCAGATTCGCCATCTCCAGATCAGAGACACGGACATAGGGACCCTATTGACTCATTTTGAGCTTTTTATGGGACGGAATTTCCTGCTTGGCTCACCAAGGGTGGACCTGCTTCTGACGCTCGTTCAATTCAATGTTTTCAGAGCTCTTCTGAGCAATACGAAAAGTCTCGGGTGGGATTTTCAATGGCTGGAATGCGGAGAGCCCGAGTCTCCTTGGACATCCCCAGAGAAGAGCTTGCCCGACCCGGTGTGCCCAGATAGCCTGCTTCCCACCTGCGTTCAACAGGCGATTCCACATCACCCCTGGATAGACCTTTGGCCGATCCCCAAGATGAGGGACAATCTTTTACTGGCTGCCGGCCTCTTCGACGAAGATAAGTTGTGCAACGTGCTGCTCGAGTTTGAAGACATCCCGAATGAGAAGTCTGGTCTAGTGGTATGGGGCGAGCCATGGGACCCTGCTTCATGGGAGGCGAGTGAGTCATTTATCAAGGAATGGGCATGGGCAATCAAAGGATGTACAGAACTTTTGAACTCGACAAATTTCTGGCGATCTCGGCGGGGTGAAAGACTTGTAACGTGGTAGATTTGGTCCATCTCAGTTCTGTCAATGCAACGCGATTCAAAAGATGTTCGCCAAGAGACAACAATGCTACATGACGTATGGTAAGCATATGGCATGATTGTATCACATGAAAATAGATATCTCTCCCTTGGGATAGAGGATACGTGGTCCTAGCACTTGAACTTGTATCAGGCGCCTTCAGCGTTCTTGATCTCAAACTGATCGCTCCTCATGTTGTAGTCTTGGACTAATACTCAAATTGTTAGTTCTCGCTTTTTTTCACTAGTCAATAATTATCCGATACTTACAAGCCTTTGACAGCGCAACGAGAGGATCCATGCCTGATTCTTGCTTGATAATAGTAACGCGATATTTGCTGATGTTCACAAACCAGGCAGGATGGTTTTCATATCCCGACTCTTTGCCGGCTTCAAGGTCTTGGAGAAAGTTTGGTGGTACTGATAAAGTCAAATTGTGGTTAGGAATGAATTCTCGGACTGTAACCAGAGGCATTCCAAAAGAAATGCATATACGATAAATCACTGATCAAAATATCCGACAGGGTTTGGCCCTAGGTTGGATTGCAATATGATCAAAGCGTTACTGTGTCTGCATTTTCGATTTTTGGGGAGAATCACTGCTCGATCCTCCTACATGAGGTCGTGTGATGTACTGGAATTCAAACAAACGATGGACTTACATTCGAAAGTGACACACGCTGAGTGATCACGGCGCACGAGTGCCATTCGGAACACGCCGGCTACCTGGTCTAGGATGATCTTGAGCTGGACGTTCTGTAGAACGAGATTGCGAATTATAAGCTCGCCAGGTAAGTCCCTAAACCAGAGCTTATACGTAAGCTCAAAGAGGCAAGTATCTCGACAGGATAAGAGAACTCACAGTTGGCCGATGAGCTTATCATCCCATCTCACTTGCCGCAGGTACTGCATCCGAAGCCTCTGCTTGGCGTCTTTTAGATCGGCAAGAAATTCCTGTGCGTCTGGATACACAGATCAGTATCTCCGGCCACCCTGTCGCAATTGAGAGGGCAATTTGACACACCTGCTGAGTCTGAGAACTCCAACGTGACCTTGGAGCATTCGACTGCGTCAGAAGGTGAAGAGCCCTGAGAGCCTGCTTTGATGATCTCCTGAAAGCATGTTGCGTCGTCAACTTCCACATATCTCGGTCTTCCTGTTTCCGACACGTCCGTGTCGTGGTTAACTGGTCAAAGTCTGATTAATACTACATCTTCAATTTAAGTCGGTGGATTTGATCGTTTACCTCTGACGGTAAAGCACTTTTGTGCTTGCGAGTCGTCTGGCAGACAGGTCAGAACTATGTTGACATGTGCTTGTGGAAAGAGCTGGGCAGGCATCGGCTCTACCAGGCGGTCATGGTGCCAAGTAGTTCCATATTGTAGAACTTGTATTGAACTGAAGCGGCCAACGGTGAAGGCTCCGTTGGTAGTACGGAACACCACGCTCAGTAACTTGGCTGTGTATTTGATCGAATTACTTTTTGACACTCAGCATCCTCTTGAAATGCTCTCAATAGATGAGGACAGGAGACCCACATTTTCATCCGTAACACAGAGATTGTATCTTGATGTATCTGCACAAAGGATGTCTGAAGTCCATTGCTCAAGTGATTTTCCACTGAATGCAACGCCGCCTGATCGACCCAAGCCTCAATTTTCGAAAACTCTATAACAAACATGTTAATATTTCAACCTACTTTGAGACTATGTTGATACCTACCTCTGGGCTCGATCTCTCCAAGAATAAGCGAGATTGGTGTATTCGAAGTAAGCGACCGGACATAGACTTGCCACCGAATGCCGCCGTGTTTACCAATCACCTGAACAAAAACACTAAACGGTAGTACTAGACTGAATTAGATTTCAAACAAGATAAAATATTCGACTGCTGCCTAACGTACGAGTGTATTGAAGGTTGTGAGAATTAGCCGTCGACGAGCAGCCGCATTTGAAGATGCTCCGTCGTGCTAGGTCAGTCTGGAACTTGGGGTCATCTGCCCAGAGGTCTTCGAGTCTAGCGTGAGGACATAATATGACCTCAGCCTCACCATAATTCCCTTGCTCCTCATAGAGTACAAAACTGGCTGCATCGAAAGACGGGTAGCTGGGGGGACGAGGACTACCCTGTGACTGTGGCGGACGTTTCAGGTTTTCTTCGTACCACTTGTGTATCTCATCAAGCTTGACCTGCATAGCCTCGATGTGCACTCGTGTGTCGGACACATCTTCGTGCGTGATAGTCTGCTTCATTCTGGAGGCGTATGTTAACCGCAAACCCGTCGAGATCAAAATACCAAATCTCTCTGTGTTCTTACCCATTCATAGCAGTCACTGCCAAGTTAAGGGCTTGAACATGTGCTGTCAGTGTCTGCTTCAGTTCATTGATTCCCTTCCCCTCCGTCGTCCATGTCAGCTTCTTGAAGTTCTTGAGAATGTCCTTCCTCCATACTCTCGCACCCTTAGCTTCTGAGTCAGAAGCCTGAGAGGAGTCTAGCACAGAGTATTTGTCGACGAAAAGTTCCAGTGACTTCAAGACAGTTTGACAGTTCCGCAAGATCCCCTCAAGTTTGGCAGCTGTCTCCTCTGGCACATCCTGCCTCGTTTGGCCTTGGCATGTCTTGCCGACCAGATCGAGTGCGTTGCCAATAGAGAACAGCAGGCTCTGGACCTCTGCAAACTCGGCGGGAGCCGACTTGGCGCCGGAGGAGAAGGCTTTCCCCACGTCGTAGGCAATGGTGGCGAGCAGAATGGCGTCACCTATTGATAGGGGTGATGCCAGCGACATGTTGGCCTTATCCCGGCGAGCAGCCTCGAGCACAAGCCAGGTTCAGAAAATAGAACGAAACTGTTGATCAAAGCGGATGAGAATCAAATGAATGTTTTTGTCAATTAAGACTTTTGGCATCTGGTTTACTATAATTTCAAGCCTGAAAACAATGTCGAAATCATAGTTGCAAGATAAATTCAGCCGAAGAAAATGCCTTATGGGGGCGGAGCACTGCAGCCAGCTGCATGCGCTGGTGCCCAAACCAAGGTCGGCCCACCAGCATCTTGGCTGGCCCACCCCTTTGCTTCAGTTCCCACACCCAGCTACCTGGTCCCTATTATTTGGAATGGAGAATGTATATTTTTCTCGTCCTTCTTAAAAAAAAAAAAAAAAAAAAAGGAACAAGAACCACAAATAATGGTTGGAGATTGAGGAACTTGCAAATTTAGTTGGCAGTGTGTACCGGCCCACTCGACCCGGTCTCGCAGGTAATCAGATATGCCAGCCAGGTCAGCCCGCCAATCATATGGGTAGGTAAGCTTAGAGGTGGGTTTTGAAAGATGTTGGATGTGTTGTCAACTCAGTGGCGGGGTATTTGCATCTCGGAATCAGAACGTGTGAGGCGAGGTACGACCCTCGTTGGAGTCCTCCTGGACATCATCGAGCCCTATCTCTCTTTGTCACCAGAGACTCGTCTCAGCATCCTCTCCATATCCCACATCGCCGTCTCATTTTCATCTGCGCGGAAGGGCGCACTTCAACCCCGCGTGCCACTCCTCATCATGGGGATGACAATGCCCCGTCTCCCATCAGGGCTCTACTTCAGCCTACTGGCCGACTCTGAAGCCAACACGAGACATCATGTCCCAGAGTATCCAACCTTTCCTGTGACTCACGAGCGTCCCAAAGCCAAGTGTTTGCATAGCACCGCTGGTCGTACCGGAAGAGGCCAGAGCCAGCACCTCTCGCAATCGCAATCGCCGCAGCCCGAGCTATGTCTGCCACTGCTCAGCGTGTCCATCACCATGCAGATCGATTGCAACATCGCGAAGACGAAAGTCGTCCAGACTTTCACGAACCATGCTGAAATCTCGATTCCTGAGGCATTTTACTCCTTTCCGCTGTACGATGGCGCGACCGTCACCGCTTTTCGGTGCGAAGTGGGCGACGACAAAGTGTTAGAAGGAAAAGTGAAGCCAAAGGAGGAAGCCAAGCGCGAGTTTCAGCGAGCTGTTCAGAAGCAGGAAGCCGCGGTTCTTGGCGAAGAGATGGCGCCCGACGTCTTCCAGACGACGATTGGAAATATCAAGCCTAGAACAATCATCAGGGTTGAAATCACTTACGTCGAGGAGCTCCTCACTGACCTCAGTGGCGACGGGATTGTTGTGACGATTCCGACCTCAGTGGGGCCAAGATACGGCACGCCTCCAGCCGGCTACACGACAAACTCAGCCGTCAAGGAGACCAACCTCTCCCTCGTTGTCAGTCTATCATCTTCAGGCACAATGAAAAATGTCTTCTGTCGCAGTGGTCACCAAATCTCGGTCGAACATGGGAACATGAGTCACGTGCCTGAGGCCACCAGCTTTGAAGCCCTCGCTGAGCTTCAAAGTCAGGCAGACTCCGGAATCAATCCCAACCACACCACAGTTCGCTTGTCGATCGACAACACTGCCATGGACAGAGACATTGTTCTGCTCGTTCACTCTCCCGATGAGGTCCTCCTGAAGTCTCGGGCTCTTTTGGCTCCCTCGAGCGGCTCGGATCATGCGGCAATGATGGTGACAGTGCGTCCTAGCGAGCTATTTTCGGACCTACGGGAGTCCATGGATGAATTCGAAGGAGAGATTCTTTTTCTGGCGGATCGGTCAGGCTCAATGGTCGGTTTAAAGATCGAAAAGCTCAAGGATGCGCTTCTTTTGTTCCTTAAAAGCCTTCCCGTCAAGTGCAAGTTCAACCTCTACTCTTTCGGCGGTTATGTATCCAGCCTCTGGTCTCACTCCATGCCATATAATGAGATTACAATGCTAGAAGCTCTGGATCACGTTTCAGAATTTCAGGCAAACTTTGGGGGCACCGAAGTGCTCGAGGCTTTAAGAAAGGCTGTCGATGATAGCCGATTGGCAGATGTCCCATCGACCCAAATTATCCTCCTTACTGATGGCGAGATCTGGGAATCAGAGCAAACGATCGAGTTCGTTCGCTCAATGACGTCAGAGTCAGACAGTCGTGTACGGTTCTTCAGTCTTGGTATTGGGAATCAAGTCAGTCATCAGCTAATCAAAGGCATTGGCTTCTTTGGCGGTGGGTTTGGGGAGGTTATCGCCGTGGATGCGGACGGGGAATGGAATGAAGCCGTGATCCGCATGCTCAAAGGCGCTATGATGCCAACCAGCTGGTCCTATTCAATTACGTTTGGCGATCAATGGGAAGAGAAGCATCTGGGCGTGGTTGACTTCCTACCCCAGGGCTCGAAAGGAAACGCTTCGAACGCCTTGAATCGAGTTGCTGGAGCAGCCAGTGGCTCGTTTGTTCAGGCTCCAAGACCAATCCCGTGGTTACACCACTTTGGCCAGCAATCGGTATATTTCCTGCTCGATGCCACCAGCAACAAGCTCCCGGATCATGTTCTGATCACTGCGCGCTGCCAATATGGCGCTACCAAAACAGTCACTCTGGCAGTGACGAAATCCACGTTCAACAACAATACTATTCAACATCTTGCCGCCAAGGCCGTCGTGCGAGACCTGGAAAAGCAAGGAGTGTCTGAGGCATCCTCGTCGAATCAAATCCGCAAGAATGCCGAAAGTCTTGGTCAGATGTATTCAATCTCCAGCAAATGGACCTCTTTCGTCGCCGTCAGCCATCTGCAACAGTCCACAGACTATGAGGACATCGAAGTCAGCCTGTACAAGGCACCTCTGACTGAGTTAGACCTCTTGACAAGCCCGGCCATCCAAGTGCATACACTCGGACTTCCAGGCGCGGGCGCAGAGATGATGCATATAGTCGGACCTCCCGGCAGAATAATGAAGGTGATGTCCAAAAAGCTATTGGGACACAATGTGGGCAATGGGGGTAACGTTGCAGCCTCGAGGCGTTCGGGAACAGAAGAGCGAACTAATGGTTTTCGGATTGGCGAGGGCTTGCAGTCGCCTGATGAGATTGATATTAAATACAGCGAACTTGAAGAGGACACCGGCCGCCCGGGAAGCATTCCGAACGACGAACAGAAGGAGAAAACTCGGGAACCCAGCATTGATGATTCGATCTGCACAAGGGAGGTCCATGATGTTACTCTCATGAGTCTGAAAGGGCCATCTGTAGGGCAATATGCAATCAGTTGGCAAGAAATTGTCCGAGGCCAGCGAGCAGATGGTCTGTTCCACCTCGACAAGAGCCTCAGGCACTCCATGGCCCAACATTTTTGCCATGGCATGCGGCAGACGCTCATGCGATGCATGTTGGAGTGTGTGAAAAGGCCAGTTGCTGATGGTGACGAAGACATCGAGACGTTGGGACTCCTGGTCGACACGGCGATGGTGTTGGTTTATATTCGTTCTCACCTGCACTCGCACCGGGCGATGTGGGACCTCCTGGTGCAGAAAGCGGAAGGAAAGCTTGACTCGCTGTTGATCCCGGGAGAGTGGGCGAGGCCAGACGGGCTGTTGGCGATGGCGGACTCGGCTGTTGCGCACGCGCACTATGGTAGCTGCTCAAAAGGAGGTGACAAAGGCTCAAGAAAGAAAGATAGCCCCGGTAGTGGCCGTTGCGGCGTCTGCGATTCTCGGGGTGAAGAGTCGATGTTATCAGCTAAGCCAAACGAAGGATTGGAAAAATGTCTAGCCTCAGGATGCGACGTCTATGTGGGCGAATGGGGTGCATTCTGGGCACACGTGGTCCAAAAAGGCCACATCTACTCGTCATGTGAGGCCGCCAGAAATAGATGGAGTCTAGCTGAGGCTCAGACAAGTGAGCCCAAAGTAGGGAAGGTGGGCAGAGTCTTGAAAGTCATCAGGTTGATGAGATTCAAGATGATCCATAAGTCCAAGCAGGTCAAGAAGGTCAAGACCAATCATCCACTCCCAAGGGCATAACAGAGGTTGCAGTTGTCGGCCGACGATGACGATAGACCCGTTGTGATGATGGACCTTTTAGAATTCAAGTTTCCGCCATCGCGGAGGGAATTGAATGATATGAAGATACAAGGTATTATAATCAAGCTTTAACGAGATTGAGGTCATGAACAGATTGTTTTCCGTAGCTGTTATGCTCTAATTGCCGGCTGTGATAAAGATTTCTCTACAGATTTTGAACATAGCGGTTCAATCCTATTGCAAGACAACTAAATAATGGAATACCACCTAAGCACGTACTTAATGCTAATGGCGCTATTTGACTTACTCGCTAATAACAGGCAAGTGAAAGATTGTAACAGGCCTTGTGCGAAGTCCATTATCCAAGTTATTCAACAACAGGAGAAACATAGCATTTCAGCAAGGACTTAGATAGAGCGACGCCGACGTCAATCCAGTCGAAGTCCTCATCCTTCGTTCCGTCTAACCGGATATCGAAACGGCGGTATAGACTGGCCAGTGCAAGATACATTTCACACCAAGCCAGATTAATTCCGAGGTAACTCCGAGACCCCTCGGACAAAGGCACGAAGAATTTCTCGTGTCTTTCCTGTGCCTCTTCGTCCTGGGTAAGCCAACGCTCAGGGATGAATTGCTCTGTTCCTCAAATGCATACGGGTGCTGCATCGGGAACAACACACCCATGCTCACAATAATCTAGGTCCAAGAGGTGTGGTTAGTTAAGGCAGAACGAATAATGGGAGAAATCAGAATACGATCAAGAAAGACTCACGTTCCCAGTATGAAATCCTCGCCTATTTTGGCGCCATTTGCTGGGACAAGCCTTGAGTTCTCAGAGGTCGTTATTGGAGCTATTCGCAAAGACTCCTTGATTACCGCGGTCTGGATCGACTGCTCCCATGAGCAACTGATAGCTATGGAAAATGGTTGTTTGCGCGTGAGTGTTCCATGCCCAGTCACACATCTCTTGAGGTAAGTACCAACTTTTTACAAAGCTAATTTTGGCGTATTTTGATCATGGCTCTCGCGTATGTCTGGGTCGCCATATCGCTATGCTGGAGATAACCAAGGTTAAAGTAGCTGTCTTTCGTGGTTTTCACCTTGAGCTTGCCTCGCCGAACGAAGAGTGGCAGATCAGTACGTACAATGTACCGAAGCCAAAGTCTATTAATGCTTGGATATACCGTCGGGGGCATAATGAATTCCAAACAGGCTGACCACCTATCCATCAAAGAGATAGTCTTAACCATGAATATCGTCTGGTTTGTTGCTTTTCCCTATGAGATATCTCATGTAGGTTCAATGGAATTGATCGCTCCTATATATGTTGATATGATATAGTAAAGTGTGAAGAGTGGGACACCCGAGGACTTTTGAAATGTTCGTCATTTCCCAGGTTAGTTTGTAGAGCAACTGTAGGGTGATAAGATGTTAAAGATAGGGTTGCTGTGAATAATTGGGAATCGGCACAAGACTTTGACAGCGGCGTTACATTAGGCAGCCTCCATGAAAAGCTGCACAGTACTCTGTTCATCAGCCTATGAGCTTCGGTAAACACTGAGACGTCCTGAATTCGGCAATGTGTAACACCCAAGCTGAATAACTGGCCCATAAATAGGTTCGTTGTTACACATTCGGCCCCCAATGGGGGCAGGGATATCCTCGAGGGCTCACAACTGAGCCCCGTGTGAGCCGGATGTGACCATGCATGCGTATTGCCTCAGGAAGCTGCGTCGAGAGAACTCCGGTTTCCATGTTTTTGATTTCGCTGCTACTTCATTTGGGGCTATAAATGGCGAGCTTGGCCCAAATGGTCCTCGTAGATTGTCAGCGTGAGCGGCGCATTCCAACTGTCTCAAAACTCGTCACCGGAGGAATTCCTATTCCTCTCAAGTGCTGTACCTGGATCACCAATCCTCATAAAACGAACTGGGTTATTTCAAGTTGCCCTATTATCGAAACCCGGTTAGCTATCGTTGAACTCCTCACCATGGACAGTGTTGGTTTCGTTCCTGAACCCAGCTGCGGCCGAGGTACGGTCAGCATCATTTGGAGCTGTTTCACAACCATATTCTTTGTCGTCTGGACCACAATCCATGCAGACTACCGCCGGAGAATTTCGAGGGTGATGTGGGGCATTTCTGTCTTCTTCATGCCAGAGGCCTTGCCAGCCGGAGCATTACAGCAGCTTTGTAAAAACATGACTCTTATAGCGTATAAACTAATACTTAATATGAGATCTCAGCTATACTAGCTAAATTAGGTGGAAAAGTGAGCTCTTCGATTAACTGAAGGTTAGCCGAAGCTATAGCCGATAGATGTCTATAATTAGAGGGCCCTGCCCCCTTTGAATAGACTGCTTAATATACATACACTTAACCTTCTATTCTTATAGGTTATAAGCCCAGGTGTTCGTCCAATCAGAGCAACAGAATCAGACCTCAATTGCCTATTTGGGAAAACCCACATCACGTGACCACCCTCATTATCACCATATTTTATCTTAATAACTTAACTCCGTAACGCTTCTACTAACCTATTGAGAAGCACCTTGTCGCCGATTACCTGATTAGGTATATCGATAAGCCCTTGACCAACTAGATCCCTCCATTCAACAACATCCCATCAGACCTATCTCATAGATTAGGTATAACGATTACGCCCCCCTATATCCACTTAAAACACTTGATCATATCTCCTTTAATAATAACCCAATCCTCTCGAAACCTATACCATTCGAAAGCCTTCGAAGAGATCTTTCCAATTATATTATTTTCAACCATGATTTCCCAACTATTCAACTGTTAGAATAGTTTCGCCTCCTACGCTTTTAAATCCTCTTTCAATAAATACCAATGTTTCCTTAACCTCTATACTCTCCCTATGGCTACTCTTAATAAATTTAGTGTCCCTCAGCTCTTTAGAGTTAAGAACTACCTATATTAGAGTATAAAAGCTATGGCTTTCCTTGTGAAAGAAGGAGTAGCTAGAAATAACTAAGATTTTCTTGGTATTTTAGCTATAAATAATAATAAGGCTAAATCTTTTATAATTCTTATATATGAGGAAGGTCCTTTTATGTATATAAAGGATAAAAATATGGCTTCTGAAGCCTAGGAAACCTTGAAGGACCTATATAAACTTAGTGGATTTACTATGGAATATTTAATTCTTAAGGAATTCTTTAATACCACTCTTAAAGAATTCGATATTATAAAAGAATATCTAAATAAAGTTAAGTAATTAATTAAAGATTTAGCTATAAATAATATAGCCCTTTTAAAATAAGTTATTATAGCTTGGGTTTTAAATTCTCTCGACGAGAATTACGAGGGATTTATACAAAATATAACTCAGAGTTTTAGAAAAGATCCAAATAGCTATATAGCTGATACTCTATTCGCTAATTTATTAGACGAATCTAGAGGAAAAGAAAAAACTATTGCAAAAGCTCTTATATTAAGAGGAAATAAGCAGAAAAATAAATATCCCTCTGAATATAAACAGTATTCCAACTGTAAAATAAAGGGCCATATATGAGAAAATTGCTATTTTCTTTTTCTAAAGAAAGCACTAAATTCTTAGAAAATAGAGAAAAATAAGAGAGAAAATACTCGTATATATAAGCTGAATATATTGAGATATAAGTGAGAAAAACTCTAGGAAAAACTACTCTTAATCCTTGTAAATCTTGAAGACTCTGAAGATAATTTAGAGAAACAGGAAGAAAATTCCAAAAAAATTACTACCATTATAAATCCTAAGGAAAACTCTTTTATGGATTTAGATTTAGTTGAAAATATTGAAGAAATAAACTTATTGAACCTTGTAGAGGTAAATAATACTTATATACCCTATATATATATAATAACTAATATGAAAATAGATAATATAAATCAGGAAAAGGATTATTTAGTTGAATTTATAATAGATAGCGGAGTAAATATAGTTAGTCTTTGCAATATATACTTATTTTCTATTATAAAACAAGCAAATAAATAAGTAAAATAGGGAAAAGTAAGCTTTATATACATTAAATATATAGGGGAAAGCACTATATTATTCTCTGAAAATAACTTTCAATTAAATATAAAGAATATATATTATATACCTACTTTAGGTATGAATATTCTAGGCTATAATGCTATAAGTTATATAATAAAAATAGAATTAAATGGTGATTTTATTAAACTATATTCTAAGAAATCATATAAACTTATAGCTATAGGATATAAGAAAAATGGCCTATATTATATAAAGATTTTTATAAATAAAAAAAATTTAAATATAATTAATACTACTATATCTAAATTTGAAGAGATAAATACCCTTCAAGAAATATATAAGTGGCACTGCCGTTTAAGGCATATAGGGTTAATACCTTTAATAAAAGTTTTAAAAGAAAATAAAATAAATATAAAAATATCCTTTAAAATATTAAAGACTTTTAAGTGTAATATATGCTTACAAGCTAAATATATAACTAAACGAAATAAGAAAAGTTTAAATACTAAAGAATATAATATACTCAAAAGGATATATAGTAATATAGGTGGCCCACTTACACCTACCTTTGATAAATATAAATATTATATATTATTTCTTGATAAACAAACCCGCTATTTATATGGGTATTTACTTAAAAATAAAGACGAAGCTACAGATACTTTTAAAGACTTTATAAATAAAGAAGAAAATAATGCTTTAAATAATAAAAGAATAAAAATAAAAGAAATATTTACAGATAATGAATCTGAATATATAAATAAAAGATTTAAAACTTTATTAGGAAAATATAGTATATATCACTATACTACTCCTATATATACAAAAGAGCCTAATGGGTCTATAGAAAGAATAAATTTAACTATAATAAACAAAGTTCAAAGTCTATTAATAGCCTTAAATATGCCATATATATTATGGAGAGAAGCCTTTCGAACGGCTATATATTTATATAATATTACCCCCCATATAGCTATAAATCTACAAACACTATATAATAAGAAAAATAATAAAAACCCTTATATAAATAATATAAAAACTTGGGGTTCTATAGTATATTATAATAATAATAAATATAAAATAAAATTAGAACTAAGAAATAAAAAGGGTATTTTAATAGGTTTTATTCCTGAAACCTATATATATAGAGTATGGGATATAGAAAATAAAAAACCTACTCTAGTGCGAGATATTTAAATATTAGAAGGAAAATTCCTTGAAAAAGATAATATTTTAAATAATAATAATAATAATAATAATAATAATAATAATAATAATAATAATAATAAATCTTTAAATAGGGAAGAAACACCTATAGAAGATGAAATAATAGTTAAAGGCTCTGAAGAAGTATATTCAGCTATAAATACTTCTATAAGTAATATAATAAATAAATTTAATAATTCTGATATTATTCTTATAGCCTTAACTATAGAAGAACCCTCTAATATAAAAGAAATATTAAATTCTTCAGAAAAAGACCTATGGTTAAAAGCTATGCTTGATGAAGTAAATAGCTTAGAAAATTAAAAGATTTATAATATAATAAATTTACCTGAAAATAAAATAGCCTTATTAGGAAGGTGGGTTCTAAAAAAGAAATATATAAATAATCTAAATATTATAAAGAATAGTTGGATAATAAATAAAGAAAAAACTATTTGATATAAAGCTAGGTGGGTAGTCTACGGCTATAAACAAAGATTTGGAATAGATTTTCTAGAGACTTTTTCTACTGTCTGCCGGCTAGAAACCTATAATATATTATTAATATTAGCTATAAATAAAGGCTGGTTTATATATAGTTATGACGTAAAAAATGCCTTTTTATATTCTAATATAGATTGTGAAATATATATAAAATTACTTGATTTAATATATAAAAAATCTAAATATTAGGGATTATTAGTAAAATTAAATAAAGCTATATATGGTCTTAAATAATTACTATTATTATGGTATAAATATTTAACTAATATATTAATAAAAGTTGGATTTAATATTTGCCCTTATGATGAAGGGGTATATATAAATAAAAATAAATAAATAATATTTATTTGCTATGTAGATGATATAATAGTCTTAGGTGAAAATAAAAAGGAAATTAATGAAATAATAAATAATATTTCTATAGATATAGAACTTGATTTTTAAGGCGAATTAAAAGATTTCCTAGGGAATAATATAAATTTTAATAAAGAAAATAAAGAAATAATTATAAATCAAGATTGATATATAGATAAACTTTTAAATAAATTTAATATCTTTAATAGTAATATTATAAATAATTATAAAATAAAGCTAGAATTAACACCATATACTCCAAAACGTATATTATATAAAAACGATAATATAGCTTCTGCTGAAGAAATAGAGAGATTTCAACAACAAATAGGGTTACTATTATATACTAATTTAAAAGTTAGACTAGATATAGCTTATTCTGTATTAGAATTAGCTAGATATATGTCTAATCCAAGCCCAGAACACTTTAAAGAATTAAATAAAATATGGGGATATTTATTAAAATTCCCACATATATCTAAAAAATATACCTGTTCTGATAATAATAACCTATATATTATGGAACATTATGACTCTTCCTAGGGTAATAATATTAATAATGCTAAATCTACCTCTAGATATATATTTTCTATTTCTATAGGAAATAAAGAGGTATTTAACCCTATAAGTTGGTCCTCTCAGCAGCAAAAAACGCCAGCTTTAAGCACTTGCGAAGCTAAATATATGGCTTTAAAAGAAGCTATTAAAGAAGGAATATATCTATATAATTTAATTAAATATTTTAATAATAATTTAACTTTAAAATATAATTTATATAAACCAGAAATATATGAAGATAATAATGCAGCTATAGAATTAACTAAAAATCAAACATTTCATAAACGTATTAAATATATTAATATAATATATCACTTTAATAAATATGCTATACAAGAAAATCTGGTTAAAATAACTCAAATAAATACAAAAGATAATTTATCAGACTGGCTAACTAAGCCTATAATTAAACAAGATTTTAAATCATTTAAAGAAAGGTGTAATCTTATAGAATATAATTAAATAAATATTAATAATATAAAGGGTATATAAATAAACATTATAAATACTATAAATAAGATTATTTTCCTTATAAAAGAGAAGTTTTTTACACAAATAATTAAGCTCTAAATACGTATTTTATTCTCTTATAAACAGCTATTTTTTCCATATTTAATAAAAATATATAGAAATTATACCTATAGTTTTTAGCTAAATAACTTAGAAGCTTTTCTTTCTATATATACGCCACTTACACAGGATATATATATGCACAATATACCGCTACTACACACACACTACACTTATAAGCAAGCAATATCACATATATTTCGTGATTTGTAATGTAGATAGTATAGTAATATATAGCATCAATATAAATATTTAAAATTATGCCTCCACCGTGATAATAATGCCCATATAAGAATGTGACACTGTAATAATATGCCAAATCCCTTGAATATAATTATGTGTTACGTAATACGCTTGTGGCAGCGAGTTCGATTCGTGCAATAAACGAATTTTTTTTTTTTAAGTTTTTGCTCTAAGTAAATAAAATAAAATAATATTTTAAATATTTTTAATAATTATTAAGGCTTTTTCCTTGCTATAAAGGTTTTCCTTAGTAATATATATATATAAGATCTGTATTAAATAATGCTTTTAAAGAAGCTATTTAATAAAATAAAATATATTATAAAACTAGCTTCTGGGGGACTGTAAAAACATGACTCTTATAGCGTATAAACTAATACTTAATATGAGATCTCAGCTATACTAGCTAAATTAGGTGGAAAAGTGAGCTCTTCGATTAACCGAAGGTTAGCCGAAGCTATAGCCGATAGACGTCTATAATTAGAGGGCCCTGCCCCCTTCGAATAGACTGCTTAATATACACACACTTAACCTTCTATTCTTACAAGCTTCTCATGGCGAGGCGCCTCCAGAAACGGCTCCACAGTGTTCGGGGCTGGGATTCTTGGGCTCTTGAGCAGTCATTCCTAATCATCAAAAACGGGGTCAAGGACAAAACAACTGGAACCCTTCTCACAGCCGATAAACTAGTTGAGCTTGCAGAGGCGGGCAAGCAAAAATATCGCGCTGGCATCCACATCCACATGCTCCCGCAAAGGGACGACATTGGCAGGAGAAGCAAAAAGAGTTGGTTCGAGAAGATCATCGCCGGTGGGCAGGCCCTGTGGTTCACCGCAAACATCGTATCTCGATTGCTAGGAAGGTACCAAGTGACGCTGCTGGAGGACGTGACGATGGCGTACGCGTGCTGCGGGCTCATCGCTATGGCGGCCTGGTTCCGCTGCCCACAGGATATCGAGGACGAGTTCGAGGTTGATCTGAGGGGGTTCGAGGGGGTGACAACCGATAGTGAAGGCAGTGCCTGTAACTTGCAAGTGCTGGTCAACAGGTGCATATCTGGGCTGATGATTCTGAGCCTCGTCATCGTCACGGGGGTCCATCTTGCTGCATGGCAGTACCCCTTTCCCTCTGCGGCCGAGGCATGGGTTTGGAGGTCCTGCGCGTTGGTTACACTTCCCCTTGGATCCCTCATCGTATATCTCAACAAGACGAACACCCTCGCGGTCACTTTTCCCGTGTTTGCTCTTGCGCGGCTTGCCTTATGGACGGTGGCGTGCACTGCCTTCCGTCGGATGCCACTCTCAGCGTTCGACACGCCGAACTGGTCCGACTATTGGGGTCATTTCGGGAAGTGAAGACGGAAAAAAGAGACCAGTGAGGTCTACACGAATGTAATTGGTAGCTACCTCGTGCCAGCTCTGGGGGCACCCAGTCGAGCGCGAGGGACGGTGGCTGATGAGTACGATATTGACCACTGTGCAGACCAGCGCTGCGGTGTTTCTCCATGCAGTCTGAGGCCCATCTAGCTGCAGTCTATAACGTTTCACTGTCACAGCGACACCGGGGCATTGGGAGAAGCCGGTAAAATAATTTGCCGGTTAATGATCGGGGAGTGAGTTGTCAAAAATGAAGTCTCACATTTGGCATTGAGATACGGTATTTAAGGTTTGTATACAAACAAGAAGAGAGCCTTCTCTACCGAATGTTTATATACAGTGTTCATGCTGTATCTTGTGTCGTCTTATTTTGTTGTTGAAAGCGTGCAACCTGCAGGAACCGCGTAGTCCCAAGCGTAGTCTACAAGCGGCTGGATACGGCTCTCACAAGCTCACGAGCTCGGAAGGCGCTTGCCCGATGAGGGTGGAAGGAGCGGGAGATGGGAGATAAGGAAGAGTGGACCCTGCAGCCGAGAGCAGCAGGTGGGACCCGATGACGGAGACGGACAAGGGCAGCCCCAGGATGCGCCTTCCCCTAAGTGCAGGAGATGGCTATACCTGCACTTAGGGGACAACACCAGAAAAATCATCACGGCCCCCTTCTTGGTCTGACTTTGATCTTACTCAATTTGTTACGAAATGGCGCGCCATGGAGGGGACAGATAGGCGGTCGGCCGGTCAGCTGGCCTTTTTGCTTCCTTGCACGCACTCGGTCCTGCGCCCCTTTCGCTCGCGCCCGTTCCATTCCGCTGCCGATGCTCATTCCTGTTGTTGAGCTGGCAGCGTCCGGCTGGCCTCAAGGTGGTCTATTTAAAGGATGTCCGACACCCTCTTCCTGCTCGTCCTGGATGAGCCATTTCCAGACCGGCTGGGACACGACATTGATTGACCCTTTCTGAGCGGCAGAGTGCAGTGCAGTCCAGTGCGACGCAATTGAGATCTGATATCCTTCTTCTGTCGATAATCCGCGCAATCCAGATCATCACACCCTCACCGGCAGTATTCGCCGTCGTTGCACAGCATCGAGTAACTGAGACAAGCTTCTGATCTTCACAAGCAAGCCTCCAGCTTCAATTCCAGCTCCAGCTCCAAGCTCGAGCTCGTTTGTCGTTGACCTCTACCCTCCGTGCCTGCCGCCAAGCGCTTGCGCTCACTCCCAAGCTCCCGAGGTCGCGCCCTAGCAGCGTTCCAACGTCACTCTCTCGAGCTACTGCTGCCCGTCCTCCCTTCCCTGGCCCGCAAAGCCGAACGGCGCCGACAGTCAGTCAGGTAATCAGCCAGACAGCAATCCTTCCTTCCTGCTGTCAACACCACCACTTTTGAGGAATTACGACACCTCCATAAAGGCCCTGACTACCACTCCATCCATTCCCTCAACGCATCCATCATGGTCCCTCCAACCCTCGAAGACCGCACTGCCACCGCGGCTGGCGACAGCAACGGCAGCGCCAACAAGAAGCGCAAGGCTAGCGTCTCCTACGGCCACTACAACCACTACAAGGGTCTCAACACTAGCATGATCAAGTCCAAGTTCCTGTCCAACCCTGAGGACCTGGGTGTGGTAGCTGTTGGCTTCTCCGGTGGACAGGTACGTACAAAGGCCCCCAAATCACTACTTAAACTAGCGAGGTAGCTGTTTCCAGGAGGATTTACACGAAAGCTAACACCACTTCCCGCCCAGTGCAAGCCAGGTGTTGACGCTGCCCCGTCCGCCCTGATCGAGTCCGGCCTGCTAACCCAGCTGCGCGATGAGCTGGGCTACAAGCTGCATGGCGACGACACCGTCCACCTGTACACCGACTTGGTGCCCGAGGCTGGCAACGACCCTCCTTACCGCGGCATGAAAAACCCCAAGGCCGTCTCCGCCGTCACCCGCCGCATTGCAGACCAAGTCTACAGCCACGCCAGCCAGGGCCGCCTCGTGCTGACCCTGGGCGGCGACCACTCCATCGCCGTTGGTACTGTCGGCGGCACTGCAAAAGCCATTCGCGAGAGACTCAACCGCGAGGTCGCCGTCATTTGGGTCGACGCCCACGCAGATATCAACACCCCAGAGACGTCTGGCTCTGGTAATATCCACGGCATGCCCGTCGCTTTCCTGACGGGGCTGGCAAACGAGGACAAGGAGGAGTACTTTGGCTGGCTGGAAGAGTCAAACCGTCTGTCACTGCGGAAGCTAGTGTACATCGGCCTGCGGGACGTCGACGCCGGCGAGAAGAGAATACTGAGGGAGAACGGCATCAAGGCGTTCAGCATGTTTGACATTGACAGGTTAGTCCGTCTTTTGATCCCCGTATGCACAATAGCTAACAGCTGCCCAACAGACATGGCATCGGCCGCGTTATGGAGATGGCGCTCGCCCACATTGGCAACGACACCCCCATCCACCTCAGCTTTGACGTCGACGCCCTCGACCCTCAATGGGCTCCCAGCACAGGCACCCCCGTCCGCGGCGGCCTGACCCTGCGCGAGGGCGACTACATCGCCGAGTGCGTGCACGAGACGGGCAACCTGATCGCCATGGATCTGGTGGAGGTCAACCCCAGCCTGGTGAAGGGCGAGCATGACCCTGGCGCCAGCGAGACGGTGCGCGCAGGATGCAGCTTGGTCAGGTGCGCGCTGGGTGAGAGCCTGCTGTAGGGGGATGCATGTATGTGTCGGCTAGATGAGGTTGAGCAGAAAAGCTATTGTACTTATAATTGCAGCACCCATGTCAAGAATGGTCTCTAGATGTTTTCACACAACGCAATGCAAATTGTGTTACTTTTGGAGTGCTCATCCACATATAAGCAGTCGAGTGATACTTATGCGTGATTTACAGGAAGAAAACTGCTTGCAGTATGCAAGAAAACGTTTTGTGCACGAAGGCCAAACACTGACACGCTGCATTCATTCTGTTAGGCGAACTTCTATAGTCGGAAAGTAAGCAATCCATCATGGATACAAGACACGCATCCCATCATGATCCCCCGGACGCCGTGCCGGAATCAAAACTCAAACTTCTTGAATCCCAAGAAGCACCCCAGGAGACGCCGGGTTGGACATGGGTGACGACCCAATCGACCCAAGGGAATCAGACCGCAACCGTGGTGACCGCGGGCTCTTGGGCACCAACCACTGCGCCTTGGGCATGTCATCCCCTCCCCCCACCAGCGCAAACACAACACTCTGCTCGCTCGCGGACCGCACCATCGGCGGCCGCGTGGGCGTCCTAGGCGTAGGCGGCGCCTTGTCCCCCCCAGCGCTCTTGACGCTCCTCGCGCTCCTCTGCGACCGCAGCCTCGACCTGGCCCTCGCCCTCGCCGCGAGCACGGCCTGCTCGCGGGCCGTCTTGCACGCGCGGCGCAGGACCCTCTCGAGGCGGAACGAGGCGCCGTAGACTGGCCTCAACAACACCGCGGTGCTGGGCCGCCGGCGGGCCTTTTCTAGTACCGCGGCGGGGACGTCGGCGGCCGTGGTGTCCGGGATGCCGAGGAGGCGGGTCCAGCGGCGCCAGATGCGGCAGCCGTCGGCGGTGAGGAGGCGCAGCAGGCGGGCCTGCGGGGGGAAGTAGCGCAGGGCCCTGGGGCGGAGGAGGTGGAAGAGGAGGTTGTCTACCGTGTAGCGGAGGAGGGGGTAGGAGGATGTCACGAGGGCGCGCTGGGCCTCGGCGTTGGAGCGGTGGAGGCGGGTGGATTCCTCTTCTGCCTCTGAGGGGGGCTCCGAGGGCGTGCGGATGTGGGCGGAGGTCGTGTTGCTGTTGGCGCTGCTGCCGCGGCTTAGGGAGTCGAAGTCAGTCATGTTTAGGTAGACTAGGCATGTGTGCAGGAGGGCGTAGTAGCTCGTGTCGATGAGCTGTTCTGTTGTTGGGGGTGGTGGTTTCGTCTTGCTGCTTGGTGATTGGGAGGGTAATGGCAACGGGGTGAGGATCTGGAAGCCTCTCCCTTCGAGAAAGAAGCGCCGTACCGACTCGTGTGCTGGTACCACGCGCTGGAGGCCGAGTGGCTCAGACGACACCTTGATGTTGCTGCTGCTGGTCGTGCTCCTCGACTCGCCATCCAACTTCACCAGCCCTTGCGATATCCGCCGTGCCCACCGCCAGAATTGCGACGGGTTGTCGGCCGGCACGTACTCTGCTCCTCCTCCTGGTCTTCGTCGCAGATCCTTCAGGCTCATTGGCGGCTCTATATCGAGTGCTCTCGCGCCCAGTTCACCCCCTTGTTCCTCAGCATTACCGCCGTTCTGCGGCCAGACAAGCATCGTCAGCCGAATCGCAACCAAGAGCTCGTTGAGCCGTAGCGCCTCGGGGGCCAGCATAACCCATTGCATGAGCACAAGCGCAGCCCTCGCCTCGCCCACGCTCAGCCGCCTCAGCTTCCACGCATAAAGGTCATCCAATCTAGCCTGGCCGGGGTCTTGCGCTCTTGCACCCATGACCGACGACGACGACCCGCTGCGGCTTCTCGAAGCAGCCTGCGGCGGGACGCCCGTCCCTCCCACCCCAACTGCGGGCGGCGGTGGACTGACCGCGGGCGCGATGTCGTCCAGCATGCTGCACACAATCTCGCCCGACACGCCGTCCTCGCTAGCGTCGTTGACGATGGCGACGGCGTGCTCAAGCCAGAACATGACGCCGCGCGACCGCTCCGCCAGCTTGGCCGCCAGGACGTCCCTGTCCTCGATGTCCGGGAGGAGCGCCGCCTCGATGTAGCTCGCGACGTCCTCGGCGTTGGACGTGGCCACGTCCACCGTCAGCATGGTGCTCTCCTCCTCATCGGCTTCTTCCTCCTCCTGCTCGTCGCGCAGTGCATCCTCCACCGCCGCGGCCGCGCCGCGTGGGCCGCGCAGCCATTCTGCGTACGAGTCCCCGTGCTTGATCGCCATCCCCGGGCCGTCGAGCTCCCGCGACGCGACGCAGATGCTCAGTGTGCTCCGGCGCGCGAGCTGGCCCAGGCACCAGAGGAGGTCGCGCGCGGTGGCGGGTGCTGTCGTGGGCGCGATGTCGACGAGGACGAAGATGCGCCTCGTCCCTGGTGTCTCGACGACCACAGCTGGTTCGGGATTATCGGGGCCAGTCTTGTTTTTGCCCTTGTCCCCTTCCTCGGGTTTGAGTTTGGCTCCCGTCGCACGGCTTCCTTCCTCGCTGGCCTGTGCTCTTGTCTGTGGCAGTTGGAGTCGCAGGTAGTCCTCTAGAAAGAACGAGACGAGGCGCGCGTCGTCCAAATGTTGGTGACTGCTCTGTCCGCTGCGCAGGCGGTCGTCATCTGCGATAGCATCGTCCTCGTCGTCGCCGTAGCGTTCGCGGACAGTCCGGCGTTTACCCTCCTTGTTGCCGCCGACGTCAGCAGCAGCAGCCACTCGCCCCTTAAGCCGCGGCCCCTGAGCAGCGGCTCTATTAGTAGCAGCAGCAGCACCACCGCCGCCGCCGGGGCCACCACCACTGCTCGGCCGCCGAGAATAGACTTTGGGGTGTTGCGGCTGTGGCTCCCGGGCCCCGGCGTCACTTTGCGTCCTGTCAGGCCCGTCGCATGAATCTGCCTCCCTGGCCCGCAGGGATGATGCCTTGGCCAGCCCGCCCACAAGGTTCCGCAGCCGCGGGTCGTGCGCCCACAGCTGCTGGAGGATGGTCCGCAGGGGGGTTGCTGTTTCATGTGTCGGGCCACCCGCGGGCGTGGTGCTGCTATTGCTATCACTGCTTTTGCCCGTCTGGTAGGGAGTGATGGTGATGGTGGGGGACTGTTTGTCCTGGTTGGTCTTTTTGTGGTCGGAATTATGGTTCTGTGCACCATCCGATTTTTGGATTATGGACTCGAGCAGTGATTCACCTTCTACGATGACGGTCATAATGGCGCTGCTGTGGGTTGCAGGCGACCACTCGGTCGAGATGTGGGACGTCAGGGATGAGAGAAGTTCTGACTTGCCGCATGCAGCTGGACCGCGGAGCCAGAGGACTTTCTGGCGCTCTTGAGGATTCTTGCGATGGTACCATGACGTGAAGGCTGGATGCTTGAGCAGCCAAGGTGGTGCTTTACGAGTGGGCATCTCCGGAAACACGATGGTTGGCGTCGACGATTGGGGAGGTTGACTTGTTGTGCTTCCGGGTGCTGCTAGAAAGTGCAGGCTGGCTTCCTCTTCCGGGGTCAAGCGATGCTTCTGCAAAAGATGAGTGGTGAGCCGCCTTCAAAGTCAAAATTGTGTCGCTCCGAAGTCAAGAGTTTCTTACCCTTAGCAGCTGGTGGTGCGCCAGCCTGAGGATGAACGAGGCGATCGAGCGGTAACCATCATTCCCAGCCGATGCGAATCTGCACATGTTGAGGTGGTCCGCCTCGATATATTCCGAGTGCTCTTTCCCGCCCTCCAACGACCCCGAGTCTCGTCGAAGTGCCAGAGCGACCCAAGGCCACAATGTGTCGTCTGCCGGTGGAATAATGATCGTCTCCCGGTACGTCTTTACCGGGAAGCCGTACTCATGCCGTATTTCCTCAAGAGCGTCACGGCCCTCGTTAGCTAGGTGTGTATCCCCGCCGAGGAGGTCTTGGAGAACATGGTCGTGCATATCCACACCTATCGCCGCAGCCGCCATGCTTCTCATGGCTTCCATCATAGTTCCGCTGGCCGAATCCCTCAGCGGACATCCGATGAAAACTATTCCTGCAATCGATGCGAGCAGCGGCCTATTCTGGGTGTCTTCGTATGAGTGGGCGAGACGGAGCATCTGTTACACATGTCAGCCAAACTGAGCAAGGCAGTGTGTTCTCAAGGGATTGGTCCATTAACCTCTTTGATAACTATCCCACCCGTACTGTGGGCCACGAAGACCACCTCCCTGTTGTGACCGTGCTCCCCATAAGAGGCAAGGAGGTCATTCACGTCGTTCAAGAGCTCCCTGCCCCGGCTGAAGATATCGAACTGCCCTGGGACGAGCATCCCGTCGGCCGTGCGCGTGCGAAATCCCCAGGTGAGTATCCTGGTGTCGCAGCACAAGTCTGGAAGCAGGTCAGTGGGCCAAAAGGTCGCAAGGTCACAGGCCTCATCGGCCTCCTCCTCGTCGCCCGCCCATCTCTCAAACGCGGGCTTCGGTCGCCCCGGCGGGCTCTGCAGCGGCGCTGGTGCTGCTGCTGCGCGGCGATTGCGGCGGGAACCCCGTCGCGGGAGCCTGCTCGGACTCGCGACTGCGATGTTATCGCCTGATCCCCCAGTGCCGTCCGAGAAGTCGACGGAACGCGGGCGGAGCGGCGACCCAAACACGCGTAGCCGCGGAGGCGCCTCCCCATTCCGCGGCTTCTTCAGCGTGTTGCCTTTCTTGAGGTTCGGGGAGGCGAGGTATTTCAGTGACAGGGCTCGCGCAGGCTCATTCTCTGATGGTGAGGCGAGGTTTGTTGACGACGGCTTTTTGGCCGGTGCTTCGTTGGCCGGCGTGTGGAGCCATGTCTTCACTGGGTGGCCTCCAAGGCCATGAACGAGAATGATGCTGATTGCTGTCAGATGAGGCTACAAACGGACTCAGAAGAGAGGGTCATACTCGAGATTGACATCGGTACGATTGTCTGGCTCATAGACCACGCTCAGTCCAGTGGACTTGATCTTCTCTCTTGGTACCTTCATCGCGCTCGCCGCGAAATGTTGAGAAGCCAACAGCACAAAGGTGAGGCGTGTGCGGCTCCGTCCAGGGGTGATCGTTGATAAAGCCAAGTTATGAAGAACACATGATCAGCTCATGATGCGTCCTCTCTCACTCCGCAAAAAGCCGCGGGAACAGCCGGCGCGAACGACAAAAGCACTTGGCAGGCTGCAACGGCGGACGTGCCTTCATTTCGTACTGTTGTGGTGGTGGTGGGTGGTTGCTAGCGCCCAGGCCATCATACAAACAAGCTCTCGGCCGAGATGTATATGTTATTATAGTTGCCTGGGTAAATTTACCAGGGCAGCTGGATTACGGTCCAGCCCAAGAACCCGGGGGAACGTGTACAGTCGCACTGCAGGAAACTCTCCGGATAGGCTCACATCCGGATCCTTGTCCGCAGGCCCGGCAGGTCTACTCTACATTATTTTCGTGACCAGGTACAGCGGCTACCCATCCTTCTATATCAGCACAATGTATGTTGCCGAGGGATACGAAAAGACCACGACGCCCGGTGGAGGAAAAACGCGCTTGTGAGGCACAAAGTTTTCGTGTTGTGGAAGACCTGCTACCGGGTGCGACGCGGCATTCGGGGAGGATCATGCCGTACACGAAAATTGTAAATTGTAAAATAGGATCGACGGCGCATCACGTATAAGGCTGGGAAGAAGCTGAAACCCGGATCGGAAACGCAACGGCAGAGCTTGGGGGGGAGGAAGCTCCAGCGAGTGCTACGGCAGCAGCCAGCGCGTGCGTGTGTGCATGGGATTGCCCACCACTCGGGGAATTTGTCAGCTGCTGTGATAAGACCGGCCCCAGGGCAAGGAAGGGAGGAAGGAAGAAGGAAACGCTCCCGCGCGTTCTTATAATTGTTGGGCTGGTGGATATCATGAAGAGTAATAATGATAATACTGCTATAGTTCCCCTCGCCGGAGATTGAGTGTAACCTCTCGTCCACTACCCGAAGGGATCTGCCGTGCGCACGTCGCACCCGGCTTCACTTATAAGGCAAGGGCCCCAATAATAACAATACTCAGTCCTCATCCCAGCACAACCGCATCGAGGTCGGCAGGGGCGTGATGCTGCTCCAGTCCTCGGTCAGGTAGGCCCACGACCCGTCCGCCTGCGCGACCTTCTTGAGCTCGCCCTGCGGGCCCGGGGCGCGCCGGATGTTCTTCTTGCTGAACACGGCGCGGAACATCTCTGTCAGCGCCGCGGTGTGCACGTCGCGCGACAGGTGAGGGTTGGAGCCCAGACCATAGTCGCCGTGCTCCTCCGAGGGCCTTGTCGGTGTCACCTTGAGGGAGTCCTCGGAGTCGAGTCTGTCCTCCGAGGTAGAAGCGCTTCCCGACATGCGGATGCCCTCCAGGACGTAGCCTAGGAGCTCCCTGGTGTTCGCATCCGAGCTTGCTTGGCTGGCAAGGGCCCGAATTGCAGGAAGGTGATCACTGCCTGCGGGAGACAGGTAGAAGTCCACAGCTCGGGCAAACTATTATCAAGTCAGCTCACGATCGGGTGGATAATTTAGATCGCAGTTACTTACCAACGAGCCCTGAATCGCGACCATGTGTGAGGCAGTGGGTAAGATGTGACCCAAGGCAATATCAGACGCGCTCATGCCGCCCTTGCCCCAGCCTTTGATCAAGTTTGTGCCTTGAGTATGCACTGGGTCTGCTCGACCTGACCCACCGAAGAAGCTTTTGAATCCGCGAGAGCCCGTGCCGGTGCTGGCCTCAATGGCCTTGCCCAGCTGCTCACTTATGGTCTTCGCCGCCTGACGGAGAGGGAAAGTCTTCACGGCGTCTTCGTTCAGGAAGAGGGTGATGTAGATCAGTGCTAGGACGGAGTACAGCTCCTCTTCGGTGTAGATACCCTTTGGACTCGAGGTGGTCTTGAGAGGCAGGTTGAGGAGTTGTGAAGCGAAGTGAACCTAATGCAAGATGTAAACAAGAGCTCCGCTTCAGAAAGGATAAGAGGCTACTCACGTTTGCGACATTGCCTACGTCTCGCACGATGTCAACCATGCGGCTTCCGCCAAGCACGTAGCTCTTCTCCTTGAGCAGCCGCTCAGTGGTCTGCTTGTAAAATGCCTTGGCCGCCTCCGGCAGCGCGTCGCCTGACGAGTTCTGCGCACCCATTCTCTCCCCGTTAGTCGAGCTTGCGCCAGCCTTAGACGTGACGCGGGTATTATCCCTATCCAGCAGCGAGCTGATGCCCTCGCGCCAGGCTTGGCTCGCCTGGCTGGAGTTATCAGTCGAGTCGACCTCGACACGAACTGGGCTGTACGCCGGGCGGTCCCAGGTGAACAGCTCCGCGCGCTTAAGCGACGTCAGGATGCGGTGGTTCTCGGCCGGAATGACCATTGGATAATGCGCATAGACAGAGTTCTGCTTGAAGTGGTTGGGGAAAGCCCGGATGAAGAGCTTGTAGAAGACGCAGCCGTGGTTGACGTTGAGGTCGTACTGCACCTCGTTGAAGCCCCAGCTCGTCAGCGCGCGGGGGCTGTAGTCGGTCGTGTAGTGCCTGTCGCCCCTGACCAGGCAGACGGCGTCGCTCAGCACCACGCGCGAGATGGTGTACGTCGGGGCGATGCCCACGCCGGGCACCATGGGCTGCTTGGCCTCCTCGGCGACCAGGCCCGGGTACAGCTCGACAAAGTCCGGGTGCTCGTACAGGTGGCGCAGGGAGCCGGCCACCTCCGGGTCCGAGTTGAGGTCCTCGAAGGTCTCGTAGGGCTTGAGGCCAAAGTGCCGGCGGAACTCGTTGAGCCCGGCGACGTGCCACTTGCGCGCCTGCAGGATGCCCAGGATCTCCACCGGACGCATGGAGATGGGCACGTTGCGCGCGCCGAACGCGCCCGCGCAGTCCTCGATGGCCGACGTGATGCACTCCACGAGGTCGTCGTCTTTGAACCTGCCGGTCGTTGGGTCACGCTCGTACTTGCCGAACGTCCTCTGGGCTGGGTCCTCGGGGATTCTACGGTCGAACTCCTTGAAGCCCTTCATCATTTCCACGTGGCCGACTTCATTGGCAGGTTTCCCGAACAGGTCCGCATAGAATTCCTGGATCCACTTGTCGTCCTTCTCGGAAATACAGCTGTGCCACCTGTAGCATAGATTGAATTCGGCAGAGACGACGTTGCCCGTGCCTGCCTCGGCACCCTTGGACGTGCCAGCATCACGGCCCATCTCTTGCCGCGGATCCAGCGTCCAGGTGGTATCGCAGCGGTTGAGGTTGACAATGTTCCTCACGTAGTCCACCAGCGTGATGTTGATGTAGAGACCGGAGGTGACGAGGCGAGCCGTCTGGAATAGGTCGTTGTCGTACTGTTTCCACGCCGTCTGGAGCTTCCTGTAAGCTTCATCCTTCTCCTTGTCATTACTGGCTGGCTGGGGGTCAAGGGAATCCGGTCGTGGACTAGTAGGTGGCGTGAAGCGTCCGCCTTCATTGATGAGTGCGAGGTGCTTCGCGACGTGATTGTGGAACCGGTTGAACATGATGAGCAGGACCGAGACTCCAGCTGGCATCCCATTGAGCCGCTTGTCGGCGTAAGCGTCGGGCTTGAGCATCCCGTCGTGGAAGGTGCGGATTGTGTCTTGCATATCCTGGTTGCTCCCATACAGCGGCGACAAGTCCAGGTACGACGACGTCTTGGACTTGGTCATATCGGGGTAGTCCGTCCAGAAGAGATCATGGATGATGATGGTGGCCCAATACCACAGAATGCTCGACACATTGTTGGGATGCTTCTTGTACCCGGTTTCTGAACGTCTCATCACAGAGTCGTAAACGAGTCCCGGGTCAGGCAAAGCACCAGGAGGCATGATTGTAGGACGGACCGAGCGGGCGTATGTTGTACCCGCTGCGCCCATTGATGGATACAGAGGGTTGTTGTTGGAGCCATCCGCGGCGCGATACATGGTCTTGTCACCGATGTAGTTGAGCACAGGGTGGTCCAAACTGTACCATAGCTCCCCGATGAATTGGTTCGTCAACAAGACCCGAGTCCTTGACCTGGTAGGAAGCCCAGCGACAATCGTGATGATGCGCTCCATGAGCATTGTCTTGTCATCAAGTGGATCTGTCCCATGGATCTTGCTCTTGACGAGGTCCACGATCGTCTTGACATCTGTTACAAAAGTCAGGTCATTGTTCGCATGCGTAAATGGGACGGAATGTGCGTACCTTTCTTGCCGAGATGCTTCAAGTCAACCTTGAAGCCGGTCTGCTTCCTTCTGGTATTCCCCGTCCCATCCCCAAGCTGCGTGGGAAGGGGGCGTTGAGAAGCATGAATAGACTGAGCAAACCGCTTGAAGGCGGCCGTGACGCCATCGCGGTCAGCTCCAAGCGGCTTGTGGTGCTCAGCGGTTGCCAGTGGCGCCGGAGGTCCGGGTGGAGCCTCGAACTTGTTTGTGGGCTTCGAGCTCGCTCTTGACTCCAGGACACCGTAGTCGCCGTTGACGCCGTTCACGCCGTTTGTTGCTCCTGAGTGAGGTGGACCCATGTTGAGTGTGTGTTCTCTGGGTACAGGATTTCCCTTGAATTCTTGCTCGGGTGAGGCAGTGGAGTGGTCTCGTCCACGATCCGGGAATCTCAAAACATAAGACAAGAGACTGCGTCTGACACAGTCGGAGGGTTTTCGGGAGGAGGAGTGAGCGGGTTGAAATTGCTTCTTTGGCAATACAACTCCTTACCGATGGATACACTTGCTTGGCACCACTGATGTTGATTCGGACTAATGAAACTGTGCTTGCGGGATGCAATCCGACAGCTAGGAGCGCGAAGTCCCCGTCCTCAAAGGCGTCGTTAAATGTGCGCCCCGCGCATGATATCAAGTGTTTACCGCCCCGTGTGAAGCCCTTGTCCCTCCTCAATCGAGATGGCTGCAGCTTGAGCTGAATGGCCAGGGATGGTATCGTGGGCGCCGATCAGTGACTCAAGCCAGCCCAGCTAATTGATTTCTTTGTAGGTGTCTTATCACGGGTTGCCCCTCGAGCGGTGGTGGCACACCCGCATGCCGTGCCATTCGTGCCTGGCTACGTGGCGCGCAGGCCGGACGTCGATTATTAAGAGCCACGGACAGAGCCTGCTGCCCCCGGTGCTCATCTCAGCCATGATCGTCAGCTTCAGGTGTGATCGAGCCAGCCACGCTTGACGCTTGTGGGAGACCCTGCCGTGTGACTTGCGGTCAGGATGGGGCTTCGCAGGTACCCAAGATCTGAAAATGATAAAAGGGCTGAATAATGCCAAGGACTGATTTTCGATGCTAATGGGATTGCCGACGCGAGGCTATCTCTCGGCTGCAGTCCTCCGAGGAATGAGGTGCAAGTGTTGCACCCAGAAGAAGCAAGCCCCGGCGCGTATCACGTAGGACGGCGTTGGACCAGCGCGGGGGGATCTGTCTTTGTCTAGGTGACGGAAGACGTCGCTGTTCTCTGGGCCGTCCCGGCTCCCTAGATCCCGCGAGGAGCCGTGCGATCGAAGACAAAAGTCGCGGAAACTAATTTGCCAATGGCCCTTGATGGCAAACACGTCCCTGGGCGGGGGCCAATGGGTGAGATTCCGGTCGCATCCCTGTACACCATGTCATCATCGCAGGAACTGAAGGGGTCCTGCATCGGCTCAATTGCACAAGGAAATGTTGGAGATTGGGCCGAGACATGCAGATGGTTCAATTTGGTCGCGCAAAGCCCGTTCGAGATATGGCTACTTCCATGTAGGGTGTTCAGCCGCTATCTGCCCTTGGGCCGCAGATCTGGCAAGATGGAGGGAAATGGCTTTGAAGCGGCTGGCTTTCAGTGCGTCACCAATTGGTGCTAGATTGATGGACAAGAGCGTTTTGCGAGCCAATGACCAGCAAAATTGGAAGTCATTGTCGATGGGCGTCAGACTACGGTCCCACCGGTGAGACGGGGCGGGCGTTGATCTGTAGATGAGGAGAAAGTTATTTGTAAATCGATGCTCGCCTTACTGGCATGCAGTGTCTACCCCACTCATGGCTGAGCTGAGCCGGCCAAGTATGCAAGACGCGATATTGAGTAAAACCCTCTGCATAATTGGGCAAAGGTAGCCACACAGGACACGCCGAAAAATGGCTGCAGGACAAGAGGCTTTTCTTCGTAATACGGACATCGCCCACACCGGGGGAGGCGGTCAGGCTGTGAGCCCAGATCTTAAACCAGGTACGAATGAAGCTCTCCGCACCCGCTTCCTCTCCACTCCTGCGCCCAGCAGAGCACCCACCCCTAGCCCCAGACCGACGATGCACCGAAACGTGAGCGCAGCACCGGGGCAACGACACAAGCCCCGGAAACTCGTCTTGTGTTTTGATGGGACAGGCAACAAGTTTCATGGCAATGATAGCGACTCGAACATCCTGAAGATATTCAGGATGCTGGATCGAGAAGCCAACGACCAGTATCATTATTACCAGCGTGAGTTCCACGAAAGCACCCCGAAGGCTGGGTTGAGACATGACAGAAAGGCTGACTTCGTGTCTGTTATCGTGCAGCTGGTATTGGGACCTATGTGGTATCCAAGTCCCTCTCGCACACCTCGCTGCGGTCGCGGCTCCGTTCCTGGTACACCAAGGCCAAGGACAGCGCGGTAGGCTCGTCGTTCGACCAGCACGTCGTGGGCGGGTACCGCTTCCTGATGCGCTTCCACTCGCCCGGCGACGAGATCTACATCTTCGGTTTCAGCCGCGGCGCGTACATCGCGCGGTTCCTGGCCGAGATGCTCGACTACGTGGGCCTCCTGTCGCACGGCAACGAGGAGATGGTCTCGTTCGCGTGGAAGGCCTTCTCGCAGTGGCAGTGCCGCCGCACGGCCGGCGAGGGGGACGTCGAGGGGTTGAAGAAGAAGGCGGAGATGTATGAGTTTATGAAGGGCTTTCGCGAGACTTTCAGCAGGCCGGTGAGGAGGATCCGATTCTTGGGACTGTTCGACACAGTCAACTCCGTCCCGAGGTTCGAGACGGCGTGGATGGAGCGGAGCAAGTTCCCGTACACGGCGCGTAGCTCGGCCAAGGTCATCCGTCATGCTGTCAGCATCGATGAGCGGAGGGCAAAGTTCCGTCAGGACCTGATGTACCAGAGCCGGGGGAGCAAGAACAAGAAGCCACAACAACACGGAATCCATCACAACGGCAAGAACCAGATGATGCACGGCATCCGTGAGAAGTACCGCCATCGTCCCAAGCCAGGCTCGATTGACAGAGATGCCGTTGCGGTCGAGAGAGAAGACCGCGGACGTCGGCAATCGCTCTTTGTGCCGGGGCAGGAGGAGCTTGGGCAGCCCGCGCCGTATCGGAGACGCTCGCGCTCAAAGTCTCGAGCCACCCACGGCACAGCCGACGACGCCGGATCCACCCTGTCGCAGACCGGGCCCGGCGATGACGGCGAGGAGCCCGAGTCGGAGGACGAAGCGGAGCAGGACATCGATGAGGTCTGGTTCGCGGGAGGCCACGGCGATGTTGGCGGCGGATGGGACGTCGAGCCTGGCACCAAAAGCACTAGCCATGTGCCGCTCGTATGGCTGGTGCGCGAAGCCATGAAGGCTGGCCTGCAGTTTGACACAGAGAAGGTTGTGGCGATGGGATGTGCTGACGTCTTGGACTGCGAGCCTGCATCCAAAGACCAACACACTGCCGTACCAGCCATCCGCGTCGACTCGTTGACCCCTCCAGACTCGCCGAATGTAAATGAAGAATCCGGATTGAAATCCGACAACAACGGCAACGGCCATACTGCCACCACTCAGGAGCCTCAGAAGAATTCCTTCCGTGAGCTGATGCACCAAGCCCACCTGGCTCGCACCCACGACTCCCTCAGTCATGACTGCGGGATGAGCTACACGTCGGTGCTAGCGTGGAAGATGATGGAGTACATACCCTTCCGCCGAATGGATCTCCAGCCGGATGGCACCTGGAAGCCGATCCGATGGCCCTTGCCAGCTGGAGAAGTCCGTGACATTCCTGACGATGTAAAGGTGCACGGAAGTGTGATTCGGAGGATGAAGGCGGACAGTAAATACCGCCCCGGGAATCTGATTGTCGGGGGCGGTGGCAGAGGGTGCAGGGTCGCACCAGAGGAGTACGGGATTGGGCAGTGGGAGTGCATTGCCAGCCCTGGATGCCCAGTTGAGGAGGTCTGGAAGAAAGTGCCGCGCGAGGACTCGGATGCATCGTGAAGGGGAGTATACTGTATACTTATTCGTCTGTTGTTTTGTAAGACTGCTTTCAAATCCAACGTTACCGACCACAACGCGTTGATGACACCACACTACCTAGTTAGTGACACATGGTAAGAAACGGACCCTTCATTTCCCCTCGGCTTTCCACACTGCCCATCGGTCTTCTACCTCGGCGTATAACCACTCGACCGCTGCCCTGCGGTGGCCCTGACGTGACCCACTCCAAGGGCTCAGCGTACAGTCGCAAGGACGGTGTGCGGCTGTGGCGGACTTCGTGGTCATCTCTATAGGTGCCCAAATCTGACAACTGCCGTCAGAATTTCCGAATTCCCCCGTTTCTTAGGATGAAGTCCTCGTGATCGAAACAGGAACGGCGGGGCGATTGCGTCCGATGTTGCAAGGCGTGCCCATTCGCCACCACCACTGCTGCGCCATCCACACAGTCCCAGTGGACATGCCCATGCGTGAGGCATGTCCTGCATATCGGCAGGTATATAGCTCTGCTCCTTTTGTCCTATGCACGTTCTTGTTCAAGAACATGACCGCTGATTCATCTTCACCTCGGCTTTCGTGGAGGGCCTGGCGGTGGCGGCGGGTTCGTCGGCGAGCCACGGAATTGGTTCATCAACTCCTCGACGAAGTACTTGGGGAACGACTTGTTCTCGTTTGGCCCAGGCAGTTCTGTAGCCTCGCCCGGATGCAGGGGTTCGTTCGGGTCGCGGCCGTGTCTCTGGTCTTGTACTTTACGATGGATGCGGCGGACGGTATTGTGGAAGCCCGGGCTGCGCAGGATCTGTAGCATGCGAGTCAGTCTGTCTGCGATTTGGAGGTCGAAGTGGTTCATTTCGATTCGTACCCGCTCGACGATGTAGTCCTGCAAATCATTAGGAGTTAGCTGCGGCTTCCACGGGAGACTCCGGGCATGAAGGGTGGGAGTCCAGCACGTGTGGCGAGGAGGCCACTTACCTCGAGAACGAGGGCTGTCCTGATGATGTAGTTCACCCAGAATACCATGGTGGGCAGAGGAAGTTGATCACATCCATGTGTGAGGTTTCAGTCTATGATAACACGGCTTCTGTTGGTGAGGGCGTGGGTAAATGGAGGGACCCTCGTATTGTCGCTCGCTGCCCTTGGAGGCGGCGAGTTTGGAGATGATGTCGGTGATTATGTAATCCGTCAACGACCTCCCTCTGTCTCGCGTCGTCAACTTCAGCTGCTTGCCTGCACACCCATGCCCAAAGCTGGACCTGTCAGCCCCAAGATTCGAAGGCTCCCTACTGCGATGCTCATTCACTCGTACAGCTTCTTCCTGCCTCGAAATCCGAGTGGATACCAAGGGCAGCGGCTGAGATGAATGACTCCTGCAACACGGCGTTGGTGGGCTTGCCTGTACACCCTGTTTGTCTGGAAGATCCAGACATCGATCCTAGGCGAGGTCTAGCTCCCTGTCTCCGCCGTCCATCAGCACCCTTGGCAGGTCTCATGCATCCCATTCGCCGTCTCCAGTGTCTTACACGTGCGGGTTGAGGAGCTCTTTGGGGCGTTAGCCACAGCTTGTGTCAGATCTGCGTTCGAACAACACCCGCCGGCTTGTTGGTCCGACGCACAAAGGCCCGTTCATTCGGGAAATGGTAGTCACTAGTTCACAAATCACTTCTCGGGTCTGTTCGTGCGACATGGTCGATTCCTACAGACCTAGTTCTGGAGAGGTTGGCCCAACGCAGACCTCTCTTTTGGTCAACGGAATCGTGCTTCCCGTGTATGCTCTGCAGCGGACATCAATACTGCTTGAGCTCGATGACCGAGAGCAAAATTCTGCCCACACTCCACAAACTGGACTCCAAGGTCAATTCCTCAAGTCCTTTTTTCGCATCAATATGCAGTGATCCTTGCCGCGATCCGCCCTAGAGGTTTTTGTCGCTATCCGCCATCCTTCGCTTTCCTGTGCCTTCGTTATATCCACAGCATGCTCAGCTCAGATGATGTACGACATGCCTCCTACATGTAGACGGCAACCTCGGCCTTCTCAAGCACCAAGACCTTCTCCAGGTTCTCCTTTGGGCTCTTGACCAATGCTCCAGTCATCACGTACGCGATGGTTCCGGACTGACCGTCCCTGCGTGCCGGTACCGATACCACATCCTCAGCCATCGCATCCCACTGCGACATAGGCTTGTCCATAGCGCCGGCCAGGATGTCCACCTTGAAATCGTCTTTCAACTGTCGAAACATCAGGCTGAGCTCCACTGCATTGTCACAGACGGCCTTCAGTCTCTTTCTTCCATTTTGCTCTGTCGCTGCGTCCTTCGTCTGCAGAGGGCTGAGAAAACCCCAGATGTAGTCCTGAGTAGTAACAGACAAGCGGCGTCCGTTGTCTCTGAATTTCTCTGTTGCTCTGAAGGTAGCATTGCGCCACTCCAGGACACGTCCACGGTCTTCTGCTGGCGCGTCAATAGGAATGCCCAGAAGAAAGTGCTTGGATTAGGTGCCTCTTATATTTACCTTTTGACGAGTTCTCGTTCAGGTCCTTCTCCACTGTCCGGATATGATGCTCTAGTTTCTCGAAACCTTCTCCAAGAAAATATTCCTGAGGGTCAAGAATGAAGCTGTAAATGATCTGAAAGACGACGAAGCGAAGTCGGTCGTATGAGAATGGAAGGCGTGATCTGAAGAATTGTCGCTGGTATCCTGGCAGTCGTTTTGGGTCGACATCATCCTTCAGTGCCGTTTTCCAGGTCTGCCTGACGAGCCCGAGGATGCTGGAACGTAGGCTTGAGAATCTAGACACCACCTCAGAGTCGAGGACCTGCTTCTCAGAGACAGGAACAATCATCTGACGAAGGAGATCCTTAGTGTGGGTAAGATCATTGATCTGAGTCTTGAGTTGCGCCATGTCCTTTCGATGGTCTTCTTCCTTGGCGTCAAGATCCTGCGCCAAGGCATTGACTTCATTGCGCAGGCTCTCGTTTTCCTTCTCAGTGTCCTTGATGCGTCGATGAAGTTGGTCCTTGATGTCTCGGATTGACCCAATCTCTTGTTCCAACCTGTCGATCTTTTCCCCAGCCTTTCTCTTGTCTTTCACGAGTCCCTCGTTGGCTTTCTGCAGTTCTTCAAGGCGCGGGTGAAGATCTTCAACGTCCTTGCCGTAATATCCCTGCTGGCTGCCACTTGGGCTCATCGACTGGCGAATGAGGTTTGAGACTTGCTTTCCCTTCTCCGTGGTGAGCTTTGGGGCATGGAAGCTGTGATTGCCAAAGTGATACACTTACAAGTGACACCTTCTGCTTGTTCGCTGGAGTTTGTTTGAGGGAGCGACGGCCCAGACTCTGGTGCATGACGGCCACGAAACCTTCCTCTTCAGTCTCTGACATGTCCATCAGATCTTCCTCTTGATCCATAGTAATGGTATCACGAGCTCTGATGATGCCCTGATCATTGCCATTCTGGTGGATGCCGTCCAGAGGGGGATCGGAGTCGACGTCCATTCGGTCTGCCATGTCGTCGATGAGTGAAGTATGGAGACTGCTCACATCATGATGTCAAAATGGTGTCGCAAAGTCAGAAGGGCATACAAGTCTCATGAGTAGAAGACCCCAGTGCCGTTTACTTACTACCTGCGAATTATGGCTTGGGGGAGGAAGGTCAACTGCAGGGATGGCGCGAGGGACAAAGCAGGAAGACTCAGCCCCAGACACTGTAGTTGGAAGTTAAGGGAAAAATTGACACAGAGCTCCAGGTAAACAATGCAAGCTCCAGGTGCCAGCTTTGCTTCCTCCCACCGTGCGAAAAGTGGGGCATTTTTGATCTGATGTTGAGGACGGTCCATCGCGTTACTTGAAAGCTCTTTGCCCACAACCACTTCTTTCCTTGTTTTCGACTCACCTTTTCAAACACATCTCGCACCTTCCGACCTCACTTCATTAATTACAACGCATTGTTGTATCACGAGACGCCGTCCTTCATACCTGAAGGCAGAACGCCCACGATGTCTGCGCCCATCACCAAGCTGCCCGATGACCGCCTGGTCATCGCCCTCGACTTCGGAACCACCTACTCTGGAGTCGCGTATGCCTTCAATGTCCCAGGAAAGAAGGCGGGCATTACATCTATCCAAGATTGGCCTGGTAAGTCCGTTCGCTACTTCCTGCACTTGCCTCCCCTGATTTCTTTCCCTGTCACCCAGCCCAAGTCAATCGCGCCTACCCGATTCGTCTCTTAGCTACGCTGTACTGGGAATCTTCCATATAACGCTATCTTATGCGACAAGTCCCTACCGGTAATCACTCTACAGGGGCTGATCGAGCTGATCCTGCTGTATACGTAATTGGAAGGCCCTCTGGCAAGCACGACTAACAGTCCCTTAACAGGCCTCGAAGGCTACCGCCAGCCGAAGGTCCCGACTCTGATCATGTACGATGACAAAGACCCTTCCATTTTCAAGTGGGGTGGCCAAGTCAACTGGCGCGACCCTGCCGTCCGCGGTGTCAAGCTGCTGCTGGATCCTACCCAGGAGAGACCGATCTATGTCCCAGCCTACAGCTTAAAGAAGGATCCCAAGGCCAAGTCAAAGGCCCCTGTCGACATCGCCGCGGACTTCATTGGTGCCATTTACAAGCACGCGCTCTCAGTTGTTGAATCTGCAGGCCTCAAAGAGTACTTCGACCTCTGCGAGAAAGACTTTGTTTTGAGCGTTCCCGCTGTTTGGTCTGACAAGGCCAAAGACCTGACCTTGAAGGCAAGTGAAATAACCGACCGCTTGATCATGGATTATCCCTGAGCTGACATTTTGCTTAACTGAAGGCTGCGAAGAAAGCCGGAATTCACCCTGTGACTCTGATCAAGGAGCCCGAGGCCGCCGCTCTGTACACGCTGACCACTCACGAACACGCAATCAAGGCTGGCGATGCCTTTGTTCTCTGTGATGCTGGCGGTGGCACAGTCGATCTCATTACCTACGAGGTCAAGAATGTTGAGCCCCGCCTCCAACTGGTAGAGCTCGTCCCCGGAAAAGGTGGAATGGCCGGGTCTCTCGGCTTGAACCAGCGATTTGAGGAGTCTGTGCGAGAGTTGGTTGGTGAAGACCAGTTCTACCTCCTCAAGAAAACCGTCGGCTGTAAGCATCATTCTATTCCCTTTACGATTCTCCGTCTCTCATGTCTGAGGATGTTCCCGAATTCATCACTTTCGGAGCCGTAGCAGGTAATTAACCCATACTAGGGGCTAAAGCTCTCAACGAGTTCGACAAGAACATCAAAACCGCTTTCAACGGTGATGCTGACCAAATCCACTACGTCAACTTTCCAAAGGCTGAGCTCCAGGATGATGTCGAGGAAGGCTTGAGTGATAACTGCTGGGAGATGACTGGCGAGGTTCTTCAGCGCATCTTTGACCCCATCATTCATCATATCCTTCGACTTGTCGACGACCAGGTCACGAGTGCCCGTCAGAAGCGAGGCGGTCAGGGTGTGAAGGCAATCTTCCTGGTTGGTGGATTTGGCTCAAGCCGTTACCTGAAAGAGCGACTTGAACAAGTCTACAAGCCACAGAATATTCAAGTTGTTCAGCCCCCCGATGCTTGGGGAGCCATTGTCAACGGTGCTGTCCTCAGCCGTGTATCAGACCAGGCCACTGTCGTCTCAACCCAGGCAGTTCGACACTACGGAATCTGCTCGTGGCACGTTTACGACCCGCTGAGAGATCAGGGCAGACCCACTCAGTTCTTCCCTGACGACGGCACTTACAGGGTTGAGAAGCTCTCATGGTTCATTTACATGGGAGAGGATTTGAAGCGCGATCAGACCATCAAGATTCCGGTGTCTCGGTGTCTCAAGAAGAAATACAGTGGCAGAGATCTCGTCTTTACGAGTAATCTTTGCTACTCCGAGGCCAACGTGGCACCTGATTACCCCGGACCGAATGTGAAGAAATGCGCAGCAGTCCAATCCGACTTGAGAGGCATCCAAAAGGACAAGATGCGGCGGCGGACCGGAGCTGATGGCAAGATCTACTACTATGTGGATTATGTCCTGGTTCTCTGCACCGCCCACGTGAACTTGAAGTTCTCGCTCGAGGTCGATGGCACAGAGATGGGAAGCGTCGACGCAGCTTACGTCTGAGGGGAAATTCGTTGGACTGGACAAGTAATCGATCGAGCCTGACGGATTTGCTGGGAACATGGATTGGAAGGGTAGTACTCACCTCGTCAAGGCAGCCCGTCTCTTCGCCAATGTTTAGCGGGAGTGTCATTTGATGAATTCCGCGGTAGTCTTAGGAGTATTTGAGGAAGCCCGACAGGTGTTCCGTATTTGCAGGAGACAAATCAGCCAGACACTCCCTTCTAGTCACGCCTAGTCTTTGCACTCGTTGAATTTGTGTGTGTTGTGAGGGTTAATTGACGGCATTGAGATGTCTCTCCCCTGTGATCCTGACAAGTCAGTTCAATGCTTCCTCTGCGTGGAAGCTTTGTGGCCAAGTTTTCGTTTGCGTATCTTGGCTTGAAACCATCCAGAGAGCATGGTACCTAGGTATGCACTTGCGTGCGACCACTTGGTTTGCAGCCGACTGGCCGCTTTGATTATTTACGTGATGCAAGGCACTCAGGCCATTCTTTGAAGGTCAATATGTTAGGGAGATACGTTTATGTTTAGGACACTGAAGAGTCTCACCTAAATTAACAGAGGGCACACCAGTACATCCATATCTGCAGCAGATTAGAGCGCATTACCCAGGCCTAATTCGCACACCCACACCCACACGGAACACCTAAGTTATACACCCAATACCTGTACATCCAATGCCCGTACACCCAATAGCTGTACACCCAATACCTATGCACCCAATATCTACACACCCAACACCTATACACCCAATTCATATACCCAGTTCGCATGGCTAATCTACACGCCTAGGGCTCATTAGATGTGCTAATTGGGTATACAAATGGGGCGTTCGGCGTAGGTATCGGGTGTAAGTGTTGGGTGCGATATTCTCACGTGGTTAAGAGCTGACGATGTACCGTTGTATCCTCGATTTTCGAAGGTTCGAATCTCTGATTTTCATACTTATGACATTGTATTACCCTATTCGCCAGGATAATCCATTGGATCTTTTGTACCACACAATAATATCGTTTTAAGTCCCCGTTATGCGATGATGCGTAGCATCCCAAGAGTCATAGGATCCGAGAGGTGACGATGGTCTGTCGTCTTCAAAGTGAACATTTACCTCCTCGGTCACCAGGACCACACCATCAGTGAGGTTCTGCACGCTTTCACTTTGGCCGTCATCTTCCTTCCTTGCCCGGTTTGAACTGTGCCGCCGTCCGTCCGTGGCATAGCACGCAGCCTGATTGGGCACTGCTGTGTGCAGCTTGAGGCTTGTGCCTTGGGTATTATTGTGGGAGCGTGTCTGACTCGGTTCTTGATCCAGCCCCGATGCCTCGAATCCCATGCTTCTTGCCCCGGTGACGGCTGTCAACTTGTACGGCGCGTCAATCTCCGCTGAAAAGTTCCCGGATAGGCTGTCGAACACATTTTTCATGGTTGGAATACAGGCTGTGATGACAGCAAGGTTGTAAGATATCTGGAGCCACACAGTCGGGGAGACGGCCATCCAAGTGAAGTCGCTATCTTCGTACAGGAACTCGGTTTTCATGAGGCTGGGAATGGTGGTGATAGGGCATCTGAGAATCGACGAACAATACATATTAGCTCTCGTTGAATGGCCACTCCCGCATCCCCGGTGCAGTTGTCCGACGCCTGTAGAGCGCTGTCTGCTTACAGTGCTCGAGAAGTGAACAAGAATATGACTGTGGCCTTCTTCTTGATATCTGACTTGATGTTCCAGACCATACCCACAGAAAGAGCACACAATTGTGTATCGGTAATTATATTGCCTATTCCGTTGAACAAATAGACGGAAGTAGCAGCCGGGCATGCCGAGGGGCTCTCGGCCCGCCAAGGTGAAGGAAGGGTACACCGAAATGCAGTGGCTATGATGCCAGAAAACGAAGTGGCCAAGATGGTGCCGAGAACAAGACGAGTAGCTATGCGAAGTCTTCCGTAATTGTTGATTTGCCTGATAAGCAGACACGTGGAAATCTTAGTGCATGCCAAAACAGCAGTTCCAAGAAGGGATGCAGAATACAGCAGCTAAAACAATTTTAGCAATAACCTAAACGAGGCCGGGACTGTTGTCACGCACCTTGCTAACGGAGCCCGCCTCGCTGACATCCACGAGATGCTTGCCGAGGCCTCGGTCTACCGCGAGGACAACACAGGCTGTCTGGAGGAGCATGAAAGTCGCACCGCAGAACAGAATATAGTCGAAATGATGGAGAGAGCTCCCTTTTCTCAGACGGACTATGTGTTTTGCGACTAGGGCCGTCACCATCAGCAGACAGAACACCACTGTGGTGACCATCACGAGCGCCCTATGGTCATTCTCGTTGTGAGAAAGGAATGGGGCAGACGTGGTCATGTTCTCAACCACGCCGGGCTGGGAACAGCGGCCGTCCGGCTCAGGGGGATGGGAGGAGAGGATAGCTGTTGCGTAGAGCTATATCGTAATCACATCCGGAACCGTGGATGCATGTCGTTGAAGTTCAGGCCCCCGTGGAAGCCGCGAGGTGACGTTGCTGATTTGCCAAATTTGCAATATTCCAGCAAAGTAGGCACTGTTCAAAGGATTGCAAGCTGTGGCGGCAGCAAAGCCTGAAATGGAGGAGGCATGTTGGTAATTTTACGATGCAACACAAGGAGTCATGCTGGGCGTGGCCAGGGAGGTCAGTATGGATTAGCAAGAGAAATTGGGGTGTCCCTGTTGGAATTTGAAAGGAAGGGTGGCTGGCCGGGCATTTTACACGGCGGGCGCGGCGATGCAAGGGTCACCTGCGCCTCGAACGTGCCGCAAAACCGACGCGCCCGCGGCCATGACAGAGCCACCTTTCCATTTGTCAATTCGATCAACACGTATCCGACCTAATTTTCAAGCAATGGCTACTTGGGCTGTTGATGGTCTCATCCCACAGGACGAAGCTTCCAATGATGGAAAATTTATCGCCTGTACCAGCCCACAAGTGCCCCTGTCTCAAGCTAGAATGCCATTGGGATTCGAATTATGTGATCTGTTACTTTTTGCCTGACATGGGCCCGCTTGTTCATGCGTTTCTACCTTTTCTACAAGGCTTTCGGGGACTCCTAAAGACACCACGACTTGAACTTTCTGCGTAACTTGGGATTCAGAAACATTGTCGAAGAAAACAGGCGACTGGCATCTCACATGCCGTCAATGAGATACGAATTCATGGATCAGTGCTTTGTATGTAAAACACCAAGATCTGCGGGCTGTGGAATTCCGCCCTCCCCTGCAGGTAAAGAGTGATACTTTTTTCAAAAACAGCTAGCGGCTCCACTTTCCAAAATAGACATCTTAAAACCACTTCATCACACTGACAATTGAATTAAGAAAGGGACGATTGGGGCGCTGGGTCGAGCGCCAGCGAGTGGCCGGTAGGCCTTGCCCGAGCACCACTTGAGTCCCAACCCGGTACTCTTTTCCTTCCTCTAAATGAGCGAGATGCGTTTGTTTTTTGAGAAAAGATGAAGATGTTAAAGATGCCAAGATTGTGGGTGGGGACGCTAAGAGGGCCGCTAAACTCGATTTGAAAAAAGTATCACTCTTTACCTGCAGGGGAGGGCGGAATTCCATAGTCCGCAAGATCTGGATTGAGATTGACCGGCAGTGGGGCATGTTGACTCACCGGTCCGACTTGCGAGGGAGTGGAGAGACACTAGGATGGCGTTCCGTCGCTCCCCGGGGAAGACACTCCCTGCTGTTGGTAGAGCGCATACCCAGTTTTAGGGACGCCTGGACATACAAACCCACAAATTTCAAATCCTGAGACTGACTGTTTAACTATCTGCAGTCTGTCTAGGACACGGATGACAATTGCATGGTAATTGTCTACGCCATTCACTGCGGAAATTTAAATTTGAGCTGAGACGTGCAAAATAAAGTTAAGTCACTTGCTAGCCATCTCACTGCATAAATTTCGGAATGTAGGAGGATGGTGAATTAAGTGATCTTTGGCTACACATCAACTTAGTCTGTGCTTGTACAAATCTATGTAACAGCTCAACGATGTCTAGAGCATGGTACACATGAAATCTACCTAGCAGTCACCAGGCTGAAGTGCTGTGTTTAATGATGGACATGAAGACCGAGATTTCATTAAATCTTGGAAGCCACCATATGAGGCCCTAAACCATGCTCGGGGGTGTGGGTGCATACATTTTACCTGTAGCCACAGATTTTGTAGAAGGTCTATTCAATTTCAGGCTAAGAAACTATGGCCCGGATAGCTCTACCGGTTACTGCTCCCACGCGATGCCTCCAGTGATGCTCTGAAAGCAGGAAGGCAAAGTCATTTTATAAGGTAATTTACTCACCAGATTGGACTCCCAGAGCTTCGAATAACCGGGGTACTTCTCCTACACGTAATTCTTTTCCTGTGTTATCTGAGTTGTGATGAAAACAGGCCGGACGTTTATTTCCGACCCTCTCAAATCTCAACAGCGACTCACAAATGAAATACAAAGGTAACAGAGTGGACCTCGGATCCGTAAACAATGACACATTCCGAGTTGGTTGCAGTCGCCTGGGTAGTGAACCGTGACCTGATAGGGCTGTTAAGCAGCCTGTTGGCTCGAGGGGTGCATGGGCAGAGGTCCAACATCCAATGCGAATGGGCACTTTCAGGTATCGATCCACTTTTCGGCATACCACGTTTAGAGACCGGTCAACTCGTGAGGTCCTGCATCGCGATTGCCAGACTGTCAAGACGCGTACCGTGCCTCTTGGACAAGGTTTTCATCCCTCATAGAGTCCACTGATCTGATGGCTTACCAGCTTATGTATGGATAGGCAGCACATGTTAAGGCGTTGGTAGGACATAGGCCGATTTGATACGACTTACTTCTCAATACCCACGGCACGACGTTGCATGCACCCACCTGCAGGAAAGATGGAGATACCGCTGCGGAGAACGGACAACCCTTCGATGGCACCGTAGATCAGGCGAACTCGGGGGCCATACCCGAGGCACGCCACCCGACCCACTGGGACATTCGCAACCGGCCCAGGCCCGTCCTGCCGGCCATGCAAGAAATTCTACCATGTTTACATGGGTCTGCTGCATGTGCTCGAGGCGGGACTCGCACATTCCTTGTGGCACTTCAAGAACCATTCTCTGTTTCCCGACATTGTCTACCTGCATTCCTTTCGCATCACTCGCGTTGCTTGTCGTTATCGTCCCAGTGCCCAGCCTTCGGAGTTAATCTCATTTCGAGATCGCCAGAATGGAAGAGAAAGACAAACACGACGTTTCTTCAGTAAACGTCTCGGAACAAAATGACGGCGTCGCTCGGGACGATGCGAAGAGAGGGGCAGTCACGCTGGAGGAGCAGACTCGGACCAGACGGCTGTTCAGCACACCACAACTATTCGCGTTCTCTCTGGTCTACCTAGGGACATGGTACTCCATTGCTACGTAAGATTGGCGCCCTTGTGCTGTTCCAGAGCGGTCCGACTGATGGCCTTTGGACAGAAACATGTACTTTGCCCTCAACAACGGCGGGCCGGCAGCATGGTTCTGGAGCTACATCATCGTATTGGCCGGAGTCCTTTGTCAAGCAGCAACATTCGGCGAGATGGCGTCCATTCAGCCCATCGCAGGAGCCCAGTACTACTGGACGTGGAACTTCTCCCCTCCCAGCTGCAAGCGTTTTCTTACTTGGATGCAGGGGTGGATGACTTGGACCGGTAGGTGCAGATTCCCACGGACCGCACTGCATCTTGCATAGACTGACCTGATGCTCGTCTTGTGACCCAGGCTACGTGGCCCTTCTTGCCAGTTGTCTGAACGGCAACACTCTGGTCCTGGAGGGCATGATCCAGCTTACCCATCCTGCCTACGAGCCGGGAGGCTGGCACACGACGCTGATCATATTCGCCACCATGGCTTTCTGCTCCGGGGTTAACCTGTTCGCGTTCCGGCTTGTCCCCTGGTTCGAGCTTCTGGCCGGCATCCTGAACGTTTGCCTACTGTTCATCTTCCTTGTTGTCCTCTGGGTGATGTCGCCCCGCAACAGCACAGATGTCTTTTTCGAGAGCAATGTTTCGTCCGGCTGGGATAACTATTTCGTGGCGGCCAACCTGGGTGCGCTCTCGAACATCTTTCTGTTTTGCTGTGAGTTGAGATTCTCTCCCCGGCGATCTTGCTTGAGTGGACCGAGAGCAATAGCTAAATCATTCCGACGGTTGTAGCCTTTGAGAGTGTGATACATATGGGCGAAGAAACCCGCAATGCCAAGCGTGCCGTGCCGACAGCTATGTTCTGGGCTATCTTTACGAACGGCCTACTGGGTCTCATTATGATTATCACGTTCGCGGTATGCCCACCTCTCGATCCGCTTTCCTTGACCACATATGCTTATATACCCGGCAACAGATTTGCATGCCCTCCGTCGATATTCTTCTCAACTCATCCAGCCCCCTGGTCACCATTCTTCTCAATACCACTGGATCTGCCAAGGCGACTACCGCCATGACATCAGGTCTGGTGGTCTTGGGCATTTCAGGCAACATGGGTGTCGTCTCCTCCGTGTCCCGACTCACCTGGGCGTGGGCCCGAGATGGCGGTAAGTTGCTTGGCCCTAGTCACCTTCCATTCCCACCGGCTGATATAAAACCAGGACTGCCGCAATACTTCGGCATCGTTGACGGCAAGAGCCGCGTTCCCGCCCGCGCCATAGTCATGACCTCGATCATTGTGCTCCTGCTTTCGCTCCTCAACATTGGCAGCAGTTCGTACATCGCCCTCAACGCCATCGTGTCGCTCTCCTCGCTGGCGATATACATGAGCTACGCCATCGTGCTCGCCTGTGTGCTCTATGCCCGCCTGACTAATGGGCTCGAGCTCGGCCAGTGGAATCTGGGCAGGGCCGGTACGGCGGTGAACATGTTTGGGCTTGTTTATACCGTGTACGCGATGATCTGGCTGCCTTTCCCCACCGATCTTCCCGCAACGGCATCGAACATGAACTATTGTGGGCCCGTGTTTGGGGTGGTCCTCATTGCGGCCATCACGCTTTGGTTCATCAGGGCACAGCGAGGGTGGGATGGGCCCAACCGGGCTGTGGTCGATTTTGTACTCAAGAATGAGTCGTGATATCCGCTGAGGGCAGATATGGGCGTCTTTCTGGGAAGCTCAACGTGTGACACTTGCAGTATTTAGAGTTCGATAAATGATTGAATGAAGTATCAATTGAGCGCTGGAATTTCCAAAACACCAATCTGCGACTTCCAGTGTCCTATCCGGATGAGCAGACAGACACCATCGTTCAAGGTCTCTCCGCACTCACCCTTGGAATACAGCCATGCAGTTTGCGCTCACCAATGAGAGGGGGTTCACCCATATGCTATTTCCATCCCTGCTGCAAACGACCAAAATACCCTGCACTCGTTTCCAGAAGGCAGTGCTGGGTGGACCGAGGCATGCAGCAGCTCGAGCTTACATGCCTGCCACGACCCACAGATATTGAGCTTTCGGCGTGAGCTGCCAAGCAGAAATGCCAGACTGACAGACGGCAGGCCGACGAATGAGCTGATCGGACGAACCGGCTCGGCGCGCCGTGGTGATCCTTTTGACGATCGTTTCGGCCGTTATGTGGGCCAAGCCCATCGTCCCGGTAAATCAGCCTGTCGGCCAGCTGTAAAAGGGAAAAGTGTAAGCTTGCTCTCGTCACTTCGGCTCGTCGCCTTGGGAGCGAAATTCTACGGTACACTTTGTGATCACGCGGAAAGCAACCTTGGTCGGCCCGCCAGAGCTCACCCGGCTTGTAGCTCGATCGTAATAGGTGGTGACTCCATTTGCCTTTTGTGGCTTGCCGACCCCTCATGGCGCCGAAACCTTCCAAGACAGAGGACTTGATCATATGAACTGCTCCAAGACCTCGTCTACTCGCCGTCTGTGTATATAAATTGATGGCAGTCCATCATGATCAAGGAGTTAGTAGGCATTCATTGGGCTCATCGAACTCTTCCTTGAACACTCCTTACAAACTCAACAGAACGTGCCTGGCCCTCGCAAGATGACAGTCGTCGCTGCTAATGGGCATGCGTCCGCCGCGGCGGCCAGAGCCGCAACAATCAGCGATGTGAAAGAAGGGATGGACCAGCTCAACGCTGCAGTACAGAGCTTTTCTGCCAGCGACGACGGCGTTGGGGACGCGGTGGACAAGGCCCAGCGCCAGCAGATCATCGAGGCCGCGCAGAAGGTCTTGAACGCCGTCAAGAGGCCTGACGATATCTGGGTTGACTGTAAGCAACTTCGAAACCCTATTCAATCTCCCCCAAGCCTACTACACACTCGCAAGGCGTCTTTGTGGGTACCTAGGTACATATGATACCTGGCTCACACCTTCGAAGCAAACATGGACATCGCTCGCGTAGCTGCTTCCCAGCTCTTCTATAAGTGGGGAGGTTTTGAGGCGATTCCGGTCGACGGCAGTATCTCGTATCAGGACTTGGCGGTTGCTACAAAGTCGGAGGAGGCGCTTCTGAGTTAGTACAACACGATTCATTGATCCTCATGGCGATGATGCTGAATGCATGCTCAATATAGGACGCGTCGGCGGAGTGCTCGTGTCCCAGGGCTTCTTGAAACAGACAGGGCAAGATCACATCCTGCACACACAAAAGTCGCTCGGGTACAGGAGCGAAAACGCAGGCAGCCACGTCTTTAACATGAGGTGAGGTATCTCCCGCTGCACGGGGCCGGGGGAAGTGCAACACAAAGTGCGCATCTGCTAACCGGGGGTCGCAGCTGGACAAACGCCTTCGTCCCGTACGCCAAGATGCCCGAGTACTTCGAGCAGTACGGGCGCAAGGAGCCGCAGACGACCAACCACGTGCCGATGAGCTTCGCGTACGGGAAGCCCGGCCTGTCCTTCTACGAGCTGCTGGCCGAGGACGGGGCGTGGGTGGGCAGCTTCCTCAAGGGCATGGCGCACGTCGAGTCGCGGATGCCCGTGACGGCTGGGATCTACGACTTCTCGTGGCTGGCGGCCGAGGCGAGGGCGCACCCCGACTCGGGCAGGGCTGTGCTTGTCGACGTCGGCGGGGGGAAAGGCGGGGCCATCAGGGCTATCCACAGGGAATTTCCGGCGCTGCCCATCCACCGGTTCGTCCTCGAGGACAGGCCCGAGACGCTCGAGGCTGGGCTGGCGCTGGTGGGCGAGGGCGAGCCTGATGAGCTTGCGGGTGTCCGGAGGGTGGCGCTGGACTTCCACAAGGATCAGCCCGTCAAAGGTGCGTTTGTGTGGGGACACTGCTGACGCCTCTTGGGCTGCTGCTGGAAATTCTGGAAATTCGACTAATTTGGTCGGGACCCAGGGGCTTACACGTACTGGATGCGCCGCTGCTTCCACAACTACTCTGACGACGTGTCCAGGAACATGCTGCGCATCATTGTGGATGCCATGGCTGACGATAGCAGGCTGCTCATCCAGGAGGACGTGCTCGACAACCCGCCGCATCAGTGGGCAGCTTATCTTGACTTTATGATGCTGGGCCTTGGCGGGAAGCAGCGCACCCTGAAGAATTGGGAGCAACTTCTCGGGTCTGTCGGTCTCCGGGTTGCAAGTGTGACGAGAGGTGAAGGGCCGTGGAAGTCGTTGTCGGTTATTGAAGCCGTCAAGAACTGAGAAGCGCTGTCGGATCTGTCGCCTTTTCTTTGTACCCCAGGTACCCAGGTAGTTTGGGGCGCTTAATTTTAATTTTTTTTGTGAGGTCATCGTATCAAGTAACTGAGTTCAACACATGCATCGAGCCACTTCGGTGCAGTGCAGGCTGCCGCTGAATTTTAAGGCATCACAGTTTCACAATCACTTCTGAAGGTGCAGTTCACGGGTCTGACCAAGCTTAATCTCACCACAGTGAGGTGTTTGTTGGCAAGTTGGCTTGCCCTGGGGGCCGGTGCGTTTGAGAGCCAGTGCGGCCAATTTCCTGGGCCAGCAATGTCCGCCCCTGGGGAGCTTGCCGTCGAATCAACCTGCCAAGCTCAGCCCCTGACTCGGCGGCTTCCTTTTCGCCAAGACCGGAAGATAGCAGGCAGAGGCCAGGCAGGGGAGGGGATGCCGGTACTACCGTGATGCCCTCTCCGATCTGCTTACTGACAGATCTTTTACTCCACCGAGATTAGGGCGTGTTTGAGAAGCATGCGCGCGGCGTCAAAAAAAAAGGATGCAGCGAGCCTAAAAAGCCGCTGACCCCTGAGCGTGTAAACAAGAATAAGGACGTGCATATGTCGTGTAACAGGGGGCCTGACAGGACTCAAAAGGGAAGATCCGCGTCAAACGAAACATTGCTTGGCTTCCGCCAGCATGCAGGACGGGGGGGCTCGTCGGGCGGCTTTTCAGCTGGTTTAAGGTTCCAATCAAGCTTGCCACCACTAATTTCCTTTTCGGCCCATGTCGTAGCCCTTGTGGGCCTCGGATGGGGCCCGGACGGGGTCAAATCGCCCAAGGCGACGTAAACAAGGGCGGCAAAAGCCTGGACACTGGCGCCTGTGTTCCACCATGTGCCTGGCGTACCTGCATGCCTAGTCTGGCGTATTTAAGAATTCCTCCGCCCGCGCCTCCAGCCCGCCAGGTGCGAGAGAAGGTCACGGCAAAGTCCTCATTCATTCCTTTTTACCTTCTTTTGAGAAACGCTTGCGTTTGGCCTGTGGCCACGGTTCTTCGCGCAGTACATACAGTCACTCATTCAGCAGACCGCATACACAAAGAAACAAATAAAAGACCACCCAAAAACTCCCACCACCGGACACTCAAGCAAACATGGTCTCACGTTCATTCATCGCGGCGCTTGCCCTCCTGGGCGGTGTCGAGGCACACACTCGCATGGTCGAGATTTTCCGCAACGGAGAGGGACAGGGCGAGGCAGCAGGTATCCGCATGGACCTGAACGGCGACACCACGACGGCACCCATCACCGATGTCACTTCCACCGACATGGCCTGCGGAAGAAACGGAGAGACGTCTGTCGGCCGGACAGTCAAGCTCACGGCTGGCGACGGCATCGTCATGAACCACCGCTCCTGGGCCGACGGCGCCCAGCCCGGCGTCATCGACGCCAACCACAAGGGATCCACCGCCGTCTACCTGAAGAAGGTCGCCGACGCTGGCGCCACGGACCCCTGGGCCAACTCGGCGTCCGGGGAGGGCTGGTTCAAGATCTCATGGAACGGCCTCGACACGGCGACCAGCAAGTGGGGAGTCGACGTGATGATCGAGAACGGCGGGTACACGGGGGCCATCCTCCCCTCCGACCTGAGCGAGGGTTACTACCTGGTCCGCGATGAGGTCCTCGGCCTGCAGAACCGCGACGGCGGCAACATCGTGCCCCAGTTCTTCGTCGGCTGCGCCCAGGCCTACATCTCGGGCGGCACCGGCGGCGAGACGCCCAAGACCGTCTCCATCCCGGGCCACGTCGAGGCCTCCAGCGCGTCCCTCACCTACGACATCTACCAGACCCCGTGGGGCGAGTTCCCCGAGTTCGGCCCGGAGGTCTACTCGAGCATCGTGTCCACCTCGGCCCTCAAGCTGAGCCAGCTGAGCGCCGACACCACCAACGTGGTCGGCACCTGCCCCTCCGACACGGTCCTGACCGTCGGCAACAAGTGCTTCACCGAGCTCGCCTCGTGGTCCGACGACACGGCCGGCGCGCTGCCCAAGTGCTGGGCCGCCAGCGCCGCCTGCTGGGAGAAGAACACCGACTGCTGGGACGGCGTCGAGCCCGTCATCAACGGCAACGACAAGAGCAGGGGCTGCTCCCTGTGGGAGGCAAAGTGCAACGCCCTCGACGCCTGGTGCGAGGCCGGCAACACCAGCGGCCCGCCCGACGCCGGCAAGGTCATCTCCGAGCCGCTGGACCTCAGTGGCCTGTAAGGTTGGGCGGACTTTTCGTTGGTCTGACACACATCAAAAAGCATTTCTACTTCTTTACTCCTTTTTTTTCTAGGGGAGGACCTATTTATAACGCCGTATGACTTAGCCTTGACAGCTTAGCTGGAAATCATCCTTCTTTTTGGGGACTTGTGCTCTTCAAAAATTGGGCTTGCCCCACAATGGGGATACTGTTTGATCACATTTCCATTTCATATCCGAACATCGTGATACGCCATCTGTAAAGTTGACTCGCACATTGTAGACATCGCCGCATCATGAGACGGTGACTGCAGCACTGTAAATGTCACAGGCCGCGAAATTGAGATGACTTGAGGCAAGTGTTGATGGACACGAGCGCATCAGGCCCGCCGTTCTGTCAGCCTCTGTGCGGTTGGGATGCTTTTGAAGTACAGTAGTTCGCCTCAATGGCGGTGGCGAAGGCGCTTTGTTGTCACACGCTGATAAGACGACCACTGCATTAGCTACGCCATTTGCTCCAGAGTCTCCATTTGGTCTAGCAGGTGAGTGGCAAGTAAGACTACGGCTGTGAACGCGCTTGCGCATGCATGCGCACCAAACACTCAGCCCATCTGCAGGCAGACTCACCGGGGATTTTCGAAGAACACAGCCACAGACACGCTGGCATTGTTGTCTATATATCAAGCATTCCAGATGCTGTATATGAACAATCCTTCTCAACTTACCATGATACTACATACCGTTAAACTCGAGTGTTATCACCACGTTTAGTAGACCACTCAATACCAACTTGTAATTATTTCTGTGTCAAGTCATGGACGCCGTCCCGAAAACGAGACCAGAGCGAAAAACCTGGTCTGGGGCCCAGAAGCCCCGGGGGAATTCTCTCAGCGCTGACTCCCCGAGAGCAATCACCAGAGTAATACTGAGACTTTCCCCCTTGCGCCACCATCCCCAGAGCTGCCAGGACCATTTGACTGATCTAAATACCCTCAGCGCTCTATTGAAGCATTCCATAACGCTCGCTCTCGACTTTCTACCGGGTCATCTGGGTCGTACAATTCCTCACGGGTGTCGAGTTTGACTCCCTCAGCTCGAACAACAAGTAGAAAGTCGGCATCGAAATTTATCAATCCCGCCACGAAGAGAAGCACAGAGAAAGACTTTCTTGAAAGCACCAACCTGTATGAGGCCATATCAAATGATGACAATACCGATGTTATAACCGACGGGGGGGAAGCTTTGAGAGCGGAACATTGGCTGCGTCATCAGACCCTTGAGAATGTCCAGTCAATACAGCCCGGGGCAACAGCTAGTGCAGCCGAAGCTGAAGTGTTCAAAGTGGGCAAACATGATGAAGATGTTTCATCGAGCGGTGCCTCTGATATAAGCTCAAATCAATCGCGCACAGCAACCCAACTAAAGAACACAGAACATCAACCCGACCTCAGAAAACGACTCAAAGCCGCTTGCATACGCAACGTGGGCGGGAAGTCCTTCATCCCAGTCGATAGACTCTACAACTTGATTACTCGAGCAAGTGTCACCGAAGAGCTCCAACGTGTCGCTCAACGCACTGGCACCCCCTTACCTTTCATTCGCTCCATACATCAGATCGCCAACGCTGTGTGCCCTGCCCATGGCGACAGCACGCTACACACCCGGGGGAAAGGCAATGCACTCAAATATGCATCTATGCGGAAGATATTCGGAATCTTGGTATCGATGGACATGTCCACTAGCATCGAAGTCTTCCTGGACAACGATGTCTCTGATGTGGACCTGCCGCTTAAAATCACAAGACACGAAAGCACCACCCAGATTTTCTCGTCGGCAGGCGGGGAAGTAAAAGCACTCGGTGGCCATTTGGCTGAATACGATGAATCGACTGACAACTTGGTGGAAAAATTCATCGACCGCCAGTGGGAATTCATTGCACCATTCTTTGCACCTAGATCGAGCGGAGTCCGTGATGCCATCCCACACTACAAGCTATCTCAGGAAAGTATCCTCCCATGGATGAATGATAAGCAGCCTGAAACGGCCTTGAGCCATGAAGGTGTCTTTGGTACGGTGTGGCGGGTACAAATACATCCATCGCATCACGGTTTCATGGACGACGCCCAGGTAATTGCATATGGCACACCCTACCGTCATCATTTTGCTTGCATTAACTGAGTATTGTAGAACTATCTGCCAAAACACTTCGCCATAAAAAGTCTAGAGCCCGATGCAGGGAATTCTGGGACCTTGAAGGCTTTTGAGAGAGAAGTATCAATATTAAAGCACCTGTCTCCCCTGCACGATTCCCACTTCGTCAAGCTTCTAGCTACGTTCGAACACCGAGAACGTTATCACATGATATTTACCTGGGCTGATGGCGGCACTTTGCGTGACCTGTGGAGCAACTATAAGCAACAGCCCCAGCTCACCAAGGGTCTCACAGTGTCAGTCATGAAGCAACTCGTGGGTTTGGCCCAAGGTCTCAGACTCCTACATGAGTATGGACGAGACACGGATGGTGGTAAGATATATGGAAGGCATGGGGATATTAAACCGGAGAATATCCTCTGGTTCAAACCGCTTGACAATGGGAATGTGGAACGCATTGGAAATGACCTCGGTACCCTGAAAATTTCTGACTTTGGCTTCTCGGAACTCACCAAGTGAGCCGATGCAACGAGCGCCAAAGGCTGGACACCTACATATCGACCTCCGGAAGCAGATATTGTCAGCAAGGCTTCCCAGGCGTCCGACATGTGGGCACTTGGTTGCGTCTTACTCGAGTTCTTGGTGTGGATGACTGCCGGCTGGGACGGCGTCGAAGAAAAGTTTCCGTCCTCTCGGACTATGCTTCTCGACCCCCATGACGCGCAGAGTGAACAATGTCTCGACGATAGCTTTTTTACCCTGGAAAATGGTGTTCCGGTAGTGAAATCAACGGTTTCAGATGTAAGTGTCCCGCATGACAACCCTGCAGCATGAGGTACTGAACTAAGAGAGGATACTGACGAGATATTAGTGGATGAGACTCCTCAGTGAGGACCAAAACAGCACCCCATGGGGGCGGGATCTCCTCGCCGTGATAAGCGCCTCACTTTTAGTGGTGAATCCAGAGGCACGCATGAGCGCCGCACAGTTAGAGGAGACCTTGAAGCAAATGCAAGATTGGGGCATGACACACCCTGGATACTTCACGCCCGGTGCAGCTGACGATGCAAGAATGGTCGTCTTCCCACAATTTACGGAACATGACGGGCCGGAGTTCAGTGCGACAGCTGGACGGTCACATATTTGGAAGGAGATAACAGGCAGTGAGGAAAGCATACAGGTCTTGGAGAATGCAGCCGAACTGCCGCCTATCACAGTACAACTGACGGGGATGGAGCAAGTTATGTGCTCTCAGAAAGACAACAAATTATCAATGCTGGAGAAGCTGCGAGTTGCAGTTGAAGATTATCTTGACGAGGTGGTTGACTGGTGGCCACTGGGTCCACTGGAACGCATACCAAAAGAGCAACACACAAAGCTGCGATGGGAAGTAAGCACAAAATAGACCCTCTCTATCCAACGATTCTATATCGCTAACACTCCCTTTCAGTACGGTGGCGAAGATATGTCAATTATTCTGAATCAGTCGGAAACTGAGGAGTTCCGTACCAACCAGAATCAGGCGCAGGGAGAGAACCACCCTATGAATGTCCTGCCAATAGCCCAACCGAGATCGTACCAATCAAACGATACTCAGACTCCGTCGAAGATTACGGCCAGAAAGCCATTTTGGAAGATGTGGATTCAGCAAATCAGTCAACTATCAAATGCCGGCAAGCGAAATCCACCGGCACCTGCAAAGTCCACTGGAACCACTCAGATGGAGGCATACCTTTGCGCCGACAAGTGCTGGACAACGATCAAAGACACCAGGATGCGTGCTGTAACAGCGATTGACAATATGCAAAGCGACTTTGAATTCTTCTGCAGAGCGCGAGACCTCCTGAGCCAGGCCGAGGGCAATTGGCTGCAGCGGAAACTTTCATGGAGGTCATATACCAGCGTCACATTGTCCAGATTTTACTTCCTCTGGGACGACAGCGACGAGGTCGAGGTAGATGGCAAGCCACCGGCCACAAGCAAGAAGCTTTTCCAAGGATACCGGTATGCACCGATCCAGGGCGTGAGCATTGAAGCCCAAATGCGTGTGTGTGCCAAGATGCTGCTCAGGGGCATTGCAAACCCAGAGCTGGGGCGGGACAGCAGAAAGCTGCTCGACTGCATGCCGAAGCTGCTTGCACCGCCGGGCTTGGAAAAGAAGCAGTTTTCTGGCGGCTGGGGCTTCCACGCCAGGCAGGGGCTGTGCATGAGGAAGGCGATGGGGTGGATCGGAGCTGTGCTTGCGTTCGGAATTGCCTTCGTCCCGTACTGGCTTTGTGCTATCGACGAGCTTGATGTGCAGACTGCACTGGCTCCGGCTTCCTTTTTGGCGACCGTTTTGGGGGTAGGTCTGGCTATGCTGGCTATCGCGCAAACTCGGTGAAGAGAGCAATGGCAGCTAGGCAGTGGATACTTGCGCGAATAAGACTATTAGCTTGGCCGGGCGGCCACTTTCACTGTTGAAGATGGACAAGCTGCCAAGGATTTGACCACGTTGTGGGCGGTGCAGAAATAAATGTATCTCCGCTCGCGAGCCATGTCGTTGCAATTACCAAGCCAAATGCGCTGCGCTGAGACTCATCGTTTCCTATCAAAATTAAGGTCGCCGGATTTCAGAACGCCATGTAAGTGCTGTGACCCTACTCCTGATCCTTGTTCCTGACCTCGTACTCCAAGAACTGAAATGCATAATTGTCGTTGCCACCATAAGGCGTGGCGTCCTGGACCACGGTCTCCATCAACTTGAAGCCCATGCGCTTGTAGATCCGCCAACCCCCGACCATTCCCAGGACGAAGATATCCATATTCATCTCTCTGGCCTTCTCGATTCCATGCTTGAGAAGAGCCGTCCCCACGCCTCTTCCTTGGTTCTCAGGGTGCACTGCGAAGAAGTCGAGCACTGTCAACCGGAGAATCATTAGCGTGATATAAGTTTTATGGAGATTGGATGACAGGCAGAAAACAAAGAGAGCAAATGAAATGCTTATCTTACTGAGATACTCCTTCCTCGCCAAGTACTCAATCTTCACCCTCGTGATGGGCGCATCAAGGTCATCACTCTCGTCATCCGGGTCCCAGACCGCCGCATCTGCCACCTCCTCGATCTTGGCCCTCTCCTCGGGCGTAACATCCGGTGTCTGGCCCTCCGGCCACGTCGGGCTGCCGTCCTCTCTGAGGTTGCACCCGGGTGGCAGCTTCCAGCGGGCGTAGCCGAGGAACCTGCCCGTCTCCGGGTCGACGGCCTTGAAGTGGCGGAGGAGCGCCCGGTCCTTGAGGAGGTTCCGGGGCGAGCGGGCGGTGCACGCCTCGATGACGCGGGGCAGGGTCGAGTGCTTCCAGACGATGCGCCAGTTCTGGTCCTCCCAGAAGGACGACATGTTGTTGCGGGCTACGTCTGCGGCATCCTGGACTGTGCAGCCTTGGATGACGTAGTCAGGCATGGCGATGCTGGATTGAGATGGTGATCTGCAATGGGATATTGGAGCAGCTCAAAACTTTCCAGGGTGCAATTTGTGGTCGTTGGGTTTTATCGTCCTCGTTAAGTCTGTGGATGGCCTAGACGCCACGAATTAAAATTTCAGGCAATTACGAATTGAAGTTATATACTTCACACGCCAGGAGTGAAGTCAAAAGGATCAATTTTCACGGAGCGGTCAGAAAAAGAAAAACTGCAGCCTGATGGCGCCTCGAAGACGTTGATCCTGCTGTGCCATGTCTTATCCGCGGAACAAAACTTGTGCAGGGGTGGTGATTGGGCTACTCCCCCACGGGGGTGCAATTTTGTGACCCCATGACCCTGGACTCTTTAGCAGGAGTTGCGCCGTAAGCCGACTGCTGTGGACAGGTGTTAATTTCCGGTCTCACGTCTGACAAAGCTAGGCATTTGGTAAATATTCAGGCATCCAGTTTGTGCATCTCTGGCACAAGGGGTTCTGTATAGATCTCTTGCTAAAATTGTGCCGGTGAGGGTAAGCCGGATCAATTATGTCGGGACATTTTGTCCCTCTTAACCGAAGCCAATCCATTTCCACAATTTGTTGAGCATTAATCGCACATACTTACTGCTGCCTTGGCGATGACTGAATTTGGTATGAACAGGTTGTATTTGCTGATTTTATTACTTTGAATGCTCAGTTTTGGTCCTCGGACTGTCATGAATGCAACAAAATTTCTTTGCTTTCCCTCTCCACAACGGGCCTATGCAACCCGAGACCCGACAAACTCGAGGTAAAATTCGCGCCCAGATCAAGCGATCTGTTCACCCTAGCACCACCGTTGGCTTGCTGGCCCGCGGCCATGACAGTTGTCGTTGTCGGCTTCTCTTCCTGGAGCGGATCGATATGCGACAACATATATCTCTGGTCAAGGTGTGGCTTCTGGGTCGAGGGTACAACCTCCAGCGCGTACATGTCGCTGTCCTCCCAGTTGTTGTTGATTGTACTGAAGTCGCGCGTCTCGCGCGTGACATCGACTTCCCGGGTCACCAGGATCCTGCCTAGGTTCTCCGTAATCACGGGCCAGAATACTGGCAGTGATGCACATATCGTCGCCAAGTTCACCTCGAGAACTGACAACACGGCTGGCACGCACGCGTACCACGATGGGTCCAGGGTGGGGAAGGTGGCCGCCCGATTATTCACCACGGAAACGAGCCGGCAGATGGAACAAACGTTGACGCTGTCATTTTGTCAGAACCGCTGCGTCGGGGTAGGGCACACATTATGGGGCTAGTTACTCACATTGCTCCGAGCACGAAGAGGCCGCAAAGCGCCCACCGTGTTTTGGTTTGGATCCCCTTCTCCATGTAAAGAGGAATGGGAATCGTGAAGATGATCAGATCGAGCGCGACGTTGGTTGCGGCGTGAGTCAGGTAGGTCGCCACAAAAGTGTCCACCTCGTGCGACCCAAACCCATATCGTGTGACTTGGGAGTCCGGAATGTTCCAGTCCCAGTACGCCTTGATGGGCAGGCATGGCACCCATGACATGAAGGTGAAAGCAAACCCCCACGAGCAGACAACGATTATCGTGATGACTGTGACTACCCGTACTCTCGTCCCCTTGCCGAAGAGCCGTAGATACTGGAACAAAAGGGCGAGTTTGATGAAGGTGCTGCACATGGGATATGTGCCATTCGCGATGTAAAAGGTTCGAATGAACTCTCGCATGCCATCGAGGCCGAGCAAGAGGAAGTGTTGACCCAAGCCACGCTCGCACGCTAGATATAAACCCACGGCCTGGCCTATATTGCACAGCACGGCCAGCACGACGAAAACATCATCCCAACCAGGTATGCGAGTGACGAAGAGACGGATCCAGAGTCGCCAGATAGCACAGAGTGTCGAGAGGGCCAGAAATGAAAATATCATGCCATAGACGGCTGGCTTTCGATTCAGTGTGGGCTCCGGCTCGCTCAAATTATCAGCCTCGCCAAGAAGATCAAATACCGACGACATCACTGTGGTGGTGAAAAGACACCATGGAGACCGAAATATCAGAGACTGGGCCTGCTCGGGAGGTGCCGAGGAGGTCTCTGGTGATATGAGAAATTCTCCGCGAAAAGAAGGAAGGGCCCAAAGTGGCAGGAGGATTGGCGCCCCTGCAAACTGCTGGGGGATGGGGGAGATTAATTTAACAATCCTTGGGACAAGAGTCGGGAATAGGAAACGAGGTCGAGAGCCGGAGATTTAAAAGCAAGGAAAGCGTGCATTGCATGCAGGCAAAGAGGAGGATCTGCAGGTTTTAAGAGCTGCCACTCTCCGTTGAGAACCGAAAGCCACCTGAGCATGCGCGCTGGTACCAGTCACACACAGTCGATGGCACTCGTCCACACGCACGCCAACGCCACCAGGAGCACATGCCACTCAACCACAGACCGGTCTAAGCAAGGAAAGAGGATTAGCCGGCACTCGCGCAACGAAACGCCCAGTCTGGGAAAGGAATAGCGGCCGTTCTCTCGCCCCTCCCCTCGCTCGTGAACTCTCAGCTGCCGCTCGGGGCAAGGGTTCCTTTCCCCCCTCTGCCTTAGCCGTTTCGCTCGTGCATATCGAGCACCCCGGCTGACAAGCAGCGAGGTAGCAGTGCAGCCCTCGACTGAAACAGGACCTGTGGGCGCCGGTCCAGCAGTCTGGGCTATGTCGCTATGTGGGTAGCGCGGGGGGACGTGGGTCGCCCCAGCAAATGGATCGTCGCGGCCTAGGCTCCAAACAAACCTAAAGGCGACGTCGTCCGGGCCGGGGGCCTGCAACTGCAAAAGCTGGCTTATGCTTCAGCTGCGACTCTGCACGTCTGGACCGTTGCAGGCACCTCTGACAATGGAAGCATATGTGCTTCTCCTATCGATGCTTCCATTTTACCCGGGTTGATTAAGCTTCAGACTAGGGGCCCTATGCAGTTGCAACTTTGCCAACGTTGCATCCACCGACGATTTCAGAGCTGCCCGGCGTCTTGATGGCGGCCATATTGTCTGCATATGGAACCTGATTGCTACCAAGCGAACAGACTAACAAACACATCCAGTCCAGCAAAAAGGGAGGGGGCCAAGGCACACGGCAAAATGCCACAAACACGATAAGTCGTCATGACCAGCAATCGAAGGAACTGCCCCGTCGAGTCTAGGTGCCACGCTATCGGCCTGCCACCCCAACTCGTGCACACCAAGCGCATGCTTGCCTGTCAAAGCGCGCGCGCCCGGCTGTCAATCCTGCCTATGGTTCGGCCTCGCGGACGGAGCGGTTTGGGCGACGGCGCGGAGATCGGACGGCAGTGCCTGTGCACAAACGATTCGATGAACGTAACGGGAGAGACCGAGAAAACCTGCATCTCTGCCACTGAGGCTTGACTTGACGTCTGGGCGAACCGGTCGGTCGCGGGCGATCTCGATCTTGGTCTGGCCATAACAATGAACTCGAGCGACGCCATCGATTGCTAGTGAACTAGTCCAGCACCCAGAGGGCCTTTTGTTACGTGAGATGCGATTCATGCATGTCTGCCTTTCTCGAGATGCACTGTCATGGTCGTGGTTGCATCTGCAAACATTGTAGTCTACAAGGTAGAAACTAGGCCGCCGGAACAGCATCAGCAGGCCTAGAAGAAGCTGCATTTCCGTGTGTATTCGACCCACTGCCGACTTTGGGCGTTCCCTGATTTGCATTTTGCAACCCGGATTGCTGGGAAACTTCTGTAACGGTCATTAGGGGTTTCTAAGGCTGCAGCTTGGTTGCATCCATCACATGCCTAGTACACAGTAGGCGGTGCCATACGGGTTACCGGTCGCACCGAAGCCACACTTTTCTTGGCAGTCGGTCTGATCTGCACGGCACTCGCCGTGGGTACGACCTTTTCGTCTTGTCTGCAGCTTTGTAATTGACGGCCGCCGGTACTGCTAGCTAAACTGAGCACACCGATGATGAAGCGGGGAGTGGTCATACATGCTGCATGACGACCTGGATTCTTGACGGTTGGAGAGGGCCGAAGTCACGTCGAAAGGTGATGCATTCGTCCCCGTGACTAAATTTCCAACATAGAAGGCTACATTTCTATTTTGGTAAAATGCGTTGCTATGTGGCTTCCGCGTATTTCGGGTGTGATGTTGCATTTTCCTCCAGCATAATTCTCACCGCTGGTCAGTCTATCTCGCCAAAGCAGCGACTCACCATGTTGCTTGAGAAGGAGTAACAAAAAGGGTCATGAGAATAGCCATGGTTCGGATCAAAGGGTCCGCAGATAACATGTTCCTTATCTTGCTTGGACTGCCTGTGCTCCTGGCTAGACCTGACGGCATCTCCAAGCTAGTGAACGTGCAGCGGCCCGGGTGGTCTCCATGGCTTTGCGCCTAAGGAGAGCAGCTAACATAGCAACACGCCACGATACGATTTGCATCCTTTTTTGAGAAGCTCTCGTGGCTCGCACCTTTTTCCATGTTACGGCTATGGGGTGCGCGAGCTGGCGCAAGAGTCACCACTGGCAGTAGTCTGCTCGAGCTCGTGTCGCGTGTGGTGCGGAAGGAGCGTTTTGGCGTTAGAGAAGGGTGTTTTTAAGGAGCCATTTCTTAGCAACCAGAGTAGGGAGTTCTCCTCTTCTGCATAGCAATACAACACCATTATAGCCCACACGGGCCAGCATCTTCCACGCGCGTTAACCCAATTGCCTTACGATCAATCTATAGAGATACAGTTGAAGATGACCAATTATGTTGTATCACGGCTATGAATCCGAAGCCCATTAAAAACACGGGCAAATGTTGACTGGCCCGAGCGTTGTAAATAAGTCAGTCCTGAATCACGACATTTCTGTTTCAGCTCGCACACTGCCAACCCGAGCCCGCGCAATGGATTTTTGTTGTGTCAAAAAACGATAGATCGCAAAGTCCTTCCAATCCTCCCGTAAATCTGGGGTAAAGGATCATTTTTTAATCTTAATTATCGGACAATTTCGGGAGCCGCCGCAATTAGTAAGGACAAGACCCGGGAGGATGCATCATGAGTCAAATCGCACATTGCACCGGCCTCACTAGCAGTGAGTCACTCCAAGGCACATAAGTATTCATAGCCTCGAAACTCGACAGTCCGGGGACGAGTCTCAATAGGCATTTCAATCCCTAATTGGTCTTTTTCTTTTCTCTTCTCCCTGCATTTTCAGGATCAAAATGGGCTCAGCGGTCGAAAGCGCGACTTTCAGCAGACACCAGCTGTCGAAATACTTCGACCATATCCAGCTGCCGCAGAAGTATCGTCAGGATGATGTGCCTCGCGACCTATCGCTTCTGACAGCACTGCATATCCACCAAATTGCTGCGGTCCCATATGAGAATTTGTCTCTGCATTACTCCCAACACAAGACTGTCGACCTAAACCCTCAGACCCTGTTCACAAAGTTTGTTGAAAATGGGCGCAACCGCGGTGGGTATTGCATGGAAGGGTCCCTCTTCTTCATGCACGTCCTTCGAAGCCTTGGTTATGAAGCATACCCAACCGGAGTAAGGATCCGGCTGCGGGAGGATGGGATACCAAAGGGCGATTACGTTGGCATGACGCATATGGCCCTGATTGTTGAGCTGGACGGGGAGGAGTGCGACAAGTACGTTTGCGACGTCGCTTTCGGCGGGGATGGGCCGACTGCGCCGATGCCGCTGAAGGTTGGACCGATTACCAAGAACCTCGGGTCACAGGAGGTCCGCTTCGCACGTGAGCGTGTCCCGGGCTCAAAGAGGCAGGAGTTCTGGGTCTACCAGTACCGGAACTCAGCTGCCAAGCCCTGGAACTCGTTTTATGTTTTCAACGACACGGAGTTCCTCGAGGTGGATTTCAACGTGGTCAACTATTTCACCAGTCAGGCGGGCACCTTCCAGAATTTCACCATCATGATTGTCAAATTCTTGCTGGGTCAAGACGAAAAGACCGGAGAGGGTAAGATCGTTGGCAAGGTCATGCTGGTCAATGGCGTTGTGAAGAGGAACACGGGTGGCAAGACGGAGGTTGTCCAAGTGTGCTCTACGGAGGCTGAACGGATTAGCGCACTCAAAACTTGGTTTGGGATCAGCTTAACGGATGAAGAAGCTTCCGGAATCAAGGGCTCTGTGACGGAGCTAAAGGACGTGGAAGTCATAGTTGCTTGAAGTTCGCCCTAATGCAAGGGGAAGAAGGACGGCATATAGAACTAGAATATAGATGACCAGAACACAATTGGGGTATATATATAGACCGCGTGGGAGAATAAGTCTGACCACCCAAAAGGCCTTGCCGTCTGCCTGCAGTCATACGCGCACCGCCACTATGCAGGTTCCCAAGTGGTGAAACACCCCCCAAGAGCGAGATGCAGCCACAGGCAAAGCTCCACCAATCCGGGCCCATCTGACAGCAAACTACCGAAATCTGCGGAAAGGTTCCCCGACTGCTTTCCCTCTGCCGTCAAACTTGACACCTTCTTCTCTCAACAGACTTCGCTTCTCGGAAGCATGCTGTCCACCCTCACCCCACTCACCGCCAAATCCGCCTATTGTGCCGTCACTCGCGAGGACTCGATGACACGGCACCACGGGGGCGAAGGGGTTGTTTCGCATCGCGCTGCCGACTGCCCTTGCGGATGACTTGTGTGACGTCGAGCTGATGTGATCCGCCAACGCCTGGTAGGTTGTGTAGCGGCCAGGCGGGACTTGCGTAAGGAGAGCCAGGATATGTTTCCGGAAGGGAGTGAGGTCGGACGAAGAGTTGATAAGCTCGATAACCTCGGACGAAGCAGCATCGGCCGTCTTGCTCTCGTCCCTTTTGTCTTTTACCTTCACTGACTCTGCTCCGGCAGCTGACTGGAAGTAAGAGGAGACTTTGCGACTTGTTGTTTTCTTATTGGGGCGCTGCACGTCCTCAACATCGAGAGCACTCTTCCTCTTCTTCTGTGAAGCTGCGGTCTCTGTCTTTGTCTTGCTCTTCTTGCCCCGTAGTGAAAGACTTCTCTCATCTAGCGCTACGAGATCCTCTTCGCCTTTTGACAACTTCTCACCCAGCGCAATAGCTGAGCCCAGTTGCTCCCGGCTCATATTCTTGTATGCTGGGCTTTTCAAAACCTGGTTCCACGGTCTATCCTTGCCGATGGCGTTGTCAAGGATTATTCGCGCGAAGCAGTGGTCCAGCTGAACCGGCCACTTCGGCTGTGCGGCATCTTTGGCTTTCGCGAGGGCCGGCAACTGGGTGCGGTAGAGATGGTTCCATTGCTCGCGCAGATCCTCTAGTGATGACATGGCTCGCCGGCTAGACCAGAGTCGACAATACGATGAGAACATCAATGAGCAAGGGTCGAGCACGATGTAGATGAGTTTCCAATTCTAAGAGTGAGAGCGAGATGCACAGAGTGATTGGTGAACCAAAATACAGCCAAGGTGTGTGAGATCAAATGAACCGGATTGCAGTTTCAGTAGCGCATGCCAGGAGCAATCCAGATAGAGTGATGCTGTCATTAAGTCTTAGCGTTTACTTTGACATTCCAGGGTGCCCCTTGTAATGTGGCTAGATCTTTCGGAGACTTTTGAAGCACAAATATCCATGCGAAATAATGGACAGGATTGAGATGCGTCTATTCCATCTCATTGGTAGACTTAATGAACCATGTCGATAATTGCAGCTGTCAATCATGCTTGTATTGCAGTGCCGTACAGGGCACCTCTCGCTGTTTCGAGGAAGCGATTTGTACTTGTTACAGGTCCCGGACCAAGAGGCCCACAACATCTCTGAGCAGAGCGCATCGGTGTTCACGACCAAAACTTTTGGTTATCTCACTGCCTGTGGTGGATACTTTGCAAGATGTTGAGTGACCATAGAATACAAGTGTTAGTTGTCGTATTGAGAGCTTAATGATTTTTTTAGATCGATGTGGGCAAGAGGTGGATACTGATCAAATTGTGCCCAGTCTCCATGCAGTGCCTTTTGCTCGAGTAATCATCAGCTCTATGCGCGCTGAAGGACAGAAACTTACTATCATCAAAAGCCCCCACTCTATGACGAAGATCGTCACACAAGATGATTTCATAGATATATTGAATGCAAGCAATTGGTTTTCGTTACAGCCCTCTGTGTTAACCTTCGTATATGCATGTCAGATCGGGGGCCAGACCATAGCTCAGCTCGGCTTGGTGCCTCTGGTGCTGAGCTTCCCACAAGCCACGCTGAACTTACGAGGCTGAGTCCTCTATCTACACATTTAATGGCATTGAATCTCCTGCGAGATCTGACATCGGACAAAAGACACCGTTCATGAAAGTCTGGTGATTATATATCAACCAATACTTTAGACCCATCAGGTCACGATGCCGAGCGACACCACGCCGTTGGAAGGGCAGAGTTTGATGGAAACCTCAACAGTGTCAGCGGAAGACTCAGACTGTCGATTCAAGGACAATGATGACGAAGACTTTGGCTCTCCCCGGAATGCTCGACCCCCTTCACTATTAGGGTCCTGGTGGCTGGAGAGCCTTGCCATCTTGGTATCTCTATTACTTCTTGCTGCCATCGTGGGGGTATTATATCGCTTTGATGGCAAGGAACAGCCGGACTGGCCATATTGGATCAACCTGAACACAGTAGTGGCGACCTTGTCAACAATACTAAGAGCCCAATTGCTCCTGGTCGCAGCTGAAGGTCAGTTGCCTATGCCATTCTCACCCTCAAATACTTTTAAAACGGCAACAAGCTGATCTACCGGCATAAATAGCAATCAGTCAGTACAAGTGGTATTGGTTCCATCACCCACGACGTCTGATAGATATTGTCCGCTTCGATGAAGCTTCAAGAGGGCTGATGGGTTCATTGAATCTGCTGTTTCGTCCGCGGAAATCGTGAGTGCTAATCCAGGTCCAAAGCATTCGACTAAGGCCATCCACTGAATCAAACTTGGAAGATATGTTGTACTGTGCAGCGCCCTTGTCTTTGTCCTCTCCGTTGTCATAGGGCCATTCACACAGCAGACAATACGGACCTTTGCGTGTGAGCTATCTTCTCATAATGATTCGGCCTCTGCTCCAATCGCCGAATATCTCAGCTACAAAACAGACATCGGCACTTACAGGGCCGGCTCCGCGCGTATCGCCGCCCAGGTCAGCCCGCAGATGAGCATTGCCGTACTCGAAGGGATTGTGGGGTCCTCGGACCAAGCTAAAGATATACCGGTATCCTGTCCCACTGGGAATTGCGATTTCTACAGTTCCGACGGAGGTCCGATATCCTATTCATCTTTGGCTATTTGCAGCTCTTGTGAGGATATCAGTGACCACATAATGGCGACACACATAGTTCAGGAGAATACCAGCGCGCACTACTGGACTTACAACTTTTCCGACATCGACCCATCTTACCTGGCCATTCGAGACGGGAGTGATACCAGTTTTATGTTCAAAGATGGTAGTTACCCATTTTTGAACATCCAAGCACCAGACAAGGAAGGCTTTGGCAGCCGAGCTGACTATTCACCGTCAACAAACATCACATTCATGTCATTCACTTGGGCGAACTGCTCATTGCCAGCCAGCTATTCCGACGAATTTGACTGGTATGATAAGGTCGACTGTTCGTCCCATTCGCGTTTCCCAGGATTGCAGAATAAAGTTGGCTTGGTGGCTGCCAATTGTTCTATGCATATTTGTGTCAGGAACTATGCGTCGAACATCCGCAATGGAGAATTGAAAGAAGAGACTATCTCGGTTAACAAAGACGTAGTTGCTGTTGACGACGAACTGACTGTATTCGACGCTGTGTCATACAGAATTATCAAGGATCCTTGCTTTCTGGACGGCCAAGAGTACACTACCACGAATTTCTCCCAAGCGGCCCGTTCCCCTGGTCGCAATTTCACAAGGCTCCTAGTCAACAACGAGTCAGTGGAAGTGCCACTAGAGTGTACGTTCGGCATCGACGAGGACTTCGGCTGGGGCATATTTCAGTATCTACATGATATTTTCCAGACATCGTGCAGAGTTGATGACTGGGGGCCTGATGGTGATTGGATCGTCTGTTTTGATGCATGGTGGTATAAGCCTCTGTTCAACCAAGGAAACGCCAGCCTGGAGAGTGTATCCGCCGCGTTCGAGAAGCTAAGTCTGGCTATCACATCTCGCATGAGGGTGACCGGCATGAACGCATATAACACGGAATTTGGCAGGGCGGTTGGGACCGTCACGCGGTCTGCAGTCTGCATACAGGTCTACTGGCCTTGGTTGACCCTGCATATGTTTCTAGTTCTATGGACTGGACTCATATTTGCTTTCGTCTTGTATGACAGCCGGAGACTGAGGGGGGCCCAACCCATTTGGAAACACAGCAGCTTGGTGCCGTTCTTTCACCCGCTGTGGTACGAGCGACGAGACGGGAGTACAACGCGCAAACCGGCTCCCATTGAAGTGGGAGCTACGGATGCTACAGCCTCCAAAATGGTCGTCCAACTCCAGCAGCTTCATGAAGGGTACGCGTTCGTCGTCGAGGAGAGATCTGCGAAATCTGTGCTCCAGTCTCCACCACCCGAGTCAACGAAAAAGCACCCGAGCATGGACACAGAGTCGCCAGACGTGCTAGCCGAGCCTGACTTCGGACCACATTTCAGCGCATCAGTTGACGAGGGCTTAGAGGAGGCTCGCTGAGACAGGCTCTTTGCATGCGTCGGTATCCGAGGAAGCACCTGGGCATATCTGAGGCTTCCTGCAGATAGTAACATTCACCATATGAGGAATTGTGTTAACTCCCAGAGTTGGTTTGATTGTGTGTACCCTAAAGTCTATCCGCCCAATCTCATTGTGTGGAGATCTGCCACCTGTGATGCCTGACAACATCTCAATCGGACGCCGTCCAGCGCTGCTCTGTCCGGCAGAGATTCAAATGATACCCCCCCCCCCCAACTCCGTCACCATGCCCCTGGCACTGAAGAATCGACTGTCGGAAGCCGAGACCCATTTACCTTCTGCCCATCTTGCCCTCCTTCTTGTCGTGGCGCTTGCCGCAGAGGACATAGCCGCCGGCCTTCTTGCCACTGCCGCCGCAGGTGTGGCAGAGCTCGTTGCCGCGTCCATCGCATTTGCCGGTGGTGCAGCACTTGGCCCACACGCCTCTGACGAAGGTGCAGCGGGGGCACTTCTGGCCGGAGAGCTTGGGGCAGGGGAGCGTCTCGCGGTAGGATCCGGCGAAGTCGGAGGAGTCACGGCCGCACGAGCACATAACCATTTTGGCGGTTTAAGGTGGGTGAATTTGGGTGATTTGTGAAGTGTTGTGAGAGTGACTGTCGTCTGTAGTACGCCGGCGTACCTGAAAATTCTAAGAAGAGTTGAAAGTGGAAAGAAAAGTAGTTGTGATGAAGATGTTGATGATGTTGATGAATTAAACAGCATTGAGTCTGGGAACTGGAGCTCATTTTATAGATTGAAGACGGCCGAGTTTTGGAACATGATGCCTCCTCTGCTGGCCAAACTGACCTGCCGCGACGCCATCACGATTGATTCCGAAGAGCCGGGGAGGAGTTTGGGAACGGTGTGATGCTTCCTTCACCATGGCGTTCAGTTTCAGGGCAGGCCTTCCAAGTAAGCTGACAGCCCGCAGAAGCCCAGGCATGGTTTGAGGAGATGCGTGATAGCCTCATGCCGTGCCGTTGTAGAAGGTCCTGATGCTATTCGTATGGACAGGCGGCCGACGGAGCGTGAATGAATAACAGCGGATGGGGCCCGAATCACGGCCGGAAGTCAGAATCTGACAGGGAGGCAGAGCCCATCCTCCGGCTCCGAGCGGCAGAAGCCGCCAACGCCCCTGGGCTGCGAGGATACACTTTAGCTCAATACTTAGCGTCTTACATAGTAGTGTATGTGGCTGATTACGTGTACTAAACCCTCCGGCCGGCCTGACAAGCCGGTCGCCTGCGCGCGCTGGGCAAGAAACTGGGTCTGGGGTAACGGCCGCCTGAAAGGCAGTGTTTGCGTTTCAACGACCTGGAGGGTACCACAAATAAACAGCAAAAACTTCAGAACGTGCCATCTGTCGTCATTCCATTGCATCACGTTGAATTCTACCGTCGTAAGGATTTCAGAATTGGCCGCCTGAAGAACACATGCTTACCAGGCAACAGGGCCCGAAACATCTGGGACACATCAGCAACCCTGATGTCGACCGATTTCCTCCCGACGACCAGTAACGAAGGCGAGTCCCGAGTTCAGGCACGCTAATTCTAACACCTTGCTCCATGCTCTGCGGAGGATCGACGGAGTCTGGGGCGATGTTGGTCTAGGGACTCCAACGGGCAGGTCTTTGGAGAGACTACCCCCCCTCGATGCTACTTCGCAGAGGGGCTCAGATGCTTTAGTCTGCTGACTTGCCTCTCCAAGACAAGCGGCTCTGTTGCACTACCAGCTATTATTAGGGGTGGCCTGCAGGTCTAGGCGGAACACTTCGACGCCCTGGCCACTAATGCTGCAGCTAGCAAAAGTTCCTGGGCTGGCCTACGAGACAGGAGTTCGCATCAGACCATGATGATATCTTCTATTTGAGGATCTCGCATATGCCGTCAGGCTCTTCGGATCCTGTATTAAGAAGTGGCAGGCCGCCTGGGCTTCTCTCATGGTCTCCCGATCCTGAACTGTTTTTATCACGGTCCCTTTTGACAGCAATCCCATTTCGCCTGGGTGTTGGAGTGCCATGGATATTGAAATCTTTTTTCTGTCACCGTGGCCATGAGCTTGGCTCGCTGATTATTGTGGGCTGGCCTAGCATGCGGAGTACACCTGCCCGAGGCCAGAAAGATCGACGGGAAAGCGTGATCTGCGATCAACTCGAGACACTGGAGCCACCCATTGAAGACAGCCAAATGTTTTGGGGGACAGAGGGAGGCTTATACACATCCTCTGCCATCCTTACAACCTTCCGAAGGCCCGAAAGGCCTTTCGATGATCAGCCAGTGCTGTCGAATCAAAACAGATGCAAAGAATAGTGACGCGACGAACGACCGTCAGCCATACAGATGGAATATATAAAGGAGACTAGCTGGAAGTTCGACCGGTGCCTCCAAAGCTACAGAGTCTCGTCGGCATGTCATCAATAATATACGTTACGCGTCGAAGCTTGCTGAAGAAATTGCACCTAGAAATCACGGAACGTCAACCGAAGGAGCTGTCGTTGAGCTCTGTCCTCAACGGATCAAGAACACAAGGGACGCCGCCACTGCTTTCAATTCCTCGGCGGCAAAGATCGTGGATATTGCTATTTTTGTGTTCTCAAAACAAGAAAGCTAACAAATGGTCTGAATGAGAAATTCGGGCCTCGTTTACATGGTCTAAAGCTAACCGTAGCTACATTTTCTGGTAGGCATTTGGATACGCATGCCATTAAGGTCACCTGTCTTAGGCACTGCTGGCAGTTTGCAACAACCAGTCAACCATCACTTGGTCCGAACGGTCTTTTCCATCATTTGAACGGAAGATCGAGCAACAAGGCACGGCGTTGACTAGGGAATAGTGAACACGGTAAATCCTACCCGGGTAAGAGGTCAATGCAGTCTGATATCAACCTGCTCATCTCCCCGGCCCTCAACGGCCTCCCCCTTCATCATACCATACACAAAGCATTCGCTCACCCATGTGAAGTCTCTGCAGCTTGTCAAGTCTCCAACCTCCCCAGCGCCGCCACTCGGCCACGTATCGAGGATCACGGGGAATCTGCAACCACCGACAATCCACAGCTGCTGTCCTGGCCGGGCATTTAGCGGTCCCAACCCGAACCTCCCACTTTCTGTTATAAATAATGCTTGATCCCGCAACATATCCACGGTCCAGTCATCCGAATATTGGTCGCCGTCGTCTGGCTCCCCCGGCACCAGTCTACCCGTGATGAGCCCGAGGAAGGCCTGCATCCAGTCTCCAGGCAGCTCAACAGCATGGCCCGTGGGAGCACCCGATCGCTGAAAGCGCGTTATGAGATCGCCCCATCGATCTGCTCCGCCCAGAAGGATCTCGTGAAACCCCTCGGCCTGGCCTTCGCCCCATGTCTGCCGCTGTTCGACAACAGCAATCTTGTCCACATACAATCCCGCCAATAGCAGTGTCTCCTCGTCTGCAAACCGAAGACCGTCTCCCACCCCAAAGGTGCCCCTATCGGCGCAGTAATCACGGCTCGTCCACCGCGTCTGATGCTCCCAGAACGCCGAGCGCCCCTGGCCGGGGATGCTGCCGGACCAGTCCACGACCCAGGAGGGCAGGTCCGCCAAGTTTGAGGGCTCGCCCCTGCGTCCTATCAAGGGGTTCAGGTCGTTGCACAGCTCGATGAGGTCCACCGTCACGCGCCTGAACAGCGTCCTCACGTCGACGGTGTAGTCACACGAGGGCACGCTGGGAAGCCGCACGTCACGGCGCATCCCCAGCAGCGCGTAGATCTTGTCGCGGGGGTCGGTGGCCTGGCGGAACCGCCAGCGCCAGAAGAGGTAGAGCGGGTGCTCGTTGACTGTTATGCGCATGCTCCGCACCCGCGCCGTGAGGTGGCCGAAGGCCCCCGAGGCGTAGAACTCGTGTGCGTACTTTTGTAGGTCGGCCGGCGGCTTGATGTGGGTGTCGTCCATCACGGCCTCGGAGGCGCGGTCCAGCAGGTCCCAGGGCAGCTTGCAGGGCCCCCAGTATATGAAGCGCCGAGGGGGCAATATTACCTCCTGGACGGTCCAAATGCGCATCCACCATGGCCTGGTGAGGAGTGTAGCGAAGGCTTCAGCTGCCCGGCGCCGTTGGGAGACGTCGTTGAGGAACGCGGGAGTGTCATTTACGTCTCCCGCGATCCAGGCGACTGTGTCTATGGCGAGATTCGCGTCCGCCAACGAGGTCTCGCCCAGTGGACCCAGCCAGATGTTGCACCTCCTGCACTGACTGTAAATGCGACACATCATGTCCACTTGCTGCGTTTTCTCGATTGAGTCGCTCTGGTTAATACAGATGGCATCGATCCAGAGAGTTCTTTCGCAGTCGACCAGGCGAAGCTGCTCCAGCGCCCCAAAGAGGCCCCGTGTGACTGACGCCGCCTTGCACTCGACCCATATCGGCGCTGTACCGACCTCGTCCTTCCAAACATAGGAGAGGGTCTCGTACGAGAGGTTTTCGTCGTCCAGGCTGACCACTCGATAGGTACAGTGGATCGGGGACTCTAGGGCACCGGGTGCCAGCACTATGAGACGGATCTGAGCTAAATCAGCATCCAGCTTGGGGTAGTGTACCGTGGAATGGTCGTCGAACAAATCAGACTCCATTATATAGTCGCACCACTCGGCAAAAGAAGTCCTCGGGTAGAAACGAGGTTACACGTCTGTTGGCTTGTCGCAATATTTGAGGTGACACACGCTGTTTATGTACAAGTAGATACTTGTTGGAAACATGTAGCCTGCATCAGCTGAAATCAAGCGTATGCCGGAGATTAGTCAGATCTGACGTGCATAGGAAGATTGAATCAGCACCCCTGCAGAGGGAGGTTAATATGGCTGCCTGGAGAGCTGTAAAGAAGATACGGAGATAGATAAGTTTATCCTTGGTTCACTACCAATAAGTGTGGTCTCGTTTTTAATCTACACATATCCTTCTTAAGTAGTATGCATCCATCACTACCAATAAGCTATTTGTCATAGTGCTATTTACCACTTACCACTATCAACCTTTGGATATGTATATTACTCTCTCATAGATATAATTCCAGGGGTTATGTTGAATTTCATCCTATAACAGTAGTAATTATCATCATACCTGGTGTGTGTTGAATGCTCGTTAAAAGGAAACTGAAATGTAAGAAAAATGAAAAAGGCAAAAAGGAGAGGTGCAAGAACTAGACAAAACCCGGAGCACCGAAATTAAGCCTCTTCACAGTTTTCTTCTCCCTCGTGCTTGCGCTTAAGACAGTTTTCCAGCTCATTTGTCTACTCTTCGCTGTCCATAGAAATGCTTCCAGCTTCAGAGTTCAGCAGCATGATTCTCAATCGTGTCAGCGAGGGATCCAGCCTTTTCTCGTCGGGTAAGAATTTTCAGTCTCCACCATGTCTAGCCGGGAGATAACCGATTGCGAAAAGTCTACCGGAACGAGACTCGGCGTCACAAAATTGCAGACGAGGCTAAAGGCAGGTTGTGTTGAAGAGCCTGAGGCTGCTCAGGGTCCTATAATTTTTCCGGCTTGGATCTAAGCTTAGCAGCAGGGTGCGGGAGGCAAGGCGAGGCTTCAAGTGGACCGTGGCATCCTGGCCTTTTTCGCACGTCCTGAATCATCCTGCGCTCTCCGACTTTCTATTCGTCTGTTCCTTGAACCACTAGACCTCGTCGCCTTTTTTCCATCTTCGAATGGCGCTCTTCTTGGACTTTCAGACCTCCTCGTGGTTTTGTGATCTTCTGGGATTTTCGGCACACTTGAGCTCGAACTTGACGCCGGAGCTGCTGAACTGGCAGACCCTAAAGAGCTGGGTTGAAACAGTTCGTCTTTCTGCAGCATCTCCTTAAAGAAGAAGACCAGAGTTTGCTTCTTGTTGCTCTCAAGGTCAATGCGTGAGTCCCAGTTCTTGATGAAACGTAGCCAGGCGGTTACTTGTTCCACACCTTCCACCGGGGGTTGATCGGAGCCGGCAGCTTGACTACTGTGCTTCCACCACAGCTCGGCCTTCTCCACCCATCCTCTCAAAAGCTTCTTTTCGAGTTCTCCAGGGATTTGCTCTTCGAAACAGTAGCCTCCGCTGCTATTGGCGGAGGTAGAAGACGTCTTCCTCCAGGCAAAGTGTTTATGTCCTTTGGTGCCGGCATGATCGACCTTTGCCTGATTCAGCTCGCGGTTGTATCCCTGCAGTGGGCCAACATGGTACGAAAAGGTCCCTTCTGCTTCGCTTCCTTTTTGGCGCTCGCCCCTCTTCTTGTGTAGCATGTGCACTGAGAAGTGGATTTCCAAGCGACACACATGCTGGTCGTTTCCGTCCTCGTGTGAGCCGTCTTGTATGGTATGCGCTGTTCCGCTTTCACTGGGCTCATTTTTCAAGACTCGATCACGCCCCCCCTGCCCATACCACAAAGTCAAAGGTCTTTTGAAAAGATAGTATGCTTTCCAAGGAAGTGTGAGTGATTCGGTTATTTCCCCTGTTGGATTTGTGGATTCTCATTAGCCTATATTACTGATTTCTTTCCCATGACCCGGAAACTTGACGTAGGAAATGAGGGTTTAGACAAACCTTTTGTCGATGAGAAGGTCTCAAACAAACTTAGTTCATCTCTGGCTGAGGTCGCTCTGTTGATCTCCCTCGGATAACCTACGGCCGATGGAGTTGCAAATTGCAAGAGCAGGTTCTCGTCGAACTGGGCTTGACTTCCACTCCGAGTCCTGTCGATGGTCGCTTGACTGACTTGGCTAATCATCCACAGTAGTGGGAGTTGTGAGAGCCCTGAGTCTGCATTGCCACCACCAATGTCTCCATGACAACCCAGAAAGGCACACTGGCTCACGACTTGACCACGGGACTTTCTCTTCCATAGCATCGGCTTGAATTCGCTCCTCTTTTCATTCAAGGCCATGGCCAAAAAAGCGTTTTCGACCTTGCTTGGGACCTGGTCCTGCACAGACGCGATGCCTTTGTTTTTGTTTCGGAACCACTGGAAGGGATTGACCATAGCGCTCACTGGATCGAATTCCGCGAGGACTTTAATCTTGACTGAGTGCAGCAGTGCCCCGTCAACCTTTCTGTTGTTCTTCATTGGTGGCGCGAGCTTCTCTTTCAGCTGCTTGAGTTCCTCCTCCTTCCCATCCACCCAAAGTTGGAATAGCAAGCCAAGAAAAGGCAAAGCCACACGTCGAAGTAATCCGACTTTGCTGATAAATTCAGCCAAGCACCGAACGGTGAAGGCGCCGCGTGAGTAGCCGACTAGAATGATCTCGTCTTTATGACAACCAAAATTATAGTTCGAGGACAAGAAATAATACGCGTTGAGAATGCATGAGGTCACACCTGTTTCGCTGCTTAGACCCCAATTGTCAAGGATGAAGGATCTCAAAAGAAAGTTTTCGACATACCTGCACCGGTGAGGCCGGACCAGGTCGATTCAGTCAACAGGGAAGCATACGTGCCTACGCCACCAGAGTACCATACCACCTGCATGACATGGTCCTTTATTTTCGTTCCATCCTCAAGCGTCCGGTCGAAGCCATCGGGCTCGAGACGGTCTACACAACGGGCAAAGCGTGCTACGTTGGTCGAGTAACGCATGCTGCTCGCCGCATTTTGCCAAGTCCCGTCGCAGCATACAAAGAGACGCTTTTTGGTCCTGGTATGCCCGTCTTCTTCTTCGCTGTTGTTGTCGTTGTCGGATTCCGGGTCCGTCATCCATTCTTCGTCACTATCGACCTTGGGTTTCGGCGTCTTACTCTGATTCGTAGGCCCTGTCGAAGCCTTGTCTTGGACATTGTCTTGGGTATTGTCGATTCCCGCCATGGTTGTGCGTATTTTGAGTCGCCACGCCCAGGAGTGTAGCTATGTATATACTCAGTACATCGAAAAAGAAGTAGCACGTCCGGGTGGGACTGTGCTATGGAGAGCGGCATTACCTACCCAAAAAGCACTTAGTATACTCGGTACTCAAGCAGCGAGAAGATGTCGACATGGAGTTATGAAAATCGATGGATAAAAGAAAGGCCCACATGCCACAAGCATTTTACCAGAGAATGCCATGAGATAACGACGCTTAAATGTATCAGTTGCTGACCAGCCTCACTATGATACAGTTTGGGAGACCGCAAGCCCATGCACTACCTATGCAGCTCTGCCTGAAAACCCACCGTCTGGCGCAGCCGAGAGGCCACTAAGAACTCACCAATGCCAAATTTCGGCGTAATGTATGCGGGGTTTGTTCAGCTGTTCCCGAATACCAGCAGCTTCACGCGCACCAGAGGCCATTCAGAACCCATACCCACCAATATCCGGTGTGCAAGCCTGCTTTGGGTAACACAACGTCTGCCGGTCGACCCTTTAGGCAAGTTTCATCATCCACGATCACACCTTCGGACCTAGCGGCGATAGAGCACTGATACTTTGTAGAGCAGCTTAGGTCTCAGGCAGCACATCAAATAGCACAACTTTCCTCAGGCAGCGATATCTTTGCAAGGCTCTGCGCCCAACGCTGTCCCTATTCGCATTAGGAGACCGGCCCGGCTGTCAAAAAGCACCTTTTGCGGAGACTGTGTTTCACCCCACAGCTCCTTCTTGAGTACGATTGAAAATGAGGCTCTCAATTACTGGGTCATTTGAGCTACAAGAGTTTTGAAAGAGGGATTCTCCCCCTTATGAAATTTTCTCAAATAGAAGAGAAGTTTCTTAGCTCAGTCTGCGGTCGAATTATAAGCAGACCTCTCCGTACTTCTGCTAATGCCAAAGGCATCAGCCCCACTCGGCTCGCCAACGCCACTGCACGAACTGATGAGGTGATCATGTAGATCAGGCTCTCATGCCGAATCCCCAGTTCATGTGTTCCCCTGACCTCGAATCATACAACAAACTGCCTCCCTACCTCGGCCGTCTGCCGTGAGGCTCGCCCCCGCGCCCCTGAGTTCTGCGTGACGCTGGTTGGCACATATGCATTTCAAGTACTACCGCGGCGAACTATGGTCAATAGAGGCCCCAAAGGACGGCGATGAGCCAATACCCAAGAGGGAAGTGCACTGCGACCCGAAGGCCGAGACGCTTGAGTATGTCGTCTCGGAACCGACCACGTTGACCTTATCTGGAGGGATGGCAGAATTCAAGTCTCCGGAGCAGCTTGTTGGCATGGCCAGCCGCTTCTTCGGCAACAAGATTGAGCAATTGATCCAGCTTCTCATGTATACTGGCAACGAGCGGGAGCGACCCTACTGGATCGATTATATCGAACAGCGCGTATATATGTGGGTGGTTGACTTGGGCGCCCCTGAAAGCCCTCTTCACCGTCTGCACGCACCCTATGGCTACCCACTGAGCCACCACACTCTATATTCCATCAGATACCATTAATTCCTTCGCATATGACGACCCAAGACTTTGTGTCTTACAAACGCCAGTATTAAGCGCCTTAATCCAGTCATGTGAATATTCTTCGGAGCTGCACAACCACTCCTTGACCAAAGTGAAGATCATCTGATCTTCAATATCCCAATAGATCCCAAAACGCACTGGGTTGCCAGCTTTGTAAATTTGGGGGTCGGCGACTGTCTCGCAAAATCCAAGCCCAAGAATAGGACCACCCCCTTGCGGGAAGAATTCGGCCTCACGCGTGCCGTTGGGCACGTCTCTAACCAGGATCGGGTTTTTGAAGGAATACGGATATTCGCACCGGCTCAAACGTCTATTTTACCGGGCACAGACCACCCTGCATCTACACCCTCAAGCACAAGGCCAATAGCTAAAAAGCAGCGTACGGGGGCTATAAGAAGCATCAACTAATTGCCACGGGTAATTGTAACTGCTGAGGAGGTTGTCGGCGACGACGACGGCGAGGAGGGCACTCAAGAGGAGATCATAGTCTATATAAGCTAGATTCACAGTGTAATTGAGTGCAATTGATCGATTTGCAACCTTAGAGAGTGCCAAAAAAGCTGCTTGTGATAAGGGTGACGGTGATATCGTTGGTAAAGTCAATCTAGCATTGCCCCATATTAATTTGGTGGCAGGGCACTAACTGCGCGCTACAGCTAGAATTGCTTCGAGAGGTGGTCCGTGCCCGGTAAAATAGACGTTTGAGCCGGTGCGAATATCCGTATTCTTTTGAAGAGGGTTGGACTTGTAGGAAATATGATCCAATCACCTTCTCTAACCCAGAGAGGTAGGTAGACTTTCCAATTGGTCTTCGTCAACGACGCATAAATCGAAAAACTTGGGCCTTCAAAAAGATTGTCAACAAGGATGCGACAGCCGAATCCTTCGGTGCGAATTGGCGTTGGTGATGTCGTCACTTGCAGTCCCGCAATTGTGAGAGGCTCTTCTGACGATACACGGCGCGCTTCAAGGGCGCCGGATACGCCGTCGGATTTGATGCTTAGTTCTAGGTTGCGTCTTGCGACCTGGGAAACTACCCGCAAGGAAAGACCTCGTCTGTGCTCCTGGAGTCTTGAAATGGCCCACATGAAGTCCACGTAAACTTCCAAATCGGTTTTTGTGTAGTCGGGAATGACTGGAGCAACAGGATCCCAGTCTAATACTGATATGACGCCATATATCTTATCCCTTTTATCTGCGCACTGTAAACTGTTCGCAGTCTCCAATAGCGGCGATACTCTTCGATCAAGTGGTTTTTCAGACAGGACATGCTGAGTCACCATGAACCCTTTCTTCATCACCTCAGCGTCCTCTTTATTCCTTATCAGGCAGTGTTGCTTGGGCTCGGAGTGTGATCCCTGATTTAAAAGGCCAAGCTTGAGCTTTCGTGCTGCCACCTGCAGACCGGATGACGTTCGAGGACTCTGAATCCGATTGCCGCTGCAAAACTCATACGCTATTGTAACTAGCATGCGCACGCTGCCTTTTGTTGTATCATCCGGTCCACACAAGAAAGTTGTTTCTTTGGCATGCCGTTGCTCCTGGAGGACCCACAGGCGCTTGAAATATGGACGTTGCATGAAGTGAACAGCGGCCCACACCAATCTTCTGACGTCATGGTCTTTTTGGGTGAGATCGAAGATATCCCGGCGCCTGATTTCTGAGTTCATCCAAGCAAAATAAAAATCCCCGAGTTTCCGGAACAGGAACCAGCTGTCGTCTGCATGGTCCCCTACACATGCCAGCATATGGGCAGCATTTTTATAGATGTTGTCCATTATTGAAACCTGCGTGCCCTTTTCTTTGCCGTCGTCCTGGTCGATACAGACAGCATCGATCCAATAGTAGGAGCCTTTATGGTACGAATAAGCCTGTTTCAAGACAAACTCGCAATTCGTCCTGACACTGAAAGCCTGGCCATTAACGAGGATGGTCGTGTTCGACTTTGGTTCTCCCCATGTATAGGATATTGCGTGGTAAGGTGGTACATTGTCGATCGGCCATGTTGTCATTTCACACCTGATTTTGATGGTTGTGGAGTAGTTGTTGTCAACCACTTGTAGGAGCCTAATGTACGTGGCCGTGTCGGGGAGAGGGTCATATTTGAATTTAGTTTCACCAGGAGGGATGAGTGTGACCATTGTAGATTGTTGAGTGATTGAAAGTTGGAATGGGTCGGGCTCTTAGGTCAGACACTGAGAGCTCTGCAAGATGTTAACGACGGACCGGGGGGGGGCGCTTATTGTGCATCAAAGATACCGTATAATGGCCGTAGAAAAGGCAACAGGCGGATACCAAGCAACATGAAAGTAATGTAACCCGAGGAGCAATGAAGCTTTGGTGTTGGACGTAGGGACAATACCTTGGAGTTCTCTGGGAATCAACGGCGTCAGCTTGAGCGGGGACTGGGAAAGAAGACAAATTGGCTATCGCCGGCATTTCATCCTCTGGTCATGGCCGAATCAGCCCGTGGCCCAATCAGCCTGTGGCTGAGCTGAAGGCCGCTCATTGGCCATTCTCCATGTCGGGTGGGTGGCACAACATAAGCGGGCCACATGGGCAAGGGTAGATTAGGTGACATTTTTCAACAAGGAAAGAACTTGAGCAGTGCAATGGATGCTGACACCGACGAATCTAAATAACCAACCCAGTTGCCGCCATTTGGTCTTACCATGGGATCTCCTATATCTGGCAACGCCAGGGTGGATACATCATGCGCTGACGGCTCAAGTATTGCCCAGAAAAGGTGGGGAAATTATCGTAATTCACTCACCTCGCTCTCCCCGGCCGCGGACGAGACAACTGACCACGCAGACTGCGGAATCGTCTATCACAGCAGGCTTTTCGGAAGCGGCAGAGCGCCTACATAAAAGACCTGGAAAGACGCTTGGAAATCAGCGGCAATGGCGACAACGAGCAGATCGCGCGACTTGAGAAAGACAACCGTGTTTTGCGCGAACAGCTTACCACAGCTTGCAGCAAGCTGGAGCGGATCCAGATCACTCTGAGATCTCTCTCTGAATCAATGTTGAGCCACGTTTCTCATGGCTCAGCATCTGAGGTGCCAAAATCTCAAGGATCCTTACCCAATGGTGCTTCTGACAAGGAAGATGAAGACGCCACTACCGGCAGCAGCACGGTGATGCCCACGCGAAGCCAACCTGAGGCTGCTAGCGAAACTATACCGAACGCCACATATCAATGCGACGACGAGGTCTCGAGGCTACAGTCGAACATCGACGGGGAACAACTCCTCCCTTCGATCTTCCTCGATGGCTTACCAACTGCTGAGGATCTTGGAGCAGAGAAAGATTCTTCTCTCAGCCCAAGCTTCCAAGGTCGCCAAACGCCGGTGGACCTGGATGTGTCATACCTTCTGGGCAGCCTGTCGGGCGTCAGGAGTTTACCGGGAATTTGGACGCACGAGTACCAGATGGGCCCTGCAAGCTTTCAGGCTCAGAATCCCAGCGCGGGCAAGATAATTCAAGGCCTTGCCACTTCAAACTCCTCGTTTTCAGACCACATGCAGATGATCCGGGGCTGCCTCAAGAAGCAATGGCGTAAAGCAACCCAGCTTCGAACGGATATAGAGACACCGTAAGTCAAGCTCCCATCTTGTGGCGTTATGGACTAACATGGCTCAGGGACGGCCTTCGCCTTTCTGCCACGGTGATGCTGTCGCACTTCCATAGTCTTAACCGACCGGCGGCTCTTGACTGGTACACGGCCACTCAATACCAGGAAAACATCACCGATCTTCTCCTGTGGCAAATCAATCGATCCCGTGTGATCTACTCGAGAATGCACGCGAACTACAGGCCCTCGGCACTCCAGCTCCTCGAGGACTACCCTTCCGTTATCGACTGGTGTCCGTTTCCAACCATCAGAGACAAGCTCATCCTCCTACACTCTGCAAATCCGTATTTAGATCAGATCATCTGCGACATTGCTACCGCTTACGTGGCAGAGGTTGATGCGGGCAAGTTTGTACTTGGCCAGGCTGGCCGTGCCTACATCCGCGTTTGGGATTTGGTGTGTGCCTTTGAAGCAGACGACATCGAGGATGACCGGGCCCAGAATGATGGCCTCGACCCTGACCAACTACTTGCCCCCGAATCTTCCGACGGCCACTTGTCATGTTCCCTCCCTGCTCCCGACGTCGAAAGCTTGTTCCAGCCTACGTACGCACGTCGAGCCTTCAAATCACTTGGACTGGATGATGGAGTTCCACGCTTCAAGCTAGACCCGAGTCTATTTATACAGTATCCAGAACTCTACGATTCTGGTGCAGACATCCTAGCCACCGGCGCTGCCATCGTACCAAAGGTTCAGACGAAAATACCATGCCCGACTTTACCAAGGCATGAGACTATGGCCATCTATCGGAATGTTGCAGACTGGTGTGTCAACGCTATATGCAGAGCGTCACCTATAGAGGCATAGAAGAAGTGAGGGGCAAACATCCTAACTTGGCTTGAAAGGCATAGCTGGAAAATTAGGCTAACACTTTATTCTCTGAGTTCTCAAACTAGGGTGTCTCCTTATCCTCTTTTGCCTCCACCAGGCTCAAGGATCCAGGACTTACAATTTCGCAAGCGGCCCATTGCTTGAGACGATTCCAAGTGAGGAGGGAGTGATGTCAGAGATACTGTTGCAGCCACATAGTTGCATGCACTGCTTAAACTCATTGTACAGAATATCAAGAGTCTTGGTGACTCCTGCTTCTCCATCATACTGGCAGAATGGACCCTTGTTAGCTACTATTACTCCTCGTTCGCTCAGGCTAATGCCACTCACCGCGAGTCCCCAAAGCACTGGTCGACCAATCCACACGCACTTGGCACCGAGAGCCAGAGCCTTGAAAATGTCTGTTCCACTTCGAATCCCGCCATCGATGTGGACGTCGATCCTTCCATTGGCGGCCTTGACACATTCCTGGATGACGTCGATGGTGGCCGGCGTCTGGTCGAGCTGCCTGCCTCCGTGATTACTGACAAGGACACCGTCACAGCCATATTGGGCCGCGAGCTGCACATCTTCTGCCGTCAAAACGCCCTTGATCCAAATCTGCAGCTTGGTTACACTTCGCAGCCAAGGGATCTCCCGCGCCCACGAGTGCGAGTCAGAGGCGAAAGCAGTAAAGCCCTCGTGGTGATGAGTCTGAGCATGTATAGCCTCCGACGTCATTCCGAGCATGGGCAGATCCAAACCCTCCGGGATCAAAAAGCTGTTCCTGCTTTCGTTGTACCGTACACCGAGCACCGGACTGTCGGCTGTCAATAGTAAAGCAGCACAACCGGCTTCCTCGGCGCGTCGGATGATTCGCAGCTGGGCCGAGCGATCCTGCATCGTATATAGCTGCATGACGTGCTGCAGAGGGCCGACTCCGAGCCCAGCTGCTCGCACCTCCTCGACGGAGTAGTTGGAGTAGCTCGAGACGCCCATGTGGACGCCTCGCTCGGCGCAGGCCCGGCTCGTCGCAAGCTCGCCGTCGGGATGAGCCATTGCCTGGACCCCGGCGGGCGATACGCAAAGGGGGAATGTGATCTTTTGGCCGAATACAGTTGTTGAAGTGTCTGCTTTGGACACGTCGACAAGGACTCGGGGCCGCAGTCGATATTTCGCGTAGGCCGTTGTGTTCTCCGTCACCGTTACTTGGTCTGCAGAGCCAGCTTCATAAAACTCTGCCAGTGATAGAAAGCGTGAGCATACTATTTGGGCTCATCGGGGCATGCTCAACCTCACCTCTAGCTTTAACAGGAAGCTTCTCCGCCGCTGCCGCTTTGATGTCGTCCAGGTTAAGGATCAACCTCTGGTTGGTTTTGGAGATCATTCTCAATGTATGGCTGCGAGGTTTCGGGAATGTGTGAGGTACGCTAGGCAGGTTTTGGGAATTTTGATCTATTTCCGCGCTGTTGCATGAATTCTGGCAATGTTATGCTTCAATTTATCTTGGACATCGTGATGTGCTACTGAGCGCATTTCCTGTGGTGACATCCGAATGGAGAATAGTGTAGATAAGAAGAGCCACCGGCAATGACTGGCCAATTCTTACGTGGCCGTCGGTAGAGTCGCAATGACTAAGGATTGTTGACTAAGTAACACGAACCCCACCAGAGAGACCAGAAAACCTCCTTACAAATAAAGATTGCATCAGAGATTAGAGACACAAATACAGGGTACTACCTCCCGAATCTATGGCAGGACTTTCCGTCCGTATATGACTTCTTCTGGATTTTCTATTGTCACAATGTCAGCTAAGGCAGTTTTCTCTCCCGACGCGCCTAAACCGCCGCCGTTCTTGTCTCAGGCTCGCACCCTTGGCAATCTGGTATTCTGTTCCGGACAGGTCGCAACAGACCCTAAAACAGGTTCTCTCATTCAAGGGTCTATTACTGATAGAACGGTTTGTGACCAGCTCTATCCCTAAATTTCGACGCTCATTCGATCATCGATATTCAGAAGCGAATTATGCTCAACTTGAGCGCCGTCCTCGAAGCAGCAGGCTCAAGTCTTGATAACATTCTCAAAGTCAACATTTACCTCACCAACCTGAAAGACTTCCCTGAGGTGAACGATGCCTACATTGCCTTTTTTCCAGGAGTGAAGCCGGCAAGTACCTCTTGAATCAGAGTAGATGGGATCTCGAACTCTAATCGTCGTGGTTGCAGGCAGGGACTTGTGTTGGAGTCGCTGAACTTCCTTTGGGTACTGATATCGAAATCGAGTGCACCGCGACTAAGCGGCCGTCCGCAAATAGCCATTTGTAATTGGAGACAAATAGGTAGCACAGTGATTCTATTACCATTTAAGGGAAAGCTGTATGAAGCACGCTTACTGGGCAACAGCAGAATCATGACCAGTTCAAAACTCAAATTGCTTGTTCATGTCAAGGGGAGTACTGTCAAATTCGGGAAGGTAAAAGAATCTCATTTAGACACAGCGGACACGTCGGCATAGGCAGAGATTCTACGCGTTTTACATTCTTCGATAGTCAAAGTCAAAATATAGCTATGTACTTTGTGTTCCGAGCTCGGATAATGTAGGAGTCGGAGCACATGGTCTTTTTTGAACAGGCCGGGGTGAGAGCCTTGCGACTTGATTAATCGCTCACTGAAAAGTCATGTGGTTTGGTAGGAGAAAGGAGGATTGCATGGAAAAGAGGATTTACCCCGTCCCGTGGCGCGCACCCAGTTTGTACAACCTGATCCGCGCACTATCACTGGTTGCTCTGCCGCACGGCTGCAGGCGCAGAAGCTTGCGCGGGCCTGTTTCCCACCTGCTGGGGCCACGGGCCGAAGAGATTACAGCTTTCAGAGCTGTTCAGTGTTGTGTAACATCAAGTTCTCTTCGTTTCTCTTGAGCCCAATGAAAATAGCGAGTGCATCGTCGGCCCGCACGCCATTCCTTGGGCAAACGCCATGTACTACGTAGAAAGAGAAGTATGGACTCGCTGTGGCTTTTCCATCTCAGGCAAGAGCTATTTGCTCTGTTGGTCCCAAATCCAGTGTCCGATGGCTCAAAGTTTGGTCCGTGGCTTTTCAGATCCTGAGCCCAGGAGCGCTTGATGCCTGAATCAGACGACCGCCAGTCATGGTTTCCACTCACTCGGCTTGTTCAGGTCCCCGGTGACCCTATTTTGGCGCGAGGGCTACCTGATTCTCGTTTAGCGCCGCCTATCACAAAGTGCGATACTGTTTATCAGAAGAACCATCCCATCACCCTAGGCGGCGCTTGTTCCAAGCGTACGCTTATCGCAGCCGCACCGTTTTAACCGTCATTAGTCCAAGAGTTGGAGGCCGGATAAAAGCTTGAAATATAGCAGTTCATGACAACCCAAGATCCAAGCACACATGCAGTTAGTCTAGGCAGTACCAACGTGTCGGGTCAAGCTTCAGCGCCAAGTGTGAAGTGTCCGAGGTGAAGCTTGTCAACCTACGAAAGTGGAGTAGCGAATCCGGGGAAATGCTTCAGAGATCTTGGCTAGATCTGACAGGTGGCGAGGTGCCGGACTAAGGGCCTCGTGGCGCGTGGAAGCGTCTTCCCAACGGCTCCTCTAGGGGACACATGCAATCACTATGTGGAATGCGATGTGTGCAACGAGAGGCTTTCCTGGGATGAACTTTCCTGATAGAGCACAACTCAAAGGCGCCCATGTCCTGCTCGTTGGAGGATTTTGGGAGACATGATCCTACAACGGCCTCTCAGCTACAGGTGCCCGTCGCATGAGATGCGGCGGTCAGGCGATGGATGGTTCCAATCCACATGCCTTTGAACGGCTGGGCCTGTAAGATGTTGCCGTAAACAGCTAGACTCCGGGTAAATTGTTCAGGCTGAATGCATTGGTCATTCTAGCCCCGGTCGGTCATCCCCCTCCCCAAGAGGAGAACACCCTCAGGTCCAGGTTTAGGTGCGAGTGGGGTCACTAATGCTCCGATGTTGAAATCCGGGGAAGTCAGGGATGCTTGATCGGACCCACGGTTGCACCAGTGGGCTGGGAATGTCCCAACCTGGACGGTGATATTCATAGAGTTTTGAGTGACACCGTCAAGAGTACACACGGGTCGGAATAGATGAAATATGCAACTCTGGCCCACTGAGAACAAAAAGCATGACAAACAAACCGCGAATAAATGCACGAGCCGTCCGCGGCACGGCCCTCCCTCGGCCTCAACCTGCATGCTTCTTTCTGCACACAAGGTAGCTGCTCGAGGATTCAAGAATCTGGGGGCCATGGGAAGTCGGGAGAGGTCGCGAAAATTGGTTCACCAGAAGAGATGATCGCTTCATCGGACCGCCTACCGACATTCCGCATGCCTTCTGCGTGAACAGTTCGAGCTCCGACGGGGAAGACATCCAGCAGCAGCTATTGGGTGCCACACTTGACGACCCCTGCGCTGATGCATCCTCGCGTGCTACCATGTGGTCGGCGCAAGGGACGACCGGTGGGGTTCTGGACCGAGCGATAGCTAGCCTCCAAATTTCGGGCCCCAGAGGAAAAGTATATAGACACTCATCGTGGACATCGAGTTCCCTCTCCTGGGCTCCGCTTTCCAGCTCCTCTTCTCTAGTTGAGCCCACAAGTTGGTGGAACGTGTGTGAAAACATCCGAGAGCCCTGCACCACTTCCATCTTCACAGAGTCCGTCTAAGCCTCTCAACATGGGCAAGACAACCTTCACCCTTGCGGGGCGCGAGTGGCCCAAGATCACTTGGTGGAGGACACCGTATATGCGGTCCCTCTACCTTTTCCTGTGGGCTGCCATGTTGACTTCGGCTACTAATGGTAAGGCCTTGATTGATACTGGTTGTTGAGTGATGCAATTTTAACCATTGAATATTACATAGGATACGACGGCTCCCTCATCAACGGTCTCCAGAGCATGAGCCAGTGGCAGGACTACTTCCACCACCCAAGCCCCTCCATCATGGGCCTGTTGACGGCCTCGATGGCCATGGGCTCGATGCTCGCCATCCCTATCGTCCCGTACTGTGCAGATCTCCTCGGCAGACGCATGGGAGTGGTGATCGGCTGCGCAATCATGCTCGTGGGCATTGCTCTCCTCTCCATGGGTTTCCACATCGCCATGTTCATCATGGGCCGTCTTCTACTCGGTTTCGGAATTGCAATCGCCCACGGATCCGCCCCGCTGCTGATCGCTGAGCTCGTGCACCCGCAGCACCGCGCCATCTACTCCACCATCTACAACACCCTCTGGTATCTCGGCTCCCTCATCGGCGCCTGGGTCTCCTTCGGTACAAACAATATCGTTGGTAACTGGGCTTGGCGTGTGCCCTGTCTGCTGCAGGCGATCCCGTCGCTGTTCCAGATCTTCTTTATCTGGTTCGTTCCGGAATCACCACGATGGCTGATCGCCAAGGGGAAGCACGCGAAGGCCAAGGCTATCCTAACCAAGTACCATGCCGCGGGTGACGAGAACGATGAGCTGGTCGCCATTGAGTACCACGAGATTCAGCAGACCATCTCGCTCGAGCAGGAGTACGAGAAGACAGCGTGGAGTGAGCTCTGGTCGACACCCGGCAACCGCCACCGTCTTCTTATCCTCGTCAGCTTTGGTTTGTTCTCCCAGTGGTCTGGCAATGCCCTGGTCTCGTACTACCTCTCCGGCGTGCTTGAGACGGTCGGCATCACCGACGACAAGACCAAGCTGGAGATCAATGGATACCTCTCGATCGTGCAGCTTGTTTCAGCTGTCGGCATTTGCTTCTTTGTCGACAAGATCGGCCGTCGCCCGCTGTTCCTCACATCCTGCGTGGGGATGCTGGTGTCCTTTATTGTTGAGACTATCGGATCCGCCCAGTACGCCAAGACAGAGAGCACTGCAGCTGGCCATGCAGTCATTGTCTTCATTTTCATCTACTTCATCTTCTACAACTTGGGCTTCTGTGGTCTTCTCGTTTCATACTCGACAGAGATTCTGCCCTACAGGATTCGTGCAAAGGTATGCTGTACCCCATCCCATAGTCCATATATCTTCAAAGGCTCCTCGCTAATAAACATCTCAACACCAGGGCCTCACTGTCATGTTCCTGTTCGTCGACATCGCCCTCTGGTTCAACCAATACGTCAACCCCATCGCCCTGGAGGCTATTACTTGGAAGTATTACCTCGTCTACGTCTGCTGGATCGCCTTCGAGACCTTTGTGGTCTGGAAGTGGTTCATCGAGACCAAGAACACGCCTCTCGAGGAGATCGCCAAGTACTTCGACGGGGACTCCGCCATTGTTGGTGGCGATGCTGCTACGGCCAAGGCGCGCCACCTGGCCGGAGACGAGGACGAGGTCAGCGAGACCAAGGGCGAGCACCCTGTTGTGTCGTCCACAACTCGTGTCTAGGCAGTGGTGGTGGGCTTTGACTCAACGATGAATTGTTTCCTGTAGCTGCTCTCATAATTTCGCCTGAAGTGACGCTCGTGATTTGCTTGTATCTGAGGTAGTATATAGCGCTTGAATGGACATGGAGATACCCCTCTATATCTGGTCTTGAGCCACACTCTTTTCCAATCGACAAGTAACCACCGACGAGTGCCTAATCAGCAGATGATGAAGATGTGAGCCGATGGGAAAGACAACTGCAAGACGTGAAATACCAGGTTTATGAACGATCATGGCAGATCCGCACCACCTTTTGGTGGCCGCGTCGACAAAAGTTCCAACGAACTGTCTTCCGGCCGTCAACAACTCATCAATTTGCAAGAAATATGATCATGTCACATTATTGACAGTTCGTGGCCCATCAATGAAATTGGAAGGTCTTCATAATAGGACAGCTAAGCAGATTTAAAAGTAGTCGAAGCTTGTCATCTGCAGAAAGTAAAAGACCCGATCCGGGTCATAGGTCTCAGCTACGCTGAATAGTCGGTCGTGTACGTCATAGCCATAGTCTTGATAAACATCCTGCCAGCCCGCGGCATAATTCCAGTACTTCCATTCTCGATAGCCTCCGAGCACCCTGACTCTATGCTCAACCCATTGGTGTATCCGTCGGAGCTCCGATTCATAACGCATATCTCTTGAGGAATCGGTCCAGACTAGGCTGAGGAAGAAAACAAATACCGGCCCGTCTGTGAGCTTCACAGGCGAATCTGTCATGTGCTGGAGCATGGCGGAAGGGATGGGCTGATACATTGCCTGGGCTACCAGCGCCGGATCAGCAGCGAACAGTAGCTTTATCAGGCGCTCGAACTCGTCCACGGCTGTTTCGAGGACCGATGCATTGTTCGACAATGTCATCACCGTTTGCGCATAGCGACTTGCATTGTTAGTGGCAAAGAGATTGACAGACAAGGTCGAGACGTTGATATGAGCGAGGCCGCTGGTGCCGGTTGGCAGCGATGCAAGCTCCTGCAGTGGGTACAACGGGGAAGAGGAGTTGTTGGTAAAGTTGCGCCCATAGCTGTCGGCCAGGAACAATAGACCAGTCCGGTTGGGATTCGCCGCCGACCATGTGAAGGGCATCGTCGCCGTTGCCCCATCATCCTCCAGGCTGCCCTTGTCATTGAATACTGTAAGCCGCCGTGTCGCCTCGCTTAGGTTCTCGGAGTCGACCAGTATCCCGCCGGCGAAAAGCGGGTTCTCGTAGCGGAAGGCGGCAAGTTCGAACTCAAGTACTATGCCGTATCGGTTCCCACCGCCTCTAAGTGCCCAGTACAGGTCTGGGTGTGACGCCGGCGACGCGCGGACGATCTCCCCCGACGCCAAAACCACGGTCATGGCGAGGATGTTGTCGGAAGCCCACCCTTTGCGCGGGCCGTAGTGTGAGATGCCCCCTCCAAGCAGCAGACCACCGACCCCTATATCTGAGAGACGACCGCCAACGACCATCCACCCTCGCGACTCGAGAAACTGGTAGACTTCTCCCCACTTCGCGCCAGGCTGGACACGTACGATAGAGTTGAGCTCGTCGATCTCAACACGCCTCATGTGGGCGTTCAAGTCTATAGTCACGCCGTTGTGAGCATTGTTGGCACCCCAGACAACGCTATGACGCCCAGAAGTTACTGCGAACCGGGTCTCAGTTGTCCGGATTGTGGTGATTGCAAAGGCGACGTCTTCAGTGGTCCGAGGGGCGAAGCGGCAGAATGGAAGCATCTCCCTGTTCTGGATGACCCAGTATCCTTCCGACTGCGCTTCGTACTCTGCAGTATTTGGGTATAGGGTCAATTCAGGGCTGTCTGCCTCTAGCCGAGAACACTGACAGCGTGTTAGCTGAGCCACTGAGCCTGTATATTTTGCTCGAAACTGGTACTCACCGCTTCGGTCGCGTTCGGAGGAATATTCATAAAAGGCGTGAATAAGAAAAACCAACTGTAAGCTGGATGCGCAGACGTCAAAGCCACGAGTAGTATTTGCCAGAGCTCCATTCTCACGGTGTATTCATTGATTAATCTGATATCACGTATTCGCTCGAACGTTGCTGCGGACTGGAATAGAAAGGGTATTGGCAGCCATGTGTCGATGCAGGTCGGAAAGTGGCGATCTGCTGTACTGAATAGTGTCGTGCTTCTTATTCATAATTGTTGAGCCACACCGGGGTTGTTGGCGTCTTGGGCAACGTCAATGGCTGTTGGGCAACGAGGTGCCAGTTGCGCATATTCGAGATCTGTTTCGTTCGTCGGTGACACGTCGGCGTAAAATCTCCAAGCCCAAGCAAATCCTGCGAGGGGAAGCCAGATGGCCCGAACCGAATTTGGAAATGCGGGTACATGCTGACAGACTAAGACCACGTCCCTAACATCTCGTGCACAATTAGTGTAACCCAAATTGCATCAGTAGCGGCTTTGGCCTGAATGGCTGAACTCCCAGGCAGTCCCGTCCACCGAATTAAGATCGCTCAAAAAGAATGCTGGACACAGGCTCATGTGTAGTTGACAGATAGAATAAATACCCATTCAGTCCAGCTTCGAGGCGGCATTACGAAATGGTGAGCGCAACAGCCTGAAGACGATCCCTCTTTCTAACCCTCGATGGTCGTATCGAATGGTAGTAAGTCAGATCAACTTCGTGGCTTGAAATTCAACAAAACAATTTTGAATCCAACATCTTGTGCCCACATTTATTAGGACATGGAGTGTACAACGCAGTATATTATGAAATATCCACGTGTGTCGACTGTAGGGAAGGGAAGAAGCTCAAACCACGCCTATCGCAGCACATACATAGCTTAAAAGAAAAGTAAAAGGTTGAAATTGAATCCTCGAGGGCATCATGCTGGATCTGTGCTCGCGACTTACTTGGTCCGATGAGGAAAGTTACGACAATCCACTCTGCCGTGTGACAGGGATCCCAAACTGGGCCTACGAGCCATGCTGGGCTGGGTGGAGGGCAAAAAGGGCCAGATGTAATTTGGCAAACTTCAACCTAGGAGTTCTAGGAATTGAGAGTCAAGGCAGCTGATAAATAACCACAATTCCACTGCAACAGCTTGTGCAGGTATGGCAGGCAACCAGGATCCGTATTCCAAAAGACGAGAGTAGGCATGGAAAAACATTTTGTGGTTTTTTTAGCCATACCGATCATGATTCTTAATAGGGTCTCCCAGTCCCAAAACTACATGGTGCTAAATGGCTGCCTGGTTTATGGCCTGGCCAAATCGATGAGTCCAGGCAGCAACTGAATTATGCGAAACCAACACATGGTTGAGTCTCTACAGCAACATACTCGTCATGCCTCAAATCAGGCACCCGAATAATCGGAACTGCTGTGGGCCGTGACTGCTATTTTGCAGGCAAATTCGCTCACAACCTGAGCAGCCACCCACACCGAGCCGGCTACACCGACTTCCGACGGCACCAACTTCTCGCTCCACAAGTCACTTACACTTGCAGGCAATGTCACACAGTATCCGAGGAGATAATATTTTCTGATTAAGGTCTTCTTGGAAACCCATTGACTCTGTGCCAATGCTATAAAGTTAGCCGAGGTTGCCTCGATCGATCCCAGAGCACATCTGTCGCAAACCCAATCGATCAATACTCAGACCTCCGAGTCGAGATGGAAGAGTTCCTCGTCCAGAACGCCATACGCTATGAGTCCCTGGTCAAGGAATTCAAACCTGGAGCCAGCACGCAAACTTCGACCGCGACAAACGCGTCAACGAGCCCAGATATTGTTGTCAGCACGAGAATCCGACCATTGTTGGACGAAGAAGCGTCTGCTGGATTTTCAGAATCGGTGTTCCCTCGAGAGGACCAGCCCGGAGTCGTGGATGTTCATGAGCTCAGGAGAACCGTCCGAGGACTACCATCGCTAAAGGTGCGTACTGTGATTTGTTTTGCGCAGACCGCAAAGCATAGGGGCGGGTCGAGTACTTACTAACGCATGTGTCACAAGTCCTCCATCTATCAGGTGGACCGAGTGTTCGGCTCCGAGGCAAAGACCGAGGATGTTTACGACGTGGTGTCCCATCTGGTCCCCTTTGCGCGTTCTGGGGGCATCGGCACACTGTTTGCCTATGGGCAGACAGGGTCTGGCAAGACCTTTACCGTGAGTGGCCTGGAGAAGATGGTGGTCCGGGCTTTGATGGAAGGCGATGATCTTGAGAAGAACCGAATATTCATCACCGTCATCGAGTTGGCCGGGAATTCAGCATACGGTTCGTTTTATTCCCCCCCCCCCCCCGACCTGGCAGTCAAACAAGCTCCTCCAGCAGCGCTGACATACGACCCATTGCCAGACCTCCTCAACTCGCGCAAGCCCATCTCCGTCCTAGAAGACTCATTCGGTGTTACCCAGCTGGCCGGAGCCCAGGAACATGAAGCGAAGTCAACCAATGATGTTCTTGGTCTCATAGAAACGGCAACATCTTTCAGAAGAACCCAGTCAACGCAGAAGAACGATATTTCTTCGCGCTCACACGCGATATGCAGAGTACGGATTCAACGAACTACAGAAAATGCGGACGAGGACGGCCTCCTGTACCTGATTGATCTAGCAGGCTCTGAGGCAGCCCGTGATATTGCGTCTCACGGCGCTGATCGGATGAAAGAGACACGTGAGATCAATGTCAGCCTTTCTGTTCTGAAAGACTGTATCCGAGGCAAGGTCGAAGCCGATGCACTGGCTGCCGTGGCACTCACCGCCTCAAAGTCCGAGAAGATGAAGATGAAGAAACCGCACGTGCCGTTCCGACAGAGCGCCCTAACAAAGGTGTTGAAGCACGTCTTCGATCCGGCGGGGACACGCAGCTGCAAGACCGTGGTCATCGCCTGTGTCAATCCTAGCATTGTCGACCTGGGAGCTAGTAGGAATACCCTACGGTATGCTGAGATGTTGCGAGTCCTCGTGCCAAAAGCCAAGCCCGTTGCTTATAAGGCCGGTGTCCCAATGACTTGGTCGAACGAGAAGTTGAAAGAATGGATCGATAATAATGTGAGTTTCTTTGCACTTTCCTCGCCCGGCAGGCACTAAACGGACATAGTCTGGAACTCCGGCCATCTCGTCAGCGCTTCTGGCTCCGACCGAGACAGGAACACAACTCCTCCGCCTCCCAGCCCCAGAGTTCGAGGCCAGAAGCATGAGAACACCGGGTGTGACCACAGAGCAGGTCAAGGCATTCCGATCCAAGCTGTGGCAGCTCCACATAGATTCTCAGCGAGCTTCACAACAGAGTGACGGCCCATCCGCAGCGGAGTCTGACGAGCCTGACACAATCCTCGGTCATTTGACCAAGGCCGAGCGATCTTCCAGCCGCGAGCTGGACCCGAGGCTGGCAAGCCTGCCATTCAAGGAACGCATCAGGCCAGGCATGGTCCTCAGCTGGACCCCGCCGCCCAATTTCCCGCTGGGGCTGCCCGGTGGAATGAACCTCGCCATGGTGCTGTGCCCGGCAGACGCAGCAGGCGGTGCTGCTAAGAATGTGTTCGGGAGCCAGGTTGGCTCGGAAGACGCCGACCAAGAAGACGCGGTGGTGAAAGGCTACTTGTGTTCTTTGATCATGCCGGGTTTGATGAGCGAGACATACGAGATTAATCTCTGGCGCCAGGTGGTTGTTGAAACGGGGTCAATGAACGCCGAAGTCTGCCTTGAGTATGATCCTGCGACAAGATACTATTATATCTCCGTGTGATTTCATCCAGAGTAGAGTTTACAAGACTTCATATAGAAATTCCGAGAAGACTCCTATTACTTTAGATCTTCAGAGAATATCCATACGTCAATTCCGTGTCTGTGCTTGATTCATTTGACACCTGTTACCAGTCCACTTTAGTGTTCAAACGCATCTAAATGCTCAGCCACTCGGGATGATGGACTGTGGATGAGCAAAAACGTTGCCTGGGTCCAAAACGGCCTTCAGACCCTTCAGCCTTGACACTATCTCGTCTCCATAGTACAGTCGATTCGCTGCCTCAGCACTGAGAGTCGGGTCCGCATAGTTGATATACGCCCCATACTGAACCCCCTCATCCGCCAGGACGTCCGTGATGGCCCCATTGAGCCCATTCACAAACTCGATCCCCGCATCAGGAAACGTCTGATCGGCCCCGACAAACCCGTAGTTCTGCACCGTCCACATGAGGTTTCTGTGCCCGTACGCGGAGAAGTCCGCGCGGCGGGCGTTGATCTGGCTGTCGGCCCCGCCGTCCAGGTTGACAATGGCGAACCACGACACGGGCGCCGGCGGGCTCGCGCCCTGGCCCGCGATGTAGGTCATGTAGCTCGTCAGCGCCGCCGCCGAGAACCCGGGCTCCGGCACCGCCACGCTCTTGGCGAAGAAGTTGTCTCGCGCCGTGTACGGCTCGGACGTTGACACGACGAGGCTGCCACCGGCCAGTAGTTCCAGGTTCGCTTGCCAGTTGAGTTCCTGTACGGTCACGGGCGATGAGGGCTGGAGGAGACTGCGTAGAAGCTCTGGAGAGATGGTGCTGTTGAACTCGCTCGCTGAACCGAGGTAGACGCCGCGGACTTGAAAGTTGTTGGGCCCGAGGGTGACTCCGAAGCTAAGTTTGCGGTCTGTGACTGAGGCATTCTGGGCCATGTCCTGGAGGTGGATGAACGATGATACGGCCGTGTCGATACTCGTGGCAGGTGCCGCATCGGGAAATGAAAATCCGAAATACGTCGTGACAGTGGGAGCGGGCTGAGTCTGGAGATAGAGGGTCGTCGCAATCCCGAAAGACGGACCAGCACCGCGCATGGCCTAGAAGGTCTCGTCAGTCTGCGTATCTTATGTGTCGTCGCTTGTATCAGCCTTCAATGTCCAAGACTTACATAGTACATATCCGGGTTATCAGTCCCCGAAGCATGAAGAATGGCGCCGTCCGCCTGCACCACATCCAGCCCCACGATCTGGTCAAGCGCCATGCCCCAGGCCCGAGAGGTATATCCATACCCACCAAGAGTGAAGTGACCACCTACGCCAACTCCTGCACAAGTGCCATGCGCGATCGCTCGTCCCTTATCATTCAACGCAAGGGCCATGTTCCCCAGCCTCAAGCCTCCGCCCACAGACGCGACGCCGGTATCCTTGTCGACGGTGACATCCTGAAAGCGCCGCAGGTCAACAACCATCGACCCATCCCGCCCCCCGGAGCTCGTCGAGGCGTACGAATGACCCCCCGATTTGGCCTGGACCTTGATGCCGTTTAGAGAGGCGCATACGACCGAGTCGGAGACCTGCTGGGTCGTGTCTGGGATGCTGATAACCACCGGGTCATACTGGAGGCGGATGTTGTAGCTCGTGACGAAATCGGTCCAGTTGTCGCTCGTGGAGACGGTCAGTGGTACGGATTTGTTGGCAAGGCAGTCTAGCAAGCCCGTCTGCCGGGTGCTCAGGACAGCTTGGGGAGGGATGAACCCGGCGATTCCGGCTTCTACGAACAGGCAAATAGCCACGACTGTACTGGAGGGTTTCATGACTTCTTCACCGCATGCGAACGATGCTGGAGGAAATTGAAAGAACGGAGATTCCAGGGCAACGGCGGGCCAACTCAAGAGATTTTCAGCTGGAGGACAAATGTCTTACATTGATCATTGTGTAACTTTGCTTCATTGGCTATTGTGCGACTTCGCTGACCCGATTGTTCCGCAAATGTGCAGTTTAACAAGCTCAACGATGAGCAGGAGACTTTAGCGTTTATTTGGATCCCTCTTGGTTCATGCATGCATCGCCTTGACTGAAGCATGCGTATACAATGCCGAAGAGGCTCATGAACAGATTTCCCACAGTCAACAGTATAACTCCAGAAAAAGAGGTGGAAAATTACTGTGTAATGAAAAGGAGATCGCGAATGAGAAAATATACGGTCACAATCAAGAAACTGGATCTCTTTTCATCTTGAGGGTTGACCTGTTCCCACGCAAAACCGATGGGGCTCTTGTAACTCTATTACCCCCTAGCAGACGGCGAACCTGCGAATCATTGGCAGGCTTTGAGATGACTGTACTGTAAATCTTGCCAAGAAAGCTAACGCTATTGAGTATGAACCTTCCTCTGCCGAGACTGTGGCTTTGCTGCTGCTGAAAGCATATCCACAGCATATGGGATGAACTTGCCAATGCGACAACGGGGCATGGGGTTTCCGGAGTGGGAAAGGTCACATTCCAGGTTTTCTCGCGCCTAGACTGGCCATGTCAAGAGCACTGTAAAGCTAGATGCGTCCACATCTTGTAAAGACCTCGAGTCTTTGATTAATCGAATCTAATCTGAGTCCTGTCATATGAGTTCAAGCTGCTTGAGTCTTTCTGCCGTCTTCGCTCGTCATTGGCGACGAGTCTTGATTCGGATCCCTTCAGGTGTTCATCCTCATCGCTAGATAGGTCTTTCATCCAGCAAGCGGCATATGTTGATAAAATGGCTTCTGAAAGGGATGGTCTCAAGACGAAAACGACAACACCCCAGAATAATGTTGCCAGCAGACATGTATGTTAAGAGAAAGCTTTGAATGAACACAGAGGTCGTATTACGTCCGGGAGACAAGCCGGACCGCAATCTAACTACACAGTACTCCGCATTCAGCTTGGCTTTTGTAGATGTAAAGTTTCCACGATGCATATCCCACCGTGAACTGCAGAATTTGGGGTAGCAAATCCGGCATGTGGGCGTAACAACGGGTATTGGATTGCGTACCACAAGCATCCCCGGACAATTTGCCAGCAGCCAGTGCAGACGCGGCAAGAGAAAACGCAGAACAATTAAGCTGAGTCCCATCAGGAGGAGTATATTAGTCTTGAGCAAGGACCAATACGGTAATCATGTCTCAGCCGATGTTCATCGTCCACGTGTCGGTCATGTTGCACAAGGCCTGTCTCAGTGAGCGAATTGCAGGCGGTGTGCGGCCATACTGGGGGGTTCTCGTAATCGATGTGATGTGATGTTGTATGCACGCGAAAGCTTACGTTTTCCCCAAGTCCCCAAATGGCCCGTATGCCGCACGCTTGGTTTTGCCAATGCTACACTGAAATGCACGACGGTCATCGTGCATGAGAGGTCACGATGGCTGTCCAGGTGCTTCTGTCTCCTCTTGTCCCGCAGAGTCGACTCAAGAGGGACAACTATATACTTTGACAATGAAAAGCTCGGTTCAGATCAGACTTCTAGTCTCGGTGGCGGCGGTGGTTGAGTTGGGTGCCGCGCTGACGCGTCGGTATGTTTACACGAGATGTTGTCGTCCCGGATGAGAAGATCCATATGCGCTGAGCTTTGCTAATTATCTTGAACCAACATCAACTCAACAGATTTCATCCCAGCCGGCCTTGCCCTAGGCCAGACTCCCTCTCTCGAAACCAGCAGCTTCGCGCCTTTCACGTTGAACCAGGACACACCACTGGCCACCCTGGACTATGGCATCGAGCGGGCTGGCTACGCGTTTTTCACGGTCTCCAGTCTCAGCGAACCGGTCCAGATCGAGGTCAGGTACAGCGAGCCGTTCGCGGGCCTAAGTGACCCTTGGTCTGATGGACCGTTTCTCTTCTCGCCGATGCTGGCTAACCATTTCCGCGCCGAGACGTTCAATGTCACCGAGCCGGGCCGCCTCGTCGCGCCGCTGATCCAGGGCGGGCAGCGGTGGCAGTCCATCACTCTGCTCACTGCTGGAAGTATTTCATTTGAGAGTGTGGGGCTTGAAGCCACTGTCGACCCCACCGCGGTGTCTGATCTTCCTGGGGCTTTTAATAGCAGTGATGAGACATTCAATGAGGTGTGGAAGCTGGGTGCGGTTGCGGCATCCACTGCGTGTGTGGAAAAAGGGTCGCAAGGCGCTGTGTGGGAGGTGGATCCGGACAAAGGGGTGTTGGTCCGATCGACGAAACCTGGCATCACGCTGGACGCCATCGACTTCGCCGACTACACGTTGGAGTTTGAGACCAATATTGCCAGGGCAGGTGTCTGGTGGAGTGTTGCGAGCACTGAGAGAACCCAAGCGATCCAGCTGATGCTCGTTGGCGACCTGCCCGAGGAGACCACTTTCGTCAACACGAACAGGACCTTCCTTCAGCCAAACACTATCCTTTTAGGCTACGGATTCGACTTTCTCAACCAGTCGCTCGTGAGGTCTTACCTGCTTGACTATTATCCTGTTCCATTCACTGTGAGCGAGGGAACATGGTACAGCCTGTCCACCTCCCTCTCACAGAGCGGCCATCTGTCAGTCTCGGTCGGCCAGCAGCAGATATTCAACGTATCCCTACCGAGCTACTACGTCGGCAGGACTATAAGTACTAACGGCACCTTCGGATTCGGCGGGTGGAAAGACCAGGAAGCCTACATCCGCAACGTGGTCGTCACAGACACCGCCACCGGCGCGGCGCTCTACTCCAACAGCATGACCTCGCCAGATGTGCTGGCCGAGTACGGCACTCAAGCCAACGTGGGCTCAGTATGCGTGGACGGACCAAAGCGCGACAGGATGGTCTGGCTGGGTGACTTCTACCACACGGCCCGCATCATCGCCACAAGCACATCGCGCAACGACTTGTCCAGAGGCACGCTGCAGTTCCTGGTAGATACCCAGGCTGACGACGGCGAGCTCAGCATCAACCCACCGTTGGGCTACAACCCGGCCAAGACCTTCAGCACGCCCGGCGACCTGGTGGACTACCAGTTCCTCGGGCTCGCGAGCCTCCACAGCTACGTGCAGCACACCAACGACCTGGCCTTCGTGGCGGACACATGGCCCCGCTGGCAAAGGTCCGTAGAATTCCTGCTCGGCACCATCAGCGCGGCAGACGGGCTCGTCCACGTCCCCGTCGCATTCCTCGGCCCAACGGACGGCGGCTCAGCCATCTCGTGCCTGGCGGTCCAGGCGCTCCGGGGGCTCGCCGAGATTGCAGACGCCCTGAACGACACGACCTCCCAGCAGACCTGGACCACGGCAGCCGACTCGCTCGCAGACGCCATCAACGCGCAGCTCTGGGACGACACACAGGGCGTCTACGTCCTCTCCCCCGCCGACACTTCCAACTTCTCCGTCGCCTCCACAGCATTCTGCATAACCTCGGGCGTAGCCGACCCAACCCGCGCCGCGCGCTCCCTCGCCGCCGCAGAGTCCCAAGTAAAGCTGCACCCGGGCTACCGCGACTCGACGGCCGCGAACGCCACCACGGCGCAGATATCCCCCAACACGAACGGCTTCCTCCTCGACGCCCTGTTCACGGCCGCAGGCGCCGCGTTCTCGGCGAACGACACCGCCAAGGCCGGCGGCTATGCGAGTACCGCCGGCGCGCTGGTCCGCTCGCTGTGGGGCGCGATGCTGGGCAATGACACCACGGCCACCGGCGCGAGCTGGGAGTATGTGTCACAAGCTGGGGACCCCGGCCTGGGCTTGTTCACGAGCCTCGCGCACCCCTGGGGCGGCGCGGCGACGTACTTGCTTACGGAGCGGGTGCTGGGGTTGCGGCCTGCGGACGGGGTCGAGGGTTTTGGGCATGCGAGCTGGGTTGTTGATGCGTCTGCTGGTGTCTCTCTTGGACTGACGCAGGCGAGCGGGCGGGTGGTGAGTGCCTTTGGGGACCTCGAGGCTAGCTGGGTGGTTCAGGATGGCGATGTGTTGCAGTGTGTCGTGTCCGCGCCAGCCGGGACGGTCGGGTCCTTTGTGTGCATGGGACGGTCCATCAGGTTGGAGGGAGACACTACTTACAACGTCTCGATCGGTTTGTGAGTGCAGGCAGAGAGCGATGTTGATTCTCACGTTCCTGTTCGCCGCAGGTTGATTGAACCGGTCTGTTCCAGGTACACTGCGCCAATGCAATGGCGGGCTCGGAATGACACCTCGGAGAACCGTGATAAATTGGTGTAATGTGACGTCCATCCCATCCTGTACCCGGGTGTTTCAGGAACTACGACCCCATGGTGATAACCCGAACACATCAGACGGTGCCGTCCCTCGCAGAACTTGGTTGTGGGAAATAGATTATCATCCCGTCTGGAGCCAATTCTTTTTTTTTGTTTTCGACATGTGTGTTGTTTATTCATTTTGTTTCTATATGCGTTCTCTCTGGGTGGCTGACCTCGCCCCGTTCTGTTATCCCTGCGTCGCTGAGGATTCGAAGGATTCGGAAACAGGCCTCGAGTGCCGCGGCCATGAGACAGCAACACATGAACTCTCCCATAAGCCACAGGGTGGAGCGATAAAGCGGCACAGCAACCCATTTTTACACCATGAGGGAACCGCAACAGGAGTCAAATGGAACGACTGATGTCATTCCTCAAGGCGTTGCACATGTTTGTTTTTTATTTTAGGATTTAAGCTTTGAGGCCGCACCCGTGGGCAAAGCAGGGACAGTCTTCCCGAACAAAACCTTGGAACGAATCACAGCAGCCAAACTCCCCGACACTTGAAACATTGTTTCGGGCCAACTCCCCGACGGCCTGCCTGCCAGCCCATCTCGATGCTCGGACTGTGCAACCTCTCTTTCACTCCGACCGCCCAGGCCCGGAATCACTCTCAAGAATAGCAGCGCCACGTCACAATCCCCCCTTGGCTTAGGAACACCAACAAGCAATTTTATATCCCGATATATCCAGGATCAAAAACCCTGATTGCTCCTCATGCCTTGTAGAATGTCGAATACATCCAGTGTAAAACACTTATATCGTCCCTGAGCTGACCACCCCAACCTGCGTGATGGCCTGTTCGGACATGTGTATACTATCGGTTGTGACCGTTTGAGGAGGATTGTGGCCTCACCAGACAGGACAGTAGAAAGGCCACCAAGACAGACACCGGTCTGATGTCGCCGCGGCCTTTTGGTCCGTGGTTATTTCCGTTTCTTTCTGTACACATAGTACTCCCTTTCTCTCCACAACAGCAGCCGCTGGCCGTCTCGACTGTTACACAACAGCTTTTTCTTTTTGGTTTCCATATCCATGATTTCCTATTCCTTTTCGGCTGGTTATCCGAGAAGATGCCGCACGCCGTACCAGTCTATATGAGGCCGTCCAACAAGGACAGGCTGTACATCGCACTATATGCCAGGGGTGGGGACAGCATCATGTCCGGCGGCGAGGACAAGTAAGTCGGCACATCACTTCACACTCCAAACCCCACACGGTGCTGACGATCCCCGCGCCAAAGGTACCACTGGGCCCTCCTCGTCGGCCCAAAATACGAAGACAGCAACTCGACGGGCAAGCGCTTCCACGTCAAGGAGACCATGACCACCGTCGACGGCCGCACCCAGAGCCGCTGGGTGTTCGAGGAGCGCGACATCGGCATGAACCCGACCGCCATGATCCTGGTGCGCGTCATCATCGGCAAGGTCGCGAACCTCGAGAGGGTGGCCGCCGTGCTGCGCGAGGTGCCCGTGCGCGACAACCAGTCCGGGTGGAACTGCGTGTGGTGGCTGCGCGAGGCGCTCGAGATGCTGCGCGCCGACAGCAAGGCGCTGGGCCGCTCGGCCTCTGTCGCGTGGGAGGAGGCGGGCGAGGCGACGATGGGGTTCGTGAGGAGGAAGGAGCGCGAGCACCGCTTTGATGGGAGGGCGGCGCCGGGGTGGTTTGATATGAACCGTGTGGCGACTTATGACTTGCTGCGCGGGGAGGAGGTCGTTGCTTGATCGGGGCGGTGAACTTGGCGTGGGACGGACCAGCCTGGGAGCAGGTCTTCGGCAACGGCTGCAGTGTAGGATAGATAAAAGACAGGTCGGGTATCCGCCGGGGCGTTTATGGGGGAAATATGTATTACAGTGTATCTGATTTCTTTAAAAATCACCGAAGAATCTGCGTCTGATAGCCTCGGCCTCCAATGCCTCCGGCGCAGGAGTGATGAACCTGTCCACCTCGTCCTGCCACCAGCGATTCTGTGGGTTCGGATGCTTCGCGGACGTGTACTCCCAATAAGGAGGATACCACCCTGCCGTCTCCCAATCCACGATGCCCACCACTTTATCGTCCTTGACGAGGATGTTGGAGCTGCTCAGATCGCCATGTGTGAAGACCGGACCCTGCCAGGCCTGCTCGTGGAACGAAGCCATGTGCTTGACCCCCGGCGATGATGCGTCGTCCTGAATGTCCTCCGCAGCGATGCCGCCCCGAAGCTCCTGATGGAAGTCGTGGATGGTGGGGAACGGTCCCCACAGCGACTTACAGGGGAGACGGTGATCAAATATGGGTCCTCCGTCCACGTTCGCGACGCCAATACCGGACGGCGGCTGAATACTGCGAAGTTCCTGGATGATTGACCTGAGCTGCTCCAGTATCCTGGCCTTGGACTCGTCCGACCGGCTGCTCCATCCCTCTGCGAGGTTCTCCCCGTCTATCCTCTCCATGATGATGTACGCTCTTCCGTCACGCTCAAATGCCGAGTAGACCTTGGGCACGGGTACCGAAGTGTGCTGGGCGACAAACTGCATGGCACTGGCCTCGGCGAGCCTGGTGAAAGGCGTGGACTTGATGCAGCATTTTGGCGAGATGAAAACGACGCGGCCTGGGTGGCTGGTGAAAGTCAGCCGGTTGGCGTGTTTCTGAGTGGCTGTCTTGTAGGCGAGAAGGACGAGGAGTCTGATCCAGAGCCTGTCGTTGAAAGGCTTGGACTCCATGTGAAGGTGAGCTTGTGCAGTGGTGAGTCGGCGGACATGACGGCCATGACGAGTCCGCGGGGAGTAGAATAATGGTCTCCGGGTCAGAGGGCCGGAGAGGCCATGTGAGGCGAGGCGGGTTGAGTTGAACTGCAGTCCAGGATCCAGATGGATGAGTCGAGGTGGAGGACAAGGTGGAGCTGAGTCGCAGCAGGTCTAAGGCCTACTCCAGATTTAGAAACGGCGAGGGGGCCAAATCGGATCTTACGTAAGCGCCAGCAATTCCGCATCCAGATCGCTTCAACACCAACAAGGACGATGACTGGATCTATCCGAACCTGAGCCATCAGATGGTCAGGGAGGAAAATGGTATTCCTGCTTGTCTTTTAGTACTTGATCGATCTATCTCAGGATCTCGTAATTGCCTCCCAACTTCTGCGTTGGCAATCGTGTCCAACACTAATGCTCTTCAAAGGAGAGGATTCGAGTTCAGGCCTTAACTTCAATTCTCGGAGTTGCAATGTGCAATTGCAATCTGTCTAGACCCAATTCGAGATGGCAGAAGGAGAGAACAAGGTGAATGTAGACTTGGGAACAGGGGAAAATGATCAAGTTTCAGATCAAACGTTGGAGCTTGCAAGGGGAGGAAAGCAACGGTTGGAGAACAAGCATTGGCTCAATTGCGATGGTGAAAAGGTACATGGTAGATGTATCACCAGGGGTTTATGGACATTGTACCTCTATTCTCCTCCGTAGCCAGCAGTTTGTCAAGCCTAACAGCTTTGCCGGGGCCCCGGGCTAACTTTTGTTAGTGGACCTCCTTCACCTCCTGATTGATGTCGGGCACAACCAGACCGCAATTTCATTCCACGAACTTACCCCTCTTTCATTCAAAATCCTCAGAAGCAGCGCACCTGCAATCACAGTCGCCGACCCCATCCAGAACTTTTTAGCTGATTGACATCTGGATATACAAACCGCATCAAGGCACGGTCTCGCGAGGAACCGCTCACAATGGCGCCCTCAGATTGGACCGCAAGGGACCGGGAGATGATCGAGTCACGTTATAGGATATGGAAAATGACGAACAAACCCTCGTCCCGCAGAGGACTAGTCGGATCGATCGCACAGAGATGCGGAGACCTCTTCGGTGACCCGGAAACCTGGTATGCGAGCCAGTGGCCCCAACAAATTGGCAGGTATGCACGTGCAAGTCGATGCGCCCGAAACTCAGATTTGCAACCCGCGAACGCCCCTCGTTATGGCTGACCAGCGCAACTTTCGAGCAATAGATACTATGCCAGCCGTGAGGCCGCCGAAGCCGGGAGGCCCCGGGCGCAGACCAAGACGAGGGAGCAGATCGCACTGCTGGAATACGTCTTCGCCACGACCTTCGGCTACCCGTACACTGGCGAAGTGCTCCCTCTGGCTTTCCTGACGGGCCTGCAGGTCAAGCAGGTCAAGGCGTGGTTCGAGAACCAGCGTAAAAAGTGCGTTAAAGATGAAGATTTTCTCGCGCTGCAGCCACCAGAGATATTCGGCATGAAAGGCCAGGAAACGAAAGACGCCGCGGCGATGGTGCGGGAGTATGCCAAAGATCCTAAGGGGTATGGGAGGTCGTTCGTCATGTGGGAGCGATGCGTGCGGACCGGGCAACCCGGCCCGTCTGAGGAGCTGCAGTGCCCGCGGCCTTATTTCAAGAAGTACTGGGCGCGCATGTTCCCCGAGGACGGGGATGAGCGCAGCCTGCTGGAGGCCACGGAGGAACTAGAGGACAGTGACGATGACAGCCTGGCCAACTTGACCGAGGAGGAGAGGAAAGACATGTTGGTGCAGTCAGAGATTGAGAATCGCCAGTTCAAGAGGAACCAGGAAGAACTCGAAGCGGAGGCGGAGAATGAATAGTAATCGACTGCGCTGCTGAGACTGAGATTGAAGATTAAAGGGAGTCCCCCCCCCCCTTTGGTTTTTGTATCCGAAATATAGCCAGCATTTGCCGATCCAGCTTTACTCCAGCTTTTCCTGTCTCTTCTCCAAGAACAGCTTCGCAATGCCTCCGAACACAGTGACAAACTGGGCACCCGTGTCAGTGAACAGCCACACATGTACCACGGGGAGAGGGAAAGACAACTCACCGCAACGTCAAAAGCCTTGAAGTAAAGTCCCAATGACGGATACCCATCCCCGTCATAGAACGTCCGCATCGTGTACCAAAACCCAGGCGGCCAGCTCCCAGCGAGGAAGTCGGCAAAGAACCTAAGACACAGCAGAGGTCAGCACATTTGTGAGCCCAGGGCAAAAACCGCTCAACGGTCATCGCGTTGAAGAATTGTGGGAGCGAGAGTGAAAGATGGGAGGACAAAAATAAAGCTCACAGGTGCTTGTAGTCCCCCGGCGGGTCCGCGCTCTCCCGCACGACAACCCTCTCCCCGGGGAAGCTCTTGAGCGCGTGCACCGCGCCGGCGGGGATGTGCACCGGCTTGTCGCCGGCCTTGGCAACGGTTACGACGCCGTCGATGGTGATCTGCACGCGGCCCTCGCGCACGTCCATGTACTCGGAGTGGTTCCTGTGCCAGTGCGGTGGGACCTCGAGCACGTCGTCGCCCGGGCGGCCCTCGACGGTGCCCTCGCTCGTCCACCGCGAGATGGAGTCCTCGGGCTGGGTAGGGTCGAGGAGGAGCCTTAGTGTTACGCCCTGTGTAGCGGGGGGCAAGAATGGTTAATGCTGGGCGTTTCTGCTTTGTTGGTGTTGGTGAGACTTACCTTGCCCATGGCGAGGGTCTTCACGACCCTGGTTTCACTCATTGTGGCGGACATTCTCTTCCACGGCGGTTTACCTCGTCAGGAACTCGAGGGAATCTCAAAGCGCCGTTTTGACGAGGACACGGTCAGGCACTACGCCTTCTTAATACAAAGCCACTTTATTTGTTCTTAACAAGGCTCTGGGCTCATTGGCCCAGCTTTCACGCAAACACACGCTATCAGCGCTGTAGGATCGTGGCACAGCACAAGCGTGGCCGGGCGCTGCAAGGAGGTCCTCAGCTTCCAAATCTTAGCAGCCATCACAGGGATCCTTCCGCCTATCTCTTTTGAATCAGGTAGAAGAGCTTTTATTCTGAATTTCAGAAAACTTGAGGGAGACCTGAGAGCTTCAATTCTTCTGTGTCCCCCCTGTGACAGTTCGGGAGAGCCAGCGGCGTGGGCCCGACTCCGCTGCACCAGCGCCAGTCAGCACAGGCCTCATGTGCGCTGAACAGAGCTAAAAACAGCTCGGATACAGCCCCCAGCGTTACTTTTGTTTTCCCGTGCGCGCTGTACCCAGGGTGGGTTCCCCTTGACGGTCGTGTAGCATCCGGCCTCAAAGCTCATGTGCCAAAGTTTGTGCCACACGGCCAGAAGCCAGTGAGCCTAGATATTTCGTTCTAATTGTAGGGTGAGAAACTTGTGCGCCTTGTTCTGGAGTAAGTAGCTGGGAGAGAGGTACGTGAGAGGCGCTTGACCGACAGGCCTCTGTGCCCGCTCGGACCAAGACAGGATATTCAGCCATTCGAGAACGAGATGCTCAAGCTTTCCGCGGTCTTCGACACCGCACCACAGCAAGCAGACGCGATGGCTTGGCACACGTAAATTTCTCATTCGACGAGGTACACACAAACACCCTAAGACCCCCTCGCCAGGAACCTGAACCGGATAGACCTCGCCTCCTTGGAAGGCATGCCGATGAACTTATCCCTCACGACGTCCAGATCCCTAGCCCGGTCAAAATCAAACAGCTCCATGTCAAACCTACTAACCAGCGCCGCCACCGTCAGGTACAGCTCCGCGTACGCCAGGTTGAGGCCCGCGCACGACCGGCCGCCCCGCGAGAAGCTCACCAGGTACCTGTCGAGCCTGTTCCCCTCTGCCGCCGCCCTCGCGTACCGGTCCGGGTCGAACGTGCGAGGCTCCGGGAAGATCTCCGGGTCCAGCAGGACGTCGCGGAAGGTCTGCGACACGGGGGTGCCGCGCGGGATCACTATTCCCCCGCTACCGCTGCCGCTGCCGCTGACGACGAGATCCTCCTCCGGCGCTACCAGGATCTGCCTGTTGGTCACCGGCTCCGCGAGTCGAGTGCCCTCCTGCACCACCGCCCTCAGCAGCGGGAGCTCCTCCAGGACGCGGCTTGGTGGGAGCTGGGGTTGGTGCTGATTCATGACGGGGTCCAGCTCCGCCCTCAGCCTGGCAAGCACAGAGGAACTGGACAGCAGGTGACAGAGGATAACGCACAGCGTGCGCGCGGTGGTCTCGGCGCCGGCGACGAGCAGGACGAACGCCTCGTCCGCCAGGCGGTCAGCTGTCTTCTCCGCGGGCGGCAGGTCGGCCTGCATAATGCCGTGGAAGATGGTCTTGGGCCGGGGCTGGTTCTGCTTCTCATCCACTCCCTCTTGCTCCCCCACCTCCTTCCCATCCTTGTCCAGACCGGCCAACTGCTGTTGCTGTTGCTCGGCGTAGATGGCCTTGGCCTGGGCGCTCAGGCGCTCCTTCCACTCCACAAAGACGGCGATGTCCGGGTTCATCTTGACGGCCAGCCAGGCAGGGAGGCTGTTGACCAGCCGCAGCAGCCAGATGAAGTGCTTGGTGACGTTGGTGGACTCGAACCCGCCCTGCATCGCCCGCTTCCACTGCGGCGCGAACGCTGGGTCCCGCAGGCAGTCGTAGCAGTCGCCGTAGCAGTACTCGGAGATAACGTCCAGCGTCAACGCCGTCATGGCCGCGCCCACGTCCACCACCTCCTCCCCTCCCCCGGCCGCAGCAGATGGCGAGGATGCGTGCTCCCGCAGCCGGTCACACAATAGCTCGACCTTCGCGCGGATAGACTCGGCCTCGAGCTGCGCGATCGCCGCCCGCGAGAAGTACGGGTTGACGGCGGCCCTGCGGGCGCGGTGGAGGGCGTGCGGCCCCGCGGAGGCGAGCGAGCCGGGAGCGCCGTTGGCGCGGTTCGCCCGGTGCCACTTGTCGCGGTGCGTCTTCCTGCCGCCGGGGCCCGGGTGCAGGGTGTCGAAGAAGCCCGAGTCGCGCACGTGGACCTCGCCGGGGCTGATGCGCACCACGGGGCCGTAGGTGTCGTGCAGCGCGTTCAGCTTGAACACGAACTGGGCCTCCTGCACCACGTCGTAGTATGCTCCGTACAGGTAGGTCGCGGCCGCGAGCTTTGGACCCGGGAAGCGGGAGAGCGGGTGCAGGAACAGGCGGTAGATGACCTTGGCGCTGAGGTAGATGGCGGCGGCGGCGATGGCGCCTAGTGCCGCGGTGGACGCGGTGATGCCTTCGCTGTAAGCCATGTTCACGGTCATTGGTTACCTGCAGGATGAAAAGAGAAGCAGAGTGCTTCCTCTACGATATTTATAAGCACGCATGATGTGTTGGTTGAGCCCTTGCCCCCCAGCTGCAGCGAGCCGAGAATCCTATCGGTCGTGATCCCGTTGGGGCCATCCGAGTCTGGAATAGTTAGCATCTTGGGGTCGTCCAATCCCGCAGGATTCAATGGTCACAGCGCAATGTAGGTGTTGGCCCGCCCCCACAAACTAGCGCTGACGGCTTATGGCCAGACGGTGAGAGCTGTGTGAGTGCTGAGTGAAGAAAACAGGTTCGACAACGTTAGGCTGTCCTGGAGCAGGAATTGCTAGGCCAGCTTGGGAGCGTTGGCTATTCTTTACACCCTGTCAACTCTACCCACCCATTGAGCGAGTGCATCATCCTAAGTTTAACAATGTGCAACGAGAATTGCGTTACGTTAATTTGTAGAGGAACATCGCGTATCCCCAACCAAGAGACTGGCACAGTCGTCGAGAGAATCCACTCGACCCATCCCGGACAGGCATTCTACTCCCTGCGAAGATCAACCCATATCCAAACGATCGAAGACCCCCGCCCCCAGTGAACAAATACTCTTCGTGGAGAATGGGTACTTCGTCCGGGTGACTTACTCATTTGTTTCAACGCCAGTGATTACCCCGTCCTGAAGTGTTCAGGTTGAAAAGCTTAGGACAACTGCGAGGATGATGTGATATTACATCCTGTTCCTGGGCTGTCATGCGCTGCTATACTTACTTTCAAATAGTAAGAGAATGAGTGCCACTACACATAAACCCAAAAGAGAAAAGAGATGGAAGAATCAAATTTGCGAATATTTCCATAGCCAACGCGGACGAATATAACCCCGAAATTCAGTCGGGCGCAACTGGCACCATCAAGGCATGCCGTCTTATCCATTATGCGGCCTGAAGCTAATCTATTAGGAAACAATTGCATCAACGGGGGCCATGAGCCTACCTGGATGTGCATGGTTCATACATATGTAGACTAAGTTAGTGTTTAAGCGTTCATCACTGTATGAAGGGACAGGATGCATATTGCTTAAGAAGCATATGTGTGCAGATTACAATGAGACCCTCACCCACGTAGACTTAGTTAGACGCAGTTGCTGTTGGCGGTGACGCTGATCACTACTTATCGCTAGACAAACCCTGGGCATACTCCAATTTTATGCTAAAGCCGCAAGGTACCTATCCCGCGTTCTATTAGCCCGCAAGGTGTTCCCAAGCTCCCGGTACCAAGTCCCCATGGTGTGGAGCGTTCTCGCAACAGTGTGGTCTACAGGTGACGGGCCCCGTTCTCATCCTCCCGATATTTTGCCAGCTGTTCCTGCAGATTGATCGCCAAGGATGGGCGCCTGTTGCACGGATTTCGATTGCTCTCGCTCCGTTTAAGCATGTGGTAGTGTGCCTGCTGAGAAAGACAAAAGCAATACAGCCGCACATCCCCATGCTTCAGATTGGCATGTCGGCACAATATTTCTTTCGCTATCAAGTAAATCAATTCATGACCTGCTTCGTGTATATGGGCAGCGACGTGAATGTGCGTCCATAATGTATCGAAGCAGTCCTTTTTGCTGAGGCTCTGATCCATCTCCATGACAGGCAGGCAGCCGGAATGTATTCAATTCATGTTATGTCAAGAGTTACCTCCAGCCATTGTCCCAGCCCGCCTGCTCGACCGCGAAAGCGATAGCCAGCTCAGAGAACCTCGCCATGTGGTCAAATGAGAAATGCCCCGTCTCGTCGTCAACGTACATCGTGTCATTCTCCGTGTGCACGTACGGGTCAAACTCGCCAGGGAACCCGCCAGCCACGGGGTTGCCCTCAGAGGCGAACGTCGCCGGGAAGCCCATCTTGGTGTAGCTCATGTAGTCGGACCCGGCCCCGGGCATGAGCTCGTAGACGCTGGTGGGGATGGACTTGATGTACTCGGTGCTGAGCTCGACGGCCCACTTGGTTAGGGGTGCGTCGGCGTCGGTCTTGATGAAGCCGATGCTCTCCGTTGCGTTACGCGCAACGAACGCGGTCATGTCAAACTCCATCATGGCCCCGATCTTCGCGCCCTCTTTCTTCTTGTACGCCGCGATGGCCTGGCTGCCTAGCAGCCCTCCCTCCTCGGCGGCGTACCAGTGGAACTCGACCGGCCCCTCCTTTGGTATGTATCCGCTCGAGGCCAGTACTCGGAATGCTTCGAGGATGCTGACCGTGCCCGATCCGTCGTCGTCAGCCCCTGGGGCCTTTAGCAGCGGGAAGAGGTAGTTGGCAGAGTCCTGGTGCGCGCCGATGATGGTCAGGGGCTTGGAGTGGTCTCGGACCTTGGGCTCGAAGCGGGCGATGATGGAGGACTGCGCGAAGGGGTGCGTGAAGTACTCGAGGCTGATGTGGGTGTGGAACGGCGAGTGGGCGACGATGTCGGCGATGTGGTCGTGCAGCCACTGGGAGGACTCCTCGCCGGTCTCGCCGGCAAACCAGCGATTGTAGTAGCCCGAGAAGTGCTCGAGGATATCGCGCATTCGGGAGGTCGAGATCCGGGGAAACAGGGGCTTGATGAGGTTCTGGTGGGTTAACTTGGGGAGGTCTGGATAAGGACGACGTCAGCATAACGAATCTCTACTGTCACGACGCTCAAGGGGTCTCGAGGGTAGTGCGCACTGGCTTTCCCTTCCCACGCATTGACGCCGTCAGCATATAGTTCCTCATGGTCTGTGATATCCATAAACTTCTTCCTATTCTGTCGCAGCCGCAGCTTGTCGCCCTCCTTCATCCACCTGGGCTTGTCCTCGCCGAACACATGGATCAGTCTTGACTCGGCAAGCTGTGCTGCCATGTCGGGTCGTAGGGAGATCATGGCATCGACGGGGTCTGGGTAGGCTGCGAGGGCCGCAAGAATGGTATCATCGCCAACATTCTTGTGATAGGAGTCGGAAGAGGCAGTGGCAGCCTCATTAATGTTCTCTGGGGGCCCGATCACGACTTGTTGCGATCCATCGCGAAGAGAGCCGGCGACCTGCTCGGAGCAGGCCAGCAGCAGCAGGGTGAGCTTGGCCGCTAGTGAACAGCGCATGTTAACAGCTTGTGGTGTTGCTTGGGTTCTGGAATATAAGAAGAACGAAATACAGCCATCCGCTTAACGTAGAGAATTGGCAGGGAAACGGAGAGGTTGGTTGTGCATGACTGTCTGCTCTTGGAAGCTTGAGCTAGATGATGCAATGCTAGCGGAACGTCTCCCCTGAGCCTCGGCATGATTAAGCTCCGATTCCAGGGGTCCAGCCTGTCAGCCCCCGCCTGATAACAGCTGAGCTTGCCATTGGGCCTGCCGAGCCTCAACGTACTGTACATGCACCCCAGTAACTGGCTGGCTGACCTCACGTCTTGATGGCACGACAAACGCTCACATTTGGCACTGAGGGGGAGAGAATTGGTGACTTGTCTCATTGTCTTTCGTTACATGGTAATTGCAGTTTGAAGCCTGGCCTTTGTCACCCACCATCGGACCCGCCAGCCAGGTGATGAGCAGTTGGCCGTCGGTCGCAGGGCGTCACAAATACAGGGGCCAGGCCGCTCACTCTGTCCAGCAGACGCGCTCACAGAAACGTGATGCGACGAATATGTTGCACAATGCTAGCAGTGACTACAACTCTACGATGTCTTCTGAGACCTAGAGATTGTGGGTCCCGGAAAAGGGGGCAAACTTTACTAGAGTAGCTTTGTCATCAAGATTATGAAAGACAACCACGACTGTGGACGTGCCGGACGCTAGTCGCTCGTCGACGCAAGCGCGATGTGAGAGAGTGAGCGGACATAATTGCCCCATGAACTTCTTTAGTTGCTCAACGATTGATCATATCCTGACAAGCACATCTGCTCTCAGCCCCGTCGGCTGGCATAGCTAGTTCGACTATCAGAAACCAGACAAGGCCTCGTCTCCGTGAGTCTTCCTGTTAATTGCCTACATTGGTAACGCAGGGGTCGTACCCATTCCATCATTCAAATCGCAGAATAAGCCGAGTCGGAATTCCAGACCTTTCTCAGAGTACTCCATTAGTGATAGTTTCAGGGCTTGTGGATCGGTGTCCTCATTTTTGATACATTGGAAAGGCCAAGCAGGTCGAAGCACCATCAAACCCTAGTGCCCGTCAACTGCCAGTGTGTAGATCCTGGGCCCAGCCAGTATGCAAGCAAGAAGAAATTGGTGAACGCCATAAGGCATGCAACTCATGATTGGCCATGGAAGAAACCAATCTCTCTGGCAGTCACATGTTTCTACTGAGATGTCTCTTTTGCCACTGTTCCTACGTGGTGAACCAATTTAAGATGGTAATTCGTCGTCGTTCACGGCGATTAGAGGATAACCCCCGAAGGCCAGCCAACTCTTTGATGATGAGAGGTTCACAGTTTTAGGTAGCTGTGATGTGGTTGAGTTACTTCACCAATATTGTCAGAATTCAGTATGAACTGCATGACCGTCGGTCTCAGCGGCACAACGTAAGGACTGGCTGCAGAGGTGTGGGGATCTTGACAATCAGTCCGACCATGTGATAGGTTGCGGCCCATAGTTGAATGCGTAAGGGCAACTCGGTTTTGAGTGGTCGTTATGTCTCATGGGCCGCAAGTCACGATAGGGACAGACATAATGTGATATAATCTGGATGGAACTATAACTGAATGCGGCGACTCACCTCCGTCACAGTACACGAGGCTCGGAGTTCAAGATTCACTTTCACAGTAGAACAGTCGTCCGATGGTTTCTGAGACTACATGGAGGAGTAAGTGACTGCTTGTGTCATTTGAAGTGATTTATAACGATGGGCGTTCTGCAGCAACGGTTTTGTCTGATTTCAAGAAGTGCCCTCTGACTTATCTCTTCGTCTAAGGCACCGTGACCATCAACTTCGTTTTGCTCAGTCTAGTTGGATGAGTGGGAAAGATGAATAACCTACAACTGTTACGGTTCGGAATCGAATTTTCTCAACTATTTAAGCAGCCTGCTTCTTTCTTTTTGACACTTCATTCAGACACAATCGGCCAGCATCAAGAACATCAACACAGCAAACAAGAGCAAGAACACATATCAACAACCTGCCCACCGTTCTCCCAAGAGCTCACTTACGAGACACTCCGAATTGAGACAACATAATCTTCCTCAACGTCCTTGATGAACAGCGAAGATGTCCAATCAGGATGATGAGGCTCGTTTCAATCAACTGGTCGACCAGCTACTGGAGAGGTACTCCGGGGATTGGGAAAACACACCGGCCCGAATGTTCGCGAACAACTTCGCAGCACTTCGAGGCATTTGCCGTTCGTCACGACTCGGTTCAGTCACCAACATTGTCATATGCGGCCTTGGCACCGGTGGAACACGCGCCGATCAAGAACGGAACGCAAACCTTGCGTTGGACCCCTACCTCGAGTACAGCCAGAAGATATTCTTCACCCAGCTAGCAGCCGTCAGGCTGATCAGGGACCTCCTGCAAGAACGCCATAGACTCCAGCCGGTAGTATACGCCTGTGACCCTGCATTCACCCAACATGACGTACGAGTTCTCCGGCGCCTGAATATCAACGTCATTCCAACGGCGAACCGAGAGCAGAGGCCGTGGCACGATAGAGGCACTCTCATCTACGATGTGACGCAGGATACAGATTTCCCTGGCCGGCGCATCGACCTGACCTGGCACGGCAGCCGCGTACCACCTGCTGCCATCATAACTTGTGTGACCGGTCTGGTGAGAAACCGCGTGGCTCCCCGGCATGATGACACTCCCATGGAAGTGAACCCGTAAGTTCTCCCTGCCCGCTGTCCTCCTGGCCGAGGCCCAGTTTCATACACAAATTTCAGTCCTCTTCCGAAGCATTTTCGACGATCCATGACTCAAAACATGGGGTGACCGTTATAGGGCATTTCTTCGCAAGTACTATATGATGCCCCTGATGGATCTGCCCAGGAGGACTGCGCCGTCCAGTGCTGAGAGGCACCAAGTCGAAGCCATCGAGAACACTGAAGCACAGTCCGCGGCCAGAGCAGAGATGAGAGAGCGAGAATCTATGGCCACGAAAGCAGAGTACGAGCAAATGCTGGTTACCCACGACGCCGTAATGGACCAGTTTCTGATGGAACTCGACCAACGAACCTTGCGGCTCCAGCAATACTATCAATCTGTGGGCGACCGGGAAGGTTATCAGAATGCGGAGAGATACGCCCAACAAGAGCTCACGCCGCAGACTCCTCGGGTCACGAACTCGTACGTTTACGACGTGATGATGGTCCACCTGTATCGGAAGCCTGCGCCGACCGCACAACCCACGTGAAGCATCAGTCTAGGTCCAAGCTAGCGAAGTGCCAGGGGGAAGATGTGGGGAGATCGGCGTCCATTGCTTTCGGAAGCATTACTCCCGCCTGAGACAAACACATTTCGGAGAGATTTTGGAATTTCATTTTTTTGGAACTCTTGTGGGGCATTTTCAGGGAAGTTTCGCTGGCAGCCTTTTTGGGAACATTTGTTTGGGACATTCTTTTGGGCTATTTATTGGCCATCTTTGGAAGGCATTCTTGTTTGGGATATTCTTTTTTGGGGCATTCTTTTTTGGGGCATTCTTTTTTGGGGCATTCTTTTTGGAGCATTCTTTTTGGAGCATTGTTTTTGGAGCATTCTTTTTTGGGGCATTCTTTTTGGGGCATTCTTTTTGGGGCATTCTTTTTTGGGGCAGGCACCTGCAGGCAGATTCCTTGACACATACAGTGGTGTAGCTTGGATATATTATCAGCGGACTTAGTCCTATAAGACAGTATGTCGAATAGAACTTTTATATTAAGGTATCTAGTTGAGCGTGCCTCATGTCCACCGTCTGTGCCTGCCTATATGTGCATTTTAGAATATGACATTGCGGACCCCACTTCGATCCGTTACACCTTCGATGATGTTGGTGGTGTGTATCAGCTTCGTCCTCGACGAGAATGAACGACTGGCCGTTTCTTTTTGTGCCGTTGGGGCTGCGATAATGGCTTGACTGGTAAGAATCGACAGACACTTGATAAAAGTGCTTACACAGGAGGCCAATGTGTTTATTTGCAAGAATGAGGATCGCAGGGTTCTTCGACTGCGTAATTTAATAATATATTTGATATCCAAATTCGACCTTTGTGGTCTTGCTTTTTCATTCGCTGAAATATCGTTTGCGATCAAATGCCTTGCCTGTGCACGCTCCCACGGTCCCTCCCAGGCCGAAGTAGTGACGGCGTCCCAGGAAATATTCTTCCCGACAAATCCAGAACAGCGATGTTGCTGTTGAGTAATCATCTCCCCTTATATTAGTACATTGTGCCCCTCAGCCATTTTGTCGTCCAGAGATCTTATCCGCGGAAGCCGTGCATCCCCGAAATTCGAATTTATGCTTAAGCTTGCATACTGTCGGCCACACAATATTGTTCGGTTTTATATCTCGACTTCTCAGGATCATGATTGACATTTGTAGGACCGGCATCGTAAGAAAACCGATGGCATTCCGCCTCTGCACACCTCATACAATAGCCACCCTTCTTGACAACCGGCGTGACGCAGTAACCATCCGGTCCAGGTTTCGCTCGGGCACTGGGACACGATGTCGATCGGCAATCGCAAGGCTTTGTTGCTTTGGGTTTCAGGAATCTCGTTATCCTATTCATGACGACTCTCTCGGGGTGATAAAGCGGCTGGGGTTTCGGATCCCTGGAGCTGTCCTGGGCTGTTGAACAGTTGCTTGTTTTTAAACGCTAGGTGTTTAAACGTTTGTCACTGCATGAAGGGACTGGATGCATACTGCTTAAGAGGCATATGTGTACAGATTAAAAACGAGACCACTTTGAACAGTTGCTGAGGAAGTTCGCCAGTGGGCACGGAGGGCATGACATTCCATTATGAGGGCCACAAAAGGAAATTATATGGCTGCCATCAACAAAGAAAATGAGCCGTCCCAATCCTCAATCCTCAAGCGTGGCTGAATCCTGAATTCCCCACTGCACTCATCCTGGGTGCCATTTTTTTGTTGATCCTCCAAATGCGGTCTCCAATGCCCACCACTGCACAGTCAGAGAGGATGTGATGCCCCCTGCTGCAGACCCCAAAGGGTGCGCCAAGATCGGTCATAAACCCTAATTGGCACCCCTAATCGTTAGACAGCACCTTAGAAAAGAACTCCGTGAGATCATCCAATCCCTCTGGTGACTTGAACCAGTGCCCACCCTCGGGGTACTCCCTCCAGGCAACCGATGTTCCATAACCCTCAAGCTGCTGCCTCAATTGCTTCCCACCCTCAAACATGACAGTCGGGTCGTCCATGCAGTGCTCTAGGAGAACAGGCGTGTTCAGAAGCAGCTCGTCACTAGGTGTTCCCTCCAAATCAAGGATCTTCCGCGTGTCATTCAGACTGCGGCCCGGGAACGGCATCCGGCAAGCCACACCAACAAAGGCGCCCAACCGCTTCGGTCCGGAATAAGCCTCTGGCAGCCCCAGATTCAGCAGGGTGTGCACGCTTGTAGCGCCGCCTTGGCTAATCCCCATGAGCACAATCTTGTCGTACCTGCCGCCCAGCCTCGCCGCCTCGTCCGCGATCAGCTTCCTGATGCGGTCGACGCTCTCCCGCAAGCCGGGCGCCTGCAGCTCCTCGTGGTCCTGGAGTTTGAGGTGGTCCCAGACGTCGAACCACTGGCTCATGCTGGGCGGCATCCCGGGCCTGGCGCACGGCTTCTGGCCGGCGTCGGGGAAGACCCAGCGGAAGGTCGGCAGGATCTCCATTGCTGTTTGGCGCTTTGAGTTGGCCCAGGTCATGAACCTGATGCTCCGTGCGAAGTTTGGGGCTCTGTCGCCGCGACCGTGGAGGAAGATAACGGTGTGTGTGTGCGGTTGGCCGGGTTGCGGGTCGACGATTTCGAGGGGCGCCGGCTGGGTGGTCAGGCCCTCGCTCTGCCAGTCCATGGCCATTGTTGTTTGTATGCGATTTTGTCGATGACTTGGTTCGAGTGGGAAATGAAACTGGAAAAAGTTACTGATCAGGTATGGGCAGATTAATAAATAGGCCGTTGATGACGTTCTGACCACTAAATGCTAGGCAGCCGTCCACGATTGATGTTGGTCGATGAGCAGTGGCGGAGCTTCCAGAGTGGCACAGCACTCAAACCCTTGGATGCAACTGGGGACCCCGCAACAGCAGCTAGCAGGAAATGGCACCTGGCCTGCCAACCGCCAGGAGAGACTAAATGAATGTATGAGTAAGACTGCAAGTGGAATTCACTTGAGACCCAGTAACCCAATCAGAGCTGTAACTCAAGGAGCTTTTTAGACACATGCAGGCATCATCTACCTTGTGAAATATTGTCAAGATGCAAAGCATGCTGTTCGTGGTCCTGGTATAGTGAATACTAAAGTAGTTTGGTCTGAAGTGGATTTTGGTCCGAACACTTGTTCCTGCCCACACCAAGGACAAAGTAAGAACCTCCGAGAACAAGACGTGCCTCAAACCTCAATCCCGCTTGTTTGTCTGGATTATAGTGCTTTGTATGACCTGTTCAAGTCCTGTTGATTGCCTAAAAACAACGCGCAGTAATATCAAATTCCATACTATTTAAGTACCGTGTGCCTGTCTTCAGATTCCAGTCTCATTCAACCATCAATATCAATTCTGGTACTAATTCAGCATTGACTACTCCGAGATTCCAACAAACCACAGCAGATACAGAAGCAGCATCATGCCAGCGTTGCCTTCCCTTCCTACAGAGATTTGGGTACAGATCTTTGAGCATCTATGTGCACACTGCCAATTGCCTGAGCATTCACATGGTATACCGGACTTTACACTCCATGAGGCTCGGGAAGGAAAAGCCGCCTTGAAATCTCTGTGCTTGGTTTCTCGCGAATTCCGCACTTTGAGCCAGGATATTCTGTTTCATTATTTCTTCAATTTCTCCAATGGTGGGAATTGGAACCGCGAGGTGAAGGATTGGCTTCCGTCGTTCCTTCGAGCATTGATCGCCAATCCTTCCCTGGGCGGGCGAGTCCGCATCATGGGCCTCTTTCAGTTTTTTCCACCACAGTATGACCGTATCACCCGACAGGATCTCCAATCTTGGACCGACGTCAGCGCCAAATATAACATTCTGGTCCCTGGTGAGGTAACTGAAGCTTTGCTTCAGAAGCGCCACAAGGACTCCATCTTGTTTTTCAACAAGCTTGGTCCCGATGCCCAGCTGCAGCATTCTGGAGAAAGAAGTAGTGAATCCCCAGTCGAGCTCTACAGATGGCTCCATATACTGGCCCTGAATCTTGTCCCTCGAATCACCCACCTACAACTCGAAAGACCATTGGGCTCTTTTGAGGACTTGCAAAGCCCGGCACCGACCTTCACTCAACTTCGTGTATTAACATACGACAAGTTCAGAGGAATGGAGGATGTTATAGAGTCCCACATTCATTTTCCAAATGTCTCTGGCCTTCGCGCCGGTTATCATATGGCAAGTGAGGAGCGAGCGATCAAAGGTCCTATCCCCACGATGAATATCCGAAAGTTGTCTATCTGTAGTACAGCGCGAGCGCTTTCACTAATACTCCAGTTCTGTCCCAACTTGGAAGACCTGGAGTGCCATGCCAAGCCTTGCCCATGGCTCCCCGAGCCAGTTAGTTCGCTGGAATGGCCAACTCATACCAAGAACACCTTGCGACGACTAGCCTGGAGTAACCAAGACGCAATGGACAATCTGGAGAACAATGATGTAGACGGCGCTTTTTTCGCACCTTTGATGGACTTCAAGAAACTGGAGATACTGGAAATCGACCAACCGTCGATTCTCCTATACTCCAAATTGGTACAAGCTAAGGGCTTGAGCTCGGTCTTGCCCGGAAGTCTACGGATTCTTCACATTGCATTCTCGCGAGAAGTTCTATCACAGCTTCAGATCGGTGACCAGCTGCGTGGGCTTGTAGACGCAAAGACGACATTTTTTCCAAATTTGTCCATCGTCAAAGTCGATGACAGTCTGCAGCCGCTCTCAAACGAGGAAACCCTGTCCGAGTACATGAACACGACTGGCGTTGTGAGCCTTCTAGAGCAGGCTGGGATACGTTTGACGTTTGGAGAAGATGCGCCCCCAAAGTACGGGTTTTCAAGTTCGAGGACGATGCTATCAATCCCCACAGGTGTCGCCGAGAGAGACCCGGGGACCGAATTTCAAAGTGAAGTTTTCTGTCTAGATGACCTGGAGCTTCTCTGAAGACGGGGTTGGTAGGGTTGACGCTGCGGCCCCAGCAGAGCGATTAAAATATGCTCAAATCATCATGGAATTGACAAACAGTAATAGATGAGTGGACAGGTAAGGCAGCGATAGAATGTACTTTGAACTACAGGCATCGTTAATTGACTTTGTACTTTCCAGAATGAAATACACGCAACTGTGACAGGCACTACTTCTAATCCGGCGAAAATAAACTCCATTTTTTACATTTCTTTTCCAATGTGGAAGATATCTTGAAGTCATCTCTGTCTGCATGATTTGGCTGCACGATGTCTTGCCAGGACCGTGTCAGCAATGAGCAATCCCACTCTCATATCGATCGTGTCCCAATTCTGATTGTAATATACCTCAAGGGAGAATACATGTAGAAAATACTTAGCTAGGGCTCACAGATGGCGGCCCAAGTATCAAATTTGCAGGTACATTACAAAGATTAAATTGAACTGCGTACATGGGGCTCGTTAACACTGATCTCTGGATGTTCACAAAAGCACCGGCCAAGCTGTAATCAGACGGAAGAGTCCTATAGAAGCAGTCGGAGGTATCGGCCGAAGAGCAGGCCTCCCTCGCATGGCATGCATATTCTGTTGCAGCTTACGGTACAAGGGGGGTTCCACTTGGGCCGCTCCACATGCAAGCCACGTAGCCGCGTAAAGCACTTTTCAATTATTGTGAACCTTTGCAACGGTCTGAGGGATAAATACTCGCGATAAATACGGTCTCCATCGCGGATGCCCTTCAGAATAGCGATAAGCTCCGAAGCTATTGTCCGCCTTTCCAACACTGCGTCCAGGTCCGCCCCCATCCCAGACACCCAGCCAGATGCGCCGAGCCCTCCAAGGCCCAGCCGCCTTCCAGCGGCTTCTCAGCTCCCGCGGCGTGATCCGTCGCGAACTCACCATTTCCGACCCCCAGGATGAGCAGCAACTCCGCGAATCGGGCATGTTCTGCCCGTCTTGCTTCACCTTTAGCAAAGACCTCCTGTCGCTCTCGATCCCGGGCGGTCAGTTCACTGGGCTCCCTGATGACCTCGAAGAACCTTGCGAGGAGGCCATCACCTGGGACATCTCACTGCAGAAGCTCGTCGACGCCGCGGAGAAGGGCTGCCATCTTTGCGCGTTCGTCGCAACGCGCGTCTTCGACAACAGGCATGGTCATTACATGGGGTTTGCTGCGCTGGCGGAGGAGGGCCCTGGGCTGATGGGATGCTGTGCGAGGGCAGACACATCGGAGCCGTCGGAGCGTGTCAGGGATTCGGTGGCTTTCCTGCGGCGGTTTCTGGAAAAGTACCCCGATGCTGAGTTCATGACGGTGGGGATTCCTTTGGAGCGGGACCCTGTTACAGCAGCTTATAGCAAGTTGTGGCTGTGCGTTAGGTCTTCGAATGTGAGCGAGGATGGGAATCGGATACTGATGAAAATGGGAGGACCGCCCGAGATCACATTGGAGCTGTACGCCATCAAAGGTATGTGACTCCTTCCATATTCACATAGGTGGATGGAATTCAAATTTTTCTAACGTGCGAGGTCCAGGTACTGCTGCTGCTTCATGGATCCATTCTCGGCCCATCCAAACCAAGCCCGGCAGCGATGAAAACATCGAGACTGTGAAAAGCTGGATTAGTGAATGTCGCGAGAACCACCCAAGCTGTGGCCAGCGAAATGAGAAGCCTTGCAAGCTTCCAACAAGGCTAGTCAGGGTACTAGGAGACGAGAGGGCCGAGGTGTACCACCCGACCGAAAACGAAGTCGGTCAGTATCTGGCTCTGAGTTATCTCTGGGGCGACCCAGAGCTTCACGAATGGAAGAGCTCCGCCACGCTCGTTGCGAATGTGGCCGAGAGAAATGAAGGATTTGACCGAGGGTCTCTGCCAAAAGCTCTCAGAGACGCTTTATCAATAACCGAAGCCCTGGGCCTGGAATACATCTGGATCGACAGGCTCTGCATCATCCAAGATTCAAGAGACGACAAGGACCGCGAGCTGAGGAGAATGAGCCAGTACTACCAGAATGCGTACCTCACTCTCACAGCCAGCACCAATTCTGCCGCCGAGGGTTTCATCGAGGACACCATTGGCTGTCCCCAGCACCCCGACTTTCCCGCCCACCGCGACCTCCTTCGCATTTTGGTTATGTGCCCGGACAAAAGGGTTAGTGTGGTCTTCTTCAGGCAAGAGACACCCCATAACCTGGCTGTGGAGCCCATTAACGGCAGAGCGTGGACGTTCGAAGAACGACTTTTATCGCCGAGATATCTCATGTACGGTAACCGCGTGCTGTGGCAGTGTCGCTCGGCAATGCGCTGCGACGGAGGGACCCAGGATTGGAGCTTGAGTCCCTACGTCCAAGAGATCCACCGTCTTAGTCTCAAGCTGAGCCGGGTCATCGAGGAGGCTGATGCTACTTCTGCGCCGTCCATAAGCAGTGGGGAATTCCAGGAGCTCTGGCACGCCATAGTGGCCGAGTACTCGAGGCGGCAGCTCACCCGCCCAAGAGACAAGCTCCTTGCTATAGGGGCCGTCGCATCCGAGTTGAGTACGGCCATGGGTCAGAACATCTATCTGGCAGGCTTGTGGGCGAACACAATCATCTACGACCTTATGTGGTCGACACACCCTCATATAGACCCATGCAAACCAGAGAAGCAGAGAGCACCATCTTGGTCGTGGGCATCCGTCGACCACGCTGTCACATTCGACCGCCTCCCACGACAAGGTATGTCCCCAACCGTCGACATCGACGTAGAGAAGACGTCTGTTCGAGCCTTTCGAGAGGGGCAGTTCGATCTGGTGCCGCAGGGAAAGCTGCAGCTCCACTGCCCAGCGCTGAAGATGACTGATTGGGGTTCGGACGCGGTGAAGCGCAACTATCTGATGTCTGGGCCAGACTCCCCCGGACCAGATTTACTTTCTCTCATCTCGGGAGGACCAGAGAAGCGCTCTTGGCGGGCAGACAACAAATACTTCGAGTTTCCAGAAAACTCGATCATGGCGTTCTTCTTCGCCGAACCGGTAGGGGAACAAACCATGCCCACGGACGCTCCCACACTACAGCCAACACAGGCCGAACACCGAATCAACAGATCGAGTCCAGAGGAAATGGCCGCCTCTGTGCTCAAGGCATTTCCGCATCAAAAGGGGCCTGTGAGTGTCATAACAATCCGTGAAGGGGCGGTAATCTCCTCCTTGGAGGGTCTCGGAAAGCAGGGGTACACGGCAGAGTTCCTCGAAAGTCTGAGAAGAATGGGCCTCGACTTCCAGCACGAGGAGCTGGAGTATGGGCAGGTGTCTGGCCCACCACCAGCTGCGGACAAGGGCGCAATCACGCAAGATGGGTCTGGTGACAGCACGCTGGCGACGGAAGCCGGGCCCGAGAGGGGCCAGTCCGACACACATCCAGAAGAAACGAATGTGTCTCAGGAGTGGTACCGGACTTGGGGTCTCGTCCTCGCCCCAATTGGGGAAACGGGTATCTTTGAACGAGTCTGCGCGTTTGCGGACATGCCATATCCGGTCCCTCTGGGCCGCACCTGGGACGACGTCAAAACAACCATCGTGATCCAGTGAGCTGATTTAAGATCCTATGCAGGTAATCTTTCATTCTAAACCATATCGCTTATAGCCTTAATGAGCGAAGTCTGGTCAAAATGTGAACCTTTTATTTGCTCACTTCGTCCGTTTATCCCATGGAGGATTCCAGATTGAGCCCCAATTGACTTTTGTCCAACCTTGATTCGATGCCTCCGGAACTTGATCCTTAGGGACGACCTTCCATGAGAATTCGGCTCTCCAGAATGGATTCAAAGATATTGCGGCATCTTCTACCGATTGCAAGGCACAGACAAGGAGCAAAACGTCTTGTCCAGAAGTACCCGCCACCAAGAATTGTTGCTCAGGGATACCGTTACTCACAAGGCGGTTTGCGACCCAGTAGGCATTCCAGCTGTCTCTCACTGCTTCGTGGTTCATTTGTTCCATGGCTCGGTCATCAACCCCTCCTCGCACCCTGTGGATGGTGCATCGGGGCGGTGGCCCTGACCCAGGGTGACTTGCCCAGCCAAAGGCATAAAAGAGAAAGTCGGTGGAATTTGACGCATAGAGATCCTCAAAAGGGTGCGGTGGCGGCGCGCAAATCTTCAGTGACGCCCAGCCTATGTCGTCGGATTGCCTATGAGGTCCGAAAAAGAGCGTGTCCTGCTCATCCCATTGTTGCCACGGCCAGCGCCGGTACACCTCCATTTCTGGAGGCATTACGACCTCCAGGACACAATCGCGAGATCCTAGAATCAAGTTATGCGTCTGATTTGCGGTTTTACTGGAAGGAGGTAGTTGTTTCAAAAGGAACGGCTCAAGAACAAGCCGGTGTGCTACGGCCCGGGGGCCGATGTGCACCAGCTCATAGGCGTTCTGTCGAGCAAAACATGCTTTGCCCAGACTTCTTAATCGGATACCAAAAGGTTTATCCCGGATCTGACAGACTGGGAGGACAAGACAGAATCCCCGAGCTTCTCTCAGAGGCAACAGCCCAAACTGAGCCCGTAGCTGGATACCGCGGTTGGACATGGAAAAGTCAAAGAGCGGCTGGTTCGATAGACTTTTCACCTCTGCACAGTCCTGAAAGGGCAGCGGGGACGATGCCATGACCCCACTGTACGAATCCTCCGTGTCTTTTGAATCGTTCGCAGAAGGCTCCAGACGGAGCATCCAGGCGAGAATGGTAGGATCAGGGAACAAACTGATGATCTCTGCCTGGAGTCTGAGGAAAGCTCTTTCCTCCTCTCCGTACAACAGAGGCATGTGAATACCAAATATTCCAACCAGCGAGTATGCCACATCTTCTATGCGCGTCGATTGTCGAGTTGCAGCCCACGACATCTTCTGGGCCACTGGGACGGCAGACAAGTCGATCTGATGGTTCAGAATGTCGACGTGGATGCCGGTGATCCGAGCCAAGGCCTCCGAGGCCATTTCCTTGGTGAAGCAGAAGCCCCAGTCCCCGTCGTAAAATTTGATGTGCAGCGGTGCAATTAATTCCTGCAGCGTCCACGAGCGCGAGAACCATCGGCAGTGCTCGATGCTGGCTTGCAGCTCCCCCGCGCCTCCGGGCCAGGAGGAGCGGTCCAGGTCCGATAAGAAGACATAGCAGACGGCTGCCCGCTTGTACCAGCGGAACATGGAGTTGATGGCCTCTGACAGCTCGGCGCTGCTCGACTTGTCGATGCAGCAAGTGTCCACCCAGGCATACTTCAGGCCGTCCCGAGCCGCCTGGCGGCAGGTCCTGTCGATTTTCTCCCACCTGCTCTTCGATGGCGTCGTGGGGTCCGGGCCTGCGGGAGACGTTGTCTCCTGGAATGTGACCTCTTGGCCGGTGACCCACGTGTGCGAAAGGATGGCATAAGGCGGCACCGCGACACCGACAAACTCAGTCAGCCGCCTTGTCTCCACGTCAATGAGCCACATCGGGTGACGGCAGCAATTCAAAATCGGTGGGTTGTCAACGCGCACAAGAGTATGTAGTCCTGCGGATCAGGTGCCGCAGTTTCGGCTCCAGAGGAGACAATCTGGCTGCTAGCGGCAAGGTGAAAATTGGAGCAAGTCTTCGGGCTGATGCCCCAGACGTTGCGTACTCATATCACGTGGGGTCCTGGCCATTTGGGCATATTAAGTACCATAGCCAGACCACCCGGATATATTTTCTGAGGAGAGCGAATAATCACGTATCTTTAAGGAGATAAATTGACTAGGCGTCATGCATCTATTTTGAGAGCGTTGCCGGGGAGCGACACGATTTGCACCGGACGTGGCAAAAACACCCACACGACATGCAGCTTGGCGGTATCGAACAATTGTGGACACAGGCCGAGTACAAATACAGCACGCCATACAGGCTTCGAAACCCGGAAAACCACTAAAGTGACCGCTTCTGGCCCGCCTCTTTTCAGTGAGCCAAGTAGGATGGTTCCCAAATCGTTTTTCAATATATATGTTCATTCACGACATAATTAGCTTGTGTCACTGAGGTCAAGATCCACATTACACGCCATTCTGGTCATTGGAATTTGAGAAAGGCATTGGGTTCGGGTATGCTCGGCCATGGAATGAATGTGAATTCAGGCTTGACCCATGCGGCTCACAAGGAGTTTAACAATCTATTTGGGTGCTTGGCAACGCAGTGTACACGAAAGGCATCGTGCAAGCTATCCACACTATCGCTAATTTAATGACCATAGGTCTCCGCAAATCTCGCCTCCAAATCCTTCTCACTCAGCAGTGGCAGGCCGACGAGGTCATTGTCCACTGCCTTATAGGAGGCGCCTTGGAACTTGCCAGACAGAAGGGATGCCTTGACGAGAGCAATGATGTTTGGGATCTCGGGCTGTTTCTTGACAACGGCTAACAACCTGTCGAATTCCGCCTCAGGATCATCGATCTTGGTAATGGTCCATTCGGCCTGCGGGGAGTACTTCTTCGCGAGGCTCAACAGCTGTGACTGCGTCACAACGTGCTCATGCACGAAGACGTTCTTGTTCTTCGTCGGCTCGGGGTTCTTGAGGGCCCCGACGATGGCTCGAGCCGCGCCCTTCAGGCTGGTGGTGCTAATGCTGCTGTTCCCATCTCCCCAGAGCTGAGCCGTCTTGTTCTCCCAGTCGAAGGCAAAGCCAAAGCTGACGAGGAAGTCGGTGAAAGCGCCGATGCTGAAGATAGTGTACTCGATCTTGTCCGACTTGGACCGCAGGTAGTCCTGGATTTCGACCATGTTGAGGTGATGGGGCAGGGAACGGGCCGCAGGATTCGTCGTGAGGCTGCCGAAGTCCGAGGGGATGAAACGCTGAACGCCCGCCTGGATAGCAGCATCGATGATCAACTTCTGACCAGGAATGCCCTCCATGCCCACTGTGGAAACCACTACATCCTGCCCCTTCAGCGCGTTTGTCAGGCTTGCGATATCATTGTAGTCCACAGCGACAAGGCGGACGGTAGATGGGAGGTCTTCATTTGGCTTCTCCGAGCGACTGAGGAGTGTCACCTCGTATCCTCCCTTCACCAGCTCGGGAAGGACAACAGATCCGAAAAGACCTTTCTGCGATTTGTTAGCGATGTCTTCTCCCGCGAAACACGGATCCTCTTACTCCGATGAGGGTTATCTTCTTGAAAGAAGCCATGCTTGTAGAGTAATGAGGAATGTTTGATGAATGCTGCAGAATGGAAGCATTACTCTTACTTGCCTTGAACAGCCGGTAGCTATATATCATAGACGATGCCCCATTCAATAGACCCCATTTCTAAGCCTGACCTGTGTTGGCCCCGTGGGTGGTAAGCCATTGACAAATGTTGCATAATCGAGTAGATGCGCAGCTAAAGACTGCAAGGATGTTGGAAACTCAAAGAACAGATCACCGTGCATCCGCCCATCATCCCAGGGGCAATGGTCAATCTCGCATTTGAGAAGAGCCCGCTGTGTGTCTAGCTGGGTCGGAAAAGGCCAATGCGGATGCAAAAAGCTGCCGCTCGCGCGCTACGGCCGGAGTGGTCTTTGTCATCTTGGCGGATGTCGGATGCAAAAGAAAGTCCGCTCCGCCGCGCCAGCTAAAGTCACATTTGTATCCGCTCCGCCTCCTATTGTGCGCCTCTCCTTACATCACCATGCTACTAGTGAGGGACGACTTCTAATAAAAGACGGCTAAGCATGGCAGGTCAGCCCGTTAAAGAACGAATTAAAAGCGTCAGTACATGTCTTCTGCACTGCCCCAACTGCCCGACCGCGGAAATACTGCTTCTAACGTCCGTCGCCAGGCTTGCCTCCAATGTAAGAAACGCAAGAAACGCTGCGATGGAGGGACACCAACATGCGGAAATTGTGCAAAGGTCAATGCCTCTTGCCACTACACTGAACGAAAACCGAGAGGCCCTGGAAAGAAGTGAGCATCAGCCTCGTGAGATCTCGTTATTGAGCGCATGGTAACCCAATCAATTGATCGCAGGAAGAATCGCATAGAACATCTTGAGACGCGGTTGATGAGCCTGGAGTCTGCTTTGCGGCGCCATGAACCCGATGTCGATCCGGTGGCGAGCAACGACATAAACGAACGTGAAAAGTCTGTCCACGCCCCGCTGGTGGGCTCCGAAAACGAAAAGCCTGGCGATTCGTCCACCCTCGACAATTCTGTTCTGGACGAGCCTGCTCAGGAACTTGTCACGGGAGGCGGTGACATTCAGGCCAACTTAGAAATCGAGGACCTGATGGAGGTCGATCCAAACTCTCTGCCTGCAACGTCTGCACAGCAAGATGCCCCAACCGCCGCCCAAATCCTCTCGAAATATTCCGACTTCACGCAGGATGTTATGATGGGATACCAGTGGATACGTGCCCATGAGAATCGAGACAACAACCAGAGCAAAGTCTTCGCCCGACTCCCTACCTATCAGCAGGTGTCAAGCCTCATCGAACCCATAGTCGAAAGCCTCCAGCATCATGGTGCCGTGATCACCGCCGAGGTCTACGTGAATCTTCTGGATGAGCAATACTCAGCAGGCCCTGACTGCTATGCCGACGACCCTGCTCGATGGGCCATTGTGAACTCATTCTTCGGGACCGCCATGCTAACCAGATCCACCACCGACTTTCTGAAGCAGATAACGCCAACCGCATGGAACTACTTCAAAAATGCATTTTCCATGTTCCCAAAGCTCATCACCCAGGGCAGAGACGTCTTGGCATGCGAAGCCCTACTGTCTATGGCTGTGTTCGCACAATGCACCGCCGATGCCCAACTGATCGTGCAAATCACGGCCGCAGCAACCCGTCTAGTACAGACCCTGGGTCTTCATCGCAGGAGATTCTACCTGTCGCTCGACCCCGTCGCCGCTCAGAGGCATCGCCGCGTCTTCTGGGTCGCCTACATACTTGACGTTGACGCGGTGGAAAAGTATGACTTGAGCCCCAGTCTCGCAGCTGAAGAGCTGGCTGTCACACTTGAGCATGACGACTCGTCCCTAGATTCCATCGATTCCGGGAATTTCAGCTTTCTTTCTCTTCTATGGAGAGCAGAATTAGCCGTCGTTCAGAGACAGATCCATGAACGGCTAAATCCTGCTAAAACTCATCATATGAAAGACTGTGAGCTTCTGAACACCGTTCTTTCAATGGATGAGCAGCTCCGAGAATGGAAGAGAAGCACACCCGAATGGATATGGACAAATCAAGATGATGATGAATACGACTTCACTTTGTCCATCGCTCACATGCATTGCGCCTTTTATAACTCTCTGAGTAGGGTTCACATGGCCCTTGTTCATACCAAAGCCTCTGAACGCTCCGAACTGAATCAGAGTTTAGCCCTTGGAGAAGACCACTTCGAGGCTGAGATTCAAAAAGCCTGGACTACATGTGCCGTCTCAGCTCGTAACATGATCGGGGTCATGGCCAACTTGACGTCTCAACCGTTTTTCCAGTTATGGTATGTTGCACGGAAACCTTGGCCCAAATCCAACTCGAAATATAGACTAACACATCCTTGAAAAAAGGGGAATTCTGTGTTACCCCTTATCGGCGGTGCTCATTCTGTTGTCAGTGATCCTTCAGAATCCTGCTTCGTCGACCGTTCAGGATGATCTTCGCAGGATAGGAGAGTTCATCGGGTTTCTGAAGGATCGCGCTGATGAGGGATTTGAGGTACAGCGAATATTGTGCGCATGTATCAAGCTTCGTGACGTTGCAGCGTGTGCTCTCGTTATACCGCAGGCTGAAAAGCATGCGCAGAGCACAGGGGTGTTACCCAGTGAAAGCGATCCGTCAGCACGACTAGACGTAAGCATTACTGATCTGGTCATTCAGAACCATGCTCGAAATGAAGCTAACAATTCACACTTAGTCAATCCGTATCAAGCTCCACCGCGTGAGAGATTGGCTGCAACTCGCACAGGGGTTCTTGAGCAATCTCCCGTTGCTCCGGGCCGAAGCCGAAGAAGTGCTTTCTGACATCTTTGGACTTGGCATGTCGGACGGGCTGTACGGCTTGTTTGTACCTGAGCTCATGAAATCACAACTTTAGAAAGTCGTCATCTTTTCTTCGGGACCTGAAACTCTATGCCTACATATACTATTCATCGAACACAGCATGATGTGAAAACATATTATAGTGTAGTTAGAATTCAGAGACTCAAGATCTTTCCCTTACGTTTCCTTGCAGACCCCGCATATTCGTAGTCAACGTAAAACACAGGTGATGAGTTTGATGCTCTTAAAATAGAATCAATCCCCGCCTAGCTTTCATGGCTTCTGTCAAACGTGACAAAGCAAAACCGAGCAGCCATAGTCCGTGCATCTCATCTCTTTATCTCTTTTCCCGGTATACAACAGTCGCTTTTCAATGGAAGCAGAAGTCAGCAGCAGTGTAGCGATCAGTTCCCGGACCAGCGGTCTCAACTGTACGAATCCGCTCAATCACTGCTTTGGTATGAGGTACTTGGCCTTTATTACCTACAAGACTAAGCTCCGAGCTTGAGGATATCCTCATATCGACCACATCATATCATATTCAAATCACCATCAATCTACAGAGCAACATGTCGACTCTTACATTGCCGCCAGAGATCTGGCTGCTGATTCTTGAGCAGCTGTGCCCTCACTGCCACTGCGATGATATTCCCGACTTCAGGCTCATCCAACACCAGCAGGAGATATCAGCTTTATGGGCTGTATCGCTTACCTGCCGGTCCATCAAGAGGCTCTCTCGACAGTACCTATATCATTGCTTTTATAGCACTCCGACTCATGACCGGGCGTCCAAGTTTCTCCGTACACTGATATCCCAACCTCAGCTGGGGAGACATATGAGAATATTGTCTCTGCCCAATAGGCTGTCGCGTCTACCATCAAGGGCTCGTCTCTTACACAGACCATTTACAGCACCGGGTCATTCTGCCAAAGAGGGCGAGGACCGAGAGATAATCAGACGCCAGAACGTCCGTGATTGGATTGAGCTGAGTGGCAAGCTCAGCATACCTGTGCCTCTGTCCATAGTTAAGGCTATGTCAACAAAAGGCGGCTCAGACGAGGAAATGAAGCTTGACGAAGGCGCCCTAGATGAAACCCGGCACTGGCTTCACAATCTGATCCTAAGGTATTGTCCTGGGGTCACACATTTAGAAGTGCCTTGCATATCTGGTCCAAAATATCAAGGGAAAATCCCACCCAGTCTTCGGGATCTCCAGGTGCTATTATGCAAGTCTGTGGGTGGCGGTCAAGATCTTGATTGGTTTCTGCAGGATTCCCCATTCATGACGCGTCTCATAACGAATAAGATTTATTACAGCATGCTCAGCGGCCTGACACCCCGTTTCGTTACGAATATCCGCAGAATCTCAACGGCTATCTGGGAATGGGAGCTCCCATATATCCTTTCCCAGTGTCCCCAGCTAGAGGATATCGAAATCCACGTGAAGCCATCTGGCCTGTCGGTTGATGTCACGCTGCCAGACCTCTGGCCAGCTTCCATCAAGCGTCAGGTAGTGAGATTGGCCTGGAGTAGCTTGCGAATGATATCACCAAGGTGGTTGGCAGATGAGGATAGCGTTGTAGTTCCTCCGATCAGAGACTTTAAGAATCTGGAGATTCTCGAAATCGACCGGTCATCTCTTTACCTTGCAGTAAAAAGAACACTCGATCCCAATATGACCGACGAAGAGCTCGGGAGCCAGGTTCCGACAATCCTACCTGTGTCACTTCGTATTCTCCACACCGCCTTCACCACTCCCTTGTTGGGTGCGGTCGTGAATGAACTCCAGGCGCTTGCCGTGGCGAAAAAGACATTCTTGCGAAACCTTTCGATGGTCCAAATTGACCATTATCCAGCGACAGAGCCTGGAGAACTGACTGTAGGGGAGGCGTTGGAGATCCTTGGGGTGACTAAAACTGTAGCAGATGCAGGTTTGGAGCTGAGGTTCGGGTTGAACCCATCAACTCCTCGATTAGACTCGATGGGTATAATTCCGATGCGACCTGGGACTATGGAACCCCTCCCTGGCATTTACCATGATTACGGGGGATTCTTTTTCATTGATTATTGATGGCCAGTAGTCCCTGCAGATTGCCTGATATCACAATGATCAGGGCAGAATCCAAATTGCTAAGGAAAAGACGAAGATATTTTTTATGCCTAATTTCATGTTGATAGCAAAGTAGGCAGTAAAGACAATGTCATTGATGGACTTCGCACTATCCAATCAACTATAGTAGTTATCAAGCATGCCCCAAGTTTTGTGAGCCAAAATTGTGGTATTTAATAGTATCCAGGAATTCATTTGACCTTTCTTCTCATCTCTCCAAGTCTCAGGATGAGGAAAACTCAAAATCAAATTGAGTTTCAGCTTATTCCTGTCGTCGCCAAATTGTGAATGCCTTTTAACGTCTTCTGCATTGTACCTTTAACAAAGCCACGGCTATTAGCCTACCAACGATTATAAAGCTTTTGAATATCTTCTCGTTATTTTTATCCTCGTAAGGATTCCTTTTTCCAAACATAAACTTGAACAACAAGGCTTGAAGAGACGTAAAGAATAGCATTGAACATAAAAAAGCAACCTCATTCCTGGCTTCCTAAGTCTGATATACCAGTTTCCCACCAAGCACCTTGGATCGTCTTCCACACTCAAACATAATCGACAGATAACCTACACAAGATCAGAAGCAAACTATTCAGAACGTAGAAAGAAACGCTGAAGTATCAAAAAGATGTCAGCTTCCATGCTCCCAGCGGAGATTTGGCTGCAGATATGTGAGCAACTCTGTTTGCATTGCAATGCCAGCGACATGCCCGACTTCAACCTTCCGGAGTATGAGCAGGGCAAATCCGCCCTGGCCGCTTTGTCACTCACATCCCACGCCATGAGGGACTTGAGCCAACCGGTGCTGTACCACTGTATGTACCACTACCCACACCAGAATACGGCAACCAAATTCCTCCGCGCGCTAATTTTCCACCCTCGGCTCGCGAGTTATGTCAGAGTGTTGTCTCTGCCAAGGGGTTTAGGCATCCAGTCTGGTTTAGGCCATTTAGGCCACAAGACTGAATGCGACACACGGCGCGATGTCCAGATCTTCCATCAGGTCAGTGTCACTTTCAACCTCCCTACTCCCAGGTGGGTACTTCAGGCCTTGTCGGAGGATGCGTCACCGAATGCGTCTGCAGCATTTGACGGGCCAGGCCAAGACTCGCGCCTTCAACATAGCATGAGCAGGAGGCGCCCCTATCTCGCCTCAGAATTCCGTGGCTGGAAACAACTCCTTATCCTGGCCCTTTGCTGTAGTGGTCTCACTCACCTGGCAATATCGAGTATAGACGGCCCAGTACAGGGCGCCCAAGAAGGAGTCTTCATAGATCCAGCTCCAGCGGGGCCACGCCAAGGTCAGCACATCGAAAGACCCTTCAACTTTCCAAATCTGCGGGTCTTCTCCTGCGAACATGCGAGTTTTTGCGAAGACTATCCCTGGTTCTTTGCTCAGGCGCCCCGCCTGAGTCGAATTGCGGTGGGCATGACCTTTTGGCCTAGCTCCTCGTTAGCACGGCACATCCCACCGACACCGCTCACGAACGTCAGTGCCCTGTCGATCGCCAGTGGTCCCTCATACCAAGCATATATGCTCCAGCTCTGCAATCAGGTACGAGATCTTCAAATCCATCTGATGGATACTTCGAGGGAGGCTCTTACGCACGCGCCCTTGGCGTTGACGGACCCGTGGCCAACTTCTATCAAAAATCAATTACGACGATTAGTCTGGAGTTACGGTGGATCGTTTAGATGGATGGGGGATGAGTTTCTTGGTTACCTTCCTCCTCTCAGAGACCTGAAGAACCTGGAAATCCTGGAAATTGACCGTCGGTCGCTTTCCACCTGTCTCAGAAGGGGTCTAGATCCGAGCATGTCCGAGGAAGAAGTTGCCAGGCAGTTGCCCACAGTTCTGCCCAAATCAATACGTATCCTGCATATTGCGAATGGTACGCAGTCTTGGGCGACGCTATTGATCGAGCTTGACGAACTCGCTGAGGCGAAGAAGACATCTCTTCCGATGCTTTCGCTTATCCAAATCGAGGAGGACTCGTGGGTGTTGTCCAATCGTTCTACCATGGGAAATATGATCACGCTGTTGGACTTCATGGAAGCTCTGGGAGTAGTCAGCGCCATGAAAGATGTCGGGATCCAGTTGAGGATTGGCTTGGAGTCATACAAAACGCGCCCTATGCGGGGAAGCATGCTCCCTCCTGTTCCTGGAAATCTGCATGGACATCTGCCTAGACACATGCAGGATGAGGTACCGGTTACAACTTTCGCTCTGGAAGATTAACCCTCGAGTACCAGACATCATGGCTTGAATTTCCTGTGGCCTGCATAGAGTGTATTTCTTGAGGCCATCAACAAATTTCCTAACATCGGTGGTTTTCTTACATGTATCATCAATCTGGGACGTAGTTATTGGGTGTTCTCGGCATTAGAAGATAGAAATTGAAAACATTGATATATTTCCCAGAAGACCCCATTAAACTATATACCCTCAATACATGCACATATTGATCATCTTTTCGTATTTCAATGGGTGATATGGATAAAGTCCCTAATAGAATGGAAGACACGCAATGCTGGCAGACTTTAGGTCCTAGACGTCTACTTTGGCAACGTGTAAAAGCTAGAACGCCAATAATGGCAGCTAGGTAGGTGAGAGTGTCATCCTGATCATTCAAAATACAGCGATGACAGCATGAGATAAACAGCGAACAGGAGGCGGAGGGACGGCAAAATCCACACAGGAGTCTGCAAAGAGAAGAGACAAGTACACATGAGTCTAATGTAGCTGCACAAAGACTACGGAGACCAAGTCGGACGGGGGAAGTCATTTGCTGCAATACCCGAGTGCATCAGCATCTACGAGCAGGCTTGAATGATATGAACTGGTTCTCCACATAATGAGCCATCGAATCTACGATGGGAAGCTGCGGAAAGTGCTAGAGGTTGCATGTGAGCTAGATTCTAAAGGCACTCACTCGTATTGGTACATCTGTGAAGATCCTTTACGATACTTTTAAAATATTATCGCCCTTGGGGCTTTTACTAGTACGGTCTAGGTGGCGACCCTTATGAGCCAGTAGTGAAGTTGACTCTCACCACGTCACCGCCCGTAGCTCTTGCGATTGTCTTGCTACAACTTTGAGTGCTGGAACGTGGGGCAGACCCAGAGAAAGTTTCTACTGGATTGTAGAATGTGGAAATTTGTTGAAGTTGCGCATTTGACAAGCCGTGGCCACGTGTGACGGCCACAGACGTTTTTTGGACTGATAGACCATAGTTACGAATATCTGTGATGAGGCAAAGGCGGAGACATCTCTGGTGTCTAAGCGAATCTCGAGAGCCCAAAAGACAAGAATACGGAGATTCGCAGAGTGCAAAAGAGAGGGTACAGAGGTACGTGTTGACCGGGGGTGGTCACGTGACCTGCACCCAACGTCAGTGCCCTTGCAGCTGCAACCACCAGCGCCCTGCGCAGCCTCCATCGTCACCAACCTCAACACAACCACCCTACGTCAACGCCACGTTGAATCGATTAAATACTCGTCGGCATCAATAGATTTGGCATTAGAAACGACATTTAATCGCTTAGATTTCGTTTTTCTGGTGTTGCAGCGATGGCGCAAGTCCCAGATTACTCTGGTCTTGAGGCGCAGTGGCAGGGCGACTGTAATTCTGATTCAAGACGACAACACGGTCCGTACAGACTAGATAGGCACTAGAACACCATGCAATCTATCGCAATCAAGTGCAATAGAGCGATTTACGCCCTCAGAGAGTGCCAAAAAAGTTGCATTTGACGAGGGTGACGGCGAGAGTATTTAATACTGTTGCTAAGGGCAACTTAAGGTTGCGCCATACTAATTTGGTGGTGGGGCGTTAACTGTGCACTTGCTGCAAAGTACCTCTGTACCCTCTCTTTTGCACTCTGCGAATCTCCGTATTCAAAGACAATGTCTTTGTTTGACGGTACATAATTCAATTGACTACATCAGACATTGACTAAGACTTAACTATGAAGGTAGAGTTTTAATTGCATCGAGTGATACGTTTGAATCAAACCATTGTTGTTCAAGGTCTTGCAACAGGAAAGAGTCATAATCGGATTGAATCATAGGTTATACCGGACATCGTTGGAATACAATCCATTTCTGACTGCCCTTTGGCGACTTCGGTTGCATTTGTTCACAAAGCCACGGCTATTATCCCAGCTGCTGTTCTAACCCTTTTAGATATCTTCTAGTTATTTATACTCCGGTATATGTTTCTTTGTTCATAGGTAGACTTGAACAATAAGGATCCAGAAGACCCAAAGAATCGAATCAAATATAAAAGACACGCTTACTTCTCGCTCAGTATGATATACGTATTTTCCACCAACGATCTTGGGACTTCTTCCACATTGCAACCTTAATCGACGGAGACGCTACTCATCAACCTTCCAGAGCGCAGAGGCAAACAATCGCTTCTCAAAAGAAAATGGCCCCTTCCATGCCAACGGAGATCTGGCTCCACATATGCAAGCAACTCTGCCCACATTGTGAATGTAAGCAGATGCCCGAATTCGGCTTCGCGAAACGCAAGCTCGACAAAAATGTTCCAGAACACGGAGAAAGAAAATCCGAATATCAGCAAGGGAGATCAGCTTTGGCCGCCTTGTCACTTACCTCGCGAGAGATGAGGGACATTAGCCAGCCTGTGCTATTCCATTGCTTTTACGACGACTCAAGGCGGAACAACACGTCCAAATACCTTCGCACGCTGATTTCTCAGCCGCGACTGGCAGATTGTGTCAGGGTATTGGCTCTCGCCAAGCCCGAGTGGATCGCCGATGAATTCGAACCGCACACTCGCCGCGAGCTTGAAGCCTGGGATGAGGTTGGCGCGCGACTCGGTATCCCTCCTCCTAGATGGCTATCTCGGGTGCTCGCGGGGGAACAGCCGACAGCGCTCGCACCCTGGAGAGTGCCAGCCTGGGGGCCGCGCGTCGAACCACCAGAAGTGGTGCTCATGGCATTCACTGGAACAGGCCCGGACTCGCACCTACTATATGATGAATGTACTGTAGCCGGTGACTTCAACGAGGACTTCCGCTTATGGCAGCATTTCATTCTTGTGGGTCTTTGCTCTGCTCGTATCACTCACCTGGCAGTATCCGGCACATATCGCCCGCTCAAGGAGTCCGAAAGATTGCCAGTCTTGTCCGGTTTGTTGGGGCCAAGCCAGCATCTCGAAAGATCCTTCGATTTTCCACGCCTCCGGGTCTTCTCTTGTGGGAAGGCTTTGTTCAGCAAGGATTTCCCCTCCTTTTTTTCTCGGGCAAAACTTCTGAATAACATCGCCGTGGGGAGCATTCATTGGCCTCGTGTGTCCTCGGAGGAACTCATTGCCTCGACGCGACTCGACAACGTCAGTAGGCTGTCACTTTCTTGTTATCCCTACCATTTCGCGCCTGTACTCGACCTCTGCCCTCAAGTACAAGACCTGGAGTTCCACCTCGAAGTTCCTCCTCTGGACCCTGCTTTGATTATGTCCAATCCCGTACCAGACCCGTGGCCGACTCACGTCAAACAGCAGCTACGACGCTTATGCTTCAGCGCCGCTGTTATCGAGGGTTGGAACTTTCTCTCTGACGAGGGAAAGAAATTATTCCCGCCTCTGGGAGAGTTTCAGAAGTTGGAAATCTTAGAGATTGACCGTGTAGCGCTCCAAGTCGGTTTGGGGACGGCACGGGGCTTGGATATGAACAGGCCAGAGGAGTTCTCCCGGCAGTTGCCCGACTTCTTACCCCCATCAATCCGCATCCTTCACTTCTCGTTTGGAAGGGGTTGGTTAAGATTGCCTTGGGCAACGTTGGTGGTCGAGCTAGAAGCACTGGCCACAGCGAAGAGGACGTCCTCCCTCCCGATGCTTTCCGTGGTTCAGATCGACGAGCCCCAATGGCATGCGAAGGACAAAACATTGGCGCAGGTCATGGAAATTCTCGGTGTAGTCAGGGCCATGGAAGATGCCGGAATCGAGTTGAGGTTTGGGTGGGACCCAGAGACCCTATTTTCTTCGGCCCAGGGGAAGGGTATGCGACCACCCCTTCCCGGGAACCTGAATGGACCCTATGGAGATATTCTTCGATCTCGTCATGTTGAGAACTTCTTCCTTGAGGATTAGACACCGAGTATTACCGATAGTGGCTTGAGAAGCTTATGAATCTCTGGCGAATATGACTCGAAAGCAGGCCGTGCTAGTACTTTGCAGCACCAGAGTATGGCGTTAGATTAGAACGTGACAATCTCAATTTGATTGGGTTTCCTCCTAGGTAGACATTGAAAAGTAGATGGATTTGCAAAGAGAAAAGAAGAAGAACAAAACCGATATTGTGTGGAAGTTTTGGTACATTATGCGTGATATTTTCGGCTATCGGCAGCTTGATCCGAGCCCTGGTTCCGGCGAAATAAGCATAAACAAGGGTCCATAAACTGTCCCCACAAGTAAGCTCGTATCGTATCCACCCTCGCTCCTCCATCAATGCCTACCCATCCCGCATCATCCTCGAAATAGAGGAATAACCCACAATAACAATCATCCTGCCGGGCCAAGAAGGGTCAAGATTGGAAGACTGATGCAATCATGAGTCGATGCCTTGCTTTAGCACCATCCACACCGGCCTCGGGCTGCGAGCTCAAAATAAATGACGGGCTCGTCCTCCGCAAATGATCTGTTTCCCGTCCTTCTCCCCTCTTTCACAGTCCAGTATTTGCCCGCTACGGATTTAAAGGAATAATACCCTTAGTAGCTGTAATCCTAATAGTAATCACCATGCTCTCCAAGGCCGCCACTATCCTCAACCTCGCCTTGCTGGCCTCCGCCGCCCCCAGTAAGCGCCAATCCACCGGCTCCGGGACGTGTTCCGACGTGCACATCTTCCTTGCGCGCGGGTGGAACGAGGGATACCCCGGTCGACAGCAAAACCTTGTCGACGCCGCATGCAACGGCGTTTCTAGCTGCGACTACGAGGACATCACCTTCGACGCGACCAACGCGAACGGCTTTCCTGCGGCAGTCGAGGAGGGCCGCTCCTCTGGAGTGTCCCAGATTAACGCGTACGTCCAGCGATGCCCCGACACCAAGATCGCCCTGAGTGGTTACAGCGAGGGTGCAGTTGTTGTCAACAATGTCCTGGCGGACTCCGGTCTCACGCCTAATTCCGTCCCAGGAAACAAGGGTAAGGCTTTCTTTCCTATCTCCTCCTTCTGCAACTCCAACGAGCTTGATCCATCGGCCTCAATGAAGTCCTTGCTGACAATTCCTCCCTGGCAACAGTCTGCGCCGCGCTCGTCTTCGGCGATCCGAACCACGTCGCCGACCAGAGCTACAACGTCCAAGCCGGCTCCGCCTTTAGCGCGCAGAGCCCCCGCTCCGGCGCATCACTGGAGCACCTCAACGCTTTCTCGTCTGTCCTGCGATCTTACTGCAACGGCGGGGACAACCTCTGCGCCTACGGCGACGGCACGAGGCCCATGCAAGACGGCGCGCACACCAACTACTTCGACCTGTACTCTGGTGACGCGGGCCAGTTCATCAAGGACAAGTGTGTCGGCGGCTCATCCGGCGGCGGCGGCGGCGGCTCGACCACGCCCCCATCGACTGGCAATGTCTGCGTGGCTGGCAAGGTGAAGGCGGGCCTGTCTGAGAACTACACCGGTCTGTGCTCCTTCGCGTGCTCCAACGGGTACTGCCCTGATGGCGTGTGCGAGTGCACCGAGTTCGGCACGGAGGCCGGCTCGGGCGACGGGCTTGGGCAGGAGGGGTGCCCGGCTAATGGGCTGGATGAGAGCTACAAGGGCCTTTGCAGCTTCAGCTGCAGCCACGGATACTGCCCTCCAGGTGCTTGCAGATACTGTTAGGATTTGACTGGTCTTAAGGGGCTATGATTAAATGAAACAATAATTCTGTGACGTTCTTCAGGTTCCTTGTGTCTGTGGTGTCATCAGCATAAAAGTGTCGATCGTACCCAACTCCACCTTGATTCTTTCTCGACCACCTAGAAATCCCAGAACAAGCAACTGCCTGGAGCAGAATGCTACTGTCAACAGATGTGCCTTATTTGAGTAGGGAGCAGGTGTGGCTCAATGCGGATGTACCGGTGGTGTGCCGGGTTTATCCTTAAAATGATTGCATCCACTTGGGCGCTGGCTGTACAACCCACCCCCATCACCTTCGCCTTCGCCAAACCTCCAGATTCAACCACTTGATTCATCTCATGTTCTCTGTGAAAATATTGAGCCGAAGGCCTGTCGAGACCCCCGGCTGTGGCTGGGAAAGCCTGTTCTTTTCCACTTCGTACTGCCCATATAGCTTTTGCCGCTGAGACCATGTCAGAGCCTTGACTGAGTATGCATAAGCGAAGAGTCAGCGAACTACAAGTTGTCCGATGACGTCCGGTTGTGCAAAGTTCGGTAAGCCTGTCACCGAACTGGGACTTCTACATCCCGTATTGATATTCTTGTTCTCGGGCTTACCAATTGTGGTAGACTGATATGTAAGCCTATACGACAACATTACCGACATACAAGCAAATGGCCCCCAATGGAACCCATCACAAGAACATCTAGGTGGGAGGCTGGATCGTATTCACAATGATCTCAGCACATCTTTAGCTTGTTCGCGTGGGGGTATTGTTCTAGACATACGAAAAGACAACCAACATTGCAGATGAAGAAGTATAAATACTGTGATTATGCCAGGTCCAGACGCATGTCTCACCCTGCTATCATCAGCAGCATCTTGAGTTTTATCGATTTTACACTCTCCCAGCTTTATAGTCTCACACGTTTCACTTCTCTGATATCTTAGACACAACCAGCTCCACAATGAAGTCCACCATCCTCGCCCTCGGTATGGCCAATCTCGCCATTTCAGCACCTGCTGCCCGGCGCCAGGTTCCACACTACCCACCGACCTCGTCCTCGCAGGGCTTCAGGCTCGTCGCCAACGTGACGGACCCGGCCCTCGACTTCTCCCCATCCATCAAGAACTGGCTGGTGCAGGGCTACCACACAGGCGCTGGCACCAACGTCGCGGTGCTCGCGCCCTTCGACGCCGCCACCAACCCGGGCCGCATCTTCTTCGAGAACGGCACCGCCCAGGACCAGGCCTACCACTCAACCACTCTCCTCACCGACGCGCCCTCGCTTCCTGGGCCCTTCTCGTGGCAGGTGCAGTCGCCCACCGAGTTCGACCCGCTCTACCCGGCCCAGCACCATGTAACCATAAGCGTCGGCGGGGCCACGCCCGCGTATGTCGCCAGCTTCCCTGTCGTCTACCCGACCGTGCAGAACGGCCTCGGTCAGGGCACCTTTGTGGCCTGCCAAAACACATTGCCTAGCTTGCCGGGGGCAGGGACCGTTGTCACGGTCAACTATGCCTACGCGACCTTCGAGGGGCCTGATGGCGGTTATGAGTACAACGCGAACATCCCCGAGGGCTGCGTGCCCATCTCGTTGATACCGCAGTGCGCCGCGTTGGACTCATCTTCTGAGGCGAGCCACGAGTTTGCCCTGGTTGAGCGGTGCTATGAGGTTGTCGCTGCCATTAAATGGTCCGAGTACGGCCCGTGAACCTCCTCATCTTGTGATGATTGATGCTCGATATTCCATGTTACCATCGACTGGAGAATGATACGCGGCTTGAAAATGGTAGCAGAGGACAGAACTTGATGCTGAGGAGACGGATTGTTTCGAAGGAGGTAGTTAGTGTATTATCTTGGTACCACCAACCCTGGGGCGGGCTGTACTGTTTGAATCCCCTAACAATCGTTCATTTGACTTAATAATATCTTCTTGAACAATTCAAATAACGTCTCTATACGTTTATCCTTAGTAATGCTGAAGTAGGAGGTGAAATAGCCGTGTTTCTATGTTACCAAACGTTTCGACAGTCCGGGTTTACTTTCCTTTCTTCTGTATCCGAACATATCAAAGGGCATTGGAGATAAATTCGCCCTTTATGAAACACCTCCGAGTATACTCTAAAGCCGACATGCAATGTGACATTTACCCGTACATACGCCTCGGATCTTTCTACCACGCTTTACCATCCCTCCGTAGCAGTAGCCAGATGGTCGACTACTCCATGCTTCTGGTGTTCACTGCGTGTCAAGCGGAGTAGATAACGCCATCTAGGATTTCACGAGATGAAAAAGCGCAAAACTTTCACATAGATATGTATTGGAATTACTGAAGAGAGACGAGAAACCCTGAGAGCATTATCAAAGACAAGGTCAAAGTGTCCATTGGGCCTAGAGATTTCAACATATAAACAGAGATAAAAATAGATTTAATGTAAAAATGCTCCCCTGTTTTAGATGACCAGAGCTACAGAAAATCAAATATTTCTTCAACCAGATCTCCTTGATTCCGTGCTTGAATTGCCTCGCCACTCATGAAACCCTCAATATATGATTCCCCAAGCATTGCCCAGCCAGGTTCCCGTCTCCTGATGATGTATGGTATTTGTCCGCCGTATAAAATCGCCACATAGTCGTCCGGCTGACTGTCTATCGGTCCGATTCCCATGTTCCCTGCGATTGTCATGATGAACGTTCTGTTGAAACAATAGTTGGCAGCCAAAGCCGCGTAAGCTTCTGGGTCGCCGCCCTCGGACAGTGCCTTAATCGTATCGACGACAATGGCCTCTGAGAGGTATTTCTCCATAGCTAGCCCCCGACTACCGTCTTTCAATATGAAATAGTAAAGGTATGCTGAACCATCCTTGACTACTTGATCCCTACCCCTGCCACCCAGCTCGTGTTGATCTGCGGTGGTGACCCGGATGATGTGATCTACCCAGGTGTTGATGCCCTTCTTGGGTATGAGGGGCGCCGCCGTTTCCCATACCCTTGTGATGGACGATGCCAGACTTTCCACTAGTCTCGTCTTGGATAAATGCTCGCTTCCAAACCGTATCGTCTGTGTGACCTGATCCGCCAAGATTCCGGCTATTCTTAGCGTCTTATCGTTCACGGTATCCAGGAGGTTTGCTGATAGCCCTGACGACGCAAGGTAGTGCTGGGGAAAGTGTAGTATCGAGGGCTCCCCATTTGTTGAGTATGAGACCCAGGAGAGGCTGGGTGTTGCTCTCGTTGCGAAATCACTCCAATCAGGCACCCACGTGGGCAAACTTCTCAGATCGTGCATCCGCTGATTTCGCATCAAGGACCCACAGCCTGCACTGATCCGTGTCATTATTGAGAGCGAGCACTTCTGTTGAAAAAGAAAAAGGGCAGTCTTTCGATAGATGACTTCGACATCCAGTTGATAGTCCGGGCGCAAAGCTTCAGGAATGCTCGAAGCATCATGCGTCTCAGCTGCGAGACCAAGTAGTCCAAATATCTTATCCCGCTGGTCTGTGGCCTGGAACTTATGTGAAGTATCGAATAACAGCACATCTAGCGGCCAGCGGACTTGAGATCGTCGGAGATTCCCAATGGAATCGATGTTTAGAACGACTTTCGGTATCTCTGCCAATCGAAGATAGCCAGAGCGCCGCAACCATGTTGCGGTCCATGCGAACCGGGTCCACGAATGGACATGCGTCCCGTACACAACAAATGGGTCTTGAGGCGATAGAACCACCTCCTGTACGACCCATATTCTCGTAAACCATGGAAGTCCTAATAGCGTCCTGAGCGCCTCCCATGCCGTGCTGTCCCAACTTGGAAGTCCAGATGCTGCGTGGTATGAATCGGAATACAGTCGCATGGGCATATCGATCAGAGATAGAGCTGCGGGATACTCGGTTCTGAAGAGATCATAAATCTGGTCAATCAAAGTCCAAGCTGCATGACAAGATACTGTGTCAGGTCCAAGCCAGATTACTGTGCGGACAGACAGGGAATAAATTCTTCCCATCAGTTGCACCTGCACTTCACGTTCTCTCGTGTCGTCTTGATTGATGCATATTTTGTCGATCCACACGTATTCAACCTTTTGATCTAACTCAAGTTTCGAAAGAGAGAGCTGCTTTAGTCGCCGGATGCCAGCATGTAATTCCGGGTTGACATTCAAGATATCGGTATTGACTTGGATTGAAACATGTTGATGATTGCTTCCCCAGCAGTAACTGAGGGCGTAATACGCTGGCGCTTGATCCAAGAAAAAAACCTCAAGAGTTCCTGCTTGACAAGAATCGGCGTCTTTGTGCAAGCAGAGCAGGCGGATACAGCCAACGTCCAGATGGGTGTACAACTTTGCCATTCTCAGTGAGCTTCGTTATTGAATAATTTCGGTCAATGAAAGGTGGTCTATTGCATGTCAAAAGCATCCACTTCAAGTTGGAAACACCGATATCGGAAAACGGAAGCATGGGAGACACACCACTTGGGTACGGAATTCCGCAACAATTAATCGGGCGAAGTGGCGCAAACTCTCAATCGTACCGATCAAATACTACGTTGGATCTCGGAAGGAAAATGCGGCGCTCTCCGCTTGCCCTTCCAATAAGAATTACAAATTGCCACAACCATGACAGGATCAAGACTACTTTCTGCACATTCCTATGGCCTGCGTCATTCACCAGCCGCTGTACGACCTCCGAAGGGGCTGCGCAGCAACCAAGGGTGCACAAGCTGAGTCCAACAGGGAATAACAGGTTTTGGCGCAGATTTAGGCCGTTTCAAGAATGAATATCTGATGATGTTGCTGACTCACTTATCTGCAAGCCTGCGGAGAGTCGTCCGCGTGGCTGCTTCGCCGGAGTTTGCCTTACAGCCTCGCGTGATTGTTCACAGATCCTGTGCTTCCGGAGTAATTACACCCAAATCTCGAGTGAGAGGGAAATACGAAGGTTTCATTACAGTCCAGTCCAGAGAAGAACCACGTATTTTTTCCCTATTGCCCGACGTAAATTTCAGTGTGTGTGCCTGCGAACGGCTAAGCTGTTGTTCCACACTCATTGGTCAGCCCTTTCAGCTCATCTTTTCGTCAACCTTGCACGCCGAGTCGTCACTCTCTGTTGGCACGCTCCGTACCCCTGTTAGAAGATGAATCGAATCCACACTTCTTTGGTATTACCAACAGAGCGTGAAGGTACGAAGCTTTTGAGGCTTTGTCAACCAAGCTGATCTGATCGGCTAGACTTAGCTTAGTAGTTGTCCGACGCTACTTTCCCCCATTTGAAGAAAATCTACTGGCAGTACCAGGCTGACGCCGGGTGAGACAGCCATAGAGGAATTCCCCACCACGTCAGATTGATTGACTGGTGGGAAGTTGTTACACAGCGGATACATGGTAAGGCACTAGTACAGCCAAGTGTAAATGCCGTGCAACTCCGTTCTAGGGTATCCGAGTTTCCGTTCTAATACCTAGGTACATCAAGCTGATAATGAAAGGGGGCTCTGCACTGGTCCGCCTTTGAACGCCCGCCGACCTCAATTTACCTCACACTCTCGTTGTTATTAACGCGCTCCTCCGCTTGTCATCATTTCTTTTCTTCTTTTCCTTCAAATGCACTGGGTAGATTTGCGGGCTACTTGTCTCGCTGCCCGAAATCATCTCAACCGTATCACCATCAACACGTGAACGGCCGACATCAACACGATCGACTAAGGGATTGAAATGGCCAACGCCCACCCGTACGCCCAAGTCGAAAATGCAGCATCATCGGCGCCGCCGCCCGTTTTCGGGCTATCTCGGACGCCGCTGTACGAAATAACGGAGCCTGATGAGAACACAGTAGAGTATGTTAAGAAGAACACTCTTTATAACTCATTGAATCTCGCGCTTATTGACCGCAGTATTGTCGCTATACATGGCTTGGACACTCATTCATCCAAAACTTTCGAAGCCTGGAAGAACGGTAGAGATGAAAGCGAAGGTGTTGTCAATTGGCTAAGCGATCCTCTGATGCTACCAAAGAAAATACCGAACTGTCGCATTCTCACGTATGATTGGCCTGCCGGGGTTGATGATAATCGCACTGCAATAGCATCTATATTCCAGCAATGTCAATATTTCCTGGAACACCTCCAGGCGAGGCGCGAGGACGAGGTCAGTGTTGTGGCCGATTATCACTTCGTTCCAATCTTGGATTGACATCTTGTGTTTCTGCTTGTCATTTGACATTGAAGACTTGTATCTGATATACTGCAGCCCTTAAAGTCTCAACGCCCAATCATCTTCATCGCCTCTTGTTTTGGAGGCATACTACTGGCGAAGGTGAGCATCCGCTCTTCTCCAGCTACATACGTCCAGGGCTAGGCCATGTCTGCCCTTGAGTGTTAACACAGGAAATTGTACAGGCCCTGGTGGAATCTGCGGCAAATAAACAGTACAAAGACATTGTTCACCTCACTGTGGGAGTGGTGTTTCTGGGTACACCTTTTCAGGGCACCAATAACAACCTTCACGAGGTCACAATGCTACGCATTCGAGACGCAATCGAGTCGGGTCAACCGTCAAATAAACAGCTTGGAAGACTTCTGAACGATGAGAATGACCGGTCCGAGCTTGATGAATTAGTTTCGAAGTTCAGCAAACTCATGGAAGAGCCCGAGCACAAATTCCCTGTGGTTTGCTTCTGCGAGGCTGAGCCGACAAAACTGAAGAAGGTCTGGGAACGGATTAAGGGGCTTCACGACGTTCCACCGCTACGCGAACGCGAAGCCGTAGTGGTATGAGCATATTTTCAATATCGCGCCGTTGTAAAGTTGTGCCCCTGCTGACTTGTGCAGCTCGTCCCATCTCATTCGGCCGGGTTCCGTGGCATAGAGCCAATTGCATTGGTGGGCGTCAAACACACTATGTTGACCAAATACAGAGGCGATCATGACGCGAACTTTGAAATACTTTGCAGAAACCTCCGCAATTTCTACAAAACAGCAAGAGAAGTCATGGATGCGAAGCGTTAGACTTTCTTTTCCTTTCTCTGGCGCTGCTCACCTTACCCTTGGCACGTTTGTAGTCAATATGAATTCTACCTCGATCATCCCTAAGATGTACCTCGAAATCAGATGAACTCAGGATTATCATAATTCGACTGACTAATACTCAGACTATAGGTATACACTTTGAACCTCATGACAACATCACGAAAGTGGCTCGGTGGCTTTCGGAAGATGATTCTCAGGCGGAGCAGCAAGACTTCTTTTCTCGAGCCCGAGACGGGACTACAAAATGGTTTCTTGACTCTGAGGAATTCAAGCTCTGGCTCAAGAAAGACATCAATGTTCTATTCTGCCCAGGAATCTCCGGCGCAGGAAAGACGGTCCTGGCGAGTGTCGTGATTCATGAGCTCCTTCGGCTGTTCGCTGGGCGTGAGAAGATCAAAGTCGCCTTCGTGTTCTGCAGAGGGGGGCACAAAGAACGCAGCACGGCGAATAGCCTGCTCAAGCTTATACTAAGGCAACTAATCCAAAAATTCCAAACAGTGCCCAAGGATGTGCAGGACCTTTACAAGTCCAGCAAACCCTCCTCGGAGCAGTTAACGCAGGCAATCTCGGCGGTGCTAGAACCAGGACACTTAGATGTTTTCTTTGTCGTCGATGGTGTTGATGAGTTGGATGATCCCGAGCGGCGCGAGCTATTGGACCATTTATTGCATCTTCAAAGACGTCACGATTCTCGGCTTCTTGCAACTGCCCAGCCAGCGCCAGACATTGTGAAACGATTTTGTCGTGAGCGACATGACACTGAATGGCGAAAGGTTTCCCCAACTCCTGATGCAATCCGCAGCTACGTGGCTGGAGAAGTCAACAATGTGGTAGAAAATGAGGTTGCCGAACACACAGAGGTAGTGGAAGCCATCAAGGACACAATCGCACAGGCTGCAGATGGAATGTACGTACTACCCCATCCTCAAAAGTACGGAAAGAAAATTCTTAGCATGAACAGGTTCCTTCTCGCACGGCTTTACCTCCTTGGCTTGGGCGGTTTGTCTACAATCCAGGTTCACGAACAGCTTGAGTTGCTGAGGCAGCAGGGCTCAGTCACTGCAGGTGCCCATGCCTCAGCGATCGCACTTATGATCACGGAGGCATATGAGAAGATTGTGAACAGAATGAGTCGCCAAGTCGAAGCACGCAAAGCCCTTGCGATGAAGATTTTAGGACGATTGGTCTTTTCATACCGACCGCTGGCTCTCAATGAACTTCAACATGCTCTTCTCGACACTGCCTCCCCGGATTTTGGCAGGTATTCGATGTCTACGCACATGGAGTCTTTCAACGCGAGGCGAATTTTCCACGCTTGTGCCGGATTCATTGAAGTCGAAGAGTCAAACAATAATGTGTGGCTCATTCACGCAACAGCCCGAAGGTTTCTGGAGAGCAACCTATACAAACTCAATGGAAAGACCACGGGGATGTTAGACTCTCCAGACACGCAGGGCATTGATGCTCACAGAGTCGCTGAACATAAGACCATCGCCCTGGCCTGTGTAGCATACCTATCGCAGACTGATATAAAAGCCAAGGTCACCTCTATGGAAGGTTGGGAGAACCGTCTCAAGTGGTATCCCTTTTATGAATATGCAGCAGAATATTGGCAACAGCATGTTCATGCAGGCGATGCGGCAGAGTGCGAGCCCATACTGAGGTTTCAACGAGACGAAGCTTGTATGGCCAGTGTTGGTCCAATCATCCTCCCCCCGCAAAGTGGCTCTGCGGAGACTGGTGAGGGAGAATGCCGCGCAGGTCAATGCTGTTGGTTGAATCGCAGGCTACCACAGGCATATGAGCAACTTCTCCCCAAAATCTGCAGTTGGGTCGCAGGTTGCAATGGAGTCGACCCCGCAGCAGAGCATACGAGGTGCCGTCGAGGTACCATTCCGCATATAAACCAATCGCTCCGTTTTGTTGACTTGGAGAGCATGTGCATCGTCACTGCTGTTCGGGTCAGAGGTTTGAGTTACGCAGCACTGAGCTATTATCGGGAGGACGTTGGAATGGATGTTCGATTGAGGACGGCAAGCCTTGCAATGCTGACCAGGTCACATGGATTATGCGACACCCTACAAGACGCGTTGGAGTCAGGCACTCCACACACCATACTTCGACTCCTTGACCACACTTTCGCGTTATGCAGGAGCCTTGGTCACCGCTACGTCTGGATCGATACATGTTGTATTGTGATGGACGATGCGGAGGATCTGCTGAGACAGCTCCCCTTGATGGGTGATATCTATGGAAGCGCCGGGCTTGTGATAGCTGCCGCTGCATCTTCGAACAGTCACGATGGTTTCTTATCTTTGGACCAAGACGGCTACACAAATAAGTATGCAACATCCTCGGACGCCGAGAAGCCTCACAAGATGGTCAACGAGCACGCGGTTGTGGTCTTCACCCTCTTTTGGGCTCTCGCCCGAGCAGTGCTAGAGTATTTGAAGGGCGTTCTTCTACTTTCATGGCCTTTTTGGATGGGCGAACCATTCAGAGCAGCGGTTGTTCTGAGACCGCCAGCGCAACAAACACCCGGCCTTGACGCATTGTTTCGCACAGCAGTATCTCAGTCGCACTGGGCGTCTAGAGTATGGACACTTCAGGAGTACGTCCTTCCTTCTAGATTACTCATCTTCACGAAACAGGGGCCATTCTTCTCTTGTGAAAGCCATCTCTACGGTATGGACGGCTGGGTCGCAGGGATACGTCCTGGTAGACCACTCAGCCTCAACAACATGGAGTGTGGCTATCAGCTTGACGCATATCTTGAAATAGTGCAAGAGTACAACACGAGATCTGCGAGATTCGAAAAAGACTTCGAGTTCGCTCTTAATAGCATCGTATCTCCTCTTGTCACATCCATGGATGGCAGACCAAACTCTTTTCTTGCAGGGGTTCCGACATGCGCGATCGACAAACTTCTTGCCTGGCGGGTATTGAATCATGACCCGTCCGCACGTCGCCGTGCCTTACCCAGTTGGTCTTGGTACGGCTGGCGACAAAAGCCTTTATTCCCTCCCATCGTGATGGATGAAGCAAGAAGGCATCGAGAAGAGATGGGGCACGGCATAACGACATGCAAATACCCCTACCGGGAGATACTCAATATACGCCAAGTCCACAAGATGGAGATTCTGCGCCTCCAAACCATGGTTGGGCAACTGAGCATTGGAACATCAGCAGAAGGCACTGAGTTTTCCGAGTCGACCAGTGGTGTTTTTGAGGTGCGAGATCTGACGCAAAAAGCTCTAGTCGGCAAGATTCAACTCGTCAGGGACTGGCGAGAGGTCTACCGTTATGGTCCTACATATCGCACTCATTTTATTCCGATTCTCACAATTTCGGACCCCGAGAACAGGCTGAAGGTCAGGATCAAAATGTTGATGTTCATTGTCCGTTCTCTATACTACGATATCACAAATGTCTGGGAGCGTGTACAAGTTATGGATTGTGATATTAGCGAGGATGATTGGTACGGCATCGTTGACCAGCTTGATTGGTGCGACACGGAATTCTCTTCGAGGGTTCGTGAAATTTTGCTTTGCTAGTGTAATCTCAAGTTTCGTAGAATTCATTCAAGATAAGCACCGCAGTCGAGGGACATAGGAATGTGAGGCAAGTTGTAACACAGCGCACTGATGATGACAAGACTGCCCAACCACGGCCGGTTGTCTACAATTAGATATCCGCTGGATGAGATGTGATGTAAGAAAATTCGAGAGAAGTAGCCCTGGTGGTCAATGAAATTTGAGGCTCATCATCTAGCACGTACGTCCAGTAGTGACCAGACTCGTAAACTACCACACAGTTGCTCGTTTCGTCAAGCAGGGACCGGGATCGTCATACAGTCGTAGTATATGTGACTTACTAATCACTGAAGTTGTGTCGAGTAGTTCCAATCGGGATTAAGTCAGGGCTCAAGTCGAGACCATGATTGTAGCCTGAACCGCCAGGGTTTGGTTGGACTTCCCCAGAGAACTTTACTGGACCCGTTGAGCTGCCTGACTGCCCTGCTACTAAAGCCTTTGCAGTAAGGCGGACTGGATGATAATTGGCTTTCATATGTGGGTGCTTGACGTTGGTGCTAGGGTATGAATACAGTCTGCTAGCGTGAAGCAGTGGGTCTGGTCGGTGTGCTCATGCAGGACACAGGGATGAACCACATAACAATCTGACTAGGGTGACTGAATCACCTGAAGGACAATAGTTGTTGGTTGTGTCCAAGTACCAATCGGACTTACGGTTGGTGCCACAGTCAAAATGGGACTGTGTAGTACCAGTCACTGGCATTCGAAAAGCGAGTTCACCGTCACATTCCAGCCAACAGATACTCATTCTCTTGGCCACAGTACGCAACACATGGGTGCACTGTATCTGCACCCGCGGTCCTTTTGCTGAGGATTGCTAGCACCAACAGACGGTCTTGGGAACTCTTTTTCGAGACCGCCGCGATTCTTCCCTCCCCTCGACCTCAACTGTTCAAATCAAAACAGAGTCCTTCAGGTATTCTACATCAACAAGCAGTCCACCACAAAAGAATCATGACTTTCTACGACATCGCTATCATTGGTGGCGGCCCCGCTGGCCTTTCTGCAGCGGCCGCCTTCGCCCGTCAACTTCACACGGCCGTCGTTTTCGACTCAAAACAGTATCGAAATGCAAAGGCGACTGCCATGCACATGGTTCCAGGTCACGAGGGCAAAAGTCCAGAACAGTTCCGCCGCGAGTCTCGAGAGGGCCTCTCCAAGTATCCGACTATTGAATTTCACGACGCCAGGATCGATAAGGTTGAGAAGAAAACTGATTCCGAGTTCTTACTGACCGACTCTACCGGCAAAGGCTGGAAATTTCGAAAGCTTCTGCTTGCTGTGGGCTCATCAGATGTTTTCCCCGAAATCGAAGGGTATGAGCCACTTTGGGGCGAGCGCATCTTCCACTGCCTCTTTTGCAAGGGCTACGAGGACAAGGGCGCCCCATCTGCTGGAGTCCTCGCGGTGGCCCCCATTCCTCTTCCGACTGAGATGCTCCTTGGCCTGGCCATTCACGCTGCTGAAAGTAAGTTAAAGTGGAACAGTCGAGCGCAGCCTATTTTTGACAGTCTCGGCTGGCTCCTACAAGATCAAGCTAGAGGTGCTTGAAACAGTTTTGGACTGACCTTCCTAGATGCATCCCAGCTCGCCGAGAGCGTCACTTTCTACACCCACGGCAACGAGGCACTCACTGCTGGTCTCGAACCCGCAGTCAGCAAGAAGTGCAACTGGACAGTCGAGCCGCGGGTTGTCAGGCGCTTAGTCAGAGCCAATGGTGACTCGGTCACCTTGGAGTTTGAAGACGGGACGACGAAGACGGAAAGGTTCTTAGTCCATCAGCCGCTGAATGTGCCTTCTGGACCCTTTGTACAGCAGTTGGGACTCGCCACGAGCCCGATGGGAGACATTCAAGCGGAAGGGCCCTTCCACCAGACTAGTGTCCGAGGGGTATTTGCCGCCGGGGACTGCATGACCATGTACAAGGTTATCCCGGGGGCCATCTCGACCGGGTGCAATGCTGCTGTTGGGGCATCTACGCAGCTTCAGTCAGAGATGCACGGTTTCCCGTCCCCAGTGTAGATATACAGACACTCAAGAACGTGAGCGTCACTAGACATTCCTTCAGGCTAGACTCCGAAATGCTTTACCACTCCAGCTCTATTTTAAACTTTCCCAGTGGGGCCTTAAATGCGTGAAGATGGCCGCCTGCGTCTCGAAATCAACCACTAATTTCTAGCATCATGGAGAATATTCAGCGCCTGCCACCCATACATATAGGTACAGAACAGCGTGACCCGCTTAAGAGCCTCTACCGGAACCGGCATGTCTCCTCAGTTCCGACGAAGTGCCATTGGCATACCATTCCCGCCATCTAGTTCTTCCACTAAATATCCCCGTCTGGGATATGCAAAGATGACACCATGGGCGTGTTGCGCCAAGTTGGCTCCACCCACGCTCCTCCGGGCGTCGCCTTCAGATCAAATCTCAGCACCATGATCGCGGCAAAAGCTCAGTGGGTGGTCTCGTTTTTAATTTGTTCACATATGCTTCTTAAGAAGTATGCATTCAGGACCTCATACAGTGATAAGCCGTAAAAGCTAAGATCTCGCTTATCGAGAAATGCCGCCCGGGCAAAGGAGATGCCCGGTGCCGAGAGCACGGAATGTTACTTTATTGTAGCCATTTGACGACAGCCGGAGTTTCCGAAGTGTTCACCTAAGCGCGCATGTGCCTTGATTGTGCGATATAATCCGAGGACGGAGATTCGCAGAGCAAAAAAAAAACAAAAGAAATAGAGGGTATGAAGGTACATGCAGGCCCTAGTGCACGAATATTTCCCACCAACAAAAACCACGTACACCAATTTGCACACCCAATTGCACACCCATTTGCAACTCAGTTCATACACCCAACTAACGTGCACAATTTATAATTTGCTTGGGCATATATATGTTAGCGTTTAGTACATGAATGAGCTATCAGTTCGTAACTTGAGTGAGCAAATTAAGCGTGTGGATTGGGTGCAAATTGGCTGACCTTGGTGTGCGAATTAGGCATGCGGTGGGAGATGCGCTCTGATTGGCTGTATCTGTGGTGAAAGTTATGTATCTCTATGCCCTCTGTTTTTTGCTCTGCGAATCTCCAGTTTCTATGATCTGGCGTGTTCGCCACATATTTTCGAAGGGCTTTGCAAGATCGGCCACCCGCTTAAAATATCACCAACGGCAAGGCTCCATGATTTTGGATCCTTGATTTCCATAGTATCCCAGAAGTACACTCTACATGGATAGATTCCGAGGTGGACCAACAAGCGCCCTTGGCATTGACACTAATACCCGATCGGGGGCGTTACGCGATACAACGGAGCGTACGCAAAATTCTCTTTGTCGTTCAGTAGGTTATGGGACGTCTGGGGCAAGACGGACCGAACCGTGCCACATACTTGCAGGGCTCTGGTGTGTCTTCAACGGCTACTCAGGCGGGGTCGCATCTCGATGAACATCTAAAGACTGGTTGACCGCGCAGAGTAGCTTCAGCTAGTCAATAGCGCAACAAAGACCCCCCATATATCCGCAAGTGTCCCAAGTTCTTTGTGATCAAAATAGAACGCTGAAAGGCTGTTGGTTCCATACCGTCGCAGCGTGCATTCTGCCTGAATTGCAATCGGGCCCGCTATCGTTACCACGTAAGAGCCTTTACCACCAGGCAGAAGTTACGTAGAATATGTGACGCTGAAGAGCGTAGTCCCACTCATATGTAGGTGTTGGCTGCGCCTCCCTGGTGCCTCATAGCGGCTGGTAGTTTGAAAAAAAAACTGACCGCAGCTCCAAGTACCTCCCAAATCCGCCCAAACCCTTTATTTTTACATCTCAATTATTCCATAACCACATCATATATGCTTGATTTTATTTACATTAGCATCTTCAGAATAAGCGTCTGATTTGAATTATATTAAAATATCTATTATTGTCGGAGGTTGTAGTAGGAAAATAGGTGGAAGAGTTGTATTGTTTTGATTCTGGTATAAAGATACGGTCGGTTTTTTTTTTCAAACTGCCAGAGCGGTTGGCACTATACTGTGAGCACGATGACACCGTACCTGAGTCAGTCTAGTGTAGTATCCCATGGGATGGCTTCCAACGCCTGCTTAAATACATGCCGGTGTATGCAGAGAAGAGGCGCAAGTTCCCGCGCGTCAATTGGATCCACTGAGAAACTATCGGTCGAACAGATGCATCAAACTACAATAGCGCGACCATTGTCTCACAAAGTCGCCGCTTTCTGCTGCAGCTACTCAATTCGCACAATCTCTTAAGGCCCATTTCGTGCACCTTTCGACCTACATTGCCCTAGCCCTTGTCCAAGATATTATCCTTCTCTCCTCGCCCATGCAAAAGCTTCATCACCATGAGCACTGATGGAACCAAGGAGCTGATGCCTCGGCCTTCAGTCTCGTATATCGCCTATCTTGCAGCAATTTGGGCTTTCGTGGCCTTGTCTGGCATCACGCTGGCCTTCCGTCTGGCGTCACGGTTCCAAGGACCGCGCCGGCTCTTCGTGGATGATGGATTTGTGGTCTTGCCCTGGCTCTTGAGTCTGGCCACTGCCGCAGTCTGGCAATGGGCAGCTCGGGATATGTACTACATTATGAACGTGCAGGCCGGGTTGGCCGCGTATGCCCCAGACAGGTACCTCCCCAGTCTCAGGAACTGGTTGAATGCATCATTGATTGCCTCGCTCTTTTTCTACACGGCGCTGTTCTCCATCAAGCTATCTTTTCTGTTCTTCTTCCGCCGCCTTGGCAACAAGATCATCCACTTCAAGTACATCTGGTGGGGAGTGCTGTTCTTTACCGTCTCGTTCATTCTTGCTTCTGTCGGAAACGTGGACTACAAGTGTCTGGTTGGAACCATCGAGCAGATCACTGGGGTCTGTCAGACGGAGCATGAGATCGCCTTCCCAACAGTCACCATCAAAGCCAATGCCGCTCTCGATGTTGTTACCGATTTTATGAGTCAGTTCATACCATCTCCCCTCACTGAAACTCTCGCCATCCATATTTGCTCCTGCGAAAGTACCTTGCTGACTTAGTATTGTCTCTTCAGTCATGCTTCTCCCTACGATTCTCGTGTGGAATACGCAGATCAAATGGTCCAAGAAATTGGCCCTCATCGGTCTCTTTTCTCTGTCTATCATAACCATCATCATTGCAATTGTTAGAGCGGTCATGGTTGACTCTGTAAGGAGGCCTGATGGCAACCCTGATGTGACGTGGCTCTTTTTTTAGAGCGCCATTGAGCCGTCGGTTGGTATGTAATAATTCCATTACTTCAATGATCCGATCATGCACCGGAGTGTGGAATTTTTGATTGAGAGAGACAAGACAAATACTGATTGGCGGCTAAATAGCTATCATGGTATGTTGTGGATCTGCTTTCCCACAATTGTTCACGTCTTCCATGCGCAGCCCTCAGAAGCCCAAGTTCTCTCCGTCTGAAACTTACCTTCGCATGATGTCGCGAATACGCGCTTCCCGGAGGCGCCAGCAGGCTGATGATGATGCTACGTGGCTGGATGGCACGGCAGGTTCTCAGAACAGTACCATCGGTTTTGATAGCTACTTACGCACCATTGACGAGGATGATGGTCATCGCCGCGACGCAGATCCCGAAGCGGGATATGGCGGCATGGGCTGTCAGATGGAAGACACCAAGGGAAGCTCTATCATTGTCTCACAGCCCTCGGTACCAATGCCAATCGTTCACACATACATCCGTACGTCGCAGCAGGACACGGAGGGAATTCTGGAGAACCAGATCTGTCAGCGTTTCGAGTTCGGGGTCAAGCGATTGTCAATGAACTCCACTCTGCAAGAATGTTAGACTTTCCAAGGAGAATGGATGAGCGGCCGTACATGGTAGAAGCAGCATGGTGATTGATCCCCAAAGCATGTATCATAACATAAGGACACTATATTCGTCTGCCTGGGGGGTTGCTTTTTGTCATGTTGTATGTTGGGGGTCTACCTACTTCCGGTTGGTTGCGCCTTAAGGTACCTCAATACCCCTACAAATGCCTAACCCAAGAAAGACTAATCCGGTGGAACCAGACCACTCAAGTATCCATGCAAGTACACACTACCTCAAGGTTTATTTCACTTGTTGGTTGCGTTCTGATACTGAACCACTGGAAGCCATTCCCACTCCATGCGACCTTCAAAAATTCCCAACTGTGCCGTCTTTGCCGCCCTCTCCGTTTGCCCTCACACTATTTTCCTACACTTGCACACTCAACTTTTTCCATTCGGCCCCAGTCCCCTCCGTATGATCCGCCGATTCACCGAAAAATGAGTTGGTTTATAGTGTTGGCTGCGGTCATCCCGCTTTTGGCGGCAGCAAACTTCCTTATCTGGGCTTGGTCTTTGGCCAAGAACTATGCCGCGGCGCGCACTATTGGTGTTCCCATACGCATCATCCCCTTCAGCCCCTTCAACCCATTCTGGTCGCTCGTCGACCGAAAGGTAGCCTCAATCCTCCGCCGCCTGCCTCTTATTGGCCAGAGCTCCATCGTTCGCTACAGCTGGCGTGGGTGGGACGGCGAAGATAGGTGGCAGTGCCACTATGAGATGGGCGATGTCTTCGTGTTGGTGACTCCCCAATACAACATGCTGCAGCTCAACAGCCCCGAGGCCACCACCAACGTCTTCAAGAGGCCTGCAGACTTCCCCCGCCCAGTCTGGGTCAACGATGTTCTTGCTGTCTTCGGCCCAAACATCTCCACGGCTGAAGGACAGTCTTGGAAGACGCAGCGGAGAGTTGCGACTCGGTGCTTCAACGAGGCCAACAACGAGATCGTGTGGTCCGAGACTCTAGGCCTTGCCGAGGATATGCTCCGCTACTGGACTTCCAGGACCCCTATCAGTTCGGGGGCCGAAGACGTACGCACGCTCACGCTCAACGTGCTGGCCCGCGCCGGATTTGGCAAATCCTTCAAGTTCCAGGGCCACGATGAGAAGCCAGCCGAAGAAGCCCAATCGATGAGCTACCGGGCGTCGTTGAGCACCATCCTGGAGAACTGCATTGTGATCCTGGCCCTGGGGCCTAAGACCCTGAACTCTCTAGCCGGGCTGGGGCTTCTCCCAGCCAAGCTGAGGACGGTGAACAAGGCGGTGGTCTCGTTCCAGACGCACATGACAACCATGTACGAGGAGCAGAAGCGGGCGTTTGCCGCTGGAGAGGAGGAGTCGGACCACAACCTCATGACACTCCTGGTCCGCGCATCGGCGCAGGAGGCTGCTGCCTCTGCCACCGACGGGGCCAAGGAGGGCTCGGAGGGTCTGACCGAGAGCGAAATCTACGGCAACATGTTCACCTTCAACTTCGCCGGCCACGACACGACAGCTCACAGCACCACGTTTGCTCTGCACTTCCTTGCCGCCAACCCGGATGTGCAGGACTGGGTTTCGGAGGAGATCCTTACCGTACTTGGCAGCCGCCAGCCTCACGAGCTGGACTACCGCGCTGATTTCCCGCGTCTTAAGCGCTGCCTGGCCGTCCTGCTCGAGACCCTCCGGCTATACACCATCGTCCCTGCGATCAAGTGGACCGGCGACCGGGCAACGACGCTCGCCGTTGGTGATAAAGTCCATCACCTCCCGCCAAAGACCATCGTGCTGCCCAGCTACTGTTCCTTGCACACGGACCCGCGATACTGGGGGCCGGACTCGCTATCGTGGCGGCCATCGCGCTGGATCCGGCCGGGGCAGAATGGTAATACCCCAGGTGACGAGGAGATGGACATGAACGTGCGAGGTGCGTTCCTGGGGTGGTCCGAGGGTACTCGCGACTGCCCGGGGAAGAGGTTCTCACAGGTAGAGTTCGTGGCGCTCTTGGTCGGGCTCTTCCGCCAGTGGCGCGTTGATCCGGCCCGGATAAGGCCGGACGAGAGCATCGAGTCTGCGCGCCGGCGCGTTCTCGACCTCATCAGGGAGGATTCCGGCTGGGTTCTGCTGCTGCAGATGCTGCATCCGGAACGGGCCCCGTTGGTTTGGAAGAAGGCGCCGGGGAGCTCAGGCTCGTAACGAGCACTCTCACTAATCGACGAGACACTTTCCCATCTTGTGAGCATTGTTTTATCATTCACCGGTATGTGAGCACGCCTTTCAGATGGAATTTCTTTCTGGGCATTGGGAACAAGCTCCTGTAATCAATGAATAGAAAATAAACATCTAGACTACGGGAAGGCTCAGTTGACGTCCATAGCGCATGTAATATAGCATTCCACTGCATTATAGAATGCTGACATCAACACCAGTGTATGAGATATCTACGGGCACCAAGAATTCCGATCTCTCGTTCCTCTAAGTTGTTCTACCTACCAAATCTGTTATTTTCAAATAGTTGACTGCACGATAGCATTTGCCTTAGTCACCATAGGCAAATGGAATCCGTGCTTATGCTTTGATTCGACGGATAAACAGAATCGGTTGGACCTGACCTCGCAACCTGCCCACAACACAGTCGAGGCGTATCACGCTTTCCATGGACTTGAGACTCAATTTCAAATCTAATGTAGGAACATGTGAAGTCAATTCCCCACGCCCACTCGGCGGTGCCGAAATCTAAGTAAACGAGCATGCCACAATCGAGCAAGGAGTTGCCAAACTCTCAATTCCCGAGAATCCTTTGGGATTTCTCCTCCGAGTACGTCCTTTGGGATTTCTCCGAGTACAAAGTCTCATCGCTCTTGCCACGGACATGTCCTTCCTCGCTGCATATAAAAGTTCGTAACGAGCTTTGGGAGCTTTTGACGCCGAGCGACTCTGACCATGCCCTTGGCTTCTTCCAAAATTGCCGATCCCTCCGTTGACTACGTTGGCTGCCATATTGAATGATATCTTGAGCGACATCATCGTCCTCACAGAGCGGGTCCTTCTCCAGGTCCATAACCATGACCCTACTCCTGGTTCGAGACGATTCGTTGTGGAGGATGCACCCGCGGCAGAGGTCCCAGGTTGGATCGCGGCTTCGGAGGTATTTCAGCGCCGCCCAATTGAAGATGTTCCAGAAGACGCAGAGCAGCACGATATTGGCCACGACGACTGATATGATCAGGGAACCTGTGTCCTTCTTCTGCGGGACGGAGCAGATGTATTGCATCTCGAATCGTGCGTGATTGCCAACCAGGTCCGGCGAGCCAAGTATAGGACTCGGAGTCATTGTGTCATTACCAGTCGCGCTGTTGATGGTGCTCACAAGGTAATCCATCGAAGTTTCAGAAGCGAACGCGTTGGTCTGTCTGCCAAAGTTCAGGTCCCACATGACCACGGAGTAGTACGATTTCGCAAATGCGTCCAAGAGCCTTGCTAGGCTCCCGGGGTCTCCCTGAGCCAATGGGAATGGCTCGCCGTCTTGGCTGCTGTTCGATGGTGAGACGAGGCTTGCGCTCTGTCCGGGACTGATTATCGTCGTGGAGAAGAAGTCGTCTGCGGTAATGTCTCCGGAGTCTGCCGCTTTTAGACCTGCATGCCAGAACAGTTTGTCAGTGAATTGAATTTGACAGGGTACGCGTCGTGACGCACCTAACGTGGTCCCAGTGTACTCGATGGTGTCATTTAGTCCGTGGATTTCGTTCATGAGTGCGTTGAAGCTTGACTGCCTAGATTCATAGTTAGTCCAGTCCACGGCATGTGCTGCGTCTGGATGCATAATCGCAAAGCAAATGATAATGCTTCGAGCACTCACATGAAATCGTAAACAGTCCATTGGCTCAGACTGGAACGTTGCTCAAAGAGGAACTCTGTCCCACTGAATGACTGCTCGACAGTGATATTGACAGGAATGTCGGCGTCAAATTTGCAGTAGACTGGTCCAGTCTATGGCTGATGGTAAGTATTATGCCGGAAATTCTCGCAATGCTACATTTCGTACCTGGATTTGCAGCTTGGCAGAGCTGGCTGGCTGCTGCGAGGTGAATATCACCATCAAATCCCCCATCTGGCAGTCATGGAGTGTGTTGTTCAAGTAGCTCGTGGTGCCGAGAGTCTTGGACTGCAGACCTGGGTAGACGGCATCGTCATCGGGGCCCAGGGTGGTATTCCCCATGGTGACGGTGTAGCTGGCAGTCTGTTGATTCGACGTGTAGTATGAGTTGCCTATGGCAATCCCGGGAGACTGACATGAGGAACGAGCGGTGCTGATCCAGGACCATGGTGCATTCAGATACCAGTGATGTTCTTCCAGTGTTGAATTTGGGTTCGTCGTATAAATGACACTTTGCACATATCCATCGGCGGCAATGTTGACAAATGTAAATAGTACAGTTGCGGCTATGCCGGTCACTGTGATGAGTGGTGTGAACCAGCGGAAAGGGTATGGTCGCTCGATAGTGTATCGAAACTGTGATGAATATTTTTGTGCCATATTGAGTTCTGCTGTTTTCCCGTTTACGTTTCGGAAAGACTATTGAGCCTCCAGGAACCGAATATTCGGAGCGGGGCCAGAAAAGCACGATTGTATTTGAAAGGATGATCAGGCTCTACGGCTTCTTATCTTCTGAGTCAGGTAGATGCATTTCCCTGTGCGAAGGATTCAGCTGTCAGATTGATGTGCCATTCTGGAGCTGACATGGTTCCCCGAATTCTCAGCCGCGGCGCGAAGGTAACAGTTCCACGGCGAATGATGCAGTGAGATTGGTCCCGTTGTCACCCAAATGCTTACGCATGGCGTGCAATTGGAGCCCACACATGTCCGGTACCACCCAAGCTACTCCTGTCAGATTCTTAGTCTCTCCCAATTTGCACTTGGTGGAGCGTTCCATTTTGGGCAGTTAGCGTAGTGGCGAGAATCCAACAACTCCGCACGTACGGGGGTTTCAAGCAACGAATGTCCAAAAAGTCAAATTTACTCTACCTACCCTATATTTTACTATTTAGACTCTCACATTTGTCGATGACTTAGCATTGTAGGAACATCTGACATTGCCATAGCGGCGTCGATTCCCTCAGCCTCCACTTGTTCCGGGCGTTGCATTGTTATGGTTCGGTCAGTGATGCTGGGGTCGGCCGGGAGGCTTGCAGAGCCACTTAGGGATGATATTGTTCGTGTTCTTTTTTTCCTCGTCGCAAAGGTAGGTGCGGAGCAGTCGTCTCCTCTTCGTTCGCAGTGGTCACATTTCACGGGCGATTCTCGGTTTCGAGGCTCATCCTGCGGCCAAGTACACTGTAGCCGAGTCTCTTCAGCAACGCACTAGCTCTCAAAATGATGTCGAAGACAGGAGTCACGGCCAGTAGGAAACATTGATGATCTCATCCCTTGACCTTTCTCTTCCTGCAGAAGTCACACTTCTTAAGGTTTAGCTTCCTGGCCTTCTTTCTTGGGAACGAGATGCTCGAGCCCGTGTGACTGAGCTCCTGGGCCTCCATGGCGTCCGCTTGTAAGAATCTGAGATCATCCATGGCGCCTCAATACAATACATTCCACGGGTATGGTGGCAGCAATGCCAGTGCGTTGTTTGCGTGGGATATTGAAAGGGCCAGGTGGAATTCCGGAGTCGATACTCTCTCGGTTCTTGGCTCAGTGGTGGATCTGGAAACCACAGGGAATGAGGTGGACCAACACTGCGAAAGCCTCGCTCTGCTCCCAGCACTTCGAAAGGATCTAGGGCGCTAATGCGAGGCAGACGAAACAACGGAAATAGGAGAGACAAGCGAGGAGATGGAGAATCTTGGCTGCGATCATATCACAAACGTGTTCGTGGCGAATGGAAATTTTTCCAACACCTCGAATAGACTGAATATGTGTGGGTTCTAGTTGTCATGTCAAAAATCATGTTCGAAAAGCAACGCGATGAAGACCCTTTTTATAGCCCCTCGATCAGGCTGAGCGTGATGACCTAAGCTCGCTGGGGACTGCGACACTTTGCGCAGTACAAAAGTGCCCAGGTAGTATACAGCGAGATTAACCAAAGATGCGGCACGAGGGAAGTCTACGGGTCTCGCGGGGCAACCGCGGTTTGGTAGCAAATCGATTGTAAGCGCGTCGGTTGACGTGGCGGGGGCAGGGGGGTTGGCCGCGAGCGACGCGCCCAAGTGGCGCAATACGCGATTAAAACTTGCCTCTATGATAGGCCCCATTCATTTTGGAGTCGCGTACCTTGACCACTTTGGAAATATGCGAGTTGTGCGAGCTATTGAATCGTTGCGGGATCTGCGAGGTTGGTAAAATCTGTGATGAGTGCGAGGCAGGCCATTTGTGCGAGGCATACGTTTTGTGCGACATATGCGAAGCATTCGTTGTGTGCGACACATGCGAGGCATACGGTGTGTGCGAAATATGCGAGGCATACGGTGTGTGCGAAATATGCGAGGCCAAGATCAAGGCCTCTCGCATCTGAAGCTTCTGCAAGTTTGCCTTCCTACCAGTACAGGCGAAAACATCAACCTCGCAGTCTTCGCCGATATCCTTGCTATATATCTGGCCCAACAGAACAGCGAGCGGGAAATTGACGTTGCCAGATTCAATGCGTGGACTATTTTGGAACCCCTTCCCCTTCCAAATCAAAAATACTTATACATAACGTTCCTGCTCAAGGCTAGTCTGCAAACTCAGACTCCACCTACGGATTCTTACAAGCCTCGGACCAACAATTCCCCATTCAGCTCTCCGGCTACGCTTCAAGGAAACGAGATGTCGGGCATCTCGTCGTCTCTGAAATCCACAATAGCACTCGCCGCGTCGGCACTGCCAACCATTCAATCGAGGTCGAACCAAGGCGCCGAAAATTCAACAAAAGTGATTATGACAGTCTTTGGTATACTGGCGACTATGATCAGCCTCGGAAGCCTTGCCATAGGGTACCGACAACTGATAGTTTCCAACCATCACGGAGAGGACACCGAAGATCCGTCCTTCGAGCTTGGCTCTACCACGCCTGCAAACACTCAGGATCTATCCTCTATGACGCCACCAAACTTCCTACAACCCAACCTTAGGTTTCTATTGGCAGACCCCCACACGAGATCAGTTGACTGTAAGAACCATCGCGCGGGACATACTTGATGCATCAGTAAACCTACCTCTTTTCAGAATCACCTTTCTATACTCGAAAAAGAAGAAAGAAGGAAATAGGGTTATAGTAGTGGCCAAGAAGCCTAGAAATGACAATTCCTTTTAGACGGAGCCCTGCTCACGCACTTTTGGTCTTCGGAGAGGGGAAATGGAGTCATTACAGTCCAACTTCAACGAGTCTCAACCCTTCGGCTTAAGCTATCAGGGCACTCGCTGGCGGCAGTGTAACAAACAAATACTTGAGAGCGATTGTAGTCGCGAAAATAGCTGAGATATGCTTCAACCAATTCCGGACCGTATGTCAGTGATTTCTAGATTTCATCACAGTGTCCTTGACTTAGTACGGACAAGGAACGGCCAGAGCCTAAGCGTGTTCATCTATGTCATGCATTCAGTGGATGCAACCTGCATTGAAATACAATGCATTAAGTAAACAAGTGAAGCTTTTTACCATCTATGTAATCCAATGTTTCAATAGCCAATTGTTGGTAATGATCTATATAGTAGGTTTGAAGTCTGTATCTCGTTTTGATTGCAACCACAGTACGGATCCAAGCCTATGCAGAGCTGAGTTTTCCTATCAAATCTGTTTCCCTGAAATTAAGGGAAATTTGCAAACGCGACATCAAAAACCCTGTTTCCCTCAGAGTGGTAGTCCGGGACATAGTTATCTCCCCAAGGCTGCATGAAGGTGTCTGCAAGCTTATTAGCAAACGTCCTGTAGTTTCAAGTGATGTCAACCTACCATATGTCGTAGCTGGCTTCCCCTGACAGAGCCAAATCATGGTGTCATTCATCCCATCCCTCATGCCGTCGCTGGGAAACCCTGAGACCACGGCAGAATACTCCTCCTTGGTGATGCCGAGCTCGGGGCCCTTAAAATCGGCCCAGATTCCGTTGCCCGTGGTTGCAACCTCGAGTTCCTTGTAGTTGTAGATGCTGGGCTGTGTGTGAAGGGCAATGGAGTCCCAGACAAGCTGTACCCTTCGGCCATCCCATTCCTGACCGTATTTACCATTCTGGATGAACTCCCTGGCAGCAATTGCGCCGTCAACCTCGAACCTCTTGTTATGGCTCACAAATGGTGAGTCGGGAGTCTGGTCCCAGCCCAAGTCGTGGAGAAGAGCAGCCACAGCGTGCACCTCCAGGTCGACTGTGCTGCGAAGGGTCTCGTTGTGTTCGATGATGAGGGCGCCAAATAGCCAGCCTCGCATGATGTGTTTGTAGACAAAGTCACTGCTGTGATTCAGGGCGAAGTCATGGGCATCGCGTACGATTGGAGTATCGACAACTTGGACACCGGCAATCGTCCGTCGGGGCACAGGATGACCGGAGGAACCGTTTACTTGGATGGTCAAAGCCTGAGCTCGCTCAAACGACAGAGCCAGCAGAGGCAAGACAAGTTGTGCTATCTTGAGGTATACCATGGTGGAAAGAAATTTTGTGAGTTCTGCAATATCTTTAAAGAGATGGAAGTAGGATGCTGGATTATTTGAGGCAGACTCCCAAGTCCTGAATAGGACAGACATCTAACTTATATTTCATTATTATTAATGTATATAGCAACGGGATCACACTCATTTCATGAGTAAGCATCCCGCCTTCTTAGCCGTTCAACCGAAAATGATAAGTTCAATCGTGCTCAGTAATTATTAACTGCAGATAAACGGGCTAATTAGCTTCCGCGTGGACTTAAATTCCGAATGTAGTCGGATATGAAGGTACTTACTGCAGGTTGCTTACTAACACAAGATGGGGGGAAATGTGGACCAAAAGCGAGGCGGCAATTGCCGCGTCATTGCGCGGTCAACGTTCACACACTCAACTTTTATAGTACACCCACTCAGCACTTGAGCTTTTTGTGTTGGCCCACCCAGTATAAGGAATTACCTAGCTAAGCATGCAGCTTACTACAAATTCTTGCACCTCCCCCACCTTAGAGCTCCCTAAAGCCCCCCCCCCCCCAACGCACTCCAGAGCCCCTCTACGCGCTTCTTCTCTCAAAGAGCCCATCCTCCACGCACCCCTTTATATGCCCCTTCGAAGGGTCCTCCACGCGCCAAGAGGAAGGCCCTCCACGCGCCCAGAGGAAGAGCCTTCAAAGGGGCGTGCAAAGGAGCACGCGGAGGCGCTCGGCGTGCGTAGAAGCCTAGGGACCCAAAAGGTGAAGGCTGCAAAGTAGGTTTTTTCATTTTTGAGTGGTATTTAAAAATCTTGACAATTTCTTAAGAAAACCTTATACTGGGTAAGCCAATGGAAAAAGCTGGGTGGGCGTACTGTAGACGCTGGGTGGGTGCACGTTGGCTGGTACCTACCAGGGGGGACGGGGGTTTCTGACTGGGTCACGCAATGCACTCATATTTTAGCATTCAATCAAAATTTCGTAATTCCAGCGATATGCTAATAAAAGGCTATTAAAATATTATTAATAATAAATTATATCAAGGCTTCAAATCATAAGAATATTAACCCTATATTAATATTAATTATATATTAGCTAATATTATTAAAGATTTATATTAAAAGCTCTGATTTAAACCTTATTAACTCTAAACTTATTTCTATTTTTAAATATTTCTATAATTCTATAAATCCTCTTATAATAAATAATTAAGCTAGTAAGAAAGAAATAAGTAGTTGGGTTAGGGATGAGGAAAAAAAAGAGGTTTTTTTTTTCCCTTTATATTAAATGTTAACATCATATCAACACCATATCAAGAATGAGTATATATTAGTAATGAGTAAATAATGCAATATATATATAAAAAAATACTGTTAAAATATAATTTACATGTTACTATTATGTCGCTTTTCTTTCGACTTGCTTGCAGCACCTAAATAAGAACCCCCCCTCCCCCTGGTAGGTAATTGCTTACGTTATAACCGTTCCACATCGGAAGTTCAAATGTGATAAATTGATGCGGAGAAAAAAAAGTGATTCCACACTTGCGGAACCTCTTGGACTAGAATTGCCCCCCATTTCCTTTCCATTCGCCCCAGCGATACCGGTATCACTTGATAAGTCTTTGTGTTTGTATTACGCACCCACTTACCGCATGTGGACTCAAAGTGATACGTCTCATCGGATCCAAACAGCGCCGACGGTCAATCGGCATGTTATTCAAGCCGTTTGTTCCCTTATTATGTAACAACCTTCGGTCAACAAACAGAAGAACGGAATACTAGAAACCTTAGTCTCATGATGCCCTGGTTAGCTCGCCGGGCAAACATAGTACTTTTCTCGACAAAGTTAGTGGGTCCTGTCCTCTGGAAGGCAAAAACATAAGCCCTCTTCATGGCTGCAGCGGGGGAACTTATCACCCGCATCCATACAAGATCCGACACCTCTTGGATGTATTCGAGCGCGATATTTTTCCTGCTTCTGCTCCAGAATCAAACAGGTACTGAGGCAGTCTGTAAACGCCAGCGTGCCGTAGTATGTTTCTTTCAACCCCTCCCGGCGCTTGACGAGCTTGGTCTCAAGTTAGCGCAGCCAGCTCGTTTTCAACTGGGTGTAGCCATGGCGTGAAGCTCCACCATGGAGCTTAACAGGAGCCGGACGCGCTCGCGTCTAAAGAGACTTCTGCCATATTGAAAAGGGTGAATCATGGGTGGAATGGCTTGATTGAAATTCAAAAGGCACATTTTCATCAAATTAAATACTTTTATTATATATATTTAGATTGCGGATATTCATATCGGTCAAAATGGATAATTTAAAACTTCTTTTTAACCATTTAAGCTTCCTACCTTATTTATTAAAGCTTTTTAAATTATATAATATAGACTTTAAATTTTTAAGTTTTCTTTTTAAAAGCTTTTATAATTAATATTTAGCCTTTAAATTAAAGTAGTATGAATATAAGTTTTTAAAAAGTATTTACTTAATTTTGCTATATATTTAATAAATTAAATTTAAATGTATATAATATTTATATTATAAATTTAGAAAAAAGCATAGGCCCTAGAACTAATTGCCTTGGACTTTACTTGGCATGTGTTGTAGTGTCACAAGTTAACACGCCATTCGCCCGATCCTTGTCATAAACAAACCTATTCTGATTTTATAGCACGTTCTGTTATTCATGCTATTAATACCCCCCCTTGGCAAACCAGAGAGTGGTGAGATTTCAAGCGGTACTAGGGCCATTGGCTCTTATAAATGCACTATCTTTACAATCATTGCTTGTATCACTCAATGGGGCTCCAGATATAATGTCCCAATTTTCACACACCTAGAAAGCCTGGAGTGAACAGCTGATCTAGATACACACGAAATTTATGGGATTTTATAACACAAGCTGATCATTCAAAAGTTACACATGTCGCCTATTTAACAATTGTGCAAGGAAGTACACAAGAATTGAAATATATCCATCTCAAACATTTCTGACCGTTTCCTGTCGTGGTCTTCTCTGAAGACCTTCACAAAGCTGGCCTGAGCTGAGACGCTCGCATTGGCCTTATTTTCCGGGGCAGCCACGACCGTTGCCCGTAGAAATTTGGCAGCAGTCAGCGTTCTGTCACCACGATTAGCGGATAGATCAACTAGAAAGCTTCGAATGCGATGACTCACGCATTTGGTTCGGGGGATGTTGTAATCAGTGGCACAGTACTTGTGCAGCGGACAGTAAATATTGCCCGACAGTGTTCCGTACTGACGGAAGCACGCCGCCTCAGACGAGAAGCAGCAGTCGTGATTTCCGTCACACTAAACGGGAGAAATCCCACAGTCAGCACAAAATTCTAATAAATCGAGCGTGGAATGAAAGCTCAAGGACTGGGAGATCTTGAGAAAGACTCGCGTCATTGGTAGACTCCTGTCTGGCTTCGAGGTTCTGAGGTGCTGCAAGAGCAGAGCCCATCAGGCTGGTGATGATGACGGCAAGGAAGAATGTGGACTTCATCTTAAATGGTGGAGTTGGGCACACGGGAAAATCTAAAAGAAGATCTTGCGAAAGCGGATGGGTCTACTGAGACAGACAAAAGACACACAGAGAGAGAAAAGTGTTGGTCGAGTGAGCAGGCAATGTTGACAATGATGAGATGATGAGGAGAGACATATCGTGAGTGGCTTCGACAGGTGCCAGTTTTGATATATATACTTCAAATGCTCTTCACAAGGTTTGAAATATGTTTAAGGCAAAACTCGCCAAAGCAACTGCCGGTCGTTCTTCAAATAGAACTTGGACTAACTCAAGAAGTTCTCGTCCTAGCATTAATGTGTGATTATGCCAATCTTTGCGAGTTTATTAGGATTTCGTTCTCGTGGGTCTTGCATCTCAACAAAACTGCCCATTTGATACCAATGATCGCACAAATATGTTTCGTTGTTTCCCATCTAAGCATAACGAGGCTGCTGCGGCTGAATCTTGGCAGGGCCGAAATGCGTTAGGCAAATGAGAGAAGTTCGGTTCAGCGGGTCACGGCGACAAGATCGCCCGGGTGATGCTGAGCCGTGGCAGCTGTGATCTCTATCGCGGTGTTTCATAGAATGACTCGTGGCATAAGCGCCGGCAGTTGAGAGACGCCGAACATGTTCGTGGCAGTGCCGTTTATAGCATTCCAGAATTATGGTTTGAAACACACTTCCCCAGACTTTCCCCTAGGCGGTTCAGGTCCCATAGCAGGCGTCGCTTCCCGGTCCACGCTCTGTTTTTCAATGCGTGACTAAATACGGGCTTGGCACTCAGGTCGCCATGTCATATGGTACTGACTCTCTTAGTCTCGTTCATCTTTACTCTTACAAATGGTAACCTGTAACAGGCTGAAGAGCGCGCGGTAAAGAAGGCGCGCGGATAATCTCATGTTCTTGCTTCATTTTTCTAAGGTTAAGGATATAGTACCAAATATCGTTGTGTTTCAATTTCAAGGCCTGTCACTTTAAGGTTGTTGAGCGGGCCGGCCGATTGAGTCAGTCTCTACATCACCTACACGAAACTATGTTTTCTCTCGGAACAAACAACTCCGACCAAACCTCGTGACCGTCTGGATGGCAGAACGGATCAGGAGATGATGCCTCTGAGCGACTTGATGCTAGAAAGATTCACCTAAGATATTTTTGGAACGTCTCATAGTAAGGTAGCTGAACTACCAACATGTCATATCTTTGTTTCTCACAGCAATGGAATCTATATAAACTCACACAATTCCTTCACTAGATCAACTTCACTCTTTTATCAAACAGCATCAGCATTAAACTCAAAAGCAGTCTTGCCTCAATCCCAAAGCACAAATTACCTTGTCTTCTTATCTTTGTCGCTCTTACCTTCTTCACCTTTTACATCCTATTTCAGTCTTCAGACCTCTAAACTCCAAAATGCAGCTCTCTTACTTCCTGTCCATTGCTGTTCTCAGCGTCAGCTCTGTCAATGCTGCCGTACGTTTGACTCCTTGTTCATTATTAGTATCTTCCTGAGTGCCTCAACTCCATACTGACTCTCTTGGCTTAGTGCATGATTGCTGGCAGTCATGATCCTAACTGCTGCTGGGGCGGAAAGGACAACGTCGATGCTTGCAATCGCCAGGGCGCCTGCAATGTTGGTGGCGATGTAAGTGTATTTACCCTAGGAGCAGATTTGTGCCTGAGGCAGTGTCTGGAGCCCCATGATATATCTTGGGACCTTGAGCACTCCCGTGGTAGCTTCACGATTCGAACCCAAATTCATTTCAGCGCTTACTGACGCTGGAAATCCAGACCGATAATTACTGCGCGAAATTCGGAATCACGCCCCAAGACTGTGTGAGTATCATTATCTCTTGTCAAGCTTAGCCTTGCCAGCAAACACAAGGCTGATAGCATCTTTCTAACTCTAACACAGGACGCCGACTGCTGCGATACTCGCACAAAGAAGGGCAAGCCTTGCCCTAAGGGCGCCAATGCCTGCGACCGGAAGACAGGCTGCCCTAACAGATTCTAAGGGCTGGACTCTTAGTCTTAGTTCTGGCGCCAGGATGGCTGTACTTATTGATGCCTTGGTCAGGCTACCGGGAACTGCGCTTGTCCTCAGGCCATGGCTTTTTATGGGACTGGTCTTTCACCTTTTCGAAAAAGTGTTCATTCTCCTAGAATGTGTTATTGAGCAGTTTAAGATTGTCGCTGGGCTTTGTGTTATTACTAGAACCACGTACTCAGCAAGGCGCTAGATGTCAGCTTTAACATCCAGCGTCTTGCTGCCTGGACATAGGGTGGTGCAATAGATCCCCTAAGCCAAGACGTCAAACCATGTGTAGCCGCAAATTGCCTAAGTTTAAAAGCTATAGTCTTAAAACAATATAGCAGCTACTCAACCGCGGGTTTCCTGATTGTATTACCCACCTCATGTCTGAGAAGGCTGAACAGCGTCGTTACTTTGAGGTGCTGGCCAAACATCCATCAACCTAGACGCTCGGTTAAACCCACCTCCTCTTTCTGCTTATATATTGCAGGCGAAAAACAAGGGGGCAAAAAAGCAGGAGAGGACAGGGGCTACTTGAGGTCAGCGTCCCTGTTCTCCGCCTAGAGTTGAAGGTGGAGGCTGAGGTGCAGTTAATATCAAGGTGGGATGAGACATGGCACACGAAGGTTGACATTAGTCCAGGCTCAGCAGGGTATCTTGCATTTTATAGGCTGTGGCAGTGATGGAAAGTATTAGATTCTATATTATTATTCTAATAAGATATTTATAATATAAATTAATAATAAATTCCTATTTTTTAATACATTTATTATAAATTTATTATAGGACCATTTAATTATAATATGTTTATAATACTTTCACTATAGGTTGGATTTAAAATAGATATTTGTTGCTGTGGACCGCCCTATGCATGCACCCTTCAAGCTTGCTTATCGCTTGTCTTTCGGGCGCCGTTGATCTACCAAATCCTCCAAAATTAGAACGCGGGGCTTTTAATGTCCAGCAGGCTCTGGAAGTGCCGCCTCTCAAGCTGTACGTACAACAGCACTTGCCTCCCGTGGTTACTAGTGACGCTAGAGGACTTCCGTTCGTTGCACACCGAACGGAACGACTTGCAGGAGCAGAAAATGCCAAGAACAACGACGTCTATATATCGAAGCTGGACTGCTGCGTCAATTTATTATAGCACTCGTCTCCAATCGAAATCGGAGCCTCCACATTAGGCGAAGAAGCGAAGGAGCTGCGTAACGTACTAAAGCAGGAACTCATGTTGGACAAATTTGTGCGAGTACTCCATAGATAACGTAACGCAATCGTTTTATGACCAGTTGCGGCCAAGCTGTGGTTCGCATATCGGCATCTGTCGATGAGGATTAGCGAGTCACATCCCTCGTGGTTTTGGTCTTGAGCTATTTCGAGCAGCATTGTCACACAAAGCTATAAAAGTGTAGTGGCTTCGTGAGTTTCATCACAGTGACGCGAACATGCGGGAATAGCGTGACTGAAGACGGATTAAAATCTAAGGCGCCGCCGGAGCTCACCGTTGAGCCTCGAAAGACTGGTAATGTCACCCACGGCTTTGCGTGTTGAATGAAAGATAATTACACACCTTGTCATGGCGTCGCATAATCAGACACATCCAGACACGCTTATGGGAATCCACCATGTATTTTAGTTGAATCTAGTTCAAGTTCCCTCTGCGATGAGTATACATGCTATCATATTCAGCCGAAATAAAAGGAAGACATAGTCTTGCAAGCTAAGCAGAGGGTTACTAGCTGCACGACAATGCAGTCAACAAGGCTCTTACGGACAGATGTAGAAGGTCATCTGGTTTCACTCCGTTTGAGCCGCAAGAGTATAATAACACATGCATACATTTTGTATCGTTATCAAGCTTGCCCGCGAACGTTTAAGTCCATAGACGACAAGATGCCATCCTCAAGACCACCTGGACATCTTGGGTCTCCTCAAAGTGCCAACGAAGCCGCAAAACCCACACCAGCGGCAACCACAACCGAGACCGCCAACTTCCCACCACCATTCTGAACCGTGTTTGTGGATGAGGACGTGCCTCCCGTGGACGTCGAGGTCCCAGCAGTTGTCGCGGGCTTCGTTGCCTGGACCTGAACACCCGCGACCGCCGTCGTTGCTGCAGGGGTGTATGAAGTGGAAGTGAAGGAGCATTGCGACATGATCTTGCTGGCATCTATTCGAGAGCGTGAGCCGTCAGCACATCAACAAATCAAAACGAGCCAAACCACGGGTTCTCACCATCTGACGTATTCCCGTTTTGCGAGATGCAGCTCGCGCAGAGCCCCATCACCCCTGCGACATCGAAGCTCTTGTTTGTGCAGATACAATTGGCCTCGATGGCCTCGTCGGATTCCTCTGTCTCGCGTAGGCGCAGCTTCCTACGCTTGTCATTGTCCGTACCCACCTCGTTGGGGTCGATGTCGCAGGTGTTGGTGAGGTCAACAATTGGCTGGCAGATGGTCGTGCATGCTGAGGGAACATCGGCGGCACGAAGCTCTTCTGCGAGGGCGGCAGGTATGACAGCAGCCAGAGTGGCAAGAAGAATCGTGGAATGCATATTGAGAATGTGGCTCAAAATTCAGATCGCCTCAAAGCGTGGTTACTTTTAAGACTTGGATGGGAATCTGAAGTAGTGGTTGAACTTGACGGATTCGTACAATCGAACTATAATTTGAACGAACATGTCCTTCTTATACTACGTCGCAACCGGGAGACGCTCTACTATGTCTTGGCGACTACAAAATAGATAGATAACAGTGAGCACGCAGTACGGTATCAAGCCATCATCCCTTGTGGTTTCACGGGCAGCTGCATGATCACAAGTCCAGTGCGTGGCCTCTAGACGGCAGAGTAGACGTCTAGGTCTGAGGGCATCCCCGCGTTTCACGTATTTTTGGAACTTTCAGATCAAATGTTTCAAACCAGCCACCGGGCAACTAGTGAGCAAAACATCAAAGGTTTGGCAAATTCTCCGATGTCTCTCAAACTTTGTCGGTTGAGGGAAATTATATATATCTACAAAATATTAAATATTCAGTTGCAGCTGGCGGGCAGTTAGCGCCATTTGCCAAGACTCTATGGTGACAACGAACAGAAAACATACGAGGTGCAGAGGCTATATTGACTACTCATCCGAACTTCACTGGCTTCACTGCAGACGAGGTGGTACGCTGTGGAGATTGCGGAGACAAGAACGCTAAGACAAGAACTGGGAGCCTTGCCGCTTAAGGAGAGTCAGCTTTGCTGTGGCTGAATGAAGCCTCTGCCAGCCAGCCGCAGCCAGATACCTGATATTTGTCTCAAGTATTGTACCCTACACTTGGCAGGCTATTTTTTTCTGCTTAATTTCCCGCTACTAATGCCAAGTGCTGCCGACTAGGGAATGACAGTTTCACAATGTAGCGGTACTGTGCCGTGTGTACTAACACAAAATAGTACGGTTCTCTGTTCTGCTACCGGCCCGGGTTCACACTTTACAGGCCACAAGCTTTGGACTAAGCCTTTAGTTGACAGCCCCACTTCGGCTCCGGATGCCGCTCTGATCAAACTTTATCTCGACGTCAGGAGCACGAACATCCAGAAACGACAGACTTGGGTCCAAAAAGAGCACCACCTTAACAACTCATTCCGAATAATATCATCCATATGGTTCATCATGACAGACGGGAACGTGATTGCCTATAATGTGGCTGTGTTCATTAGCACTCTATTCGTCCTCGAGTTCGGGTCCGACAAGTTCGTCGACCACACCGCCATTGTCGCACGACGCACCGGCATACCTGACACAATAATTGCGCTTCTCACAGCCGGCGCGGAATGGGAGGAGGTAAGTTTCAAATGCCCCTGGCTTGGCAGTGTTAGCTTACTGGCTCACATGGTTTTAGCTTGTTGTCGTTGTTTCGTCTCTTGCCCAAGGACGTTCGTCACTGGCAGTAGGTAACATCGTCGGGTCTGCCATCTCGAATATACTCGGCGCCTTTTCACTAGGTCTCCTATTTCGCAGGACCGAGGAGCCAACTCAGTTCGATAGGAGTTCTCGGATATATTCAGTTCTCCTACTGATTGTCACCACCTTTGTCACGCCCGTCACATACATTTCCCGCGGGACGATTTGGATAACATGTGGTACCATTCTGATCACCGTGTTCGCCGTGTACTTGATCTCAGTAGGCTGGGCAATCAGCAAGGGCAGCCTTGTGGCTCCGGAAGACTCGGATGAGAGCAGTGACGAAAGCAGCGATGGAGAAAGCGACACGGATTCAGCAAGCACGTCGGTCAGTCGAGAAGGGCCCGAGGACCAGGAACCTTCCGCCTGGCTACACCAACGAAGTGACAGTTCGACACCCCTTCTTTCAGCACAGAGGGTCAGACGCGTACGGCATACTGTGGGATATCATATCCTTTACCTTGGGTTTGGGTTCTTAGCTATCTGTCTGGCCGGTTATGTCATATCCCACGCTGCAATGAACATTACTGACGCCCTCGGCCTCTCTGACGTGCTCTTCGGAGTCGTTATCCTCGCTATTGCCACCACACTCCCAGAGAAATTCGTGGCCGTTATGAGTGGACACCGAGGACATGTTGGGATCCTTGTGGCTAATACTGTTGGAAGCAATATTTTTCTTCTATCACTCTGCATGGGCATCATCATGGTCGACACCTCCGGGGAATTCAATAGCGGCAATGTCAACATCCCCGAACTAGCCGTGTTGTGGGTCTCGACTCTTGCTTTTACGTTAACCGTTTGGATTGGTGGCAGATTTGATCGTTGGATCGGTGGCGCGATGTTTGTTGGCTACGTTGCCTTCATCGTGCTAGAGTTTACAGTCATTCACAACGTCGCCGTTACGTAGTCTCGAAATCCAGGATTAGCTGCGTCTCGCGTTGAGTGAGACATTTCTGGGGATGCCAGCCCTGGGTAGCAATCAGTTCTGCTGAGTGTCCTTGAGAATTTGCTGTACCGATTGGAGGGCACGGTATTTTCAGCGTCCCCGGCTATCACTTTTACTCGTCATGTTGGCATTCAAGTCGTAAACTATGAGTGCCATTAATGAACAGGCGCTGTACCATGAGAATATAGCATCTATACCTAGGATGGCAAAAGAGGTTACATCACATGAGAGTGTACTATCTACGAATACCTCGCGCAGAAAGTGAGGTATGCCAGCTACACCCCAAAGTTAATCAGATTGATGAGGGACAAGATTCCATTGTCTGGCAGCATTTCAACCTTTTGGGTACCAATGACGAACCTTTGAGCAATGCTTTTGCGGGTTTGGAAGGATGTATCTTTTCTAGTGCCCTCGTCATGTCGCACGCCGAGCACGCCATACGCAATCACTGCGGCGTCAGCGCCTTGCTATCAGTGATATCCGACAAGGATCCGCGCTCCTCACATAACGCAATAGCCCACTGCGGCAGCGTGATGGCGTTTCTCGCCGGAGATATTCGCTGAACTCCAGTAAACACCCAATGCGAGCCCGCGCAAACCTGACCCGCCACGCAGGGCGGCCGTCATCGCCCATGCATGTGGATGTCGTCCGGGTCTCGTCCCGGATGGAGGCCACACTGGAAAAGTGCCGACAAGAATGAAGATCAGATTTCAGACCCGCATCGCTTAAAAATGATGCTTCTGTTGGTATAAAGACCAGACTTGGCTGTTCACTTGGCAAGGTCCCATCTCTCCCTCGCCCAGCTTCTCCCGCGTGCGGTGGACCCCTTGACGCCACCTCCAGGCCGGAAAATAGAGCTCGAATTCGACGAGCGATAGACCAAGCTTTCTGCACAAGCCTCGCCGAGCCCGCTTACGATCCGCTCCGTCCCTCCCGCCGGCATTGCCATTTGAACAACCAGGCATAGCCAGAAAGACAAGATGGTCTCCGTCGCGGGCCTGCAGCTCATTCCCCAGGGCACAGCCTACGGGCTGCTCATCGGGCTGGGCGTCCTGTTCTGCGTCGTGATCCTGGCTGCCGTTCGCATCCAGAAGTCGTACCTTTCCGAGGACTCGGGGACCTCCGAGATGTTTCTGGTGGCGAATCGGAGCGTGGGGACGGGACTCACGGCGTCGGCGGTTTTTTCGAGCTGGATGTGGATTAATGAGACTGTCATGTGTGCGGCTATGTGTTATCGCTACGGGCTCGCTGTTCCGCTGGTGAGTTATCATCGTTCTCACTAACTAATCAAGGACTTCAGGATGCTAAGAACTAATTTCATGCAGTGGTGGGGATCTGGGCTATGTTTCCAGATTGCTTTGATGGCTGCCCTGGGCGTGATGGCGAAAATCCGAGTACCCTACGCCCACACGTCGCTCGAGATCATCAAGCAGCGATATGGAAAGATTGGGCACAGCGTGTTCATTGTCATGAATTTGATCAACAACGTGTTTGGCTGCGCAAGTATGATCTTGACTGGCTCGCAGCTTGTGTACGGTGTATCCGGCATGCACTTTGTGGCAGCTTGCATAATCATACCGTTTGGAGGTGAGCAGGCATTTGCCGTGAAGTTGGAGTCTTGATCTTGCTAACATCTGGCAGTTGTTCTCTATACTGCAGTTGGCGGCCTCAAGGCCACGTTTTTGACGGACTTCCTGCACACTCTCGTCGCTCTAATCCTCATCATTTACTTCACCTTGTCGATCCTCCATCATGAAGCCATTGGTGGTCTGTACGGTCTGTGGGATAAGGTTATGGCCACCGCGTCTGAGAACATAATCCCGGGCAATTATAAGGGATCACTACTGACGATGAAATCCCGAGATGCGATCATCTGGGGTCTGGATCTGAAGTTCGGAAACCTTGCTCTCGTGGTTATGGACACGGCCTTCTGGCAGAAGTCGTTCGCGACAGAGGTTAATGCCACGGTGCCAGGGTACAATCTGGCTGCGCTGGCCATTTTTGGAATCCCGTGGGGTCTTGGAACGGTTATCGGCCTGGCGGCTCGGGCGATTCACAACACGCCCATCTTCCCGACGTTCCCTGGCGAGTTTACCGCTGCGGAGGTAAGTGCAGGCTTCGTGATGCCGTACACCATCAAAGCCTTGATTGGAGACCAAGGAGTCATCGCCTTCTTGGTCCTGGTCTTCATGGCGCTCACGAGCACCGTGTCCTCGTCCATGATCGCCGTCAGCAGTATCTTGTCTTTCGACGTCTACAAGACATACCTCAACCCCCGAGCCACTGACAAGAAATTGGTTAAAGTGAGCCACCTCACCGTGATATTGCACGGAGTGTTCATGTCAGGCATAGCCATCGCCCTGAACTACGGCGGGGCGAACATGACCTGGCTCGGCTACCTCAGGCCTGTGGTGAGCTGCCCGGGGATTATCCCTCTGGCCCTCACCCTGGGCTGGTCGCGGCAGACAAGGCTCGCGGCCGTCGTGTCTCCCGTGCTGGGCTTTTTCACAGGGTTAGGCATCTGGCTTGGCACGGCGTACCACCTGTACGGGACGGTGACCATCGAGTCAACGCAAAACCCCTTGCCGGCGCTGTATGGAGCTGTCGGGTCTTTCTTCTCCCCCGCGCTGTACTCGGTGCTGATATCGCTGTACAAGCCGTCCAAGTTTGACTGGCGCGAGTTCCTGCGGATCGAGCTTGCCGACGAGGCGATTCTGCACCGGGAGGATGAGAAGTTGGTATCGCCATCGTCGGGGAGTGATGATGAGAAGAAAGCCAGCGACAGTGTTTTAAAGACTGACGGGACCGACCATGCATCTGCCCTGACAAAGTCGGCCCCGGCGGACGAGCCAGCGTTGGCTGCAGAGCGAAAAGTCGCCAAGGGGTCTCCAGAAATTTCAAACTCTCCCTCGCTCATCAGCCTCGATGACGTCCAACACCCCTTTGACGAAGCGACTCTCCAGAAGCTGAAGCTCTGGGAGCGCATCGCGTGGGTCTTCTTCGTTGTTATCGTGCTGGTGACGTTTGTGCTGTGGCCGATGCCGCTTTACCGCGACTACATTTTCACAAAGCCGTTTTTCAGTGGTTGGACGACAGTCGCTATCGTATGGCAGTTCTTTGCCTTTGGGGCGGTCGTGGTATTCCCTGTGTGGGATGGGCGGCATGCCATCGCGAAGGGGGCGAGGGGCGTTTGGAGGTCGATCGGCTCGCGCTCTGCCAAACCTGAAGGACGAAAGTGAGGGTTGCTGGTGCTGCTGATGGCTTGCGAAATTGCATTATCCCGCAACCGAATCAATCACTTGATGTAGACACACAAATGATTTAACTCAAATCATGCAAGGGCCTTTTGTTTGTTGATGATTCGTTGACACCAGGTCTACCTCGGGCTAAGCTCGTGGCCTCCCCCCCCCCCCCAAGGGAGCCAGTGCCTTTTTTCCAACCCATCCAGCGCATGCCGTACCAAAAATATATTCCACAAGAGTCTTGATCTCAGTCTCCTGGCAACCCTGCTTCATGGAATCGGTCAATTCGAACAAAAACATGGGATTGTGGCGTGCGTGATGCATGTCAGGTGCTTCCAAGACCTCAGCAACCAGCTTCCCAATAATCCGAGCATCCACCTTATAAAAGAGTCCTCTCATCCCAGGAGAATACCGGTGGCGATGTATTGTGAGCCCTTCCAATTCGACCACGAATATTGCAGAAGCCTCCAGCTCCGAATGATCCCCTTCTCCCCCAGAAGCTACGACTCCTGCGCCGTCACCGTCCTCTCCACCAAGTCAAGAATCGAAGGCTGTGCAGGTATCATAGCTTGAAGTTGGAGGTGCTGTAGCTCTGGACGGCCAAATCTCGTTCCTGGCCAGTGAATCGGAAGCTCCTCGCCGGGGCCCAGTCCGTAGATAAGTGCCTCAAGACCGCGAACGCTTGCCACGTGGAACTGGAGATCTTGAAGAGTAATATCCAAACCATGGGTGTCATCATAGAATGAGTGTTTCAGGTCGGGTACGAGATGGCAGGAGGGTAGAACTTCGTGGTGCAACTTGCTCAACTCGGAAAGCGGCATGGCCATGACTCTCTCGTCGCAAACTTGGTTGTACGTAAACCCGAAGGTGGTTAATCTTGTGCAGTCAGCGAGGAAGTCCATGAAACCTTCCATGGCCCTGGCTCTTGGTGGGTTACCCCAGAGGCCAGTGGCTTTAGGCATGCGTAGCCAGTAGGTCACCACCGTGAAAGGGTTCCACCAACTGCCGATGAACGTCATTTTTCGAGGGATTTTGTGCCAGTCATCTGCAAATATTATGGCCCCTTCGTTGTATCGCTCGAATCGCAGAAGGAAAACATTGGCCAAGAAGAATTGCGCATTGGACAGACTGAAGGTATCTTGCTCGGCGTTGAAGCGCAGCTTCCCACCGGTGCAATTGATCGTGGTGGGGAAGGCCCTCTGCACCTCGGATGCGGCTTCAGAGTTGGTACGCTGGATTGCTCGCATGGTGTCGAGGCGCATGCGCATTTCATCGTCTTGCTGGTCGCGGGCAACGGGTTCCAATCGGTACACCACACGGAAGGCCAAGGGGGCCGGGGGAGGTGGTTGTTGGGGCCTTGGCTCCTCGCGTGCGAACATCAGAGCTGTAAAGACTCCGTAGGGCGGCATCGCGGTTTCCCACACCTTCAACCTGAGCTCGGCGGGAAGCTCTTTGAACTTGGGGAATCCCTCCTTGGCGATTTGGTATTGGGGTTTGATGCGTTTGTAGTAGGGGGTCGGGTCTGGCTGGAACGCGTCGTTGACGAGGTTGAAGGAGCTCGTTTCGGCGACCTTGACGCACTTGTCTAGGTAGCTGCTCGTGGTGTCGTGTGTCTGGTCAGACATGTTGCCGTCGCTGTTGTGGTTCGGGTTAGCTGTGAGGAAAGTGATACGCGCGTACCCCTGAAAGAACCGCCATACCTGCAGCTTTCAGAGTCCATCTCAGCTGGTGGGCATAGTAAGGGTTCGATGATTGTTGTTGTCGTGTTAGCGCTTGCTGAGGTGATGGGTCTGGGAAAAGAGTTGTGATGAAGAAAGACCACGGGCTCTAGGAGGTGGCTTGCGATGAAACAACTTCTAGAGGTTCGTGGGGTGTGGATGGTTGAGCTCCAAAACTAGAAGGCATCAGCTTTTGAAGGAAGGTGGGCGCAACCAGATGGACGAGCAGGTGAATGGAAGCGGGTCCCACCAGAGGAAGTTATTCCAGCGCGGGTGCCTGCTTTGTCAGGTACCCAGGTACCATGAAAGTTTGAATTGGGTACGTATGACGGGCCAAGGAGTCCTTCACTGCACGGTTGGAAACTGTGCAAAGATCAGTTACAGCTGGGCGGGGTGAGTCTCCTTCACTTAAGTTTTCGTTTGTAGAAGGAACTCAACGGCCCATTTCAACCCCCATTCCCAGAAAAGCCGACATTACCCACGGGTCCTCGGCCACTTTCTCTGCTACAAACACGAAAACAAACCAATGATCTGACCTTGGCTCACTCAACAACCTCTTTTCAGAAGTTTACACCGTTTCATACCACCATAACCTCACTTGCCTTGGGCTTTTCTGGCACCCAAAGGCTGCGATGTGTCAAAGCTTCCACTCGCAGGCAAGCGTGGCCATTTCTTGGTGAAGCTGAACGCAGATCTATCAGGTTGGGCTCCGTTGTCGAGAGCTTTATGGGACTTGTCTTTTCAACAAGAGCAAACAAATTTGGACTCACCTGGTAGGAGTGGAACTCTCTCTCAACGTCCTCCAGTTTGAGTGACGTCCCAAATGCTTTTGAAGGGGGCTACCACCAACGTTCAGGGCACAAGCCCCCGTGCTGACATTTCACTTATTTTGCTTTTTCTTGGCAGCTCCAAACAAGACTCCTTTTAGACCTGAACCTCTTCTGGTGATCATTTACTATGCTTTCGTTTAATTCAATCTGTTTTCGAGTGACAGGTGCAACTCGTTCTCGGCCCAGACTCTCGGTGGGCTGCGAGCTTTTCTTGTATCATGGATTTTACGCAATGATGAACATTTGTTATAAATTTGGTCAAACTGTCCGGCTTCTCCTTGTCCACCCATGATCCTGACCTGTATAGGGCAAATTATTTTATTACCAAAACTTCTCCACTACCCATAGTCACCACCACGCCGGGCAATTTCCAGCCCAGTGATTCCTTATATCCCTTAGGGGCCGCCTGGGAACAGGATCCACGGAAACTCAACCTTTGTATGGTCTCTGTGCTGGGGCGAGTTGAGGAGCGGAACCATCTGATCTCGAGCTCTGATCATGCCAGCTCGCAAGGGATGCGGTGCTTTCGAGATGATCTCCAAGCCCTCAATCGTCTCCTCGCAGATCTTTATGCTATCCTCGATCCTTCCCTGATGAAAGACAGCCTTGGCAAGCTGGATCAGAGACGCAAGGCGCTCGGGGTGATGGTCACCACGCCTTATCTCCAACCGTTTCTGGCTCTCGACGACGTGGATAAAGACCTCCTCAGCCTCAGTGTAGCGGCCCTGCTGGATCAGAACGCACCCTAGTATATCGCGGCCGTGGATAGTGCCATAGTAATCAGTGCCTAGGGTACGGATCGCGACCTCTAAGCCCTCCCTGACCATTGTCTCCGCATCCTCAAGGTGCCCAGCTTCCATCTTGGCAATGACCAGGTTCGCTGTTGCCAGCAATGTCAAAGGATGCTCCTTTCCGAAGTTAACCTTGCGGGTTTCGACTACTTCTGTGATCAGCTCCAGGGGGTTGAATGCGTGCTTCCGCTGTGTCCGCAGCACGAGCGCCACCCGGCACAGGCTCTCCTTGGCGGTGAGTGTCTTGTCGTGGTCCGGTCCGAGAACCTTGCTCAGTCCCTGAACAGCCTCGTGATGTAACTCATAAGCCTGTTCGAAGTGATGCGTCTCCCAGAATTTGCCAATGGTCCGGCCGAGATTATCCATCGCCTCGAACTTGTACTCGTGGTTTGTGCCGATATCCGGTAACCTTTTGAACCCCTCGACCGCAATCTCTTGGTGCTGTCGAGCTTCGCTGAAACGGCCTTGAAGCCATTTCGTGCACCCTAATCTGTCTCGCGCCCGGAAGGTGTCCGGGTGGTCTGTCCCCAAGTGCTCGTGGCAGCTCTGCAGAATTTCTTGTTGGAGTTCCACTGCCTTGGGAGCCCGTCCCATCCTGAAGTAAACATCGGAGAGAAAAGCGGTAATCGTCCTAAATTTCTCGTCCTTGGGACCGACAGTCGAGTACAAGAAATCTTTGACCCGAACCAACAGGCCCTCTGCATCTGCCCAACGACCGCTCTTGGCAAATACGATACTGAACTTGACAAGCATCCGCATTTCATTGGCGTCTTTGGCCCGAGGGATGACCATGAGTCGCAATTTTCGCCAAAGTGGTCTTGGCTGCTTCTCCAATTTCTCCTCGAGGGTATGGTGGAACGCCTGAACTTGCTCAACATGCGGGAGTAAGGATACGAGATACTCGTCCTCCTCCGTCGTGCTCTTCACAGGTGGTAGAGGCAAGAGGATGGACGCCGAGATTACCATTCCAGCCACATTTGCCCAGAGACACTGGTCCGCTAACTTGAATAATCTGGGCCGCTCTCGTGCCCAAGTATGTACGATTGGGTGCATGCTGTAAGTCTTGTTGTGCTTGTTGAAAGTGATGAGAGACAGTGAAGTCAATTCTCTCAAGGCGTCATCCAGCCGATAATCGAACTCGTCGTCGTCGTTGCTGCTGATTTCCCGTGCATCTCGGATCAGCCCCGGAAGCGCGGGCGGCCCACGGTAGACCTGAACGGCTGCGCCGAGGAGACGCCACAATTGAGATGCTGACCATGAGTTTCCGTGAGTTTGGGAGTTCCTCTCGGCTGCATACTGTCGAGCTATCAGGCTCTGTTGCTCCTGCTCGTCCTCGACTTTCTTGTTTGATATCGACCGGTCGAGAAGGGATCGTGGTATGTTCTCTCGGTGGAAAAACGCGAACATGCGTAGCAATTCGATAGCATCTTTCGAAGCCGGCGTCTTCTTGTTCTCAAGGCTCTCATACGAAATCTCCCATGTCGTGTAGACCGTCCTATTGCTATCGGGCTTGGAGGCATCCTGATCCTTCTCTAACCTGTGCCATTTTGCCATGAAGTATCTGATGTAGCTTTCCATAGCAAGTGGTCCCTCTCGTATTGCGGAACCGGCATGGACAATGGCCAGGGCGAGATAGCCCAGTGTCTCGACAATTTTATGTGCGAGAGACCTTTTGGCACGGTCGTGGGATACGTCTGAGGTCTTGAGCAGCAATTGGGTCGCTTCATCCGGCTTGAGCTGCGAGTCTCCACCAAAGTCAAAACATTTCCGGCCGACGTTACCATGCCTTCTATATTGTCGATTTCTTGTCGTGACAAGAATGTTGCCTCTGTTCCCACGAAAGACTTTGTCAAGAAAGTTCGTCAGATACGATTCTGAGCTGTCGGCGTTGTCGATTATGAGAAGCCATCGCTTGTTGAGACTCGACAACCATTGAAGGGCTGCTGTCTCTCGATCAATATCTGACAGAAGATGTAGCGCTCGGGGCGAGTCTTTCTGGCTCTGTTCCAATTCAGCTCGCGCCGCGATCATTGCCATGGAATGTTCGATGTGGGCCGGTGTGCTTGCATCGACCCAGAACACACCCCAGAAGCTGATTAATTCAAAGGTCAGAATATTTACACTTTTAAAGTTTTGGTGTCATACTAGTATTGGGTGACACGCACCTCTCTCTGGTGTCTGCCGCAAACTTGCAACAGAATTGGGTTTTGCCAGACCCGCCCAGCCCGTAGATGACGAATCGACGTTGTCCACGGAGAATCCCCGGCGGTGGCACCATGGTTGCCCTTAGCTCTTCGAGCAAGGTCTCTCGGCCGGTGTAAAAGTCACTGACTGCCTGGCGTATATCGAAGTACTGATTTGATGAGAGCGACTCTGTCAAAGACGCTGCCGCAGATAATGATTTCTCGAGGTCTTGAAGGGCAGACACATCTTTTTCTGATTGAGTAGAGGATGACACCTTTTGTAGACTTTGGTCGATGTTCTTGATCCAGTTCGATAATTGGTCGAAGTCCCGTCTGTGTTTTTCGTCAGCGTCACACCCGTGAGTCGCCGACCTGAGTCCCTTTGATCAGGCCTGGGGAAACTCACGATTCTCCGATCATTATCAGGAGCTGAATAGAGCTCTGCCATAGTGTGATTTGACTGCGATAGTTGCTGAGCGCCGCCTGGCGAGAGTTGCTCCGTATTGCTTTGGCCAACTTATCACGGAATCCGGTCGCTGAGCCCTCCCACTTGCCATAGATCTCCTCAACCACACTGCCCAACTTGGTCACGACATGCTTGCAATTCTCTAGTGTCCTTTGCAGCACCTGTGTTATATCCACCGTCGGCTCTGTAACGGTACAGAGAGTCCGGCCTGACAAGTTGGAATCATTTGACGAGATTGATCTCGGCGATGGCTCCGGACTTCCTATGCCTGCATATCGGTTCTCCAAAAGTTGACAAACTGAGTTCAATGATTCCAGCTCGTGCAGCAAATCATTGATATCTGCCTCGATTGTTCCGATGGCTTTCTGTATCTGTCGGATGTACTTGGTCACCCTGACGATAACATCAGCCAGCCCGGCCGCGGCCGAGACTATGGAAAATGGGTCTGCCATCGGAGAGAACAAGGGTTATAAATGCCCCTGTAGGTCCTGGACAAATAGGACACTTCTTCTCCAAGGAACCCATGCGAGATCTGGGTGAGTATGCAGAGAACAGGTGATAATGACGAGCAGGAGAGTAAAACAGTAGAGTGCTAAATGTTGAAGAATGCATGAGTGCAGGTGGGATTTGCACCGTATATCTCATGGTCTCGTGTCAGACTAGCGAGCTGACCACCCTTCGGATATTCCGTCTCATAGCAGTATAGCTGGGGCCAACAAAAGTGTTGTACTACCACCCGCTACGCGCCCAGAAACAATGCAGTCTCCGGTGGCATGGCAAGGCACCAAGGTGGGGACTGGCTGGGGTCATCTGCAGGAGCTCGATAAACCATGCCGCCTGAAAGTTTGGCACCAATGGTGGGTTTCAGATCCCGCCACACGTGGACAATCGGGGCGACACAATCGGGGGGCTGTTTTCAGCTGCCAAACCGCCCACAGTGAGGCTCCGTGTCCCACCCCCAAGACATAACTCGAGTGTGCCACTAGTACTGCAATGCTAGTCAAAATACATGGATGCAAGTCCATCTAACATGGGTTCATGCGTGCCATGCCATATCTAGTCCAGGATCGTCCTCAAAATGAGGGTTTACTCACAGCCTGATTTTGGCTTGAAGCTAGAGGTGGGCCCGTAACCAACATACAGCGTATGCGAACAAAACACTTTGACGCCCGCCGGCTCATCTCAAAAGATAGCTTTTCCCGTCCTCGCCTGACTATAACCAACCCATTATTGTCCAACAGGAAGATCTGTCATCGAAGGCCCGTATACGCAAGTCAACAACATGGAGGTATTATGGAGGCGAATTGGGGAAGCTGCCGTCCCTCAAGAAAAGCACAGTCTTGCAGCGATAGTTGTGGCAGCAATACTTCTGTACTGGCTCGCACCGGCGAGGGATAAGGGCACTCAGGTGTGTTATACCGGTGTCATGATCTTGGGACGCATGCCCTTGAAGAAGCTGACCGTGGGCGGAACATAGCAAACTTCCAGGCAAATGGCAATCGAGAAAGACTGCAAACACGCGAAAGTCTGGCCATACAAGTGGCCTTTTGCTGTGGATATGTTGGTCAAGATCATTAAAGGCGACCGAGAAATGCGCTTGCTCAGTCTCATCAAGGAGTGTTGCGACAAGACGGGCAATACCTTTGAGCAACAACTTCTTGGAGGGCGGGGATTTGTGACCATAGATCCAAGGAACGTCGAGGCGATACTATCCAGTAACTTCGATGGTAAGCTGGAACATGAAACTAATTCTCATTTATTTTCAGCTCTAGCTGACCGCACACCGTCTACTCTCAGACTACGGCCTAGGTCTAAGAATCCCCACATTCCATCCTCTTCTGGGCAGTGGCATCTTCACGCAAGATGGCGAGGCATGGAAATCCTCAAGAAATCTTGTCCGGCCACATCTTGCTGCATACCGACCTGAGAACTTTGAGCGCATCGAAGCATGTACGCAGAGTCTCATCGACTCCATACCGGAGGATGGTCTCGTAGATCTCCAGCCTCTCTTCTTCAAGCTGACTTTCGAGACCACAATGCTGATGCTCTTTGGGGACACGGTTATGGCGGAAGGCTGGGATGAAGAGATCACAAGCCATTGGTCGGCTTTTGCGGAGGCTTTCAGCCTTGCACAGGATTACCTCGCTACACGAGGACGGTTCGGGCAATTCTACTGGTTGATCACGGACAGCACCTTCCGAAAGGCTTGCAGAGTCACACACGAGTTCGTGGACCGAGCTATCGCTAAATCGATGAGTGGCAATAACAATCGCGAGGAGCTGAGACCAGATGGATTCCGGATTGGGGGTGTGACTGATAGCTTTGTCGGTGCCCTTCTCCAGCAGACCCAGGATGCTAGGGAGTTGCGAGATCACTGTCTAAATATCCTCCTCGCTGGGAGAGACACGACGGGATGCTGCTTGACTTGGACACTGTAGGTCATACCGTGTTCGTGCTCAGTACACCTATTCTCTTGCTGACATATTGGTCCCAGCCGTCTTCTAGCACGCCACCCCCGGGTCTTGGACAAAGTGCGAGCCGAGATTGAAGAAGTCTGTGGTTCAGGATCCGATTCCACCGCTCCTTCAAAGACACAGTTGAAACAATTAAAATATCTTGATCTAGTCATCAAGGAAGGCAAGTGAGCCACTCTCGTCCCAATTGCCCACTGATGCTAACTCCCTCCCCTCGGATGAAGTTCTCCGCCTCTATCCTTCCGTCCCAATCAACTCCAGAGAGCCTATTCGCACGACCGTCCTACCCGTAGGCGGAGGGCCTGACGAGAAGTCTCCGGTCCTGGTCGGAGCTAAAGAGGGCGTTGCATACTGCGTCTATGCCATGCACCGAAGGAAAGACATATACGGCGAGGACGCAGATGACTTCCGGCCAGAGAGGTGGGAGGGTGATGCGTTGAAGGATATCGGATACGCCTATCTCCCCTTCAATGGTGGCCGCCGACCTTGCCTAGGGCGTAAGTTGTCCTCTGATCTGCTGCTAAACGCGGCAACGCCTACTCTTCACACGTCAGCTGATCCAATCGCCATCTTTTTGCAGAGGAATTCGCTATGCTCGAGGTATCATATACAGTTGCCCGACTTATACAAGTGTATCCTTACGTAGAGCTACCAGACAGTGAACCACGGTTAAAGGTGGGTACTGAAAGACAGAGGTTGACATTGGTTGTTGCCAGCGATGACGGATGTCGTGTCCGTCTGAGACATTGATGTTCCCTGGACTATCGCACTGGATTCACTTCGACAGAGTTAGTTAAATCAATACTGATGTCTGCCCCTGTTGTAACAAAGCATACTCGCACCACCTTGCAAAGCATCTGGGCGTCTTTCCAGTGAGCAATAGTAATTAAACATTATCTCCTCTTGAATCTATTCAAGTTGGTGGTCCCTTGAGATTCCATAGTATGATCTCAATCTGCCCTAGTCCATGATCCGAGAGGAATCTCTTGCGTTGCCTTGCGTTGCCGCCCTTGTCCGAGTGTCTGTGTATAAATCCCAAGGCCAGTATAGGCCGGGTGTCGTCGTAATTTGTCCGTCCTCAGATGCCTATGTCCGTGTTTCCCATTGCCATCCTTCTTCATGGGAGATAAGCCCTTTCAGAATGTCTTCAGGGGCACTTCTTGAGTATTGCTGTCTTCTCCGATATGACAAAGCTTTCTTCAGGAGCTCTAAATTCCTGGTCATTGAGGTGGCGGGGTACTCTTGCCACGATGATGGGAGCCCATCATGAAGGAAACCGGCAACGAAGAAGGCTCCTTACTCCTTAGATGAGAGCCTTGCTTTGTCACGATCGAGCATCTCTGATCGTAGAGCAGCCTTCAACTTTGAGCACTGTTCATCGAACTGAGCTTGCGGAAACTGAAGAATATCGTCGAGGCCGCCGTTCTTCATGAAATTGGCCTCCGCAATTTCCAGCACATCCTCCGCCACAACTTTCGATGTCCAAAGGTCTCGTGCAGGCCTCTTCTCTGGTCTCCGAGTGTGTTCCGTGGGCGTGCTTGGGCGATCTGGAAAAGTAGATTTTTCCACGGACCATGCGTAATCGACGCGAGAGTCGGCGTGCGTATCCCCTGCCACTAGGTGTTCTTTCCAACCGAATTGAGCGGCGGTCGGGTCAAGGATGTATTCATGCCTTGATCGGGTGGTAAGTATAGCCACCGTGTGCAAGGCTGACATGTTGGACCTCAACCACCCGCTGTCCTTGACCTCCAGCGGAGTGTGAGCATTTTTTGGTGTAAAATGGAGGAACTTGATCGAGAGACACGAGTCTGATATCCGCCCCGAATAGTCAGTTGAAATGCCAAGCAATATTGGCCATTGGCCTCTTAGTCAGATGATATTGGGTTCTTTACTCACCACGGAAGAAGAACTCCAATAGCACCCGAGCCCTCGCCCTGATGTCGCAACAATGGAAGCCATGTAGTGCTGTCTCCACCTTCGGCAGGGAAAGATCCAGGTCCGGAGAGACGCCCACATACAAGGTTTCATCTTCAGGATCAAGCCAGTCCGGACTGTGCTGGAAGCATTTCACGACGCCATCCTCTTCCAACACGACAAATGTGGTCCCATACTTGACCGAGAGGAGGTACTGCTCGAATGTTGTCTGAAATAAGAAGGCACGGCGGGACAGATCCCTCAACTCATGGCAGATCGCGGCGTGCCTTCCTGAATCTGCGTTGCGGCAGGCCGGTGTGCAGTACACCGCTCGTAGCGCTTGGCTATCGTTCTGTTCAGGCTGGCACGATAGACATCGAACTTTGGCTCCTGGTGCGGAACAGTTGGCGCAGATCTGGCTTATTTCGCTGAGAGGATGGGCCAGATCTCGTTGAGAAGCACGCCGCTGGACTTTTGCATCGACTGCTGGCCACGGATTTTCGACGGGGCGGAGCTGTTCCTTTCGTCCTCGGACCTCCCAGCGTAGATATTCCAGCAGACGGACCGTCAGCGGCCTGTGGGTCGAGGCTTTCGCGTTTTCTCGTGTGTCCCATGCGATATGGTGAAGTTCATCCTTCCACACATTCAGGGCCCTTCTCAGACTGCTTGAAGCGACAGCCCGATCTACAGTCGAGAAAAGGCCGCCTAGAAGCGGGTCATCGCAGATGTTTTGCATTGCTTCCCTTCCAACAGCGATGGAGAGATATGCAATGAACTCTTTGAATCCATTATATACAACTCTCAGTTCCTTGGCGTCGTCCTTGGACCGCTCCAAAGCTTCTGGGTCGGGGAGACAGGCGAACAAGATGTTCACGAGACCCGCTTCCAACAGGCGAGAACTGGTTCTTTCGTCTACCACTAAGGCAGCAGGACAGCCGTTTCCTTCCGCAATGGTCTGGGATAAGTATCTGAGAGCTCCGACTGTGGCGGAGTGTGGATCGGAGAGGACTTCAGGGTCGAGCTCCCAGCGGGCCTCGTGGCCAAGCGCCGCGCCGCGCCAAAACCGGCCTAAATCTATCACTTGTTGCGCGAAAGGTTTTATGGCATTGTTGAAGACGTCGCTGTCTCCGGAGGTCGCCATTGTGTTCTGCCGAGCGGTGGAGGGGGGGCGTGGTAGTATTGGCTTTGTGTCGTTTACGGTCGTGAGGGAACTCCTGACAACCAACGACATTAGACGCATGCTTTGGTGACAGCGGAGTAGGCCTTGAAGTGACGGAGTTTCTCAAGCTCACCTGCGAGTTACAATTGCCTTTGACGGGCGAAGGCGCTTAGCTGGGTGCGTTGAGAGAATGAGGGTTTACGGAGCGGACCAGAAACGGCAAGTGTTGGCAGGAAAGCAAGCCTGCAGGCTGCAGGTATTTTTACAAAGCTTTCTGTTTGTTTTCTTCACCTTTTGTATCTCTTGCTTAGTCGGCAGGGCTCACTCTGATTAGATCGTGAGTTAGTGCGGAAAGCGACATCTGGAGCTACCTGAGTGCTGGCTCATCCAATGTGCAGGTCACGATCGCCGAGCCTCATCCTGGCTTGCCCACTGACTAACCTGGAAACAATGTGTGTGGCCTCCCTAGGTCTGCACCTGGGCAACGCATGTCAACATATGGCTCTTTGTAGAGGACGAGGATCCTGGATGAAGTCTTTCAATGGCATGCACAGCAAATGCGAGCCTGCGAGGGCTCACGTGTGAGATACATTAGCAATCCTCAACTCCCTCTTGCACCGCCAAGCACGAGAATAGTACAATGGACATAGTCTTGGGCTCATGTGAGTGCTAATGTGCACCCATGTGTCGTCCTCGCGTCATGTAGTACACTTGGTTAAGTGACCGGTCCTCGATTGTCATGGAGAACGCGTGTGAAGAATATGTTTCGCTCTAGAAGCGCGACCGTACTCAAAAAATCCCCGAAATTCGCGTCGAGACATGACACTGCCTGCGTGGGCTTGTCCCCTTCATTCAGGGTCCGTGCTGATGCTCATGAAAGCCTCGCCTTCGAGGCTGATACCGTCGTTAGTGCCAAAAAGACCGGACGGAAGCACTACGGGACGGTAACGCTATCAGATGGGTGCTACATGGAACGGAAGGGCTTCTCAAATGCTCTCTATAAGGCCGATGCGGTCTAGCTACTTCCCGAGACTCCTTGTGGCCCCCAATGTTCTGGAATGAAATGGCTATACTTCATTTCGACGCATGCTGTAAAATCTAGAGCTGTCTAATCATCATGCAAGTAAAGTTTGGTGCCCATACACTTGGGCTGCATCTGACTGGGTCTGGCGGTGTGATGCGCTAAAGTTGCAGGTAGCTGTGACCGAGCCCTTCAGATGTCTAGCTGGTGAGGTCAATGGGGGCTGTTGAGCTGCCGTGCGTGGTAGTAGAGGCGAAGCCCGTCTTCATCAGCTCCAGGACCCTGGCGAAGCCCTCGAAGTCCTTCAAGCAGTGCCCTTCTGCCTCGTCCCTCACCCACTCCAGCTTGCTGATCAGGTTCCCCTTCGCATCCGCCTTACGGCCGGTCCGTAACCTCTCCTCGGGGGTCATGCTCTCGGTGATGCGGATCATGATGTCGGATATGTGCGAGTCGTGCTGCAGCTCCTTGCGGACCTCGTACCCGACCGTGTCCTCGCCGAGGATGATGGTCTTGGCGATCTTGCGCAGGGTCTCGATGGCGTTCTGCTTGGTCCCCAGCGGGGCGTCGTCCTTGGTCATCTCGTCGATTGCGTTGACGCAGTCGCAGATGTCGCTGTAGACGTCCCCGGCCATGGTGTACTGGCGGCTGCCGCTGAGGCCGAGCAGCTCGCGGTCGTTGAGGGCGTGCCAAGCCGACTTGCTGTAGTGGTCGAAGTTGGTGACGGGCCTCATCTGCGACAGCGGCACGGCCGGGCGCGCGGTCTGCGAGCTGAGGAGCGGCTGCGGGAGTAGCGGTGGCGGCTGTGGCCTCGCCACCTGTCGCTGGTAGGCGTCCTTGATCGAACGCTGGATCTCCTGGCTGGACGCTGCGCTCTGCAGGAGCAGGTCCCGCAGCGCCTTCTCCTCCAGGGCGGCTATCATGGCCGCCAGGCCAGGTGATGGGCTCTGTGTCGGGGGCGAGGTCTGAGCAGGCCCGGCGTGCAGCGGCTGCTGGCCGGGGTCGGCATCCTCATCGCGGTGGCAATCGCCACAATCGGGCTGGCCACAGCCTGTGCCATGGCAGCGGTCTCCTGTGCGTCTCCGTTTGCTTCTTGGAGACATAAAGAGTTGTAGCAGTGCGTGGGTGATGTTGTCGAGCAGATCAGAGGTTTGGCAAGTTTTTGAAACCAGCATCGCACGTGGTCGTGGCGAGACACGATTCCTGATGTCGTCAAAAATGCGCATGGGTGGCTCGAGCCATTGTGGCTGGGATCTCCATTCTCGTGTGGCTGATGATGTGATGTATCGACGTCGTCCGTTGCTCGGCCCCTCGTGATGACTTCACATCCACCCAGTCACTCGTCACATAAGACCCTGGATCTGAGGCAGGAAAACGCAATCTGAGGTTCTAATCTTTATGTGCGTGTGCATAATCGGGTCATTTGTATACACAAACTGCTTTCTGCATTTACCGAAATCTTGAGCCTCAACGGAGGTAAACCCCAAATTTTGGTCTTCTCTACCGGTATTTCCGCCAAGGTTGCCGTTACCAGCAGTAAACGCATTCCTAGAACCTGGCTTCCCAAACTTTGTGCTCACAATTGATCATGCATAATTGACTGTCCTTAATCACTCCAGCAGCTGATGTTTGACTTGGTTCTTGTCACGATATGCATGGTGCAGCGCAATGGTGCAGCAGATTGTCACATTGAAGCTACGACAAAGTCTTTCGTCCCAAGATCCGATGAAAGCCCTGGCAGAATTTCATTTTTCAGATTCTTTTCCAACTTGGTTCCAGAGTCAGATCTCCCACACATGACTTGTGGCCTCACAAATGACTTCTGACCTTTCCAAACATTTTCCACCTCGGCAGTGTCGCCAACATATAAATTTACACCAGGCCCAATCCGGACGCCAGCCTGAGCGGATCCGTTCCATTTCAACAAGCTTCATTGAGCCCGCCGTCTTGTTTGACGGTGATGCATTCTCCTTGTGAATGCAGTACGTATTCATGAGAGCGCGTCGACCATGAGCAGTAACATCCTTGGTAGTGTATTAGATTAATCTAAGGGAACATCCAGTACTATGCCATTTTCCTATGAGATCCCATTATGTAGCATCATTGTGCTTTGGATTAACGGTGCAGCCACCATACTGAATGTCCCACCTGTCCCAGCCCAGGTGATGTGGGCTTCATCAAGCCCCTCCACCATTTTGGCGATGTCGTTGTCACTCTCTTTTCCATTCCCAAGCTGCCCCTCATTCCCAAAGCCAGCAGCGAAAGCTTGACCCTCCCTGTTGACAAATATGGTATGGCTCCTAGAACAGGAGACGTACGCTGCCTGGCCGATATCTGGCACAGCCACCGGCTGGAGCAGGATGCGTGGCCGGCCCCGCTCATCAGACATAACTAGACTCCTGTCGCTGATCTGCTCTTGGCTTAACTTGAGCCCATTGTGCTTGTCGATGTATCCCCATACTAGGCAACGTCCGTCGCTGGTGACGGCTGCTGAGTGCTGTTCCCCTGCAGAAAGGAGTTGAACACCCTGCCCAGACAAAGCCCGAATTTGGAGAGGGTAAGGGAGAGTTGCACTGTCTTTCCCGGCAGTTTTTGCATGTCCTGCTTGACCCAAGTTGTTCATGCCCCAGGCCCAAGCCCTGTCTCGGTTTTCGACTGCCAAAGAGTGGTATGGACCAGCAGCGAGACACTTCACTCCATAACGACCGAGGTCAACTAGATGGGGGTAGAAGCTATTGTCCATGCCGTCGGTCTGTGCGTAGAGTCTTCGTCCAAGCTGCAGCTTCTAGTTGACTCCCCAAGACCACACGCGGGCGGAGATGTCCAGAGCGAGCGCATGGTTGGCCCCGCAAACAACGGACTTGATGCTTTGAAGGCCGGAGACTAGCATAGGAGTCAGCTGGTTCTTGATATGTTCTCCATTGTACCCTAGAAAGCGCTTATTCGAATCACTGTCCTGCTCGTTTTGCTCCGTTAGCAGGTCTGCATCCAAGAGTATAAATGTATCGAGTCTCCAGATTACAAGGAGAATTTTTACCTACCCTAAATGTGCCCCAACCATACACAAGACCAGTCTCGGTGACTGCAAAACTACAGCTGTCTCCAGCGGCCACACAAGTAAATTTTGTTCCGGCGGGAAAGGAGCTCTCGGGGATGAGCGTCGGTGTAGACTCCAGCGGATTGAGAGCCTCCTCTTCGGAGTTGCTGCCGCCGCCATCACTGTCACCGGCCTCAGCGTCCATATCGCGGAGACCACCCTCCCATGTCGTGTCCCTGCCCAGTGCGCCTTCGTCATTCCCGCCCCAGGTGACGATTTTGCCGTCCTGTGTCAGTGCTATCGCATGCATGCCGCCGCATGCTATTTGCACGATACGGTAGCTTCCCTCCTCCCTTCCGTCCACTTTGGGTATGGGGACCGGTAGAGGAGCACTTTTCGTTTTGGGTCCAAGTCCGAGCTCGCCACACATATCCCCGAGCCCAAAGGCGAAAACCCTAAGCACATTGGTCGGAGCCTGTTTGATCACGGGGAGAGCAGAGACATCGGGGGTTGACTTCTGGAAGGCTGTCAAGGTAGTTTTGGGGTGAATCGAAAAGCTTGGTGTTTGGCGAGTCCCTGCCGGCGAGCTCGCGGATGTGAGCTTCCTCGAAGAATTTTGGTCGCCGCCGATGATTCCATCTCGACTGCCAGAATGGAGATTTTTGCTCTTCTTGCGCGGTTTGTTCGGTGTGTCGTCTGTCGCTTTCCGCTTCCTCGCAGCCATCGACGAAGCTCCACTGACGGCGGGAGCGCCGCCAGCTGGAGCGTGTCTGCGTGATGCTCTGGTAAACAAACATATGGTTGGTTGCGGTAAACAGATGGAGCACTTGTGGTACAGCGTATGTAGTAACAGGTTTGTTGTAAAATGATTCTCGCGGTGAGATACGATGATCTATGATTGAGGCAGCCAGGTGAAGGTGAAGCTGGAGAAAGCTTAGCGCGTCCTGCATCCCTATTGGCTTTCTTGAACCAACACCTCAAAACCAGAGGCCAATCCAGTCATTCCCATTCCTGTCATTGATCCCGTCGTAGGTCGACTCCGAGGTCATCGTCCTCTTCACTGCGAGATTCGACCAAGTGAAGGGCGGGCCAGGCGTCCTTGGCAACAGTCAGATGCCTGAGACTTTGACCGGACGCAATCGTACTGTCGATGTTTCCCGGCTTGACACACTTGATTTGGGGTGGGTGTCCTTACCAAGTCCTGGAGCCAAAACGTGTCAGCCCAAACGAGTTGCCTCTCAAAGTCGTTGGCCTTGCCTTGGAACATTGAAGGCGTTTACCCATTTATCAGGAGGGGTTCCATTGGTCACACATCAATCAGACGGTTTTGAAATAAAACCCGTATTTTGGCCTGTATCCTCTTTCTTCACTTCCTCCTAACTGAACCAGGCCTTCCAGAGGTGACCCAGGGACTAGATTCGTATGGGCCTCTATGCAAGTCAAGCTAACACACCATCACCGTCAAGAATCCCTGAAATTTGTCCGGCTCAACCGTATGGCCTCTCGTCATACAAAGCTCCTCGATCTTCACAGTGACTCAGTGGTCATGTAAACTAATTTTCCAAGACAGTCGTCGCAAGTGTGGTCCGTGACGATGGTCGGAGTCCGGGCTTTCACCAGGGCAAGGTCCACCACGTTCACACCGAACTTGACCATTGGATCACTTTAAGTGCAGTCTTCGTATGCTCCTGGGTCCATGTGCCTGCCAATTGTAGTGGCTGTCGTCCGTCGAACGATCACTCAACCGCCGCAGGCAGGCAGTCATCATGATGGCTCACCCCACACCGTCTTAAACAGGTACGTATCAGACGTCTTGCCGTCGAATATGAATGGTCTTGATACATGACTGTGAACATCAGACCCAATTTTGTGAGTCAGACGTTTCAGTGACACGGGCATCCAGTCTGAAGCAAGTGTAAGGCCACATGCGAGCCCGAATGTCTCTTGAGAAGCACCGCAGGTCCACGTTTCGGGATCCAGCTAGAATGCGCTCAAAGCCCAACAAGCGACCTGACGGTATTCGCAATGGGCGGTATCGAAGTGAACAGCACAGTGATTGTCCCAAACAGGCTCATCGAAAGGCTGGACAGCGCAGCAGCTCTAGGATCCGTCCGGAGCAGCAGCGCTGTCGCCACCGCGGATGAGTTGGCGCCCAGCGTCACGCCGCGGGTGACGTAGTCATCTGTCAGGATCAGGCACACCAAGTCAGCCTTTGCATAATTGCACGCTGCAACCAGGGACAGAAGAAGAGTAAGAAATACACAACAGTCACTCACCCTCTGGGATCTTGAGCCAAGTCAAGACCCTCCCTCCAACAAGCGCGCCAACAACCCCACTCATGATAGCCACAGCAGCAACAGTCCTCTCGTCGCCGCCCAGGTTCGCCGTGGCGGGAATAGCGAGCGCCAGCGTCAAGCTCCTGCTGGCGAAGGCGAGGCTCCGGGTGGCCGAGATGCCCACCGCGAGGCACACCGTCGGGTACGCGTACAGGCTGCCGATGCTGAGGACGACGTTGGGCACGATGATGGCGGCGAAGTGCTCGACCAGCTCGCGGCGGTACTGGTACATGGGCAGGGCGAGGCTGACGATGGAGGCGTCCAGGACGGTGGAGAGGATGTCGCCCGCGCCTGGGAGGCGGCCTGTGCTGCTGGTGGCGTGCTGCCAGAGCTGCAGGTACTTGTTGCCGGTGGTGTACTGTTCTAGGACTGGCTTGAGGGGCTGGTTGTGGATGAGGCCGAAGACCCAGATGCCGAGGACGGTTAGGAGGGCGGACACTATGACTGGGTGGAGGACCTGTTTCCAATTTGGTGGGAGTGACAGCGCGACGAAGTACATTAGGATTGTGAATGTTAGTTGCAGGGGCATGGCGTACCCGCTGGCGTAGTAGATGGGCAGGCCGATGAATAGCAGGACAACGAGGTAGGTTGCTGTTTCGAGGTGCCTCTGGATGATGGCAGCCCAGAGGCGGGCCCGTGGAGGCGCAGGCGGGGCTTGTGGAGGAAGTGGTGGTGGGCTCGCGGGCGCCTCGGGGAGGTCTGGTGTTGCGCTGCTGGGGCCATGCTCGGCGATGGGCTGGATGTGAGATGGTTCGTGGGATTGGCCAGGCGGAGCGAGGTTGTCGAGGGCGACGGCTGATGTCTGCGCCGAGACGTCCGTAGACAGCGGGGGAGTCTCTTGAGGAGGAGGCGTCCGAGTCAGGTCGATCTCATCTTCTTGAGGACCCAGCTCTTCGGCCCTTGTAGCCTGGGCCTTCTTGTGGGAGCCGGTGACAAGTTGCAGTCCCCGGGTCATGTAGGCCGTGCCGACGAACATGACGACGAAGCCGACAGCTGCGTCAGGTGCATCATGATTAGCGAACTGCGCAAGGGGATCCAGGTGTCCATTATTGACCTACCAAATACAGCGATGATCTTTCCAACCTCTGCTGCGCTGATAGGTGGGCTCAGAGGCAGCGTGATGAAGGTCGGTGTAAAAAGGATGCTAATCCACCGCAGCGACCAACCAGCCTGTTGACAACATCAGTCCTCGATCTCTGACGCAACCCAAGGGCGCCGCGTGAGACTCACAGGAACATCAATAACAGCCACAGCCCTGCGTGTTCGATTGGCCCCAATGACAAGCTCACTCAACCATAGGCCGGCGAAGAGCAGCAGCATGCACGCCACCGAGGCAGGGAACGAGACCGAGACATGCTTGAAGAGCGTGTCGACGCCGAAGCACGCCACGAGGATCACGAGGATACCGGTAGGTACTGCGATCCACGACCTTAATGTTTTCTCCCGTGAGTTCCAGAGTGCCTGCGAGGTGTCAGATCAGATTCATTGAGGTTGTGTTCATGCAGCGGGACGAGACCGGGGTGAGGGAAATACCAGCTTCGTGGCTGTCAGCGCGTCGGCGGCGATGTCAAGCAGACCAGCCACGTCTGTTGCAAAGCGGTTGAATGAGCCAGCCATGATCTAAGCCAGCACTGTGGATGCCGAGATGTGGCAGCCGTGCATGATGCAGGCGCATGAAGGGGGTGAGGTGAGGCCGCTGACTGGTGCTGCCGATGTCTCCGGCGAACGACCGGCCTTGGCGACATCGGAACCGGAATGCGCCGGACCACTGCCGAGCTAGGACTGTACTTTAGTCCACATATGCTGCCACGAAAATCCAGCCAGCTGAGTACATTAAGACGATAGGAGCAATTGTCATGAAATTCGTCTACTGAAGTGATGAGAAAGTCGGCACACTCCCCTTTTGTGTCGTGACTCTCAGAGTCCAGGCTGCCCTCTGGCCTGGTCCACCAAAAAAAGCTCATGTCCCTCCCCGTTTCATGAAGGGATAGAAGAGAGCAAACCATCCATATTCCGATCTCAAATGCCACCGAATCCCATTACGCATTTGAGAAGGTCCAAAACTTCAACCCTCATCTCTGCCCCCATTCGAAAACTCGGGACCCGTGAGGAACAATCCCAACGCCACAACCAGCAAAGATCGATGTTCAGTCAGGTGCAGACGAAAGCTGCAAATCACCCACGAGAATGACCTCACTTCGGGAGGTTGTAGCTGACCATCATTCCAAACTTTACCTTCTTCCGCTGCTCCAACGAGTTTATGAAAGACTCGTTGCCGTACCTGCCCTTGTAGATGTCGATGACCTTCATGAGACAATCGCGCGGGTCGCCCATGGCCTCAAGGGGGAGGACTGGACTATTCCGCAGTCTCTTTGGGAGGAATTTGAGACAAGATTTCGGAGGAAGCTGGAGAAATTCCTTCTTCAAGTCATAGGAATGTGAGAGCTCGAACTTGGCGGTCTCCGGGTTGTCGGATATCTTGAGTTTGAAGCCTTGTCGGCGGGCATGATCTACCTCGCAACGTCAGTGAGGTTCAGTCAGCTATGTGCAAGCTTACTTGCCTCTGTACTGGTCGCACCAGTCGAGTTCCTTCTTCTTCGTCACCTCCATCACGTAGTAGAACTCCTCGAGGTTGGCAAAGCAGTCCAAGAAACAGGCCTGCTCCACGGGGCAGAACTTGTACGTCTCGCAGTTCAGCGGTGATACACCAGGGCACCAGCATTGGAAAGGCGAGCGGCGGTTGCAGTCAGGGTGGGACTTCTTGTAGTGAACCGCCACACGCTTCAAATGTCGCGTCTTGTGACGAATGTCATCCATTACCATCCGCCCGTCGTCGTGGTGCTCGAACCAGGCCGACGGATCCGCTGTTTCTCCCCGCTCAAACTCCAGGATGACCAAGTCTGTGGCAGCGTCAATGGCCGCAGCTATCCGGTCTCCGGTGGCAGTATGGGCAAAGATCGTTTGTAGGTCAACCATGGACCAACGGAATCCAGCCTGAAAGCTGGCATTGGCGAGTTTTGACCAGGCTTCCTTTGACTTCTGGATGCTTGGCTTGTCGGCATCGTCCAAGTTTGCCTTCTCAATGTTGCGTTTCACGAGGTCAAGCCCCTCGAGCTTTGGCTTCTCAGGCTTTGGCCTCACGATTGTTGACCGACGGTTGCGATTCTGGTATGGCAGAAGCTTCTTCACTGGTTTCTCCGACTCTTCCAGTGGAAGCTTGTAGTTGCCGTTCCATAGCACAGACTTCCATTGGCGGTATGCCGAAGGGTCATAGTTGCTTGGAAGAACCCAGAGATCGAATGTGTGATCCCAAGCACGGGGGTTATACGTGGGTTTTCTAGGCCGTGCAAACTTGAAAGTGTGGCAGGCAGGCTTTTGCATAGCCTCGCTCCAGATCATATGCTGGATCTCAGCCGGGAATCTAGAGAACTCGATGCGATGATTCGAGTTTGGCTTCGACTTCTGAACACGGTTTTGAACCTTGGTCAGAGGGTCAGAGGCGGCCCGCGCGCTACCTTTCTTTTGGGCCATCTGCCCGGCCTCAATCTTAGCGATGGCCGGAGGCGGCATGGTGAACGTATGCACTCAACGATTGAAAGTCAATACGTGAGTTTGATGGTCACCAAGCTACAGCTGTAGCCTGGAAACTGGATGGTCCAGTGTGATGATAAATTGAAAGTTTCGATCAGAGAGGATCTCAAGCCTTCCCACCAACTGTACTAAATGGTCAGTCTAGAGGCGAGAAGTCCAGGGGGATTAGAATCCAAGGTCCTACCTGAACTGTTGACGCATGCAAAGAAACGTAAATGGATCTGTGGTCGATGTCGCCAAAAACGTTTGTCACGCTGACTGTCTGGATGGCTGACTGGTTATGAGAGGACATCAAGGTCAGTCATCAATTCTAGTGCGGGGAAGCCAAAATAAAGACGACCAAACACTTACTAGAGAAGTTGAAAGCTTCCACGGCTTTCGAAAACGTTCCCTCCCGTCGAAGGTTTGAATCCTTGGATGGTTTATGCTGTTGAGTCTGCTTTGGTGACCACTCCAGCGGTGCTTCAGGGGAATGTCCACCAAGGAGAGTGACTAAAGAGCCCTATTCAGACTTCAAGTGGATGAGAATGTAGAAGAAGCAGGAAAGCATACCGATGCTGTGTGTTACGCGTTTCTCCCGCCTCAAACGCGTGGGTAGGGTGTCCAAGCTGTTGCCGATGGCAAACAGTAGCTGAGACAGCTCACAGAGATGTCGCGTGTGTTGAAGATGGATTGGTTAGTGACGACGATGAGACTCCATGAAGAAATCCAGAGTTAAAAATCAGTAGATGAAACCAGTTGTGAATGGTATTCTGTAGTCGTAAAGAACCAAGCTGCCAGAAATGCCACGGTCCAGCAGAGTCGGTCAGATGAAAACCAGCAGGAAGGGCGGGGTGACTGGAGGTTTTCTCCAGGCAAGCTGGGTCCAAGGTCGGACCTGCTCTGCGTACGTGAAATTTATGACCGCGGGGTAATAAGACCAAGAGTCTTGCTTGGTTTGACTGCCAGGAAGAACCAATAGATCTGAGGATCGCTGGACACTCCTTTTACACTCTCGAGGCTCGAGAGTGGCAATATCAGACGAGCTCCCAGAATAGCACTGGGAGGCGAGCTTGTCGAACTGATGACTCCTGCCAACTCAATAACTGCCAGCTTCCGTGGCAATTCTGACAGGTACCGGGGGAGTGGAGGATTTCCCAGCAGACTTCCGCTGACAGTGATCAGGGGACCTCTCAAGATCTGCCAGTCAAAGTTTCCAGTGTCGGAGGACAGCCAGGCTTTTTAAGTCGTCGGCAGGCATTGTTGGGACCAATATGGATCTCCTGGATTTTCAAGCCCATGGAAGTGACGCCAGGCTCGCACTGCAGTGAAGCTTTCCATCCTATCAGACCACGGCTGGCATGCCGATGTGCCACAATAGCCACGATTCTGAACACAATAGCTGTTGATGTGAAGGGACGTCTCCTTGCCCTTTCGGGATGAAGCTTCAAGAACCCCAGGAAACTTCAACACTGAGAAGAGATGTTTGAAGATCTGAGTCATCCATTGAGTCGTCCCGGGCACTTGGAAGTGAGGCTGTCGCCATCCCGTGACCGCATGGCCGGTGCAGCCTTGGTCCTGAGCACAATGTTGGCTCCTCAGGTGCAATGTGGCTTCGTCGTACGTTCTTCTTGCCTCCCCTCTTTGATGGTCCGGAGTGATCCGAAGAGGTTTTGAAGAATGTGGGCTTCGTACCGATGATCATTCTTTTCTGAATCATGGTGGTTAGGTCTCATCTGTCTGAGGCTGCGATTTTGTTGGTGGTTGGTGGTTGAGATTGTGATCTCCGGGGAAGGTGGTGGAGTGTTTATGAGAAGGATCCTTTCTACTCTCTCCTGAGTGAGATGGGGCTGCTTTCAGCAGTGCTAACCGGGAAGTGATGGGACTCATAGAAGTCACGATCCGCACCCATGACTGCCAACCCACCTAGTACCTAGTACTAGAGTACCAAACTACTTCGTGTTGATTCTTGCGAGGTTCGTGTACAGCATTTAGCCTATACATCTCCCAGACAAGTTCAAATTATGCCGACTGACGTGCATAAGACAACATCCGTGAAGGACTACATCAGGTCAAGATGTTGTAGGTGATTCTCGTTGTCTTCTGGATTGTAGCCTTGCTGCTTAAGAATCTCGTGCCAAGTTTCTCTCACCTCAGTAGGGGAGAGGCTGAGGCTATTGACTCCTACCAATCCTCCAGCCTTCATGTCTTGCTACTCAACCATATGTGACTACCTTCAAATAGCTGTAGTCATTGGGTATCGTGGCCCAAACATCTCCGTTATAACAGATGTTCTTCTCACCGTAGCATACACTAGTAGCCTTTGCCAAGGTCAACTGGGCAGACATCAACACCAAGATCACAAAGACAAAACCAGATTCAATCATGGTGAGAAAACGCTTTGCTTTCATTGAGCCCATGCATGATCTCAATCCTTAGGCAGATGTGAATCATTGACCACAGTATCCCACCCCTCCCTGGATCTTAAGAAATTCGCTACCCGGTCCTCCCTGGTAAGCATAGCCTTCTCTTTCCTCCGCCTCCACATCTCCTCGCTGATGTGGTTATCCTTCTTCTCCTGCATCTCAACAAGGTACATGCCATGCGACCCGGCCCTCGTGGCCTGGCCCCAGCCACCAAGCAATACGAAGACACAGATGGTCATGACGAACATCCCGTTGCTCATGTATCGTGGCTCAGACTTGCCGGCAGCACCGTCGCGGCGGCTGTTGTTCTCCCAGTGCCAGCGCTCCCAGTCCTCCCATGTGGCGTTGTGGGCGGCGGTGCCGGTCTGCGCGCGCCAGGCGCGGTCGGCTTCGCGGTAGGCCATGTTGGACATGTCGGATGTGCCGCCCCAGCCCGCGCCGTATAGGTCGTAGGCGCGGCGCTTCGTCGGGTCCGAGAGGATGTCGTTGGCGGCGACGACGAGGCGGTAGCGCTCCAGCTTTACCTTCTGGTTGATGGCCCCGTTGAGGTTGGAGGTGAAGGCGTGGCGGTCTGGGTGGTAGAGCTTGACCAGCTGGTAGAAGGTCTTCTTGCTGTAGGGGGTGGACTTGGGCTGGTCGAAGATCTCGTAGGGGGTCGGGTTCTTGGACTTGGGCCATGTCGGAGATGCCGGGTCGTCATCGTCACGGCGGGGTTCGTCTCGGGCCGTGGCGTATGACCGTGATGGGCGCCATTGGATCGGTATCGGCTGTTTCTTCCTGCGTGGTGGTTGGAAAGGATATGTAGATGGTGTTGTTGTCGGTGTCGACGTTGAGGAAGGTCGAGTCGATGACGTTATGGATGCAGCTGTGGGGAGAGACAGGGCCGACGAGAGGCTGCCGCTGGAACACAGAGCGATAGTAGGCTTTTTCAAGAGCATGGTGGGCTTGAGGGAGGAAGCAGCCGAGCCAAAAGCATCGTGGCTGCTGTCTGCTCCCTGATATTTGAAGGCGAGACTGTTTTTGTGGAGATCTGGATAACTTGCGCAAACATGCGCAGCTCTGCGCAGGTAATCTGCAAACCCACGCCCAAGAGCATCAGACGACGTCGGAGATACTGCAGTCGTCTGCTAGCGGCCCAGAGCCGACCGATCCCGCGCCAGGTTCCAGGTGGACGGCATCAAGGCTCATCATTGGCTGAACCTATTGCCCCGCGTCTTCCGATCGTCCCTTACGCTCCGGACTTGTGCTCAAGCTTTTGAGAGTCTGTGGCAGGTGTAGCGTTGACATGATCTGCTGGTGGAGATGCACACCTTCGATGTCTGTGAGAGATGAATGAGTCGACAGTACGGTAGGTGTGGATGTCCTGCAGTAAAGAATGCAGAGAACTGGAAAGAAAAAAAACACAAGTATTGAATCTGGCCAAGTACCTAGGTACCGGTATGCCGCAAGTGGCAGGAGGAGAGGGGTTGAAGACGTTACCGTTACCATTACTGGTCAGCTGGTTGACTGGAGAGTACCCAGACCGCAGACAATCACCGTTATCCACCCCGCAGGTCAGGCTGGTGCTCGGGTACGTACCTCACCCGCGGACCCCTTGAGCCAATGGGCAGCCGGAACGGTCCAAGGAACCCCTGTCTCAGCATCTTGGCCCACGGCTTCTTCCTGATGCTTCTTCTGCTGCAGCCTGCAGCTGGCACTGAGCCGCTAGGGGCCAGGCCTGGCAAAATCGGTCTGCTCGTCAAGCGTCAACGTATCGACCGCACTCCATCCTCCCATACCACCAACACCACACCACCACTGCACAATTCTTCCTCCCACCCAAGCCTGAAAAGGGACGAAAACAACACGACCGCCTCCACAACACAATCAACATTGCCATCAGAGACCTCTTCCAGCCTATTGAGCTGAACTGAACCTGCATCCTCCTGCAAGCGCACAATTGTCCCATCCCACTGTCCCCCCTCTCCCAAACAGAGCTCTCTCTCACTCGCGACACGGCCCTTTCTCTCCCGCTCCTCGACGACTGCGACTGCGACCTCGACCAGAGACACGGCTCACTCCGCCTTGACCATCTGCACAACTCCTGAGCATCGCCCACACGACCGCCAGCTTCTGCTGTCCCACATTTTCTTCCCACCCCGACCTTCGTGAGGCGACGTGGCGCAACCTTCCCCCGCCAGCCACCCCCATTGATTCTTCCCTTCCCTCGTCGACCAACGAGCCAGTCCACTGTGACTCCAACCTGTGAACACGCCAACACCACACCTACCCCCTCTTCTGCGCATAACATCTTCAATCTTGGTCTCCAGCCAAGATGTCCGAACAAACAAATGTCGTCGACCAATTGACCGAAAAGCTGCGCGCAAGCAACGTCCAGGATGGAGCTCCTTCCGAGGACTGGAAGCAGAAGCTGAACCTCCCAGCAAGAGACAACCGACAGCAGACAGAGGTGTGTTCATTCATAGCCGTCACTGTGTCCCATGCGTTCGCGTATGCCTTGCACTGAGCCTGCAGCTAACAATCCGCCCCTGCCCACAGGATGTGACCAACACCAAGGGTTTCGAATTTGAGGACTTCAAGCTTTCGCGCGATCTGATGATGGGCATATTCGAAGCAGGTTTTGACAAGCCCTCGCCGATCCAAGAAGAAAGCATCCCCGTCGCCCTCCAAGGGCGCGACATATTAGCCCGAGCAAAGAACGGAACAGGAAAGACCGCCGCCTTCATCATCCCATGCCTCCAGAGGGTCAAACCTCAAGTCTCCCGTATCCAATGCCTCATCCTTGTCCCCACACGAGAGCTCGCCCTGCAGACATCACATGTGTGCAAGACCCTGGGCAAGCACCTCAACATCAATGTCATGGTTACAACCGGTGGCACAGGCCTGCGAGATGACATCCTCCGTCTCAGCGAGCCCGTCCACGTCCTCGTCGGTACCCCCGGCCGAGTAGCGGATCTTGCAAGACAGAACGTCGCCGACCTGAGCGAATGCCCCATGCTCGTTATGGACGAAGCAGATAAGCTGCTCTCAGTCGAGTTCCTTCAGTCCATCGAGGAGATCCTAGGACGTCACCCCAAGGACCGTCAGCTCATGCTCTTCTCCGCAACCTTCCCAATCTCCGTGAAAGACTTCTCCGACAAGCACATGAACACCCCGTACGAGATCAACCTGATGGACGAGCTCACTCTACGCGGCATCACGCAGTACTACGCTTTCATAGAGGAGAAGCAGAAGGTGCACTGTTTGAACACGCTCTTCTCCAAGCTGCAGATCAACCAGTCCATCATCTTCTGCAACTCCACCAACCGTGTGGAGCTTCTTGCCAAGAAGATCACCGAGCTTGGTTACTCCTGCTTTTACAGCCACGCCAAAATGCCCCAAGCCGCCAGAAACCGAGTGTTCCACGACTTCCGCAACGGTGTCTGCCGCAATCTCGTGTGCTCCGACTTGCTTACCCGTGGAATTGACATCCAGGCCGTCAATGTTGTCATCAACTTCGATTTCCCAAAGAACGCCGAGACCTACCTGCACCGCATCGGACGGTCCGGCCGATATGGTCATCTTGGTCTAGCTATCAACCTTATCAACTGGGAGGACCGCTTCAACCTGTATAACATCGAGCAGGACTTGGGCATTGACATCCAGCCCATCCCATCGACCATCGACAAGAGCCTCTACGTTTACGACAATCCCGAATCCATCCCCCGCCCAATGAAGCCGGCCCAGCAGCAGCAGCCGCCGCAGCCTCAACAGGCACAGTCCTCATCCTACCAGTCCCAACCTCAGTCCCAACCTCAGTCCCAGCCCCAGCAGGCACTGGGCCAGAACGACTACCGCCAGAACGGGCAACATCGACAGTATCAAGGCAACCGCCAGGGAGGCCCTAGGGGCGGCGGCTCAGGCGGTCGCGGTCGGGGCGGCTACCAAGGCCAGGGCCGGGGATTCCAAGGTTACGGCGGCCAGCGCGGCGGTCGTGGTCAAGGTCCCCCGGCACCCGCACCACAGGCATAATTCCTCTTCACGTCTGTCTGTCTGATGGATGCTGTTGTTGTCTTGTTTCATTTCTGTCACGGTTCCTCTTCGGAATTTTTGAATTATCTTCTCTTCGACTTTCTGCTCTTTGGTTTTTACAGTCAGATGATATCCTAGACCGGATCGCGCTTTGAAGGGACCCTTCTGCCCTGCTAATTTCTCACTCTCCGCTGTCACCTCTCAAACGAAAACCCTGCTCACCCCTCGGCGGTGGCACTAACGACGCTTTTCTCATGATACCAGCATTCATTGGAACGTTGGGGGCCGTCCTCATCGTGGCCGTCATCTCGGCCATACTTGATATTTGGACAGCATTTTGTGTTGCAAGAAAGGACACGGGGGCAGGCCGCGGTGTCTATGCTTCGTGGTAATAGCAATGGGTCCCACAAAATGAAGGGGTTGGTCCTAGATCTCTGATTAATATGCTTCTTTACGCTTCTTTCCGACGGCGAATTCGGCGTTTTGCGAAAAGGAGGCATCATATATAACGGTGTCCGGAGTACCACCGCGGTGAGACGGATGGAACCGGTTATGGAGTTGGATGGATTTCCATTCATGGACAGGCTTTGCATGGCCAAGGGACAGATGCAAAATGGGGCTGGGTTCTTTCGTCTCGGTGTGCCATTGGAAGCGTGGCCTCGGAACCATATTCTGTACCCACAGAAGCATGTTTGCGGTACGAAAGCATGCGCGTGGAATGCGGAGGCAGTGCAGCATGAGACGCTGTACCGACGTGATTTCATGACTATAACGGAACGAACTCATGACGGGGCGGGGGATGCGACGATAGCGAACGATGGAAGTGGCACCCGAGTGCTCGGACTGGGTGCCAGGACAAGACGGCCTACTGCCTGGCCCTGCGACTGAATCTTCACAGCGGGTGTAGATTTTCGGTTGCGACATTGACCGCGGCGGATCACTATGATTTGCCGACACAACACGAGCCCTCTACGCTGGCTGAACAAGCACATACCCCGCGGGGGCACACACTTTATCTTCACGACATGACAACTTTGGAGCTCATGGTGCCATCGCGCACCAACCTCGAGCATGACACTAAAACCTCACTCCTCTGCGGCGACTCACCCTCACGTCCAGACAATCGATATGCAAGGACGACTTGGCAATCAGCGGGTGCCGTACTCGCCAACCTCAAGAATCACCACATAAAAATAACACAAAAAGCAATGGAGAGGGGACAAGAGTTTCGATGGAAGGAATGGCGGGGGACGTATGGACTTTCGGCATCAAGCGAGCTGGCTGACTCGACTGCTATGTGTCATGGTCAGAATCACGCATTGCGCGTGTGGCCTGGAGGCTTGATGAGCCTTGTTCCTGCATGTTTACGTTCCTCTGTCGAACCGGCCGCATTAGGATAGTGCAAATTGGAGCACTGTTTTCCCCTCCCCTCCGATTCGTCCTGATTGTTGCACCTTGGTTCCTGTGTCTTGATGTCATTGAGTCCATGACAGTGTGCCGGAAATACCTGAATGGCTCAGCCCGTAGCCCGGGGGATCATGACTGGCTGTCGATTGTTTGTCGTACTGGGCTGAAACTCTGCTTAGATTTTGTGTTCCACCACATTCAACCACGTCTCGACATACAGGCCCCGGGATGTTGAAGCGCACCTTCCGGACGGCCATACCCGAGCCGCTGTCCCGTATGACTCAGATTAAATGCAGCCTATTCGCTAATTCTTTCTTATAGTCCCGACGGAATATGTTGGAAGCGCTCCTGCCGCGGCTGGGGGAGCCGGCTATGGCCCCGGGGGGGGGACGTCAGCGGACTTGCGGCGGTGAGCACGTGGCTTTCGTGCGCTGATGATGTCTGTTGTATGTGGCCCAAGCCTTTCCTTGCTGTGTGGGGGCTGCTTGCATGCAGGCCATGATCGGGGCAGGGTCACAAATGTGCCCCGGGGCCACAAAAGTGCCCTGGGGTAAGATGTATTGGACAGGATAATTCCGTGGCCATGGTGTGTAGGTATGCGCCAACTGCGCCAACTCTTCCCGGCCGCTGTGTTGCTGCTCATGCTGATGTGCGGCCGGGCCCGATGCGCCGCTGTGATGGAACGGGAGTTTGGGGAGCCTTCTAATAAAGGTTGCCTGCCTGCTGGCATGCGCATGACGGACAGGCTATACGTCTCATCGACTGGGTACGCCGCCCAGGACGAACCATCAACAGATGTAGGGCGGCGCGTGCTGCATGATCTTGCTTCCCCGGATTAGACCACCCGCCAACAGGGCCCTGTCGCCCCCCTAGATCCATGAGTGCCACGTTGGACAAGGAAATGACTGGGCGGACGGGGGCAGGCTGTCAGGCCTGGGTGATGGTCGCGGGGAACGCAAAAGAGATCTGCGTCACCCGTAAATAGGGCCTTATCTTGTGTCTCGGCGGGCGCTGCGGCAGCACCACGCTTTCCCCCAACTCGCCCTCGGTGAGCCACAGGCAGGTAGCATCTGCCATGCATGCGGGCGCCACGAGATTGCGTACGACAGGGCCCCGGACGAACCGCAGCAGCTGCGGCCTGCTGTCGACGGCGGGCCCCAGAACGTTCGACGGACGAGCCGACCCCCCTGCCTTTCCTTCCATTCATTCCGTCTCTCTTCTCCACACCCTCTTGCTTTCTGTGCGACAATCCCCACCCGTCTGTTTGGTGGACTGGCCGATATATCAGACAGGCCCAGCTCTGCATGCCGCAAATCGCTGCAGCAGCCCACGCCGGGGAATCATACCTCGGTCCCCCGGCCCAGCCGTGCCTCGCTTGCGAGGTCGCTCTCAGGTCGACGCCCCCGTTATTCGACTCTGAAAGGTGCACACTCTTGGTCGCACACCCTTCCTGCGAGCTGCCCATACCCCCTGACATCTGTCTCGCGGCTGCTGGTCCGCACAATGAGGACAGCCCGCCTAGCTGTGTTGTCATATGTGCATGCGCACCTTTCTCCCCGGGCCGAGGGGGGAAGGAAAGGATGCTATTCCGTGTGCAACCACGATGGGAATGATGGCGCATGTACCATTTTCGATGCCTGAGCTTGAGGCTATAATTGCCCTGGTCTATATATACCTTGGTACATTCTGCACGTCATTTCCTGACACTTTGGCAGTGGCGGCTACAACCGGCGAGCCGTGTCAAAATTGGTGAGCTGGTGTGGGCGGCCGTCGCGGATTGACGTGCCATTCACAAACAGGCACATTGGTCGGGCGTCCGATGCTATGCAGCCTGTGCCGGATTGTAAATCGCGTTGGTAGAGTATGAAGTATGCGCGGTTTGGGGCTGAAAGATCGTCACCTTGGGAGTCAGTGTGGGCCATATAAATACTGCGTGTAGGTATCGTGACTCTCTTGTCGGTGTCATCTTGTGTGCTATGCGCAAGGCTCTTGGGTTCAGTTCGATGCTCCCTACCGCCCATCTCACTTGGTGGTAGTTCAATACATGAGATCTTCCTTATCTTCAAGTTGTCTTCTCGCTGAACTGCTTCCTTCGTCTTTCCGCAATGTCGGACCCTACGACCTGGTCTACACGAGCACAAGATGGCTCTATCGGGAGGCAAGTCTCGTCCTTGCTTCTTCTCCCCATCATCCGGCGCCGTACCGAGTTTAAATACGCTCCTACTCCAACGCCCCTGTCTTTTGCACCATATAGCAGAAGTCATGAGGTCAACTTTCATGAACTGCGAGGCTAACTGCCCAATGATAGCCGAAATGCTCCTGATGGGAGCCATCGCAAGCAGCCCATCCCGTCGTTCAGCCAGCAGGGGGAATATTCGCCGCAGGTGCGAACGGATACATATCATCATGAGAACGTGGGGTTTACCGTCCAGAATCGGGACGAAAGGGATCGTGTCTCGCGGCGCGACAGGATCACAGAGTGTCTGCTGTTGGTTGAGCAAAGAGTTCCCAGTGGGAGGCAGGCGGAGAGTCATAAGCATAACAGAGGAACGGGAGCCTGATCTAGTAAGCTTGGCCAATGTTGATTACGGGATTGTCATGGTGTCTCAAAAGTTAGTTTTCGCCTTGTGCGGGATATATGGATCGCTGATAGAGCAGGACTTCAGCTAGAGGATATGTACTTAGAAATAGACCAGCTTGTGTCGGCTGCATAAAATCATGTCTTCTTCTTTTCTTTCTTTTTGAAGTCCCCCCTCTATCTCATTAAGAAAGCTTCCACTCAATCAATCAACAACGGGGTCAAGATCTGTCGAACTGTGACATGCTTTCGTTTCTAATGCGCATGTATCATGACAACCTGGACTGTTGCTATCACCGGGGTGCATAGCTGTAAAATTGTGTCTTAGTATGTTCTCTGGTACAAAATGCGTGGACAAGTACAATAAACCTTTTCATTGAACCAAGGCTGCCTCTCTCGATGGTGCCGATAAGAAGGCTTTCCCGTCGTAGATAGCCCGGCTGATATTTAATACCTGACCAGGTGTTCATCTTTATTCGTATCGTAGAAGTATGGCTCCCAAATGGGTTTTCCCTAGCCGAGCGGCAGTTAATTGCGAAGAATCCTCAGTACTTGCCTATGATAGCAGGCATCTAGGTACAATGAAGTGGTCTCAATATTATCGAATGAAGAACACAGTATTTCCGGCGGTTTCCCCCATCATGATCGAAACAAACAACGGTTGTCGAGCTGGCAGTGTATTACTTCCTGTCACACACCAAAAATGTTGGGACATCACACATGTGCGCCGGCCTGAAGATAAGATGCGGAGACGGTGGCGGCGGCGATCTCGGAGTGAGCGCCGGAACGGACCTCCATAAGATGCGGGCAGTCCCTTATACCTCCAACTCCCTCTCAATCCATCGAACTGTGGAAATAACTGTATTCGACGCTACAACTTCTCTTGATAATTAGAAGTGTTCTCACATGATCTTATAATGGCTCTCCGGCGAACTGTTGTCCTTGCAGTCGCAGCCGTCAGCGTCTTCACCACGAGAATCATTGGCTTTGCTGCTGCGAGTCCCCGTGTAGAAGAGCAACAGCCCATCCTCAACTCTGAACCCCAGGATGGAGAGGACGACTCGTACTGGACGAAATCGCCACTTTATCAACGTGCCGAAACGCTGATGAAGGAGAGTCCCCTTATCGACACGCACATTGATCTCCCACAGATCATCCGATCCCTGGGTGAGGATTTGTCCCTTCACCACACTCCGTCTATCAACTCACAGTTGGCTAACTTCCAATCACTGCCAGATCGGCATCCACTCTCTATCCTTCCCGACCTTGCGACTTATACCCCGGGCCACATCGACATCCCCCGCCTGCGAAAAGGCCACCTCGGCGCAGCCTTCTGGACCGTCTGGGCACCATGCCCGGATTTCTTGGGCATCGACGTCGGGCCCGACTACAACATTCCCAACGACGGCCTGCGCGACGCCCTGGAGGTCCTCGATCTCATCAACCAGATGATAACTTCGCACCCCGACCACTTCCAGTTCGCCCGCTCATCGCAGGACATCCGGTCCGCCTTCGAGTCCGGCAAGGTCGCCAGCCTGCTCGGCATGGAGGGCACGCACTTCCTCGGGAACTCCCTTTCGACAGTCCGACTGTTCGCGCAGCTCGGCGTCCGCTACGTCAGCCTCACGCACATGTGCCACAGCGCGTTCGCCAGCTCCTCCGGGTTCGGCAAGCCCATGGGCCCGTCGGGCCACGAGGGCAACGGGCTCTCGGAGCTGGGCAGGGAGCTCATCGCCGAGCTGAACCGCCTGGGCCTGCTGGTCGACCTGTCGCACTCGAGCGACGAGACGGCGAGGCAGGCCATCGCGCTGTCCAAGGCGCCCGTGGTCTGGACGCACTCGGTCTCGCGGGCGCTGCACGACCACCCGCGGAATGTCCCTGATGACGTGTTGAGCCTGATCGGCTCCGGGGAGGGCAAGAACCCCGGCGTCGTGCAGTGTGTCTTCTTCCCTGCGTTTGTGGGCCCCACGGTCGAGGCTGCTAATGTCTCGAGGCTCGCGGATCACATTGAGCATGTTGCTGGTATTGTGGGCAGGAAGCACGTCGGGATAGGCTCCGACTTTGACGGCATGTTCGCTTCTGTCAAGGGGCTCGAGGATGCCAGCAAGTATCCGAACCTGGTAAGTGGAGTATTCTGAATCAGTCGCATGATGATTCTCGACGAAAAGAAGTCCTGACTAGTATCAACATAGGTCACTGAAATGCTGATCCGCGACTGGTCGGACGAGGAGATCAAGGATCTGATGGGGCTGAATCTCATGCGAGTTATGGACGAGGTGGACGCCGTCTCCGAGAGCCTCAGGTCTGAAACAGCCTCAGCGGCGATCTGGGAGAAACGAAGCGATCTGCCAGCCCAGTGGGGCGGCGATGGTAACATGTTCTACCCATATGAGGTGCAGGACATCCAGGCCAAAATACCTCAGCACGATGAGTTGTAAATCACAATGCTAGCGAATGATTGTCGGATTGGTAGAAAGTCAAAAACAAGTCTCTTGGCAGGATATCAATTTTCAACCTCTTAAGCACTTGCTTCTACTTGACTCGTCACTTGGAAACTCCTTGTCCAGGTTGCTGGCTTCTATTTGCGTGCTTCAATTGAAGATGCAGCTGTGACCGTCATAAGAGATTGTGCGAGGGAGCCACTCACGTAGATGTAATGACTTCTTGGTACTCTTTTGCACGAGGTCGAGATATTTGTTTTATTTATATTGGCACGTCCAAAATACATCGGCACATGCTCAAAAAGTCTCTCGACGTTTTCAAGCAACTTGAAGCAGGCAGATGTTGCCTTTACATACTCTAATTACGTTTCTCTACATGTAAAAGTTGGGCAAGTCAGGAAAGTAGAGAAAAGCTGGTTCAAAAAGAATACTATTCTCTCGCCACAAAAGCTACTCTTTACATATCATCCACTATTCGCAGTCACACCATCAGTCTATTTTCTTGATCTCACTACATGGATCGGCATTCACACATGCTAGTTTTTTATTGCCAACTGACTTCTTTTGACATATGCGCCTACAACAAAGTCTTAAGGAAAATGCTCACAATCCCGTGATATTGCATCATTGCGGTACCGTTTGAATACATCAAGCAATGCCGTATCCAGATGATGTTTCGAGGCTGGATGGGTGGGTATGGCAACGACGTCACGCACAGAACCTCAGACGAGGTGCTGCTAGTCAAGTAGGTTTTCTAAAGACATCATACATGTAACTCTATGGTCTCAATAGCTCAATTTAGAGGCCCAGATCTCGAGTAATCCACGCATCAGCAGGTTTTCGTCGCGCATCGTCGGCTTGGCAGCGACTCTCAAACGACGTGGCTTGCTGCGCCATCCAGGGCAGGCGATCGCGCATAGCATAAACACGCTTAACACAGGTTGGCCGGTGCTGCTACCTCGCTCGTTGCGAGTTATTCTTGGCAACAGACACTCTGTCTCGCCTTGATTGCGGTGAGGTCAAGCTGCTCACCGCACTTTACAAGCGAAAGTGTATTGTCGCCAAGCCGAAACGACCGCGGGGAAGATGCCCAGCAAATACGCGTCTTGTTTCAACGTTAAGGAGGCCTCAAGCATTCGCTTTCGGTGGTCACAGCTTTCAAACTTCAAGCCAAATACTTAAATGATCCGATCTCTCCAGACCACCCGCTCGATGCATAACTGAAGAGCACGCTTCTGACTACGTTCTGGAAACTAGGAAGACAATTATCCCGTCATTAATTCCACAGCCAGGAACAATTACTGAACACCATGGGAGGCCAACGCCCGCACGTCGAGATAGCAGCCGTCATCCCTGACGGACAGGGAAAGATTGTCATCGGGAAGAGAAAGGGCAAGACTGGCACAGGTACGTTCACGGTCCATAGCGATACTCTCAGCCTCGTACAAAGGCTTTGAGTTCGAGCCACATTGAGAAGCGCACTTCTGACGTGTCCACCGTCAATAGGGCTCTATGAGCTGCCAGGTGGCAACTTGGAATTTGGGGAGGACATCTTTACCAGCATCAAGAGAGAGGTTCTTGAAGAGACGGGCCTCAAGATCGTCCCAAAGAAGATCATCGCCTACACCAACGACATCCAAAAGGAAGAGCAGAAGCATGAAGTGACTCTCTACGTCCTCTCGGAACGAGAGGATCCGTCCCAGCAGCCTGAGGTATGTACAAGTAGCCAGCACAACATGCCGCCGTGGTGACTGCGATGCTGATAATTCAATCCGTGACAGACAAAGGAGGCTCATAAGATTGAGGGCTGGGAGTGGAAGGCTTGGAAGGATATTGCAGCTCTGGGTGAAGCCGAGCTATATCTGCCCACTTTGAATCTTGTTCGTAGCGAGCCGAGCCTGGACACTAAGTTTTGATTATGTTTCTATCTGGGAAATATCACAGCGCTGCCTCATCTACTTCGGTCTCTCGATAATTTGCGACTAGCAGAACGTCTACCAACATGTGACACTGGACTTTGTACTCAACCTTTCCGTCCTGGAACTATCCACAGACGGCTTGACTGTTTTACGTGGCTGATATATCAAGAACTAGCCTAGTAGCGCCACAGGTCACAACTTGAACATTCTTAGCTCTACTAGTAGGGTGTCTCAGTCCAGCATTGAGACTGCCAAATCACATGCCGCCTTGCCGCGACTCATCAATTTGAACAACTGCCCCGTAGTCATGAAATGGCTTGGAATTCATCCGAAATCACAGGTGCTCTCTCGTCGTCGACAATGTAGTGGGGCGATGCAATTCGAAAGACGGTATTTGCCGCGTGGAGTCATAAAAGCTGTGGAAAGGGTATCAAGCTGAAAGTGAGCAGAAATCTTATTATAATAAAGACCCACAACTTCTGAAAATTGGTGCTGCAATTATACATAGTTGCACACAGTCTAGTGTCTAAGTAGGTGGTATGCCGGAATCCTTCGGGGTAGAAGCGATCCTCCGTAAGCCAGGGGTGTCTCCCAATCCATCACCTCACTGGTCCATAAGGCCGGAGTAGCTTACGCAGACACAGTACGGTGGGTCACACCGCATAATCAAGATAACACAGACAGTCAAGTGACCAAGCGAAAGGACCACACAATCAGACAAGGGAGTCAATAGTGCTTACCGCCCTAGGCTATTCTCAGCCATTCCCAACCAGGCAAAAAAGGCTGGGACCGGGAGACACTTCCAAATAGACGGGTCGCACCCGTCCCAAAATACAACCTCACCATGCTCGAGTCGGCCCAGCAATACAGCCGCCGACGAATGCGAGAGCCCCAAGTGTGACCAGGGTTAGCCCGCCCTGTCCGTCGATCGTGAGGGAGGCTCCGTCCTTTGTGGCGGCGCCCACGTTCTGGCGCCCACGTGTTTCGCAACCCGATCTGACGGTACATGGCCCCCAACAAATCGATCCTTCGATCTCTTTTACCAATTCATCCACGCACACACCCTGCGTCACACACACAATCTCTCATGAGATCCTCGCTCCGACCTGCCCTGTGATGTCGACAGGGCACGTACGATGGAATCGTCCAGGGACTCCGCGACCCAGCTTTCGCAGAGTACCTTCCTGGTAACACGAACCCCCTCACCCCCTCCCATCTGCGCCCTCATGGTGAGTAGACGAGAACATACTGCTGACACGAAGGGCGGGAGATTTAGGGCATCACCTGGCTGCTCTTCTCATTATGCGCCCTCGCCCTCGCCGCGCGCATCTACATCCGATGGACCTGCTTTCGACACCTCCTCACCGAGGACTGGCTCATGCTGGCCACGCTGTGCCTGATCACCGGCATCCAGAGCGTCGCGCAGCGCTTCTCGTACGAGATCTACCGCCTGATGGCCTGGGTCAACGACCCGAGCACGATTGCGATAAAGGACCTGCTCGGGTTCCTCAACGACACCGAGTCGATGCTCAAGGCCGCCGGGTCCTCCATCATCCTGTTCATATTTGGGTTCTACTGCATCAAGGTCAACTTCCTGCTGTTCTTCTACCGCCTGGGGAACCGGGTGGGCCGCGTGTTCTGGATTGTGTGGTGGGTCGTCTTCGTTGTTGTGCTGGCTTGCGGCATAGTGAGCATTACGATGGGCGTGCCCACTTTCCGATGTCTATTTGGTAACATAACGTACACCCTGACAACGTGCCAAACCCATGGATACGAGAACACGTTCTTCACGTACTTCAGGGTATCTGTGGCGCTGGACATCTTCACAGATGCACTGAGTGAGTCTTTTCTCCCCAGCTAATCCCGTCCGCCTTCGGACTTTGGTTAATAAGATGGACACTGACCGTCCACGCCAGTCATTGGGTTTCCAGTATGGATTCTATGGGGCGTGCGCATAAGCTTGCGCAAGAAGCTTGCACTCGGTGCCATCTTCTCCCTTGTTGGCTTTACCATCGTTGCGACGGTCCTCCGCGGGGCGTTATTGAGCGAAGTCTTCACTGCGACAACGGCGGGGAAGACATTTAACATACCTTGGGTGTGGTTCTGGTTTCATATTGAATTTTGTACTGGTAAGTTATACTCTATTATCCTTACAATTGCGACGCCACGATCACACGCGCACGCCATACGATCACCAGACTTCATTCACGTATGCTAACCCACCTTAAATCCACAGCCTTCATCGTCGCATGCCTCGTCTCCTTCCGCTCACTCTTCGTCCACCGCGAGCAAAGCTCCGGCGCAGCCAGGCGCGCGGCAGCTGTGCAGCGGCGGCCCAGCAACTACAACCCCTACCCGAGCGGCAGCAGCAGGACGCCGCAGGGGAGCGGCAACGGCAGCAGGGGGAACCTGGGGCGGCTCCGCGGGCGCATCAAGCTCTTCCAGGACAGCGTGCTGGACACTTGCCGCACGCTCGAGGGGGTCCTCGACGACGACGGCACGACGCTGGTGGAGATGTCGCAGCGCTCGCAGCTGGGGCCCGTGGCGGAGGACGAGGCTGGGGTCGTCGAGGCGCAGTCGCAGCAGCACCGCCATCCTTCGCCTGATGAGTATGAGGTCCACATGGAGCAGGAAGGAGGGCGCGGGGAGGTCGCGGCTGTTGGTGCTCCCGCTCACGCCGGGGACGTGCCGCGGAGGTGGGGGACGGTTTCGACCGCGCGGCTGTCGCTGGATTCGCTTTATCAGCAAGAAACCCGGTCCGTATCACCGCAGACGGCGGAGTCGCGGCAAGAGGATCGGAGGAGTATTGTGGTCTCAGAGCCCTCCCCTTTGGCGCTCAACCCGGTGTATCCGCCCTGGAGGAGGCGCCCCTCGATCGACGAAGCGGAACGGGGCGGAGGGGAAAAGGGCGGCGACATCCGTGGAGACTATTGATCGCGCCCGAGAGGAGGTCACCATGTATTGATGGTGTGCTTCATTTGATTAATATGACGCTGCTGTACATAGATACATAGGCATATGCTCCCTGCATATAGAGCACATAGCGTTGGGAATTGAACATGACACTTACACATTGGTGACGTGGTCTTGACCTCGTTGATGTGCTAGTTCGAGCTTTGCTACGAAACCTCGTCTCCATCTTTAACACAATGATAGAGTCTCAGCCACAAGATGGATGAACAGTGAATTAGACGAGCAATTCCTTTCGATGTTCTTTTTTCCATGAAGTTCTTTATACCTTGGATCACTGTGAAAAACTAAAACTCCATGATATCCACGAAACGGCTACCCGTGAGAATTGGAAATTGCAATACGGAATGTCTGCAGACTGCAGCGCCTGACTCCTAGAGACCAAAGGAAGCCATGATTCCTTTCAATGGGACAACTGCAGGATTGGGGGCTGTCCGTGTCAAGTTGCTACAGACAGAAAAGACACACCCACCTTACGGAGTGGAGTGTCTTGCACAGCTGCCAAATGTCCAGAGTGCCAGTTGGGGGACTGGTGCTGGCGGTCCAATGTAAGCTGCTTCGACTAAGGATTTAGCATCCGGGTATGCAAACTTAATACATAGGGTGTGTATCGGAGACCATTAAGGAAGTCTCCGTCACCAATGCACAGTGATATCTAGCCTGAGTCTTGTGCTCCGGGTCGTGTTCCCTATCTCCGGGGCACCCGTCTTATTAAGTCCCCGGTGCACACACCTGAAAAGAGACCTGGTAAGTTGCAGCGAAGAGAGTCTCGAAGCTTATCAATTCTGCTCACACAATTTCCAGAGATTTACCATCGCACCACCTTGCGAAGCCTCCCGTATCACCATCATGGCCGTCGCATGGGAACGACTGATCCGGTTCGTGGCCGAGGACGGGCGCACGCTCCGCGGCGAGCCGATCCTCCCCAGCCCGGACTTTGACCTGGGAACCACGACCGAGGAAACAAAGCTCCAGGCCAAGGTCATCAGGGGGGACGACATCTACGACACGACGGGCCAGACCGCGGTCACGGACGAGGTCGTGACGGTGAGGCGCCTCCTCGGCCCGCTGTCCCAGGCCGACGTGCCCATCCTGCGGTGCGTGGGGCTCAACTACGCCAAGCACATCCGCGAGGCCGGCAGGAAGCCGCCGCCGTTCCCCTTCATCTTCTTCAAGCCCAGCACGTGCGTGCACGACCACGGCGCCGACGTGGTCGTCCCCAGGATCGCCCAGGACGACCAGGCCGACTACGAGGGGGAGCTGTGCTTCGTCATCGGCCGGGACGCCAAGGACGTGTCCAGGGAGGACGCGCTGTCCTACGTCGCGGCCTACACCTGCGGCAACGACGTCTCCTCCCGGAAGCTGCAGCGGGACCCCGCGTTTGCGGGCGTGATACCGCAGTGGGGCTTCTCGAAGGGGTTTGACACTTATGCGCCGCTGGGCCCGTGTCTTGTGAGGTCCGATCTTATTGGGGATCCTGCGAGGCTTGACCTTGCTACGGTTGTGAACGGGCAGGTGAGGCAGAAGGAGTCTGTCGGGGATCTTCTCTTCGACTGTGCTTATTTGATATCGTACTTGTCAAGTGGGACTACTTTGCAAAAGGGGTCTGTTATAATGACGGGTACCCCCGGAGGTAAGTAAAATCAGACTGAAGAGTGAGTGGCAGTGAGATTCTGACCAGGTGTTTTTACAGGTGTCGGAATGGGCATGAGTCCTCCGCAGTGGCTGAAGCCGGGGGACAAGGTTGAGGTAAACATCTCCAAGATCGGGACCCTTCGTAACGGGGTACAATATGCATAACTTTTGCGAATCATCACTATAGCTGGTAGTTATCCCAGTATCTAACTAGATATCTTTCCAAATCTCCAAAACAGTGTATTATTGCCCGCAGATTTTCGTGACGCGTAAGAGTGATGACAGAACGAGGTATGGCAGAACCACAAGATCTCAAGAATAGTTTGAACCCTAAATTCAAAAACGAACCTTATTAGTAAACCTGCTTTCGCGGATATCTGAGGTGTTTCCCGCCCTCGATGCTTCTTCTTAGTCATTTGCTTGATATATGGGTATTTTGACGTCTTCGATCTTAGACTGCAAGGGCGGGCTAGAGTTGAAAGATGCGTCGGCCGGGGAGTTAGGGAAACTGGATGCCGCGGGTGTAGAGCGGAACAGCACAGCTAAGATTTCAACAATTCCGCCTATGGAATTGTAATTCCGGGTATACTATTGTTCACCACGGCACGATTTGATAAGACCTTGTCCTGCTCGGTATTCCGAAGTGGTGCTCTTCACACCCGGTCTCTCGGCCCAGTTTTCAACTTGTCAGTCTTTTACAACCACTAAAAGATGCCGATATCAACAGATCCCCCGACTCCGACATCCGTGTCTAATTACGCGGACGGGCCTGTGAGCGAAGCAAAACCCAGTGCAACTAATGGTCATGGGCAGAGCAATGGACATCACTCGAACGGCACACAGGAGACGCCCAGGTTTACCACAACGTCATATCCGTCAAACTGCCTGCGATTCCTTGGAAGCACCCAGAATGAATCGTACGTTACAAGTGCTGCACCCAAAGAAGCAAGGGTAAAATTGAACATCCTGGTTGTCGGCGCTGGTCTCGGAGGCCTGGCCACGGCCATCGCGCTTCGTCGTACCGGCCACCATGTCACCGTATTCGAGCAGGCCCCTCAGCTCATGGAGGTCAGTACAGACCCAGCTCGTCCTCATCCTGTCCTTGAAAAAAACATAAATAATGACCAGTGCGTAACGTCAGGTCGGCGCCGGGATCCAAGTCCCGCCCAACTCGGGCAAGCTGCTGGCGAGATGGGGCGTGATGCAGCGGCTGGCCAAGCGCGCCGTCGAGCCCTCGAGGATCAACATGCGCAGGTGGCAGGACGGCGCCGTCATCGGTGTCACGGACCTGACGGACGGGTTCAGCTCGCACTACGAGGCCCCGTACTGGGTGGTGCACCGGGCCCACCTGCACACGGCGCTCTACGAGCAGGCCGCGGCCCTGGGCGTCGAGACGCGGCTCAACAGCAAGGTCAAGGAGTATGATGCTGATACTGCCACGATACACTTGTCCGACGGGAGTGTCTTCCAGGGGGACCTTGTCGTTGCCGCTGATGGTGGGTCCGCCAAAAAAAAGAAACCCCCGGGGGTCTTTTTGATATTGATCTGGCTGACCTGCGAGAACAGGCGTGAAATCGACGGCGCGGAGCATCGTCGCGCCTAACGGCCGGGGCGCTCCCAAGTTCACGGGCTATGCTGTCTACCGCGCAACAGTCGACGTCGAGAAGATGAGAGAGAACCCTGAGATCTCGTGGGTGCTAGAACAGCCCAACCTGAATCTTTGGTCCGTGATTCCCCCTCCCCCCCCCCTATCTGTGTCCTGATAGACGAAGGATATATCCCTAAAGGTGCTGACCCGTCGAAGGATCGGGAAAGACCGCCATGCCATGACATACTGCATAGCAGGTGGCCAGGCGTTCAACATGGTGCTCTCACATCCGGATCGAAACGCCGCTGCTGCTCCGGCACCAGAAAAGGAGATGCTGGAAACGATGAAGAAGGAGTTCGAAGGTTGGCATCCACAGTGAGTTGGTCCCGTTGCCCTTACCTAGCAGCCAAACACTCATTGACCATTCCGAAGTCTCACGACCATCATCAACCTCGTCGACAAGGCGATGAAGACCCCGCTCATGAGCGGCGAGGCCCTCGACAGCTGGGTCTCCCCCTCGTCCAAGCTCCTCATCCTCGGCGACGCCGCGCACGCCATGCTGCCCTACATGTCCGAGGGCGCGGCCATGGCCGTCGAGGACGGCGCCGCGCTCGCGGTGGCGCTGGGGCGCGTCACCTCCCCCGCGCAGGTCCCGTTCGCGCTGCGCGTGTTCGAGGGGGAGCGCGTGCGCCGCACGGGCATGATGCAGGAGGCGAGCATGGTCAACTCGATGATCTGGCACTTTGGCGACGGCCCGCTGCAGGAGGCGCGGGACGCGGCCATGAGGCCCGAGGTCGAGGGCGGGCATTTTCTTAGTAGTCCGAACCAGTGGAGTGACCCGGTCACGCAGGAGTGGGCTTATGGGTATGATGCGGAGCGGGTCATGGAGGAGGCCTGGGAGGATGCTGTGGATGAGCTGATTGTTCGGAGTGGCAAGTGAGTTTAGTAGTAGCCGTTGATGTCTGGCCTGGAGGTAGATGGACCTTGTTCTGAGTACCCAATATTGGTAGAATGCTATGAATTTGATCGCTAGCTGCCCACATGCGCCCTAGAATTAAGCCGGTCTAGCAGAACAAATCCGAATCCTGGAACCCTTCCATGAAGCCGGCATTGAGAGATGACAGAAACTCCTCTGTTTCCCATCCCAGTGCGGTGAGGTCGAGATTAACCGCGTCGATCGGTACGGGGACATATGGGTATTGCCCATTCTGACTGCCCCGAGGAGCGCCCAGGGGCATGTGCCCATTCGAGCCTGACCGCGCTTGGGCGGAATCCTCAGGCCCGGTCTGGTCTGCATCGAAGAAAGGAGTTAGACGAAGGAATACTGAAGATACGGTCTTTTCCCCCTGATTAAACATACCTAGCAAGTTCAAACACTGCTGAAGCGTGGCGACGAATTTAGCACATTTGTCAACCATCCTGTTCCCCTTGTCGATCAGTGGCAGACAGGCCAGGGCATCTGCCAACGCGTCCCTGAGGGCCTGGTCTGATATGCCGCCGGCCTCGCAAGGCGCGGCGGGGATGGGGCTGTTGGCGTGATTACACAAGGCCATTGTGACGATGGTAAGTGCGGCATTCAAAGCTAGGATTGTGTTAGTGGACGAGTAACCAAGATGATTCCATTCTTGCGGATGTAGGGAGATCCTCACTGTAGTAGAGCGTGAACCACCACGCACCCAGCAGTCCACACTTGGGCTGGGGGGAATGAGTGATAACATTGACAATAGAAATCAACTCCGAAGCTGTCTGGAGACAGACGTTCTTGCTCCTCTCGCCGATCTGTATGAGCATCGACTCATGGGAATCATAGCCCCGGCCCCTTTCAATGCTAGCAAGGTAGAGGTCAAAGATGCGTCGGTGGGCCAGAAGGCGAACGTTGTGATGCCTGAGCGTGAGTATGACCCGGAAACGTCTCGCTAAGCAGAAGTCATTGTCGTTGCGTATCTCGGCGGCGTTGGTTAGGGAGAGCAAAGGCGGGAGAGAGGCTTGCCATTCCAAGAGCTGGTGCTCGATCTCGAGGATATGGGAGGCGGTAAGCATGACACTATTGTCTGGATACGCTATGTTGCAGTCGTAAAGTCTGTCAATGATGGTCCACATGATTTTGTACAGTGTGCTATAGAAGGGAGCGATCAGTAAATGTCTGTACGGTAAAAAAAAGACTTTAAATACCCACATTGTTGACACGAAGAAATGGATGCTCATTGCATCATCCACAGAGACCTCAGCAGTGGGCAGGATGTCTGTCCCGCTGTATGGCTGCGGCAGCGGGGTGCGGATATACGAGTCCGGGATCGCAGGGGGGCGTCCAAAGGTCATGCTCAGGGTCCGATCCAGCATGACGCAGGCAAACCAGGTCCGCGTCCGCGTCTCCCGCTCGAGCGGCGTGTACGCCTTGAGCGAGGTCGTCGAGTGCAGGCCCAGCTGGAAGGCTGCCTTGACGGCGATGCCGTGCATGTTCCAGGTCATGACCGAGCGGTGGGTCCCCTGCAGGTACTGGCTCATCAGCAGCATGGCCTGCACTGTCTCGAGGCTGGAGCCGCTCAGCATCTGGTCGAGACACAGGGCCTTGGCCCGTGTGAAGAAGACCTCTGCTTTTGCGCCCCTTTCCGTTGCCGTCGAGCTCCAGCTCCCAGAGGTGAAGATGGACATGGCGAGGATGGAGTTCAACAGGCCCAGCCACGACCGCCGGGACCTTCTGAAGCCGATGCTCTTGGTGTGGCGGTACGTTTCCATAAAGGTGTAAGGGTGGACAAACGGGAACAGAGCACCTGTGTCCCTGAAGAAGCGGTCGACCAGGGCGTCCATCTCGTCATCGGGAGGGAGACTCAGGCAGTCATTTCTGGGCCCAGAGCTGTCAGCATAACTGCCCGACTCTTCGGCTGCCGGTCTGGCCGCTTCTTTGTGCGGTGTCTGTGGACGAGATACATCCAGTGATGGCCGATGTGAGGATCCCACCCTGTGGGAGCGCTGTGCCAAATTCTGGGAAAGCAGTGTGGAAAGAGCCCGTCGAATGTTACGGGTGAATGCAATATTGGAGGATGGCCCTGCAATCAGTCAGAAAAGACATGCACTCATCAAGATGATCGAAGGGGAGTCCAAGCCTCAATACCATAGTATCCGGAGTCATCCTCCTTGGTGAATTCGATGGACCCGATGCCATCAGTTGCATCCGGGCTCACGACAGACTCCCCAGAGTCTGGTTCGCGGAAAGAAGCCGGAACCTGGTGGATCTGAAAGCTCGGTCTCCTATCCACCGTGATAGAATCTGGGACACTGCCACCCTCGCTTTGCTGGCTTTTCAGGGAGCGCACGTCACTCTCAAGCTGGGACAAGCGGGACTCCACGAGCTGCAGAAACCTAATCGCCCAGGTCAGCCGGGCTCGGTTGTAGGCCACCACACAAAAGAGACACGTCGGGGGACAAAACTCACGCTCTGGGAACAGGCGTGGTCGTCGCTATCGGCGGCGCAAGGTAGACACATTCGACATTGAGGGCCTGGCAGCTCGAGCATTTCGGCCGAGAGCCATCGCACTGCGGCCGAGAGGTGTCAGTTGACACTCTTCCCGGCGATCCATAGGATGATCCCGGGAACCGGCGTTCTCTCACTCTCTCCCTGAGTTTGGTCCCCCACTCGGCCTCGGGATCGGTCTTTACTTACCCTGGACTTCTTGCTCCTGCAAGCACCACACGCGACCGGAATCCTGCGGCGCTTCTGCGGCCTCGGCCGCGGCTCTGCCGGGGAGCCGCCCTGGGACCCGCACGAGTCCTCGTCCGCCGCGCCCGCGGTGCTTTCGTCGTTGTCCGGGAGCGAGACCCGGATAGAGCCTGCCATGATCTGATGTGTGTGTGTTTCCGCGTATCTGTCGGACCGCCACAGACTCCATCTGACGGGGCTGGCACAGAGGTTAGATAGAAGTGGAAGACAACTGATTGTTGAAAACGTCTTCGGAACCTTGAGCTTAATCTCCCCGCACTGCGCACGTCTCCCAGTCCCCTTGGCCACGTCGGCTGTCACCAAAGCCGCGTCAGTGCGCCCGGAGAAGCTTCCCTAAGTCCGGACTCGGAAACCAACCATGAACAACTCTGATCCGAAACGACCGGAACTTTCATGTTCATTGGAGATTCACAGGAGCGGGCCATGGTTGATGTTTTAGTACTATGTTTTTCTCCATGCTCGATATAAGGAGACAAATCCTCGCTGGCACCGCTGAAATTATCTGATCGAGCAACCCAACCGTACTGATCGGCTTTAATCACACAAAATGGCGACAACAACAGTAACAAAATCCCAAACCAAGGAAGATGCAACCCAATCCCTCCTGGACCGCGCGGCCCAGGCCCACACAAAACCCCTCTGGCTCCAGATGGCCCGCCTCAACCCGGCCGCCCCGGACCCCCGCTGCGCGCCGCACGCCTGGCGGTACTCGCAGATCCGGCCCAGCCTCCTCGAGGCGGGCGACCTGGTCCCCGAGGCCCAGGCGGAGCGGCGCGTGCTGATGCTCGCCAACCCGGCGCGCGACCCGCCCTTCACGACCGACACGCTGTACGCGGGGCTGCAGCTCGTCATGGCGGGCGAGACGGCGCGCGCGCACCGGCACACGGCGTTCGCGATGCGGTTCATCATCGAGGGCGAGGGCGGGTTCACGGCCGTGCACGGGCGGCGCATCACGATGCGCCGCGGGGATGTCATCGTCACGCCGCGGTGGAACTGGCATGACCACGGCAAGGACGGGTCTGGGCCAATGGTCTGGCTTGATGGGCTTGACCTCCCTTGCTTCCAGCACTTCCCGGTGCATTTTGTCGAGCACTTTGCCGCGCCGCGGTACCCGGCCGAGGACGTCGACTCGGCCTCTTCGCCGCTCGTGTTCCCCTGGTCCGGGATGAAGGCGAGGCTTGATGGGGCGGCGGGGGACTGGGCTGAGCTGCGGTACTTGAAGAGTGACGGTTCGGAAGGTGAGTTGGTCCAGTGGCCCCTGAAACAATCTCCATAAACCTTGAAACTAGACAAACATGCTCACATCGTGCCCATCTGTGATAGTGAGCAAGACCTTGGGAGGGGCTGCAGCCCGTGTTAATGCAGGCAAGGCGAGTCCCATTGTGCAGGAGACTGCATCCTCTGTCTACCACGTGGTAGAAGGTTCGGGATATACCACTATCGGTGGCAAGATATTCAACTGGGAGAAGGGCGACACCTTCTGCATCCCCTCTTGGTATCCCTACCAGCATTTTGCGAGTGACAGCAACGACGGGTCGCCAGTCTATCTGTACCGGTTCGATGACAAGCCCATGCTTAACTCCCTTGGGTTTTACAGGACGGCCGAAATGGATGTTGAGTCGCTCGTGTCAACCTGAGCTCGAGCTGGAGCTAGAAGAAATTTGCGAATTTTGTAGGTATTGTTCGAAGCATACTGCTTGAAATGTGCGTGTGCTGCGCAGTGGCGTTGCTTATCCGGTGCGCGATCTATGATGTATGTATAGTTTATCATACGCGAGTGCAGAGACAGCACTGATACGACCCCAACGTGTGTGTTCCCAGGGCCAGTGTGCACTTGAACTTGAGCGGCCTTCTCCGGGTGCTGTGCTGTTCGTGCCCATCCTGTGGTTCTGAGCTGCAGTCCTTGGGCTCATAGTCCTCATAGGCTCGCCATCCGTCGGACAGCCGGCCTTCCCGTCAAGAAGATAATCATCTCCGTTCCAAACAGATCCCCGCCCCTAACCATCATCATCCCTTGGACAAAGCCGTCCCGTCCGCCAACGCCTTCAACCATGTCGCACCACCCAGGCAGACCAACATGAGCGCGCAGGCGGCCACATCCCTGTTCACGCGGTACCTCCCTCCCCACGACGTGACGATAACGGCAGTCATGTACTGCGTGAGCACGAAGAGGGACCACTTCACCAGCTCGTTGACAACACCAGAGCCGAAGTCCCGGAAGGGCGAGTAGTGAAGCAGGTAGTAGAAGGGGACGGCGCCGTAGAGGGCGAAGTGGAGGACCATGAACGGGGTGGCGCAGAACTTGGAGAAGACGTCCTCGTGGAAGATGGGGTGCCGCGGGTTCTTGGCCCGAGTGGATGTCGTCGTCGGTGACGCAGCTGCGGATGCTGCTGCTGCTGGTGTCGGTGGTGTCATTGTCCTGTTTGCTGATGTGCTGCTTCTGGTCGGAACGGGAGACCGCCGCGCGCTGGTGGCGGCTGAGAAGGTGTCTACTGCCAGCGCCATTGGCGCGGGGATCAAAGGAAAGACTGTGTCACCTTGGGACGCCATACTTCTTAAGAGTGCAGGTCATGCCAATGTTTGCAAGCAGAAATGTGGTAGAAGAAGTATCAATTGGACTGAGCTGTAGAATCTGAGAAGGTGGAAACCTGGTCCAGTAAGCTGACAAGAAAGCCAGGCAGGCGTGAGTGGTGGTGATGACGAGAGCTGAAGGTAAAACAAGGTTAGGTAGGGAGAATGTGGTGATGAAGGTGGCGGGCATCCTCCCGCCCTAGGATTAGGAAAAGCTGGGGTACAGATTTGTTTTATCCAGGGTCCAAACCCAAAGGCCTGGGTCTGACCGTCTGGCCCGGATGTGGGAGGAAAGGGAAGGGAGAGGGGCGACTTTTTTTCTGGCCCGTGTGTCCGTCCTGTGTCACCGTACTCGGCTGGGCGTATTCCTGCGTATTCAAGTTCCGTCAGAGTGTTCAGCCAAGCCTTCCGTAGGAGCACGTTGTGAGGCGCAGTTTCCTGCAGGGGCAGGAGGACAGACGGAAAGCAAGAGCCCCCCATCCCAGGAGTGTCCGTGTAACACCCGTCAACTGGCATCTCTCCGATAGGGCGCGGGGCGAGTCTGATGTCTGTGCACATTGTCTGGGTCTGGGGCGGTCCAGAAAGCAAATTATTGCAGAAACTCTGTTGAGCCCTGCGAAACACACGTGCCAGACGTGCAGACAATGGGAGGGGCAGTCTGGCAGTCTATTTGCCTGGCTGTCTTGCCCGCTTGTGGTTGAGCGCACGGTTCTTGCCGTGTGTCGTTCCTGTCTTCTGCCATGACCGTCGGATGAGATCATAGAAGCTGTCCCAAGTCTTTGTGTTAGTCCATTGTGTGTTTGTCTTAGTGTGCATGTACGTGCGTTTGCGTGACGACCGCGTGTCTGCACATGCGTTATCAACCGTAATACCATCTGTCCGTCTGCTGTTACTGCCGGGTCCTGATTCGACAATTTTACTGACCGTCGACCCCTCTTACTTCTTTTCCCGACGTATTGCACGGGTCATGTCCACGGCCCTTCTTTCCTTGGAAGCGGCGCTGGTGTCTCGAAGTAGCCGCAAGCGGACTCGGTGCCTTCAGAACAGCCGGTAATCCCCCTTGGCGCCAAGGAAACCCAGCTGAGTCGAGAACCAGTCTGCCCAGTCTGACGGGCTGACGGGCTTCTAATTTCGACAGCCCTGAGACCCTTAACTGCTTTCGTAATAGCGGGGAAATCACTCGAAACATGCAGGCGATAACAATGTCGTGCTGGTGATAAGACCGCGTCCCGGCCCGCGGCCGTGGGTCAGGGACCTCGGCACGAAGTGGAGGGTGGGCACAGGGGTGGACCCTAGCTCTGGCTGTGCCTACTCAGGTCGTGTAGCTGCGGATCCTCACAAGGCAGAATTGACCCACCTGTCAGTCACCAGTCTGTCCACCCGTTCCTCAAGGATGGCATGTGACAGAGGGAAGTGCAAGATTCGATGTTTGCTCGCGCAGGATCAAACTGTATGGGCGCCCAGACGGGTACATGCTTACAAGCTTCAGGCCGTGGGCAAACAAGGTTGACTTGGACATGGCTTGGCTGGAGTTGAATTGGTTGGTTCTGAGACTGATGATGCCACCAAGTAGACAAAGTCGTTGACTGTGGTCCCGCAGAAAATGTCTACTCGGATCCAGCACTGGACATCTAGTCTATTTGTAGACATCGGATGGACAGTCAATCAGTGGGCTTAGTTAGATCTTGACACTGCCTACGAAGCGATCGCCTCCAATGCCCCAGCCCTGATTCCACCCGTGGCCTTTGGTCCGCTCTTCACGGATGCGCCAGAATATGGACCCCTATGGCCATTCTGTCAGCAACGTACTCAAAAGTATTGTGGACCGTGCATATTCCACGAAAGACTCACGTCGTATACACCTCTGAGGTCTTCCTTGTGGCACCTGCCGTCCCTCTGTATCAACAGCCAAGTCGTGCCGAACTCGAACAGTGCAGCGCCCCACTGCGAGGAAGCAACGTCCTTGTCAGCCATCACTCTTGCCATTATGATGCCGGAATCGGCTGGATGGTCGTGCCTACCCCAAAAGGATCCAAGACGTTGCGGTTCCCACGCATCAGCTCGAACAACTCCGTCAAGGTGAGGGTGCCGTCGCCGCTCTTGTCGTACTTCGCAAACATGTCCTCGAACTGCTGCGGCCGGAAGCGGCCCTCGCTGTCGTACGTCTCGCTATCTGACCCATGCTACACGCGGAGCCGATAGCGCGTCAGCCCAAGAACCGGTGGAAAATACATCTGTTATCACCGCAGCGACAATAGCAGGAATCGGTGCGGGTGATGTGCACGCGGTGTTGCGCCGCAGTTTCCCCTCGGCCAACTAACCTTTGCCTTGTGGATCGAGCCGACGTACACCCGGAACAGCGGGTCCGGCAGCCACGAGTACGCAAGCCGCGTCGGGTACGAGAAGCCCGAGTGGATGATGAGCAGCGCCAGGAGCGAGAAGGCGACGTTGAAGCCCAGCTCGCGGAACCCCGTGTACGTGTCCCACGGGTAGATCTGGCCGTCCGCGTCGCGGTCCCAGAACAGGACGTGCTGTTGCAGGACCGTGTAGTCCCTGAACCGCCTCGTGTACTCCTTGTCCCCCTCCGGTGAGGTGGTCGACACTGCCGCGTTGGCTCGCGGCGTGCCTATCCTCGCGATCAGGTTGTCGGCTTTGATGGAGGGGACTCGGGTCTTTGTGGGTGCAGAGTTGGCGGCTGAGATGTCGAATGGCAGGGATAGGTCGCCGTTGACTTGGCTGGGACGTTTGTTAGACATCGGATCTGGCTGTGTTATCTGTATTATCTGGATTGATTTCTGCTTGAGAGATCGCTAGTCAAAGAGGTCGCCCGACGTAGGAGTGAGTAGACGGACTCGAAGTGGTCGCGATGGGCTGGCTTCTCGTAGAATTCGAACAGAGGGGTGGACTGTGGGTGGATTGTCTAAGGCTGTAAATAGAAAGGGCGCTGGTTGGTTGCTAAAGCGAAATCGCCATTCGAACGTCTTTGGAGCATGTGAAGAGATCATCGTCCAGAGATACAGGCTAACCGGCAGTCTGTTGTAATCCGTACGCGCCCTGTGCCCTGTCACCATTTCGAGCCGTCACACTAACGTCACCACCACTCGCATGATCCGCATGAGCCGCATGAGCCGCATGTGGCATGTCCACCGCATGAAAAACCTTGAACCTTGAACCATCTGATCTGCTACTACTGTGCAAGTTCGCTTTTTAACACGCTGGCCATGATTGGCCATTGGTCTTTTCTCCTTGTGGGCCATTCCGAATGTTGTTTTGACATCCCCGTCTTCGCCAAAGATACCCGCTGTCGATTATTACCTTGGCGATGGCCCAGCTGGGTCGGAGATACATCAACGTGTCTGGACGGCTGGAAGCCAAAGTCCACGATGACCCGGGCCCAGCGGATGGTCCCTGATGTTTCTTGGTGCAATAGTGGCAGCGACAAGCGACCCAAACTCTGCGATGTCATTGGGCTGGACATTTACACACAGACCAAAAACGATGGTTATTCTTGTTAGCATGTCCATGTCTTCATGCCCATTACGTCGAGGCAGCCTTGGAACACAAAACCCACCAATCCCTGAGGGCCAGGCTGAGCTCTGCTTTCTCGATGATGGTCACGCATTCCGAAGTCTTCGCTCTTGTCTGGTATGAAGTCATGGAGTCTAGCAGCCGTAAGACTCACCAGAACAATGACAGCCTACCTCATACCCCTCTCGATGCCGCAATCATCGCCTAACTAGCAAAACAGGCATGTTGCTCGTTGTCCGATGTTTCTCCTTGAGACAGGAAGCGGTAGAATCCACGTCATCGAGGCCCGTAAGGTGAATTCTGTCACGCCCCATTGCAACACCAACACAGGACACTATCAGTCGGCGAAGAAAACTGCAAACTTGTTGAGACAGGGATTGCTCATGGCATGGGTACTGCACGTGTTTGGGTTGGAGCTTGACACCTTTTCATGGATGGGCAGAGTCCGGTGGCCTGGGGTAGTTCCGGAAAAGCAGCTCACACCTCAAGGCTGCCTCAGCGCAGGACATGGGATTGTTACAACAGAGGTGCCAGAGTTGACGAGCCTCAGCCACGCCGCAGCCAGCGAGGCTTCTGACGGCAAGGCCATCCGGCTGATACACGTTGTCGGCATCTTTCGTCAGGACGACTGCTCTTCCCGGGACTGCTTTACACAGCACGCCCGGCCCTGGCACGCCTTCACAGCAGCATCAAGCCGAGCCTCAGGAGACCGGCAACCAAAGACGGAGCAGCGGCCGGTGTTGTCGGAAAGGGGCAGGGCACAGCGGCTCCTGGACGTGGCACAAGGCACAACAAGAGGCCATTCTCGACCTCCTCAGACGCATCCAAGCTCGCCACGGTACTCGGGATCGACCATGAGCGGTAGGCCGTCAAGAGTGGCGTGGTGATCCTGGTGGAACTCGTCTCGCATGCGGTGCGCCCTTTGAGACCACCTCACCGTGGCTTCCTGCTGCTGGATAGTTGACGAATTTCTCGATGGACAAGCCCAGGGGTGTTTGCGGACCGGCTCAAGCCATGGCGGCCTTTGCGCTGCTCGTGATGTACTGTTTGCCTTCGGTCTGAACCCACAAGTACGTCTGCCTGACCTCTTTTCATACTCAAGCATCGTCTGACAACTTGCGCATACCGTACACGCTTTTTAAAAAAGTCAAATTGTTCGAGCCAATGCAGATGAGCACCTGCAGGCGAGAACCTGCATGAGGCATGCTTCACACCACGATCAAGGGCCCACTGATAAATGCGGCATCGCTGGTTCGCCGGGCTCAAGTAACCCCATGCATCCAACGGGGGCGAGGGACGTGATCTAGACCACGAGAAAGGCATTCGTGTTGCCTCAAACGGGCGTCTGATTCCTCACTGATTGGACTTCTAATGTCGGCACTAGGCTCGTTCTGGGGTTGGCATCTGTCAGCGACCACAACATTGCCCTACTGTAATAAGCACTTACCAATAACGAAAATCTACTGTCCCTGGTTAAGACACGACCGGGGTCGTGGTTCGTGACTTTCGGGCCTCCCTGTTGAGTGAGCCGTGACCTTCACTGTGGAGATGCGCATGCAACCATCCGACTGTAACGCTAATGTGAGTGTAGTAGCATCAACGAGCACCACGATCCGACATAGTAGAGAGCTAAGCGAAGCTTGATGGGTCCAAAAACGGGTGGCAACAAGAAAGCGGTGGGCAGTAAGCCAACACACACACACACATATATATATTATAGGGCTGCAGAAAAGCCTTCACGTCCAGGCCACTGCACCGTCAACGGTCTTGATGCCGAGTACAATTCTCTTGGACCAGGGATACCATATCCCATAGGTATCATCACATCGCCGACAAAGATGCGCCAACTACCTGTGCACCTCATCACACCCGCCCTCGTGGCCCACACATCCCTCGCCGCGCTCTACTACCCAACCCCCCAGGCCGCCTTCCTCGAGCACATCCTCGTCGACAACTGGGGCGCCCACGCCGCTAACTTCTCGTCGGCCATCACGCCCTGCAGCAACTACGTGACCGAGGTCGGGGCGCCCGCGGTCAACAGCGGGCGCACGACGGCGGCGCAGTGGATGCGCGTCGCCTTCCACGACTTTGTCACGGCGGACGTCGGGGCCGGCACGGGCGGGGTCGACGCGAGCATCGGGTTCGAGACGGAGAGGGGCGAGAACTCGGGGAGCGCCTTTAATGACAGCTTTACGTTCTGGGCGCCGTTCGTGAACGATGCCGTGTCTAGTGAGTTGTTGCCCCGTCTGTGGGCGAGGATTATCATCCGAGGCGTCTCCGGTGCTAATTCTCGGGATCAGTGGCGGACCTCGTCGCGTTGGGGACCGTCATGTCCATGGCGTTGTGTGGTGGGCAGCGAGTCCCCTACCGGCCGGGGAGGATCGATGCGCTGCAGGCGGACCCGACAGAAGGCGTGCCGGCGCCCGAGACCAGCCTGGAGGAAACGCTGGTCTTTTTCGAGAGGGCTGGGTTCAACCAGGCCGACTCCATCGGGCTGACTGCGTGTGGCCATACCATGGGGTCCGTTCATCATGTGAGTTCCCAGGCCTGCGTGAGCACTCGGGGGCGGTTGCCGTCTTCCAAACATTACTCACAGCATCACCGATGAAGCATGCCACCGGCTGTCCAACTCACACTGTCTGTCGTAGGGCGGGTTCCCCGATGTGGTGCCGGAGTCTGCCGTCACCCCGAACAACACAAACGGCGGGTCAAACTTCGACACCACCCGCGCCGAGTTCGACACCAAGGTCGTCCACGAGTACATCGACTGGACGGGCAACAGGGGCGGGCCGCTCGTCACAACCGACAACATCACGACCCGTTCAGACCTCCGGCTGTACGAGAGCGACGGGAACGCCACCATGCAGGCGCTGTATGACGCGGGCGACGGCTTCCTCGGCACCTGCGTCGACCTCATGGGCCGGATGATCAACACGGTGCCGGCGGGTGTCGACCTGGGCCCGCCCATCTCGCCCATGGAAGTAAAACCGATTAATGTGACCTTTGATCTCGACGGGCAAGGGAGCTTGAAACTGTCTGGGAAGATCCGCGTATGTCGTCAAGTTTGAGAAGTCATCCCTTTGGAAGCGCCGTGCTAACGAGGCTCTCTCAGGTCCTCAACACCGTGTTGCCTGTCGCGGCCTCGCTGGTCGCGAGTGACGGCAGCTCCGAGTCCGTCATGCTGGAAGTCGAGAACGAGGAGGGGAGCTCTTTGTACGGGCAGACGAGGTACTACTCCTTCTCCGTCCCGGTGCATCAGGACACGACATATACAAGTCTCGAGATCAGTCTCGACGGGGCCGCCCCGACGTCCTTCCCACTGCAGAACGACGTTTTCGTGGTGCCGAGCATGACGGCCGTCGAAGGGAATAAGGTAAACTTTGCCGTGGCCATTAGAACGACGGACTCCCCTGTGGATATCAACATTTCCGCCCCCGTGAGGCAGCAAGGGACGCTGGCGCCAAAGGTCACAAGTCACGACAGCGACGCGAAACCAGGCGCGGTCGTCCCGGGATACCAGCTCTGGGAGGGCTCGGTCGACCTAGGCGGCGCGCTGGTGGTCACGGGCGCGGTGTCGGTGAGTGCCGCGGCTGAGGTCGGGGGCGGCGGCGTGGTGCACGATGTTCTGTACCTGAGCGCCGGGGTCGCGGGGTGGTGATAACTAAGCTCGAGTCCCCTCCGGCCGGCGAGAGCTGCGTGTGATGATTGACGGCGGGAGAGTATGTTTCAGACCCACGGTGGCAGGAACCGCGCTCTTCTTTCCCTAGCCAAACCTTGTCACTGTTTTAATTTTGGGCTGGTCTGGCCCGTGGCGAGACCTGTCAAGGTTTGCCACTTGAGTCCGTGTGTGGGGGGCGAGGGCGGCCAGGGCGGGGACGCTTCCGATTGCTCACCCGTCTCACCCCCGGCCGGGGGTAACCAACTGACGATGGTGGCTCGACTGATTGTCCAGTCCTCACGAGTGATAACCTCTCACGGGCGTCCGTCGTCCGGGCCGTGTTGCGACCAATATGTTGCTGTCCCGTCTTTATGCGGGCGTTTTGCATATGCTCGGGGGCGAGTCTTGCCCCCGATAGTTAGTAGGCATGAGAGCGGGGGGCATGGGCATAGTCATGGATCAGATGAGGAAGAATAGCAGCGCAGCTGTAGAGCGAAGCTGAACCATGGAGTTGGGATTGACATTTCAAGCTCCATATACTACATAGGTAGTAGGGGTTCGGAGTGGTAATTTATCGTCAAAAGGTTGACACGGAGAGGGGCGTCTGGATGACTGGCAGCCGATTATGTCCGATTAATGCTAGCCCTGGTGCTGACGTTGGTGCTTTGCCGGGATTCCTTCGAAGTAGAGGTTCAACATAATTAAGGTGTAGCAGGGTTGTGAAAAAAAGGAGGATTTCGTAACTGTTATACTTAGACCCCAACAATTTTGTTGAACCACGTCAGAGTTGGCTGGCTTAGTATTTCAAGGGGTTGTGTCACTAGTCCGATTGGGCTTGTCCGCGAATAGATAGTCTACTCGGCGGTGTCTGTGCTGGTTATCAAGTCTCTGGCCTGCGAACTACGCATTTGTGGTGGCGGCAAAAACATGGCCTATGTATTAATTGAAGGCTATGGGAGCAGCGCTGATGCTGCAACTCCGTTCAATATGCATGACAACACCGGGAATGAGACTTTTCGAATTGTATAGTTGTAACGGACAGCTGTAGCCAAGTCGTACTTAGGAGATTCGCCCCCCCCCCTGGTCGTCCCTGTGTTCTAGGCCAGATACTCCGCGATTTGTATGCTCTGTGTGATTGCCAAGCCATATGTGCCGAACTCGTTCCTTGCAAGCAAAACAGACATATGGAATTTCCCTCGTGGGATTCCCGTTATCCAATGGAGACCCATGGTGCGTCGTATATGCCGCTTGCGCGACATGCAGCGCCGCTATCTCTGCAGCCACGTCGTAATTCGCGGGCGTGCTGAGTGGCGAGTCAAAGAATGGAAGCAGCAGCTTGGACAACCGTATATGTCACACCTCCTGTCTTTAGGGTTCAAGGGGGATACTCAAAGCCCACAAACGATCGTCCCCGTCTCCTTGTGTGTCTCTCTCCGTGTATACAATGTGTGCTGGCTCGCGTTAAGCTCCTGGTGGTGTTGTTGGTAGATCTGTGCTCCGCGTTCTCATAAGAGATCCACACGGCATTGCAGGGCCGTCAATGTGTCCAGATCCATGCTCACAGTCACGTCCAACATCACTATCATGCCCAGCCCCATGCCGTGGTATCATCAACGACAAGGAGGCTTTCAGCGTTGCTGTCACTCCTCACCTGTCGTGAACTCGTCGAACATGGCCAGCTCGTCAAAGGCCCGGCCCAGAACGTCCAGCGAGGCGGCGCTTGGGTTCACGGACGCCTCGTTGAGGTCGATCATGAAGCGGTTGCCGCCGCGCAGCGAGCCGGGGAGGTATACGAGCCCTGTGGCGGTCAGGCCGGGTCCGTCGCCCTTCCGGCCGCCGGATGACCCGTAGATGACCCTGCCGACGACCTCGGCGCCCTCGGCCAGCCCGCGCGTGCCGCTGCTGCTGCCGACGCCACCCCCTTCGTCCTCGTCACCACTGCAATCGTCTTCAACGTCGTCCCCGCCGCCGCCCGCCGCAGAAGACTCGGGCGCCGTGCTACCGCCCGGACCACTGTCGTAGCGTGTAGAGTGCTCCCGCCGGTGCCGTCTCGAGACCTCGGTATCGGCCTTGAGGCGGTCCATGATGGCGCGGCCCTCAACGGCGGCGATGGAGCCCTTGAGGATGGCCATGCTCAGGATGCCCTGCATGATGCCCGTCACGATGCCGAACTGCGGCGCCAGGGCCATCAGGGCATCGATGCAGGCCGTGAACCACTTGCGCCGGTGGGCGTCCTCCTCGGACTCGTCTCTCTCGTCCTCGGGCAGCTCGTCGTCCTCTGCCGCCGTCGTCACCACGCCGTCCATGTGGTCGGCGACTGAGCCATCACTATCGCCATCGCCACCAGCCCCAGCCGCGCGGGGCGTGCCGCGCTGAAGGGGCAGGCAGGCATTGGCGACGTACAGCAGGGCGTTCTGCCACAGCATGGTGGAGTTGGCGCATGGGTACCTGGACCGGAACACGAGGATCAGGTGCTTGAGCTGGTTCACGGAGGCGTTGCAGACGCCCTCAGGCGTCGGATTGTCTGCCGGGAAGAAGCTGGTCAGCCTGAACGGCGTCTCGGGCCGCTGGTAGGGGAAGGGGCGGAACAGGTCCAGCACGGCGGTGTGGAAGTAGATGTGAACGATGCCGGCGTGGTGGGGCATGTCGTCGCCGCGCGCCATGGCCACGGGCAGGGCGTCGGCCCAGTCGAGCAGCCTGCCGTACAGCCCCTGGGCGAAGGCGAACGAGGCGCGGTTCGAGGGGGCCACGCCGTCGCCACTGTCGTAGTATTCGTGCAGCATCTCGTTGATGAGTGGCGTCAGCTTGCACAGCTCGGTGAAGCTGTGGCCCATGTAGGCTGGGAGCTCGAAGGGCTCCGATTCGCCGTCATACCGCACAATGGCGGTGCCTGGGATCGGCAGCCATGAGGCAATGTCGATGTAGCAATTCTGGTAGTTCATCCCGAGGAGCCTGCCGAGTGCAAAGAGACACACATTAGCCAACCACCAGTCAAAGCCGAGTTCGCCACCGGCCTGGGAGCCTTTTCGGATCGACTTGTCGGAGCCTGCCGTCTCAACAGATCGAGATTTGACAAGGCTCACCTCCAACGAGCAAGGGAGAAAGGGTGCAACTTACGTAGCCCTGCAGAAGGTGCCCCACGCGGTGTGCGATGCGGCTTTTACATAGTCGACGTGGTCATCCAGCCAGTTCCTGGCCGAAAATTTCTTTCCCACGGCCAGCAGGCCGTTCTCGTGTGCCAGTTCGATGCCCTCGGCCATGTATTTGAGCGCCAGCTCATTGCGACCGTGGCAGGTCGCGGCAAGGCTGAGCAGCTGTGTCGCGGCTATGTTGGGGATCGCGAACTGGTACTGCGGGTTGCCTGTGCTCTCCTCCCCGTGTAATCGTTGGGCCTCGTTGAAGAAGGCATAGCTCAGAGCCGCCGTGTCGGCGTCGATGCTCGAGTAGCCTTGCTATTGGGCCACAAATGCATATTGTCAGCTTCACCAGAGTCTGGAGACATCTGGACATCACAAGGGAAGAAAGCGGGGGAACATGGTGCACACGTACACAGGCGAAACTAAGCACGGCTGTGAGGAGAAGCGGACAGCAAAACTCGGTCTTGTGGGCCACAAGATCGCCTAGGAACAGGTCTGCATCAAAAAGCCCCAGGACTGGGTGGTCAACGACCAGGTAGAACGCGATGAGCCGCGCCGCCAACTCGTTTGAAATGGGAACCTGTGTCCAGTTGAGGATCTTGATGTGTCTGAGCCGCTCGTCACATAGCTCGGGATGTTCCCATGCGGCGCTTGGCTCAGGAGATGGAGGCTGTTGGAAGCCTTGTGGGTTGGATGAGTGTCGGCTGGACGAGGGTCGTCGCGAAGAGAGCCTGGGACGAGCCCCCTAATTGTTAGCCATCTGTGGTAGTAGGGAGGAGACGTACCTAACAGTAGTACCCGGGTGGAAAGTGGGAAGAGAGTTAGGGTAGGGGGGGGCTGGCTCCTCTGCCAGTTGACAGACAGTCCTTGAGCCCAGACCCGTAGGGTCCACCCGCATCACGCTCGGAGATCAACATACTTGCTCGAGCCGGCCAATGTGACCGTGTCTGATCCATGTTCACGATAGGGCAGGGTCCGCAGATCGGATACTTGGATCTCTGGGGACTTAATAGCAGTGACAACGGGGTACAGTATGGGGTGCCGATGCATTAGCTCGAACTCGACGCTCGTCCGTTGGGGCGGCGGGATGTTCCGCGCTGTGACTAGGTTCTGGAAACATCGTGGCAGCGTTAGAAATTTATTCGCGGGTCAAGACCCAGCTACTGTGAGTGAAGCTAATGAAGCTGAGGCTCCGGTTCCGAGCTTACTTCGTTGACCCGAGCCTCCGATCGCACCTGGAGGAGCAGCGCCACGGCCTCGTCCTGCGGCAGGCTCTTGAGCCGGTGCAGGAGATGCTCGTCGTCGCCGCCGCCGCCCGACGCCCTCCTCGGAGCCTCGTGCTGCTGGCGCAGCTGTTGCAACTCTGCGCGTTCTTCGATGGTCATCTCGGTGCGAGGGCTGTACACACAGGCGGTGCCGCGCCGGTTGCATGGCGAACATAATGGTTTCTGGCCATCACACTGCAGCAAAGCATGGGAGAGTCAGATGTGTTCGGGACCGAAGGCCACTTGATATAATAAGTTATGTTGTGCACGGCAGGGGGTCGGGACATGGAGATGGAGAAGGAGAGGGAGAGGGGCGTGATGGATGGGTGGAGGGGGGTCAGGCCTAAGGAGGACTGGCCGATGAGCCTGTCAACAAGTTCGGTAGCCCATATAGAGACAGCAGTTAGGCGTGTCAGGCGTGTTCTGTTCAAAACAGCCCCTGTGAGCCGTCTTCCCCAAAGAAGACGACGACTTTCCAGCCACACGTGGCTCGGGACCAACAAGCCTCTCCCAGCCAGAGCACCAGCACTGTACAAGCCTTCGGGCAGGCCACCTTGCAGGGCCTATCTGCACATGTCTCTGGTGGACCAGAGGCCCTCTTTCCCTCTTTCGCTCCGTGCGAGGCAGCGAGACACGACAGCGACACTGTCATGGGATGTGTGGGACGAGATGACGATGACGGTTGGCCAGCCACGGCATGATGGAGACAGTCACGTCAGGGAACTAGACTGACTGACTGACTGACTGACTGACAGACAGATAGCATGCATGTTGGTGTTGGGCCTCTCCCTTTCCGGGACATTGTATCTATCACCATTCAAATAGGCCGGCCAGCCCCGTCGCATGTCAGAGGTCGCCTCCTCGGGCGGCCAAGGAGGCGTGTGAAAGGCGCCGGACCCATCCCGCCAATAAGAGAGCTTGGGAAAACAAGAAAAGGCCATACCGCGGATTTCTTGGATCGACAGGCGTCGCACGCGAATCGACCCGCTCTCTTCTGTCTCTTCGGCGGCAGCGTTCCTTCGAGGCGCAACGCGTTCCCTTCATTACTTCGTTCTCCTTGTACTGGGGCGGGCAATATGCGCGTGTATTTCTTCTTGCCTGACAGCCGCCTCGGTGATGACATTGCTCGTGGTCCGATGCGCGCCGAGCAGCCGGGCCCAGAATTGATGCTGGCTGTTTTGCTACCTGTTCTGGAATCAAAGCGACCTACAGTCCCCAAAATGGGCGTCGAAGGCCGCTCACACAACTCAACTCAGCTCAACTCACGATTGTCTCCCCCTTTCCCTTCCGTGTCCGTGTTCCCGCTGTGAGGCTATTTTCCGAGCAGGACAAACACAGTTTCTGTTGCTATTTGCTCTCCACTGTAGGCTGTATGTATGTATATGTGTGCTTGTGTAAATAATGTATGTATGTATGTCCTGTGGGTGGTGCAGGGGTTCTGTCAGGCGATGGTGGTGAGCACACGGCAAAGACCGAGCGTGCCCGCACCGTATCTACCGCCCTCCCCACGCTGAAACTGACGTCTTTGTCGCCCCCTCCTCTCTATGTCCCTTCGAGTACGTAAGCAGAAGGCACAGCCAATCAAAATTGTCCAAGTCGGAAACGTCAGTCTTACTGGCTTTACCCGTCAGGGCCAGCATGTGCGCGACTAAATAGTGAAGCCGTGCGTAGCGGGCAAGTGACAACCTGAAGAACTCACACAATCTTCAGGGCGCACCATGACTGCCGAGTCCACTCTTCCCTTTGCTCTCTGACAATGAATGTCTAGGATTTCCGAACTGAGCCTATTGTGAAGCTCACGGAGAAGACTCCGCACTCTTTTGTGGAGAAACATCAAATTGCAAGTGCGAAAAGAACAACACACCCTTCGCCAGGATCAAGATTGTCTGTCACATTACACCACCACACTTAATCATATACAAACGCGCCAGTGTCACCCGAGGCCACCAGTCACGACCACCGGTGGACGGCTTGTCTGCATGAGGAGAGGTTCTGTGTGCCCATCGGTGTGCTCTTGGCTGCCATGTCCCCTCGACACCCGCAGCCATCCGAGGTCTAGAGTGTGGGATTGCATTGATGTGCATGTCCAGATTACGCACGACTACCGTCGAAACACCGTCATGCTGTTGCAGAGTGGTCCCATTTATCGAATCCCTACCTACCAGACCGCCTGTTTATAAGTAGCCAGCCACCACTCCCTCTTGGTCGCTCTGCGTCGAGGTCTCGCGGCGCCGATGTCTCGGACAACACACGAGAACAAGAAGACCAAGCAAGCAAGCAGAACACGGCAAGGGGAAGGACGCAAAACAACCCAATAACGACCCGAGTCGAGCAACGCGCGCTCCGTGTGCGGTCAAATACCGACTGCCTCACTCTCCAAAGATGCCCCATCACCAGACTGTTTCCCGAGCGACTGGACTGATTGAGGCGGCGGTGTCCTGGAATCCGGAAGAGAGAAAAAGGAAACCAAACTACAGGCTTGTCCCCATGTATGCGAAATTACACTAAACTTTTAGGAGACCAACAGCAAAAACAACACACACAAATTCTCGACGTCGCTTCCTTTCCGCCCGGGGGGAGGGGGTATCAATGCCATGCCATGCCAGGCAAGCTGCACGCTCGATAAAACGCCTTGTGCCGTCGCGCGACTCTCCCCCTCAAAGGGAAGAGTCCAAATAACCCAAGATGGCCTTGCTGCTTCTCTCTGCACTACGTCACGTCACGTTCACGTTGGTGTCATGCTGACTGTCATACCAGAACCGGACATAAGGCCGGAGGGAGGAGGGAGGAGGGAGGGAAAGAGGCGTGGGCCGGCGGCCGACACGAGCGGGAGCGGGAGCAGATCCGGTCTGTTCCGGACAGCACCCAACAACGAGGCCGGCCCTGCTGCGGCCTACCCATATCCACGGCCCTGCTGTTCCCGCTCCTGGTCCTGCTCCTGCATCTGCTGTTGCTGGACCAGGCCGTTGCCGAACATCCGGGCCTGCCTGCTGAGGTACTGCTGGATCGAGACGTCGTCGCAGTTGCCGTGCGCGAGCAGCTCGTGCTTGAGCAGCAGCACCTCGTCCCGCAGGCCCCGGGCCGTCACCGACAGCCGCTGGTGCTCCGAGCTCATGGCCCGCTCCGACGACTCGAGCTCCTCCTCCGCCAGCTTCGACTTCTCCCGGCACTTGGTCGCCGCCGCGCGGTTGCGCGTCCTCAGCGGCCCTCTGGCCCGGGCTTGGGCCCCATGGCTCTCACTTGGCACTGCTTGCTGGGGGCCAGGCTTGATCGTCCTGCTAGCCTTCGGGCCCTTCGGGATCTGCCTGTCTGTGGGACGCCGGGCGCCCCCTGGCTCCGGCCTGTTGGGCACGACGACGACGGCAGGGCCGCTGTTGGAGGACGGGGTGACGGCCGGGGACAAGGCGCCCTTGTTGTGGCTTGTCGCCGCCTTGGTGCGCGTCCCTCTCCTCGTCTCCGTCTTCTGGCTCGCGGAAGAGGTGGCTGTGCTTGCATTCGGTCTGTGTTTGGGCACGATCCCTCCCGGGGTCAGCTGGGTCTCTTCCGGACTGAGCGCCTGGTCGGGAACGGGCTGGAACCTCGCGTCGAACCAAGTGGGCTCGACCGCGCTTGCCCTCGAGGCCGGGAGGGAGGAGATGCTGTTGTGCCTCGAGAATTGCGGCCCGCCACAGCTGGCTGGCGACGAGTCGTAGTAGCTACCCTGGTAGCTACTTTGGCTGGGCGACGGCGATATCTGTCCTACTGGTGGCGGAGGCCACCTCCTCGGCGGGTCGTAGCAGCCGCCGCTCATTTCTGGCATCGATTCTGCCATTGGGGCATATTGGGACATGGGGCTGGCCATTGTCATTGTCCCGCTGCCCACCATGGATCCGTTTGTCTGCTCTCCGTAGGCCCAGGAGGCTTGGCGATGTAGTCCGTGTCCCTCGACTCCAGCGATCCCTGGCGATTGCGCGAACGGTAACTCGACCTCGACTAGCCCGTGACCCCAGCCGTATGGGTAGTCGCCCTCGGCCTGGCACATTGTCGGGGGAAACCCGGGGGGGAGATGGCCAGCAGCAGCAGCAGCAGCAGCGCTGTTGCCGGCACTGCTGAATTCGTTGAAGTCGTTGAAATCGCTGAGGTGGTTGAAGTCGTTGAAGTCCGGATATATTGGATAGAACCGTCGATCGTCTTGAACGGGAGGGTGGTCGTAGAATGCTTTCGACATGGCCGCAGGTGCACCGGCATGATTTGGATCGGCTGAGGCGGCATACAGTGGAGGCATGCTCTCCGCCGCCGCGGCCGAAGATGATTGTTCTGCTTCTTTTGCTGCTGATAAGTCGCATGAAACCGACGAGTACGAGAATGCAGGGCAGTGTGAGGGGTAGAGGCCTGGGCGAGCCATCGAGACTCGTGGCCTCAACTCCGACCAGAGGTGGCGATGCCACCTGAGGCCTTGCCGGTGCGTATACCGGGTGGTCGTCTAGTGCTGAGGCTCGCAAGGCGACGCCCTGTTTTGTGAGTGTGTGTGATTGTGATTGTGTGGGTGTGGGTGTGGGTGTGTGAGAGTGCGAGTGTGGGTGTATTCGATATTTTGTTACTTGGAACCGAAGGGCTGGGGTCAGAGGTCACTCCCTTGTCCTTTGACTGTACCTGTGCTTTATCAGCCGGATGATTGGTGCAGGCAAGGCTGGGAGGGCCGGTTCATGGGATTCTCTTTCTTGCATGATACCTGTACCCGGTTCTGGCCACAGGAAGACCCTCGGCACTCGTGGGGGTGCCACTGAATGTCTGAGTCCTCAAGGGCAAGACTATTCCATACAGGTCTGACAAAGGAATGAATTACAGTGGCGTGCAAGGGCAGGGCGAGGCGGGCGGAGGGCCACAGGTGCAGCAGAGATGAGAGCCCGACCGTCGGTCACACAAGTGAGCGTTATATGACGGGCAGATGGATGTAGAGATTGGATAGGTACGGTACCTTGGTGTCTCGCCCGTCAAATGCTTTCTTTCGCTGACCGACCGGCCACCCAGGTTGAGCCAGCCCAGGGTCCAGGCGGTCTTTAGGGATCCAGACTGTCCGTGGCTACTCAGCCCACACACCCCGTGCCTGTACGCCACAGAGGAAACGCGGCGTGGTATAGTAGTGGGATTTGGGGTTCGAGGCCCTCGGTTGGCCGGGGAGGAGAAAGGGGGCGAGAGTTTCGGGGTGTGTCCCGGGGGGCAGCAGGACAGGCTCACTGGCCGGACACGGCGCTGGTGGCCATATTCTAGCACAGCAGAGTTGCAGTACCAGGACCTGAAGCCAATCGAGCAGGAAGAGACGGCAGAGGGAAAGCAGTCCCTATCGGCTGTGAAGGAGGAGCAGCCAGGGCGAGCTTGAGGGAGTTGCCAAGAAGGGGAGGGGGGGCCGTTCAGTGGACGCCAGCGCCAGTGCAAACAAGTGTCAGCAGTTGTGGGGATAGGCTGGGTGGGCTTTTTAGGGCTTGCATCGACTGAGCTTCCCATGTGTTGAGGGTGGAGCCCTCCGTGGGCTGGAGGGAGGGGGGTGGAGGTAGCAGGTTGGCAGGTGCTAGGTTGCAGGGCTGGCCGATCGGCTCGGTTCGTGGCCAGGAATGCTCGCATCAGGTTATCGCCCCGGCGAGTGACAGCTGCGCCCTCAAAGTCAATTCAACCGCAGAGGACCGGATACCACTAAGGAAACAAGATGGGGCCCCATGTCTTCCGTACACTAGTGCGGTGGTAGGAAGGAGGGGAGGGGTTGATGGAGTGCCTTGACAGCAGGGGAGGGGGGTGAGTACGGATAGTGTCCGTGTTCGTGTGTGTGCGTGTCCTTGTCCTTGTCCTTGGCCTCGACCCCGACCTTCTACCTTCCCGGATCTGGTGGCGATGTCGAGACTGCCGATGGGGTCCGGAGCGACATACGGAGTCTTTCCCCCGACGAGATGCCTATCAAGAAGCATCAAGCAGACGATTCTTCCGTGTAGCCTGCATCATCTGGCTGGCATCGAAACCGATAGGTGCGTGCCACCAGAGGCTGCCAAAGGGGCAGGACGCGGCAGCGTTGGGAGCCGATGGACAACTTGGCAGATGTTGCGAGATGCCGTCCCACAAGCCGGGGGCCGGACCGGCCCTGATTGGCGTTCGGAGGTTGTCCCGGCGGGACGCTGATTGGGCTGACTGAAAAAGAGGACGAGGGTTCCTATGGACACGGCCACGGGGTGCTAGATATATCTTGGACGCCTATGTCAAAGACGCAAAAGATGTGTAGCAGCACCTGTGTACTCTTGATGTGGCCTGAGTGTTCTTCACATGTGTATGTGACAGCACGCCATCTCGTTGTTTTAATAATCTGTAGTCCACATCGACGTTGCCTTGTGCCAGGAACGCTCCTGCTAACCAGCCAATCAAAACACGCGCAACAACCTCCGGAGTCGTGGCCAATGAGAAGGTGAGAAGGCGAGGTGTAACAGCCCAACGGCTGCGCGGTTCCGCCTTTCCTCCTGGACCGCACGAGTCCTCTGATCTAGTTATCTGAGATTTCCAACTGCCAGCTCGATGGCTGCTCGATGGCAAATTTTCCAGGATCTCGATGAGGGAGGCCACCAAGGGAGCCAAAAGCAACAGCATACCCAGGCCGCAAGAATCGATTCGCCCTCCCGACTAAGCTCGAGCTGCCAACTCTTCCTACCGGTACTTCTGTACGGATTTTGTGCTGTAGGGCGCAGCACATGGGCCTACGAGTAGACGACAGAATCAATAAATGCCAGTGTTGCTCTAAATTCTTGGAGGTTCTTTCGAAGGCCCCCAGTACCAATCTCTCATCGTCTTTGCCACATCCAGGCCATCCCACGGTACACAGTTTCCACCCCATGTCCGTCTACAGGTGGCAATGGTGTAGTGTTTACGCATTGGAATACCAGAGGGACGCCTGCTACAGAACCGGGCCCACAGTACCATGGCGATTTCAAATCACTGGGGTCCAGTCGCCCCCATCGTTGGGCGTTTCTTCACGACGAGAAGAATGCATTGTCGGTAAATTGGTCACGGAGGAACGAAACACCGGGGTTGGAAACAAAAGCTGCCTGTCTGTCACTAGTGAACTGTCTTGACAAAGTCAACGGCCTAATGCCGTCGAGTGCTTCTGCTAACTCCCCGGCCGAGAAACATCTCTCGGTGGGGCCCATCGTTGAAGCCTGCTGCAGGTGAAGGCCGTAATTACCACAGTAGAGGGTGGCTCCCACGTCCCCCCACAACCGATACCGCCCAACCCCCCGGCATGGGCGCCCAATAAACGGCATATATACATACGTACATTGGGTGCAGAGCCTGGGGTCAGGCATCGTCCTTTGTCACTAGTCACAGTGCCTGGCCTTGTTCCTCTTCGCCTGGGAATAGCACATCATCCGATGAGCAGGATCTAGGTCGTTTGAAAGCTGATTTTCGTGTCCCTTCCCATGGGGCTGGCCGAGAGACAGGTACCTAGGTATGCGTACACGCACTGCTGTCTTGGACGTATAGACAGAGTTGATGCGGCTTAGCCGATGCCCATTCATCCTTGAAGTCCTGTCAAGGGCTCAAGAGAACCGGGCGTGCCCCAGGTTCGTCTTCACCGAGCACACGGCTATATCATAGCGGCAACTGCCAAGGAGTGCCCTTGTCGCTCGTGTTCTAGAGCACTACAGCTATACGTACGCCCTTCGCTCACCTGCCACAACACGAGGTATACGTGGAAGACATGAAGCATATGCTTTGTCTCTTTCTCTTTCTCTTTCTCTTTCTCTCTCTCCCTCTCTCCCATATGTTCCCTTACTTCACGATGAGGCCCAAAGGGCCGGACTGCTCTTCTCTCCGTCAACAACTCACTTCCACACCACGCCGACACATGGATTCTGCAGTCTGCCACCCAAAGGCATGCTGTACTTTTGAATCAAAGACAAAGCAAACACTGCTTCGTATCGGCCAGTATGCACCCGCTAATATGCGAGTCTAACATTGTGCAGGCAGCCAACTTTGGCCATCACATTGCGGGGCCGTCATGCACACGCCTACTGGCTCCGCTCGGAGGAAGGGCCCAATATGGTACCCTTTCGCTGCCTGCTTATCAACCCACGGGGCGCGGCCCGTTAACTGCGACATTTTGGGGCTGGTAAACAAGCCCTAACGGGCCTGCTCTGCCCTGTTTTCTTGTCCTCCTGTCCCACTCCAGCCCCCGGGATCCTCCAGACGACGGCCAGCCCAGAGCAGGAAAAGCACGACACAGAGTGCTGCACGAGCAAATGGTTTCCCTCAGTCAATAGCTCTACTCGATAGTTCACTGACTATCCTCGCATGCTCGGGTAGTAGTTCTACCGACATGTACCTGGAAAGCGTACCTGAAGGGACCCATTTCGGGTTGGGAGGAATCAAGAATGTCTGGAAATGATGCGCCCCCCCGCCCCCCCTCATGAGTAGAGCAACCCACGAACCTGCTTGCGCAAACAGGTACCTATCCCGAGGTGTCCCGCGGAGTTGAGTTGGCCGGACAAACTAAGTGCCGTAGGCGCATGGATACAAGGAGCGCTACGCGTGTTGTGTCACTTGATATTAGCTTTGTCCCATGTCTTGTGATGCCGCAGTTAAGACTTTTGTTGGACAGCCAGCCTCGCACTTTCCCGTTTGACCCTTTGCTGTCGTGTGGTATGCAACGACCGAGAGCTCCAATTCCAAATCTTTCCCATGACTGTGGAAACAAGAACAGAGCGTCCTCATCCACAAGCAGAAAATTGGCCATGGCGAGGCCCTGTCTGTCGCTCGGTAAGGCGCGCGAGGGCTGAATAGAATGCTGGACATGTCTCAAGGCGGCGCCAACCATCTCGGTAGTCAGCCCGATCCCACGTCATGCCTCGTCACGGGGCACTCGAGCGTGGAAATATCACGCATCGCGCTAGAGTTACCCTAGGTTGTTGGCTCTCGTTCCAGTTGGGGTTGGCCGCGGTGGGTTCTTCTTTCAAACCATGGACGCGGCTCGCGGGCGGTTCTCCCTCGGGAGGTGTGCAACCCATGTGTGTGACCCACGCGTGAGACTTAGATCTGACAAGCTGAACTGCACCCTTATCTTGGGCGCCGTAGCAATGAGTGTGATTCCCGAATGGGAGTAAAGAAGACCTGCTTGCGTTACACAATTCAAGTCTCTCGGGAGCCGCAGAACCGACGGATCCCTGTATCTAGTACTAAATCACAGACATATTAAATAAACACTGTGTTCCAAAAGAGCCCACCTTTGTGATCCGATAATCTGCGCGACGCTGAAGCATAATGCCCGCGCTACGACTCTGAACCAACCAGCAGACAACATTCCGACCGCAGCCGAGGTGGCCAGCAAGCAGATGCTGCTATAATGCGCAGTCGACGCAACCAAGGACGCAAGCTGCATGCCAATCACAGCTGAGGTAGCTATGCAGATGCGTTCAGGGCCACGGTTGCTAGAACGAAATGACACGGCGTCCAATCGGCATGTTGCATGCGTCTGTCAGCTCTGTGTCCACCAACTCCTTGACCGTGAGCGCGACGCCAAGCCAGAGTTGTTCGGTCATCCGACCGCTTCCGCGGCTACCATCCAGTGTAAAATGCCCAGCGACTCAGAGTTGATGGGATCGTAGCGCGAGTAGCCAGTTGGGCGAGCGAATGAGCAGCCTTAGAGACGCGGCATTCTCCGCCGCCTCTGTCGCAGATAACAGACTGCATACGACTGCTGCGATGCGGCTTCACGTGACCACCTCCCCAGATAGGCTTGGAGTAGTCATGTTCAACGGCACCGCGGTCCCCTCCCTTTGATCAGAGTTGCTTGGCCTCGATGCACCATTTCCCCGCTTCCAGCTGCACGATGGGCCTCACCGCCAGTGACCAATTTTGCGGCATTGGTCCTGGAGATAGCTCGGTCATCAGCCTCACTTTCGTGTCTCCTGATTGATGCTCGAGAAGACGGAACATGGAAACCAATAAGTCGAGTCAATGTGCCGAGAGCCGAGAGCATGAGGCAGCGGTCTCTTTTGGGCGTGGGGGTCCCTCTCCAGAACAGGCAGATCAGGTGCTATACTGCCCAACACTCCGCTGATGCAGACATATGCTGGGTAGAATAAACAGCTCTGGGACGATCACAGCTCAGGGTGGCTAGTTTGAGGCAGAAGTTAGAATCCGATCACTCACAAACACAGGGCGGACTCCTAAAGAGAGGTGCGCCCCATGGCATCGATTCTAGACTTCGGTCAGATGAAGACAGGTCCAGAAAGGCCCGAGGGCGTTCTTGACGGACGAGGGAAGGGGGAGATAATGGGTTTAATGGGTGGGTGTCGATTCGCCTCTCGTTTCGGTGTTACGGGGCACGGCATAGGCAAGCCCATCTCCAACGAAAGGTCCTGTGGTCCAAGTGATCGGCGCCAGTATTGTTATGAGATTGGCTGACCTATTCGCGATTGACCAATCATCATATCATCCCAGCCGGCCGGTGCTATCCAGCTACCCGACGTCTTCGTTCTAATGTCGACGGGACAACATCCTCGGACAGGACGACCGGCTTTGTTGAGAGCAAATAGGACAGCAATGACAGGGGCGCTCCAGTGCCATACTGCATCGGAACCACCCCCACCTCCCGGGGGGGGGAAGGCTGTTCATCGTGGAGGTCTGCAGCAGGACAGTGTTTATTGGCAGCGAATGTGGGAGCAGGCAGAGATGAGTATACCGTGCTGCCAGTGTGTCGCGGCCTTCCTTTGGCCCGAAACGCGCTTGCTTTGACTGGAGTGTGTGCTTCGTTCCTTCTAGACACACTTGAAAACGGGTAAAAAGCTGACAAACCAGCCTCTGTCTCGATGTTGTCGTCCTATTTCTTGACACTCCATCGGCCGACATCGTTGAATTTTCGCGGAACTGTGTGTCCTGGAGATGGTAGGCCACATGGTAGGCCGAGGAGCCTGCCCCTCGAAATCCCACACTTCCTTATACGACCCACCGGAGACAAATCGTCTGACGCGGAACATGGAACAACAGCCGCGGTTGTAGTATAATGGGAGTGGGAACCGGAAGAAGCAGAGAGCCATCACAGAGAAAGAGAACGGGAATATGCCAGCGAAGCGCAATAGGGTATTAGAAGAATATTGATTAGGTATAAACGACACGTTCGAACGGGATCGGACTGGGAAAGCACCATGTCTAGGAGCGAAAGGATGGGTATCATTGGGGCTGGAAAGTGCCCGTGCTATCTGGAGTCGAAGCTGCCTTTCTGCCGTCAGCCCAGGATAGAGTCCGGTGAGAGAAAAGGGTAAATCATGAATCCACCACCTCGGATTCCCAAGGTGGACTCGTGCGCGTCGGCGCGTCGGACTCGGCTTGGAACGCGTACACCCTCGGGAGATGGGACCCTGGATTTCGTTAGATATCCAGTCGGCCATTGTCGAGAATGGGCCGCGTCCACTGCCTTCAGATCACTGTGAGGCAAATTCCAGCCATACGCCGGTGCGCGGGTCTTTCAACAACGGCCACCGAGGGAAGAGGGTGTCGTGCGCGACTCGGTACGAAGGGGAGGCCTTCGGATGATGTGAGTGAGCAGTCCCGCAGACCACAACTGGCCGAATCATAGGATTGCTTACCTGGCCAGAGGGCACGCGATGCGATTAGGACCCTGGGATGGACTGACTGATCGATTGATTGCGATGAACTGCGCGTGGCCCAAGATGATGGGTGCTACCAAGTCTCGTCACCACCAGCCTCCCAGTTCATCTTGGACTCCCTCCTGTCGGCGGTGGCTCTGGAGTCGAGGCGCTGGAGGCGGGCCTTGACGACGGCGCAGGCCTCGCAGTGGTGTGTCTTGTTGGCCTTGCCCTTGCGCGTGCTGGCAGCGTCCATCCTGCCGCAGTACTTGTGGGGCCGGATGGCGGTCCAGTTGGCTGGGGGCTGGTCCGAGGAGTGGGTGGGCTTGAACTTTGTCTTCTTGGCCATGGCTGCAATTGCGGAGTGTGATGTTTTATGTCTTTGGAATGTGTGTGTTTATGTGACGTGTTGTCGTCTAGTGAGCAGGTGGACGTCTAAAAAGAAGCGTGGCAGGCCTGCTGTGTCTCCTGAGTGCGTAACAGCGAAATCTGATGTTGGCGGAGAAGGAAGAAAGGTGTGGTTGCCGCCTATGACGAGGACTGAAGACGTGTGATGACGGCAGAAGTTGAAATAAGAATGACGCGAGCAGACACTTCTTCGGTTTGGCTGCGCCAATAGACGCTTGCCCCCACACCCGCCTTCAAGGACCCTGATCGACAGCGGCAAAGTGGGGAAGAAAAGGAGAAGAAGAGGGCTGAATCGGATTCTTCCATCAACGGTTCAATGTGAAAAAGGCATATTCCGTTGGGCAGAAGCCCATCAACCACGTGTGCCGCCTGCAGAGGATTAAGTGGGTGAAAGTCTTCCTACGTCATCTCTGGCCAGCCCGGAGCGGAGCGGGACCCAGTCACGCACGGGCCATGAATGCTTATCTTATCGGAGCTCCAAACGGTGGAGCTGTGCCCGTTTTGACTTCAACGCGCAAGTGCAGGGCCTCAGCAACCTTGACCGTGATCTTCGTTCGTCGTCCACACCTTCGCCTGCGTTTAGCTGCAACAGCTTAAGGCAGCAGTGCCCGGCACAGGCTTTCATGACTGTCAGAGAGTCGCTCCAGAAATGGCACGCACTCCTATCCGTGAGCTGAGCAGCTACCTGCTCGCCGGCCAGCTCCACCACCGTGGCTGTCTGCATCGCCTTCGTCCTCACTCATGCCTCCTCCTTCCCACCTCCCTTACGGGACGAGCCACGCGTGTTCCAGCCGGTCGGCCATTCTCCTGGTCTGCCCCTCGCTTTCTTGCCCAGCAACCTGAGCCGGTCGCTAGCACGGCTGCCGCCGACCCTCATCCCTCACCAGCTCCAGGCGGCGTTGTCCCCCTCCGGAAGAAGCTAAAGAGTGTTGGAAAGGCCCTCAAGGCCTCTGGCCACAAGAAGACTCCCAATGCATTCCGTCAGAGTGTCCCTGGGTGGCAGCTCACCGTCGGCATCGAGATCCACGCCCAGCTCAACACCAACCACAAGCTCTTCTCGCCCGCCAGTCCGCCGCTGCCCTCCGACGAGCCCAACACCCGCGTCGCCCTCTTCGATCTCGCTATGCCTGGCTCCCAGCCAATTTTTCAGTCTGATGCCCTTGTCCCCGCCCTGCGAGCCGCCCTCGCCCTCAACTGCGACATACAGCCTGTCAGCAGGTGGGATCGCAAGCACTACTTCTGGTGGGACCAACCCAGTGGCTATCAGATCACCCAATACTACGAACCATTCGCCAAGGATGGACACATCACGCTGTACGAGAGAGACGGAATCGCCAAGGAGGATGGCGAGCAAGTGCGTGTAGGCATCAGGCAGGTCCAGATGGAGCAGGACACCGCCAAGACAATCGCCCGCCCGGATGGCGTCCAGTGGGTCGATTTCAACCGGGTCGGCGTGCCACTGATCGAGATCATAACAGATCCCGATATACACCACCCAAAGACGGCCGCCGCACTCGTTAGGAAGGTTCAGATGTATCTCAACGCCGTCGACTCCTGTGTCAGCGGCATGGAGGCCGGTGGCCTGAGAGCTGACGTCAATGTCAGTGTCAGGCGCATGAACCATCCGCAGTTCGAGTCCATGCCGATGGGCCAGAGGACCGAGATCAAGAACCTCAGCAGCTTCAAGGCCGTTGAGGACGCCATCATTGCCGAGCGCGATCGCCAGATCTCTGTGCTCATGGACGGCGGCATCATTGCCGGCGAGACCCGTGGTTGGTCCATCGGTGGCACCGAGACAACACGCCTCCGTGGGAAAGAAGGCGAGGTCGACTACCGCTACATGCCAGACCCAGACCTGCCACCAATTACAATCAGCGAACAAGTTATCTCCCATCTTGGCGAGAACCTAGGCATACTGCCTGATGCCGAAGTTGACGAGCTTGTCAGCCAATACGGCCTTAAAACGAAGGATGCTCTGGCATTGATGCAGTTCGATGACGGCCGTCGGCTCGAGTACTTCTACAATGTCGTCCAGCGCCTGCAGGACCGACTCGGTGATCAATGGGGCACGGACTGCGCCGTGTTGGCCGGCAACTGGGTTCTCCACGAGCTAGGCCGCCTCACGTCGGAGCGCAATGCCTCGGCTGACGGCACGGTCCAGACCCTTGAGATATCGCCCGCCGGTGAATGCACCCGCGTGCCAGCACAGCATCTCGCCGATATCGTTTACTACCTACACACCATGCGTGTCACCGCGCGTGTCGCCAAAGAGCTCCTCTTCGCCGTCTATCGAGGGGACCTAAGCGGCGCGTCGCCCGAGGGCTACGCCAGCGTTGAGGAGGCGATTGAGAAAGAGAACCTCTGGTTCAACTCGCTGTCACGCGAGCAGTACAGGGAACTGGCCGTCGAGACTGTTAGAAGGCAAAAGGGTGTGCTGAAAAACTTCATCCATCACTATTCGAGAGGGGGAGATTACCCCACGGGCCAACTAATGTTCCTTGTCGGCAGGATGATGAAGACCGGCTCTGCAGAACGCATGGATCCTCAAGCCGCCCGGGAGGTGTTGGCAGAGGTTGTCGAGGATGCGTGCAAGCAGGCAAGGTAACACCACCCGGTGGCCGGTGAGGTCGGGTGCGTGCTGTTAGTCTATCATGTCTACCCTGCGACGCCGGCTCGCGAGGGCCACAATGTACCTGCCAGCTACTTGGATTTGTTATGGACTATTTCATGTTCCGCCCTTGCTCTAGATTCTGTGCACGTATCCGTGTTGTCTTGCATGCCATACTGTCCGAACCTGTTCATTTCGCTGGGCACTCGTTTCATGGAAGCTTCAGTTGCCATGGGGCTAACCCTGCCAGGAACAGCACCTGAGCCCCATGGTCAGATTTCAAGTCTACCATGGGGCACATGAACAGGCACATGGCCGTGGGTGAAATCCCATTTCAACAGATATTTTGCTCATGTCTTTCGGGCTCAGTGCCTGGGAGTGTGTTCGTTTCCTGTCTGGGTTGGGCATGTACGCATGTCGACCGCTGGCACTACAGCAGCTTCACGCTTCGGAGTCAGACAGCGGCTCGCCAATATCACTGTGCAGTCACCAGTGGCCAGCCGCCTTACTGCTTTCGCGGTCTAGCATCACCTGCACGGCGATCGTTTGTGGCTCACAATCTACACGAAGTGACAACTGCCGATCCACAATCACCACTCACCGCTTCAACTTATCAACTACCGATCAACAACACGCAGCCCAGTCGCGGCTTTAGTGCGGATTTGTCGACTTGGTCTGTCTGGAACTCTCAATAGTACCGGCACTATCGTTCTCTGAGGCCTGCAGCGATACTGGGAAAATGCAACCCACACAGCCCTTGTTTTGCATGACGCGCAGAACCTCGCTATGGATGACGAGATTGCGGATCCGCGCCATGTTCCGCAATGTTGCATCCCGTGCTCGATCTAGGCACCCCCAACTGGCCAGTTCGCGAGACCAGGGCGACCACCGGGACATTCACCGCCGTTGGCTCCTTAGGCGCTGGCTAGGCCCTTGCCAGCTACTGTGCAACCTGAGACCGACTGGTTACTGGTTCATCGGCTGGCTGTACACTACAAGGCACCAGCACAACTGGGCCCAGAATGTGGCGATGCGTTGCCCTGGCCTGGACAGAACAGATGCAAGGATGCCAGGGTCAAGCGTCAACAGCCGCTTCGGATATGCCCGGAGACAAATGCCGCAATATACATACGACAATGATCTAGGCACATCTTATCAAGTCTGGGAAAGGCCAGGGGATGGAGAGTTTTCGAAATCCAACCCGCCGGCTTCACCTGCAGAATAAATCTTACGCAAACGATTTTGGCGACTTGTTCTGCGTTCACCTGGGGACCTAAGAATTTATTCGACTGTATGCTTCAAGGACATGGACCGGCTGTCCTTCGTCTCAGGACTATGTCTGTCTTGAGCCAGTCTTGTTGCGACTTGACGGGCTCGGAAAAAATCCAACCAGCTTACCAGCCCAGATTCTCCGCGACAATCGATGCTATCTGGCCATGGGAGAAGCCGTGATCATCCTGTTCGATCCACCGTCTCGTTTTCTGCATGACATGGTCATGCTGACCATTCCCTAGCCACAGCAATATTCCAAATGTTCCTGCCTCCACTTGTGTAGGCCTCCGAAGCGCTCCTGGCCTCTGTCACATCTGAAGCCCCAGTGATCTTGCTCCCCACGCCCAAAGGCAATATAATATCGAGTCCGTTGTCCAGCCATAGTGGCTGCCATTTCAAACCGATGCCCCCGTTTTCCCTTGGACCAGTGCCCTTGATCGTACACTTGACATCGATGCTAGCGTCACCTGATTCTTTGTTGTCCAAGCCGATACTCACGGTGTACTCCAGGGTGATAGTGCAACGCTGGGTGTCAGCAATATGTGCGGCGCTGACGCCGTCGTCTTCATGCCAGATGGTCTCGAAAACGATCTTGCCCGGACTGCTACCTGGGAGGCGGGTCTGGTCAGTTGGAGGTGGATATATCTCCACCCCACGCCAGTCATCTTTCTCTTCCTGAGGAAATTCAGGATTCAGGCTGGGCGATGAGGTCGTGTGGTGGTTCTTTCCCACGGGCACAGCACTGCCGACACGAGCCAGCACAGGAATGTGATTTGGAGGCAGACGCCCGCCTTCATCTCCATTCATGTCCAAAGTAGCATCGATATGTTGCCACCTCCCAGAAGGCAGGAAGGACCGCCCGTTCTGAGCCTTGGTGTCGAAGAAGCCGAACCTCGTCGTCGGTGTTGCGTCCTGGCTCGAGAAGCGGACAACTTCGCCAGTCTCATGCTTGGCGGAAACGTCAGAAGATGGCAGATATACACTTACATTCTCTTGGCCGGGCTCAAAGACACCAGCCACGAGAAGAGCGTCACCGAGCCAGTACTGCGTGTCGCCAGCAATGACCTCCTTCGCCCAAACATTCTCGTCACTCTCATAGCCCCACCCCGTCCATCGCTGCGGCGGCGCGGCCGTGAGATGGCTCTTGATGCTCAGCGAGTATATGTACGGCAGTAGCTCGTATCTCCGCTTGACGGCTGTGCGTATCAGGCCCGTGGACTCGGGGTACTGCCACGGCTCAATCACCTCGCCGACGAGGTTGTCCTCGGGCGACGTCTTGTAGCAGTTGATGGCAAACCTGGGCGAGTGCACGCCCATCTGCACCCACCGCACGAGGTGCTCGGGCGTGGGCTGCGGGCCCTCGAAGCCGCCGATGTCGTGGCCGTAGCACTGGATGAGCGAGAAGCCCGCGTTGAGCGCCAGCGCGTTGCTGCCCCTCATGCCCTCCCAGCTGGTCACGTTGTCGCCGCTCCAGCTGGCGCAGGCGTACTTCATCGTCCCGGCCGTCGCGCTGCGCGTCAGCACCATCGGGCGCACGTCCGGCTCGGCGTCCACGCACGCCCGCCACGAGCTCTTGCCCATCAGCTCGGTGTTCGCCGCGCGCCCCCAGAGGCCGATGCGGCTGTCACCGCTCGCCGGGGCGTTGACGTGGATCGCCTCGACGTCCTCGGGCAGGTCCAGCGCGCACTCCCACGTGTCATTGGGGGTGTTGTACTCGTTATTGTCGTTCCACATGGCGTCAATGCCGACCTCCTTCAGGGCACGACACCCATTGTACCACCACTCATAGCCAGCCTTGCTAGTGAAGTCAATGTGACTGCCCTCGCCGCTCTCGCCGCCTCCTGCGCTCCACAGTCGTGCGACCGCCGTCTTACCGGTCAGCGGGTCCTTGAAGAACGCACCCGCCTCTGACAGCTTCTGGTAGTCGGGATGGTTCGCAAGGACGTACGGCTTGATGTTCGCCAGGATTCTCACGCCCCTCTTATGGCACTCTTTGGCGAACTCCCTCGGGTTCGGGAACCGGTGGCGATTCCATGTGAAGACGTTCCTCGTCTTAGGCGGCGTCTCCGAGACGGTATACCCGGAGCTCATCTGGTGCGCCGACACGGGAATGTCCAGGTCCTTGCACTTATCCAGGAAACCCACAATGGCATCCGCCCCCCGCACGGGCTCGTCCAGCATGCTGTACCTCATCCCGCCGGACACGTAACCCAGGTAATACCGAGGCACGAGCAGCGGGAACCCGACGAGCCCCGCGTACGCTCGCACGACCTCGGCCACGCTCCCGCCCACGATCAGGTACTCCTCGAGCCCGCCGCGCGCCTGCCGGTACACCTTGAAGCGCCCCCACAGCCCGTCGATCTCGCTGCCGACGGCCCACGCGGCGCGGGCGTGCGACGTCGACAGGATCCCCACGGCGCCCGCGCCTGGTATGATGTTGATGAGCAGCGGCACGTGCTTGTACAGCGGGTCCGTCCGGTGGGCGTCGTAGCCGAAGGTGTCGGACGCTGTGATCTGGAACCCGCGCCCGGACAGGTCCATCGGCGCGGCTTTCTCGCCTAGGCCTACGTGCAGCGTGTTCTGCTTGTAGACGGAGTAGTGTGCCGCTCCAAGGCCGTCGAGAGCGTATGACCGGTGGGGGAGGTCATTGTGGAGGGGCTTGTCGTGCAGGTGGATGGATACCACGGGCGTGTGGGTGAAGTCGACTGTGGCGGTGGTGCCGGTCTTGGTGTTGCCAAGCCTTATCTGCTTTTTCGATGTGTCGCTGGCCTGGTTTATGGTGGTGCCGCCGGTGTCGTCGACGCTTGGGAGACGAAGGCTGGGAAACGGCGGAAGCGGGTGGTCCTCTGAAGTGAACGTCGTGCGAAAGACGTTGGGCCTGATGGCCTCGAAGGTGAAATCGCAGGACTTGGTCAGCTTCCCGTCGGAGCGGAGGTGTATCGCGCCGGGGTTGTTTCCCTTGCCTGGTTGCGTTACGACTGCGTACCCTTGGGGTACTCGCTCTTCTTGATGCAACATGATGATGAATAGTAGATTTATAGTATCTCTTGTCTTATTGCATTGAAGGAAGCCTATGTCTGAATAGACCTTTCTCACTTACTCTGACGTCTAGACCATGAGAGATGGGTAGTTGGTTCAAGCAATGGACAGCCTCACGTCCAGGTCCACACTCCCTTTTATTGCCCTCTGGATGTCATGTTGTTGGAGATCGTGAGGGGTTCCTCCAAAGGGACTCATTCCAACCTGCGGGACCGGCGCGCGGCGTGCGGAGATGCGGCATCGTGACTGGGCTCGCCCTTGTCCGGAGCCCGCTGCCAAGTCAACGGGTCGTTCATTGCGCGCCGAGGATTTGCTTGACGAGAGGGAAACAGGCCAGCAGCAGCTCTCAATTGAAAAGAAGCAAGTTCGAATTACGGCTCTAGGTCAAAGCCAAGAACTATCTCAAGCATCTCTTGTGTATGCCGCTATCGTCTGGGCGCAGATACTTTTCTCATTCCCGGGCCAACCTTGAAAGCATCGAGGCTCTTAGTTCAACATCCGGCTTTGTCCTGGCTCGGGATAGTTATACCCGAGTGGAGCCCGGGCGAAGCAATTGAGTTCAAGACTTATGAGCATCGTTGGGAATACTTCCAATCATTAAACAGCCAGACATCAGTGAATAACCGCCCCGTCAACCTCGTACCTATACGTAAGTAGCTTTCGTTTGCGCTTAGAAACTACCTATGATCATCAACTGTAGTGCAAGTGTCAAGCAAGGATCAACTTATGCATGCAGTAATTACAATGGAATGTTGACCCGGATATTAGCTTGGTATGAAATGGGAGCCGAAATAGTTAGATTAGAACGACTGTCGAAGTACTCGCATGAGGACGCGCGATAGTCCTAGTCTACGGGTGATAATCAAGTGGCACTGCAGAGTCCAAAAGTCTTGGACATGCAGCCACGCTACTAAACTTTGAACTCTATTCTCCTGCCTCTTCTTATTCAAATTACAGGGCAGCTGCAAGGAGACGGTTCGTGAAAATCTTATTGGGAGATTCCAAATCACGCCGTGAGTCTTCCCAGATGTGGTTCTTTGCGGGAACAATTTGCATGCACCTTGGGTGACGCATACCATTAGAATAACTGGCGGATCGTTCTGCGGCTGGATGGGATTTCTTTGCTACGTTGACATGTAGTCATGTCCCGTCACGTGTTAACGCCTGTGCTGGAATAGTGGCATGCTGTGTCACATGGTATTGATATTGGCTGTCCTTGCAGGAGACTGCTCAGGATATCTTGGGGTAAGTATTTCCAAAACAACAACCTCCGCACTATCCTTCTGGCTCGCCCGTGATGAGCCCAAGTCATCAATTCCTAAGCACCCCTTTTCCCGACCCATGCCGATGCCCACCAGTTGACCCCGATCCATCATGTCCCTACATCCCAGCCGACCTGTCCACACACCAACCCTCAGTCTCGCCGTTCAGCCTCGTCGCAAGATTGATCTGCCCCACGCCGATTCCCTCGGCAGTGTCTTCAGCCACCAACTTACTGCCCTCCATGACAAGTGCAGTGCTTGCTTCCCGGGTATTTTGGGCACGAGCAGAAGTCGGGCCAGAAGTACCGACAGGTGTGATCTGAGCAGTACATGGAGTAGACTTTCTTCCCATCGACGACACGCAGGCAGTGGATTCCCGCGCACCCCTCTACCTAACAGGGGCGGTCGTTCTCCACCTTCTCGCGTGTGACGTTGATCTTAGCCGCCCACTCGTTCGATTTATACTTCTTGATGGTGGTGTACAGCTTCTCGCGGATGGGCATGGACTCGCTAGGCTGGCGAATGTCTCCTCGTCCGCCGTTGGCTGAGGGAATGGAATGCCGAACCGATGTCGCCTTCTGATGGACGTTGGTATGAGTATTGTACGAGTCGGTCGCATGGGTGTTGTATGTATTGCCGTGCGATGCGGTCGTATTGTGATGGTTGCTGCTGTCCGTATTGTAGGTCTGGTTGTTGTTCGTGATCATGTTCTGTGACGAGTTGTTGTTCACCGTCATCTTCCGGTTGTCGATCTGGTTGAAGTGGAAATGGAATTCGCCGGTGGGTGGGATGCCAATGCTCACACCACCTGGCTGCTGCGGCGGCGGCGCAACTGCGTATCCCCGAGCAGAGCTTTGCCCCGAATATCCTGCCCATGTTCCATCCATAGGCGCGGGAGCTGAGTTGTTGGTTACGGTTCGTGGCGCTCCGGACGGCTGCTGGCTCGGGACCCTTGCTGTGGAGGCCGCTGTTCCACCGCGTGCACTTCCGCGCTGACTCGACACGTAGGAGGGCGGCTGGTTTGCCGTGTTGCCACCGGATGCCGCCGAACGTGAAGACGATGCCGGACGCTGGGAAGTTCCTGTCGGGATTGCCTGGTAGGAGGAAGGCGGGTTCTCACTGGTGACGACCGATGGCGTCCAGTGCGATGATTGCGGGTTTCCCCCAACGTTGCTTGGCGGAATTGGTCTGGATGATGGCGGCGGGGGTGGATTTCCCCTCGTAGACGACGCCTTCGCTGAAGAGGGAGCTGTGAGATCGACGAAGTCCCGTGAAACCTTCAGGTTCTTCGGCGCGGGCTTGCCGTTCCAGGTACCATTGATGTTGTGGCCATTGCCAGGGCGGTTCTTCTCCGTAGCGGCACTGGGGGCTTCCCGGACACTGATTGAATCCGAGGGAAATATGGTGGACGGAGCTCGGAAGGACGGTTTGGAGCGCGGTGGCTCGGAGCGGCAACCGCCTTGGTTGACCGCACCGTTTCCCATGCGAAGCTTGGAGGTGGATGCCGCTGTCATTGAGGAGAATGTTAGCATATGCTACTAGAGTGGCTTGGTCCAGCTAAGTGCATAGTCAATACGTACTGCTTCGGGGAGCGGTGGTCATATCGTGGGTGCCAGCCTGCTGCGGCTGCTGCTTGGTCTGTTTGTGGGAGTTGATGGAAGACATTGCGATACGAAGTGTCCCAAAGAGTGTCAACGATCGACGAGAGGAGAGATAGATGAAAGGCGACTGAGGATGGACGGGTCAAAGGTCAGACTTGAGGATACTGTGAGTTGTTGTGTAGGCAATGCCAGACAGAGGAAGAACACAACAAGAACGAAGACTTGGTGTGTTGTCAGCGTTCGGTTTGAAGAAGGAGGAAGGAAGAGGAAAGTCGCAGCAGACGAAGGTGGGAGGGCAGGCGGGTATATATATTTGAAGGTAGACTGTCGCATTGCAGCAACCTCGAAGCTGATCTAGTGAATGATCGAGGCCGTCGAAGTGAATTAGATAATCACTACATCGTCGAAGTGAATTAGACCAGACTGATCAAGTGAAGTGATCGAGAACGCTCAAGTCACTTCGATCTAGCCACTTTGGGACCCCTGGTAGTCGAGATATTTCACTCGAGGGCATCATGCCCCCCTTGCACTTCCCAAAGAGGTATGGTCTCTCTTGTTGAAGACGGAATAAAGGGGGAGGGAGAGAAGAAGCACCGTTTTTATCAGAGAGCTAAACCCGTTTGGGAAAATGTAAAAGGACACAGTTCAAAAAGCAGCTAAGTCTATATATCTAACAGTGTTCTGCCGAGTAAAGCATGGCGATAAGGCTATCGCAGAAGCGGGATCATGACTGATTCTGATCTCTTCATGGCCGACGGTAAGCCCATCAGTAAAAAAGTAAGAATAATCTGTAGTGCTCCAGGTGCCGTGGCCGTCCCATCCACAGTGTACCACTCTTCCCTCCCACCCTGCGCTCAGCCTCGCCCCCGAGGCCCCAGCGCCCTCAACGCCTCGCATGGCAAGAGCAGTACTTGTCCCCCGAGTACGTGGGGCACTGACAAAACTCAGGCCAGAAGTGGCGACAAGTGTGCGCAGAACAGAACTCCGAGTAGATTCTCTCCCCTTCGACGAGCCGCAGGCAATGCTTAGTCCTGCAGCCTTCCACCAGACAGGGGCGGTCGTCAGGGACGTGATGGTGGGTCGTGATGCGCTTTCCGGTGATGAAGAGGCCGCGGGTGCACTTCATTCTCGGGCCTCGAAGACGGATCGTCTCACTCGGAGCCCCGGTCTCCTAGCCGCGGTACTCGCGGTGTTGACGGCTCTGCCGGTGGTGCTGGTGGCCCGAAGATGAAAGGCGCTGCCTGATCCTCGAGTTGTCGACGGTGTCGCCGCGGTTCGTGGTGACAGAACGGTGTCGGATGTTTGTGGTGTTGACCTGACCCTGGGCATTCACTCGCTGGTGCCGGCTATTGTCCACATTATACTGCTGGTGGTTGTTTGTCGTGATGTAGTTGTTCACCACGCGCGGCATCTCAGGGTCGGCACCAGCCCACTGTGGGTCGTTGCGCCGATCAAGGGCGTTCGGTCTCTGGTCGTAGCCATATGTGTCTCTCTGATTGAGAAACTGCGAGTCACGATGCCTCGCAAGACCAGAACTTCCTCGAGGCATGTCATCCCGGGAGAACCCAGTTCGGCCTTCCTGGAAGCTCCGGGATGACTGACGGTCAAATCGTGAGATTGAGTTGCTCGGGGTAACAGAAGTTGCTTGCTGGAACTGGCCGAACTGGGTCCTGGGAGGAGGAGCAGGCCTCATGGGAGGGGGTGGGGGGTAGTCCCTGGGCAACTCGTCGATCCAATTCGGGATCGGATCGGCTCGATTCTGGCTGTGTCGCCTCGGTCGAGAAGGGCCGGCCATGCTGTCGCGGGGAAGCATGCTCTGTCCCGGATTGCCCCTGTGTCGGGACTGGGAAGTGGTAAAGGCTGTGGGCGAGTGGCATCGTTAGTAACACACCAGAAGTTGACTGGGCATGCTGAGATTGAACGTACTACTCCGAATGACAGTGTATTGGCCCCGAGGCGGTCGCCCCTCCATGTCAAAGTCGCGCCGCATGTCGGAATGTCTGTGACGAACCATCCTGAGCTGGTTTGATTGGAAGCGAGGATGTGTAGATGGGAGTGGCAAAGCTTTTGAGTCGTTGATGTGTCTTGTGTAAGAGTTGCAAGATGAGGAACGACGGATGCTGATTGTCCGATCAACTTTTGTGGTTGGGGATGGAAGCAGAAGAGGGTTTCGTGGAGGCAGCATGGCAACTCCCTGCGCTTTTATAAGGTCATCAGTGGATACTATCATGGCGAGTCAATTGGTTTCATTCCTCTTGTTGGGTTATGGCCGGTCCTCGTGTAAAGCCAGCCGGTGAATGTACGAGGTAACTCCGTAAGTTGAAGACCGACACATGTATCTGGAAGCTGTGAACCCGTAAAACTTGAATACTTATCAACGTGTGCCGGACCACCGTCAGAGGGAGCTTAGACCTGATTTCTGCAGACGCCAGCCTTATAATCCTGGATCCCCAAGTCATGCCAGTGTTGGGCAGGGTCTTTGGAGCTGAAGTAAAGGATCGTTGGAACACAGACCACGCTAAAGGTCTACCGTAAATTTATATAGTTTTTATGGGGAAGCTGTAACTGTTTCCATACCATGGTAGCATCTTCGTGATCATTTGTGACCATCGCGTGTAGCAAACTACACTGCCCACGTGGAAGCACTCCCGTTTGGCATTTCAACCACAGCGGCCATTGGTTGAATCTCCATCATCCGGAATTGGAAAACACGGGGAGAGACCAGCCAACAAGCCGAGGTCAGCTGGAAAATAAAGAAGAAATACCATTCGCTTGACCATTTTCTGCCGGCGATTCGCATGCGAAACGACTTCAGGAGTCTTTCTCAATGGATCATCTGAGATAGCCAGCGACATAGATTACGATATCAAATATCGTCAAAATCAAAGTCACAGCCATTCTCATAGTCCAAGGCAATCTTTTGATAGAGGAACTGCAGAAGGCGGCGAAGATGAATGCGCTTCTGCGTTGTACCAGATACCAAGCGAGCCAGCCCTAGACACGGGACAGGGGACTAACAAGTATAGTGAGTCCACAGCATGCCCTTTCCAAATCTTCTCTTTCATCAACAGCCGTAGTTCGAAGGGGAAAGACCATACATATATGACTCAATCAGCTGCACGGGGCAAGACACGTTGCCCAGTTGTTCACATACCCCGGAAGGAAGTGGTGAGGCTTTTGTGCGTGCCCAGACGGCGATGGAGTCCTTAGTGTATTTGGGACCGACTGGGAGAGTCATCGAGCATGGAAATCATTGCCGATATTGCAAAATGAAGGGTTTTGACTTATTAGAATTCCAAAAACGGCATCCTGGGTCTCGGCACCCTCATGTAAACCAGTTTAGACTCAACACTTCAGGTAGCCATCACTGTTCAGGAGCCCAAAATTAGTCCTCTTAATGCCTTAAAGACTGGTCTTGCCATAAGGATAATTATGAGAACGGATATTCCCACCCGTAAAAATGGAGGGTACACCCGTACATATATCATCAGCCTTAGTTACACACCACACATAGTAACGCACCCAACATCCACACATCCCATATACCCATACCCAATACCCACATACCAACACCCATACACCCAATGCCCATACACCCAATACCCATACACCCAATACCCAGACACCCAATACCCAGACACCCAACACATATATACCTAATACTTATATGAATTAGGTCTTGGGTGTGTTGGGTATGCTCTAATGGGCTGCAGCCGTAGCGTGAGTGGTGTATGGGTGTACCATCCGTTTTGGCGGGTGTATCCCTTCTCATTATTGTATCCCTACACTAATCGCTTAGGTCTGAAATGCTGTTCCATAAGCCTGCAGCTACTTCACGGATGCACATTCAACGTTGTAGGACCGAGGCCACCGTCCTCGGTTTCGTCAAAGCCATGCCCGAGGGGTAGTCTCATTGCAATATCGACCATACCACCGTCTCTCTCCGTTAGTGTTCAATCATCTTACCCCGTTGGGGGTCTATCACGGCCGTCTTCAGATCAGCCATGAAAGTGTTGGGGACGTCCACGGATGGTAGGGAGCCGATGAGAGGCAGGTCTGCTCCAGCTGAAAGGGCCTCAATCACCTACCACTGAACGAACAGGGCATTATCATGGCTACTCTACGATTTTCTGACGTAAAGGAAGCAATTCCGACTGGACATAACAAGTTCGGACCCCACAGAGCCCATAGTTACGAACCCTGGTTTCAGGAACAACTCGGCACTGCATGACAGGGCAAAGCATCGTTCCTGCCACTCCATGTTCGCGGTCTTGACATCCAGCTTCCCTGTTTACAGTGCCGAGCTAGAAGGAGCCATCAACACACGCGCAGCACAACAACCTAAATCCCATTTCAGACGTTGCCTTGAGCTTGACGAAAACTCGGACCTACCATCGCCTTCTTGGATCACACACTCGCTATCAAGATACAGTTATTCCTTGGACCAAGTCGGGAAGCAAACATCCTTCTTCAAGACGGTATATTACACATTCGACCTTCTGCCTCTCCCGTCTTCCCCAGTTGCTGCACGTCATTTACACAATCAGCCACCAAGATGAGCGGAAATCGGGGATCTCGAGGCAACTCAGGGTGTCCCGAACGAAACAATCCCAGTCAAGACGGTGCCGACAACGACGAGCGACAGCCACCTGGCAGAAGCAATCCTCGTGAGAGTCGCGATAGCTTGACCCAGAGCGGTGGCGAGAACGCCAGACATCAAGTACCCGATAGACCCGACCTCCGGTTTGGCGCAAGACGCGATAGCGCCGTCAGCTACCATGCGCCAAACTGCAGGTGTCCAGCCCCCCGCATGGGATTTAGTAGGCCAGATACGTCTCACAACGCGCAATTGGTGAGTATAGCCATCTAGCCTTGCCATCGCAAAAATCGTGGACAGCGCAACTAACCAGCTGCCGATGACCGATCAGGCAATGATTCGTCCTCCGGGCTTCCCACCAAATACCAATCAAAGCTATATGTTGCCCAATCCCAGAGCCTCGAACGTCAATGTCTCACCCCCTGCCCAGGGTGGACCACCGCCCACGACGTGGTGGCCAATGCCCGGTCCGGAAATAATTCCTCATCTTCCGGGCTACCCACCGTATGCCAATCAAAGCTATAATTCTCCCAATCCCGGAGCCCCGAGCGTCAATGTCCCACCCCCTGGACCACCGCTCACGATGTTGCCGACGCCCGCACAACCAGATAATATGCGACCATTGATGAGAGAACAGCCCTTCGTTCAGTTTCCGGCATATAATGCTCCTTTGACGAGACAACCCCCTGCGAATCCCACGATGATGAGGCCAGAGTCAGCCTACATCCGCCAACCTGGACACAGTCAGGTGCAGAATGGGAGCGACAGTCTGCGGCAACAGGATCCTTTTCGTTACAATGAATATGGCATGACACCGCCGCCTCGGCAGGTCGGTCATGGGCCGCAACAAGCTTATGGGAACAGACTGTATCAAGGTGAGCATCGAAGCGGCACAGATGAGGACGAGGCGATGCAGACGCGGTTCCTTCACGAGTGTATCGCGATCCAAATGGGCTTTTCCCAGGCTTTTAGCTATGATGTTGTGGCATGGATGCTCCAGGTGGTGATATTCCACTGTAATCAAAGTTCAAACGGAAATCGATGAAGGTCACGATGAAACTACCAGCGAAGAGGAATTCAGGGCAGATAGCGTTTCATTCGGAATGAATTTGATGTCAAACATGCATTTAACTTTGAACAGCTGTCCTTCATTTGTGAATCCGTAATGAAGTCCATTGTCGTCTACCCGGACGTGTGCGTAAGGGCTGCACATTGTAGGGAGAATGGACAACACATCTAGCCCCGACTGGCACATGATGTCTTGAAGGTTGTTTACAGCAGCAATATGGTATTCGGGAAGAGAGCAGATATTCGCACTGGTCAAAACGGATGATACACCGGTATATCACCAACCACCCACGCCCAACACCCACATACCCACATACCCAACACCCAGAGACCAAACACCCACATACCCAACACCCACATATTCAACACCCATAGACCAAACACCCATAGACCAAACACCCATAGACCAAACACCCATAGACCAAACACCCATAGACCAAACACCCATAGACCAAACACCCATAGACCAAACACACATAGACCAAACACCCATAGACCAAACACCCATACGCTTAATACCCATATGCCTAATACTTATTATATTTAATGCGAATTGGGTATATGAATTGGGTGTAGGCATAGGTAGGGTGTATAAGTACCGATGTATCATCCATTTTGACCGGTGCGAATATCCGCTCTCTTCGGGAATATCAGACGCTGGTATAGATTGTGTTAGGTGGGACTCGTATCTAACTCTAAGCCCGGACGGAATTGCTTGCCTTGAGCAACATGAAAAGCACCGACGAGACGATGCGATATCGCCAACAAATGCCTGGGCTACACGGCGAAATTACCTGCCAGGGCCCGGGACACTTATCATTATGCCGCACGATCTACGGCCACCGACAATCAGCCACTGTCACAGACCGACTTCGTCAATGAGTACGAAACGTGGCGTGTATTCCTGGATGACAGGAGTTATACCACATAATCAGTGGGGAGGACGTTTTCCTGTCACAGATGAAGTGTTTGTGTGACCATGCTAGACCGGTCAAGATTCTAGAAACAAGGAAAATTGCCCGACAGCGCCGCCGTCGTGGTGTTTGTATCACTGCACTTTGTGTCACAAAGCGGAATGTTTTCTGACTCGTTGCTTGTGTTGCGCAGCGCATATTGGTGTGCTGTGGCCGTCGGGTCTACATTTGACTTTTCAGCTTCAAACCGAATTTGGATCACGTTTATGGAAGCGTTGCATCGAAACGGAGTCGCTTGATATCGAGGCAAATTATCAATAGCATGGCCCAGGCTTCCGATCAGGTTAACATAAATCACTTGCTTCGACGATTGCTTCAAATGAGATGTCTTGGAAACAAAATTGCAGCTAGTGCGGGACGTCGGCCCCGCGCAAAGGGCACGTGGAGACACCAGCAAGGGACTTCGGCCTTGTGTGCCAATTTCGATACGTATCGTGGCACGAGAACGGGACACGTCTCGCTCGCTTAGAGCCCGAAATCACACACACACACACAGCACGGAAGGCTAGTCAAAGTGGCGGTGGGCCGGGTATACAACTGGTAGACTTGCACACTCTTCTGCAACTTGGTGTATTTCGTATGCCATAATATCACCGAATACGCCACGGAGCAGAACGACTGGGCTTGCCGTGGTAGAGCGCTGGGAGCACAAAGCAGAAGATAGAGTATCTCTGTCTAGCCCTGACACCTGTCAAATGGACTGGGCGGCATGGTATATAACCAGCTTTGGTATCTAGACATGATGAACCTGCCATCTTGTCACCCGTACCATCATTACAATTGCGCACGTCTGCACTAGGACCAGGCATGAGCCACCCCATTTTGACTCCCTTACCAAGCATATCTAAGACCTCAACTCAAGACTATTCGAACAAACTCAGATCCCTCAAAATGTCCCCCCTCATCTGTAATCAAAGTACACCAATGGAAGAGGGAATTGAACTGCGACAAGCTGAAGCGAGTGTTGGAAGTGGGCCCGGCTCAAGTATCATCAGCGCCACAGACGACCCGGAAGCAGCAGCAAACACAAGAAAGTCAGACAGGGACAGCGAATGCATCGACTTTGACGGGCCGGACGACCAAGACGACCCCCTGAATTGGCCAAGCCGCAAGAAGCTCTCCATCGTCATCAACGTCGCCCTCCTCTCCGCGCTCGGGCAGATGGCGTCGTCCATGCTGGCCCCGGCAGCACAGGAGGTCATCACAGAGTTCCGCTCCAAGGACATGACCATAGGTGTTTTTGTGGTGTCCGTGTTCCTGGTGGGCATGGCAGCCGGCCTGCTCCTCACGTCAGGCGTGTCCGAGGTGTACGGCCGGTGTTATGTGATCCACGCCACCAACGCCCTCTTTGTTGTGTTCGGGGTGGCGGCGGCGTTGTCCCGTTCGCTTGGGCAGCTGGTCGGGTTCAGGCTGCTCCAGGGCGCGGCCGCGGCTGCTCCGCCGGCGATTGGAGGTGGCGTGATTGGCGATATGTTTGTTCCTTGCGAGAGGGGACGGGCTACTGCTATGTACGGATTTGGCTTGCTTTTGGGCCCCATCGCTGGTCCCATCGCAGGTGGTTATATCACGCAGAACCTGGGTTGGAGGTGGGTCTGTTGGGTTATATCTATCACGTGAGGCAGTCCTGGGCAAACCGCATCGGCATAGACGGAGTGGCTAACAATTTTCTAGGGGTGCGCTGTCATTACTTGGGACGATCCTGGTATTCAGGGAAACATACCGACCTCTGATCCTGGAGCGAAAAGTACGAAGGCTGCAAAGGGAAACCGGCAACCCAAAGCTCTATGCAGCAATTCCTCATGGGGGTTCCGGATCCGAAGTTCTCGGATACTCCATTATCCGCCCTATGAAATTCCTCGTCCTTTCCCCAATTGTGGCTCTGCCGGCTTTGGGACTGGCAGTGATACTCGGCATAATGTTCCTGATGCTGTCGACTATGTCCACCGTATATCAACAAATCTACGGCTGGTCAACTGGTGCATCTGGCCTGCCTTACCTAGGACTCGGCGCGGGTCTGTTCATGGGACTTGCTGTTTACTCCATCACCGCAGACAGAGGGTATATACAGAAATCCCAAAACTCAAAGCCATCACCCGAGATACGACTGGCACCGATCAGCATTGCGTCGCCATTGTGTGCTGTGGGTTTGATTATCTACGGCTGGGCATTTGAACATAAAATGCACTGGATTCTACCCATTGTCGGCTGTATGGTTTTCTCCTGGGGAATGGTGGCATTTATGATGCCAGTGACAACGTACCTGATTGACGTCTTCCATACCGAAGCCGCCGGCCCTGTTGGTGCATCTGCTGTCTTGAGATGTCTGGTAGGGGGACTGCTACCATTGTGCGCAAACAACTTGTACAGTGGTCTTGGATACGGGTGGGGGAATACCCTTTTGGCTTTCATGGCATTCGCATTTACGCCTTTTCCATATCTCTTCTATAGAAATGGGGAGAGGCTGAGGGAATGGCGTCCAGCGTTGCACTAAGTATAGAAGCCAGCGGTGGAAGGAACTTTGAAAGTCCCTGCTGGACGAAATCTGTTTTTATTAGATCCAGGAAGAAGAGTGGCATGTAGAAGCTGGTGTGACTACATCAAAGCAAGGAGTGTTACAATTGGATACTTGCTGCCAATGAGTACACTGTTTTGCTTTGAGCAGATCACCGCGTGTTATTCCTCGGCCAGTCAAGCCATTGCAGAAAGCGGTCCTTGGATCGGAGACGTCTATCTACGTCATCCAGGAGTTGTTTTGCCCATCCCTGAAGGAACCAATACCGCCTGTCTGTGGTTGATAGAAGTACAGAGAAGTACGCCAGGAGGAGCATTGCATGAGGTTTATGCTGTCGGATGTCATCCATGACAGAATGAGGAACATCATATGCCCACCAAATCGCCAACCCAATTTCGATATCAGGTCCGTGGGAGGCCATGGTGTTGGATATAAACTGCATTGTTGAGACGGCGGTGACATAGGCTTCGCGGTTGGAAAGCAATTCCTCACCCTCATAAAAGGAACGGAGTAGGGACAGTGCGGAAAAGGTGTCAGACGGAAGCGCGGACTGGTGGAGATTGATTTGGCTGTTGCACACAATCGATCAGTTCCAATTGTTCAATTCTTCCTCCTTCCAAACTTGAATACTCTCAGACGGTGATGGCCAGAGGAGTTGGGACGAACCACTGTATCAATTCATCCTTATCATCCGGCGGGAATATGCTCGAGATGAGGGGAGCCAAACTCGTTCGGGCGATCCTGGGGGTGAACTCTTGCAGTGTCGTTTTGAAGCCCCGTACAACGGTAAAGAACTCCCATGTACTTCTAACAGGTTCTGCAATACATCCATTTTCTGATCGGGCCGCCAGGGAGCAGACGTGTATGACGACGATCGAAGCGTAGCACACCATGGCTCTCCAGTTGTCTTCCCCAACGTTTGATAACAAGGCCCTGAACCTCTCCAGACCAAGGGCATGGTGGGAGGCTCCCAGATTCAGGAATTCTGGTCTTCTTGATGGAAAGAGGTAAGCTTTGTGGAGGGCGGCCAGCGAAAGAAGGCCGTGCATAACGAAGGGGTGACGATAACCCTCCTGTGGGAATACAACGCGCCAGACATAGCGCCGGTCTTCACGCAGTGCCAGGGTCTCGCTGGTAGACACACAGTAGTGGTGCATCAGTTCGAGGTCCCGTATGGATGGACCTGCCACCCCGAGTGAATCAGGGTTGGGTTCGTTGTCCCCTCGCGGTGTGTATCCATCCGCGGGTGGAACGCCTCGCCTTGCAGATCCGGAAGCAGAGGTGGATGCCAGAAGGTCGGACCAAGCTGCCGGGGTCTGTGGCGAGTCGATGGTGCCTGGAGTTGAAGTCCCTATGGATCCGGGACTGACGCCAGCCTGACACAGTGCGGCGGGTCGGGCACGATTCGCAGGGTCAAAGCTACAGAGAACTCCATACCGCGTGCAGTTCCAGCATATCGGGTGGACTTCGTCGCACTAGACAAGGCGAACATGTGAGACGAGACTGTTTCGAGGCGTGCAGGTAGGTGTGTGGGAAAGGAACGGGTAGGGGGTGGGGGGAGGGTAGGTCGATGGTGGTTGGAAAATGGCCTCGTCCGTACCTTGATTTTTCTTCGTTTACATTCTGCACACCCGAGACGGGATTTCTTATGAGCGCGGCGAGTAGGCATTGAGACCGATATGATTGTGAGATCCAACCTTAACAAGCCGAACCAGATGATCGTGCGGTGAACAGATGGTGGTCCTTTTCGTATGCCGTAAAGAATACGCGGGTTTATCAGTTATCTGTTTGGGGTTTACGAGGTACGAGATGCGAAATACGAATCCGAATGCGCGTATTTGTGGCCTTGGCAACTCCTCCTATTGGGCGGATTCTCCACAAAGGGGCTGTGTCTGCCAGTGACGGCCGCGCAATCACTGCCCACCTTGTTACATTCCCGGCTAGTGCAGGGGACGCGGATACGAGAGGCATGGACTGAACAAACTCCATCAACAATGGTCGTGGCAGAAGCCAGTCCTCGTGATGTGCGAGTACTATAGCGCGGTATGAGCGGGATTCGTCGTTGAAAACCAACGCCTGCCACCGCGTCAGGAAGCTGTCCGATTTTACTACAGTGTACAGTCCGCGCTTGTGCTAGGCGAATGCGGGCTTGTCTGTTGCAAACTACAACATGATGTTCAAGATCTCAAGTCAAGCATTATCCATGCACGCTCTGCGTTCCAGTTCAATGTGTTACTATAAGTTTAATGGTCTTGAATAATGTATAAGCTTTACCACCTACCTCCGATTTCCAGTGGCAACTCGTTGTTCCCCATAGCCATCGTGACTAGTGCTGCCGTCCTTCCAAAAATTACGAGTCAACGCCGAATACAGCAGTGACGTAGCCTCACATAGGTAGTCTCGTTTTAATCCTATACACATATGCTTCTTAAGCAGTATGCATCTAGTCCCTTCATATCTATTGATAGTGATAAACGCTTAAACGCAAAGCACTAAGAAATGTAATGCCGATAACAGTAGGTTTGGAACGCAATTATTGAGAAAATAGTAACAGCCTTGTGATAACTACACAGATAAGGCTAGCAAAAACCACTTCTGGCGATGCCATAGACTAGAACCATAGATACAATTAGCCCAAGATTAATCTGCCACGGCGCTTCGGCGTCAAAGCCGGGCAATCAGTTATACGGCGAAAACCAGAATAGTCTCTCAATGCAATCCCTTTATAAAATGAATCCAACAAATGCAGTCCCAGTCGAAAACTTGATCTCTTTCCACCCACATCGGCACACACCTTCCCAAGGGATCTCCGAAGAAACCACAGGATCACACTGTGTTGAAAAAGGCATCTTAGCCAAATAATCATCCACCTCCGCGTCCATAAGTTGATATCTCCCAGCTGACAGCGAACAGAAACTTCAGTTTCAGCCAGCTATCATCGAGCTGCTCAACAGTGAATCCAAGTCTCGCTTAGCTACGCCCGGACACTAAAGCCCGGGAAAATATCCTTCAAGCCTTGTAGCGTGCTTAGCCGCATTAACACTTACTTGTACATGCGTTTCATCCAATCCACCACTTTGTTTTTGCCTTTTACGTATTCGCTACCGCAATGGGACAAGGCTTGTCGACTATCAAAATATTCATCACCCCTAATTTCGAGGGCACCAAGGCGACCAGCCTCCACGTCCGCCTGGGCATCCAACAGCCCAACACAACGGCGAATGGGACACTCGTGTCGCTTTACCTCAGCCAGCCGCTGGCCACGACACAGAACTATGACTCGAAAGACATAGAAGCCTCGGATGCCAACGGAAAGTTGACGCTGTCTCAGCAAGACGACAAGGACTACCGCCATTACATTGCTGCAAGGCCAACCGAGGGCGATGTCGTCCTGAGCTTCACTGCGAGGCCCAAGCTAAACCCTGGAAAGGAGGAGTTCTATCACATGGGAGCTGAGAATAATGGAAAGGCTATATTTGGCCCCGGCTCCGGGTTCCTACCCATGCCAAAGGGTGGAAACTATACCTTCAACTTGGACTGGGACCTGTCCAAGGCGCCCAACGGCACAAGAGCCGTCTGGAGTCTCGGTGAGGGCCCATCAGTCACCGTGGTCGGACCTCCAAGGCTCGTCAGTGAGTCCTATTTCGCGGTTGGGCGGATGCAGAGTTTCCCTCCCGCGGGGACCTCGTCCAATTTTACGACGTATTGGTTTGACGACCCGCCTGAGGATTTCAATATCACAGAAACCACGATATTCACGCAGGAGGTCTTTGATCACATGCGCGAGTTCTTCCGCGACCATGATGATACATATCGCGTCTTTTATCGAAAGTTCCCCCCTAATCAGAGCACCGGGGCTGCCGCAAATACTCGGTCGTTCATGTTTCCTTTACAAGATGGCAATATGGACCCAAAACAAACCCAAGCTATAGTTTCTCATGAGCTGGTGCATAACTGGGTGGTCGCGTCAGACACGGATGGTAATTGTACTTCGGTCGAGTGGTATGTTGAAGGTGCTGCCGACTTTTACTCAGCAATGCTTCTCTTCCGCTACGGGATGCACACGGCAGACCAGTTTCTCGATCAGATGAATGAATTCGCCTGAGATTACTACGCGAACCCCCTGATCAACACCAACTTGGAGCAGGGAGGTGATTCAGAGGACTGGGATTTCACCCACCTCCCGTACCAGCGGGGCAACATGTTCCTTGTTCGCATGGATGCCCTCATCCGGAACAAATCGAATGGGACACGCTCAATCGATAATGTCGTCCAGGCGCTGTTGGACCGAAGTCGAGCTCAACAGGGAGACAGGCTTGAGGACCTCCTTGACCTTCTGGTGAAAGAGGTGGGGCCTGAGGCACGCACGGAATTTGAAGACATGTACCGCGGAAAAACATTAGTGATGCCCGAGAACAGTCTCGGTGCCGGCTTTACCGTGGAGCAAGTGCAGATACCGAGGGGTGACTGCTCGCTAGCCACCATGGCCTTATGTGGCCCGCCAGTCATGGTTACGGCATATCAATGGAAGAGGAAGCCCGGCGTGACTGACGAATCAAGTTTGATTTGATTGCCTCAGCTCACACCCAGCTAAGCTTAGTTACGGCATTGTGTCACGAATAAGAGCATTGATCTGGTGGAATAGAGTTGACTGTCGAGACTACACGGGATTGACCAGCGGAAACGTCGCACCGAAGCGCTATTTGTAGGAGGCGTAATAGGCCCAGTGGGCCTTATTTTAGACACCTAGTCTATCATGTTCCGAGTGACAGGGAACCCCAAGCGAAGCATCTCAAACGCTAATTATAGTACGCGACAGCGCCGACTTTCCAAAAACCCCCTGCAACCTTATAAGCATACCTACCAAATCACACCCCTAATTAATTAATAATATAATAATATAAATTTAATTAATTATTAGCCCTATAAATATATATAAATTAATTTAAAAAGGCTAGCTATTTAAAATATAAAAATAATATAATAATTTATTTTTCTTAATAAAAAAAAAATACTTAATATCCTAATATTATTTTCTTTCTTTTTAATTTATAATACCCTTAATAATATATTATATAATATTTATATATATCTCTTTATAATATTTATAACTTATTATAATTAATAATTTATATCCTAAAGTATATATTTATTTAATTTTTTTATTAAAAATAATTTAATTTTAATAAAAAATAAAGGTATATATATTATTAAATATATTTTATTACTTTACTTAGCTTTATTAAGGTAATAAAAAATATATAATAGTTAATTATTTTATAAAGTTTTATTTTTTATATTTTCTTTAATAAATCCTTATAATTATATATATAGCTATATAATTAAAATAGCCTTTTTATTTAAAGCTAATAAAGATAATTATAAGCTTAAATAATAAAAATCTCTACTCTATTTAATTTTAAAATTTAATATAAATAATAATTATATTTTTATAAAATTATTTTATAATAAAAATTATATAAATAGCTTTATTTAATAGCCTTAAGGTAATTTTAATAATATAATTAAAGTTATTTTTAATACTTAATAGTAAATTAATGCTATTTATAATAATAAAAAAATTATATAAGCCTTAATTATTTAATTTAATAATAATTAACTTTTAAATAATAATAATTAAATATATTAATTAAAGATTATTAATATTAATAATATTAAAAAGGTTAAATAATTTATTAAAGCGCTTAAATAAATATAGGCTAATATTAAATAATTTAAAAAATATTATATATATAAATATATTATTAATATAGCTATAATTAAAACTATATATTAATAAATTAAGTTTAAAAATAATAATTAGCTTTTATTAATTTTATAAGATTATTAATAAAATTATAAAGATATTATTATATAAATATTTAATAATAATTATCTTTCTCTACCTTTATAAATAATTAATTAAATATTAAATAATATAATTATTACTTTATATTATCTTAATAAAATTTTAAAGTTTAAATTTAATAATATTAAGTATATTATTATTAATAATATCCTTATTATAATATATATTCTTTTTATATAATTATTTATATAATTATATAATTTTATATTAATAAAAAGAATTTAATTTATTTATTATCTTTATTAAATAATATTAAATATTAAAAATTAATAAATATTTAAGCTTATTTAATAATAATAATACTTTATTATTATTAATTATCTTTTTATAAAAATAAATAAGTTTTTTTAAAATATAAAATATAAAATTTATAAAGCTTTAAGTTATATTAATTTATTCTTTTATTATATTTTTAACCTAAATAATTACTTTAAAGATATATATATTAATTATTAAGTTAAATTAATTATAAAAAGCTATAATTATAAAAATATATATTTATATATTTATATATAATTAAATATTAATATTTATATAAATAATTAAATTATTAAATTTAAATTTATTAAATTAAATATATTTAATAAAGAAAGTAATAAAGATAAAAATTTTAATTTAATTAAGCTTAATTTTAATATATAAATTTTAAAGTATTATAAGCTTAATTAAAAAAAAAGTAAATTTATTTAAATTTATTTCTTTAAGAATACTTTATATTATTAAATATATAGCTTTAAGGCTCTATAATTTATTTATATATTAATATATAATACTTAATCTTAAATATATAATACTTAGCTTTAATTATATAATATTTAACCTTAGCTATATAATATTATTTAATATTATTAATTAAGCTTAATTATTTTAATTTAAATTAATTTAATTTTTAATAAATATCTTATAATATTTTTTAATAAAGTTAATTAGGAAATTAATTAATATATTATATTAAAGTTTAATTAAATTAATTAATCTTTTTATATAAATAATTAAATTAATAATGCTATTTTTAAAAATTAATTTTTCTTTTAATTAATTTTATATTTAATTTTATTTAAGTTTTTATTTTTAATATAATTTAATTTTTTTTATTAAATTTTAATAATTATAAATTTATAATAATATATAAGGCTTTATAAATATTTTTATATATAAATATATATTAAGGGATATAAATAATTATTAATAAATATATTTAATATTATTATAATATTTTTATATAATATCTTTTTTATTATTAAAGGTTTTATAAAAAATTATAATTTAAGCTAAATATATATTTAATTTAATAAAGTTAAATATAATTAAATAAATATAAATAATATCTTTTAAGGCTTAAGATCTTTTTTTATATATTAATTTTAAATTATTAAATTTATTTAATAATAAATATTAATAATTATTTTTATTTATTTATATTATAATATATAACTCTTTATATATATTTAATAATTATATAATTATTTAATAATAATACTTAATAAGCTTATATATATATAATTATAATTATTCCTTTATTTTATTTTTTTTCTTTAAATTCTTTTTTTATTTTCTTTTAATTTATTATTAATAATTTACCTTATATATCTTTAATTAATATAATATAACTATTTATTAATCTTAATTTATATTTAATATAAATTAAAGATAAAATATAAGCTTAAATATTTATTTTTATAATATTAATTAAATTTAAATAAGTTTATAATATTATTATTTAAAAATTTATATTATATATATATCTTAAAAAATATTTTATTAAACTTTTATAAAGTTATATTATTAAAACCCTTATTTTATATATTTAAATAATAATTTTATACTTTAAATAAGGATTATTAAACCTATAAATATTATAATATTTTATTAAAAAGAAAAACTAATCTTTTATTTTAAATAATATTAAATAAATTTAGAAATAATTAAATATTATTAAATAATATAATTTAAAGAAATTTAAATATATATATAATTATTTATAATAGTTTTTTAAAAATAAATAATATAAAAAAAACCTTATAATTAAGATTAAAAGAAATATATTATATATATACTTTTAATAATATATAATTAATATTTTATATAATATTTTTAATAATATATACTTAGCATTTTATTTAAATAGCCTTAAATATTATTATTTAAAAATATATAAATATTAAAAAGGTTAAATATATTTTAACCTTAATTTTATATAATTTATTAATAAATATATAAAGTTATTTATATATAAAATTAAATATTATATTAAAATTAATATATATTTATAATTTATTATATAATTTTATTATAATATTTTAGCTATTATAGCTTAAATTATATTTATATAATATATTAAGATAATTAAATAATATAAATATATCTTTTTATTTATATATATAAATTATAAAAGGGAAACTAAGCTTATTATTAAAGCTTATTATTATTTATTATAAAATTTTAATTTTATATAAAAATTTAAATAACTTTATATAATATTATAATTATAATATTATTAAGCTATTTTATTTAATAATTATTAGCTTCTTATTAAGCTTATTTAATTATTATTAAGTAATAATATTAATTCTTATAAGGTTATATTATTTAATAATTAATAATTAAATTTAACCTTTTATAAATATTAATTATATAATAAAAATATATATAATATTAAGATTAAATATTAATAAGAAAGCTTATATAAAAGCTATATAAAGTTTTAATTAATAAGTTTAATATTTTATAAATTTAATTATTTAAAATTAATTAATAATTATAAACTTTTTTTAAATAATTAAAGCTTTTAAGCCTTTAAAATAAATATAACTTTATATATTATATTATATTATTATATATCTATTTATTATAAATTTAATATAAGTTTACTTAATTTATATAACTTTAAAATATTTATCTTATTTAAAAATAAAAAAGCTATCTACATATTATCCCTAAAAAATTATAAATTCTTTATTATTTATTAATATTAAAGATAATTAAAAATTATTAATACTTTATACTTAATTTTATTTTTTAAAAGTTATTAAATATTATTAAATAAAATAATATAAATCTAAATATATATTTTTCTTTAAAAATAATAATAATTTATAATAATATAATATATTTATTTAAAAAACTCCTTAAATAATTAATAAATAAAACTTATAATATTCTATTTATATATTAATATAAAATATTAAAGATTAAACTTTAAGTATATATTAATAAAGAAATAAAATTTAAGATTAATTTACTTAAATTATATATTAATAGCCTTATTTATCTTTATATATAGCTTTCTAAAAGAAAAATTAATATTAATTAATTTAATATAAAATTAAATTAAAAAATAAATATTAATATTATATAACTAAAGATATACTTTACTTTATATTAATTAAATTATATAATTTATCCTAATTTAGCTTTTTAATCTTATTTTTATCTTTTAAATTACTTAAATAAATAATATAATATATATTTATTATAAAAAATATTTATTTAAATAATAAAAATTATATATATTTATACTTCTTAGCTTCTTTTTATATATTATTATTAATTAATTATTAATATTATAAAAAAATATAATTTATAATAATTTCTTTTTTTATATTTAATTATTTATAATTATTTAAATATATTAAGATTTTAGCTTAAAATAAACTTAATATATTTAAGCCTTCTTTTTATTTAATAATATTTAAATTATTAAATTATTAATTATTATAATTCTCCTATTTAATTAAAAAATCTTTTTAATTCTTTTATTTAATTATAATAAAAATAATCTATTCTTTTAGCTTTTTATTATTTTATTATTATATAAATTAAATCTTAATTATATCCTTTTTTCCTTTTTTATTTAATATTAATTTATCCTTAAATATAATTTATTAATCTTAAAAAAATATAAAATTATATTTATCTTTATTATCTTTTTTAATCTTCTTAACTTAAAATATAATTATAAATATATAATATTTAATAATAAATTCTATATTTATAGCTAATTTAATTATATTAATATTATTATTAAATATAATTAATTAAATAATATATTAATTCTTAAATAAGAAATTAAGCTTAATATAAAGATATTAAAGAAATTTATAAATTAAATCCTTATATAATAAATATTAATAAATAAGTTTAAATAATAATATTTAATATTTATTATATTTAATAATTTAAATATAATTATAAATATTTAATCTTTTAATTAATTTAATTATATATTCCTTAAAGTAAAGAATAATATTAATTTAAGCTAATAGCTATTATTTAAGTTTATATATTTTTTATTTATTTTAATATTAATCTTAAATTATAATTTCTATATTAAAGATAAATAATTTAATTAAATTTAAATTAAAAATTATAAATATAAGTATAATTTAGCTTTATATATCACTAAAAAATATTAAATAATCCTATATAAAGATTATTTATAAAGATTAAGGAGGTATAATTAAATTAATAATATTTAAAAAAAGAAAAATTATAATTTAAATAATAACGCTAATATAAATTTATAAATTTAATCTTAATATAAAATATATATATAATTAAATATTTAGCTATAAGCTTAAAGAATAATATAAATAATATTATTTCATAATAATAAGTTATATATAGCGTTATATAAGGCTATATAACTATAAAAAAAGGTATAAAAAGGGAAAATAAAATTATATAAAGTTAATTAATAAAAAAACTTTTAAATTTAAAAAATAATAAATAAATATAAAAAGATATATAATTATATATTATATAATTAGCTTAAATTCTAAATATTTAGATATATTTAAGGGTATATGCTTATAAAGAAAATTTAGGGGTATAAGGGGTTTTTGGAAAGTCAGCCCTGTCGCGCACTATACTAATATATAAAATTACGGCCCGAGACAGCACCCAACATAGACCCACGCCAGTGCAACCCCTGAGCTAGATGCGAACACCGACAAGTTCGAGCCCGTTCTTCCCAGGGCTCTGACCACGCAGCAACAGGCCAAGCTCGGACGGATGGAACCAGTTCATCCAAACCAGCACGACCACCATCAACAAGGCATCGAAGATATAGAGGTACACCTCGGATCTCAGCAGGACACCGTCGTTGCCGTTGAGGTATTCAATGACCCTGAAAATGCTGCGGACCAAGATCAGGGCACTCGTCACGTAGAGTGTCAGGAGGTACTTCTGCCAGCGCACAGCGGGATCCGAAGCCTTTGCTGTGGGCACGAGCGACATTCGCCTGTGGAAGACGCCCGCCGCCACCACGAAGAACCCAAAGAAGGCGAGCTGGACGAACAGGCCGCCGATGATGATGTTCTCTCCCGTTTTGAGCAGGCTTTCCCCGGCAGCCATCAAACCTCCGCCTGATTATCGTCAGCCAAGTCAGTGCTTGATTTTGATGTGAAATTGAAGAGGCAGGATCCCGGTTGTATGCATACCCGTGGACTGCATCTGCAGCGAGATCACGTCGCCGGTCACGAAAATCTTGGTGATCCATCGCCGCCGAATCAACGAGTGCGAGTCCCCGTCGGTGAGCAGGATGATCCTCCCGAGGATCATGTAGATCGAGGCAGCCATGAAGGCGGGTGCGACAAGGATCAGGACGTTCTGCGCGACGTAGGGTCCGAGGCCCCAGCAGCCAGGTTCCTCCGTCGCGTTGACCGACCGGGCGATGTATCCGATGCACTCGCCTGCTCAAGTTGACCCATTAGAGGAGCTCTGAGGGAAGAAATGGATGAAGCATACGCCACTGGTGCGCGACTTACAGAGACCGCCGATCACCAAGGCAGTGAGGTACCAGGTCTGCGTCTTGTACATTTGAAAAGCATGCAGGCCGGAGGTGATGCCAAAGAGAATGCAGAAGATGACTGCCCCCGCCACCGACGGTTCGTACCGGTAAAATGACCATACGGCGTCCTTATAGTTGGGGATGCAGCCCGCCATCTTGGGCCAGTCGAAGTGTATACAGCCGTATGAAATCAACTAGATGGCTGTGGCGGAGAGTTGGGTTTGACGGCAGAGATGGAATACCGGCTTTGAAAACAGTGTTTCGACATGAACACAACAGACCATCCATCTTTATCATTATGTACTTTCCAGAACATGCACAGCCCCGGGAGGGGGTCAGCAAAATGAATATCATCGCCAAGTTGGAAAGGAACAGCGCGGACATGCTGCGGCAACATCATTGCCTGGCGTTGGTAAAAACGCCGTGAGAGCTATACGAGTATTCGGATTCGGGTTGGGCAGAATCTGCAGGATGTGGCTGTGCTCTCCCCTTGAGGCATTTCCACGTGGGAACTCGGGACCACTCGCAATTATCCATCTGTTTTCACATCCAGAAGCTACGTATTCGACATCTCAATCGTACATACAGGTATGCGAGACAACACCAAGGTACCACACTTCAACGATCAACTGCCACGAGCACTTCATCCCCTTGTGGCTGTCAACTAGTATGATCAGCGGTCACCGCAGGCATAGCTCCGGACAAGACTCGGATGACGCCGAGCTTCTGAGGAAGCCAATATACTTCCAGGTACTGATTTCCAACGAGAACGCGTTCGGGTATCGAAGAGGGGGTGATTCGATCATTATGCATGCTTCTTTGAGCAACTTTTAATCACAGCGAAGCCTTCGCTGTTCAATCTTTCTTTTTCCTCAGGCTTAATGCTCCAATCTCGAGGCATTCACCAAAGCTCAAGCCGTTACCCTGGATCCAGTCTCTTTTTGCTCTTTCGAGCCATTCCTGCCACTCGTCATCGTTCTTCCGATTTGACCTCCTCAGCATCGGTTCAAAGGCCTCGACCATGCCGATAAAGCTGTCCAGTGCGGTTTGGCGTATGGCGGCCTGGGCGTTAGTCAGAACCATTTTCTGCCCATCCTCACGCTCCCACCTTAGTGCCGTCAGCGGGACAGCTAGCCTCTTGCCTATCATGCCCTCCAGCGCGTCCGCCCCTTCGATAAGACACCCCGCCAGCAGAGACACGGTCAAGGCGGTCGGTATTGGCGTCAGGTCCAGGTCCTCGAGCGCCGACTTGAGCCAGATGTTATAGTCGACGACGTACGGGTTCACGGACGGGCCCAGCGGTGCCGTGGTCCCGACCGGGTAGACCCCCAGGTGGGCGAGCTCCTCCCCGCTGTCCTCGGCCTGCGCGTGGGGCGAGACGGAGCGGATCGTGAAGTCGTGCTCCCAGACCTCGAGCGTGCCGCCGGGCCGCAGCACCCGCACGAACTCGCTGGACGCGCGCGAGTACCCGGAGTGGTTGAACACGAGCGCCAGGTTCCGCGACATGACGAGGTCGACGGAGCCGTCCTGGACCGGCCACCCGGGCTCCCGCAGGTCGTGCTGGATGTACTCCCAGTCCATGCCCATGCCCTTGTAGCACTCGCTGGTGCCGCCGGCGGGCGGCTTGATGTCGATGCCGATGAAGGACACCTGGTGGCCCTTGCTCTGGAAGTACCGGTGGCAGACTGCGCTCCAGTACCCGCTGTCGCAGCCGACCTCGAGGACGCGCCGTGGTGGCTTTTGGAGAAGCTCCGATGACAGGAGGGGCGTTTCGAACACGGCCGATGTGAGGAGGGCGAGCATTATGTGGCGGTTTGTCTCGGTGAGGTCGACGGGTAAGGGGTAGATGAATGGGCCGTCCATGCCGTTGAGGTAGGTTCGTCCCTCCTTGGTGATCAGAAGGCTCTTCTTGTCTGTCTCCTTTTCGTTGCCAGTACAGGTCGATAACGTCTCTGGATTCCGGCTCGACAGACTGGAACGCATTGACGTGGACATCCTGGCCGACGATGACGATGACGCCGACGCCGACGGCGGACCAAGGCGGGACATCGTTGTCGTGCTGCCTGTGTCGTGATGCCCTGTGTCGGTCCGGGGCGCGGGAGTCGAACCAGATGCGCCGTAGCGAGTGCATGAGCGCCGATGGGAGCCAACAGATGCGTGCCACACCCTGGCTAGGAACCGGGTGTTGGTTTCTTGAAAATAGTTGACAAGTCTCCGAATGGTGACATCGCGGCTGGGGCCTTCAAGGATCTGTGAGCGCGGGGCCAGGGGGTGGGGTGCATGGGTCTGATACCAATCACGTACTCAAGAGGAGCACCCGACGGCAAAAAAACTTGATGGGTCAAATATCAACGCTTGTTTGGGCATCATTTGGATCTTGATCGATGCAAAGACTCAAACAAAATAGTCCGATACGCTCGAGCTGTCTGGGGGAAAACCAGAGATCTGCGTCAGCCGCAGGATCTTGCAAGGATGATCTCGATGCCTGACCCAGCCCCTGATCTTCCGACTTGGCCCGGTACCGGTAAGCGGATCGACTGCAGGCCCACTAACAACCGGCTGTTTTCCCCGGAAAGTTACCAGCGTCGTAGGCCCTGTCAGGTCATTGCCTTGCTGAGAAGATCCTCCTGATATTGGGTGATTGGGTATAAGTGTGCCATATTGGCTAGATGGAGATAAGGATGGTAATCGCACCACTGCAGCAATAGCTGTCTGGGATGATGCGCACTGCATGCAGCGCGTTTATGATGGTCATTTTTCATGCTGCCTGGCATTCTGAAGGTAATGGCGAGAGATCAGTCCAGGCCTGTAGCCAGGGGAAAGAGAGCGCGACGCAGAGTAGCTTCAACTCGGCGTACCCCTTCGTCATTGACGTAAATCACACAAGAGGTCGCATTGTCTCTATCTGTTGCTCAAACTGACACTCTCTACTGCTGATTGAGTAGGCATTGGGCGGAGATATCATTGCCCAACAATCACGGGGCCCCGATGCTAGACATCTCGGACAGACCAGTTGACTGGGTGTCTGCCGCACGCTTCGCTTAATGCTGGACATTCCATACAAGGCAACGAGGTGCTTGACTCGCGTTTTTAGTAGCGTCTCCTCCCAGCGTCCACATGAAAATGGTCTCCTCGCTTATCCTCTCCTACCTTGATGTCAAAATGAAATCAATGGTGATATCACCTTGTACGGCGTGGAGGCTGGGATGAGTGTTGGCTAGCTACTAGAGGGGGACTAAATGTTTGATGACATGAATAGCCAAGTCTGCGCTTAATTCATCATAAGAAGACAACTCAAACCATGAAGCGACCGTGAATTGCCGAGGGGGTGCCGGTAGTGGTGTTTGGTCTTGACATGGCGAGGAGGGGAAACAGCTCAAGCTTAGAATCGAGTCCGTCGGTTAAGCTTCAGCATCATAAGCATCAACTCTACCATTTAGGGAAAGGTGATGTGCAAATAATTAAGTCATAGACATGAGCTCAAATCAGTGGCATCGATGTTTGATGAAGACTTAATCATCCCCATGCACCACGACCTGTTGTAGAATCCCAAGGTCCTTTATCATCTCCCCTTCCGATTGGGACATTAATGACCAGTCTGCTCTTCTTAGCAGCACAAAGCACCTGGATTTCACAATGCGCATCTCGTTCTTGGCCATGTTGACCTGGGCGGTGCAATTGAAGGCACTGCCCTCGGCCATCAGTTCAGCCCATGCTGTTGAGACGTTGACTCTGCCCTCCGAGCTGGCGGAAGTTGCGACCGGGCCGTCAAGACCGTGGGGCAGCGATGAGAATTTCCAGCAATTGGACAGTGGTCTATCCACGTGTGAGGGAACGGAATATCTAGAACTCAAGGCTCGGAACGCCCCAGAAGTACAGGATTGCAGCACTCTCCGCGATCAGATTGCTGACAACCCTGGGATCTGGTACATAACACCAGGTAGATGGATATCCAAGATCGCAAGGTGTACGTATCATCCTTGCCATTGATGTTGACTACCTTGGTCACAGCACAACGATGGCCAGTTCACTTCCACGTGTGTATTGCTAACATGAGAAAGATAAAACCTGCGCCGTTTCTCTGGTTGCGGTTAGAAGAGGGTTTTTGTAAGTACAATCGGCCCAAAACAGCCTCCGCACTGCCCATGGTTCTAACAATTGACTTGGTCCAGCCTTGGAACCGATGATGCACTCAGAGTTCTTGATAAGGCGATCGAGCACGGAGGCAACCAAGTTATCACCAACCCCAATTGCCATACGCGCGCGAAAGTCGCACTTTCCGTCAAGTGGAACCACGGTCCCCAGCCCTGAGGGGTGTCGGGCTGGAGTGAATGTGGCATTTTGAGAGAGGGGTGTGTGTAGCCCGACCATTGTGTGTGTGTGAAAGGCAACGTTCAGATGGCTTTATCTTCACGATAAAATTACAGGGGAATTCCATTCTTAGGTGTTTTTTCAATTGTGGTTATGAAATTTGTAAGATGTATCCATTTCCGACGTCACTTGTGATCCGCTGTGAAGTCACTGCTCTGATGCCGGACGTCCCGAGGTCCGTGCAATTACCTATTGTTCATGCACAAGGAAAAGCGTCTTCAACCCAAATAAATGCCCAACACTAATTGCAAGTGTTCTCACTCAGCATAATTGCAAACCACGTAAAGAAAGGGAAACTTTAACTTTGATCCCGCTACCGTTGGCCTGCTCCGGCGAGACTCCACAGACCGACTGACTGCCTTCCAGTTTCACCAACTGACGTAACTACCCCCAACCCTCCTTCCAAAGCCATCAACGCAGCCTTGAAGATATCAGACGTCATCTAAAATCCAGGAACCAAATTGATAACGAAACTTGTTTTTTACTCAATTCGTTCGCTTCCTCACACCACATTATGGCCCCGTCCAGCACCCCAGACGCCGTCGCCCTGGAGCAATCCGTCTACCAGGCCGGCCTGCATTCCACAAAGCCCCCCTTCACCTTCCAGCCCTCAGAATGGGAGCCACAGGCCAAGGCCGTCCTCTCCGCCAACTCCTGGGGCTACATCCACGGCAACTGCGGCGCCGGGTCCACCTATCGCAAGAACCTCGCTGCGTTCGACCGCTGGTCCATCGTGCCCAGGCGCCTGGTGCCCAGCAGGACGGACCCGGCAACAGGCGCCGAGGCCTTCGCCGACACCAGCACGACGGTCCTGGGCCGGGAGCTGCCGTTCCCCGTCGCCATCGCGCCCATTGGCGTGCAGAAGATCTTCCACCCCGAGGGCGAGGTCGCGGCTGCGCGGGCGAGCGACGCTGTTGGGGTGCCGTACACGCTCAGCACCGCGTCGAGCACCAGCATCGAGGAGGTCGCGCAGGCGATTGACAGTGGGCGTGATGGAGAAAAGGAGGGTCGGAGCCAGAACAAGACGCCACGGTGGTACCAATTGTACTGGCCGTCGCGCGATCACGATGACATCACCATCTCGCTACTGTCGCGGGCAAAAAAGGCAGGGTACACGGCGCTATTCGTCACGCTAGACACCTACGTTCTCGGCTGGAGGCCAAGCGACATGGACAACGGGTACAATCCGTTCATCCACCCGGACCGCATCGGCGTGGAGATCGGCCTGACGGACCCGGTGTTCCAAAGAAAGTTCAAGGCGGAGCACGGCTACGACATCGAGGAGGCGCGGCAGAACGAAAGTGAGGCGACGGGGCATAACCTGGGTGAGGCTGCGCAGGAGTGGGCCAAGATCGTGTTCCCCGGCCACTCGCACTCGTGGGAGGACGTCGAGTTCTTGAAGAAGCATTGGGATGGGCCGATCGTGCTCAAGGGCATCCAGAGCGTGGCGGATGCGCGGAGGTGTGTCGAGGTCGGTGTTCAGGGAATTGTGGTCAGCAACCACGGCGGGCGGCAGCAGGACGGCGGTGTGAGCAGCTTGGGCATGCTTCCGCACATTGCGGAAGCTGTGGGCGACAAGCTTGATATTTTCTTCGACAGCGGGATTCGATGTGGTGCCGACATTATCAAGGCTCTGGCACTGGGAGCCAAGTGTGTGCTTGTTGGACGGCCGTATGCCTATGGTCTCGCGCTCGGAGGGGAGGAGGGAGTAAGACACGTCTTGCGAGCCATGTGTGGCGATTTGATGATGAATATGCACCTCGCAGGCTTGAGAGGGCTAGATGAAGTCAACAAGGACATCCTCGTGAAGGCAGACGATGTTTTCTAGAGGCGCAAAGCCTTAGGCAAAATTACATTCACGTACCAGCCTGTTTTACATTTGCTTTGACTTCAACTGGATCATCTGGGAACCACGAACAAGAACGGTATCTTGATCAGTGCTTGAAAGATGATCATGGAAATGAGGAAGATCATTTTTCATGGCAATATTGAATAGCGGGCCTTAGTTTAGCCCAGTCTAAACGGGGTCGATGTTTGATTAGAGCCTTGCCAGCTCTGGGCCATTCGCAACAGTCTGGCCGAGTCGCAGACCGCCGTCTCGCCCTTGATGTCTTTTCCGTTGATATCCTGCCCGGGGTTTAACATGGGATCAAAGTTGTTACAGGGTATATAAATGAGCCCGATGGCACAGCCCAGGCTGAACGTGATCAAGAATGAGAGACATAGATGATACACTCAAAGACTTGGAACATTGTCATCCCGTGCAGAGTTGGAGGCGAGGCTGCTTAAGGAATCTGGTTCACGGGAAAGGCTAGAATTTGACCCTTTCCAGTGATGAGACATCCAAATTCGATGAGCGGTGATTAGAAACGGAAGCGTTTAATCCGAGCCTAGAGAATGATGATACGTTGCACTTCCTCTAGCGCCCAAGGACCAAAGTCCTCCCTAACAATGACCTGCCTTTTTCACCAGCGAGGTCCTTCGTTCTCTGGTGAGACAGTATGAACTTTCCGCTCTGTTCGCTTTGGTCCAATGAGGTGGCATTTTGAACCCGTAACTAATCTGGTAAAATGGGTGAATACACCCGCGAAAGACCCGGCCACGCCGATCGTTCACCCTGGAAGTACCAATCATGCATGATCTATCGCTCACGGAGATTATTTGCTGTGGGCCAATGGTATATAGTAGAACTCTTGGTGTATTCCGGTTCTGGAAATTGTTCTCCAACTGCCGGGGCTTATGCCCAGCAGCATGCATGCCGTGCCGATAGGTCGATGGGCACTCAATAACCTGGGAGCCGAATATCCAACCAAGTGCCAGAGCACATGTTCACTTATATGAATTGTGGCAACTGACAGGTTGCTTACAGAGATATTGCAGATAAGGACACTGTCGGCAGTCGACTCATGCGAGGATGTTCCTGAGTCCACCGGGTCGCAGCAACAGATATAAATGACCCCTCGGCTCCAAGATTTCGTGCCACAGTCGTTCTCGGGACCGTATTCATCTATCATTTGGTTAATATTCCATCAGTATCCAGCAAGTCACTTTTACAATAATCTTGGGACAGCGACAGTCCGCCAACATGTACATCAAGGCTCTCGCCGCGGTGCTATCAATCCCAGGGGTCATGTCGGCCCCTGCGGTCGAGGAACGCCAATACAGCGCCGCCCTCATGCGATTCGAGTGCTCTAAGCTCACCATCGAGCGTCTCGACCCTCTTGTCCAGCCAGGTTCTGTGCCTTCTGCCCACGTCCACCAGATCGCCGGCGGCAACTCTTTCAACGCCTCCATGACGCCGGGGACCTACGACCCCAGCGCCCTGTCGACGTGCACCTCCTGCACCTACGCCGATGACTTCTCCAACTACTGGACCGCGAGTCTCTACTTCCGAGCTCGCAACGGCACCTTCAAGCGGGTCCCACAGCTGACCAACCTCGGCTTGCGAGGAAAGAATGAAGGCTTGACCGTGTACTACAACTCTCCCTATGACGGGGTGACCAAGACCACCGCTTTCAAGCCCGTAAGTCCCGATCGCTCGGGATCTCGGAGCTCTCGAATCTTAAGAGGCTGACACAGAATCTAGGGCTTCCGCATGATCGTTGGAGACCCGGAGCTGCGCTCCAGCCAGGGCGGCCAGCGGCAGCTGTGCCACCGGTGCGAGGCCAACATCCAGCAGAACCCCTTCGGAGGTGCGCCCTGCACGGGATCCGACACCTTCGCGCTGCCGAGCGGCACCTGTGGTGGCGGGATTCGCGCAACGATCACCTTCCCGACGTACGTATTGAACGACCAACTGTTTATCTTGATGACAATCCTTCTGACATGGAACATGTGTAGTTGTTGGGACGGAAAGAACGTCGACAGCCCCGACCACAAGTCCCACGTGGCATACCCCAGCAGCGGGACCTTCGAGTCTTCCGGCCCATGCCCGGCCACCCACCCGGTCAAGCTGCCGCAGGTCATGTACGAGGTGATGTGGGACACGCGACAGTTCAACAACAAGGCCGACTGGCCAGCAGACGGGTCCCAGCCTTTTGTCTACAGCATGGGAGACAAGTACGCATGATCTCCTCTGCCGCTCGTGGCGGTGTCACTTGGGACAAACTGCTGACCGCTTTCTGCAGGACTGGCTATTCCTGGCATGGCGACTACCTCTTCGGGTGGAAGGGCGATGCCCTGCAGCACGCCCTTGACATCAGGTGTGCTGGTGACGCGTGTCAAGGTATGAAGACACAGACTGCCGATCAGGCCAACAAATGCATGATCAAGTCCACAGTCAACGAGGATGTTGAGGGATGTAAGTGCCAAGTCTCTTATGATGTACAAATCGGCTTACTTCCGCCATTGCTAACATTGCGATTCAAGGGCTCACTGAGCTGCCTGGTGGTATGCCGGTTACCTGATTGATGGAATCATCTTTTCTTTTTGTGGTTGAGATGAGATTCCACGCAGCGAGACGGTCGTTTCAATACTTTGCTATGAGGGAGTCTGGTCCAGCTTGCCAGTCAGCCCGCTCTTAGGGCTGGGCCAATGACACCTTTGAAGGCACATAAACTCGAAGGACGATGACAATGGAGAAGCCTACCTTCTATTTGTACATATGGAATCAAGATAGTGGCGATACCGTTCCTTTGTACGACAACTTATGATGTTTCTCGAGTTCAGACCCTAGATTCTTCCAAACGTATCTTATGGTTATCGTTGTGCGTCATAGTATGTATGCTCTATTCAAGAGGAAGATTAACGACTGTGTAGTATCTTATTCAAAATTTTCATAAGAGTCAAGTATAGCACACCTATCCAATTCCTATTTCTCAAGTTCTGGTCTACAGTTGTCTCCAACCATACTCCCTTGCCGACCGACCATTTAGGACGGTCAGGTATTGTTTGACCTTTGTTTCGATGCCTTTTGCGTCCAGGCCGAACCTGTCATAGTTACTGCGGTTCGAGGCAGAATACCCATACGTCGTCATGCCTATGCTCGCCGTGACATATCTCGCCCACGTAGTCGCCACATACTCTTCGACGCTGACAATAGGCCGTCCATTTTGTTTGAAGACGGTGTTCTTGTAGTCATCGTCCTGGGTCTCAAACAGATCGAGACTCGGGGCGCTCACGATCCGAGTGGCTATTCCCTGTGCCCTGAGAGATTCCCCCGCCGCTACAGAATAGTGCAGATTAGAGCCGCAACTCACAAGTGTGAGCTGGTAGTCCGGGCTGTCCTGGACGACATAGGCTCCTCGCTGAACCTTGGTCCTGTCTGTGTTTGGCACCGGCCCCGTAGGATCCCGAGCGATTGATAGCATAGTTGGACGTTGCCCGGAAGATAACGCGATTGTCCATGCCCCGATGAGCTCTTCAGCATCACAGGGTCGGATGTAACATAAGTTTGGCATGGCGCGGTACAGGGAATCAACTTCAACTGGTTGATGTGTAGGGCCGTTTTGTCCTTCCTCTACCCAATAGTTAGCGGAACACACTACAGATTCCGGATTGCGAGGTTGTGTGGGTTGGATACTTACGGAACGAGTCGTGGGTTGCTATGTGAATGACTTGCAGATCACTCAAAGCTCCCATTCGAACTCCTGGTGCAGCCTACAGAAGTTGCGGTTGTCAGCAAGTCTATCGATTCGATACCCGGTAAAACAGGTATACTCACATAGAGATAAAACATGAAGAAAGTGGCTGTGATTGTAATGCAAGTTCCTGGGTTGTACGCCGCCATCCCATTCGCTATGGAAGCCATGGCGTGTTCTCTGATACCATTCCGTAAGTAGCGGCCCTTATGTCCTGTCTGGGGCAAGAAAACATCATCTATCGAGTAAGAGACCATGTTCGAATTGACCAGGTCCGCACCTCCTCCACAAAGTGAAGGCACGGCAGTCCATAACCTTTCCAGAATGCGACCGTTGGTTTCCCGGGTGGCCTTTCCCTCGAAGTCTTGACTGTCGATTGATGAGAGTATTGATATTCCATCGTCGACGTTTTGCTTCAGCCGCGCTTGAAGAGCTAGCGCTTCCTTGGGGTAGAGTTTCGAGTACTGGGATAGCCTGCTCTCCCATTCTTGCTGGAGCCGAACGCCGTGCTGTCGTCGCTCGCGGAAGAAAGCCAGTGCGTCAGGGGGGACGACGTGGGTAGATTCCGGATCCAACCCAGCGAGCTGCTTTGACCTAGCAATGCTTTCCTTGTCAAATGCGCCGTGGTGCGCCTTGTGCGTTCCGGCTGTCGAAGTGCCCACTCCGATAACCGTCCTTACGTTGATAATCACGGGCTTCCCTTTGTATGTTTTGGCAAGCTTCAATGCCGCGACAAGGCTCTCAACATCGTAGTTGCCATCTTGGACGGTAAGGACCTCCCAGCCCTGGGACCTCATTTTGGAATCAATGTCTTCGTTGTTGATCCAGTCCAGCGGACCATCGCAGGTTACAGCGTTGTTATCGTAGATGAGGACAAGATTATCTAGCTGCAAATGCCCAGCAAGTGACATGGCTGTTGAGAGTTCCGGTCAGTCGGCAAATATTGTGCCCAAACTTGGCAGTCAGAGCCTTACCTTCAAGTGCGACTCCTTCCATGAGACAACCATCGCCCGTCGTGCACCATATTGTGGACTGAACAAGCTCGCAGCCGGGCTTGTTGAAGTTGGCCGCGAGATTCTTGGAGACAATGGCTAAACCGACGGCATTTGCTACGCCCTGGCCTAGAGGTCCTGTCGTCACTTCGACGGCGGGAGTCTGGCGCTCAGGGTGCCCGTGACACAAAGTGTGGTACCCGTTTTCCTTCGGACTGGCATAGCCTTTGAGCTCATCGATTGTCCAGGCATCGTATCCGACGAGGTAATTCATGACATAAAGGACCATGCTCGCATGGCCTGTTGAAAATCCAGTCAGCTCATTCTTGCTGCACCTTGCGCGCTACTGCTTGTGGGGTCATTACCATTCGATAGTACAAACCGGTCTCGGTCAAACCACTCAGGGTCGGCTGGATTGTAGCGCATAACGTACTTCCACAGAGCAACTCCAATCGCAGCCATCCCCAGAGCAGAGCCGCCATGGCCACCGCCATTTTGTGTGCACAGGTCAAACACAAGATTGCGAACTGCCAGAACAGCAGCTTCGTCGGCGCGGGCGAGCTGTCCGAACTGCTCATGCCCGTTTACATTGGCTTCTGCGCCGAGCTTCATCTCTTTGGTCATATTAGCGACGTGACCGGACTGCGAATCAATCAAAATCTTCGTACACATCCTGACGGTGCACATTTGGGACTCGAGGTAGAGCGTTCACTTATTGACATATTTCCGACGTTGATGTTCCATGTGACGTTCGTGACTTACACCCGCGCCCGGAATTTCATACAGGGATCAAGCCCGCTTTGCGCGACAGGGCGGCCGGGATTTGAATTCCGGGCAACCGAAAGTCGGGTTTGCTGCCGATACCCGCCGTGTCCTGCTCGGAGCTGGCACGCAGTTAATGCAACAGTGGTCTGGGATCCACGCCATCCTCTACTACCTCCCTGTCGTTTTCGCCTCGCTGGGGTTGGACCGCAACCTTTCAGTCATACTGTCGTGCTGCAACACCATGAACGTCCTCATATCGACCTGCGTTGGAGCCTTGTACGTCGAGACTGTTGGGCGCAAGAAGATGATGGTTTGGGTTGCTGTCGCACAATCTCTGTGTTATGCACTCGTAGCCATCGGACTCGCTCTCGGGGGAACGCAGTGGGGGTGAGTTGCTGTCACCTTTGTCTTCGGCTTCATGACGGCCTTTGGGTTGTCGTGGATTGCAGTTCCTTGGATGTACCTCAACGAGATCAACACCCAGCGAATGCGAATTGCTGGCTCGGGTATCGCGACTGCCCTCAACTGGATCACCAATTACGCTGTGGTGCTCATTACACCAATTGGAATTGCCAATATTGCTTGGAGATACTACATCCTTTACGCTGCTCTCAATGCCGCGTTCGTTCCTGTGGTGCAATTCTTCTACGTTGGAACCGCACGTAAAAGTTTGGAGGACATTGACCACCTGTTTGAGGGACAATCGCCGGACCTGCCTACCCTACGGTACCCCTAACAGCGACTCTGGACACAAGGGGGATGAGAAATCTACCGTTGCACATGTCAACGAGGCATGAGGCTGGACCATGGCGTTTTCGGTACTGGGTACTTATGTTATTATCAGAATGCGGGTTTCTCGAGTCAGAACCTGGGTTATAAGGAGGTGGGAATTGTTTGACGCGAAAGTTCATATTCTTGCTATTCTCAGGTTGCTTTATTTCTTCAACTAAAACGTCGCTAACCGGCTTGATCTTGGAATGATGGATACTGTAAATGTAAAATGGTAATTCAGACGACCATGAGGTAACAAAGGAGGGGGGGGGTTCTGTCTTGACCGTCCGACGACTGTTTGTCTAATCCTTGCAGGCAGTCTGGCAATGTCGTTGCAATCAAGTCGCGGGGAGTACTGTGTAGATGTGGTCAGGGGTATCGCACGTGAATGTCACAGCAGCAGAGTGCTGATAGTGTTCACTTCCGCGTTCGCGCAGAGCTCTAACACGCTTACTAGCGTCTACTTCCCGTCACTAGCTTAAAGCTAAAATTTATGCGTGTTAACGTCTGGCCGTTGCAGATCTTGGGGAGGCTAGGCCTGTGCTCGGATTTCAAATTCCGGACGCCACGACTGGCCGCCCCGTGTGGGCCGACGCCGCCAGCTTTCGAGCATCGTGACAACAGTGGAAGACTCTGGTAGACCAGCATTCACCTCCTCCTCAATCCGATCTCTCGTCAGATAAAGCAGGCAGTCACGTGCCGCTCCCTCAAGTATCGTTCCGGCTGATCTCGGCCGGCAATGCTCGGTAAGTGAATCGTGTGTCTACCTAAGTACACTGGCCGCAGAGGCCGTCTTCGGCACCGGAGGGGATACGATCCTGAAGGCTTGTCGCAGACCTTCGACACGTATTGCAGCGAGTCAATGAGTTCGAAGATACACAGGCTGGGCTACCATTTCCACGTTGTGTCATAGAAGCCTATAGGCACGGCGTTCGGACACCAACGCCATCAGTTCAGGGTGCAACAGATGAACGGCAGAACCTGACAGCGAACACTTAATGGCTGCTAGACCTGTCTACCCCGCAAGCCTCTTAGAATTTGTAATCCTGCCTCTGTCTTTTGCTTCGTGCCTCTTCTGCTCTGTCGCTTTGCCGTTCTGTTTTACAGGGAATTGAGTGTTGATCCTGGCTCGCCTCCCTCTCTAGGCCGACAAACATGTCGGACAGCAGCAGAGCACATATCAAGGCCACCAAGGCTCGCCGCCACATTACTACAGCATGCTACGCCTGCCGGGAGGACAAGATCAAGGTACTGTCCGTCCTCCACTCGGATGGTCCATTGAAGCTCGCGCGTTAGCAAGTTCATGTACAAGTTTCTGACCACGTCTTTTTTCGCAGTGTGACGGTGCAGTACCGGAATGCCGCCAGTGTGCTGCAAAGAGTCGAAAATGCACATATGCTGGGGTAGATCGGAGGAAGTAAGCAGGCCCTTGCCGTTCGCCCTTCATTACCTCATATTTCCCTGCCCCCCCCCCCCAACCCCTGTCTGATAAGAATGTACGCATCTGTCATACCTGGCTATCGAACACCCAACTAACTAGATCAGACTTTCCCTCCGAAAGGCCGTCGAGGCCTTCTCGCAGCGTGTGAGACAGCTTGAGGCTTTCATTAATTCTCATAACCTCCAAGTCCCATCGACAGACCCAGATACCCGGGCAACACTAGACCAGCTGTCTAGTCTGTACGCTCCACAGGCATGTGAGCTCAATGCTGCGGATAAAGACCCATCCCCAAGTGCCCTCAACAGACCACAAGGGCTTCCGGATCTCGACCCAGTGGGTCCGAATGCTCCTCCCATTGTTGATATGATAAACATTCCTCAGACGTCAAGAGACCTTGATCCTTTTCATATCCCTCCCGCTTCCTTCCAGACTGCTTTTCAGGGACCTGAGATTGCTGGCCAAGAACCCTTTGTTATGAATCCTCCAGACTTTTCGACGCCAACATTGCCTTTCAACCATTTCTTCGACGTTGACTGGGTGTGGAATCACTCCATGGTTGACTACATGGAGAACGACATCGATCTTGATGGTCTCCAGATACCAGAGTTACGGGCCAATGATCCGTTATCAGACCCAGATCCTCAGTCCAGTACTTCGGACCCATCCCCTCCAACACTGCTCAACGATGACGAATCCACCGACGACGAAGACCAATCCGTTGTCACAAATGAGCTTTCGCATCGTTTGGGCTCGCTCTTGGTGACGGACAATGGAGAGCGGCACTTTTACGGCGCGACGTCCAACCTTCATTTGGCAAGAGGTGGGAATTTGCCAGTCATGCATGCCAATCGCTCTGACAAGGGACAAAAGGCACAGGCCCGCTTAGAGGCTGCTGGTCCTGACGATGACATGAGCCGCAACCTCGAGGATCACCTCGTTCAGCTGTTCTTCGCCTGGCACAATCCAAGTCTGTACATCGTTGACGAGGCAATCTTTACTAGAGCCCGCCAGGATTTCCTGCAAGGGAAACAGGACATCCTGTTTTACTCACCCTTTCTTATGAATGCAATGTGTGATTATACGAGATCCCTCAACTCTTCAGATGGAAGCTGACTGGAGCACAGGTGTGCCGTTGGCGCCGCCTTTGAGACGAAGAAACATCCAGCCCTACCCACACCGCCGGCTGAATTCTTCGCAAGCCGCGCCGCTGCTCTCCTTGACATCGAGTTACAGCACCCACGCATATCTACTGTCCAGGCTCTCACAATTCTGAGCAGTCATGAGGCGGCGTGCACACGGGACACTCAGGGGTGGCTCTTCAGCGGTCAGTAACTGGTGCCCCATTCGCCTAGTGTCAGTCTAGCAACTGATGTTTTTGACGGCTGACGATCATCGTGGTATTCTAGGTATGGCTATGCGGCTCGCAGTCGACTTTGGTCTGCATGTCAGCACCAAGGCGTACGTCGAGGCTGGATCAATGTCAGCGGAGGAAGCCCGAGGTCGCAGCGTTGCCTTCTGGGGCTCTTACGCTACGGACCAGTACGTCCCCACCAGCATGGGTAGTGTGAGAACGGAATATGGCTGACACATCTCTGAAGCATGTGGGGACTCTATCTCGGAAGACCCTTACACAACATCTCTCTCGCTGTTACGGTGGAAACGCCAATGGCCTTCTCAGCCGACCGATATCACGATCTGGTGCCATGCCTGCCATGCGGTGCGCATAACGCAGGAATGGGAACATTCAAACATCAGGAACTCTTTGTTGAGCAGTGGGTCCAGCTTCCAAAGATCATGTCACCTCTAGAAGGTTCTCTGTAGGTCCAGTAGCCAGCCTTTGGCTTTTCTTGGTTCATCTATTGACATCGATAGGTATTTTGAGGCGGATGCGTCCAAGGTGGATCTAGTCAAACTGGCACAGCGTACGCTGGCAAACCTGGTCTCTTGGAGACAAAACCTCCCTCAGGAACTCGAAGTGGATGTCAACTGTCCTGTCCCTGCTAAATGCTCACCCCACGTCCTTATTTTGCAGTAAGCTTATCATCTCTTACACTGCTGAGTATACGATATCTGATTGAACGAAACAGCATGCTCTATGAATACCTCATTATACTCCTCCATCGCCCTTTTGTCGCAAAACGCTACATACAACCCCACCCATTAATTGGCGAGGGTCCCGAGCACGCACGCGGAATGTGTGTCAGGTCGGCATCTCGCATATCGATTCTCCTCTCCTTTTACGAAGAGCAGCACTCCCTCAGCCAGGTCAACATCCTGGTCGTCCAGATCACGTTCAGCGCCGCTCTCATTCTCGTCTACGCTACCGTATCGGAGAGGGAAATCGAGAACCACCGCCGCTTGACTGGCCACCTAGAGATGTGCTGCCGCGCACTGGCCGAGCTTGGACACGTCTTCAACAATGCGGCACGCACGCTGGATGTTCTACTCCACGTCAAGAGGACCTGGCAGGCTCGCCTCGTCGCAGCGTCAGCGGGTTCCAAACGCCGAGCTCCTTCCGCAGCTGGTTCACCGACTAAGCGCCGCACCATGTCGGATGTAACCCGCGTGTGATGATTGCCCCAGAAATTCATCTTAGCCATCACGTGGACCAACTGCCATCGAGAAGATTGGATGGAATCTCGAATGCCTTGTGTGCTTCAGAATTCAATTTTGCACGACTACCTTGACAACTAATGCTCCAGCGTCATCACTTGTCCGTCCCGCCATCGAGAAGGCTTCCGGAACACTCGGAAGGCCGTCATAAGAATGAGTGACGAGACGCCTAAGATCCGGTACTGACTTATCCTCGACGCATCTCTCCATGATCTCCAGCCCGCGAGGATAACAATTGGCGTACCGCCACACTCCGACGAGATCTACCTCACGTAATGCTACAGCCGATACTGGCAGTGTTTGAATCGGTGTTCCCATTCCGACAAGAAGTACCTTACCGCCGCCTCGGGTGGCCTATGGTTCCAGATTAGCATGGATATCTGAGAAGAGGATTTGGGTTCCAAGCGTTTGCTCGCTTGTCGGCTTACATAAATCGCTGTTCTTACGCAACCTTCTACGCCTGTGCACTCAAAGGTTCTAGCGAATTTATGGTCCTGGTTCTTGGCCATCATAGCTGCGGCATCTTCCTTGGCGAATGCGAGGCCCTCTTCAACGCTGCCCGGCCTCCTTGGGACCAGAGCCAACGTCTCATCAGCGAAACCGTTCTGCAGTGCGAACGCAAGGCGGTTTGAGGCGATGTCCGCCATCACAACTCGACCATAGCGCGAGAACTTGGCTACAGCAGCGCACAAGAGGCCCACCGCACCAGCCCCGATCACAAGACACGTCGCCCCTGGCTTTGCGGCCGCTTTCCGGACGGAGTGAATTGCGACCGCTAGGGGCTCCAGAAGGGCTCCGTCGGCGTAGGAGAGGTTGTCAGGTATTCTTGATAGTTCCATATCATCAGCGTCGCCTCCCATAATTTGCGATTGGCTGTCCCAAACCTGAACGAGAAAAGCGGAGAGGCCATGAAGACACTCACTTGTGGACCCATTTGGCTGGGTGGTTAAATCTATCCCGAAGTGTACCCTGGTAGTGAGGAAAAGCAGTTGCGCTGCTGCGGAATCGCATCTTCTCGCAGACGTTGTAGTCCCCATCGAGGCACACCTCACACTCATTGCACGGCACTCCAGCCTCTACTGCCACTCTGTCTCCCACCTTGAGCCCATACTTGGACTCAGCCTCGGAGCCGACGGCCACCACCAAGCCTGCGCTTTCATGGCCTTGCGAGAGCGGCTCCTTGACCTGGATGTCTCCGTTGCGGAAGTATGTGTAGTAGTGAAGATCGACCCGCACAGGGTTATTGCTTTCATCGCAATCTGGACTTCCTCAGCGTCGGGGGCGCTGATTGGCACGGAAACCTGATGGGGACAGAACCAATCATTAGAATGAGAATTTGAACATTAGTTGTGGCGTGACTTGAAGTTTTCCTTACGAACCAGGCGTAAATCCTTCGGTCCGTACAGGACCTGAGCCTGGATGCTGTCAGGCCGTGGCGCTGGGGTAATTGCCATGTTGTGATGCCGTAGAGGGCTTTGCCTGACCGGTCGCACCAATTCGTCAGATTTGCGTGCTGGGTGCAATACACATCTGGGTTTGGTGTTGGGCTGATGGTCGCCGATTATGACCTCTCGTAATATGCACCCTCATCTGAATCGGACTAGCATATTCATTTCCAGTGGTGGGTGGCGGTTCGGACTTCAGAATCCGACGGCAGCTCCTTGGACAACACCACGCGGAGGAAACTCCCGGATTCGCTTAATTGAGTAATCAGTCCAAATAACGAGGGGAAAGCTGGGAATTCCGAAGAGTGTATTCCCGTTATCCTAGCCGTCGGGATTGAACTGTTCTCCAGGAATGCTCTGAGATCAATTTTCAAATATCTTCATAGCCGAATAGAGATTGCTGTACATTATCTCCAAATTGCGTTTTTGTTTCGCATGTGCCAATGATCTTGTAGTTACTGCTCTCTACTCCATCATACAACCATGGGTATCGACGCTATCATTATTGGTGCAGGGCCGTCAGGCATTGCCATGGCTCATAAACTGAAATATGAACTCGGCTTCGAAGACTTCACAATATACGAAAAATTGGACGGCGTTGGAGGGACATGGAGATCGAACACCTATCCAGGCTGGTAAGTTGTCATTCTTTAACCCAATTGTTGAGTCTGAATCTGGTCCCACTGACAGCACCAAAGTGGATGTGACGTGCATTCCCAGCTGAACTCCTTCAGCTTCAATCTCAATCCGAACTGGTCGAAAGAGTTAGCTGAACAAGCGGAAATCCTGCAATACATCGAAGACACCGTGGATAAGTTCCATCTCAGACCACACATCAACACATCTGTGGAATGTGTGAGTGCGACCTGGAACTCCTCAACGGCGCAGTGGAGTGTACAGTTGAGGGACCTGAAGACAGGTATCACACTCACTCGACGGTCCACAGTATTCGTCAGTGCTGTTGGCGGTATCTCATTCCCACGTGATGTGAGTTTGATAGAATGTCTCAATGTGGTTATACAAAATGAGCTGACGGCGTCCGTTAGGTCCATTTCGAAGGGATGGAGGATTTCAATGGGCCCATGTTTCATACTGCACGGTGGCGACACGATGTGGATTATGCCGGCAAGCGTGTGGTAAGTGGAATGGCCTGACCCGGGTCAATGGAATTGAAGATTTCTCTCTGACCATGCTTGACATAACTAGGCTGTCATTGGCAACGGCTGCAGCGCCGTTCAGGTCATTCCCTCTCTCGCCAAGAGCGCTGCTTCGGTCAAACAGTATGCCCGCAGCCCTCAGTGGTACCACGAGCGCCCGAACCGCCAATTTGGTGCGTTAGAGAAGGCCGCATTTCGTTATTTTCCCTTCTTGATGCGACTTCGGAGGTGGAATATCTTCTGGGCCATCGATAGGCAGTCTTATGCCTACCGGGGCACTGATGAAGGCATCAAGCAGCGACTCAAGGAGGAGCAGCATGCGAGGGAGTACATCTACAACAAAGCTCCCCAGAAATACCACGACATATTAGTGCCTGACTTCGAGTTAGGCTGCAAGAGGAAAATTGCAGACCCTGACTATCTCGAATCTCTTCACCGCGCCAATGTTGAGCTGATTCCCGAGGGGCTGCAGAGGATCACCGCAGACGGCATTGTGAGCGCGTCTGGAAGAGTCGATGAATACGATATACTCGTCCTCGCTACTGGGTTCAAAGTCTCGCAGTTCCTCACCCCCATGCACATTGTCGGTGCCGACGGCAACTCGCTTGACCAACAATGGAGGGAGTGTCGGGGAGCCCAAGCGTACCTGGGCACATTTGTGCACAACTTCCCCAACCTTGCCATATTGTAAGTCGAACGATCCATATATGTGGTATCAGTGTACTGACCGATTTGGTGCCAGGTTCGGTCCCAACACGTTCCCAGCCAACAACTCAGCACTCTACGCCTGCGAGACACAGGTTGCTTGTGCGGCGAAGGCCTTGTTCGAGCCCCTTTTGGACGGCCGTGCCTCCGTTATAGAGGTGAAAGAGGCAGTCGAGAACCGCACAACCAACGAGGTGCAGCAGAAGCTACGGGGCAGTGTCTTCTCTGGGAACTGTACGAACTGGTACATTGGCGAGTTTGGCCGGAATGCGGCATCGTGGCCCGGCTTGGCCATTGAGTACTATTTCGCCACTCTGTTCCCCGATTGGAGTGCTTTCAACATGAAGGGTGGTAGCAAACTGTGGTTGATCAATTTTCTGAGACGGTGGATTCAGGGCCATAAGGCGACAATTGTTGCCGGCATTGCCATGGCCATTGCAATCAGCGGACGCCCAGAACCTATCATTTTTACCAAAGCTCTTGTGGAGCGCGTTGGTAGAACGGCCCAGACACTGCTTTGAGGGCTTTGAAAGACGATTGTGATTCAAGAAGCGCATGTTTCAGCGTTGTTTTCTAGGAACATGTTAATGAGATACTTGTAGCTTCTAAATTTCAGTAGGAAATGTCTTTGCGGAGACCTAAGAGCCTTCTTTCGTTACTATTTCAGTGCTGGGGGAGTCTAAAGTTCCAGGATATTCTTTATACCTAAGTACCTCGTCTGGAAGACACGAGGTTCAAATGCAAGATGTGGGACCATTCGGAGCCTGGAGATTATCCGCCGCTCATTCTTCGAAGAATCCTCGCCCATGGCTACAAACCTAGTATGACGTCCATTTCATCCACAGCGCTGGATATGTAAATACGTGTACTAGTAGCAAGTCCAAAGTTTTCATTGGGACTTTTTATATGAACCAATATCCTGTCAAGCGGAATGGTTATCTGGGTACATACCTAAGTACGCAAGCAGTTCGTCGGTCGAAGATCTTCGCCGTCTCTGGCATTATAGTTCGAATTTATCCATGTATAGAGTGACGGAATTTCTTACACAAAGAGCTAGTCGGAGCCGTGAAAACGAACGTCTTTTTTATTTGGGGTAAGGTAAAGACTGTATGTATGGAAGCTCGTTACAATCAACAGCCACGTAGCCAAACAGACGACCTTAATTCCGCCGAAGAGTTTCAAGTCTGGCGCCGTCCCGGGGAACAATGTTCTCCCGTTCCGCTGCGCCGCCCGGCCCAGTGAGGACTGCCCCTCATACTATGAAATGGAATACATGTCCCATTCACAATCCAACCCGCAGAGTGACGGAAAGGGGACTCACTCAAATTTTACTTTAGCAAATTTCATACTGGATCAGACATCATGAGTCCGATCACGTATTCTTGCAACCTGTGCGGCTTTACGATAAGGCCAGCGCGTCCCAGGAATGCACCCGTTTCTTGGCTGAGCGAGTTCAGAGCAGGCAAGTTCACGCATCTGATAACTCGTGGCAGATTGTCTTACACTCGTAACAGTCACTTCTTCCTTGGGAGGAAATGTCACGCTGACAGGCGTGGGTCTTTTTACCAACACGAACACTGGCTCTTTTCTCGCACCTCCTGACGCAAATACCCGCTGGAACGACAGTGGCTACAATAGGAAAAACAGTCAGGAACTCGGCGTTGGAGACCAGTTCGAAAACGGCCTTTATGGCTTTGTGTTTCACGAAAGTTGCTGGTCTGTGTTGGAGAGAGCGTTCCACCCCGAGCCTGTGCCCTTGGACCGACTGTACGAACTCTGCTTGTCGATGCCGAAGCCCCTCGCAACGAGTTGCATCAATTGGGGACACGACTACGGAGGACTTCATTATTGGCAGAAAAAGCCCTTTTTTCCGTGGGATATCGTTGAGGAGCCCGGGGTGTACAGCATGGATGATCTCGAGGACTCTGAACCGAGTGACTCTGAAGCCAGCAGGCAGTGGGCAGAACGATATGGACTCCCGCCACCCCGAGAGGAAGATTCCGATGATTCTGGTGATGAGGAGTGGACCGAGCCAACTCTGCGCGCATCAACAGTGACCAGCGACCCCTATCATTTAAATGAGCTCCACATGATTATGAAAGAACAGCCACAACCGCCACCGATGAGGCATGTGCCTTACTTCTTGTCAACTGCAACAACAGACCTATTTTCTCAGCTGCCCCAGGAGCTTCGGTCCGCAATTGCAGCATATTTGCCCACCGCGGACTTCCTGAACGGGCGCCTGGCCTTACGGGGTCTCGGGGAAATATTCGACAGTCAGCAATTCTGGGCGACGAGGTTTCTAGGCCACGTCGCTGAGCGATCCTGGTTCTTTGAGTCATATCAACCGTTTGGCCACACAACAGACTGGCGCTTTCTGTATAAGCACACTTCCGATGCCCATTTGTCCCAGTCGGGTGGATTGCGGAACAGAAGACGAGTATGGGAACTGGCACTGCGACTCAAGACTGTCCTTTCTCTGAATCCCCTGGATAGACTCCCTACATTTGAGGACGCAACGCAAGGCGGGAACGCTGAATGGATTACCGCACAAGCAGACATCTGCAGCCCACCCCCCGAGGAACCACACAAGGCTTTCTTGCGTGGCTGTCGGGTACTTCACAGACAACGAGTACTACTCCCATCACAGGAGAACCACAGAAAGATCGGACTATCCTTTGTTCAGATCGGCGAGCATTCTTACCTTTCAGGCCTCAGATTTGAGTCTGGGAATGATGAGGTTGTTCAAGTCGGATATCGGGCCTCCGCCGAGCAGATTTTCGATCTCGGTTCGAAGACGTTGACTGGTATTAGGCTCGCTATTGGGCCTAGAGGAATACAATGTCTTCAGTTCGTTACTGACGGCAGCAGTGATTGTAAAAGATGGTTCGGACGTTCAGACGATCTGCCAGAGACGAACTGCTTGGTATCACAGGATCATATATCCGCCTTGGAGGTGGGATTAGATGTCAGTATTTCTTTTTGACTATGTGGTTATTTCACTAACGCATCCCCAGGCATGCAAAATAGTCACCCTTGCGGTTGCCAGAGATCCAGATCTGGCACTCCCCGGAAGCAACACCGCAGGGCATACCGGCAACGACGGCTCAGACATCCTGCGGCAAGCTGCACTCTGGTTTCCTGGCTTGCCAGCGTCGTCTCTCGACCTGAACCCGCATTCCTTCCCACAGGGGCTACGTTACACTAATGAATATCGACCGCTAGTTTGGACTCATTTCGGTGGGCCCAAAGGGATCTACCTGAGAAACCTTGTCGCAATCAGATTCCATTTCGATCATGAGCTATATGGCATTCATTTCAGGTACAATGATGACTACGTCCCTGACAGCTGTTACTCTATTGGACGTCACACTTGTCCCGGGCGCTCGTGTTATGGCAACTACGAGTTTGACATTGACGGACCTAGTGGTGAGCTGGTAGCCTTCTTCGAAATCTCTCTCTTCACATTGGATGGGAACGAAGCCAACGTAGGACATAAGACGAGCGTGGCAGATGTGAAGGTGCGTTTTAAGCTGCAGACCCATCTTGTACGTTCTAGAATTATCAGCTGACGGTATTGTATCCTGCCTCTGACAGGTCGAGACGAACCGAGGCCGATCCTTCCGGCTGACCAACGATGAAGACCTCGATGAAATGGCTACGCAATCGACGGGCAGGGTGATCACAAAAAGACTGGAAGCCACCAAGGGAACCACCATCACAGGGCTATACGCCCATCAGGTACGCCGGACAAATGGGTCCACATGGCTTAGACGTATTTGGCTGACTGTTGTACGCACTATTAGTCCCCAGGAATGAAGTCTGATTTCATGACACTCGGCGTGATAAGTGAAGCGCTATGATTACCTCATTTGTCATATGTGCGACGTCGGGATTCTCGGCAGGCGGCCGTGCTACATTTGTGTAATGAGACCGTTGAATTATGCTAGAAGCGGACCAATATTGATCAATGATCGGTATCGGTCAATCCATTTGTCATGTGTGTTCAATCAGCGTTGCCATATGTATCATTCTTATCGGGTCTCCAGGCAATGGGCGGGAAGGCAAACCGCCGTGGCGTAGAAATTCCCCGATAGCCACAGGCAATTCGCCCGTCCCTTATCACGCGCCCATTTCTGTATGCAAGATGCGTCACAACGGTGATACCCCGCCGGCTGTTTGACACCTCCAAGCTACGGGCCACCGTCGGATGTTGACACATCTAAGCCACGGCCCCCGCCGGGCAAGAGTTGGCGGCTCATATTATTCCTAGCGTGAACCTAGTCTCGTCTGGCTGACCTGACTACACCCTTTCACGAAGCCCATTCCGCTCCAGCACACACACTCCCTCAATCTGACAGCCTGCCACACCCCCCCAAACTCAAAGTCCAGCCATGTCAAAAGCCTTCCCAATCATCCAAACGGTGCCCGTTGCCAAAGGCACGCCGGAATATGAGGAACTCCGGGACAGCATTGTGCAGCAACAGTTCGCGGACAAGGTCCCCAAGGAGCTGCTCCTGCCGCCGGAGATAATCAAGAACCCGCCCAGAAATGTGACCAGTGTTCCCCGTGACTGCGGGCTCCTGACCCCTGACGAATTGGAAATCACCGAGAGCTACGATGCAACCGCACTCGCCCAGGCGATTAGGGAGCGCAAGCTCACGGCAGTGGCTGTCGCCACCGCCTTCGCCAAGCGGGCCATCATCGCCCATCAGCTTACCTGCTGCCTGACAGAATGGTTCATGGACGAGGCTCTGGCCCATGCAAAGTCACTGGACGACCACCTCGCCTCGACCGGCAGGCCCGTCGGTCCGCTCCACGGCGTGCCGATCTCCATCAAAGAGCACGTCCAGATGGCGGGCCACTGGTCCGCAGACGGTTACATCGCCAGCCGCCAGGTTGACGGCGAGGACAGCCACGTCGTGGCCATCCTGCGCGCGCTGGGCGCCGTCTTCTACTGCAAGACCAACCAGCCCCAGCACATCATGCACCTCGAGACGGTCAGCCCCTACGGGCGCACGCTTAACCCCCACAACATCGACCTCTCGGCGGGCGGCTCGAGCGGGGGCGAGGGTGCCCTGATCGCGCTCCGGGGCTCCGTCCTGGGCGTCGGGTCGGACATTGGGGGCAGCATCCGCGGCCCGGCTGGGTTCTGTGGTATATATGGCTTCAAGCCGACCAGCCACTATCTGCCGATGATGGGGATGCTGCACGGCGGGAATCCGGCGGAGTTGACCATCCTGGCGACCTGTGGGCCCATGGGCGCGTCGCTGCGGGACCTGGACATGTTCATGTCCGTTGTTGTCGGCGAGAAGCCATTCTTGCGAGAGCCGAGCCTGGTGCCTTTGCCATGGACAGGACTCAGCACGCCATTGCCTTTGTCTCCTGCCTTGAAGGTCGGTTTATTGATGCACGATGGTGTGATCCAGCCCCAGCCGCCTGTGGTTCGGGCACTCGAATGGGCAAAAGATAAGCTCGGTAACTCCCCATCCATCACGTTGAAGCCTTTCACTCCGTACCGTGCGGCAGATGCGATAAGGAACATCCGCAGGGCCTACACACCCGACGGCGGCGCCAGCCTCAAGGCCGGTCTGGCGAAGGCGGGAGAACCGATGGAGAAACTGACCCAATGGACCATCCAAGACGCCGAGGGTCCTCCTTACACTTTCCAGCAGATGTTCGACATGCGCTGCGAGCGGGACAGTTTCCGATACGAGTTCGCGAAGCACTGGTCGGAGCAAGACGTCGACGTGGTGATCTGCCCCGTATTCGTCGGTCCTGCATCCGCGCATGACACCGCCCTGTACTGGGACTACACTGCATTCTGGAACTACGTGGACTATCCTGGCGTAGTCGTCCCGACGCCGGTGAAAGCCTTGCGGAAGGATGAGGAGCGGCAGTACGCACCCGGTGAAGCTCTGGGCAAGGAGGATGCGCACGTGCGGGAGCTGTGGGCTGCGACAGACTTCGAGGGGGCGCCGATCAATTTGCAGATTGTCGCGCGGAAGTATCATGACAGCCAATTGCTTGCGGCTGCGAAGGAGATCGAGATGTGTCTTCACGCTCACAACAGTTAATACAGGTGCATGTTGAATTGAGTACGGTCTGAATGAAATCGCGAATTCGACGTCATTTGGTCTTGGAATTATTCTACTTCTTTTCACATGATCATTGCGAATGCGTAGGCTGAAAGGCACGTTGACTGGGAACTTTCAGCGCTTGAACGCAGACGATACGAAGATAAGGCGAACGATACCCAAGCACTTCAGGCGTCAAGAAATGACGATTTCCAGTTCCATGGCCCCGGGACAAAATCCAAGGCTTTCGCGATGCACAGTCTAACTGCTTATGGGGCCAAACCCGCCGGCTCGGGTCTCCTGCGGCCCACGGTCATCACACAGCATTGAATGACATGACATGAGCCATATCTGTTATTAGCGATTCGCTTACCTATTCCGTCCGCAATGGCCGAATAGAGGCTCAACTGTCACACCGGTGCCGGTAATGTGGTGACTGGTTTTCGAGGCAGCGTAAGCCGGGTGCCCCATCCGACATACCCACCTCTTCGTCAGAAGTAATCACATTGGGGGCTGTGCAGGCTTTGGGCTGCCTAAACCCTCCGAATTGGACTTAGGATCAATTGAACACCGCCTGAAATCCTCCCGCTTGGAACCCGTTTGGGAGAGAAATTGGGGGCTAGTCAGCTAGACGGTGATGAGTGCAAGGCTGCTGGTTGCCAGAAGGATCACCAACCGCAGCGCCCAGTCATCGTGTGGGAGTCCGCGAAACGCCCGATTGGCGAGTGTGCGGTGTGAACCGCCATGGTGTAGGATCGTGGACTCAATTCAAGCCCCCAAGAACCACGCACCACCCTAATCATCGGGCCACACCAGTTCGCAGGCAGAAGCCACGTTTTTGAACTTATATAAAGTCCCATGGCCTCGATTTGTTTCAACTAATACTCCTCAAACACAGCACTATCGCAAGTCGCCACTGCTCTGTCTTTGCTAGAATTGCTATATAATTCATCAACCATCAACACCTCTTTGCCCAACGATATTAGTCGCCATGGGCATCTACGAGCCATTCCCAGCCATCGCCATGACTCCAGAACCCGCAACAAAGCAAGACCGATTGGTCTCGACCATCCGACCTCTCATATCCAACTTCCTCGAGACAATAGACTACGACCCGCCCTCAAAGCCGGACAAAGCTGCTCTCCGTGCAGCTATGACTGAGTATGCGGCTCCTTCCGGGGTCCCGTACAACCAGGACAAGCACTCTCGGCAGTGCTTTGAGACGGGCCTCTCCGTCGCAATAGTAAGTCCCGTATTTCTTACACTCCATCCCACCTTGTGGTGATGCAGCCCTGTAGGGCTGCATCGTGCAGTCATGTGGTGTCCAGGATAGAGTGGGACCTGTCAGCTTACGCGCTATTTTTCTTTTCCTTTCCAATCAGGACATGTACCCTAGCCACCCTCTGGAGGTTCAGCTCCACATTGGGATCTTCACGTGGCTTGGATTCCTCATCGACGATACGAACAAGTGCATAGCCTCGGACCTGGCGCACTTTCAAGCCCGGTTCTACACCGGCCAGCCACAGCCGTCGCTATTATTGGACCATTTCGCCCAGACCCTGCGCAACACGTACCGGTACTACGACCCCGTCGTCGCCAACACGATAGTGCTCTCGGCGCTGGCCTTTGTCAACTCCAACGCGCTCGAGACCCGCCGCGAGTTCCAGGAGCTCGTGCCCTCGCAGGCGGCCGCCAGCTGGCCGTATTACTTCCGCGACAAGGAGGGCCTCCCCGACACCTACTCCGGCTTCATCTTCCCCAAGGCGCTGTACCCCGATATCGGAAGCTTCCTGCAGGCTACCCCGGACATGGGAAGGTTCATCAACTTGACGAATGACATCTTGTCGTAAGTTTCCCGGAATAGTCAGCACAGCCACGGGGACGAGCCCATACTGATCTCAATTAGGTTCTACAAAGAGGAGGTCGCCGGCGAGACCAAGAACTATGTCAACAGCAAGGCCAAGAGCGAGAACAAGACGGCCATGACGGCCATGAGGGAGATCGTCGCGGATACCGCCCAGAGGTACCTGAGCGTGACGAGCATCCTCGCCACGAAGGAATCGTACGCCCGAGCGTGGCACGAGTATGTCATGGGCTATGTCGCCATGCACCTCAGGAACGACCGGTACATGTTCGCGGACATTGGCCTAGACGAGAGGTTCGTGCATAACTAAACGAGCAGGGAAGGAATTGGGGAGTCGGAGTCTTCAGGCAACGCGTTTTCCCCTCTGACCAGACTGTGGCATGAGAGCAGCTGGCCTGCTTGGTCATGCGCGGGGAATATTGTAGGAATTTTGTACGTTGAGGGGCTTCTTCATCACGGTGGTATTTTCTCGAACGGGTTAACTTGCTATGAGCGGGCGCTTTGGGGCGCAAGAGCGTGGGATATATCCACTTGGCTTACGCAGATAACATTCCTCACGGAACTCACACTGTATATCTTTTGTACAATTTATATTCATATTGATACTCTCATAAATTATCAATCGTTACTCAAAATCAAAGACAGCAACCGGAAGTCTTGCATGCGTATGTTCAGTTCTGACCAACTTTCTGCCTTTTGAGGGGGGCCGGGGGGGGGGGGGGCGGGAGATCTGGAATACATACGCAAAGAGTAAGTTCAAGTGCTTGCCCTCCCACCTCCAGGGCTCTTACCAAGTATTTAAACACCGATGGAATTCTTCTCATTCTTGTTCGAAGTTGTATGTAGTGCGCCCATGGACAGTCAATGATGGTCTGTCCGGCGCTCGGCTTTGACCACGGCCTCGGCCTCGGCATCAATATCCCACAGCGTCATTTGACTCGGCGTGTTCCGTGAGGCCGCACTTCGTCCCCACTGTCTCTACTTTTCACGCAACCCAGAAGATCCATTACTAAACACTGCACGGTTGAAGAACATCTCATCCGGCTGACCTGCTTCCGTCGTGACTTGGATCCAGAATGAAAATCCATTACTCGAGGCTACATCGGTGAGCAACATGCAATCCGGCTCGGCGGATCCCGACGTGATTTGGATCCACAAACTGCGCTAGCCACAACATGCAAAGGCTCAGGAGTACTACGACCATCGAGTTGACTTGTGAATCTATGAAGCCTGATTGGCCAAGCGTAGATTTGTCTCCACCCACTAGGTTGAACGCGAAAAGTCTCTGTAGTATATCAGACAATTCTCACCTCTCTTCAAAAAGGTTTGATGTAGCAGCAAATATCTCAAGGACAGCCAGACCACGCTGTCGACTCAAAATGCACGTCCCAAGGCCTTCGAACCCAGTTTCTCCCATCCAAGGTGGGTTATGCTGGCTGAGGACAATAGTTGAAAATAGCCTGCCACACCAAAGCTAACGTGTCAACACCAGAAGTGCAAACATTCGAGGACGAGGACACCTACTCCGAGACCTACCCCGAAGGTGGAAAAGATGCATGGCTCGTCGTGGCGGGCGCATGGTGCGCCATGATCCCCTCGATGGGAGTCCTCAACACCCTTGCCGTCCTGCAGGCGTGGGTGTCCGAACACGAGCTGAAAGGGTTCCCCGAGTCCACCATTGGCTGGGTTTTCAGCACCTACGCATTCTTTTTATACTTTTGTGGCGCCCAAGTTGGTTGGTTACCCCCATTGTCCCGAATCCTCAAAATTCGATTGATGGCTGATCTTTTCGCCCAGGTCCAATATTTGACGCTCATGATATTCGGCTCCTCGTTGTGCCAGGATGCGTTGGGATTGTGGCTGCCACCATGTTGTTCAGTGTGTGTAAAGGTATGATCATCCCAATGACGACCTGAATAACCTTGTTGATCCCTTGCGCGAAAGCTGATTTGGTCTAGAATATTACCAATTCTTGCTCACTTTTGGAGTCCTCGGTGGTATTTCAGCATCACTCCTCTTCAACCCCAGCATCGCCGCCGTAGGACACTGGTTCTCAAAGAGACGCGCACTCGCAACAGGGGTAGCATGCACCGCAGGAGGTGTCGGCGGCGTCGTCTTCCCCCTGATCATAGTCTTCATGGCGCCGCGCGTGGGGTTCGCCTGGGCAATCCGGACGGTTGGGTTCATCTGCGCCGCGGCATCCGTGGGCGCTTGCCTGCTCCTGAAGAAGCGCCTCCCACCTAACAAGAAGGCCGGTGCCGCCATCGACCTCAAGGCGCTCGCCGACCCCAAGTTCGGCGCGACCGCGCTGGCCGTCTTCCTGATCGAGTTCGCCGTCTTTATTCCTTATACGTATATCTGCTCGTATGCCATCCACGAGGGCCTCGACCTCCAGACGTCGCTGCTCCTCAACGCCCTCGTCAATGCCGGCGCCATCCCCGGCCGCGCACTGCCGGGTTACGTCGCGGACCGGTTTGGGCCGATGAACGTCATGTGCATCACGGCGCTGGTGTGTGGCACGTTCATCTATGCGTTGTGGCTGACCTCCGGTGGGGGTGAAGGTGCTACCATCGCCTTTGCCATCCTATTCGGCTTCTGGTCCGGCGCTGGTATCAGCCTGACGCCGGTCTGCGTGGGTCAGGCGTGCAGGACCGAGGACTATGGCAAGAGGAACGGGACCGCGTTCTTCCTTGCGAGTTTCGGCACGTTGGTGGGTGTTCCATTGGCCGGCGCCATCGTGCAGTGGTGTGGTGGTGCGTATTACGGGTTGATTGTCTTTGCTGGTGGCTTGTATTTCCTGTCGTTATGTGCCTTTTTCGTCGCGAGAGGCCTTTGCGGCGGCTGGAGTCTGAAGATACTTTTCTAGCTAGTATCTGACTCACTTTGAGCTCCGCGAAAAAGCAGCAATAGATGTATGTGTATGTATAAAAATAGAAACATAGTTGCGTAAGACTGCCCTCGCCACGCTCACCAGCAACAAGTGGTACCTGGCGTCATCTGTCAAAAACCCAAGTATTAGACGTCGTTGCTTCTAAAAACGAAAACTAAGAATCTAGGCACTTGATGTATATTCGAAGTGCACATCGATATGGTTTGATGGAATACAGGTGAACATATCGCTTGCTTGGCACGTGGAGCTCTGAAACCCCGCCCGAGACGTCCGATGGCTGCTCGCGGTCGTGACAGGTAATGCAAGATAATCCTGCTACCCAAATCCATAGATTCACTTGCATACCAGGAGGAACTCATATCCTGATTTGGTCTTGAATTCGTTTAATCATGCTACGTGGACGCAATCAAGCCTGCCCGCTAACACCAACCCACTTAGCCTACTACGCAGGTCCATCGACTTGCAGCTCATCAGCGCCCAGTTGTCCCAGAGCTTCACGTCGAGTCGGCGCGCTCGGGTCGAAGTACGGCTTCTCGGCCAGCGACGTCACGCGGGTTCCGTGTCTTGGGTGCTTGCCAGCGTAGTCCCAGCTTGCATTGTGAATGGTAATTCTGAAACACTGGTCAGCTTGACAACTTCCAAGCATAACTCATACACAAGGCTAGGGGATATTCGTACCTGTTGTCCCAAATGGCGCTGGTGTTGGGCGTCCACTTGAATCGGACCTGGATGTCGACGTTCTTCTCATACACATCGAACAGATAATTCAGGATCACGTCACTCTCGGCCTTGTCCAGGCCGACGATGCGACGCGTCATCGCCCTGTTGACGAACAGAGACTTCCAGCCCGTGGCCGGGTGGACCCTCACCAGCGGGTGAATCCGCTCGACGTGCTTGGGGCCTTCCTCAGGCTTCTCACGCTCCAGGTATGGATGAGCGGAGACGTAGACCGCCTGCTTGCCGTCGATGATCTTGCGGAAGTCAGGGGACAGCTTCTCGTAGGCGGAGTAGCCACTTGCCCAGAGGGTGTCGCCGCCCACGGGAGGGGCAGAGTCGATGTGCAGGTGCGTGTAGCCAGCCGGCTGCAGCTCATGGACCAGGTCTGTGTGCCAGCGGGATGCGCCTCCTGGGTTCCTGAAGTTGGCGGCCCTCTCCGTGGCCATGAGATCAGGCCAGATGATGGACACTCCGGGCAGGCCGGGGACCTGAGGCACTTGGGGCTGAACAGTGGTATTAGTAGCTGCGGTTTGAGACCAGGAGACACGTATGTCAGTGGACTTACGTGAACCTCAACCTCGCCAAACCATTCTCCCAGTGAAAGTTGCTGTTGGGGAGACAGATCCTGGTCCCTGAAGAAAACGACACTCCTCTCGGCGATCAACAGTGCGAGCTCATCCTTCTGCTGATCGGTGAGATCCTTGAGCTGGAGGCCTTCGATCTCAGTGCCGATGTATGCGGTCAGATCAGTGACCTTAGTAGCGGCCGAGAAGAGGGACTTCTTCTCCTTGTCGGCCCTAGCGCCAGGGTCGTTGTGCACACGCTCCTTGCTCCGGATCTTGTATATGTCGTCAAGGTAGAGAGGCCGTGATGGGCGGTACGGATACCCATTGCTGAGGTCGATGTTGGCCTTCTTGAGCCGGGCAGCCGTGGACTCGGGCAGGCCCAAGGTGTCCTTCTTAGGCTCGACATAGTCAACTATCTCAGGAATGATGGGTGCTGGCGCCATGTTGGGCAATGTGTTATGTTTCAGGATCTGGGTTCAACAAGACTGATTTGGTATATGGACAGAAAATCACTGTTTATTGTCTTGGTGGCAGATATATATTCATCCAACTGGGGCTTGGCTGTGAGAGGGGAGGCTGGATATCGCCGGGTGCATGTTCGTGATATCACCTCAAATAACGTGAAGCATCGTATTTCTAATCATCATGCCGCAGGGCGAAGTCGAAGCTCCGCACGGGATGACTCGTATTGCCCCCTTTCATGCGGAGAAGACGCCGAGCTGCTGTTCGAAGCAGTCGTGCTGCATCAAGACGCACGACCAACGTGCAAATCACAAGAGGTGCTGGCCCTCCACCCAAACCACATCCAAAGCACGCCATGCCCGGGTGTGCTACGATTATCCCGCAATGGGATCGCAGACCCCAACTTACACGCCGATGGCTCGACGCGATATCTGCGGGGTCGTCGTGCTGTGCCCAACGGCAGCGCAGCGGGGGGCCATTGCGTGATACGCGGCGCGCCTTGTGCCATGTTGTAAGACCGTTTTGGCAGACACGCTATAGGCTAGTGTGGGAGCCGGAACTGAAGCTCAACTCCATCGGATCCGGATGCAACCTCAAATCAGATGTTTTCGAAGATAAGCAATGACCGCGGCACGGGTGCCGGTGCATAATGCCTTGTTGGTGGCCCGCCACGTCGTTGGAACACGGTTGAAATCCGGTAGCACGTCATTTCTGCTGACGACGGCATGTGCCGTGATGGTCGGCCGTTTCAGATTATCCGGCCGTTTGAAGAGACCAACTAGCATTTGCAAGTGCTAATTAAGGATTGCATATCAGGTAGGAGACGGACCTAATCCTAATACCTCATAGCGGAAACCGGCAGGGAAATGCCTAGATCTCCTGAACAAAATAAAATCAGACTTCCCGCCACTTTCAGCTAGCCAGACGATACCGTCATGACATAAACCACCGACTGGTGGTACTGGGACTCCAAAGGCTCTAAGAGCACAATATACACACCAGAATATGTTGCTACCTGAGAAACTTGATTGGAAACCCTTTAGCGGTCGGTTGCCGCGGCTTCAACCCATGCTTATGCCACGGGCAATAGCCAACTACCCATCAGATTGGGGATCTAATAGGTTAATATACGCCGCAGTATTCGCAGAATATTGCTAGGCTCCAAAGACATTCTGTTTCCCATGCTGACGCATGTCACTGGCATCTAGGCCAGATTGTATTCATCGCTTTTGTAGCAGCGACCTTCAGGGTGGAGGGAGTCATACTCTATTGTTCGTGTCAATCTTGCGGCTTGATCTATCAAATCGTATAGTTGTCCTAGACGACGTCAAGCAGCCGTTTCAAGACAATTCGACGCTACGACTTGAATTTTCCTCCAGGCTCTTGAAACAAATACTCCGTACCATCATCGCCAATGAGGCCGAGCCTTGTCCCTGGAACTACTTATCACCCCATGGGTTGATTTCTGTCGCACTAGGTCAGATTTGCCTGGGTGCGCTGACCAAAAAGTCGCGAAGAGCATCGATCTGGAACCTAGGCGCAGGCCTTGACCCAGTCCTCCACAGTAGTGTATTCAAAGCCGGGGTAAAGCTCTTTACCATCCAAGTACCCCAGGTATTTGGCATTTTCGGGCGTATTATCACCGCGAATAGTTATAGAATGAAACAGCTGGTTCAGGACGAGCCCTATGATCGCTTCGGGGCTGGATGGACTCGCAGCGAGTGCCACTTTTGCTTTCTCAATGACTGCTTCGCTCTCCTCCTTCGAAATCTGTATAAAAGATTGAGCTATCATTTTCTCGACTGCGCATGTAGATGACAACTCACATAAGACTGCTGGATCTTTTCTCCACTCAACTTCTCAACCAGGTTGTATACTTGGTTCTGGGTGTATATTTCATTGTATACAAAGACCCGCTTGTTCAACGTTCGGGGGTCTGCAATGACCTTGGCAATATACCGACCGATATCACCGATGTCTGCAAGGGTAATGGGGACGTTCCCATCGGCACCGAGCTGCCCTTGCATAACAGCACCGTCCTGGCCCTGGGAGATTCGGGATGGTGGGCTCGGGACTGAAATGTCATACCACCAGCCCGCGTCGAGATATGTGTAGGGAAGGCGGATCTTTTGAATATGGTTGAGGATTCTTTCTTTCTGTAGCCACGTTAGTCAGAGCCAAGTCGCCAGGGGAGGGATGATGGGGCGCGTACCTGCTCACGCAAGTCGACAACTCCTCGGGGAGGTATGACCACCATCATTGCTGATTGAAGGAAGCGTTTGACCCCAGCAGCCTTCGCTGCGTTTGCCAATGGGATTTCAGAATCCAATTCCGTGAAGACAAGAGCCGAAATGACGACATCGACACCCGAGAGAGCTCTCACAAGGTCGTCCTCCGATCCCTTGAGGTCAACCGGTATGACCTTCACACCACGGCGTTCCAGCTCTTTATAGGCCGGTTTGTCCACAGACGTATGACGAGCTCAGGCCCTCACTGTCTAATGAAAGATGTTAAAAGAGCCTGATGTGTTTTACGGAGTGATCATACGTAGACGCTACGTACAAAGAGTGTTTCGCTGGAACCGAGTAGTCCAGCGACGATAGCTGAGCCTGTTGTGCCAGTGGCGCCGACCACAGCGACAGTGAGACTTTTCGACATGGCTGTTGACTCTCAGAACGATGAGTGTGAACAATATAGAAACCTGATGATCTCTATGCATGCGTACTAGTAGAACGCTACGAGAATGGCTCTTGACGACACGCTTTATACCAAGCTCGTTCATTACAAGTACTGGTGGGGACCTCAATCGGACGGGTCCCGGATTGGATAGTTGACATGATTAACAGGGTAGAATCTTCCTAGCTTACAAATTGAATGGTGATCCACAACTTTCGATGTCTCTGTGAAACCGCTTTATGGGGCTAGATTACTAATTGATCAGTACTCAGAGAAAGTTACTGAATATGAGATATATTATTCATAGTACCTGCATTAGCACGCCAATCCCCACTGCAAGTTTAGGTAAATATCACGCTACTTAATGGTAGAAGGTTCAATTGTGAGGAATGACTGTGTGTAGTCATTGACGTGGCAGTTTGCTTTAATGACTGTACTTCAAAGAGGTAGCACTGTTGATAGTGCGCCACGTGGTTGTGCTTCGGCATATTGAACTACCTCAGCCTACCATTCAACTTGAGGGACGCAGCTCTCCTGGCGCTTGCTTCTGTCGGTGCTGAATTTATAAATTACACTATGGTAATACAGGCCTTGAAATACAATAATTCCGAAGTGACGTACAAACTACTCTTGTGCCCGACTTCGGGAAGCATACTCGATCGAAAGGTAGAGCACCTTCGTTCATAGGAGTCCACCATTTTGTAGCATTATCTTGTAACTATCTGTTCCTTAATCAGGTATTCACATGAAACGAGTGGCAAAGGAAACTCCAGGATAAACTATGCGGACTGTGCCCCAGACATGGAAGGTGTTTCGCTGTAGACCCTTGACGGCTCAGTTCGGGACCTCTGTAACATCCAAAGCTTTCTGAACTACCCTCAGCGCTCTCTGACGTAATCCATATCACCCGTTCACTGGGCATTTGATATCTATGAACAGACGCGTTTTGCATATTACAACCGGGGTTCAGGTCATGGCTAGATTAAACAGGCTGCCTGAGGTGGTGTTGGTTGAGGCCTGGGGCCTGGGTTTCTCGGACGTTGGGCCAAGCGCTCTGTACTCCGTACTACCGCTCCGACTCGGCCGAATCCCGGCTCGCCCGGCTTTCCTAGCATGCCCATGTGATGTGACCTCACCGGCGGATAACTTAAAAGCTAGTAACTTAATATATTATAAAGGTTCCTTGTTCAGTCCCCGATTGTCACATTGGCATTGTTCAGATGAATACCAAGGTTGTCTTGGCAAACCCTGGCCGACCCAATCGCTAGACTTCAAGCTGAGGGGCTGCCAACCTAGATGAACTTTGGCCCCGATGAAGACACAATGTAAATTCTGGTCGTATTTCTCGTCAATCCCCCAGGCAGCCAGTTCGGCAGTATATGTTTAACAATACGAGGGAACTCGGGACATTCATGCCAGTACCTATCTAGAAATGTCATTATTTGCTGCACCTCTCTCATCACAGTGCATCGACTCAACTCGACAGATGACATCTCCTATGACTAGAAGTCCTCGCTCGCTGAAACCCAATAGCTGTCGCTACCTTGTGGACGCTTCGTGTTAGATTCTAGATTTGATGACGTTTCATTCCACCCCTACAGCAAGTCAGCAAACTTCAATGGTACATCGTCTTCCGAGGGGTCCGTTGCAATGGCTACGCTTAGCAATCTTTACGCGTACTCACATCTTATATATTATTCCAAAGATGAGAAATTGGTAATATTGTTGATTTCTCATCATTACCTATCGACATCCCGTTTGCCAATCGCCAGAAAGGAGCTTGCAATTACCGACCTAGGTACGCAACCCAGGCCCCAGGCCCCAGGAAATATCTATACCTATGCGCGGGAACCCGAGGTCCATGCTTCAGGGCCACGGGGCCTAGTCCAAGCGTCTACCTCACGGGTACCCGATGAGCTCTACCCGTTCTTTGGGTAATTCGGGTACCTAGCGAGTAGCTGCGCGAAAAGTCAATTCCTAGAGCTACATTCGATAACCACTTCTACTGAGAGGGCCCATTGTATATAATAAGTCCTGTGGTGCACATCAGATGCAAAAGCTGCCTTGTCTGATCAAACAGTCGCTCCCGTCAATTCTGTCTGATCAATCACTGGCCGGCAATATAGACCTGCTGTTCTGCACGATTGGATCCGTGTTCTAATTTTCCCCCAAGAAAGACATCCACCATGACGCGCTCACAGTATCTTTCCAGACTGGCTTCAGCTTTCTTGATCCTCTTTGGGACCATAGCTACCTCAGTTCCTACCAATTCGAGCAGCAGCATTGTTCAACCGCAACTTGAATACCTTTTTCAAGCTACTGTTAATGTTGGGCAGAGGATCGACTTCGGTTCTGGTCCTCTGGGCACTAGAGTGTCTTTCCCCATCCTGGGGGGATCCTTCACAGGCCCAGCAATGTCCGGTACGCAAATATCCTAGAGCGAAATATCGATTCCCTAGCGTCAGTATCAAAACAAGCAGTCTGACTAATCGCGGACGTCATATCCACAGGAGAGCTGCTTAATATAGGGGCTGACTGGGGGTTGATCGATGCCAAGGGCACATTTTCTGTGGATGCCTACTATCAACTCCGTACCAGTGACAATGCCAATATCTTCGCCCGCTCGCAGGGTCCTCCTCAACCAGGAAATACTGGGGACCGTATACAAACACATATTATATTGGAAACCGGGGACGAAAATTACTACTGGGTCAACAATATGCTTGTGGTTGGGGTGACGACGGTTGGAGATGGCTTTCTCACGGTCGATACTTGGAGGATGACACAAGCCGACTGAATCTTCAGATCTCAAGCCCCAAGCCCCTTGGTTCTTCTATTTTGGCCGCGTCCGCCGAGTTTTCAAATGTCAAGAACGCCGGAATCGCAGACGTAAATGAGAGACAGACTTCGCATAACATGACAAAGTTCACCATCTTCACCTTCAACACACCCACATGATCACACGTGCTAATGATTATGTGTCCCTCCTAAAGTCCTGCGATGCTGCAAAAGAAAGGAGACCCCCTCCCTCACCGATTGAGCTGCTTAAATAGCGCCCTAAGATATTATTCTAACCCTCTCATTAGGGTAATAGGAAGCAGAAGGACGGAATGGTTGTCGTAGAGGGCCTTGTCTGACAAATTAACTGTGCACACACTCTTCGCGGTTGTCACGGTTGCCTTGTGTTTCCAATATCTGAGAGAGCTGCAGTTTCATTGATTCAGTACTAGATTACGTTTACGAGTACAGCGTGCCAATCACATCTGCGCCACTTTCCGCGACTGCGTACACCGTGGTCAAAATATTGCCCCTGGGTATGATGGGGAAAATACTGGCGTCACAGACCCGCAGGTTGCTCGTTCCGTACACCCGAAGCTCTCCATCCACGACGCCTCCGAGGTCAGCCCTCGCCATCGCACAAGTCCCACACGGATGGTAGTTCGTCGCTCCATATTTTCTGATCGCATCCTTTGCGTCCTCAGGTGCCTTCGGCGCGTAGCTAAACTCTGCCGGCAGGCGGTTGCCGTTGGGCTTGATTATGGGCGTGTACGTGGGCTGCTCAAGGAGTCGCTCAAGTTGAATAGCGTGCCGAGCAAGTATCTCGGCATCTAGCGGATGGGAGAGATATTTGCAGTCGATTATTGGGGCTTTATGCGGGCCTCCAACACGAATGTGAGAGGATCCACGGCTGAAAGGATGCGACAACATGGCTACGACTGTCATGTAGTTGCCCGGGGCCTTGTTACCCGGTGCGGTGTATCTCTGTATCCGGGTCATGAACACCGTCGCGCTCGTCTCTTGTTTATCCAGGATCATTCTCTTGACGAAGTCATGATGTAACTGCAACTTTGGATCGTCCGCCTCGCGATACTCATCCAAGAGCCGCTGCAGGTCTGCTTCCTCGGCTGTCGTATCGAATAGCTGAAGCGGCCAGTATGCAAAGCTGTGCGCGGCTCCTTCTGAGAGGGGACCTGTTCGATGTTGCTCATATTCTTGCCTTTGCTGCTCCGCCACTGCAGGATCCCTGGCGGCCACGTCCATTGTCTCAATTTCAGGGTTGACTTCAACGCTTGGCCCGTAGTTGAGGTGATCTTGGAGATTCTCTAATCTTCGTCAGTGATAATCCGCACAGCCTTCCTTGTGACTTCTTACCGCCTACTGCTGGAAGGTCGACCAAGCATTCGACGCCCGCGTTCTCGAGGATGCCTTTACTTCCGATGCCAGAGAGCTCCAGTATCTGTGGACTTCCAAAAGCTCCTGCGCACAGGATAACCTCCTTGTTCGCCTTCACAGATACCGTGATACCTCCTTTCTCATAGGTCACTCCAATAGCCTGTAGTGATTTTGCATCGCCAGAGCCAAACTCTTGGAAGTCGACCCTCTTTACTATTGCATCTGTCTCAACAGTAAGATTCACTCGCCCCAGCGCTGGCTTCAGGTATGAGTTGCCGGAATGGCTCCTTTCGCCTTTCAAAGGCCGGCCATCAACAGCATTCGTAATGGTCATTCCTCCCATTGCTCGGCCAGACACCCCATCCTGATCGGAATGTGCACCAAGAGAGCGAAAGACGTCTTCCCACGCGCTCTGCAGGATGTGCATGTGCCTTGGGTACGATGCTTGGATCGGTCCGCCCGTCACTGGCTCGACTGTCGAGGAACCCTTTCCGCTGACCTCTCGGACCTGAACGGTTTGGAATGCCTTGTAATAGCGCTCCATCCGTTCCCAGGACCAGCGCTCGTCCCCTGCGATCTCAGCCCAGGCGTCGTGCATCGCCCTATTGGGGTACACCAGACTATGGGAGTTGATCGCGCTGCTTCCACCAATCATCCGCCCCCGGGTCTGCTCAATGACACGGCCACTGAGCCCGACTTGGGGAATTGTCTTGAAGTTCCAATCATACTTGGGGTCGTTGAACATGCGGCGGCTGGTAAGCGGGATGGACACTTTAGAATCTGCGTTGTTATCCGGGCCAGCTTCTAGGAGAAGAACGTTCAAGTGACTGGAGGCCGACAGTCTAGAGGCCAGAACACAGCCAGCCGTGCCACCGCCCACGATAATGATATCAAATGATGCCATTGAGGTCGACTGTGGGAGTCTTCGTTCCGTCATTTTTTGTGGCAAGCTGGAAGTGTGTTTCGAGACACCACGCATGTCAAATTCTATCGAAGGATCAATCAATGTCGTCAGTATATCTCTTACCTATCCGATATAGCGGCTAAGCCCTAGCATCAAATCGGCAGGTCGGAGTTTACAGGAGTTATCACGCGGAGCTGCGCAGCTTCCTGCCGCCGGCAGGGACTCCACGGTCAACAATAGGTGGTCACCCACAGCCTGCCCGACCCACGTGCCCGAACACTACGCCCAATCGCTGCCGGAAACCCTCCAGATCGTCTCTCCTATCAAGGTGCAGCGGCGCGGGAGCGCGCAGCTGCTACACTCGCAGCTGATAGCTCTACACCGAAGACGCCGCATGATCATGGTACGGAGAACTACAATCGCGTTCAAGTTCTGCCCAAGTCAGGCGAAGTATAGAACGTGACAGCTACCAAGAGATATAGAGGGCAGAACTATAAATACACCAGTAAGCGAGATCCTATGCGCAATTAGACTGTACAATACAGACAAGAGGCGATGCGCAGTGGCTGGGCTTCAAGTGTATAGGAGACATTTTGATTCTAAAGGACGTGAGTTCTTTGAGACAAAGGGTAGCAGTCCTTTATACGTGATGTGTTAACGAGGTATTTAAGCTTAAATGTAGAATACAAATATTCGCACTGGTAAAAACAGATGGCACACCGGCTGTAATTATATATTTAGTCACGTAACCACTAGCGCCACAGATGCAGCCAATCAGACCCTGCCCTTAGACTCACTCTTAACCACACTATATCCTTATAATGCCTTCTACTGCTGCAACCACCAGCGCCCTGCGCAGTCTTTATTATCACTTAACTTAATATAACTACCCTTTATTAATATTATATTAAATTAATTAATTTCTTATTAGAATTAATTGATTTAATATTAAAAACTATCCTTAATTATTTGGCCGCGTGGCGCACTGGTCATGCGTCTAGCTTCTCTCCACGGAGGGCGTAGGTTCGAACCCTGCCGCGGCCGCCGAGACCTTTTTTGGGAATTTTCCTCTCAATTAGCTAGGGCCCCACCCAACCCCCCTAGCTAATAAGCACGCAGGCGAGAAAACCCCACCGACGCCAACGGATAATAAGCCCCCAGAGAGCACCCTGGGCCTAGAAAACCTTAAATTGGCGGCACCCAGGCCCCCGAACGCCCCATTGCAGGGCCCCATCGCAAGAGGCTAGCAAAATAAATTAGCGAATAGGCTTTGAAACAGCCCCTGATTAGCCTCTGGTAAAAGAGGCCCCGCTCCTATAGAGGCGACTTTATTCCTCAGCACCGAAATCGCCGCAACCCTCCAGCAAGGAATTCATAACCCCACGCTAAAATAACTATAAACAGGGCCCTATGAGAGGAAAAGGGGTAGCTTGGTTGAGAATTAAACCCAGGAGATAAATAGAGTATAGCTTATTAAGCTTTTAGCTTACCCTTTATAATATAGCGATGGAGCAGCCTTAGCCAGAATAAGGGGAGGAGTCGCACTTTAATTTTCACCCGGCTAAGGCATAGTTTTTTCAAGGTAAACTTATCGCAGGGAGATTATTTATATACTCGCTATATAATTAAAGTGCGTAATAAGAAATATTATTATTATTATTATTATCCTTAATTATTTATATATTATTTTTTTAATATTATAGTAATAATATAACTCTTAAATTATTTTAATTTAAAGGCGTAGTAATAAATTAATTATTAAAATTAAAATATTAATATTATTATAATTAATTATTATTAATTAATATTTTTCAACCCTCTTATCTTTTTTAAACTTTTTTATAATAAATATAATATTTATAAAGACCTTAAAATTAATTTAAATAAAGCTATAAAATTTACTAGATTTTTTATTATTATTAAAAGGTTGAAGGCTAAATGTATAATATTAGTATATAGTCGCGGTATTAAGTGATTATTTATTATAATAATAAATAATGCCTTAATAATTAAAGCAGGCTATAAATAATAAGCGCTTACTTATATAATTAAAGTAATATTTAATAAATAAAAGTTAATAATTTAAAAGGGTAGATATACTTATTATAATCCTTAAAAGGTTTTTAAAGCTTAATATAATTAAGCAAAGCTTATAATAAAATAAAATAATTTTTTTATTTATATAGCTTAAAATTTATTTTTTATAAAGCTTAAATATAAGGGTTATTAAATATAAGCAGAGTGATTAGGGATATATATTATATAAGCTATATATATATAGTGTAAAAGCAGTATATTTAAAGAGATAAATAATTAAACTTAGCTTTCCTTCCTCTTTTTTTTTTATTCCCTTTTTTTCCTCCTTTTATAAATTATATAGCTTTTATAATATTCCTAAATATTAAAAATATTATTTAATATTTAAAGTAAATAAATATTAAGAGTCCTTTTTTTATATTAATCTTCCTTTTATAATAAAGATCTTTAATAAATTATTCCCTCTTTTAAGCTTTTATCTTAAGAATAAAAGTATATATAATAAGTATAAGAAGTATAAAGAGTATATTAATGGAAATTAAAGGTTTAATAATAATAATAAGTAGTAATAATAAAGGATAATAAGGCAATTTATTTTAAGTATAAGGAATAAAGTATATTATAATAAGCTATATATATATAATAAATATAAAGGGTAGATATTACGATAATATATTATAATAAATAGATTTTTCCCCTTTATTATAATATTATTTAATTATAATTATTTAAATAAGCATTATTTAATTTTATTATATAAATAATATAATAATAATATATTTATAATATCCTTATACCTTATTTATATTATATCTCTTTTTATATTTCTTTTTATTTTCCTTTCTTAGTTTTATATATAATAATTTAATTTATAAATAAATCCTTATTAATATAATAAATATAAGCACTTAATATTAATGCTATTTAATACTTATATTTATATTTATACTTAAATTTATATTTATATTTAAATTTATATTATAAGTTATTCCTTTATTTTTAATATTATATATATATAATATTAATATAAGGTATTTATTAATAAATCTTAAAGTAATAATAATAATAATAATAATAAAAATAATAATAATAATAATAATAAAAATAAATATCCCTTTATATAATAATATTATAGCTATATAATAACTATAAGGCGCCTTTATTAATATTAATTAATAAAAGGATTTTAAATATTTAACTTTACCTTTACCTTTAATAACTTAAGTTTATCCCTTATAAGTATTAGGTTTATTTATTAATATAATATTTATATAATATATAAGTAGCATTTATTAATTAATAAAGCTTAGCTTAATAATAATAAGTATAGCCCTTTAAATAGCTAGCTTAATAACCTTAAGCTTAGCCCTTTTAAGTTTAGCCTTAAGGTATATTATTTTATAATATACTTATATAATATATAAATAATATATATATATTATAAAAATATAATTAATAAAGGAATTTATAATATACTTTTAAAAAGCTTAAGGATTTAATAATAAAAAGTAAGGCTTATTTTATTTAAGAGTAATATATATATTATATATATATTCTTAAAGAAAACTTAAAGCTTATTTACTTTAATTAAAGTAATATATATTTAATATATTAATATATTATAGCTAATATTTAATAATAATTAATAATAATATAAGGATTAATTATTATTATTAATATTATTATAAAGATAATAAGGATAATTATAAGCTTATAAGATTATTTTTTAAATTATATATATAGCTTTTATATAACTTATAAGTATTATTAATATTATTTTAAATCCCCTTTAATATTATTATTATCTTTAATATTACTTTTAAGATTAAAGAAAAGAAAGTTATTTTTATTATTATTTAAGCTTTATTTAAAGATAAGGGTAAGGCTATTATTATTATTATATTTATATTACTTATTATTATTATTAATAATAATAATAAAATACTTATGCTTAGCTAGTATATTATTACTACCTTTAAGGGTATTAATGATTCCCTTAAAGCTTTATATTATATATTTATAGTATATAAGTATTATAAAAAGGAGGCTATTAAGAAGGAAGCTAAGGCTAAGAAGGAGGAGGAGGATAATAATAATAAGTAAGTAATAATTATATATTACTTATATTATATCTTACTTATGCCTATATATTTATAAATAAAGAATTTATATAATCTCTTTTTTAATTTTTAAAATTTAAAACTATTATATACCTTATACACCTTTATTATATTTATATTATTCCTTTATTTCTTTATAATTTTTATTTTTATATTAATTTCTTATACCTTTTATTTATTATAATTATATCTTTATATTTTTAAATTAATAAGTTATTATAAATATTTTTATATAATTTTTATAAATTATCTTTATTATTATATCTCTTTTATTAAATTAAATATTATTATTATTTATATAAGCTTTTATAATTAAATATCCTTTTAACTTTATAAATATTATCCTTATATAATTTAATATCCTTATATAACTTTTATATTTTATTTATATATTAAAATAAGGTATAATAAGCATTTTATGCCTTATTTATAAACTTAGGGATTTACTTATACTAAGGGTTTAAGGGGCATTAAAAGAGGCCCCTTAAGTAAAAGGGAGAATATCTCTTTAAAAGTAATTTATTTAAAAAAAGGTATAAAAAAAGGTTAATTCTTTTTAAATAAAAGGAAGGGAGGGGGCTATAAACCTATATATACCTATTTATTACTAATTATAAGGTATATATTACTATATACCTCCCTTAATACTACCTACTTTTTTAAAAAAAAGTATATTTTTTTTAAATTTATTAAAAATAATTAATTAATTTAAAAAGAATAATAAAAATAAAGTAATATAAATATATATTATTTTATAAAAAATAGGAAATTATTATTATAAAATAAATATATTAAGCTATAATTAATTATATAATTATTTAAAAAGTAAGATTTTTAATTTAATTAAATATCTTTAATTAGCTATTAATATTACTTTTATTATTATAGCTTTTTTTTCTTTTAATTCTTTTTCTTTATCTTATATTCTTATTTATTAAAATTATTATTAATATTTATTTATAAACTTAATTTATATTTCTTATATTAAAAATATTTAAAGTTTAATTAAATAAAGAGAAATATAATAAGAAGATTTATTTTATTATAAAATAAATATTATTTATTAAGGCTAAATTATTATTAAAGCTTTAATTATTATTATTAAATATATTATTATTTTTATATAGCTATTTACTCCTTTTTTAACTTTCTAATTATTTACTTTATAACTTATTATACTTTATTTTTTTTATTATTATTATTATTAAAGTTAAATAATATTAGGTTTTTTTTATTATTATATTAATTTTATATAAAAGATAATAATATATTCTTAGGTTTATTATAATAAGATTTAGTTTATATAAAGAGATTTACTTAATTAAATATATAATTAAATAAATTAAGGAATTATAATTTAAAAGGCTTTTTATAATAATAATTATTTAAATTAATTATATTATTATTAATATAATAAAAATTAGTTATTATAAGTTATAAAAAGTTTAGTAATAATATAATTAATTACTTTAAAGCCTTATAAGGTTTTTTAAATATTTATAATAAATTTATTAAAATATCTTTTTATAATATAATATTAATAACTTTAATAAGTATATAGCTTTTTATATAAATATAAAGGGTTAATATTAAAAAGTTATAAATTTTATAACTGCTTATATCTTTAAATAATTATTCTTAAGATATTTAAATAAAATTAAAATTATAAAAAATATATATAATATTAATTTTATATTTATATTTAAATAATAAATTTATATTTTTTTATATATAATTATTATAATTATTAGAAATTATAAGTTATTTAAATTAATATAATTAAGTTTAATTATTACTTATCTTAATTTTAAAGGCAATAATTATTATATCCTTTATTATTTCTTTTTAAATAATCTTTATATTAATAAATTTATTAAAAAGAAATAAGTTATTAAGTTAATTAATATAATTAAATTAATTATTTAGCTAAATAGCTTTATTTAATTTAAAAAGATATATTTAAAGGTTATTAATTATATATAAAGCTTTCTTTATATTAATAAATATTTATAAATATATATAAAAGGGAATAATATTTTCTTTTAATAATATTAAATAATTAAATATAATTAAGAGTTTTTAAATAAGTAAGTTAAGCTACCTTATATATTTTATATATATCTTATTATAGCTATTATTATAAGAATTTATTAAAAAGATAAATTAATATTTCTAATTATATTAAGTAAGATAATAATAATCTTATTTTATATTATATATAAAAAAGATAATAAGTCGCTTTTTATTTAAATATAAAGTTATTTAAATAATATTTTAAATATCTTTAATATTAATTTTTAATACCTTAATTAATTATTAAATAATTTTTATTATATTTATTATAACTTATATAAAATAATTTATTTTTATTAAAATATAAGTAAAATATAATACTTTTTTTTTTAAAAAATATTCTTTAAATTTATAAATAAATAATAAATATTTATAACGATTATTTTAATATATATTATTTTTATAATTTAATTAAAATTTAAGGCTTAAAAAGTATTTTATAATAATATTAAGTATAATATTATTTAATAAAATTAATATATTAAAAAAAGGTAGTTATAATTTAATTATTTTATAAATATAAAAAGAATTAATTAATTAAAATTAAAGGGCTTATATAATTCTTAATTAATTTAAATTATTATATTATAAGTATTTAAAGATATAATATATTATATTTTTTAAAGATTTAGTTATTTTAAATAATTATTTTTTATTATAATAAAAATAATTAAATAAATATAAAGTTAAAAATATAAGGTAAGATAAAATTAAATAATAAAAAAAGGAAATAAAAATATAAAGGATTTATATTTTTAAGGATTATTATATAAGTAATTAAATAAAGATTTATTAAAAAATATAAATAATAAAAAAAAGAGATTATTAAATATAATTAATAATATAAATTAAATAAATATAAATTAATAATAAATAAAAAAAGTTTTATATAAAATCTTTTATTAATTAATAAAATAGATTTAAAAAGAAAGGAATTTAATTAAATTAAGAAAGGTATTATTTTTATATTTTAAGGCTAGAAATAAATTTAATAAAAAGTTAATTTAATAATTAAAAAGGTAAATAATAAATAATATTTATAAATTAAATCTCCCTTATTTTTTATTATAAAGAAAAGAATAATTATATTATTTATAAATTTCTTTAATTAAATAAAAAAAGAAAAGCTTATTATTAAATAAATATTAATTAAGAAGTTATTACTTTTAAGAGTATATTAATATATATATATAAGGAAATTTATAAAGTTATTAAAAAAGAAATTAATTAAATATTTTTATAATTAAATAAATATTATAAAAAAGATTATTACTTAGCTTTTTATTAAGTAATAATTAAGGGTTAATAAGTTATTTTAAATTTTATATATATTTTTTTTTATAAGATTTAATTATTACTTTTAATTTCTTTCTTTTTCCTTTCTTTTTTTTCTTTTATTAACTTTTTAACCTTAAGTTAATTAATTAAAATATCTTTTATTATATTTATTAAATTATTAAAATATTATTATATTAATATATCTTAATTTAATTTTAATAAAGTTATCTTTTAAGAATTTTTTAATAAATCCTTTATTTTAATTAAATTTTTTAATTATACTTTCTTTTATTAATTTAATTATATCTCCCTTAATATTATCTTATTTTCTTTTCTTTAATATCTTATAATTAAATTAATTAAAGTTTATATTATTAAAAACCTTTATATTTTATATTTTATTTAAATTTTTAATAATTATTAAAAATTCTTTTACCTTTTAAATAATACCTTTATTTTTATTTTAAAGCTTATATTTATACTTATATCTTATAAGCCTTATTATATCTTTATATATAATATTAATAATTAATTTTTTAATAATTATTTTTAATATATAGCTTTTTATTTTATATAATATATAATATTTTTAATTATATTTTTTAAATATTAAAATATTACTCTTTATAATTATTATAATAAATAATATATTAATATTTATATTATTAATATTTTAATTAATAACTTAAGTTTTATTTATATTAATTATTTCTTTTATTATTATATCTTATATCCTTTAATTAATTATAATAAATATATAAATTATATTTATTATATTTATATTAATTATAAATATAATATTAATAATTTTATATTTAATAAATATAAATATATTTTATTTTATATTATTAAGGTAAATTTAAAGAAATAATATATAAATTAAAAGATATAATTATTAATTATTTAATTAAATTAATAAATTTTTAAAAAATCCTTAAATTATTTTAAAGATATTATAATTCTTTTTAAATTTATAAATTAAAGAGCTTTTTAAAAAGTTAATTAAAAATTTTAAAAGAAAAAATATAATATTAATAATAATATAAAGATATTTTAAGTTAATTAAATATAATTAAAAAGGTTAAAATAAATAAATAATTAAAAAAATAATAAAATATTATATAAAAAAATAATAAATATAAAAAAAAAGAAAAAAAATTAAAAATAAAATTAAATTTAAAATTTAAATAAAATTTATATTATATTATTATAATTAAGTTATTAAATATATAAATTAAAATTAAAGCCTTTCTTTATTAAGTTAAAGGATTAAAATTATAAGATTAATAATTATTTTTATTAAAATTAAGATTTTATTAAAATCTTAATATATTAATCTTATTTTTTAATTTTTTATTATTTAGCTTTTTCTTTTTATTAAGCTTTAATTTAAAGATATATAAATATTAAGATTATATTTATAAAATTAAGGCTTAATATTATTTATTAATCTTATATTTAATTATTATATTTAAATATATTATTTTAAATATTAAGGTATTTAAAGTTTTATTATTAATTTATTTTAAAGTTTATATATTAAAAATTTTTAATAAGTAATAAATTAAATATCTTTATTATATTATTTTCTTATAATATTAATATTATAAATTTTTAAATATTTAAGCCTTTATTCTTTAAAAATAGCTTTAAATTTTTAATAATAAATATTCCTTAAAAAATTATATTATTTAAAATTTATAATTAATATATATTTTTATTAAAAGCTTTATAAATAATAAAAAGTTCTTTTTAATAATATTATATTTTAATTAAAATTAAATAATTTATCTTATATATATAATTATAAATAAAAATAATATTATTAAGTTATAAATTTCTTTATTAAATATAACTTATATTTTTAATTTTTTAAGCTTATCTTTTTTTAAATAAGGTTATAATTTTAATTATTTATTTAATATATTTAGCTTTAAAGTTAATTATATTAAAATAAAATTAAAAAGCTTTTTATAATATATAATTTAAATTTTATAATAATACCCTTTAAATTAAAATTTTTATTTTAATTAAAATTATTAACTTTTATTTATAAATTAAATAAAAAGGTAAATAATTATAAGATTATTAAATTATTATTTTATTAATAAAGAAAATAAATTTAAAATATTTAATTTAATTAATTTTTTAATTTAAAAATATAATTAAAAATTATATAATTAAGAAATAATTAATTTTTATTAAACCTTAAGCTTTTAAATTATATAAAGAGATTTAAATATATTAAATTCTTAAAGATTTTAAATATTAAATAAAATTTATTTTATTTTCTAAGCCTTTATTTATAAATATTTTAAATAAGTATTTATATTATAAAAAGATTTCCTTTATAAAAAATTTCTTAAAATTCTTTATATTTATAATTCTTAATAATTTAATAATAATAAATCTTATTAAATTATATTTTACCTTTATTAAGTAATTATATTTATAATATAATTATATATATTAAATATTAATTTTAATTATTTTAAAAAATAAATTTAAATAAATTAATATAATTTTTTAATTATAAATTTTTAAATTATATTATATATATATTAAATATTATATAATAGCTTACTTAATTTTATAATAAAAGCTATATTAATAATATCTTAACTTTATTTATATTATTATTATATTATATCTTTTATAGCTAAATTTAATATAATATTCCTAAAATATTTATTATTTTAAATTAAGATTATTAATAATTTTATATTTAAATAAATATTATTCTTTTTTATATTATAAAAAGCTATTAATAATTTAATAATAAAAAACCTTAAATTTAAATTATTATATTTAAATAAGGTTAAGATAATATAAAGTTATATTATATAATAAATAATTTATATATTAATTTAAAAAGTATAATTATTTAAATTTTAAATTAAATAAAGGTTTTTTAAATTAATTAAATATTATTATATTAATTTAAATATTATATTAATTATTTAAATCTTTATTAAGATCCTTATTATAAATCTTAAGAGTTAATAATTATAATAATATATTTATAATAGGATTTTTTAATTTAAGTATATAATATATTTAAAAATTAAATAGCTTAATTATTTTAATTTAATAAATAATTAAAATATTAAATATATTAAATATTCCTTTATTAATTTAATTAATTAATATATAAATATTTATTTTTAATATAAATTAATAATTAAATAAATAATTCCTTATTCTTTTTATAATTATAAAAATAGCTTAATATTTCCTTTTTATAATATTATATTTACTTTTTATAATTATTTAAATATTATTATTAAATTTAATTAATTTTTAATATTTAAATACCTTTTATATAAATATTATTCCTTAGCTAATAAGATTTATATTAATTATAAAAATAATTTCTTTAATTATAAGGTTATAATTAATTTTAATAAAAATTAATTTTATTAATAAAAATTTAATTAACTTTTTTATAATACTTTATTTATATTTTATTTATTAAAAAATAATTCTTTTTTTTAAAAAAATTATAAAATAATTAAATAATAATTATAAATTTAAATATTTAATAATTATAATAATTAATTATTTTTAAAAAGAATTTTATATCTTTTAAACTTAAATAATAAATTTACCTTTAAATTTTATTAATTTTATTATTTTAAAGAAATTAGCTATTAATTTTATAAATATAATTAATAATATTAATATATTTTTAATATTATTTAAATTTAATTATTAATATTATAATTTTAATAAACTTTATATTTAAAAGAACTTAATTAAGGTTTTTAATATATTTAATTATAAATTTCTTAATTTTAAATAAATTTAATACTTTTAAATTATTATAAATAATTATAAAGTCTTTTATTATAATATTATTAAAAAAAACTTAATAAATATATAATATAAAATTAAATAATAATTATATTATAATATATATAAATTATATAATTAAATTTATTATTTTTATAAATAAAATACTTAATTAATATAAGCTAATAAATATTATAAAAGTTATTATATTATAGCTTTTTTTTTATAATTTAATTTAATTATATTTTAAGAAAAAATTAAATAAGAATAATATTTAATATATAATAAACTTTTTTAAAAATTAATTAATTAAAAATAAAATAAATATATCTTTAATTATAAATTTATTATATTTTTATATATTATTAATAAATTAAAGATTATTATTTTTTTTTATTATTAAGAATTATTTATTATAATATAATAAATTTAATTCTTTTAAAACTCTTTTATTAATTTATTCCTTAAATATTTAAATTACCTTATTTTATAATATATATAAAATTAAAATACTCCTTAATTAATAAAATTTATATAATATAATTTATATTTTTTAAAATAATATAACTTTTAAAATAATAATATTTAAATAGCTTTATTTTTATATAAATATTATTTTATAATTTATAAATAAATATTAAAATATATTTTTTTCTTAATTTAAAAAGCCTTTATAATTATTATTAAATATAATTTATTATTTATCTTTAATAAATTATAATTTAAATAATATTATTAAAAACTTAAATTTTATTTATTTATTATATTTATTAAATAATATTTATTTTTAAATAATCTTAGCTTTTTATAATTATAATATTTTTTAATTAATTATTTCTTTAAATATTATATTATTAAAATTTAAATTATTAATTAATTTAACTTTTTTTTTAATAAATTTATATATAATATTAATTAATTAAATAATTTTTTAAATTTTATAGCTAAATAATCTCTCTTAAACTTTCTTTACTTATTTATATATTAATTAATAATAATTATATTTATATTTATTCTTATTATTATTAAACTTTTAATTATATAATTTTATTAACTTCTTTTTTATAATTTAAAATAATAAAGAAATAAATAAAGGAAATTTAAAATTAATAATTAATAAAATAAGAATTTTTCTTAATTTTAATTTATTTAATATTTATTTAAAAATATATTTTTTATTAATTATTAATTATTCTTTCTTAATATTAATTTTTATTTTTTTAATTAATTAAATCTTTAAAATAAATAATTAAAATTAACTTTAATTATAAATTTTATTCCTTTAAATTTAAAGCTTATTTAAATAAATTAATTAAAAATATATATAAAAGATATTTTAATTTAATTAAAAAATAATATACTTAGAAAAACTTTATAATTAATATCCTTTTAATTAATAATAAAGAATATAATTCTATTTTAATATTTTATAATATATATATTAATCTTTATTATATTTATTATATTAATTTTAATATTATTATATATATTAAAAAAAGCTAAAATATTTATATAAAGAAGAGAAAATTTATTATAAATAAAAATATTAATAATATTTATTATAATATTTATATTAATAAATATTAAAAGGAGTTAATTTTTTATTTTTTTAAAATAAATTAATAAAAGGTTTATATTAATTATATATTTATTTAATATTTAATTAATTATAAAATTTAACTTTATTATTATTACTATTTTTAAATTAAGCTATTTAATTATATTTATTTTAAAAATATAATATAAATAAAAATTAAATTTATCTTTTTTTTAAAATAATTTTTATATTTTAAAGAAATTTAATATTATTTAAATATTTATTATATTAATAAGGGTTATATTTTAATTTAAAGGAAAAGTAATTAAAAATATATCTTAATTTTAATAATAATTATTAATTATAACTTCCTTATTTATTTAAATAATTTTATTTATATTATCTTATAATATATAAATATAATTTATAAAGTAATTATTTAACTTAAGTTTTATAATAATAATCTTATTTTATATAAACCCTTTAAATATATTAAAAAATCTTATAATTAATAATTTAAAAATAATAATAAGGTTTAAAAGATTTACTTTTTATTTTATTTTATAAAAATTAAAAAATTAAGATTATTTAATAAAAAGGATATATTTTAAAATTTATATTATTATATTTATATTATTAAGTTCCTTTATATATATATATTTTAAATTAAATTATTTAAATATATTATTAATATTTTTATAAGATTTATTTATTAATATTATTATTTAATTATAATACTTTATTTTATATTTATTAATTTTAATTTAATTAATTATATTTAACTTTAAAAAAATTAATATTATTTTATTTTTTAAATAAAAATAATTAATTAAAAAGTTAAGCTATTCTCTTTTAATTTTAAAAATAAATATATTAAAAATAAATATTAAAAAAAAATATATAAAATTAATTTTCTTAATATAATTAAATAGGATTTTATTAATTATTATAAAAGGATTACCTTTAAAGTTATTATTTTTTTTAAAAAGGGTTATATATCTTAATAGCTAATTATAATTTATATTTATATTATAATAATATATAAATAATTTATAAATATAATAAATAATATCTTTTATATTTTTATAATAATTAATTATTATAACCTTAAAGGGTATTTTAATTCTTTTTATAATATTATTTTTTAAATTAAAAAAAAACTTTATTTTTATAAAATCCTTATAATATAAAATATTATTTTATAAAAATATTTTTAATATTAAATATTTATAAATATTATAATTAGCTTAATAATAATTATAATAAATAATTAATATTTTATCTCTCCTTTATATTTTATTAATTTTATTAACCTTTATTTATTTATTATTAATATTTATTTCTTTAATAATTATTTTATTATTAAAAATATTTTCTTTAAGTTAAATAAATATTTTATTAATATTTTTATTTAAAATAATAATATTATTAATAATTAATTAAATAAATTATTTTATTTTAATTATTTTATTATTAAATTAATTTAAATATTATTTATAAAGATTATATATTTATTATTTAAATTTAAAGTAAGCTTTATTACTTTTTATATTATTTAAGTATTAATTCTTTAATTTTTATATTAATTCTTTAAATTTATTTTTCTTAAATTTAAAATTATTATTATTATTTATTTCTTTATTAAGCTCCTTATTAAAAGTTATTAATCTTTCCTTAATTATAAATAATTATATATTTTAATTTAATTAAAAAATTAATTTTTAATTAATAAAAGGGGGTTAAAATTAATAAGCTTTATTATTATAAATCTTATTATAATTAAATAAGGTATTTTAATTATTATCCTTAAATTTTTATAATATTATATAATATATAAGTAATATAATATATTTATAATTATTTAATTTTTATATAAATTTTAAATTATTATTAAATTTATAATTAATAGCTTTTTAATTTTATTTATCTTTTTTTTATATATTTTTATAAATTTATAAGAGAATATTTATTAATTATAATTATTTCTTTTTATAAATTAAGCTTTATTAAATTTTATAATTTTAAATAAATTATTATATAATTAAAATTAAAAGCTTATTTTAAAAATTAATAATTAATTTTTTTTTTTTATATTAAAATTTTTATAAGATTTTATTATAATTATAAATTATATTTTATATTAAATAAATATTTTTAATAAACTTATTTTATAATAGCTTCTTAAATTATTAATTAATTATATATTATTAATTTATATTAAAATTATAAAAGGCTTATAAAAGCTTAATTTATTAAATATCTTATATTTTAATATTAAATATATATAAATTAATTTATTATAATAGCTTTATAATAATAATAAGCCCTTTTAAAATAAATAAAATAATATTATTTAAAATATTAAGGAATATTTATATTTTTTTAAAATAAATAAAATAATTAATAATATAAAAATTAATAAAAGAATTAAATCTTATATTAATAAAATTAGCTTTTATTAATAATAATCCTTTAAATTTAAAGTTAATTTAATTAATTAATTTTAAATTTAAGTATATAAGTTTATTATTATTCAAATTATCTTTATTTAAAATTAATTTTATTAATTAGTTATTTAAGTTATTATTATTATTAATAATTAATACCCTTAGTATATTAATAAATTATATTTATTTAACTTTAAGTTATTTTAAGGAAGAAATTATATTATTATAAGTTAAAAGAAATTATTAATTTATTATTTAATTAAAAATTCCTTATTTTATTTAATTATTTTTATAATAATTTAAATAATTATTAAAGTTAAAAGATATTAAGTTAATTAAATTAAATTTTTTAAATATTATTTTAATTAATTTATAATAATTATTATTTATTTATCTTTTTTTATTAAATAAAAAAAAAAATAAATATTTTTTAAAAATTAATTAATATTTAGTTTTTAAATATAATTATTTATATTTAATTATCTTAATTTAAGACCCTTTTAAAAATTACCTTTAATATTTAAATAAATTTTAAAAGTTTCTTTTTTATTAATTATTTTAAAAATAAAGGGATATTAAAGTTTTTAAATAATTTAATAACTTTTATCTTTAATATTTTATAAATAATTAAAAAGTATTAAAATATATTTTAATTTTATCTTTTAAATTTAAATCCTTAAAATTAATAAATTACCTTTCTTTATATTAAAATTATAATTATTATCCTTAATTAATAAAGTTACTTTTAATTTATAAATATTAATTAAAACCTTTAAATATTTAAAAATAATTTTCTTTTTATATAATTAAATATTTATCTTAATTTAATTTATTTAATAATATAAAAAACTTATATATTAAGAAACCTCTTATTTTATAATTTAAATATCTAATAATAAATTTAATAGCCTTAAGTATAATTATTATATAAATATTCTAGCTATTTAAAAAAATCATTTATAATTATTTATTAATAAAATAAGGTATAATAAGTATTTTATATTTTATTTATAAGTTTAAGGATTTACTTATATTAAGGATTTAAAGGATATTAAAAGAAGCCCTTTAAGTAAAAGAGAGAATATCTCTTTAAAAGTAATTTATTTAAAAAAAAGTATAAAGAAAGGTTAATTCTTTTTAAATAAAAGAAAGAAAAGGGGTTATAAACCTATATATACTTATTTACTACTAGCTATAAGGTATATATTATTATAATATAGCTTAAATGATTTAAATACTGCTATAAATATTATATTATATATTTTATATTATTTTAATAATTTTAATTAATAAATAAGGCTATAATAATTAATTATTTTAATTATTTAAAAGGATCTTAAATATTTATTAATAAGTTTATAGTTCTTATATATTATTTATAAATATTTAATTAATATTATTATTAAATCTTTTTTTTAAATTTTTTATTAATATAATATTAATTATATTATTTTATATATTTATTATTAATATAGCTTAAGTATTATATAATCTTAATATATTTATTTTTTAAGCCTTAATCCTTTTTATTTATTATAAATATATTATTTTAAATTAATTTAATTATAATTATAAATAATTTAAAATAAAATTTAAATAAATTAAATAATAATATAATTTTTATTATTAAATATATTATATTATTATATATAAATTATATATTAAAAAGTAGTTATATTTAATTAAATTATATAATATTTCTATATATATAAAAATAATATTTTAAGTTTTAATTTTATCTTTTTATTTATTTATTTATTTATAAATAAAATATAATATTTAAGTAATATATTATAATTAGATTTATATAAAGTATTATTTAAAAATAATTAATAAATAAACTTCCTTAATTTAAAATAATATTATTAAATATATTATATATAAAGAAGATATAATATATTAATAAGTTTATAAAGCTATTATTTATAAGTTATATTATTATAATTATATAAATAATATATTTTATTAATTTATTTATAATTATTAAAATTATATTATATAATTTATTATTTTAAGGATTAATTAAAAATAATAATTTAATAATAAAGTTTATTAAGATTTTTTATTATAATTATATTAATAATAATAAAGTTATAAAAAAGTTAAGTAATTTATATTTAAATACTTTAATTTATTAATATATTATATATATATTAATAAATATCTTTATATTTTTTAAAAAAGATTTTTAAAAATAGCTATATATAAATAGCTTAATTAACTTATTAATATTAAGATAACTTATTTATTTATAATTATAATATATTTATAATAATTTTATTTTTATAAATAAGTTATTAAGTATATATATTCTTTCCTTAAATAAAAATAAATTATTTTATAAATATTATATTTTCTTAACTTTTAAGCTATATTTATACCTTTTATATTATATATTTATTTATATAAAAATATCTTTTTATTATAACTTTATAATATATACTTTTATAAATTATTTAAATAACTTCTTTATTATTATTATATTTTATATTTTTATTATATATAAAAAGGTATTTAAATATATATTTTAATTTTAAGTAATTATATTTATAATATAATTTTATTATTTTTATATTATTTTATTATAATTTTTTAAATTTATCTTAAAATAATTAATTTTATAATTATATTTATATATATCTTTATATATTAATTATATAAACTTATAAAGCTTATATAGCTTTTATATAATGCTTTTATTATATATATAATTTAATTATTTTAATAATTTATTTATTAAGTTTTTTATTCTTAAGTAATAATTAATAATTATATTTATAGCTATTAATATATTAAATTAATATAGCTATTATATTAATAACTTTTTTTTTATATATTAATATTTAAAATTAAAATAATTTATAATTATAATTATTAGCTTTTAAATATAATAAAAATAATATTTTTAAATTATAATAATATTAATAATTATAAATAACTTTTAATTATTTATATTATAATATATTTTTAATAATATTAATTTTTAAAAGCGAAAGATAATAAGGTATTAATATTCTTTAAATAATTATAATATAATTATATTAATAGCCTTTATTAATATATTAATTTTAAGATATATATATAATATAAGATTAAAATGCTTTAATAAAAGGGTTATAATAAAAAATAATTTAATATATTTAAATATAATTTATATATTAATTAAAAATATTAAAGGCCTTAAGGCCTTTCTTTTTAAATAATTAATTAAGAGTATTATGATTTTTAAAAACCCCTTAATAAATTATTAATAAAATCTTATATACCTTAAGAAGATATAAATATTATAAATATTATATAAAAGTAGTTAATTTAAAATAATTATAATATAATTATATTTTATTAAGATTCTTTTTAATATAATTATAAAACTTAAGAATTTAATTTAAGTTATTTTAAATTTATATTTAATTATATTAAGGTAGAGGTTTTATTAATATAATTATTTAAGTATATTATATATATATTATATATATATCTTATAGTTATTATTATAAATTAAAATATTATTTAAATAAATAATATAATAAATATTAATTAAATTTATTAAAATATAATTAATATAAGCTTAAAATATAATTAATATATTAATTAATTTAAATAATATTATAAAATATTTAAAATATTTATATTTTATATAAAAGATTATTTTTTATTTATCTTTTATATAAATTTTAAATTAATAATATATTTCTTTTATATTTAGCTTAATATATATTTATATTTTAATAAAATAATTAAGGATTTTTATAATAAGTAATAATAAAATATAATTTTTATATATAAGTTAATTTAATATTTAATAATTAATATAAAGATATAGCTTACCTTTTTTTTTAAATATAAAGATTATAAATATATTAATAAGGTTAATAAAAAGTTAAATTTATCTTTATATTATTATATTATTTAAATAGCTTTAAAGTATCTTTAATTTTATATTTAAAAAGGAATATAATAGCCTTTAAGGTAATTAAGCTTCTTTTTTTAATTTAATTTTATAATTAATTAAGGAATATTTAATAAAGGTTTTAATATTATTATTAAAATAAAGGTTTTTAAATTTAATATATTTATTAAATAAATATTATATAATTATTATATTTTTTTTTAAAACTTTTAATATTTTTATTAATTCTTAATTTAAAATAATTAATAAAGGATAAATAATTATAATAATTAATATTTTATTATATAAAAGCTATTTAAATATTAATTTTATATTAAGTTATTTTTAATAAATTAAGAATTATTATTAATAATAATCTTATTATATTATAAAGTTAATAACTTTTAATTAAAGAAACTTAAAAATAATATTATAATTAAATAGATTTATTATTATAAAGTAATAATGCTATATATAAGTTATATTTATAAAGTTATATATTTTAATAAAAATAAAATAATTATTATAAATAAAGAATAATTTTTAATTTAATATAATTAATTAAAGTTTATTATTAAAATAATAATATTATTTATATATATTAATTATATTATAATTAATTAAATTCTCTTTAGCTTTTAAATTTATTAAAATATAAAGGTATTTTATATAATTATTAATTTAAATAATTATATTAATATAAAATTATTATTATTTATAAGTTATTATTATATTAATTTATTAAATATAAAGAGGTTTTTTATTAATATTTAATATTTATAAATAATTAATTATAATATATTCCTTTTAATAATAAATTTAATATACTTAATTTAAATAATTATTATTATAATAATCTTTTATATTATATATATAATAACTATTTCTTTATAGCTTAAGATATATATTAAAATAATATCTTTTTTATTAATAATTATAATAAATAATTATAAATATTCTTAATAAGCTATTTAAAATTATTATAAATATTACTTTATTATTATATATAATTTTAAGTATAATAATATTTATTAATTTTAATAATTATAATTTATATTATTAAATTATATAACTTAATTATTTATAATAATTATAAAAAGCTTAATTAATATTAAGGGTATTATAATTATTTTATAATTAAATAATAGTTATATTAATTATAATAAATAAAGTTATAATAATAATAGCCTTTATATAATAAGTAAGCTTAATAAGGCTATTTTAGCTACTTAAAAGCTATATTTATAAATTAATAATAATATATATATTATAATAAAAGCAATTTATTATATTAATAATTTACTTAATATTATTAATAATATAATTAACCTTTATTTTATTTTTTTAATATTATTAAATAAAATTTATAATAATTTTATATTTATTTTATATAAGGCTTATATACTTTATAATTATTATTATTATATATATAATTAAATTAACTAATTAATTATAAAGGAATTCCTTAAATATTTTAAAGGGTAAGGAGTAAGAGTTTTAATTTTTTAATTTTAATTAAATAATATAATTAATTTAATCCTATTTAAAAATATCTTTTAAATAATATATAATATATTCAATCTTTTCTTAATTAGTTTTTAAATAATAAAGATAAAAATAATATTAAAAATTATATAAAAAGGTATTTAATTTTATAAAGAAAGATCTTTAATATATTAAGAAGGGTAAGCTAATAAATTAACTAAGTAACTTATATATAATATAAGTAATTTCCTTACTTATAAAAGATATAAAGGGTTAATCCTTAATAAGGCTTCTTAATATATAATATCTTATTAATTTATCTTTATTATTTAAAAATAATATTAATTTAATATATTTAATATAAAGGTATTATTTAATTTCTTCTTTTTTTAATTATTAATTTAATTCTTATTTTTAATATTTTAAGTTAAGATTATAAATAATTATTTTATTAATTATTTTTTTAATATTTAAACATTAAAATATAATATTATTTATAATAAAAAGGGATATATCTTATTTTAAGGGTTAGGTTAAGGGAAGTTAAATATTAAAATTAATAATAAATTAAGTTTTAAATCTTATAATAAAGGCGCTAAGTTTATTTTATTTAAATATTATAATATTATATTATAAGTTATAATATTATTAAGAAAGTATTATATTAATATTTTAGCTAATTTACTTCCTTAAAAAGATTTAGAAATTTAAATTATAAGGGTTATTAAATATAAATAAAGTAATTAAGGATATATATTATATAAGCTATATATATATAATATAAAAATAATATATTTAAAGAAATAAATAATTAAATTTAGCCTTTCTTTTCTCTTTCTTTTTATTTTCCTTCCTTCCTCTTTTTATAAATTATATAACTTTTATAATGCTCTTAAGTATTAAAAAAGCTACTTAATATTTAAGGTAAATAAATATTAAAAGTCCCTTTTCTATATTAATCCTCCTTTTATAATAAAAATTCTTAATATTAAGTTATTTAAAGTAGCCCTTTATTAAGAATATTCTTAAATCTAGTTAAAAAGTAATATAATAAAGAATTAGCTATAAGACTTTTAAGTAAAAAAATAAAGTATTTATATATCTTTTTAAGTAACTTTAAATTAGCTTAAAAAAGAAAGCTATTAATATTAATAAGTTATTAATAAGAAAGATAATATTATAAATATCTTTTAATATAAAAAGAAATAAATAGCTTAAATTTAAAAGTAATATTTTTTTTATAATCTTTTACTTAATTATATATATTTAATAAATAATAAATAAATGCTTTATTTTTAAAATATAATAATTATTTATATAAAGAAGATTTTTTTATTATTTTAAAATATTATTAATAATAAAAAAGAAGTTAATTTTTAATAGCTTTTTATATAAATTTATAACTTTCTTTAATATTATAAAAGTAATCCCTTTAGCCTTTTTATTATTAATTATAATATTGCTTTAATTAATACTTTAAAATATAAATTCCCTTAATTATATTATTAATTATATATTTTTTATATAAATATAAATATTATATTAAATATTAAAAAGAAATAAAGAAAGCTAATAATAATAATATTAATAATAAGAAATGTTATAAAGAGTAATAAGGTTAAAGATTTTAAAGAAAATAATAAGGATTTTATTTTTCTTAATATATTAATAAGAAATATAATAATAATGCTCTTAAAGATATTTAATAATATCCTTAATATTTAAATAGCCCTTTTTAATCTTTTAAAGATTATAAAGTATTTTATAAATTATAAGATTTATAATATAATATAATAATAACTTTAAAAAATCTTTTTAAATTAAATAATAATTTTTAATTATTTTAAGGTATAATATATTATTAAAAAGAATAGGATTATTATTAAATAAGTTATATATATTATTTATAAAATACTTAATTTTAGCTTATATATAACTTTCTTTATAAAATATATATATTAAAAAATTAAAGTTTAATTAAATTATAATATAAAGAATCTTTTTTTTTAATAAAAGCTACTTATAAAGCTATTAAATAATTAAAATATAACTTTTATTAAAAGGAAATAATTTAAAAGATAATAATTTTTATAAAGTTTAATAATTAAAAATAACTAAGGCAGCTTTTTTTATAAATCTTAAGGAATATTCTTAATTTATTTAAAATAGCTTCTCATTATATATAATAAATGCTTTAAAGAAAAGTTTATTAAAGAGATTATATAGCTATTAATTATTATTATCTTTTTTATATTTAATATAGCATTATTTATATTAATTATATAATAAATAATTTAAAAAGAAATATTTTTCTTAAGAAAAGTAATATTTATAAAGATTATTATTTTAATTATAACCTTTATTTTAATAATCCTCTCCTTATTATATATTTATTAAAAAAAAGTATTATTATAAAGAGTAAATTTTATAATATCTTTATATTTATTATTAATAAAAAGGGCTTCTTTAAAGGTTATAAAAAGGCTATAATAAATAAAAAGATAATATTAAATATTATAAATTTAAATAATAAAGTAAATAATAAAATAAAGGTAATAATAGCTTTTATATAATATATTAACTTAATATTTAAATAAAATAATTTTATTTTTAAATTATTAAATAAAAAGGATATTTTTAATAATAATACTTAATAAAATACTATTTATTAAAATTAATAGCTAATAATAAGGCTTATAAAGTAATTAATTTAATAACCTTTAAAGCGAAAAAGGCTTTTAGGTATTATAATATCCTTTAATATAATTTTATTAATATTTATACCCTTAAGAATAAAGTTAATAACTAAAAAATAATATATAGGGGTTATAAAAAATATTAATTAATTATTATAAATAATTTTAATTATTAAAGATATTATTAATAATAATAATAATAAGGAGGAGATTTAAGATAAGATTATAGTTTATATAAATTAAATATAAAATAATATATTATAATAAAATATATAATTAAGTTTAATTAATATAATAAAATATACTTAATTGATTTATAATTGCTTATAATAAGGGTAACGATAATATTAATATCAAAATCAACCCAACGTTAGCCTATACTAATTTAGTAGCAGGGCGTTAATTATGCATTAGGGCTGGGATTGGTCTGTATATGGTGCGCCATCTGTTTTTGCCGGTGCGAATATCTGTATTCCAAATGTAAAAGAGAATGTGCTAGGTAAGAAGAGCCATTAACTAACGCCGAAAAGAAAGGCGCCAAATTAAAATTAATGCTTGCGGTGGTTCTTGGCGCGGGTTGTCTCGATATCCGTAAGAATCACGTCTTCGCTATGGCTTATGGTCAAATTCACTCATGTGGAGAATAATCTTTGCGCGAAGTGGTCGGGACCCTAGGCCCCAAATTAAACTCGGAATTTAAGCTCCTGCGCTTATGATCAAGACGCCGCAATCTCGCTATTTCGGTGCAATATTGCCCCACGAAATATTTCAGCTGCCAATGTGAGGCGGTTGTTACCTTGTAGTTAAAGCTGCAGTACCGCGCTTGAGTAGCCTGTAGTCTGTTATTTCCATTTTCCATCACGTTCTCCATCAATCAAATCGGACCCATCCGTGCCCTCGGTCGGATCGCTCGGCACTTGTAATTCCAGTCAGGAACGATGCGGGCACAAACCTTGGCACTGGCTCTGGCCGCAATAATCCCGGCGTCCATGGCAGCTTCGAATGAGACCCTCCTCTACCGAAACCCTCTCAACTCAACGTCAGACGTCGCGAGTTGGGTACCCGAGGGCCCCGTCAACGTCACGGCAGTCGAGGGCGCGCTGGAACTATCCGGGGGAGGCGGCATCGACGACCACTTTGTCTTCTGGGCCCCGGAGGTGTTCCCAGACCGCGTCCGCATCACCTGGGAGTTCTCCCCGCGCAACGAGCCGGGGCTGGCCATCTTCTTCTTCGCCGCCGAGTCCGTCAGCGGCGGCAGCATCTTCGACCCGGGCCTGGCGCCGCGCAACGGCTCCTACCCGCAGTACCACTCGAGCGACATCCAGACGCTGCACGTGTCGTATTTCCGCCGGCGCTGGCCCGAGGAGCGCGCGTTCCTCCTGTCCAACCTGCGCAAGTCCCCGGGTTTCAACCTCGTGGCCCAGGGGGCTGACCCACTCCCGCCTGTCGTGGACGCGGCTGGTGCTTTCTATAAGATTACAGTAATCAAGGACGGGCGCGATGTACGGTTCTTGATCAATGACCTGCCTATCTTTTCATTCCAAGATGACGAGTCTACTGGTCCGGTTCTGGGTGGAGGGCGCATTGGATTCCGTGGAATGACGCCGTTGGTGGCCCGGTATCGAAACCTTGAGGTTTGGAAGCTCTAAAAGCACGATGTACCCTATAACAACGACTGGGTCACTTTTTCCCCAACCTTTGTTGTCGATACTACTGTATTCACTGTACATAGCTATGAAAAAGGTCTTGCAGTAATGCAACTGCATGCATAAACATCGCAGAATCCGAAGCTTTACACTGGGACGCCAAGGACCTCCAGAGCCTCTTGTATAATACCATTGTAAAATGAGCAGAAAAGGTTCCAATACTTTACACACAATATGTAATTCAACTAGAACATTGGCACCCGACTCGAATGGAACGGCTTGAATTTTACCTAGCAGGCAGATATTCAAACCATGCCATTCATTAATGAACGCACCTGAATCTCTTTTCCAACTTCTCCCACTCAAACCATGCAATGCTCAAATAAGCTAACCCCCGGGTGATCTACTCGTCCAAACAGCCTTCCCAGCTGTACTCAGCGAGCAAATTGCTACTGTGCTGTGACGCGGCGTATTCGATGTCCTTTATGCACTCTTTCCGAAGAGATGTCGTAAACTCCTCGTTCTCAGCACCATTCCAAAAGAGCTCGTCAGCAACCGCGTCAGAACCGCTCGCTTTCCCGCAAAGGCTGATGGCTGTCAGGTAGTAGCCATGTGAGCTGCTATTAGTGAGTATCCCGAGGCCCAACCCAATGCAGCCCTCGATGCACCCCTTTTCAGCCCAGTTGTGGCATTCTCCAATATCACGAGGTCTGTAGTCGACCCTGTTCCAAGGACCCCCTCTGAGCCAGTATTCCGGCTCGACGTGTCTCCAACCCTTCCAAAATGGAGGAATTATCGGGACAGGATCGTTGAAGTGGGTGATACGGTAGTTCCTGTCGCCTTGTTCAGATACAAATTTTGCAAATGCCTTGTTGCCCACACGTGGCGCTCCGTATGTGTATGTAGTGATGTTTAATCCGAGGTCCATCCGTAAGTGGGCCGCGAGGATAATGGCCAGAGCGCCGCCCCGAGAGTGTCCCACTACCTAGTCAATCGTCAGCCAGTGCATGCCATACACTCACCTACGGACTCAAATGGGAAGGTGTGAGATATGTATTCTAATTCTCGAACCTTTGCCTGCTTGTAGTGAAGATGGGTTCTTTGGACGAATGGCTTTTGAGCGTGCTGGTTGGCAGCCATCGTGTGTTGGACAAAGGGAGATTGCAGTTCTGAATGTGGATGAAGCAGATACTAGAGCTTCTCACCAATCGAGAGAACGATGCTGTCGTGGATAGACAACTTACCGTGACAGTATGTTCAGGATATTCCCGAGCAAGCCTCCTGATCTCTTTCGTAACCTCATCATTGACTTTCGCCTCTGCGTCTTGCCATCCGGAATGGACCTCACAATCTCCGGGACATCTCATAGCCTCCCATCGTCTTAGATGCCGGTTGCGGAGATTATCATACCAATCAGCCCAACCTTGGGTTCCCTGGAAGGAGACAATTATTTCTTTCACAACATGGTCGACGGCAATGAAGCCGCGGAGGTCTTCGATGATAGTTCTATGTTGGTCGTTACACTGTCAGATGCGATTGCGGTGCTGTGATTGATCATCTCACCCGTGGGCATTTGTGAGGCTGTGTGAATACTTACTCGGAATAGGTTGCATTTTTCGATGGGCAAATATCGCCATTGCAAAAGACCTGACCACCTGGGCTCACGTGGTCACAGTAGGCCGCGCCAGCATACTGTGCGTATGTTCTGAATCGATCCAGCTCCTCATAGGTGACATGATCTGTTTCGCATCACAGTCTTTTAGTGAAACTCAACTCTCCGCGACGACATACTATAGCGTGCGATGTTAAGCCAAAACATCTCATCGTGAATAATTGAAATAGCATCTTACCATGATAGCCTTCAACTAAATGTGCGGCATGGTGAACTGCAATCTCGGGAGGCAGATGGTTCAGACTTGCCAAAACGGCGGAGCAGATCGTAATGAAGATGATCAATTCTGACTGGAGCATCATGGCGACTTGGTGAGATATGCGCAGACGTCGGGCGCAACTTTGTACGTGCAGAAAGCGATGAGCCCTGGAGTCAAGGAGAAAGGCGATTTTCGAGAGTGATAATCCATCCTGGGGAATGCCTATTGCCTATTTCAAATTTCCACATCTAGGAACACAAGCTTTGGAGTCACGAAGCGCTATGGAGCGGAACAAGTCAGAAGCTTCCTCTTGCAGGAGTGCCAGTATAGCTCTCCACTGCCATTGTACAATCGATGAGCTGGCAGCGTTTGTGGCAGCCAGGCTCGTCCCGCCCACCGATGCATCTCCGCTCAGCAGCCTACGGCTACTGATAATCGAAGCTTGCCGAACATCTCTTACACAAGTCTGACCAGTCGGGAAATGCTCTGAACATCCGCCCAATGTAAAAAGCACCAGACGCGGGTGTCACTCCAAGACGCGGATTTTGACCACAATTCAACATTCTAAAATGACTAAGTTTCCATTGCCGGTATTTTGAAGACAAATTGTTGGCTCTCAGCCACTCGATCGCGAGCTCTGCTTTCGATTGCCAGCTGGACGGCGATCGGCAATGATGTAGAACCAAGGAATGGCACACACTCACAGGCCGGGTGACACGAGTATGACCATGTGTCGGTATGTGATTTCGGTCGGAAACCTTTTACGAGAACACGATAAAAAGTCGCCGGAGAAAATCGAAGCGCTCTCAAAATGCGTGACGAATTTCTATAGCTGGTCAATATCTTGGAGCCGGCTAAGATAACGCACAGGCTTCGAAGCGCACGCGGTGGGCAGCGCATAAGCAAAGATGAGATGCGGTGACATGATTCCCAACAGTCAACGGCATTTGCCATACGAACCAAAAGCTGCCGACGTGGAACCTGATCCCGGTCTCTCGCGGTCGCACCTGTACGTATGCAACTCATAACAAGGTACATTATCCGCAACATACCATCAGGCCGACCTCCACCCGGATTTGATTTGCTAACTAACTCGGACCATGAATGTCAGGAAAACAGATACAGGGCTTGCAGAATCACCAAGTTGTGTCACTTCGGCGTAATGCTGCTTCACAAAGGTGGGCTGATGAAGCACTGGTAAGGCTGGCCATCTAAGCGTAAAGTACGCTTCCAGGAGCACGATAGATCCGATGCTGGCGTGAGCTCTTTGTCAGCCGATTCGCTCCAGCGCTGATTGGCGTATTCTAAGCTTGGGACAAGATGACTAAGCCTCCATCAACACAGAGCACGTCAAGTCAACAACCGATCGACAGAGCGCGTCCTTTTCTCGAGATCGTACACTGTCCTTATCAAGAATGCAATTTTCTCCTCCTGCTCTTTATACAACTCTTGTGACTCTCTCGGATCCTTAGCATTGGAATTCTGTGATTCCTGGTGCTGAAGTTGCTTTTCCAGCATATGAACCTTGCGCAGGTGGTCTGCAAAGTCGTAATGTTTTGAACGATTGACCAGTGATTGAGAGTCCAATACTTCTGTATAAACCCTCTTGCTTCGATTTGTGTCTCATATTTAAGGAGATCATCTTCTGACATGTACACAACTCCACAGGATTGGGAGAGCAGAGGCTTGCGCAGAAGGATCTGCAAGGTTCTTTCAGCTAGGCACTGGGGCTGGGGCTGGGTCATCAAACCGCCCCACCCGCACCACCAACATTAGAGATTCCATGTCTCGTCGTGTTTTCTCCTCTCATCCATCACACACAACTCCCCTCGGATACATCACAATCTCGCAATGCCTCTGAAAACAGTTCTCATTACCGGCTGCAGCGAAGGTGGCCTGGGTGCTGCCCTCGCCAGAGCCTTTCAGGAGCAGGGTTACCACGTCTTCGCCACACTGCGTAATCCCGCCAAAGCAGGCTCACTAGCCGGCGAGCATGGAACAAACATCGATGTCTTGCCACTCGATACCACGTCAAAGGAGTCTATTGATGCGTGCCTGGACACAGTGAGGCAGAAGACAGGTGGCAAACTTGATATACTTGTTAACAATGCTGGGTTTGGGACCACAATGCCACTGCTCCACGCCTCGATCGAAGAGGCAAAGGCAATATATGATGTTAATGTTTGGGGCACCCTCAGCCTGGCTCAGGCTTTCTCTCCGCTACTCCTCAAGTCCAAGGGCGTTATTATGAACATCTGCTCTATTGTAGGCGCGGCAAACGTTGCGTGGCAAGGTAAGCGATTTCGGTGCATTTCCAGCATTACATCGAATGACGGATGACTAACATCAACATCCATTTAGGAATCTACAACAGTTCTAAGGCGGCAGAAGCAATGATCTCAGAGTCGTTACGCATCGAGCTGGAGCCGCTTGGCATACGCGTGATGACCGTCATGCTGGGTCAGGTCAGCACACAAATATACGCCAACACCCCGGCCTTTCACCTCCCCGAGGGGTCGCCGTACGAGAAGATCGCCGGCACTATTACAAGCTCGAGTACGGGGAACTTGAATCATAACAACGAGTCGGCTGAGGCCGTGGCGAGGAATCTCGTGAGGGATACGATCAATGGCCGCCGTGGCCAAATCTGGCGTGGTGGCTTGGCGCGTACGGTCTACCTGGCGCTGTGGCTCTTGCCGACGAGGCTTTTTGAGTGGATTGTGCACTTGCAGAGGGGTGTTTATGACCTTTAGCTGGTACTGCTGCTCAAGGGCTCAAGCTGCGTTAAGCGAAAGTGATTTACAGTTGCCGTCTTGTCCCAGCACGTATCAAGTACCAGTCTAAATCTTCAGTCTCTCCGAGGCAATCCTCGCCCCCTTAACCCGGTTCAAAATCTTTTCAAAAGCGATGTCCCTCGCATAATCCGGCCCCTTAACGTACTTTGGCTTGCGGTCGATGCTAAAAGGGCTGAAACCGCAGTCATCCGTGGCACCAAGCTGGTCGACGGGGATGTACTCCGCTGCTTTGCACAGCTCGTCCGCGATCTCCTCTGGGGTCTCCACTCGAGGATCCAGCGGGTTCGTGACGCCAATGAAGGCAACTTGTTTCACGCCATTGGCATCCCGGCGGATACTCTCTCCGATTTCCTTCCAAACTGCGGGCTTGTCCTTTTCGGTAGACAGTTGAATCAAGAAATACCCTGACTCATTCGTCAGCATGAGAATCCTTCGATATTCAGGGTACGATCTCACATACCTGCGTTAATCTTGAAAAGCGAAGGGAGAAGTGAATGGTACGGGACGTCAGCGGAGTGGACCGAGTCGCAGTCGCCACCGGGGCAGGTGTGGAGCCCAATGTTCACACGCTCTTCGGCGGAGAATCTGTCGAGGACTTGATTGTTCAGGTCCACAAACGTCTGAAGAAGATCCTCGTTCGTCCAGGGGTTTCTAGGATCCTTCTTAGCCGTCAAGCCTGCATTTTTGTCAGTGCCTCATTCCACCCAGGCAGTTGCTCAATAAACTCACGGCCCTCTGTGAAATCGATGGAGACTCTCTTAGCCCCAGCTGCGAAACATCCCCGGATGTCCTTCTCACACTCCTTCACCAGGTCATGTGTGAACTGCTGCCTACTGTAACCCTCAAGATCGCCTTTCAGAGGATACAGGAGGTATAGCATGCTAGGAGCAATGACAGCAGTCTTCATGCCATATCCTCCAGATAACGCCTGAGACTTCTTAAAGTTTTCGTAAGCATAGGTCTTGTACCTGAACGGGCCTTTTGTGAGGCGCGGGAGTTGGCGGTGGTGGCCGTCGTCGAAGTAGGCGAAGAATTGACCATCGCCAGCAAGTCCTGGTGACCTTCAGCTCAAATGATTTTCATAACCGTAATGCGAGCAGTGAGGATCTTGCTAACCTTCAGCAAGACCCGTTCCGTTCAGCGTATCTGCGATCGGATAAGTCGCGAAGGAGCTCGCCCGCTGTTCACCATCGCTGACAAAGGTCTCGCCAGTCTGTTTCAAGCGGTCGATCGAGTCTTCAGCCGCTGCATCCTGGGCCTTCTCCAATTGATTTTTGGAGATCTTGCCAGCGTCATAGTCCGCGTATGTCTTCTGCAATATCTCCGGTCGGGGAAGACTGCCGACTATTTCTGTGGGAATGCCCATGACTTCGGCTTGCTGGTAAGTTATTTCAAGATGACTTGGAAGAAGGAAATCTTGTGAGGGGATCCGATGCTCCTAACGCTTCGTTTTCTGAGTTAAAAACTGGCGTCGTCGGAGACGGCCTCCGTAACTCGCTCATCCGATGCCCCACCTTAGCCACGTAAGTCGGTAGATCACTCCACACAACACATTCTACACACATACACACACAAGAGGGCTTTTAACACCCACCGCGGCTGCTAACAACTTGAATATCCCAAGTATCTCTTAGCGTTTATTCTCCATGGAGTACTAGTATTTCCGTGTAAGTGGAATATGTTATTACTAATAAGAGCTATCCAGCCCAGTTATACCAGCTTTAAATAGTGATAATATAAGCTATCATGACTTTATTCTCAGACGATAAGCTATCCAGCAATGCCTAACTCATATTCTCGAAGACTTGGCGTGCCTTCTGGATGTTGAATGATTGGCCGCCTCGTTGCCGCTGCGACCGCCGTCTGTAACACATACGCAAGCATCATAGTTTCTACTCACTCCCCCATCTTGCTCTCTACATCGAGCCTGCAGACTCGCGGAGACACTACTAGCAGCAATTCTCAATTGATTTCAAGAAAGGGCCCCTTGGATCCTTCAAAGATCGACGGCAAACAAGCCTTTGCGATTTATTAATCCTCACACAAGACATCTCTGAGGGTATTAAACCACCTCCCTAAGACCAACGCAATACTTGGCAAGTGCAATTTTCAGCACACAGAGCAGTCTGTCAGCATGCATAGAGTTCGATGGCATACTGTATCGGGCCAGAAAAGGAATTGCTCTTCCTGTCCTTGGCGATGTATGACAAAGCTTGAACTATACCTCAGCGTCGGCAGGCATACAAGATATTCAACAGATAGTTCACATATTTAAGTAGGTCTAGAAATTTGCCATATGGCCCCTAGCTTTTAAATGACTTGCGCTGTACCGGAAAGTGCTTTGGTAGTTGGTATTGTAGGCTTGGAAAAACAGCTGATTTCTCTGGCAATCCGACAGCTTGTCGGATGTCGGCCCTCCGGGTTTTATCAGCGAGTGCGGTAAGGACTCAAAGTCTTTCTGTACACCGTGAAAACTTCTTTGAATGGTGGATAAATTCCCCTGCCCGGCTAAAGGATCTGTGGCCAAGCCAGTTAGGACTTATACCAAGACAACAAAGTGCGGGGAGCGTTCGTTCCCCATGTCTTTCCCCAACCAGGACGAAGAATTATTTGATCACGAGTGACCGTGAAGAGCATAGTCTCCCCTTGTGGTCCCCCAACGCCCCGACCCCGGTCGCTGTACCCCAACACCCGACGGGACAAAATGTGACGGCACAGACAACATGTATATAATCCCCGAGGTCGGTGAGCTGGACAGTTACAAGACGGCCTAAATGAGAGATGTCCTTACACCCGCCCCGTCATTAGTGGGCTTGTACTTGGATCCATAATTCGCAACAGAGCATTCCATACATCGGGGGCACGACCAAGATGGAGAAGAACGTGTTTGTGAGCGGCGCGCAGAAGGCGGCTGACCAGGAGCTGGAAGAAAAGCTCGGCCACACTGCCGTCTTCGATGCAAAACAAGCCACAGACGACGAACATGCGCAAACCCTACGTCAGGCCTTCAGCCAAAATAGGAGAGCAGTTTTTTGGTCCGTGTTGATATCTATGTCGATCGTTATGGAAGGGTGAGTCTTTCACGCCACTACCAACCAAGGTGCAGGCGAGGCTGCGGCGGGGTCACCCAGGCTGACATCATACAATGAAAGCTACGATACCATCCTCATGGGTAACTTCTTCGCATATCCAGAATTCCAGAGAAAGTTTGGGAGCTGGTATGGCGGTGACGTTGGCTGGCAGGTCTCTGGTCCCTGGCAGACCGGATTGAGCATGGGCAGCACCGTCGGCGGGATATTCGGAGGTCTTCTCAACGGCTATTTCGCTTCCAAGTACGGATATCGATGGGTCCTCATCATCTCCATGGCTTTCCTCAACGCCTTCATCTTCTTGACCTTTTTTGCTCCCGGGCCCGAGGTGCTGCTCGTCGGACAGATCATGTGCGGTCTCTCCTGGGGCGTGTTCGCTACGCTCAGCCCAGCGTACGCCTCCGAGGTCTGCCCTACGAATTTGCGTGGATACATGACCACATACGTCAACCTCTGCTGGGCCATCGGTCAGCTTATCGCTGCAGGCGTCCTGCGAGGATGTCTCAACATCCAGGGCGAGATGGGATACCGGATTCCCTTCGCGATCCAGTGGCTCTGGCCTACTCCCCTTATGCTGGTTGCGTATCTGGCTCCCGAGTCTCCCTGGTTTCTCGTGCGTCATGACCGGCTGGATGAGGCGCGATCCTCTATCCATCGACTGAGCGGTCCGGAGAAGACGGACGACCAAATCTTGGCGCAGCTGGCCATGATGCTGCACACCACCAAGATCGAGTCCGAGGTCACGAAAGGCGCCAGCTATATCGATTGCTTCAGAGGTATCGACCTTCGCCGGAGCGAAGTTGTCATGGTTGCATTCGCGGGTCAGATTCTGTCTGGAAGCAGCTTCGCCTATACGCCCACATACTTCTTCACAACCGCTGGCATGGATACTGCCAAAGCATTTGAGTTGAGCTTGGGCGCGAAGGCGATGGCGTTTATTGGAACCGTTCTGTGAGTTTTGGAGACCAGCGCGATTCTTTTTCTGGAATGTACTGACTTTAAGGTATCCAGCTCTTGGTGGCTCATCTCATACTGGGGACGCCGTCCGATCTACGTTGTAGGAATGGGGATCCTCTGTGGAATTCTCCTCATCATTGGCATTCTAGATGTCTCGGCTGGCGATAACGCTCTTTGGCCATCGGGAGGCTTATGTGTCTTCTGGCTGTTTGTTTATTCCCTGACAATTGGGCCTATTGCTGTAAGTGGCAATATCCGCAATTGCCTGTTGCAGACCCTAACGTGCCGATAGTACAGCATCATCTCCGAGACATCCTCCGTCCGACTTCGACCCCTCTCGGTGGTCCTGGCGCGAAACGCGTACCAGCTGACCAATATCGTCTCGCAGGTTTTGCAAGCATACATGATGTAGGCAATCAAGCCTCACAGAAAACGCGACCACGTGCTAAGGATGAACTAGGAACCCAACCGAATGGAACCTCCGTGGCCGAACCGGCTTCTTTTGGGGTTCTACCGCCTTCTGTGTTTTCATTTGGTCGTACTTCCGGCTACCCGAAGTGAAAGGCCGCACATATGAAGAGCTGGACATCCTTTTTACGAACAAAGTTCCTGCCCGACACTTCGCCACAACGCACGTTGATGCTTACACTAATACGCCCAGTGCAGAGGATGAGAAGACTAGGGTCGAGCAGGTTGCATGATAAGACAGTACGCATCTTAAGTGAGTTCTTGTTGGCTGTTCTATCTGACGTCCTTGGAATCCAGCTCGTCACTTGTCCGTCTTTCCGACTGGTTTCTGTCAAGGGCCAAGGAGCGGCGTCAGAGTCTGGCGGTTTCAACAGACTTCAGGAGCTTCAGGAATCAGTCATTATAACTTTGGACTACTAGAATGGGAGTAGTTCAGCACACAATCAGCTTTGTGGAACTAACCTTGAAAGCAATGTGACGGCATATGGTGCAGTTCTGAGTCGCAGCTGGCTTTGTCAACAATCACCTGCAGATATCTTGGTCTGCGGTACTAGATAGATTTGGACGGATGTTTGGAGGTGCTGGTGCGGGGAGTCTCATTTGCTGGACATCGTGATACTAATGCAAAGACCACCTTTGATGGCACCATTCTACCACTGCAGGAGTGGGACAAACTTCACCACCTATATGCAGCGAGCGATTCTTCCAGTGGACACGGATATGTCGACTGGCCAATAACATTATGCCTTATTACGGGGTATTGTACTGGGTTTCTAATCATTTCTCAGCGGCGATAAACCCAAGATGTGTTTAGGTTAGCACCCCTCTATAACGCAATTCGGATATGTAGATGGCGTGCTCCCGCAAGGCGTGACCTCGGCGCCGACCGCGGCATAAGCTTCTGTCTGGCAGTTGGCAATCGGACCTGTCGAAGAACACCCTTCAAGTCTGATTTGAAAACAGTTCCAATAAACGCCGTATGATCAGGACCTCGTCGCTTTTTCTCAGCCTAGTGAGATCATCCCAGACTTGTCCCAACTCCCCAAAGTTCTTGGCGCCGTCCTGACTCCTGAAAGACGTCGGACTGCTAGTACGGCACCCTAAATCGACCATGGCCCCAATCAAATCAGTAGCGGTCATTGGCGCCGGAATCAGCGGCGTCTCGTCAGCAGCTCATCTTCTGCGCCACGGCTTCGAGGTCGTCGTGTTTGAGCGCTCTAGGGTGACTGGCGGCGTTTGGCACTTCGATCCACGGCCGGATCGGGATCCCGAGTACCCAAGCACAGAGTCCCTTGACGGGAACCACACGCCCGACGGCACTGCGAGCCCCAAGGAGAGTCGTGAGGCCAAGGACGAAGACGAGATCGCACTCCTACATGCACCACCAGGGCCTTGCTATGAGGGACTCATGAACAATGTCCCAACAACGATGATGAAGACGACTCTGCTGCAGTGGCCCCAAGGAACTCCAGACCACGTCACCCACCACGAGATCGAGACTTATTTGCAGCGTCTCTCGCAAGAGACCGGTGTCCACGACGTGACGCTGTTTGACACACGCGTCGAGGAAGCCGTCAAGAACGCAGCCACCGGGAAGTGGGACGTGCGCACCAAGACACTCCTGAAGAATGACGACGACAAATACTCCTTCCAAAACAAGGAGTGGAATTTCGACGCCGTTGTCGTCGCCGCGGGACATTACCACGTCCCGCTCATCCCGGAAGTCCCGGGCCTGGCTGAGTGGAAGAGGAAATACCCTGACAGGGTGAGGCACTCGAAGAGCTATCGATACCCGCACCATTACAAGGACCAGAACGTGCTCCTCATCGGCGCGGGTGTCTCGTCTCTCGACATCGCCAAGGAGCTCGACGGACTGGCCAACAAGACCTACCAGTCCTCCCGCGGCGGCAAATTCGACCTCGACAAGTCCTTCCTGCCTCCCAATTCGGAGCGCGTGGCAGGTCTGAAATCATTCAAGCTCGACGAGGGAAAGAGTGTCTCCTCTGGGTCTGAGACACCAGGGGCACCCATCCCTGGCACAGTGCATCTGACTGATGGGCGAGTTCTCCAAGATATCCATCATGTCATCATTGCCTCGGGCTATCAGACCACATACCCCTTTCTCACCGGACTCGAGTCTGAAGAGATAGCTCCCGACGACGCAGATGAGAGTGTCATCATCACGGCAGACAAATGTGTCACACATAACCTCCACAAAGACATCGTTAGTACCCTTAAGTGCTGTTGACTCCTCTCGCTTTCCTTCCATGCTGACTCCATTCACCCTCAAGTTCTATATGCCAGATCCAACATTGACATTTGTGGGTGTGCCATACTACACCTCCACCTTCTCTATGTTCGACTTCCAGGCTGAGGTGGTGGCTCGCGTATACGCGGGCCTCGCCAAGCTGCCATCAGACGAGGCTATGCGCGACGAGTATGCCGCCCGCAAGTCTAAGGGGGACAAGGGCAAGGCGTTCCACAGCCTGATCCAGAATCAGGTCCCGTACATGGAAGAGATCCTCGCTTGGGTGAACGAGGGCGTTGATGAGAGGGGTGTTGAGCCTATGAAGGGTGTGGATGGGGCATGGTATAAAGGATATGAGGAGTTCAAGGAGAAGTCGAGGCGCTTGATCCCGGTTGATTCTAATCAGATACAGCAACCTATTGCTAGTAAGTACTATACGTCGGACGATTAGACAGCTACTACATAGAGTTTCTGGTTCAGAGTTTTACATGAGACTGTTTATGGGCCTGAAAACATGGGACTGAAGACATGGGACTGATGACATGGGACTGAAGACATGGGACTGATGACATGGGACTGACTACATGGGACTGATGACATGGGACTGATGACATGGGAAGCACCTGCAACTAGAGTCATGGCCTCGTGGTAGCATACTAGCACAGCTCTTGTGCTATACAGATACAGAGACATCATGAATTAGTCTGCAGCAATACGGATTTTCCCAACGTTCTGCAAGTTTCACGATCTTCGTTTTTACAATTATTTTCTTCTTTTCGCTTTTGATTGTCTAAAATAAACTTTGACTGGTCGACAAGCTGAATGACGAAGATTTGGTCACAATACCTGGAGATGTGTGATTATGTATGTGACACGACTTGATGATCCCCCGATGGCACGCATCTAGTACTAAGCCATCTCATGCCATCTCCATACCGATGGCATTCCTTCTCTCAGCATGATCAGTATCAGCCAGATTCATGAGTAGCTGTGCACCAGTCATTCCTTCCGGGGTCGCCACTCCCATGAACTGGATGTCAAGCTCAGTTCCCACCTCAAGCCTTCTTCTGACGCTTTGCCTTTGCCGCATTCTTGTCGCTAGCCTCCGCAGAAGCGTCGGAAGAGCTGGCAGCTCTGTGCTTGGATGTGGCCGGGCGTTTTCGATCAGAGTTCGATGGCAGCGAGGCCTCAGAACCATCGTTGTCCTCGAGCTCATCCTCGTCCTCGTCCTCGGGCAACCAGTGATACATTTCCTCCTCTCGCTGGTCCTCCGGCACAACATCCTCCGGCTCCCTGTCGATGCAGTCTGCCAAGACCGAATGGGCAAGGGAGGTTGGCTCTTCGGGCACCTCCTCACCTAGCGAGCGGAGCGCCCACCTCCGGACAGACTCGTGGGTGACGTTGACGCACACGAAGCGCCGTCCACTCCACTTGGTGATGGAGTGCCTGAGCTCACGGCCCCGGAACACCTGGAGGCAGCCCGCCGGAGCGTCGATCTGCAAGCCCAGCTCTCGGAGGACGAGATCTCCGCCTGTGAAGTCACCGACGGGCAGAAGGAAGGCGTATCCATGGTGCCAGTCACCGGTGTCCTGGTGCTCGTAGGTCATCAGGTTCACGAGCAGAGCTCGCATCGAGAAAGGCTCACCCGAGCGTCTGGTCTGGAACGGAACACCCAGCTTTGAGACCTCGTCCGCGACGCGGGTGTATTCCTGGAGGAGGGTTGGCTCGACGATTTGAAAGAAGAACTTGGAGATCTCAGTGCATGCTCCGAAGGCACTGTAACGCAGCTTCACTAGCTGGTGAAAGACGTGGCCACGAAGAGGCACCCTCCTTCCGGCGTTGTCTTTGGTAGGGCCTGGTAATTTCCGACCATTCGGGTCACCGATCTCACAACGAGCTCCGATGTGGAAGACACCTGGAAGACATTGATTAGCTGGACATGAACAGTATAATTCAGGCGATGGTATATTACCTGACTTCGCCACACGTGGGTCGTTGTCTGGGTTTCGGAAGTCCAGGTCCGGCCTCTCGGAAAGGAACGAGATCCAATGGAGGCCGTGTCGAGTCATATCCGGCCATGGTACCGGCGTGAGGGTGCTGTACGTCTCGAATGATTGGGCAACGAGCTTTTGGACAGCCTTTGTGAGAAGCTGCTTGAAGACGTCACCGCACTGGAACAGGATCAGGTTGTCAGACTGGTCCAAGACCATGATTATGTCCATGTTCTCTATCTTGTAGAGCAGACCGTTCTCGGTGGCGTAGTCGTTTCTCTTGGCCTGGTGATAGAGGTTGTGTGTTCTCATAGGACAACCCTTCTTCACAAGCGCCAACATCTTTGAAAATGCCGGGTCACTCTCGTGGTCAGCCGCCTCCATCTGCTGTCTGGCTTCGTCCTCAAGACCGGGGTTGATATGCAGCTGTTGTTGTGCGAGACTACGAGCTCGGCTCCAGTAGTCATTGGTTCTGCCACCAATCTGTCCACCCATGGACAGCAGAACATGAGCCATCACCCAACGCTCAATTTGAAGGTTGGGCGGCACACCGAAGTCCTCGTTGATCTTCCGCTCAATCGACTTTGACATTGCGGACAAACTGTACGGGGAGCCCTTGCCAAATGCATCGACGTCGCTGAACTTGACGCGGCAAACTGTACGACCGTGGACCTTGAAGGTTTCAATGATGCGGTTCTTTTCCTGTATGGACTCCACAGCTCCATCAGCAATCTCTTTTGGGTCCTTGTAACGAATGTTGTTGACATCCGTAGCAAACTCCATGATGTGCGGTTCGTCTGTGTCGATGTGGGTGTTCTCCTCGAAGTCAGAAACAGCCAGGGAATCGTCTTTGGGAAACCCAATGTTGCTCCAGCTGTATTTCTTTCCACCATGACCTGTTCTCTCCGGCCACTGACCACTTCCGTCGTACATTGACTTGAGTGGAAGTCTGAGCTGGGAGACGTCTCCGTACGCAAAGGGCATCTCCGGCCACGGGATGGAGGAGTCAGTGCTCTCCTCATTCGGCTGTGAAGCCTCGTGCCGAGAGTCCGCATTGTCGGGATCTCCAGCGACTGTTCCGTCATCGACAGTGTCCTGCTGATCCACTCCGGCAGGACCTTGCTGGTCAGGTTCGGCATCGCCGTGTTGTGTCTCCTCTTGCTCCGGAGCATCACCGCCATCGCCAGCGGCCTTTGACTGCTTCCTCTTCTTAGCCCTCTCCTTGTTCTTCAGTGCTAGCTTCTCCTTGGCCTGCAATGCTAGCTTTGCCATCGTCAGGGCGGCCTCGTCGTTGCTTGCTGTTCTTGGGGGCATGGGCTTCTCGCCAGGATATCGAGGTATCTGCTGGCGGCCCGCAGCGGCTTGGGTTGATGGCTGTGACATCTTGATCGTAGGTGTTCGGGTGAAGGAAGAGGGATGCTGGAGTGTTTGTGTCACGCGTGTTGTGAGACGGAGTTGCCTCTGTCGTCAGACTGTTTTGCGGCCAACGGAGGTAGGATCTCACGACCAACAGGTGGTAATGGGCTCCCGGATACCCCTCGGAATCTTGTGTTGATGCCTTCAGATACCTGAGATGGTTGACGGAAGGGCAATACTAGTAGTGGAACGGAAGGTTTGTGGTAAGCTGGGTAACCCGGCGGACAGTGGCTGCAGTGCGCCTGCAAGAGAGGAAAGGAAGAGAAGAGGCCAGTTGATCTTATGCAGAAATATTGTGGGAAAACTCTGTAACTGGACGGTTGAGTGGATGTGACTGTGCACCGAGCCACAAATGGTCTGGCTCAGGTTAATGTTCCAGAGGTGATTCACTGCTGGGCAAGAAGAAATTGGCCCAGTCCGTTTGAAATCAACCACCCGCTGTGTGAGACTGAGACAATTCCTAGGCTGTTTACACTGTTAACCTTCTAGGTCCGTGCCCTCGGTTGCAAACGCGTTAGTAGACGCATGCACGTGTGCATGTGTATGTCCACATTAGATAGGTGAGTGCATTCTCCCCGGAGATAGGACCAGGCATATTGTTACCCTGGCAATTATTTTGAATAGTTTCTATTATATGTACTTGAATAGTATGAATTTTTAAGAATATCATCGTACCCGGGAAGAGAACTTTGCCTGTTCCTCCGAGAAAACCATGCTGGTCCGGGGTGAGCACCGGGTAGGCGCATCTTCCAGATGCAGAAATCTCATGGCCAGTGCATTCTTTATAGACACGCCAACATCATATCGTTTGTTCGTTGATTCACGTGAAAAAATAATGACGTCAATTACCAAATGCTTTGCACCTCTCAGTGAGTCAAAGTATGTCGCGGTACAATCCGCATCAAGCTGGTTGGGCCACATCGTGAGTCGCTTGTTTATTCTGTACCAGACCAAGCCACCTGGGAACTATGTAACTAGCTAGTTCAAGCATACTGCAATGTAGTCAATCGCAAATGGGAGGGACGACGAAGTCTTTCAGAATATTGAGGGATCGATCGTGAGTCATTTAGTGCTGTGCAGATGACTGGTCATGTATATGACGCCGCTTTACATACATTCAATCATGACCGCCTTCTCAAAGCAGCCCGCTCAACCTTGGCATCCTCAGCATCAAACTCCCCGACCCACTCCACAATCTGGTCGATGACAGCATCCTGCACGGCCTTGACGCCAGCGTTGACCCTGCCATTCGCCATAGACAAGTCACTGCAGTGGATTCCCCCAGGAATGAGCAGCACAGGCGCGTCCTTTGTGCCCTCGTACGGTCCATCGGGCCGGAACTCGCTCGAGACCGTGGCGTCCTTCCAGGGGTCCCACTGGCCGTTGACAAAGATGAGGCGTGTCGTGTTTCCTGCGCGGTCCCAACCGCCCGTGTAGGCGTTGGTGTCCTCTACCGTCTTGCCCTCTGCGCTGCCGAAGGTGCCTGGAGGAGGGAAGTACAGCTCGCACTGCTGCTGCCAGTACTCTGCCGTCACTAGGCGGGAGACGATTGTCGGCGTGCCCTCGGGGGCGCCGTCTTGCCAGTAGGCGAAGCTTGGGTAGCCAAGTTAGCTGAGAATTGATAGACTGGGCAAGGTGGGCTACTTACGGGTCGTTGCAGAGCATCCATGTCCATTGGCGGTCGATGGGGTTGCTGACGGTCACGTCGGTGTAGATTGGGCTGGTCTCGTTGTACGAGTCGAAGCATCCGAGGCTGTCGTCGTCGGACCACTCGTCGTAGCCATAGCCAGCGCAGTCTATTTTTAGGAAGCCATCAGTTAGTAAAAGACTCGTACACAATCTCTCGTCGTGATCTTCACTTACAGCCAGGCAGAAGCTCTGTCTTGACCCAGTTGGCGTACCCCTCTAGAGCCTTCTCCAAGCCGACACCCTCGGCTCCAGGGACAACAGTGGAGTTGGGGTACAGAGGGCCGACGTTCTCAACACTGTCGCAGAATTGGACTGTCCAAACCTTGGTTAGCAAAGATTTACAGAAATGCTTTCGCAACAGTTCCCAACTTCAAAAACGACTGGGGATGGCATACAGAATTCAGAATAGTTAGAGTTAAAGTCGTGCCCCTGCCACTGCCAAGGCCCATTTTCCAGAGCGCTGGCAAAGTCATCGTCGTGCTCGATAGCACCGAGACCGAACTTCTCCTTGAGGGCCTGCTTCGCCTCGTCGTCGTCGCCCAGCAGGATGCTGTCGACGTACTCGATGACCTTGGACACGTCCGCGCTGCAGTTGGCGGGCATGCCCTCCTGCACGGGCGCGAAGTATTGCCACTGTGACGCACACGTGTTAGTTTATTGTCACACGCCTGCATTCCATGTATATACGTTTTGCGAGGAATGCTTACAAAGTCGTAAATGACCTCAACCACGGCGCTCGAAGCGTGGTAGGCCCAGAACGTGCCCGGGTCAACGCTCTCGACCCACGCCGCGAGGGCGCCGCTGTAGCTACCACCGGAGAAAACCCAGGGCACGCTGTCGGCATTGCTGCTGGCGTTGGTGGCAAAGGGGAACTTGACGTTGTTCGCGAAATACGTCGTGTCGTAGATGGAGTTCTCCAGGGTGAGATATTGCAGGTTCTCGGTGGTCAGCTCGTCGTACGGGCTCGAGTCGCCCCAGTACCGGTGCTCGAGGATGACGGCGGCCGCGCCGAGCTCCTGCGCCAGGGTACCGGTAAGGGTCCTGTTTGTCAGGTATCCAGTATATCCTGCGGCGGCGATCTCGCCCGGGGTGAAGAAGACGACGGGCGACCCGGGCCCCTGCCAGTACTGGGTGCTCCACCAGAAGGCCTGGCTGAAGGTACCCTTGGAGGGATCCGAGTGGTCGAGGATCTGCTGGAAGGTGCCATTCCCGAAGGTGGCCGAGGAGTTGGTGTCGCGCCTCTGGACGAGGCTGGAGGCGAACTCGGTATCGGCAATATCCAGTGGAGGTGGGACCAGGTGCATAAAGTTGACGGACTTGATGGCTGAGACGCCGGTGGCGAGCAGGGCGCTGCCGGTGGCGAGGAGAGCTGGCACCTTCATCTTGGCGTCGTCGACTTGGCAGACCCAGATGAGAACGACTGACTGACTGACAGGGAGAGACGGGGGTGAGGGAGAAGAGAGAGCCGGGCAAGGAGAAAAGATGGAGCTCCACAGCTATTATATAGGACGCGAAGCTCACAGACCCAGGACGCGTCGCAACGTATCAGCCGGGCGAGGAACATGAATGATAGACCCAGGAACAGGAAAGTCGCCCCGAGCGTCGGCACAAAGCCTTCCAGAAGGAGGTGCAGATGGTACCCTGCGGGTGCGATGCGAGGTGCCATCGTGACCGCCAACCGGGTGCATCAAAGTGGAGCCAACGGGCGAGATGGCACCCACCATATTTCCGTTACCATTTGTCTGTTAACGGAGGCATGGCAGATAACCACAAGGGGATGCCCGGCCAGAGTGTTGCTAATACGGATACTGTACAGGAGGTGGGTTCACAACATATGTTTGTGCTGGTCGACCGTGTACAAGATCCTGATACAATCTAATCAGTCATATCGTGTATACGGGTTGCGCACAATACGGAGTCCACTGGAAAAGTAATACACAGGCGGGGGCGTCTTGGCGTGCACGTTGCACTGCAGAGAACTGCAGTGGCGCCGCATGTCGAGAAAGCTTGTTAGATTCCCCGCGGACAAGAAAAGACCAGAGATGAACGGTGCGGCGAGTCGGCGACTGGGCAATTATCGTAGACGGTGGTGGCGTGATAGAATCGTGGTGGAAGTACTACGTAGTAGCCGCGAACAGGATCAGGGGCAGGGACTGTGCCAGTACGAATGGGAATCGTCTGATATCAAGCCTTCGGCAAAGCGGGTCCTTCCCGACCACCTTCTCGATTAGGTCTCGATGATCTGCGGTCAAGGTGAGCGTGATGATTGGAGCGGTCACGAATTTTGAGGACATATAAAAATATCTCAAAGTCGCGGCGGAATGACCAAGGAAAAGCTCTCTTTAACTCGGGGCTGAGCTGGTTTACAGTTGTGGTCTTCGCCGCCTGGGCACTTTAACGAGGCTTGAAAAAGCGACAAACAACCGGCGGCTAAGGGCCTACGGCGGCGGCCCAATGTTTACAGACCGCAGTGCCCGGGCCCGTCGCTCGGTTTGTCGGCGGGTATCATCGGTCCCACACAGCTGCTTCATGCGGCTAGTGTGAACCCGTAAGGTGTCAGCGCAGGGTCGGGGGCTGTGAGATGCATGCCATGCAGTAGAGATAAGACTATTGAGCCCCTGCTTTTCGCATTGCTTGGATGAACTTCGGTTCGGATGGCCACAAGGGTTATTTACCTATGCGAGTATGCATGACTCGGGTCACTGCGATAGAAGTGGTCAAATGGTCAACGTCCCACTGTGCGGGCTTGATTCAATTGACAAATACGAGCTACTACTGACGGCTGTCTTGTGGTCCTTTTCTCAACGCTGCATAAGTATTGCGAAGAGCGCCGGCCTATTGAGTTGCCTGAAGCTGGCCGCCGAAGTAGCCAAGAATTTGCGAGCCACGGAAACAGGCTGGGAGTCAGACTGCCGCAATCGTAGGCAGGGTCGAATGAGACCCCTCCTGATGACACCGTCTCCAAATATGCATACCAAGGCTTGACAGTTTTCAGAACACAATATAAAGATTACTCCAATGCCTCAGGACGGAGAGCTTCGCCAGCAAAGAGCGTATTGAAAACCCGTGCATGGAGATAGACAGTATGTGGGTCTTGTGAATAAGGTTTCGTAAATCATCTCCAGTGAGTCGGTCGGGTGGATCAAGTTGACGCTGGGATAAAGCGGATATTCTAGACCCAGCTGCGAAATGGCAGGGTTCTCAGACAGTTGGGCCAATTCAGGACATGCATATTCTCAGGGAAATCTGTGATCTCTCCGAGCATTGCGTCTGGCGCGGAAAGGAACAGCATGGTGTCTTTTAACATGAATAGAGAGATTCGTACCGGTCAAATCGGCGGTTTCACCGGGCACGGACCACCCGCACAGACCACCCATACAAACCACCCTCTTTCCAGCTATAATTATCAACGCTTTATATATACATTATTAATATTAAATTTAAGGTAATATTTTAATTAAATATTAAAAATAATAATAATTTATTTAAAAAATTTAAATTTAATATTATAATAATAATATAAGTTATAAATTTTTTTATTTAAAAATAAAATAATAAAATAATTATATTTAATTATTAAAAATATTATTAATAATATATATAATAAAGAAAATTAATATAAATTAAATAATTATTATATAAATATATATTAAAATAAACTTAAATAAAAGAAAATTACTTTTAAAATTATTAAATAATTTATAAAATAATATATAATATAAATAATAATAAAAATATTATTTTATATTAATTAATATTTTATAAAATATTTTAAAATTTATAATATTATATAAAGTATTAATAAATAATTATTTAAGTTAATATAAAGTAATTATATTATATTTATTAAGAATAAAGGCTATGTAAAGTGTTGGGTGGTCTGTGCGGGTGGTCCGTGCCCGGTGAAACCGCCGATTTGACCGGTACGAATCTCTCTATTCTTTAACATGGCTCACCATGGGCTGGTGGGCTGGGCAAACCAAGAATTCAGGGAATACAGTGAAAACGAAAAGTTCTGGAAAGAGATGGAGAAATCAAATTCAAGGCTTCCCTACGCAGGTCTCTGAGCCAGCTGACCTGAATTTCACCCGTTATCCAATCCAAAGCAGCGTGTCAACTGATTAAGCGAACTATATCCACCAAGGTTACGCCTCTGAATTTTGCTAATTACCTAGAAGATGTAGCTGATGAGTTCCCCGATTAAAGGATTCCAATTCTATATACACAACTCTAATTTATTCACAGGTCTTTCTACTTGTGAGTAGTGCTTTTGCGCTGCTCTAGTATACAAGTAGATACGAGTTGGCTACCTTCTATATCTTCTGAAGCTTGTAAATCTGTCCAGGTCGGGGTGCGCATCTTCAAAGTCGACTCCGAGTTCGAGCCCGAGCCCGAGTCTCTCGACCCGCTCGAGTTCTTCCCTTCTACGCCGTGCTCTTGCCTGCCGTTCTCTTTCCTCTGCCACAGCGTATTCCTCCTCAAGCCTTCTCCTCTCAAGACTTAAGGCGGTCAGTTGTCGTCTGTGTCGCTCAATCTCCAGTGCGTCCTCTCTGGCTCTTCGAGACAGTTCCACGCTCTCTTCCCTCGCTCGCTCCCTCCGCCGAAGTTCCCTCCTCAGCCGAGCTTCGACAGCCTCAGGATGGTCCGGCTCGGAGCGAGATCGTGTGGCATATTCTGGAGCCTGTCTAGTGGTCCCACCCCTGTCCCCAAACCTGACTGATTGTGATGCACGAGACCGAGAGTTTAGATCTCGAAGGATGCCTCGATAAGCTCTCGAGTCATATTCATCCCCCTCTTTCTGCCGGCTGAGGCTCAGTTTGATGGGTTCACTGAGAGCTTCAAACTTCTTTGCGTTGTCCACGGCAAACTCACCACCATTCCTCCTCTCAGACCCGAAGACCACTTCAGATATTGTGGCATTTCCCTTTCCTGCTGTGGCTCCTCGAGCATCTCGGCCTTGAGGCTCATGCGTGTTCCACGTGCGGGCTTTTCTCGGAAGCCGAAACCCATTCGGAAGTCCAAATCCGTCGACCTCATCCAGTGCTGGTGGTTTCCTCGGCTCTTCGACATCCCCAGGGTCGGACTGGATGGCTGTGCTTCTCACAAGGCGCCTGGCACGATCGAGATGATCTTGTGAACCGGAGGTCGCAGCGTCTTGGGCCGTGGTATCTTGATGTGCTCTTGCCAAGGTGTCAGCCTCGTTCCTGGGCATGGCAATGCTCTCGCTCTCATTTTCATCTTCGTGCTCGAGAGATTCGCTTTCGGCGTTGTCGTTATCCAAGTCTTTGTCCGCGTCCAATTCTGTATGCGCGTGGTGGCCGTCATTCTCAGCAGCAGGGAGCGGTGTCTCCGCGGCGGAGCCGCTGTTAGTATTGTCGTCCTGCGGACTACGTGCCTCCTCTTCAGATGTCTTCTCTACTGCACCATATCCGATTGCAAGGTCGGCGGCGCTTTCATTTGTTGTCTCAACGTCAGGTGGTCCTCTTTCCAATTCGAGGACAGGGCCGTCCAAGCTTCCAACCTGCGATTCCTGGTCTCCATTCAGTGGTAGCCGTACAGGAAGCTCTTGATCGATCGTCACTTTGTCATCTTGCTGCTCCGGCTCGATCTTCTCCGACACGTCACTATGAACAGAGCTTATCGGGGCCGCCTTATTGGTGTCGTCCACGTCTTCATTCCCCGGCGTCCATGTGAGCAACAGCTGATCGATGGCATCATCCGCGCCTGGAGAGTGTGCCTGAGGATCATATGGCTCACGGTCAAAGTGAGTGGGATATCTGGGTCGATACCTGGCTTGTAATTCCATGGGTGCAAGACCATAGGCTGCAGTGTCGGAAATTTCTGCATCTGTTCGCCGGGGCGTGCTCCCTCGCGCGAGTATGTCCAACCTCTCTTCAGCCTCCTTTAGCAGAGATATTACTATGATTAAAAGCCGGTTAGCCAGGGAGCAAGCTAAACTATGTGAAATAGTCCGAGATACTCAGGCCACAAACAGGCCATGGCCTCTGTGTCAAAACAGCACACACATATACCCCCAATTGGTGTCCGAAAGCCACCAGGGAAGAGTTAGGCAATGGGTTTGAGGGTTAGGAATTTCCCTTTTTTTTTTTTTTGTTTTTTTTTTTTGCTTTTTGAACGAAAAACACGGAATAGAAAGGTAACAACAGGACTTACTCATATTTAAATCTGACCTTGCTTCCTCAGCCTCCGAGGATGTCCGGGCCTTTTGTACCCTCTCAGCGGCTTTTCCTTGGCGGTGCTCGAGGGCCCTGATTACCAGCAGCTCGTTGCGGACCTCGTTTTCAAAATACTGCCGCTGCGAGCCATCTGTGTTTTCACGCGGTAGACGAGAGACCCTGTCGTCAAACGAATCTCGATCTTCGGCTGGTTGCCAGTAACCTGCTCTATGGTGGCGAGCGTCGACCTGACCGTAATATCGCTCCACGGCCAGCTCACGCTTCTCAGCCTCATCCTCTCTCTCCTGATCTTTGCGTCCCGCAGAGTATGCATCATAACGCACTCTCGACAACTCATTGTTGTGGGACCTCGATGGCGATGGGACTCGGGATCGCGATCGTGACAGCACATTTTGGCTTTCGTACACGCGATCAGCGGCATTGTTCGTCGAGATCCTCGATAATGGTGGCCTCCGAGCAATACTTTCCTTAGCAGCGTGGGAAGGCTTCGACCTGGATCTAGACCTTCTAGACCTGGAATCGTCCAGGATATCGGACGATGTGGCTTCTCCTTCGGGCTCGACGTCGACTTCGATGACGGGGATGTTATCGGTGTCTGCGGCGGCTGTGTGCTTTCCCAACTCCGTCTTCTTCTCAAAAGATCGTATGGAAGGTGAGTGTGCCTCTTTATTCGGAACAGTTAACGGTATTGGCATGACATGTACTGGCGGGTGAGCAGCTTTTTCCATAGAGTTGCCTAGGTTGTTTCCATTCGTGTTCGCTGCCGCCACCCCCGTCCCAGAGTAGCGATGCCTCTGTCTCTCAGCAAGTCGATGTTCGAACCCTGGCCGCGGCTCCCTAGCAAAAATAACCAAGATCCCCGAGTCCTCTCCCCTCTTCCAGAAAAAGGGAGTCCCTTTCTGCATGACTTGCAATTGACGTAGCAGCCAGTACATGCCGGGATCGGTCTCGGTCGCCGAAACATTGGCGTGGACGCGGGTCACCTGCGCCTGCTGGTCTGAACGAAGCAATAGCTTCTTGTCTATGACGGAAGTCTTGTCCGAGTCGAGATGTCTGATGCGTTGCAGGATCTCGTTGGTGCCTAACGGCTCTTCCCGTACTGCGCATCTGACCCAATTACTCGAGTCCTTGGCCAGCGGCTGGATGGAGAAAAGCCGATATTCCCGTGACGACAAGGAATCTTCGTCTGCACTGTCTTCATCGATTGTCAACATGTCTGAGACATCTTGGATGCCACGTGCGTTCAAGATGCTCTGGCGTGCCTGATTTCTAGCCAGGGAACGGGAAGACCGTTGTCGTGTAAGCTTTGGCTTCAAATGATGTGATTTCGGCTCATAAACTCCTGCTGGCGGGAGCTGTTGGTTATGCTTGTGATCTTTGTCCTTGTCATCAGAACCACGTACTCACGGAGCCCGGCTGTTGGTCTTGGAGAATGGGCAAGGGAAGAAGATACATACCTTGAAATGGTGACTTCCTGTCTTGTTGTTGTTGGATTGTAGCCCTGAGTACTGATGTCTCCGAGTTCTCCTCCACATAGTAATGCTCTTCAACAATGGCAAGATACGCCGGGCAACCATTCTTCGTCCACAATTTGAAATGCCATCCACCACTCATCCTTTTCAGGTCTACCAAAAACGGGTATGAACCATCATTTCCATGATCTTGCAGAACTTGCTCCAGAGCATCCAAGTCCTCCTTCGTCATAGTGGAGAAGGTTTTGAGGAATGATTTGTGCGCCACTCGAAATCGAGACCGCCACCATACTGAGGCTTGGCGGCGACCATTAGGCTTCCAGGGGCCCTTCGGAACCCATGGTGAAGTGTGTCTGTATAGAGGAACAAGGTGAGCGGAGCCGGCTGCGATCTTGTATGCTGCGATTAGTACGCGATTGGTCTCCTCAAAGGTCTTGTTCGGCGTGATCAAAGTCCGCGACCTGCTCCTCTCTTTAAGCTCGAGGTCCTTCTGGTGTGTTTCAATGTATCTTGTAGAACCCGTTTTTGTTGAATCCCTGTGAAACTTAAACCCCCCGCGGCAGGAGCCGCGTCGTTGCGGCTCATTTGTATTCCGGGATGATGCCTGATCTTCCATTCTGCTTAGCGATTCATGGGTGCCATGTTCTTCCTCGTGATTACCATTGATCGCAGTTTGAGAATATTGTGCTACTTGGACATCAGAGAGAGGTCGTTGGTTCCGGTTGTCTTGTGCTGAAGATTGAGCATTTGCACGCTCTGCCACAGAACTAGTGATATTCTCCCTTCCTCTTTCACTTCCTCCATGAGCAGCAGCATCATGGCCTTCGTGATGTCCCGCCATGGACTGGGTTGAACTGACTGAAGCTGCCGAAGTGCGATCTAGGTTTGGTTCGTTCTTCAATGCGGCACTAAAAGGTACGCCAGCGTCATGAGAAGTGATAGACGCAGCCTCGGAATTGGGAGTCTCAGCTGTGCCACAGGTTTTATTAATTGTGTCAAATACCATGTTGTCCAGAAACCGGAATGTATCAACGTACCATGATCCACAATGTGTCTCTGTGTATTTTCTCTCCGTTCATGTGAAGTTTGTAGTCCATTTTCAACGTTCTCAGTACTGTTCATTTTGCCACTCAACGGCTCTTGAGCGGGCTGTTCCACAGGGCCATATGATGTTCTGGTATCATGGGCCTTTGACGCTGTATCGACACTGGTCTTCGAGAACTTTAGGTCCTCTGGTTCCATCTTGAGCTTTCTTCCGCCAGCCGAGTTTGGGCTGGTCGGCTTCTTCGTGTTTTGGCGATTCTGCGTTGCCTGGGGCCGAGAAAACTCGGAAGCGATTATTACAATGTCTTTGTGACTGAGCAATACTCGGTACGCCTCATCTATAGACCTGAGATGCTCGTTGCTGCGGAGACTGGTTTCCGTCAAAACGATATTCTATATTCACGAATATGCCGACTTACTGGGTCCCTATCGTTCGAAGCTCTCCCAGTGAGACCACCGAGCACATCAACGTGAGACAGCCCTGGTAGTGATGAAGCTGCTGGCTGTACCCGTCAAGCTTGAAGTCGATGTAAGTCCAACGAATGCTTCCAAACACGCTCCAGCTCTGATCGCCAATGTTATCGTCAAGGGAGACCTTGGCCGTCTCGTCCTTGTTGAGCAGCTTGTTGAACTGGACAAGTTTTCTTGCCAGCTCCTCATCAGACGCAGAATCCTTGTTTCCCGTGATAGTGGCTTCAATCCTCCAGAAGATGATCAGACATTGGTCTGCCGTATCCTTGAGATCAATCAGAGCCTGTAGTGAAAAAAGCTGGAGCCGCCCCCGCCTGTGCACCATGCCCTCTCGCTCGAGTTTGACGTATGTATACAAACTCTCCAGTGCAGAGGCTGTCGATCTGATTGAAGCCAGTAAGTTCCTGAGGCTTTCCTTTGCCGATCGGACTTTGGACTGGACCTTATACAAATAAGCACCTAGTTGCAGCCCAAACGCGGCGATACCAACTATGGATCCAGCGGCACCCAGTGCAGTGATCGGGTCCATATATTCAGATGGACCAGTCCGGAAGCTGCAATTGGACACATAAGGTATGTATTTTGAAGGGGAATATGTCGAGAAGTGTGCGAGGGAACATTTTCACAAATGTCGAAAGGAGAGACGGGAGGGGGGCAGAGAGATGGAGAGCAAGACGACAAGGCTCTCACGATAGGCAGAGCTGAAAAGAATCCACGTCCTTAATTTCGCACCTCTGTCAGCATAGTGAATCCTACTGCTGACTGTTGCCGCCACCTTCGTTAGCTTGACGCAGTGCAACGATGTCCATCTATACCCAATTAGTGCAGCTGCCGCTCACCATAGTGCACCTACGCAGGGGGTCTCACACCCCTAGAATACATGCTGGGAAAAGATCAGCCAATACCATGGGGGTTAAATCCTCTCCAGGTGGCGGGACAAAAGAATGGAATGGTTTGCCGCAGAAACACTTCGGAGAGGTAGGTCTCCCACACACATCCGAAATTCCCCTCCATCCAGACACTTCAAACCTAGTTTGCTTTTCACTGGGAGTATAATAGAGTAACTAGATTCATAGCTAAGAGCCTTCATATAAATAGAAAACATGATACCTAAAATGAGTATAATAAATAATCACTGCATTTTTATAAAGTTTAATATTCACAACACAAGAGGCGTCGAAAACGGTACTTGACGATTTTAGTTGACGATTTTTAATTGAAAAGGAGTCTTATTCCTAACAAGCTGTACACTTCTTTAGTCCCAAGACCGTGGGTACCAAGTATTCCTAGGGAATCAACCGTCTTGTATCAGATTGGAACCCTGTCAAACCCGACGGATCCGGCGAGCAATGCTCGTCAATAATCACCGGCACGCACATCTCCTTTCCCAAATACGCCGGCCAGTTTACTGCATAGTAACCTCCAATCTTAACATGTTCTTTTGGCCGGAGTTTTCCCAGGGCTTGAATGAAGTCCATGCTCTTTCCCAGTCCTCTACGCCCGTCATAACAGTCCCAATACACCGTGAGGCGTTTAAGATTGGGCGCCACGTCGTCAGTGGCAAGTAGTTCGAATAGACGCTTCCATTCGGATGTCGTATTGTAGTGTCCCGATGCGAATGGTCTGTCGGGCAAGGCATCACTATCCACGTCGGCAGCGCTACTAAAAATGCTCAGCCTCGAGAGTTGAGTTGCATCGTTGCTCCGAAGCCAGTGATAGAGATGAGAAGGGCCGGAGACTGAGACATCGAATTCACTGTTCTCGGGTTGTCCCTTCTCCCGAAAGAACTGCTTTATGTCCAGCTGCTTGGGCAGAGGCCCTGAGGATTCGTCCTCATAGTCTTCCCACCTCCGTCTGGGTCCCCCTCCCTCGTCTCTCCATGCATAACAAAAGCTTTGAGGATCATAGGCACCAGTCCCATAGAATTGGATCAACAGGCGCTTATTCATCTTCAAATATGACAAGATAACAATGTTAAATGCAATATTAAGTAGTAGATAGACCTCGCTTCGGCATGTTGCGGGGAATATGGAATGGTGAGCGGGGAAGACAAGACGATCTGGGCACTAGGACACACATCCTTGTGGCGAGAGAACTATGCATTTACTGAATATTCTTATCAGCCAAGAGCCATGAGCATATGCAATTCAACAGCCACGAATGAGGAAGGCTTCGAAATGCAACTCCCTATCCCACCAGTATCTACCCACAGGGACACTGAGTATTACTTTCTTAGAAGATTTCATTATAGAGACAAGGCGGAGTAGGGCGCTAGAGTGGGGTGTAAAGTGTGTAAATAGACGTTCCATATCAAGCATAACCCCTTGTGCTAATCAGGTTGTCTGATTTTCTCTTGGGTTGTCGCGGGATTCATATTCAAGTAATAGCCAGATTAGCCCTACTAGACTACCTTCAAAGACTCAGGTATAATATTCCCCCCTTGACACATACAAAATTAGATTTGCAGCAGTCTCAATCAGGTTCGCACAACGATTAATCGTGTCATGTGCAGACCAGTGGATTCCATATTTTATTCTCCAGTTGAACTACTAATACTAAGAAACCACCGAACGCAGTAAGTCATTATAGCTGAGCAGCGGCTGAGGATAAGAGAAGGAGGGAAACTCAAGCAAAATGACCGGCGTCTCTTTGAACACACGGTACAGCCCCTTTCAGCCCTCGTAAACGCTACGATATAATTTGACCCGACCAAGCCCTGGACTGCCGCCCAACATAAACAATGTCTTTCTTTCGCACCTTCTAGCTAACAGATATGAGAGCACTGTCAGAACAGGACGTGGTCTCGGCGTCCCCAGAACAGGTTTCGTCCCTTGAAACACCGGTCAGACTTTCAGGGAATAGGCCCAGCCAGCCAGTGATACGCGGCTCAATCGCTGCGGCCCGTTGCAGAACCGCTTGACAAAAACGCCATCTTGGTGTCCCTGGTACCGCAAACTTCTTGAAAGCTTCTGACATGCTGCCCTGTCCTGGTGCTCTTGCTTCCAGTGAAGGTACCACTGCCTTTGCGCCCAGGGCAATGAATTTGTCCAGATCATATAAGAACCGCTCGCCATGCTCAAAGAGGCGCGGGAAACGTAGGCTGAATATGCAGAATTCGACCCAAGCTGGCAGTGCTCGGCCAGCTGCCATAATGTGTGCATTTGGATCGGCCCCGTGCTCGAGTAGCAAGGTAAAGAGCCCCAGGTCCAGACACGAAATGAAGGAGGCCTCGCAAGTGTCTTCGAACACGGCATCACGAGTATTCGGAAAGCACTGCCCGATTCGGAAATCTCCAAATCCGGACAATAGCACTGTCCAGGGAGTAGTTCTTGCGCCTCCGCCATGACTGGAATGCACTTCTTCAGCCCCATTGGGGCAGTGGCCGTTGGAAAGTAGGATCTGAATGGTCTGTGCCTTCTTCGGAGTAAGCATCTGCCCGTGACTTCTGGGAAACAGAGGAGGTCTAGGGGTGACGCCACTCAGAACGTGAAGAAGGGCGTGAGGGACGCTCGAAAAGTAGTCGCGTTCAAAGCTGAGTTTTCGAGAGATGTAGCCGGGCAAATCCAGGAAGAGGAGGTACTGTCGGAAAAAGACAGCTGTTCTCTCGATCAGCGCTTCCTTGTCTTCGACATCTAGAAAATTCAGTTTCCCAGTTGTGGCCTTGATGTGAAGTGACCATTCCAAGTCGTCCAATAACTCAATGGTTTCTTCTTCGTCCTCGTCCATTGCAAGGCTCGCATATCTCAATGCCGAGACAATAGCGTCTTCCGCTAGGGAATGTGCATTGCCACAGTCGAAACCCAGCATGAAAACAGATTCATCAATCTCTCCGGTGAACCTGGTGTGCTTGATCAAAGCTAAATGAGCCTTGAAGATGGACCTATATGTCAGGAACGTCCTTTTTCGCTTCTCTTCTAAGAACATGGCCATCTCTCGTGTCCTTAAGAAGTCTCGTACTGTGCGATGTAGGAATTCTACCAGCATCTGTTCCACGCTCTCGCCGTTTGCGTAATGGCGTTGCCTCGGGCGAAGCTCCAGCAACCCCTTTGACAATGCGTTGATGCGGGTAGCTGGTGGTGTCTCCAGGTAATACGATTCGATGGGGGTATTGATAGCGTAGTGTGCATCCTCGTATTCCTCCTCGTGTAGCAAGTAGATAACATCCTCCAGAGGACTCTCGCATGCCGAGGTGATGAGGAGAGTGCTCGCCATCTTCTCATGGTAGACATCTTCGACTGACATGAGAATATGACGAAAGAACCTCTCAAGGTCTGTGGGCAGAGCCTCAAGTCGTTTCCAGAGGTCTGAGAGGTTGTCATTGTTGGTGAGCCCATTTCGCATCTCACGGATCACCAAGAAAACCCATAGAAACACGCCGTCGGCTCGATCCGTGATCTCCATTATCAGTCTGGATGCAGCCTTTTCTCGCCGGCTGAATTTAGCCCATTTCGGATGCTGGGACAGCCTGTCGTTAGTATAGTTGTTGATGTCCCCTGCTGTCAGCTCATGCACAGCAAGGACATGATGGTGACCTCCTTCAAAATTCTCTTGAAATACATTCCAAGGACGACTGGAGACACAGATTTTGAATGACTTGGACTTTGATAGCGCAAGAATGCTGTCACATAAGTCTTGATGATCGCCTGAGTACTCATCGAGGCCGTCAATGAACAAACAGAAGCAATGGGGCAGGTCCATAAAACCCGCAACTCTGGTCAGTACGCTCAAAAGCTCTGTAGTGGTCCAGTTCTGCCGCCGACCCTCTTTCTCTTCAGCCCAACGATGAGGACACGCTCGCGAAATGAGCTCGGGGACTTTCGACAGAATTCCATGGAGAATAGACCGCAGTAGTCCTTCGTAGCACTTCTGCATGGTTGTTCCGGGGCTCCAAAAGTAGTGACTGGCCAAGACTACTGTTTTTGGTGCGGCCAACGCAGCAAGGCTCTCTTTTGTCTGCTGATGACTTGCGATATATTTCATGAGCGTTGACTTTCCAGACCCGGGTTTGCCGGTGACCCAAAATATACCTGACTTTTGGCTTAGCCATTGCGAAAACCTTTCCTGTGATCTTCGCTTGGCTGCTCCCTGGTTGTTGTTGCGGCGATCGAAAATCCAACGAAACGTCCTTTCGTGCGCAACTGGGATCGTGCCGAGACGAGCCTCCCGATGCTCATAGTCAAGACTAGTCAGAATGTCATACTCCTGTTCCACTCCTTTGGCTCTCTCTGACGAAGCCAAAACCCTTGACAATAGACCATGGATATCAAGCTGTGATAGATCTGCTTGAACTCCAGAAGACCTGAAGTCGGCAAGCCGGTGTTGGATGTTTGTAGCGGTTTCTTGAATACTGGATAATTCCGAGGCCCATTTGACGGATAGCGAATTCGCCTGATCCCTCAGAGCCTCGACGTCCTTGAGTGTCTGTTCGACAATGGGGCTGCGGAATTGTCAGGACCATTGCAATAATTGACCCAGTCCGATGAGCTTCTCCGCATTGGAATGCACGGGAATAGTCGGTATGAAGGCTGCTCACCTGGAGAGGGTACATATCCTGAACACGATTGTTCTCTGCACACTGGCGATTCGTTGCTCTATGCGGGCGATATCGTCGAGCTTCCATGCCTGTCGTAGAGCCTTACGCGCACTACTCCACCAGTGCCTTTTACGACCATGCTGAAGCTTGACATTCTCAACGATGGTCATGAGCTGTTGACAATCAGATCGGCAGGTCTCCGCCAGCGACTTTATCTCGGTATCAATTCCTGTCTGGCAACCTTGTAAAAGCTCATCATTAAACTTGGACAAGCTTCCATAAGTAGCGTCGAGCCATTCGATCTCCTCAGAAGCCCCGGAGGCGGAACGGTGTATTTGCTGGGTAGAAGTGATCAGGCTGCCCGCAGCCTGAATGAATTGGACCACGGTGCCAGCCAGGCTGAGTGCAGAGAGCGGGTCCATCTGCGTTCATGAAATAAACATTTGCACGAATTGCGGAAAATGCAGAACAAGCTGTATGGAAGTAAAAACAGTCTAAGGAACCGTGTAGTGATCGCTGTCCCGGGTAATGAACAGCCCTTGAGCCCTAGCGATTGCTGGCAGAGATTTTTAGGTAGTGGCAGTGCCATCCAGCCATGAAGTGTAATTAATCCGTCAGCTGACCAAGAGGGGCGCAAGCTGCTAGTTCCCGATTGTGGCTGGCTGGATTGAGTTGGGGCGGAAGTCCTAGATTCCTGCACTTCATGCCTGCGCGCATTTGCCACCAGTAATTGACTCTGATTCCAAGTGGCTGTGCCTCTGCCGTGCTTCTGCATACTGCAAGGGATTACTTAGCGGCACAGAAGTGAGATGCAACCTAGATTGAACCTACACGTTCTACAGGTCCAGGTCCTATTCGTCTTGTGCGCTATTTATCAAGATAAAGAAAATGCCACTGTCTACCATGGGAAGTGGGAGAGTAACCCTGTGAAACGTATCATACGTGTAACAATGAGTCCAGGACTGTAAAAGAGTCGCCTTGTTGCCTTGATCTCGCCCACGCCAATCTTCTCTCAGCTACGTACTATAGAGGCATCCTGTTGCAGCTGTACCATACCATCGCATATACGGCCCTTTAAAGTGGCGCATCGCCTTCTTCAGCCCCCACAAGATGAACGACCGAAGACTGTAGATTGATAAGACAAGGCAAGCCAACATCTTGTAGCCTCTGGCCGGGAAAGGTGCGACAACGAAATGCAAGTCATGAAATTCTGAGTGTCTGATTTCACAGAACTCACAGAATTTGCAGAAGTATCTGGTTTTCTCGGAAGTTACTGACTGGTTGTCTAGGGATCACATAGCATGTATCAAATGACATAATCTCGAAAGGCGACGCTCAAGGCGGATATTGTATTGATTACTTAGCAGTGTCCATCATATCCGTTGCTTTCCACGTGGCCTCTCTTCTCCTTTAAGAGCCACCCTGAGCACCATCAAAACCCCGTCCAGAGCTACCCTGTCGGCTGCTTCCTTGTCCGCCGCCGGTCTGTCCAGCATCTTGCCCAGTGGTTCCTTGCCCAGTGGTTCCTTGCCCAGTGGTTCCTTGCCCAGTGGTTCCTTGCCCAGTGGTTCCTTGCCCAGCGGCTCCTTGTCCAGTGTTTCCAGACGCGGGTGGCTGTGGGGAAGGCGCCGGTCTGCAGCATGTTAGTCTATAGCACACGGACCAGCAGTATCAATGGAACAAGGACAACCGCGAGGCAGACTTACGGCTGGGTTTTGATAACGTTAAACTCGGCTCTCGGGGTCATGATGCTGCGATAATTCAATTTGACTGATCGATTTCTTGGTCGATTCTTGATTCTGGTGAAGTCTTCTTGCTGTGGTGTGAAAGCTGATGTTGAATTGAACGGAATTAAAGTTACACGACACTGAGTTTTCTCTGGATATTTATATTGGTACACACGTCCGTGACTCGAACTGGCCGGTTCGAAATAGTCATGAAGACGGAGCTGTGATTGATCTCTTTACGTTGACTGTATGGGTTGTCAGGCGGGCGCATCAATCACTCTGGGGCTTAATCAACTGGTTGATTCAATGTTGCCATGCCTCATTCCCCAGTCAGGGTTGATCAACTACTCAAGTTGAAGTCACTCTCGTCGCAGCCAGGAGCTGCTGAGAGATGATTATGACAGGCTCTCCAGTCACATGTTGATTTTCCAGCATCAATATCAGGCAGGATAAGTTGGATTGATGAGTTGTGAGCCAATTGGGGGAAACATACATGTCCACCAGACCCACACCACTCTGTTTATGATCGAGGATTGATGATAGGCGTAGGACTTGGTATTCTCCTCTATGAATATTCTATCTCATAACTTCCACAAACCGGAGTATTGCACCTGATACTGCATTACAATTCAAAGCAGAGAAGGTGCCAGGTTGTGGTTATTAAACAGCTTCATACCTGTAGACACCGACCTTAGACCTCCACTGTGTTCCATCAACGCTACACGGTTTCCGTGGTGGTTCCGTGGATGTTAAGAATGCTCAGCACCGAAGCAGCTGGTACATACAACATTAGGCATTGAGCTGGGAAAGTAGGAGAAGACAAGCAATGTTGCATAGCACTAACTATTGGGCCTGACGTTCCTTTCTTCTGTAGTAGAAGACAACAGTAGCCCACAAGTAAGGTCAACCCAAGAACAACAATGACAGTGTAGATACAAATTTCATAACGTCGACTTCTTTTCCCCATAAAATGCTGTAGAATCCAACGCCCTTGGCAGGTTTGAGTCAACCAGCTTAGGCTCGCCTTGAATATTAGCTGCTGCTCAACATTTTGGGGGTATTCAGGACTCGCACGCTCCGCCTCCTCCGCACACTTGGGACTCCATTCGTTCGGATACGCGTCGCTTGTCACAATTCATTCGGTTGTGGAAAATCAAAAAGTTGCGCAATTGTCGCTAGAGCAGGACCCGAGTCCCCTAAATACGCTCCGCAACAATAGCGGGAGGAACAAGCCGAGGTTGTAACACTGTGACACAAGACATGGCAAAGCGTGGGATCTAACCGTTTCCAGCCACTGGCAATTTATCCTGTCAGTCATTCCCGGCGGTAAAATCAAACTGGCGCAAAATTGGAGACAGGGACAAAGTGGCAATGCGTATGCTTTTGTTGCGCTCCAATTGAGAGGCGCACCACATTTCAGTCACACTGCATTGTGCGCCAACTCTCAACTCCAGATGTCAATTGCTCTTCAGGTGCGAGCGAAGATGTCTAGGTTCACCGTCGTCTATCTGTATAACCGTGAGGCTTGAACTGGGTATTTAAGCTGATCGAAAGCTGGCAACCAGGCTGTGCGTGTCCGTGACCCGTCTTCTTGCTATGAGCTTCAAGAACAGCTAGCATTTCCTGCAGACATGGCAGCTCTTTGGCAATTTGCTCTCGCGGCCCTGGGCCTTCTGACCTTGGTACAAGGTCAGAACTTCAATAACCCCGTGCTTTGGGAGGACCTTGCCGACAATGAGGTGTTCCGAGTCAACGACACGTACTACTTTACTGCCTCAACCATGCACTATTCACCCGGTGCCCCGATCCTTCGTTCTTACGATCTTGTCAACTGGGAGTATCTCAGTCATGCAGTACCCTCACTCGGTTGGGGCACCAAGTACGACTTGGCAGGAGGCCAGCAGGCTTATGTCAAAGGCGTCTTTGCTTCTACGTTCAAATATCGCAAGAGCAACAACCTATGGTACTGGATCGGCTGCATCGAGTACTCAACAACATACGTCTATACTGCCCCATCGCCGACGGGGCCCTGGTCTCAGAAGGCCAAGATCGCAACTTGCTACTACGATGCCGGCCTCCTCATCGACGACGACGACACAATGTACGTCGCGTACGGGAACACTCAGATCAGCGTCGCACAGCTATCCGCAGATGGCCTCTCGGAGGCACGAAAGCAGGATGTGTACTCCACGCCATCTAGCATCGGGACCCTGGAGGGCAGCCGGATGTACAAAAACAATGGGAAATACTACATCTTCGTCACCAAGCCGGCGACCAGTCAGTACGTCCTTCAGGCGAGCAGCCCATGGGGTCCGTACACCGTCAAGGCACTGGTCGAGAGCGTGGCCGCGCCTGTGTCTGGTGCCGGAAATCCTCACCAGGGTAGTCTGGTCGACACCCCCGACGGGAAGTGGTATTACATGGCGTTTATCGACAACTACCCCGGCGGCAGGGTCCCGGTCCTTGCCCCGGTGACTTGGGGCTCGGACGGCTTCCCGGCAGTCACCTTGTCTAGCGGCGCGTGGGGAAAGTCGTACGCCTACCCAGCAACGCAGCGGCCGGTACAGTCCACGCTCGGCACGGATACGTTTTCCGGAACGTCTCTCGGGCCAGCTTGGGAGTGGAACCACAACCCTGACACGTCCAAGTTTGCGGTTTCCAACGGTTTGACCCTCAGCGCCGCAACAGTGACGGGCGACCTCTATGCGGCCCGGAACACGTTGACCAAGCGTATCCATGGCCCACAAGGAGTCGGCACGGTCGTGATCGACTTCACTTCCCTGGGCGACGGCGATCGTGCTGGCCTGTCGCTATTACGACAGGCATCCGCGTACATCGCTGTCCAGCGGACTGGTTCATCTTACGCCATTGTTATGTACAACGGTCTGAGCATGACTACGAGTACCTGGGCCACGTCCTCGACAGGCTCCCAGGCAGCGACCACGCCCATCACGCAACGTCGTGTGTGGCTACGTGCTACCGTCGACATTAATCCCGGTTCGGGGAAGAAGGGCACATTCTCCTACAGCCTCGACGGCAACACGTTTGTGACATTTGGGTCGCAACTGACTCTGAATAGTGAATGGCAGTTTTTCATGGGCTACCGATATGGCATTTTCAATTTTGCTACGAAGGCTCTTGGTGGTTCTGTCAAGGTTGAGTCCTTTACAAGCGCTTAGGGGAGGTTATATGAGGTTTAACTCTGGGCTCGAGGCCTAGGAACGGGCTCAGGTCACCTTCTTTAGTGTAGTATGATATGGTCTGGTGGTTCAACTAATGTGAGGAACATCTTACATGTAGCCCCGATTCATGCGTTTCAGCAGCAGCGAGTCGGCAAAATGTGTCACAATCTCGGTCAAGCAGTGAGAAAGACTGCGAGAGCCAATGTCCAACGAGTCTGGAGATCGGCCAAAAGTGGAAACTCCTTCATCACATTGTCCACGGTTTCCAATGGGGGGAGGAGCCCAGTGCCCGTAACGGGGGCCTGAAGTAGTCAGGACAGTGACGCACTGGACGTTTGTCGTCATGCAATTTGAGCAATTACAAAGAGTCGTCCTCCTACATTTACCCAAAGCCTCCAAACCACACCCTCCATATTGCGTACCACGCCTAGGTAGAGCATTTCGCCTGAGCATTCCTCGAGACCCAATTCGAGACGACTTGTACAAAACACACCTGACTGAGCCCACACCCTCGCCCGCAAGCAGCACCCAACAGCCACCATGATGCCCGCCATGTGGACCATTCCCCTGCTGCACTGCATCGGCTGCCGCCAAAGCGTCTGCAGCGGGACGTGCCTGGCAACCCACAGGGACAGATACTGCTGCCACAACCCTAGTTGCGTCTTCCACGCGCCGTGTCCCGCCCCACCCGAGCCGAGCGAGCCAGGGACCACCCGGCCCGCCCTCACCTCTTCGACGACCGAGCAAGCAACGGCCCAGGCTGGGACCCTCTCGACCAACGGTGCAGCCCAAGCAGAGGAAGCCCCAGCAGGCACGTCGGGCGACTCGAACGTGATTTGCAGGGAGGCCATCATGCGCGAGTGGCGCCTGGTCAGTGGAGGTGATACGCCCGACGCCGGGCAGACTGCCGCGGCGGCACGGACTTCCACCCCGGCCCCGATTCTGCCTGCGGCTATTCCGACTCAGGGGGTAGATACGCCCTCCATCCCGCCGGCGACATTCACCATTGAAGAGTTCGAGGCACAGGCGGGACTCCTGGCCCAGTTCCGACAAGTCCAGCAGCCACAGCCGCAGCAGGGTCGAGCAGATGCTAGAGCTCGTGGGGGTGGGGGTGTGCAAGGTGCAAGGAGGAGGCCTAGAGTTCGAATTCGGCTCGATTAGGGGATCCTGCGGGATATGGGAGAGGTGAGGATGGGGGGGGGGTGGGCATGGGTAAGCATCGGGTTCTTCACGAAATCCCCGTGACGGAGAGTGGGACGAATGTGACTTTTGGGAATCGGTCGCAGGTGAGAATTCGGCTTGGAGTTGAAGGAGGTATTATCACGATGGGCGACGATGATGATCGGTCAAATCAGTATGGAGGTAGAGTTGCGTTGGGTGCACTTCATCGGGCGGCCAGCCATGGGGTATGTGGTCAGTTTTCATGGAGAATTCGATGCGTTATTGCGACATCGGTGTGCTGCCATCATTTTCCAGATTCTTCAAGTCGATATTGGAGGTAAATTTGCTAAAGTGAGGCGTCGAAATTCCTCAACTATGGGTTTGCAAAAAAACAGATCTCGGAGGCATCATTTCCAATCCACAAGCTGTGAGCGCATGATGGCCTACTGTCACTTGCCACCAAAAAATATATCGGGAGCATTGTTTCAGAGCGTGACCCAACAGCAAAGATAAGCCTCAATAGTAAGTAGAAGCCTGAGCTGGTTGTGGCTGGGGTGTGGGCTGTTGGCAACCTCACGGTTCTGCGCGTCCCGTCAAGTGAGGTGGGAGACGATAGTGTTGGTTCGACCTTGGAAGGAACCGCATGTTGGGGCATGTCGGTGAATGGGACCTGCGATACTTCGCACCGACTTGAATGCGTGTACCATCTGCTAAAAGATCTGTAGGGTCGGCATCCTGTAGTCTGGGCACCTAAATGCAGAAAGTACTCTGCCCAACGCGTAAAAAAATCGAGTTGTTCAGACCTCAAAGTACAACTCGTAGTGCTTTGCACAGCCCGGGTTGAAATCCGAGGCACAGCCTGGGCACTTGTTCCCACAGCTGAGGTATTCGTCGACAGACATTTCGCGGCGACAGCTTCCGCAGAGCACAGCTTTTGCGTTGCGTTGGTGCCGTGGCCAGACCTCCGGTGCATGGCCGGCCAGGGCGTCATGACAGCTAATGCAGGCGTAGTACTGGCCACAGCACTTATGCTTGATGGCAATGATGTCCAGATCCGAGTGCCAGTGGGCGCATTGCGAGGTGGGAGAGACGTCGACGCCGTGGACGAATGGATGCTGTGGATGGGAGTCGGAGTCTCCCACTGAGGAGGTCATGGCTGAAGCGGATTGTATTTTTGTAATGGCATGATATGGCATGCCATCAACACTGTGGTGAAAGCGAAACTGGGGATGATGGGCAGTCGGTTGATTTTGCAATGCTTGAGTTGGTGGAGGTGGTCGTTGCTGAAGCATATGCACACAGGCATGTAGGCATGGTGGGGTGCTGCGAGCCAAGCCTAACCCCTGCTCCAAGCTCCCCAACACCCAACCGGAGCTCCGGATTCTCTCTGCGATGCCGCGCAACCGCAACGGCGGTCTCTTGAGATAACAGCCCATCCCACCACTCAACCAGTGCCGAGACGCGTCGAGACGTGTCAGCCGCTGATTCTTGATTCTCCTTCGACATGCCCGCCGCTGGGCAAAAACGAAAACGGGCTGGGGACGCTGACAGGGCCAATAAGAACGCGAGCAGCAGCAATAGCGGAAATAGTCGTCAGTCTGCACCATCCGCCGCTCGCGAAGCTTCAGGCAATGCGAACCCCGGCCTGGGCTCGGAGTCGCCTAGAGATGGCGCCCGCAACCCAGTAGCCCCCGACACCGAGTACACCTCCCTGCGCAGGATCACGAGGCGGCTGCCCGACGAGCCAGAGCACCTCCTCGACGGCGTCGACATAACCGCTGCCGACCTCAGCTGGACCGCTCGCGAACAGGGCGACGACATCAATCCAAAAACCGGCGAGCCATGGCTGTACCCCAAGAGGAAGAGGGGCAAGGGGGAGGGGTCCAACCTCGAGGACTTTAGGGAGGAGATCGAGGAGATGACGAAAAATGGCCAGGGTTGCAAGGCCATCTCCGAGATACTCATTGAGAAGGGTGTCGACACCAGCGTCAGGGCCGTCGCGAGGCAGAGGATGAAGTGGGGACTCAGGCAGAGGGTACGTCTCTCATGACAACAAATTTGGAAGCAGGAGCGGAAGCAGAAAGCATCGAGTGGTTGACTGACGCATCTACTCCCATTCTCTTTGCAGGCGCCCCGGAGGATGACAGAGCAAGGCATCGCCAACATCCGGAAAGCCCACGTCGAGCAAGCGAAGCGCATGGCCAACAGCGACCCCGTCCCCGTCAAGCGAGTGCGGATACGTGTCATGCGCAAGGCAGAGATACTGCGCATGACGAAAGAAGGCATGTCCACAGCACAGATCGCCGAGAACCTACAGTCCCGCGGCGTCCAGCTGAAGCAAGGCGCCGCCACCGTCGAACGACTCCGTACCATATGGGGTCTCATCCCCGACTCGGAGCGCAACGTAAACAATATCCGCCAATTCCACCGCAATCAGGCACTCAAGCTGCAGAGGGAGCAGTTCGAGAACATCGCCACCGAGCTGGGCATCCAGGATGTGAAGGCTTGGGTCAAGAGCAAGATGGACGAGGAGGGGGCATTGGAGGCCAGGCGTGAGCACGGTTACAGACTCATGGGTCATCTAAGGCCCAGGCCCGTGGAACCCAAAACTATGAGGGCTATTGTCAATCACTGGAAGGCGAACAAGGCCAGCAACAAGACCCAAGAACATGGCGCAGGATCAGAAGGCATCGAGGCTCCTGGCCAGCAGGGGACGTCTGCGCAGCCTAAGACTCCATCAGCACCCGGGGCAGCCTATGATCCTATCGAGCTGTCTGATGACGACGATGACTTGGATAGTGAGGAGGATGAGGATTGCGAAGGTGACGACGACCAGGAGGCACCGGCCGAGGACATTAAGCCCCAGCGCTCACCGCTGGGTGTAGAAGTTGACCACTCTGATCCTCGCGCATCGCAAACGAACTCGGCCAATGGTTCAAGCCATCCACCGATGCAGCCCACCTCAATGGAGATAGACCATGCCTTCGACAACTCGCACAGGAGCCAAGCTGCTTTGCCAGATCCCCCAATTCGCAATCCCGTCACTGATCCCAACGTCCCAGGTGGTCTTGTTTACCCGCAGTACTGGACGGGAACCAATATGCAAGAAACGCAGCCTGGTCACGATGGCATCGGCCAGCACCAGCCTGTCCGACCTGCCTCGGCAAAAGAACAGTGCCCGCCAGTGCAACAACAAAATTCCGCTCCTGTTGCTTGTACATCATTCGAGCCTCCTCCACAAGGCTGGGTCGAACCTCGAGCGTTGGGCCCAGTAACAGACCACAGGCGCATTGCGCCCAAACCAGGGCCCGTTCTTCGACCTCTTGTTCCCCGTCTCCCAACTGTCGTCACGCCACCTGGCGAGGCTGAAGTGATGGCCAAGTACGGCCTGTACCCGTTCGCGACATTCAGAAGAGCACCTCAGAAATATCTCACCCCCTCCGGCCTGATCACAACAGAAGGCTACGAATACCTCCCGAGTGCGCCGGGCTTCCCGGGGATCCCCGGTTCAATGCAGCAGCAGCAGCAGCAACCACAACACCAAACCCCGCCACGAGGCGCCCTTCTACCCCAGAACAGCACAGCGCCCCACCAGCCGCCAGGCATGCACCAGCTCCCACCTGACGTGATTATGGTGCAGCCCCCGGCACCGCCAAGGCCCAGCAAGATCCCTGCGCCCCCGGTGGTCATTCCGCCCGAGGAGGCGGAGAGGCACAGGGCGAGCCATGACGCCATAGAGAAGCACCAGAAGGCCGCTCTCGACTGCATGGAGTATCTCTCGGCGCGGGCGGACGCCAGGCCGCTCAGGGAGAGCCTCACGGGCATGCCGCCCAGTCTCAAGGATGTTGAGAACGCCAAGGGGAGGCTGAAGGAGGCTGCTGAGGCGATGCTCGCCAGCCTTTGATGGGCTGTGGGCTGATTTTGAGTCTTGGCGTCTCTTGTACATATTTCGAGATTGCCAACGATGTTGTGACTTCTCACTCTTCCTAGCTGACTGGCTTGGGGGAGGGTGCATTGACAGAGACATGTAAGTCCTGATGCAGCACCTACTGGCCCAAAGTTGCATCATCGCAGCTGTGGGACAGATTACCATACGCCACGCTCGGGTTCTGGTGAACGGGCCTCCATCGCGACGGCACCTTGGAGCCGTACGTAGCTCATTCGGGAATCCTGATCCCTAACAATGCTCTCGTGGCGGTCTTGTGGTATCACCGCGGCGACAGCATCATTCTCACCAACGTGTACGAATGTATAGCATCACGAAGTTGCATCACTTGCGAGTGCATTGGAACCACCGTCTATTCCGCAGCTATTTGCCTCCCTTGATCGCATTTTGTAGAACTCTTGCAGCCGCAATGACCTCCTCATCCTCAACCCGTTTTCCTGCGAGCTGCAGCGCGATGCGAAACCCGTCGAATAACTCCGGATCATCTGAATGGAGACGTTAACAACAAGGCAGGTCCAATGGGTGGTAGAAGTACTTACACGCTCTCCACTCTTCCTCGTCGATACTACTCGTGGGATTGTAGGTTTCGTCCCCGACGTCCACCTCCTTGTCACACCGGAGTCCACTGGGAAGAACCGCAGAGGGCAGGTCCAGGATGGTCCAGATAGAAGTGTAGTGGGGATACTTCGCGCTCCCTTGCGGGGCCCCTGCGCCCACGTAGGCAGGGCCGAGGATGAAGTCCACCCCTCGTTCCTTCATCAGCGCGTCGTGCTCTTGCTGATACTTGTCTCGCTCCTGGCTCAGCGCCGAGGTGTCATGGGCAGTGAAGGGGATCTTGTCGGATTTCTTCTCCAAGCCGAAAGCATGCCGCGTTGCAGGTAGGGCTGGCTCGCCTGATTCCTCAAACTCGTCGAGATACCGCTGGCCGCCGTCCGGGAATGAGAGGGACGCGAGAATATCCACGCCCCGCTGGTGATCATACGGCTCCCACTCCACAACCCTGACGCCGGTCGTCCTGAGTTTATCGACTGCCGTCCTCAGAGCCCGTAGCACAGGCGGGTGAGGCTTGACGATCCCGTCGTCCCACATCACGCCCACGGTGAAGTCTCCGAGGCCGACATCTGATCTCCAAGGGACGGGCGCCAAAGACGTGTCGGCGTCCCGCGGCGCCTGGGTGATCGCCACCTTCATCCAGGTCTCCAACCCGTCCACACTCCGTGCCAAGGGCCCTGCCACACCTCCTATGCTCTCCTGCTCCCCCGTCAGCCCCACAACTTCATTCATTGGAGCCCTCGATGCCGTTGGCTTAAACCCGTAGCAACTCCCAAACGCAGCAGGGACCCTAACGCCCCCTCCAACATCTGCACCAACACCAAGCACCGAACAGCCGGCTCCAACGCTCACCCCCTCGCCGCCGCACGCTCCGCCCGCCGAGAGGCGGAGATCATGCGGGTTGAGCGTAAGTCCCATGATGTTATTCTCGCACTCGAGCCCCACGAGTCCCTGGGCCACGTTTGTCCGGAGGTGGATCACCGCACCGGCCTGCCGGAAAAGGCGAACGAGCTGTGCATCCTCCGTGGGTGGGGACCTGCGGTTGATGCGCGAGACGATGCCGGCGTGGGTGATGCGGCCTGCGAGGGGGATGGGCTCTGCTAGTGAGGTTGGGATGCCGTGCAGAGGCCCGGCGAGGGTGCCTGTTGATTTGAGGTGGTCGTCGAGCTCGTCTGCGCGGGTGAGGGCGTCTTCCGAGAGGAACTCGGTTACGAAGTTTGTCTTTTCATGGATTCATCAGTCATTCTTGGACTTGTATGATGATGTGGCGGTGTCACTTACCATTTGATTCACTATAGCTGCCTTCTTGAGGAAAGCGGTCACGACTTGTCTGACTGTCCACTTGCGAGTTCGGTACGCCTCCAAGAGCGGTTCGACGTCTGCATTTGTCATTTCAATTTCCTCAGGTGTCAAAGCTCCGGAATCTGCAGGCACATTCGACACTGCATGTTGTTCCTTCGACGGTAGGTCTTCCGGCCCCAAGAGCCATTGTTGCGGTATTGACTTGTCGTGGATGTCAATACTGATTCTCGCTGTTCCGCCCCACCACCTCATTTTGTCTGGTTGATTATGCAACAGGAATCACAGTGGTATCTTGTGGGTAGTTATGCCTCTTTGTTTGTGAACTGGTAAAGTTGTTGTTGTTGTTTTGTGGAAACGTGTTGCTTGCTCAAATGGTGATTTGCTGATGGTGGGTGAACTGAATCAGACTTGAACTGACTCCGGCCACGTCTTATAAGCTTTTGTCAAAGTAACCTTGGCATCTGCCACCCGGCTGCCTCAACAGATGTCTCCACTAACAACCGACCGCAGCAATCCAATCCACGCTCTATCCTTGACGGTCCTTCAGGAGTGGGTCCAACGTATAACCAGCGACACGTCCCGCGGCAATGAGAGGCATAAGCCCTCTCCGAGATGGTCAACACAGGCTGTCAATGCGTATTTTCACATGCTGGTGGATGCTGGATGAATATGATATTTATAGAATTCAGACAACTAGGCTACGGCATCAGGCCAGCGACCTCAGTAAGAGCAACAGTTGGCTTCCATAGCCCGATGCAATGCCCGATTGCAGTCTCCAGAAGAGAATATCCACGTCCCGAAAATTCATTCCTAGTGTGCCCAGTCTATCGACAGATACCGAAATCGTCGAGGATAGATAATGCCCAAGCCAGAACACTTCCCAGTCCTGCACAGCCCTATTCCACACAAAGTTTCAAAAGCAAGCTGTACAGATCGCAGAAGCCGCAGACAGCAGCCGCGAAGCCGTTTCACTCCCACAGGCGGAAACCACACATTCCCCGGCGGATGAGATCAGAGCTTCTGAGCTCGTACACTGGCAGGCAAAGTCCGTCGGGGCACAGCCGATTGCCGAAGCAGCGCTGGTCACGCAGGGCACCTTTGTGTCTCTGTTGTTAGGCCAAAGTTCCTCTCGTATGAGCGCCGGGGTGTTCTTACTCCGCAGGTGGGAACGAGCATGGCACCGTTGCAGCTTTCCGTTGGCGGGGAGGCTCTGTCGGCTGCAGCCATATAGGCAGCGAAGAGGATAAGGATAGTCTTCATGGTGTCTTTGAGCTTTTTTCCGTTGGACATTCCGCTTGAGTTTGCAGGTTATTTCTGACACAGAGTTTGCGTGGATACCTCACATATATACCCACTCGACTTCCTCGTCACATGTGTCTAGCCTTCTAGGACTCTTGTACTCAAGATCTTGGATTTGTGTGACCACTTGTCACTCATTTCGCTTTATCTAGGCGAACGGCATCCGTTTCTATGATGCCATGCTCGTTACACCCGGGCTTTGGCGAATTGTTGTGATACAAGTCCTACTCTATCACATTCGTCTTTCAACTAGGGCTGGTGAGACCATTTGAATGTTGGAAAACTCATCATATGCGTATGAACGGTATAGAAATCTACTTAGACTTCGCATTCGCGGCCTGTGGTCTGTTGGGACAAGGCGTGTATAAATTTGGTGGTATCTCCCTTCTTAACGTACCTTGCCCCGATCAAGCGAAGTCGGTGTCCTTGTTTCCCAAAAGATGATAGATAAGGTCAGTGCACCCGTGAAGCAAACAGGACGAGCACATGATCCTCATCATCCCGTGGTACAATGTGCCGGGGATAAACAGTTTGATTCGGAGACTTGGTGGACCTTTCTTGCCTTTAGTGGAACATGGGGTTCCCTTCTGTGGGGACCTTGCTTACAAAATGCCAAAACAGACGGTATTAATAATCGAGGTTCTGCCTATGGGCGGACATAGTCTACTGGAAATAACACCAAGGTCCGACGGATTGCTTGGCACGTTGCCTCTGACGTATAAGGAATAGGCTACAAAAGAGACAGCTCACGAGCTTCATCGTCCAAAGGGAAGTATACATCAACCAAAAACAGACAACGCAGGACAAAGTGAGAATGGCAGCTGAAAAGTCTATCCTCGTAGTCGGAGCAGGTGAGCTGGGGACGGCCATTCTGTCAGCTCTCGCAGGTCATCCTTCCAAGCCCCCGCACGTCAACTTCTCTGTCTTACTTCGTCCGGACTCCATCACCTCCCCCAATCCCGAAAAGCAACGATCCAACTCTGTATTGCAGGCCCTCGGCGCAAAGCTTGTCCCAGGGAACTTTGTCGACGATGAGGTCTCGCAGCTGTCAAATGTTTTCAAGGACTACGACGTCGTCATCCAGGCGGGAGGATATGGTCTACCTAAAGGGACACAGCTAAAGTCCGCCAGCGCTGCACTCCAGGCAGGAGTCCCGCGGTACTTCCCCTGGCAGTTTGGAGTGGACTACGAGGAAATTGGAGAGGGCAGCGCCCAGGACCTCTTCGATGAGATGTTACAGGTCAGGCGTCTGCTGCGGTCCCAGACCAGCACCACATGGACCATCATATCGACAGGGCTGTTTATGAGCTATTTGTTCATTGCCGACTTTGGGGTGGTTGATCTCGAGAAGAGAACTGTACGCGCCTTGGGATCTTGGGACAACAAGGTCACAGTGTCAACGCCGCACGACATCGGACGCCTGACTGCTGAGATGGTATTTGTCCCTGAAGGAACACTGAACGAGGTGGTCTACATCGGAGGTGACACAGTCTCGTACGGGCAGCTTGCGAATACTCTGGACGAAGCCTTCCATGAGACCTTCAACCGAGAGGAATGGGACTTGCCTTTTCTCAAGGACAGGCTAGCAGCAAACCCAACCAACCTGTGGTATAAATACCAGTGCATCTTTGGCGATGGAAAAGGAATTTCGTGGGATATAGCCAAGGCTTTGAATGGCCAGCGGGAAATCTCGATGACCACCGTTAGGGACTATATTTTGAAAGAATTTGTCACGGTCAAATAGCTTGAACAGAAGACGCCTGGTTGACGATATATTCTTCAGTCTCACATCTCATCCTGGCTGGCAGCGAAAATAATGACCAATTCGGGGCACAATACGCTTAAAAACCGTGGTTCAAAAGACTCGGCCAGAACTGAGCCCATTTCAACACGTGTGTGATGCCCTGTCGCGAAGCATGAACTTAATTCAAAACAAGATATCCACTCTCACGGTGTTACGTCCTTCTCTCTTCTTACACAAGGTTCTCCACTCTGCCTCTCAGCTCTTGTTGTCTCCTCACCTGCAGCTCACTCAGGAGCTGTTGCCTTTGCTGCGCCTCCTTTTCCTTCTTCAGCTTCATCTGCCTCTGTTGCTTCTGCTGCTTTTCGTGGCGCTGTTTCTCATATTCCAGGAAGCGCATTCTCTCAGCTTTCCAAGCCTCTGTCTTCTTGTTCTCGTCAGATTCGTGCTTCGCACGCCCATTTTTAATGTTTTGACGCGCAAGTGTTGTCATTTCGTCGATTGTGTGGTCATCACGTTCTTTGGCGAGCGTTTGGGCATCCTTCGTGATATCGTAGCCGACCTTTCCCAGTACTGCAACGGCAAGACTGCCTGATCCGAGGCCGATGGCTGTGGCTTTATCCATGGTCTTGACCGATGGGATTAAATCAATTCTGTTGTGAGTGATGGAAAAGATAATATGATGCGGAGACTATAATTCCTAGAAGGGTGAAAGAAAAACATGCTGCTGGAATATATCTGTCATGGATTTCTAGGGGCCTTTATGTTGCAAGCTGCTTCGCACCAGTCGTGGATAGAATGAAACTATTGGTGGCGAAAGGCTGACACGATATGCTGATGCATAAAGCAGAATCATGCTGCAATTTAATACAAGCGGCCCGTCAATTGGCCGTTTCATCGACATTAAGCTAGCTACCTGAGGAGGACACACTGTGGTGGCCAGTTTGATTATCTCAGCCGCAAGAGGTGGCCTCAGCTGGGCCGCGTTCAACAACGGCAAGTTTAGATGGAATGAGGTCACACAGTTAGCTGTTTTGAAGGAAAAAAACGGGTTTATTCTAGACCTTTCATGTGGAAATCAGTACGCAGCAGTTTGACCTGTACTTATAGAACATCGTCCTCACAACGACTTATCAAGTGCATCTAAAGCATCCAGCCCACGTAGTAAGGGTTCAATAACTTGATTCTCCTCCCACTGCTTCGCATACTCAGTTTTCCCATGCCCTTCACCATCGACTCCGTAATTGACACCAAACAGCCCCACAAAGTTGTCGTAGGTTGTACCAGGCTTCATCTGACACAGGCCACACATGAGTCTCTTCGTGTTTCCGCGATCAAAATCTACCCTCGGGAATAGCCTGGTGACGGCCCGGTACTCGTCGACCGTGATTGGCTGTCCTGTTGTGCTCCCTGGAACGGGCGACCAGTATGGCCCTGCAAAGTCGGCCTCGATCGCCATCTGGGCCAAGGCGATCTCAGGAGCGGCGTGTCGTGCGATGGATGGCGTGGTATGCAAGGCTATTGCCATCCACAGGCGTTCGATTCTGGTTTCATCCCATGACCCTCTGTCGACGTGTGAGCGCAGAAAGTCCTTCGCTATGTTCGCTCCGTCTATCTCGAAACGGTTCTCGACTGTCAGGCCATTCAATTCAGTTGATGTTGCAATCACTAATCCCATGTCATGGAGGATGCACATCAGCATTACTGCTTCCATGTCTAGTGAGACCAGATCGAAAGAAGGAAGTTTCGCGGCAAGGATACGAGCCCAGTAGGCGGAGCGGGCGACATGGTTGAACAGTCCCTGAGGGAGGTGCTTCTGGGCGAAAGCCAGTGCAGATGTAGCAATTCTTGACGGCGGGAAGTCAAGCTGGAGCTCGGGGATGTCGGAGAGGATTTGTGGTCGAGACATTAACACTGGTAGGGATGTGGTATGATGATTATGGTCAGAAATGACACAAGGGCAGAATGGAGCACTGTGTTGGCGCAGCACTATCCTGAAAATGAACGCGGGAGAACCACTGCAATATAGAGTGCAGAGTGAAATAAAACATCCGAACACTGTCGGAGGTTACCTTTGGCTGATTACAATATCAGGCGTCGTTTGCGAGTAACCTCCGATTTATCTCGGTATAATTATTAGGCATCTCTCCTATTGAGTTGCCACTGGATCTGGAAAGGACAACAGACCAGAACATGACTGTGTTTAAGGTGAATAGGGGTGAATCTAAAGTGCTCTTGACTGTAGGTGGCTGTTCTTGGTTAAACTTGCCTCGGGTGCATTCAGGCTCCTGGTACCAGGAAGGGCTGCTTGCAGCGGGCCCTCAGACAACAATAGCCGGCAGTCGCCTGCTGCCTAAATCAATCTGATTCGCGCTGCTACACCGGGGTTGCATTTTAAGCAAGGCTAGCTGCTGCAAAAGCTGTGATTTGAGGCCTGTTGCACCCCGGTCAAATGCTTGATGTGTGCGCGACGCGAGACTGGGTACGCAGCGCCCTGGCGGGTGTCCACTGCAAGGTGACTAGTATTGGGCTCGGGATTGGTGACCAGTCTCTCTAGTATAGCCATTATAAGATTATATTGTTTTCTTAATTATAGGTTGGAATTATGTTTCAACCCTATCATTATTGGCATTATAAAAATAGATTTAATCTTATTACTCTGATTCAGGTGTATGTATTATAGAGATTTAGTAACATGGGAGTTGGATCTCCTTTTTCTCATTCTGTATACTATCTCTTTACTACTTGTAATTTCAATGTTGCTTAATGACAGAAAGTCCCGTTCTTTCAACCCTGCGGATGCACAGGTACAGTGAAAGATTGCGGCTGCTGTCTCGCAAGTGGATCCAGAATTGTCGGGCTGCCGATGAGTGTGAAATTAAACGTCAAACGTGAGTCGTAGTCGAGCATCATCTCATAGTCTCCCGGGTAGAGCACCAGATCGCCGTCTGCATTGGCGCGCGCCAGTGCACCAAGGTTGAGGTTGAGCGGTACCTCTAGCGACTCTCCAGCAGCCAGGCCGTGCGCACGTGCGTACGACACAAGCCATTTGTTGGGGTACGGTGATGGCCCGGCATTGGGGGTCTTGAGAAAGAGCAAGGCGACGTAGTCGGAGGCGAGCTTGCCGGTGTTGTGGACGTTGACGCTGACGGTCGTCCATGGCGAGGCGTCGTTGACGGAGGGGGTATCACCGCCGGAGCTGCCGGGGATGAGACTGCTGATGGCGTACGAGGTATTCGGCTTGGTGCCCCAGGAGTAGCTGAAAGTCGTGTAATGCAGCCCGTAGCCGAACGGCAACACGGGCTCCTTGTTGTACCACTTGTACGTTCGGCCTGGGGAAGAATTGCTCGGACGGAGGTTGGGGTCAAAGAGCGAGACCTCACTGATGTAGTCGGCTGGGTACTGTGTCGTCGTTAGTCGTCCGGCTATCGGCTGCTTACCAATGAGGACATCGATGAGCGCGTTACCGCCGTCCTGGCCTAAAATCGGCGAGACACCACGTTAGCATACTACTACTCTCTTCACTACTTCTCTTCCTTCCCACGCCCATGGCCTCGTGATACGTACCGGGATATCCGCCCCACACAAGGGAGTTGACGTTGCTGTTGTTTAACAGCGCAGTATCGTCTACCTGCCCGCCGCCGAATTGCACGACCACGAGCGGCTTGCCAAGTTCTGATAACTGCTGCACCAGGTCAAGCTGGTTGCCCGGCCAGACGATGGACGTGCGATCCATGCCCTCGGCTTCAATGCTCACATCGATGCCACCAGCATAGATAACGACGTCTGCTGCTTCAGCTGCAGCAAGAGCCGCAGCAAAGCCCGAAGTGTCAGAGCTGTCAATAGCCGTGCCCAAGGCATATGTCACATCTGACCATTGCGCTTCTGCTGCCATCAACGGGCTCACCAGGTACGGTGCAGTGCCTTGGTAGTTCCCTTGCATCTGGGTGGTCGCATTGGCCCATGGTCCGATCATGGCGACTGAGCCGTATGAGGACTGCAGGGGAAGCAGCCCATCATTCTTCAACAGCGTCATGCCCTCCCAAGCGGCTTGGTACGCTAGAGACTGAGCCGATGGCGAACCGACGTCGGACCAGGACAGGGAGTCATACTCAGGCTGCCCGTCAAAATACCCGACAGTAAACAAGGCATTGTAAAGTCTGGTCAAGGAGACGTCCATTTGGGCCTCAGTCGTGAGATTGTTGGCCACAGAGACGTTGAGAACATTGTAGGAACTTCCACAGTTGGTGTCTGTGCCCGCGTTCAGGGCCACCGCCGCTGCCGCCGCTATGCTATCCGTGAAATTGTGAGGCTCGTAGATGTCGTCCACAGCGGCACAATCCGAGGTAACGTAATGGTATGGCTCGCTGAAGCCCCACGAGTCGCGAAGGACGTCTTGCAGCAGGTATTCGTTGGCGCAGGATGGCACTGCAGCATCGGTCAGCTGCAGTCACGCGCACGAGGTCATTAGTAACTAGTTGCTCACCGCCGTCGACAGCATTGTAGGCGCACATGATGGAGCCTACGTTGACGTCTCTAACGCACGTCTTGAATGGCTGCAAGTAATATTCGCCCAAGTCCTGTTGGGTCGGGTCGTAGTTTTGTCCATGGCGGTTGGTCTCGACGTCATACACGGCATAGTGCTTGCAAGTCTACCAATAACACATACGGAGTCAGCTGGCCAGACTTCGTGACAGGCTATAACTTTCATTCTTACCGCGATGATCTGCTTGTAATCGGTGTTCTGGAGACCTCCCTGGAGCCCCGGAATGAGTTGCGCCACATAGCTCTGCATATGGAAGCTGTCCTCACTGGGCACTTCGAGACCTCGCCCCCATCGCGGGTCCAAGAAGGTGTTGATATTCGGGGTCCAGAAATCAAACCCAGACTGTATGTAGTTGGCGAAGGCACGGGCCTCTAATCCGACAGTAGAAGCGACTTTGTAGATCAAGGGGTCGTCGAATGCGGCCCCCATAAGGATAGGTTCCGGGAAGCTCGTGGCGTAGCTGAAGTTGGAGCCGTTTGGTGAGTTGAAGGTGACGCCTGGGCTGGCAGCGACGCCGTGCAAAGCCTCTGACCACCACTCATAAGCTGGCAGTCCAAGCCTCGGCACACCGGTCGCAGAGTTGACCAGATTTGTGGCCTTCTCCTCAACAGACATCTGTTCAAGAAGTGCTGCGATGCGCTCGCCCTGGGTGAGCGAAGAATCGCACGCCTTGTTGGCGCATAAAGGGTTGGTCTGGCAGACGGCTTCTCGGCGAACCGTCTGCGGCGGCGGGTTGGGATTGGGGTTTCTGATCGTGTACAGATTCATGAAGTAGGTACCTCCACATACTTCAGATGAATTGCCTGGGCAGGCGTATGAGCAGGTGCTCGAGTTCTGAAAGACCTCGGACGCAATTGGGTTAATGCTGTTGCCACAGAAGCATTGCGTCGTGTATTCGGTACCAGACAGGTTGTAGCCCATATAACCACAGGCATTGGCGCAGGTTTGGGCGTCATTCTGTGCGAAGTTGATCTGCTTCCCGTCCAGTGTACGCGTGGTGCTGTCCGTGTAGCATCCAAGGGACGTGAAGGAGGCGTTGAAGTCCTGTATGGGATTTATGCCAGTGCAGACGAAGCTGCCATTCTGAGCCAAGCTGCTCATGCCGAAAGACAGCATCAGGCTGCTCAAAAAAGTAGAACTGCGCATAGTGAAGTAGTGCTACGGGACGGTGGTGTTGTTGTGGTCGAGTCGAGGGACACAGCTCAGGAGACGTACCCTGTTGAATAATATAGTAGCAATACATTGATAGTATCTTTTTAAATCCGTACATGCGCACCATAGAGACGCAACTTGCGGGCCGGCTAAATTACAGTCATCATCGATCGGTATGCACGTTCGCACCCTGGTGTCTGCAGTCCCCGCGCTTAAATGTAACCACGAACCGAGGGTCTTGCCGTCTTCCCGACTTCGCGATTACGACGCTTCCCGTATTCACCTCGTATCAAACGGCGACAGTCCATCTGATCCCATGCTGCAAACAGGCAGGCAAGGCTTTCTCCGGTCAGCGAAGTTAGACTTCATTGCAAATGCTTCAGGTTACGTGGCACAATGTTCTATTTTCTTAGTATAATTTCACTATTCTCCCTGGTCGTGAGCTTCCTCGAGGTACTGAAGGTATTATTTTCTCAAATTATTGACAACGTAATGGCCTTCAGATCGACAGGAACCAATCTTAGCAGTTCAGCCTGAATGTGTGTAGACTTTTCCTCGTTGCTGTGAAATCTGCTAGCTGTGTGTTCGTTTTTAGCATTACGAACCCCGCAACTGTGTATGCGGGGCTTATGGCTTGCGCATCTAAGTGCTTTACCAATTTCATCATATCGGGGTCCTAATTATACCGAGGCCTTTTAAAAAGGAATTCGCGCGAATGACAAAATGGGAGATGAAGCCGGGTGTGGTCTCAGTATGCAACTAGTTTCTCACTTGTACGGGCGCCCAAAAGTGGGAGTATGATTACTCAAGACCAGGTGAGGTCTTCTTCTCTGGTCACGGGGTATGGTGGACCGAAGGCCTCCCCACAGGCCATCGTCGAGTGCCGCCCGTTCCGGCTCCGTCCTTAGCGAAGTGTTGCTGGAGGACCGTCTTTTCAGAGATCCTATCCCGTCTTGGCGTACAGAGTCCACAGCGGCTGAGTGAATATGTATAAGAGTATCGATGCTCTACTTGAAGACCTTGAATAATATGTGTCGGCGTTGTTGCATGTGTATGAGTGATACGCAGATTCAACGCTGAGTAGGCATGATCCAGGACCCCAACACAATTCACCAAAACAATGTAAATATTAAGTTTATAATTTTTGAAGCTTTCATACAGCAACAGTATGGACTAAAGGCAGCGACTACTTAGACTAGAGTTCTTGTAGAAATCCATTCGCTGGCGTATTGTGTCGGCTGTACCAGAAGACTTTCTAGAACCGATTTATATCTATTTGCCTGAGAGGCTGTAGTGATCCGACCTGCATATGCACTAGACTGTATTGAACACAACATGCGGCTTGCACAGCCTGAAACCTGGCTGAGTAACTAATTGATCTAGTGAAGTAAGCTGAGCAACTAGCTAACCTGCCGGCCGATGTTATTGGGCTGTAGGTGCGCCACCCCATTTCTGTGCAGGCTTAAGTGATCGTGTTTACCTTGCCCCTCCTTTGACATTTTACGCCGTCAATTGGCAACGGACAACAGTCACTTCTGTCAGTTTCATCCTCGTCACGGTAAATTTATACCGCACCATTGTATTAGAATGCGACTTCTAAGCACCAGATCAATGAAGCTGGTGTCTTTTGACGGTAGACCAGTCCCGCCCTACGCCATACTCTCACACACCTGGGAAGACGATGAGGTGCGGTACGAGGACGTCTTTTATGGGAACTCCACTTCGGTGATGCCCACAGAGAAGCGAGGGTACACCAAGATAAAGTACAGCTGTGACCAGGCCCAGCGCGACGGGCTGGAATATATATGGATTGACAGCTGCTGCATCAACAAGAGCAGCAGTGCAGAGCTCTCGGAGGCTATCAACTCCATGTTCAACTGGTATGAGAAGGCCAGCCGATGCTACGCTTATCTCTTCGATGTCAACCGTCCGGACCATCCACAAATCGCATTCGAGCAGAGTCGATGGTTCAGGCGGGGTTGGACGCTGCAGGAATTAATCGCCCCAGTGCACGTCGAGTTCTATGACCACCAATGGGCGCCCCTGGGTGATAAAGGCACGCATTCTCGACGAAGCAACTTCTCTGATTCTGCGGATGAGTACGATGGGTTCGAAGCAATCTTCAACCTGGACTTTGCACAACCGGAGGATTACGAGGGGAATCTGGCGTACAGCATCGAGAGCGCAACACGCATTCCCATCGAGGTGCTCACTCTCAAGCAAAGACCTATCAGCAGACTGCTCTCCCGCTTCCCGGCGGCTCAACGGTTGTCATGGGCAGCTAACCGCCAGACTGCGAGAATAGAAGATCGGGCATATTCTCTCCTCGGGCTCTTCGACGTCAAGATGCCGCTTCTATATGGCGAGGGCAAAGAGGCTTTTATCCGACTCCAGCAGGAGATCATGAACCGATACAATGACCAGACACTGCTGGCGTTTACAAGACAGAAGCATATACAATGGCAGCTCCACGGCCCGCTGGCAGACGATCCAGCAGTCTTCGCCCACTCCAACATTATCCGTGTCCCGAAGTCGCAGCGCAGCCTTCCAAAAGTCCTCGAAGAACCGTTTTCTTATTCGTGGCAGCACATCAACCTCCAAATACACCTTTGCCAAAGTCTAGGGCAGGATCAAAATTTTGCACTTGGAATCCTGGATTGCGGCTATTCGGATGACCCTCTGAGTCGACCGGCGCTTTTGCTGAGGCGACTGGAGGGGCCTGGTTGTTTCTATCGGCGCATAGAGCATTCGACTTTGTGTAGGATCAGTCCCAGGCACCTGTTGAACTCTGAACTAGTCCAACTGGACTGGCCGTGGCTGCGTGAGTAGATTGATCTTTGTCAGATGTTTCCAGGGAAGCCAGCTCGCTTACCCCCGCTTGGTAGTTGCTCCAGCTACACGAATGCTCAGAGCTAATTGAAATGGAATTATAGGACAAAACTTTCAAGGAGGCACAGTCGAATTCGATGTCAAGCAAGCGCCCCTTACAACGATTAAGCTGATGATATCAAGTTCGTTCACTTTGGACTACGGACACTTGTACGCGATCACACCGCCGACACAGATTTTACTTGACCCGGAATACACGCTCCGCTTTGCATGGCCGAGACCACCAGAGGTCGGTCACTCAAGCCATTCTTCAGATGAAAAGAATCTTCATGTCGGTGGTTCGTTCTGGCTTGGTGCCACAAGTGATTACGATCCAGACAGGGTGGAGCTAAAGTCCATCAGGGATTCCCTAGGCGCCTCTGCACTTCTCAGTGGCCTTATGTGCATTGAACAGTCACCGATGGATCAGGATTCCGGCAGTGAAGATGCGTCTGGGGATGAAGAGATATCTGAACCCTATTTGGTTCTCTGGGGATTAAGGCAGCAGAGTGTGCAAGCAGCCAACCACCTACAGACCAGCCACGGCGAGGTATATCCACAATCTGCGTGGTGTTACGTTGTGGCCTGGGAAGACGTGCTGGACCCATCTCTGGCGCCTCTGGCAGACCAGATCCTTCAGCTCGATCTACCAAGCATCCTGTTCAGGATAGGAGCTACCGGTACCCTCAAACTCTCCGGGAACGACTTCAAAGAAAAGTGGACAGTCGTTCGGTCCCATTCTGGAGCGGCGGCCGCGGTAACAGCCCAAATTGCGTGCCTTGATTTCTTCGGTCAGGAAACGCTGCAGGTTAAAGTTGAAAGCTCCCACGCAGAGCAGTGAAGGGAGCGGGTGTGATAGCTCTTAAGCCCTGCCATTCTCAGAGAGATACATGGTGGCATTGAATTACACTGCATGCACTCTATGTAATTAAGTGCGATGATCAACATCATCTCCTTCTAAGTGTTCAATGCGTATAAACCAGCTCATGTTCATGAATCATACTGGAACCTGAGGATTATGTCGAGAGAATGTCTTTAACCTTATGCAAGGGGAAACATGTAAATTTTCGGTCCAAAGATGTGTTTCCTCATTATGCAAATATCAGAATAAATGGGCTAAGCCAATGCCAATAGTCACGTCAGCCACATTTGGAGATGGTTAGATGGATATTACGCTAAGCCGAATAGACCGGTCACCGATTGTAACATAATTGGTCCTTAGTCAGCCAAATCGCGGAATCCGGGTTCTTGAAGATCCGCAGGCAGCTTCAGCTGACATCTATCTATCAAGTTCCCGATATCTGCCCGCTGTACAACATTTATATTGCTTGTCTTGCGGTAGGCAGCATCATTTAACTGAAATTGTCAGTGCGCGGATTTTCTTCGATGATGATGGCCTGGTAGAAGGTTCCAGGCACCCTTCTCCCGTCCCCAGCATCCATCTTTCAGCACCTTTTCGCGCGGGGGCTCTCCTTGAGCGCTCCCTGATCGAAGTGTCACATCCTATCTTCATCGCTATATATCGTATAGCGGACATGGATCCACTGTCTATCGGCTTCGGCGTTGCTGGTCTCGTCCCTCTGGTCGCAAGCGCTATTAAGCTTGCCAGAAATTACTGGGCGGGTGTTCGTGGTGCGAAGGAGAAAGTCGCGACGCTGATCACCGAGTTGGAGGCACTACATTCCAATCTCAACGCCCTGCAAAATTTGCTGGACAGCAAAGGTCCCGAGTCTGAACCCCCCGCCTCCGACCAATCATCAGTCCTCATGAGCTGTTCTACAGCATGTCGTGTCAAGTTAGATGTCCTAGTCCAGAAACTCGATCGCCCGGGCATAGCCAAAAGCAAAATTAGTGTTCTGAAGTGGCCATTTGAAGAGAAAGAATACAAAGAGACGATAGCAGAGCTTCGAAGTTTAACTGCCTGGATGCAATTCAGTCTCTCGATTGGTGGATACCGTCTTCTGTCATCTTCTTCTACCGAGGTTCTAGAGACGTTGCGCCAACAGCTCAGACATTTTGAAGAGATTAAAGAGCATCAGATTGGGCTACGTCGGGACCTCGAACATCAGCAAAACCGGTCCCAGGATTTGAAGCGAGAGAAACAGGACTTATTGAATTGGTTGTCGGTCTTGAACGTTCAGGCCCAACACGACAAGATCCATGCGGCTCGTACACAAAATACCGGTTCATGGTTCCTGAAGGACGAAGACTTCCTTCGCTGGCGAGATGATAGAGCTGGCTCCCATCTACTTTGGTGCCATGGGCTTCCAGGCTCAGGCAAAACAGTGCTATCGTAAGTCGCGGTTCCCTGACTCATGGTCCCTCGCCCGCCTTGGTCTTTACCTTTTTTGACCAAGAATCAGTTCTCTGGCTGTCGATGAATTGTCGAAAGAGACGCCAAACTCCTGCCCTGTGGCCTTTTTCTACTTCAACTATCGCGAGGCACACCAACAAGATCCACAGGCAGTCCTATCTTGTCTCCTACGTCAGGTCGTAGCCAAGTTGGACGAGATTCCGCCGGCGCTGATTCAAATAAAGCTCAGCAAAGGGGAATCCGGGCGCATGAATCTAGAAGATTGCAAACAGATGATGGCGATATGTCTCGCAGCGACAGAACGAACATATTTCATTCTCGATGGGCTCGACGAGTGCGACCTCTCAAAACATCGCAAGACCCTGCTGGATACTCTGCACGATTTGGCAAAGCATCCACAAACCAGACTCCTGGTGACCAGTAGATCACACATCCAGGACATTGCTAGAAGCTTTCATGACATCCCGCAACTAACAATTGTGGCCCACGACGAAGATTTGGAAGAATACATGTCCGAAGAACTGTGTACCTCTCACGGCTCAGATGATCTTGATGAAGAGCTGACCACAAGGATCCGTGCGCAGATAACAAAGAGAGCTAATGGAATGTAGGTTTTCTCGCCTTTTGACTGGGGTATTAGACCAGGACTGATATTAGATAGGTTTCTGCTCGCAGTGCTGCAGCTCCGGTCAATCGTCAATGAGCCGACTCCGGGAGAAATGGAAGATGCCCTGGACAGCATGTCGAAAGATCTCACGGGAGCTTTCGAAGACACAATATCTCGCATCAAAAGCCTCCCAAAGAACAGAGCCCAGCTTGGAATGGACGTCCTCATGTGGTTGTGTCATGCCAGACGAGTAATGAGCACAGAGGAGCTCAGCGATGCTCTGGCCTTCCGGAAAGGTCGAGGCTCTAAACTTTCCAAATACAGGCCTTCGCTGAGCATGATCTTGGAGTGCTGCCATGGTCTGGTTATTCCGAGCGCCGATACGGGGTACATTGAGCTGGCGCATTACTCGATTCAGGAATATCTCGAAAGTCACTCCCCAGACCTCTTTCCTTCCTTTGAACAGCAGCTTGCATCAACGTGTTTGGGATATTTGATGCTGGAAGAGTTCCGGCGTGGGCCTGAGGCCATCGAGACCAGTTACCAGTTGATCAAGAAACGGCTACGGGACTTTCCATTCGCGTCTTACGCTGCGCACTTCTGGAACCATCACATCACAAACGTCCAAGCAGGTGAAGAAATCGGGCCCATACTCATCGATTTCGTTTATGACGCCGGGGCCATAGCATCTTCAGTCCAGATCGGACGTTTCGAACGCGGGTTTCGCTCGATCTACGTTGACCCCAGGGAGTGTCTCAGCCGCACACCAATGCATAATGCAAGTGAATGCGGTCTTGGAACACTTCTGACAATCATGCTGGAAAAGTCTGATAATCCATCGACAATCAACTCGAGGACAGAAATAGTTGGATCCACACCGATCATAATGGCTGCCTCATCTCGCAATGTCAACCTCGTTAGATTACTTCTGCAACACGGCGCGGATCCCTTCATCGCTAATTGGTACGGCAATGCACTTCACTGCGCCGCAGAAGCGGATCGACCTCAGACTGTTTTCGAACTCGTCGGCTTCGGTATGAGTCCGAATGATTGCGACGAAAACAAGGGACGGGGGTCGTGTAAGCCTCCCATCTTATGCGCTCTGGACCGTGATAGTGTATCTTCTCTGAAAACCCTCATCAACCTCGGAGCATCAATCAAGGTGGCTGAGGATTGGTGTCAACGGCCGTTCCTGCACCAAGCAGCGATCGCTCGCGCGTCCAAAGTTGTGCAATACCTTGTGCAAAACGGGCTGGCTGATGTCAATTGTAAATCACGGACGGGTCAGACCGCTCTGGACTGCGCAATCTCTATGCGGTCTACCGAGACCGTTCGCACGCTCATGAGCGTTGGTGCAGGCCCCCGGCAGATCAGTCTGAAGTCATTGGAAAAGTTAGGTAGATTGGGATTTCGCCTCAAGTCCCTAGGCTCAGAACCCGAAATCTAAGACCGGGGGTCCACTTACTTCCTGCATGCTTCTTATCGGACTGTCTAGCGCGGTAGTGAACGCCTACATTGCAACAAAGGCCACTGGAGAGAGCAGGGTTGTAATTAGTTAAATTAGTTTAGTTAATTTTAAAAACTAACTAAATTAGTTTAGTTAATTTTAAAAACTAATTAATTTATTTTAATTAATTTTATTAATTAAAACTAAATTAATTAATTAAAAAATTAATTAAATTAATTAAAAAAATTAAGAAAAAAAGCAGAGCTAATTTAAAATAAAATTTTAAAAATATTAAAATAATTATAAGCCTATTAAATACTAAGAAGAATATTAAGAAAATATTAAAGAATATTAAAAGAATATTAAAAGAATTAAAAAAATTAAATAAAAAAATAAAAAAAGTCGTTTTTAAGGTAATTTAAATCCCTAGCTATTAGAATATTATATAGCATATAATTATAAGCAAGGGATTTATGATATATTTATATATTATAAGATTTATAGGTATTATTATAATTATTATAAATAATTATTATGAATTTTATTAACGCTATATATTATTATATTATATATATTATGAAATTATAAAATATATATAATTTAGCTTTCTTATAAGTGTGTATAATTTATAATATATAGCATATAATATATTTACCCCCCCCCTTCCCCCTTACCTTTAGCGTTATTATTTATATAAATTAATTAATTTCTTAATAGGTTTTAATGCTAATTATATATAAAATATATTATTTAAATATCCTTTTCCTTCTCCTTATATATATAATATTTAAAAACTAGCTTATCTCTTTAAAAAAATAAATATTCTAATATAAGTTAAACTTACTATAATGTATATAATCGCTAGGCATAATAAGCACCAAGGGCAAGGTAAATAAAGTGCTATTAGTAGGTACTAATTGCTATTAAGATTGATTCTTAGCCTTCTTAAAGAACTTTCAAGGGGCTACTAATCCCCTTTTATACCTTAAGCCCTTAATAACTAATCATTAAGCTTTAAATATTATAATTATACTTTCTCTAGGAAGCTAAGTCCCTATAGCATTAATTATTAATTATCTGCCCTATTAGTTAGGCTTTTAGGCCAATATAGCAATAATACATCACTATTTAAAATATATAGGCCAACTTAACGCTTACTTTAAAAATCATCACCACATATCCTTTATCCTTAACTTCTTTTTTTTTAATAATAACTACTTTTACCTATAATTAAAATTATTATACTTTTTTATCATAATTACTATTTTTTATTATATCTTTAAAATCTTTTTATTATTACTTTATATTTAAAATACCTCCCTTAATTCTACCCCGTTCTCTTAATCCTGAATTATTATAAGGCTTTAAGGATTTTAAGTTAAGATTATATAATAAGAGCAATTTATATTATAAATTTTCCATTATAGCTTTAAATAATAATTATTAATTAGGTTAATTAGGTAATTAAGGCCTTACTTAGGCTTAATAGATAGCCCTTTTTATAAAAATAGCCGCTTAAAGCTTTATTATTAACTATATAATAACTTATATAGCTAAGTGCATCCCTTTTAATTCTATAAGGTATAATAAATTATATTTCTCTCTTTATACTAAGTATTTTAATAAGGAACCCCTTAATATAGATATATTCTTAATAAAATTATAATATATTAGCTTATATTATTTAAATAATTATTAAGCGCTGCCCTAATTAAATTTAAATCTTAATAATTTTATATTAAGTACCTTAGGTTAACAAGATTTATCTCTTAAACCTTTTATAATTATTTTTAATAATAATCACATTAATTATAATATTTAATTTACCTTTTTACTTACTAATACCTTTATCTTTATAAATTTATCCCTTTCTTATATATAAATTATTAGCACTTTAAGCGATAATATTAATATATCGCATAGCTTCTATTCACGCCCTATTTTAACCTCATTAATACCTTACCTATTTATAAATATTACTACTACTTAAGCCCCTCCTATAAAGTCCTTAAATAACCCTTATACCCTAACCTTATTTCATATAAAGAGGGATATTAATAAAAATATCTAATTATTAAAAAAGATAAATCCCTTAAAAGTACCTTAATTTCCTTATAAGATACCTATTCTTCCCCCTAATTATAAATATATAAATATTCCTTCTAAAGCTTATACTTATCTTTTATTAACTTTATAAAAAGATCTTAATTAAATTTAACTTTTACCTTTAGCCTTTAATTAAGATATTTTAACACCTAAGATCTAGATAATAATTTAAAAATAGGCGATTATTTCTTAAGCGCCTTATAAATATTACCTTTATAAGTTTTTTAAGGATTATAAGAGCAAAATATTCACATTATAGCTACCCATTCCCTACATTATTAATAATATAAATACTTTATAATATAATTAATATAATAAAAAATATTACTCTCCTTATATTATAATATATTTTATTTTTAAAAATTATATAATTAAGGTTAATTATTAATAAGGCGATTTATTAATTATAAGAAGTATTATTAATATCTACCTTATATATATTATTTTATAAGGCCTTATTAAAGATACTAACCCCTTAATATCCCTCTATTAACAAAAGCGCCTAGGCGCTTCCTAAGCCTAGCTAGCGATCTTAATTATAATCCTTTCATCTAATGGTTTTAATAATACGCTAATATTTAAAAAGATAGTAAATAATTTAAAATATAAAGTAAGAGATTTTAAGAAGTAATATATTTTAATTTTTAATATAAATATTTTTAATATATTTTTAATTTTATTTATTAATTTTTTAAATAAGATTTAATAATTATAAAGGCCTTAATTTTCTATTTATAAGCCTTAGTAAATATATATACCTTTAAGCTTATAAACTTTTTAAGGGAATTTAATTATATAAGGGCCCTTTAAGTTAATATTTTATAGGATTTAATAAATTCCCAGCATAATATACTACATATATTTTCAGCGGATTAAGGCTTCCTATCTTAATATAGGGTAATTTAAAGCTTTTTAAAAAAAGTTAGGAATATAATTATAAAAATATATAAGGATTAACCTAAGGGCTATATTCTACTCTTATAAGAGATAACTTATAAGATAAGAATAGCTTTATTATAATAATTATTTAATAAGAATATATGCTAATAAGATAATATAAAATAACGCTTTAAGTATTAATTAATATCCCTTTATATTAATTTCTTAGGTAAATAGATTTTAAGCGGCTTAAGTAGTTTATTTTTTTTATAAAGCCTATATTATTTTTTCTATTAATACCTCTTAGCTTTTTAAAATAATAATTACATTATTTTTTATCTTTAGTTTCTATTTAAGTTAATTTAAGTATATTACTATAAGGTTAACTTTTTATAAATCATAAATATATCGCCTTAGCTGATTTAAGGGTAATTTATCTAGCTATCCTACTATATTAAAGTAACATTATTTATTATATTAAAGTTCTAAGGGCAGCCTTTTTTCATTTTAAATTTTTAATATAACTTTATTCTTCAATCTTAATACTTTAAAATCTAATTATCCTACTATTTTAATCCTTTAGACTTAAATTATTAGGCTATCTTGATCATTTAATATGGGATTATCCTATTATTTTAACCCTCCAACCTTAAGTTATTAAGCTATCTTAGCCCTTTAAATTTATTTTATTAAGCTATTCTAGCCCTTTAACCTTACTTTATTTAACTATCTTAACTTTTTAACTTTATTTTATTAATTTATTTTAACTTTTTATTTTTATTTCTTTAATTATCTTAGCTTTTCAGCCCTATTTTACTTAGATATCCTAACCTTTTATTTTTATTTTAAGGCCTTATCTTAGCTATCTTATATTTATCCTTACTATTATTTATATTTCCTCCCCTAAGTTTTTTAATAAAAATCCATCACTTATTTAATAAATATATCATCTTCTACTACCTAGGAATTATATTTAATAAGCTACCCCTTCCACTTTACTAAATAATAAGTTATCCTATTTATTTCCCTATAACTTTAAATTACCTCTAATTCCCATTCTACCTCCTTATCCTTTAAATTAAGGATATCTTAATTATAAATTAATAGATTTTTTAATCCTCTAAACCTTTAGGGTTTTAATAGGTTAATATAAAAAGTATTATAAATTTAGGAATATTTCTTTAGGAATACTAAGTAATATACTTATTTTCCTTTATAAGTAATTACTTAAAAAGGGCTTATTTACTTTAAAGCTAACTTTTTATTCTTTAATATTAAATACTTTATAAATAACATAACCCATTACCTTATTTAAAATTATATAGGTATATATTATATATTATATACCCTTACTTAAGCTTTTATAACTTCTTTTTAATTATCTTTAAGGATTTTTCACAGCATTTTTAATTTATTATATCTTTTAATTACTATTAATACCTCCTTCTATAAAATATTATCCACAATAAGCTATTAATTTAATAATATTTAAAATAATAATTTATAATTATATAATATAAAAAATAGGGTTATTTTAATTATAGCATTTTTAGCTAAATTATATATAAAATATACTATCTTTAATAATTATAACTAATTTTATAAATTATTAATAATAAATACTTATAAATATTACTTTAACGTTTAATTTATTCATTCTATTTACCCATCACCTACTAAATAATATATAATAATATATTTATTTTTAATTCCATTAAGCCAATATAAGTAGTACTAGAATTTGCTAATAAAAATTATACCTTAATTAATTATAATTCCTTATAATAATATAAATTTATATTCTATTTCCTAATAAAATAATACCATTAATTCAGCAGTATTTATTATTATATTTATTAAAAAAAAAAAGCTTATCTTTATATAGCAATTTATTATTATTAAAATTAAATTAACTTCCTTAAGCCTTATTAAGATTAGTAATAAGCTTATAATAAAATTTATTATAAATTTATTTATTTTTTAAATAGGAATTAGGAGTAAAGTAAGCTCTTTATATAAGCGATAATATGGGATAAAGTTGCATTAATATATTATATAAGAGCATATATATTCTGCTATAAAGGCCTTTAAGCCTAGCTAAGTAAAGTGCTTTTTAATTAAATTTTATATCTTTATTTAATTTTAATATCTATTTAAGGGAATATTATAATTAATTTAAAGAATCTCTTATTTTAAAGTTTTTTATTTTAATATTAATAGATAGCTTTTATAATATAAAAGTCCTTTATATATTTTATATCTATCCTTTACTAATTTAATATTATATTAATTAAAAAAAGTTATCCTTTAAATAATATCCTATATCTTTTAATTAATTTCTTAAGCTTTATATATTAACTTTATTAATAAAGAATAGGATTTAAAATATATTATATTAGCACTCACAGCATATACTTAAGCCTGAACTTTAATAATAAATTACTCCCATATAAGGCTTATAGAATTAAGCTAACCTACTATTAAGGGTTTTCCATTAAGATTTCCCAATACTATTATACTTTATATTATAACGATACCCTTAAGCTTTAATTAATCTTTAAGGGTAATCTATAAATTATTCCTTTTAACCGCAGCCATCTTTAATTCCAATATTAAGATCTAATTAAGATCTATTAAGGTTTTATTTTTTATATAATCCAGCTACCTTAAAAGGGCATCAGCTAAATTACTTTTCTTAAGGCAGTATTTAATAGTGAAATCAAATCTCACTAAATATATAAGTTATTAAATTTATTTCTATATTAATTCTTTTTATTTTATAAAGCTTTACAAATTATTATAATTTATTAAAATTATAATCAGTTTATAAGCGCCTTCTAAGTATTACCTTTAATAGCAGAAACTTTCTATAATAGCACTTAGCTCTTTATTATAGGTTATCTAGTTTATTTTAATATTTATAAACTTTTAAAATTAAAATGCCACTAGGTATTAAATCGATTTCCCTTTAAATTTATAATATTAAGAAATAATAGCGGCTTTAACTTAATTCAATATATTACTCTTAATTCGCATTAAGAGCGCTGGGTTATAATATTAAAATAAGGGGGCCCTTTGAAATTAGTTATATAGGTGGTTAAATGCTTCTTAGGCTTCTTTTATTTTTAACATATAAAGGTTAAATCCCCCTAGCTTTTAACCTTACTATATTCCCTTTAATAAGTTATTTAATAGTTATATAATCTTTAAATAGCCTTTAATAAACCTTTAATAAAAATTATAGAATTTAAGAAATATTTATATATTTTAAAAGGTCTTTAGGGCTAGCCATTTTTAAATAATCTTAACCTTATCGGGATTTATTTATATGCCCTTTTAGTTAATTATAAAATTAAGGAATTCTACTTGCTTTTAAAAAAAGGCATACTTTTTTTCATTCTTATATAACTTAATAATTAATAATCGCTTAATGACAGTTCATAGATATTATACGTATTCTTCCCTAATTCTTAAAAAGATTAAGATATTATTTAAATAAATAATCACATATATATTAATATAATCTCTTAGAATTTCTATAATATAAGATTAAAAAGTTGCTAAGGTATTAGTTAGCCCAAAGGGTACTACCCTAAATTTAAAATACTTATAGCATATATAAAAAGCAATCTTTTATTCATCACCTTCTTATATATAAATCCAATAATATATATCTATTAAGTTAATTTTTAAGAAATATTATATATTTAATAATTAATTTAAAATCTTTAATATTAAAGGTAAAAGGTAATAGTTTTTTATTATAATTTTATTAAAAGCGTAATAATTGATATATAGCTATAAGGTTCTATCTTTCTTTAAGGCGAATAAAATAAGGGTTTTTATTAAGCTTTTATTAAGGATAATCCGCTTTAAGGATAAAGCTTCTTTAAGCCATTCTCATAAAACGCCTAATTCTTTCTTAAAAAGTAATCTTAAGGGTAGAAAGGGCGATGAAATTCTAAGGAGAAGGTTAATTATATAATCTACTACCCTTTTAAGGGGAAAATTCTTCACTTTAATAGTAATAAAGAATGATTTAAGATTATATAATTAGGAATATATTTTAAGTTGCTCCTCTAGAATCTTCTTATCTTCTGCCATCCCTCATAGCTTCTATATAGTATTTTCCTGCTTATAATTTAAGAAAATAGGTTCTTTTAAAATAACTAAGGAATAATAATATATAAAACGCTATAAACCCTTAAGGAAAGCCTTTAAGTATTATTCCCTTAGCTTATATTCATCTTACTTCAGCTACTAGCTATAAAGGGAGAATTCTAAGCCTATTTAAAATACATTTAAAATCAGCGCTTTAAATAATAAGGCAGATTCATACTACTTTCAATTAATAGCCAAACAATTATAAGTTTCTTTCCTTTAATTCCCATAATAATCTTTTACTAACAAAGGGATTTAAAATACACTATATATTAGGATTTTAATATATTATATACTAATAATTTAAATTTCCTTCTTCACAAACGATTTAAATCCATACTTCCGGACTAATAAATAGCTTATAAAGTTTACTTAAGCCTAAATATTTAAATTAATTTTTACTTTCTATATACCCTTCTTTAAAAATATTTTCCCTAGAATTATAAATATTTCACCTACTTTCAGCTCCTCTTCTTCTAAATATAATTATCTTAAATAACTTTTTTCTTTAATTCCTTAACCCTAAAACGGGAAGGCATTCTAACCCCTTCTACCCCAGCCCCAGCCTTAACCCTTACTATCTCAATTTTATATTAATTTCACTTAGGCTTCCTTATTAAGGGGTATTAGGCAATTATTTAAATAATAATAAATACTCCTACAATAAAAATATATAATAAGTTTCCCATATTTATCTAATAGGTTTAACTTTAAGAGATCTATAGAGCTATTTAAGCCCCTAATATTTCAGGATACTTAATTACAATTAATTCCTCCGCAGCCTTTACTACAGCCTCCTTAGCCTTTAAAACCTTAATTACCTAATCCCTTTACGCTTAACCTTTAATCAGCCTTAATATTATAAGGCTTCTTATTCAAAATCTCTAAGGTTCCTATCCCCTTTAGCTTTATTTCTTCATACTTTCACTTTTAGATATTCTTAAACATACTGATTTAAATCGCCTAGGCTAATTTAACTATATTATCTTTAATTTAAGATATATTTATAATATAATAAGAGCAGATTTCTATTTAAAATTAATTAATAAGTTTAAATAAAAATAAATCAACTCTTTTAAGGTTACTTCATAATTCTTACTCTAGCTCCAGCATCTTAAGGTATTAATAAAAAGATTATAAATCCTACTTTTCCCTCTATTATATTTTATTTAAGGCGATTTAAATAATTCCCATAATATTATAAGGATCCCATTTAAAGTTTTTTATAAATTTTTTAAAAAGGCCTTAAATATAATAATTAAAGGGGGTTTATCCCTCTTATAATAAGGATTTTATATAAATATCCTATCTATTTCAATACTCTTTATTAATATAATTTAATATATATATAACCTTTATTTTATCATTATATAATATTTATAATTAAGAGATTTAAGCTTATTTAATATTTATTAACTAACTATTATATTACTAAAGAAAGCAACTTATAAGGAGAGTAGTAATGTTGGTTAGTTTAAAGTCTTTTAAGGATTTTTTTTATAACTATTAGCTTAAGAGGAAGATAGCAAGTTATTCCTATAGCCATTAATTTTCATCCTTTAAGCAAATAGTTTATTTAATTTAAGGGTTTACATTATTCCTTTAAATAATTCCTAAGTTACCCTTATTATTATCCTAAGCCTATCTTAATTAACTTTAATTATTCCTTAGCAGTATTATAGGTAGCGTTTTAAAGAAGAATTAGAATTATAATATATATAGTTGCTAAGCATGATAGGTATTAAGGGTAAGGCGAATAGAGTGCTATTAATAGGTATTAATTGCTATTAAGATTGATTCTTAGCCCTTTTAAAGAACCTTTAAGGGGCTACTAATCCCCTTTTATACCTTAGGCCCTTAGCAGCTAGCCGCTAAGCTTCAGGCATTATACTTACTTTATATAAAAATATTAAATATTTATTTATAAAAATATATAAAAAATTTAAATTTTTTTTAAATATATTAATATTATTTAAATATTTATATTTAATTATTAAAAATATTAAATATACCTTTTTATTATATTTAATAAAATTTATATATTTTTATAAATATTTTAACTTTAAAAGCAGTTATAAGGCTTATTTAGGTTTATTTACTTCTATAAATATTCTAACTTTAAAAGCAGCTATAGGGCTTATTTAGGCCTATTTGCCCCTATAAATATACTAACTTTAAAAATAGCTATAAGGCTTATTTAAGCCTATTTGCCCTTATAAATATATTAACTTTAAAAATAGCTATAAGGCTTATTTAGGCTTATTTACCCTTATAAATACTTATTTATTATATATAAATTTAAATGTTATATATTTATATTAAAGCTTTTTAAATTAATAAAATAAAAAAAGCTCTTTAGGGTAACTATTTATTTAAGTTAAATACTTTTAAAAGCCAAGATTTTATTATAAAGAATATATATATTATTTAATTTAATATTATATATATTTAAATAATTATATAATAAATATATAAGAATTATCCTTAAATTAAGTTATATTTATATATATATTAATATTATTTAAAAATAATTTAATTTACTTATAAAAAATAATATTATATATTTCTTTAAATAAATATTTAGTTTATTTAAAGGAATAAATTAGCTAATTTAAAGGAATAAATTATTTATTTTTTTTTTATTTTTAATATATATAAACCTCTTTTTTTTTTTCCTTTCTTTCTTTTCCTTTCCTTTATTATTATTTTATTATTATTAAGAAAATCACTTATACCTTATTATTTATGCCTTAATATAAAGAATTCTTTTATTTTTAAATATTTTAAATATTTAAAATATTTTCTTTCCCTTTATCTCTTAGAAATTCTCCCTTAATAGATTTATTTTTTATAGATAAATCTAAAGCCTTTATTAAAAATAATATTTCTTTTTTTAAAGATATTTTATAAATATCTTAGAATAATAAATATAATTTTCTTAATTATTAACTTTCTTTTTTTAAATAAATAAGAATTTATATTTTTAAATATAAATTATTTACTTAAACCTTACTTTTTATTAAAGGATATTGCCTTAAAAAAATTATAATTAAGTATAATAAGTAAATTATATATTTATTTTTTAAAAATATAATCTAATATAAATAAAATATATTATTATATATTTTATTTATATTTAATTATATATTATATTAAATTATAATTAGCTAGGTATAATATATAGTTATATTTTAAATTAATATTAATAATAAGAATATATTTAATAATATTCTTTAAAAGTACCTTAATTATATAATTAATATATAATATATAATTTTAGAAAGATATTATATTTCTTTTAAGTATAATAATAATTTATTTAATTCTTTAATTAATAAATTAATAATTATTATTATTTATAAGAAGATATTTTAAAAGGATTTTAAGCTTTTAATTATTAATAATATTATAAATATAAATACTTAGATATTATTTAAAATAAAATATTAAAGGTAAATAAAAATAAAAGTAAGTTTTTATTAAATAATAATATTTTAAAAATTAAAATCTAATTAATTATTTTAAGGTTAAATATTATAGCCTTCCCTTTAAATTTCTTCGCCCTTCTATAAAAGAAAATAAAAATCGAATTTATAAAAATAAATACTTATAAAAAGATTTTAAATTTTATTATTAAAAATAATTTAACTTTTAATATTTTAAATTCTAAATCTTTTTAAGATTTATTATTATATTTAAATTTATATATATTTCTTTTCTTTTAATAAAAAGAAATAAATTAATATTATTTTAAAGCTGCTTTTAAAATAAATTATATTAAAATTAAAAGTATTTTAAATAATACTTTTAATTTTAATTTAATTTATTTAAATTTAAATTTAAAAGAAAATATTATTAATAATAATAAATTTTCTTTTAATTTTAATATTTAAATTTCTAATTTTAATATAGCTTATATAGGAGTAATTATTTCTTATATTAATTCTGAATTTTAGTTAATTTATAAATTAATTAAATTTAAAGAATTAAAAGAAAGATATATTAAATTAATTCTTTTTAAAGAGTTTTTAAAATCTATTAAATATTATCTAAGTATAATATATAATAGTATTTTTAGGTATTTAATTCTTTTTATATTTTAAATATTAATAATTAAAATTTTATTATAGCTTTATAAGAAATAATGCATTAAATAATAATACCTTTTTAATAACTTTTAAAAATAAATTTAATTCTAAATTAAATAAGCTATTTAAAAATAATATTTAGTATATAATATATATTATTAATTTAATAGTGTAAGATATTTTAAAAGAATTTACTTTATATTTATAAACTAAAGAATTCTTAAAAAAATATTTATAAAATATAAATATAGCTATATTTATAAATATTATTATTAAAAATAATTAATTATTACTTTTCTTAAATATCTTTATATTATTATATATATATTAATTTCTATTAAATCTTATTATTTATTTAAGATAAATAATAATATTAACTTAATATAATATTAAAATTAATAGTTTATTATTTAAAGATATTAAAAAAGCTATATAAAAAGAAGCCTTATTAAAAGGTTATAAAATAACTTATATTCTACTTAATATTTATTTTCTTTTTTTTAAAAACTATTAATAAATATTTATTAATATATTTTTAAATACTCTTATATATTAAAACCTTATATATAATATATTAAAGGTTTTTTTAAAATTAAAAGAACCTTTAAATTATATTAATAAAAATACTTCTAATAAGGAATATAAAGATATATTCTTTAATTTATTAGAAATATTTATTTTAAAGTAAATTATAAAGACTTTTAAAATCTTTTCTAAGCCTTTTATTAAGTTATAAAGATAGTTATATATAATTATTTCTAAAGGTTTATTATATATATATTATATATATAAAAACCTTAATAACTTAATAAAAGAGTATTAAAAAAAAAGAATAATAAACCCTAAGTTTATAAATTTTCTTATTTTTTATTTATTTATTAATTTAATAACTAATTATATATATAGGAGCAATATTTATTTAATTTTATTAAAGCTATTTAAGTTAATATTAAAAAATTAAAAAAATATTTCCCTTAAAAGATAATTAAAGAAAAATTAAAAGATTATAAATCTTTTATTATTTCTTTAATTCTTAGCCTTAAGTTTAAAATAAGCTATTTTTAGCTTAATAATTTATTATATTTTTATTTAAATATAAAAGTAGATATAAAAACTTTTTTTAAAGCTAAATATTTTAAATAAATATTTCTTTTAAAAAAAAAGGTTTATATTATATATAATTTTATTAATAAATAATAAGCTTAAATTAAAGCTCTTTAACTTATTAAAAGATAATATATATAATTCTTCTCCTAAAAACTTTCCTTAAAATATCTTTAATTTTAAAAATAAATTATTTTTTAATTTATTTATAAATAATAAGGAAGAATATATACTTTATTTTCAAGAACCTCTCTTTAATTATAAAGTAATTCTTTTTTTAATATTTAATATTAATTAAACTTATTAATTAATAATATTTAACTTAAACTATTAAATTATTAAAAAAATAATAAACTTTAATATTTAATATTAAGTTTATTAACTTAAAGATATCTTATTATTCTAGCTATTTTTATTATAATAAAAAGAATATTTTCTATTATTAATAATATTATTATTAAATTAAGGGTTAATCTTAATTTAAATATAATAATAAAAATAATATTATTAAAGAATTAGAGATTTAATAGTATTTAAAAGTTAGAGAAAAAGTTATTAAATTTAAAGGAAATAATAAAGGAATAGTTTTTATAATTTATTTTATAAGTAAAATATAATTTATTTTATAATTTTATATTATAATTTAATTTATTCTTTATTTATAATTTACTTTATAATATTAAATAATAAAAAATATATTTTAAAAATAAAATAGAAATATATAAATACTAATAATTACTTTAAAACTATATAGCTATTAAAGGAATAAATAAGATAAATATATAGCGAAATATATAATTTATTCTTAAAATAGCTTATAGTTAGAGCATTATATTAATAAATTAATAAATAACTCTGCTCTTTAAAGTTTAAATAATATAATAAAACCTAAATTATTAAGTTTTAAAATATCCCCTAAAGCCCTTAATAATTATAAATTAATATAGCGTTAGCTATAGCTTTTTAAAGAAAATAAACTAATCTTTTTTTAATAATAACTTAGGTAGTTATTATAATTATACGCTTTACCGCTAAATTATAATAATTACCTATTAAAAAGAAAAAAAAGAATTTATAAGCTATATTTAATATCTAAAGAAAAGGGAAAATATATTTAATATTATTAAAAAAGAATTTATTTATTAAAAGTATTTTATATATTAATAATCTTTAAAGTATATTATATTTAATAAAGCTTAAAATAATTATTAAATATTATTATAAAAAGGAATACAAAGTTATAAAATTTTATTATTATTATTAATATATAAATCATATAAGCTTATTAAGCAACCCTATTTTTTTTAAAGGTATAAGTTTAAATTTAAATATATATATTATTATATTTATTATTATTAAATACTATAAAATTCTACCTTTAAAATTATATATTTTTTATATATATAATATTATTATTAAATATAATAAAAATCTTTTAAATTCTTATTTATATTTATTAAAAAGCTTTTTCTTTCTTTTTTCCTTTTATTTCTTTTATTTTATTATTATTATTATAATATTTATAAATATTAAGATTATTATATTAAATAATAAATATATATTTTATAAGCTTATAAAGCTTAAAATACTTTATAAAACGTATATAATTACTTTTTTTATAAAATTAATAAGCATTAAAATAAATATATTAAATAATTATTATTTTTATAAGGCTTATAAAGGCTAAAAATGCCTTATAACCCTTAAATAATTATTATTTTTATAAGGCTTATAATAATTAAAATATATATAATAATTTATATTTTAATAAATATAAAGAATTATATAAAAGTATTAAAAGGAATTTAATTATAATTTCTTTTTAATAAAAATACCTTTATTATATATATAAAAAATCTATTATTATTTTAAAACTACTTTTTAAATAGGTTTATATTTATTATTTAAAATAAATTTAATTTATATTATAATAATTTTCTTTTAAAAAGATAAGCTATTTTATAAATATTATATATAAATAAATAAGAAAAAGAATAATTAAATATAATATATTAATATTATTAAAAATTAAACTTAAAACTTTTATAATAAAGAAATATTTATTTAAATATTTTTTATATATGTATTATATTAATTATTTAAAAAAGGAATTATTTCCTTATTATATCTATTTAAATAAATAAGTTATAAAGTATTATACCCCTTAATAATATTTTACTTTTTAATATATTTAAATAGATTTTTAAGAAATAATTTAACGCTATTAACTATTAGGCTATAGCGAGGGTTTAAGTTAATATATTATTAAAAAAAGCAAAATTTATATACTTTTAAAATAATATAATATTTATTTAATTATTTAATTATTTAATTATTTAATTATTTAATTATTTAATTATTTAATTATTTAATTATTTAATTATTTAATTATTTAATTATTTAATTATTTAATTATTTAATTATTTAATTATTTAATTATTTAATTATTTAATTATTTAATTATTTAATTATTTAATTATTTAATTATTTAATTATTTAATTATTTAATTATTTAATTATTTAATTATTTAATTATTTAATTATTTAATTATTTAATTATTTAATTATTTAATTATTTAATTATTTAATTATTTAATTATTTAATTATTTAATTATTTAATTATTTAATTATTTAATTATTTAATTATTTAATTATTTAATTATTTAATTATTTAATTATTTAATTATTTAATTATTTAATTATTTAATTATTTAATTATTTAATTATTTAATTATTTAATTATTTAATTATTTAATTATTTAATTATTTAATTATTTAATTATTTAATTATTTAATTATTTAATTATTTAATTATTTAATTATTTAATTATTTAATTATTTAATTATTTAATTATTTAATTATTTAATTATTTAATTATTTAATTATTTAATTAAAATATAATATATATTTTATATATAAATATATAAATAAAGCATTAAATTATTTTAAATTCTTTATTTATTTATAATATTATAAATAATAACCTTTAATTTTATAAGGCTTATAAAAAAATAAAATACCTTATAATTCTTATAAAATAAGGTTTTTTATAAAGCTTATTTATAAATATATATAAATAAAAAGTTATAATTATTAATATATATATATTAATATTTAAATATAAATATATAAAAATTATTATTATAACCTTTTTTTTATTATTTATTTATATATAAAATTAAAATAATTATTATAACCTTTTTTATTTATTATATATTTATATATAAAATTATAATAATTATAAGTTTAAATAAATTCTTTATATAAATAATATTTTAATTTTTTAAATAAGGTATATATATCCTTTAGAATTAATATTTTTTAAGCAGCGACGTTTAAATGCTATTAAAAGTCCTATAGTTTAATGGTTAAAATATTAGCTATTAAAGCTAAAGGCCTAGGTTTGATTTTTAGTAGGATTCTTAATAAGCTTAAGTATCGTTACTTTTTATTTTTTTTATTTATTTATTTATTTATTTATTTATTTATTTATTTATTTATTTATTTATTTATTTATTTATTTATTTATTTATTTATTTATTTATTTATTTATTTATTTATTTATTTATTTATTTATTTATTTATTTATTTATTTATTTATTTATTTATTTATTTATTTATTTATTTATTTATTTATTTATTTATTTATTTATTTATTTATTTATTTATTTATTTATTTATTTATTTATTTATTTATTTATTTATTTATTTATTTATTTATTTATTTATTTATTTATTTATTTATTTATTTATTTATTTATTTATTTATTTATTTATTTATTTATTTATTTATTTATTTATTTATTTTCTTATTTATTTTCTTAGTTAATTTAGTTAATTTAGTTAGTTTTTAGTTTTTTTAGTTTTAGTTAATTTTAAAAACTAAACTTAATATTAGTTTTTAATTAATCTTATTAACTAAGACTAAATTAACTAACTAAAAAAACTAACTAAATTAACTAAAACTAAGAAACTAATTTATAACCCTGGGAGAAAGTAATTATTCTATACATGAGGTACTTATCAGGGAGAGGGGGCTTTCGACAACATATGGTCAGTATTTCAATTAAATAGCAATTTTGTAACGTTACCAATGCAAGCTTCGATAATTATACGCACTATTTACGTAGTCAGCGCAGAAACCCTTTCTTCTTTCAGTCTCACGGTGTCCTGACATTCGACCCACGAACAACTATTAAGTGACACCTTCACTGTCTTCTCCCATTTCTGTTCTGCTACATCTATGTACCCATACGACTTGGATCAAAGCTAGTTAAGCAACCTCAATAAGCCATGCTAATTACTCACTTCGCCAAACTGCTAGGCCACCGTTTTGGAGGCGTAACGTCGTGCAGCTCGACAGATTGGTTTTCATGGTCCATGCTGGAGTTTGTGCTTTCGTGAGTCTGAAGGAAAGAGTCTTTTGGGAGGTCGGTTATTATTGGAGTCCTCTCTTTTACCGACGATGACACCCATCGAGTACGAAGAGATGCTGTGGCAGATCGCATGTACATGTGTACGGTATCGAAGAAAATTGGGAAGGTAAAGACGCAAGCAACAATTATCCCAACGTTCATTTCGACGGTCCTATGGTCAAAATGATTAGCTAAAATGATTCTATATATGTTTAGCTCGCAGGGAATGGTACAGACGTGAACTCTGCATTGATTGCTTGTACCCATAAAACATCATCAACTCTATAGTTGATACCGAATTCGATCATTCTGGCCAAACTTGTGGCGCATGCACTGTTACCGGAAGAGAAACCTGCGTCAGCCGCGCAAGGTCTAATTGCGATGTAGCGTTCTCAATGTCAAGGTGGTGCAGTAGTGAAAGAGAGTGGCACTCACGCGAGGCCAGCTGCGAATACAATCGACAGGCCTATCTTCTGGCGGGGACGTAGCTGAAGTTTCAGAAGCTGTGGGAACGGCATCAGAAGGACCCAGAAGTCCGACACAACGTTGAAAACCGCGTTCAACATGATTACCGGTCCACTGTAGTCTTTGCAGAACTGTGACGTCGTCGCGGCTATGCCATTGCATGTAATGATGGAGGCTATGGCCACTCCCATCATGGCAGTATAGAAGAGAGCCATTATCAGCACTCCACAGTAAACGATATTTTTGAACGTCTTGTTGGTGCTGAAAATGCGGAGACAAAGGAGTAAGATGGAAAGTTTAGCAAGAAAGATGGTGAAAGGATAAACGATGCCAAGTGCCGATAGAAGCTGGATTGGTTAACATCTACCATGACCTCAATCTTTCCGCAGGCAGACGTGGGTGCCCAAGACACATTGGGTGCTAGGACTTGAGGGCTTACTCGATTATTTCTTGTCACGAGGATCCATGAGATGGGGATATCCCACATGTGCCGACCGAAGCCAACGAGCTCGATAACTTCAGACCGTTAGTTCCCAGATGACTAAATGTGATTCATAATAGAGTGGTATACTTTTGTCGTAAATGATCATTTTTGTGAGCGACCCGAGCTAAGTCTAGCCGTCAGTAGCTGTGATTAGAGTCAAGATGAACGCACATACGGCAGCAAGCGAACAGGTAACTAGACATTGTCATGGGTAAGTCGACCTCTTCATGACCAGTGGATGGGTATCATGAGCTCTCAAAACTTACGGTCATCCCAACCCCATTGTTTCGTGATTCTGGCGCGAACAAAGATTCGCACTAGAACAGCAAGAAGCATAAGACCCGTGAAGACGCCATCAAGAATTTCGATCTCTCTGCCCTTCGATGGCGGATCAACAAAATTTGGTGTGACTCCAACCGGCGGAGTTGCAGCTGGATAATGATCGAGGGGATTCAACCTGGCCGACATTGTGCTTTCGGTACTGTCAAAATGATCCAGACAGGATCTCCGTTGTTTGGATCAATTTATTGTTTCACCGGATTATAACGGCACGAAGCAAAGGTCCGGGGGTTAGTTGGCCGGCATACTGCGCCCAGACGAGAGAATTTAAATAGGTCCCGGCAGATTTTGGCAGCGTGGGCCACCGGAAACTCCACACAATGATCGCCTTCAAATACAATACATAGTACGCTTAGCGTCATATTCGTCAATGAAGCAGCAGTTGGGGGCCGTCCTGTGCATGTGGGTAGCCTAACATGGCATTGGTCGCCTTGATTGATGTTGGCTTGAAAGTGGAGGATATGGACACCTCTGAGAGGCGGAGAGCACCTACAGGGATGCCACTGGCCCCGTTGTAACACAAGGATTCCCAAAGGCGCCAAATACGCAGAGTTTACAAGCGGCTGTAACCTTTAGCTAGGCGCAATTTCTAGGGGTATCAAATGTTAGCCCGGCGCTAACGGTGTTGATCTTACGCCTCAGCACAGATCTTTGTCGTTGTAGGGCGTCGTTCCCGTTATTAGCACCGTACTAACGTTCGATATTTCTATGATCATTGTGGCTACTGCGCCAGTTACGGCATATTCGCGCGTATGTGTTTCATGACTCTCACATCTTTGCGATTTGATCCACATAAGTACTACGCTCCTAATTTGGCTGCTGTGCCGCCGACACGGATCCTCCTCGATGGATTTTACAGGCCACTGCGACCTTCCTGCGTACGGGCGTCGTATTGAAAAGTGTTCTCCAGTGGAGCCTTGGGCGGCCGCCAAGCAATGCTAGTGCTGCACCTGCAGCCAACATGCAGCCAACGTGTAGCCAACGAAGCGGCTCTCGCAAGGGACAATACTACCGGTAACATGCAGGGACCTCAATGAGGGATGTGAACAGCCTACATCGTCTTCTCGGACGCACCTGCAAAACAGACGTCTCAGACATTCGGATTTCCTATCCTGTGTGACTCTCCTATCCCATCAATTGATCACCACCCCATTTTGTCATCATCTGCTCGAATTGCAGCACAAACCTCCTACTTTATAGGCAACCTGACATCAGCTAACGGTAGCCACAGCCCTCGACTACAGCCTCTTAATTTCTCGCCCCGTTTTTGCCTCCTTTACTACTGCCTAAGATCAACCATTATGCCTCACTCACTCAGCCCGATTGTTGTCACGGGTGGCTGTGGCTTCATCGGCTTCCACCTCGTCAAAGGCCTCCTTGCTCAAGAACCCGAGAGCGAGATCCATGTCATCGACATTCACATCGACCGCAACACACATCCCGGCGTCAACTACCACAAATGTGACATCGCATCAGCCGCTGATGTCGAGGCAGTCCTGCTTCAAGCAAGGCCCAAAACGATTTTCCACGTTGCATGCCCCGACTCTATGGTGCAGCAGCCCGACGTCTTCAGACGAGTCAACGTGGGCGGGGCTAAGAACATCCTCTCAGCGGCCCGTAAGGTCGGCACAGTCCGAGCGCTGGTGAACACATCTACCTCCTCCGTCATCCATGACAACGTTAGCGATCTCATCGACGCTGATGATTCGCTCCCCGTGCTGAAGTTTCCAGCGCAGAAGCGGGTCTACACGTTGTCCAAGGCGGAGGCGGAAGCCGACCTCATCGCTGCAAACCGCAGCGGCGGGGACTCGTCAATGTTGGTTGTGTCTTTGCGCCCGGCTACTGCCTTCGGCGAGCGTGATACTGTCTGCATGGGGAAGATCGTGGCGTCCTGTCGAGCTGGCAAGGGCAATATTCAGATCGGCCCAGGCACTAACGAGTACGACTTTATGTACGTGTCGAACCTTGTCGATGCGCACATTCTCGCAGCGCAAGCACTGCACGACGCATATGGCAAGCCTGTGCCGGAAGAAAGCAAACGCGTCGACGGCCAGTGCTTCAATGTCACGAATCATGAACGCATCCTCTTTTGGGACTTTCAACGAGGCGTCTCAGCCTCTATTGGACTACCCGTAAACTCGGAAGACATCAAAGTCGTTCCGGCATGGGTTGCGTTACTCGGGGCGTCGCTTATCGAATGGATCACGTGGATTCGGACTCTAGGAAAGGGCCAGCCAGCCATCACACGAGAGGCTGTTCAACTTACCACTATTACACGTACCCTTAATGGTGATCGCTTTCAGCGCGTGACTGGATATCAGCCAAGAGTTAGCATACGGGAAGGCCTTGAAATTGCTGGCAAATGGTATGTAGAGGAGCAAAAGAAGGAGGCGCAAGGCGAAAAGAAGACTATATGAATCGTGAGATTGAGAATATGGGACACGGTACAGAATTGGAATGGCAGAAATTGACTCTGTCGGCGATATAGAGGTCAATACATCCGCATAGCCTTTTTGTGCATGAGCATGAGCATGCCACCCAATACAAAAATTTCGCAATTTTGGAGTAGAGCTCGGAGTACGGTGAAAAACTGGAAGCCGGCTAAAAGAATTGGAAAGCCCCTTCGTTAAAGCGCGAAGAGAAAATAATTGAAACCCCAGTTTTGCAGTAGAGCAACCCAGTATTCGAAGATGGGTGTAGACGAGATCGTAGCCTCTGCTCTACCTGAACCCTGCGAGGCGTTTGCTCTGGGGCCAAGGACGCCCATTTACACGATAAGCAGCTCGGGAAGAAACACAGCCAACGCAGCGATTGAGATCGCATAGACGGGTCTTCTGGGCCCAATGTGCAATCAATGTATCCCTTTAGCTCCGGGCCCACTATTTGCTTATGCAAAGTATCAACAAGTATTTACCTATGAGATGACTGGCTGAGTTCCTTGTTACACAGCGTCCGACATGTCCTATCAGAAATCGGCTAGGTTTTCAGCTGCCTGAGTAGTATTCGATCCTATATAAGCTTGTCAGCAGCATCGATCCTGACACCCAACCTTTTCCACACTCGCTTATGGAACATCATCATGCGAACCTCGGCCTATTCCAACTCCATACAAATGGAGCCATTGAGGTCGGCGTCTACTGACCCCGGATCTGCCATCACCGTCGCTGAAGCCTCATCATACTCAGAAGCAGGCTTGGAGTCCGCAAGCGGGGCCATCACCCCAGTCAATGAAACAGACAGAGCCTCGCCGAGCAAGCCATTATCAGTTCGGGATGACGAGCCAGACGAGACCACCAAAGATCTTCCATTGTCTCAGAAGCAGATCACAGGCGTTGCAGTACTATTTCTCCTGGGCACTGTCGCCTTCACTGTCTCTAGCGTGCTAGTCCAGTTGAATGGGACAAGGCTGTCCCGGTCTGATTCGGACCTGTTCGACCCAGGCTGCATTGACAAACTCGGCGACTCCGGATCACCAAGCATTACGCAGGCTTTCGATTTGGATCTTACCTTTGGGAACTTCACTTTCACCAATGCAAAAGTCATCGACGTTGCTTGGGATACAGCAATTGGCCAAGGTGGCAGACTTTTACATGGCTGGATTTTGTACCGTTGTGTGATGCGCCGGTTGCTGATCCATGCAATGGAATATTACTGCGTCACTTACAAGTACTACCTGACAATATCGTGGTCTCGGGCATCCTTCGAGTCTTTGTTCGTGATACTCAGGGACTGTTTCCGCATGCAGGGAATCACCACTTTCCTGTGCACTTTGTTGCTTATCTACGCCCTCAGCTACACCCTTTTCTTCTCTCTTCTATGGAGCACTGCAACGGGCTATCTCAGCCTCTCACATCGATTATACGCGATGCCGGACGGAAAAATCGTCCCTCTGAACACACCCGACCTGGCCTTATGCTGGGTGCTGGATGGCAGCAGGCTCGACTCGACGGAGGACCACATTGAAATAGGCCCGGACTTCTCCGCTTTGGGGCCTTTGACGACTTCATTTACATATACCGACAAGAAACCCTGCATAGACGCCTATTACAGTGACGATCCCAAAGAAACTAACTCCAATCCCCATCAGCTGGTTTATACGTCCGGCGGCTGGAAGCTCGACACGACGACAACTATATGGGACCATTTTAATACTGTAAATGGCTCAAATAACATTGAACAAAGCTCTGATAATTTCAAGAGTATTCGAGCTTGTGGGTGAATCCTGTGCTTGCACAAATCACGAACACGCTCTGCTGACACCATACCCCAGACGCCATAACCAGGCAACTGCTACAAATCTCTCTGGACCCCCAAGGATGGTTCGAGCAAGGCCCCGAGTTGGCCATTACAACTGAAGTTGTTGGGCAGAGTGGCACCAGTTTGGGCTTTTGGGCTGGCACTGACCAAGTCTGCAACTTCTGGAATCTCACAAGCTCGAGGCCGGGCCTCAGATCCTCTCTCGATGCCGCCCAGGTCGTTTCGCCTCAAACCACACCCATTCCAGCAGACTTGCAGGTAGCACTCGAATTTCAAGTCCCCGAGAACATGTCACAGGCCCAATTCTCTCTCGGGAACGTGTCCGGTGAGTCGCTGCCTCCGGGCCAGATGCCGTACAACTCGACACTCTGGCTGAACGGTAGTGCAATCACTCTTGGCTCCCCTTTCATTGATTTCGGCCACGGATGTTCTGAGAACAATGGCTTCGGGAGCCTGGGCAACTGTGTTTGCTACAAGGGGCAACCGATATCGCTTGACCTGCTTGGCGAGGGCAGGGCGATATGCAACACGGCACCGGGCTACGTCTGGGGGTTCTCGAGCTCCCTGCTCCGCTTGGGGCTCGCCTTTGAGGCTGCCTGGATGGCTTGCTGCCTCATTTGCTATCTATGGCTCTCCTTACGGGGTGGGCTTGTGAGAAAGAAAATCATGACAAATGCGGGGCCCATGAAATTCGCACTGGAACTCTCCGAGGCGGTACGTGAGATTGATGAGACTGCGGCTGAACTGTCAGAGGATAGATTGGAGGCGAGGCTAAAGGGCATTAATGTTGGCTATCGAGCAGAAAGTCTGAGAGGCGAGCATGAGGGGCTCCGTCATCGCGTAGTCGCGGGCCTTGAGCCCGAACAGCGCTTGATAGACCTCACAGATACAAGGATAAATCAGTTCGAGGCGGAACTCGGTGATTGGATCGATGAGACATGGAGGAGACGGAAACCAACGAATAGCGAGGTGTACGAGGACCTGAACTGGCATGTATACGAACGGTGAGGCCTGGGCTGAGGCGGCGGTGTCATTACCTTTATTTTAGCAATGAAACACATGCTTTTGACCCAGCGCTGTGTGGCGTCTGCGCATGCATGTAGTGACTTTCCAGAACGATCATGCGATATGCCCAAAAGCGGCGATCTCAGCTGATGTTTGTATGGCCGACTTGCAAAATGGCACATGTGGTCTCGAGGCGCCTGGGCAAGCGAAGTGGCCTTCCCAAAATCGCTCATTTATTCTTTGTTCGTACTGACGCAGACTTAGAATCACCTAGTCTTCACCATGAGCCAATCTGGTCCCCCTCCTGACCCATACATCATGTCATGTGACGACGTCAAAGCTCTCCTGAAAGCAGGCCTCAATCCTAGATTCTGCACCAACAAAAGGACTGCGGTCTACCTCCTGACACAATGCGGCCAGGTGGACTGCTTGTATTTGATGGGCGGCTTCTCTCACGTCGTCTACATGGCCGGGTCTTCCAACGATGGGGCCATTCTAGAGAACAGCACATCGACAGAGGCGTAGAGCTACCCGTCGACAAGTATGTAACTCGACGCACGAAGAAGAACTTGGAGGCACTGAGTGTTCTTGTTGATAAGGGCACGACCAGTGACGGCAAGCCCTTCACGAATGAGCAAAGCGCTGCAATTACAAAGACAATTCAACGGGAGCTTATCCCGTTCTTCGGGGTGCCTAGTCTCGGCAAGGATGACCTATGGCTCGCACTCACCAAAGGGTTCGATACGTCTGCCTACGATGTTGGTGGATATGGTAGATTTGGCAAGTCCAGGATCAAAAGCCTGCATTCGGATGAATTATTCGATATACGATTATGTACTCCGTTAGGCTGGGCACCTGGCTTGATGTGCCTGAACAGCTGGTATGGGGATTTGCAAAGGATTGCCCGGGACTATGGTGCGACCTTGGAGTGGAAACATGCAAACCTGTACATTCTGCGGAGTCTAATGCTTGCATTTCCTTACCCAGGCAATGTGTCCTCATGCCGCTGCGAGTGACAGTGATAGGTAAAAACAAAAGAAATTGCCGCCACATACGTGCCCTGAAACCCAACCCGAAGCTGCATATGAGGTAAAGACGACTTCTATCCTACTGATGGCGTGTATTGCTGCAAGGAGCGAAGTCACAGACCTGAGGTTGATTGTGCCCAGCTTTGATGATGCTTATTGCGAAATATGTGTGTATTGGTCTCTCGGGGGCTTTAGTGGCAGCTCGATTGTGCGGCGGACTCGCCCGATGCGATCGCAAGAAGCACACGATTCTCCTCTCCGTACTAGGTGCACAAACCTCGGGTGATTTGTGGGACATGTATGAGCAACTTCTCATACATTTCCGAATCCACAAATTGCCTGCAAACATTTATCATAATTAGAATGAATGAATAGGGGTGGAGTAGTCATTCGGCTCAGGGGGAAGCGAGGGAAGGGAATGGTGCATCTGACGGTCTTCAGCTGGCCTTGTAGCCACAGGTAGGCTGTGTGTGCCTTGACCGCTAGTCACACAGCCGGCCTGCTGCAGCTGCAACGGTTCCTGAGTCACCTCTCTCAGTTCACTAAATGGTCAATTGTAGTTGGATGTGGCACTGATAGGGAGTACAGTTAATTGGAGGTACTAAAAATGTTTGCCCTCTGGGCCCTTCGGCCGTATGACTTTGGCCATGCCAACCCCATACAAACCGTTATTTGTTCGGTCCCATTCATCTTCCCACATTGGGAATAATCCAGAACTGTGGGCCACCTCCGACATAAGCAGGTCCATCGTTCGAAACACCCTCACAAACCACTGCTCGTCCTTTTGACCAAAGATTCGCAACACCGCCTTGATGTTCCGCCAAACTCTCCTCGCCGCCTTTGGCGTCTCATTCATTCTCGCCATCACAGACCAGCTTGGAAGGCCGACTCGCACCGTTCCCCCCATCCCTGGACTTACTCAAACGACCCAAGCTGTGTATGAAGACCCGTTCCAAGCACCGCGCCTGGTGGGGTGCGATTCAGAAGACGTGATACCGGGAGAGTACTTAGTGATTCTCAAGGACGGATATCCGCTGGAGCAACACGTGGAGGCCATCGGCACCGATCTTAGCTCGTCCATTGGTCAGGTCAGTTCTGTGATTCCTGGCCTGGGGATGTTCTACCGTGCAACCTTGGACAACGCGACGTTGGCAGTCGTCCTGAAAGATGTCGGCGTGAAGTTGGTGCAGTGCAATTGCAAGATGAGAGTCGGACCCCTGGAACAGGCGATCCCTTTGGAGGAAGTCAGACGCTCTCGAGCTGGGCGCAGTTAATCATGGTCTTTTGACGAGAGGAAGAGGAGGCCTGGAGCGATCATTTGGCCGCAGATACGCTGTCTCGTCGGCGCGAAAAGAAAGCTGGCAAAAGGTGACAAAGAGGCCTGGAGTGAAGGTCACGGCTCCGAGGGAGGAAGAAGAGGGTCTTGGGCAGTGCTTGAACTACTCCTGAAAAGCTTTGGCGGTCATCATGGATGTTTGGCAACCAAGACAGCGTGGTTAGTCCGGCCTTGTCCGCGGCATCCATCACAATCTAATTGTCATATCGATATTGATCTATGACTCAAGGAACAGTTTGAAGTCTGTCAGATTAGAACGTAAGAGATTTTTAAAAATTATCCAGTGGTGTCCTCCTTTGACGGCGATTACTGTGACTCCACTTTATGGAGACGACATTTGCTCATGTTGAGGGTTGATTGATTTAGGGAACTGATACAATCGGTAAGAACGCATCGTAATTTACAATGTGGTCTTGGGTGCCAGAAGTGAGACCTAACGCTTTTATGGCGCAGCGGCATCATCGAAACCCACGCTGGGATGATTTATGACAAAGTTTTCAATAATTATCGGCGATGTGCTAGAGGAGCAATCATCATGTTGAATAATCATAGGATGTTTATCCCAGATCATCCTATGAGAAATCTCCCCATAGGCTATCCTCCTATGAGATAATATTTCATGGGGTCTCTTCTAGGGAGCAGTAGGATAACAGACCTCGAACAGAATTTCCTGCAGTGGGAGGGTAGCCCATAGGAGGGTATCCCATAGGAGGGTATCCTATAGTAGAGTACTCAATAGGAGGGCATCCAACTGGAAGGAGCAAAATGTTACATAGAAGGATATCCCATAGGAAGGTATCCTATAGGAAGGTATCCCACGAGAAGGGGGAGAATGTTCCATGGGAGGATAACCCACGAGAATCGGTAAAATATCCCACGGGAGGGTTTCCCACTGGGAGGAAAGGAGTTTGTCATAGAAGGATAACCCACAAGAAGGAGGAGAATGTCCCACAGGAGGGTATCCCACAGGAAGGAGGGAAATGTCCCATGGTAAGATAACCCGGACGAAGGATGAGAATATCCCGTATGGGGTTAACCTACAGATGAAGTGTCCCACTAGTTGTCATCGCAATGTGGCCCGTGGATGTTATCTTACGAAACTACGTTTGTAGGTTCAACCCGTTGGTTGTTTGTACACAAGTGAACGTTTGGAAGCAGGCCGAGTCACTGTCAAGAACATGGCGAGATTCATGGTGCTGTACCACACACTACAGTGAATGTAATCATTCTCTGAACCTCTCAGTCACTAACTGCCCCAACAATTTCAAGATATTTATTGCGTGCATTTCTTGCCATCTCTCGTCTTCCTTCCCATTTCTTCAACAACACAACGCAGAACAGCGACCGCGTGCTTGCCCATCCCACCACACGTAGGGCCTACAGCGCATGCACACTTCGATCCTGCCTTTTTCCCTACTTCATTCTCATCTCCCCAGACTCGTTCTCTCCGAATCGGGACCATGAAGCTCCTTTCCCTTCTTCTGGCTGTTGCCAGTCTATTTCTTCAGCTAGCGCTGTCTGAGACTTCTGAGGAGTTTCTTCAGCGACATCAGCGCGCGCGTGTGGATGGTCTAGCTCCACTGTATGGTACAGACTATGACTCCAGATTCCTCAAAGAATACCTCGTCATGTTTCAGCCGGGCTACACACTGCAGGAGCATTTCGAGTCGATTGGCATGAACTTATCATCCAATACCACCCGATTCAGATCATTCACCCACGGATACCGAGCCGAACTCGACGACGTGATACTGAACTCACATGTTCGCCTGGATCCTGGTGTCCTGCTTGTCGAAACCAATATTCCGGTGAAGCTGGTGCAGCCAATCACCGACACGCAGAACTTGAAGCGATATACGAATGAGGTTGAAGACGGGCAAGCACCTTACGGCCTACAGATGTTGAGCGCTGCTGGGAAGCTCCCAATCCCTGTGCATGACAATGGCATATACCACTACTCGTGGGGTGCAGGGGAAGGAGTAAATGTCTATGTGTTTGACACCGGGTAAGAAGCTCTTTCCCCCCTGTCACCCTCCCTTTCATCCGTCTTTTTTTTCCCTTTCTTTTTTTCCCTTTCTTTTTTTCCCTTTCTTTTTTTCCCTTTCTTTTTTCCCCCTCTATTACCTGGGCTTACAATTGCAATATGCTTTCATATAATGTGTTTTCTTAGAGATGCTCGTATACTGATGTTGTTAGGATCCGCACTTCACACACTCTCTTTCAGGGCCGTGCTACTCACTTCGGTGGTGGAGCATCTACGGACAAGTCAAGATATACGAATGAGATCAACGATGATCTCGATGGTCATGGAACACATGTTGCCGGAATCATTGGTGCTGAAACGTATGGGGTTGCGCCATTTTGTAATCTCATCAGCGTCAAAGTTATGGGACGAGGTGGTGAGCTGGGTGCTATATACGATGTATGTCATCATATCTAACCAGATCGTTTTGCAAGACGCCTTCGATTCTGACTCGTTCATTAGGCTCTCTGGGATGTGATAGAAGAACACCGTGCAAACAAGGCACGCGGCCAGGGCACCAAGCAAGATGCTTGGAGATTTCGTGGTTCTATCATCAACATCTCCCTCTACTGGTTGTATCACAACCAGGCCATACAGTCTCAGCTGATCCGGGCAAAGGAAGCTGGAATCACAGTGTTTACAGCTTCCGGGAACTACAGACGGGATTTGGACAAATACCCTTCCTATCCCTGCTCTTACCCTGAGACTGTCTGTATAGCCGCAGTCGACTGGAACTACGACTTTGTGGACTACTCGAATGTTGGCAGCGCCGTCGCATACCTCGCACCTGGAGAAACAATCCTGAGTCTGGATATAGTCAACGACAAGGATTTAAGGTACATGAGTGGCACTTCACAGGCTTCCCCTCACGCAGCTGGGGCAGCTGCCATATTTGCATCCTGGCAAGGTCTTGTCAACAACCAGGCGCCCCAATATGTGTATCACAACTCTCTGGACGGCATTATCTTAGGAGTTCCATTCGGCACGGGTACACGTCTCATTAACACCGGCATCCAGTCACCGGACAAGGCCTATAATGTGCCCTTCATGTTCGCGGATGCGTCTCCAGTCTACAATCACGAGGTCAATTATCTTTTCAAAGAGCTTGATGCTCTCATAACAACTACCGATGTGTCTTCGGTGGCAAGCGGCGTCCCCTTGTCCGACCACGACATTGGATTTTACACGAGTATGCTGACGACCACCGTCCCTGAAGTTACCGGGCTCAGCACGGAGACAGGCGATAGGACATGGGATCCGTCAATGGCTGGGCCGACGTCCTCCGCTTCCGTTCCGACGCAAACTGCCACTCCATTGCCAGCCCCTGGTGGTGTAGCTGGCCAACAAATTGCCTTGGCATCGAACATTGACCCGTCTGCCGATCCGGATGCCTGGAAGAGGCTCATAGGCTACGATAGCAACAAGGTCAGCGTCCTGATCGCTGACATTCAGAACGGCGGCCCTGACTCACAAGTCGACTTGAACTGGAAACAACTCATCAACGCGGCCAACTCCAGTGGAAAGCGGATCATTGGCTATGTTGACACTGGATACCTTGGCGCAAGCGAGCAGCTACTCACAACGCGGCTCGGCTCAAATGAACCAGCGGACTGGGTGTCACAAATCGAGAGCGATGTCGATAAGTGGTATCGACTCTATGGAAGCGGACTTGGTGGTATCTTCTTCGATGAAGGGGCGATTGATTGCGGACCCGACAACACGTACTCGGATCTGTACGCATACATCAACGCATACACCAAGCACCGATATCCCGGGGCCTTCACCGTGCTCCACACGGGCTTAAATACCTCACACTGCTTTGAGAATACAATGGACACGCTCTTAACGTTCACGGATAGTTACGACACATATACCTCGGCTTACACTCCACTCGATTGGACGCCGGCAGACCCTCGAAAGATCTGGCACATTATCGACGGCGTACCAGCGAGTGCCGTTGGTAGTGTAGTCGCGCTAGCCGGCCAGCGAGGTGCTGGATTAGTTGAGGTGACCGACGACACACCTGACAACCCGTATGATTCTCTTCCGGACGACGCCTACATGCAATCTTTCATGAGCTCTGTGCAGGGCGGCAGTGCACCGGTCACCGACGCACCAGCCGCAGCTGATGGGCCCGCTTCAGACGCCCCGGAGTCCTTGAAAGTGACTTCATACGGGTACAGCTTTGTCAGTCTGACCTGGAACTCGTCAGCCAATGCGGTCGGGTACAACGTGTACTTGAATGGGGTGCAGGTTCTGAGCGTCCCCTACTACATGAACCTTGTGACGGTCGGCGATATCCCCCCTGGATTGTCGGGTTTATCCTTTTCCGTCAAGGCCATCGGCGGCGGAAATGTCGAGTCGGGAAGCTCAAACTCAGTGAGCGTAAGCACCCTGTCCCTGCCCGACGGCAAACCCATTATCAATGCACAAGCCGATCCACAGGACGGGTTCACGACATACACCGCCGATGTTTTGGTCGCTTACTCGTCCCTGCGCGTGTACATCACCTACTCTAATGCGAGCGGCACGTGTGACTACCAGAACGTCCCCGCATGGCCCATCTACTACAACCCCTCTAGTTGCTACTGTGCTGTCGCCATGGTGCAGAACGGCAACCTGTACCGATACAACGGCACGATCACCAACCCGAAAGACAACATACCCTGGGCTTGGAACCTGGTCGGCCCGGTACCTATCACTCGAACCGGGTACACTTATAGCTGGGTGGCTCCGATTGGGTCGTCGACGATGGACACCACTTCTTTCGTCATTCATGCTCAAGGTCACGGACCTACTGCAAACGTCTTTTCTCCTTGCCCTGAGGCTGGTGATAGGCCGGATCAGGGTGTTTTTTGTGCTTGAGGGGCCATGGGAACCACTGTGTTGCAGCGGGGTTACGTAAGCAGAATTTAGCACTTATACCGGGCCTTCGGCCCCCAGATAGATACTCTCTCCTACACCCCCCCCCTCCCCTCGAGGGAACGAATAGAACACCCATTTGCTACTCCAATACCGTGCCTGACTCTTAATGAGCAAATATTTGGCACATTTTGACAACAACATAGCTAAGGCAGTGACCAAGCAACCAATCGTGGTCTTATACAGTGTTCCAGAACCACTATAATAAGTAATAGGTGTGCGTGTTGGGTTTATGAGTGTTGAGTATATGGGGGCTAGGTATGTGGGTGTATGGGTGTATGGGTGTATGGGTGTATGGGTGTATGGGTGTATGGGTGTATGGGTGTATGGGTGTATGGGTGTATGGGTGTTGGGTATTGGGTATGTGGGTGCTGGGTGTATGGATATGAGGTGTGGATATTAGGTGTGTGAGTGTATAAATAGGTCTGGTGATACGTTTAAATCGGTTGTGGTTGTAGCGCGAGTAATGTACAGGTGTATCATCCGGCTTTATGAGTGCCAATGTCTGTTATCATAAATATAGATTGAAAGCCACATCTGTTACTAACCCTGGTGTTCCCTGTGTACCTGCGTGCCGTTCCACTGGCTTCCAGTCTTCTCCCAGAACTTCCAATATCGCTCCACAGCTCCTCGACCAAGCCGGCCCCGGACATATTCAAGCCACACCTCATCGGGCTGGCTATCCGGGACTGCTCCCCTCTCGAGCAACACCTCAACAGAATCCCAGTGCCCATGGAAAATAGCAGCGTTTAGTGCGTTGCGGTATGTTCCCCCCTTGGCGTTGACGTTGGCCCCCCTATCTAGCAGCATGCGCACCGATTCTATCTGTGCCGAGTCCGCCGCTGCCTGCAGAGCTGAGCCAAAATGACCCCCTGCTGCGTTGACGTCGATCTCAGGACACTTTTCAAGGAGGTGTTTTGTCATACTCACGCCGTACTCTTGCTTGATGGAACAGGCCGACTGCAGAGGGAAGCCGTAATCCCCACCTCCGAGGTTCACGTTCGCACCGTGGTTAAGTAGAAAGTTGATCCTCTCAATCCGCGAGGATGGGTCCCAATCCCTCGGATTGGACTCAATAACCGCATGGAGGGCGGTGGCATACCGCAGCCCCCGTGTGTCGTCAACGTCGATGCCATGATCCAAGAGCAATTGCAACGCAGAGTCGGTGTATTCCTGAGCTGCGGCGGCATGCCAGGCGGTGCCGAGCATGCCGCCCCGCTGGTGTATGTCTGCACCTTGCTCAATCAACAGCTGTGGAATTGATGGATCTCCACAATCTGATTAGCAGGCCGCCTGAAGTGCTGTTCCATATCTCCCACCCTCCGCGTTGACTTTGGCGCCGTGATCAACCAGAATGCGCACGATGTCCATACTGTTGCGTACGCAGGCTGCTTGGAGGGCGGTCCCGTACTCTCCGCCTTCGAGATTGACGTCGGCGCCGTGGTGAATCAAGATGCGTACGATGTCGATGTTCTTGCGCGAGCAAGCGGCCTGCAACGCAGTACCGAACCTGCCGCCCAATGCGTTGACGTCAGCACCTTTGCTCAGCAGCAGGTCCACCAGGTCAGGGCCACCGAAGACAGTGGACGCAGCCGCCTGCAAGGCGCTTCCCATCTCGCCTCCGAGGGAATTGACGTTCGCTCCTCTGTCGACCAAGAGCTGCGCAAGCTGTAAGTTCTCGCGGCTGCAAGCTGCCTGTAAGGCAGTGCCGTATTTCCCGCCCTCGGCGTTGACTTCGGCCCCATTGTCCAGCAGGAATTGCGCTTTCTCTATGTTGTGTGAATTCGCGCAGGCCGCTTGGAGTACACTCCCGTATAAGCCTCCGTACATGTTAATATCTGCACCCTGGTCGAGCAGGAGCTTCGCGATGTACCTGATGTGGCGGGGCTCGGCGACCACATTAGAAAATAGAGCCTGGAGCGCTGTGTCGTACGTGCCGCCCCGAGAAGTGGCATCGGCGCCATTTTCAAGAAACAGCTTGACGTCTAATGGGTTTTTGAAGCCATAACATATTGCGTGGAGCGGGTAGCCGTATTTCCCACCCGGCAGATTAACATGGGCCCCTCTCTCCAGGAGCAGACGAACACACTGACTGTTTCTGGATTTACCTATGTTCGATGCCGCGTGGTGCAGTGCAGCCCCGCGAATTGGACACTGCCTGTTTATGTTGGCGCCGCTGTCGAGGAGCAGCCGAAGACATTCGATGTTTTCGTCATATCCCCTCCGTCCTGTGGGCGTAGCCAACGTCATGGCGCACCCAGCGTCATTTGATGATGCATCGATGTCGGATCCGCGGTTTATGAGCAACTGCACGACGTCGAAGTGATCCCCGAGCAAAGCGGCCTGTAGAGCAGACCCCCATTCGCCATCTTGCGCATTAATGTTGGCACCCTCATTGAGGAGGAGCTCCACGATTTCATAGTGCCCCATAGATGCCGCGGCCTGCAGTGCGCCGCCAATCTTTCCGTTGTCGGAATTGCAATCAGCGCCTTTGTCAATGAGAAAATGGATGATGGCAGTGCCCCCTCCGAGCGCCGCATAATGAAGTGCTATATCCATATCTTCCTGAGTCAAGTACGGATTTGTGCCTAATCCGCCACCAAGTAACATGTCGGTGAGATTTGTAAAGCCTTTAAGGGCGGTGTAAAATTGCGGCCGCCGTAGCGCTTCGGTACACCAGTCCCTTGAATGACTGGGTATGGCCCTGTCCCGCTCAATAGTTTCGCGCAGGTTCTTACTGTGCATTGCGAGTGCTCGTACAGCAAGCCTGCGGACATTCACCGTCCATTGCTGGTGCGGCACTATGTCAAGATGCCACATCCAGTTGACGAAAGCATAGCTCTCCAGCTTGAGGTGGGCGAAGTCGCTTCTGGGACGAGAGATGCAATGGACGCAGTAGCCAAGGGACGAGTTGGCGACATGGAGATTGGCGTCAATTTCGGTGAAAAAGAAGCACTTTGCCGGACCGGCGGCAATGCGGTCGGACATAAGGTATTCTTTCACGGTGAAGTGGGCGAGATGGATATATGTAGTCTTGTGCGAAGAAGACTCGTCCTGAACTGTTTTGACAACAATGAGGCTGGACATGTACTTGATGAAGTCTGAAGGCTTAAACAGCCGGTACGTCTCGTCAAAGGCCACGTCACTTTCGGGGCGGAGGACGAAGATCTCCGCCAGTTCTTCGAGTTTCAGAGGCCTGGTCGACGAGGTGAGCCATTTGAGTACGTTTATGATCTGGGTTCGAAACTTCCGGTTCAGGCCCAAGAGCAACCTTTCATATGTTGCATCGAGCCCTGCTGGGAGGCGTTGGAGTTCCTTGCGAATGAGGAATTCGGAGGACAGACTTTGGAGGGCCTCGAACTGGAAAAATATGTATTGAAACCTACGGTGGCTATTAGCTTCAATTGTAATATATGTCTTTCTGGAGTTGGTCTCGTAACTTGCATTCCGTCCGCATTCTTAACCAGAGATTTCTTCGCTTCTTCCTTAAGGTCATTGGGCCAAGAGTTGTAGGTAGCTGATGCGAACGTCTTATCTATATACAGATCAATGTCGCGGTTCAGGTCGTCTCGGTAAATCGTGAGGTCAATCTCGTCTCTCGATGGTGGAGAGAGGATAGTGCTCATCACTGCAAGGATGTCCGGCTCTGCTCGACTTGTGCACAAGATGTGGAGATTGTCAGGCATCGCGGCAACGAGGCGACACAGGCTAGTCAAGAGCTTGCCCCGCTCACTCATTGTAGTCGGACATTCGTCCAGAGCGTCAATGACAATGAACGTCTCCGAGAATCCGTGAGTGGTAGCTAGTACTGCAGCTTCGAGCGTCTCGGTGTCTGGACGCTCGCCTCTTGCTCTGTATTCAACAAGGCTCTGAACGGGTTCCGGTGTATTAGGCCTTCTGGCGTGGATCTGCTTGAGTACCGAGGCAAGCATTCCGTCCACCTTTTGTTTATTTGGGTCGCTGAAGCTGAAGAAGAAGTATGCAAGCGCAGTCCGTGGATCCGATGCACATCGATCCCGGAGATGCCTGATGACGGACGAGCTCAGGATTGATTTCCCACAACCAGCTGCAAGCAGTTAGCTGAAGAATTCAATATCGTTATAAATGAAACCCAGACATACGTTTTCCACTGAGCCATAGCAAAGACCTAGCAGAATTTTCCCATGCTTTAAATTTCTTGCTGTCCCTGATCAACCAGTCGCTAGTACCCCCCATGTGCTTGTCGCGGGCCGCATTATACGCCTCAGAAGGATCGAGCGTACACAACCAGTCAAGCAAGCCCTCGCGCTTCGTTTCCTCCTGGGCATCCCTGACTACTTCTAGGAGGCTTGAAACATCGCTGCCTATCGTTTGCCAGCGGCCAATAGACGCTCGATGCCTCCTCTCTGCTACTGAGCGCTCTTCGGCGTATGTGATGTCCATCCACGTAGTATTGATTGAGGCAAATCTTGCCTCTTGGATTCGAATATTCTCAAGCAGGAGATCCCACTCATTCCACTTTATAATGTCTTGGCCAATGCGGAGAGCGGCGTTGCTGTCATAATAGCAGTAGCTTCCAATCTGGAACCTGAGGATCTCCCCGTAAAGCTTCTCTAAGGCCTCCTTAAATGCAATACGTTCAAGTAATGAATCTGTTGACTGACCCGTTTGACGCATGGTTGAGTCGCACCGCCGAATATAGAGGATCTCCCACATACGTCCCTGGACAATGAGAGAAGAGATGTACTCGATTCCCTTTGCCAATGACGCGGCTTGCTTCGAGGGATTCAAAAAGAGCTTTGAGAGTTCATGAAGATTAGTCACTAGTAGTATACGTCAAGAATGAATTTAATTTTACCCACCGGAAGCAGGAGACTGACGCCTCCCCACGCTATCGAAGCAGACGGATTCGTCTTCACAGCGGCAGTAACGTACTCGTTAGCCCAGTTGACCACCCCCAATACGGGCTGTACCAGATCCTTGATTTGGACCACTGAGCTGCCGAACTTCAGCTTCCACGTGTCTCTGTTTACCTCCTCCATCTTCAGCTGTAGAATGGCATTCATCTGATCTCGTCTGTCAACCCTGAAGTTGAGTGTCGAGCCGAGTGTTGAGCCAAGCGCGGCGGTGAAGTTCCTGTCAAGTTTGGTTTCGTATTCTTTTATCAGTTCTTCGTCGCTCTCTCGCAAATTCTCGTAGGCCAAATTCCAGAGCTCATGAATTGGCGTCTCACTGATTTTGTGATCAGGCTGCGACTCCCGAGTAGACTGACCCGGCAGACTCGACGGGGCCGGCTGGCTGCCAGTGGCATCTAATGTGGAAACAGACGACTGATGCAGGTTTCCCCCAGCACTTGTGCTGGTATGAGCACTCTTTGGTGCGCTGCCTTCGTTGCCTAGCTGGTGGCTGTGTTCAGGCTGGCTATCAGCTCGGTCATCTTGATTGTGGTTGGCCGTGGACCGGCGGTGGCGTAACTTCTGCCTCAGCTTCTGATTGATCTTGTTGAAATCCATCCTGGTGCGGAGCGACTCTTCCACATTGCTCTTATGCGAACTCTGGTGATGCCAAGCTGGCAAGGTCTCCCCTTGTATATGCACGAGGCTTGTAGTAGAAAGTGAGGAGCTGACCCATCCAAGGAAGGATGTAGGTGGTCATATCCTAGCATCACGCGGGGACTCTCACCCAGTCGGATCACCGAAACTGATTTTTCCGCCTGCTGCTGTGGCATCACCAGGTTACACAGCATATTTTCTTCCAGAATCTTATGCAGATCTGCTATTGGGCTTCGAGTCGACTGCATCTGTACGTGAGCATTTGCGTTTACGCGCTATCTGTCGAGAAGTCCATTCCGAAGGGTACAATGCAATCAACTAAAACATGATGGCTTGGCTGGAATTTGTCGCCCCAATAGTAGGAAATAATATGTCGATTGAATTGCAGTCAAAATGTGAAGCTTCAAGCTCCAATAATGTTGAGAATAGTAACTGCTATACTATGCATAAAAGGATGATCACCCCTAATTGCCATAGGCAAGTTGGGCACTTATATTTCTCCACAAATAAATTAGTCGATGAAGGAATATTGCGTCGCTGCGTTCCATTTCATCTTTCCAAAATACATCTGCCGTATCGGGAAAACCCTACTACTGCGAATTCGTGATGATTGTGATTCAGGAGGTGAACTAGAAAAGAACAGATCTTGATACCATATTTCTTTCTGGTATATTTAGTATTCTCCATTCAGATAACATCCCAACCACCCACAATTTCAGGGTCCCTCCTGTGGCAGAAGTTTGCACTTGCCGGCCAGATCCGCAGCCAACTGCTGCATAGGAATATGTGCCATAATATCAAACACGCTAACGTCAACGCCCGTCTCACGCGCGATCCAGTTGCGCACCTCAACCGCCACCAAAGAGTCCACACCGTACATGCTAAGCGCCTTTCCAGGATCAACGTCACTCTCAGGCATCATCATCAGTTTGGCTAACCGCTCAACCATCGCAGCCGTGATAAGATCCACTGCAGTGGCAGCATCCCCACATCGCACAAGCTCGTCGCGCAACGATGTTGACGATCCGGATGCTGCACCCGTGCCCTCTGCGCGGTTCCGCAAAGCCGCAAACCGCCCGTCGTTCATCCAGTACCAGGCCTCAGAGTATTCATTGAACGGCAAGCCGCACATAATCTGCGCGGGGTGGATGCAAGGGTCCTCTATGGCGATAGATAGCAGCCCGTGGAGGTCGCTATTGTGCATCACCTTGAGGCCCATGGCTTTGACGTGGTCCACGTACTCGTCGTGCTCGGCGACGAAGCCGACTGAGAGCAGGTAACCGATGTCGATGGTCATGGCGCGCAGGCCGAGCGAGCGGCGGTAGCTGGCGAAGTAGTCCTGGAAGATGTTTCCTGCGCCGTAGTTGCCTTGGCCTCGGTGGCCCATCACACCTGCGAGGGAGGAGAGCATCACGAAAAAGTCCAGGTCTTTTGGTAGTTGGTCGTGCAGGTTCCATGTTCCGTGGACCTTGGGGCCGACAGTTTTCCGAACATGAGCGGCAGTCATCTTGTCAAAAAGTACATCCTACGGGGTTTTCACGTCAGTATTAAGTGAGGTTCCCAAACGATTTAGTCCGATGTTGGGGTCGACTTACATCTAGCACCATGGCACCTGTGACACAACCCTTGATCGGTGGCAGGGCACCACACTGGCATTGCTCAAGAACACCAGCAAGAGCCTTTGCATCTCCGACGTCACAGTCAAAGGCAACAATGTTAGCCGCGTACGTCTTACGCAGCTCCTCGGCGAACTCGGCGTTCTCGATACCACTCTTCGCTGTCCGTGACAGGAAGACAATGGATTTAGCACCCTTGTCGGCGAGCCAGCGACCAATCTCACGGCAGATACCACCCAGACCCGCGACCACGTAGGTCGCATCGCCCGTGACACCAACTTGAGGGGTGCGAGGTACAGCTGGGACAATGTCGGCGTCATCCACTCGGACAACTACCTTGCCCATGTGCTTTCCGGTCTGCATGTATCGGAATGCCTTCTCTACATCCGCCATGGTGAAGAGCTGCACAGGCGAGACGGGTTTCAGCGAGCTGTTCTGAATCAGGCGGGCCACTTCGTTCCAAAGCGCAACAGCGCGAGGGGTCGGGTTGTTTTCGAAGTCGAGCAAGTTGACTCCGATGTAGCTCTTGTTGTCCAGAAATGGTTTCATGTCCAGGCCAGTGTTTGCGAATAAGTCTGCTTTGCCAATCTCAAGGAATCGGCCGAACTTGGCTAGACAATGCCAGGACAGGCGCAGAGCCTCTCCCGCGAGCGAGTTGAGCACAGCGTCAACTCCACGACCAGCGGTGGCGCGCATGACACCCTTGGCGAAGCTGGTGTCCCGGGAGCTGAAAATGTGGTCCTCAGGGATCCCATACTGGCTCATAATTAATTGCTTCTTTTCTTCAGACCCAACTGTGGCGAAGATCTCGCAGCCGATATGTTTGGCCAATATGATCGCGGCCTGGCCAACACCACCCGCAGCAGCATGAATAAGAATGGTCTCACCCTTGACGAGTCCACCGGCCGTGACAAGAGCGTAGTATGCGGTCAGGAAGATCAGCGGCATCGAGGCTGCATCCTCGAAGCTCATCGACTCGGGCATGGCAATAGCGCCTTGGCTTGGGAAGCGCAGGTATGTGGCAAAGGTATCACACGAGGCGGTCATGACGCGATCCCCTGGCTTGAGATTTGTCACGTCCTTGCCGACGCGAGTGACAATACCGGAGGCGTCGACACCAAGTTTGTTCTCATTCAAGTTGCCCAGTGCAACGAGCACGTCTTTGAAGTTGAGACCGACGGCCTTGACTTGGACCTCGATCCAGTCGTCCTGCAGGGGTGTGTAGTATGTCTCATCTTCCTCCCTGTCAGAAGTCACGGGTCAGTACGGTCTCAAAAGGTGATTAATTGGATTTAAACACCGCTCCAAAATCCGAGTCAAACTCCACTTTGGGTCGTGAAGTCATCTCATGCGTGAATACTATCCAACGCACGACTTATAGTGGAAAACGACCAGTGCTACGAAGAAATAGCATGTCGACAAGAAAGTTTTCCAGTCAGAAGCATGGCAGGATAGAGAGTATGAGAGGCTTGGAATGCATACCAGCGGAAAGTGTCCAGGAGACCGGGGGTCTTGATAGTCAGCTTGAGAGGGCGGCCGCAGCCCGTGAACGAGACCAGCTCAGGCTCGCCCTTGGCCTCGTATCTGCGCAGCGACGCGTCGATCTTGGGGACCCTCTCGACACGAGGAACGAAGATTGTTTTACCACGCGCAGCAAACTCTCCGTCTTCCCTGTCACCGCAGCTATGGTCTACCGCCACACGAAGGATGGCATCGGCCATCGCATCAATGTCCTTGTTAGTTTCAGGAGCATCAATGTCAAGGGTCGCAAGTAGGGTTCCTGCGTCCTCATTGCGAATTGCTCGCGACAGGCCAACCATGAGGGACTGCATAGGGTGTGTGCAATCCATGGCTGCACCACCTGTCAGCCAGAGCGTGCCGGCTGACTTGTTGAGAAGCTGCCGCAGCTTGGCCCAGTTTCCATCGGTCAGGTTGGCAAGCAGAGTGTTGTCCCACTCAGCAAGCGAGATGCAGTACTTGCTGGAGATGTCCGCGTCTGTGAAGCTGTCCCACTCGATTGCGGAAGCATTGAAACCAGCTGCCTCGAAAGTGGTCTGAAGGCCAATCGCTAGCTTTCGGGACTCTGCCGACCCGCCGCTCACAATGGCGTAGCTACTCGCCGGTTTGGGTCTCGAGGTAGCTGGCTTAGTTGACACGATGAGAGACACGGGCTCGTTTGACGTCTCACGGTCGCCGCGGACGTCCATGTCAACACCGGAAAAGTCAGCCTTCCTAAGAGCAGCCTCCCATTCTCCAACATCCATAAGTGGGCCACCCTTGCGACCGTCAGCCTCACCTAGCCACCAACCAGGCAGAGGGCCCATAATGAAGCCGGAGAAAATGCGCTTGATGGTGACCTCTGACAGAACGAGCTTTCCGCCAGGCTTGAGGAGAGCTCGGCAGTGCTGCAAAGTCTCTTGGATGCTCTTGGTAGCGTGCAGAACGTTCGCGCAGACAATTAGATCGAACGTCTCGGGCTGGAAGCGCTGCTCAATAGGATTGTTCTCGATGTTGCACGTGCCGAACTCCATGATGGACGCATCAGTGATGAAGCGGTCCTGTGCCTTGCCAAGAAACCCGGGCGAAATGTCCGTGAAGAAGTACTTCTTAGCCTTGGAGGATCCATCCTCGTTACGGAGTCGTTCGAGGACGTGGTACGTCGTTCCACCTGTCCCAGCCCCGATCTCGAGGATCGAGAGGCCGGGGTTCTTGTCGGCAACGAGTCCCACATACTCAGCGACGTTGCTGTTGAACGAGGTTCCGAAAGCACCACGGTAGAAGGAGTACAGCAAGTCGCCCTCTGTCATGACCTGCAAGGGCTCAACCTTGTGCATGAAAATGTTGGCCAAGTTCTCGCCAATCCGGTCAACCATCTGTACGGTAATGTCGCCACTTTCAGACATGGCAATGCGCTCTCTGGCGGACTTGAGCTTAGCTTTCACAGCAGCTGGGTCAGTGTCCAGTGGCGGGAAGACGGCCTTGACAACCTCCATCCACTCGACATATAGCTTCCAGAAGCCATCTTCAGGCATGTGCACCTTGCCCTCGGGGGTCTGCAGCCAGTCAAGACACCGAACAATGTGGACGAGGCAAACATATTCGAGTAGGTCGAGCACTGACTCGTCGTCAGCGTTGGGGATGGTGCGCTTGTACACCAGCTCCTTGACGTGCGATGGCTCCAGCAGGTCAACGTCCTCGTGCCAGACCTGCTCAAAACAAGAGGCTCTCGTCTCGATGGCATTGGTATCGTTGTCGCCGCCGATGGAGGCGAGGCCAAGTCCCTCCATGATGACTAGGGGCTTCGCATAGTTCTCGTCGGAGATCGTGATCGAGGACGTCCAGGTCGTGTAGCTCATCTTCTTGGCCGTCGATATGCCGTGAAGGCTCGTCCCAGGTATGTTAGGTATATCAGCAGATACGAACACGCGGTCGAAGGAGATCGGCACGACCGCCTCTGATATGCTCTGCTCCGCGCCAGAAATAGACGGGAAGAGTAGATGCAGAACCGAGTCTAGGGTGGCTGGGTGGATCACGGACGGGTATTCAAAGCCCATAGGCATGACGGACTTAGTGTCTGGCACGCTGATGACACCGTAGGATGCGCTGGGGCCGGCGTACAGCTCTGTCATGTTGCGGAATGTTGGCCCGTATTGCATGCCTACGGTCTCAACAGTGTCGTATAAGAAGCTGCGAGCTGGCTGTTGGCAGATCTCTTTGCTCTTGATGAATTCAACCTTGCGCGCAGCATTCTCCAGCTCGATTTCTTTCTGCATTGAGATCGACAGCGACGAGGCGTAAGTAACCGACACCATACCCCTGGCGTGGACGACCCATTCCTTGGTATCCTCGGACCACGAGGACACGGTAAACTCATTCAGTGAGGTCGACGGAGGCGCCTTGGTGCCCGTCCTGCGAGGATGGAATTGCACCATGACCTCCACGCCTTTCTCAGTGTCAGGGACACGGAGAGCCGTGACAATGCTGACGTCTCGCAACTCGTAGCCGTAAATGACCTCGTTCTTGTTGGTGGACTCTGCGAGCTGCTTGGCGCCCTCGATAGCCATCACCAGCATTCCGGCGCCAGGGTACAGAATATTTCCCTGGACCTTGTGCTCTCGGGTCCAGGGGTTCTCGTTGCACCGCAAGAAGTTGCGCCATGTTGGGTCCGGGACGCCGGCTACGGGATAGCCTAGGAGGTCCAGCCGGGGCTTCTCACGGAGACGATAGGCCTTGCTGAGGTGGGACTCATCCCAAAATGTGAGTGAGTGATTCCAAGAGTACGGAGGCAGGTCGACGAGCATCTTGGTCGATGGTGAGTCGACGTCAATCCCGTTGACTCTGTTCAGATCCACGTTGAAGCCCTTGGCCCACAGATTCCCCACGGTCTGGAGGGCAGTCTGGGCGCCATCGAATTTTCGACGGAGCATGGACTCATATGATAAGTCTGTGAACTTGGTCTCGCTGTTCTTGAATATGTCCAACATGTAGCTGCGCAACGCCGAGTGCGGGCCGACCTCGACGAAGATGTCTGCAAACGCGCGGCGGTTATGGGCGGTGCGCTTCTCCTTGGTGTAATTGAGCAACGCAGCTGTTGCTCCAGTGAAGTTGACAGGCTTGACGAGATTCTCAATCCAGTATGAGGGGGACATATCCTCGGGCGTGACAAGAGCGCCTGTGACGGACGAGAACATCGGGACCGTCTCCTCCGAGGCGACATGTGGGATGCCTGACAGAGCAGCCTCGTACTGCTTCCGAACCGATTCCATGTGGAATGAGTGGTACGCAACATCCATAGAAAGTCTCGTAAAAGAAATGTTCGCAGCCTGCAGTTTCTCCTGCAACTCGTCCACGGCTGCCGCATCGCCGGAGACAGTACAGGCGTTCGGACTGTTCAAACAGCCAACGATGGCCTTGCCTGACTGCAGCCCATTGAGTGTCTCTTGAAGGGACTCCCCGCTGGCGTTCACAGCCAGCATACCACCCTTTGTCCCATTCTGAGCCACAGTCGCTGATACCTGTCCACGCAGCCAAGCCACTTTGATACCAGTTGCATGGCTAATGAGACCCGCACAGTAAGCCGCAGCGATTTCGCCACTCGAGTGGCCCACTACAGCTACCGGCTTGACGCCCCATGAGCGGAGAAGATCAACCAGTGCGATCTGTATCGCTGTGCAAGCCGGCTGACTGTAGTCGGTCCTGCGGAGATTGCTTGCCTCTTCTGACCCTTTACCCAGTTCCTCTGCCAGGCTCCACGGGCAGCCAAGGTCGGAGCGCAGCATCCTCTCGGAGGCATCCATGCTTGCTTGGAAGTCTGGGTAAATGGATAAGCCTTTGCCCATGGCGTACCATTGAGCGCCCTGGCCGGTGAAGACGAAAGCTAGGCGTGGGTCGGAGGTAGAGGACGACCGCAGAGGCGTGGAGAGAGCGGGAGGAGCGAGATTGTTAGTCAGTTGCTCAAGCGAAGAGGCTATTGCGAAGGACTTCCATGGAAGCACCGAACGTTTTGTGGCGAGCGTGTAGGCGAGATTTCCGAGGAAATCGGGCTTTGAAGTCGACTTTGCAGAGGTGAGGTACGACGTGAGGCGTTCCACAATACGCGAAATGCCCTCTTTGTCGTTGGAAGATAAAACAAAAACTTTAGGCTTGGGCTCACCATGGACTCCGTCTCCATTTGTGACGCCGTTTGAGTGGCCATTTGTGAGTGGCTTGGGCGGGCTGACGGTGGAATGCTTCCCGCTGAGTCCGTTGCGTGAAAGGTAAGATGATGCGTCCTCAAGGACGACGCTGGTTTCGATTAGCATCAGAATAGAATTCCGGTGCTCAAAATGCAGTGGGAAAATAGAGGAGATAAAGGACGTGACCAAGAGAAACTCAAACAATATGAGTCCGAGGATTCGGGAAGACGGAGAAGTCCCAGAACATGACAGCACACGGGCTCGATAGGGAAGAATGAGATCGTGCTTACTGGGCGTTTGCTCCTCCGAAGCCAAATGAGTTGATGGAGGCACGACGGGGCCCCTCAAAAGCCCAAGGCGTAGACTCAGTTGGGATCTTGACGTTTTCTGGCAGGGTAATCTGCGGGTTCAACTTCTCAAACCACAAGTTCGGAGGAATGACCCCTCTCTCAACGGTCAGAGCAGCCTTGATGACACCAGCCACACCAGCGGCTCCCTCAAGGTGACCAATGTTGGTCTTGACTGAGCCAACATAGAGATCCTTTGTCCGCTTATGCCCGATGGTAGCAAGTATGGCACTAGCTTCGAGAGGATCTCCGGCCTGAGTTCCAGTGCCGTGAGCCTCAACGTAGCTGGTGTCAGACGGGTTGACCCCAGCCTGGCGATAAGCTGTCCTGATGAGTGACTGCTGTGCCTCGCTGCTCGGGAGCGAAATACCGGGCGTCCTGCCGTCCTCATTCGCCGCTGAGGCGAGGACGACGGCGCGGATGGTGTCGCCGTCCCGGATGGCGGCGTCCAGAGATTTTAGGATTATGACGCCGAATCCTTCACCTCTGGAAAAGCCGTTGGCTTCTGCGTCCCACATCTTGGACTTGCCATCTGGCGAGAGGATCTTGGCGGCGCCAAGGAGAATGGACATGTCCGGACCGAACATCAGATTGGCCCTGGGCACATGGGTCAGTCAGTGAATGCTATACTCCCATGAAAGTTGAAAGAGCTTCTGATCTTACCCTGCAACAACACTCATCTCTGCCTCACCAGTCCTGATACTTTGGCAACCCAGGTGGAAAGCCGTAAGACTTGAGGAACAAGCGGTATCGATTGTCATGCTTGGGCCCTTGAGATCGTAGAACCATGATAACCTATTTGACGCCAGCGATGAGGAAAGGCCTGTGGCGTGGTAGATAGAGGGACCCTCGTTGTCACGAGCCTGGAGGTTTGGGAAGTCTCCTGTGAATGTGCCGATGTAGCAGGACGTCAGCGTCCCCGCCACATTGTCGAGGCCGAGACCCGCATTCTCGAAACCCTCGTAAGTGGCTTCGAGAAGCATTCGATGTGTAGGGTCCATTGCCTTTGCTTCTTTGGGCGTCACGCTGAAAAACGGCGCATCGAACGCTTTGAAATCTTGCTTCAGGAAATGCGCATGGCTAAACTCAGAGTTAGTCAAACTCCATGGTATTCTTCAGTCTGGGAGATGATGGTTTACCGTGGTTGGATACTACCTAGACGCTCGGAGTCAGGATGATAGAAACCATCGATGTTGTACCGATCTTTAGGAATCTCAGCTCTGGCGGACCGGCCTTCCAAGAGCATGTTCCAAAATCGCTCCGGGTCCGAGCCATCGCCAGGTGCTCGGATGCCAATGCCTATGATGGCAATGGGCTGTAACGTGGCCGTGGATGGGGTGGCCATTGTGAGTTATTAGGTGCAGTCAGATACTGCGCGTCAGAGTGAGTATGAGACTTAGTTTCCAAATCAAGAAGTTATAGAGACTGTGGCAATTGTACGAAGGGCGGGTATAAGAGTGGGAAGCCGTTTGTTCATTAAGGAGGATGCAGAAAGACGGGAATTTTTCTCGGGAAAAGGACACGGTCAGCCGTCTCCCAATTGCATTATTCCCCTACCAAAGGTGACCTACGCAGCGTTGACGGCAGGTTTGCTCTTTATATATGGCTGCGAACCTTGAGCCCATTTCTAGTCCGATCCAACACCCACGAGGGTGACCGACTAGTCCCCATCATTCGGGGTCAACACCAAACGGTTTCTCATTCACAATTGAGGCATGTGGAGCCTCATGCTCCCCGAAGACCCCGACTCCCAGTCTATTTCAATTACCCATTCTGATATCGCTCATGTGAATACTACCCGTGGGTCCAAAACTGGCGAGGCATAGCCTGTGCAGCGGGAGAAGACGCGGCCTCAAGACGATGCCTGGATGGCGGATCTTGAGCGGTGGAGTGACTTTCGGCGGCCTCGCTTGCCACAATCAGAAAATGACCTCCGTTGTGAGTAGAACGAGATATACTCTCAGCCATTGGATACCAATAGTTCACGCACGATGACAGCCACGTGGGTTGGGGTCATCAAGAGACCCTGTTTCGAGAAACCCCATCCGAAACGGGATCCCTACGATTCATACGGACGCGTTATCAAAGCGGGTGAAAGACAAGCTCTTATGGACCCGTATTTCTGGAGATGCCGGAAGGACAGGGGTCATGAAGTTCGTGAGAGTGCCATAGACATGTCCTTACTCGTGCAGTCATCCACACCCGCTGGCGCGCTATTTTGCATTGGCGGCAACTGGATTCAACACAGCAACACCATGATGGCAATTGAAAACGTTGATCGATACTAAATCCGAAAGAAAACCTAAACGCTCTGGCAGAAATCGAGACACCGTAATGCTCAACTTCGTGGACCTGTCCGGGTAGAATACCCTATGAATGTAAGTTTCAATCATACTAGCTACTGGTCTGTGTGGAGTCGTTTGACCCTAATACTCCTGTCAGGTACAGCGTGTATGCACGCACTATATAAGCCTAGTCCTGGTCGGAACAAGGGTCTCTGTCTATCCACTTTGATTCGCACTGTCTCAGGATTCATTTGCATGAAGATCCTCTAGAGATAGACCCTGAAGATCCGGGGAGACAAGATCATTTTGCAGTTGACCATCATCGTTACCAGTCCCAAATCAGGTCATAGATTCATCCTTCATTGCATTATCTCTCTGGATCTTCCATTGTGTCAGAAAAATGGCAAATACTGAAGACCTTGCCCTCGTGCTGCAGACGGAACTAAAGCCGCGGCTCTCATCTACTGCCGAGGTGTTCTTGCATACATCAGACGAATTCGCAAACTCAAACTTGAGATTCACAGAATATGAACGACCTGTAAGTGAAGGACTTTCCAAAATGGAAGCATCACAGACTAACAATAGCCAAGACCTATCTTATTGCAGTTCGGCCGAGTACCGGTGATGATGTTGCCGCGACGGTCAGATATGCGCGGGAGCGGGGGGTACCCTTTTCGCCACGAGCTGGACATCATTGCGTGACAACGACAATGAGACACCTAAAGAACGGGATTTTGATTGACATGAGGTCGCTAAATGACCTAACTTTCGACCAGGACAAGCGACATGTCACCGTGGGTGGCGGAGTTATCACTGACGACTTCGTGCGGTTTCTCGAGGGTAAGAAGATGGAAGTCAGTAAGTCCAATAATGGCACCCCACCCATCTTGGTAAATGCAGTTATTGATTTGAAACAAAGATGTCGGTTCTTGCCCAACAACTGGTGTCATAGGTGTCGCCTTCGGTGCCGGTCTTGGGAGGTTGCAGGGAAAATACGGATTCCTCCATGACAACATGATCTCATGCAAGCTGGTCCTTGCGGATGGGACTATCGTCATAGCCTCAGGACACAGCCATTCAGACCTCTTCTGGGCTATTCGGGGTGCAGGGCACAACTTTGGAATTGCCATTGAGGCAACATTCCAGGTCTTTCCCCAAGCCCATGGTGGCAAGCACTGCACATGGGACCTGCAGTACACGTTGGATCAGTGCGACGAAGTATTCACCGTTCTGAATAACGTCCATGAGATTATGCCGCCTGAGCTCGCAATTTTCATTGTGTGGAATAGGCAGAGTAAATCAGGACAAAAGGTGTGTTCCTATCATTTTGGAAGCTCACGGCCTCTAGCTGATAGTCGCCACAGAATCTCATCCTCGTTAACCTGGTATGGTCCGGTGCTGAAGCAGACGCGGATGCTTGGGTTAAGAAGTTTGAGGAACTCGACCCTGTGGAGCACAGCGGGAAGACGATCACAACTTGGGCAGAGCTACCGTGGACGACATATGGCGGCATGAATAAGCTCCTTAGCAAGCCCGAGGTGTGGTCGAAAGCCCCGAACAAGATTATGGGTGCGGTAAGTATCGAGAAATTTGACTTGCCCACCACAAAGGCGTTCTTTGAGAGTCTAAAGACGATGAACGAGAAGTGGGCTGGCAAGGGGCTGTTCGGTGCCATGTTCGAGTGTCTCCCCCACTACAAGACCCGCGAATTTCCGGATGATTCAACAGCTTTCCCATGGCGCTGGGGTACCAACCATTTCCTGTCAGTATTCCACAAGTCTGAACCCTTCAAACAAATTGCTAACTTGAAGACCTCAGGATGATGACAGCGACGCCATTCAACATGACTGACCGCGTTGCTTTTGAAGTGCATCTCGACGAATGGAAGAAAAAATTCATTCATGTCTCCGGGTATGGACGACTGCAACAGTATGTCAACTACGGCAACACGACGTCGACCATGCCGGATCCTCCGGAAGCTTTGTATGGGTATGAGCCGTGGCGGCTAGAGAGGTTGAGGGATCTGAAGAAGCTTTATGACCCAGATAACGTGTTTCGGTGGTATCAGCCATTGGTCCAACCATAGATGAAACGGGAGCTCCATGAATTATGTTATCTGATGTTTCTTCGGCATTCCTAAAACTTCTCTTTCTCACACTATGACTTTCCGAATTGTATGATTCCAATGTGATTCTAACACCATGACGCTGATGACCCCTGCCGGCTACAGACCGAAGTGCAAGTCGTGTCTCTAACGCCTCAAAGCGTTCACTGATTGTAAACTGCCGAGCGCTGGAAATGGCGCCAAGAGAAAGTACACGCAGCTCCCCAGGAACCCGCCCATTGCTATCGTCGATCCATCAGTGCCTCGGACACATGAATCGCGTCAGGAACTTCCAAAGTCCCTGGGCAATCCATACATCAAACCGACACACGAAATATTCAGGTTCTCATACCCACGTGGCCGGGCTGAAGAATTGCAGTGGCCAGATTCAGTTTGCGAAACCACTTCTGTCTATCCACAGCACGGGGGTGCGGGAGCCATAATTCCCTATCAACCGATACTAAAATCGTGTAGGACGGCTATGCGTCTGACTCGGATGGATGACGGGGCCAGTCAGGAGGCGCTGAGTCAGATACCATCGAGGTTGGGCCGAACATACGCGTGGGACCGTCGTCGAGGTCGTTAGGAAATGTAGGAGACACAAACTCGCGGTGGATTCAAATATCAAAGAGTCTACGTGTGGGAAAGCACCAGAAGCATATACTGACTGGCCAAAGAGAATTTCGGCATGAACTTCAAGCTTATGTGATCACCCTAAGTCGTCGTTTCCGGGTGGCACCACAGTCCTAGACAGAGGATTTAGGGTTCATCCCGTCACGTTCCTGCAACCATCGCTGCATTTATTACAGGGGGGCCCTTGTGTTCACTACGATCCCCCGGATCCAGCGCACTGGGACGGGCTGCATCAGCTCAGGACAGTGCCAGTGTGACTGTGTCAACTGTACAGTCCAAGACCTACCAAGCCCCCTCCCCCGGCCGACAGAAGCTTGTGTGGCGGGTCTGTCCCTTTGGAATATTGATCCCAATTCTGCTCGGTAACTATGAATATTGAAACCCGCTATTGGTCCTTTTACAAAGATATGGCTGGCTCTAGAGACCACGTGCATACCTTTGAGACCCTCTCCATGTTTTCCCTCGAGGCCTGCATGCGCTACCCACCGCTGTTCAGAACCGACAAGCCAGTTCAGGTCTGGCGAGACAGACCCAGAAGAAACCTTTCCGAATCCACATATCTGCTCCAGATTGAAAGCACAAAGATAACAGAGTGATCTTTCATGAGCCAATCCCATCGGTCCGGCCAAGCACGTTGTCAATAATACCTTTATCCAATGGAAACCTGACAACGTGGAGTGCGAAGCTTCTAAGTCATCTTAGAATGAAATTACCAATGTAGGAATCTCTCAATGTTGTGATAGTCTCACCGCAAGACTCTGACCAAACCACGCCCGCCATGAGTTTGCCAGTACTGCTGGTGGCGTTGGGGCTTACCCTCGTCGTCATACGTCTCCTCAATACGCTCATCGTCATTCCCATCCAGCATGCTCGTAAAGCTCGCACCCTAGGCTGCGGCAACGTGCCCCTCGAGCCGACGAGATGGCCTCTCGGCCTCGACATGGTCCGGGCCGGCCTCGCAGCAGACCACGACCAGCGGACGCCAGACTTTGTGACCCACCGTTTTCACGCGATGGGCCGCTACACGTTCCGCATCAGCATCCTGGGGACCTCAAACCTCATCACCGCCGAGCCGCGGAACGTCCAGGCTGTGCTGGCGAGCCAGTTCGGCGACTTCGCGATGGGCCGGGCGAGGAAGACGAACCTGAAGATGATCCTGGGCCGCAGCATCTTTGCCGTGGACGGGGCGGCGTGGCAGTCGGCGCGCGAGACGGTTAGGCCTATCTTCGCGCGGGAAAATATTTCCAACTTGGAAATGCTGGAAAGTCATGTGCAGACTCTCTTGGCGTGTATTGAACAGCCGGGCATTGACGCCCAGGCCTGGACAGGGCCGGCTGGTCTGGCAGGGCTTTTCCCGTGTCTAACCATTGACAGTGCCACGGAACTCTTTCTCGGCCACAGCACGCACTCGTTGCAGTCCCGGCTCAGTGGTAAACCTCCCAAACACGAGTTTCATCGGGCTTTCGAGCGTATACAAGCCGTTCTGAGCATCCGTATGCGGCTGCGAAGTCTTTATTGGCTGTATGGAAACAAGGATTTGAGAGTGTGCATGGGCATTCTCAATGCCTTCATTGACGATTCTGTCCACGAGGCAGACGCAAATGTGGGGTCAAAAAGAACGAAATACGACTTCTTGAACACACTCCGAGAGCGTTGCACAGATGTTGAGGAGGTGCGAGAGCAGGTCCTCGGCATGTTGGCAGCCGGGAGAGACACCACAGCCAGCTTGATGAGTTGGGTGTTCTACTGTCTCGTCCGCAACCCGCGGGTCTTCGACAAGCTGAGGAGCATCATCATCGAGCATTTCGGCCCGTACGATGCCGATCCAGATGTTGCAACTCGTGACATCACGTTTCAGAAACTGAAGGGATGTCGGTACCTGCAGCACGTACTGAACGAGACGCTGCGGCTGCACAGCATCGTCGCCTTCAACAGCCGCATGGCGGTGCGCGACACGACCCTGCCAACCGGGGGAGGCCCAGATGGGACTCATCCAGTCTTCGTGCCGGCGGGCACGGAGGTGAACTTCTCAACACATGTGATGCACCGAAGGAAGGATCTCTGGGGTAAAGATGCTGACGAATTTGTGCCGGAGCGGTGGGAGACGGCTAAGCCTGGGTGGGCATATGCGCCGTTCAATGGGGGGCCTCGTATCTGCATTGGGCAGCAGTTTGCGTTGACGGAGGCGGGATACACGATTGTGAGGCTTCTTCAGCGGTATGATGCCATCGAAGGTCTGGATATTGATCCTGAGAGGGATCACCATCGCTTCACTGTTGTCTGTGCTCCCGGAACGCCAAATAAGGGAGCTGAGGCTGTGAGATGCCGTTTGAGGATTGCGAGCCTGTAGGGCTGATGAGGCCTGCTCTGTGACGATAAATTGGCAATCTCGAGGATGGGAATATGCCAGGTCCTGCTTTGGCTTCAGCCTGTGTTCTAACAAAACAGGGTGTCTATGGTTCCGGCCGGAATGCAAAAGCCCCATAAGAAAGAGTTAATCACTACCATACTCGTCCACGATGAGTGTTTTCAGACTCCCTCCTCTGCTTTAACCTCCAGGCCGGCGAACATATTTCCGAGCATCACTATTAGCATTTGTTTCTTGAGAGAAGGCACATACTGGCTCCTGCCACAGACCTTAAATCAGCAGTGTCTCCGGCGATACAGCTGCACAAATGGGCAGTGCCATGCTGCTGAAGTTTATCTCGTTTTCGTCCACCTCTTGCGGCTTGAATTGTTCCAAATTGGGCTTCCTGGTACGCTGGTCTGACCCCCAAGGGGAGACGCCAGGATCTTGGCGGAAATTTCGGGATCTCGAGCAGACGACGATGGCAAAAAGACAACAGTTACCCTCCCTGTTGACGTACACGATCTCTTACATTTCGTAGCATATACCATCATCCATCATTATTCGTCTCCTTCCTTTCTCGCAGTATTGATTCATGGCTAAGGGCATGTAGAGGTCGGTAGCTGATCAACATCCCAGCCTGAATTCTTTTCGTCGAGCTATTACTCTCGACCGTATTCCTCTGTCGCCAGACCCGCGCAAGCCGACTTGTCCGTGAGTACAACCCTCGGACAAAAGTCGTTCAACAAAGCTTTCTGCCGGCTAAATCCCTCCGCGCGTGCATTGCATCCAACGTGCCCAGCCTGCCAGCACGACTTTGGTGCGACCTCCGGACGTTCAAGATCTAGCTTTGGTCTAGGACCGTCGACATCAAACGAATTTTTGGTACGTCGGGGCTTGGCGGCCGTCCCCATCGACAAAACCCTACCCAAGCCGTCTCCTTCCGTTGAATGCTCAATGAATCGGCCGATTCGGCCCAAAGGATCCCTGTGCAGGCGCGCGGGATGGCCGTAAGCGGAAGGTGGTGGGCCGGGGTTACGGTCGAGATGGGCGCGGTGGCTCAATGTCTGGATGCACAATTTATATCATTCGACCAGCGGCGAATTGTCACATTCCACATGCGGGACTGGTCGTGGGGACGCCTTGATTTATCAGCGGACAGGTATTATCTGTCAGCCATTTCTGTACGTCGTTGGACGAGCCTTTGAGGTGGAAATAAGGTCAGAAAGCAGGGCTGTCAGTGGGGCTTCCAAGGTTTGGCAATCAGCAGCGAGCGGCGTCCACCGCAGGCCTGGATTTAACATGCAATACGTGATTCTCGGTCGACAGATGGTAAAGCGGACCTCCTCGGTGACCTTCCATGAGAAGACAATCTATAGATTGTTATGGATTATGGCTGGTCAGGCATTCGCAATTTTTCACCAGGTTAGTTTTGCCGGCAAAAACACAGACCGAGGCTGCAATTGCGGATGGGACTTGGGGTCAACTGCAATAAATTCCTTTGCAATTCGAGGAGATATTTCAGTGCACGGAGTCTCCTTCACACTGCGAACACACGACGGTGTGACCTGTTGGGGAGAGTTGTTCTATCCAGTGAAGAACAGACGCATCCCATACAAGATCCGCGTATTCGGATTAAGCTCTGGACTAAGATGCCGAATCAGGGGAAACACTTAACATCAGACTGTCTATAAGGACGGGTGATGAGGGGAAACTGGGCAGAGCAACGCTTGGCAACCTCCTATTTCTGGACACATAGGGCTGTTTGCTCGGCTGATGCCATGTTGTATCCACAAATACACTGCCACCAATCGGACCACAAAACGTTTAACGTTCACAGCTGCCTTCCTGCATGCAACCCCCGGCAAATCAAATATCCAGGCGAGTCAAACGTCATTTCACAGTCTGTCAGTCCCTATGCAAGGAACGGCACGAAGTAACGATGGCAGATCACAACTCAATTCAGGAGACGGCCCCAGTTTCTAGATCTGGACTGTTGCATGGTTGAACACCGAGCAATGATGAGTGCCCGGATATAAAGCACCATCGCTATCAACCCTGCCCCTTTCACCTCACCGAGTTTTCTCGCTCGTTATTCTCTTTAAGAAGCAACCAGATCCCATCTCATTCACTGACGCCAGCTCGTGCTCTCGTTTATCAAACAAACAAGAAACACCAAAAAAATCCCCCACCATGCGTTTCTTGGCCATCGCCACCCTCTTCTCCCTCGCGGCCGCACTCCCAGCCGTCGCTCCCGCACAGCAGGACACATCCGTGGCCCGCCGCGGCGACGACCTCGGCCTCAACCTCGCCGCCCGCGATGACCTCTCCCAGAGACAGGTCGGCATGAACCCGATCGACCAGACGCTGGCCTGGCCCGAGACGAGCGTCACGGGCGGCGGCCAGGCCGCGCAGTTCCAGGCCACCAACCTCGGCAACGGCAAATACGAATTCACCCTCTGGACCTCGGCGCCCCTGAACGCCGGCAACCTGAGGTTCCGCATCTCGTACGGCGGCAAGACCCTCGCGGAGAAGGTCTTACCCCCTGTCGGCAAGGATACTGTCACCGTCCCGAAGACGGGCGACAACTTCAACATGTGGATCGAGTTGGCTTGAAAAGAAGTAGCTCTTGGAGTGTATGCGAAGTGACGGGCAGTTCTCTGTAAATAGTTGAGGGGAGCCTCCATGTCTCATAACAACTAAAATGGAAATGTAGTCAAGCCCGTAACTTGAGGCTTTCCGCCAGTACCTAGGTAGTTTTCGGTAGTATTCTCCGCAGACGAGTACCCCTGATCCCATCTAGCAGGAGTAAACTGTGCCCCAACTTTTCGTATAAAGTCGATGCTCCACGGGCCATTCTTGCGCAATATATGCCATAGCGCCACATTCCTATTTTCTCACTTGCGTTTTAGATGTGCATTACTTTGGACTGGAAAGAGATCTAGTACCAATTCCCATCATGGACATGAGAGGATAGAGACGTCTGGCAGGTAAGTTTCTCCCATGCCGAACATCTTGCCGAACTCTTTCCCGTAGGTCTCTGGGGATAGGGCACTTTTGTGTTGTCCGCTAACTGTGAACCGCGTAAAGCGTGTAGAATACATAACATTTCCCACGCTTAGAACCAGGGCCGCTCACTGCTAAGAGCATTCGTGATGTCTAAGCGTCCCTCGGCCTCAGCTTCGTATTCATCTGGCGCAGTCACTCGTCGGAATTTTAGTTCCGTTCACGTTCTCGTGTCAAATACGAGATTACCTCCTTTACACATGGTGGTGACACAAAGGTTCCTTTCGTTCGTCACTACCATGACACCGTATCTATGCATCAAGCGCCGATTCCTATACGATACAGGACCCCGGGTCAACTCGCGATTTCGTCCTATTCTGAGTGTGTGTATGGGTGAAGGCCCCATTGACTGCAGGCATTCACTGAGGCTCTGGGCCCCACACCTTTCAGGCTTAAAACCCCTGCCTTGCAATTTCTGCAAGACATCTTCCTTGCATAGAAGGTAGCGCCGTCGTAATCTGAATTGACGTTTTGAGGACAGCTGCCTCGTCTCTTTGATCCCTCTCGTGACATTGATGGTATGAGATAGGAGTTTCTTACTGATTCTGATCTCGTAGCCCTGCTCACATAACACCCGCCGCACCAGGGCTTACACTCTGGACGTATACAATCAGATTAGTTGTTTCCAGTTCTGAAATTAACATTATTTCCATTACACAATTGGCATCCACATGTGCTCATGGCATTTGTTCGTATTATGTACACATAATGATGACGCAAGGACTTTCAGTACTGAGAGTATTAGGGGAGGCCTGTTGTCCATAGCCCCACATAGCGAACACACATATCGCAAGCTTTCATATCGTTTTGAAAGAACGGTCCTAGATAATACGGTGTCCGAGCGCTCTATAACTAGTCATAAAAAATATGCCACGTGTAGCTAGTAATGACCTCGATCCCGGCACTAATGTGCTCAAGCGGGTGCACGCTCCACGTGAGTTGAATACATCTCGGGGCTATAATTATCCCACTACGGGTAGCAGGAACCGTGTGTATCCAAAACCCACCGTCATACTCAGCGGATGAAATCTTAGATGGGGATCGGTGCTGATCCCCGACCGGTAAAATACTACAAAGAAGGTGTTATCCTTGGCGCTCACTAGACACTCCTAATTCCACGGACATTCAGTCCGCTTCTAACTCCAAATGATAATAGGCAGCTGGTGTAAAATGATACCAACAAGCCGCAGCACCAAGTCTGCCTCTCAAATTACACCACCGCTACATGCTTTGTACTCGTAAATCTTTTCAAGATAGTAGATACTACTAGTTAGGACTACATCGCTCTAGTCTTCTGTGTGCCTCAAAAGGGTTGGACACCCCCTTGATGTCCTCCAGCTCGTTTCCGTCGTATATCTTCATCTTGAGTGTCAGACTCTTACCGTTTTGCGACTGTCTTCTCTCATTCACGTGTGGCATACCACACAATATATTCAAATGAATCCGATCAACCCTTGGACTTTGTTCAGCGTGTGGTGCCATTTGGCACCCTTTGCTGTGGTGCAGGCAGCCCCAAGGCCTGACCCATCTCTGTCTCCAGATCCGTCGCCAGTTCCTGACCCATCTCTGTCTCCAGATCCGTTGCCAGTGCCTGAAACGGACCTGATTGCCATGGCAATTCCGGCAGTTCCCAATTTGATGGGATGGCTTGGTTCTATAGGCGGAGTCCTAGGCATCATCTCGTTCACGGAAACATACGCTACAAGACTGGTAAAAGCTTTTAGACCGCATTCTGATGATGACTTCCCTACCAGAGTCAAGAAAGGCTTCAAGGATTTTGAGAAGAAGCATTCTGGCCAGGCAGTGAATGCTCCAGAAAAGAAAGGGGATCCACCATGGACGGTCGGAGTCCAGGTTGGTCTTGACGGCACTGGCCTCAAGGTAAATCAATTCTTCTTCCTTTTTTAATAATCGGAACGAGGTCCAAACGGCAAAGAAGCCGGAGACCCAAGTTACACTCCCCGCAATTCTTAAACATGAGTTGAGATTTGGCTAATGCCCTCAAAATCGCCAGGGAGCTGGGGGTGAATTTCCTCAGATCTGCCTGTGGAACACTCATGGACAGCTGATAGGATACAACGACCAAACCATTCGGATCGCCAGCATGGACTTGAAAAGACTCGCGCCGATGGTATACAATATGGAGTATAGTCGTGAAGGCATGCCCATAATTCCCAACGGCGGCCTGCAGACGTTGGGGATTTGGCCGGCACCCGGCCATGAAGATCTACGTATTAACCAGGCTGCATACGTGACCATGATCAAGCGGCATTTTGACGCTATCTGTGTGGCCGGGGTCTACATTAAATGGCCTGACGACTTCAGTTGGGTATTGTGCGTAAAGTCACAGCTGAAGGTTTCTCTTTGCGTGTGGTGAGCTGACAGATATCTGAATAGTGATGGCACTTGGGGTCGCGCATCCAATATGTCGTGGTATTACAGTTACATATACGACAGTGATTCGAGGCAGCGAGAATGTTTCTGGCTAGACCACCGCGGCGACTTGAAGCACAAGAAAGACTTGGAAGAAGAATACATTGGCGCAGCTGTGGAGGCGCTCGGCAGGAAGCCAGCTGAAAAATTGAGGAAGTTATACTATCCCGAAAATTTGTGGGCCCAGACTGTCGTTCCCGAAACCGGAATCCCTGCTGGGGACCGCCTCAATGAGGGAATGCGGGAGAATGGAGTGGCTGACTGCAAGGTACCGATGGGAGTGAAATGGCACACCCCTGCATTCGTACCTCGAAACTATGGACAGAACTTCAACAACCTTACCGTGGACGACTTTGTAACTAACCCGGGGAAGATAAACTGAATTATGAACCCTATACATAGGAATATTCGAGGTGGGAATCCAGTTCTTCCTATCCTAGTAAGTCGCGCAAGGCCTGATATGCAACATTAGCATTACTAATTCACCCGTGTTCGTTATATTATAGCATCCTCAGGCGAATGTCTCTGATAAAAACCCTAAGCTTATGTGGGAGGACCAGTTCAAACAAAATATCCCCGATGACTGCCTAACCGACTGGTATTACGATGAAAAGGATAACCTTGTTGAACCGGGAAGCGGGCTTCGATGCAGATTCTTCCATAATTGGAAAAATCACGAGGTGGAAGGATGTCGCGACAACTGGAAGCCCATAAATCCTCGAGCTGCTGACAGTCCTAGTCGCGACTATGCCACCCCATCACTGCAGGAGCGGCATGCCCGGACCCTAGTCAACGACCAGAACTCGCGCGGCGGCAGCGGCACCAAGGAGCTCTGCGAGGACCCTCACTCGGTCGGGCCCAGCTACGCAAACCACCACGAGCGCGTCTTCTGCCGCATGACCGACAAGACGCTCTGGCCGTTCTGCGACAGTGCGGCCGGGGTCTCGCATGACTGCTTCGACGCCGAGGCGGAGGTCTTGGTGGACAAGACCAGGCCGGTGGGGAAGCGGACGCTTTACTGGGATGCCATCGAGGATTGGCATTCTGGAGATCGATTCAAGAGGGCTGCTTGATCGGTGTTTGTGTTGCCTACAGACACGGGTGCAGTGATGGAGGTGGCGACTAGATTGTTGAAACGTAATGGTGTTCTAGATTATTCTGAGGGACCTTACGTTTGTCACCTCCGTATCCTTTCCAAGGTTGATTTGCAATGAAGTTTTGCAACTGATTTCATGCCCGTCTGATATAAGTGGAAGCCTGAGGTCACTATCTGGGTCATTGCGCTCTCTTCATAAGCCAGACCCACACTCTGCTATCTCATTCTACCACCGATGACACAATTACGGATAGTGCATGCTAAGTAGATAGGAACAAGGATGAGACATTCTTGTAATCGAACCACTCCGGTGGGGTCCCAGACCATCACAATTGCGAGATACCGGACTAAAAGAAAGATTTGCACCCGTTCATTGAAGTCATGGGGGATACAGTGAAGTTCCAAAATTCCTTATGTATTTTCTACAACCGAGTGTCTACATACTATCCAACTGTACCCTTCCATTCATAGCCCATGTCCCTGTCCCCGTCTATTTACAACAGCAGTTCCTACGGTCATACCCGCACTTGTCACACGTGTAACCGCTTCTACCATTACCGCTCCTTACTTGATCCATGATGTTGGTGGTGACTTTGAGTTCTCTGGTTTGAAAATTCTCGAGGGTGTAAGGTTTCGTATGCTAGTACTTGATGTAAAAGTAATTGTCGATGGGGATTGAGACAAAAGGCTCTTGGAAGACGGAAGTTTGGTTTAAATACTTTAGTTGGCTATGTGTCATCGTGTCAATGAAGTGTTGCCGTGTGTGACTGAACGAGCCACGTTGCCGAATCGAAGTCACTCGCAGGCACACAGTGACAAATACATGGTGGCGGGCTTCAGTTTGAAGCAGACACATCAGTGACTGTGTGGGACTCATTTTCTTTTCTGGCTCGTTGTCTCGAGCCGCAATCCATCCGAGGTAAATAATCAGTCCCTTCTAGATTCAATCTCCAAACCAGCAGTCAAGATCGTTGGAACTGACGAAACAAGGCCAGCAAATTGTATTTTATGTATAGCTAGACACGAATGGAGGATACGTACCTAGGTACTCAGGGATCCATCACATTCTATCAGCGCATGAAAGACCGGCACCCTGTTATTGGTTCAGCCTTTAGCAACATGCGTTTTCATTGTCCAAGGTAATCCTAGCAGGGTTTCCCGAGCTGTTTTGAAGTCGGAGATGTGATGAGAAGCAGGCTTGAACGGAGCAGCCGAATGAATAGAAGTTCAAGGGGGTCCACTGCCAGTGGTGTTTCCTGGGAGTCTCTTTTCCCGGATTTGACCTCGGCCTACGCACCAGAACCATCCGAGCTGTTGATTTCAATTGCCAATTTCTTACCTCCGTTATAGCTCATCATGAAGCACAGTGGGCGGCGGCCCAGGGGGGTATTTCCTGGTCTCGTTACAGCCTGGACTATCCCAACCCTCCTTCTTAGTATCAGCTCGTGTCTTGAGGGCTCAACTTCTTTACAAGTGCCGCACGAAGTCTGGGACTCACAGATTCACAGAACTCGTAGAAAGTCAAATTGGCAGTCCATTGTGAGAGCAAGTTCGCTTTGCCCGCCAAAGTATTGGCTCCTTTGGCCTCGGCTGTCCCGGAGAAAGCTGCCCATAACCCAACGATAGCACAGAAAAAGGTCAATGCAGCGACTGTCCTTCCAACAGCAGTAGTTCGCTCTGACCAGAGTCGCCCTATCAATGCGGTCTGACTTGCTGACAGATTCGAAGTGGCGGGGTTCTGTTGGGTGGGAATAGACGCTGAAGGGTTTGATTGCACCTTGCTTACTGAGGTTATGTTATTTGAGGGCAAAAGTGTCGGAGACATAGCGTTCGCGAAGCGGGATCAACTTGCTCTGTCTAACGAAGTATGACAACAGTCTCTTGTTAGGCTGACAGCATGGGGCCTCGGAGCTCTATATTTAAAATTCGGGCGCCGGAGGATTTCTACCCTGATCTTTCCGTTCGGTGCTTTTAGCAGCCGTGGCGGAGCATGAAGTTGGGGTCGACATCCTTCCCAACTCTCTCCGCCAATTGCTTATTGCTTGGCATGCAAGTGCAGGTTGTCACAGCCGCCTGATTACGCGTACTGTGTAGCGAAGAGTGACCCGAGCTTGCTTGCGAGGTGGTTGATTCTTGTCGATAAGATCCCTCAGGGTCGCAGGCCTGGAAAACTTTACCTACTATACGAATCAAAATTATTGTACTTGCAGAATCACTACACAAAGACGTGAGCCCAACAGGCAATCAGCAATCACAACATTCTCATATGCGCTGATTAGCATCTCTGGACACCCTGGCATTCCCAAAAACAGAGTGGAGTGTATTGATATAGGCGGTCCTGCATAGCTAAAGTTACAGGTGGCCATCATGTGCACCTCCGGATTACCACTAGACACGCCTCCCCTCCTGCCAAAACAGTCGATGGCCTCGTCAAAAGGCTTGCGACGGAGCCTTGATCTCCAGCCGCTCCCATAAGAGGCACTGGCAATTCCTCATGCTGACCCCAATCATCTCGAATCATGGAAGATCCCCGATCCAAGCAGTAGAATTTCTACTGTAGAAATGACCGGGAGCCGGTTGGCACTCGATCCCGTCCACCACTTGCTGCCGCCTAGTAACCATCCTCGAGCGACCACCATGTCAAATGTTGACGAAACTTGACTTTTTCGATGGCCTTCAGGTCCTTTCGGCTGAGCTCCCGGCTTCCAGGCTCACTGCCGTCCGTGCCAAATTGGGAAGAGGAGACGGACCAGTCCCTGCCATGGCCATGATCCTCACTGCCAGACACCGCAGATGGCAGGTCGTCCTGCTCGTGTGGGTGGGAGGTAGACTCGTCGCCTGTCTGATTGTTAGGGTCATTGCTTGGGACTGCGGTACCAACTTGGCTATGGGATCCATCCTGACCTGCGAAGACGTTTTCCGGTTGCCAATTCGGCTGGGCGACGCGGTACTGGGTCACGACTGACTTCTCATGGGCAGAGGTTGCTTCCGGCTGTGGCGAGGCTGGAGGATGGTGGGAGGAGTTGGACACCTCCAAGAGCAAGGGAAGTTGAGGCTGGCTCTGTGGACGGCCGACCTGTGTGTCGACAGGAGGATCTCGAGCTTGATCGAGCGGGTTCGGCTGCTGCTGGATTTGGGTGGATGTTGTCGTGCCCAGCAGCGTCGAAGACATGGCTTCAGCCAAGGAGGCCTTCTGTCGAAGTCTGAAGACCTTCCAAAGTAGGAGCACGATTATCTCCATGGACTTCGTACGAAATTTGATCTCTTTGCCACAATCGGAACAAAAAAAGGTTGGGAAATTGCAATCAGGACAGACAACATAATCTTTAAGAGTCGGAGGATCGCAATCGGGACAGCCAATATAATCGGCGGGTGTCTGAGGCTCATTGTCCTCATCATCACTGCCGGAAGCCATCATGATTGTTGTGGCAAGGGATGAGTGGGCGGTTGAGTGTAAAGAAAAGGAGAGGAGAGGAGAGGAACAGTTGTGGAAGGGAAAGCAAGGTGGTCTTAAATATTGCAAGAGAAGCAATGCGCAAGGCAGAAGGACAAGTTCCCAGTCACTTCTGAGACTTCATTGACCAAAGTATGTACTAGTTCTGTCCACAAACCTGGGTGATCTGGGGGATAATGTCACTAGCGCGGTGAAAGTTTAAAGAATTAAGGTGGCAGTGCTGTGAATGTGCCATGTCATATGTACATGCCTCTGTAGGTCCCCCGCTTTCTGTGCCAAGACTAGAGGTCCATGGTGTTCAAAGTATTATAATCTGAGCTTCCTCTATTTCACACCTGCCATACATTTCACATGGCGCACTAATGGAATACATCCTGGGTCAATTTTTGGAAGATGAGCAGAGCAGTGCCCTTACATCCATGTCAGATAAAAAGTCAGTAGTCCCCGAAAAGTCATCGAAACAAATTGAAGCATTAAAGACGGTGCCATTTCCCAGATCGTCCATGTCCGCATCATTAGAGGCCATTTCGAAGGGATGGGTAGCCTGTTGAAACGTCAGCCATAAGGCACAGGACGTAAACGCTAGGTCGCGGGCATCCGAAGCTGCACTAACCGTATCTCTGGCCGTGCCGACCTCTAAGGAAACATCCCGGTGTGTAACCGTGAGCGTTGTTGTGCTGCTCCGTGCTCGGCCCGGCGGCTGATGGCGCCGGTAGCTCTTGGACGTACCGTCTCGTGATGTGGGCGAATTCACTCAGGTGCATCCCGGGTAAAGATCCGGCGGAGACGTGTTCGACCTGGCTGAAGTGGCCAGACGCAATGTCCAGGGGGGGTTCAGGCTCGACCTGCTGTCGGTGTGGTGTGGGTTCTAGACGATGAAGTCGAGGAGGATGAAGAGAGAGGATAACGACGTGATTGCAAGAATACTGTAAAATACAAGCAGGAGCAACATCCCAAGGAAAACCCCACCTTGCCGCTCCCTGCACAATTGGTGTATATGGATCGACGTCAATGAAGCGGGTGGGTTCGATGACCGCTTTGGCGGCCTGGACGAGTCTGCTGGGGCAGTCTTCTGGGAGGACCCCCTGATCACTGCCGAGTCGGAGGCTCAGGCGCTCTTTTGTTATCACAAGATGGTAGTAGTAGTAGTAGTGTTGTGTTGACAACGCAATTTGCTTTGTTTCTAGACCCCTCAGACGTGTGGAATTTAGTTGTTCCAGAGGTTAGAAATCGACAGGGATCAACATCCGCCACTTCTCCAGAGACGTCCGAACAGTATGAAGAGCCATCAATTGCGAGGCGGCGGGGCATGTGGATGCGCTCACAAAGAAAAGGGTTTCATAGGCAATAGACAGAATTCGAGCCAAGCGTATCGACGACAGGAACCAGTTGTACTCCACTGTGGTAGATGCTGTGACCTGGGAATGGGGCATCCGGAATCATAATCATTTATAATCTGTCACGCCATATGAGTTCGTCATTCAAAGGCGCCAAGAAGAAGTGTCAAAATCGCACCCAAGCTCGTCTGGCTTGGAAGCTGTCGTGCTTCTCCAAGTGGTATAGAATCTGTGGGAGGCACCGTCGCGTTGACGCTGATGTCGACCTTTTTCAACAACAAGAGTGGGCCCGACAAGGAGAATGTGAGGGACGGTATAATGTAAGCTTTCCTGTCCCTGAAACCATTCATGTGGCTCTGTGTTGTGGGCACGATGTTCCTGGGCAATGCGTGGATTCTTGAGGACGGTGGACATGAGATAGCATACGGGAGCAATTTCTGGAGCTGGGCGGTTGGAAGGAAGTTTCCTAGGGGAGAGCGGGCTCGGGACAGCCATCACAGGATGACTGAGGACCCCAAATTGAGTGCCGTCTTCACAGGGGTGACTTGATCCTTGATTCGTGATACTGTTCTGTTGGGGGGGGGGGGCTAGGAAGGGGCCATGCTTTGCCTGAGTTTGATGATTGAGAGCGGAGAATGCACTGCCAGGTTAGAATCATAGAGGAAAAAATAATGTGATTAGATTTGCTTTATTGGACCATGCAGATCTACGAATATTTCCAGAGGATCGAGGAACCTTGTTCGGTATATCAGGCTCGACTCTCGATTGTGCCTTAGCAACCAACTTGGGGCAGACCACATCGAACAAGTAGTCGTATTTTCGATTCTCATCCAACTTCGTGTTAAAGCAGCTCGCGGTTCTTGATGGCGAGAGTCGAGCTGATTCGTGTGCCGTTCGCTGTTACTTTATTCAAGCTGGAGCCAACCGTGTTGGTACCCGGGGCTTGTCGCTTCTGAGAGCGCCGAAAGGCGGCTCGCACAGACTGGCTCCACTACGTGACATGGTTACTGGGACGGTGAAATCATATCCAGGTGGCCTTAGAAATAATTGCTGAGAAAGCGATGCCCAGGCACGAGAAAGGGGCATTAGAGGGACGGTCGGTCGTGACTGCCAGCTGGCGGGGACCTGTGTCGGGCGTCGGGTCCCGGGCGGCCAGCTGGTCCCGGTACGTACCGATCAAGGGGCAGCCCCACATTGCAAGCGCTGGGCTGGAACCTGAACCCTGTACGGATCCACCCTACCCTGGAGCGCCTCCACCTCCATCTTTTCCTATTCGCTCCTCGTCAATCAAGATGCAATCCAATTGCTGTGCGAGTTCCACCGGGATCTGACAACACAAGCTCATGGCCACACGATATGATCGACCTGTCACGATCCTCTTAGCCTGATGTGCTGCTGGGGCCGACACGTAGCATCACTCCCAAGACAAGGCCTCGAGACGGCCGGCTCGCCTGAGTCTCTGGGGCCTATGCCGCTTTGGGACGCCCCAGGGCAGTGAGGAGCCCCCCTTGGTGTGACAGATGCTGTTTGAGCCTCATCCAAACCTCGTCTCAGAAGGCACCCCTTCCTGGACTTGCGTTTCTGCCCTGCTAATGATTTGCCGCTGTGCCCCATTTTGTGCCTGCGTCTCGCTCTCGTTTGTTTTCGAAATGGCGCCAATAAACAGCGACTTCCCTCTTTCATCCCTTTCCTTTCCTCACGACAATTGACTGACACGGCAACCTCGACGGTACTCGCCTCCGCCCTTTCTACTTCTCTCCCTCCCCCTTGAAAAGCACTCGCTGGACGGTGAATAGGCAACTGGACTTGCCTGACGACGCTCATTCACACCCTACCAATCACCATGGCATCGCACAAGTACGAGAACGTGCAGCTCGGAGGGGGCCATGAGCACGACCACGACGACTCCAGGTCCAGCACGGAGGTCGAGTCACTGATCGGCGACGAGAAGTCATGGCAAGCACACCAGCACGAGCGCGAGAGGAAGTCGAAAAGGTCACAGCTGTACAGCATCCTGAGGTCATCACGGTGGATGCTGGACACCACGCTGCTGCTCATCATCGTGGCCCTGCTGGTGCGCAACGAGATGAAGGAGCCCATGCAGGACCAGTGGCAGCTTCTTGGCGACATGACCGGCGTCGGCCCACGGTTCCCGCAGAAGCTCGCCAGGTTCGAGTACGACACGTCCTACGCGCCCATGAACACGTCCGAGTTCTTTACCAATGAGACTCTGGACAAGTGGAACAACCTGATGCCGAGTATGTCTTCCTGTCTTCCTTCTGCTTCATCATTTCCGGAGCCCCGTGTTCACTTCCTCCCCCATGAACGTCATCCAATCGAATGCAACATAAAACCAGGCACTAACACCAACACGCAGAGGGCATGGGCTTCCAATGGGTCAACGACACGCACAAGTACCACGACCTCCCCAAGCCCATCGACTGGTACGAGGGTATGACCGTCTTCACCACCTCAGTCACCCACCAGATCCACTGCCTGTTCGCCATGGCCCAGACCTACTCGGGCCTGTCGTCGGGCCACCCCATCCCGGACGACCACCACTGGCACATGATCCACTGCATCGCCTACATGCGCCAGGCGATCACCTGCGCCGCCGACACCGCCCTCGAGGGCCACGCCACCACCTTCCCCGACGACAACTCGGGCAGCGACGGCTGGGACGCCACGCACGTCTGCAAGGACTACGACCAGGTCCTCGAGTACCTCGAGGGCGTGAGGGCTTATGATGACCAGCTGATCTACTAATGACGGGAAGGCGCCCGTTTTGTTTCCTCGTTCGGTTCAACCCTTAGCAGTCCTGGGAACAAAGAATACGCTATATGCCACTTGCCCGCCGGCGTTCATGGTTGGCAGTATATAAATTAATGATATATACGATTACATGAAATGTTTCAGAGTTCTCCCATGTGTTCCCCATACTGCTCCAGTGGTATCTCGTTCCTGGAACACCACTACATATTTGTGCTGTGGTCCCTGCGCAGCGGAAGCATCAAAGTGCCAGGGCCTGTGAGTAGTAGCTGCTGGCCAAGTCAGATGGAACAGTTGAGTGATGTGCAGATCTGTACTCCCTGATATACTGATGTCCTTCACACCAAAACTTCCTCGTCAATCGCAGTCACTCATGCCCAGTCGATCATGAGGTTGACTCCATCGATGCTTGTCGTCTCATGTCGGCCTCGAGCCTGGCAATTACCGCCTCATAGAACTCCTGGCCAACCGTCTCATCGTCTAGACACGCAACGGATAGCACGCTGCCTAGGCACCATTGAACCGCATCCGCATAATTCATGCCGCCGTTCTCCAGGATTGGCCTCGTCATCTGGGATGCTGCCTCCTGCTTGCTGATTATGGAGTCCATTCCCTTGTTGTCTGGGTCAATGGCCAGGCCCTCGACGTGCCGTCCGAGGATGATCTGGATAAGGACCAGCCCTAGCGAGAGGATCGTAAGGTCCATAGGCCTAACTGTCGCCTGCTCGACTGATTTGCAGGAGCTCCCTGGTAGCTTTGGCGATACTTTGGCCAGAAATGGACGCCCCATGTGGCTTCCATGAGGATCGGCACCTTGTTGCTCCATGATGAACACAATGTCATCTGTTGTGAAAGTCCTTGCGAGCCACGACGTGTTGTACAGGTGCAAAACACTATAGGACAAGCAAATGGCAAGTTCCAGTCTCTGTGCATACTTGAATTGCTTCATACCAGAGCCATGTCCGTCTAATATTGTGCGAAGAGTTATGGCGCTCAAATTCTCCGGCTGGCAATCTTGGTGGTACAAATTGAACTTGCTCGCTGTGTTAGAGATGTAACCGCAGTAATCTGGAACGGCCGTGTTGCCTTTGCCCTCGTGGAGCACGTGGCAGAGGTTTGTGATTGCCAATGGTTGTAGAATAGGGTTTCCTTGGAAGGATACGGACAATTGCGAGGCATGCTGGTCTGCTTTATTTGAGACCACGACCGTCGTCTGGGGTGTTCGAATGGACCAGCGGACCCGAGGAGATCTAGAACGTGGCAAGTCCGGCGAAGGAGTAGTCGGTGGTGTGCTGGGCAGCAAAATTTCCTTTGCGGCCAGTTTGACGCGGACTCTGTCCCATCGCTGTGACTTCTTCTGTGCCTGGCTCCCAACAACGACGCTGAAGTCCAGAGACTCAGCAATCTCATCTTCCTCATCCCCCGGAAGCATGATGCCCCTCCTAGGTAGCATCTCAAGCCCAAGATTATGAGAGCTGGGACAACTGCATGTAATGACATTTTGAAGAGCTCCATACATGCGTTGCGATAGGTTTCGGACCAGGCGAGCTAATTTGGCTTGAGCCCGGGAGCGTCGAGTTGGCTCGAGGCTGCTGTTCTGGTTGGCTAATGTGTTAAGCACGGCGTTGCCCCCTTTTATTCGAGACATGATCTCGCTGTAGTCCTTCTTCTTGAGGGTGAAATAGGCACTATGTCTCAACCCTTTCATTATAGAACGGCGGTCAACAAAATGCGTCTGCATCAAGTCACGAATCAGTCGAAAGGCTCCGGAGACGGGGTGTATATGTGATGCAGAGTATGTCGACTCTCACCTTTCCATCTGGATCGACGGCTAATTTTTGTTGAAGATCTACTGCTGCCTGTCTCATTTCCGCAACTCGCTCTTGAAACACATCTGCTGAACGCCAGAGTCGCAAGCGGACCTCATCATTATATTGGCTCCAAGCTGGTCCAAAAGGGTCTTCGATCATACTGTCCAGCACACTATCCGGAGCAATGCCCTTCAGCAAAGTCTCGCATGTGTTTTGGAGAATCTGATGTTCGGTCTTGAGGTCTCGGATCATGTATTCCAGGTCCCTCCTGACGTTTTTTATTGTCGAAAGAATGTCGAGATACGTGTTCAACGCCTTGATAGCCAATGGGATGACCCCGAGTACCAGACCGGCGGCCTCCATTTCTGGGCCTCAAGCAATCGCCTTCGGATATTCGGACTGAGTATATGGAAGGATATTGACGACAGAGGGGTTCATGAGTATTCGATCTTGCAAAACCTCTTATGCGCTGTGTTGTGCGCTGTTGGCAGACACAGGCTCTCCCGGCCCACTCAGCCGCATGCTGACAGCGAAAAGGATATTGGGCGGGCACCAATCATTTCACAGCGCGCTTGCTGGATGCAGGGGTTTCTACTGCAAGATCTATCAAATCCTCCTGATCCTCCACGTCTATCCAAACCTTGGTATGAAGGCACAGGCCGAACCTTTCTGGGGCATGTTTTCCATTTCGAGGCACCACCGTTAGCCGAATCAACACAATGAAGTCAAGAAGCAGACTGTCCCTCTGATAGAATTGCATGTCCGGGGCAGTATACCGACCATGAATGTCCGGAAAGACCAAATTCCGTCGCTCGTCGCCGACGGCATGAACGGCCTGCAAGAGCTCCTCACAGTTCTGAGTGATGGTGGCGCGACATCTGGAACGGCAGTCGTGGAGTCATGCTTCGAGAGATTCAAGGTTTGGGCAGGTAGCCTGGGTGCTCATCGTGTGTCCGGGTCACGCTCATTGCAGTATCGGCTTCGCGATGCATCATCCATTCGCACACTTCTTATCTCACTACTGGAGGATCTTAGCAGACTAGTCCTTAATGAGGGTAAGGAAGTGGGAGTTCACAGTTAAGTTGAGCGAAAGCTAATAACTCGCGGTGGTAGCCTTACCATTGTTACGAAATGGACTCATTCAAGAAGTGGGAAAAGAGCATGACGAAGAGTCGGATACCGAGGAGCTAACAGCATATTTCGATGACGACGAGGACAGTGGATCCGAGGAGGCTTTGGACAACTATAACAAAGAGCTCAACCGAGTCTTCATACAAATTGGTGGTGTCATCGACTGCCTTCTGAGGCTATCAGTCACAATCAGCAATCCCGCACCACATGACAGATTCAAATCCAGGGCAGCGGGCCAGCTTGGGTACTACGAATCATGGGATATCCAACACGTGTTGGCCAAGTTTCCGCACATTGATACCAAACTTGCCGAAAGGCTTGGCAGGGCACTTACACAACGCCGGAAATATTTCAAGTACAGAGAGGACCATCATTGTCGACTCAAGGAAGGGCTGCTTGGTGACGAAGACGGCGCGAGTAAAGGGCAGGCGACTACCCTAGCATCTTCTGTACCTCTCCATCTCAAGGACACAGGGGATACGAGCCGGAAGCTGGACCTCCAAATCCTCGACGATGATCGTTCAGAGCTATCAGCAACGTCGTACGCACCATCAACTGTTGACCAAAGCGAACTTCGAGTTCCGCCTGTCCCGAAGGAATATGTCGAGGGCCCGTTTCTATGTCCATTTTGCTACGTTTTTATTACGGTAGACAACCGATATGAATGGAAGTAAGTCTCAGACTCCCAATGTTTGGCTTACCAAAAGTTCTAGCAAGACCTTGACACTGACTAGGCGTTGGGAGCAGGAAACATGTCTTCCAGGACTTGCGCCCGTACGTATGTCTTTCAGAATCCTGCGTTGCGGCGGACCAGGACTTTCAGCGCAGGAAAGACTGGTCACGCCATATGTCGCAGGAACATTGGAGGCAGTGGGCCTGTCCGCACGGCTGTGCTGCCAACTCGTCTTCGCCCTCGGGTCTCCGCCAGCATCTGAAAGACTTCCACGGCACGGTCTCCTCGGATAAAAACATCGACTTCATTATATCGCAGAGTAGTAGACCTGATCCCCACCATTCTCATGGGATCTGTCCTCTGTGTAATGATATGGAGATCAAATCAAATCATCAATACCGGTCTCACATCGGACACCATCTGGAACAGCTGGCGCTGTTTGTACTACCCTCCCACGAGTATGACTCGGCAGACGACGAGGATGAGAATAGCAACACGAGCGCACCCGATACAGAAGAAGAGGACGAAATTTCAACACGGGATGAAGATGAACCACTGGGCGTTGAATCCAGCTACTGGAGTATCGCGGACCAAGCTGAATTCCTAGACCTGTTGAAAAGATTCGGACCAGACTGTCTGTCCATCTCAAGACACATGAATACCAAAACTGAGACCATGGTTAGTTTAATCCTGATTCCTTTGATAGTGATTACACAGGGCTCATTTTATCGTTGGGACAGGTAAGGAACTATTTCCACATAAAGATAATGGAGAATCCCCAGTGGCAACAGATCACAGACGAAGCCAGCTCGTCGAACGCCACGGCCATTGCCAAGAACAACCCAACACCAGAACCGAGCATATCTGAGGAGCAAGGTCATACTCGGGACGACATTCATTCGGTTAACGAACCCGTTCATCGAGACTTGAACGAAGAAAGACGGAGTGATCAAGGCAGAAGCGGCTCTGCTAAGCGAGTTGAGGTCCGGGCCTCTGACAAGATAGAATTGCACGGCGGTCTGGCTGTGAACGGCGGCCCGGCGGAGCTCGTTAGAATCGACGAGGACGGCACAGCTGTCTCTCTTGCAACCGGAGAGGTAGTCGACATGAACGAGAACATACGACGTGACTTCCAGACCAAGAGAACCGCCAGTGAGGAGCGGGCGGAAGAAGAGGAGATCATGAAATCCATGGCACGAAGGAAGAAGTTCGCCAGCCCTGAGGAATTGGCGCCCAAGAAGTGTCGCGAGCCGGGCTGCACAAAGGAGTTCAAGCGACCTTGCGACTTGACCAAGCACGAGAAGACTCACACCCGTCCCTGGAAGTGCCCCATCGAGTCTTGCAAGTACCACGAATATGGCTGGCCCACAGAGAAGGAGATGGATCGTCACTTTAGCGAAAAGCACTCGACCGACCCACCAAGGTACAGGTGCTTGTTCCCCCCATGTCCCTACAAGTCTAAGAGGGAGTCCAACTGCAAGCGGCACATGGAGATGGCCCACGGGTGGCAGTACGTGAGGACCAAGGCGAATGAGAGTAACGAGGGCGGCAGCAAGGCGGACAGCGGTATCAACGAGACTCCCGGCCCTGGTTTTATCGATTTTCCTTTATATTCTCCCGAAAGCCCACCTCCACTAACACAAGACCCCGAGATATACGACGAGTCTTTCCAGGATACAACAGACGCGAGCTATGAAAATTATAGCGGTACCAACGAAGGACCGGTGACCGACCGCGATGCGCCGTTCAAGGACAAAGCTGTGAAGCCGCAGGCACCAGAATCCTCGGGAATTGATTTCGTTTTGTTCCCTAGTCGATAACTGCTGCAAGTTTCACACAGACCAGGGAATGGAATTTATAATCTAATGTTGGGCGGCTCCAACACATGGGCTGTCTTCTGGTAATAGCCTCAATCGGATGTTGACATGATCGGGGAGTTATGCATGACCAGCTGACGCCAGCTGGTCGGGACACCGGGCACCAGCGGCGCAGCGCGCGTTTCTGGAATCTTCGCCCGGGGGTTCGCCAATCACCGAGACAGCTTATTAATAAGTGGGAGCTGCACTGAAGGGTTTGGGCTGACGGGCTCAATTGACTGCACTTCACTTGCTTGCTTGAGTGGGTCACAGCCCAGCTTAACCACTGCCATTAGCCTAAAGTCCCTCCATATCTGACGTCCATACAACCTGTCTGCATTGCCAATACCGCCCATCCCACTCGAGATCCCGAGACCTGCAAACGCAAAACAACCGCCGCCCAAGATGAGCACAGACATAACATCCGCGACGGCCTTCTCGCCATCTCTCGAGGCGATCCGGCTGGCGGCCCAGATGTACAATGCGGCCCGCGAGGGAAACAAGGAGGTGCTCGAGGAGGCCCTCGCATCGGGTCTGCCGGCCAACCTCACAAACGAGAAGGGCGACACGCTGGTGAGTGAGAAGCGAGAGCTGCCGGGCCCCCCTTGAACGACCGACTCCCGAGTCAGGCAGTCAGCCCCGCACTGGGAGGCGGTCAGCGGCGCTTTGGTTGGGTGCATCCAGCGGAAAGCTGACAGGGCATGGGTGATTAGCTTATGCTGGCGGCGTACTACGGCCACGCGGACCTGGTCAAGTTCCTCGTTCAGAACGGGGCCGACCCGAACAGGCTGAACGACAAGCGCCAGAGCCCAATAGCCGGTGCTGTGTTCAAGAGGCTGGATGATGTTGTAGAGGTAAGACATTCAAAATACGATCAAGATCCGATCCCATTTCACTCAGGGCCATTTTGATGCGATGGTTCTCTCGTGGGGGAACTCCGGCCTGTGTTTCGGCGCTAACATCCTGACCAGGTTCTCCTCGAGGGCGGCGCAGATCCCGATTACGGCACGCCGTCGGCGCTCCAGTGCATCGTCATGTTCAAGCAGGAGGACAAGTGGAGGACAAAGTTCGAGTCCGCTCCCGGCCGGGGCAAGGCCAAGCCCGCTGAAGCCGAGGCCACAGAGGAGAGGGCGCCCGAGAGGATGAGGTAGAGGATGTCAAAACGACCGGTCAATGATTAAGGAGTTCTTTCAGCATTAATAGCATTAATGGCATTGATTTTCCCGCAAGAAACCAAAAAAGGAGTTCTCACAAAGACGACTGATGATGGGAATTGGGTTCATTGGAGTGCAAAGGTACATTCTATGCTGTTTGCTCTCTACCTACCATGCTCACTAGTTACAAGCCTTGAAGCATGTACCAAAACAGCCTTCATTCTGGATTTACACTAATTCCTCACCTCTGTCTCTTTCCCATTATATGGTGAAAATTCTATTCAGTTGTCTGGATACGGCCACCCACAAACACCCAACAGCGACTGGCAAAGCAGGCGAATGGAGGTTCAGGGAACAATACTACATTTCAGGTCACATGTGCCTCGAAGTGATTATCTGATAGAAATTGAATAAAATATTTACCACAGCACTTGAGTTGTGGCTGAGTGTTTGGGTCTTTGTCGTCTTCGACAGCCCATCACATATGAGATCTATGATCGAATCGACAATTCATTTTGGCAAAAGACAGTAATGCGCTGAGTTCATGATCGTTACAAAAAAGAAAAGACATTGGAAGAAGAGAAATGTGAAAATAAATGCACAAAATGTATCCCGGAGAAGTGTCCCGACAAGGGAGAACAAGATCTTAGAGAAGCGCTGCCAGGGCAAAAACAAGGAAGGCAGTCCGTATACCATCACTTCCCACAAGGCCAGGCGCGCCAGCAGTGACGACCGGCGGGCGAGATGAGGTCGAGGCTGTGACGGGAGTATTGTTAGCAGGTAACATCGGCTTCCAGGTCAGGCCCGACCTACTGGGCTCAGTGGACTGCCAAGCGGTGGCGTCAAATGACGCGTCCGTAGGTGCGGCGTGCGGGTATGACGGTTCGCGCGTGGACGGCAGAGGCTCGTCTCCCGCGCCTGACTTGCCGGTCTCAGCAGCCGCCTGTTGAGCGTTCCCGGCATGGGGATCGGCGTCGGCTGTTGATGAGGGTATTGGGGCCGAATTTGCGTTGTTTCCGACTCCCAAGGCGCTGGTGACTGGCACCACGGTCAGGATCTGGGCGGAGACGCCGTTCATGATGGTGTGGATGGTTGTCGGGACTGTGAACACCGTGAAGGTGGAGGAGGGCACGTCTGGCTCTCCGTGATTCCCGTCTGAGACGCCGGGCTGGGTGGGAGTCCCCTCTTTCTTGGTGTCACTGCCGCTTTGGTTCCCTTGCTCAGGAGTAGGTACACCGTCTACGACGGGTAAGACTGTTGTGCTGACGGGGATGACAGTGGAGATGGGCAGGTTGCCAACAGGGCAGTTGGAGGCTCCAGGTGGGCACCTGGTTAGCGTAGACGTACTCGTCGAGTCTGTATCACATTAGTGGGATGAATGTTATAGGGTAGCAGGTTCTTGCGCTTACAGATCGTGGCAGTTATCCAGCGGGTAGTGGTATGCTCGGGAGGAGTGGTTGGACGAGGAGTCTCGGTCACTGGACAGATAGTAGTGGATATGGCGATGGTTGAGGTGACCAATACCGTGCTAGCAGCTGGGCAGTCTGATTTACCTGGAGAACATGACGTTATGGTATAGATCGACTCGGTATCTGGGGATTAGGTTAGCTCTGGATCTGGTCACTCTACGAGTTGGGAGGACATACAGATAGTTGAGGTTGTGAAAGAAGTGGTGGACGACTGGGAAGACACAGCACTGCTAATGATGGATCCAGGGGCAGTCACGATAGACTTTGTGGCGGGCAGCACCGTCTGAGTACTCGCAGTGGATGTCCCCGTAGTAATCTTCGAGGACGACGGGTGAATTGACTGCGAGGTCCGAGTCAAGGTGTAAGGCGGCGACGACGAATTGGTATGTTCTATACTGGTGCTCGTGGAAATGTGTGTAGAGCTAGACACAGAAGGATGGGTGCCGGTGGAGGATGTACCGCCGTGGCTTGTCGGTGATGACGACGAAACTGTTGGAAGCACCTCATGGCTTGAGGTTGTGGAGGATGTCACTCGTGTTGAAACCGAAGCGCCCGACGGCGGATGGCTGCTGGAGGATCGTGTAGAAGTGGTAGACGAGTGTCGACTAGAGGATGGCATAGACTGTGTCTGGCTCGTCGAGCCCGTAGAACTCACAGAACTCGAGGGCAGGCGGCTGAGAGTCCGCGCAGATGTGGTGATAACAGCCGTGGATGACGTTGTGCTACTGACATGGCTGCTCGTTGAAAAGGTCAGGGGAGCCGAGGAGGTTTCGATGCAGGAGCAAGCAGCCGAGACTCGGCTGACACGGTCCTCCTCCTTATCTCCACCACAGTCCTTGAGGTACTTCGGGATCTCATTGGGGTTGGTGGTCGTTTCACCCAGCCACTTGACACAGTCTGTGACGGCGGCCTTGCGGTTCTTGCTTTCCATCATCTTGTTGTAATACTCGTCCTCCGCACAGCGTGGGCCATTGTCCTTGTCTTTGGTAGAGACCGCGACGCTGGCAAGTGCTGCGAGGCTGAGAAACAGTGTAGTAGGATGCATAGTAATGACCCGTTGTTGAATTTTATTAAAGTATATTTTGGAAAATATGTTCGTGTGACAGCCGAATATAATCCTGTCGATGGTAAGATGCTGGAGACCGAGCCCCAGCTCCGTGAGCTCGCTTTATATCCAGCTAGGAGGATCAAGACTGGGAGCAAGTCTTTGACTATGAGTATAGAGTCAATCGATAGGCACGTTAGATTGAAATGACATAATTTGCCAAAGACTTGAGGGTGTTGAAGGCCGCCGTGGCTGAGTCCAGCAGCTCGGCCCGAATGTATTAATGTCCACGAGTACGGTATGCCGCGATCATCAAGGAGACGGAGGATATCTTCCCGGAAGCCATAATAGACGGCTGAGCGGCAGACGTTCGTGTCTTCTGAACCTTGGACAATGGATCGGTGTTGGCGTGGGTATAACAAGCCGAAAGGCATACGGACACATAGGCCATGTCCTGGCTCTGCCGTTCCGTAAGTGCAGTTCAATCCTATTTTTAGGTGCCCGCGTGTACCGGTCCGCTCAAAGGGGTAACAATCGCAATGAAGAACTAATGATATTAATGACCACGAGGTGGTTGTCTCCGGGGATATCAAGAAGCCCAGAGAGGAGAGCCCGCCTGCCTCATGAAAAGTCTTTGCTGTCGTGCCCGAGAAAATGATTTTGATGCAGCCCGCCCTTCATTTGATAGGCCAGATGAGTCGGCCGAAGTACCTAAAACCTGTTGAAATGCAGATCTCTCGTGTGCTAATTATACAGATCAGTCATTGTGCTGGCGGCTGTCGTACAAGAACAAAGACGCACGTGCCGTTCCAAGTCAATGGTACGCGGACAGGTTTATCAGTTGATTTGAATCACTAGGTCTGACGCGGCTGCTGAGCATGGGCTGGTGCTGTCCGGACACTGTGGGAGGACATCGGATGAGGTCTCTTTGCCCAGTTTGTGTGGCCCATCGATTGGGAGTCCGCCACTCAACCATGTGGCCCGGACTGTAGAATGGTCTAGCTACGATCAATAATAACAATGAAAACCTGAAAGAACAACCTTGAAACGTCTACATCGGTTCGTTGTAGACTTCCCGCTGCAGCACTTGAATAATAATATCCGCTACCTCACTTCGCCTGGGCAGGCCCATGGAGTCAATTCTCAACGCATCGTTGGTAATTACAAGACCGAGGTCGGCTACTATACACACAGGCTGTAAGCAAAGTATTCGAAATGTTTGCTGATTTTTCTTTCAGATTGGACCGTTAAGGTTATAATTTGGTGCATTGTGTTCCATTTGACCGCAATCACATGTTCTCCTCAGCTGAGGGGTTCAGGCCGAGAACGCCCTTGGTCTGACAGACCACAACACAGGAACTACAACTAACGGACAAAGTCGACTCATCATTTTCATTGACAGCGCAGTCTGATTAGGACAATTGATAAACATTCGGCATACTGAGCAACAGCCCACAGCCATGGCTCCCAGCCCGTCGCCCACCGCTCTCTACGAGCCGTCAGCCGAAGGCATCACGGTGATAACCATCAACCGGCCCGCATCCCGCAACGCAGTCAACGCAGCCACGGCCCGGCTCCTCGCGGAGGCATTCCAGAAGTTCGGCAAAAGGTATGCGTCTTCACCGGCGGAGGTGGTGAGGCCTTCTGCGCGGGCTACGACTTGCACGAAGTCGCCGCATCGTCCTCCTCATCAGCCTCCAACATTGGCCCCAATGCCTTCTCCCGCGTCAAGCGGGTGACGACGACAAACCCAAAGGACGCGCTGGACGACGTCCTCGGACCCATGGGCCCGTCGCGCATGCTCACCTCCAAGCCGGTGATAGCCGCGATATCCGGCCACGCCGTGGCTGGCGGGCTCGAGCTGTCGCTGCTGGCCGACGTGCGCGTGTGCGACACGACTGCCGTGCTGGGGGTGTTTTGCCGGCGGTTCGGGGTGCCGCTCATTGATGGCGGGACTGTCCGGCTGCCCAAGATTGTTGGGCTCGGCCGGGCGCTGGATATGATCCTGACTGGACGGCCGGTTGATGCTAAGGAGGCGTTGGGAATGGGGCTCGTGAACCGCGTTGTCGAGAAGGGCAAGGCGGTGGAGGAGGCGATGGCTCTGGCGAGGAGCTTGTTGACCTTTCCTCAGGAGTGCATGAACCTTGACAGGCGGTCGGCGTACTACAGCACTTTTGAGGCGTCGACTCTGAAGGACGCATTGAGGTATGAGCATGACGCTGGCGTTGAGGTTGTGGCGAAGGAAAGCCTCCAAGGGGCGACCAGATTCCACAAGGGTCAGGGCCGAGGCGGAGCGTTCGCACCGGTTAAGGGAAAATTGTAATGGATCTTTCAGGCGTTGGTGTGTTGTGTTAAAAGCAGATTGTCAATGTACGAACCATACTGGATAATTCTATGCGCCGTTGAACGCCATGTCTGTTCATCTTCCTTAAGCAACAATGCATATGATCATGGCCAGCCAGCACAGAAGCCGCCCCCTCGAGTGTAATAGAATAGGGAATAAGACCTTCACGGCTGAACATAGTTCGATTGCTTGTAAAGTATTTCTAGTTCTCTCCTGACTAGACGAGGCTCATCTGAACTTCTTGCTAGCCTCCTCAAAGCCCATCCCTTTCTGCAGCTCCGCCATCACCTTGTCATCCGCATCAACCATCTTCTGCACGATCGGAATGACCTGCTCGGCCAGCTCCTTCGGGCACACCACAACCCCATTCAGATCCCCAATGATGTAGTCCCCCGGCCGGATCTCCATGTCCTGCTCGTCCGTCGCCAGCTTGACAGGCACGTTCACCCCGACGACCTTGAGAAGCTCCTGTGGCGGCGCCGTGCCCACGTCCCGCCCGAAGACCGGCCAGCCCTGCTCCCGCTGCTCGTGCAGGTCGCGGAACCGCCCGTCAATGACGCTGCCCACCGCCCCGAGCGCCTTGGCCCGCGCGCTCATCAGCCCGCCGTACACGGCGTTTGGCGTCTTGGCCGGCGCCGAGACGAACACCACCGCGCCGGGGGGCACCGAGTCGATGTAGTGGGTCGGGTACTTGGGCGCCGGGTCCGACAGCGGCGCGTACTTGACCGTGTATGCTGGGCCGGCGATCCTCGTGTCGCCGGCCTGGCGTTCGGGCGACCAGAGCGTGAGTCCCGACAGGAAGCCGCCGTTTCGGTATTTCAGCTTGATCAGGGCGCCTGAGATGTCGCAGGTCGGGAACTGCTTGAGCTGCTCTGCGATGGGATCTGAGGCCATCTTGGGTGTGAGGGAGAAGGCGCGGGCTGGAATGGGAGGAGCGATGCGGAGACGGGTGAACACTGCTGGTCTTTTGCTATTTTGTAGACGTGTGGACACCCTCTGGAAGGTGAGTGACATGCTCTCATGTGAGTGATTTTCCTCGATATCAGTTACACTTCGTTCAGGTAATAAAGAGTATCTACCTTCTGAGGGCTATGGAGTCAATTAAGCTCTACCGAACAAAGCCGGTGGTCGCTATCGGGCGTATGCCGCAGATCCCCCCACATTACGTCGGGGGAACGGGTTTGGACCGGGATTGGTTGCAGTATTAGTGCCGCATCTTCCCCGCCAAATACACCAATTCCATTTGCAAGTGCAACCCGAGCCCCGTAAATACTTTCCGTCACCTCCAGATCATCTCTTATAGACGCCTCGGCGCCGTGGATCCGAGCGGACATCCGAGATCAACCTAGCCCCTGGTAGACTACCAGGCAGTTTCGACAAAAGGCTGTCAAAGAACGTGAGATGATAAAACGACGGGCCATCACCAATGCCGCGCTCTTGCAATAGTGGCTTCAGGTAAAGTACAAACCATGAGTCTCGAGTCAAGATCTCGATGAATGTATGCAGTTGTAGTACTCAATACATCATAGGGTTACAACCTGCCTGATCCAGGCGAGCATTGAGTGTTAGAACATCTACAGAGTCAATAGATATGCTAAGCCCTCTAGCGTATGTTTGGTCTGACTACGCAGCTTCCTTCTCGGCTTTTGATACGCCGAGACACGGTCTGAGTCACAATCGTGATGTTGTACAAAACACCCAACAAGTCCGACATGGTTGGGCCTGCAATGAAGTCCACTGAAGCGCCTTAAGAGATCATATCCTTATCACTCGTCACACTCATTACTATCTCAAACACCAGCAACCTGTCGATTGCCCCAAGTCCACCGCAACATGGCCGACGTCGAAGGCGCCCTTCCCCTTGCGGCCCGCCGAGAGCTTCGAACCTCTATTGCAGAGACTAGGGATCCGCTAGTCGAGGCGCTACCAAAGGTCGAGCTTCACGTCCACATCGAGGGCACACTGACTCCGGCACTAAAATGGAAGTTTGCTCAACGAAATGACATGACGCTCAAGCACCCGCGCACCGGAGCCGCGTTCTCTACGCTCGAAGAATATCAGGACTCCCATGATAGCTTCAAGACTCTCAGCGGGGACCGCATGAACAATGCGGAGGAGACGCTGTCCTTCTTCGAGGCTTACTATGGCGGCTTCGAGGTGCTCAAGACCACGCAAGACTACCATGACCTCGCTATGCATTATTTCGAGCGTGTTGCGGGCATGAACGTGCGGTATTGCGAGTTGTTCTTCGATCCTCAGGGTCACACTCGCACCGGGGTGACGTGGCAGACGATGATGGATGGTTTTTGTTCTGCGCAGGAAAAGGCAGAGAAGGACCTGAAAGTGTGTCGAAAGTGAGGTCAGCGGCGCATTTTAAAACATTCACTGATTCCTTTTTTCCGCCGCAGATCAGAAGTGCCTGGATCATGTGTTTCCTTCGAGACGAACCAGTGCAGTCAGCCATGGACCACTACCTTGCCGCACTCGAGTACCGCGACATGATAGTCGGCGTTGGCCTCGACTCGAACGAAGACCAACGGCCTCCGATGCTCTTCGAAGAGATCTTCGACCGAGCAAGAAAGGATGGCTTCCGACTGACGGCGCACTGTGACGTTGGCAAAGCGTATCCAGTTGAAAACGTTCGCCAGGTAGTTTGCTCCATTGGGAAAACCGGTGCCGACCGTATCGACCACGGCCTGAACGTCATTGAGAGCGCCGAGCTTATGGAATCGATAAAATCGAGGGCAATGTGCATGACGATATGCCCCTGGTCTTACATCCGCCACCAGCCGATGGACGAAGTGTTTCAGCGCATCCGCAAGCTCTTCGATGCCGGCATTCCAATCACGATTGCCAGCGATGACCCTGCATTCATGGAGGATACCTGGGTATTGGAGAATCTGCTCGTCGTGAGGAGGTTCTGCAACTTCACTGACGAAGACATGATCAGGCTCGCGGAAAATGCGATCCGCACCTGCTGGGCCCCTGAAGCGGTCAAGGGAGAGATGACAGCCGAGTTGAAAGTCGTAAAGGAGAAATACCTAGGTACATAGCTTGAAGATAGCTGAGAGCCTGGTTGTCCCTACCTGTTCCGCGTGGACTTTACCATCAGTGTCGGAAGATCACTGCGAACTCCGAACGAGTAGCTTGTGGTGTAAACTGAATTGAGATTTAACTTGCTACCTTGGGATGTATGCAGTAGCAGTCCAGCCGGAGAGGGACTGACAGAAACAGACCAATAGACTAACTCTGACCAATAGGCTAACTTTGACTAATAGCCTAACTTTGACCACTAGACTAACTTTTCTCTTTTTCTCTTTTTCCTGAAAAAGAGACTCGACTAGTTCGCACACAACTAATAGTACCTCTGTGAGCCCTCGGGATATCAATGACAGTTTTCAAGCACGTTCCCAGTCCGCAACTGATTTCAGACCCCATCTTGATGGCAGACAAATGAGGCCACCACCGCCGGCGCAAAACTGTCAATCAATCTGTCTCTCGAGACAAAAAGCATCAGTGACCTGCCCTCCAGATCCAAATCCTCGCACATCCAAGGCTCACAGAGCAAATGAGTCGCATCCTGTATCGTAGCCTCCGTGTAGTGTCCCGTCCGCTCGGCAAGGTTGTCTGTGCAGCCGAGATGGTAACCAACACAATTTGCCCGCCAGTCTGACTGGCGGAGAAGACGGTATCGCCGGCTTAGGACCCGGCCGCGGGAGCTTTCGGTGGTGTCGAGGCCACTAGTGCTTCGGTTTGGACGAGCAGCTAACCTTGATGACCGGCTGGGCTGGGTTGACCTTGCCGCCTTGTCCGGACACGGTGCCAAAGGCCTTCCCCCGCCTGCCGTACACCGTGCAGTGGTACTGTGGAGGGCATTGCCCGATGCACTGGATCTGCACGTTGCTGACGGGGTAGCCGAAGCTGGCTGGGACGGGGGCGGCGTCCCCGTCTACGGCGGGGTACACCTCTTCGCTGTTGCCCAGGACGTGGGCGTAGAGCGTCACCTTTAGAATCCCCGAGGACTGGTTTCCCTTTCCCGCGGGGGCAGCGGCGACCAGGCTGGGCAGGCTGGCCAGGAGAAGAGCGATGGCTGATTTGAAAAGCATTTTGGGAAGCCTTCAAAGATATCGTATAAAGTATGTGAATGATGCGTCGAATGCGGTTGTTGGTTTCAGGGCTTGTGTGATCTTGTGGTTTCTTCGGAGATTCCTTGGGAAGATGTGTGTCGATGTGGATATGAAGAGATCAAGTTTTCGGCTGGGACTCTTGTTAGATTATTATATTTTATAGAGGAATTGCGTCGAGACTACTTCAGTATTCGCCATAAAATTGCAATTAAATGCCTGACTATGAATCTTAAGCTACTTATAGTGATGGTCTATGGTTGCTAGGTTTGTCTGTGCGGCTGTCACAAGGCGGCTATTGTTTTCTGCGTGAGCCTTGGGGTCAAGTTATTTTCACCAGCCATGTCTTGAGCCTACTATGCTGGAGAATTGATGGTGTGTCTGGCTTCTTGATAGTCTGCTTGTACAACACGAAGCCCTGCTGAGCATCCTGTCCTTTTCCGGTCGGTTGTGATATTCTCAGCTGCCATAGGATTGCGCCAAGCTTATACAATCCATCAGCCCCGTCTGTGTGAGAGCTCCAATGGAACAGCCCTGCGAAAATATCCGAGATGTGCGGTAGAAATTCGAATATTGCAATTTGATGGAAAGGCGTGGGCCGAGGAGGCGTGAATACGGCGTGCTTAGTGAGATCTCCGTTGGAGAATAGTCGGTACTCGTCTTTACAAAATCCACGGCGAGCGAGCCAGGAGGTATGGTATGATAGGCCAAGGGTGCTCGCTTATCTAATTAGCGCGACGCATGATGTTCAAGAACATTTGCTGTGTTCTCAAGTGCTTCGTTAACATATTGCTAAAAAGAACTACTACCTCGAGAAATGGAGCTACTATCAATTTACCAGTTAGCCCCCGGAATATACTCGCTAAGTATTGCACTGCTAGTTCGCTCGGCATCTCAGCTTAGAACAACCAAGTGTCCACTGGTGGGATCTGCCATTCGATATACTCAGTAGAGCATTCAGTGGTGGATGGGCTAGCCTTGATGGTACGTTTGTATTGCATCCCTGACCGTCTGTGAACCATATTACGCGGGCCCAGCCCGGGAATCACGTTGAAAATAAACTAGAAAACATTAAAAATTGACCCAGCCATGAATGACGCTCAACATAAATTCAGCAGAATGCAGTATGGCAGTATTGTATTTTTGAACGCGTGATCTATGAGAGCCAAACAATATCTCAGCAACAAAGCAGACAGATCAGCTTTCGAATGCAGGTCATAGCGATATCCACACACTCGTGCCCGGCAAAGCGACTTCCACTCATCGTGAGCGGGGACAGCGCAAGAGACTCTATGAAACGAGGCGCCCGATGACTCAAGAAATCACTGGTTCATAGCGAGGCGGTCGAGACATGTGAACGCTCAAGACGGTCATTCCTAGTGCGATCGATTTGTATGATCTCCAAAGCCCGGCGACCAGGACCTCGTCCAGCGGCCTGACCCTCTGCTTGAGTTCAGTAAATGAGTGGTTTGCGTCTCGCTGGGAGTTACTGTCGTACATATGTAGCCGACGTGATCCTAGTATCATCCTTCAACCCAGCCGTCTCCATGATCAGGGTCAAAAAGACCATACTCGTAGTATGGCCAAGGCTGTCCGCCGCCGAGAGATCCAACGCTGCTGCCGCCGCGTCCTCCTCCTGCTTCTAGTATTTAATTGTCGCCACATTGCTGTTTCTCTGCTTTCTCGATTTCCCTTTTCAGACGCTTGCTCTCGGACTGGACTTCTGCCACGGTTCGTCTGATCGTTAGAATTCCCTCATCAAGCTCAATAGCCTGATGCCAAAACCTATCTCTGGCCCGCGGTAGCTCGTCGATCTCGTCCCTCAGATGCTTCCGCTGCTGCTCAATCTGCAACCGACGTCGGTCGGCCGAGTCCGGGTCAACGCCAGGTGCAGGTCCTGGCAGTCGAGCCGACGTCCCGCGGCGCGCGTGTTTCACTGCTTCTGCCGAGTCCGAGAGCAGGTCCACCAGCTGCTCGTGGAGGGCACGCATTCGGTTGCTGAATTCACTTGCACGGACTGAGTTGTACCTCACTTCAATATGACGGGAGACGAGAACCTCTTGCTGCGCACGGAGCTGGGCCTCGAGGTCTTGTAGCGCACGTACCATGGAGTTTGGGGACAAGGATCGGCTTTCTCGTCCTTCATAACCTCCTGAGTCGCCTTTATCGTCGATTTGGGACATAATTTGGCCGTTTAGATGAGACGGGTTATGAACCTTTCCTTTTGAATCAACACTGTAGGCTCAAGACTGCTCGCTGGTGGGTTTGCCAGAACTTCAATGATGTCTGTTGTCCGATTCCTGGGTATGCTGGTTATTCCTGAGAACAGCGTCTCGTACAAGAACAGGAGTAACAAGGTTTTCGAATATTTCGATGTGCAGGAATCCCTTGGGAAAAAGCTTCTTTTCAAAGTATGATAGTCCAGCTGGAGAGCTCGAGGTGATGGTTTCAGAGGGAAGTAGCAAGGTCTTTATGAATGCAGTCTATAAGCGGCGGATGTTTGCAACACCTCACAGATCTCAGTCAATCACAGCCCTGACCCGGTCTGTCATCAACTACTTTTGAATGAGAGACATCTACTGCTTCTTGCACCGGGAGTCGCTTCCTTGACAGCGGCCCAGCCGAGCAGTCTGATGTGCGCTCTGTTGGTATAAGTCAACCCGTGGTGTTGGTAGTCGCGTCTCATCGCTGCTCATCTTCAGGTTTCAATGTGACATTTCTCATCACGCTGGGTATCTTGTCACTAGCTGACCTTTCGCGGAACATTGTACAATGCGTCCATGCTCTATGGTCAACTCATGGTTAGACATAACGGATGTGTGCCATATTATTCTCTCATTAACTGAGCGCTCCATTGAGGAGGAGAGAGGCATGGTTTTCAGCCATCCCGTGTTTGACAATGGTCAGTGGCTGATACTTGTGACTGGCAATTAGTGTTGCAAGCCGCAGGACTGGACAACCAACTTGTACCACTCAGAAAGAGCATTATTATTTAAATGCCGAAGTGAACAGCAGAGAGGCCCTTTCCGTTCATTCATAATTTCCACCATATCTCAACGCTACTATCGAAAATGACGACCAGTAGCACACGAACAGATGGGCGAGGAGGCAGTGCCTCGCCCCGCGCGCAGGACACCGATTGGGTTATAGTCAAGGAAGACAGGCACTTGATCAAAGAAGGTTACGAGTTGATCGATGCGGCTGAGGCTCGGTGCTGGTGTGGCGGCCCAGACGCAGAGCGTTGTCGCCTACGTGGACACACTTGGCCGCTGTGCAACGTCGACCAGGGTGAGTTGTGGCCAGAACAACCGGACGAGATTCATTACAAGGCGCACGAGGAGGAAGCCGAGACGGAGAGCTCTAATTCCGCTGGTGAGCAGTCCGCCAGCGGAGAGTCCAACGCTGACGACCCGAGGGAAGACATACGGAAACCTACGCCGCAGAGAGACACTCAGGAACCGTGGTTCTACGAGAGAGGTCCATTTACCAGGCTCGCCGTCTTGACTGAGATATTGGAGAAAGGCAGGTATACTGGGGCTTCATGTCTGTCCAATGATGTCCACGATGGAAAGGACGAGTGAGGAAGTTGCGCAATGAGTCGGTATTTGTAGGATAGAATTAGTTTAGACATCACCGATATCAAAAAATTGCGAATTTAAATCTAATTCCATATGTGCAATTCAACGCGAGCCCATGTAAAGTGCTATGTGCCCTACTTAATGTATCTGAACTCTGGGTGCCTGTAACCCAGCTGGTTGATCTCCTCCTCGGTGCGGCCCTCCAGCCGGTGGTCACGCTTCCCAGCTGCCCGGAGCTTGTTCTCGTAGGCGCAGTATGCGATGCCGAACAGGGACAGGAACAGGACCACTATTTGTCCGGCGAGGTTGATCGTGTGGCCGGTGCGGTAAGCCGGGCCGTCCGAGGGGACGTACGTCCATCTGAAGTATCGTTAGCAACTACAAGACAGATAGCAACGTGAAAGGGAGGGGACAAGTGTTCTCAAGTGGTGAGACTTACGTGGCAACAATTCCCCCAATGGTACCGACAGTCACGACGTAACCACTAGTCACAGCACGCACAGCCGGACCCGCCGCGTTGTTGATCGCCCAGGCCAGGAAGCCCGGCCCACCAGGGAATGCTCCCACGGTGACAAAGTAGACGCCCATGTACCGAATATTGGGGTTCGTCTCCCAGCGCAGAATGGCAAACCCAATGATAGCCAGCAACGAGAAGGCACCCAGGAAGGCCCCCCTGTGACGGGTCTTGTCGCTCGCGTACGCAATAGCAACAGCCACGACACAAGCACAGACATACGGCGGGACGCTGTACAGCTGGGCCTTTGTGTCGGTCCAGTCGAGGTCGCGCAGGATGGTGGGCAAAAACACTGACAGCCCCTGGACGGTGATGTTGATGAGGAAGAAGCCCAGGCCGCACGTGTAGTTGTGGATGCACATGACGGCGCGCTTGACGTGCGCGAGGGTGACGCGCTCGTCGGGCTGGGAGCGGTGCTCGCGGACCAGGCGCTCTGCGGCGATCACCTGCTCGCGCGGTGTGAGGAACTTGCACGTCGCCGGGGATGCGGGCAGCCATATCGGCGCGATGAGGCCGATGATCATGGTGATGATGCCCTCGAAGAAGAAGATGTTGCGCCACGTGTGGATGCGCATACCCGCGACGCCCCAGTCCGGGATGCGCGAGAGGCCCGTGGCGAGGAGCCCGCCGAAGGCGCCCGCCATGCTCGCGGCCGAGACGTAGATGCCGATGCGGAAGAGGAGCTCCTTGCGCTTGTAGAAGGAGCTGAGGTAGAAGGCGAAGCCGGGCATGGCGCCTCCCTCGAAGGCGCCGAGGATGGCGCGCGCGACGAGCAGGCCCGGGTAGGACTTGACAAAGGCGGAGCAGAGCGAGACGAGGCCGAAGCCGACGACCAGGCAGGGCAGGTAGAACCTCGGGCCGACGCGCTTGAGGATGATGTTGCTGGGGACCTCGACGAGGAGGTAGACGATGTAGAAGATGGACAGGGCCCAGTTGAAGCGCAGCCCCTGCAGCCCGAGGTCCTGCTGCATGCCCTGGATCCTGGCGTTGCCGATGTTGATGCGGTCGAGGAAGCAGAGGAGGTACAGCACCGTCACCCACGGCACGGTGCGCCAGTCCATCTTGTGCCTCAGGATCGTCTCCTCCTCTTCGGTCCATTGCATGCCATTGCCCAGCTCGGACTTGGAGTCGGACGGGCTCTGGGGCACATCGTTCTCGACTGCGAGTCAGGTTAGCAGAGTTGCCATCGTGTTCTGAAAATATTGGGGTGTGTCATACTTGCGATTGCTTTCTCCATCTTGAAAAGCACAAACACAGCCCAAATGTCGTGGTTGTTAACTATGGGTGGTTCGTGAATGGGAAATCAACCGGTGAGAGTTTTCTACCCGCGACTCTCGAGCATGCGAGCAAGTGGATGACGATGTAACCACCGGCAACGCCGCCACGAAACTGGAGCTGGGCAAGGGCAGTCTTGTTATAGCAGTGATAGCCCGCCAGCACAACGGGGGGGCCAAGTCCCGCCCATAGCATTAAATCTCTGTGAAAAATCCCTGGACCGGGGACCAAGTCTGTGGATCAGGGCCAAGAACTGAAATCTGCGGGGTACAGGGCCAGCGAGCTTGGCACTTTCTTGACACGGTACTGTCAGCATTGATATTTGCCGGCATTCAAGCATACCGCCGACATGGTGGAATTGATTGAGCGGGTGTTATTCCTGTGCCCCGTGAGTGGGTGCCGTCGCCCACGCCAAGATGCTACCATGTGTCAGACGGAGCGGCTGGCTGCACTTTGTGGCGTACATTGTTCCCTCGGGCTGGGGCACTCGAGGACGCGTCGATCATACTTTTATGTCCTAGCTGGACCACACATTCTGGCTTAGCGGTTTGAGCATCTATGTTGTGCCTGCTGCGCTAATTTTTCCGAGATCTGGGGGAACAACAGGTAGGGCCGATTAGGCCGTGGCATGTCTCCTAATGCGAGCAAGCAAATGACACGCGGGAATGTGCATCTGTATAATCTGTCGCCATCGCTGTTGCACAAGACTCAAATTGGCAGCTGAACAGCACCGTTCCCTCGGCAAAATAGAATTCCCTCAGGACCTGTCGCAAAGAATGCAACCTGAATTAACGGGTTATAGGCGGATCCATATTTATAATGGACACCTACGCGTGTAACAGTAGTACTCTCCGGGACGGGCCAAGAACCCGAATAGAGTTTGCGGGATGTGGATGAATAAAGGTCGATAAACCTAGCTAATGTGCGATTGGCTTCTGTCACCCGGTGGCAATGTCAGAACTTTATTGCCGGCATAATCAGAAGCTTGTGGGCAGCAAAAGTCGATCATCACCATCCTCGGTGGTTATCAACAGTGGCTGCACGTCTACCCAAGATAAAGAGGGATTCCTAACATCACGGTGCGGTCATATGTGACAAGTCGGAAATGGCTTGCCATGCCGCCAAGCGAGGCCCGAGAAAAGTTGTGACGAGAATCAAACTGGAAAATAGCGCACGCATAACATATGCAACACGTTGATCGTCGAAGCGGCTTCTATATTATACGTTATATCGTAGACTCGTGTTATATATACACCGACGTTGCATGAAACCAGCCGCGACCTTTTCCAGCCGCCTTCTGGCTGTCGATCAAAGGAGCACCAGAAAACATGCCGAGATCCCTCAGGGCAAGCAGGTCAGAAGGCTGCCGAGCTTATCCAGCACGACCTTCTGGTTCGCCGCGTCCGCCGTCGACTTGTCCCTGCACTCCCCAACGCTGACCGAGACATGGCACCCCGCGGCATCCACGACGCTCTTGTCCGTGGGGAGCGCGGTGCTCCCACAAGTATCGACATCGGGTGCCGAGAAGATGGTGCGCGGGTTGATGCGGCTCATGACGAACTTGAAGGCATCCGCCGTGGTGCACTCGCCCGTGACCTCGGGGAAGTTGACATTCAGGAAGATGCCGGGCGGCAGGTAGGGCGCGCCGGCGTCGATGATGGCGTTGGTCAGGTTGGCGGCCAGGTCGGCGTAGACGAGGCTCCTCGCGGGGACGGGGACCGTGTTCCACGCGAGGGTGCCGTCCGTGAGGCCCGAGAAGGCAATGGCCGGCAAGCCCGCCTCGCCGACGGCGTAGCACGCGGCGCCGACGGTGCCCGAGAACTGCACCTGCAGGTAGACGTTGGAGCCGACGTTGGGCCCCGTGACGGCCAGCTCGGGCGCGGCGCCGCCCCAGAGGCCCGGGCCGATGGTGTTGATGCCGTAGCGGATCGACGTCGCGGGGTACGAGTTGACCCAGTTCAGGCGCGTGTCGGACGAGTTGGTGCCCGTCGGAGCGTTGGTGTTTGCCGGGCAGCTGTCGTACTGGCATGCTGCCGTGCGAGGGCTCGGGTCTGAGTCCAGGGAGCCTATTGGGCGGGTTTATTAGCCACCACTCAGATAGAGACAGTCCATTTCACCGTCTAGACTGTTATTCACCGCCCGGGACAATGACTCACCTCTACCGCTCTGGTTGTCTGCCGGGGCCGAGACCACGGCGTCGTGACCTCCACTCAGGAGCGAGTCGTGGAAGGACCGCAGATACAGCTCCGCCCACCCGTCGTCATTGGACTGGATGATGCGGATTCCCTGGCTCCCTGTCACTGCAAGTGCCGCCACAGCGGCCCTTGAGAAAAACGAACGGACACCCATATTGATGCGGGCGAGCAGTATCAATCACTGCGGATGGACGCGAACGGGTTGAGTCCACGAACGAGCGTCAAAGGGCAAGCGAATGTAAGGGCCGCGCAGTATCGATCTCTCCTTGCGGACTGACTCGACGGCGAAACAGGGCGGTACCATCACGCGGGCGAAACGGTTATTTATCCACAACAAAAACCCCCTCAACCTGCTGCACCGCAAGTCCAAACGGGCCGCATGTGAATCTCCGCCCTTGGCCCCAATAAATAAGATTGGCTCCCCCGGGCCTACTGTCCCCTTAGCACCGACGAGCTCTGGGCGGCGACATCGTTAAATGTGCGTTGCGGGCAGCGAGGCCAATCAAGCAGGCTCCCTCCGCCACGCCGGGCGAACCTGCGGCGGACTTGTACCTGAATAAGTGCAGAGGCAGGCCCCAAGACCCGGCCACCTGCCGGACTCGGCTAGCGGTTGCATGCCTATTGGGTGCACGAGGTCGACCCCACGGCGAACCCCAGGAGAATGCCGAGGTCAGGGGCAGGGGGCGACGTTCTCCTGGAATTTGCCCTATTTGTACGTGGAGTGTGAGACCGCGGTGATTGGTCACATTTTGCATTAACAACTGCCTAACTGGTCGAGACAACCCTGAAGCTGAAAAAACCTCCCTTTGGGAAGTTGTTTGAGAATGTTCTGGTGATCAAACAGAGGCAAAATGAGTTAAGCTTATTCCTCATGTTTGGCTCGGATCGCGCGTGGATGCCCGTCAACGTGATGGATGCGACTCCCGAGTGATATCATGAGGCTCTTTGGGGGAATAAAGTTACCGAGAGTGTAACATTTGTCCGTAAAAGCCTCATGAAACTCCGGGCTTCCTGTGATCATTGATTGGGAGGAAGGACACATATAATCGTCTGCAAGCCTCTGGGTAATTTCTGGCAGTCGGAAACATTTCTGACGATTTTCTCTTACCATTGCGAGGTATCTGCCTTGAGTTTAGGCCTCCCAATTCTGTTGAACACTGTGCACAACAGCAAAAGTTCCTGCTCACATGACAACATCGACATACCACTTGCGGTAACGAAAGAATACAGCATGACTGTCAAATCGAAAACGGCACGTCTCAGAACAATGTCACCATTCAATGCAAGAAGAACCTGGATGCGCGAAAACAACAATTAGCGAGTGAATATCCTAAGCACACACACACACACACATTGTCGATAGTCGTCAGCCTGACACAAGGACTCGACCCGCAATCGTCCCTGTCTATGCTTGATCATACAATCCAGCCCCCTTGATCAAAGAAAAGGGAGCCCCTGGATCAGCTGCAATTAGGGTTCGTATCTAATTATCCTCGTCCTCCTCATCATCAGCAGCAGCCGCATTGCCTCCCGCACCATTCGTCTTCCCCTTGCCAGCAGCTCCCTTCGTGGTCGTGGCCGCGTTGTCATCAGCCGCAGCAGCAGCGTTGCCTGCACCTTTGGCACCAGCGCCGGCCCCCTTGGTGCTGGCATTTCCTGTCGTCGCGGCAGCAGCGGTGCCGGCGCCTCCCTTGGCGCTCGAGGCGTCTGCCGCCGTGGACGCGTTGCCTGCGCCCTTGGCTGCGGCGCCGCCCTTTGATGCTGCGTTTCCTCCGGCTGCGCTTGCTCCGGCCGCAGTGCCCTTGCCCTTGCCAGTGGTTGCGGCTGGGGCACTTCCTTTGGCTGCAGTGTTGCCTGTGCCCGTGGCACCGCCCTTCTGGGTCGCGGTTCCAGCGCCGGCTGCGGTACCTTTTCCTTTGCCAGTGGTAGCGGCGGGTGCGCTTCCCTTGGCCGCGGTGTTTCCCGTCGTGGCATCCGCGCCGCCTTTCTGGGTCGCGGTTCCGGCGCCGGCGGCGGTGCCCTTCCCTTTTCCGGTCGTGGAGGCGGCACTTCCCTTGGCAGCAGTGTTACCTGTGCCAGTAGCACCGCCCTTGTTCGTCGCGGTGCCCGCGTTGGCATTCGTCGCGGCTCCGGTAGCGGCTCCAGTGCCACCCGCCATGAGCTGCTTCAAGCTCTGGGTTCCCGTGGTCGGGTCGAACGTCTTTTGCTGCTGGTTCGAACCGGTGTTCTCCAACGCGCTGTTGGACAGCTGCGTGATGCTGGGCAGGATGTTGGCGTTCCTGCGGTCCACTCGTCAGCATGGTTTGTTCTTGTGTGTGTGTGTGTGTGATTATCAGCATGCGAGGGGGCACGTACCTTGCCGACTCAACCTTTGACAGTTGCCTCATGACGTTCGCCATGGATGGGTTCCTCATCATCGACTGCAGGCCGTCCAGGACGATGGGGGTGTTGTCGACGATCTTCTGGTTCGCCTGCCTCGCGTCCCTGCCGGCGGCGTCGTCAAGCACCGCGCGGTGTTGGTCCTCGTCCTCCTCGGCGACGAAGGCCTTGCGCGCCATGGTGCGGATTTGGTCCGGATCGGTCGTGGTACCCACTAACAAGCATGGCGTGATCAGTATATGCCCGATATTTGCAGCCACCAGAAAGGAGAACATCTACTTACTTCCGTTGAGGGACGACGACACGATGGCGACATCACCAGCAAACGCGCTTGCTGCCTGCGGCACACTCTCGCCATTCCCGCCTCCACCTAGCGCCTTCGCCGCGGCGGCGAACGGGTTCGTCGCAGGCGAGCGCGCGTCCAGGTCCCTGGGCCTCAGCAACTCCCCGGCGAGGGTGACTGGCAGGGCCGTCACTGCGATGCCCTGCAGCGCGGCCGATGCCAAAATGAAAGAGGCCTTCATGGCAACGAAGGTAAAAAGTCAAAGAGTAAGATTACAATTGATATAATTGAGAGATTACATAAATGAGGGTCGAATTAGAAATCTCAAGGCTCCGGGCCTTTGTTGTGCGAATCCACTTTGAGCGAAAACGGGTACGAAGAGAAAGGAAAGAATATGCCCGATTCAACTTTCCTGACGGGTCTGGGGAAGAAGGCGATGTGATTAAGACTCGTCTGACGAGTGTCCTGTCCGCCCCGTCCTGAGTCGTGCCCCATTCCGAGGAACAATCTGGAGCCACCAGGTCGTGACTATTGCCGGATAGCATCGTCCAATCCGTCGAACGGTTTAGTCTTGAAACCCAAACATGTAGGCTAAAGCGCCGCGAGGGGCCCCGAACGCCTCCTCTGAGCTTCGGCCGAATGTTTCAAGATCGGATGTAAACATCAGGCCAGGCGCGGTGCAACATGACGGACCCCAGCCCGTCCCATGATCTGAATCCGAGCGTTCGAGAACCCTTGGAAAAGCTCCGGACGATCACCCGACAGCATAATCATCACCGTCTCTTCGCGGTTAGAGGATTTGTAGGGCTGGCCGTAACTGATACCAGCACGCCCTTCGGACGGGACGCGCCAAGAACCAAGCAGGTTGGCAATAGCTTGTACCACCAAGCCCGCCCTTTGACTGTTCTTGGAATGCTTGGGCCGGCGCATGACGTGCGGGTAGTGTCTTCGCCCTTGTGCACGGACACACACCCTCCCATTCACACTCTAATTGGGCCTAGTGAACGTCGTTTGAACGGTGGCCTGCTGACAAGGTGAAGAGTGATACATTGTCTTTTTAGGGCCCCCACATTTACTCGACGTTTCCACCCAATCGCTGTACAACGAGGCCATGAACCACCTGCGACGAGCGAAGTTGTCGGTAGCCAGTGATATGCCATGAGCGCCATCCCAGCCGTTTCGGTATCGAAATAACGTTTATCAACCCCGGCGCACGACGTGCGACTGCCTCCCCCGCCGTGGAATGTTACGGGCTGGTCCATCTTTGCGACGACGTTCATCCTGCCAAGGTGTTTAAAACCTAACTCTAAGACGCGGACGCATATTGGCCGAATGTTGAGATTTGAGATTACGTTTTCCCCTTCAGTTCAGCCCACATCACGAGCGAGTGGACTGTGCATGCTGGTCAAAGAACATTCGTAGGTCTGATCTTCACATTGCGGAGAGGCACTATGGTTTGCAAGAATTCATTCAATTTCGTCATTTTGTACTTTTACGAGAGAAGCTCGTGGACTTTTATGGAGAGTATGGTTATTTTGTCTATGCCCAAATAGAATCCGGGGACCATTGCCCCCCACACTCAGGTTTTGGATTGCCCTGCGGGTCAGTCGAGTTTCGCCCAATCGCGACGTCCCAGGGTGTATCGAGGTACACAAAGCCTCCGATCGCCTCACCACAAATATCGTCCAGCCACTTATTGATCATATTGAAGAGGCCGGCGCTGATGGAAACACTGAAAAGCCGATTGTAGTTGCAAATGTAAATCTGAGTGCTCGGCTGATCCAGTAGGTACGGCCACACTAACCCAGTGTTGTTAGCGATCGTCCCGTTGTCGACGGTGCTCTTGAGGAAACTCCCGTTCACGAGCTCGTCGATATAGCCTGGGCTGACCACCTCGGACGTCTTGCTACAGTATAACCATCGTTCTGGGATTCCATGAAAGTCGTTTGCGGTCCCGTTGTGATCCGTGGGAAATTGGAATGGCCTCAGCCCATCCACGGGAGAGGGTGGTGGCAGAGCAAGCGACCGGGCTGAGTGTCTTGTCTCGGGTATGTTCAACTGGGCGGGCTTGGCGGACACGCGAGCCGCAAAAATGATCGGAATTAGTAGTTTCAGGGGTTGCATGATGCAAGCAGCGGTTTTTTTACAGTTACGAAGACTCAGCTTTTTGTCTGGATGTCAGGTTTGTTTGCTGGTGTGCTGTGCTTCTCTGATGAAAGATAGCGCCGATATCGAAAGTCTGTTTCAGAACCCGAGGCAGGTTGAATCCCAAAGGTAAAGTTATATCTTCCCTCCTACGCCCTGAATCATATCAAAGTCTTGATGTCAGTGACAATAATCACCTTGGGCTGTGACTCTGTAGCTCTGCGACTTGAGGCTGCTGCGACCTTCATAGTTCTCGCTGCACGCTATCCCATCCAGCTGTTCGGTAAGATCACCTGGTTACCAGAGAGAGACTCGTAGCTGCCTTTCCAGTGACAAAGTCCATCGAAATGATCACTGAAAGAGAGTGATCCATAGTCCCGTCACTTCGCCCTGTGCCTGGCATGAAAGTACGTGACTCCTCATAGTTATTCCTGCCTTCCGAGAACTAGCTTACCCGAGGTTACCGTTCACAGCTGCTGTTCTCATCAAAGCTGTGATCTTGATGCATTTGCCCACCACGTCTGGCCGATATCATCATGACAGCCTGTTGACACTCGTCAATACTCAGTTGACACATGCCCCGTCCGGGCTTCATCGCTTGTCTTTGACGCTACAGAGATCCAATTTTAGCCCACGCGTACTCCTGTGCACAGTTTGATCTGTTGTCCCATGGTGGGATGACTAGATTGACAAGTTGGTCGTAGTTCCATCTTAGATGAGGCCGAAGGGGGAACGCTAGTCAGAAACCGGGAAGTTATGAGATGCTGTATGTGGATAGCCCGCTCTTGTGGGGAGCCGCAGGTACGTGCCCATGGTTGACACAGCTTGGCTTCGTCGCCAAGGGTGTTAGCAGTCTGGTCTCTGGGGAGGTCCGGACATCCCCAAAGAATCTCCCCACTGTGGACTCATCACAACCTCATCCAGCAATCTTGTCATGTTCGGATCTGGGCGAGATAAATCCAACGAACCAAGAATACAATCATGCACATGGAGTGGAAGATGTAAACGAGAGCTTAACACTGCATCGTTCTCCAGCTTCAAGACAAGGCGTACAGCGGCCCAAGACTAGGAAGTCCTCGGTCTGGCTGTGGAACTTAATTGCTACGGCCAGCTTCCGTAAGCATTTTGAAAACGAAAGCCATGTTTATAGCGATTGAATGAGGAGTGGTTGGTTCGGTGAGCGCCACAAACGAATCTCTGCCGTCACGAATTTTGATTCGACTCGAGCATTGAATTCTCATTTATCTCCACTGATCCCTCGCATTTCGTATCGACTGTATGGATCTTCTAGATCTTATTAGACATGCTGACTGCGCGCCCTCGAGTTCCCAGCCCCCTTCGTCCTCCAGCAACAGACTTTGTGCAACCCGTATCCGCAAATGTACTGCATCGTCGCCTCGCATGCATGGGTCGGGCCAAGTCGTTACCAAACAAGGGCTCCTGCGCACTCTTCGCACCGCTCGGCAAGCCCTGCTCCCGACTATTGATGTGTGTTAGCGATACACCACAGAAACCTCCAATAGTGTGTGATGGAAGTTTCAAAAACACAATAGTGGAAAGACAGGTGTATACATACAGGCTGCTTTCCGACTGTGCACTTGATTCCGGCTCATGTTGAGCGACACCAAAACTCCGGCTTCGATGATGGGAAGCCCCTTCGCGTGCCGCTTCGTAAACTATCGGAGGGTATGAATACGTCAGAACGCCTCTGTCGAGTTCGAAGGCAGCATCCTGGATTAGATCCGCGTGATGAGGCTTCCAGGTGTCTCCTGCCTCAGGCAAAGATGTCAACAGCATGAAGGTCTCAATCTCCCTGAGGGTTCGCTCGGCTTCTTCGCGGAGTCTGTCCCTCAGGGCCCTGGCACGGCTAGCGGCTTCCTCGTCGTAAAGAAGCACCGCGAGCTTCTGGACCATGTCGACGTAGTCGTCCATGTGACAGACGTTGTTCCGCCTGCCGTGAAAATGGTGCAAGAAGTTCCGCAGGTCGATGAGGCGATTCAGCTTGCTGCTAACCTGCCAGTGTCGAGTGTGTCGAAAGTTGAAGACTGCGCTTGGCAGCCGATCCAGCAACGTCGTCAGTCTCTCTCGGCCAAAATCGATATCTGACCGGTAGCCGATCCAGCGACGGCATTGGTCTGGTCGATGGGCGCGCATCCAACCCCACAGGCAGCGCTTTGCCAGGGTTTCTGTGCTAGAGAGGATGTCGAAGAGGATATCGTGATCGATGTAGACTGTGTAGGCAGAACCTCTGATCCAGGCTTTGTCTCCCAGCCGTGTTCGTATTGCGATGGCCTTCTGAGTGATGAGGTCATCCCACTCCACTTTTGACATAATTCGGAGTGAGTTCGCTGGCTGGGGCTCTTCGACCTCCTCGGTCTCTTCAGAGCAGTCTGTGTCACACGATCGGTCTGTGGAATAACTCCGTGTGGATGACTCGGACGTATTCAGGGCGTCGGGAGGGGTAGGGCCACGACGAATCCTCAAGTGGGAGATTTTGTCTCTATGTCGTGAGGCGACGGTGGATTTGAGATAATTAAATCTCATCACATATAGCTCTCCGTCTTTGTAGACACAGCTCTTCCCGTTGATGCTGAGGTATTTGGGCTGTGTGGGCGGGCTTGGTGACCAACCAGTGCCCGGCAAGGTGCTTCTGGAACTGGAAGCTGACGACGCCAAGCTTCGGAGACGGGATGTCGTGGTCGACCGAGCGTAGGAAGGAAGTGTATGCTCAGGTGTGGTTGAGCAGTCGCGGCTGGGGGATGAAGACAGCCTTGCCATTGTTTGCCTTGGATTTCGTCTTGTCATCTGAGCCAGTTCCAACCGAAGCTCATGGTTCTCTTTCTCCAGAGTCTTGATTCTGTCCTCGGCTAAGGACAGCTGGTATGCGATTGGATGAATGAATTTCATTGTCTTTGTGAGGGACTCAGATCCTTTGAGACTGGCAAGTGTTTTCAAGTGATTGTCGTAGCGCTTTCTAGTATTGCATGAGCTGATGGACTGAATGAGATCCGGGGTGTCAAAGGAGGAAGGGAGACCAGATGTCTTCGAGGAATGGAAAAGTCGCTTTGATAGAGACAGGACTTCAGAAGAATTATTGAGCCAATGGCTTGTTTTCATACATTCACTTGGATTTCAGCCACCCCAGGAAGTGAATTGGTGAAGTGGTGTGAAGTGAATTGGGAGAGAGGGGTGGAGAGCGAAGTCGCATGAAATCACCAGGTAGTACTTCACATCGAGCTTCACCCACATGTCAAGCAGAAAACAATGCTTTCAATGGTTGTCGAGTTTAACCAGCGTAGCACGACCGGGTTGGCCACACTCTGACACTGAAAGTCTTTTGTGCAGAATCATAGTCAGGTGCCGAGTTGCACATCATTGAAAACCCTTGAACAGCGAAATTTAATATGACTGCCTGCAAGTTACGCTGTTCTGTGTCGTATCCTGATGATCATTGCCAGTCCATTTGAGTAAAAGAAATTAAAGCATGCAAATGGCCTACACTCAAACTTGAAGTGAAGCTTGACAAGTAAAGCCTGGCAAATGAAGTACGAGATGTGAAGTCTCAAAAGTGGAAATTACAGGCATTTGTAGAATCATCACTGATCAGCAGCCTCACTGCTAATGATTGCAAAAGACCAAGTTCATGAGGGCAGTATCATTCCAATAGGTTGGCACGAATGCCGTTCTGTATCTGTGGAAGTAAAGTGCTCAAAAGGGAATAATCATTGTATTTGGACAATCTGAGAGCATCTACGTGCAGTGCACTGCCTCATGCGTGCCCAAGGACAGACAGGCTGAATCTAACTACAAGCGTGATCTATCCTCAGCTGAACTACCAAAGCAAAAGCTTACCCGGCGTGTCAAGCCCCGTACATTGGTTCGCTCTCCACGGGAAACCGGAGTTCGAGGACCATTCATGGACGCACTCCTCCACCGGGTCGGAAGGCTCTGCTGAGTGGCACGGCCCTGTTGACTCTCTGAGACAGGCGGAATCGTCCCTCCGTATCCGCCATTCTGAAGTCGCTCCACGTTAGCCAGGCTCTGTTCGACGTCTGGCTCGCAGTCCCAGCTGATATAGGCTGGTCTCTCGTAATATTCCTGCGTGGCTGCAATGACCGCTGGCGAGTACTGACATCGAACACGGTCGTCATCCATTCCACCAAGCCTCGAATGGACCCTCTGAAGCAGTTCAACGTGATGATGCTGCCAAGGGTAGTCCCCCACAAAAGGCAAGGCCGTCAGAAGCCAGATCGTCTCTAGCTCTCGAGCCACCCCCTCAGCCTCTTTGCGGAGCCTGTTCCTAAGGCCCCTGGCACTTGTGGCTGTTTCTTCGTCGTAGAGAAGCACACCAAGCCTCTGAACATCGTACAGATGCTCATCGATGAATTCCATCCTGTATCCGCGGCCCCTGAAGTGATGGACTTTGTTTCTCAGTATGATCAACTCCTCGAGAGCTCGCATGACCGCATGTGACTTTGTCCACCGGTAGTCGTAGAATTCCGTGTCGCCAAATGCCAGCAAATTCAGTCTATCGCGACCAAAGTCCATGTCCGACAAGTAATGGAGCCCATAAAATTCACATGTATTCGGACGGTTGGCCCGTAGCCACCTCCAAAGACACCGCTTTGCCAGCCTCTCGGCCCTCCACAGAATGTCGAATAGCTCATCATGGTCTATGACGACGTTGTTGGCAGGCTCCCACACCCAGCCATCGAGACGCAACCGTGTTCGTAGTGCAATGCCCTTCCTCTCGATTCTGTCGTTGAATTCAGCCTGGGAGATGAGCTGCGCCGGCTTCGCTGGTTGAGAGCATTCTTCGCTGACGACTTTCGGCGCCACATAGGAAGAGAAGTCCCAAGGCTGTGGCTCTGCAAATGTGGGATGGCAGACACCGCAAAGTTCCTCTCTGCGTCGCTCGAAATAGCCAAATTTGTTGATCGCAGACTTGGTTGACACGAGGTAGCCCAAGTTCATCAATGTGAGCTCGCCGTTGCGGTATAAATATGACTTTCCATCAATGGCGACAAGCTTTGGTCCATCGGTCGCGCTGCTGGGGGTGGAGGAAGACGAAATAGTGGTTGTTGTGGACAGGTGTTTCGGTGATTCCCGGAGGCGGGATGCTCTCGTTGAGCGAGCAAAGGACGGTGACTCTTGTTTCAGAGAAAGACCACTGTCACAACATACATACATTAGCACATATAAAAGAGACGTAGACTGCCTCTGGTTGGAGTTTCCTGCTTACCCTGTGTCTTCGCTGGCATGAGCTCGGCTCCTGAGAAGCGGTGCATGCTTGTTCACCGTTGGATGCTTCTTTTCTTGGGGTGTGAGCAGGCTGAGTGCTAGTCTCAACTCATCATTTTCAGCCTCCAGCTGCTGGATACGGGCCCGTGCCACTCTGAGCTGGTATTCTGTTGTCTGGATAATCTTTTGTGTCATGGTGATCTGGCCGAGATGAATAGGTGGCTTCAGGTATTGTGAGTAGATAAGGTGGGCAAGCCCCGTCTATACAACAAGAATCTGAGGGCCTCAGGAGACACGAGGTTTGGTGTGTCAGACGAACAACTTGTGGTTGAAATTCTGAAGGAAGAACCGCGGAGATGCTCAGCTGAGCGCGGGGAGGTGCCGGTATATAAATGAGATTTCGCAAAGTGACTTCATCATGCACCGGACAAGTATTTCACATGATTATATATACTTCACTGTTCAATCTTTTGGAAACGTGCTCTGGCTGGCCTCTATCAGTGTCGTGGTGACCGGACAGGAAGGTGATTAGGGGAGATAGGGGACAGGAAATAACAGAGTGGACACCAAAAGTGAAATTTATGTTGCAAGGATTTGGCATGCTGGGAACAATCGATTAAGTGATATTTCCAATGAATCAATGCGGCACATGTAGCTTCAGAGGTCATGAGGGTGTCCTGTCTACCTTGTGCTTTGCTCATCCTCGCCTATCCTCAACTGACTAGGAGTTGTGACACATAGAACTACTGTTCGTGTTGCAATGTGTGACATGAGAAATGGTGTCAGACAATTGGCGGTGATCCTTCAGCGTCTGCTGGAGATAATGGGCGTGGAATGAGAGAGAAGAAAAGGATGTAGGCACATGCCATGACCACATTCCACAGTCTAAATTCTTTTGATGCATCCCCACGTCACTGATGTGAATCTCAAACTCACAATAGACCTTGAAAGCAGGTTTATTAACACCACAGAATCCCTTGTGTCATGATGGGACTAATTGAATTGTACATGGAATCATATTAGGCCCAGAGGGACTGTCGAATTGACTGTGTGGTAGCAGGGCGTTGTGCCCAGGTCATTCACTATGAATGGCGCTGTTGGTGAATGCCTGTGCCAGCTCAACGCACCTTATGGCTGTGGAGAAGAGCCACAACTAATATAGGTGGGAGGTCTCCTGTGATTTGCATACCTAAGCAGCTGGAAGAATTTGAAGATTGATTGCACGGTAGCGTTATTTACCAAGAAGTGTGATGAAGCATAATTACAGAGCCCATGGCGTCGAAAGAGGATTGATGATGTGGTGAGTAGGGTCAGATTAATTCGTAAGGTGCTATAGCTGCTCTAGCTTGAAAATGAAGGAGAACCCTTAAGATGGATCTATAGATACAATACTAAAACAATGTCTAGACGCTATGCTCTTGAACACACACCTCGCGTAACGTTGGGATTTCTTTACCCGCCCCCAATGATGCAGTGTGCATGGGAAATATTGGAGTATTTGAACAAGTCGTGTGTGCTTGGACATGGATCTGACCGAGGTCCCTTGCTCGCTCACTTTCTCCATGTGACTGTCACTCCGCCTGTTATCCTCGGAGTTCCGACGAGCCTAACCGTGACGCTGATGGTATCGAAGTCCCGAACGGCCAGACGGTCCGTTGGTAGCAGCACCAGGCCAGGTCTCAGCCCTTGACGCCCGTATCTGGTCGCCAGGGCGTAGCTTCTCCTCCAGGCCGACCTCCTGTGTCTCGTCACCAGGCCGCAGATTCCCCAGGTCGCCAGCCTCGCGGTTCAGGACCCTGGCCAGCCTAAACACGAGCTCTGAGCGCATGCGGCTGTCGGAAAGGGGCTCATGGGAGGCCAGGTCTCTGAAAGCCGTCGCTAGCATCCTGTTCAGGAGCCTGCGCAGGAACAAGATCCGGTTCGAGACGAGTTGGTCGTCATGCGAGGTCTGTGGTCCGGCTCCCGGCACGTCCGCCTTGATATACATTGGCAGCCACTGATCCATCTCAATAAGTGGTCCGCGCGGGACGAGCTGGCCGCCGAACAGGAGTGCCATCAGGGGCGTGACCGATGACGAATCTCGAAGGAACATGGTGGAACCGTCGCTGGAGAGAGACAGGCTGTTATAGGTGAACAAATCGGCAGCCGACACTAGTTCGTCATTGACTGATGATGGATGCATTCTGACATCCATCTCGGAAGAGGTACGGAACTTTTCCGGTCTAGTCTGCACAGCGAGGTTGGGGTACAGTCCAGCCACTAGCAGAGCTTTTACGAGTGCCTCGGAGCCCGAGTTGGCATTCATATGCCGGCCGCCGTACTGAAGCGTTGTCTCCATGTTCTGGCTTTCGATGAGCCCGGCCTCGGTTAGGATGTCGACGATCTCACGTGCCGTCATGTCGATATTCTTGAACGCTCCGCGGCTCATAAAGTTATTGCGAAACATATCGTACGCCTCCCGGCCGCCGCGAGCTGAGGCTTGGCGAGCCGCGCCAAAGGCTTCGAGAAGCATTATGTGGTCACTCTCGGATGAACCCGCCAAGTTCTTTTTCATTTCGTCGACCGCAGACCTCTGATCAAGAGGACTCGTGATAAGTGGGCGCTGCTGCGCCGCGGCCCCGAGAGTGATCATGGGATCCAAACATTTGAAGATGACTCCGAGTATGATCATCTTGCCCAACGTCGGGTGAACGGGCAGAGACGCCAAAACACGGCCTAACGGTGTCAGGTCCTCTTTTTGAGTCAGAGCACCGAGGGATACGAGGTTTTGCATGGCAATTTCAACAGCGGAGGGCGGAGGTGGCTCGATGGCTCCTGCGAGGAACTCGGCCACCGGCATTTTGATGGCCTGCGTCTTGACGTCCAAACAAGTCTCCTGCAAGTCGGAGCGCAGTAGTTCCGGCAGGCCACTAGTCCTCATGGACTCACGCCGAGACCTGGTGAACAGCGCATAGTAGACTCCATCTTGGACACGGCCGGCTCGTCCCGCTCGCTGCTTGGAATTGGACTTGCTGATCCAGGTGCATTGGAGTTGGGTGATGCGTCTCGTCTGGTCGTAGCGCTTCTCGCGGCACTTGCCGGTGTCGACGACAAACTGCACATCCGGAATCGTCACAGATGTCTCGGCAATGTTCGTGCTAAGGATGATTTTCCTGCAACCTTCTGGGACCGGGTCAAACACCGTCTTCTGACTGTCCTGTATGGAGGAGTGCAGCATGATGATCTGGAAACGTTGCGGGTCGTTGAAATCGACACCGAGGGGGGATTGGGCGCGCAGCAGCTCGTCCACATCCTTGATTTCCTCCCAGCCAGGGAGGAACACAAGGATGGCGCCACTCTCAGAAGTCTTGGTAATATGGGCAACTGCCGTAGCTGCGAGGCCCAATGGTACCAGCCCGTCGTCCTTGTCGTGTGCGTGAAAGGCATCTTCAAGTCCCGCAGTGGCGGCTCGGCTCCTCCAGTCGATCACGGAGCCAGGGGAGGTATCTGCGTTTGCGAGAGAACTGCCCATGTTGATATTCTCTACCTTGAGGTACTCGACCGTATTTTTATCCGTACGCAACAGCCTGAGGCTCTGCTGGTGATGCGTATCTTTCATCGCCCTAAGAACATCATCCAGGTAATATTCTTGGACTGGAAAGGTCCGACCCGGCACTTTCAATGTGGGACAGTCAGTTGAGACCGCAGATGGCAGGCTCTTTCGGAAGTATGCTGCGAACTGCTCTGCGTCTATTGTCGCACTCATTAGGACAACGCGCGGCAGCTTCTTGCCACGCGCGGCACGGGCTGCCATTGTGTGCTTCAGCGTGGTCAAGAGGAAGTCATTGATGAGGTCTCTCTCGTGGACTTCGTCAATGACTAGATGGGAAACATGGTCGAACACGTCGTCTGGGGCATGCTGAAGCTGCTGGAGGAGGATGCCGGCTGTGCAGTAGACTATGCTTCCGCCAGGCTTCGGAAGCTTCGCATCAAACCGTACATGGTAGCCGACGGTCTCCTGAAGCTGTTCGGCCCGCTCGCCCGCCACCCTCCGAGCCACCGACGTCGCCGCAATGCGCCGAGGCTGTGTGCAAATGACGTTACAAGAAGCACCGGTGCCGCTCTCAATGGCCTGGTCAAGAAGAATCTGGGGAACTTGTGTGGTTTTGCCGCTTCCAGTTGCCCCAATGACCACGCAGTAGATATTGTCGTTCACAATCTGCCTGACGCGAGAAGCATATTGGGCCATTGGCAGTTCGGACCTTGTCTGACGTAGATGTTCCAGATCACCACGCGTCTTGTACTCGTCCATCTTCTCCCTCAGTCGCAATGACTTCGTCGCAGTCTGTTCTTGTGTGAGAGCGAGCTTAGACCGGGTGTATCGGGCGGGTTCATTGCGGAACTGAGCTGGATGGAGGCGTGGCAATGGCTCGTGTGGCCATTCCAAAGCCTGTATTGCATCCAATTCCTGCAGTACTTCGGGGTTCAGGACCACCTCCGTTGGCCTGAGCTTTCGGAGATACTTGCCGTTCCCTGCGCGTAAAGCCTTGGTGAAGTTGTCGAAAAGATGTGGCTTCTTCTCGAGGATCGATAGTGCGGCGACGAGATTCGCAATTCTCACCGTATGGAGCTTACTTCTCGTTTTGATCTCGAGCTCTGGGCCCACTTGCAGGTCAAGGCGTTCAAAAACCGGCCTGCCCACCCACATATGCCCACGGTGTTTTAACGCTACCTTGTATGAGCCCAAGTGTTCACCTTGATCATGGCAGTACATGAAAAAGTCGGGGGCATTTCTGGTGCTGAGGGCATGTCGGTCCCTCACGACGACAGTATCTGCCCCTCTCCTGAGATGGTACAGCTCAGCCTGATTCTTGAACTCAACAGCCGCAGCCGCCTCAGCATGAGCTACAGAGCCCATGAAATTGAATGCCAAGTTGATGCCGTGTTCAGGCATGTCGACGGTAATGCTGAAGAGACCACCATGATCCCGGATCGAGACACAGGGGATGCATCGATAACGCGCGGCGTAGTTGTAAATATCCAATATTCCCTCCTTCTCGTCCTCAAACTGTTCTTTAGGCTGCGAGCTGGCGAAAGCTAGCAGGCCTATATCCCGCATCTTAGCCAGCGCATGCAGACCCGCAGCACGCTTGGCTTGTTCTGGGTCGAAGCCATCTCCAGCGGCAGCCACACTCTCGTTGCCCGGAAGGTCGATAGTGATACCAGTTCGGAAAAATTTCTTGCCAGAGCCTGAACGCAGCGGCTGGGCTGGTTGTACCGTGTGAGTCCCGCCAAGAACTTGGACGGCAGAGGCGACGGCTTTCCAGGGCGTTCGGAAGAAGCCTGAAGGCATCGAGGACAGGTCATCCTGCGTTGGCAGCTGCACCGTCCGCCGCAGATTCTTCAGGCTGAACTCCAGTTCACTCTCTTTCAAGTTGTTCGCAGTATCTTCAGAGTCCTTCTGCAGATGCGAACCCCCATTGCGCCGGGCACTGCCAACATATTCATCGCGTGTGGGTAAAGTTGACCCAATCCGTGCACTTTCACGGGCCTTCTTGCGGTTCTTTTTCGTGACTGCCCAATTACGTCCATGGTTCGACGAGGTCGAGAAGGAGCCGATCGCATTGAATCGTTTCGAGTGGTCGTAGTCGCGTCGAAGGGGGAGGCGAGGCAAAGATCCGAGTGGGCAAAACTGCGGGCTGCGCAACGTTAGCAATGCCCGGTTTGCCTGCGATTGATGGGAATTGTCAGATAGAGTCGGTTGAAAATGATGCTGGGGGCTGCCCTGAAGCACTCACTATAGGCCACCTCATATCTGTTGGGGGATCGAAAGGAAGGACATCTTGCTGGACAGAGACGCAATCAATCGAAGAGGGCCAACCTACATTTTCTTACCTGCGCGTTGACATAGAAGTTGGAGAAGGGTCGTCCTAACGGTCACTCCAGGGCGATAGCGATAAGCTGTCGGCTTATCGATTAAGAGGCAAGCTTAGTCACCAGTGGCCTGGCAAGCTTGCTCTGCCCCTGGACGTCATACCACATGGCATCCCCAAACCCTCACAACCATTGAACAATGGCTGGCATTCAGCTGATCTGTCTCTGTACCTTCTTACTTCCGCGCATCCAGTGCTTTTCCCTGGACCCTAGGACCTAGACCTCCACGAAGTCCTTCTTTCTGCCCATTGGGAAACTTATAATCCTTTCTCCTTTGGGTTAAAACAGACTTGGTGGAGTTCATCAGCTCTTTAAGCACGGTGCTGGTGTCATAATTTCGAACCGTTTCGCGATTGTCTCTGTGCTCGTATTGTGTTGTGGTCGCGCGCAGAGGACCGAGCATATTGTCAATGTCAATGACAGCCAGGCATCGCTCCCAACCTTCTCCCGTGTGATTCACATCGCGTCGATTTCATTAAATACACCGAAGAAGTCCTCAGACTCATAAATGTGGTCTGATTGCCGTCGTGATATTATACGACATAAGAAAATTCTTATTTACTTTTCTCCCAACGCGGTCACAGTGGGATTTCTAAATGTTATCCCATTCTTGGGTTTTCACAACCCTGATATCCACGTCGACGAATAGCGTCCGCTGTATATAGCCCCTTGAACATCAAAACATACTGCTATTTCTGCGGACCAGACGCAGCTCCTCTGCGGTGACCGACGGGCTAGATCCCTCTGATGAAGACGCGGTTTTGCGTCGGCTGGAAACTCGAACGACGGGTAGCTGCTTCGCGATGGTATCCTCCTTCTTCCCTGAGTTCGCGTTGGTCTCCTCCCCCTGGTGAGGCTGCTGGTTCCCAGCCGCATTGATGTCCTCACTGAGCCCCAGGTCCTCCTCGAACGCCTCTTCGGAATAGGAGCGACGTCGCGACCAAGCTTCCGCAGCTCTGAAGACTACCGCCGGGTATCTGAATAGATCTGGCGTCTTCGTGTCCTTCGCGTACTCAATCTGCTCGAACATTTGATGGTGATGATACTTCCACTCGTACTCATCAAACAACGGCTCGAGCTTCTCCATCTCGCTCACAGTATCCTCGACGGCCTGACGCCCCTCGTCCCTGAGCTGCCGTGCCTTTGCCGCGGATTCCTCGTCGTAAAGGTGGATAGCCAGCTTCTGCACGTTCTTGAGGTGCCCGTCCACCACTCGAGGTGCCGGACGGAACCAGCCCAGGTCGCTGGGGTTCCAGTGGCAGGTGAGATGCCGAAGAGGGACCACCGCGAACAAAGCATTCCGTGCTAGTTCCGAGTTATTCTGCCGCAAGCTTAGAGCGAATGGTCTCAGTGTGTCGAGTAGTGTGGAAACCTCGAGCTTCACTTGTTGCCAGCCTCCCGGGAATTCGCGCTGGCAGATGTCCGGCCGGTTCTTGTCCATGAATGACCAGAGGCATTTCTGTGCCAGTTCTCGGCCCCTGGTGAGCAGTCGGAACAAACGCTCGTCGTCGACGCGGATATTTCCCAGGTCCGAGTCGAGCCAGTCGTCATCCTCGAGCCGGGTCCTCAGCGGGAGCACGTGTAGGTCCAAGAGGTCCTTGTACTCCTCGTCCGACAGGGTGTGGGCCGGCTTCCCGAAAGACAGGCTATGCAGCCATGACTTGCTCTCAGGCCGCAGATTCGAGTTTCTCCAATTCTCTGTGGGAGGCTCGCCGGGTTGGAATGGCGCACCAGCTGGTCCTTGGCTGTTGGACCACTCATTGCCCCAGGTGGAGGCAACGTTGTCCCAATTGCCAGCACAATCATCGTCCCAAGCTCCAGCCATGGGAGAACTACCAACCGAGCCTGCGGCAGATGGACCACAGTATGTGTCGGTCCGTCCACCATCACCGTAGACCTTCTCTTGATGTACTGGCGCATAGCGGTTGTTGAATGCGGCTTGGGTCGCTTCTTGATCCTCGATGAAGGGCAAGGTCTCAGTCGTGTGATCTTCTTGGGCCATGCCATTATCACAGGTTGTCATTGGAGACTTCGGTGACGGGGAATATGGAGGCGTCGAAGGTGCAAGCGTTTCTGTGCTGAACTCATTTCTGTCACGCATATGGTCAGCCCGGATACATTCCGAAATCGTTAAAAAGCTTCCGAGTCAAGTTTATGACTTACTCATTGGTGTTTTCGTTAAAGTAGAAATCAGTGGACGTGGTGCAGAACCCACCAGTCACAGTTGCTGGTGAGTTACCTTGACGCAGCCCCGCCAGTTCTTCCGTCAAGGCTGCAATCCGAAGGTCTTTTTCAGCAAGCTGCTTCAAAGCTTGCTCCAGCTTGGTTCTGGTTGCCGCAAGCTCGTCCACCTCGGACTGTCGATGGGTCATGATGATTTATATATGGGTATTGTCAGATGGGTGAGGGCTGTGTGGCTGATGTGTTGGTGCTGTTCATCAACTTTTTGCTCGTGATCGGAGTTGTTGCATAGACTTGAAGAGTTTCAACCTACGACGGGAGCCATTTCTTCTTATATAAACTCGATTGGACCCGTCAAGAGTGAAATAGATGTCCAGTGTAGAGTTAACAGTCATTCATATCACTATTCTGGCGCTCCGTGTGGGTGGTCGGCAACTTGAAGTGAAATGGCCGAAGTGAAATTCTGTGAGTAGATAAACATGAGTATAGTCTAGTCGGTCCAAGGACTAGCCAAGTCTTCGGGATTCACTTCTTCAATTCTTGCAGTAGGCATGGAGGCTGCTGGTGAATCTGGTTGTTATATTGCAGAATGTCGGGCCTCAGGGAATTTCAACGCGCAATCGTGACGCCGCATGGCTGGTGGAAATGCCGACCCCCTCCATTTTGTATGTGAATGAGGTTTTGAATAATCCGCAATTTCATGGGGCTCATTCAACGCTAAGATGAGTGAGTGTTGGGCTAACACTCCCTAGCCCTCACCGGCCTCTTTTAGCGCCGCATCACCACGTCTCGTCATGTATGTTAAATATTATAGAATAAGGAATGGCACGGTTAGACTTTTGCAATCAAAGCTCAGATGGTCTCTCGGCCGTACCAAATTCCTGACGACACAGAAGCATTTAACATATGTGTCCGAATAGGTGATATGAGCACAGACAGAACTTACAACACTGATTCACACATCTGTATGTTCAATAATGGGAGTTCTCTAGACAGAGAATATACACACTGAGTGACACTCTGCGATTCAACCGGAGATCTCTTGATACTTTTTGTTGGCTTGGCTTCGATATCGTTGTCGAAATGGAAAGGCAAGTTGAGCTGACCACAAATTCTTCTAGTCCGAATATCATCAACCAGCATAAAAGATAACACCACATGTCTTTTAAAAATGATATCCCACTCCACTAGATAGATGCTCTCCAAACTACTTGATATAATATCCATCAAATGTAAACCTGGACATTCCTGTTTGAATTGGATAGACTCCTGTCAAGTATAGAGCAAAAGAGGGTGTCCTCACATTTATGGAGAAAGAGACTTGTTAGTTGTATACGTAATTATATGGTTGGGTGTGGATCGTTTTTGTACAAGTGTGGCATATGAGTGATATTGAATGCTGCTTGGGAAGCCTCATCATTACTGCTTGTATCCATCTGGCAAGCTGAGAGCAAACATATGCCTTCTTCCCACAAGCAGCCATTCCGCCTTGCAGACTATTGCCACCTGGCATGTAAGTGATTTGGGTACTCTCTGCAGTTATCGGACTGAATACAGGAATCTCTCTTTAGGTTTATGATCTTCGTTTCAGCAAGCTCACTTTACTTTGCGGAACCGGAGTTAAAAGTGGTATTTCCCCGGAGAAATCATTGGAGACTACTCTGCAAATTTACGAAGCCGCTATAAACACCAAGTCAGAAGCTGACTGGTTTATCCCGAAATAATGGCTATGTAGATATCTTCCCAGTAGGTTATAACCTGGGTCGATTCTCGATCGCCTTGTGCCTGGATCCCTTCGTCTTGAAATATTCCGTGATTTTGCCTCTGGCAGCTTCAACTGTTGAGACATCCTCAATCGTCGCAGGCCACACAATGTCTTTCTCAAACTCCTCGTGGACTGCGTTCTCTATCAACTCTTTGAGGACCCTTCTCAGTATCTTCCCCGATCGAGTTTTAGGTATAATTCCTTTCCCTTGGATTATACCACCAAGCGTCGCAATGCCACCTACTTGTTCGCGGACTCGCTTTTGAATGCCATTGATGAGCGTTTGATTTGGTATGGCAGAGGGAGGGTGATCTGGGGTTGACAGAGTGACAAAGGCAAACGGGAGCTGACCCTTAAGGGCATCCGGTATTCCCACAACGCTTGCCTCTGCAACAAGTGGGTGACTCGTAATCGCTTGTTCAATAATGCCTGTAAGGGTTTGTGACCGGAGATTAACCAATATGACAACGGGGCATACATACTGGTTGACAAGCGATGGCCCGCAGTGTTGATCACATCATCGCTTCTGCTCAGTACGCTGACATAACCATCTTCGTGGATGGTGCCGGTATCTCCTGTATCCATCCACTTACCAAATCGTTTCAGATATCCCTTATAGAACCTCTCTTCATCGCCCCACAGAGTTCGGAAGCCAGCGGGCGGTAAGGGAGTTGACAAGACGATATTGCCTACCTCACCTCTTCTAAGCTCCTGCCCTTGGTCGTCTACTACTCTGATGTCAAATCCTGGCATCAGTTTTCCGGCTGTTCCAGGCTTGACTTTGACCAGCGGCAAATGGTCTCGAATCAAGTTCTTGCTGCCAATTGCTGCTTCTGGTGAAAGGCTGATCGCGGAGATAGGGGACCCTGTTTCACTTGACCACCAGTTGTCGTTGATCACGGCTCCCGGGGATCCATATTGTCGTAGAAACTGTTGGTACTCCGTAACGAGGGACACTTCTGATCTTTCACCCCCTAGGAAGAGCGACCTCAAAGACTTCAAGCCGCCTGCGCTGCCAATTCTTCTCAAGTGTCGATTCTCCGGATCGTCTCCTTTGATGGCTCTCAAAGCAGCTTCAAAGCGTCAGTCGGGGGCACGGAATTGTATGATATAATGCTTACTTGGTGCTAGAAAGATGCTATTGACTTTGTAATCCTAGGGACAGTTAATTCTCCATGCTCTTCCGAAGATGACATTTTGTCTGGCCATCGGATCACTAGACTTGGCTCACCCGGATGATACGCCACAGACTCGAGCTGTCTGGTGTTCCAACTGGCTTGCCTGTCCAGAGGTATCTGTCAGTATGTCTTGAAGGAACATTTGGAGCTTCACGTACCCTCGTATAAAACTGTTGCCGCTCCAGTGAGAAGCGGTCCGTAGATGATGTACGAGTGCCCGACTATCCAGCCAATGTCACTTGGAACCAAATTAGTGGAGGCTTTGATGTCTACATTTCAACTGAACCAACCTAGCTGCGAACATTACGTCGCCCGGCCCGTGGATACCAAACGTATAACGTATCGAGAATTGCAGACCGACAGCGTGTCCACCGGCATCTCGGACGACTCCCTTTGGCGATCCCGTAGTGCCGCTGGTATATATGATGTAGACTGCGTCATTTGAGTCCACAGGCACACAATCTGCCTTGATGCCACTCGCTCGAGCTTTGCGAGTCAACTCGAACCAGTCCCGATCGCCAGCAGTCTCATCGAGCGGCCAGCTCAATTGTTCCCTTTGCCATACCAAAATACGTTTAGGTTTGTGGCCTGATATCTCAATGGCCTCTTTGATGAAGGGTCTGTAGCCTACAGGGGGTTTCGTCCCCTCGATACCGCAAGAAGCAGTGAGAACGATGACAGGCTTTGCGGCCGCAATGCGTTGGGCTAAAGCGTTTGCTGCAAAGCCACCAAATACTACTGTATGAATAGCCCCGAGCCGAATGGTTGCTAGGATACCTATCAACGCCGCAGGTATCATGGGCACTTTGAGGAATGAGCTGGTCGTTCTGTTTGACGAGGGTGATGACTTACTGTATACAAGCACTACATTGCCCTTCTTCACACCCTCGTCCCTCAAAACAGCCGCAAAGGTCTCCACCTCATGAAGCAATTGGCCGTAAGTGATCACCTGTTTTGTCTTCGTGACGGGGCTATCATAGAAGATGGCGGGGCAGTCACCATTTCCTGCAAGGACGTGCCGATCAACACAATTATAACATGTTGAGATCTTGCCTCCGTCGAACCAGGTCCAGTACGGATGCTCCACCCCACTCTTCAAGGTCTTGGTTGACTTCTTGAGGACCGAGGTTGGTTTTCGGTGCCAGTTGACATGCTCTGCTTGCTGGGCCCAAAATGACTCTGGGTCCTCCAACGATTGGCGATGGACTTGATCCTGTGGGAAGCACATTGTGAATTTTCAGATCCCCCAACTCCAGTGTTCAATGGCGTCTTAACTAGTTCGAGGGCTTTCTGGTTGGGAGATCAGTCGATAGTTAACGAGTGATGGCCACTAGCAGTGTGAAACGTCTATTGCGGCGGATCTACCTGCCTCTTCGAAATGGGTGGTCGGAGGACTGACTATCTTTACCTGAATCTAGTCTTCAATTGCGGCATAGGTACTTGCGGATTAACTACGGGTGGTGTATGGCCGCGACTAGCGCGTTTCCACTCATGACCCCGGATACGCGTTCACGTCCAATGCATCCTCATGCCCTTGTTTGCTTCCGAAGACAACCTCAACCCCGGCTTGAAGAATTACTCGCCCACCCCAGCTAGTCTCGAACTGAAAGCTTAAATTTCTCTGACTCGAATAGGTCCGGGCGCAACCTCGGCAAGTCTTTTACCACCTTGGGGGCGCGCGCTGCCCATGATGTAGAACTGGGGACATGTTCGGCGGTCAAGCCATGAATGAAGTCAACTGCTGGTGACCCCTGATGACTTTGGTCCACTTTCGTCAGGGCAGAAATGGCTAGTTTGCAGCCCGAAGACAAATGCTAGATAGGCGGTATGCGATGTGAATGATTGCAAGTACCTGAATCAATGTGTATTTGTTTTGACTCTGCTGGGGTTTGTCTAACAGAACCGCTTCTCTCGTGATGCCATCTGGTCGGTCAGGTGGACACCATTGACTAGCCTCAAGGCCCTATGGCAGATTCCGGACTCCTTCTTCGTGTTATCCGGTGGCAATTCAAAACCTTGCCGCCTGGATGCATCGTGCAGCACGGCTCGTGCAACTTCATCGATTTCTGCCAGCGTGACTGATTTGACCCCGGGCCTCGCCACGGCCGTGGTGACCCAGTGTGCTCCCTCTGTCGGGACACCAATAGCGTACAAGCTTCGATGTATGCGGCCTTTGTTATCGATTACTCGAAATGGGCTGTCCGTCACATCCAGCCCGCCAGTTTCGTAACCATCCACAGTGTGTGGGCGACACTGGCCCGTCTTTAATAGGTGCGCAAGGAGCTTGTCGTTAGTCCGCCGAAGGCTTATTTCTGGCAAACGCGCTTCTATGAGCGTGGTCACTCGTACCGCCGAGAGCGGTATCTCAGCTGAGCGTGCGAGCCATGCTTTTCCGTCGGGTTTGATTTCCAAGCGCGGTCCCAGAAGTTCCAACACGCCAGCCTCTATCAGGGCGATCATCTCCTCAATGCGCCGCCGAGGTGGGCCAATAGATAAAAACGCGTTGAAAGGAGTGTACCAGCCGTCTAGGTGCTCATGTCGAGAGCTCCCCAGCAGCCCCTTGTGATCGACTATCATCCGTATCTCTTTGCGTATGTCACGCATAACGTCCAGAGCTGCTTTCAAAGGTCCGTTGACATTGCCGGACGCAGCCTCTTTTACGTCTTGCCGCAGATAATCAAGCAACCAGCTCCGCCAAGCACTGGGCTCGGCGATTCTCAGTCCGTCAAAAGGTCTTGCAATGCGGCTCCAAGATAGACGCTCTGATTCGGGAATTCCATACTTGTCAAGGAGCTCGGCTTCCTGAGGGGTATTACTGAAAGCGCTGAGAAATTCATGTTGAAAGTCGGGAGAATCCAAACATCGCTGCCTCAATATCGCCGCGTAGTAGACTGTTCCGATCTCCTTATTGACGAGGGGCCAGACTTCTTTCAGAAAATCTGGTGGGTGTCCTGATCTCGCGCGACGGCGAAAACCTCGAATGACTTCTTCCGTGAGAACGACAGGCTCATGGCGGCCATATGCTCCTTTCTCATTGTCTCCACGTGCATGGTATGGGATGCCGCGTCGGGATCCTGCATATAGTCGAGGCTCCTTTCCCGAAGAGATATAACGAAGTCCGCCGGATGTAGGCACGAAACGCCCACCACGGCCCGTGGTTAGCAGGGTAATGTAATCGAAGAAGCAGAGGCCCAAGCCGCGAAGCGCAACTGGTTCCCCAGGAGCAATGCAAGAGAAGTTGACGTCCGCTGGATTGGCTGGAGGGAAGTACCGCAAGCCGTGCCTGTCAGCGTAGGCCGTAATGAGCCGTTGTTCCGGATCAGGCACAAGGGGCAGATGTCCCTGGGCTAAAACGACCGCCCCAAGTTCACGAATGACTTGCCCGTTGGACAGAACAACACTTTGCCGGTGGTAATCATGCGAGTCGACACGGATAGCTTTGGCCCTGTGTATCCGTACCTCCACGTTGGATGGGGCGTCTTCCACCGTCTTGTTGAAAACCCACTGCAGATACTCGCCGAACTGCGCACGGGTCGGGTAATCATCTGGGCCTAAGGGAAGCCCGTACTTCAATGACCATTCATAAAAGCTTGGCCCCGGCCGTATTGGTCCACGGCAGACAACAGTCTCGTCAGTGAACATGGTGGCTTGGGAAGCCACAGTGTTCATCCAGAGGTGCGGTGACTGAGCAGTGCGCCAAACACTTCCGGGGCCCGGAGATGACGGGTCTATGACATGAATAGTCAGGTGCGTCCCTGGCGAGAAAAACTCAAATGCGGATGAGCAGAGACGTTCTAGGACGCTGGTTCCTCGAGGTCCTGCGCCTATGATCGCGATATGGGCCTGGGGTTGGAATGGGAGGCATCCCCTGAGCAGCGGGGCCATATGGACGTCGAGTTCATCCATTTCGAAAGGATGTTCAATAATGGAAGTAGCAATGAGGATGTGTGTAGTTCTACTGATCTTGCTCTGATAGATGGCTTGGGGAGTTTGAAGTGGCACAGATTTGGTTGTGGTACCAAGAGTCATTGTGCAGTACTCAGTGTTGTGGCAACGCATAACAAGCCGATACTGACCCAGGTACGATGATACCAAGCATAGATACCTGGGTATGTAGCCCTACTACGTTGTAGGCTGGTTCCGCATCGACCAGATACGTCACAAGCATATGTGAAATCGTAACAAATAGTTCAAAACGGAAGTTAACACCCCACCATTCACATATACATTTAGGTTACTACCAGTATAACTTTTCCTAACAAAGTTTAATACAGCTACTAAGTAACTTATTAAATTTTATAATTATAAACTAAAACCCTTATATATAACTATTAAAAATAAATTTTAAAAATAAGCAGATAATTTTAAACAAAATAGTTTTATTAAATAATCCTAAGTCTTTAAATGGTATAACATGCATTTTAAATATTTTTGATATGCATTTATATCCCTATTAGGCAGTCATAGGCGTTGTAGATATGCTGGTGAACTATGTATTGCTCTTAAACAACTGTTAACTTATTCTTGGCTTCCTAGCTCAGTCGTCAGTCTAGTATATTCATTAATCCGCTCTGCCCAATCCTACAGCCCCCTATGTGCTCATGACAAGATAACGGTTGCGAGTCATTGCAAACCTAGATCGACCAGCCGTGTCAACTAAGGAACTCAATCGCGATCCATTCATAGAAACAAAGTACGGCGATCGGTGTTTCGCAAACACGCCAGCACCCAGCAGGAAGCAGGGCAACCGACACAGAAATAGCAAGGATATTACCCGCCACCTGGTGACTTAGTTCCATTACTATCCTGAAATTTATAGGACCGTCCGGCTCTGATTACATTTATGATGTCTCCTTACGAGGGCACAATGCTTCGGACAATGTAATACCTCGCAGGGTCCAGTTCCGTGCGTCATCCAGCTGCTACCCTGCTTCAGCTCGCCACGATATGACTCGGCTGCATGCATCCCTGAATTGGCCCCATGATTAGGAAACGCAGGGGATACACTTTTTAAGTTCAGCATAGTCACTACACACTAGGCAGCTTTAATCACGTTGCAGTAGCTGAAGACCATGATACACACGGCTTCACTTTTCCGATGCACGAACGGGCCAAGCCCTGCACAACAACCATGCCCCAGCCGCGGCTGAGACTCGAGCTTCTCGTGAACTTTTCCGACCCCTTGAAAGTCGGCAGTTAGTGGACTGGGCGGCGAGAACATTTCCAGGCTTCTTGTGAACTTTATCCATACCCCTGAGGCTCGGCACTCAGCTGGCTAACCGAGGGATCTTCAGCCTCCCTAGGTAATCAGGTCCAAATCTTTCGGCCCAGCTTTCGTGTCTTACTCACTCCTCGTCTAAACTCCCAGCATCGTATTGCCTTTGAGACCTCATAATCAGTATACATGAAAATGTCGCCATCCAGGCGGGACAGCGGCTATTACGATGGCGATTTGGAGCCTATTGCCATCGTGGGAATGGGTATGACCTTCCCCCGCCACTCCCCAGGAACACGCTCCTTGCTGACATTAGAGAAGCATGCCGCCTGGGAGAGGGTGTTAACTCTCCGTCTTCTATGTGGGATGTCATGGTCAACAAAGAGCTCAAGACGGCCGCACGCGTCCCGGAGAGCCGCTTCAACATCGATGCATATCTCCACCCGGGGGCCTTCACGCGTCCGTCAAGCATTACGTCCCCGGGTGGCGGATTCATAGACACGCCACCTGAGAATTTCGACCCTGAGTTCTTTGGAATGGAAGAAGATGAAGCATTGCAGACCGACCCTCAACACCGCAGAATGCTGGAGCTGGTATACGAGTGTCTCGAGTCTGCTGGAATCACCAAGGACGCAATCGCCGGCAGTAGGACTGGCGTCTACGTTGGGAACTTCAACCTGGATGCAGTCGTAAAGTCCTGCCGACACGAATACGATCGCCATGCCCATGCCACCATGAGCATTGACCCGGGCTTGGTTAGCTCAAGGATATCCTTCTGGTACGATCTCAAGGGCCCGGTCTTTACAATCAACACCGGCTGCACGAGTGTCTTTTTCGCGACAGATACCGCCTGCCTTGCCCTGCGTGCCGGCGACTGTGACGCCGCCATAATCGGCGGCGTCAATCTGCTCCAGAGCCCCGAGCAGTCAATCAGCATTTCGAAGTATGGGGTGCTCTCACCAGACTCCACCCCTCTTCCTTTTGATTCCAACGCCAGAGGCTACCTCCGGTCTGAAGGTGTTGGGGCAATATACGTCAAGAGGCTCTCCGACGCCATTCGGGACCGAGACCCCATTCGTGGGGTCATCAGATGTGCGCACGTCAACTCGAACGGCTCACAGCCGGGCCTGCCCATGTTCACCCCCAACAGGGTCAGCATAGAAAGAATGGTGAGCGAGATCTACAAGAAGGCAGGCCTGGATCCCAATGAGACCGCCTATGTTGAACCCCAAGGGATCGGGCTGGCCTTCGCCGACGTCTCAGAGCAAGTTGGTATTGGTTCGGCGATGAGGGGAACCAGAAGCAAAGAAAATCCTGTTTTGATCGGGTCGCTGAAGGGGAACTTTGGACATCAAGAAGCAGGAAGCGGCGTGTTTTCGTTGATCAAGGCCGCCATGATGACCGAGGCGGGAGTTATCCCTGGTTTGCCCAATTTCAAAAGTTACCATTCCAAAGTCGACGCAGATGGGCTCAACATCAAGGTGCAAACCGAGACAATACCATGGCCCGAGAGCTATGCTACTCGGCGTGTGGGGATTTCGTCATGGGGCTGGTCCGGCACAAATGGTCACATTCTCGTCGAAGCGCTGGATTCTCTGCATCCCGCCTACCAACAAGGCAAGACTCGAGACCACGCCGGCTATGACCACTCGGTCGGACGGCCTCTTCTCATAACCCATTCAGCCCACACTCGGAATGCATTGCGCAAGAACATCGTGAAGCACCAAGGCCTCGCCGACAAGTATTACATGGCCGACTTGGCATACACACTCAATGTGCGACGCACCAAGTTCAAAGAACGAGCATTTGCGGTTCTTTCCGATGGCTCGAAGTCAGAAGAATGGGCCCCATCTTCAATGACATTTGGCACGGCTGTGGAAGGCGGCAGGCAACCGGCCGTGGCCTTCATGTTTGCTGATCCAAGGAGCATGTTGAGGTCTGATGTTACCGAATGGCTGAAGTATTCGCCTACATTCCTGCGGACAATCAGGAGGCTTGATCAAATATTGGTACGTTTGGGCAGCAGAATGGGCTTGGAAGAGGCCATTCGCAATTCTGAGATGACTCCTACCAGTGCTGGCAAGGACTTGATGCCATATCTGGCGGGCGCTGCCATGCAAATCGCGCTCGTTGATGTCCTTGCAGAGTGGAATGTCCATCCAACAGCATCACTCGCTCATTCCGGAGGCGAGCTTCTGGCAGCATATTTCTCTGGGCATCTCTCGGCCCCGGAAGTACTTCTGTTGCTCTCCTGCACAGGAAGCGGCCAAGACCCGCACGCCAAGATCAAGGAGTTGAACGAGGAAGATCTCGCATGGCGCCGACCGTGCACCGCAGTGGCCTCGTTGGTTTCTGATGAGGCTCTACGTGTTGTCTTGGCCCAAGTCGCCACCGGAAGGTCAATTAACGGACACCAAGACTTTGGCCCCAAGGCCTTGGAAAACATCAAACTCAACGCCGTTGTCGAAATTGGCCGATCAGAGTGTTTACCCGAGGAAGTGAACACGCTGCCCAAGATGATCGGCACTCTCTTGGAGCATCGCAGCAAGGCAGTCAATTTCTCAGAGACTCTTGCAGCCGCCGGTGCCTTGTACACCCTCGGCTACCCTGTGGATCTTGAAGCGGCCAATGCTATCCACGATGTTGATTGGAAACCCATGCTGCTCGTTGACCTACCACCGTACCAATGGGACCACAGCAGATCTTTGATGATTGAGTCACATGCCATGCGCGAAGAGCGGCTATGTGGAGTTCCGTACCACGAGTTGTTGGGCAGACGAGTCCACGGCCTTTCTCCCCGTTCGATGATATGGAAGAATCCGTTCGTGCAGGACAACGTGAGCTGGCTGTACGGATCTAGGGTGGGTACATGTCCCATGTCAAGCAGAGTAAATGTGAAGAAGCTGACCAGCCGCATAGCCAACTGCAACTCTATCAGCAGCGTTGTGCTTGTCTCTTGCAATTGAGGCACTCACACAGGCATTCGAGTCCCGACGGCCGCACGATTTCTCGCTGCGCGGATTCGTCTTCCAAAACAACCTTCCGTCCATCAAGACGGACGAGATCCTCGAGCTTCAAACTTGCATCCAGTCACTACCCAGCCGGGGTGCCCAGGAGCAGACATATCTGGTAGGGATCGAGTCTGTACGAAATGGCCGTTGGACGACTCACTGTGAGGGGACAGCTGTTGTCAGCACCCACCCGGCTCGCAATGGGTCGACTACAGAAAACAGTGGTCCCGATCTGGATGCCTCTGCGAAGAATTCCAGTCGCACGACGGCCCTGGACAGAATTACGCGCGAGGATTCCGACCCGTACCAGCTGCACCCATTGACTATATATGGGTGTCTGCAGCATGCCTTGGCGTCCGCTGCATCGGACAAGCACACTGGCGGCGGCGGCGGCGGCGGCGACCCCAAGCCAGGCAGTGCCGTTGGGCTCAAGGTGGTCGAGGTCGAAGAGTTCAAGGTAAGGGTAGGCGACGAGGAGACGTCTGGGGACTGGACAGTACACGCCACCAAGCGGAGCGCCACGCTTGGAGATCAGGTGGCCTGCGTTGACATTGACCTAAAGGACGAGGTTGGAGCTGTGAGCTCGACCCTCCGGGGTCTGCAGGTGATGAGGTGCGAAGAAGAAACGCATGAGGCCTTTGAGACCGACCTACCGCCACCAGACCCGAAGGCGAGAATCCCTGCTTTCCTGCGCCCCCTTCTTGGGTAGAGCGTGTGCCTGTACCGGAGGATATACCTTTCCTGTTACCCATTAGAAGCACTTAGCCTTGGAAGTGCTTGCGAGAACGGACGGTGTTATCGTACCCAAGCGGTAGAGGTTGGACTTGTTACCGTGGCCCTGTGACCCATCAGCCTATTTTCTAATTAACCACACGTGTATACCGTTGGCCATTGACTGGGTGACAAGCCGTGTCCGAGAGCAATAGATCTCTTGAGATCAGTCATTTTTTGGTTGTCATGGTGAGAGTGGGAGGCGATCTATGAACGCTTCTCCATTACTGCTTCTAAGTTGTGCTCAACTTAAAAGCTCAGGCCAAACAAAGGCCTTGTTCCCAAACGCGGTTGTTCTGTCATGTGCTCCGTTGCCGCCTCGCTCAGATTCTGTCTATGCACTGTTTGTAGCTATGACTGTCAGATCACAGTTTAGCAACCAGAGCAGTTGGCTGACTCCATTCAACCAAACACGCAGTCACAATGGCCATGATCATGTGTCCTCATGATTGATTGGGATCGTCCGTCTGTCCATAGGTCAATCAGGATCTAGATCACAAGAAGGCGTATTTGATGTGTGAGAATACCAAGTCACAATCAATAGTGAATTCATGAAGTTTCAATTGAGTTCGGTTCTATTCACCGCACCGGAACATCAGAGTGATATCATATCCAGTCTGACGTCACTGTCACTGTCACGGCTCTGCCCCACATCAATGGTTGACTCCGTGTTGACGTGAATCATGGTGGGACACGAGGTGTTGAGAGCAATTTGGGAGCCGAACTTGACGTTGAGATAATTTGCATTGAAGAGATTTCACCTATGTCGCCTCTGTGCGTATGTATGTACGTTACGTATACGGATGCGGTTAGAGCAAAGGTTCTGGCATTGGGAAGAGCTAGCGTGACCAAGAGTGACGTTTCCGTTGGATCGCATGTCTTGGGCCGTGCACTACCGAGCCACCGAGCCGACAAACGGAGATGCAGGCGTGGCAGGTCCGGGAAGACCGGAATAGCTCGGAGCTTAATAAATGGCTCTTAGCTGGCGGCTGGGCTGCTGGGCTGGATCTGGCAGGCTTGGGGCGCTCACTCAGCGCAGGTCTTGGGCAGCCGGGAATGGTGTCCTGCCCCTCAATCGTATGGAAAGCTGTCATGAGCCGGCGTTGTGGGGCTTGTCACTACAGCAATGCTGTGGAATATCCATGGCCTAGATTGACTATTGTGTCCGTACTGTAGCCTGCTGCGGGGGCCAATGACCACGAGGACCCTCACCTGCGATAATGCTCGCCGGAAATGGGAATCGGTGTTGCTGTCCCAGATCGGCAGAGGCTCTTGGTCCCGGCCGTCCACTGGGCTCAGGCACAGCCAGACACTGCCAGGGGGAAGCTCCCCCAGCCCCGCCAGCCCCACGAGAACACCCCCACCCCCACCTCTGCCCAGCTCCTCCTCCTGCTTGTCCATCCCAGATGCGATCACATGCAGCATGTGGTGTACAAGCTTGCTTGTCTCGCCTGCCGGCTGCTGTGCTACTATGTTGTCTTGTGCTTGGAAACATGCATTTCTCGAGATGATGGTGATGCAAAGGGGAGTCTGCCCTCCTTAATTCTCCAAATGGAAGGAATGAGGACTGGGAGACTGCTTGGCTACCCCTCCTTCCAACGAAGTGAGAGACCTCGTGGCAGAATGGTCAGAGCAGTTCCCGTTGTCCTGATTACAGCACGGAAGTATCTGACCTGTCTGGTTATTCTCTATATCTATTTTGGGCCAATTTCAAAGTAGTTGTGACTTGCGGTATATATCCCAAAAATTACTCGAAATAGCAATGTGAACTCCTAGCTCGGAATACTGCTTTCATTCCATTTCTCATATTTCACGCGACTAGTCGGAGCGACTACCCGTCATTTTCGGGCGTAACGCGGGCCAGTTTGCCCTGCTACAGTTCGGATTGGACGCTGACGGTTGCAGTGCAGGCTGTGGCGGAAGTGCGGGATATCCGCTACTTACCACACACACGCACTACACGCGCACTCACTGATTCAATGTTGTTCTGATGAAGACATTTTTTCCCATTTTCCCATGCCAAATATTGGTCAGTAAACAGTAATTGTCTGTCTTGGTAGCCATTGTGCCACCACAGGAGCAGAGCTCGGCAGTAGACGCGGATACGTCAGAGCTGGGGCCATTTTAGCTCCGTTATGAAGTCAAATCTCCATTCCTAGTGGAGCAGAGGACTGGCGCTTGAAGCTGTTGTGGACCGCCCGGTGGGCTTCAGTCAGGTCCATACATCAATGATGTCACTAGCCCCCGGAGTACCAAAGGGAGGATGGATGGATGGCTCTCAGGAACCGACCGGGACAGGCAAAGTGGCTAGCTAGCTGGCTGGCAACAGGACGGGGTAGAGCGAGGTGAGCGAGAATTGGGTGATTCCCATCAAGGTCCTCTCCTGCTCGGCAGCTTGGAAAATTGCCAGCAATTGGAGTCTGCTCTCATGTATATTAGAGCTGGACACCCATCCTTTCTCTTTCCCATGCCTCGTAGACTCTTGTTCTTCTCACAACACCTCAACAATCCCATATCCAAGATACCCATACCACTTGCCCATACCTCAAGACAAGTACCACCACAACCGAGAACACCCACATCTTTCTTCCACACCACCACACCCGCCAAAATGCCTCAGCAAGCCGCCGCCGCCTCCAGCCTGAAGGACCTCTTCTCCCTCAAGGGGAAGGTGGTCGTCGTCACTGGCGCCTCGGGCCCCAAGGGCATGGGCATCGAGGCCGCACGAGGATGTGCAGAGATGGGCGCCGACGTGGCCATCACATACGCCTCGCGGAAGGAGGGCGCCGAGAAGAACGTCGAGGAGCTCACCAAGGAGTACGGCACCAAGGTCAAGGCCTACAAGTGCAACGTGGGCGAGTACCAGCAGTGCGAGGACCTGGTGCAGCAGGTCCTGAAGGACTTTGGCAAGATTGATGCCTTTATCGCAAAGTAGGTTTTGCCCGTTTGCTCTCTGAATTTCTGAGATTGTCCCAGAACACCAGCTAATACCTTATCTCCTACAGCGCCGGTGCCACGGCCAACAGCGGCATCATCGACGGGTCCAAGGAGGAGTGGGACCGCGTCATCAACACCGACCTCAACGGCACGGCCTACTGCGCCAAGGCCATCGGCGCCGTCTTCAAGAAGCAGGGTCACGGCTCGCTGGTCATCACCGCCTCCATGTCGGGCCACATCGCCAACTACCCCCAGGAGCAGACCTCGTACAACGTGGCCAAGGCCGGCTGCATCCACATGGCCAAGTCGCTGGCCAACGAGTGGCGCGACTTTGCCCGCGTCAACGCCATCTCCCCCGGCTACATCGACACCGGCCTGAGCGACTTTGTCGACAAGAAGGTCCAGAAGCTGTGGCACGACATGATCCCCATGGGCCGCGACGGCCTCGCCAAGGAGCTCAAGGGCGCCTACGTCTACCTTGTTTCTGATGCTAGCACGTACACCACGGGTGCCGACCTCGTCATCGACGGTGGCTACACCTGCCGGTAAACGCCCACATGTGAAGAGCATGCGGGAGAGGACGGGGTTTTGTTTTCCTGTATAAATAGTTAGGGTATCAGGAAAGGCCGGTAGAAAAGTGTGGATGAGTTGATGCGACATGACATGCCAAATGCAAAAAAAAGTTGTTAATCAAATTGTCTCCCTGTCCCGTGTGAGAGCTGATGCGTTGGGAATGAAGCTCATGACTGGTCGATGCAGGGTCGGAGACTGCTCCCGGTATGATGCCTAGGGTTCAATTGGTGTTATCTACATGATGAATCTGATGAAGTTGTCATGAAATGCAACATCCTATCATTGCGTATCAGCTTGAACTTACCGACACGCTGGAAGCTTTATCACGGCACATACAGCACCAACTCGGGCTGTGGCACAGCTGGGGTGAAGCTCGAGCCCGAGGAGATAAGGAGGGGCCTGGGCTTCACGATGGCGGGGTTGGCGGGGTAGCTCCAGCAATTGTTGTCACCGTCAACGTCACCGTTACAATTCACGATAACCGTTTCCGCCGTCTTGACCCCGTCACCAAATCATTTTCAAACGGGTGCATCGCATCATCAGGCACCACCACTTCAACCTGTGACTGTCCCTTTCGATCTTTGAACGGTTGAACCTGCCCAAAATCAATCACAAGTCTCAATTGAAACAACTGCAGGGTTTACAAGCCACACACAGGCAGGCCATTTAGCAAGCTGCTTGCATCCCATTGATGCCCCTCCGTCTTCGCCCCTCCTCGCTCGCGTCCACGGCAACCAGACGCCTCAACCACCTCAACAACACCGTCTCCGCCCAACCGCCGCCCTCGCGCCCCTTCACGATGACTACCAAGACCCAAGAGCCCGTCATAACCTCGGTCGACGACCTGCCCCTCACAGAAGCCAAATGGATCACCCTCAAGAAGATCTCCTACACCGACCAGACGGGCAAGCCGCGCACGTGGGAGGTAGCCACGCGCAAGACGCGCTCCGAGAAGGCCGGCGTCGACGCCGTGGCCATGGGCAACATCCTGCTGCCGCCGCCCTCCAAAAGGTCCACGACACCCGCCTCCACGCTGCTGGTGATCCAGTACCGCCCGCCGCTGGACGCCTACACGGTGGAGTGGCCCGCGGGGCTGATCGACGGCGGCGAGGACGCCGAGACGGCGGCGGTGCGCGAGTTCCGCGAGGAGACGGGGTACGAGGTGTCCAAGGTGCTCAGCGTGAGCCCCCCGCAGGCGGCGGACCCGGGCATGACCAACGCCAACATGCAGCTCGTCATGGTCGAGGTGCAGCTGCCCGAGGGGGAGGAGATGCCCGAGCAGCGGCTCGAGGACGGCGAGCACATCACGCGCGTCGTGGTCCCGCTCGCGGACCTGTACAAGCGGCTTGTCGAGTACGCCGGCAGGGAGAGGCACGTCGTTGCTGCGAAGCTGCTGCACTTTGCGCAGGGGATGGAGTTTATGAAGGAGCAGAAGTACTTCTAGTGGGAAGTCTGGTGATTGTCAGGCGAAAAGAAATGTTCCGACACGAGCATTGGAGTTGAGGATATAGAGTACATGGTCATCTCGAGATAGGCGCAGGTACAGCCTCAGATACAGGGGCGGATACAGGATACAGGATGCAGCGGTCTATCAACTTCCAACTTTTTGCAAACACCAAGAGTTACTTCTGATTTCATACGCAGACAAGCCCAACCATCCATTCACCCGACTAACTGGAAAGATAGAGATGAACGCTTACCAGCACCAGCTGTTCCAACACTCCGCACAAGAATTGCCCTCAATTCGAGGGCAACTCGGCTGCCTGGCTGCCGTGGTCAGGTAGCTCTGCGATCAACCCCTCCTCGTGTCTCCGGGGCTTCTCGAACCCGACACCACCAAACGACGTGCTGCCCGTGGAGCTTCGCGAGGCGATGGTGTATGTTGTCACTGGGCTGACGCTGTCTGCGGACAGAGGGCTCGGAGACGTCGACATTGCTGACACCGCGTCGGTCGACGCTTCACCTCCGCCTCGTTGTCCACCCACCAGAACAGACGACGGGCCTACACTGGCGCTTGGTACTGTGATTTCTGCCTTGGCTGCTTTGTTACCAACTTCCTCACTGACGAGCCTCCTTGGGAAACCTGAGATGGGCAGTGCCGTGGCCGTAGTCGTTGCCCCGGACGAGTACGGCGCCATCTGCAGCGACAGCGAGATCCTCGTCGGTATGCCCTGCTTGTCGGCTGCCGTGGTGATGATCAGTGGTTCTATTTCAAAACACCCCGCCGTCTCCATGTCGACAATGAAGGCCTCCGATAGGATGATCTGCCGCCTCTGCCTGGTGCCGCTGTCGATGTCGTCCTCGATCAGGAAGTAAGGCCTGAAGTCGCCCGTGCAGCACGATCGCAGGAATGAGCCAAGTGCCATGAGCTCCGAAGAGGACTGGCGGAAGCGGCAGAATATAGATCCTATTGTGCAGTCAGCGATGGGCAGCACATACCTTGTTCCGGCTCATATGCCGAGCCCAGGCCGGCTGAATACTGACCAGTACAAGCATATCCCGACTCCCTCTGCCTCACCGAACCAGTCTCCGTCTCGAAGAAAAAAGTGCTTGCCACCAATCGATGCGCGATCAGCGTTATGCTGCCCAGCATCTCCTCCTGCTGAAGTGCTCTTTCGACATCCCGCTCTAGCTCTTCCATCCTCTGCGCGTCCTCGAACCTGGGTATCTGCGAGGCCAGCAGTTCGGGACTGATACGGCTGTACCGACTATCATGGCCCTCTTTCCGCCCGGTCACGAACTCATCCCACGCCTGGTCGCACTTCCTGTGGTCATACGATCCGTCACCTTTGCTTGGTGCTGGGTCTTGCCCTTGCCCCTGCGCCTTTCCCTGTGTGGGTTGTCTCGGTGCAAAGGAGAGCAGGAGCGGGGTCTTGGGGTCTCGCACAAATATTCCAGTCTGCACGAGGCTGGCGCTGTCAGATGCACTCATCGGTGCACTGTCAACACGCTTGTAGTTGCCCACGCCGCCCCGACCTGATCGGAGGATCTGTCCGCTAGCGATAGGCATGGTGGCGCTCTTGCTCAGGTTCGACCGGCGGGGCCCTGTGACAGACGACACTTCTGTACTCGCGATGGATCTGGATGATCGAGACGAAGGCCTTTCCAGATTATCGGATGCACTTAATCTTGGCTGCTCTCCCTCGATTCTGCCAGTCCCAATCGAAAGCATTATGTCTGGTGGTAAATCTACCATGTCAGGCCAGATGGAACGTGTCTCGCTATGGGCCACTTTCGCTGGGCAGCCGTGCGACTTGGACCCGTCGACGTACTCCCTCTTTGTCTCCGGTGCCACAAATGGCTTGAAGAAGGGTGACGCTGCTGATATTGCGCGGGCCCTGTGGATGCACAAGTTAGTTCTGAACTATGTGGCCCCTGCCTTGCGATCTATTGGGACTCAACTTACACTTCCCAGATTTTCAACTCCTTGGACGGCGCGTCTGACCGAATGAATTGGTATGGGGCGGCCTTTCCCGCGGGGTCCGGTCGGTTGTAGTTGGCAAAGACAATCGACTCAAATGCAGTAGAAGCCGTCACGGCCACCTTGACCGATGTGTTAAGGTTGTGCCGAGACCGCGAACCACCAAAGAAGGGCGTCTCCGAGAAATATCGCTTCAGAACCCTCTCCAGAGGCTGAGTCTTGAATACACTGCCGTGGTACATCTTCGACAGCGTGCTGATGAGAGGCACCTTCTGCATCTCACGCGGCGTGAAAGCCTCCCTGCAGATGTCACGGAATTTTTCCATGGTTGCCTCGACGGTCCATCGTTTCACTCCCAGGCCGATCGCAATGATCCCGCCGGTGCTAGAAGACACAAGAGAGTCAGACAATAAGTTCTCACCTCTCCTCGAAAAATCTTGTTCTTGGACACAAGCAATCAGAGAAGACTTACTTCGTCCCAACCATCAGGTCAAAGAACAACTGAACCGGCAGCCCCGGCCCAAGCACCCTCTCAATCTCCCTAAGCACGTACAGCAGCGTGATCCCCCTGACACCACCACCGTCGAGGCACAGGACCCTCACCCCCGCCCGCGCCGGCTTGACAGCCACCACCCAAGGCGGCTCAGCGATGACGTCCCCGACATGCAGCGGACACCGACTAATCTCGATGCACGTCCGCGATGTGCGCGTGCCGTACAGCTCCATGCACGGAAGGCACAGGACGTGGCCGCAGGGCAGCGCGCACTCGGGCAGCTCGCGCAGGCACGACAGGCAGGCCGAGTGGCTGACGAAAGCGGTGGCGCCGGTGGCGCCGGCGACCCCCAGGGCGCAGTAGAAGTCGTTGAGTCGCTCGCGGTGCAGCAGCGCCACCGTCTCCAGCTCCGTCTTGGCCGGGAGGGCCTGGCCCAGCTTCGACATGGCTGCCTCCGTGGCCTCGAGGCTGCGGCGGATCAGGGATGTCCATTCGGGCTGGAAGGTCTCTGGGTCGAGGGTGGATTGGTAGCTCCCGTTTGCTATGACTTTTCCTTGGGCGTTTTGGTGGCCTTTTGGGTTATGCCCTGATCTGCCGTCATATTAGGATGAGTGTTGCTCACTCGTCCACTTTCACTACTCGACGAATTGCAGAGGTTGCAGGGCAGATCAAGGACTCACCTTACGTTGCAGCATCTGCCAGCGTCGCCAAAGGCTGGGTTCGAGAAGCTGCATGGCCAATACATATCCGCAAAGGTCTGCAGGGCCGCGGCGCACGGCTTGGCATACTTGTCGTCCAGCAGCCTCGTGGCCGTCCCGAGCAGGTTCTGGCGGACGGCATCAAGCATAATGCACGAAGCTATCATGGGCGCCATCGCCAGGAATATCCGCTTCGCGTCCTCCTTCAGGGCCTCCTGCGTCGAGTTATCCCTGATCGCGAGCGCTAGGCTCAAGACGTTACCCTGGAAGTTCCTCGCGATGGGGAACTTCCGCAGCGCCTCGCGCACAAAGTCGAACGGCGCGTCGAGGCTCTTGGTGAAGTGGTCATACGCGGCCTGCAGGTACACCTGCAGCTTCTCCGCCGTGGCCAGCATGCGCAGCTGCCGCTTGGCGGCGTGCGACGCGGCGCACCGGCCGCGCACAAGCTCCATCAGCTTTCCCGCCTGCTGGTCCATGAGCATGTACGAGCCGCCCTTGTGCGGGACGCGCACCACGCTCACGGAGGCGTAGTAGCACGCCAGCAGCTCCGAGGTGTTGCCGATCTTGCGTCCCCGGCGCGCCCACGCACGCACGTACTCCTGCAGCGCCGGCTCGCGGTGCACGGCGCCGTGGATGTCCGACAGCAGCGTCTCCGTCGCGGCGCCGACGTCCCACTCGCCCTCGTCCACGCCGCCCTCGGTTGCGTTGAGCACGAGCACCGCGTGCGGGAGAGCGGGTTGGTTCAGCGATGCGTCAATGCTCCGCGCTCCCCAGTGGATGAGCTTTTCGAGGACTGTCGACTCGAAGGCGCGCGGGTTGCGCAGCACAAAGACGACCACGTCTGAGAAGGTGTATAGCACGCGCGGGTAGAGCTGGGAAACTGCGAATTCCCTCTTGCGCGTCTGGGGCGTCTTGGCCCACGCGATGGTCCTCTTTGAGCTGTGGCGGGAGCGGATGTATCTCCTCCTGTCACTAACCTCGCCCGTCGCCGCTTGCTCATATGGCGGAGGAGCAGCCGAGGGCGACGGGCGAGCAGCAGCAGCTTGCCGTGGGTCCTGGGTGTGGTGGTGTCTCAGTTGTTTCGGCATGGCCTCGCCGCCATTGAGGCCCTCGCAGTCTACGAAGAGGAGCGGGTTGGTACTGAAGGCGCTCGATGGGTCTGCGTAGATGTGCACGTCGCCGGTGGTCGCGGTGCGGTCCTGGTTCGACGACGTCACTGGGGAGTAGTACCTAGACCCATCAGGAGAGCCCGAGGCCTGACGGTCTATGAGCATCTTGATAAGTGTGCTCTTGCCCGCACCTGTGGGAATGTCAGGTACATCGACCGTTCATTAGGGTGTTGCAAGCTCACTCACCTGTCTCTCCAATCACAGACACAAGTTGCGGATAGATGTCAGATGAACCATGAGCCACAAGCTCGCTCATGATGGCAGCGAACCGGCCATAGTCATAGAACATGGACTGGCCCGACGAGTCGCGGCCGAAGCCGAACCAAGTGGTGTCCTCGTCCTCCAGCAGCTCAAAGGCATGCTCTGCCTCGGTCCTGGTCGGCTCGAGGATCTGGCGGAGCGTGTGGACCACAGCTGGGTCGGCCTTCTCATGAGGCTTGCCATTCCTGCCAACATCAGAACCACCAGACACCATGAAGTTCAGGTTTGATTTTGCTGCTTTCTGTTTGGACTTACCACCCAACAGCCCCCGGTGCATGTAGGATCCATTGTGGCCAGCATGTCTCACAGAAGGCGAGGTTGTTGCACTGCGACGAATCAGTATCCAATTCTCAACCGGATCCGCCACCCACACACTGGGGCACCTACCTGGACGCAAGTAGACCGCTTCTCCTCCGTGATGCCGCAACTCTGGCAAGGCTGGACCTCGGGAACAGACCCCGACGACATGGCTTGACTTATAGACAGAGGAACAACGAAACATCAAGCACGGCGTCGAGCTAGTTTGGCTCACGTTAGGTAACAGAAACAGTCCGAGGACTTGGAGTCGCATTGTCGTCCACGAGAGGATCATTGGTCTTTTTTCCCTCCCAATGCTTCCAGCCGCTCAGAAGGGGCAGCACCACCCCTCGGGTTTGCTGCATTTCCACGTGTTCCGTTACACAGTATCAGACATGCAGGCTTGGCGCAGCTGGGGTGGTCAGAATGGCGGCGCTGAAAAAGCACACCTACGACAAGGGTTTGTAGTGAGTAGTAAGGGCATTGGGGGCTGCACTAGGGCCGAAGGAGGTGGGTGTTGGCGTACCGATATGCACGCCGGGGCGCCTGCAATCTTCCGGATAAGCATGGCGAATGTAAGAGGTCCGGAAGTACGTGCCTGGTGAGATTTCCTTTTGTCAAACTTTTGCTGGCCTCTTGCGTGTGTTGTCTAGGAAGTTCGTGGCGCATCTTGCGAAGGCGCCTAGTGTGCACGAGCTTGGTGTGAGATGAAGCGTCACTGGTGTATCGTCACATACCTGTTGGGGTCATGGAACAGACAATTTGGTGACATGATCCAGACTATCCTCAGCACATATGCAGTACAGCAAGACATGCAGCTATTCAGATTTACAGCTTATGTTGGCTGGAGTAGTGGACTATGGGCAAGAACCTGTGTCATAGTAGATGGATATGCAAATTTTCCAACTTAATTCATATTAAATGTGTACATGATCGGAATGCAGTAGCTGTGCTTCCTGCAATTCAAGTAGTGCCCGAAGATCTTTACCTGCTCAGCCATCCCTGATCATGTCCGTCACCATATTCGTGGCCGGGTAGCCGTGCCACGTTGCATACCTTGCAGCTGAGTCGTCGCGGCAGCCTGAGATCTTAAGACTTCCGCTGATTTCTCTTTATTTCCTCCTCCTGCTCCTCCTGCAACTCCTCAACGAACCCATTCCAGTCGCTATCGGCGGTCATCTTGTACACCTTCATGGCCTGGGCAGCCAACTCATTGATCTTGTCGTCGGTTATAGCCTCATCCCCGCAGACCAACTCGCGTTCTCCCGAAGCGACGAACCTGACCACCATGAGAATCTTGCCAAACTGGTTCTGTCCCCACTTGCCGATGTTCTTCCACATGTCGCTGTGAATGTACCCAATGGACCAGAAAGAGTCGCCCGACCTGCTGATGTCTACGAATACCTTGTCGCCGGTGCCCACGAGGGCATCAAACAGGGGCCTCGTCGTCATGAACTTGGCCGTGGTTGCCAGCACGGCGGCGTGCACGGCCGTGGAGGTGTCGTCGGCCACCATGCTTAGTCCCATGTCGTCCCACTTCCAGTCCGTGTAGCCAGCGCCGGGGCCTGTCATTATCTCGTCCGCGACGCGCTCCTCCCCGACCGACTGCGCGATCGTCCAGGCGGTCATCTGGGCGATCGTGTGGAAGTCCGTGTCCATGTAGGTGAACCTGGACCTGTGGTGTCTGTCGTATTGGTCGTAGCTGAAGCCGGTGCCCGCCACCCTTATTATCTTGCTCTTCCACTTGGTCTCCTTGCTCTTCCCGTCGTCGGTGGTCGTCATCGTGATGTGCTCTCGGATGTTCTGGAACGCGATTATGTGTGTATGTGCCAGTCTTGTAGGGATGAGGGTCAGCAAGTGAGTTTGGTTACCAGCGAAGACAAAGGAAGACGGAGACCACGATGGCTGCAACTTGGGCTATAAATTGTCCTCGGGCTGGACAGTCACAAAAGTGACAGTGACTGGGCCACTTGAGTGGTAGTGACTTTGCCAGTCATAACACATTTCTATCAATTCCACTAACCTTGATCCAGCCTTTGTTTCAAGGTAGCTGTTGGAAGCATGATAAAGAGAAGCTGACCGATCTCTTTGTTGAACTTCGGTGGAGGCTTGACAGAACTTGAAGTCCTTTATCAACCTCACAGCAGGAGCAGTGAGACTATTGACTGCTCCAACAGCCTAACTTGAGAGACTGTGAACGGCGCAGAATGTATGCAACATGAAATACATAAGGACTCTTAGACTTAAACAATGGTGGTGCCACATGCTCAAAGAGCTCGCGAAGGATCACAGCTCCCCAACCGTGCACTAACAGCCTTTCCATCAAACACAAGCTCGCTCACAAGCTTCCCCGTGCCCGGCGCGTTCTGAATACCCCAGCAGGTGTGGCCAGCCGCCACGATGACCCCCTTGTGACCCGGCATAGGCCCGATAAACGGCCCTCCCTGCGGCAAGTAGCACGCCTGGCGCGCGAGGACGTCCCCATCCCTCCCGAGCTCGTCGCTGACGGCGCCGACCTGCATCGCGATCTCGTCGCAGCTGGCGCGATCGACCTGGACCTCGGCGGTCGTCAGGGGCAGCGGCACGTCCAAGTCCATGCCGGCCGCACCGGCTGCGTAGACGGTGCCGTCCGGCCGGGGATAGATCTCCGGCTCGATGGTCTGGGCCCGCTTGAGGGGCTTCCCCTGCGTGGGCGAGGGGAATCCGGCGGGCAGGGAGATGGAGGTGAAGAGAGCGTAGGGCGAGACGGGCTGGGGCGTCTTGATCACTATCGAGTGGGCGCGGAACGACGTGACGGGCACGCTGGGGAGCAGGCGCGGTGTCCAGGGGCCGGCGGCGACGATGCAGTCTGTTGTTGCGAGCTGCTCTTCATGTCCGTCCTTGGTGTAGGTCACGCCCTCCACGTGCCCGTTGCTGCCCTTGGTGATGGCCGTGACCCTCGCCCCGGTGATGATTTTGACGCCCTTCTCCTCAGCGAGCTGTGCCATGCTCCGTGTGAAGAGCTCGGGGTGGACCTGAGCCGTATCGTCGGGCGTGCCCATGCCGTCGTAGGCGACCAGTGAATGCTCCGTGTCCAGCCAGTCTAGGTCCTCCGGCGCACCGAGCTTCTTGAGCTTGCTGATCGTCTTCCTGTGATCCTTGTGCAGGCCTCGCGTCACCCCATCGGTGCTCCCGGCGTCCTGACCCGCCCCAACAGAATCCTTCCCTCCAACCCCAGCCGGCATCCGCGCCCTGCACTCGACCTGGCTGGCATAACACCTCCGGTAGCCCCACCGCGCGGCGCCGTCATGCTCCTGCGCCAGCTCATCGTGCAGCCTGAAGCTCAGCGGCACGATGTTTGACGGGAAAGCCCACTTCGCCAGCAGCCCGCCAGCCTTGCCGCTCGACCCACCCGCGATGCCGTCGTGCGCGGGGTTGAGCTTCTGCACGCGCGCCGGGTCGGCGAGGGTGCCCGGGTCTGTGATGCTGTCCTCGGTGCGGCCGCCGCGGCTGGTGGGTGCGGCTTCGAGGAGGGTGATGCGGTGGGTTGCGGGCGAGTACGATGGGTGGCGGGTGAGGAAATACGCCGTGCAGCAGCCGATGATGCCGCCGCCTATGATGGTGATGTCTCGCTGCTGTGGTGGTTGGGCTGAAGACATGGTGTCGAATCGACGGTGTGTGGTTAGAAAGCGGCCCAGGCTGAAGATGGCTCTGCTGTGCATCAAAAGCTCGTAGATCTCGCCATGTAGCACTGAAAAATTGACCAGTCTCGACGAGGAGAAATTATTGGATCACCGTGATCCTTTCGGGACACTTGTCTGTGACTCGGTTGCCGACGACTTCAGACCTCAGATGTTTGTGTAACGTCGAGCTAGATTTACGTCATACCGGGTTTGCTCCACCAGAGAGCTCGCCACAACCATTGTGAAGAGACTGATCTCCGGTTTATTCTTCAATCACCACGGCCCTCATTCTAAAGCATATCGTCACGGCCCGAGACAGCTTGCTTCTTATCACAGGATCTTAGAATCACCTTTCTGGCCGAGCCTTTCTTCGTTCCCACCAAGATGCGCAAACCACCGACATAGGAATGGGTCATGGTGACCGCAGTCATTAGTAATGAGCCTCACAGGCACGTTCTGATTTACTTTCCAATTCTTACTCTCTATCATCGTAACCGTTCATCCATGGCATGATTTTGAAATAAAATGCGGAGATTCGCACCGATTAAAATAAAGGAAATACCGTATATGGATTACTTTTATTACATAACCTAACCCTTAACGTCATCATAACGCCCTTTATAATAGCAATTATCAGCGCCCTGCGTAGCCTCTATCGCTATTAAACTTAATATAACTACCCTATATTAATATTATATTAAATTAATTAATTATTTATTAAAATTAATTAATTTAGCATTAAAAATAATATTTAATTATTCAAATTTTATTTTTTTAACATTATAGCAATAATATAAATCTTAAATTATTTTAATTTTAAGGCATAATAATAAAGTAATTATTAATGGTAATAATAATAAAGAGGGTATTATATAAATTAAATAGGTATTAAAATACCATATAATTAATCATAAATACTTAATTTACGCCTTTAAAAAGCTTAAAAAATATAAAAGAAGTTATATTTAATAAAGTTAATAGTGAAAATATTCTATTTTAATATTAAAATTAACTTAATATTGCCCTATATTAATTTAATGGCAGGGTATTAATTATATGCTAGGGCTAGAATTGATTTATATATGGTGAAATCGCTGTTTTAACTGGTGCGAATCTCCGCATTCTTAAAATAATCCCCAATCAAATTCGTTGCATTGCCGCAACGAAGGTTTTGTTTTTTTCTTCTTTGGTTTTTTGGTTCTTTTTTATTATTATCTTGGTTTTGGTCTTTTTTTTTCTACTTGCGCAAAGCTGATCTCCTTATGATCCCATCATGCCCTCATCCTACCTGCCTGTGAATTGTGCCCATTCTTTTCTACTCGTCCGGCATATATTTCCACCCCCACCAGACCCCCAGCAGAGACTCAAGTGCCCGCAGAAAAAACGCCACGCTCCACCGAAGTACCGCGTCCCGAGCAGGTTCATGCTCATTGTATGAGCGCTCAGGGCTATAACTCATGCTTTTATCTCTCCATAAACGCAATTCCCAGGTCCAGTGGTCCATGTAGGTCCACGTGATCGGGTCCCCGATCGCCGTGAGCAGAGCCGCAGCCAGGAGATGCTTCTGGTTATGAGTCGCCTTCCACGCGCCGAATACGTACAGAAGGGCTGCCATAAACCGCAGGGCCCTCGTTATTACGAGTCCGCCGTAGTACAATCTCTCCCAGGCCCCGAGGAGTTGCTTCGTGTCTTCGTGCTCCCAGGCATCCAGGATTGTGATAATTGAAAGGGTTATCGTGGCGCCTGAGATACCAACTGAAATCAGTACACATCACCGTCTCAACGGGCATGCATTCCCATGGCGGGAGCCGGGGAGCGAGGGGAGTGTGTCGGCTTTCCTGCCAACATTGACCCAACTGTCACCGCCTGGCGGATGTCCGAACGCGCGCTGGACATATTGGAGGGTTTACTCCGCTTTGGGGCTCCAACAGGCAATCTAGAGTACGAGTGAATCAAATTTACTGGGCCTGTTGCGCGTTTGAAATTTCAAAGATTCAATTTGCTCGTGAAGTGTGTCAAAAATATCCAACAGCGCTGATCTGTGCCGGTATGAGAGGCTTGAGCATTCAAGTACTGATATCGATGGGTACACATCGAAACTCCACTTCCGCATTCGTCTCCCGAGCCGTGGGAGCCTGAGATATCCCTTTCAAACTGCTCGCGTTGCTCCTTTGTCTGATTACTTGCATCTGGCGGGCGGCATCTGATCACGTGGAGGCCCCCCCCCCGGCGTGTTCTTTGGGAACAGCACTCCAAGCTTTATTTAATCCAGTGGGTTGCTTGCATTTATCTCAGGAGCAACCACCGGGCGTGAGAGTATGCAATCACTTAGCGTTCAAGTTAACTAGTCATGTTTAGCTTGGTGCTCTAACCATTTATATAGTTTAATTGATATATTGGTAGTTCTAAGTCGGCTAGTATTGACATGTAGATCGTAAATATTATGAGAGGCTTGTAAGTTTCAGCCTATATAAATCTTGGAAAGCTCCCGGAGAGGATGAGCTGGACACTCGGATCAGCAACTATGAGCGAGGCCAGAGTTTTTGTCCGGAGAGGAGGGCCGATTGAAACGTAAGAACTTTCGAAAACAAAAATGATAGCTCAAGAAACAGTGCGGGTGATGAATGAGGATCTTGAGACTACAGCGGGTCTCCATGAGCCGTGGATGAGCCAGCAGTAATATACAAGTCTGCCTATCGGGTAAATGCATGACCTGAGGAGTCTGTCTTGTTGCTACCCACTCTTTCAAAATATCTCTGTGAGAAATTGGAATTAAAGGATTTGTATTCAGTCCAGTCAAGTTGGATATGACTACTTCAGTAGCTTCAGTGCCCACTTCCAGTGCCGCCGTGTCACTTTTTCGCTGTATTGAATTGCCAGGCGCCATCTTGGACGGGAGATGGGCGTAATTCCGTGGCTGCCAATGGTGAACGCAAATATAGGTGACAATGCCTAGCCTACTGCCATGGCCAAGCGGATGGGCATTGGCGTGGACTTGTTTGGGTCAATTTTTAGTTCTGCGGGTAGTATGCGAGACTAAATAGAATGAATCCTTTCTGGCCTCCGATGTGCGAGAAGAAGCTAGGCGCCGACTTATTCTTGGCCAATAGTGGAGAAGGGATGAGCCATTAAGAATACCGAGGGCCTGCAGTTTGAGCTGCTGCCAGCATCTCATGCCGATATTGGCACTGATGCCTGGCCGTTGTGGGGCTACTGTTCTGTTGGTTGACTTGACTAGACTCGTATAAAGACCATGTCCACCATCACCCAACACTCCCTCTTTTCACCCATCTACAACACATTATCCATCCCACTCTTGGAATGCAGAATCACGAAAATGCCCGCCTGCGATGAGAAGGACAAGTACGTCTTTGACGACGATAAGAGGCCCGCGCTGCCCTATGTCGCCGGCGCCTGCTTCAAAATCAAACGACACGAGCCGCTCACACCCTTCGACGGCTATGTATACAAGAATCCCGAGGTATCCAGCCTCAGCGACCCGGTCCTCCCAGCCGAAATCCTGCGCCCGGCGGAGATTTCGGAACCAAGCGACAACTTGACGCCCTGGGTCTTGTTCCCACGCGAGGACACCGACCCATGCAAAATCCCACCCTGGACCATTACCGAGAGATATCTCAGGCACCGCCCCAGGAAGACGACGCCCCATGAGGACAAGACGCCGCGGCGTCTCGAGATCGTCCGCCAGATCAGGGTGCGCGACGGCGCCTACTCTCAGGTCGTGCAGTGCCGCGTGGACGGCATACAGGGTCCGCTGGTCGCTAAGATCTTCGACCCGCTCTACAGTTGCAACGACGTGGAGCCGGATGAGGGCCAGTCGCCCGTGGGTCTCACCGAGTCCGACTGGTCCCGTGAGGCTGCCGCCTACGTCAAGATCGAGGAGATGATCAAACAGGGCAAGTTCGACGGCAGGTACACGCCGCGCTTCGAGGGCTGCTGGTCCTTCGACATTCCCTACGAGCTGGAGCTGGTGAGCAACAGTCCTGCCGGTCATGTCAGCACCGCCACCACCACCACCGCCGGCCGCCAGTCTGGAAGAAGTGGAGAAAAACGAAAACGAGAGTCGTCGGACGAGCTCGTGCGCCGCACCATCAAGGTGACCCGCAACGTGCGCCTGCTCCTGATGGAGTACATCCCGGGCGACAGCATACTGAACCTGATCGTGTCGGGCGAATACCGTAAAATCCCGGCGGAGGTCCGCATGGACTTGGTGGCACAGGTAGCTGAGGCCGAAAGTGCTCTATGGCATATCTATGTATCCCACGGGGACCGGCACTCGCGGAACGTTGTTGTTGTTTGCGCCGAAAAGGACGACCATCATTCCTCCTCCTCCTCTCACCCCAAAAACCACGAAGAAAGGGCCCGAAATGGGCAAGAACGGCGAGAACAACGAGAACAAGGCGTCCAGGAGTGGCGTGCGGTGTGGGTTGACTTTGGCAATTCCGTCGTGCTGGACCTGCCCAACGCCACAATTAACATCAAAGGTCGGCTTCCCCCCCTCGGGGAGCTGCCGCCGAACCCGATGACCAGGTGCCGCGGCTCGTGGCCAATCTTCGACCTCCGCCTGGACGACGACGTCAACTGGATTGACAAGCGTTACGCCAACTTTGAAGCGAGGCGCAAGTGGATGGAGGCGAGGTGGGGTGAGGGGAGCCCAAATGCCCACCGGTATGAGCCGATAGACTACGATAAATTGCACCCCAACCTTGAGGATTAGGATGACGACTCGAGAGATTTGAGCTGCGGCATGGGGAGCTCCGCGGCTTGTATCTTTGGCCATGGGGCATGTTTCCCGGTATGATTGATAATCACCGGTGGGCTAGCAGGGCAGGACAGGTTAATGGAGCTGGGCCGCTTTCAACTACCCGGTAGGTACATTATCGTAGAGACGGGGGGGGGGGGGCATGCCTAGCCCACTCATTCTGGTGCATATCCCAGCTATTTGACTCGCTTTTTGAAGTTGGGGAAGCATATATTCACGTCGAAGGCCATGTTTGAACGCTCTCGGGAGTATGATACTAACTATGTTGACAGGGAGCCCGAGGATCCTCAAGCATTGCGGTGTTTTTCTCTGGGTCAAGTGGATCTAGACGATGAGATATCGATGCAGCGATTGCAGGTACTAAATCTTTGACAATATGATGATGAAGATTAAGAAGGCTTTGTCAGTGCAATGTGTATGGTCTCAAGCCCATAGCTAATATACTGCCCTACAGTACTGCATTTGAGCCTTGTCTTGCGTCCACCTGCATGTGTGCTACTAATCACCATCCTGCAATCAGGGCACCCCATGCCTGATGGGGTTATCGCCGGTCAATCTTCCAAGTTTATATTGCAGCTTACTCTATACTTCATAAACCTCCCAGGAATCCCCGCCCAGTTCTTCTCCATTTCCAACACAACATCCTTCCCATTCCACCCGTACCACACATCTATCCATTCAAGCAAAGGACTCGACGGCCAATGGCTCAAGGCGACTTAAGCTTATACTCCTGTGTCTTCGGGTTGAAGTGTCCAGTGTGTAGCTTGTTTGAATATACGGGAACCCACCCGTGCTTGTCTGGCCGTGCGTTCTCGTCACGCAAGCCTTTGTCTTGCCCCTTGATCTTGACTGGTACCCAAGCATGTTTCTTGGCCACAGTGGGGGCCTGCCCGGCCTGCGGTTTCCCACCGCTTGGCGTCCCGCTATCCTGGTTCCTATTGCCCGGGCTGCCGCCGGTGCCAGCGCCGGCGCCGGCGCCGGCACTGGGTCGCGGCGGGCCGACAGGCTGGCCAGGGTTGGGCACGCTTGTCGGCTTTTTAGCCCCACTACCGCCCGAGGACGAGGAGGAAGGCGCCCCAGAACCACCAGAGGACCCAGGGGGAGGTTGGGATGGTGGTGATCCTCCAGGGCGACCACTAGCTGACCCAGGTCTTGGTAGCTCATGATAATTATAACGAAAGGTGAAGTGCTCGCTCATATTCCCATTGTAGACGTTCACGGTCTCTGACCGAACCACATTTGAGTCGTAAAACTTGCCGCGCCACATCGGAACGGACTGTATGGTAACACCCCTGGGGTGCTGGGCGGTTGGCGTCATGACAAATTTCTTGTCGATGATATCCGGGAACCAGAAAGGAGCCGGCTGAATAGAGTCAGAACGGTTTGGAATGGTTGCATTGAAGTTCAGGTAGGTGACAGGTTCACCGTCGTACAAAGCTGGTGTGACCTCAAGTTCCTGTCCGCACAGGGTCACCAAGCCTACAAGGTAGAATCTCGTGACAGCCTGCGCGATCCAGTCACGGCATCCGTCCATTTGGGTCTGGACCCGCGCATTCACGCGAAGCGGGTTGAAGTCGAAATCCGTCATGTCGCCTGCAATGGGCCCCGGGTAACGCTGTCGGCCGTGGCGGCCCATGAGGATCCCAATCCAGTACTCGACCTTTGCTGCTTTACCCGCCGGCGTAAGCACAAAGCCGAAGGAACCTGTAGCCCTCAAATGCGAACCAGTGAAGGTGACAGCGTCGAGATTCAATACTCCGCCGTTTCGGGTGGAGCCATGGCCTGTGTAATCCATGGACAACCGGCAGGCCTCGTATCTCTGGCGCTGATGGCAAGGTCGGAGGGTAAGGTGGAAGACCACATGTGGTTTGACGATTCCATCTTCATGATCACCCACGAGGAGGAATTCAACTCGGAATTGCGTTATAGTGGAGTGAAGGACAGAAAGGAGACCATCTGGTGTCGTGGAGCTCGGGTTAGGCGCTGCAGACCCCAGCACGTCAAAGATTTCGTCGTGTTGCCACGACATCGTCTTTGATTGCAGCGCTGGAAGATGATGGTGCTACGTAAAGTCCGAGAGTAAATGATAAGAGCCGGCTCTTTCAAAGGATGAGTTGACTTGGGATGGGATAAAGTGCCAAAGAGTCAAGTTGAATGCGAAGACAGACTTGTGGTCAATGGAAGTTCTAGAGCAGAGTCATCATTAATATATACAGTTTCAGTCCATGGTGATCGTGAGAGTGTACATAATGACCAGGCACAGCACTGGTTCATTATCGGCCGTCTCCCGAGAGGGGCGGCTGGTCTTGGGCCTGCGAGAATCAATAATCGCAGCCATGATGAATGTTCTCCCATGCCAAAGCACGGCCCAGCAGCCACAAGGCCGGCGTAGCGAGGCCGGCCACGGTCTCGTGGCCACAGCGAGCTCGGAAAAGATCCGAGTGTCGTAAGGCTTGCGGCTTCGTCCCTCAGACAGTCTAAAACAGTGATCATCACAAATGGCATTAGTAACGGAGAGCCAACAGCAGCCGAGAAGACGGACATCTCGATGCGGACGCCGATGTTGGCGGCCACTGGCTGCACAACTCGCACCTATGAAACGTAAAGAAAGACTATTTATATACTTGAGAGGACCCAACATCATTCCATCTCCTCCACTGTTAACCTTGATATTTATAACTTCCGTATGCGCCCATAAGGCATGGCATGTATTGAAATGGAGAGAAGAATTGAGTTGATTCAGTAGAAGAGGTGCCTAGAGGGTGCAGGGCACGCTATCTATATATATATAGAAGGGGGAAGTAAATATAATGATATTTCATTTTAATACTCCCACTTAACATTACTCCTATTAAAACTATATATTTTATTTTTTAATAGCCTCTTTAATATTGCTAATTAAACCTAATATTATTTTAAATTTTATAAATAAATCTTAACTCAGGGCTTTTATTAACTTATTAATAACCATTACCTTTATTAAGATATATTTTATATATATTATACCTATTTCTATTTATTCTTAAATAAAGAAATATTAAAAGTTAATATATTTTAACCTATTATAATATATTAAATTTTTTATAAATATAATAATGCTTTAATTATTTAAAAAGATAATAATAATTATTATTTATTTCTCTCCTTTAAGATATAAATATAAATTAAAAAAAAGCTATTATAATTAAATAGCCTCTCTTATAATAAATAATTAGCTTTTTAATTCTATTTTATATATTAATAATAAAATAATAACTTATTATTTTAAGAATTAGCTAATAACTTTGCTCTTAATATTAAAAATATATTTAAAAGTTAATCTTTAGGTATTAAGGTTATTTACCTAGCTTATATTAATATATTTAAATAAAGATATAAGAGGTTTATGAAATTATAGTTTTAACTTTTATATCCCTTATAAGTATTAAAATAAGCGCTTAATTATTATTTAATATATTTATATTAAATTTAAAATATATTAGCTAATTATTAAAATAATAAATATAATATTTAATTATATCTTAAGCATTAAATATATAAGTAATCTTATAATATTTTAATAATTCTTTTATAGGCTTAGTTTATATTAATAATTTAATGAAGCCTTTTTAAGCTTTATAGTTATTATTATAAATATAATAATTAATAAGTTAATATTAAAGTTAAATTATTAAAGGATTTTATTAATATAGGCTTTTTAATTTAGTATGATTTTATAATTTACTTAATTATATTAAATATAGATTCCTAGATAAAAGTTATAAGATTTAAGGTTTAATATATAAAAATAATAGTTAAATACTTCCTTAAGCTTCTTAATTTTTTCTTTATTTTATTTAATAATTAAAAGATTATCTATATAAATAATAATATAAATGCTATCTTTATAATAAATATTAAAGTTTATAGTTAATAAGAGGAAGCTTATTATAAAGAGATAATTAATAAAGGTCTTATATTAAACTTATAATATTTACTTTAGCTTATATAATACCTTATTAAGCTTATATACTTATAATATCCTATTTAAAAATTTAGGAGGTTATTTAATATAAATCTCTTTATTTATTATATTATAAAGGAAAGCTATCTTTATATTTATTTATTTAATTTCTAAATTATATATAATTATTATTATAAAAAGTGCCTTATAGCTTATTAATTTAATAATTAAAGTAAATATCTTTAGGTAATTTATTTCCTTTATTTACTTGAAATTATAAATAATTTATTTAGCCTTATAGCGAATAATTTTACCTTATACTTTTATTTTTAGCTTATAAACCTATTTATTTAATAATATATTTATTAATATTAAAGTATTAATTAAGATTTAAGTATTATTTTTATAAAGAAAATTAGCCTTATCCTTTATTATTATTCGCTATTTATTTTAGTTATAGCTTATTTTTACTTCTTTTAAGCTTCCTAATTCTTACTTTTTAATAAATATTTTAACTATTAATATAATAATTACTTTAATAAGAAGAAGGTATTATTCTTCTAAATATAAGTAGTTAAGCTCTTTATTATGCTTTAGATATTATAGCTTTAAATATTTAAAGACTTCTTATAGTTATAGTATTATAATTATATAATTCTTATATAAAGAAGCTTTAAGGAGTATTTTATTAAAGATTTTAATATGCTTAGATTAAGGGTATTAAGATAAAATAATAGCTATTTTAAGTAGTTTAAAGTATTTATAATTTAACTCTAGCTTTTTAATATATAATAGGTATTTATAAAAGGATTTCTATATAGTTTATATTTTAATATTTTAAGTATTCTTTTTAAGTGCTTATTTTATAAGCTTTTTTATTAAAAAATAAATATTTATTAATTAAATTACTTTCTTACTTAAATTTAGGAAGAGATATATATAAAATCCCTTAAATCTTAATAGCTTATATTTTAATATATACTTATTTAATTTCTTTTACTTAATAATTAAAAATAAATATCATACTTTTATTCTAAAGATTTAAATATTAAAGATATTTAATTATTATTTATAGATTATTTCAAAGGGTATTTTATTTAAGGCAGTATATAGGCTTTTATTCCTTAAATAATTAATTACTTTTAAAATTATTAGCTAATATTTCTTTAATATTTCTCCTTTAATTAATACTAATAATAGCTTTTCTTAAATAATAATATTTAAACTCTTAGCTATATTATTTAATTAATACTGCTTAATTGTAAACTTTGAGAGCTATATCCTATATTCTATTACCTATTAGGTAAAGTCTAAGTTTTAAAATTCTCCTCCTTAATTTATATAAATATAGCAATAATACCTATGAAAAGAATCTTAATTTTCTAATATAAGGATAAATTTATATATAAATAACTAAATATCCTTCTTTAACTTTATAATAATAAACTTATTAAGATAAAAGAAGCTATTTAATAATATAATCTAATAATATTCTCCCCTAAAATTAATAATATAAAAAAGATTATAAATATTAGCATAAATAATATTACTAATATATTTACCCTTAAGAAATATTCCTTTATATAATATTTTATATATTTAACCCTAAAGATAAGCCTTATATAGGTAGAAGCTTTATACTTTATTTATATTATTTATTATTTCAGATATTCATTCTAGGTTATTTTATTTAAAATATGCTATATATTTATATTATTACTTTTATTTTAAATTAATAAAATAAATAATAAAAGCTAAAAGGGGAGTTAAGATAATTTATAAAATAAAAAGGTTTTTAAAATGCTTTATAATAAAGGTATGATTCTGCTTTTTAATATATTATAAATTAAGTAATATATTAAGTTTAACTCTTATTTATAGAAAATATATAATAAAAAGAAGGTTTATTTTAAGGTTAAAGATATAATAAATATTCTGGAGATATATCTTAATTACTTCTTTAATATATATTTAGCATTAAAGATATATTATACCATATTTATAAATAGCAAGCTTAAAGCCTTTAATGCTTTTTATTATATTATTTAAAGGCTAAAAATCCTTAAAGTTATCCTAATAATATCTTATAATATTTTTAGCTTTTAAATTAATATATTATTAGGTATATAAGGAGCATTCCTTATTTATTATTGTTATAAAAGCAATAAATTAGCCTTAAAAATCTAGCTTTATTTAGGCTAAATAAGTTTATTTAATTATTTAATTAAAATCCTTAAATTTAATATTCTTAAAGCTCTTTCCTAACTTATTAATCTTATGCCTTTTATTAAGCTATCCAAAGCGCTTACTTTTCTAAAGTTTAGGGTATAGATAAAAGTATATCTCTTAATTATAATTAATTAATTAATAACTCTTTTCCTTATAATAAAAATAAAAATTTATTTTTATTTATTATTTATTAATATTTATTATTATTAATAGTTTTATAATTAAGGTTAATATTACTTTTAAATATAATTATCCTTTTTTATTTTTAACTTATTATAATATATCTTGGAAATTTAAAATAATAGCTTTTTTTATATCTTATTTCCCTTAAAAGCTAATTTTCTAAGGGTTATATTTATTATTAAGATTATTAATAAACTTAAGAATAATATAAAAGTTTAAAAGGATATATTTTTTATTAATCTTAATAAATTTATCTTAAATATAAAGGATTTTATATTTAAATTTATAAATTAATTAAAACTAATTAATATTAATACCTTCCTAATCTTAATAGGCCTTTTATAATGCTATAAGGCTATATATTTAAAATTTAAGTATTACTTAATTAAATATTTTAATAATTATATCCTTACTTAATATTAGCTATTTAATATTCTCTATTATTATTATATATATCATTTAATATAATTATTATTATTTTATAATTTAATTTCTTTTTAAATATATTAAAATATTTTTATAAATCTTATAGGTTTCTAGGATATTTTTAATATTAATTAAGTTTAGTATTATTAAGTTATTAATTCTTTATTTATAATAATTATTAGCTTTATAAAGCTATATAAGGTTATTAAGGCTTAGGATATTAATTTAAAGTTCTTAAAGCCTTTTAAGATAAGTTAAGACCTAAATATTAATTTATTATTAATAAAGGGGCATCCTTAATTATAATCTTAATGCTAAAGGTTATATTATAAATAGTTTTATTATAAGTCTATTTAATATAATTAATATTATTTATAGCATTTTATAATATTATTAATAAGCTATTAATTTTAAAGTTAAAGATAAAAAGATATATATATAGCTTATTAAAAAGCTCTTATTATTATTATTATTATTTAAAGAAAGCTAATTTTAGGCTAAGCTTAATACTTCTAAGCGTTAAGAGGTCTTTATATTTAATTCTTTTATTAAGGTATTTAAAGCTTTAATTATTCTTAATAAAATATAACCTAATTATAGTAATTTTAAGCTAAGTTAAGCTAAGAGAGAAGTGTAAACTTTTAAATTAAATAAATTTAACTTACTTAGCTGCTTAGGAATTAATATAATGCCTTTTTTTAACTTATCCTTAAAGGCTAAATAAATTAGTAAAAGGAGATAATTATTACTAGAATTATTTATGCTAAAAAATCTTACATTAATAGCTTATTAGCCTTAAATCTCTTAAAATAAAAGCGGAAATTAATTTTATCTTAATAGTCTTAAATAACTTATTAAAGAAGGAGCTTAGTGGTGAGATAATGATTTCCTAATTTAATTTTAGGTTTTAAAAAATATATTTAGTAAATAAATAAATAAATTTATTTATTTATATCTTAGAATATCCTCCTTCTCTTATTTAAAAGGTTACTACCCTTTAAAGATAATAGTATTAGTTTATATAAGGCTATTAGGGGTAAAGGCTTTTAAATAAGGTTAATTAATATATTTCTTATAATATTTATATAAAATAAGTATTATTTTAAAGTCATTTCTATATTACTTTTCTTCTTAATAATAATTATAAGAAAGTAATAATATAATATAACTAAGCATAAACGCTTATAAAGACGCCTAGGCTCATAACTTATTAAAATAGAGAGAAGAATTAAGTTAATTCAATAGAAGAGGTGCTTAGAGGGTGCAAGGCATACTATCTATATATATATAGAAGGGGGAAGTGGATATGATAGTATTTCGTTTTAACAGCATGTCACTGAACGTGGAGACCTGCAGCTCTTAGACCAACCCCTCAGCCCCTCATATGGGCAGTGGCGGGGAGGCGTAGCTCCGCTTGGTCAAAAATTGACCAGCTGTGCCGCTCCCTCCCAATTTTTTCAACTTTACATACATATAACGAGCTCCCCTCCCACCTTGACGACCTCCCTTGGTCAGTTGAAACGTGCACGACTCCCCCCCCCCCCCTTCTTTCACAATTCAAGCCGCTCTTACTTAATGCCGGTATGGTCCCGACACCGCAATCAATCGTAGATGACAGACGGTCGAGCCAGCGTCGAGCCGCCCTGGCCTGCGAGATAAACGACATCTGGAATGCATCACAGACACAAAAGGAGCCACCCTGGGGGACCGCGAGAGGATTTACATATCCACCGGAGAACAGCAACCCTAGCTTCTTTGTCAAGTACACAAGAAGCTGGAGTAAGTGGCTGCTAGAGCCCGAGAGGCGCAACCACGAATTCGCCTTCAAGACCCTCGGTCAGCTTCAACAGCCTGCTTCCGAAAGATTAAAACTCCTTGTTTGTGTGCCAGAGATCTTCAGGACCTTCGAGCACCGCGATTTCTACTTCTTAGTCATGGAATTCGTCCCCGGAAGAACGCTGAACGATTTGATCACCGAGGATTCTCGAGGGGAGGGAGGCCAAGTGGACCACTCGACGCTCTACCAGTACATCGCTGAGGGGATTCGTATGCTCTCTGTCAAGGCACCAGCTGGGTCTAAGCCCGGTCCGGTCGGCGGTGGCATCATTCGGCACCCGTTGTTTAAAAACTTTCAAGCAGCGGTTCCCTACCGGGATGTGGAGATGCTAGAGGCTCATTTGAATAACGTGAGTTAGGTATCTACTCAAATACTCGCAAGCCCCATTTTCACTGCAGAATGAAGAAAAGAAAAAGAAAAAGCTGACACAAGTGCGGGTGGCAGGTCATAAAGCTCGCAACATATCATCATCCAGACTGGGCGCCGACCATAAACTTGGAAAGGGATCTTCACTTCTACTACTCTGACCTTTCAGGTGGGAATTTCATTTTCTCGACTGTGGGCGACCAGACTCTGCTTTACATTGTCGATTTCGACGAGGCTGGATTCCTACCCTCCAGCTTTATGGCCTTCGTTCTCCACAGCACCGTCCGGCCCACGTCTGTGCGGGTTGCTGAGCATATCGTCAACCTCATCGAGCACAATGAAGATAATCTCCTAGGCATGCGAACTGCGTCCTACTTTTTACTTAGTTCCATATACTATTTTGGTATGCTCATTCATTCAAGCTTGGGGTCTCCGTACAGTATTCCAATTCACCCAGTGTTCACCCTACCCTTCCTCAATAGCGCTAATAAAGAATTTCTGTCATTAAGGTCTACCCCTGGAGGGGTATCCAGAGACCGGTCTAGCCGAAGTCAAGCGTCTTAAAAATGAGAGACTCGGTTAGACATTGAGAGCACGACTTTGCGTGGTGAATGCAAGCACGCCGAACAACATGAAGGCGCAACCTACGTTGGAGAATGTTTAGACACAGCTAGGAGCTCACAGCGTATTTTCATCAGTATAAGGATTACTCCGTATTTAGGTGGCTCCTTTTACAGTCCGCACATTGACGCACAGAGACACCGGGGTCGTGGGCGGGAATGCAAGTGGCGGAGGTAATTAGGCTCCCATGAGATATCGCCGTGGCCTGACCGCGGTTACACAAGTCTACTGTTACTACCCGAGCAACGGACCACTTAACCCTTGTAATCCCAAGAAGCCCTAATGCATGATCGCAGGATCCCGGTCACGCCTTTGCGCACGGAGAGCTGAGAGCACAATTGCGCCCACAATTAAGGCTGCGTTCTCGTAGCGGGCGGTGCAGTAGCACTGCCCTCGGCCCATACCTGCAATTAATATAGTTGATCGTTCAGACTGTTGAGAAGATCCTTGTCCCAAGAAATTCGTCGTCCTCCATTCCCAATCCTATTAGGCCAAGCCCTTGCGTTGTTTGATGGGAGTGCTGAGACTCTTCATCACTTCCCGTCCGGATGCCGTCTCCCGCCACAGGCTCTAAGGGGAAAGGAAAAAGGCCTGTTTCGATACTATGGTGCTGGTATTGTGTAAGTGGTAAAACTGGTATGAGTGCTTAGGCTACCTATTTTCCCATCGAATCTTGTTAGACGAAATCTCTTTGCTCCTTTTAGGTGTAGAATCTTGGGTGTGAGAGCCGGCGCTGATGCTGGTTATCCCGCGTTACAGTGTATGTGCAGCTGTGGTCCAAGGGTCATCCCCGTAGCCTCCACTGTCTGTTGCTCTGCTTGCGGACATGAAAGGTGTGCAACATGCATCACCAGAAAGCGTGAAGGCGGCGTGAGTTCGAAAAAAGGTTGCCCGCGTCCAGTGAAAGCTTCACCGTCAGAGATACCTCAAACGAAGGAGACCGCCGATCCTACCACAACCACAGACTATGCGGATTATTCGCCTGAGCCGTCCTTCGATCCCAATCTCGTTCTCGGGAATGATGATAGGTCCTCTTATTCTCTAACCACAGTGGTTGTGCCTGAGCAGCTCCAGCTGCTACAAGACCTGTCTCTCAAAGAGCTAAATGCCCATGCGAAGCTTGATACAGCGACCGGAGTATCAGACACTAAGGGAGATCTGGGCCTATCAATTGAACAGAAGCAAAACGATAATGAGCAGTCGTTGTCAGAAGACCCGTCTCCAGCCTCCGAGGCCTGGGAGTACTGGGAGGAAATACCGGAACTGAAGACCTACAACATCGACAGTGAAACCCTTGTGGATGTATTGAAAGACCCTCTGGATACACTCTTTCAAGAGTGGGTTGGAAAGACTTGCTGCACTGATGCTGGCGGAGAGGAAAGCCCTTCGCCATCGTCCTCGTCTGCGGTGCGCTCAAGTGGTCAACAACCATCCAAGTCGAAGCGGAAGCGAGTCGACAATCCGGATAACGAAGAATCTGACGGAAGACCTAACAAACTCCATCCCATGGAGAGGAGGTCTCGAAAACTGACGCCACTTCATGAAAAACTCGCCTGCCCGTACTTCAAGAAAGATTCACGACGTCACAGAGCATGTTGTGGCTTTGGCTTTAAGAAGATCAGCTACGTGAAGGCACATCTCTACCGGAATCACGCCATTCCCATTTACTGTCCGATATGTCGGGAATCTTTCGAGAATGTTCAGCTGCGTGACGACCACAATAGGGAAAGGAATTGTGAAGCAGTTGAAAATGGGGCTGCACCCGACGGTATCACCTCAGAACAAAGAGATTGGTTACATCAGCGAGGACCACGGGGTTTCAGTGAGGAGCAACAATGGTTCCGTATTTTCGGATTTCTATTTCCTGGGCACCCTGCGCCACGCTCGGCATACAACAATACTACATTCTCCGATGATTTGCTGGACTTCAGGGACTATGTCAACTCACCCGCCGCACAAGAAACGCTCTTACAAAGGGTCCGCGAAAACCCAATCTGGACGCCCGATTTAGAAGCCATCTTTCGTCCGGACCTTGTGGATGGCCTGGAACAGTTATATTGGAGATGGGCAGCCACAGAACGTCGTCAAAAAGAGCAAACGCCCGCCATAGAGAGTCCTTCTCAAGGGCCTGGGATATCACCTAGTCTAGCCGGGAATGAGGATGCAAACGCCTCTAATTCCGAGTCTCGGACCAGGGTAGGCGAGAGTAGTGATTCATCCGCGCGGGAGAACTTGGAGGGAGAAGCCTTTGCAATAGCGATCTCAGCTACTGTGGATGCGCCACAACAAGGCGAAGAGCCCCGTGTGGAATCTTCCGGGGCACTCGCCTTTGCCGGAGTTGAGCTGGAAGAGACAAAGGTAGACCAGGAGGACCAGATGCCGCCGCGCCAACTGAACCACCACTTTATCGATCTCATCCTCAATCAACACCAATGGCTCACCGGGCTGCCCGGAGGCTCGGGCTTGGCGGGGTTAGAGTACACAGATTATGACCCCCCCGGCTTCTCGAATGATATTGATTATGGGCTTTCAGTGGCGGATTATGCCTCGCTGAACCATGTCGATGATATAGATGGCGCAGAGGACTGGATGTGGAACATTGGACTTCCGGACCACGAGGCATCGCTTCCTCTTGGAGGTCCTGTGGATCTTGAAGTGGCCTCATTAGGAGATCCAGCACCTGCGGTGGACAAGGGGAAGAAAGCTGATTCCAAGGAAGTGGATGACTTTATCAGGGCACCGCGACCTCCCACTTGAATCCATCAGGGGAATAACCTAGCAGAGAGTTATGTATATATGTTTTGAGTCATAAATCAGACCAAGTCTGGAGGTCCGCATATATCAATTGCCCAGGACGTAAAGGCGACTTCCAAATTCGGCAAGACGTATATCTCACTGTGGCTCGTTATCATGAATTTCGATCACTCCAGGGAATTAAAAGACCTCCCAGTAACCTTCAAGTGGACAGCCACGGTGTTGCTGGGAATTGCGGTAATTGAAGGTGTCTTCAATCTGAGACAAAACGTGTTGATCAGACAAAACACACACGACAAAGGTCACTTGCGGTACTACCAAACTAATTTTTTCTCCTTAATTTCTCTTCTAAGTGGGAACGATGGTAGTCTTCCTGATGAGTCAAGAGACAATGTGAACATGATGTCAATATTTTCTCGATGTATGGCTTTAAACAGTGACTATTCAATTTGGTTTTTGCAAATCAGTGCGGATGACTGAGAATTGGCCGCGAATGAGTGCCGAAGAATGGAAGATTTGACTCAGGACGAGGAGAGACAGGACTCTCGAAGCAACAAGCTGCCGCGTGTGAGAATGCCGCTGGATGTTTGATGGTGATGTGTCCAAGTTGGGGTTGAGCCGATCCGCGATGTCAAGGGCTTGAGACATGGCGGTTTTCTTTTCTTCGTTTTTCTTTTTCTTTTCCCGGAGAGTCCTGGGTCGCCCCAGTCCTCCTCGTCGTCGTGTCGTCGTCATCATCCTCTTGTAGTCATCGTCGTTTCGTCATCGTGTCTTCCTCCACATCCGAGCCCGATCAACCACCCCCCCCCCAAGGCTTTTCACGCAGAATCCAGGTGTTTGATGAAGTTCTCCAGGAGCCTGAAGGGTTTTGAGCCGAGATCCAGTACCTCAGGTCTGCTCAGTCAGACGCCGCGCGACGACGACCAGGTTCTATACTACATGTCAATACGTAATAAGCACAAAGAAGTTATTGTGTGAACTTACCAAATTCCCGAAGCTCAATGTCCTGCCCTTCGCGGGCACGAGGACGGCCCCGGCGAGCTCGGCCAGCCCGAGCCCAGCCCGCCCAGACCCGGCGAGCACGGCGAACCCAACCCCAGCGACCCCGACGACCCCGGCCCCGACGACCCCGCCGATGCTCGACTGCAGACAGGTAGACTAGTTAGTACCAGAGGTCTGGTATATGCTATTGGGTGAATTCATAAAGAAACATGTATCACTTACTCCACAGGGGCACCGCCACGCCCCCAACCCACAAGCCCAAGCAGGCGAACACCGCGAGGACCAACGTGAAAACAACCAGCTGGTCTGACAAAGACATGCTGCCAAGGATGGAGGGATGGAAAAGAGCCAAGATAAGTTGTCGATCATTCGATTATTTTCGTCGATAAAGAAAAGAATCATGTGGCGGCGGCGTCAGACGCGGATGAGAATATGCAGAGGAAAAGAATAGAAGAGGACTTCGCTGTGGGGATTTGTTGACATTAGGGCGCACACACTATAGTGGTTCATGGAAGGTGCAAACTGTGGGTCACATCTGTTCATCAGACCATATATGAGAGGAAGGTGCATCTGGCGCCCGTGACGACCATCCCCCACTGGTGTTTGGTCCTGTGAAGCGAATTCTGCAGCTTGAACAGCATCCAGCTAACACTCCCTAGGTAAGAGGTTGCTACACATTCTATTCCAATCATACCTAAGAGCCCTGCACGTTTTCTGGAGTACCCTATAATCAAAAGTTACCCCATCGTCAAGAGTCTTCGCGCACCTCGGTGAAATAAGTTACGTCGTTCCTGACCCCTAGCTCTGACCGGGGACTCCATCTTCATTGGTGATAGGGCTCCCTTGTTCACAGCTGTCCCTCAACATCCGTCGCAACTTCCTCGCCTGGGTGCTGGAGATATTATGTGTGCGGTTTGGTTTTCGCCATTCCTATGGCATAACACAAGGAGTGGTTCACGATGAGGGCAGCCGAAGCGTAGATTGAGAAGCACTGAAATGGTTTCTATAATACCCTTGCAATGCAGATTCAGTGCAACGATGTGAATGGGGAACTCTCCTCCGTTCATCATGCAAAGCTGATGTGCCCCAACTGCCCAGGTGCCCCAAATTTAAGCTCCCGAATGCATTTTTCCGGCGGCTTTACGAAGTGATCTTAGTGAAATTCATCATGACCTTCTGCGCCTCTGGGCTGGTGAAAAGCTCCACATGAGTGTCCCAGAGTGAACCGCAGGCCGTATCGCGGAAACTCATGATAACTGGCAAAAGTCCGGGTTCGATCCGGTCAAGGACATCGGGGTGATGACGCCGCCAATTTATGGTTTGACAGATCCAGATAATTGTTGCGATTGTGGTGATGCCGTCTTGGTCCTCAGGCGTTGTGACTTTTCCTTGTGCGTTTCGCTCTCCTACAGGGTGGAATTCGGTGTTGATGGCCAAGAAGGCGGCGGTTGCCCGAGGTGCGTCGTTGGGGAAATACAGGAACACACGGGCTTCTTTCTCCACGTCGAAGGGGGCAGTTACGTGGAAACCGATGTTTTTCATGTCCTTCCACAGCTTTTGAAGAGGTGGCATCGGGCCCATGTCCTCGACCCTGAAGCGCGGGGCATCCGGGTTGAGCCTGGCGATCTCATACGGGACATGGAAGCTGGCCTCTCTGAAAGCTTGGTCTCGGCCATGTATCGGGGACTTGCTCGCCATTTCGAAGGCTGCCGACAGGATTGTCTGAACGTCGTCGCACGTCTCTTGATCGGCGGCAAGAGCCCAAGAGACTGGGGGTATGGGACCTGGGGGGGGAGCTTGGCTAACAGGGGCACGCTTCTCGGGATAGGATACATTGAGGAACCTCGTGAGGAATCTAGTCAGTATTATGCCACCTGCAATACCCAGACATGCTGCGGCGATGGCATCTGGGGACTCGAACAGCCTGCGAGTGGGTGTATGATGGAAGAGACCTTTGCGGGGATCAGTCGATCGATCTGATTAGACGTGACGATCAACAGCGAGATATTTGACTTACGCGTCTGATGGTGAGGCGCTCCATAGCGGCTGGTCAACGAGAGATTTGAGGCCGATAGCAAGCTGAATCTCGAGTTTGGCTGCCCCGGAGTTGCCAAGACACAGGGACGCGAGCCGTGTTTGGTGGCTCTCAGGACCCATTGGCGCAATGTCCTGGAAGACATGACAGCAACATCTGAAGCCTGTCGCATTGGGATCGTCACAACGGGACTTGAAAACGTCCACGAGTCGATTGTACGCGTTGCAGATGTCAGCAGCTGTCGTTCGACGTGGTTGTTGGCTCGAGTCCCTGGGCTAAACCAACTCGGGCGCATGCATATGCCCCTGGTCAAGTGTGATGATCTCATTGGAGATGAGTGAACCCCCTCCATCTTCGTCTTCAACATACACAGCAGTCACATGATATGATTTTGCCCAACAGTCAAATTTCACACGAATTTATTTTCACTGTTCGTCATACCCAAGTTGTGTTTCGCACAGGATGACTAGTAAATGCACTATATGAGTTCTACTAGCCACATCCGTATTACAGGATATTTGGCGTTGGATTTAAAGTAATTATTCAACTGTGCTCATAGTAATGAGCTTGCAAGTAACGCGCAAGTTGTGAGTCATAATATGTAGTGAGGCAAAATATCGGCTTGGGGTCGCAAAACATGGAACTCTGTTTTGAATATGGACCAGAGATTGCTCAAACTGCTCACTAATTGAGACTGGTCATATTTAGTCTGGCAAAATATAAGTAATTAGTTGCCCTTGACACGTCCGTCGGGCTGTCCATCCTTGCGGAGACCATCATTCTCAGTGGGCTTGTAATCACCGCCGCTGGAGCCGGTGCTTTCATCTCCGGTGGTGCCAGTAGCCTTTCCACCCTGGGCACCGGCCTCATGGGGGTCAACCTTGCCCTGGGCGAATTCTGAGGACAGTTAGCAATCGGACCATGCTGGAGCATGGAGATGAGGCTGACTTACGACCAGTGCCAACACGCTTGTCAGGGGTGCCATCCTGCTTGAGGCCGTCGTGCTCTGCGGTATTGTCAGTGCATGTTCATAATGGAGATGACAGTATTGTGTACCAGTGGGCTTGTAGTCAGACATGTTGACGGTTTGGTTGTTGGGAATGCGGAAGGATAAGATGAAAGATGTTGTTCTGGTTGAAATTGGAGGTGGAGAAGATGATGAGTTGCAAGAAATTTAATGCTTGACAGAGGAGGACTGCGGGTTTATATATACAGTCTTAGCCACTGGAGTCCTGTTTGACGATGTCATCGGAGACTGGGACAGCGGTCGAGAGCAACAAATTATCAAGAGCATATGACATCGTGATTATACTTGTTCATCGCGCAATGAGATGTGGGAGGTTACTTCTGATCTCGCCAATTACATGGTTAAGCTGGATGTTTCTCTTGGCTGCAGCAGCGCAAAGTCCAAGTCGCGTCTCACAGCGCGTTGTGATAAAGGTCAAACTTCCTCCGAAGGGTACAAGCGGGAGACAAACGAGGCTTGGTGTCAAAGAAGATTACGCCCTTATGAATCATGAAGTTGGGAAGAGACTTAGCCTGAGTCTCAGATCGTGCCGGCCCGCTAATAGCTTGAGACCCGTGGAGGCAACAGCGCTAGCTGTTAACTCAATGACGGAAGCCTTACAACGGCTGAGACATAGTTCCTGCACAGGTACACTTCTTGACTTGAAGGACTATCCTAAAGTAATGAAAGGGAGGTATGTGGGAAAAGAAGAAACGAGCAAAGGGAAAGAAAACACAGATGCATAATCACAGAACTCTACGTATATCATCATGGCTTTGGTTTGCACAGTGACATAATGAACACACGGACGCGAACTCCCGGAATCAAATCCAGCAACTTCAGGTCTAGTCAGAATCGGTCCCGTTGCTGAGAATGAGCCTCGACAGTCAGCTCGTCATTGTAGAATCAATTAAGCGCCCTTGCAGGGAGGCTAGTTGAGCGTATGCTACAGCAATAGCCGGAGTCTCAGCCGCCAGCCCCCTACCCCATTGCCTTGCTAATGGAGAAAGCCACACGGTTTCCCAGGGGCTTCCACCTGCAATTCGACATGAAGCTAGTCAAAGTTCGTGAGAAGTGCAGCTGCCTCAACCCGTCTAGCCGGATTTCCCATCTTTTCCGTCAACAATATCCTCCTGAGGTCACTCGCGACAACTTAGACTTCTCCATACTTCAGGTGCGGTGGGCCAGGCTATTGTACCTACGCCCCGCTAATGCAGGGTAAGAGCGGCTCGCAATGCCGGAAGGCTTTGCGTACGCTGGGTCGTGCAAGCGTGAGCTTGGTATGAAGTGGAACAAATGCAGGGGTATATACAGGGATATGGCCTTGGACACACGGACTATTGTTTCCGGCTATAGGTACGCAAGGCTAAGCACAAGAACGCTGGGCTAGAGAGTGGAGACACTACGGAAGTCGATTGGTGCCTTAGTCGAAGTCTTGACGTTGCGTATGACGATAAGATAGTTAGAGCGGGCACTGTCTGAGGCTGAGGACAAGTCGAATATTGATATGCCCAGCTTCCTTCGATTCTTGACATTCAGTAAGAGGGCTTTGATACCATTGGCTTGGAAGCCAGCTTATGAAGCGTATAATGAGGCGGCTTGCGATCCGCTCGGCCTTTTTGTCAACTTTCTGCAACTTTCCCCAGTTGCTTCTATGATGAAAATTAGGGTATGCCTCCTCGTGTGTGTGTTGGCTCAATTCTCTGGAACACCGAGTCCCGGGACAATGACCTCGTCCCTGAATTCCTGTTGCGAAAGAAATCCCGAATACCATCCTGTAATGCTTCATCTTCCCCACGATGTTCCGGCCGTTAGGCTTCACTACTCGAATTATTTACTCCTGGTCCGCCTGTCCGCCAAGGTCGACTTTGTCAGCTCTGAGAATGAAATGCTTTTACGTGCATAGTTCCTATTCAAAGCATTCTGATCATCGATCTATCTGGGAACTCCAACAAGAAAGTCCTGGGATCATTTTGCATTAGGTATTCGAGTTGGTTGATAACCCTAACCGCGTATCTGTGTGCATTTCAACGGCCCTGTCGAGAATTGAATCCCCCAGTGGCAAATGTCTTCCATCCATGAGGTTGTCTGCTACATGTAATCATCACACATATTGAAGACAGTGGTAGCATTTTCAATCACAAATAGGATGCTATTTACTGCTCGAAATTGCCATCTCAATCGTCCCTGGGCGGCACAAGCGGGCTCGGCCCCTTGACCCAGTCAAACTCTTGGTCAGGGCACTGCAGCCTTGTCATCGCAACATCCTCCGGACCCCAAGCGCGCCTGGGGGGCTCTGAGCCCTTGTTGAGTATTGTCAGGGTTAACAATGTATGTGGAAATCCGTACTCAAAGTTGTATGCTCTCTCGACTTTCTTGATCTCTTCCTCGGTAAGAGAGACAGAGAGGGCATTGATACTGCTCTCCAGATGCTTGACGGTGCGCTGTCCTACGATCGGGAAGAAGTATGGAACTCTTTGCAGGATGTAGGCTAGGGCAACGTGGAGGAACTCCACGCCCTTTGCGTCGGCGACTTCCCCGAGCACCTTGGAAACCCTCCTGTCGTGTTCGGTCAGTGGCACAAGGCTGCGGCCTTCATGATCCTTCTCGCGCCCCTTGTAGCCTTGCTCCGTCTGGAAGCGACCCTGGCCGAGGACGCCGTACGGAAGTATACCCATACCCTGGTGTTGGCACATGGGGATGATATCGCGCTCTAGGTCGCGGACACCGGCGTTCCAAAGCCCTTGATAGACAGTGAATTGCCGTAGTCCGTGGTTGCGTGCGTACTCGTTCGCCAGGGTGACGATCCAGGCAGGGGCGTCGGAGATACCGAGGTAGATGACCTTTCCGGAGGCAACAAGGTCATTAAGACTCTGCATGAGCTCGGGGATCTGTGTCGTGTAGTCCCACCAGTGTACATAGAACAAGTCGATATAGGTCGTCTGCAGCTTCTTCAGGGACGCCTCGAGTGACAGCTTCATGGACTTGGAGCCGGTGCCGACATAGTTGGAGTGGATTACGTCGCGATGGCTCTGATATCCGCCGGTGTACTTTGTCGCCAGCACCATTTCGTCACGGTTACCGCGACTAGCCATCCAATCGCCGAGCCACTGCTCAGAGTCACCGTTGTGATACACGCTGGCTGTGTCGATGAAGTTACCGCCCTTCTTGTAGAAGTAGTCCAGCCGTACAAATCGGTCCTTCCATGCGAATACACGCCAGATCTCCTAGTCTTTCCGTGTCAGGCTATACTGTGTTATGGTAATGTGTTTCATGGGGGACACACAGGTGACGTAGCAGTCAGACCATCGAAGTCACAACGGTGAACTTCTCCCCGTCCATTCGTCTTCACCTAAATCACTATCGCTTTGTCGATTCAAGTGATCTGGCACGAGAACCTTACCCGCTGCCCGTCCTTGCAATCAGCCCACACAACTAGATCTACAAGTTAACCTCGTAACACAGCATAGACGATTATGACTGTGCTTTGTCGTCGTTGCTACACATTATACATCAATTTGGGGACAGTAGACCGAGCCTGAATACAGGCAGCTTGCACGACTTCCCTGGAATCTCCGAACTTGATTGAAATTTCATGCTATCGAACAAGACCCAAATGACGTGAACTCAACGTTTCAAAACCAAATGTAGTACTGACAGTGGGGAAAATATGAGGCACATCCGGTGCCGCTTTTCCACTTCTAGGATCTGGACAAAATCCAAGCTTTCGTACTCCGCGGGATAATCTTGACATCCAGATCAGTATCCGGCATTGTAACTGCTGAGCCTTTGGAGCTCAACCTATCTGTCTTCATCGCAGCCCATGTTCCCGTGACAGGAATGATATCAAAGCGTAGAATAACCATAGCAGCGAAAGAAACAATTTCCGTGGTTGCGAAGTGCCGCCCAGGACAGAGGTGATGCCCTCCACCAAATCCACGAAATGCTGCGCGCTGGGCACCTTTCTTGGAACTATCGTTATCGGTTGATCTGATGAAGCGCTTGTGGTCAAAAGTCTCCGAGTTTGGACCCCATATTTGACGGTCGAAATGCTGGACAGTCGCGGGCATCATTAGTGCACTGCCCTTTTTCAACAAGAATCGTTCATCTAGTGCGTGGTCTTCGACAACCTTGCGCAAAGAGACTTGGACCCCATGGTAGCGCAGGACCTCGTTGAATGATGACACAATGGTGGGGCATTGCCGAGGGACCCCGTTCATATCCACATAGAATGCATCGTTCCGTTCTTCTATGAGAGTAGAGAGCTCATTCCTGCATTCTTCGAGGACACAGGGATTTGAGAACAAGTGATACAACAACCAGAAGGCGGTTGGAGCGCTGTTGGAGATGGTACCAAAGGCGCCAGCAACTTCCAATCTGGCAACATCCACAAGATCGTGGATTTTGTGTTTTCTCACGATGTACTCGTACCGCGCTTGCACTAATCCAGATCCAGATTTGTGGTTTCCGGAGCGGAAATACTCGATGAAGGCCTGCACGATACGCTCTCTGGCTTGAAGGGTTTTGCCATTCAAGAAGGATGGAATGAACTTCAGAGCCAGGGTCGTAACCCCAGGCTCAAAGGTACTACAGATGTCAATTTGGAGACCTCAGCTGACTGAAATGAATGAGAGACTCACTACCATGCTTTTTCGATGTCCGGGACCCGGAACGGATTGGATGGTCCATAGACTGCGTCTGGTGCCGAGCAGCACCTCTGACCGAACCCAGGAGAACAGAGGAACGTAGCGCGCGCCACCTGCAGTCAATCCGTCCATTGACATTGAAAAAGAACCGATGGCCTCTCGATTCAGCCTGTCAAGGTCAGAGCCGGCGGATATGGTGGAGTGTATGGCCTTGTTGAACCCGACAAGGAAGCCGTCATCTGTCACCAGGTTATTGTTCATGATCTCATTGGTAGCCGCGCTCGTCCCTGCTATTTTCGCAATCGCTTTTCCCATGATCACTGGGAAGTTGAGAGCGCGGAATTGCCTTTGGACAGCCGAGATGAGAGCGGCATCGTTTACCACGTAGATTCGTGCCCAGGGCATCCGCAAAGTATATATGGGAAAATCATGTTTCGCTCTGTCAAGGTCTTGTCAGTGAACGTCGAGGTTTCAAAGTGTAACAGCATTCAGGGTTGGGTATGAAGTGAAAATCCACATGGGGTATTGGGCCCGGACTCACCGCATGTGCAGGTAGAATCCTGTCTTATGTGTCATCATCTGCAAAATTGATCCGATATATGGGACACCGGCTGCAACCATCGGAGGCTCGTCTTTCCAGTGAGTCCATATTTGCAGAGCGCAGAGAAGTACGTAGACTGAAGCTAACAATCCAGAGAAGATAAGTGCCGCCACAGGGTCCATTTTGCCTGTTGGATACGGGGCGAAAGAAAAGATGAGGCAGGCGTTTGTCACAGCATTAATTGATACATCTGACCGAGGCACGGAGAGCTGTGAACAGTGATTATTTATGAAAGAAATGCCACACGAGAAACCGAGGGCACTCTTACAGACCGGGATTCATCCAAGACCATTGGCTAACGGTTGTTGCCAACCAATTCCATCTTCCAAAGCTGGAGCCTGGTGAAATCTTGAAATGGCCAGCCTCGGTCGCATGCTCCGTCACCAACTGTAGAATCAATCTTAAAATGGTAAGAGGCACCGCAGAGGCGAATCTCAAGGTGCTGGTGGATTTGGTCACGTCTTCTGGGATAGGGACAGTGGTAGCGGACTGTGTGATCAGGTTGGAATAGAAACGTTTCTGTCAAGTCAGGACAGGAAACATGCCATCAGCATTTCCCCAGTATTCATCATCACAGGACTTTCAGAGAAAGTATATGATACATGCGACGACATGCTTCATTGTACAGTATCTTTCCACCCAAGCACTGCGGTCGCTGCGACGTTGAACGGCTCCAATTCTGATCTTGTGGAGTGGGGCACAGGTCGGTTTTTTTTTCTTTTTTTTAGTAGACCAGGCTTGCCCAGGTGCGCTCGGCCCACACTTCGTTGTATGCGATGCAACACCGTGCGTGACCTTTCAATGGTTTCGGTACGCAGATATGCGTTTGGCGCTGGCGAATCACATGTTGGCTGCGTATTTCCGAGACTACCCTGCAAGTGGTTGCAATCAACTACCAACAGTTCGTTAGCCTCTGGGCAGTGGCATGATCTCGCACAAATCTCAGTGTCCATGTCTCATCGTCCGCATGGTCCCCACCCCCTCATAATTACCACTGCAGCAGCCTTCCAACACCCCAACCGATCCAGGGCTGTAGCCACCATCTTGGCCCCGTTTGCATCTCTAAAAATTCTTTGTTTTGCGGCAAGTATTTCTGTATGCCAACTGCATTCCAACAGTTGTGCCTGGGGCTTGCTTTCACAACTAGATCTGCCGCGGCCAATTTTGATTGACGGAGGACCAACACATCACGAGCTACAGCATCACGATGTGGTCAACTTCGTACCCTACGAGCACGCCTTCCCAGGTTGCTGGGAAGACTTACGATTATGTAATCGTGGGAGGTACGCATGCTGTTCAATTCGCATCTATGGTGGAGGCTAACATATTCATGTCAATACTTTCAGGAGGCACAGCTGGGTGTGTTCTTGCATCGCGATTGTCAGAAGACCCTGATGTCAGCGTGCTTGTGCTCGAAAAAGGCCAGGTCAAAGACAATCTCGTGTCCCGCATCCCGCTACTGAGCCAAAACATGTTTCTTGGCGACCCTCTGCAAGTGCAGAGTACTCGTTGGTCGGAGCCTATACCCGAAGCGAATGGGCGCAGAACCAGGATCTGGACATCAGAAGGTCTCGGCGGCGCAACCCGTATCAATGCTATGCTGATGACTCGAGGTTGTCCCGCAGACTACGTTGCGTGGTCGAGAGAGCTGGGCTTGTCTGACTGGGGCTGGGAACAAGTTGAGCCTTACTTTCGCAAGGTCGAGAACGCGATCGAGTACCCACACTCCAAAGCACGAGGTCATGAAGGTAAGACCAAGGACACCTGATGATGAGCCTTGGCATGTATGAACTGACAACCGTCCTCCCTGAAAGGACCTGTGGAAGGACGAGCTATCAAATTGCCGTTCGAGTGGGGACCCTAGTAAGCCGACCTCCGTGAGAATCGTGGTTTGCAACCTTTTCCCTGCTGACAAGGGTCAATATAGCATCGATAAATCATTCCAAAAGCTTGGTCTTCCACTAGGAGGAGACTGCAACGGCCCGGACGCTCCCGCAATGGGTGTCTTCCCTTTCGAGGCCGCCATCGACAAGCGCGGCAGGAGAATTTCAGCACTCCAGGCATTTTTGAGCAAGAAAATTGCCAAGGAGAGGTCCGATCGCCTCACAATCTGTTAGTTGGGATTCATTTGGAAATGGGCCAGCTTGAAAAGTACTAATCGAATCATAGGCACCGGCGTCATTGTTTCACGCCTAGATGTTGATGGGACGGCAGGGCTCGTCAAGGGCGTCCACATCCAGCCATCTCAAGGGCAGGCGGATAACAAAAACTTGTTCGTCAAGGCTAGGAAAGAGGTTATTCTCTGCGCTGGTTCCATCTGTTCCCCCCAGGTTCTGCTACTTAGCGGGATAGGGCCAAAGTCCCAGCCGTTGCACTCAGGGGACAGCCTCGGTATACCCCTTGTCAAAGAACTGCCGGCTGTTGGAACAATGTTCTCCGATCACTACAGCTTCCCTATCATGTTGGAGCTACCCAAAAAGGAGACTTTCCACATTTTGGAGTCTATCTGGGGCCTGTGGCATATTTTGCTTTGGGTTTTTGCTGGCAAAGGCCTATTCGCCACGACCGCCATGCCAACTGCTGCCTACGTTCGCACCGGGGCTATCGACACGGAAACAATGTCGATCAAGACTCGAGAAGCAGATGGTACAGACAACCTTGATTCTTCTCAGCCGGCTAATAGGCCTGACATTGAAATCATGGTGATGCCAATCAATGGCCTGGAGCGCCACGTTCCAGGACATGCATTGTTCAACCTGCATCCTACTATAATCCAGCCCCATGCGACAGGTTCCATCACATTGGTGAGTTTCAGGCCCTCGCGATGATCGTTACCTCAGCGGACTGACAGTCTACTTAGAAAACCGCTAATGCCCTCGACAACCCTCGCATCGCCTACCCAATGTTCGCCGATGAACGGGATCTGGCGGCTGCGAGGCTTGCTGTTCGCTTCACCATGCGTCTGGCAGCTGAATTTCAAAACTCAGGGTATCCCTACCCAGCGCCATTCGCGTTTGCTCCTGGGAACAGGCCCGAATTGCTGGAGCAATGGGAGCAGACTGGTGATGAGATGAGCTCGCCAAAGCCTGCCCCGGGGACCACTCCGAGTGCAAGTGCGGCCAAGCCCACAAACAGAGTTGCACAGGGCGGGAAAACTTGGAAAGATGTCACAGATGATGAGATTGACGACTATGTGAGGAGGGTGAGCCATACTAGTCTCCATCCCGTGTGCACATGCCCAATGTCGAACGATGAAAAATCGGGAGTTGTGGATCAGAAGCTTCGGGTCCACGGGTTCAAGAATCTGAGGGTCGTCGACGCGAGCGTCTTTCCGCGCGTTCCAACGAGCCATACGATGCTTCCGGTAATGATGATCGCAGAAAGAGCTGCTACTTTCATCAAGGAAGATTGGCTCTCGAGTCAGACGAAGTGAAGAGAATTTAGCGGATTACTGTTTTTACTGAGTGCGACTTAATACTATGGGTGTCTGTTTTGATCCAGTGAAAGGTCCTCAACTGAATGATCCGAAATCACCTGAACTGATGATATATGAATGGAGTTTCGGACGCAAATCATGGCAGAATTAATATAATTTCCATGTCAGAATTAGGTCACATATTGCCACCTCACGTTCTTGATCTTCTAAGAGGTATTCTACATGTCCTTCGTTGCCTCCGGAAAAGTTGACATCGATCTTTGCGGACGTGCGCAAGGGAGGAAGCCCGACGTCTGTCTCGATACAGGTCTCCGAGGTACAGACTGCGGAGACTCCTTCCACGTCCCATTCACCCTCCCCGGCGATGTTGACTTCGTCATTGGACAAATATGTCTGTGCAACCTTCGGCCGTCATGACCAAAGCGGACTGATCCTGTACTACAAATGTGTTGGTCCAGCACTCGTGCCAATACCCGTTCGCACCGAAGCGCCGACATGCAACGTGGAGGAGACTCTGCATGCTATAATCTTGTGCCACATGCAAAGGGAAGATTGGGAAATGAAACCAACAGCGGCAGTCCACACAGACAATTCAGTCCACTGGACAGGTCAGTCTCGGCGTCCGTGGGCCAGGGTACCACATGATATCGTTTTCAGAAGAGACTGTCGAGGCGAACCTTATACCAGCTCTCTGTCAGGTTCAATCTCCTCAATTGGCCTGTAAAGTCCAAGAATCAAGGTCTCCGCATCTTGGAACTGTCTTCGTCCCAAGGATAGAGTCAGAGTCAATGGCAATTTCGTCTAGTAGTGTTTCAAAGGGGCCATCAACTGGAGCCACAGACACAGCGAGTGCTACAATATTGGTGCAGCTCATCTCTACAAACTGTTAAATATCTTGTCACAAATGACATTCATATTACTGACATCTGCACTTTTTAGCACAGGCTTCATGCTGGTCACACATAAGTGACGCCGATTCACGAGCAGAACAGAAACAGCGTCGGCTCTTCTCAATCTATGTATACCCCATCTGATGTGGCTCTGATGTGGCTCTGACAAAACAACATTTGAACACACTTGATTTTCTCCAGCACCCGTCGAAGGAAGTCGCGAAGGGTATTGAGTGGCAGCTATGGCCACGGGAGCACTTTTGTTGACGAGGATGGAAATCCCGGCCGGGGCTAGGAGTTAGGAACAAGGTACCTCACCTCACGGAAGTGCGCAAGTTCTTCTGAGTCTAGGATGCCCCAGATGAACGTGCAGGGACCTCAAGGTTGATTGTAATAGAATGTGCATCAACCTACTAGTATTGGCTGGATTCTGTTCAAGCTGCAGAAACTTCTGTACACGTCATGGCCGCCAGATGCACCTTCATCTCATATGCGGTATGATAAACGAGTCTCACCAACAGATTGCACCTTCTATAAAGCATAATAATATATGTAAAAAAAGGGTGTGGTGTATTATATATTAGCTACTAACGCTATCTTAACATGATTGATTGCATATGAGAGTACTAGTATTTAGTAGTACCTGACTAACACGCTATGCAGGACCTTTCCCCATTACTAGACAGTGATGAGGTAATCACATGTATTAAACCGGGTGGGCGTAATGGTGGACCGACGTTGACTGCCCATTTGGTTTGGCGGCAGTTTTGGCTCCGTTCAAGGCCAGTCCAAGACGAAAAGTAGTGAAGAGGATGTGGACTCGGTTCTCTGAAAAAGCAGGCTGGAGCCGGAGTATCATTATCCATCATTGATACTCGGCTGCGTCATGGAAACATTCTCCCTCATCGCTTGTATCGCCATCGCTTGTATCGCCATCACTTGCATCACCTGCCCTTTCACACCACACCCGCACGAGGTGCGCGAATGCCTCTGTCCTCGCTTCCGAGGCCGGGTGCCGAAGGAAGAGACAGTCCTCGGCGGTTTTGCGTTCCCGGTTCTGCGTCAACGCGTCTAGCCCCCTGACGTCGACTGCGGCGAGAGACCGCATCGCCTCCAAGCTCACGGAGTGCGCGACCACATGCAGCAGCGTCCACCCCTTCTTGTCAACATGTCCAACGTTCGCGCCGAGGCGAAGCAGCAGGGCAAAGGTCTCGACCGTGCCATACGCGGCAGCAAAGAAGAGGGGCGTCCACCCTTCCTTGTCGGCGAATTCCAGGCTGGCGCCGGCTTCACACAGCCACCGCACCGCGTTCACGGCGCTGAACCTCGCCGCTTCTGTCATCGGTGTGAGGCCTGCGACTTCTGATCGTGGCTCTATGTCCGCGCCGGCCTCGACCAGCCTGCGGCAGATGGCGACGTTGTCTCTCTCAGCCGCGGCGTGCAGGCAAGTATAACCGCCATGAGGCTTGGCGTTCACATCGGCCCCAGCAAGCAGGAGCGCGTTGAGGCAGGACAGCATTTCTCCGGATTCGGACCTCATGGTGAAATGCAGTGCGGTTTTGTGCCAGGTATCCATCTCATTCACTTCGGCGCCGGCGTCTATCAGGGCCTGGACTCCTGCGACATCGCCACGCCGGGCGGCGTACATCAGAGGGGTGCAGCCGAGCCGGTCCTTCGAATTGAGCTGCTCAACAAGGGGATCTCGGAGCGCCGAGGTCAGGCTGATGGGCAGAAGTCCGAGGGTAATTTTATGGTAGTATGTCAAGTCTAGTTCGTCCCCGGACGGAGAAAGCGAGAATAGCTCTACCATCTGGCGACGGTAGGCTGGCGGCCCACCTTTGGTGAGAAGGGCGTCAGCAGCCATGAGTCGAGGAGAGATTCCATAGTCGTCTTCTTGATCCGGATCAGCTCCGTTTTGAAGGAGAAGCTCCGCAGCGCGTGCAGACCAGCTCGGGAATGCCAAGGCAGTTACCGCCATTCGTAGCGCAGAGCGTCCGTCTGAGTAGTAGACGTCCTGGATAGATCCTCTTGCATGCTGTATGGCTCTTGCTAGCGTGGTTTCGTTGCCCCAATCCGCCTCGAAGAGTATCCCCGTGTACCCCATTCTTCGCCTCGCCGCAAGTGCAAACGTGAGCGTTCCTGACGTAGAGACTTCGAAGAGGGCCTGTACCACATAAGCCAGGACCCAGGCCGGAAAGGCGTAGCTGACTTGGAGCCGCAGGTACTTGCCTCGCGCGCAGAATCCCACGTTACAGCGGGAGGATGCCGAAGGATAACCTGTGTAGGCGAGAAAGAGAGAGCCAACGGCCGCTCGGAGCATCGCTGGGAATCGTATCGAGAAATCGGAGCCTCCCGGCTGATGGCACAGGCATAGACACCCATCCTGACAGTGGGATCCTCGAGATCGCATAGAGAAAAAGACCGCGTGAGTAGGATCTTGCTGGTAGGGCACGGGATGGACCCTACTCCTGCTTCTTCTCGTTGCCGCCACCGCCGAGGCATCGTTTCGGAGGGAGAGCTCGGTCAGGATGGCCGCCATCATAGTCTGGTTGGCCTCGAATCGTTGGACCCCGTCCTCGTCTATTCGGTTGAGCGCTTGTGACCCGGCAGTCAGCGTGTCATGGATTGCCGAGAGCTGGTCATTATGTATGCCCATGGCACCTCGGACGGAGTGCATCTCCGAGTGGATGGCAGCTTGTGTTCGGGCCACTGCCGATTGATTGGCGACAAGCTGGCGGCTCGTCGCTCGGAAGTTGTCCTCGGCCCTGTTCGCCGCTGCTTGAGCTTCAGCATGGACTTTCTGCATGCTTACATGAACCGTGTGAAGTTCGAGCTTGATTCGACCTGAAAGAGACGGGTTTTGCGCAATCAGCAAGTCGTTGACCCTCCTGGTGGCCTCCTGTAGCCTGTTCTTCAGCCTAGCCGCATCCTTCTTCTTCCGGAGCCACCTAAATCTCTCTCCTGGCGAGGTTCCCGTGCTCAGTATGTTCGCGAGAGATTCGATGTCGGCGATAATCGCTCCTGCTTTGCCGAGCTGGTCCTTCAGGTTGTCTAGAAAGACGGCATCATGCTGCGAGTCGCTAAGCCTCTCTACTGTCTGCTGGGCATCCCTCACCCTCTCGACGACGACTCTGGCCTCAGAGACCTCATTATATAAGGCTAAGATCAGCTCGGGAGCATTGCGATACTCTGTAATGAGATTGTGTAGCCCCGACGAGGCTCTGCAAGTTACATCGAGAAATCCGGCAGCAGCGGAGAGTCCCCCGAAAGCTTCAGCCATCAGTGTAAAGAACCTTGGAAGTGGCGAAATAATCAAGATGATTAACAAGGGCCAGAAAACGAAACAGAAGGGAGATAAAAATGAAAGAAGAGAAGGAGGGGGAAGAAGATGTTAATGTAAGCTAAAAGAGCGAGCCCAATAAAAGTGAGGCTGCACGTAGCCCGCACAAGGCGATGAGCAAGAAGGATTTGGAGGGTTTGACAGCATGTATGCAAATCTACCAGTGGTGAACCTGCCAATCACCTACCAGGGGAAGGGGGGGTTTCTGGTCAGGTCACACAATGCAATCAAATTTAGCAATAATGCTGACATGTAGTCAAAATTATGAAAGAAAACGGATATTCACAGGGCAAAAAACAGATAGTACAAGGCAAAATACTTGTCAGCACCCAGCCAGTGGCTGCAGCTAACCAGGGGCCAGATTCATTTAATAATTAAAAAAGAATTTATAAATAATTTAAATATATATTTTTAGTTTTAAAAATTTATGAAACTTATTTAAATTTAAATATTAAAATTAAGTTTTACATCTTATTAATTCCTTGTTTTAGATAATATATTCAAAATTATCAAGATTTATAAATTGTTGTTTTTAATTAAGTTTATTTAAATAATAATAATATTATTATTTAATATTTAATAAATTATTTAATAATTAATTGTTTGTAAAAAATTTTTTATTGAAAAAAGCTTTATTACATTAATTATCAAGGCTATTAATTAAATAATAAAGACTATATAAGTAATAATAAATAAGATTACTTTTTAAAAGCAGCTTATAGCATTATCACGACCGGTACTATACTAGTAGTATAGCAGACCTAGGTCATTATTAGCTGTAGACAGCAGTGTTGAAGCTGCGAGGTTGAAGCTCAGAAGTCCCAAGGTATGGTGGCTAGTTGAAACTCTGCGGATCAGCTTTCAAACTAAGCAATCTCAGCGTCCATTGTTTGCCGTTGATATTTAACAGGAGAGGGGCAAGGTTGCTCCGATGATCCTGTCGAAAATGCGCTCGGCACCGAGCAGGAACATGACCTCCGAGACAGAGCCGATCCAAACTAGATATTCAGTGTATTTCTCAGAAGCAGGGTCGTGTTGTATGGGTCGTTCGGGTAGACACAGGCCATGCCACCAATCAGTGTCTAATGTTGGGCGTGATCAAATTGCCCGAAACTGGCGCCAAAACAGCACCCGGTGTCTTGTAGGCATGGAAGTCTCCTCCCACAACTTGGATGGTGAGGTTCATCAGATACTCGAACCCGAGGCCAGTACATTAATATCAGGTTAATTTTCCTACTTTGCGTTAGAGAACATTTCTAGACGATACTTGCTATTTGAGTGCATATTGACACTCGAAAACAATTCTTTATAAGTTCTAGAACCGAGACTTGCAATGAATGTTCCATTGTAACCGCCCTTTGCATAGAATGAGCCCCTACTTAGTATAGAGTTGAACTTGGACATTGATACCCCACCAGCCAGAATTGGCGAGTCCCCCCCGACTAGAGCCACCAGAGATGGAAATATGCTTAGGTACAGCCTATGATAATGGTTCATTGTCAATCTTCAGGGAAAGAATGGCCCTGTTAAGGGAGTATAAGCAACTAGGCTTCGTGGCACTTCTGTGGTACCTTGAAAGGCTCTATTCTGGATCAACTCGGAGTATAGACCGCCATCCATAGCAGGCTTGATTTTCTGCAAAAGCTTGCCAATGCTCCAGCCGAATAGCTAGTCAGTTTCATGTCTGCCTGCCTCCAACACAAGCATGTTGAGCTCATTGATGAGATCCTCGATCTCCCTCTGTGATTTTCCTTCTGGTCGAATATCCAAGATTGGGACGTGCAGGTCGAAAGCTTTCACATTCTTGGCCCGTCCTCCTCTAGTCATTGCTGATGTTGTTGGCTCAGTGGCGTCACCAGTGTGTGGTTTCACTGTGTCCGCGCGACCACCGCAAACTTGAAGCAGTGTGCCAGATTGCGACCAAATAAGAAATATTTTTAACGGATCGACTGCATGAAAAATAGGATGGGCGGCAGGACCGAAACCCGGAACGGAATGGAAACACCAGTCTTGCACAGCCGCGTGGGTGCTGGGGCTGGTACTGAACTTAGTCCACGAAGAGTTGTGCTGCCACTGATATGCAGGGCCGCAGGGGGATATGCACGCGATAAACGTCGATGTGAGCGCCTTAATCTGACCGACAACTGGCGGGAGCAGGGGATATGTTCGGACTAGTCAACCTGCGTCCTGCTTCGGGTTATTGAAATGCAGCACGTTCGATTTGAAAGTCTGAGTCGCTTGCCATGTCTTCAACCACTATTGAGCTGTGGGTCCGTAGGTCACCCGGTAGAGCTGATACTTCAAAGTCTTGCCTTTTGCTGCTGTGCTAATTGATGTTGGAAACTGTAGTTCAACTTGCATACATTCCATAATCTCTCCAGCCCGTTGTGAGGTCTTCCTTAACCAGAATATTACCGTAACAACATCATAATTCGCAAATAATACCCAGATATCTCCGGAATATTGACAACCAATAGACTCTGTAGCCAGTTCATGGCTCTTCTAGAAACCCTATTGGCGAAACTAATTTCCCGCGGTTGCCTTTTTTAAACCAGTCATGCTAGCAGACCATACTAAATTTCGCCACTCTTTCAACGGCGGGTTGTATACACTCATTTGCATTCCACACCGCCAAAACCACGCTAGCGACGCCGCCATGTTGCAACACACCTAAGTTGTGTGCACACAGAACCAACTCTATCAATTTAACTCCAATTCGATTGAACTAGACATAGATAGATAGAGGGCATTCCCAGCTATCAAATGCTTCTTTCTACGTCAATTTTGGAGGTCTGGTTGTGTCGCAATTCACGTTGCGAGTTTTATTCAGAATGACTACTTAAGGATAGTTGATTTAGGGTTTTAAACAGGAGGGTGCAACTAACAAGTGCCCCGTGTATAAGTAGAGTGTTTTTAATAAGAATACTAAAAGCACCCTCCTCATATATTTCAATGGATAATGGTTGTCACACTTCCAATGCACATTGCACTATAACCAGACCTCCAAAATTAACGTGAAAAGAAGCGTTTAATAGCTGGGAATGCCCTCTATCTATTGACGTTGAGTTGAACTATATTGAAGTCTTATTCATAATGCTACAGCTGCAAACATATCAAGTTCAATCATGATATTTCTTAAATTTGCACTTCTATCATACATTGCAACACAGCCAGAACTCCAAGATCAAGGTAAAAATAAGCATTAGATAGCTGGGAATACCCTCTATCAGTTGATATTAAGTTGAATTGAATTGGAGCAGTGCTCGTTAAGGAATATACAATAATATGCAATATGTTGCTGAAATGATAGTGTGCACACAACTTAGGTGTGTGTCAACACGGCGGTGTCACTAGCGTGGTTTTGGCGGTGTGTAATGCAAATGAGTGTAGCCTTGGCGTGACTCGTGCGCCTTGCATATAACCAAGAGGTGCGTGATGCACCTACTCCAACGACAGGTTTTCGCAGGCATGGGGCACGTAGCGAATATATTACAATGTCCGCTTTCGGGTCTGCATTGCGTACCCCACATCCCAGGTCCAAGGCTTGACGCCGTTGAGCGGCCTCTTCCGATCTCCTTTCGGTCAAACCACATCTTCCACAGTGGGCGGGGTTATCCTTTCCAGCGCCCAAGCGTTATAGTAAGGCTTCTGCAGCTCACCAGCTGAGCAACGTCATCGTGGGTAGCACTCGATTTATTCATGGTTGAACCGATGGCACGTGCGCTGCCGCCGGGCGAGGCCATCATACGGTCCAAGGTTGTTGTCTAATTAGCTTTCCACGCAAGCTCTAGAGCATCAGCTACTACCCAAGCTCCCGGTCTGGGGAACTCAAGCAGTGATGGTGGTTCTCTTCTCTCCAGCCGTGGCTTCAGGACTTATCTTGAAGCAGATTGGAAAATGCTTGCGGCGATCAAGTCCTGTCTCCACGTTTTTAAATTTCGGCGAAGATGGGACGGGACTGGTCAGCCATGAACTCCTCCACGGCAGTTCTGTTCAGTCAGCAGAGGGCACCGTGAGCATGAGGCCCACTGTCCAAGCTCAGCAGAAAGTCAAATCCAACGGCGGTCTCCAACCTTTTGGTTAACTTCCTTCCTTTGCACCCGTGCGCGGCCAATAGCAGACCGCAGTTCAGCACTGTCACTGTGCCCTCTGATCGTCATCAGCCCTGTAACAGCAATCTAACGCCTGCAAATGCTCCTCCACCTTGAGCGATTATCAAAGCTTGGCTGGGACACATGACATCGTGCGCATGCCAAGCACAACCCACCTCTCTGGATATGGAGGGTCTGGATAAGCCAGACTCCTAGACTATAGCATTGGGTCACATTTCTTAGCGGACGGACTCAGTGATTTCTGGGCATCGGAGGCCCGACCGTCAGCGACTTGTGGTGCGGCGCTCCTGTCCCTCGGTTTTTTCGCTGCGCACGTGGAGAAAACTTAATAGAGGACCTCGCAAAGCTTTGCTGCCAGAATAGCGTTGCGCCCTCCGAGTCACGCCCTGATTCAGGGCGCACGCAAACCGACCGAAGTGTCAGCCCCATCATCGGTGTGCGGAGTCGTGAGCCGGGCGGCCCGGACCTGTGTGTGGAACAGAAGCCTGATATCTTTCTTTTTCTTTCTCCGCCCACGTGCCGTATTTGCCTCTGTGCATGTTCCATATTTGTAGATCACCACCCCCCTGGTTCATGGGCAGAGCTGATGATGCTTCAGCTGCCACCCCATATGCTCTCGCCAGTCCGCATGGCAGACATGTGCGCCGCACATCAACCGAGCGAATACGACAACCCCGAGGAAATAAGGAGTCCTTATCGCACCGTACTTGTAATCCAATAGCCCGTTGGGTGGGCATAACACACGATGTCTCACGTCTGGGACGACTACGGGCCAACGCAGCCACCAGGCACCGAGGACCTATCGCCGCTGGATGACAACCTAAGAGCCGGCCTCGCCGTCATAGGCGCGCTCGCCGTGGTCTCCCTCATCCTGTGCACGAGTCTCTTCTCCTTCATAACATACCGCGTCATCCAGGGCCGCCTGCATTCCCCACACCGGCCTCGGTACACCGGGTCTCGACTGTTCTCCCGCCGCTCCGCACCGCTCACGCCAAGGCCCCAGCACGAGGAGCACCAGCTCTGCCGGCAGGCCTCGTCCAACACCCTCACCGGCGCGGCAAAGTCGCCTCTGCCCCCCGGCAGCGACCGGTGCCCGCGGGACCACCTCTCGCGCGCCGACGGCGCCGACGAGGTCGCGGTCGGCACGGTGCCTAACATTCGCAGCCGCTACCAGGGCTACAACCCGCTCCTGGTGCTCATCTATATGCTCCTTATCGCCGACATCATCCAGTCCGCCTCGTTCATCCCAAACCTCGTCTGGGTCGACCACAATGCCATTCATGTGCGGTCCGAGTCCTGCTGGGCGCAGGGCTGGCTGCGGTCGCAAGGGGACGTGGCGAGCGCCATCTTTGCCGCTGCCGTCTCCATCAATACCTACCTTCTCGTCGTCCACCGCTATACCATGCCATCCAAAGCGCTGCGCCTGATCGTGGCATCTGTCTGGTCGTTTAGCTTCATCATCGTGGCGGCTGGGGTATGGGCTTCCAACAATGGGAGGGATCACGGCGGATATTTCGCCAGGGTTGACACATGGGTAAGCAACCTCTCTATCTGTCCCTTCTCACCCACCTCTCCGTGGTAAAACCATTTTTTGCTAGTGCGCATGTACTGACGATGTGGGATCCGTGATATACAGTGCTGGATCAGCCAGGAGTACGCAGGCTACCGCATCTGGACACACTTCGGCTGGGTCCTCACCATGATGGGCATCATAGTCCTCGGCCTCCTAGGCTCCGCCATCAAGATCCGCGTGCCGCAGCCAGACGCGCGGCGGCGCCCGCGGCCGGGCCTCCTGCGACGAATAGCACGCGTGCGCCTCCAGCTGCGCAACCCGCGCCGGTCCGGCCACCACCCGGCGTTCCTCATATACCCGCTCGTGTACTTCGTGTGCTGCGCGCCCATGGCCATCGGGCCCATGATCCTCGCGTCGGGCGTGTCGGTCAAGCAGGGGTACTTCCTGTGGGCGGGCGCCATGATCGCGAGCAACGGCTGGCTGGACGTCGTGCTGTGGAGCTGCACTATGATCTTCCTCGCGCCGGGTGACATCAAAGACGCCGGGCTGTCGAGCTTCGCCTTCCTGCGCACGCCCTCGGTCGAGTATGGGAACATGGTGTGGGTCGAGGCAGGGCTTAACGGTGGTGGGCACAGGCACCGCGGCGGGCGCGCCGGGGATTGCCTCGAGCCGCTCGTCCGGATGTTTGGGCGGGAGTCCGGGAACGACCGGCGGAGGGGTGTCGGCTGGGAGTCGCTGGGCAAGTCGGATAACAAGAAACTGAATGGCATCACCACCAAGACCACCACCACGGTCGTTGTGGAGGAGAGCAACCTGGCAGGGACGGGTGATAGCATTAGCCGCGCGCCGACGCATCCGGGTGTCGATGACGGGATCACGCCGAGACCTAGTTTCGCCTATGCCAGGGAGGATGTTCTGACTGTGCCGAGGAGGGTGGCCCACCGGTTCTAGTGAGATATCGTATTCTCGTTTTCACCATAACTTGACAAACTGTTCTCTTGTCCTGACCCCTTTTCTCTTTTGTTACTTTGGTTTCAACGTGGAGTTGAATACGGTGTGGTCCCGGGTCTGGATCTCTCCATTGCGAAGGTTGCTTTGGAGTCTGCCTAGGCATACAGTCAACTGCATATGGGAGGCGAGACTTTTGGCCGGCGTAGGAGGAACATGGAAAAACAGGGGGATCATGAAGGTCGAGAAGTATCCCAACAGGCGTCTGGTGGTCTAGAGAATAAGGGCTACCTATGTGTGGGATATTATGTAGCAGCATAAATCTGCTTAATTCCTATTTTCAAACTGAATACCAGAAATGGTGCCGCAGTCTAGCACTTGAAAGAAGAAATCAAACATGCTGAAAGCTTTCGATGCTGGGTCTGTGAGGGAGTGCGCGTGTGAGAGTCCAGCCCGCTGACATAAGCAGCTGACTCAGCCGCCACCACACGCCCTCTGGGTGCCTTTGTGCAGCGTCCCAGGGCCGTCTGAGTGCCCTCCTTTTAGGTGGGACAGATGGTGCCCAATTGACTTCAATTGCTTCATACGGGCCAGCTCATATGTCTCCGAGTCCTCTCGTGACAGTCTGGTGCCACTGGGCACCTATCGTACACAGCTGGACTGACGTTTGTACTGACAAAAGGAACAGCATGTACACAAGCAACGTTAGCAGCTCTTTCTTGAGAAAATGGACAGGGAGAGACCCCATGATTCGCTGTGAATTAGAACACGACTTGTGTGTTGGTACGTTCTAATACCCGTTTGTTCTCTTACACCCCCCCCCCCCCACGCCCACATGTATGGCCACATACAAAAACCGTGGCATTCTATGACGTGGTGGTTCGTGGTCGACTCATTGAGAGAAAAGGATGGCTGAGATTTCACCTACATTTGCTAAAATGTGCAAAGGTGTGTGCCCTGAATTACTGCCTCTTCTCAGACCTCCGAGCGTGGCCACCCTTCCCACAGACTCACTAGACGCTTTCCAAGTAGACTGCCAGTGTGACAATCAATTTGTAGCTACCTAATAGCTACTGAAATTGGGCAGCAGGAGCACAAGACGGCTGTAGAAAAATCAAGATTAAGTTTGTTGTGCAGAAGATGAAAGCAGGCAGGTCCAGCACCTTCACTATCTGTACAACTGACACCCCGAAACAGGAAGCAACGGCTCCGCTTCCCTTCCACCAAACGCCTCCCTCTCTCCTTCACCTGCACCAGCAGACTAGCAAAACCATCAACAAGCCCCACCACCCAAGTGAGGTCAGGCCTTACCAAGCATCCAAGCCCCAGGGCGAGCACTTTGGTCAACCATCTGCCTCCCTTCGTACTGGCCCAGGCAGAGACACCTCAAACTTCGTGAAAGCAAGATGAATTTCCTTCATTTCATTCTCTTTGCCCTCCTGGGCTTCCTCGTCACCTCCTCAGCTGCTTTCCCACACCAAACGATTGACGTGGTCACGGAAAACAACGGACAAGACGCCGACCGTACTGCAGTCATGGAGCTCGCACCTCGTCAAGGCTACCCGAACGTCCTGTTGCAATACGACCTCCAGTGCGCCCTGGACCGGCAGAAGACACCATTTGCGCCTGGAACGTCGGGTACCTTCTTGACGAGTGCTTACTGCAAGACCTGGTATGTGTGTCGGCCTGATGGTAAGGAGCTCCAGGATGTCATTTCATGTCGATCAAAGTCACTAACTGTGCATGCTGTAGGAAAGAAGAAGTGGACGGGCAAGCAACCCGTGACACTGTACCCGGACCTCGAGTATGAAAACAAGAAGTGGCAAGTCCCAGCTATTTCATCCTGTTACAAAAGATGAGAGCTAACGACTTGTGTTTACAGGTGCAAGGATTGGTGCGAATGCGTTCTTATGGATGAACCCAAGGAGCATGGTTATTACAGTTTGTACGGCTCCCATCAACCGCGTCATGGTCTCATGCCTGATAGCACCTGAGCAAAGGATACATACTAACATATAATAAAGTGGCTGCGTAAGCCCAGTAGGCAAACAGATCCCCGGCAACTTCGGAAGCGTCTCTCGAGATACGGACTCGACTCTAGGTGACGATGGACTGGTGATGGAGGCATGCGAAGGTCCACCTCGTAAGGAGTGACCTGGATCGGTGAAAATGAGGTGGTTGGATTGGAACAACATGTCTGGGGATACTGAGTTCGGCCTGACTCGAGGTAGAGAGATCCATAAGGAAGCAGAGCTTGCTTGGCCTGACAGGCATCAATAGAGGCAATACCACCCGCATCTGTTGCCGAAGGTCTGCCACGTAGACCCATTTTGGGCAGCTATAGTTCTCGCTGTGGATTCCCGGAGAGTAAATGATCAATTAAATCCACATAGATGAAGAGAGGTCGGTTGATATCGACAGGTCGAGGACGACTGATTCTGTATACGGACCACGCCCAACAGGAGAACCTATCCGTCCATCCAAAGCTCGCCAAAGTGCCCAAATATAGTTCTAGCAGCCACAAGTGCAGGTTTCGCAGGGTACCTGGCCACAAGCCAAACCCGACACATCAGGTCAACAGTTCTCCTTCAAGCCGCAGGTCCTCCACTCACGGAGGTTGGTCTTCCAAGCGCTCCAACACCACCTTACCCCATTGCCATCATGTCTCTCCCGCCAGAACCCTTTTAATCAGTCGGACTCGTCGCCGTGCTGGCACTAGCAGTTCTCCGGGCCGGATGTGCCCGGGCCGGCGGGAGACGCCTAGAGTGCTCAGATGGTGCTCTAAACATATGCTGATCTTCTCTGCGGACACGTTCTGGCCGGCTGTGCGCGTGAACTCTATCGCGCTGAGGGTGCCGCATTCCTCGACGATGGGGTCAGCGGCTGCAACGGCGAGGACCTGGCTGGTCTGGGCGGCGATGGCGATGAGGGTGGTTGTCACCATCCCATAACTTTAGCTTGGGTATGACAGATCAAAGCGACCAGCTTTATGAACTTGGACACGTTGAAGAGATTCCCTCGTGTCCCCAGCCCTGCGGATCATAAACAGCTTCAGTTATGGGCATTAACGAATCCGAGTCAAGATTGCGTAATTCACTATTCTACGGGTCGTAATATTTGCCAGACTCTGACGTTGAATGGTCCTTTCTAGTTCGATTGCTATGAAGTAAACTTGTGAAGGATCTGGCTAATGAGGACGAGAGCGGATGGAGTCATTTTGAAAGTGAGCGGAGAGGCGGCACGCAACCCATGATGATGACAGAGCTCTGTTCTATGCTCGTCCACAGCTTGGCGATCTCAGCACCGTATTTTGGGTTAGTGATAACTGAATCTGACCACTGGGTCCAATGAACAACAGTCATCTTGACGATGCCCACAGCTAGCGAGAACAGGGACAGGCTCGTCAGTGGGACAAGGCCAATGCGACTGTGCAGTGGCATACGAAGTCGCCATATGATCATGACTAGGAACAGGACGTATGTCAGGTCAGCAAAACAAAAGAGTGCTGTGATTGACCTTGAGTTGGGTATGCGATGTCCTTACGGATCTATTTCCGAAGAATTTACTGGGAGGCTGCTTCATGTTGTGTCTGCAGGGCATGCTTCACGATGTATTAATATCAAGGTTTAGACAAGGTGACAAACCCAGGGGGAGGTGTTACATTGGAGATTCATTTGTGACTGAGTTCTAAAGTTCTTCAAGGCTGTCACCAACCGATCGGAACACAATTTTCGCTTTCTAAGACGTCGAGATGTGTTGGCTTCTGTTCAGGCAACAGTTAGCTGCGCCCTGTGGGGCCTGAATCGGACCCATTTTGAATTTCCCCTCTGTGAGTAACTGCTGTTCTTAGTCTCTAGGATTCTCTCTTCCATCACCGACAGAGAACAGCAACATCCAGCAGCAGCCCCGAAATTAATTATTTCTTCCAGGATCTTTCTCCAACCAAAGACAGACCCCAAAGCTCCACGAGTGTCAGCAAACTTGCAAGCCAGAGAAGATTAGGAACATACATCATGGCCACGCAACCGCAGCCGCAACCGCAACCGCAACCGCAACCCCAAGCGACATTTCCTCCCACCAGCCTCACCATCCGCGACTCAGACCTCGCCAACGCCCTCGAGTCTCTGCGCACCACACCTGCCATGGAGTTGACGGCAGTCCGCACCCTACGTATTATCCTGACCGAGTCAAACCTCCTGTACTGGCACGGGTCCCTCTGGCCCGGACTGGACGTCGTCTTTGACGACGACGACCTGGACGAGTACGCGCGGCTGTACCCAGCCCCCGCGTCATCAAGCACCAACAGTCCGAGCAAGGCTTTCCGTGCGCTGCTGCGCTTTGTAGCCGGAAGCTTTTACCTCAGCAAGCTACGTCGGGAGGTCAATGCCAGCAGCGCGGCGTGGAGCTTGTTTGAGGATACGATCGCGGGCGCGTACGGTGGGGATATCGATGAGGAGTGGAAGTTTGTCTATGACTTTTATATGGATGTCGGAAAAGCGCTCGCCGAGGTGTTCAGGGGTAGCGGTTTACGAGAAGTGGGCGTCGAGACATCTATTTGGGATGGGATGGGTCCGTGGCTGGTGGGGCAGATCAGCGGAAGGGGGACGGTCGTGGCCGGCATGCTACCGAAATATCATGATGCTGGGACTCGACTTTCGTCCGGTGAGATAGTGAATGGGGGTGGGGTGAAGGCTGACTGAGAGAGGAAAAGGAGAGGAGACGTAGTACACGATAGACCGGGGTGGGTAGTGCAAAGAAATACTAGTAAACGCTGAACGGTGTGGAGTCTTCTGTTTATAGCGAGCTTGCGTAATGGACGTAGAACGGTCATGTTCTAGTATAACATCCATCGTTGCTGCATTCTTGCCGTACCCACGCCGAATTCTCCACAAACAGAGGTCTATATCTTCTTCCCACTGTTTGAGGACGCCTTCTGACCGTGGTGGGTTAAAGATAGCCTGACATGACGCCCAGTTCTAGTCTACAGGGGCGCTCGTGGTCACACGCTGGCGCTCAATTCCTCGGGCTTGAGGTCCGGAGCATCATCACGACCACTGGAAAGACAAAGATTCAGTCTCGATGTTCTTTGCGGAATACTGGGGTGACGGTCATATTACATAGAGATACCTTGTGTTTGACGAAGATTTTAACCACCCGTGGTTTCTTAAGTCCAAGAGTTAACCCAACGGTCTTGATTTTAACATTGTCACATGTTCACCATTTCATCCATGCTTTCTCCAAAGCTGAGACGTGGGAATAGAAAACTGTAATTGGACATTCCCATTCAATTGAGGAAATCAAACCGCATCACCTGTTGCTTGGCCTCAGTTTCCATCTGATCCAGATCCATAAGCGCCTCCGTGGCCGCATCTCTTCGTGGTGGGTCACTAGTAGTTGAATCAGCCGACATATCCTCGCCATTCTGGACAACGAACCGCTCGCTGTAAAACAGGAACGGTAAGATCGAGGTCTTCCAAACAAGCTCCCAACCTCGACGCCGCCAACTCCGGAATATAGTCCATATAAGCAAGCCACTAGTAAAAAGAACAAGTACCGTCGGAAAGTTGAGCCACTTATAATCAATATCTACACATATAGTTGTCTGGAGTGTTTGGCCGAATATATATTCTGGATCGCCAAGAGTACCTGTTCGTATTTTGTTTGAAAGTCGATCTGCGAAGGCTTTGAATCGGTTCGTAATATCGGAGGTCGTTGTGCCGTTATCGTCGTAGAACGTTGAAAGCCAGTATGAGTTGCCGCAAAAGAGGTCTCCATCATTCGCGATGTCAGGAGACGGCCAAACGAGACAGCTTCCATTGAATGCATTCATGGCCATAGAGCCCATAAGATCTTGCCATGTCTGTAGATCTATACTATAGATGCATTCTGTTGGAGCTGTGATGTTTTCGATTTTGAAATGTCGCGTTCCGTTCGGATCAGGATCTGTTTGGAGAAGGAGGAGATGTTGCTTATCGATAGTGGAGGATGCATTGTCCTCGGTCCAGACTGTGTTATTCACGAGGCAGGGAGACTGAACAGCTTGAAGTCGGGTATCATAGTTCAGAGGCATCAACTCGTCCCACCCAAACCAACATGGTGCTTCCAGAATAGCTTCGACTATGTCATTGCTGTCGGCCACGTTCACACTTGGTGCCACAGGAGCCGTCTTGACAAGGACTTTCTCAAGTTTCCCCATCGTTACCGAGGCGGTATATGTACGAAGACAAGGGTACAGTGTACACGTAACCGCGAGGTAATCGGTATACCCGAAGCTTGTCGGAAGCCAGTTCGACGTCAAAATGGTGGCATTGGAGAAGGCCCATTGGGACAATGCTCTCATTTCAGGGCTCACGAGATTACCAGCCCAGTCCAGATCACCAGTCCAGTTCGAAACAGCATCCCATTCCGCATTTATGGGGGTCAGCAGCCGCAGGGATGACACTGACAAGCCTGTGTCTCGATATCCTCCCGAAGTGTCCTCAAAATCGGCTTGAATGGAGAGTCCATTTGGTAGGGTGTAGGTTCCCATAAAGTCTGTCACATTTAGGTCAAAGTCGGTCTCAGTCCAGTTGGTCGATGTAATAAGTGACGAAATATCGGTACACGAGCTGCACACCCCCAGCGTATTGTACAATCCACCAATTGAATTCTGGAAAGTACAATTCCCAGTAGAACATCCCACCGATATGGGTGAGACTATTTCGTTGTTATCCGGGGCAAGGGCAGAAGATACAGCGGCGTCCCTAGTCGCGAAATTCCGTTTTCCAGCGCTTGCTGTGTCAGAAGTGATGTTGCGAGAGATTGGGAGAGACGCATCGACGCTATCCGTTGAATATTGGCAAGCTTGTGTCTGAATGGCCTGCTGTACAAATGAACCAATGCCCAACGAAACCGCCATGACCGTGACAGCCAATAGAACATCCGGGTACCCAATGATCGTGGGGATAAGCTTCAGAGCACCGAATAGTCCCTGGCTCGCATCGTTAAAGCGGCTTGTTTCGATTAATCGGCGCATGGGTGGGTTTTCCCGTCCGTTGCCAACGAAATATTGCCATTTTGCTTGCCCAATGATCTCCGCAAGTACAAAGACTAGCGATATTCGAAATACAACAGTGATAAATGCGATCAACGTGTTTAGGGTTATAGGGACATTCCAGTCTGGTAGACGCTGGCCATTATAATGATGAAGAATGCCGTACATCGATCCAAGCGTCTCAATAGCAAGGATACAATTGAAAATTACTAATTTCCAGAGGTTGAATATGTTGGTGATGGTAGGTGTTGTGATTGTAGTTGGCGCAAACATGGTTCTGGATCGCGGGCGTTGCTGTGTCGGAAATTTGATGCGGAGCTTCCAGAGTAGAATCTTCGTGGTTGTTATGTGATATGTGAATACGTTGTACTCTATGGAAGAGTGGAATGTCTCACGGCAACCGATTCTCAGCTATTCAAGGATGTCGGCCCGATGAGAAGATTGATGAATTTTCACGATCTCTTTGGATGTGGAGTACTGCTGGCAGCCTTAAATCGCTGGGGGTAGGTGACCAACAATCCCAGAGAAGACTTGACTGGGACCTAGCCAAATACCACAATGAGTTGGCTGGTTTTCTGACGGAAGGAGTAACTGAGGGACGCGTTGAGCGGCAATTGGCAAATTTATCAGCAGAACGGTTGTTCGAGTTATGTTATTGAGCGTTATGATGGATTGACTCGATACGTATCTACTCAGATAGGTATATCTAGAGTCTGAAGTACTCATGGGCAACCGGTCCCAATTATGGCCTGAGCCAGTGTCCGCTTTGCATGAGGCTGGGTTTCTCGTCAGCACAGCGTGGTACAAATGCACGGAATGTCTGCGACATTGTCTCAGGTTCTCCCGTCTGATACGAAAGGCCCCCAGAAGACCCCAAACATAGTTGGTGCCAGTGTTGGCGTTGCGTTGAATAATTGGCCTTTAACCGATATTTCTACAGTGTCATCAACTAGACCTGGACGTCTATGCTATCCTCGTCATCAATATGCGGTGTCACAATACTTTATGAAGCCCGATTAACCCTGGAAAATTAGGCGCCATATTATGAGGCTGTGGCGAAGTATTCTTTTCGAAGTGTATCAGCCAGGACGTGTGTCTTACTTCAAGAAGGTCTCAGACGTGAGCTGTGAGATAGTGGCTTACACTTTTGAACATATTCGAACAGCATTCCATATCTTGTTTCGACCCGTACCGTCATGCAGGTCAGCTGAAGGGCCCAAAAAGCAGTTGGCCCCCAAGAAATTTTACGTGCTACACACCGGGCCATCCTTGCCAGCCCTGATCTCCGGAAAATGATCACGCCGTCTTGCGTCCTGCATCTCGTGGCTAAGACAGCAGCGCCTCATCGGCGAACTGGCGGCCAACATACGTACTGGTCTAGCTTCGCCCTGCAGCGCCCCTTTGCCCGACCACAGCTGGTGGGCGCTTTCTGAACCTCTCATGCCCTGCTTGGGAACCATTCGAAACGTCTCCCGAATTTCGGAACGCATCAGGAAGTGAATGAACTCTACATCCTTTGTTATAGATACAGGTTTCGGTCGGTTGCAAGCAGCACGCAGAAAGACTATATACCAGTCCCAATCAGGCCTCTACAGAAGTAATTTCATGCACAAGTTCATGGAATCTACTAGCGCATCTTAGGGACCAAGTATCCGGGACGGATTGACTCGATGATAAACCCCTGAGAATTGCGTTTGTATCCCCTTCAAGACTTTCGATTTCAGTTCTGTAGCTTGAATAGCTTCGAATAGCAAAGCGATCTAATCAGCTGTTAGATCAGCACTGTTTCATAGAATCACTGGTAGCCACAATATGTCTTCTCAGTGGTCAACCCATCTCAATCTATACATCCTCGATTATCATGCAAATGGGTCAGCCAACCTGGTTTGTGAGATTGACTAGGAGAACTGACACCCAATTTAGGTCCCTCTGTTTCGATCGCATTGCAGCCAAGGCTGCGACATTTCTGAGGGAAGATAATAAACTGTCCGCCTTGGAATGGCTCACCCATGTAACCGGATGTGGTCAAGCATTGCGCATATTATAACACATGTCAAGTGCCACACCCTGGATTTCTAAGCCTTCATTATGAATTCCGCTGCGAGTACCGTAGCTACTTTTTATTACAACACAGTAATCGTCCATAACTCTTCTTTGAACTTTTCAGCTAGAGTTTTAGCCCACGATACTCTGTCAATTCCTTCTTGACAGCAGTATTCATCGTCCAAGGGCTTGGTCTTCTTCGGAGAACAGCCTGCCGTCATATTCATCAAGTAAAGAGAGCGGACAAGCTGCCCCGCGACCCACTTTTCCTGAACCTCTCGCAAAGAATAAGTTTCGTTCGAATTGCGCTCTCGAGCAAATATTCCAATAAGCTGGGATAGGATACTGATGATATGCAACGGACCGTGCAGGTTGACATGGCAAGAGTGATCGAATCTCGACAAATATTGATTACTCATTTTGTAGTTGAGGAACGCTTCATCGTTTGTTGACAGGTCATGATAGCTTGGGAATTTGTTGTTGGGGTTTTCCATGTTGAGCAAGATTCCAGGGCGAGTACAATTGCCGAGGTAAAAAGGAATGCTGTGGCATATATGATCGACGAGTTCCTGGATCTCGCTCGTCGAATGTCCGGTATTCATATCGTTATGTGTGCTAGAAAATCCATTCCAAGAAACATTGAGGAGTTTTGTGAGTCGGGACTTGGCCTGATCGAGGATAAGGCGATGAATGCGCCATGTGTTCCAGATATTTGCGATCTGGATGCTTGGGTAAATGTCGCAAGCACCACGGTACGTTTCGATAGATGGGTCGATGTCTTTCCTGCTCTGCATTCTTCTCGGGTACCAAAGCGGCGGTACACTTTCTAGCCAATTCTGGAGCTGAATGTCTAACCTTTGGACTCGCTGGCGTAACTCTTGCAGTGTTGATGGGCTTGCACATACAGGTGATGACGGGTCGCAAAGATCATGTTGGAGACTGGCGGTAGAGACACCAATAATATCAAGTAGCGAGCTTGAGTTTATGGGCAAAACGGGTATGACCTGAGTCTTCAGCCATTCGAGCTCAATCGATGATAACGCTTCGCTGTTTCTCACCGACCGCGATACTCTAGAATGCAAGAGGTTGCCGACGAGATATGCATGGTATTTGGAGTCATGGGAATTATCATCTCGTTGTGAAAGTAAAGCCAATGCACCATCGCGGTGTATTCCATGGGCTTTGGCTTGACCAGATACAGCTGACAGAGTATCATACATCCGGAGCACCAGAGCCGCCAGCACTGTTGCGTCGCGTGCCCGTTCTTCGGGATCATTGATCACCTGGCGCAGCCGCACGAGAGCTTGACCATGTAAACGAGTAGGCAGTGTGTCGGAAACGTGGTTGTGTCTTATCATTGTCCACACTTTGACTGCCACGGCGTTGACTGCGGCGAAGAGAGCCGAGCTGGGTGATTCAGAGGCGAGGACAGGGCGGACAAACTCCATGAAGCCGCGTGTCGATTCCACACTGCGGCCCACATCGGTGACATAGGTGAGGAAGAATGGAACAGCCATGTCCTGTGGCGAATGTGAGGGGTTCGGCAGAATTGTGCTGCTGTCATGCATCGCCTTTGTTAACTTCTGATTGCGGTTGCTGGAGCGCGTTGCTTGAGCGTGGGGTTTTCCAAGATATCGAGCATTTTCGTCTTTGAATCTCAGTCGAGGTCTTGCATAGCCCGCGCATTCGAGTCCAAGGCGGAGACATGCCCTGCAGAATGGCTTTGTTTCGTCACACTTGACACGTCGCCGTCTGCACGTGACGCATCCTCGGGAAGCGCCTCGATTGACCATGATTTTCTGTCGCCTCTTCTTGTATTAGAGAGAAACCAAATGGAGGCAAGTTTTGCGACGGATGCAGCAGGGTGATTGAGTTGTTGACTGACCTTGTTTCTGATATATACCCACTTAGATCGACACGAGGTAAGCTGACAGGTTGACCAAGGTACCCGCTCTCGATCGTAGATGCGAGCCGTAGGAGCCGTAGGAGCCGCTGACGACGTTGCGGCTGTGTCCGATGATTATATCCGTATTGGGCTAGACTTTGCGACAGCGACAGCCAGTCGGTCACGCTTCTTTGTTCTACTTATCAACTCACTTTGTCAGCTTTATGTTTGCGAAATACTTGCTTGGCATGACATCGACTAGGTAGACGATTTACACAGCAATCGCTATAATCCTGTCTCTCGGAAACTTTGTAGTAACGACTAGGAGTCAATGTCTGTGTATATAAGGAAGACTTATCTCTCCCGAGGTCACTGGAACCAAGACTTCATTGCAGCAATCATCTACTCTTCCGCATAAAGCGCCAATTACTTTTTTTTACCATGAAATCATCAATCTGTGTCAAGACATTTGCTACACTTGCACTTTCTGGCGTATGATTCGCAAGTGCCAAAGATGATGGGATGCCTATCCTCACCCTCAACGACGACGAAAACTTCAACTTTTACATTCTCACTGGTCTGGGACAGATGGCCAACGACGGTGCAGACGTCAATCCCGTTCTTGAAGTTGCAAAGAAAATCAAGCCCGGCGACCGTGACAGCTACACGAAGGCTTGGTTTGATCTTGCAACTGAGACCAAGGCCAAGGCGTTGGACCCTGAGGACGCTTCTGACCCGGTCAACGTCAGGGCCACTTGGTTCTCTGCATCCAACTACTTCCGTCGGGCAGATGTTTACAACCGGGCCGACTGGGACGATCCACGCATTAAAGAGTACTGGGACGAGCAGTGAGCAGCTTTCGATACGGCTATAGCTGCCTTGCCGGTCCCGGCCGAGCGTGTGGAGATTCCTAGCGATGGTTTCAATGTCTCAGGAATCTGGTATTCTCCACAGGCCAAAGCCAATCACACTGATCACCTCCCAACTATAATCCTTACACAAGGTTACGACGCTTCACAAGAGGACTTGTACTCTACTATTGTTGCCCCGGCGTTGGCTCGTGGATACAACGTCTTCTCGTTCGAAGGGCCCGGCCAGCCGACCCCACGCAGAGAGCAGGGTGTTGGCTTCATCCCAGACTGGGAACGAACCGTCACACCCGTCGTCGACTATCTTCTTTCAGAAAAAAACCGCATACATCGATACCAAGCGGCTGGTTCTGTATGGCCACTCCTTTGGAGGTTATCTTGGCGCTCGAGCCGCCGCTTTTGAACCTCGACTATCTGCACTCTTACTTAATGGTGGTGTCTGGGACGCGTATCAAGCATACAGTGCGTATCTGCCGTCCGACCTCGTCAAGTTGCTCGAGTCTGGCGATAAGGAGTCTTTTGACGAGGCCATGGATGAGTTGGTAAGTGACCCGGAAACATCAACGGTCATCAAATGGGGCCTTGAGCAGGGGCTGTGGGCATTCAAGATGAAGTCACCTTATGATTTCTTCCAATCGTTCAAGAACTACACGCTGAAGGGCGGCATCACGGACGGTATCAAGATGCCAGTTTGGATTGCTGATGGAGAGTACGAAGATCTGATGCCAGGCCAGTCGCAGCTCGTCAAGGATGCTTTGGGCGAACGGGCTGAGCTCCACATGTTCAATGGAACGGCCGGGTTTCACTGCCAGACTGGTGCTCCGCAGGAGTTTGGCAGGGTCATGTTTGCGTGGTTGGACAAGACTTTGAAGAATTTGTGAGGTCTTGGATAAATATTTCGACGATCAATCAACAATGGATGGAACGTCGATCAGACGGCCTAACGAGGCTACTGGAATTGTGTCGAACGGGCCAGGAAGTGGCTAATGACGGGTGCATGATTGTTTGATCCTGCCCGAAAGACGTGAACACATAGCCCGATATGAAACAGCCTTCGTGAACAGCAAGTCAATAAGAGGCTCCGTGGATCGAATTATGATTTCCTACTTAACTCATAGTCGACTTCCTGCTCGAACAAGCAAGTGCTTATTAACCGGCGTCAACGGTTCTTTCCCGAGGATTGCGTGAATGCAGTTCCTTATGGCAAGTTCCTCGAAGCCAGCCCGGGTCTCGACAGCGCCCCCCGCCGTATGACAAGTCAGAGAGACGTCTCGCAACGCTAGTAGGCGTGGGTTGACGTAGGGTTCGTTCTCGTGCACATCCAAGCCCGCTGCCACAAGGTGACCTGATTCCAGGGCATCTGCCAAGGCGTCCCCGTCCACCAAGTTGCCACGGCCGACATTCACCAAACGTGATCCCTTTTTCATCCTTGCCAGGCGCGCTGCGTCTATGAGAGCTTTGCCACCCTGTGCACTCCCTGGGGCAGATATCACCACACAGTCCGCCACGGCCAGCAGCGCGTCCAGGTTAGGGTAGCGCCTCGCGCCCACAGCAGCCTCCAATTTGGCTGGCTTGGGAATAGGGTCGACGTATGCAATTTCCATATCAAAAGCCGCAAACGCCTTCTGAGCTATGCGATAGCCAATGTGACCGAGCCCAATGATACCAAGCGTGTGTCCTTTTGGGTTGTGTGCGGTTTCGCTGTTGTTTCTGTGCGCATCCATGAACATCTGCGGGTCGCCGCTCCGGCCCGCTGTGTTAGTCCATTGCATGTTTCGGAAGACTGAGATAATATGGTATATAGCCATGTCAGCCACTGCTTCGGACGATGCTGTTGCCCCATTGCAGTAGATGATGCCTGCAGTTTCATGTTAGCAGTTAGACTGACAGTATAACTTGGAGGTTGTTTCCTACCAGACTTTGCTAAAATGTCAACATCCACCCAGTCATATCCAGCACCGGCTGATGCAAAGAGTTTCATGGAGGCTGGTAGATGGGAAATCAACTCGCTATCCCAACGTCCCATTTCGCCCCCAGAATTCCAGAACGGGCGACAAATTGCTGAGAAATCCCCCCATCGTCTTCCTTTCAAAGCCTGAAGAAATGCCCCTCTCTCCCTTTCTTCTGTTTCCGGCCTGATGATTGTTGCGATCTGCTCCAACTGCTTGTATAACTCTGGGTTGTAGTGAATGGGGTCTCCGAGATGGAGAACGGTTGGTCGTACGCTGCTCGGCATTATGACGTTGGGAAGGGCGGGTTGATGCGTGTTCCCAATTTGATCAGCTCTCGCAAGCTGTAACAATGGACGTCTTCTGGGTCATATAATAAGACGCCACTGAGCCGGGCAGCACAACACTCAAATAACTATTCTCGGGACCAGCGACACCGGACCTACGAAGGCGCTGTACGTTGTTCGGCTCATCTACTTACGGGCTTGGGATCATCGGGAACCACATTCTCCTCATCTTGGGGTAGACGACCGGGGCTTACCCGACGAGGTGTCACTCGAAGAAGCGGGGCACTCCCGGCGCTGGCCTATACAGAAGGAATCCGATGAGCAGGACGCTTGTGCATGTCAGACGGACGACCAGTCCAGGCTTTCTCGCTCCCGATCGGATATAGAAGCCCACTCCTGTGGCTGGTCGTCCCATACAGTGGCCGCGACGGCTGGATGCTGCCTCGTGAGACCAAGCCGGACTTCTTGGCAACTCAGGAAACTGGGGTCGGAGGTAAAACAACTGCCATTGGTTCACTGCAGCTGTGCTTGACCAGCCAACTCATCAAATACGACAGTAACACATTCCACATTGTACCCAGTAGTCATTGGAAGAGAAGAACAATCCGGGCACTGTTAAGCTCTTCGCGTTCCGCCCTGTCTGGCTCAGTTCACCAAGTTCGCAACCCCACAAATGCAAGTATCATACTGATTTCTTTGCTGGAAATTTTCTATAACATATAAAGTCTATGCCTGACTATGTCATAACATGCCGGATGCCTCCCATGGCCTATATAGCGCTTGCGCACGGTGACTTGAAAAGCGGACTCAGTAAGAGACTCAGGTCTCAACTGTGCCCTTGCCTCCCCCTTCCGCTCTTCCCCTGCCGATAACAACTGCGCATGACGATACTATTATTCATTTGAGACGTTGAGAAACTGGGATGGTGCGAGCCGATCGGCTCGCGTGTCGCTGCTGGTGAACCATACTCCAGAGACGATATTCCCCCATGGTCGGATTACCCCGGACCCACAACTGTCACGACTCTCTCCGCATTTGCGGCTGCGGGGGTGGGGACAGGGCTGCGAAGGGCAACGTCCTGTGGGGAAGCATGCCGGAAGTACACCTAGACGTGCTTGGTATATTTAGGCCCAGTCTGTACTTTCACGCGGAAAGCAATGTCTCGAACTGACATGGTTCTGATTTTCTGTCTCCTTGACTAACGTTCTGGTCATCTTCCGAGAATGCCTCCATCTAGGGGAAACGATGTTTCGGCAAAGGGCGTCCATGTCGAGATGCTTGACGACCCAATTAAGCCGAGTCCAGCCGGCCACGCTGATATTGAGGACCGACCGTTGAAGGAGCGCCGACTGGTACGCAGGATCGATAGTCGAATGTCAGTCATAAATGTTCTGGATGCGAAAGTTCAAGTTCAACTACTAACATTGAGTCAGGATGCCCTTGATGATGATTCTCTATAAGTCTCACCAAATTAACAGTATGAAGTGTCTGAGATACTGACAATTTCAAATACATGTTCTTAACTACTTGGACCGCAACAATGTTTGTGGCACTTCCTTTGATCTCCATGACGGGTCAACTACTCACAACTATCATATTTGATCCAGATCGCAACAGCAAGGTTGGGCAATTTTGAAAAGGACCTTGGCTTAGTCGGCACGCAGTACAACACGGTGATCAGTGTGTTCTTCGTTGGCTATATCCTCACACAAGTCCCGACCAACATGATCTTGAACAAGATGCGACCAAGCGTGTTCCTTCCAGTTGTCATGTGCTGTTGGGCTGTGGTCAGCGCCTCAACCGGCGCTGTTCAGAATTTTACTGGCGTGGTCATCCTTCGGTTTCTTCTAGGATTCGTCGAGGCCCCATTCTTCCGTGAGTATTTCATCTTTAGATATCCGGCATGTTCAGGTACTAACGGATGCCCAGCTGGAGCACTGTACCTTTTCAGTTCATGGTACACCAAGAAAGAACTGGCTGTGCGTATCTCAGTACTATATGCCGCGGGCCAAATGGCTGGTGCATTTGGAGGATTACTTGGTAGTGCTATCATGGGCGGCATGGATGGCAAGCTGGGCTTACCAGACTGGAGATGGCTCTGTAAGTTTGACTTAAATGACCATGCTTTTCCGACAGCCTAATGGTAACAATTCTTTTACAGTTATCATTGAAGGTGCCATACCTATCCCGGTGGCCTTTGTCACATACTTCGTTCTACCCGACTATCCCGCGACCACCACGTGGCTCTCTGATGAAGAAAGGAAGCTTGCTATTCTGAGAATCACCGAAGAGGCCGTCGAGGAAGACAACCGCAGCGAAGCATCAGCGTGGCGGGGCCTCAAGATGACCTTTACGGATCCAGAACTGTACATGTTATGGCTTATGCAACTCGGTCTCAACACGGCTGCATCCTTCACCAACTTCTTCCCCACCATTGTTGCAACGCTTGGGTACAACCAGCGAGAAACCCTCCTCCTATCATCTCCACCGTACGTCTTTGCGGCCATCCTCGGCGTCACCAACTCGTGGCATAGCGACAAGCACAGAGAACGATGGCTACACATTGTTTGGCCGCAGGTCTTTTGTAGTATCGGTTTCGTCATTTCCGCGACTACGCTCAACGTCGCTGCCCGGTACACGGCAACTTTCATGATGATGAGCGTCTATGGGTCATTTGGCTGCATTCTGTCCTGGGTCTCGACAACTCTCCCTCGACCATCAACCAAACGAGCCGTATCATACGCCGTAATAAACGCTGGCTCTAACCTCGCTTCGATCTACGCCAGCTACTTTTACCCGAAATCCCACGGCCCGCGGTATTGGCAGGCCAACATTATCAATGTTGCCTTCTCAGCCATGTGCATCCTGCTTGCCACAACTCTTCACTTCTATCTGAGATGGCGCAATATCCAGCTTCGCAAGGGAGGAGATGCGGACCTGGTGGCGGAAGGGACGCGCGAAGGATCACGAACAAGGGCATTGGGCGAGCGATGGCAATGCCACCCTGCGTACCAGTACACTCTTTAGGGGAATTAAACATGTAATAATGCCTACAATGTGCCAGACCCATCTTGCTCTTCTTCTCCCGTGCCTCGTACAGATCACACCGATCGAGGAAAATGGGCTGGAGCTGAGCAATCATACCCGGTGCCACGGAGATGAACTGGAACACGGTCTTCGGGCGATCGCACTATCGTGCATCACTACGCAAGTGATGTGAATAGGTTTTGATCCACTTTTTATGGGCGACTTGGATCTAATACAAAATCGAGAATATAATTATCCGAGCTTGAGGCTGGCCGACGCGGTCACTCAGCCACTCGTAACATGTTGTCATTGGGATTTTTTGCACGATGACGAAAAGCTCTCTAAGGAGATCAAATATAGATCTCAAGTTTTGCAGAAAGGTCTCCACTTGCGTCCAGATCTCTGACTGAACAACAAAAATCGGGACGAGTAAAGTTATGCTGTTGATGGTGATGTGAGCCCATCTTTCCAACCAAGCTCAAGTCACGTCAGTCGAGTGACAATGGCTTGAACCTGATCAGGGGTACATGTATAATATGATGCCACTATCTACTTCAGTATCATTGAATTTCGTCTACTACTCGGGGATGCACATGTGGCGGCAGATGACTGACCATGGTGGATTTTGAAGGGTAGTGCTCGATGTCCTATTCATGCTGAGCCAGACGGCAGCTTACGCGCCCTTTTACTACGGCCAAAGTTGCGGGTACCAGCTATGCCGAAAAGGGCTTAGTGGCACGTCGCCGGGTCTCTTGGGGCCCCCGGTTTGGGTAACCACTGGCATTGGTTCTGGCGTCGAACAGCCGGACAACCAACCAGCGGTTTTCAGCATATGATCACCATGCGAATTTTGTCTTTCGCCCGCATTCACGTCGTGAAAGAAGTGATAGATAACCTGAATTCTCACTGCGAGCGCTATCCGCATTAGTGGTTACGCGTATCCCTCCGCAATGGATGGCAACGACTACAATACTCCAAAGGCTCTGCACTACGCTGCCCATGTCATTTTTCCTATGCGAGAACTTCTGAGCAGCCAGGTTGCGACAGCTCCATCTGGGAGCTGACCAAGACGGAAATCGGCGTCGGGAGAAATTTCTAGACGCCTTGAATGATATATCTCCGGAGAAGGATGTGACCGATGTTGCCGCTACCACTGTTCTCACAACAGAACTCGCCAGCTTCGACGTTGAGAGCGGACGGGAGTCATGGGGCGTCCGTTCTGCTACTCTGCGGTGCTGTCACGACGGCGCTCGCCGCCATGGGTCTCACACAAAGCGAAGAGTGGCTTGCTGCCTCCATCGCGCAGATTTACCTCCTCAAATTTTTCTTTGTTGGCTTCCAAAGGTCTTAGGCTCTAGGTTAAACCGGATTATGCACATGTATGTACAATACATCAACATATAGTACCTTCTTCTCGAATCCCACACAAAATAGAGGCTCCAAGCACCCTCTCCCTGATTCTCACGCTCACTGCGCATTTCTATTCACACAACGCAGGAGACAAAGAAACAAATGCCAGACTTTCTTGGTTGATACGAACCCGGAATGGATTCAGAATACATTTCGATACCCTAGAACCGATGAATCGGCAAGTTCAATGTGAACAATATGCTATTCATCTTCCTTCAGCAGTATTTCCAAGACGTTACCGATAACCTTAATTGCTAGTTGAGGGCATCAGGAAGTAAGGTGGCTTCCATGGCAAGTAGACGGCCCGAATCCATAGCACGCAATGTTACGGTGCATCAACCAAACTCTTCGTGGATTAATAATGGTTTTTATCTTGGCATGACGACGGCTCCACCACAATGTGGCTTGGAATGTAGTTTGGGGAGTACAAACCCCACATAGCATACCATTGTGACGTTGACAGGAGATAGCGCATGCATATCTCCATTGCTCAGTGTAGTTCTAAAGCGCTGTCAACTGCTCATCTGCTCGTTTCTGTCGGCGATAAAAAGGGCGATAGGATACATCCATTTTCTGATGATGCCTTCAGCTGAAGATTTATGGCAGTGCAATTGACAAAGTAACCCACCGACATCGCTTACATCACGATGGAATAATACGCAATGTCTGATTTATCCGCTTCGTTGACTACAAAAAAGACTCGAAATATGCCATTGAATAGTTGAACAGAACCAACCATCAATAATCCTTCGTTGCTCACCTGTAAGGTCGTGTTCGTCACCGTCCGCGAACAGAAATCAACAAAATGAAGTCAGTTGGAGGCAACAGCGCCGTGTTGAGCATGATGGCAATTGCTCAAGCAATGTCCGCCGCGGCACAAAACCTATCGTTCGGTGCAGACAACTGGTACCACAGCGACATTGTGACGGTCCAGCCCATCAATTTCCAGACCCAAAACAACCTGACCATCGCGGGCAACCTCTTTACCCAGACCAACCTCAGCCGCAGCACCAACTCATCAGCCATTGTGGTTGGCCATCCAATGGGCGCAACAAAGGAGCAGAGCGCAAACCTCTACGCAACCAAGCTGGCCGAGCAGGGCTTCGTAACCGTCTCGCTGGACCTCCCGCACTGGGGCAGCAGCGAGGGCGAGCCGCGCAACGGCGTGGCGCCAGACGAGTACGCAGAGGCCTACAGCGCGGCCGTCGACTATCTCGGCACCCAAGTCAACTTCGTCGACCGCGAGCGCATCGGCGCCCTGGGAATCTGCGGCAGCGGCAGCTTCGTCATCAGCGCCGCCAAGGTCGACTCGCGCATCAAGGCCATCGCCACCTCGAGCATGTACGACATGGGCGCCGTCAACCGCGACGGGCTGCAGAAGTCGCAGAGCGTCGAGCAGCGCAAGGAGATCGTCGCCCGCGCGTCTGCTGCCCGCTGGGCCGAGGCGGACGGCGGCGAAGTCGAGGTGGACGGCGGCACCCCGACCGAGCTCACCGAGGACACGCCCGCGGTCGGGGTCGAGTTCTTTGACTTTTACCGCACCAGCCGCGGCGAGTTCACGCCCCCGGGCGCGAATGCGAGCCGAACGACGAAGCCGACCGTCTCGAGCAACGTCAAGTTCCACAACTTCTACCCCTTTAACGACATTGATACCATCTCGCCGCGCCCGCTGCTGTTCGTCTCGGGCGACCAGGCACACTCGCGCGAGTTCAGCGAGGATGCTTATGCGAAGGCTGCCGAGCCCAAGGAGCTGGTCTGGGTCCCCGGTGCTGGTCACGTCGACCTCTACGATCGTGTGGAGCTTATCCCGTTCGACAAGTTCACCGACTTTTTCAGGGCTAACCTCTAGAGAGGGCTCAGTCTCTAGGCCAGGGAATTTGGGCACTCTCTCACCGCTGTACTGTCACATGTACAGACAGTGTGGTCCTTTCCTTGGCACTCTCTTTCCGGTCAGTTTTCGGCCAGTAGAAGGATTATGACAAATGATGAAATTCGGCTCCTACCTAATAATTTGAGCGAAGTTGATCGCTATCCCACCGGTGGTGTTACAGAGGAAGGGGGAGGAGGATAGTCAGGGAAGGGTCTGCACATACATCCATCGACACATTATTTTCTTTAGCCCACGGGCTCCCGTATGGAGGACCTGCTTCCAAATATTTACAATTAAATCGAACACAGATTTTGAGAGAGGGCATCTTCATTAAATCTGGGCACTGCTTACATATACAAAAACAATTTTCAAATACCAAAGCAAGTCATAACTGTATTCAAGCTGTCCAGTGAGAGCTACCCAAGTACTACATCCCCTCAAACTGCAGGCGACATCCACACGCAATGAGAATCTGTACTACCATGTCCCAACCCCTCCCCCCCCCCTTCACCTTCCACATAAGATACAAGTCGCTCCTATACCACTGCCTATCAGACTGATGCAGCAGAAGCACGACCAATCATCCTAAGTCTGACTTTCTCGGGATGCCTCATGTTCAACGTCACCTGCGACTCACTGTCCCTCGTATTCTCCCAAACCCTGGCCCGAGTAGCCTCCGGCTTCTCGCCCTCCAAGGGAACCGCCTCGACCCGCAAGCGCCTGAGCATGTGAGAGATGATAGCGACGTACTCGACCTGAGAGAACTTCTTGCCCGGGCAGATGCGGGCACCCAATGACCACGGGAAGAACGCCTCCCTGTCGGCTGTCGGCTGGCAAAACTCTTCCTCCGAGGGAGTGATGCTGTCCTTGATCCACCGGGAAGGCTTGAACTCGCGGTGGTCCGGGCCCCAGTACTCGGACATCATATGGCAGCCCATGGCGTTCAGGTGTATGGCTGTGTTTGGAGGGAGATATACCTCCCGGCCATCAACGCGTAGCTTCTGGCCTTCGGGCCCAAGGGTTTGTTTCGTGTGATCCAGGACTGGTGGGAAGAAGCGGAGAACCTCGTGCTATGTCTAAGTCAGTAAGATGAAAATTAAGGCAATTCGTTTTTGTGATTTGGGGATAGTGCCTACCATGAGCGCTATGCAACGCTTCAGCTGGGGATAGTATCCCGTGTAGCTGATCTGTGCTGTGTGAGTGGGAATTTTGGCAAACACCTGGTCCACCTCCTCATGGATCCATTCTTGCCACTCAGGGTAAGCGGCCAGGAGATGAAATGTATAATTGAGCGTATGGGCTGTGGTCTCGTGCCCGGCGAGACTGTACGCAAACATGTTTCCGAAAAGCTCCCCGTCGGACAGTCCAGTGCCCTTTTCGGTGCCAGAAGCCTCGGACTGCGCGATCATTGCGTTTAGAAAGATATTGTCTTTGATCTTCCCTTCGCGAAACTCGGTCCTTCTTTCTTCAACCATCTGCCGCATGAGCATCCTCAAACGCTTTGCTGCGATGAGATGATCTTTCCACGTTCTCGATAGCGGTAGCAGGGGGACGTATTTCAGGTTGAGATCATACATCCAGTCGGGAGTCAGTGACAGGATGTTCATGCTGGAAAGAAGGGTAGCCATCGTGTCGCGATAGTCGGCCGACTGAATTGCCGATGTATCCCGACGCCTTCCGTGCTGCGATTTCGACGGTTTGAATTTCCATGATTGGCCAAGACCGGCAGTGGCCAACACATTCAACGCCACGGTCATTGTGTCGTCACAAGATGTCGTGAATCCGTCCGTATTCTTCTCCCACCAGTCGCACAGTGCGGCAGCCTGTCGTAGTGATTCGTCCCATACCAGAGTCATGTTCTGCTCGTTGAACGGGTTTGCTGTGATGCGGCGGTGGCGCTGCCAATCTGCCCCAGTGACGGTAGAAACGCTGCCCTGGAGTAGATTCGGTATGCTGGTGATGACTTGAGGACTTCTGTCGAAATCCTTTCTCCTCGCGTAAACTTGGCTAGTAATGTCGATATCCGACGAGTACAGCTGAGGACACTCTGAGTTAGCTCGATGTACCAATAGCCGAGAGCTCTTTTGACAACCATATCTGTGCGTGACAGAGAACATTGACAAGGGAGAGGTATTGGGTAGTATTTGGGTCTCACTCACGTCTAGGCCCTTAGGCGAAGCCAGTACCCAGACCTTGCCCAGATTCTGATACGCCTTGTCGTGGCCCTCCCAAAGCCAGCCTCTCATCGTAAATCGTGCCCATGATCCCAGCCCAAATGGTGCTTCATAGATGATGGGGGCGATGTACTTCTGTGTCAGGAGCCAGAAGACATTTCGGGCGCTCACTGGGCTGACGACAACCGGCAGCCCCGTCTTCTTCGCAATGCGATAGTTGCTCGTTGTCAAGATGATGCTTCTGCTCAACTTGTAAAGGGCGGACCCCAGGAGAAATCCCAACGCCAAAAGCAGCCACATATTGCCAGAGGAAGGATTCAAGTGGAAACTTTTGCTTTGCCTGATCCAGGAAGCGCTCGTTCGTGGGACTAACAATGAGACGAACACAGCGTCAATAGATAAATAGGTTGAAACTGAAATAGAACACTAGATTCTACCAGAACCACTGATTGACTACCTCACCTTATAAAGATTACAGCAAGTATAAGTCCCATTATCTGTCTGGTATTTTGACAGGGCGGCCGTATTGACTGTATCACCAGATTCGAACGTGCCTTCGCCACAGCCACAACCTCCAAGATTGTGGGAATTTCGGAGTAGATGTCTCCGCACGCGACAACGACAACGAGATTTCTGCCTTGCCGTGAGTACGACACCACAGCCTCAAGGTCAATTCTGTGGAGAGGAGATGGAAAGCCGGGGGATAAAGTGGAGCAGCGAACCTCTCCTGGTTGGCCCAATCAAACCAAGAACCGACAACGAGACCCAGGCCCCTGATCCTTGCCCCACAGCTAGATCGACCGGCTTGGCATCACTGATGTCTTGGTCACTCCAGCTGAAGGTTATGCATGTTTTTAGTACAACACCGTCCAGGATTATTCTCAAGCTAGTTACGATGAGTCTCAATCATGGTTGGTGCGGTACTCCCCTGGCACGGCCGAGTCGAGCCAAGGGCTCTGCTGGCGTGTGCTTCAAACCTCGGGCGGACACACTCGAACACGGTACTCGGCATTTCCACGCACATGATACACAATGACGTGGCTGACGTTCTCCCGGACTATATATGTAGCATCCGATTTGTGTTCAAATGTGGCTTGGTGGTATGAGTGGTTGGTTCGCGATCGTAGTCGCAGTCGCAGTCGTTATCGTCGTCGCTGTCGACCTCGCAAACCACTAGGCGACGCCATAACTTATATCTCATAGCCGAAACGGGTTTGAGGAAACGTCCGGAATTTGGTAATATCGAGCAAATAATGCATGCGTCTTTCATCGCTTGAGATAGGAGCGCCTGTGCCTGGTTCTACGAACGCGGAATTCGTAGCCAACTTTATGTGGACTCCGACTCTTGTGGGAAAGCAAGTTTGTGGCTGTTGCAAATTCTTCTGGGAGGAGGGAATCCCGATACCGGATTGAGGTCAACCAGTGTTCAGCATCTAAAAATGCATCTGTAATGTTAATATCTCTTAGAATGCAAGACTAGCCTCGAAAGAACGTTATCAAATTCAGGTCAGCTTGAGTGACTCTTGGTGAGGCAAAGACGGCAACGACTTCAGCATCATGGATAGAAGCCTACCTTTACAGCAGATAGTGAGTGCAACGATTTCGTCAGTCCCAGAGACTGGAAGAGATAGGCATAATGAGAACCCAGATGTCGTCGACTGGGACGGCCCAAACGACCCTGAGAATCCAATGAACTGGCCCGAGTCACGAAAAAGAATCAACTTAATCCTCCTATCGGTTCTGACTGTTATATCGTACGTATTCGACTCCCTTTTGAATCCACTCTTCCAGCAGCTAATAATATCAAGTCCCTTGGTAAAGAGACATCGAGCAGAAATACTGGCGAGCATCGACTGACCGAAACCGCAGGGCTCTTCCATGTTTGCGCCTGGAGTTCCCAAAATCATGTCCGAGTTCAATAACGACTCGTCCATGATAGCTACATTCATCGTTTCCATCTATTTCCTAGGGTTTGCATTTGGCCCCCTCGTGGTGGCGCCGATGAGCGAGGTATTTGGGCGAGTGTACGTCTATCACGTCGGAAACATCGCCTTCACCTGCTTCACCATAGCTGCGGCGTGCAGCGTCAACATAGGCATGCTGATGGCCTTTCGATTTCTGATGGGTCTCGTGGGCTGTGTGCCAACTACGATTGGGGTTGGAAGCATCGTCGACATGATTGCCCTCGAGAAGCGAGGGAGAGCAATATCTCTCTGGGCGGTGGGTCCACTGCTCGGACCTTGCATTGGCCCTATTGCGGGAGGCTATCTCATCGAGGCTGCAGGATGGCGCTGGGTTTATTGGCTTCTCGCAATCATGGTAGGCTCGCCAAACTTCCCTTCTAAACTTCTTGAGGCTTACCTGTAGGCAGGGAGGCACGTTCAGCGTTTTGGCATTCTTGGTCATGCGGGAAACCTATGCGCCAGTTCTGCTTGCCCGCAAAGCACGCCGTCTGCGTACTAAGAACGACAGCTCCATTCTGAGCGGCAAATATGAGACCCGAGGAAGCCAACACATCATGATGGCATTGAAGAGACCTTTCAAGCTTCTCTTCGCGACCCCCCTGGTGACGATCATCGCGATGCATATCGGGGTCGTCTACGGCATTCTTTACTTGCTCATCTCGACTTTCTCCTTCGTGTACTCAGACCAATACGGCTTTAGCGAAGGCACTACCGGCCTTTCATTTCTGCCCGCCGGACTGGGCATGCTGATTGGCGTGCAAGCCTTCGGGCACATTCACGACTACCTGGTCCGCACTGCCAAGAAAGCTATGGGACCGGGCGATAAGTACAGGCCTGAGGTCAAATTGAACCCGTGGGTGATCATTCCCACCGGACATGCATTACCCATTGGTCTCTTAATCTACGGGTGGACGACGCAGTATCAAGTGCACTGGATTGTCCCAATGCTGGGGGTGGTCATCTTTTCAGCAGGATTGACTGGAACCACGGTGAGTTGCGTTGAAGAAGCCACTACGGGATGCAGAGAGTTGACAAATGCTCAGATGTCCATCCAAAATTACCAGGTCGACTCGTATCCTAAATATGCCGCGTCTGGATCTGCTGCAATCATGCTTTTCCGATCTCTTATCGGCGCGCTGATGCCTCTGGGAGGGTTGGACCTATATCAGAAATTGGGCCTTGGTTGGGGCAACAGCCTTTTGGCATTTATATGCTTGGCTTCTATTCCAGTTCCTGTACTGTTGTTTTTCTATGGAAACAGACTCCGCCAGAGGTTTGATCCTGTACTCTAGACTCCTTCTGTGGAAAGACATGAGCATCGCGGCCACCGCCATCAAAACCCCTGTTAACATCCTACTATCACGTACAACTAAATTTCTAAGCTATGCCAATCGATACACTGCTTCATAATTTGCATAGATGTCAATTAATATGGAAATATCAATTTGGTTATCGTACAAGTCATAAACGTTGATAGCTAAAATGGACTAATTCTCTGTTTTTGTCTCAAGCCGACACTCGTTGAAACTTGGCTTCTTAATAGGCTCCACCGTACGTCACCAGACACGCCTTGTAAACACAGATACACCCCATACTCGAATACTTAAATGATTCCAGCTTACATGGGAACATGGGCATTGTTCCTGTGGAGGTAGTCATGATCCGACAACCTGCGCGGTGTGTACTTCAACGTGATGGCAGAGAGGAAAGCCGCAAAAAAGGAGAACGCCCCCAAGATGACAAAGCCTCTCCCCAGGAACGCATTGCGTGCACCCACGATGGAAGTCGTAGAGATGACGATGGACTTCGTACCCTTGCTCAGATGAATGGGGAAATCTTGCGCTTCCGTTAGTGACATCAGTCCGACTCGAAAACTGGGAACCAATGGGGGGGGGGGGGAGGGGGGCAACATACGAGACACGGCCTCCAGGCGATACATGCCCCTCTCCATGACTTCCTCGTCGTTGCGCATGGCCAGCTTAGCGAAGTTTGCCCCTGCGGCTGTCCGCATCCACACCATGAAGGACTCATCCTCTGCCGGGTTGAACATGTTGCCCGAGTGGTACCCATTGGGGAACCGCTCAGCCCAACCTGGCGGGGGGACAATCTTGATGGTATCATTATTGCTGATCTCAGAAGGAACCTCGTATCCACTTGGTCGATACAGCAGCTTGTCAAGAGGAGTGGCGATTCCTTTGTTGGTCATGTTGTAAGACCGCGTCTGGTTCGAGCCGTCTGTGGTCGGGAGCAACAGAGGAGGCGCGAGCGTGTCGTTAAAGTAGGAGTTGGCAATCATGCCACAAGGGTATATGATCGAGTATTCTACGCCCCCATGGGCCTTCTGTATGCCCAGCGGTGCGCAATCTGAGCCCCTGACAGAGCTCAAGCTGCTGGGGCTTCCTTTGAGTTGATCGTCGTGCCTCGAGAGTATATACTGGCGGTGATTCTGGTGAAAGTTCGCTAGGCGGTAGTAGTAAGACACTGGTGGCTGCAGGTCCTCGGGGAGAAAGAATTCTATCGTGCACAGGGTATAATTCTTGGTCACCCCGTCAAAGGTCAATGTCTTGTTCGACCGTTTCCACTGGTCCACCGGCTGGCCGGCTGAGGATGCCTTGAAACGTTTGGAGACATTCTCTGGTGGCATCACCTGGAGCTCGTCGTAGGAGTCGATCTCGTGGCATCGTGTATAGTCGAGGCGGATTTCCCGAGTCTATCCAATTGTTAGCCGGCAGCGCGAGACTCCCCTTAGCTGAAATACGTCGAAACGCGTTTATCAACCCCTATGCTCCCTTGTACGTACTTGCTCGGAGATCGCCAGCCACACAATCCCAATAATTATCAGAGCCAGTCCGAGAGATAATAAAGATTTGATGGATGTTTTAGGCGTCAAGACGGGTCTGTTGACTGTCAGTGTGTTATCATCCCGAAGACAGCTGGTACGGCTCACTCCCACGCCTTCATACGCTGTTGCTTGAATGCTGTGTCCTTTGGCCTACGTGATGATTCCACGAGCCGGGTGGACTTTTCTGAACGAGGACGGATCATCTTGGGCTCTTTTCCCGCCTGAAGCTCGACGAAATGTGACTGCAGTGGGAAAGGGTCGAAACAACGGCACGGTTGTCCAATGTTCAGGTGTCGGATACGATGATTCTCAAAGATTTTAAGTCGTAATTTAGGACAAAAGCAGGTGAGGGTGGTTTGCAACTAAGACAGAATGCAAGCATCTGTTAGAATCTCGGAAGGAGTTCAGTGTGGGTAGGTTTTCCGGCTCCTGGCACCAATATGTCACTTCAGCTGCCGGATTATTTGACAGCTTATCGTGGACCTGAAGCACATCATTGTATCCTTGGCATTAACTATAAATAATGTCACAAGTAAAACACGATAAAACCTAAAGCCATGTAGCAGCAGACGTGGACGGGGTAGGAGCGAGTCAATGTAGTGCATGGCGCAGCGTAATGTAGTCGTCGCAGGCAGGGGGACTCCGCCTGCCCACAGGACGTAGGCAGCTGAACGTATTGACAGCATGCGTGTTGATTCGCCGAGGGCGCCTCCAGGGCGCCCCTCGGCGCGTCTGCCGATCAGGCAGAATCAGCGGCGCCGAAATAAGCTCAGATGCCAAGATCGTATCTCGTTGTCGGATTCTCTTTCGATAACGCATGGATCAGATTGAGGCCAGAGCGGCCCCAGCCCCCGGTCAAAGTCCAGGCAGGGGTCACGTCTTGGCAGCCTTTTGACAGCGGACAAATGGGCTTACACGCATTCTGGCGAGGTTGCATTGTACTGTGCTCGTATATAATGCCAGACGCTCGACCCAAATCTGTTGGTATTTGTACGTGAATCAGATAGATATCAATCTGAATCTCCTCGGTTCGCTCCAATTTTCATGAATTCCTTCCCAATCTCCTTCAAACTGCCCCTCCAGCTGCTCTGTTACCCGCATCAAGTACCTTCAGAGCGGCTTGACGAGTTGGCTCAAAGCACGGCAACACTTGCAGTCACACTATTTTCTTTGTGTCAAGGCTTCTAAAAGTCTATTTCCTGAATATAATCCACGATGTTCTGGTGGAGGAGAAGCCTCGTGCCGTCCACTAGAAATGGCCGGAAGATCCCGATCGAAGCATGGCGCACGCAGCCCTTGGAGGACGAACGCCGACACAAGCCTTATATCTCGAATGCGATCAAGACTTCTAAATACAACGTTTTCGACTTCCTGCCCCGGCAGCTTCTCTACCAATTTTCACGGTTAGCCAATGCGTACATGCTGGTCATCTCAATTCTGCAGGCCATACCTGGGTTCAGCACCACCGGAAAGTTCACGACTCTCATTCCATTGGTTATCTTCTTGGGATTGGTCATCGCCAAAGAGGGATACTATGATTTCAAAAGGCACCGCCAAGACGTCAGCGAGAACAAGAGGCAGGCGGTCGTCCTTCGCGAAGCCAGTTCGGTGTCTAAAGGCTCTAGCGCCCTTGCTGAGCAACCATGGGGGGAAGACAACTCGATTGGGTTGCAATGGACGTACACCAGGTGGAGAGATTTGAGGGTTGGAGATATCGTCCGGCTCTCAAGGGATGAAGACATTCCGGCGGATGTGATGATACTTCACGCCGATGGGGAGAATGGAGCCGCCTACGTTGAGACGATGGCATTAGATGGAGAGACCAACTTGAAGCCAAAGCAGAGACCGACAGGTCTGCCCGACTGCAGCTCCATCGATGCGATAGCAACCTGCCAGGCCACCCTACACATCGAAGACCCCAACGCAGACCTCTATCGCTTCGACAGCAAGTTTACAGCCGACGGCACAACACTTCCGCTGACTCTCGATCAAGTCATCTACCGAGGCAGCACGATCCGAAACACCCCACGGACTATCGGCATAGTCATCAACACCGGCGAGGAATGCAAAATCAGAATGAACTCCAAAAGAGAAACAAGGCCGAAGAAACCAGCACTGGAGAGCGTGACAAATAATATCGTCATCTTCCTCATGATGTATGTGCTTGTCAGCTCGTCAGCCGCCACGGTGGCCTACGTAGTCTGGAAAGACGCGCAGGAGCGATTCGCTTGGTACTTGGCAGATACCACCATCTCATTTGCTGACATATTCGTCGGCTTCATCATCATGTTCAACAATGTCATACCGCTGTCCCTCTACGTTGGCTTGGAGGCCATCAAACTGGGCCAAATGAGCCTCATTGGCGGAGACTTGGAGATGTACCATGCTGAGACAGACACCCCGGCCGGAGTGAATACCACGAACAATCTCGACGACCTCGGTCAAATCAGCTACATCTTCAGCGACAAGACTGGCACTTTGACAGAAAACATCATGAAGCTCCGCATGATCAGCATTGCGGGCACGAGTTGGTTGCACAACATGGACGCAGACACTAAGATGGACCGGTCTCCGGCCTCTACATCCGACCTATCGACTGTGGACATGCTTGATTACATTCGATCACAGCCGAACACTCCGTTTGCAGCCAAGGCAATCCGGTACATTCTCGCCATGGCGCTCTGTCACACCTGCCTTCCAGAGCTGACAGAGGACGGCCAAATAGACTTTCAAGCTTCGTCCCCGGACGAGCTCGCCCTAGTCAGAGGCGTAAGGGACTTGGGGTTTGTTGTCACCCATCGATCTTCACAGTCTGTCTCCGTGCAGATACCGCATCAAGATGGCAGTAGTTCTACTACAGTGTATGAGATCTTGGACATCGTCGAATTCAGCAGCAAGCGCAAGAGAATGTCCGTCATTGTTCGGTGTCCAGATGGGAGACTTTGGCTAATCTGCAAGGGTGCGGACAACATCATGCTGCCAAGATTGAAGATGACCCCGTCGGATATGAAGGGGAAACGCAACGAAATGGGATGTGCTCCCCAGACCGGATTCAAATCATCCGCTGGCTGGTCGAGTCGACAGCCACAGCAGACGAGTGGGTCTGTTGAAGAGGTCGAGGAGACGGCTTCTTCAACATACAGCCGTGCTTCATTGCCTACCAGCGAGTCCTGGATTCCACTGCGCACAAGACCCAACCATCCCGGTCGTTCACGGAACAGCTCTCCTGACCGGCAGAGACTCTACGGCTTCCTCGAGACCACGGACATCACCGACGAAGCGCGTGTTATACGAGAATGCTTCAATCATATTGACCACTACGCCACCGAGGGACTGCGCACTCTGGTATACGCGGACAGGTTCCTCGATGCAAACGAATATGACAATTGGAAGCGGCTCTACCGCGAGGCCGGAACAAGTCTGGACGACCGCCAGGCGCGCATTGAAGAGGCTGGAGAGCTTCTAGAAAAAGAACTTGACCTGGTGGGTGCCTCGGCTGTAGAGGACAAGTTGCAAGACGGCGTCCCAGAGACGATCGAGAAGATGCGGCAGGCTGGGATCAAAGTATGGATGCTCACGGGGGACAAGCGCGAAACCGCTATCAACATCGCTCACTCGACTCGCCTGTGTGGGCCTGAAACGACAATCCATGTGCTCGACGTCCTCGAGGGTGACCTTGAGCTGCAGATCACAAACATTGCCGACAGCATCGAGTACCGCGTCGATACGGTATACTCGGACCCGTCCCGATCACACACCGCCATCGTGGTCGACGGCGAGACACTCACAGCCATAGAGAACCCATCCGCGGAGCGACTACGCCGCCCCTTTGCTAACCTACTGACCACCGTAGACTCGGTCATATTCTGTCGGGCCTCGCCGGCACAGAAGGCGCTCCTCGTCAATATGGTGCGCAAGGGGCCGTCACCCGCAGAAAATAAAGGCTTCTTCTCCTTCTCCTGGCTCAAACCCCCCGCCAAGAGGCCAATCACCCTCGCCATCGGCGACGGCGCCAACGACCTAGCCATGATCTCAGCCGCCAACGTCGGCGTGGGCATCTCGGGCCGCGAGGGCCAGCAGGCCGCCCGCGTGGCCGACTTCAGCATCACGCAGTTCCGCTACCTGACGCGCCTCGTGCTCGTGCACGGCCGGTGGAACTACCACCGCACGACGCGCTTCATCCTCGCGACCTTCTGGAAGGAGACGTTCATCTTCTTCCCGCAGGCGCTGTTCCAGTCCCAGACGGGCGCGACGGGGACCAGCCTGTACGAGCCGGGCAGCCTCACGTTCGTCAGCTTCTTCACGGCCGCGACGATACTCATCGTCGGGACGTGGGAGCAGGACCTCGGGGCCCGGACGCTCGTGGTCGTGCCCGAGCTGTTCCGGTACGGGCAGAACGGGGAGGGGCTTAACGCGGGGGTCTACCTGCGCTGGGTCGGCAATGCCCTCATTGCGGGGATGATCGTGTACGCTGGGTGCTGGTCTGGGTATGCCGGTTCGGAATTGATCGACGATGCAGGGCTCTACGCGCAGGGCCTCCTGACGTTTGTCGTGTGTGTGATATGGATCAACTTCAAGCTTCTGTGAGGCACTTTGCCCTGTAAATTTCTAAAGACTCTTCGCTGACAGGTGACAGAATCATAGAGCTCCACCACAAGACAACGGTCGTCTTGTGGGCTATCCTTGGAAGCATAGCTGGCGTCTGGGCTTATGCTCTCGTCGTTGCAGCGGTCTCTGGCCCAAGCGCGGGGCCCTACTCCGTCCGCGGAGGACTTATGGGAACATTTGGCAGGGATCCTGCTTGGTGGTGTTCGGGCATCATGGCACTAGGCGCACTGTTGCTGATGGAGATGGCGTCTAGGGCAGTGCTACAGAACCATGCACTGAGGGCTTGGGCATCACGCTGCTGGTCATCGAGCGCCAGCGCAGACAAGAGGAGGGGAGGAGGTGTCCGCGAAGGGTTCGATGCTTGGGAGCCTCGGCTGTGGCAGGAGATGGAAAAAGACTCAAACGTTAAGCTCGCAGTGGACAGGCTGTGGAAGCAGGAAAATCGCGTTTTCGGAAACTAGGGGAGGGTGGCCAACCAGAGAGCGGAATAGGTTGGCTTCTAGCCCAAAAAGGGTAGTACCCAACAATTTCTTCATCTAGGTAAGGAGCTTTTACTGGTGCTAAGCTGTAATCATCAACTATATACCTGCTAGTGAACCAGCAATCCTACAAATTAGCACCCGGAAGAATGGGCTTGTAAGCTGTTAGCCTTACCAATGAATACTTTGTACAGCGCGCTGGTTATCCAAGCTATACCTGTAGAGCGGGATCCGAAACCATAGCGACAGGTCCATCCAATCATCTTACACGCATTCGCATTTGACTCTTGAACATCGAACAGAGAGCTCAACTAAAACCCCAATCTGTCCGCGTAGACTCCATCATCCAGTTTTGGCCTAGTCTGTCATCTAGCCTGAGCTTCTTGACGACTTGCCATATTTTTTGCGTGTATCACAGCGGACACAGGCTACGGTCCCCGTCGCACCCAATGTCGAGGCTGGCCATGGCTAGGCGGGCTCCTACTCATTCAAGGTTTCCAAGTGACTTATCACACACAGATGCCAGCAGGTTCGGCCTCGAGCTACGTGTGGTCCGAACGATGTATGTGTGGAACACAAGCGAAGTGAGCAGTCAGAAATATTAGGAAGGTTACAGGCGACCAGCAAGTTGCCTTCTCACCAAATATCAGCTCCATTCAGACTGTTCTTAACCAACATGACCCTTATTGAGTGCTCCGTTCCATGTCGTATTCAGGCAAACTCTCTTCAGGCATGCGATGCCTACACCGGATGTCAGGGGCCTCGTACTTCGGTGGTGCATTTTCTGTGGCGATGTCCACTGGGACCAGCACGCTCGTAAACTATAGATTATGTTCAGTCTCAACCATTCATCGAGAGCGGGTCATGAAGGGTATCTTACCACGCTCCTAGTCTTTCCGTCGCACGAGAACTCGCAAAGTATCTGCAGCAAGTACGATTGAGCCACCTCGTGCAACGACTTGGTCATTGACAGTGATCGAGGTACAATGCAGTTTCTCCAACAGGCGGCATCTACCTCAAATATCTCATTTTTGGACGACCTTGTCTGCAAGGCGATATTAAGCTGAACTTCTCGGATGAAAGTGCCAGCCGGACGCACCACTCGGCGGCCGCAGTTTCCGGTGACAGTCGGATCGATCAGAAAAAGGCGAACGCTCTTCAGAACGGCCTTCAGCTGCCCTTGAGCCACGAGTGGTATCCTCACCCAGAGCCTCAAGGGCAAAAACTCGCCAACGTATAGCAGACCACCGTCACTGCTAATCCCCGCTCTGACAACGATAGCAGGTGCGTAAGGAGGTGGGACTTTGTCGTCTTCTCTGGACGGCTCCCTCCACAACCCAGAGGTGTCGAAATGTAGGACCTGAAAAGATTGCCGTGACAGTTCTTTAGATGGTAGAAAGCGCGGGATTCCAGGCGGGTCGAGGGTTGCCGACTCAAGGTAAACGGATTTATGAACTCGACGCCGGAAGAGCCCGCATCCTTTGACAGTCACACAGATGGCGTAATGGATTCGAGTACAGTCCCAATGCTGGCACGCGCGGAAATACGGATTATGGAGCAGTTCTGCTTGTGCGTATAGCGAAAGCAGAGAAAAGTCGACCCCAAAGCCGTGCTCGTGCCTCCCCTTTCCCAACGTGTAGCGCGCCGACTGTGCAAGTGGCGGTAGAGGGAATAGGACTTGAGATGATTCGAAAAGCTGATGAAAATGTCAGTGGGAGGGGGAGAAAAGATCCTTGTATCTCTTTCAACTGTGGATCAGGGAAGGACCAACCGTGTAGAAACAAAGAATTGCTGAAGGTTCAAGTCCAGTATCAGCAGTCTCGGTGGATTTCAGTCGTGCTATATGAGGACAAGTCAGGCTCGTCTGAATCCTCCTTGTGTGCTTCTATTCGCTTGCCTTTAATGGAGAACTTTATCTCAGAGATGGATAGACTTTTGCTGATGTCCAAGTAAACGAGGCCTGTTACCACATCCGATGAAGTGAACACCCGGTTTCGAAGCTCCGATGAGGGTCTTATAGTCAATCTCATGATGTGATGAAATCTCCGAATACTGATATGGCTATACAGAAAGATGGTCGAGCAGCGGGTCCTGCTTAGAGGCTTTCTTTTGTTCTTTCATTTAAATCCCAACGCCTGCGATGGATTCATGACAATGGCTACAATTTTTGATATCACATTACCACACACCTACTGATCTGCTGGCTTGTGTTGATGTCGCTCCTGTCGGAGTCATGCCGCAGGTTCCGCCAGATCCGAAGTTGGCTGATCTGCCGGCACACGCTGCTAGGGAGCAAACAATTAGCCTCGAGACCATAGTTGCCACGTGATAGTGTCCAGAATTTTGGCTTCAAGTTTACGGTCGAACCTTTACTGAGATGTGATCCTGGACCTGTTTAAAAGGTATGTTGCGTATTGTATAGGCAATCGCGGTTTTTTGTGCCAGGGCGTGGACAACCCACAACGCCCCATAAACCCGGGGGAGCGTCCCCTGACTTCTACAATATCGGCCCTCCCAACTGACCTTCATCAAAGGCGTGTCAAATGACGTAAGAAGACATTGGGCATACTGGCACCCCAGGGGTTTAAGTATTATCGGCTGGATGCCGGTCTATCCGATCTACCCGGGCTCGAAGTACCGCGTTTAGGGTGCGATATATGCTTCCAGGCAATTCGATTGAAAAGTTGCTAGCTCCGTCTAGCTTGAATTTCTGTGGCGCTACTAGTCTGATGACCCACTTCACACACCACCAAGCTGCATACCTACCTCTCTGGAGAACTCCCTCGTCTACCTCCCACAACAACCGGAGATGCCAACCTCTAAAGACGAGGCGTTCTACGCTATTCTGGATTATATCGCGAAGACAGTCGGAGACGAGGATGATTTCCAGCAAAATAAACGCGTTAGGGAGGAACAATCCGTCCAGGCTATTGCTGAACCAGATGAGGCACGGGAGATAGAGGCTGGAAAACATCACACATCACTAGCCACTAGCACAACCAACAATCCTTACAAAACAAGGACACCTACTACAGAACATTCACACCACAGTTCTTGAAGGGAAGGAACACCGAAGTGGGCGGGCGTAGATGAGGGATAAGCAGAGGCGACTGGAATAGAGTTGCTAGAAGGTTTCCTCATGAGAGGCTTAGGAAATCCACACATCAGAAAGCGACGAATGATCTATCAACTGTCAGCACCTTTTACACCCTTTCACGTGCGACAGCGTCCGTCAATACTCAAGTACTTCTTATTAATTTTGTAAATTGTCAGAGGCGGCAATCTTGATGTACACAAACCAAGATGAGAAGAATACACGGCAATCAATTTATTATAAAACTCCACATGTACTGTTACAAAAGAATCGAAAAATCCAGAGGCCCTGGCATCATGGTCCTACTTCCCTCTCCGACAACAAGGCAACCTCCTCCTTCTCCTTCTCATTCCCCTTCTCCCCCATGGCAGCATCCACGCTGGTAATCGGAAAGTCCCATCCCACCCCCCCAACAAACAATTTCTCATCTGCAGGACCCGACCCGCCCTTGTCCTCCTTCAAAAATTCTAGCACGCGACTCCTCCGCATAACATTGCCCAGCAACTTCCTCGCTACTTTCGCCTCAAAGTCGGGAACCAGCAACGGAACCACACGCGTGAGCAGCCAGGCAACCGCGGCAGCAAAGACGCTCCGCTCACGCGGATGCGCACACTGCCGCGTCACCGCTCCGCTGATCCGGACCACGTCGGCCACGTCGTCATCGACACATCGGGCCTCCGCGTAGCGAGCAAAGACGCTGTCGAGCTGGGCGGTCGAGGGTGATGGCGAGGTTGATGACGAGCTGGTCACCTCGGCGCGGAGCAGCGACACTAGCGCGCACACGTCGTTGACCCCGGAGTTGAACCCCCATCCAAAGTTGGGCGTCATCCGGTGGACCGCATCGCCCGCAAGCACGACACGGCCACTGTGAGCGGCGGGGAGACGCCAGTGTTCCTGCGGCAGCACGCCCTCCAGCTGGTCCGCCATGCCAGAAGCCGTGCGCGTCGGCCATATATCGCTGAAGGGTAGGCCCGGCAGCAGTTTCATCTGAGAAAACCGCCCCGCCATCTCCTCCTGGTCTGCGTCCGTGTACCTCTGGCTCTCGTCGCGCGCATTGTCCAGCTGCTCGTACAGGAAGAACCAGCTGCGGCCGCCACGGTCCGTCATGAACATGATGCTGCGTTCCGGCCCGTGGCTTTCCGCATTCGAGCTCGGCTCGCAAGCCTTCGGTGCTGGGCATGTCCCCCACAAGCAGCGGTACTCGGCTTTGTACGGTCGCTCCGGCGGGATACACACCTTGTCGTCGTCGCCTTCTTTTTCTTTTGACGCCAGAATCAACTCACGCATCAGACCTCTTGTCTTGCTGTGCACACCATCCACCCCCAGGACCATACTCCCCCGCTCGACCCTTCCGTCCTCGCACCTCACCGTCACGCCCTCCTCGTCAACCTCGATCCCACACACCTTGCATCCCGTACATAATCTCTCCTCCCTCACATCCGCCGGCAACTTCTCATACAACACTTCCACCAGCTCCCTCCGGTGGAAGTTCCACGGCGCCGCGCCAAACAGCCTCTTGTGCGTCGTGCTGGGGGTTCCCCGGCGGTAAACGTTCCCCGCGTGGTCCGCCCAAGCGCGCGTGTCGACGGGGGAGGCCTTGGCCTCCATGGCGCCGAGCAGGCCCAGCTGGTGCCACACGCGCTGCGTGGACGCGTAGGCGAGCAGGCTGGCACCTTCTTCCGGGGTGAAGGTGTCCCGGGCTTCGAGCACGACGAAGTCGATGCCGGCGGCGAGGAGGGCGTGGGCGGCTGTCAGGCCGACGGGGCCGCCGCCTATGATGATGACGCGGAAGGGTTGGGCTTCCATTTTGGAGATTTTTGAGGGGTTTGAAAGAGTCAGGGTGAAACTTTGGGAAGGTAGAAGGCACAAAGAAAAAAGAGGTCCATTTGCACCTATATCTATACGAGTGGTGGAGTACTTATGAAGACCATTTCCTCGCGTGTGCCGAGCTTAGACGCGGCTCCGCCGTGGATCTGCAGGGGCGGGCGGTGGAGCACGAGTCTTATTAGTTCCCCTTTTCGGTCCATTTCTGCTCGCCTAGGAATTAGACGAGAGACAAAAAGCAGATCAGGACTGGGCTCGTCCTCGACATCAGGGCTACATGGTGCAGATGGAGAGAACACAGGCAATTTTGGTCAAAAATGCTGAATGGGTGGCTTGATCATGGGATAACGAAACGTGACGAGACTTGAGAATAGCACAACGCTTGCTTCTTTCCGATTATTAACTATTTACAATATGGGACAACAGCTATCCTGTTATTTCACCGCGTGAGCGGCTATAAACTATTTACAATACAGAACAGCAGCTATCATGTTATCTACCGCGTGCTCAACAACTGCGAGAAGAGTAAGAACACAGGGGCTCAGATCTATCTAGCACTCCGGGGAATCGGCAGGTTCTCCGTTTACGACGAGTACTCGTCGATGATGGTGTCAGCCACCTTCTCCACGAGCTGGTGGATCCAGAGGATGGGGAAGAAGCCCGGCAGCCTGTTGCAAGCACTTAGGTCCGAGACACGCAGGCCATCGACGCCACGCACGCGCAGGTCACCGTCCAGCACGGCCATCGGGTCGTCGTCGGCGCCAATGGGCGCCGAGCAAGACGCGTGATGGCCCCACGACTCGTCCTTGACGAACTGGTCGAGCTCGTCGTCGGTGACGTCCGCGCCGGGCCAGACCTCGTCAAAGGCGCCGTGGAAGATCTCGTCGACGCCGCTGGCCAGGGACCCGCTGGTTCCCGAGAGGATGCCGCCGATGGGGATGACGTCCTCCATGATGCGGCGGGCGTACTCGTAGCCCTCGCGGATGGCCTGCAGGTCCAGGGCGGCCTCGGACTCGTTGTGGAACTTGCGGAAGTTGATGACTGGGGTGTCGCGCGGGTCGGCGGACCGCAGCTCGACGGTGCCGTAGTTGTTGCGCTGGTGCGCCTTGAGGATGATCCAGGCCCAGTGGTTCGAGTCGGCGGTGCAGCCCTGCGACCAGCCAGAGTAGTAGCCCGTGAAGTTGGCGGGGCCGCCGAGGACCATCAGGTCGGGCTCGCCGCGGGCGGACGTGGTCGTGTTGCGGATGATGGAGATGGCGATGCCGTTGGAGGCGTAGGCGCCGCGGGCGGTCGGGTTGTCACCCTCGACGTAGGTCTTCATGCAGGGGTCGAGCTCAGGGTCGGGGTGCCATGTGCACTTCTCGGTCAGGGCGAAGGAGGTCTCGGTCTTGGACACCATGGTCTGCTCGTAGCGGTCCTGGAGGTTGGTGCCGACGCCGGGCAGGTCGAGCACGACGTCGATGCCGAACTGCTCCAGCTCGGCCTTGGGGCCAACACCAGACAGCTTGAGGATCTGGGGCGTGTTGTAGGCACCGCCGGCAACGATGACCTCCTTGGCCGCCTTGACGTGACCAGTGCCCTCGGGCTGAGCAGAGCCGCTGCGGGGGTCAGCACGGTAGAGGGACTGGCCCGACATGTACTCGACACCGGTGGCACGGGGCTTGGCCCCGGTGGTGTCGAAGGTGACCTTGGTGGCGAGAGTGTCCAGCATGATGTCGAGGTGGTACTTGCGGCTGCCGTCGGCGTTGGTGGCCATGGCAGTGTCGACGATGAGGTCGTACACGCCACCACGGCGCGAGTCCTCGCGCATCACGAGCGGCACCTGGTAGACCTCGGGGATCATGGTCTGGCCGGGCGCGTTGAGGTCGCTGAGCAGCACGCTGGCGAGGTACGTGGCCGTGTCGAGGACCTCGGTGATGAGCGACTTGCCGAAGGCAGTGCACGCGGCGGCCAGGACAGACACGATCTTGAGGTCCGTCGCCGCCGTGAGGAGCGAGGTCACCTGCATCGGGTACCAGCCACCCTTGCCGGCGTCGGCAGAGTGAGGCTCGTAGGCGACGTCGGTGATGCGCGTCAGGTACTGGCGCATGTTGTCCGACTTGTAAGTCTCGTCGCCCGTCAGCTCGGCCATGTCGTCCCAGTCCATCTCGTAGGGCTGCATGCTGAACAGGGCGTTGTGTCGCGAGCAGCCGCCCAGCGCGCCCGTGCGTGGGTAGTAGATGCCCAGCGGCTCAGCGCCCTCGGGGATCTGGTCCGACGTGGCGGGCGTGCCGAGGTTGCCCGTCGCGTTGTACGACGACCACATCTTGCCGTCGGTCGTGTTGTAGACCATCTTGCTGTCGCGCTTGTCCTCCTCGGTGTCGTCGTACTTGTGGATGTAGTAGGCCCACTCCATGCTCCAGTCCTCGGTCGAGGCGATGTTCATGGCGGGCACCGACTGAATGAGGTCCTCGCCGTTGTCACCACCCGCCTCGATTAGGAGCACCTTGAAGCCGGCGATGGCGAGGTTCGAGCACATGTGCCCGCCGCCGGGCCCCGAGCCGATGCAGACGAAGTCGTACTCCATCGTCGTGTTGCTCTGATACTCATGGCTGTATTGCCTCTTGTTGTGAACGAATGGGTTGTGTCGAGGCACCGTCAATGCAGTGGCCGCGTGAGCGAGGATGCCGCCACCGGCCAATACCTGCGTCATACGCATGATGAAGGCTTTCTTAAAAAAACAATGCTGAAATAAATCAAGGTTGCTGCTGAGAGAATGGACGGCTTGATAGCCTGAGGCGTGAAGCTTGCAGGTGAAAAGAGGGACTGGCTTCTGCGTTGGGATGCGCACCTTCACCGAGATGCCTGCATGGGCGGTCGATTCATAATTAAGTATCTGAACGCCTTGGCGGCGAGAAGAACAAGGCAGCTTCCATAAGGCAAGCGGTTCTCCCGACCCCCCTACTCGCGATCTTAGAAGTTCCCGACTTGCTCAGCTCCTGAAGTCCCCGCCGATCACCATCTGGCAACTCAAGCCTAGCGTATCTGGCCCAACTAGGGCGAATTTTTCGACTTTGTACGGGGTTGTCGAAAAGAGCCCCGTCGTGTTGCCCGCAGATGTATGGGGACTGTCTATCATCGCCCCACCTTTGGCGGCATCGTCACCGCGGCAAATCATTTCGACACCTGTGGTCCACGGATAGTCCCTTTGTGGGCGAACTTGGCTTGGCAGGGCTTATTCTCATTCTCCAGTGATAGACACACCCGAGACGCGAGCTGCATTCCTTTTTCGATCAACGACGGGGCCAAGAGGACCCACTAATCCCCTATTCGAGAGGCCTCAATGTTTACATCCTGCATAGTCTTCAAAGGTTCTCGACACACTCTTCCGGCTGGCTCAATAATTTGCCAGTGATTAGAAGTTACCGAGATACTTATAAGTCTTGCTAAATCCCACACTACACGACCTACATTGAAGAGACAACTCGCAATGTATTACACCAACGCTACTTGACTAAACTAAGTCGCGGGACCTAACCTCAAGGACAAAGCTTGCTCGTGGCCAAGCTGCAACGGCGCAACCGCTAGAATGAAAAAAGAAATCTCCGAGGCTTGAGAAAAACCGTTGAATCTGTTCTTCGCCAGCTCTTATACTTTGGCGCTAGCTGTTAGCAGACTGCCAGGCTGGCAATCCTAGCAATCCAGGGTAGTGGTCTTCAGTCAGGGGGGTTTTGGGTTGTTTGTGATAGGTCAAGTTGATGATAATCTAGATCGCGTGGAGACGGCCAGCGCGCAGCTGAGAAGTGGGTTGAGGCCGGGGATGCGGACTGTCACCATTAACTGCCCCAGAGCGCCGGGATTGCCATGCGTTGAAGAGCGGAGCCGGCTGCAGGTGTCATCCTCTAAGCTTTTTCCGCCGCGTAATCCGGACCCACATGCGCAAGCGAACTTCTTGTTCGCGGCAGTTCGGGAGCCCCTGATCACCACTGGCAGTTGGTTTGCAAAGCCCAAGTTGGCCAGCACACGGGCTCGCTTAGAGCATGCCCCCAGGCGATCCCGAGCTCGCATGCCTTCTCCAAAAGGGATCATCGGTGAATTACCGGAAGATTATCATTGAAGGGCCATAATAAATTCTTCGATACCTGTTTCTTGTGGGCCCGTCCTTGCGAGACCCCATAGTTGAGAGGACACGCGGGAATACGATAAGAAATCGACTACCTTGAGACAAGGACGTTTTCCACGGCACTTGTGTCACCACGCCTAAAGGATGGATTTGAGAGGACGACCGGATATGCCCGTTGTGCTCCCCGGGCTGTGAAGATCGTCACTCCCGAGAGTCAGTCTCTCTGCTCTCTAACCGACCCCAGGAGAAGAGGCCGAAAAGAGGATAAGTGTCGAATGCATACAAGTACAGTATAGCTCCAAAATATAATCGTATGTTTGTGAAGCTGGAGTTGCACAGTTTGAAACTTGCTATCCAAACGTCGTTTACTCCAGTTGGTCGCGTAGCCTCTTTGTTTTGGCTGTTTGCTCTCTCGTTTTGCATTCAATTCCATTCCGTCATGGAGTCGGCAATTTCTCTGTTCCAAGACCACATCGTGGCGAGGGCGGCGACAGAGATGCCCATGTGCGCGAAGAAGTGCCTGATAGAATACCTCCCAAAATCGGCATGCCATGTGGCCTCCAACATCACGTGCATCTGCACCAACGCGCCCCTCACGGCACAGATGGGAGCATGCGTGCTGGGCGGCTGCTCGACCAGGGATGCCCTGTTGACCAAGAGGTTCGACGCAAACACGTGCGGCGCGCCCGTCGCCGACGACTCGATGGGCCTCAAGGTGATCACGCCGCTGTTTGGCGTGCTCGCCGTCCTCTTCTGCCTGTGCCGGGTGTGGGCGCGGTCCCTCACCGGGCTGGCCGCCTCGTGGCAGATAGACGACTGGATGTGCCTCGTGACGACCTTCTTCTCCATCCCGCTGACGGTGGTGTCGTACCTCTTCGCGGCCCACGGCCTGGGGCGCGACCTGTGGATGGTGGACTTTGACGACATCACCTTTGTGCTCGAGATGTACTACTACTCCGAGATCCTGTATCTGGCCGTCATCTTCATGACCAAGATCTCCATCTGCTACTTCTACCTGCGCATCTTCCCCAAGAAGGAGTTCCGCGTCCGCGTCTTCACCGTCATCGGAATATCCGCCGCCAGCGCCGTCGCCTTCATCGTCATCACAATCTTCCAGTGCTGGCCCATCCCGGGCGCGTGGCTGCGCTGGGACGGCACCTACAGCGCCACGTGCCGCAGCGTGCAGACGCAGGCGCTGTGGGGCGCCATCGTGTCCATCATCCTGGACGTGGCCACCATCTTCCTGCCCATGACGGAGCTCTGGGCGCTCAACATGTCGCTGCGCAAGAAGCTCGGCGTCATGACCATGTTCGCGACGGGCGTCTTCGTCGTCGTCGTGCAGGTGCTGCGCATCGTCTACCTGCTCAAGTTCTCGGCCACCACAAACTTCACGCGCGACTACACCGCCACCAGCATCTGGTCCAACGTCGAGGTCTACGTCGGCATCATGTGCGCCTGCTTCCCGCAGTGCCGCACCCTCCTCACCCGCTTCGGCCCCAAGATCTTCAACTCCACAAAGGGCGCGTCCACAAAGGGCGGGCCCGAGCCCGGCATCCGCGTCACGACCAAGATACAGAACAAGTTCTCGCAGAGGCCCTCCCGCGACGACGAGACGGAATTCGTCGAGCTGCGGTGCGCCGCTGGTCCGGATGGCTTCAACTCGACGACCAACCTGCACCAGAAACCTGAAAAGGATGGGCTGGGGTACAAGGAGACGGTTTGAGAGCGTTGATTGAATAGGGTGTGAGAGCGTTGATCAAGGAGTGTAAAATGGTTGTTTTTTCTTTCTGAGCGGCGTCATTAATTGTGCATATACTTATATAAAACTTCTCCCTGACCAACATCAGGGTCTTCTTCATCTGTATCTACCGATTTCATGAATCTTATGGGTTATATATCCGTCCACCGCACAAACTCATCCAGACCAGTTTTCTCTATGTGACCCACGCAGCAAGAACGCACGCAACAAGACGCCCGCTCACACCACGTGCTGCATGCCATCTTGGGTGACTATCAGGGATAATCACCGCATTGGAGAGAGATAGTCCGGCATACTCCGTAAGGGGTAGGCGCCCGGAGAGGCATCGTCTCGCATTCGCTTAGCGGGGCTTTCGTGGAAGCCCGTGAAGACGATATGGTGTCTGTAACAGGATGAGAGGGGGCACTCCTGGAAAGCAAGAATCAAGAGGGAGATCAAGTCTCGTTGTATTGCCCCCTACGAACATACTGCATCTTACGCTACTCCCGCGCTGCTCAGCCGTTGCGTATCCCTATTCACTCTGGTCGTATTCAACAACCGTTGCAGTACCACACAAAAGCCGCCAAGCGTACGTCATATCGAAGCGGTTAGAATGTAGTACATTCTCAGCACAGCAGTCGTAGTGCCCGTTGTTGTGGGGCCTGCAGGATTGGCAGATCTCAATACTTGGCGGATCTCTGGCGGATCTTTGGAGGATCTCTAGCGGATCTCTTGTTGTTCCACTGTGGATCGAAGTGGATCCCCTTTTCAGCCGCCATTTTCAGTTGGCACTAGCAACCCATGTCCTCGTCCCTGCTGCCAACATGGCATGCCGGCAGTCAAGAAACGTGGGGTCACGGACTTTTATAGTAGTGTACCGTATAGCGGAAATTTAGTTGCTTAATCCCGGGGTGGACTAAGCGTTCGCTTTTCCCAACACTGGAGGCTGGAGGCGGCGCACCTATGCAGCACTCTGCAATGAAAGTTGAGGATCGGCAAATTGGGATCTGTAAGGGGAGTACGTATTATCATGACCCTTCGGTCGTCAGCGTGATTTGCAATCCCTCGCAGCTTAGTCGACCGGAGCCCGGAAGGAAGGCCTGTGGCTGATGATGACTCTAAATGCGCGAGTGTTCACAGGTTGACTTGCTCACAGGTGAATTTCATATTCCAAGAATATTCTTCTCTTTCTGTCTCTGAAGCTCTTGGCTTTTCGTTCCTTTTCGGCCTCCAGTCACTCATTCCGAATGTTTTAGTCACTCATTTACCATAGTCACTCACTAGTACTTCACCTTCGTTCCCCACTCACACATCCGCTCCAATGGCCCGAATCGCCACCTTGCTGACCGCCGCCCTGGCCGCGACAGCCACTGAGGCGTTTCCCACACCCGAAAACATCGCCAAGTTGGCCCGGAGCACCGGGACCGGGACCGACGGCCTAGGCTCGATCTCGGACCTCCACGCCACCTTGCTCCGTCTCCGCGACGAGCAGGCGGTGCTTACAAAGAAACGCAGCTCCAGCCCGACCCCCATCGACGTCTCGGGCGAACACGCCTTCGTGCCGCCCTCGGAAGGCGACCAGCGCGGGCCCTGCCCCGGCCTCAATGCGCTGGCCAACCACAACTACGTCAGCCACGACGGCGCCATCTCCATCGTCGAGCAGGTCAAGGCGGCCACTGAGGTCTTCAAATTCGGCGTCGACCTCGCCACCGTGCTTGGCCTGATCAGCGTGCTCTTCGTCGGCAATCCGCTGTCCGCCAACCCCAGCTACTCCATCGGCGGGGCTACCCCCGAGGTCGAGAACCTGCTGGACAACCTGGGCGGCCTGCTGGGCACGCCCGAGGGCCTCGACCACAGCCACAACATCATCGAGTCGGACGCCTCGTCGACGCGTGATGACCTATACCAAACTGGCGACGCCGGGACGATGAACCTAGACTTCTTCACCGAGCTGTACGAGTCCATCGAGGGTGACGGGCTCACACGCGATGAGCTGGCCGACCACGCCATCCGCCGCTTCAACCACTCGATCGCGAACAACCCTTACTTCTGGAACGGGCCCGTCACAAACATCATGATGCGCCCCGTCGGCTACGTGCTCGCCAACGACATCCTGTCCAACCACACAGACGACAACCCCGACGAGACGGTCTCCAAGGCCGTGCTCAGGTCCTTTTACGCCGTCACCGAGGACCCCAAGACGGGCTCCCTGTCCTACACCCCGGGCCACGAGCGCATCCCCGAGAACTGGTTCCCGCGCCAGACGCCCTACACGATCCCCGACTTCAACGCCGCCGAGGCGGCCCTCCTCACCAAGAAGCCCGAGCTGCTCAGCGTGGGCGGCAACACGGGCACGGTCAACTCGTTTGCCGGGATCGACGTCGAGGACCTGACGGGCGGGGTGTTCAACGCCGCCAACCTGCTCGAGGGGAACAACCTTGTCTGCTTTGCGCTTGAGGTCGTCAAGTTCGCCGGGCCCAACGCCCTTTCTTCGGCCCTCAAGACACTCTCTGAGCCCATCGAGCTGCTGGGCAAGGCTGTTGCGCCGCTGGTGGACCTGTCATGCCCCGTGTTTGAGGATCTGACGGTCGGTGGGACCAACTTCTGGGACCATGCGATGCAGACGTACCCTGGGGCGAACAGGAGCGGGTCGGCTTTGTGAGAGAGACGTCTCATGCAGTCATATGTTTCTGTCAGAAGTTGTTAATACAAGAGAAAAACCAAAACATAGATCGCTGCTCGAGCTGTTCTTAAAAAAGTCAAGACCGTTTAACGTGTTTAGCATCATCATCAGCCCCGGATATGCCGCCATCTGGCTGGTACCAGTACCGAGCTCGGGTGAAGCGAGACAGCCCTTTCGAAGAAGGGGGACAAATGTAGAACGTTGTGTAGACTTGTCTATTCACGCATACCTAGGTAGGTTGAAACTTATGATAGCTTTAACGTTGTCTAAGAGTTTCTGCACAAAGCACGCCATGTAACGTGTGCTAGAAACGGCGTTGTGGGTTCCTGCATCTCTTCCGGTGAGCATGGCTAGGTACAGTGGTACAGTGGGATGCAAAAAGTCTTGCCCACAACTACCTTGTCAATATTCCGTATGAGATGTTCAGTATTTGTAATTATTATCGGTTTTGCCAATGGCTAGTGATGTGTATTATTTTCCATCGTCTATCTCTCTAGATTGCCGTATTTTGCGCCTCATCTTGCTCAAAACCAGCCTAGGCGAGTTGCTCCTCGTTGACGTGTTTAGTTTGCTAAACAGAATTCTCATCGCCGATATTTGCGCCATAAAATCTAGCATTATAAAGGCTCGTCTTGAGAAGCTCAGATGTCCAGTTATATATTTTCGGACAAGTGTTCTCTAGTCACACTTTTGGATGAATAGGTCACCGGACCCCAACAGGGGCTTCCCACCGGGTGTTCAAATTTCAACAACTCGTCCAAATTGACCTCGCTGGTGGGGGCTATCGGTTGACCGCATGGGGGCCTGAACCGTATCTAATGGCTGATAATGGACCCCATTGATGCACAGTGACGCCAATATGCGGCTGTACAGTTCAGCTCCTGTGTCGCTTGAGGAGGCAGTGGTAAAGCACAGATTTATAGTCCCTTAACTATCAGGCCACCCGCCTCCACGATTTCATCTTTCCTTCTCGGACATCTCCGCAATCTTCTTCCAGTGCACTGTGGGCGTCTTGCTCATAGCCCTCACAAAAATGAATCGCACGTACCGCCATCTTTCTTCATTACCTCCCGATCAGAGTTCCCAGAGCGAAGAACATCAAGGTTCCGATGTCTCGAGTCTGCAGGCTCTAGACTATGAAGCTTCGAGTCCTGATGATACTAGTATGTTGAGGAGAGCCTCCGCGGTGTCGTCAACAACACCCTCGACACATGGATCCAACATTTCATTGCGGAGTCCAAGTGTATCCGCCGCATCTCGTACCTCAACGGGCGGAACAGCTCTCCAACCCGCGGATCCACCACAGGCAGCACCGGGGAAACAGCAATCAACTAATCCGGATGTAAAAGAAGCCAAGTATAACGACGACAAGAGGTCCACTCGGAGTCCGTTGCAAAAGTGGCAGTGGAAGTTCGAAACCAGCCTACTGTTCCTCAGCGTGTGCTCTCTGGTCGCCATTACTGTTCTCTTGGCAGTGGAAGATGGCACGACGCTTGATAGCTGGAAGTTCTACTTATCCCTCAACACGGTGGTTTCCGCATTGGGAACCATCTCTAGAGCATCCCTTGCTTCGGCTGTCGGGTCCTGCATCGCCCAAGAGAAATGGAACTGGTTTCGCAAGCGACAGGATCCTCTTTATCTTTTCGACAGATTCGACAGTGCAAGTCGGGGCCCACTAGGAAGCTTTAAGCTACTGTACTGGCTGAAACTCGGGTTAGTTGCAACAGAACACATGAACACGTTTCAATTACTTACACAGATGAGGATGCTGACGATCTGCCGAGGTCTCTAGTCACTGGGCTTCCCTCGGCGCGCTATCCGTCATTATGCTTCTCGGCTACGATCCCTTCATCCAAGCCATAGTTACACAGTACGGACAATTCGACAGGCTCATTGAATCTCAAGGAGCCTCGATAGCCCAGTCTGTCAGTCTCGACGTAGGCCTCTCCCGAGGTCTTGCCCCATTCACATTTAGATCTAGTAATGGAAGCTGCATCTACAAGGGGTATGAGGGCTCACTTTCTAAACCCGACCTGGGTATGGTCTCCAGTGTTTATGCTGGATTTTCAAATTTTAGTTCTCTCACTCCTCAAACGCCTGGATACACTTGTCGGACTGGCAATTGCACTTGGGCACCTTTTGCGTCCCTGGGGATCTGTGCCTCGTGCCAGGATGTATCTCGACACCTCAAAGTTTCTTCAAAGTGGACCAAACAGCACCTTCCTGACGGGAAAATGGAAGGCAACCGGACGACTTTCTCTTTGCCTCTTGTCAGCATATCCAACGTGGGAGAAGGATCAGTGACTGCGGACGGAAAGATCTTGTGGGCTGAGGCCGGTGTGACGAACGACACGAAAGTCATGACTGCGAGAGGAACGACAAATAGATCAGAGACAATCTCTTTCACGGGTTCCGAAACATTTGTTATTGGGTTCTCTATCATCAACGCGGATCCGGCGTTCCTCCAAGGCAACATATCATGGGAATCATCCACACCTGTGGCCACCGAGTGTGGTTTGCAATTCTGCACCAGATTTTACAAGCCCGAGGTAGAACAAGGTCAACTATCCGAGGGACTAGCCGGCTCTTCTATTCACCGCAACATGAAGTCTTTGGCGCCCCATGGGTATAGTGAGTCTTGCGTTCAGCAATGGTATGAGATGACCGACTACGGTCTCTCTTACGAAGTGTATCTGGATATGGTTGTGCCACGCAGTGACCTGCAGCTGTTTGTCACGGATGACGAGGCCAGACACTATGGGCTATCAAGTGAAAGCGCTAGGGAGTTCAACATCTCAGACCGCACGCTCAAGAGCAGCGTGTCCTGGATGAAGCAGACCTTTACACAAAACGAAATGGTCTGGTATATGGCAGCACAAGAAGTCAATGCCCGGGCAAATGTGGAGAAGTCATTCTGGAATCAACCAACGATCGACGTGTCTCTGACAAACCACTCGAACCTCATGGAGACATTCGACCGTGTCGCTGACAGTATGACGACCTGGATGCGCAACCTAGGATATGCCGAGACCCCTGTGACTGGCACAACATTGCTATGGGTCCTCCACGTCCGCGTACGATGGGCATTCATGGCTCTGCCAGCTGCCACGAACCTGGCCGGCTTTGTTTATTGTCTAATGGTTATGTTCGAAACGCAAAGGCTCCGGTTGAAGCCTTGGAGAGACAGTTGCCTGGCGACCATGGCTCATGGCATCGGCGACGGTCTGAGAGAGAGGTTGCGACATGCAGATGATGACAAGCGCGGAAGTATGAAGACAGAGGGCCGGAAGCGAAAGGTTTTGTTGTCTGACTATGGCGAGGGGATGATGCTCAGAGACGAAAAAGAGCATGATGTGGACGAAGATGGGTCTGCGCTTCAAGAGAGCACTTCAAGGATATCAGACGAGCCACAAGGGAGAGCGAGCGTTGATCATGGTAGCCGCAGGTCTTCATCCACTGTCAGGTATTGATAAGGGACACACGGGATGCAAGTCTGCATAGAGTCATTCCTAGTTGTTGTTCATGTACGGACACTAGTTGAGCACAGATCAGAGAAAACCTCAGCATATTCTTTTATGTCTATACGTCTATTCTGTCAAATTCGCTCCCTGGTTTTTTATCAACACAACCCGTCCTCCCTCTCCTGAATTCTTGCGATCTCAACTCCTAAGACAGAAGATTGAGAACTTTGGCAGGCCTCAGCCAACCCATACGCTAGGAATACCTCACCTGCTCGATAGGGATGACCTCTTCTAAATTTACAGTGCGCAATTATCGCATGCCAACTCCAAAATTACGGCCAGTCATACATATTGAGGGAATTTCTTTCACCCATTGAGCCCGATATGAATTCAATGGTGTCATCATAATTATGACGCTGCGCACCATTCACGGCGGGTTGTAGGCGGGTCTCTGGCCGGAAGTGACGGAACCAACGGAACCAACGGTAAAGGCGGCTACGGCGCAAGGCAGGGCTCAGGGACATGGAGAGTTCATTTGAACAAATGGCAATTTAATATTTATCCCCCAGCAAATTAGCCAAGCTTGCGAACGGCATCACGAAAGTGCTTCAGGTACGGATATCTTCACGCATTGTGGTCGCGAAACAAAGTCCACATTGACATCCAGTCCCCGATGACAGACACCGGACAGGCCTTGAGCGAGGTCGAGGCACCCGGGCCTGTGCAGAACAAGGACGAGGCGCATGTCACCTTCCAGAGGTCCCTCGAGGATCAAGTCGCCAGCCACAAACGAAGATCCCGCTCGCCGTTTCAGTCCTCCTTTTACATCGACAGCACGCCCAGAGATTCGCCATCCGTCCAAGGCGATGACACCGAATATGGACAGGAGTACTCAGACCCGCCCGGTGTCGGCAACTTGGCCGAGACAGCCCCAGGTGCCGTCGTCGAGAACCCCAACGAGGCGCACTTCTTCACACACCATAACCTCGAGGAGGAAATCGGCCAGGGGCATGGCGTAACGAGGTCCAGACGAGCTTCCCGACGAAGCGCCGGCAAGACCAGCCGGCTCCAGACAAACGTCTACATCTGGGCTCACATCATCGTATATTCGATCCTAGGCACACTGGCGCGCGTGGGCCTCAGCCTGCTAACGGCATACCCGGCCGAGCCCGCCCGCTTTACGAGCCTCTGGCCCAACTTCGGCGGGTCGCTCGTCCTCGGCTTCCTGTCCGAGGGCGCCGAGCTCTTCCGCCACCCCAAGGCCGCGCGGAGCCTGTCGAGGGCGCCGCCGACTATCACCAAGGAGGACACGGGGGAGAGGTCCCCGTCTGACACGGAGGCCGGTGGGCGGGAGAAGGAAGGGGGTCACGCTGCTGCGGAGTCTTCCCTGCCGGTGCCGCTGCACATCGGCCTCGCGACTGGCTTCTGCGGCTCCTTCACGACTTATTCTGCCTTCATGCGCGACAGCTTCGAGGCGCTCGCGGGCATGCTGGGGACTACGTCGAGGCCTTCCCCAGGCCAGGACTTTATGAGCGTGGCTGCCGTCATCGTCATCACCATAAGCATGAGCATTGGCGGCCTCAAGGCCGGGGCTCATATCGCCATCTTCCTCAAGCGCTACGAGAAGAGGCTCCCTCGGCGCGTGCTGCGCGTCATGGACCGGACCTCGGTGGTGCTCGGGTCAGCGCTCTGGGCGTGCGCGATAGCCATGGCCGTCGTGCTGGCGAGCCGTCCGTCGTTGCGGGGGATGTGGTGGGGACAGACGCTCCTGTCCCTGGCCTTTGCGCCCCTGGGGTCCCTGCTGAGGTTCGCCGCGAGCATGTGGCTGAACAACCGCCTCGTCGGCTTCCCTATGGGCACGTTCAGCGCCAACATGTTTGGCACACTGGTCCTCGCCGTCGTGTGGGACCTGCAGCGGCTGCCGGACCGCGGAATCGCGGCCAACATCGGGGGCGATATGGTCTCGTGCCAGGTCCTGCAGGCTGTCGAGGACGGCTTTTGTGGCTGTCTGACGACTGTGAGCACATGGGTTCTGGAGCTGAGCACTCTCAGGAGGAGGCACTCTTATCAGTATGGTTTTGTTAGCATTTTCACGAGCCTGGCGATTGTTGTCATTGTTATGGGGCCTTTGAAATGGACGGTGGGACTCAGTCAGCCTTCGTGTGTGGCGATATAGATTGAGTGTAGACTTGATCCTCGGTATACACCACGACTGATTTGTCATGTTTTGTGGTGTGAATAGAAGAAATGAGAGACAGAAATGACAATATACTACTTCTTTTGCTCGGTTGCTGATATTGAAGCACATCGGTATGATTTTAGTCGACTGGCCACGTTAGCTGACCAAAGATGAGACCATCTGCCGTCCTTGTATGACTACCAGTGGATGCCTCAGCGAGGGGACTGACTGTTATGTCGGATAGAAAACGTCCTGACAAGAAGGTTCGGCACAGTGCTCCTTCAAGTGTTTGGATTACATCGCTCGCTTTTTTACAGCTGTCACCGGCCATCGCCCGTAGAATGCCATCTGTTATGTTCAAACCCTTCGTCATGAATTTAGCAATTGGTGTAGAGCTGCCCGTGGCTGCTCTTGAATTTGATCTTCCCTGGTCTTAGCTTCTCCTGCGGTATTGGCGTTACAAAATAGATACATGGATGGACTGGATGATAACACAATGTCATATCGCTCTGCAATGAGTTCCATTGCTTGCCCTGGGTGTGACCCGATAGTGTGTCCCGTAGACATGCAGTGACTCTGTGGTGTGATTGTACCGGGGTTTAATCGGGTTTGAAGGACTCATGTACCGTAGCATGACGTATACCTTATGCTATGCAGAGGTTATCTCGGGTAGTATCTGTGACTGGGTGAAGGTGCATGGTTGGCACCGTGACATGTTGTGCGTCGAGCCGCGGTCCGGGCCGCAAAAGTGTTGGAAAATGGGGTGACGGGAACGACCCTCACAGTTGAGAGACTTACCTAGAGTAGCAAAGAGATCTCCACATTTCCCCACGTTCTCTTCCTCACTCCAGGCAGCTCTTAGCTATTCTGGGCCAGCTGTGCCCACCACCCGGCGAGCTACCGACACCAGCTAACTCAGCCTTAGCTGATCCAGGAACGTAGTCAGGATGTACAGCAGCAGAGCAATAGATTCCCGCCATAGCCACCCTCAACCGGACTACGGCCCGCCGTCTCCCATCCGGCAGAACTTCGGGTATAGATTTTGGCGAAAGGACGCCTCAGGATCAACTATGTAAATACGTAAAGCTTCAGCCACACTGTTTTTTAAATCAACTATTCATTAGTTTGGCTGCTATCTACTTAGCTTTCTAACTATCCTTCCCTTAGCTTATCCATAAAGGCGTAGATAGCTTTAAATATCTTATCGCCCTTTTCTAAAGGAGGAATATTAAAATCCTTCTTTCTCCCTTTATTTTTTAATTACTTTTTAATCCTTTAAAGGGATATTTTATTATTAATAATAAAATAATAAATTTAATAAAATATAATATTATTAAATTTTTTTATATTATATATTTTATTATAAATAATATTTTTATTTTTATTTAAGAGTTTTATAATATATTTATAAAAGTAATTTAAATAAAAAAATTAAATTATTATTTTAATCTTTATTAAAGTTAGCTTTAAAGTTAAATATTAATTATATTATTATTTTATAAGCTTATTTAATTAAGGTTTTTTTAAAAGTTTATATAATTTTATAATTTCTTTAAAGATTTCTTAAAAAGATATATATTAATATAAATAAAAAGAGATTAAGTTTTTAATTAAAATTATATTTATAAGATTATTATATTTTATAAAAAGATTATTTTAATCTTTATTATATAATTATTTACTTAATTTTTTAATATATAATATTATTAAAAGTAATTCTTACTAGCTTTATTTATATAGCTATTATTATTTATTTAGCTATATAATGCAGTACGGAAAGCAAGGGCGCTATATAGGCTGAAGAGCCCCGCAGCCCTAGACCCCTGCTTACTAAAACGGCTCTTATAACTTAAAAAAAGACAATCCCCACCTATTTACTAACAAAGAATCTCATCTTTTATTTTTATAACCTTCTTTATTATAGCTTTTCCTATTAAATAATAGCTATAACTACTTTTTTTTAATAAAAATATTTAAAAAAAACGCCTAATATTATTAAAAATTAAACTTACCTCTCTTTATTTTTTATTTCTACTTATATATTTTCTTATCTTATTAAAAATAAAAAAATTATATTAATTTTAAATATCTATAATAAATATAAATACCTATTTAATTATATATTTAATTTAAATAAAATTTAAAGCAAGATTATATTTATAGCCTTATACTATTTATATATAAATTAATATAACTTATAATCGCTATTACTTATATTAAAAATAAGCGCCTACCCTTATAGCTGCCCCGCTATTCTGCCTAGCCCTATTATTTTACTTAATATTACTATTCTACCCAGCTATTAAAAAAAACTACTTTTTAAAAAAATTAAATTCATAACCTTAATAATTTTAAATTAAAGGATTTTAGCTAAATTAAACTAATTAAATCTAAGGCACCTAATATAAATAGCTTTTTTAATTTTTAAGTTAATCACTATATTATTAAGAGTACTTAAGCATTTAAATAAACAGCCAACCCTACCACTAACCCCTTTATTAATACCAACCCTACTACTAACCCCTCTACTAATACCAACCCTATTACTAAGGCTATTAAGGCTTTTAATTAACTAAAAACTATTATAAAGAAAAAGGATATAAAGAAAGCAAATTAAGAATATAAAAAAAAGGTAAACAACTATTTTAATAAATATTCTAATAAATAATTAACTAATATAATTTAGCACTATATATCTAGAGGTTAAAGATTTAATTTTAAAAAAAATTATTTCCTTTTTACCAAGGGCAATTAATGCAGTATGAAAGGCAAGGGCACTATATAGGCCGAAGGGCCCCGCAGCCCTAAGCCCCTGCCTACTAAAACAGCTCTTATAACTCAAAAGAAGATAATCCCCACCTATTTACTAACAAAGAATCTCATCTTTTATTCTTATAACCTCCTCTACTACAGCTTTTCCCATCATTATAAATTATAATTATATTTAAAATCTATTATTATTAATATTATATTTTTTTTTAATATTAGGTATTTAAGTATTTATTATTATATAAAGGGATTGATATATATTGCTTAAAGAGGCATATGTATATAGATTAAAAACGAGACTATGTAAGTACGTAAAAGGTGGACCGTGAGGCATGCACGATGGAGATCTGCACTGTATCAGTCACCGATGCCTCCGGACTCGTCACGTAGAACCAGAGACCGCACGCTTTTCACATCTTGCCCGCCATGCCAAGAAAAACAAAAACAAGGCCCCATGGAGCATCTCATGCTAGACAGCTGTGTATTACCCGAACGTCGGTAGAACATTGGCACGATAGTACATTGAAACCCCCCCACTCCGATCAATCCCCACATCTACTGTCCCATCCATCGCCCAGATATACTGACGATCTTCCTGCTGCAGTTGCAGTGTGTGAGGATGTTTCGGGGTTTCCAGCACACTTGGGTTGGATCTCGCGATGGTTGCAACATACACGAGAGGGGATGGACAGAGAATAACGTACATATTAGTCAATGAAATATGGCAGGCACCTTGCCCAGACCAAGAGGTATACCACGGGATCGTATTTCGGCTTGCAATCATACAGTAGTATTAATCGGCATGTTTGTACACATATGAATGTATATATAGAGAGTATACCGAAAGATTTCCCATGACCTCAAGACATCAAATTGTCATTCTCAGCCAAGCATATCGACCTTCCTTAGCCGAATATCTGGAATCCACTGACATAATTGTCGTATGCCTTCAATTGGCCATTGAATATGAGGACGGCAATTGTTCTGAGCCTCGCTCTTGGCAGTTCAGCCGAGCGAACGGCATTATCCAACATTTTGCATCCCGTGAATTGTGTCAGTACCTAGGTATCTACCCATATAGACAACATATGGTTTCGTCCTTTAAGTCACTAACACAAGGTATACAATAATTAGTGCCAATCCCTGGTCGACGCTGGCGTCCAAAATGTCTACATGCCCAATCACACCCTCTACTCCGAGCGCGTTGAGTCGTATTGGTCCCTGACGTCCCGACTCACGCCGGAATGCTTTGTTCAGCCACGAGACACAGAGGAGGTAGCTGCGGTGGTTGAAGTCTTGCTCCGGGAGACACAATGCCCCTTCGCAGTCCGTAGTGGCGGGCATTCTTCTACGGCCGGAGCCAACAACATCGAAAAGGCTGTTACGATTGATCTAGGCAAGATAGAATCCCACCAGATTTAACTTTTGTTTATTTCTTTTTTTGGTAGGCACTAACCCAAGGCTTAGGTCTGCTCAACAAAACGACCTATGATTCTGAAAACAGCATCGCCTCGGTCGGACCAGGTGCTCGCTGGGTAGACGTGTACCGGACTCTCGACGAGTATAATGTTGGTGTGCTGGGAGGCCGCATTGGAACTGTTGGTGTTGGCGGGCTACTGCTGGGCGGCGGTTGTTCCTTATACCTGTTCCGCCAGGGCTTCGCCACCGACAACATCGCCGCTTTCGAGGTAGTCTTGGCAAACAGCACTGTCATCACCGCCAGCGCCCAGGAGAACAGTGACCTCTTTACCGCGCTCAAGGGCGGCGGTAACAACTTTGGCATCGTCACTCGCTTCGACCTGATGGCATTCCCCGCATCACCCATCTGGAATGGCTCAACGACGCACCCTGAAGGCGACGACCCGTCCGCCCACGTCGCAGCCCTTAAGCGGTGGGTCGACAACGTGGAGACGTACCAGAACAGCTCTGCGGCTGTGTTTTGGACATATCGCCCGCAGCTGAAGGAGACGATCATCATCAAGAGGCTGGTCGATGTCGGGGGTCGGCCGAGCCCGCCAATATTTGACGAGTTTCTTTCAATACCCGGAAACACCTCCGGGAGTTCGGTTGTGACGAACTTGTCAGCAATTGCTCTGGGTGGGCAAGCTGCTGGGTACAGGTAAGGGAAACTTGCTCAACCACATCGCACCAATTTTTGATACTTATTTGTCAATAGGAATATCTGGTTTTCAGTCACGTTCAAAAACGACGAGAGAGTTTTGACCAGGGCCGTCGAGTTGCACCACAGGCTAGTTGAAGAGATGAAAGCCGACTCATCAGATGGTGATTTCGAGACTCAATGCTTCTTCCAGCCATTACCCTCGATTATCGGGAAGCACGGGGCGGATAGGGGAGGCAACTTACTCGGCATCGACAGGCACAAAGATAACGCTGTCATTCTGCTCGGCTCAATTGCTGTCAACAGCCAAATGCAGGAAGCCATCGGACGCGAGAAATTGATGGCATGGAAGCGAGACCTTGAGGACTACAGCCGCAGCCTTGATGCGCAAGTTGAGTACTATTACATGAATTACGCTGACGGAACACAAGACGTTCTGGGCTCTTATGGGGAAGAAAGGGTTCAAATGGCTCTAGAAGTAGCCGCAAAGTATGACCCAACAGGAGTCTTTCAGAAGCGTGTGGTGGGAGGTTTCAAATTGCCAAATGCTGTCAGGCAGGGTTGAAGGGAGCGAGCCAACGGCCATTAGACCTCCGCCAGAAGTACATGGCACAGAAGAGAGGAATGCTTCATTACCATATTACCGACGTCACTAGGCACTAACTATGGATGGAGGACTTGAGCTACTTAAGCCCCTCCTGTAACACTTCGTAATTATTTGACGGTAAACGCATAGACACCTTGACCATTTGTAACATAAATCACGTCCTTGTCTTTTTCACCACGTCCGGCAGCGCAAGCCGTCGGCGCGCTGAGCTTGGCAACGACGACGGGTTTGCTAGCAGAGCCGCCGGCGGGATCGTACTCAACAACCTGATTAGCCCCACTGTTCGTTGTGATGTAGAGTTTGCCGTTGTTCCCGACGCAGAGGTCATCGCCCATTAGGTTCGACCAGAGAGTGGACACCGCGCCGGTTGGTTTGGATGTCGTGTCGACCGCCACCTTGTGGAAGCTGTTCTTGAATATGTTTGTGTACCACACCGTGCCATTGTTGTACTTCAGTCCGTCAATGCCAAATGGGATGGGCCCGCTGGGAGCCATGGTCGGGTCACTAAGAGCGACAGAAGACTCGCCCGACGAGACGGTCAGCTTGATCAGGGCGCCCTTGGCCGCGTCGCCGAGCAAGACCGTGTCGTTGTTGAACACGGCCAGGCCGTTCATGTTCTTGGCGTCCGCGATCTTCTTGACGAGCGTCGCCTTGGCCGCGCCGCCCGTGAAGTCGACCTGGTGCACCGCGGTGCCCTGTGGGGAGCCGCCGATGACGACGAAGACGTCCGGCGCGATCTCGCCGATCCCGCTCAGGCCGGATGCCCCGCTGACGGCGACGGCCGTTGAGGACGTCTTGGCGACGGGGTCGACGGCGTACAGGTTGGGACTGTTCATGTTGGTCACGAGAAGTTGGCCATTGGGACGCACCGCGATGTTCTCGAGTGAGGCTTGCTTCACGATCTCCGTCGGGGCCGCCTGGCGGGAATTGAGAAATGCTGCAGCAGCGATGCCCTGGGTTGATATTGAGAGAACCAGGGACAAGCAGCCCAGAAGATTTGTTAACTGGAGCATCTTGGAAGACGTGTAGATAATCTTCTCAAAGTAGCAACTGAAACTGAGGTGGCTATGTCGATAGACAATGGTGGTTCGTCCACCAGGCGATTGTGGGTGCTGCTGCCTTCTAGATATTCAGGTCTGATTTCCCGGTCGCGGTTAAATGCAGCAGCCAGTTCATCAGCCACTATGGCTAATCTTAACAGACTTGCCAAGATGTGCAAGATGTGTACCTCAAAACATCATCTACCGGCTTACCAGTTGCACCTGACTAGATTGCCGCATCTATTACGTTCGGGGTCGGTGTACCATCCTCCGATTTGTTCAGCGCGAGACTTAAAGCTTCTCTGAGTTTAATATTGCGGGGCTTGGGACGTAGATCTTTGTATACTATATAGATTCTACAATATCAGGCAGGGTCTTGGCTCTTTAGTTCCTCCCAAAATCCGCATTCCGAATAGTCAACCACGCCAGGCACAGGGACGTCATCCAAGACGACTCCCAGCGTCGAGCTCTCGGTGAACTCAGCCCAGTCCGGACCCGGATTTCCAGCCTCCGCCGTGCTCGTCCAAGCCGCCTGTATGTACGCGCTCAGGGCGACCTCCTCCTCCGTCAGGTCGCACGAACCCGTGCCGAACGGCAGTTGGCGCACCTGGCCGAACACAAAGGCGAGCTCGGACGTATGCGTGGGCCCGAGCAGCTCTACCGCGTCCGGGGCGATGAAGGGCAACCACGGGCAGGTGACGGTGTGGTTGAAGAGGAAGGTGTAGACCGGTGCCGTGTTCGCGCTGCTCTTCAGGGCGTTGAATGCGGGGCAGTGGATCACGGACAAGGTGTAGACATCGTCAATCGCGTAGAAGACAGGCAGTTCCGTGTCGCTGTAGCGTGAGAGTGGGTACGTAGCATTCACGACAGCGGCCTGTGAGCCGAAGTTGGCCACGAGAGTCTGGTCGTAGTCTGTCTGGTTCAGACTGGCCGTTGCATTACCGTAACTCACATAAAGAGACAGTGTTCCCTCATGCGCGGTAGAACCCATCAGGGAGGGAACCTTGACGCCTGCTTCCGTGGGATGGGCGGGAATGAGATTGCCGTCGATCGCAGGTCCGAATCCGTTGAACTCGAAAACGAAACCATCGCCCCCGCCCAGAAACATGCTCAAGAGGGTCGCGTTGAGGTGCTCCGGTGTAGCTGCTCGAAGACAGGCGACCTTTGGCGAGAGAATCAGATTGTAAACAAAGAACACACGTTTTCGGGGGAATATGACGCAGGTGATTAGCCTCAAGAATAATGACTTACATCATCAGCGCCGCACGGTAAGAGAGCAGCAAATTTTGCGCTGAATTCAGCGACCGAGCGTAGGTCCTGGACAGACTGGCCGGCCCCGGATTCCATGATGGCGCTTTTCATGAGCGAAGGGGCCTCGTCCAAGGTGGCCAGGATGTGAGCGTCCAGGCCTCCGGCGGACTGTCCAAACACCACTACTTTGCTCCTGTCGCCGCCAAAGGCCCCGATGTTCTCCTGGACCCAGCGCAGGGCCAATATCTGGTCCTGGAGACCATAGTTACCCAGGAGACCGGCAGACTCTGAGACCAGGAAGCCCAGTGCGCCTAGTCTGTAGTTGAGACTGACATGCACGGCTGCGGCGTCTGAGTTGCACCCATCGTAGAGCGGGTAGGAGATGCCTCCGGCCGAGTTCCCCCCGCCGTACAGCCAGACCTTTACCGGCAACCTCGAGTCCCTGGTGGCATTTGCCGGGGCCCAGACATCAATAAACAGGCTGCAAGCTTGGTCAGAGAGGGAAGCCCCTTGAGGGGGGCTCGGGCACGGCGAGCGGAGAGACGTACCAATCCTCGGACTGGCCTGCTTGGTACGCGACGAAAAAAGCGCCAAGCTGTGGGCACGAAGGGGCGGGCGTGGTGGCATCACGGACCCCGGCGAAGGTCTGGTTGTAGGGCTGCGGAGGCGTAAAGCGAAGATCGCCAACCGGCGGGACTGCATAGGGGATGGAGAGAAAGTAGTTCACGGCGGCGGACGCGCATCTCCCGCCGCGAATAGTGCCATTGGCGATCTCGACCTCGGGTGACGGAGACACCGCGTCGGTCAGAGCCAGGCCAGCACCAAGGAGCACAGCAAGAGACTTCAGGATCCTACCGTTGCCCATGATCAAACGATTGTCTGATTCAATTCCTTCCCCCTTAGTTTTGACTCGGAATGAAACCTGTGGTGGGCGGAAGGAGGGGGTTATTGCTTATTTGCACAGCGATGGAATTTCCCATTCATGATTCGTCAATGCAGGGTGTTGAATTGCTAACCCGCATTTGCACCCACCTCCATCCTCCATCCTCCAGGTGAGATGTGGCGTTCATGGATACCCTACCACACGGATTACTAGTGCTTATCAGTCTGACGTCTTAACCTTTTGTAGATTATATAATGTTTAATGCAACTTTAAAACCTTGGCGTCTACACATCCCCTATTGCTGTCGATTGTCCATTTCCTCAAGCTGCCAGGTTGCATTGATGAAGTGGCATGTTCTGGATCGTCCAACGAAACCTCAAGACAGTGCATGCAACGGCGGAGTAGTTTGGTGACCCGCATTCTTACCTCCGAAGCACACCAGTACTAATCTATCAGTACTAATCTGCCGCGCCGCATTGGCGCAGCAGAAAGCAAGGGGCTCACGCCACTGTGGAGCAGTCCCGTGCTGTTGGCTTAAAGTAAGAAAATTTTGCAGAGACTATTGGGGCTCTGCGAGAAGTTCGAGTGGAGTTCAATTGAATTGTCCCCTTTGTATACCTGAGTGCTTCCGCGTCGGATTTCATGGTAGAGTTGCATGATGCGATGATACACGTGATGTGAACAAGACCCATTAGTCCCTTCAAAATATCGAACATCAAAATTGTCCAATACCCCCGATTAGTCTAACATGAATCGAAGAGGCCAACAGCCCTGGGAGGAACTATCAATGTTGAGAAACGGGTACAACGATAGGAACCGGCGGCGGTGTATATGTCACAATTGTGTCTAACGTTAACTACCTCAATGTTCCACACACACCAGCTTCACCTGATCTGGATCCTCCATTCTAAGCAGCAGGTCGTGGTTGGCATGATTGATACAAGCCAGCGCCCTCTTTTTCGCGGAATCCTCTGCCTCTCCCGGCATTTTCCTGATCAGCAACCGGCTCTTGCGGAAAAGACAGGCCAGAATCGCGACCGACTCGACCTCAGAAAACTTCTTGCCGGGGCAGTTCTGTGGGCCGTCTGACCACGGAAAGTAGGTGTTTGCCGTGGGCTCGCTCAGTACCTCGTGTCCAGTGCCTCCGGAGGTACCATCTTCCGGTTTTACCCAACGCGATGGCGTCCACGTGTAGGAGTCAGACCAGTACTGGGGATGCAACTGAATCGCAAGGAGATGCATCATGGTCCGCGTGTTGTCAGGGATGGTGATGACTCTATCGCCAACTTTAAGGTTCTGAGCATTGTTGGCCGTCCACTTTGTCATTACCATGACTGGAGCGTAAACCCTGAGTGTCTCTAGAAGAATGGCGCGGCAGCGAACTAGACGAGGGAAGAGTTCTTGATATTCCCATTCCTCGACAGGAATATCTTTGGTGATAGCAGAAATCTCCTCAGCCAGCCAGTCTTGCACTTCGGGGTAGACAGAGAGTAGGTATAAACTGTAAGTGAGTGTGTTGGCTGTTGTGTCGTGCCCGGCAAAGTTGATGACAAAAAGATTGCTCAGGATCTCGTCAACAGTGAGGCCCTTTTTGCCGTCCTTGCTTGTCTTCAGCTCGGGCGAGGTGACGATCTCCTTCCGGTGTTGCTCCAGAGAGTGAACGAACCCGCTCATAATGCCACCGGACACTGGTCTTCCCTCTTTTGAAGCCGTAACCTCATCCTCAAGCATAGCCGTCAAGTGAGTTTTGAAACCTCTTGCGGCATCACCCACTTCGACGAGTTTCTTCGGAACAAAAGGTCCCTTGAGATACCGATAGGGGATCAGCATGATCAGGATAGCGTTATCGAGAACAGTAGATAGAGTTTTGCGATATCCCGCCTCGTCATCGGCCTGAACACTTGTCTCGTGTGAAGCTTTGAATGGATACGACTTCCGAAAACCCGTTGCTGAAAGTACGTTCAACGAGATGGTTCGTACGTCTTTGCGGACGCTTGGGATCTCGGAGTGAGCTTGAGCCGTGCTCGCGGCCCTCCAGGCACGTCCCATCGCTTCAGCTTGCCGGAGGCCTTCGTCCCAGACGAACTTCATGATACTCTCATTAAATGGTGCTGCCATGGCTTTGCGATGACGAGCCCAATCCTCAGTGCCGGCCGTGGAGATAGAGAGACCGTAGACATTCAGGGTGTCTGATCGTGTTAGCGCCTACCCAGCCATGTGTGCGGTCAAACGCCCCGTGGGTGCGTTCATCTCGAAGGACATTACTCACTATACTCGTGAACAGGGCGTTGAAAGTCCCAACGCCTTGAAAAGATATCATCAATTGCCCCCGGGTCTGTGATGTGCACATAGATCATCATCGGCGTGACAATCGCCCAGACTGGGCCAAACTGTAGTGCCGTATCCGCCTTCTCTCTGAAGTGCCATCCGCGGTGTAGGAGGCGAACAAAATTTGGGTAGGAAGACCATTTGATGGGCAGCCGGTCCAGGATGGCCCAGACATGAGGTTGAATTATCATCCATGGCACATTCCTCACGGGATCAATGGGGACCCGCACGAGCGGAATGCCCATGGAACGAGCTCTCTTCACATTGATCTCCAGGCACACCAAACTCCAGACGAGGTAAGCAAGGGCAGAGCCCAAGAGCAAGTATAAAATCATGGTGGTGTGAGCGGCGAGCCGATGCTCTGAGGCAGATGAGAGAAGGGGTGGGAAGAGTCTACTGGGAGTGATAGCGATGTTGGAACAACTCAGTGCGATTGGTGTGCTTCAGGTCCAGGCTGTTCAAGTGATACTGGTGGACAGGGAGTTGAGTGTTTGCCGTCGGTTTTGAACCTTGAGCGGCACGGCTGGTTGGTCCCACGTAATTGCGGCGCAGGACTTAATCATGTTGGCACCTAGACCAATTGAGCAGTGGATGCGGTCCACTTCAGCGCTTGGCCCAGGTCCGGATGCGCCCGTTGGGTTTACATGTGGGCCCTTTTCGACCTCCTCTTCATACTGTGTCGTATTGTGTTGGTGTAGGGATGGTGATAAACCAATTGGCCTGCTTTCCGTCCCCGGGTGTTCCCAGGGTCCTTGCAGTACAGAGACGATGCGGCTCTGCATCCGTGGTTTGTGGATCATAAAAAATTGTCAGGCGGGCACACATCCTAGCAGTACTTGAGAGGTACAGAACGGAGGACATGAACTACTGCAAGGGCCACAAAACTCGCCCAGTCTTTGACGGGACATTTGCAATGCGTTGCAATGCGGCAATGGCGGCCGTTCTGTTTCTAATTTCGATACACAATATTCATCATGTGACCTTTGAAATATGGGTCTGCTATTCATAGTACATGCCCAGGTGTGTTTGGCGATGCCACAGTCCATCAAGTGATGGTTCCACAACAGATGTTAGGAACTTTCACGCTTTCGGAAATGAGAAGGAATCGTTGGTCGTCTCGATGACACCTAGAGAGATAACCAAATCAATAGGAATACATAGACGCATGTATTTTTGTGTGGTCGAAGTATTCCCCATCTTGGGTCACGAGCATGAGCCGCCGTGGACCGGCTGTGGGTACTATTCGGAAAAGGTCAAAACATGAATCGATGTATATCCCACCTAAGACTTTGGGCTGGGAGACAAATAGACATGGACTTTCTTAGCGGTGCTTATGTACTGGTATCCAGAGGCGAGTACCCACACAACGCGTGCCGTGTTGGGTCTCAGCCGCAATGGTACCGTGGCCTGCTTCACCTAGTCTCAGCTCACCTCCTAGAACCAAAAGGCTGTCTTCAAAAGTCATTTTGTTTCCTCTGTTCTATCCTTCTGAAGTTTTCGTAGTTCTAATTGAAGAGGTCAGCGTTTCACCAGAAGACCTTGAGTGGTGCGTTCACGCCCATAGTTCCACCTTTAACATGATGTTCATCCTCGCTGTTGCTGCAGTGGCAGTAGTGGCAGTAATCAATCTACTTGAGTACTGTCTGACTCTTCCACACGATCAGCTAGAACCTCGAGAAATCGCCCCCGAGACAACTGTCATTGGCCATGTCCTTGGTATTATTCAGCAGGGCTCGACCTACTACTCAAAGTTCGCGTAAGCTACTAGTATCATGACCCGCCTGGAATGGGCCAGAAAGTTCATATCACTCTAATAGTTTCCATGAAAGAAACAAACCTGGTGTGAGTCCAGTGTATACACTGAGCATGCCTCTGAGCAAGACATACGTTGTCACAACATCAGAGTTAATGTCCTTCGTCGACCGCCGGCCCGGAGCCTTTTCGTTCAATACCATACTAGTGGAGTTCTCTAAACGAATACTTACCGTAAGCCAGCCAAGCTGGGAGAAGCTGGCACGTGGGACCCTTGAAGAAAGCGGGAAACATGAGTTGTCTCATGACCTCTTGAGAGCCGGCCAAAAGTCGATGGAGCCCGGCGAGGATTTGGAATGCCTGACGAAAAGAATGTTGACCTCTTCAATTTCATTTTCCGACGGTATTGATGTCGAGTCCTCTGAGTCGAATTGTCATGATCTCTACGACTGGTGCTGAAAGTATGCCACTGTGTGCGGAACAAACGCTATATACGGCAAGGAATGCAATCCGTACAAGAATCATGTTGTGGCTGACAGCCTGTGGTACGTTCCCCAACGCCCTCTTCAAATCGCAGAGTGATCAATGGTAGTCACCGGTTTGTTGACGGGGTTAGGGAGACCCACCGAGATGCAGCCCGCCTGAGCTTGAACATCTTGCCGAACGGCATTGCTCGCGGGGGCTTTCGGGCACGACAAACAGTCCTCAAGGCCCTGAGTGATTACTACGCAGCGGGCGGTGATGTGTATGCTTCCCGCCTAATTCGAGACCGGCGTGTTGTGCATAAAAAACATCAAATTCCTCAAGCCGACAATGAAGGCTTCGACATGGATTTGTCCTTTGGCCTGTTGGCCAATTCTGTGCCAATTGCGTTCTGGGCCATATACTACATGTACTCTGACGCATCGTTGCTCGCAGAGGTACGCGAAGGAATAGACTCTGCCGTCGGTACCTCAAGTACCTAGGTATTGGCTGAAGGAAAAGCCCTGAGCCCGAGAAATCGGTCATCAAAGTCAACATAAAAGAGGTGACGGAAAAATATCCCGTGCTCCGCTCGTTCGTGAGCCAGGTCCTGCGTCTTCAAACGACCAATGTATCCCCCCGAATTGTCCAAGAAGACACAATCATCGGTGGAAGGTATCTCCTCAAGAAGGGAAATGTTGTTATGATGCCTTCAGCAGCAGCGCACAGGGATCCAAATTCCTGGGGCACCCTCTTTCTCGAGGTGAGATGTGGCGTTCGTGAATCCCCCAGCGCACAGATTGCTAGTGCTTATTATCAATCTGATGTCTTAACCTATTCTAGATTATACGTACTGTGCAATGCAACTGTAAGACCTTGCCTTTTACACATCCCCTATTGCTGCCCAACGCAGAACCTCTTTCCAACAACAAATTAGCGCCAGGGCGATACCACAGCAAAGCTTGGCGAATCCGAGTTGGAGATGACGTCCTTTGAGATACTGCTTCATAGAGCTAGGATCCGAACCGGTCCCTTGCGCAAGATTATTGCTGATACCGGCTGTTTAACTCACTACCTTTCAGGACCTCTCTAAACTAATTGGGCCACGTTATCGCACAGAGCAAACAACAAATATCTGTGAAGGGATCTATTCCTGCAAGCTTATAAAAGTCGGTGTAATGCACGATCTTTAGTGGCAGTTAGAGAACCAGCTGTGCTCAGAACTCCATAGTGACCACCGGCCCGCTATCCCGGAAGCGGCACATGTTCCAGCACGGTAAAAGCTCGGAAAAATGGCACCGACCTGCTGTGAAACCCCTGGTCACTCATGTCTGGTAGGTTACTGCTCCACATAGCGAATTGCACATAAGATAGTCACGATTGGCATATCGTCTAGAATTCTAGCGATGTCCCAAACTGCTTTTTTCTACAGTAAATCTTGCTTCAACTATCACTATCAGTCCAAATCTTGCATCTTATTACCTATTGCGGGCCTTGCTCTGCTCGCCGGGTCTGTCGTCCTAGCCAAAGCGCGCCGCCATCATGTCTGAAGCTTACCCGTCGCTTATATGGCACGAGGCGTCGCCCGGAGTCTGGCAACGCGACGTCGACGAGGCCGAAAAGTTCTACTATGCTCTTGCAAAATTGTATGAAGGTAGCGGCCGCATGTTCTTCGCGATGACAGGGCACTTGTCCGTCAGCGTGGACATTCCTCAGGTACAGACTCGAGAGGACGTCGAGCAACGTCTCGAGACCGCCTTGAGGCACGGCTGGCTTGCCCTACGATATGACCACCCAACCATCGCGTCTCAGGTCTCTCACGATCCGGCTACGGGACAAGTCACTAAGACCTACCGTACTTGTCCGGTTGACACGGAACGTGATACCTGGCTTGCGAAGACATTTGTCCCTATCACGACCGGGGAGACTGGGGAAGAATGGGCCAACAGTGACCCCCCGGCGCCTAAAATCCCAACTTTATTCGTGCTAAAACCACGATCAGCCGCCAGCAGCTTAGTGGCCTTGAATTCTATTCGTCGAGATCTTGTCCTCCGGTCCCCGCATGAAGTCGTTGATGGCATAGGTACTTTGCATATGTTCAATAACCTGACACGACTCATCGCAGGCGCATACGAAGCAGGGAGTTCATCCAAAATCCCTAGCTTTGATGGGTCAGAAACCAAGAACCTCAGCCCTCCATTCCGTGTCGCCGCGAATGTGCCAACCAAGTTGACAGACCGTCAAAAACAACACCTGTCCGAGCAGAACGCACACAAAGCCGCGGCATCTCAGGATGATGGGGACATCAAGGTCCTCGGAATCCCCTATCAGCACGGTACCACCGTCCCTGGCAAGCACCAACGCGTCGCGCTGGACTTCTCCGAGCGCGACACGGCAGCCCTCATCGCGGCCTGCAAGATCCTCAAGGCAACCGTCACCCACGCGTTCCACGCCGCCATCGCAATGGCCGTCCGGGACGTCCAAGAACGCGAGACGCAGCCGCAACAGGTCCGATACGTCAACTACATCCTGCGGAACGAGCGCAGGAGCTGCGTCGACCCGTACGGCACCCCGAAGCATGCCGTTTCTGTCTACCACTCGGTCTCGGGCCGCGCGCTAACGGTGGACATGACACTGCCGGCTTCGGGCGATGCAATCAGTCCCGCTGATAGGGGGAAGGAGTTCCGCTCCATCGTCGAGAAAATCAGACATTTCTACGATGCCGTGCGGGATGATGGCGACCACTTCGCCTTGTCGCTGCCCATATGGGAGGCCGGATGCCCCGAGCTGCCAAAGAGCGACGCGATTCCACCTGTGCCACCGCCGAACCCGAAGCCGTCGGTGTCAATCTCGAGCATGGGAAATGTCGATGCAATTATCACATCGAAACATGGTCAGATCATAGTCGACAAGCCTTGGGTTACGGGAGAGGAGCTTGGAAACGGGCTTGGTCTGTTCCTGGGCACCTTTAGGGGCAGAATGAGCCTCAGCGCTGCCTACAATGATTCCTGGCATAACAAGGCTGAGGTCATAGATTTCGTGTTTCGCTGCAGAGACATCGTGTTGAATGGGCTCGGGCTTTTGGCGAGCTCTGAGTAGGTAGTCTCTTGCACACCAACAAGCTCCCCGTATATCAACAAATTGTCAGATGTGCGCCGTGGTTACAACGACCCACTTGGACCGCGTGCTTCCGGATGGAGGCAAGCCAATTTCCAACAGATAGGGCCTCAAGAGGCGGGCGCGTGACTAGCCACGCAGCCACGCGACGAGATCCAGACTCCCTGACCTCTTCTATGCGAAACCGTGCACACTGCCAAGTGTTTCGGGCCGCGTTTCGCGCAATATAAGTAAACTGGGTTTAGTAAGACCAACCTTAACCCGCGGTTAGCAGGCGCTAGATCGCAAGCCATGGGGCGGGCCCCGATTAACTACCGTGGCGCCCCTCGATCTCCCAGTTGATGTTTAATTAGAATGGCGTCGTTCGCTGCTCTTGGAAAAGGCCCATTGAGGCGACATGGTGCCTGGATTTATTACGCGCTTGGATAGCTTCATTACGGCCTGAACTAGAGGCGGCTCTACCGGCTTGGGCCGCCGCGGGTTAGCTCGGACCGCATTCTAAGCAGAATAGTTACATGGCGCTTGTGGACGCGTCGAATCATCGTGGTATTTAAAATGCTCTAGCGGGCTCCACGACTTTAGCATAATATGGATCCGGGCATTTATCGAGGGTTCCTTTGTCTCTTGTCAACCGCAATATGCTTCTTTTCAATCTAATCCAGTGTCTCACCAGCCCTACCAAACACAATTGTCGCGGCCCGAAACATCACGGGGCAACATCACGACATATATGGAATGGTAGTTAATTGCTTTATCAAGCTACTAATACACAATGAACCCGAAAAACCGGCCTTTAGAGCCACCCAAGGACGCCGTTCCTCCCAGCGGTGGGCAAGAACTCTCAGCGGCAAACCTGGCGGTCTTGCAGGAAGAGATTCTCCGACAGGAAAAGATTCGCAAAGAGGAAGAGATTCTCACACCTGAAGAGATTCTCAGAAGGGAAGAGTTTCTCAGAAAGGAAAAGATTCTCAAACAGGAAGCGGATCTCAGAAAGAGGGAGTACTTCAGACAGGAAGAGATTCTCAGAATGGAAGAGGAGGAGCCGAGGCTTGCACTTCAAAAATTGAAGGTCCGGGAGCTCTTCGACCGCGGTGTCCCGTTCTTCACGAAACCGGCGATAAAGAAGCTCAAGGACCAGCTCGACACCATCAAGTCCATGGCTGAGAGTGGCCGGTCGACAGACGGCCAGAAGTTTGTGTTCTCGTCCATCACGGGGCAGACGGTCGAGCGTGCAGTCCTCAAAAACCTGACACAGTCGGTGCAATTTGGCAAAGAGAAAGTGCTGTAAGTGTTTTACTCAACCATAGACCATCGCCGCGAGTGCCCTTTCAGCTTGGGTATTCCTCCAGGCTTTGGCACATTTCACCGTCCAAGTCTCGATGTCCCACTATTCCTGTGCACCTTCATTCGTTTTGTGGCACCGGTTAAGTCTAACAACGAAACTAGGCTCGAACCGTGTCTGTTGTACACAACCTACCAATCCCTAATGAACCATAGATACTCGGACCAGGCGCTTTGTCCCCTACAGATATGCTACGGCGGCCACGAAGAGCAAAAACACAGCAGCCTTAAAGACACACGAGACGCATTTCATTCATATCGGGGGACATGGGAGGCCAGCGAGGACTGCCTCAGGCTCAAGTCCTCCATGGCAGCCGCCGCCTCACTACCCGGCATCACCAAGATCATCGCCTTCGCGTGCTCGTCAATGTCGCGCGACGACGCCTACACAAGACACCGGAGCGCCACGCAGCACGCCCTAATTCTCACATTTCGGGACATGCTCCAGGCGTCCCAGCCGGGGGTGCAGATCAGGTGCCTCGCGCAGGACCCCGTCTACACCGAGGCCGACAGGGCGGTCCTCGCCGAGGTCGGGGTCACGGTCGTCGACGACCCGCAGGGGTTCCTCGAGGTCGACGACCAGAGCGTCGTCCTGTCCTTCTCCCCGAACGTGTGCGTCAGGCAGATAATCACCGACCTCGCGCGCCCCGTCGTCCTGGCCTGGGACACGGTCCTCACCGAGGAGCAGACGGTAGCCCACTGGGCGGCGGCGTATGAGCTTCCGCACAAGGGATCTAGAAGCGCGGAGGACGTCGAGGCGCGCCTTTGTGACCCCGAGTCGTCTCGGGTGCGGACCATGGTCCGGGAAGAGTACGTCCAGGTCGAGAGCCTGGATACAGAAGACTTTGGTGATGTCAGCGTTTACATTAGATGTGATGGAAGGAGGACTTGAGAGAAAGTTAATTCTTGACTATTCGGAGTTTTAAAGACGGGGTACAGCGGTTTTAGTCACGCATATGGTATGGAAAAGCTTTTAGGCACCGATGTGGCCAAGAGAAACGGAGTTGTGTGCTAGCAAAGATCCCTAAGATATGTTATGCTTCTAGAAAGTTACAGGCAGATACAATGCATACAGATTTCGTGTCTCCCTTCATGTGAAAACTAGGTTTAATGTTCCCAACACGCACAATGAAAGCATGATTCCCAGTGGAGCCATGGCCTGAGTCCACGAAATACTCCCAGCACCTTGCCGAACCCTACCAGTGCAGCCACACCCAGATGCAGCAAGATTCATAGCAGATCCCAAGCAGAACGATCCGTAGAAGAAACCCGATATTTTGTAAAAAAGACAGCGCGAGCAAATTTTCCGAATTGATAGCCCCTGGGTATCTTAACACTACGACTTCAGCCTTGCTTAACTCAAGCTGTTGGCCAGCCGTCCAAAATCCGCCCCCATGTACCACCAAAAGAAGACCTGACTTGCGTCCCACCGCTCTAGTATCGTGTACTCGCAATATATGCCCCAGAGCTACCTCATCCTACTCACCCATCTTGACCACCCCCTCACTCGCCTGCGTCTCCTCCCTGTCGACCTTGAGCGCGTCCTCCAACGTGTTCGCCGTCTCGTCGACCACGACGGGCTCGCGGCCCTTCTCGCTGTCGACGTAGTACCGCACCGAGGCCGGGTTGCCCATAGCGACACAGCTGCGTGGCACGTCCTTGGTGACGACGCTGCCGGCGCCGATGGTCGAGTAGGAGCCGATGGTGACGCCCGGGAGGACGGTGACCCCCGCGCCGACCCAGACACCGTCGCCGATGACCACCTTTGCGCCCCAGCTGCCCGGCTTGCCCGTGATGAACTCGCTACGCTCCTCGAACCGGACGGGGTGGCCGACGCCGATGATGGTGACGCCTGGGCCGAAGGAGCACTGCTCGCCGATGACGATGTCGGCGACGGGGGTGTCGAGGATGGTGAGGTTCCGGTTGATGAAGGTGGTGGGCGCGATCTTCACGCGCAGGCCGTAGTCCATGTAGACCGGCTGCTTGACGTAGGGGATCGTCGGCCGTGGGGTCGGGCTGTCTGCGACGGGGGTGACGGGCGGAGTGTGCTCGGCGGTCGAGTCGGGGGCCTCCGGCTTGGCTTTCTTGAAGATGGCTGAGAAGTCGACGGCGGGAGTGGCTTCGGCGTCTCTTCTGGTCTTGTTGTTGGGCTCCACGATGCTAAGGCGGCGTGGTCAGTCTTGTAATGTTTTCCCAAAGGCTACCCGAGTCGGTGAGTCTCCCGGCCTCTCATCGTCTTGACCCGTCCCGGGATCGTCCTGGATATGGGGCCGCAGCAGGTTACACGCGGCTCGGGTCGTAGACTTACCACTTCCATCCATCCACACGATCGTCAATCGCCACATCCTCGGGCAGCTTGTTGTACTCCTGGCATGCAAGCGCGCATCGAAGTCTGGCGGCTCGGAAGTCGTCGTTTCCACTCATAAAGGCAATTCGTCTCGCCTGTCCGTTGCTGACAGGGCTGGCCCCCATGGAGCAGTTGTCCTCGCCCTCGTCTCTGGTCGGCAGGTCACTGGTCCCCACATGGATCGGGTAGCGAAGTCGCCTGTCGACCAAGCACTGGCTGGCCTCTCCGCCACGGAGGGATGACTGGTGGAACGAATGATCGCACATCGTAGCTGTTGCGTCTCTGGTTTTTTGGATTTTGATGCTCGTTTCCTCGTTCTGCGACTTTTAGTTGGTAAAGAGCTGAAGGGTCGGAGATTGCTCAGTGGCCCCTTCCTTCCTCGAAGTGCTTGCAGGGTTTCGGGTCGGGGGCCCAAACTTCTAACGAAGCAGCGGTTTTTTATAATGGCAAGGGCGATGGAGAGTACGTCAGTGTCACTCCATCTGAGCTGAGCCGGCGTGCTGGCGTGGCTCAATGGAGGCATGAAGGCAACTTTTCACTCACGCTATTAGACCGCGAACCAAACGAGTGACGGCTGCGTGGGCACGGCGTGGCTAATCAGACACAAAACATCCCCTCGGTGAGACAGGACAAGGTGAGCGACAAGCTGACGATCCAAGGTCGAGCTCGCCATGTAGCCACAGGCGCGACGCCCCCGGCAGAGCTTGGCCAAGCTCGAGGCAATTATTATGGCTGATCCCCCCGGGTAATAAGGGGCCGCTCGGATAGGTGTCAGCCCTCTCGTGGGTCGGAGGGAGCTCGTGCCGTTGTGAAACATATCATGAGCATGCCCCGGGACGTGTGAAGGCAGCCGTGAGGCTGGAGTGTTGTGAGGTTGATTCGATCAGGACTTACGTCGTTGGGGTTGCGGGAGACGTTTGTGGACCCAGGAGCTGAGCGCCTAGTGCCTCTGGCTTGTGACTACTCACATATCCTAAGCCTCCAGTAGGGTCGGGATTGGAGTCAATTGGCCTCGTTAACGAGACCGGGAATGTATTCCTGATTGGCATGTCCCGCCCCAGAGACTGGGGAGCACCGGGGAAGTCTTTCGTGCATACATCACATATTTCATGCGGCAACTCTTGATGTTGGCACAGAACAAGCTATATCCGGCGGTTACACCGGGCGTTGCGGTCAGAGTCGCACCGCGGGCACACTGACACACGAGGTGTGTGTAGCATATTGCATACTGGCACAGCACGTTAGGTGCTGATTGGGCTGCCCGACTACCCCCCTGAGGTGCCGGCAGTTCCGTCAGCTTATCGTCATCCCTCACATTCCTCGATAACGTTCGTGCAAACCATAAAAGGCTCACATGGCCGCCGTCTTTGCTTTTTCTGCCGGCCCAACACGGGCCTAACCCTGAACACAATCGGCTCACTTCGGTGTATCCCGTGTGGCGGCCCTCCTAAAAGTACAACGCACCCAGACAGCTGGGCTTCCCTTTCAGGCCTTGTACAGATCGAGAATGGTCGATCAGCCGCACCCGTTCCTGTCCCCTTTGATCGCCCAAGTACTAGCCCGAACGTCGACGTCACCGCGAACTGCGACCTCTTGGAACAGGTCCGTTTGTTTGGTTCTTCATTTCCTCCCGCCGCTCAATCACCCTTTTTGAGAGAAGAAGCATCGTCGGGACGCGTATAACAGCCTCCGCAAGAGGTGGGCAATTGCTTATGTCGTGGCCATATTGGCAATAGTGAACAAGATTCCACAACTTTTCACCGGCTATACGCATCCTACCCAGTTCATCGGCGTCAGCTTACCATCTTGGGGAAAGGGGTGCCCAGCTCTGGGGTGTGACAGCATTGAGAGGCAAATGAGATGGTATCAGAGCCACCAACTAGTTGGGGATAATGTATATTCAACCGTATTCAACATAATTCACGTAGGTGAGATATCATCTGGTTGACCCGTGCTGCTATCATCCGAAGTTGTATCTGTATTTGTAAGGGCATTGAAAAGAATGCGGATATTCGTACCGGTCAGAACGGATATTTCACCGGGCACGGACCATATAGTGCCCTCAATTCTAGCCCAAGCACGCAGTTAATGCCCTGCCACCAATTAATATAAGGCAACGCTAAGTTGACTTTAACAACAATATCACTATCACCCTCATTACAAGCAGCTCTAAAGTTGCAAATCGATCAATTGCATTTAACAACCAATTAATCGATTTAACGTGGTGTTGACGCAGGGTAGTTGTGTTAAATTTGGTGACGATAAAGGCTGCGCAGGGTGCTGGTTGCAGCTGCAGAGGGCACTATATGGTCCGTGCCCGGTGAAATATCCGTTCTGACCGGTACGAATATCCGCATTCATTGAAAATATCAGCCAAACGCTCAACAAGCACAGAGAGTCTTAAACACTATCACGCCCTTTCCAGCCACACCCCCAACCGGAAGCGCCATGAAAAGAGACTCACCAAACTCAGACCTCAATCGGTGCCACAGGAAGCCAAGAAGAGGGAAAATGTAGAGCTCAGCGCTGAGACAGGGCTTGCAAGAGTTTGTCTTCGGCAAGGTCGATGCACTCCCAAAGCTCTAGCCGTGCATGAGTATATAAACCCAGCATGCCCGTCAGTATTGTCGAGACCGGCATGAGATCTGTGTCCCATCTTGGGATCAGCGGTCCAGGTGTGAGCCACGATGATGGGAGCTCCGGGTCGGCGCCACGTTCCAGAAGGGCCCCAATAGCTTCGGCATGCGCCTTTTGTGCATCGGCCGGCGGTGCGCCCCTGGTAGCCAGGGCGTCAAGGTGTAAAATGAACTTTGCCCACACAGAGACCCCATCACTGGCTTCGTTTGGATCTGCGCCGAGTTCTAGCGCGAGGCGAAGCACTTCTATGTTGGGACAGCGATTTCCAATCGTGATATCAGAGCCCAAGTAGTCGGAAAACCGCCCAATGAGGATACAGTTCAGGACGGAGAGGCCACGCTTGGCATGTAAGGCCTCTGCCGTCAGTTCCTTCTTCAGGTAGGCCGCAAGATCGAAATCTATGGCAACACCAAGAAAGTCGGGAACCTCTGTTTGGCACTCGTGGAAGCTCGCGGAAAGATACCACCCCTGGTTGGCCGCCTTGTGTGCCTTCGCGCGTCCGAGTGATTCAACAACGGGCCTTAGTTGGGCCGCAATGAGGGCGGACTCGTCCGAATATTTCATGCCTTCGGTCCCAAGGGCACTCAACACGTAACTCGACAGACCCAGAGCCAGCTGGGTGCGTCGGTGGTTACCTTCGTGGTCAAGTGACTGTATCTGTGCCAGTCTGGCCTTACACAAGAATAACCTAGTATTAAAAGGACCTCCGGAGTATGCCTCGAGCTTCTGAAGCACGTCTGGGCTGACAAGAAAGTCCCGAAGGGACCGATGAATGAAGCCGACGTGGCGGTTGCATACTATCAAAAGCCCCAAGAAACTTTGGTCTTCGCTGGGTAATGTTCCTAGCGCATCGTGGCCCATCTCGCCGGGTACTGATATTTCTGGAAAGCCAACAAAATGCTCTGCATCTCCAGGCGCGTAGTAGCACTCGATGAGCCCCCGGCATCTGCTATTAATCCGGCGAGCGGTCGTTTCGAGCCTCGACTCCAATTCGGCGATATTGTTTGGATCGAAAGCGGTGGGCTTGTACTTTCCATGGGATTGGAAGGCCTCTTGAAAACTTCCTAGGTAGGAAAGGTCAAGTAGCCGAAGCCCATGTAGGGCTGTAAACGAGTTCTCGTCATGAAGAGCGATCTGAAACAATTGAGACGCTTCCTTCCTGTACTCTGGCGGGATTGAGTCGATAAACCGTGTAAAGTAGCTGTCAAGATCACGCGGTAGTTGATGAGCCTTGTCGACCAGTTCGGGGAAAATGGCCCCGTCCCTTGCTGCTCGGAGAAGCTCGTGGACGACAAGCCTCACCCACAGAAAGACGCCAGAAGCTGTGTCCACAAGGAATGCTATCAAGTCTTCCATGATGCGAGGGTTACCTCGGCTCAAAACCCGGATACGTCGATCCTTAGCAAAACGTTCTGTGACATACGTTTGAATGTCACTGTACGTCAGGGTCTCCAGTTTCAGGCGGGGGTGATCTTCGAAAGCGTCTCGAAATATGTTGTCCGGCCGGCTTGATATACAAAGCTTGACATTGTGGCAAGTCGCAAGGTCAAATATGAAATCAATAAGCTCTTCTCGCCGTTCCTCGTCACCTTGAAGTTCCTACATTTTCTGAGTTAGGAAAGAAGACTTCCACTGCACTTGTCTATACCACGTAGTCGGGGTGACCGCAGGCTGTGTAACATCAAATTCAACTTACATCGAGGCCGTCAATGAGGAAGAATATATGTGCCTCGGTTGTGCGAATGAATGCACGTGTCCCGTTCAGCAACTCTGACTCGGTCCATTCGCTGAAAGTAGTGGCAGGCAAAAGTGCTGTTCTCCATCGGCTCGGAGAAACGCATGGTTCACAAAGTCCAGGTACTTCATCAAGCAGTTGGAAAAGCAGAGAGCGCAGCATGCCGATCCAAGACTTCTGCAGTGTCGTACCCGGATTCCAAAAAAAGTGTGCCGCTTTAACAACAGCCCTGGATTCTGCCCAGGGACACAGATGGTCCTGAACGTCCAGTCTGTCGTATATGAACCGAGCCAGCGTTGATTTGCCGGAACCTGCAGCCAAGATTAAAGACTGCATACGATTGAGCGACTCACGTTGTTTGCGCAGACTCACCAGGCTTTCCGTGAATCCAGTAAATGCTGTGGGGAGTGTCTGCGCTTCTGGCCCATGAAACAAAACTATGCCAGTCATTTCGCGCACTTGGGTCAGTCTGAAAGAGCCATTCGTATGTGTTCTCGTAAGCACTGGATATTTCCTCTTTCCGCTCCTGCATCTGTGGAAATTGCAAGCTTTGCAGTACTCTGTGCTGCGCAGCCACGTCGTTCATTGACACCTCCAATGGCTTCCTCGCTTCATCTGAAGCTCTCTGCTGCTCCCAAATCCGTGCGATCTGTTTTGACAGCTGGAATAGTTCAGTCTGTTGTACATCGCTGATTCCGTCCACTGGGTTCGGGCGATGATCGAGCGAGATTTCGTTCAGACAAGATGTCAACTTTCCAATCTCTGCCTTCAACGAGCCCGTACTCTTCTTGACGGTATCAAGTATGCGGACTTCGACGTCAGTGGTAGCCTTCATGACACTATTCTGCATCACAAAGGAGCGCTCACTGGGGAGACCATAATGATCAGCGGGATGCCGAGCTTGGTCAGGGTGATTCCTTCGTAAGTTAGATCTTCAGACTTACTGCATGAGGAGCAAGAAAGCCAGAGTCAGATTCGCTCGACTCTCGGCGACCGCCTTTTCCAAACTTGCTAGCTTGTCCTGATACCACATCGTTTTGATGCTGCTGCCGACGCTATGCCAAACAGATTTCTTGGTGACCTTAAGGCTCTCGAGAAGGCGGATGAAATCACCCGACAACCTCAGGCACTCCTCATTTGCCTCGACCAGCCTCAGCTCCGTGGGAGACAGCGGGATCTTCCCAAGCGGGTCTGGTATAAAGGTTTGGAGCTCATCGTTGAGGCCTTCAATTGTGTACAGGTTGCCGATAAGGATGCTCACTTCATCCGGGGCTCCACTCTTGTAGCACTCCGCAGTCTTGCCCAAGACACGGAGGCTTGTCTCCACAATCTGGAGGACATTGCACGCGACAGAAAATGCACTCAGGGGGTCGAGAACCATCACGATGAGAGCGAGTAATATGGAGGAAACAAGAGAGACTCGCAGTTCTCGCTGGACTTTCTGCGTCGATTTTTTTCTTGACGCTGGTTAGGAAGAGGAGTGGACAATGCAGGTCGTGTGGTCGCAGGCCATAGGCCTCCTACGACAAGCATCCGACCCACCCCTGCTTTTTCGATTCGTCCACAACCTCCAAAGAGTCCCACTAGATTAGGACAAGCATGCTGACGTTACACAGCTGTGGTTACACAACGCGCAAGTCGTAGACCCACATTTGGTGGAATTCTGTTTAGACAATTATCGCTATTGACAGTTGTGCCTAGATAGATACTGGCTGAGTACGACGGGCTCTAAAGTACACACAAGTCTATCTAGGCCATATTCATAACACTCATTGGCAAAGATTACTCATCTGTTTTTTGAGCTGGTGGGTTAAGCTACAGCAGCGACGTAGTCTCTGGTGTTTTTGGCGGCCTGCAAAAAGATGATTGACCAATACAAGTCAGGTATTGCGGAGTAAATATCGTCCACACTGACTTCGATTACTCAAATGGACTTTGCCCTTTTCTGAAATGATACTTGATATGCCGGACTGCTCCCAGCAACATGCAACAAGTCATGAGTCCTTGCGTACTGATCATTGTTCTTGATAAGCAGGCGTGTAATCTGTATACCTGTTCCAGTGCATCCAGGACAGCAGTCACAATACTGCTTGAGGTGTCTTGAGGCTATGATGGAATTTCATCGCGGAAGAAAGCATTCGCCATACAGCTACATACCATGCTCGATGCGGCGGCTTTCATGGCTCTGAACGTTGAAGCGGATACGATAACAGAATCTTCCCACTTGGACCTCACAGTTGGCTACCTTGAGCAAAACGAGATTTAACGCTTGGAACCCGTAAATGAGTAATACATTTTAATGATAGTCCTTAATACTCCTTAACGCTTACAAAAACGTTTGTGGCAGTGGATTGGTTTTGGGGGGGGGGGCCTGTAGTGAACAAGGGGACCGTTCGCAAGTCCGTCTATAAATGGGTGCCCTCTGGCCCTTCTGCCGTCAGAATTCTGGGCATACGCCCACTTGGAATACAAAAGTCGCACAGTTTTCCAGAACCAGTCGACCCTGCCACGACGTCTTTGCTGCCAACAATATGTCGCCCACTGAAATGGTCAGGAGCCTGGCGTTCTTCAAGGGAGCCATTACAAGTTTTTTAAATCAGCCGTGATCATACTTGAGCATCGAATCAGCACGCCAGCGCTCGTGTCATGGCAAGTGTAAATCTCGATGTCAGCAGTTCGATCGCCCCTACGAAGCGAATTATCGCGATTCTGGTCTCTAAGCTGAGGACCACGAGGAAGTATGATGTTCACGAGACCGTGGGCGAGGTGCTTGGGAAGGGTAATGCAATTTCTTGGTTGGTTCGTGAGTCACTTATCATACAACACTCCCAAATGGCTGTATACGCAAGAATTACGCCCACAGAAACTAAACTGTGTGTAGTTCTTGCACGTCTTGAACCTTCTGCAAGCCAGAATAGACAGGCCATGTGGTAGAACCCAATTACTACATGAGCCAGAAGACACTGGCAGGTTATCGGCACAGGCTTAGAGTCTGAAGAAGGACCGACTCGTCAGAACACGGCAACAGCATTTCCGAAAATCTTTCCTGAAAACCAAATCAATTGCATGGCCGCAGATTGGCCTGCGGCATGACAGGCCTGCAGGTGAGTAGCACATGTTGCCTCACTTGAGAATAGCCTCAGCCAGGATTGGATGGACGAACACTAAATTGGAAATGAGGCCCAGAACTCAAAATAAAACCACAACAAGACTGTGGTATCATTGCTCGAGGAGACGCTGTTCAGCTCGGGATTCGGCAGGCGTAAACTTAAGTCTAAATCTCATTCATGTACGAGGGTTGCAGTTCTCTAGAGCCTGAAGGTTGAATGGTCAGCAGAGGGCCAGCCCTGGAGGCCAGCCAGCCAGCCAGCGCCCATCGAATCATATTGTCCAGCAGGATCCAAAGAAACGCATAAAAATGCAACAGTGCATCGTCACTTTCGAGTCTGGCAACATCACGATGTTGACGTTGTCAAGAAAAGACAAAGAGGTAAAAGAAAACAATGCAAGCCGTCCACACGTGGCTGGCAGGGTTCCCCGGCCCCCAGCCTCTGCAGCCGAGGGTGCGGATCCCGAGGTCGAGGCCCCCTTTGTTCTCGCGCGGAGTTGTCCCGTAGTCCCGCGAGTCCCGCTGGGCGCCAGTTGGGCTCTGTGGTTCTGGACCCCCCCGGCTCTTTGTTCCCTGGCGAGCCCTGGACACACTGCAACCTCGGAACAAGTTTTGGGTGCGCGCAACCCGGGACCTGCAAGGCCAGTCAAGGAAAAAACAACGCACGCGATCACCCAGGTGTGCCCAGGCAGGCCGCTTCCCCAGCGGTGCAGAGCTCTGGAGTCTGGACTCTAGGTGGTGCTCGGCGTTGCAGTGGCGCGCATGATAGATGTTCGGCGGCGAGACATGTTGTCCTACAACCGAGTGCAAGGCGGGCCCTGGGGCAGGTGGGCTCGATGGTCTCAGGAGGGTCAGATCCCGCCCTCCTCTGTGTCTCTCTGCGTCTCTGCTGCTGCTTCGGATCCGGGGATGGTTGACACACCGCGCGGCACAGAGCAGAGCTATCCCAGGCTCACCTACTATAGAGCTGGACCCCTAATCTAGCCCCCGCCCATTCAGAGTCCCATGTGCCCTCCATCTGTTCCTGATGGCGAAACGACCGAACTGTAAGCTAGGAACGATCCGACGGCGTGAGTTGCACGACGACGGCCATGCCCCCTGTAGATCCAGCTGGGCAGGGTTCTGTAGTGGGTGTGGACGGGTTTGCCTTTCGTGTCCAGCCAGCCAGCCAGCCGAGCGATATGATTTCGATCCAGTGTATCTGCCACTGGGACGACAAGATGGACGACGTCGAGCTTATTTGGGCCAGGCTAATGACTGGTGAGTGAGGGGCTGGCAGGTGAGGTCTCGGCTTCGTCTCCCTCAATGTCGTCTGGGTGGTGGTTCTGGCAGCAATACAGCAGATGGGCATGAGATGGGATCGGATGAAATGGGATGACTCGCTGTGGCGGCGGGGTCGACGAAGCAAGTTCGCCACGGAGGGATCATGGCGCAAATAATTGCATGGTTTACAGATGCCCATCGCCGTCTCCTCTTTCCACCCAGCCGGCTGGCAGAGCGACGACTTGAATTGCTTGACGGCGGGCATGCGCTGTTAGAGAGCAGGCTTGGTTGTTTCGACATTCCAATGCTCATAATGCCGCTCCTGTGATCATTGTCAGGACAAAGGAAACGTGGTGGGTGCGTGACCCGTCCCGCCGCGTCGGAATCGCCAGAGACACGCGCGAGAAAGGCACCCAAGGAGACTGATGCGACATCCGAGCCCACGGCACGCCCAGCTACATTAGGACATAGTGTTGACTGGGCCTTGGCGATCCGCGATGGTGGAATGGATGGTGGGTTTTGTGGCGCTGGTCTGGCCCCGGCCTTACGACTACGGAGGAGGGTTCGGTGATTTGGGCCGTGTTGATACGAACTCGACGGTGCAGCGAGAGCTCGAGCGCGGGGCAGGACTTTTCGTCGTTAATTGTTACTGTAGTGAGTCTGTGTCTCTGCCGTGGGTCTGTCTGTCCTCTGTCCTGTCGCTCCCCTTCTCCCTCGAACAATTGACTGTGACTGATTGCACTGCCACGTTTCGGCTCGAGGGGGGACGGACCGTTTGAATGATCTTTGTCTCTGTCCCGTCCCGCTCTCTCCTCTCCTCTTTACTCTGTTTCTATTTCTATGCATCCCCTTACTTCTGTCTACCTCGGTACGGAGAAACTGGAGTTGATTGCTCGAGTGATTGATTGATTGACTGGAGTGTCTTGCTTGACGACGAGTCTTGCCCCTTCCCCTTCACTTCCGTTCCCTTTCCCCAGTCCCTTCCTCATTCAGCAACGCAGTTTGCAGACGACAGGGAGGCGCATGTGGGGCGGCCGCTAACAGCTGCAGCTGCCCACTTCCGAGCCTAGCTTCAACCCAAACTGGGAAGACACCGGGACAGGGATGGGCATGAACAGGGAAGGAGCAGGGATGGGTCGAGTCGCTGATAGACGACTAAAGTGGGAGTAGCAGCGGGACAAGTGGGAGGGCTGGACAGAGAAGGCAGGGATGGGCCAGTCGTGATTGCCAGGGATGAGATTGTCGCCCCTGTTGTCCCTTCTTGTCCAGCTCGTCCCTCTGCCCGTCTGGTCCTTGAGTCCGTTTCCCTGGTGGATTGGCGATCGACCTGCCACTCGGTGCTTTGCTCTCCAATTTTTCCAATTGTTGCCGGTTTGGCCTCTGTTTTGATCTTCGTATCGCGGGTCGGAGCTGTGGAGTCGCACCGCCCTTGGGGATTCATGCGCAGGAGATCTACCTGGATATTGTGGAAAACAGACGTCAACTGCCCAGGCGTGGAAGAGAAGAGCACAGTCAGTCCATCAATCAATTAACCAGCCCATACCAAGTCCTGAAAGGTATCCACGAGGTACGTGGACATTGTACCACCTCCACCCCCTCTCACCCGTCCACTCGGCTAGTCAATTGCAAAACCTACCAACCTAATTTGGGCTTAGCTCCGTCCCCGCGGTAGCTCAAGAATTCCCTCCTTCATCAACCAACCTCCATCCAGTCCTCGCCTGTTTTCTGCTATCTCACATATTTCTTTACCTCCCGCCCACACCCACAACCCAGCCACTCTTTACTCTCTTCTTCTCCCTCTCGCCTCCCTTCCGTATCATTCATCCGTACCTAGATTCAATACCTACATAGAGAATTCCAAGTGTCTGGACTTCCTCTCCTTTTGCCAGACCACGCAAATTACGCAGATTGCGCGGAGCTTAATCCTGGATTGATTCCACTCGGAAGCGAAGCCCCACCCACGACCGATACCAAGTATAGCTCGACCGGCCGACCAGTCAGTCAAGTCAGTCAGCCAGTCTGCCGGGAACCACTCACGCTGTCCCACGACAAAACAACGAGCAACGACTCCCTCCACGACGCAACGAACTCTCCTGTCAAACAAGTCGACGATCACTTCATTACATATCACACGTGATACTCGACAGTCCTCGTCCTCTCTAGACCTAGAACCAGTCTTCCAAAATGGCTCCAGGACTCTTTGAACGCATCCAGTCCAAGATCGACATCTGGCGCCTCGAGCAGCGCTACACCCGCCGCCGCAACAGGCGCTCGACTTTCGTCTCCAACGCCATCTACGTCGACGGCGAGTACATTTACCAGACCCCCAACACTACTGGCTCGTCCAACAACTCGAACTCATCCGCCTTCGAGAGTGCCAGCCCATCACCCACACACGCACAAACCTTTGGCTCAGCAGCAACAACAGAAGCCCCCACAGCCACCAAGGAGCGCAAGAAGCTTAACCGCTTCAGCTCGATGCCAGGGTTTGGGTCAATGAGCAAGAGGGACAGTGTTATCGCCCCGCCACCTGCAGACTGGAGGACACAGAGGGCGAGTTTCGATGGCACGAGGTAAAAGTGCGCAGGTACTCGCATGACGCGATCAGCTGCGAACTCTGATGCGCTTTGGGCAAATTTTCAGTCAATCCTGCCGCTCGCAACAAGACGAGAGTCTCGCGTCCCAATCTCGGTTGTGGATGACGGACGACACTCATGTGGAGTCCCGCGACGCAGGGTGCAGCGACCAACACCGCCGATCGCACCCCGGGGGGTATCATAAGACACGACTTTGGCCTACGCCTGAGCCTGAGCCTGGCCTGAGCCTGGCCTGCATCTAGTACTGGAGTTGTCGATACCGACTCCAGCAGTGGGCCCGTGCCATCAGACAAGCGCACACAATAGCGCTGCCGATGGTGTTCATTTACAGACACGTCTTCGCATTTCTCGCGACATCGCACATTTTTCGCTACCTATTTAGACCAGATGACGGCCTGGAATATTGTCAAGTCATCTTTCCGGCGCGCGGTGTTAAACATCGGCCTGGGATGCTCTTACTGCTTTTTGTAATTTTTTTTGGCTGGCCGCCCTGGATGGTTTTGCGCCAGCTGTCGCCAACGATCTAGCATGTGCTGATGTATATACTTTATTTACACGAGAGGGCCCTGTCGGGAATGGAGGGGAAAATCATACAATACTTCACAACCACAAAAGAGCCTTCATTGGTATTCTCGTGCCATGTCGCCTGCCCTGTCTCATCCGTCCTCATCTCGTGACGTTCTGTACTGACCTGTCCCAAACAGCCCCTAATATACTCAACTCGCACAGAGTTGCTGCGGGCGGCCGACGAGATCGGCCCGGTGTGTTCGGCTGCACGTCTGGGACCCGGGTCGATTGGTTTATGTTGAGGTCCAACAGGACGGGCCACCCGCGGCCCCCAACGTGCAGCCCAACAGGTGTCGAGCTGGTGGTGGTGGTGACACAGGCCCCTTTGTTGGCCGCGTGGCTGCATGGCTGCGGCCCGTCGGCACGCCTGCCATACGGCATCTGCAGATATGCATCCATCCGGCCCCCGGCCGGTTGGCGACAGTGGAGGCGCCCGAGGTTGTGATCGTCGGCCGTCTTTGTGGCATGTGGGTGGCCTTTGTTCGCGTAGGTACTGGGATTTTGAGGCGGGTGCTGTTGGATGGTCGCTGTTCGACGCGGCGTTACTACTCGCTATGGCGGTAGCTCGTGATGCCCTGGCGTGATGAAAATGTGTCTGAGTATGTCAGGTGCCTTTCCTGAGTCAATCAAGGCATGGAGTACTTACCTTGCTCTCTATTTAGGCACTGGGAAGATCGAAAATAAACGGGCAGGAAGAGACAATGACAGCCTCAGTGCCGATTCAGCCCGTAAGCTATAACAAGAGCTTTTACGCGTTCTCACACGATTCTCTCGTCTTCAATGGGTCCCAAGTGAAGAGGCGACCTTGCAGTGTGCCACGAGTCCGCGGTGCTAGCAGCCGACAGCGGTGGTGAGCCGGGCACATCTGAGGGCTTTCCCGCCTTCTCAATCAACTGCTCCAGCTTCAGGCCTGTCCCTTCACCAAGTAAGAACATGGGGACATCCAAAGACAGCCGCTCCTCCAGAATCTCAGCCGCAGTCCTGCCTCTACTGTCCTCAGCGTCTGGGTCAACCTTTGACACATCCGCCATCGCAAGCACCGTGTCGACAACTCGCTTGACCGTGCACCGCTCTGCCATGAAATGCAGGAAGTTTATCCCTTCTTCGGTGACGAAACTCATGTCACAGTCCCCATGTTCCAGATGGAGCTCCACGATCCGCGCAGCACCGTCGTAGATGGCCCAGTGCAGCGGCAGCCAGCCCCGGAGGTCCGGGATCGAGACATCAGCCCCTCTCTCCAGAAGCAGCCGCGCGATATCGACGTGGCTACCAGAACAGCAAAGCGAGATGGGTGTGCGGCCGTACGAGTCCCGCGCGTCGATGTCCGAGCCTGCATCAAGCAACTCGTGCATAACCTTGAGCATGTCTTCCTCCCGGACCCCGTACGCGCCAATCGTCTGCAGCGGCGTCTTACCCTCAAAGGACGTTTGGTGCACATCCGCGCCATGCGCGAGAAGGGCGCTTACCAGCTCCGGACTTCCCTGTGCGGCGGCGTTGTGCAGCGGGGATCGGCCGGCGGCGTTGGCCATGTTTGAGTCTGCGCCGTGGGAGAGGAGAGCGTGCGAGCCGGGCACGTCGTCTCTTCTTACGGCCCACCAGAGTGGAGTCCGGCCTAGGAGGTCTGGCTTGTTCCCGTCCTGTGGATGCTCGGATAGGAACTCTCCCAAGTCGAGGTTTGACATGCGCAAGACTATTCGGTGGGCCGTGGTGAATTCTAGATCGTCCGGCACCTCGTCCAGCTTGAACAGTGTGTGAAGCTGCGCTGCTAATTCAGCAGGGCAGGCCGTGTTCACGCGCTGGAAGGCGAGATCGCGGGGCGTGAAGCCGCAGAAGTCGGCCGCCTCCATGTCGGCGCCGCTGTCGAGGAGGAAGCGCACGACGTCCAAGTGGCCCCGGAAGATCCCATCGAACAACGTGTTGCGCCCCGAGACCGGGTTGGAGTCATGAATCCCCGCCCTCCCCTCGGAGTACAGCTGCCTGAGCGACGCGAGGTTCCCTTGCTCGGCTGTGTAGTACGCCGGCGTCTCGATGATCCTCCTCGACCGCAGGAGGAGCTCCGGCCCCTGGACTGGCGCGGTCTTGAGCCATATAGAGATCATACTCGACGCCAGCCAGCTGAGCAGTGTGACGTCGACGGAGGCCGAGGGCCTTAGGTTGCGTGCGCAGCTAGGAACAGTGCAGTCGGAGCTCAGGGGCCGTATCTCTGAGAAGGTCACGGAGAGTGCACCTAGCAAGTCTCGTGTGGAGTGAGGTGTGCATAGCCTGCGTCTTTTGTGGCAGACGCAGCGGCATATGCTGGAGCAGTGGGTTTTTGCTTGTTGCTGCTCCTTCTGAGGACGAATCATGGGTCCGATGGGTTCCTGTTTGCTGGGTTCTTCGACCTTGTTCTCTATCTGTATGCTGTGACGAAGACGAACAACAGACGCAGAGTGATGTTTTCTGAGTTCAGGCTGGTCATTGTTGCCTTGGTCGTTGATTGACTCCAGCAGCTGTAACATCTGAGCTTGTGCAAGCCCCATTTCTTCTGTCTTCTGAGCGAGGTATCCAAACTGTGCTGCCTGCTCAGCCAAAGTCTCTCTCGTAACTCGTCCCGAGATCACAAGCTGCTGGAGGTCCATCTCGATGCGTCCCGTCTGACCGTAGGTCACCGCAGACAAGGCCAAGCTCAGATCATTTCGAACATCGGAAAGCTGCCGCTTGTAGTCCCGGAGCTTCTCCTGATACCGAACATAGTATATCGGGGACCGCAGCTTGCTCGGGCTCGTCAGCCCGTGGCCTTCAAGGTAGCGCGCCAGCTCCAGCAGCTTCTGCTCGCTGCGCTGGATGTGAAAGATGAGGCCTTGGTTCAGATGGTGACCCGACGACTCCCAACGGTTGACGTTCTCGAGAGTCGTCTCCAATGCTTTCGCTGCGTCGGCGATGTCGATGAGCTCCTGTGGTGCGTGATCGATGGCCCTCAGCGTCTTCACCACGAACCCGGCTGCGCCCATGACGGCGAGCACGCTCACAGATATCGAGAGAGGGTCCATGGTGGCGATTGGGGTCGCTGCGATGCAAGGGTCGGTTTCCGCGCTCACTTAGCCAGGCGGGGAGGCAGGCAGGCATGTAGATGTCCTCACATTCATCAACTGTTCAGCCCTCACTCAGCCCTTGCAGAATGTGGCAGAACGGTGAATGCTGTTCGGAAGGTGATAGAAGGGTTGGCCATCCACGTCAATTTCGATGTCGGGCTGCGTACTTGAGTGGGGGCGACATCCAACACATGTAGACGACAGAAACATAATTTTAGAGTCTTCTCCTCAACTGTGCCACACTCAAGCTGTATACACTCGTGCAGATCATGCAGCCTGCAGCAGGGGTCACTAAGGTGCTGCAGTTGGGCACTCTCGAATCAGCAACCAAGACATCGTACCTAGACGGTGCGTTGCCAGAATAGATGGTATAAGGTCATTTTTTGTTCGCAAGTCCTCCAAAATACCCTGATATATTTCATTTCGAGAGCCTCAAAATTAACCAGGGCGTCTTTTTACTATCCCCTGTGATCCAAACGAAGCGCGACATCTCAAGCTTCCGGGACAAACATTCTCTTGTCTATTTTTTTCCGTAGCCTGTCCACTATGAGCTTAACGCCAGAGGAGCTACTATATCACCCCCATACATGTACACACACGAGCACAATTTTGCCGATATTGGTCACCAGTCCCATGGGAAAGGTACCCCCAGTCAGCTCCAGCATCACCACTCACGCACGCGCAGCCTTGGGCATCGCCGGATAGATAACGCGAAAATGGCGCCCGGACGAGAGGGTGACAGCCATATTGAGGCAGGACACCGCGACTGATGTCTAGTGTAGCTAAATGGCATTGTACGGGTGGCTGTACAGCAGCGTCGAAAGCCATGCCCTTGGCCATGCGCTGAAGCTGTTGTGGGAGACGCCTCGGCAGGTGCAAAAAAGTGTCACTGCGCTCCGTGATATAGTCGCAAGTAAGGCCCTCTCAACGTGTCGTCGGAACGGCGCTTGTAATTGATGCCCGGGTCGATGAAGGCATGCGCATCGTGATTCGTTGATCAGAGGATGCCTCGAGAGAATCACTGGTTTCCTAGCGCCCGCTTCAATGCGCGGATCTCCTGGAGACCGGAACGATCGGTTGTGGCGGATCGGTCGGCTTTTGTAACGACCTTGTAAACCCACCACCGCCTTCCGTAGCCCCTACTCTGACCAAGTATCCCGCTCGGCCTGCCTCACCCACCTCGCTTACAACCGCCATGTCCGACGCTCCGGTTCTGAAGCGCAAGCGCATCACCAACGCCTGCAACAGCTGTCGTGCCAAGAAATCCAAGGTCAGAATGCTCCCACCCGGCTTCTCGCACAACGTCCCATCTTGACAAGCGCCCCATCTTAAACTTACATTTAGTGTGATGGCAGGCGGCCAATATGTGGCCGTTGCTCCGGCTATGGCTACTATTGTACCTGGGGGAAACAGGCACAAAGCCAGACCACTCCCGGGGCCCAGATAACAGGCTTTGCTACTGGCCTCGAGAGGTCTCAACAGCTACTGGCCGTCTATCAACAGCTGGTGCAATCTCTCACTCCACAGCTCCCCCGAGATACCCGGGCTGAAGTGCGTAACTGCCTCACTATCGTCCAAGCCCGAGTGGGCGCCCTCGCCCAAAGCGATGTAGGCCCGTCTCCGTCCAACTCTGCCGATACCCCCACCGTTCAGCCCGTCCACGGTCGGAGGTATCTGGGCGAGATCAGCGACGTGCACTTCTGCAATGTCGTAAAGCTGACGGCTGAGTCGGATGGTGATGCTCGCGAGACCACCGACTGTGTTGACAACTACGACCCCGAAGAACTCGCGCCCCCTCGGCCTTTCTCGCAGCCGTTGATGAACATGCCCGGACGAGCCCAGGTGGAAGAGGACCTCCAAACCTACTTCTCCACCATCCACTTTGCCTATCCCTTTGTCAGCAAGCCATCCTTCATGGCCAAGCTTGAGACCCTACAGACTGAGGGGGTCGTCTCAGGTCTGACGCCTTCATGGCTCTCTTTACTGTGTCAGTATGCTCCCCTCTGGTCAACACCGCGAACGTCACATTGACTACTCTCAGACGCGCTCCTGGCAATTGGGGCATATTACAATTCGTTTCTTGGGAGGCACACACAAGAGGAACACTCGCACCAGAGGCTGTTTGAACAATCTCTCATTTGGTCTGAAAATGACATGTTGGAGAGATCTTTGACTCAAAGTTCAGCACTCCTGGCCCACTGCTTTTACTTGCTCGCAACGTCACAGATCGAAAGGTACGTGATATTCATACTTTCCTTCAAACCGACAACCCAACTAATCCGGCCGTCAGGTGCTGGGTGTCTCTGGGCCTAGCGATCCGCCTGGGGCAGAGCATTGGCTTGCACGTGAACGTGGAAGAGCCGAGCATGGCCGAGGCAGGGACACAACACGACAACTACTCTGAGAGCAGAGCCCGGGTGTGGTATTGTCTTTACGTGCTTGACAGACTACTAGCCTTGCAACTAGGCCGACCGCCGGCGATATCTGATCAGGACTGCCATGCCCCTATCCCCCACCCGCTGCCCGAGCTGGAATTGGACGGCCAGGAGGCCTACAACTCCGGTACACGAAGCTGGAGCGAACCAAGACGCCTAAGTGACTATTTTGCCTCCGTCATCAAGTTCTCTTCTATCGTCGGCCGAGTGCTTCGAGAGACATACCACCCTCGACGGCAGATCCTCGCGAGCCTGAGTAGCACTGAGAGCTGTGACAAGCAGCTTCTTGATTGGAAGAACAGACTGCCTCGTCATCTCAGATTTGACGTTGGGCACGTGTTCGAGAAATCGGTGACCTTCAAGCGACAGGTAACAGCCCCCAAAGAACTCCCATTGCTTCGTCGCCGACTAATTTAATCACAAAGAGAAACATGCTAGCGATCAAGTTCCACCACATCCGAACCCTCATCCACCGACCGTACTTGTGCTACCCACACCTCAAGGGCCACAACGCGCAGGCCCTCCTGCCCGAGCAACAAGCCCAGATCCGCGAGTACGGGAACACGTGCGTGCAGGAGGCCCAGGCCATCGCGCACCTAATGTACAACGTCAGCGACACGAGCGACATCGTGCTCAACTACCCCTGGTGGCAGATGATCTCGTGCCTCGTGTGCGCGGGCTCCGTGCTCGTCCTGGCCGACACCTTCGCCAGGTACGAGCCCCGAGGGGACCTCGGCCCCCCCGCGTCCTCGGGGCTTAGTGAAGACATCGAGACGCTCGTGCACGTGCTGCACGCGCTGAGCGGCAACTCGAACGGCGCCAAGCTCGCGTGCAGCATGATGAGGAGCATCCGGGCGCGGAGCGCGCGTATCTCGGTGAACAGCTCGGCCGAGTCCTCCAGCGGGGTGTTGCCGGAAGTCACCCCAGGCACCATTGCGAGCTCAGGGGACAGGAGCCAGGACAGCCAGCAGGCGTATAGCTACTGTGACGAACTTGGCGACGCGGGGCCTGGGCTGGCGGTGGGTCAGATGGCCGCGGCTGGCCAGATGGAAGACGTGGGGATGGAAACAAACATTGGCGACCCTAACTCATGGCCCATGGTGATCCCCGACTGGATGAACTGGTCTACGGAGTTTCTGGAAACCTTCCAGAGCTCGGACGACTCAACGCAGGGCTTCATCCGGGTTTGACGTTGAGTGCGAGCAGGGGTGACGATGAGAATCGATCGTTCACTCGTCGACCGACTCGAACGCATACCATTCCGATAACTACACAAAATACGCCAGGCCATGTAAAATATAGTAAGCAATAGGTGTCACTACTTCATCTTGTAGGCGGTTATAAAAGTATATCTACAAATGTCACCGTGTCTCACCGGACAAGTCCCAATATCTTTGCAAGATGGCTGTTGCTGCTTTTGAGGATAGCTCTCCATGAACGAGGCTTGCTGGTTCCAACATGATCATTCTAACTATATCACAATTTGAAAACTCACCTACAAGACTGTCAGGCCTCAACAGCTCTTGAGACAAATTACACTGAGAGGCATGAGTAAATTATGTTTCTGCTCTGGGTCGAGGGCATCATATCGAAGCTAGCTTTTGAATCTTTATCGCTACCTACCCTAATTTGTGACAGAAAATTGAACAGTGGCAAGTGGTCAACACCAAAGAATTCCAATCTTAACCAAGAGCAAGTTCTCACAGACGCGTGGCTACTCGAATCGATCTGGACGCCTTGAGGTCGTCGGCGACCTCTTTCGCAACTCTCTGGCCGTCCTCAATCCCACCGTCAAGGAATCCTCTCCAGCCCATGGCCCAGTCCGCACTCCCGAACCAGATATTGCCCTGCTTTTCTCGTAGTGCATCCAGGTAGCGGCTGACCTGGTTCGGCTTGAACCACTCCCAAGCCCCCCTTGCGAATTCATCATTGTGCCAGTTGTGGAACACAACCCTCTTCAAGTCCTTTTCCTCCGTACCCGGCAGGAGCTGCTTCCACGCCTCCAAGGTCGCACCGATGTCCTCCTCCGCCTGCAGGTGCATGCCGGGGAGCGAGCTCCCAAACGCGACCAGGTGGGTGTTCCCGGCCGGCGTGGTGCCGTCACCAAAGGTGTACGTCAGCTTGCCGTGCGGGTAGTTGAACGAGCCCAGCGACCGCAGCTCCGGCTTGGCGACCTCGACGTGGCACTTGACGACGTGGTTCGCGTGGCCCTCGACGCTCGCCTGCGTCTTGAGCGGCAGCAGCGCGGGCGTGAACTGGATCGAGTGCAGCACGTTGAGGGGCACGGTGCAGATGACCCTCTTTGCCCTGAAGACGCTGCCGTCCCGGCCCGTCACCTCGACCACGCCGCCCTTGTCGTGCACGCCCGCGACGGGCGTCGAGAAGCTGTGGCTCAGCCTCCCCGTGGCGTGCGCCTCGTCGAACAGGCACCGCTGCAGCGCGCTCTGACCGCACTTGAGCTTGTACGTCAGGCCCATCTCGATGAAGTCCCTGTAGTCCCAGTTGGCGAGCGCCCACCACCGCAGCATCTCGAAGAAGGACGAGTCCTCCCACTGGCCGCCGCACGTGATGCTCAGGAAGCCCTCGAGCATGTTCCGCTCCAGCGGGCTGAGGTCGTCGGCGATCTGCGCGATGCGGTCCCCGAGCGACATCCTGTCGTAGACGGCCACGGCCTCCTTGTTGCGCAGCGCGTCGTGCGGCCAGGGGATCACGGTCCGGCCGAGCTTGCCGTCCACGTCGACCAGCTTCTTGAGGCCGGACTCGGAGATGCGGTCTTCCTCCTCGTGCGACATGAGGATGGTCGGCTTGTCCCTGGACATGGTCACGGCGCACTTGTTGATGCCACCCGAGTACGACATGGACACCTCGAGGTTGCCGAGGAGGTTGTACCGGAAGAGCTCGCGCCAGATGAAGGGCTGTGTCCAGTGCACCCATGTGCCGCCCATCTCGAAGGGGTAGCCGTCGATGTTTGACGACCAGGACCGGCCGCCGATTCTGTCGCGTGCCTCGATCAGGAGTGTGCTGTGACCAGTTGTCGTCAGGTCACGGATGGCGGTGAGGCCTGTGTATCCTGCGCCGATGACTGCTACATCGTAGACTGTGTCTTTTGAGGCAACGGTCGACTGTGGCTGTATCACTCCAAGACATGGCACTCCAGCCTTGAGCCCAGTCTCGGGCGTCCATTGGTAGCCGTCACGGCTGGTGTGGCCTGGTGGGTTGGCCATTGGGGGCCTGAGCTACTAAGGCTGGCTGATTGCTGTTCTATGGCGAAGTTTTTGGATTGATGAACCTTTGGTGTTTCAGACAGCAATGTTATGGCTGATATGCCCTGGGACATGGTCTCCTGTTCTCGTGGTGCATGATTCCATATTTATACCGTGTTGCTGATGCGTTTCGTAGAGTTTCTCACTTTTCATTCCTAATTTGGTATATTCTGATAAGTATTATGTTCACCTACATCACAAAGTGAGGCTTAGATATCTTGGGTCGATGCTCGGGAGACACGGATTCGTTCGACGTCGTTGGAATCTCACTTTTATGCCCCAATCTGGTAATTTCCCAACAGCCGAGACGCGGAGAGAGAAGCCCAGCTTAGCGCGAGGAAGCGGCTGGCTTACACGCCGGGCGCCCTATCAGATACAGGCAGAAGGCGCTACTTGGTGGATTTTGCATTGACAGAGGCTTGCTCTCGGTTTGGAGCCTGTCTAGAAATCGCCAAGCACAAACGCAGAACGGCAGTCGCTCGGCAATTGCTATGGCGGATCTGGGGTCATTTTCTCACTTTATTATCCGTTTTCGGTAATGCGATTAGCCTTTCCTTAGCCCGGCTGCTCAATCTCCAGTCATGTGCTGCTCAAGGTCGCATCCCGCTGGCACTCTGTCAGTGCTGTGCGGGATGCCACGTCCTGTGTTCCAGGGTACCGCTGTGAGAACCTCCACCCAGACGGTCGTGGGTTCGTGGATAAGGCTTGATCCACCCAGGTCGACTTGCCCTGTGTCATCCTTCTTTACTCCTCCTGCTTGCGAGATAAGACAACAAGATTCGCGCTGCGGCTCACAAGAGGCTGCATATTCGCTTTGATAGGAATTGATCTTCTTATCTTCTCGACAAGGCACTACGGTTACAGCAAGCGTGGCGCCATTCTCCTATAAAGTCGGACGAAGAATGGCCAGATCTCACATCTCGACAAATCTGAACGACAGTTCATCCTAAAGCCAAGGCGATCTATTCACAATTTGAAGTCCAGATTTGGCTTCCGGCTACCGCTCCACTTCTACATTTAGACAATATGGCGTCAGAGAATCCAGAACACAAGGCTCAGGATTTTTCAAAATCCGGGGAAATTGACCTCGCCGCCCTGGAAAAAAGTACGTAAAGAAATCCACTCACTGCCCTACGGACCGGCCCCCGTCGCGATGCAATAATCAGCTGTTGACTGACTGTGTTTAATCATAATATTAGATGTTTCCAACTCCTTTGGCACCGTCGAGAGTCCGACCCAGCCGTCCCGAGACCTCGGGCTGCTCGCCATCATATCCATAGGATGGAACATCTGCAACAGTTGGGCCGCCATAGCGGCGACGCTGGCCATCTCCGTCGCCTCTGGAGGACCAGTGACGCTGATATACGGCATCATCATCATATTCATCTTCGGAGGAGCGTGCGCGCTGAGCATGGCTGAGATAGCGTCTGTTCATCCAACCGCAGGCGGACAGTACCACTGGACGAGCATCCTGGCTCCTGTGTCCGCAAGCAGAGGACTTGTAAGTGGCCTTGGAGGCAAATGGTACTTTGTGGTACACCCGTCCATAGATGCTGACTTTGGGAACAGAGTTACTGGTGTGGCGCTATCAACGTGTTCGGATGGATCGCGACCTCGGCTGGATTTATCATCACCTTTCCAACCATGGCTCTGGCTTTGGCCTCGTTCTGGAACCCGGGCTATAACGTTCAGACATGGCACGTCTTCTTAATATTCCAAGCCATGAACTTCCTGATGGTGTCGTATAATATCTTTCTGCTGAAAAGAACCATCTGGTTGCAGGATGTGGGATGTAAGTTCAGCTCTTCACTTGCTCCCCCGCCTCCAGACTGCTGTCTAAAACGTAGGACTGTCCTTGGAAATGTCGCTGACCCTTTGTGATCTCACTATTATAGTCTTCCTTTCGCTCATAGCCTTCTTCGTTATCACAATCACCTGCCTCGCCGAGTCGAACCCGAAACAAAGCAGCGACTTTGTGTGGAGAGAATTCGTCAACACGTCCGGCTGGTCTTCAGACGGAATTGTCTTCCTCACCGGCCTTGTCAACCCCAACTTCATTTTCTCCGGCCTTGACGGTGCCATCCACTTGGCCGAGGAATGCACCAATGCGGCAGTAGCTGTCCCTCGGGCTCTTGTCTCGACGGTGGTCATCGGTTTCGTGACGGCGCTGGTCTTCGCGATCGGCATGTGCTACAGCTACCACGACTTCGATGCCGTGCTTGCTTCACCGTGAGTCTGGTCTCTTCTCCTTCCTGGTCGTCGCTCTCCTGGAAAACATACGCTGACGTCGTGTCGTATCAACAGCTTTCCCGCCCTCGAGATATGGTACCAAGCCACGTCCAGTCCAGCCGTCGCCAGCTTCTTCCTCGTTACGCTCAATGTAATCACGCTCTTCGCCATTTCAGGAGCCATACAGACAGCCTCGCGGCTTACATGGTCCTTTGCTCGAGACGACGCCGTCGTGTTCGCTCCGTTCCTCAGCCGCATCCACCCCCGATGGGGCGTCCCAGTGTGGTCCCTGATCGCCAACAGTGCATGTGTATTCGTCTTGGGATGCGTCTACTTGGGCTCATCGACAGCGTTCAACGCCCTGGTCAGCACCGGCATCATCTTGCAGCAACTCAGCTTCGCCTTCCCTGCCGCGCTGATGCTGTACCGCCGGGTGAAGGGGACGCTCGAAGAGGTCATGCCTCAAGCCAAAATTGGGTTCAAATTGCGATTTGGGGTCGGCCCCGTTGCGAATGTCTTGACCATAGTCATGGCCCTGCTGGCATTGGTTTTCTATGACCTTCCGGTAGTGTTGCCCGTTACAGTTGGGAATATGAGTAAGACTCGCCCGCCGTCCTATCTACCCTTTTGGCACACGACTTGACTAACAGCTTCACAGATTATGCGTGTGCTGTGATTGGAGTGATGGGTCTCCTTGCGCTAGCTAACTGGTTTGGATACGCGACGAGGAAATATCAAGGTCCTAGGATGGAACACGTCAATTAGTACAGGAGGACATGCTTCTTAACAAATAACATCGTTTCGTCGTTCAGCTAGGTATTGAAAAGTGGAGTAGGTGTAAGACTATTGACGACCCACCGTGTCTGTGTGAAGCGAGGTTTGCAGCTGAAAAGCCACGTCATTGACGCAAACTTTGATGTGTTCAGTTGCGGGGTGGTTGGAAGCACATCTCTGAACATGAGACGTAGCAAGAATACGAACACTCTCGACAAGCACTCAAAAACTCATTACCTAGGTGCCTCTTAGCCCTATCATCAACGGAAATGCCCTTGTTTTCCTGGAAGAAGCTTAGACGCTCAAAGGGTCCGAGCAATGAACATGGGGGCCAAGTTCAGTTGGGCCCCGGTGCCTCTACCACGTCTCAGGATACTGATCGAGTCGGTACACCCTTGAGCCATGATACATCTCAGGCAAAAAAAGCCAGAAATCTGTGGAGCGAGGCATTCGCGTCTCTGCATCAAAACGACCGTGACATACTGCGGCTGGGCGCTGCAGATGGCACTCCTCCAGACAAAGCGTCGCAGACAGCCATGGTGCAAAGAATCAGGGAGCTCACAGAAAATAAGTACGAGGAACACTGCAAGCGAAACCGGTACACAAAGAAAGACAATACAACACAAGAGACAAACATAAGAATCAAAGCCCAGGAGATCATGTGTGCCACGCTGCAATTCGACGACATAGTCAAGGCCGGACTCAAGTTCGACCCAAGCGGTCACGGGACGACTGTCTGGGGTGTGCTGTCTGGTGTTCTGACGCTGGTACGGAATGACAAGGATCGGGCTGATGCAGTATTTGATTCAGCGGCGGTGCTGGCGAGGTTCTTACCCAAGTACGCCATCATTGAAGACCATTACCTGGATAGGCAGACACAGGAGCAGGAACCCTTCGAAGACCAGATTAGGGATGTGTACACTTCCATTCTGAAATATGCCGCATGTGTGCAGAAAGAACTGAACAGGTCCCGTGCAGGTAACAAGAACTCCTCAACCTTTGCCCTTTACCACTTGCATCCAGAAACTGACGTACGTAGGGCGAGTTTTGGGAAGCTTCTGGTCACTGGACAACCAGGATATCAAGATCCTCAAGGACGAATTGGAGGCCAGTGATAAGATAGTGACCGAGCAGTCTTCATTTGTCGCACATCAGTATCGGAGGCAGGAGTTCCAGAAACTCGATACCAAGGCCTCCGAGGCCCTAAACAGCATTGACATCTCGGTTCGAAAGCTCCTCGAAGCTGAGAAGCTCACGACGCTCAAGTGGCTGTCCGACAGCTCGCTCACCGACAAACAGCAGCAACTACGGAGCAAAATTGAGAAGCTCAACAAGGATTCTGGAAAATGGTCTGGAAAATGGTTTCTCGAATCAGAAGAGTACAAATCTTGGTTCACATCACCACACTCGTTTCTATGGCTATATGGCACATCGGGCTGTGGAAAGTCTATGCTCTGTTCCACAGTTGTGAAAGACCTGCTGGATTCTGCCGCGGAGAACAGCAACATGGCAGTCGCGTATCGGTATTTTGACAACGCCGACCCGCAGACTCAAAGCATCCAAGGCCTAATACGCCTCATCCTGCGCCGAATCTCAGCCAAGGCCATGCCGGTCCCAGGACCTGTGCACGATCTCGCAAGTAGGCACGAAGCCGCGGGCTCAACGCCTGGTACTGCGGCGCTCATCAAAACTCTGAAGGAGACTGTCACTGCTCTGGAAGAGGACCTGTATCTCGTCCTGGACGCTATAGACGAGTATCAGACGGATAACGAGACAGTCCGCGAGGAATTCTTGGATTTCCTGGTCGAAATGGGCGATGCAAAGATGCACAACTTGCATATCATGGTCACGTCTGTACCTGAACCATATATTAAGGATGCCTTCATGCGTCTCAAGATGCCGCCGGCGAGCATGGACGTTGAGACGCCAGTCTCTGTGGATGTTGATGCGTACTTGGACACAACTATCAACAAGTACGCAACAGATAAGAAGTGGAGCTCGGAAATCAAAACAAAAATTGAACAGACGCTCAAAAAAGATGGGTAAGATATGTTGATCACTGTGGCGTGGCGTTCCCTTGGCTAAATCACAGAATAGGAGATTCCGAATTGTGTCGTTGCAGCTCGAGGACCTGCGCAATTGTTATGACGACAAGGAAGTCGTTGCCGCCTTGGAAAGTATCCCATACAGTATCGAAGAAGCATATGTTCGGAAGTTACAGAATGTCGCACCTAAAGACGTCCACAGGCTTCGTCACATCTTCTCCTGGATCTCTGTGGCAGCACGTCAACTCACGACCTCTGAGCTGGCGGCGGCTCCCGGTGTCGAACTTACCAATCCTGACGATTTGTCCAACATCTGTCCCAGCGGTATGATTCGAATGCAGAAGCAGTATTCGCCCAGCGAGCACCGATCCAACACGGAAGCGGATTTGGTGACCTTTGACCATCCTTCTGTCAAGAGATTTCTCCTCTCCTCCAATCTTCAAGATTCCACTGACAATCGAGTATCGCCATTCTTTGTGTCGGAAGAGGATGTGAACGCTGAATTTGCGAGACTCATGATCAGTCATCTCCTCGCGGTCCAGCAACCTATAAAGCCGTCGATCTGCGAGACCATGCCCTTCTTGCCATATGCTGCACGATACTGGCACGAGCACTTGAGGCATGGTGGGAATACCCTTTACGAGGACGAACATCTGAAATCGAAGCTGCTGACTTTGTTCGAGTACCCTATGAACCCATCCTACCTCAACTGGCTACGCATGTGGGACCCAGAGAGGAAAAGAATAGACCTGGAGCTGGAAGAGAAAAACTGCCCCTCTCCATTATACATGGCTGTTTTCTTGGGGCTCGAATGCATCTCGATAGGTCTTATCGAAGAGCACTCATACATCAATGGAAACGGTGGTCTAATGCACACTACTCTTCAGTTGGCTTCAATGCGAGGGGACATCGAGATATTGCGAAAGCTCATAGCTTCCGGGGAACTTGAAGATATCGATAAGACTTCAGGTGATCAACCGGCAGCACTTCAATTATCCAGTTTCAACGGTTCAACAAGTATCGTCAGATTACTTGTCGCTTCAGGAGCCGATGTCAATTTTCGAAGCGGCTCCTTCGGGACTGCACTACAAGCGGCAGCAGCGGCCGGACATACCGAGGTTGTGGCCATCTTGCTTGACAACGGCGCGGAGCCAGACGTAGTGGCGGGCATGTTTGGTACCGCCATCCAAGCCGCTGAGACTGGTGGACATTCTGAGGTGGTGAAGCAAGTTGCTGCTAGAGGTGTTGCTTGGGACGAGGAAGGAGACTCTGTGTGGCGTGAAGCCTACGATCAGTGTTCACTATCACCAATGGACGAAGCCGCAGAACTCCTCGCTCTGAATGAGGCGTTACCGTTGTCTGAGACGCAACGAATGCTTGCATCAGCCCTCAAATTATTGAATGTTCAGCTTCCTAACGCGAGTGATGACTTCAAGGCTGAGGAGGAGAGCGCTGATCCAAAAGAAGAGGCAGAGCACACCGAGAGTCTGAAACTGACAACAGCGGCCCAAAGATCAGGCCAGACAGGGACGGAAAACAAATACTATGCGTATAGGGCGCTCTTCTGGGCTCTTATGTTCCATTGCAAAGCTGAGGTAAGTTGGCATAACAGCCGCATTACTTAAAAGATCTAACTGGAGACAGGCCGCAGGTCACGAAGGCAAGCGCCCCCAAATTGACCATAAACTGGACAAGCTCTGTGACACCATCTTTCAGCTCGCCTCTGTTCAGAAGATAATAGAGCACGACACCTCGGATGAGTTGCTGGCTGCGAGGCATGAGTTAAAAAAGTGTTACGCCTTGGCCTTCGCCCTGGTTTGCCGAGCTTCACAGAAACTACGACAGAAACTACGTCTGGAATCACGACTCAAGTCTGTGACTTTTCTAGATCGTGCTCGCCGTACCGTTGTCTCAACCTTGTGGAGGCTTGAGATGGAAAAATTCCAACGACAACGCGAGAAGTTTGAGTCGGTCATGAAGATAGCACCCCTGCAGGAGACATCTGACGCACACGTAGTAACCGAGGAATCTAGTACGGATACAGCGAACAGGATGCAGCATACGCTGCTAAAGGAAAGTCAGCAATGTGTTCGGGACAGCTTTCAGACTCCCGAAGAGGATATTCAGAAAAGCCTGGCAGGTCTAGAGCAGCGTGTCCTAGAGTCCGTCCGAGGTATGCTACCTGCTATCATTCGCGAGGAGATGCGCAAGTTGCTCGCTGATCAGAGGAAAGACACAAAAATGTGACTAGGTGTTTATGGTATTGTATGTCTTTGCAGTCGCCCGGACTCTTCGAAGAGGCAATGTATCGAGTCATGGACGTACAGGTATACAGACTTTGGTTACAACAGACAGAGTTGTCACCCACACACAGCCCTCTGCGCTATTTGCTGCCTTTGTTGTAGCCCATCTGCTGTGTGTGGAAAACGAATCGCTACTCCCACCCCCCTTGTCAATTTGACTCGTAGCCCCCCCCCCCCCACCTCGCTGCAAAAATCTTAGGCTGAATGGACCCGTATGTCAGCAAGTATGATCCAGAGCGACAGATCATGCATTTGCGGACGACCACATACTTGACAAGGGCTGTATCGTTGCCGTGGGGTCTGTGATTTTTGTTGCTGCTTGTTTGTGTTCGCGTGTCGTCTGCAAGAGTCGCACGACAATGATTTCCGCTGATTCTGATGGAGTTGATTCCGTTCCTGCTGATGCTGCCGATGCTGATCAGAGAGTCAAGATTTCGGAAAAGGAGCCGAGACCTGTCTTTATATACTCATCCCTAGCTCTCGTCACTGGATCAAGCCTTTCAAGAGAAACTCTGACATCTGTGTTGAAAGCTATGTGTCCTGACTCCATGCTGGTCTGACTTGGGTAGTGATAGACATGGAATGGTTCACTGAAAGACACAACACGCAAACCGAAGAACGTCACAGTGGTCATAGCCTCGAATTTATTGAGAAAAATGGTCTGAATCACACTGACACTGAAAATCACCGACGGAAGATGTCTGGACATTGTTCGAGCCACGGGTGCCCGTTTCTCACTACTTACAGCAGCTCGTACTTGGAGAAATGCAGCATGTCGAAGGAGAGTGATCAATTGATACAGAGCTAGAATATGAGGTCGTGAACCACTACCTAGTAATGGCAAGCAAGAACATGTTGCTAGATACTTTCAGTAACTTGCTATGAAGGATCTATGCGAAGACAATCCTCATGTGATGTCAATTTCGGGTCTGCTCAAGCGCGTAGACAACTGCAGTACTATCACATCGTTGGATATTTTCCTGATGACACATGTAGCATTCGGGTTTTGCTTCTCTTCTTATCAAGCATTTCCTTCTGCATGTCCAATGTATACGCGTAAATCAGTTTCATGGAGTGTCAGCCCCATGCAATACGCGTGTAGCGCGACAAGGGCATGCCCCTGCATACTCACACATAGCAGCCAGTCTTGGAGTCTGAGGAGGGCGATCTCAGCAGCCAAGCTCAACAAGTATTGTGAGTATCTGTTTCGCATTTTATGATTATTGATATTCGACTTGACTACTGTAACCACCTGGCGCACGGTATCTCCGACCTCTCAGTCTCCTCGCGGGTGTTCCCGCTGGTTATCGTGGCCCATGATAGCAGCCCCAAGCTTTGAGCATTGTACTATGCGACGCTTTCCGAGGCTTTCCGCCGCTCTCACAGTGCTTCCGGAATGTTACAAGGACTTTTTGAGAACAATTCCGTCATAAGGCGCGCTCTCCTTGTGGGGCGTGTCCTGTACTGCGATAAATAACAGGAGCACGAGGACGAGTTTCGAGTTTGCGACTCCACTACTGGGTGTCCTTGGCCCCACACGACGCCCAGACCCGATCGCCGCGATCCCAGCATGTGTCTCGGGGCTCGTAGGGCGGCCTGGGCGGGCGGCTGCTGCAAGATTCATGCACGCGCTAAGGCAAAGCGTCCAGATCAACATCTTGGAATCTTCCGCAAATCCGCGCGACTCGGACCCCGCTCCCCCCAAATCGAACTGAGCCGCCTTTTTTGACGACATGCCGGCTCCAGCCACGAGCGTACCGATACTGTGCAAGACAGCAGAGACTGGATGGCATGATCGATGGGCTCTGACAAGCCAAAGAAATGTGAGATTGCACCGGCCTGGCCTGTCGGCCCGGGTGCCCGACCCCTGAGCTGAGTTCTCTATTCCCGAGGCCCCTAATCGAGCGGTGCATCTGCTCGCTATCTGGGTCATCGTCGTCGAGTCGAGATAACACGCCCATGACTGCCCGCTGACTCGGAATCCCTACACAGCCTGTTATCATTGCACAAAGAGGAGGATAGTGTGTGATCTGACAGAGCCGAAGTGCAACAAGTGCGCGAAAAAGGGGCTGGACTGCCCCGGGTACGGCATCAGGTACCGCTTCGCCGACGGGAAAACAGCCTCATCGACCGAGTTCGAGCCGGCCGAGAGTTCACGGAACGCTGCATCCTCGTCCTCAACGTCCTCATTCTCCGCAAAGCGCCGACAGCCTGACCTGAAATGGGTTGACGTGTCTAGTCGGGTGAAGAGGGCGAGGGCAGCTGCCGAGCAAGGGGGAAGCGCGGATGCCACTCCCGGCGCAGCAGCACCCCTAAGCTCAACCGCGACGAGTTCTGGGGGGAGCTTGGATGTCATTCGAAGGCAACAAGGCGTTCATGCATTTGGACAAAGTCGACAACACAACGACAGCGAGAGCCATGGCCACCACTATTGGTCTCAGCAGATCCGGGTTTCCTCGCCACGGGAGACTTTCGAATCGTCTTCTAATGACGGCAATGAGAACGACGTGATTGAGATCACGCGAACGGGTGACCTTGGTGGCACGTTGGCCCGGCCAGAATTCGCGCCAATAACGATGAATCTACCCTCTCTACTCTCAAACCCAGACCCGCGGATACGTCTCCTCCTCAAGCACTGTGAGCAAAGCCTTTCCCCACCGCTTCGCCAGCCCGGTTCTCGTCTCGAGCCACCTACTGACAGTCTGGCATAGTCTCAACCCACGTCTCTCCCGTGATGCTCATGTACGACGACGAGGCCAACGGCTACCGGCGCCAGATACTCCCCCTCGCCCACGCCGACCCCATCGTCGAGCGCGCCGTGTGTGTCGCGGCAGCGTTCCACCTGTCTCGACAAGTCCCGGAGCTGCGCCTCCCCGCCGAGTCGGGCCGTGCTGCCATCGTCAGCAAGCTGTCGTCCGAGGTTGATCTCAGCGATTCGACGTGGGCAACTCTCATTCTGCTCATCGTCGCGGATCTGGTGACCGGCCACGAACATGTACTCACACTGTACAAGATGCTTGTTGCTTTCCTGGACGCCCGAGGCCATACTGGAGAAGGGGGAACACCATTGCAGAATTTCTTATATAACCAATCAAAACTGTAAGTCACTCATTCTCAACATCAATTGCATCCACGAAACGGGTGCAGATTGGCCAGAAGTACTAAATCGAACAGAATATCGCTGTTTGCTTACCCCATCCTGGGCGAGTCAAAAGCAGTGGCCGACTTCTCGAAGTTCCTCAACGGGCTCATGGCGAGCCACGAGCAGCTGAAGCAGCGCCAGCGCCAGAGCGTCGAGTTCCTCGTCAGCACCGACCAGCTGCCCACGAGCACCCAGGGCTTGTTCGACTCCCGGACGCGGCTGTACATGGAGATCACGCGCGCGGCGACGGAGATATACGTCCTGCGCGCATGCACCCCAGACGACACCTCGCCCGGGACGGCTCTGCCCACGACCAGGAAGTCCGAGACGACGGTGCTCCCGCTGCTGCCGAACCTGGACGCGACCGAGACGGCCATGGACGAGACGTACAGCCCGCTCGAGAGCATGCCGGACCGCATCGCGCACATGCGGGGGCTCTTTGAGCAGGTCGACCCTTCGGCTCCGGGTTCGCACACCATCGTGTGGCCCGCCTTCATCGCGGCGGCCGAGTCGCGCGAGGACGACAACAGGGAGTTCTTCTCGTCCATCCTGAGGCGGCTGTGGCAGTCGACCGGGTACGCCAACGTGCTCCGGGGCCTGGATGCGCTGCCGGCGCTGTGGGAGAGGCAGAGGAGGGGCCAGAGGTGGACGGCTGCGCTGCAGGAGCTGAAGACTGTTGTCATGTGAGATGATTTTATGTGTGCGGCTATATATTCATTATGTGTGTGATTTCGTTATCAGTCTGTTGAGTCATTAGAGATATCCGCGGAGAATCAACGCCCATGTTCCAAAAAAGTCCAGAAAACCGCCAGCTGAAACGGTTCAGAATTTGCCCTCGACCACCGAGATGACAATCCACCTCAGAAGATGTCCGTGACAAACCTCTCGTTCCTCATCCGCTTCACAAAGGCATTAACCTCCTCGGGCGTGTAATCCTTCCCGTTCCTCTTGGCCCCGGCGGCAATCAGCCGCCTCGCCACGGCCCCGATCCCCTTGGCCAGGCTCCTGCTCCCGCAGATATAAAACCTCGCGCCCTCGAGCCACAGCCGGTCGATGTCCTCCCGGTCCCTCAGCATCCGGTCCTGCACATACTTGCACGCGTCCTCCCCCTTCCCACCCTCCTCGTCGTGCTGCTGGCTAAACACCCACCTCACGTCCACCGCCCCGAGCCCGGCCCACGCCTCCAGCTCCTCCCGGTACAGCTGGTCGCGCCCGGGCCGCCGGCACCCGGCGAACAGCACCGCGGGCGCGAGGGCCCTGCCGCCCTCGGCGATGAGCGTCGCCCGCTCCTGCACGAACCCCCGGAACGGCGCGATCCCGCTGCCGTTGCACATCATCACCACGGGCGTGGCCGCCGCGTCCAGCGGGAGCCGGAAGTACTTGTTTGTGCTGCGCACCGAGACGAGGACGCGGTCCCCGCGGGTCAGGGACCGCATGTAGCTGCCCGCGACGCCGAGGAAGCGGCTAAGGTGCTCTGTTCTTGCTGTGCCGTTGGTGCTGGCCTCGGAGTGGTCCCCGTTTGGCTGGTACCAGGCCGGGGCGTCGAGGACGGCGTACGTCAGGGTCGCGGACTGGGGCGAGGCCAGCGGGGAGGACGAGATGGAGTAGTGCCTCGTGCGCATGGGCGGCAGCAGGGAGAGGAAGGTGGCGAAGGGGAGGGGGAGGTCGGCCTTGTGCCTTGTCAGGAGGTCGAGGATGGTGATGCGCTTCTCGATGACCTCCGAGGTGAACAGGTCCGGGGAGAGGTAGCTCGTCAGGGTCTCTTTCACACCAGTAGAGCCGCACACCGTGACCAGCGCCTCGATGTCCTGCTTCGTCGCCGGCTGGGAGATCTCGACGTAGCCCTGGAGCAGGTCGAAGATGCCGATGGGCTTTCCCGTGGGCAGAGAGGTTGCTGAGCCCGGCTTGATGGTGATCATGCCGTCCCACGGCAGGTTGAAGTGGTTCATGACCCGTCTGACGTACTCCTTGGGGTTCAGGGGCAGCACGGCAAGATAGTCGCCGGCGGAATAGGTCATATTGGACGGGAGCTCGATCTCGATATGGCGCTTCTCCGGCTCGCCCTCCGCGGTGAGGACTCTGGCGTCGATCACATTGGCCCATTGTACGTTCTGCTGGAGGTGGGCGGCACGCTCCTCGTTGGTGAGTTCGATCTCGATGGTCGGGATGGTAGAGAACTTGGACGTGTCTTCGGACGACGACAGGTACGGGCCAAGGGCTGGCCACAGTTTACCGCTTGTCCATGTCTCGAAGTCGCCAAAAGTGTCTTGCTTGCTGACGTCTGACAACCCGCGGTCTGCGATCCGTTCCGCGCCCAGGCTGGGAAGGATATCATCCACCGACGTCGGGATCTTCTGGAAAGTGGAGGCCCAGTCGCTGTGACCACAGCCAAAGACGGCGTACTTGACGCCCTCGAGCTTCCTGTCCTCACTTTCCTGCTTCAAGCTCTGCAACCATGCCACGAAGCGCGCGGCATCATCGGTAGGAAGTCCCTCGTACGAGGCTGTGATAATCACCGTTGGCTTGTCCTTGGGAACCTGGCCCATAGCCGCATCCAGCGTCCGGACATCAGCCAGCAAGCCCCTCTGGGCACACTGCCCTGCCAGCTTCTGCGCCAGCGCCTGGCAAGTCCCCGTGTTCGACCCATACAAGATGGAGAGGGCATGATCACCAGTGGCAACAGCCTCGACCGCCCTTGGGACGCCGTCCTTGTGCTGCCCACCAGTGGCCCTGTCGCCGCTCAGTCGCTGGAGGAGTATCGTCGGCGTGATCCCCTCCCTCAGGCTGGCGCGCATGTAAAAGTCCTTGGGCTTCAGCGTCAGCGTCTGCACCACTTTCATCTCGTAGTTGGGGTCGTCCAGCCGCATGTCAAAGTTCTGCAGGATCAGCGCCACCGCCAGCACGGCCTCCTGCCACGCGAACGCCCGCCCGATGCACGCCCGCATTCCCGTCCCGAACGGCTTCCACGCGTTCTTGGGCAGCTTCTCGAAGTTCTCGTCCAGCATCCGCTCCGGCCTGAACTCCTCGGCGTCCTCGCCGTATACCTTGGGGTCCTGCATGATCTTGCCTATGAGGCACACGATGGATTTCCCGCGCGGGATCTCGTACTTGTGCTTGCTGTCTGGGTCCTTGGCCCCGATGTACACGGGCTCCTCTGTGTTCTCGGGCCGGATCGCGCGGCTGAAGGCTGGTGCGGTCGGCGTGAGCCGCAAGGTCTCGCGGAGCACGGCGTTGATGTACTTCAGCTCGTTGACGTGCTTCGGCTCCAGCTTTGAGTGGCCCACCACGCGGTCCACCTCGGCCTGGGCGGCGAAGTAGGCGTTTGGGTTCTTGAGGAGTTGGAGGAAGGCAAACGAGAGCAGCCCGGATGTCGTCTCATGGCCTGTGGTTGGTCAGTGTGTCAGTAGTTTACCAGGCGTGCTCGTTTGAAGCAGCCAACTCACCGGCTATCAGGAAAGTCTGCATGTTTGCAGCAATAAGCTCATCCCTCATCGTCTTCCCGGTCTTGGGGTCTTTGCCGTTGATCAGAGAGTTGAGCAGATCCTTCTTCTCTGTAGGGTGGTCTCTTCGGTATTGCACCAACTCTTGCGAGGTATCCTCCATGAACTTGACACTCTGCTTGACCTCTTCATTGTACGAGGGGAACAGCCTGGTGATGAGCCCGGCAAGCTGTCCGGAGCTGTTCGCCGCGCCCAAGGTGGTATTCATGGCCTTGACGAACGGGTGCATTTCTTCCTGATAGAAAGAGTTGAAACGGAAGTCCATGGCACATAATGCGATCGTGTCTAGCGTCAGTCGCGAGAAGTCTTCTGAGGCTTGGATCTTGTGCGTCGGGCCCTGCCTTGCCCATTTGAGAACAAGTTGTGAAGCAATGTCGTGCATTTCTGTAGCAACTTTCTGTCAGCGGACTGCTACTCTGCCTTCACTGTCGCTTCAGGGTATCTTCTGACCATCAAACATCTCAGCCACAGCCAGCGGCCCAAAGGCAGGCATCAGGATACGGTGAGCCTGGCCCCAGTCGTCCTCCTTCTCGCTCTTCTGCGTGAACAGTCCCCGCGGCTTGCCAGACGCGTCCGCCGCGCTGGCCAGCTTGCCGCCGAGCAGCTTGTAGAACCGTGTCTCATCGCAGAGCTCGTCGAAGAGGTCAAAGCCGCTGACCATTATCGACTCCCGCCCCGGCGCCTTCACCTTGAAGATGGGCCCGTGGATGTCGGCGATGCGCTCGATGGCCCGCAGGGGGACCTCGTCCTGCAGGTCGAAGATGTTGCCGACGATAGGCAGCCCGGGAGGGCCACCAATCTCGGTGGGGACAGCCATTGCCTGTCTACTTGTGCCTCGTATCTGATCAGGCCAAGTGTTGAAGAATCTTGAAACACTCAAGTTGTGTATGAGTAGAGTCTACCCAGCGAGCTAAGGAGGGAATCAAAACGGAAGAGTAGCGGGTGGGAGGGCGGGGAGGTGTTTGTTCAACTCGGGCGTAGCTTGGAGGATGACATCTAGGAGCTCACGCCTGTCAGGAAAAGACTCGCGGCATGGTGGCTTATATGGAAGCCGGGAGGATTCCAGATCAAACACGGGTTCAACGAGCTACCATTGCCTGGGTCCAGTGGAGCTAGTCCACATGTGAATCCTTAGAGCTGTCTTGACATGCATATGCTTGCGTTAGCTCGCCAAGGGGCGCAGTCTGGAAGGAGTCTGATATGCTGGAGCTAGAACAAGGGGCCATAACGAGAACGAGAACGATGACGGCGGTAGCGTCGGGCTGTGGGGGCTGACGTTCCGATCACTTGTCCTGCGTGCACAACTGACATGTCTTTGAGATACATTTTCTATCTACTATGCATTGGTATTGACGTGGTGATTATGGTGGTTTATAATAATTTTCTGCCCAACTGACCCAACTTCAGCCGTCAGAGGAGCACGGCTGTTGGTCGAAACGGCATTGTCAGAAGCAGCTGCTCTGCACGGTGATGTTTTACCCGCCAAAAATGGTCCCCCACAGCAAGTGATGCGAGGGGCGGCACCCTGACCCGGGGTGGACCCTGTAAGCCGCCTAGTACAAAGCTTGTGTCCTCGTCTCGAGCGGGAAAGGAGCCGGGGTTTGCTGAATGACCCGTTTCGGGATCGCATCCTCCCCTCGGGTTCGGCTGAGTGTGGCTGATGCCGCCCGACTGCAAATCACGGAACAGACGGGACGGAGTCTGAGAATGAGGGGCATGCCGCCGACGAAGATTGGTTCCCAATCAGTACTAGTATGTATAACCAGTCAGTGCTCAGCGAGCACCACACTGATATTCCCTCAAGTCAAGACCGAATACAGTTTTGAAATATGCCTGGAGCCTTGAATGACTCCATCCTCGGAAATATGCAAGCTGACGCCTCGGCGCCCAACCGTCGCCGATCTTCATGTGGGACAGATTTCGACTGACTAAATTAGGCGCACAACCATAATCTACAACGTGCCGAGGTTGAGATGGCCGGCGTTTCCGACGACCAGATGTGCAAGAACGGCGCCTCTGGTGTGAAATCAAGTCAGTCTGATTGAGTTGTCGCCAGCATTCCTACCTTGTTTCGAGCGGGAGAGGAGCCGGGGTTTGCTGAATCACCTGTTTCGGGATGGAGATGGCAAGGTAAGCACATACTATGCCTGGATTCTTGATTTTGGAATCAATGCTGGTTGCAAGTGGCTGGTCTTTGAGTTGTAGGGGCTTTAAATCTTTTTTCTTCTCTTTTTTTATTATTTTGTTTTTTTATTTTGGATGAGGTGGTGAAATCGTCGCTGACTGTGGGCATTTCTTCGAGCGGGGATGGGGCCATATCTCTCAGTTCAGCTCCTCGATGATACATTCGATGATACATTTGAGAGCGTTGTCTTCAGCTCTGGGGTTTTTGTTGTATTTCGATTTGTTCTCGAAGTGTCTGACTTCACATTCGTTTCTCGGCGCCAAAAGCACGGTCATATCATGTTGTCGCTTGTCCATCACCATGCCGCCATGATATTGGGCTGACTGAAAGAGGAATACCATTGATGCCGTGGTACTCCTGAGTAGGCACTCAGTGGTGAGACATTACGCCGCATCGATTTCCATTTTTTGCAGGGGCCAATGGATGAATGCCCGAGATACGACCTCGGGATTGTCAAGATCTCTGTACAATACAAGTCCAGTGTCAAACCAATGAACTACCCTACATGCATTACAGGCCGACATGCACCAGTCCATAGGGACATATTTGAAAATTATTTTGCCTTGATTGTGGCCATTCAATCGTTGCCAAATCATACCGACATGTTACAATCTTGTGCAATGTCCGAGAAACAAGTCCTTGCTGAAGCACACAAGTCCCACGCTGACTGCAGAAACAGTCCCTGAAACAGTTCCCCAACTTCTGACACAGAAGAATGATGTGAGTAGGCCGATCAATCGAAATGAGAATATTAGGGCAATCCGCTAGAAAACGTTGAATATTTCCAAACCAGAGCTCCCCCGTTCAAAGTATCAGTCTTCTGGATAGGGGGTTTGCAGGCTCACAAGACACCCCTGTGTGTCGAATGGCATCCGCGAATGAAAGATGCATATTCCCACACTTTTCCCCTTGGATACGCCCATCATACCGCTTCCTATCCGAAACACCAAGAGGTGGAAAGGTTTCTGCGGAAAGTTCAAGCTGCGTTTCGGCTTCACCCTCGATCTCGACGTCTACCAGCCAAGCAGTATCTTTTTCACTGACAACAGTGCCAGGCATGGGCGTGATGAAGTATTTGGCACCATCCATCTGGATCTCATCCAGCACCATCTCGGCCTTCTTCATTCTGGACAGCCTCCTCTTGCGAGAGCAATATAATTGCTTTGGCAGATAGCACTTTTCAAATTTCTGTGCCTGCAGTATATTACCCTGACCGCTCTCCACTGAATATATCATGAAGTCCCCCTCATCTTGGCAGAGCGACTTAATGCGATATGTGTCTTTCTTCCCGTGGAGGCAGACGTCCGTGTCTTCTCGAAAAGGGATCCTCGAGTTGTCTCGTATGGACTGTGGAAACCCACAATTCCTGGCATTCTGAATCTCGTCCGTCAACAATCGTCATGAATATGCTTGAGAGATGCTCAAAAAGGCTGGTGGACAGCAGACATACATCTGGGTAGGAATACGTATTCGTCGAACAGGATAGGTGATACTTGGCCATTATGTTTGAGATAGGAATGAAGTTTTGCAATGGGATTTGCCTTGATGCTTCGATGGTTGTTATTCAAACACCTTATATATAATTCCACACATTTAGACCTGGCAAGGCTGTGACCAAGGCGGTCAGGACGAGATCTTATTGGTGCTAAGAGAAACGTATTCAGAAGAGCCTCAAGCTTCCTAGTGAGGACTAGAGTCGAAACTTTCTGAAGCTAGCAGAGAACTTATTACTCTTATAGGCATGGCGGACGAGATTTCATGTCGCCAACCTGGCAAGCTTTACGCAATCCAATCCAGCGAATCAACGAGCGGTCGGACAGTTCTGCCTAGAACTTTTCCAAGTGTCACATATGTGCCTCGCAGATATTTATTGCAGTTATTTATTGCAGATAAGCCTCGAAAATAGGCCTCGCAAATAGGCCTCGCAGATAAGCCTCGCCGATAAGCCTCGCGCCCGTGCAGTTAGGCCTCAGCAGGGGATCGCGCCTCGTATTTCAGTAGTGTTGATCATCCAATCATCGGTATTTGACATGCTTCCGATGGGGGCTGCGACTGTCGTAGGCTCGGGGGTTGCGAACTGGTGAAAGAAGTGGAGAATGGCTGTCGAAAGGCATTGGGATTTCCCTCTAATACTTCAAAGTTACGGAATGCAGTGCATGGCAAAGGGCAAAGTCGTCTTGGAAAACACAATGTTGTATCAATAGTTCAATCTCCCGTGTCCTCGTGCCTAGGCAGGCAGTCTATAGTGGTATAGGGAAACGGCCCCTTCCGAGGTCACGAATCCGAGATCTGCGCCCCTCCTGGCATTCGGGCCTGCCTAGAGCTGGTTCTCTTAACCATTGAGATGTGTGGACTCTGAGCAGTAAGTCTCAGGTAAACGTATTGCATGCTTTAGGTTTCCCAAGGTTAGGTAGCTATGCGCCGGGAGTGGCAGTCATCTCCGATGACCTACGTAATTTATTGCGCTTGATTTGAGCGGGCTACGCGATCGTCGCAGCAGGTTCATATTTAGCTCTCAATACCGGTATTGCTGTGCTCTTGGTGGGGTTACCTGGAAGGGGAAGTGCATCAACTATTATGTAGTCTTCCACTCTCAAATGCAGTATTGCAGATAGAAATCCTTGACCGAGCTTGAGAATCATCCAATGCCGTATGTTCCTCTCTTCAGTGACTTTGAAATGTGGTGCCTTAGTCGTACGACTAAATAATTCAGATTTTCAGCATGCTGCACCAGCATTGACTATGTGTGGTGCTCGAAGAACAGTTTGAATGGTTCCTTAGGAGTGCCTTCGGAGTAAGTACCCATTATCGGCGAAAATAGAGCCTTGTTTCCTTGACATTGGCGCCCAGCACTGAGCTCAAATCTACTCCAAGAGAAGTGCAGACACCTCCTTGCATGATGTGGAGGACGTTGGGGGCATTGGCGATGGAGTGAGGGGCGAATATTACATTCATCTCGACACTTTCAGCACAGATGGACATCAGGCGACGACAGGATATGCAGGAAATTGGTTGATTGCTATTGGAAGCACCTAAAGAGCGAACATCCTGCCGTCATGTTTTCAATTTATTCCTTTTCTTTTTCTCCTTGCGTGTTTTGCTCCCTTTTCTTTCTGTGTTTGTGGTCTCGCCAAAAGACTCCACAACGCCAGCCAACCGCCAATAAGTACGGACCACAATCTCAGCCTAGTTGCTGCTAGGACAATAGCAACATCAACGACAAGTCGCTTCCCAACTGAACCGGACCAGAAGCCACTTAAACGCCATGTCACTGGCCCGGGCTCCCATCTCAGGTGCCCCAGGAGTTCAGGTCGAACGGGGACGGTGGGTGCGAGTGCGGCCACAGTTTTGGACATGGGTCAGATGGACGTCCTTGCCGGAGTTCTAGCGGCCACAGATGCAGGTGTAGTAGTCAGGGTACAGCTGCCTGTTGCACGACTGGACATGGCGGAGATGGTTGTCCTTGCGAGGCGTCTGGTGGCCCCTGCCCCCGCACCAGCAGACGTACATCCGGGTCTCATCGTTCTTGTGGGAGGTGTCCCGGTGCCGTTGCAGGTCCCTGGCCGAGGCGAAGCGGCTTTTCCCGGTGGGGCAGAGGTCGCATTTGTGCGGCTTCTCTTGCTTCGCTGCTGACGCTGGGGGGCTGCTTAGGGCAAGAGATGCTGGCGAGGAGACAGTGGACAAGGAGCCATCATCAGGGAACCATGCCGGACTGTTGTTGTAGGCGGCCGAGTAGTGGTCCTGATGCGGCACCAAGCCATAATTGAATGGTTGGTTCAGTTGCTGATGGGTGCTGTGATGCACAACCCCCACGCGAGCCGGGTTGCTGGGACGGGCGGGACCGGCGACAGCGCGGCCCTGGGGGTGGAGGTGGGGGTACACTGGCCCAGAACCCGGGGAACTGGTGACGACCTGGGCATCCTGCACGACATAGTTGTCGTGGTTCGCGTATCCCCATCGACGAGAGTCAATAAATGCAGGTGGCTGCTGCTGATCCTGATGGATCAGACCTGCGAATTGCGAAGGAGCAAAGTTGTACTCTGGGGCCGGTGCGAAATTAAACGCACTCGAACCTTCAGAATGCATCTTGCATCTACCCGCCTAGCGCAGGCGGGTTGCAGTGGGGCCTGGTTGGTGCCGAGTCGCTGGTGCTGGTAAGATTGTTCCACTGAAGCATTGGCCCCTGCAGATTGTTAACATCAAAGTTTAACTGACCAACTCTGCGACAACATTCGCGCACAGGGAAACATACCAAAAGATTCATGAGCTTGATGCCAACGACAAAACAACTCCAATGTCAGCTGTCGCCACGAATTAGCAACACTAGGCAGGGAGTCCGATGTTGAACGCTGTATGAAGAGGGCGAGTCCCGGGCGAGCTACCTGCCTTTATGTGCGAGCATGGCGAGCATCAAATGCGTTTCGATCCTCCGCGAACCCACTTGTCGAGGCGTCTGGAGTCATTTCGAGAGCGAGGCCTGGCCTCAGGAGGCTTAGCAGTGTGGAAGGAGAAGGTTGATTGTTTCGTGAGTTGGGCATGACCTCGGGAGGCTTAGCAGCGTGGGAGGAGGAGGTCGAGGCTCAATTCAAACCGCTTGCCCAGCGAGGCGGGTACTCTGCCACCATCTCTTGGGCTTCTTTGCCTCGCGCATGCGCAGCTTAATCCGATGCTCCCAGCTGATTATGCGAGGCCGTTGCGTCTGCAAAATTAACAGTTGATTTTCATATGGCCGTACCGACTCTATGACTATAGGGAGCATGTCACGGTTCAAGAGACGCCAAGACCAGCTCTCACCCACCATGTACAGCGCAGTCCCGGCGTTTCCAGTGATTACGCAGCAACTTATTCGAGTCCTACAATGGTTGAATAGATCCATATGTCGACACATACTCAAGGGTATGTGAGACCCGTCTGATACCGTTGGGCAGGTGTAGGCTCAAGGCAAGATACCCTCTTCTGGAAGACTGGTCCCGTTCCGTTGGTTTGTGGCCTGCATGCACCTTTCTGCCCCGCGATACGTGACCGCAACAGACAAAAGCGACCAAATAGTCCGAGAACCGCCACAAGAGGCTCTATAAGAGGCTGCTGTGAGGCTAATATGAGGCCTGATCTCAAATTATAGGCCGAAAGAGGCCTAAAGGCCAGGACCTCCCGGAAGTTCAAGACAATATTCGCTCCCGCAGAGGGCAAGTACCTCTTCAAGACGTGCGGGATAACCAAGAACGCTACATCCAGCAAATGGGTGTGGTGGGGTTCTCTGGATGCCACCCAGTCGCTGGAATTGCTTGTCCAGCTACCTGCAGGTCCGGGGTGCAGGTGGACCCCCAGGTACAGCTACTTACTCTTAATTGGTGTCTATCCCGGCGAGCCAGGTACCAGAACATTCCTGTCACCATGAACAAGGCTTCCTCGCATATGCAGCCAGGTCTTAAGTCCAGGGGCTACGTGGTCAGCCGGTAGCGAGCCAGCAGCTAGGTTCATTGCATGCAGATGTTTGACCCCACGGTTCACTTGTAGTGAAGTACGTTTGGTGGCGCAGCGTAGTACGTGAAACGCTCCGAAGGTGATACGAAGCCATCGTGGTTCCCAACACGTGCTCGTTCATAATGTCACGGTGTAGCATATTCACAAGTGATGTGTACATCAGCATCTCCTGGAGTTGTGTCCCACGTCTTCAAACGGAGGCTGAATATTTGCAAGTACAGGAAGGCTAATTAGCTCTCCTTCTCGGATTACATATTGTCTGCTACAGAGAGACTGTGAAAAAACGCTTCATCGAAATCTCCAGTTTCTTTGCCTCGTGGGTCCTAGCAAGACGAAGAATAGAAGCCATCTTTACCATCTCGAAGGGTCACCAGTAATGGCTTCCAACTCCCTCCTAAATACCTCAGACGTCTTTCTCCCTCAAGCATCATTTTCATCCGAGGCCGTATGCTGAACAACTATACCTTCAATCCGTGCAATCTCCATTGCCGCCTCCAAAATCCCCGACACCGCCGCCTTGAGGACCCGCCCATACCACTCCGGGCCCGCCAGGTCTAACATGGTCGCGTGAAACTAGCAGCCCTCGGCCACATCGAGGTCGTGGGCACATTACTACCAGATATCCATTGCCTTGCTTGGCTTCACGAGGCGGAGGTAGATTGTCCATACCCAGCGGGCAGCCGGCCCGCTCACGCTCAGCCGCGCCGGGGTGCGGAACCAGTCGAGCGCCTGCGTGTCGGCCGCCGGGCTCAGCACGGCCGGATAGGATGTGGCACAGCTAGTGTATAACCTATGTCATGGATAAATTAAGTTGTCATCTTATAATCTGGTAGAACCTTAAACAGTTGGAAAGCAGATCATTAATTTGTATGTGCCCCAGGGTAGTACGAGCACTCAGAAGAAGAAAATGGGTAGGCTAGTCTCTCCCTAGCTAGAATCCATGGATCCTACCACGAAGATTAAATGTTTAATAGACGAGAATGGTCAAAGTTATGAGTTACTAAATTCAACTACTCTTTTCATATCTAGCCAAACGTTACAATATGTAAATATCTTCCAGTTCAGGATCATGCAGATGCCTTTGTCGCCAGCGCCATTTGTGACTATCGTCTTCCCCGGGATTCTCCAGCTCCCAACTAACTCCGTGCTTTCGGGTGACTTGGAAAGCGTTCTCGTACTTGGCGACTTCCTCACGTGCTTCATTTGCACGTAGGCCATCATTTGTACGGAGAATATCTATTTGGAAATGCCCACACCGCATCCACCGTCCGGTGTGTTGTAGAGATTTTGAATCTGGTTGGGCATCAAAGTGTCAGTAATATTCCAAATAGCAAGAATGGCCTTCCCCATGAGGCATATATTCTACTTAACACACCATGTAGCTCAAATCACAATCGCAACAGCACTACTAACAGCACTCCCAGTGGACCTTACATCTGATTCAATCCCCGAGAGTGATAAGCGATACCTGTGTGCCAAATGGAAGGAAATGTGATTCTTGAATTTGAGGTGACCCACAAACCAACATTGCACAGACATTCCGAGGACAATATCAACAGCGTGGTTGAGACGACCAATTCAACTTGTGGAAAACATAGCCATCTAAAGCTTCGATGGCGTAGCAAGATTCACATAAACGGCCTTGATAGTTGAGTAGGCGGCGAGACCAGCCTCGCCGAGCTCCCTACCAATGCCGCTCTGCTTTACGCCACCAAAGGGGACCCGCCAGTCACTATCATTACTTGAGTTGATCCACACCACGCCAGCCTGGATCTTCTTCGCCACGGTGTGAGCACGGGTCAGGTTAGTAGTAAAGAGGGCGCTCCCCAGGCCGTACTGGGTACCGTTGGCGAGGGCCGAAGCCTCATCCTCAGTCTCGAAGCGGGAGATGACAACAAAGGGGCCAAACACCTCCTCCTGGAAGATTCTCATCTGCGGGGAGACGCCGGTGAAGACCGTCGGCTCGACAAAGAAGCCCTTGCCGTTGGAGGAGAAAGGCTTGCCTCCGAGCTCAAGCTTTGCGCCTTCCTGCTTGCCGACCTCGGCATAGCCCAGCACCCTCTCGAGCTGCGCCTTGGAGACCTGGGGCCCCTGGAAGGTGCTCTCGTCGAAGGGGTCGCCGACCTTGGAGATCTTGGTCACCTGCTCGCGGAACTTTGCCAGGAACCTGTCGTAGACGGCGCCCTGGACCAGGATCCTCGACGTCGCGCTGCAGACCTGGCCCTGGTTCGACATGATGCCCGCGTGGGCCCAGTAGGCCGCCAGGTCCAGGTCGGCGTCGTCGAACACGATCAGCGGGCTCTTGCCGCCCGACTCGAGCGTGATGTTCTTCAGGTTGCCGCTGGCCATCTTCATGATCTGCTTTGCTGTGGCCGTGGAGCCCGTAAAGGCGATCTTGTCGACGTCCGGGTGCGAAGCGAGGGCCGCGCCTGCGACGGCTCCGAGGCCGTTGACTATGTTTACGACCCCGGGTGGGAAGCCGGCTTCGGCCACGAGGTTGGCGACGAACAGGATGGAGAGGGGGGTCTGCTCTGCTGGCTTTAGGACTACCGTGTTACCGCAGGCCAGGGCGGGGCCGAGTTTCCAGGCTGCCATTGCCAAGGGATAATTCCACCTGTTATTGAATCCTCATGAGAGCGTGTTCAATGGTCTGCCACCTTGCCAGTCTAATGGAGGAGCACCGTAAAGACCAGGACAAATAATACTCACGGTATGATCTGGCCGCACACTCCGACCGGTTCGCGGACAGTATAGGCAAACCTTTCCGGCGTCGTCTCTATAACCTGGCCAAACACCTTATCTGCGAAGCCAGCATAGTACCTGAGCGTCTCGACCGCCTCGGTGAGATCGTCATTGAGCGATACTGAATATGGCTTTCCGTTGTCCCAGGTCTCGATCGTGGCCAATGTCTCCCGGTGGTCGTCCATGAGCTGGGCGAGGCGCCCGAGGAGCTTGCCACGGTCCGTGCCAGGCAGGTCTCGCCAGCTTGAGTGCTGCAGGGCATCTCGTGCTGCTTGTACGGCCTTGTCGACGTCTTGGCTTGTTGCGGCGGAGACCGAGATTATTTCTTCCTCGTTGCTGTGCCAATGTGGTGTTAGCAAAAAAACCTCTCGTGTGATCAACGGAAGGGGGAAACGTCTTACGTGGGGTTTATGCTGGCTATCTTACCTCCATCCGACGACTGCACCCATTTGTTGTTGATGAATAGTCCTGTGGGCTGGAGGTATGTCCGCCCATTAGGGGCAGTGAGCTCAACTGAAGCCATGGGGAGAACGACGAGAGAAATTGTCACGGGGAGAGGAAAGTAGTCTGTCCACTCAGCCCTGAACGAGCTTCAACTTCCTCCGTGAACAAGTTGTTCTTCATTATTAAGAAATCACGAAGTCGTAGACACCCGGGGGACGTCATGTCCCAACTGGACCCACTAGGTAGGACGAAATAGGAAAGAACTTACGACCAAGTTGTCCTTGTGGTTCGTACCGCAAAAGAACTGCTCTGACTCGTCCAAGGGCACCCGGGCGGCCCCACCCACCGGGCGTCGCGCTAGGATTGTGCCAGTCTGGTTGCGACGCTATCGCAGTCGGAAGCCCGTTGCCGAAAAGGGAAAGAAATTTGACCAAAGCTTAACTGGCGGGCACTTATTATGATACTGTACGATTTTAGAGGCAGATCTAGACTACTCCGCAATTCGAATCTCCCAGTCACTCCCAATCGTACGTAATGAGATCTAACGTCTTACTATCTGCAATTATACGTGCACCAGCGCCACTTAGGTATGCCATATCGGCAATCGACATGGGTGAGTCGTAATTGATAGTGATGGAAGGAGATGGACAAGTCAGGGGTGTCTAATGACTGGATCAAGACGTGTTGGAAGAAATCACAAAAGATGGCCATCAGCATACTCTTGCCTCAAGCTCCTAGGGCATCAATATTTCCATCTACTTAGCCCTGCTCGGCACTATATAATTCAGAAAACCCTTTGGCACCCTGCCTCTTCATAGAGTGCCAGAAAAAGTCCCTCAATTCTGTTTGCCGACGCCTACACCAAAGCATCCTCGAACCCACCATCCAAGCAGCCCTTTCATCCCGACTCTCCTCCCATTTTCGAACCAAAGCTATGTCGAAGGACCCAGAATCGAATACCCCACCGGACCAGGTCGAAACCTCCGAACAGGCCGCCCAGGATGCGCGCGAGCTCACCTACCTCGGCCACGAGCAGGCCCTCTCGCGCAAGTTCAGCACGACGAGCATGCTCTTCCTCGCCCTGTCGGTGCTGGGCACCTGGTCGACATTTGCGCAGGGCCTCTCGAGCGGCCTGACGAGCGGCGGGCCGGTGTCGATCCTCTGGGGCCTCGTGCTCGTCATGCTCTGCAACGTCTGCGTGGCCGTCTCGCTCGGCGAGCTCTGCAGCAGCATGCCCACCGCCCTGGGGCAGGCGTACTGGGTGTACCGGCTGTGCCCTGGCCCCACGGGTCGCTTCGCGTCGTATCTCTGCGCGTGGATCAACACTTTTGGTTGGTGGACGCTGTCGGCCTCGCAGCTTGCGTTTATGACCAATTTTATCCTCAGCATGAAGGTCCTCTTTGTCCAGGACTGGGCTCCGGCCGGTGTGGGTTGGATCAACTTTCTGCTCTATATCGGCGTTACGCTCGTGGTTACAGTCGTCAATCTCGTCGCTTGCCGTCGGGATGCCATCCTCCCAGCATTCAACAACTTCGTCGGCGTCTGCTTCATCGGGCTCTTCTTTATATTCTGCCTGGCGTTGCTCATATCCGTCGGCGTGAGGGACGACCTGCAATTCCAGCCGGCATCGTTTGTCTTTGGGCGATGGATCAACCAGACCGGCTGGGGAGACGGCGTGGCCTGGTTCACCGGCCTCGTGCAGGCCGCATATGGTCTTACTGCCTTTGATTCGGCGGTACACCTTGCAGAGGAGATCCCGGCGCCCCGCAAGAACATCCCGCGCGTCATCTGGCTCTCGGTCGTTCTCGGCGCCGTCACTGGCTTCATCTTCATGGTGGCATGTCTCTTCAGTATCCAGGACCTCGACACCGTCCTTAACCCTCCGACCGGTCTTCCCTTTGTGGATCTCGTCCACGGAGCCATTGGGCTGCAGGGCGCCGCAGTGCTCCTGTCCTTGTTTATCTTCAATGGGATGGGCCAGGCTGTGAGCATCGTCACGACGTCCTCCCGCCTCACCTGGGGCTTTGCGCGAGACGGCGGTATCCCATGGAGTGCCTACTTTTCCAAGGTCAATGAAACCTGGAAGGTGCCGGCGCGCGCCTTGTGGCTGCAGGGCGGCCTCATCGGCCTCGTCAGCGTTCTCTACATCTTTGCCAATACGGTACTCGAGGCGATCCTGAGCGTTAGCACTGTCGCCCTCACCATCTCCTACGCGATGCCCATCGCGACAATCCTTATTGTCGGACGCGACAAGCTCCCGCCGGGGGAGTTCACACTGGGCCGGTTCGGCCCCTTCGCCAACGTGGTCTCCGTCATCTACTGCACTATTACTAGTATCTTCTTTTTCTTCCCAACCGAGCCTAACCCGGCCCCTGCCGATATGAACTATGCCGTCGCTGTGTTTGGGGTTATGTTGGTTGTCACGTTAGGATTTTGGGTGTTCAAGGGGCGCCACACATATCTGGCCACACACGATGCAGCGGAGCGTATTATTGAGGCGCAGAATGCGGAGCTTGTTCTTTCACCTGTATTACCTCAGAAGAGCTGAAATGTACCTTAAATTAGCTGATGTATTTAAGTTCTTTTGTTATACCCTTTCAAGTTCAGGACTACGTGTAAGTTTCCAGATGATTTATCGTGATAGATCTCTTGCTTAACTCGCAGTGACCTGAGCCCATCAGGTGAAGACGGCGCTGAAGCCAGTGTATCGAGGATCTTCCAGGTACTGTGGCACCGATGGCACCGCACGTTACAGTTCGTCTCAAGACCGGGGGCGCCCTGTGCCAACGATAGCCGCTACCGTAGCGTGTGGGGAAATCAGCTTCTTGACCAGGACCGGCCCACCGGAATCGCGTCACGCTACAGAAGATAGTGAGGGTTGCGCGTACCGACGGCCTGGTCATGCGGGCAGAAGCGTGGTCGATTTTCTTACCCGATTCGGCATGCAAAGTGTCCAACCCCCCTGTGCGAGTCAAGCGGCACCAGCGGTGCTGGCCGCCTCCGGTCCAGTCCCGATCCTACGCACCGAGCCCCGACTCGCTGAGGCGAGGGAGAGGCTAGACCCGTTTTCCCTGGAGGGTCCCGCCCGACGGCGTTGTGTTTGGTTGGACAATGGGCACCAGTGACAGAATTGGTGAAATGGTCATCTTCGGTTAGCGATGGGATCCCGGTGGATCACGGTGTGGACCACTGCTACAGTATACATGATATCAACTGCATAGCTGAGTCTATCATACGATTACTTGATGTTGTCATCGGGATGATTCCAACATCCGGCAGCAGCTAGCCTGGGATTGTTCTGAATTACCCGTAGAAGCCGAGAACAGTCTCCCAACTATAAGTACTAGGGACAAGCAAGTTCACTTGATCGTGGAATCTCTTCTTCCTCCTTCAGGTCCCAGACTAGACATCTTCAAACAAGTTGCTCACCATCCTCAGCACGACTTGAATATTGCGCCTCACGGCATCACTGAATCCCTTCCCTATCAACAATCGACCTTGGTCGACGCCGACAAAGACACTCGTATGGCACAGTCGCTCAGTCCAGACAGCCCCCATCATGATTGCAGACACCTCTTCCATAGCCGGCTACACCATCTTGCGGGAAGAGCCCAGCGACGTCGCTCCAGACCTGTCCACGCAGCTCTCAGCACATCCTCTCGGTAGGTGAAGGGACATCATCACCTAGAACATATTTGGCTGAAGACAAGTCCAGCCATACCTAGGTAGATCTTCGGCTGACTCTCACTGTGCGTATAGATCAGCTATCGATTGAAGAGATCCAGAGCGCTGCCAGACTCATCAAGGAGTATGCCAGCCCCAAGACGCTGAAATTCAACTGCCTCACTCTTCGCGAACCCAAGAAGAACGAGTATGCAGCCTTCAAGTCAGGCTGCGCCCCTCGCCCGGACCGCCGCGCGTTTGCAATCGTCATTGAGCTCGGTTGCTCGCAGGTCTCCGAGGTCGTCGTCAACCTGAAGAGCTCCGAGGTGGAGATTTGGAAGGACGTCACCGACGTTGCTCCGACTCTCACCCTGGAGGACCTCGACATCTGCGAGAACGTCACCCGGAAGGACCCCCGGGTCATCGAGGCGTGCCGCGAAATCGGCATCCACGACATGTCCAAGGTCTTCATCGACGCGTGGGCCATTGGCTTTGACCACCGCTGGGGCACCGACCGCCGCCTGCAGCAGGGGATCGTCTACTACCGCAACTCGCCCGGCGACAACCAGTACGCCCACCCGCTCGACTTCTCCGTCGTCGTCGACACGGAGAGGGCCGAGGTCCTGTCTGTCGACATCCGCCTGGTCAACGGCGAGCGCACCAGGGTGCCCCTGGAGGAGCACAACTACATGCCTGCCTTCATCGGCAACGACTACCAGCCGGGTAGGCTCAAGCCCATCGACATCACCCAGCCTCAGGGCGTCTCGTTCCGCATGTCTGGCAACGAGATTTTCTGGGCGGGACTGAAGATGCACATTGGTTTCAACTACCGTGAGGGTATCGTCCTGTCCGATGTTCGTATCGACGACCAGGCTGAGGGCCGCGAGCGCAGCCTCTTCAACCGCATCAGCGTCGTCGAGATGGTCGTCCCGTACGGCAACCCCGATCCTCCCCACCACCGCAAGCACGCCTTTGACGTGGGCGAGTACGGCACGGGCCTCATGACCAACTCCCTCAAGCTCGGCTGCGACTGCAAGGGAGTCATCCACTACATCGACGCCGTCATGGCGGTGAGCTCGGGGGAGGCGGCCGTGCTCAAGAACGCGATCTGCATCCACGAGGAGGACAACGGCCTCCTCTACAAGCACACCGACTACCGCGACGGCACCGTCATCTCGGCCCGCGACCGCAAGCTCATCATCTCGCAGATCATCACGGCCGCCAACTACGAGTACTGCTTCTACCACACCTTCACCCTGGACGGCACCTACAAGCTGGAGATCAAGCTGACGGGCATGCTCAACACGTACTGCATGGCACCCAGCGAGACGGCCGCGCCGTACGGCGCCGAGGTCGCGCCGCGCGTAAACGCGCACAACCACCAGCACATCTTCTCCCTGCGAGTGGACCCGGAGGTCGACGGCCCCAACAACACGGTCGTGCAGAACGACGCCGCGCTGTCCGACGACCCCCTCGGGTCACCCGGGAACCCGCACGGCAACGGCTTCTACTGCAAGAAGACGCCCCTCCGCACGGCGCTCGAGGGCGCCGCCGACTACTGCCACGAGACGGGCCGGTCGTGGGACATCACCAACCCCAACAGCGTCAGCGCCGTGTCCAAGAAGCCCGCGGCGTACAAGATCCTCAACAACAGCTGCCCGTCCATCCTCGCCAAGGAGGGCAGCACGGTGTGGAAGCGGGCCGGGTTCGCGCGCAAGGCGCTGTGGGTCGTGCCCTACAGGGACTACGAGCTGTTCCCCGCGGGCGACTACGTGTGCCAGTCGAGCGGCGAGGAGGGCCACCCCTTCAACGGGACCGTGGTGGACTGGGCCGCGCGGGACGAGCCGATCGAGAACACGGATATCGTGTGTTATATCCAGTTCGGCCTGACGCACTTCCCGCGCACCGAGGACTTTCCCATCATGCCGGCCGAGCCGGTCGGCGTCATGATCAGGGCGTCTAACTTCTTCAAGAAGAACCCGGCGCTCTGGGTGGTGCCTTCGGTTGTTGATGCCGATAAGACCTCCAAGAATGCATTTTCTTCCAATGCGGCTGAGCCTGCTGGGTCTTGCTGCGTTAGCAGGGACAGCAAGCTTTAAGGGGTCTGCAACTATGTGCTCCGAGGGAAGGGGGACGGAATAAATAAGGCTATGGTGTCATCGAATTTTGTAACTCCTCTCAGTCTATCATAGCTTACATCTTATTCAATGTTAGTGATGGTTGCATGCAGCACATGTGCATCAAACCCCACAAGGGGCTGCAGCTGGCGTCGATTCCATATTATAAAATATACGCGCTGTCCAATGGCCACCTGATCTGCGAAATCCATCAATAATCCTGATTAGCACACTAATGCACGGTACCCTGAATCTTAACAGACCCCTGCCTATCTTATCTAGCCCGTTGTAGTGTAGTACTCAAATAGAAAACCCGGAGATCTGTATCAGGAGCCGCGGCTAATCCGGATGTGGCATTTGTATGCGACTACAACTCGGAGCGCATAGACTACTGATAGCGCCTGACCGAGTGTCGCGTCTAATATATTTACCCCTCCAACACTCCTCAGTGACTATCCCAGGTTTTGCCTCAACAATCTTTAGGATCAAAGCCGTTACTTACAACTCACAAAGTGTTCATCCAATCTGCCCATTCCACATACATCGAGATACAGAACTCTAACTAGTCTCCATCAAGTAAAGCTGCCGCATGCAAGCGCCAACGTCGGGATTGTGAACTTGGATAACACACTTGACCATCAACCCTGTTGAGACAGTGCTTGATAGTTATGGAGAATGTGAGACGATGCTTCTGCAGATTCCGAGAAATGCACCTTGTCGTGCGAGGACGTCAGTACAATGTATTAACCGCTATGATACCACGACAGACGTCGTCCGCTATCGACGCCCGCTGCAACCTTCAGTCCCACGGCGAATGCGCTACCTTGTTCCATTTCGGCATCAAACGGAAGTCTCTCTTTAATTACTAAACTAGAGGAAGTAAAGCGACGACAAGAAGGGATTGCCCCCTAAAACAATGCCGGCACACCGGATCAGGACCACCAAAGGCTCATGCTGGCCGTGCAAGAAGCGCCGCGTGAAATGCGACCTCGCCAAGCCAGTGTGCAGGCACTGCGCCTCGTCCGGGACGACGTGCGACTACAACAGCCGCCTGATACGGTGGAGCACCCGGCCGAGCAGCCGCGTGCCCCCGGCGGCGTACGGCGGCAGCAGCAGCAGCAGCGTCAACATCATCCCCCGGGGCGAGGTGCGCCTGACCGTGTCCCTGGACGTGTGCGAGCGCCGCGCCCTCGACTACTTCCACCGCCGCGTCTGGCCCCTCCTCACCACGTCCAAGGAGCCCTGCGCCGCTCCGACGCCCGTCGCCCTCGAGCACCGCGTCGTCCTCCTCGCGGCCTGCGTGCTCTCCGACTCGCACAGGCGGCTGCAGGATGGCGGCTCGCGTGGCCACGACGCCCCCGGGAAGCGGCGCCTCGAGTGCCTGGCTGCCGTGAGGACCGAGATCGCCGGCTGTTGCGTTGACGTGCAGGGCACTGGAACACTCGTGGTGCTTCTGTTCGCCGTCATCTTGCTCTACTTTGACGACGGTGAGTCCCGTTTTTTGTCCTTTCACGGTCCCCGTCTGTCATGTTCTGGAAATGTTCCAGAATGTGTCACTTCACGATCTGCAGCAGGTGATTAACAGATACCAGGGTACGTGGGCTGCACTATCAAGTCCGCCTCGACGTCCAGTCATCACAGCGGAGTCCTAGCGATCCTCGAGCGCCTGGGCGGCATCCGCGCCGCGCTGAGGAAGGCCCCCGAGCCGCTGCACATGCTTCTCTCGGAGTTCGCAACCACGGATCTCACGACGGCCGTCATCCGGGGCCGGCCCGCGTCCTTTGCCCCCGGCGTTTGGGACCTCATCGACCAGGGCCCGGTCTGGTGGGGCCGGGACCCCCTGGGCAGGGTATCCCTCGCGTCCGTCTTCCGCGAGATGGCCGGCATGAGCCTGTACCTACAGGCGACCACCACCATGGCCGAGGACTTCTCCATCGAGCGGGTCCGCCAGTTCGAGGCCGCCCTCCGTCCCGTGTATGCGCCGCTGACGATCGAGGACTGCGACGGCCAGAGCACGTTCTCAGAAGAGTCGGATGTCCTCTCCGCCACGGAGCTGGAAGCCGTGCACGCCTTCACCTTGATCCGCGCCTTTCAGCATGCCGCCCTGCTGTACCTATACAGGGCCCTCTGCGGCCTCCCGACGCGGCACGCGCTTGTCCAGCAGCACGTCAAGTCGTGCCTCGCGTGCATTTTCGAGATCCCGCGCCAGGCAAAGGTCATCAACTGCGTCATCTTCCCGCTCTTTATTGCTGGGGCTCACTCCGTGTCCGCGGAGGGGCAGAGGGCGGTCCTGGACATGACGGATTTGCTCTACGACGATATGCGTTTTGCTTCGATCGAGGCTGTCAAGTCTGTCTTTAAGACGGTTTGGCTTTCTGACTCTACTAACCAGTCTTGGCTTGATGTCTTTAAACATCTCAGCCCCCACGCTTTGGTATTGTAAGTTTGATGTTGGTCACTATGGATACGGTCTTTGAAGGGACCTGTAAATTGTGCGTTTGTGTTCGACAATAGTTGGAATCTCGATTTGTACGTTCGTTTCCGTTCATAGTAACTAGTATGGAAAATTCGGAAAACAAGTGTTTTGTTACGGTGTCTCCCTTCTTCAGAGATAGGGGGCCAGGGCCCAGAGGAGAAAGTCAAATCCAGATCCGCCGGTAGCCGGCGGGCGAGATGAGCACGGTCTGCTACTTTCGCATCATTGGACAGTAGTAGCAACAACCCGGATGTCGTTATCAAGCAACACATAGTATGAGTTACATACCCTAGGGTAAATGTTCAAAAGACTCGAAAGACAATATATAAGTACACTTTTACGGCACGGGTATAGAGACATTCCGGCACTTTCCCTTATCGTACCTAGGTATTTTGGATCACCGGCGCCCTCCGAGAAGTGCCGCCCGGCATGCGGATCCTTCCCGAGGGGAAGAGGACCACACTATATTACGACAAGAGGCCATGCAAGGCGTCATCGGCGGTATGTTACACACAAATGCGTATAGATGAGGGAAGCCCTTGATCACAAATCTGATATCGACCAGCACTCCCCAAAAAAGACTCCCACAACGGAAAGGCCAACCGGCAGCATTGCCGGAGCAAACCAACAACATGGCCTCGCCTCACACAACCAAGCGCCTCCGGATCGGCGTCGACGTGGGCGGCACCAACACAGACGGCGTCATAATCGACCCGTCGCAGTCCTCGTCGCCCAGCAAGGGCATACTGGCCCACCACAAGGCGCCCACGACGACGAACCCGAGCGACGGCATCAACGCGGCCATCACGCACATGTTCACGGCCTCGGACCCGCCCATCAGCCCGGCGGACGTGGCCTCGGTGACGATCGGCACGACGCACTTTGTCAACGCCGTCGTCGAGCGGGACGCGAACAGGCTCTGCAGGGTCGCGGTCCTGCGGCTCGCGGGGCCGTTCGGCAAGCACGCGCCGCCGTGCGTCGACTGGCCCGGCGACATGCGCGAGCTGGTGCTGGGGTGCTGGGCCAGCGTCGACGGCGGGCTCGAGGTGGACGGGGTCCTGATCCGGGAGCTGGACGGGGGCGCCGTGCGGGAGGAGTGCGCGGCCATCAAGGAAAAGGGAATCCGCGCCGTCGTCGTCAACGGCGTTTTCAGCCCCATCGACACGGTGCACCGGCAGGAGGAGCGGGCGGCCGAGATCGTGAGGGAGGTTCTCGGCGCGGACGCGGACGTCGTGCTGAGCAAGGAGGTTGCGAACCTGGGGTTCCTGGAACGGGAGAACGCCGCGATCCTGAACGCTGCGATCCTGCCGTTTGCGCGCAGGACGATCCGGTCCTTCCAGGACCCCGTGAGGAGGCTGGGGCTGGACTGTCCCGTCTTCATCACGCAGAACGATGGGACACTGCTCGCGGGGGAGATTGCCGCGAGGCTGCCCATCAGGACTTTTAGCAGCGGGCCGACGAACTCGATGCGTGGCGCCGCTTTCCTGATACAAGGTGAGGAGCAGCAGGAGGGCCAGGCGATGATGGTCGTCGACATCGGCGGGACGACGACTGATATCGGGCTCCTCCTCGCTAATGGGTTCCCAAGGCAGCAGGCGGCTTACAGCGAGCTCGCCGGAGTGAGGATGAATTTCTCGTGCCCTGATATCAAGAGCATTGGCCTCGGAGGCGGCTCAATCATCCGCAAAGGGGCAGATGGTAAACCTACGACTGTGGGACCGGACTCTGTGGGATACAAACTCACAGAAGAGGCTATTGTCTTCGGAGGTAACGTGTTGACATCCACGGATGCTACCGTCCTGGCCAGGGCTGATGTGAAAATCGGCAATCCATCGCTCGTCCAGGGAAAGCTGACTGATGATGAGCTGAGCGAGACGAGAGCAATCATCAAGCAGAAACTAGAGAAGGTCATCGACATGATGAAGACTTCCCCTGAGGATCTTCCAGTCCTGCTTGTCGGCGGAGGTGCCGTCATATCCCCCGATGAACTGAAAGGCGCAAGCAAGGTCCTCAAGCCCCGGTACTCAGAAGTGGCCAATGCCATTGGAGCAGCCATGGCAAGAGTCAGCGCCGTGATCGACACAGTCAAGTCTACTGAAACCAAGTCGACACAGAAGCTGCTGGATGAGATCTCGGCAGAGGTCACCGAGAAGACAGTTGCCGCAGGTGCATCGCGCGAGTCCGTCAAGGTCGTCGAGATGGAAACGCTCCCGCTGCAGTACATCGCCAACAAGACACGGTTCATCGTCCGCGCCGCTGGCGATTTCGACTTTTCTAGGACGGATCTCGCCACCGTCCCACCCGCGAACGAAGAAGAGCAAACCACCAACGACATGGACCAGTACGAGAAGAGAGCCCGCACGAATGGGTCAACTGCCGAGCCCAACGGCACGGAGAAGCCAGTATCTCGACAAGAAGCAACCAACGTCGACCCGACCACATACCGCCCAACAGTCAAGAACCGAGTCTGGCTCGTCAACGAGACAGACCTCGGCTGGATCAGCACGGGCTGCTACATCCTCGGCACCGGCGGCGGCGGGTCCCCCTACTCGCACATGGTGCGGCTGCGGCAGATGCTCCGCGCGGGGGCGATCGTGCGCGTCGTGTCGCCGGATGACCTGGCGGACGACGACCGCGTCGGCTGCGGCGGGGGGATGGGCAGCCCGACGGTGGGGATCGAGAAGCTCGCCGGCGACGAGATGATGCAGGCGCAGGTCGACCTGGGCAAGATACTCCCCGTGGAGAAGAGGGCCACGCACATGATCGCGCTAGAAATTGGCGGGGGCAACGGGCTGCAGGGGATGATCCTCGGCGCGTCGAGCAATATGGACTTGCCGTGTGTTGATGGCGACTGGATGGGGAGGGCGTATCCTACCAAATGGCAGACCACGCCTGTTGTGTTTAACGAGCGGCAGCCTATTTTCTGTCCGCTGTCCATGTGCGATGGAAATGGGAACACGATCATCATGACTAGTGCCACGTCCGACCTCCAGGTCGAGAGGGCGCTGCGGGCTGCGATTAGCCAGATGGGCTCGCATGCCGGCTGTGCCGAGGGTCCTGTATCTGGCGCCGAGACAAGACGGTGGGCTGTGGAACACACGATATCTGCGGCGTGGAGGATTGGCAGGGCAGTCGAGAAGGCGAGGCGGGCCAACATTGTCGATGAGGTCGCAGAGGAGATCGTCAAAGAGGTTGGGGGAAGCGGGGCAGCCAGAGTCCTGTGGAAAGGCAAGATTGTCGGCGTTACGAGGACGCTGAGGATGGGGCATGTCTATGGCGAGTGTCTGATTGAGGGGATGGACGTGGCCGAGGCAAAGGAAGGGGACACTGGCGCCTTGAAGAGTGAGCATGGAAGAAGCCGTTTCGAGGGGCTGATCAAGATCCCGTTCAAGAACGAGAACATCGCGGCCATCAGGGTGCGTGGCCACGAGGCCAACGGAGTCGATAGCGAGGCTCTGGAAAAGCAGGAGGACGTGCTTTGCATTGTGCCCGATTTGATTTCCGTCATTGACGCGCAGAACGGCGAGGCTATTGGTACGCCAGAGTACCGGTATGGACTCTTGGTTACTGTTCTGGGGATTGCAGCCAGCGATAGATGGACAGGGTCAGAGAGGGGGATCGAGATTGGTGGGCCCGAGGGCTTCGGCATACATCACCTCAAGTATCAGCCACTTGGGAAATTCGTGAAACCCGTCAGTGTCATAGACGAGTTCGATACAAGCAATTGAGGTGTAAAGGACATGGGATACATGGGCGTGGGTGGTTTACTGCAACCAGCATAGATTCTCATATTAGACTATTAAACCACACTTCTCCTTGAAAAATTGGCTTGATCCCCACTATAGAATAGTCAGAATAATTACTTGATATTCCCTGAGCCTACATAAAACAAAGTAGAATCAACCTTGTGTTGTTGACAATCACCTAAACCATGTTCATTGAAGTCAAGTCTAGGTAAATGCTTGGAGACAATGGCCAAGGTCAGAGGCAGGTCTGCGTAGGAATGTTATTGATGATTTATTCAGACTGGCTCGTTTATCACCCCGGAGGCACTATTCCTGAGTATCTGGTCATCATATGAATCAGCCGTCTCAACCTTGGCACGTTCTACTTCTGTTATGAGACGACAACTCAATTTATCCAAGACATAGGTTATACACGAGTTCTGCTCTAAATTGGTCGTCATTGCCATGGGACCTCTTCCTCATCCTATTCCTCACCCTCGTCGTATTTCAAGCCAAATTCAACTTCAGCATAAAAGGTTCTATGGATGCCCATCGAAGGAAAAAAGCAGACTCTCACACATGTATCCTCAAATAGAGATTTGCATACAAATTGTAGTCTCCCCCGCCAGACTCGCGATCAGTGTCATCCTTGGTCTATGGGTTGACGTTTAGTCCTGTAATAACTTAGTTGCACGTTTGAACTGCTCCATGGTGAAGTAACGGTGTTGCACCTGTGTTTGCTACGCTTGGTCGCGTCATAAGCCTTCTAATAAATTTGACACACTAAGCAAGTTTTCTGTAAGAAAAAGAATTAGCTGACTTTTGTTCAAACAAAAAAGAAAACCACGGAAATAGTCCTGCATCCCGAAGTGCATTTTGAAACTAGTTAGACACACCAAGATGCAATGCTTTTATTGGCAAGCACTCGCTTCAACAGGACGCAGATGACGCCTTGTGCAACCTCTGTCACAATCTGACTCTGGGTTCTCTCTCCCCTCGGAAGGAACCCGCATGCCGGGCGGCACTTGTCGGGGGGCGCCGATCGGGGTAGTGATAAGAAGTGCCGGTTTATCTCCGCCCCCATTGCCCGAGCTACGGAATCATGCTCTGACCTACTAAAATATGTGGAATTCATGGTCGAAGTCGAAAGATATGGTTCGCAGCCAGGAAAGGTCATGTGCCTATCTTCGATGCTTGACTCTGATTCGTACGACTCGAAATCTAACTTAAAGATGGGAAGCAGTTCACGCATCTTTCACCTCCTTTTCTGGTGAGGGGCTGATATCTCCAATGTCTCACTGCCCAAAGGCCTGTACTACTAAGCTCATCTACTCTAATTGAGCCCTGTGCCCCGTAGCAAAATCGCTCTCTGTAGACTTTTCTTTTCCTCCTTCTCCAAATCCAAAACCTGACGCTTCATTCGCAGCCATGGCAAAAGGTGGCGTCATGGCGGGACTAGGAGGCATCAAGGAGAAGGTCCGTCTGCATGGCGACGAAGCAAAACACGAGCAGACGGACTCATGGAGCAACAGAGACCTGATCCCTCTTCCCCCAGAGAGGAGAACGTGGAGTGCGCCACACCCAGCTCACCTTTCCCCGGGAATCACACGCTGACGTTTCACTCCCCCCAGACTGGTTCCTCTTCTTCGGGTACTGGACCATCTCCAGCCTCAACATCAGCAACTGGCAGTCCCCCAACACGTTCCTGACCCAGGGCCTGTCGGTCTCCCAGTCCATGGCGATAATAATCATCGGCCGGCTCCTCATCTCCCTCTTCTCGACCCTCATCGCCTGGTGCGGCCTCACCTGGCACATCGGCTTCACGATCCAGAACCGCTTCTCCTGGGGCCTCCGCGCCAGCTACATCCCCCTGCTGCAGCGCATCCTGCTCAACTTCCTCTGGAACGCGATCCAGTGCTGGAACGGCGGGCGCCTGGCCGCCGTGTGCCTGACGGCCATCTGGCCCAGCTTTGCCGAGATGCCCGAGTTCCTGCCCGCGGGGATGGCGGCCGTCACCACGGGCTACGAGTTTGTGGGCTTCGTCGTGTTCTGGGTGGTCTCGACGCCGTTCCTCTTCATCCGGCCCGAGAAGTTCAAGTGGCCCTTCCGCGTCACCAGCGTCTACTGCGGCATCGGGATGCTCTGCATGATGACCTGGGCGCTGGCCACGGCGAAAGGTGTCGGGCCCTTGATGACGCAGGGGCAGAACGTCCCCGGCGGGTGGAGGAACTCGTCGTGGCTGATGATGGCGGGAATCAACCAGATGCTTGGGGGAATTGCGGCGGGTATCACCAATTCGAGCGACTTTGGTCGGTACGCGAAGGGGCCGAAGCACTACGTCGGAGGCACGATCCTGTCCGCCTGGATTGTCGGCGTCCTCGTCTCATTCATTGGCTTAGTGACCACCTCGGCTGCGCAGACAATATACGGCGAAGTGTACTGGAACCCCCCGGACCTGTTGATGGTAATGATGGACAGCGGTCATGGATCCTCAAAAGCACGAGCTGGGGTATTCTTTCTGGCCTTCGGTTTCGCATTGACAGCCTGCTTCGAGAACATCTGCGGCAATGCCGTGGCTGGGGGCATCGACCTTGCTGGTCTGTTCCCTCACTACATCGACATCCGACGTGGCGCTATCATCACCTTTGCGGCCGCTTGGATTTGCCAGCCGTGGCAACTCATTAACAGGGCGACGACCTTTGTTAGCGTCTTGAGCTCGTTCTCCGTCTTCTTGAGCCCTATCATTGGGATTATGGCAACGGACTTCCTGGTGCTTCGGAAAAGCAAGATCCGCCTCAGTCACTTATATCGCACACATAACACGTCATACTGGTATTTTCACGGAGTCAACTGGAGGGCCATTGTTGCTTGGCTGTGTGGCTGGGCCCCTACGGTAGGTGGTCTGATCCTGACTGCTGGGGGAAATACGAATGGGCCCAAGGCCTTGTACCAACTCTATTACATGGCGTTCCTGGTTGGTAAGTATAGCATTCCAGCACGACTCACACCTCACGATACTGACGAGGCGCAACAGGCTTCTTCATAAGTGCGTCGATTTTCTTCACGCTGAACAAACTGTTTCCGGTCCCTGGCATGGGCGAGTATGACGAGGTGGACTATTACGGCACGTTCTCAAGTAAAGAGCTTGCCAAGTGGGGAGTTATTCCTCCTGAGCAGGTACCTGTCCTTCAGGGAGATGATGCAAGTGAGTCGCAAGTTCAAGAGACATTCGACAAGAAGGATTAGATGTGGCTTTCCAACAAAGGAGTATAGTTATAATGTACAGTGGCGTAAAGTCGTGGGCTCCGGCGAGATCACAAGCCACTTTAATCGTAATAACATTCTTCCCGTATTCGATTTACCTCGATAAGCATTTCCACAGCGAGAACGTTGATCTCAATTTTCACGGAATATCCAACACCAATGTGCTTCAGCTAGACTTGCCCGACTCTTACACATCACGAAGCCCTCGGCTTGACTCTAACTTTGAACCCCACGGGTCTGTAGTTGAACCAGCCGTCCTGGTGCCCATCCAGTTTGAAGTGCGGGTCCACCATCTCAAAGTCGCACTCGCGGATCAGCATCGCAGTGACAACCATGTTGAACTGCCACGCCCAGTGCTTCCCGATGCACTCTCTCTTCCCGTTTCCAAACCACTTCTTCACGCCAGGAGGCAGGTCTTCAAAGGACTGGCCCATCATGCGCTCAGGCCTGAAGGCGAGGGGGTCGTCAAAGACGGCAGGGTCCCGGTTCACGCCCGCCAGGACGAGGATCATCGCCTGATCATGCGCAATCTGGTACTTCCCGCCGGCCAGGAGGACAGGGCTCTTGTCCGCGTCGCCGCTCGGCCCCTTTGGTCGGGGCACCGGCTCGATGTTGAAGCCCGGCGCCGCGAAGCTCAGCCTCAGGGACTCGCGGACGATGCCCTCGATGCACTTCAGCTGCGGGAGGTGCTCGGCTCGTATCTGTGTTGCTTCGCCTGTTGCGGCTGACCACGGGCCAACGACCTTGTCCAGCTCTTCCCTTGCCTTCGCAATACACTCCTTGTTCTGCAGGAGGAGGTATATCTCGCTTCCAATCAGGCATGGCGCTGTTGAGCTCCCGATGGGCATGCTCACGATCTCATCTATAACTTGCTCTTCTGTCAAGCCCTTGCCAGTTTGGTCGTCTTGTCCTTCCATCAAGGCCCAGAGGATATCCCTACGGCCGGTGGGATTCTGCTTCCTGTGGAACACAAGATCCTCGGCATAGTCTTCACGCATGGCCTTGATAGACTTTTTGAACTTGCTGCCATAGAGTAGCCAGTTCAAGAACCCCGGCCTCGTGGGTCTCATCATGGCCTCCGAGGTGGAATCCTCCATGCCCTGCAGCATCGAATGGCTCTCCGCGGCAGTGATGCAGTTCAGCTTCTTGCCGAACATCGTCAGCGTCGTGGCCTCGAGATTCAGCCGGTTCAGCTCGTCCATCAGATCGACTCCGCCACTAGACTCGCCCAGCCCCTTCCACTTCGCAATCAGCTCGCCGGTGCAGCCGACCACCTCGCCGCACCACTCCCTCACGGCATCGGGCGTCAGCCTCGGCGCGACGATGCGGTGCTTGATGCCCCAGTTCTCCTCGTGGTCGAACGCCGTGAAGAGCGCGTCGTGCACCGCGCGCCGGATCTCGACGATGGGCCCGCCCACGTACTTGCGGAAGCGCTTCTCGTCGCACAGCTCCTCGGCCAGCGCGGCGCCCGCCACGAACACGATCGTCTTGCCGAGGACCTTGATCTGGAAGATCTCGCCGTGCTTCTCCGACAGGCGCTGCAGGGACTGCCACGTGTTTGAGGGCTTGACGTCGAGGATGTTGCCCACCAGCGGGAGGCCTTTCGGCTGGGGGATTGGTTGAGACATGGCTGGTGTGTGTGTGTTGATGAAAATGGGTCTCCGGATGATTTAAATGAACGTTAATTCTTCAAGGTGAGGTCATCCCTCCAGCAGACCCAAAGAATGCAGGTCTATCAGATGCAGGTGGTGCCAATGAAGAGAACTCGAAATCAAATCGGTGGGCAGAGAGGGGGTTGTTATATTCGTCTTCAGGGTACGTCGCGGTAGCTCGAGTCTCACTACTTTTCTTTGTCTCACTCGGAACAGCACATTCCTGCAGCTAACCGCTCTGGCTGGCTGAACTTCAGCTGTGGCGGGAGATGATCATCGAGCTGAGCTCAGTCAGCACCTCGCAGAATGTCGGTCGGGAACATGCCGCTCCTATTTCAACAGGAATAGTCTCGAGGTGAATGCCTCAATTCGGCGCCCATTAGACTTTCGTCTTTAAAGACTGCAAGCCTAAGAAGAGAAGATGCCGAGCTGCTTAGATGATTCAAGAACAGATGGGATATTGGTGCGACGCAGCGATACTGTATTACCCATCACGGCATGACGATCATCTCCAATCGTGTCCAAGGGATGGCTTAAGACAATGCATCTTGGCTTCGAGCCTCGCGGGGCGGGATTTGATTGATCGATGGCTTGCCACAGCATGTCAATAGTCTATGTGACAGCTCATGTGAGCATGTGCTTGGCTACTTCACAGCCAGCCAGTGGTATTCGTAGGCTAATATGCGGTAGCAAAATGCTCGGCTATCAGAGAGAGTATCACAATGCAATGTCTCCAAACTTATCTTACAGAACTCAACGTACTACGCAGCCTCATTACGCCCTTGCTTTTCCTGGTGATTCGTTGCGGTCCTCACCGTGATTCTGAGATCACGAGTAAAGCAGAAAGGCGTCTTGGCTCTTTGTCGAGCGAGGCGTTGGCAAATGGATTACAAATGCCGACCAAATAATTAAACAAGAAAATGAATATTTGATTAAACTCCTATGCGATATCATCCATTAGCCTAGCTCAAATTTCTAGAGCGGCAAGACTGGTGTGAGTTCCAATAGCTTGACAGCAGTGGGTGCTCAGATGCAGGCACGAAGCCTCTAGGTCTAGGACAAATATTATGACCTCTCCCCAGATGATACACATGATGATCTGTATCCTTGTACATCAGTCTAGGGCTGTGGACTTCCCAAGTCATCTACAGAAACATGAACAAGTACTTGCAGAAAATTCCTATCTGTGGAAGCCGCCTGTAACAAAGAGGGCGATGCGATTACCTGGTCTTTTTTTTTTTTTTACAGTTGTGCCTGAGATAGACAAAATGACCAAACACACCACTTATGTCATGATTACATTACAGCAGCCTAAAAACGTCAAACTGCCATGAGCTATCGACTCAGCCCCTAGTCTAACTACTGCTGGGTAATCCCATTTGTCCAGTGGAACAGCTGCTTCGGGTCCCATCTGGACTTCAGGGCTCGCAGTTTGGGAAGCTTGCGCTCCGAGTACCAGGCCACCTGTCCCTCGTTGCCATGTGCATAATTGACGTACACCTCGAGCGTCCCATCCCTGCTTCCTGTGGCCACCAGCTCCTTGCGCGTCTCTAGCCCGAACTCCTCCGCCACAGCTGCAGAAGCTGCATCAGGCAAGACAAAGGACAGGAATCTGGTTAGGTTGTGCTTGTCAGCCGTATTCCACCCCACCGCATCGCTGCAGCAGCGATGTTAGTGGTGTTGGGCAATATATCTTACAAGTATCCTAGCGCGTCGCGGTAGGGGTAGGCGGTGGCCTCGTCTGGCACGCTCCTGGTAACGGTGTTGGGAAATAGCTCAAGGACAAGGAGGCTTATGATGAGGCTCGGATTCTGGGCGTAGAAGCTGTCAAACTTGTCGACAAGGCCCACATATGTGGCGGTGTCGAACTTGTACACATTCATGCCCATGACCGAGTGGTTGCCACCCTTCGCGCAGGCCATTGCGTCAACTCCAAAGCGGTTGTCCTTAATCAGCCTGTTCCAAGGCAACATGCCTACGCTCTGTCGTATCGGGTTCTGGTCAACGAAGGGCTGTATGTACACCATACCCTCTGCCTCCGGCCCTATGTAGATGGTCGATATCATCAGCGCCGTTTGCTGGGTCGGCATGTCGAACATGATGCTTGCAAATAGCGAAAGCTCGGCGGGCTTGTTCTCATTTAGTGACTCGATCAGGCCAAAGATCTCCTTTTTGGAGGAAGCTGGATAGACAAAGTCACCGTTGAGTGCCATGCCGTTGTTGGTTTGGTCATGAACCTGGAACGTGGCTGAAGTCACGATGCCGTAGTTGTGGCCGGCGCCCCGGAGGCCCCAGAATAAATCGCTGTTCTCCTGCTCTGAGGCAGTCACGATTTCCCCAGATCCAGTCACAATAGTGACCGACTTCAAGGCGTCAAGCAGTAGCCCATGGACACCTTGGTACGGCCCGATCCCACCGCCAAGCGCGGCGCCAACCACGCCAACGCAGGAGCAGGACCCGGTCTCTATGCAATATGAGTTCAGTGGCACGGGTGAGTAGAAGTTGTTGAGATGCTACTCACGGATTTCTTTTCCTGCGGCATGTACCAGCTCGAAAATGTCACCAAATATGACGCCCCCGCCGACAGTCAGTAGATTTTCTTTCGGGTCGACATGAATGTCTCGGAAGAAGCCCAGATCGACCCCGATGCCCCCTTTCAGAGCGCCTGTCGTGTTGGTGTATCCACTTCCACCGCCGGTCGCAAGGAAGGGGACGCCATGCTTGGACGCATAGTCGACCTAGAGGTATAAAGCTGTAAGCAGAGGAGCTGAGGTGTCAGGGTGGCAGGCTGAAAACAGACGATTTTCTTGACATCCTCGTTGCTTGCCGGCTTTGCATATACTACGTAACTAGGCGCAGCGAGGTCGTTCCAACGCTGCGTGATGTTGAGAGCGCTGGTGCGATTTGTGTCGCCGGCGAGGGCAACCTCGGAAGGGTGGCACAATATCTGCTTGAGGTCGCCATAGATGGACGTGGGTGATGCTGGAGAGGACGCGACTCTTGGTTAGACACGTTGGAGCCAGCACAGCGGGACATTGGGGGCTCTTTTCTGGAGGTATGAGGGCGAGGGGAGGGGCCAGGCGGGGAACGAATTGCTTACCTGAAGCGGCGGATGCCATGCTGGTCAAGAAAGTGACGAGTACTAGGAACGTAGCCAAGTCTGCCGCCACGATGTGGACTAGAGACTGAACGTGTCGAGGGGGCATTGCAAGTACAAGGAAGATATTTAAACTACTCGATGCATGTGTGTAGCAGCCGCTGGACCGATGCCGGGTCCTGAAACGATTTTAAAGTCCATTAAGTCCGCCCCAACCTGCAGAGGATTGAGGACTTTTGTCAGTGCTACTGTGCCGCTCAGCAAAACCAACAGTCGAATAAGGTCCAATCATGCCCGCCCTAAGCCTTCCTTCCAACCAACACGTACGTACATGCTACTCTGCGTGCAGTTGGCCCTGCGATGCGACACTGGCGATAGGGAGATCCAAGATCGAGACCATGCCTCCTTCCTCGGATTCAGGATTATGGCTCAGCGTGACGTTCAGGGCATTCCCCCCCCCCCCCGCCCCCCCTTTAGCTATTAGTCCCACTCAAGCCAACACTGGGCTCAAATTTACGCGCGCTTCGAGGTCTTGACGCAGCATGCAGACACCAGCACAGCAAGGAAAAAACAGCGGAAGAGAGACAGAGAGCGAGTGAGCCACAGGAAGGCGAAGACCAACGCCCCACGAAACCGGAGGTCACGAGATGGGACGGGACAGGCAGAAGCTCCGCTCCACTTGTGATCGATGCGCCCAGCTGAAAGTCCGCTGCAACAAGCAGAGGCCGATCTGCGAACGCTGCGACAAGGCCGATGAGAAGTGCGTGTACGCTCCATACCGATGGAAAGGCCGACCTGGACCCGATACCGAAAGGATCCGGCTGAGCCTAGAGTGCGGCAGACCCACGCATATCAGGACGTCGATGAGTTCATGAGAATGTTGGGCGCCGACTTCCAAATCATGGGCCCAGGGTCAGCGCCACCACATCAGGGCGAAGAGACCGCAGCCCTCCTCCCAGACGCGGACCACGAGAGCACCGCCAGCTGGGACCAGGTCGAGAGTGAGCCCAACCCTAGGGCCACCACCTTCGACATGATGAGCGAGCCGTCGGCTTTCAGTCACTACGAGTGCGATCGCGTCATGCTGGGGCTGCTAGAGGGCCTCAGTCAGTCAAATCCGCAGCGCCAGCCAGCGGCGAAGCTCACACCCGAAACGTCACCTCGGCAGAGCGGCAGGAGTTCATCAAGCAACCAGCTCATGAAATCGAACCGCGCAGCGCGCCAGCACCTGCATTTCCTCTTAACCCGCCCTTGCCGAGCTGCGTGTCTGACCCGGCTCGACTCCACCTGCCTAGTGAGAACTATCCTCGCTCGGACCCTGACGCGGTACGAGGACATTTTCAGCAGCATCACGGGAGGCCCGACGCCGAGCGAGCCTCGCAGCCCGGAGGCGTCAAAGGATGGGCATGATGCTGGACGCGTGCGGCCAGGCCACCGTCTTCTTCGAGCTCGCGCAATTTGAGGACTTTCCCCTGGGCCACGAGGGGGAATTGAGGATCAACGTGGAGTTGCTGCTGTGTGAGCTACAGGCCTTCGAGTCCGTCGTGGCCCGGATCGGCAACATCAAGGTCGATCATCATAGTGAGCGGGGGGGATATGGCGAAATGGTTGTGGAGAGGCCGCGTGGGAACTCAAATCTCAGCGTTGAAGCTGTGCTCGAGGCTCTCTTGTGTGAAAGGGTTTATGGACTAGGGAAGTGTATCAGGCTGTTTCCGGATTCTTTAGCTTGAACGGGGTTTCTTTGCTTATTTTCCAATGCCAGGGCTGCACCCAACGCCACTCAATGTTCAAGCTCTATTTGGCGTATATCATGTGGTATGATGACAAGTGATCTTTAAGAGTCCCGGTCACATGATCGTCCGGGCGATCATCTCCCTCACCGCCCGGCGAATTGCTCGTTTAAATACGTAAGGCAGCATCTTTATTAACAAATAAATTAATGAAAATAGTAATATTATAGGAATTAAGGATTAATATTAGGGCCGTGGGGCTAATTGTGCGCAGGGCCCTTTGCAGGGCCCGTCTGGTTGGCTTATCTTATCAGCCCAACTGGCCTTAGAAGTAATTGTAATTTGATTTTTGGGTAATTCTTGCTTTTCCTTTCTTTTTCTTAGGCAACCCTAGTTGTAAATTAACTATTCTTCACTGCCATTTTGTGCCCTTGTTGCTATTTCGATGTGAGGACCGTCACAATGAGCACTGCCAAGTCCTAATATATGTGGATGTATGTATGTATTTTCAGAATTGGCCATCAGTTCGAAAAAAGATGGACTCCTCCTGTTTGCATTTGCCCAACAACTCACGATAGAGACAGCGTTCAGCTGAGGGAACCGACGGTAACCAAGCCGATCTTGGCACATCCTTCGCCCAAGGGCTAACCACACACAACATAATCAGCGCTAATGTGTGCAGTCTGACAGGGCAAGCAGGCCGGTCGTTTTTACACTATCTTCTTCTAATGTTCCAGGATGTCCCATTCGACGAATAGAAAACTACTCCACCCCCCTCTTTTCGCCACAAACTCAAGGGAGTGTCTTCAGTTGCAGCTTGTCTGTCACGGTGTTGACACATTAAAGCCATTGCCCCCGATCAACTTGCAGTCGTCAGAACTTCAACTTACAATAATTTCCCTTTATTGTTCCTCATCCTGTCGCGTGCGTGTCATGAACCTTGGCAAGCGTCATACATGATGAGCACCAAACCGCGGTATTCTTACGCGCCACTGTTGAGTCCCCGCCACACGCGCCTGGTGATACTTCACTCTAGCAAAACAGACAACTACCCAATTAATTGCGATCTCGTCGACGTAAATATCGATGAAGGACCCATCTACGAGGCTTTGTCGTACACCTGGAACAACGAGGTGCCGAGCAAGCCGCTGGAGATCAACTCGGCCGACGGCTCAGGCCCTAGAGGCCTTCTCATAACAACAAATTGCGCGAGAGCTCTAAGGTTGCTCAGAAAACGCATCGGTCAAAGGGGCTATTCGAAGGTTGGACTATGGGTCGACGCTATCAGCATCAACCAGTCCTCCAACGACGAAAGGAGCGCCCAGGTCTCCATGATGTCTGAGATTTACAAGAAGGCGAGGAATGTCGTCGTCTGGCTTGGGAACGCCCACGCGCCTCCGAATCGTAGAAGCATGCTCGCACTTCAGCTCTCACGTCCGTTCTCCATGCTCGACCGAGAGGCTCGGGCCAAGACACGGAAGCTGCGATGGATCAATAAATTATGTTCACTGGTTTCGCCGGTCGTTAAGAAGATCATTGAGAAAGGTACGTTAATGAAAACATTAACCAGACCATTGCCACATCTCTCATGAGATGTGTACTAAGATGCCGAATCTGCCTTGATGTTATCCTTCTTAGCTGACCCGGATAACAGGAAGTGCCAAGTCGCTACCGCTTTTCGGCGCCCCATACTGGACACGGGCTTGGACTTTACAGGAGTTTCCACATCTCTCTACAAGAATATTGTGTTTAAACTCTCAAGACTGCTCAATCCTTGGAATTGTCCCCTCGACAGAAGTCCTCGACGACGGACTGGATATATACCTGCACCATACACTCCTGGAAACGAACCGACGTCAGGATCTAGCCGCAGCACGCCCGAGGTTGCTGAGTATGAATCTGCCCACTGTCATAGCCTTAGAGTGCGCAGATCCCCGGGATAAAGTTTTCGCATTGAGAGAATTGTTCCTCAGTGTCCTTGGAGGCATTGAGGTCGACTATAACCGGACTGTCGAAGCCATCTTCACCGAAGCTACAAGATGTCTCATACTGGCATGCCAGAATCTGGAGGCGTTGTACACATCATGCTCATGCAGGAGGTTATACAATGCCTACAGCGCGCAGAAGGAGCCATATAAAATACCTTCTTGGGCTATAGACTGGACTGGTGCGTCTGAAGGGGGTCTGTACCAAGCTTCCGATGGATTATTCCGAGAAGAAATGAGCTGGTATTGGACTTCGATCTTTGATGAAACTCCTCATGCTGGAACCGTTCTTCCTGCCTCGTTCAGTGACGACGGGCTTCTACTCAAGCTTTTCGGGAAGAGCTTCAGTCAGGTGAGCCAATGTGTCAGCGACAGACTCGCTTACCATCCGGACAACAGGGGAGGCGCGAAATCCTTCGTGAGTGTAGTCCGGAAATTTCTCAGGGAAGCTACAGAGAAACAACTCACATCGGAAGCACCCCTGGGGTGCGCCGTGGTGAAACTGCTGCGGTTCGTATACTCGGATGTATCTGACGAAATCAAAAAGGCTCAGGTCCAGATGGAAGTGGAGAGCGACGTGGACAGACTTTGTGACCTGATGGTAAACAGTGGGACAGTTTATTCGATACTAATGAGAAGAAGAAGGCTATTTGTCACAACGGATGGGATGATTGGTGCTGGAAATAGCGACCTTGTGCCAGGAGACCTGATATGCAACTTCGCCGGCCTCAACATGCCGTTCATCGTGCGCGAGCAAGGACGACACCATGAATTAATCACCCCTGCCATTGTCGTCGGGGCAATGCGTCGAGAGATGTGGCCTAAGGATGGAAATGAAATCGTGCCATGGGAGATCGTTTGAGAATGTACAGGCGAGAAGTTGAAGGAGGCCAGTTTGCGCATGTTGAAATAGCGTCACAAATGTATGGGATCGCACAGCAAACGGCTTTAAGACCATCCTTGTATATTAATGTCGATGTTGTGACAGTTGTCGCAGGCACGTAAGCAACCCAATTGCAACGCAATCTAGTTGTGGCGTCAGTTTTGTATGGCAACGATTGTGACACATGATCGGATGTTGAATAAAAGCTCTACGACCACTTGATGCTCTCTCCAGATCGTCTCCATTGACAGATTGTGCTGTAAGCTTTTTCTCGGACGAGAGAGACGCTGCATTCTCCTCGCTACACTATTCCACTGGCAGTCATTGATCCGAACTTTTCAACAAGTCGTCCACCAGAGACTTGAGGCGTTCATCGCTACCATACCGTTCCAAAGAGCGCTTCTTCCACTCGTCCCAGCCTTGTTCGACCCCGAAAACCTGAAGAATGGCATTTGCCAAGGGTAATGCATACTCCCACTTCGACTCGAGGCCCAGGCCCCACAAGAATCTCCTGACACGCTCATCTTTTGTAAATTCCATCGTCCCCGGAATCTCCTCATTCAGAGCCTTACCCAGCGCAATGTCGTCTGCACTAAGTGACACATCTCCATCACAAAGAGCCCTCATGTCGACTGACACGAGCGAAAGCCCAAAAGCTTCTCCTCTTGGGACAACACGCGCCATCTGCCAGTCGATGATGCCGGTGATGTTGAGGTCCTCGTCGACCAGCAGGTGGTCACCCTTATCATCGACGTGTTTCAGGTAAAATCGGTCCTCAGGTTCGGAAAACTGTGTTGCATTTTCTTGGAGGAAGCGGTAAACCAGATAAGCCTCAACTGGAAATTGGGGGTAGAGTTGACCGTCCGCGATCAAGGTCAGATACTGCTCGGCCCAGGCGCTGTAGTACTCGGCAGAGGTTCCGAATGGCCCGCACGGATCGAGACATACGAACCTGTCGCTTGCGATGGCCGAGATAGACGGTAAATCGTCAGGCTGTTTCACATATAAAGACCCTGCCTGTGTGAATGGGTACTTTTCCAACTCCGCCAATATTCGTGCGAGACCCTTCCAGACATTGGTCGTGTCACCTTGGCCGTCCCACGGCTTGCCGGGAAGCTCTTCCATGAAAAGGAAACACACTCCGACCCCGTGGTCTGTTTCCTCGGAGGGTATGCCGAACGTGAAAGCCCGCGGTGCGGGAACCGCCGTGTTCTCGAGGAACTTCAGGGTTGCATACTCGCTGCGTATCAGATATCCTGCAAGTGAGACTGGAAACCCGACCGCGAAGCCTGTGACCCGCGGCACGCGCATAAGCCAGGACGGCGACCCGTCATCGAAGCGGATGCGGACGTGGTAATTCGCACATCCGGTCAGAGCGTCTGCTCCAACGATTTTTGAGGGGTGTTCAAGAGTGCAGGGCTTGCCCTCGTTTAGGCTGGAAGCAAGTGTGCAGACTGCCTCCTCGTTAATTTGCTCGCGGAGGCGGCCGATCTCAGCGGCGACGAGCGCGGTGTAGGCTGCATCATCCAGGTCCTTGATTCGGATTCCCGTTAGCAAGCTGCCCATTGTGGTGGCGCGTGAATAAGGAGATTTTACCCCAGTACTGGGACACTTGTGATGATCCCGAGACATGTGAAGCCCACAGAAATAGGAGCTGCACATGTCGCAGCCGGCTCCGACTGCGCGGGCGCTTGGTCGTTTGCATCCTGTAACCGAACAATCGAAGAACCTGCGTGGCATTGTATAATTCTGTAAAAGGACACTTTATTTTTGCCGGCGTTTGACAAAAAGAAAACACCGATGTAGTGTAGGATGCGCGAAATGGGTGAGGCCGCGCAAGGAAACGTTGCTGGTGCCTAAATGTCTTCAAGGGACCTGCGCACTCAGCATGCAGGCTAGCGGGATGTGAGATATGAAGCAGCAGCACCGGACGTCTCCCTGCGAGGAGGGCCTGCGTTTGGGCAATGTATGGATTCCCTGACAATGCTACTCTGTGCGTGTGATACGGTACCATACTTATTGCCGCTCGGGTATGATACCGCGGGGTTTATTCAGCTCTCAAATCTGGCATCGGCCCGAAGCCCTCGAGGCGGCATTGCTTGGCATTGCAACCAACTGCACATGAGAATCACCAACAAATTCCTCTTCAGCGTGGTTGGCCTACGGAGCGCCTCATCACATACTAGTGTTTGCTGCCTGGTCTGCCAACCAAAAGCATAATCTCAGCCTTGGACATTTGAAAAACAAATAGACAGCCTAAGCACGCCAAACACTTGATATTCAAGTTGTTGGTTGGCTCAAGCCCTACAAACTGTGACACGGACTGGGGCATCCCAGACAGAATGGAACGTACAGACATGAGAAATGCCTTGCTGGTCAAAGGCCGCCTGATCATCCGGCCGTTTCTGTGCAGTTGTGGCCATCGCAGGTGAACATCCATCATCATGCCAAAAGTACTCTGTGCCAAACATTTCATCAATACTGGCTGTAGATAACATGATTGCGTGAGGTGCATGCGGATACTCGCCCCGGTCAGCAGAGATGAGATATAACAAAAGGTCTATGAGCACACCCCGGTAACGGTTGCAAGATAGTGTGTATAATCTCTGGGACGGTGGTGCCAAAATGAGAGGTTGCCTACCAATTCGCAAGTCGTTTACCTGGGTACATGGGCCAGCAGGTTTGAACGTGTAGGCAGTGCCCAACTTGAGATACACCCTTTTTCTACATACATGTCTCGTGAACGAACTTAGAACTCCAACTCTGGATCTTGTGCACTTTCTCATTCTATGCCGAGTAGCCTGATAACGAGGAATCCATGGATGCTAGCGGAGGGCAAGAAGTGAGCGTCCAGTTGTGATCGAGCCTCAGCAGCATGGTGACAACAGCTGGAACACAGCATCTGGGCCGTAGTAGTGTTTCATAGTGACGGAGGACGGATCGAGACTTCTATATAAAAGACCTCCGCCATCTCCGGATAGGAAGGCCCAAAACTCTCTCCATACCTTCATCGTCCACCACCCTTCTCCAATCTGCATTCAAACCATCATATCAGCCTTCACATCTGTTCAATACCGCCAAGTATATCATCATGTCTCCTTCCATGTCCTACAATCCACCTGTCAACACAAAGACTGCTGCCGAGATCAGCACCCCGGTTGACAATGTCGCGGGGAGCACACGGTGTGCCAAGGAAAACTGTAACAACTGGGCCGAAGCGAACTCTCGCTTCTGCAGTGCTCGTGAGTTCTCCATTACCAGATGTCTGTTGACTCCATGGTACAGACTAACACAGTGAATTAGACCAGGGTTGATGGCAGGGTTCTGCAATATTGAATAGGCCGCCAGAGGTCGAGTCCGCTCGCCAACGAGCGTTGGCACAAGTCACTCTTTTGAAAGGTGGTCGACAGCAAGCAGGAAAGGGGTGGTGAAGAGAGGTATTGGGGTGACAACAAGACAACGGAGACAAGGTACGGAAGCTTGATTGCAGCATCTTCGAGTCCAGCAGATATTCCCGAGAATGATTGCACTGAACCATGAATACCTCCATCATTAGAATACATAGTTTGCCAGAAATCAAGTCATACACATGGTTCCAATAAATCCGAAGGCGAGGAACCGTCACCCCGTGACGTAACCCAGATATACAGAACATCACATGGGGAGCCAGGCACACATCACATGTCACACCCACCCAGAGGAACAGAGGCGAGCAGATCTCATCAAGGCACACTTCTTTAAGCGCTACCGAACATACATATACATACACACAGGCCAGAGAAGACTGGCTGTGTACCCACCCACTCCCCCTTTATTCTTGGCGGCCACCGGCCCCATCCATCCATCCTGACTGATCAAATCCATTCCCGCGCCACGCTATGAATTTGATATATACAAACATATAAAATACACAGCAATAAAAAAAGGTTCTTGATAAAGAGGCAAGACACGCCGTCCCTGCCCGCTGCCGCTGCTGACAGCATCCCAAGTACCCGTTTTGGGGCTGGGAAAGAGGGGGTATCATCGCAGAAAGGGAAAAAGTGTCTCACACTCGCGGTCTCTGATGGGTGAGACTCACGCCCACAGACGAGCCGTAATAGTGTACAAGGTTGTTGCCAGAGGGACAGATTCTCCTCTGACCCTCTGTGGCTCATGCATCTCATAACATGTTCGACCAGCCCATCTGGGCACTGCTCTCTGAAAGCGGCCGGAGTGACCAGTTGAAAACACAGGTGAGCTTCGGTCTGTCGGCCTGTGGGCCCACCTCATGACCGAGCCTTCAGCGTGGCTTCCAGGTCGCCCTCTTCCATGACGGGCTCGTCCATCTCGTAGATACTGTCTCGACCTTCACGGTCACTGCCACCGTCGTCCCAATCGCGCCGCGCGATGTGGTGGCCATCGTAGTCCTCGTTCGCGTCATCCTCAAGGTCGAGGCTCCCTCTTGCTGCGCGCCTCGCAACCTCTCTCTCCCTCCAGATCTCTGACTTCCTCACCTCAGCATGCTGCAGACAGTCCACGTAGGTCCGGAACTTGACAATCTCCCGTAGGAGATAGCTGCTCTTCCGCTCCCAGTTCGCCATGGCCTTCTGGACGTTGGGGCCCCGTGGGCTAAAGGCGAGCAGCATAGGGCTGCGCAGCGAGTTGTGCTGTTGGAGCTCGTCCTCGATGCTCTTGACATACTTGAGCAGCGTCTCAAGCTGCTCCTTCTCAGCCGAATTCGAGGGTCGCATAGATTGTGTAGGTGGCATCCACTCTGAGATGGTGATCCGGTCGCCAGGAAGCTTGTTCGATGGGTCGCCGCCCCGAGTGCTGGAGCTGCCAAAGTCGAAAGAGCCGACGGAACGGAAACTGCTACCGCGCGAGTGCATGCTCGACCGCCCAACAGCGCTATTGCTGCGCTGTCGACCTCCTGAGGTACCAGCTGCCGTGGAGCCAGTATTTTCGTTTATGGCCGTCACGAGCGCGTTGTTGATTATGGCGTCACTCCAGCCATATTCCATGTTCGAGACACCACCGATGAGGGGATGCGTGCTAAGCCTGGCGCTCCAGTAGTTGGCAGTCGTCACGAACTCCTTGCATATCTCCGGCGTACCGACATGAAACAGGTGCACGGCGCCGGTAGGCAGGGACAAAGCCCACACGTGGGGTCTCTGTTTCGAGTATCCTGGTGGTGGTAGAGCGGACGCAAGAGCCAGTCGGAGACTCCACGAGCCTAGGGACGTGGCATTCTCCTGCCAGTTGCCACCGCCCACTACTGCGCCCTTTTTGATATTCTGCGCGTTGCGACCGCGACGACCTGTGGACTTGTTAGGCGTGAAGGAGAAGATGCTCACGGTGCCCTTCTGGATGACGGCAAAGACCTCGGACCAGTTACGCTCCTTGGCCTTCTTGTCGACACCATCCAGGTGATGCTTGTGGACGACCATGCCCTCCTTCACCCATGGTGGCCCGGCGAGCTCCAGCGACTCGTCGTCGAGCAGCTGCGTGGGTTTCGGTTCGTCACTGACGAGGGACTGAACGCTTCCTGTAGGGTCCTCCCGGATGATGGCCTGGCTTAGGGCATTGGCAAAGCCGATGGACTGCTGGTAGCCTCCGCCACGAGTGAAATGCGACCCAAAGGAGTCCATAGACATGGATGTCTGAGTCCTACCCAGGGAAGCCCGGCTCCACGTCGCGTTGGACTCGACAGGACTCCACATGGACTGGCCGTCGTCGAAGCTTGTTCTGCTAGAAGAGAAACCTGCGCTGCCGAACCCACGCGGTCGGGAACGACTCTTGGAGGACCAACGTGAGTTGCTCGCGCGCATAGAGTCTGGGACTCGCCCACGCATAGACGGGTTCTCTGAAGGGGCTTTGCTCAGAACACTTGGTGAGCGCTTCAGCATGCCCATCACAGACAGGCCACCAGATGGCTGTTGTTCCGTTGCAGGCTGCTCGGCCCCAAACAGCGGCAAACGCTCATCCCGGATCGAAGCGTACGTGTCCTTCAAGACGTGTTCCATCTGCTGTTCCCAATGTTTCAACGAGCCCTCGAAGGGAGTCTTGACCAGGGGACCACAGTCGTCGAGCTCGGTCGGCGCATCACCGAGTGCGGATCCAGCTCGCATGGGGAATTTGACAAATGAGTTGCGGAAACTTGACCTTTCATGTTCAGCAGGCCCGTCCCCGTCGTCGAGATGGAGTCCCTTGCCTGGCAGGACGCTGCCCCTCTTGTTAAACATGTCAGGGACAGATTCACCCAAAGCCTGTATTATTGTCGTCATCGTGTTCTTGATGAACTGGCTCCGGGTCATCTTCTGCTCGATGTCGGCCATGTGCAAGTCGGTGTTCAAGAGCATAATAGAGTAGCAGATTGTGTGGATGACGTCTGCGAGCAGCTGTTAGCATTGGCAGAAGAAACGAGTGCAGAGAATCATATCCTTACCGGTGGACTTGAATCCATGATTGGGATTGCAATTGCACCAACGCCTGGAAAATGCCACCAAAATCCGATCGACCTGCTGGGTTTCCGCTCTGAGCACAAGACGGTTGCAAACGTCCCGAAGACTCGTCACGATGTTCTTGTTCTTGAAGTCGTACAGGTCCATGTACGCCTGCAATACCCGTTGTCGGATCAAGCCCTCTTCGCCCATCCACGAGGCAGCCTTATCCTTCAATATGAATTCCTCGTTGCCATCAAAGATCTTCTGCGCCTTAGACCGATCGTCCTCGGTCGGGTCACCAACCACAAAGTAGGGCTCATCGAGAGGATTGTCGGGCTTCGGGGTAGTCACCTTGGAGTTTGGCTCCGAGTCTTCAACCATGAGGCTGGGGATGCTAGCTGCTGAAGCACGCGTGTTGAGCTTGGGTTCTGTGAGAGCGCCCTCGATTGGGAGCTGCAGGCTGGTGTGACGCTCGCTCTTGATTGTACTCAGGCTGTCTTGAGTTAATCTGTCCATCTTCTTGTCCCGCATTGACGTGCTCGACGATGGTGAGGGCATGGGGTGGTTTGTCTGGATTGGGGCCAGCGACCCGCGGCCCACGTCGTTTGGTGATCTTGGGCGGCCGTCTATCGCGGACTGGGGGTCTGTCTTCCTGACCCTCGGAGGGCTTTCTTCGCTCTCGCTGTTGTCGTGCAAGAAGGAGCCGGTGCGCTCGTAGCCGTACAGCGGCCTCGGGGGGTCTCCCGATGGTGTTGTCCTTCTTTGCGTGTCAATCGCGGAGGTACTTGGTTCCCTCGACCTGGACTCCGATGGCACTGAGCGTATTGTCGCCATCGGGTCCGGCTCGTAGTCGGGTGAGAAGCTTCGTACGTTCCGGTCGGATGGCCGGCTGCCGTCAGCCTCGGAGCGATGCACTGGTGATAAGTCATCAGGTGGCTGGCGAGGTGTTGCCAGTCCTGATGATGACCCTGAGTGCGTCAGATACGGGTCCATAGCCTTTCTGAGGCTGGTGACAGGGCTTGGTTGCGCGCGAGGGGTAAGGACTTCGAGACGTTGGGATGGGGCCGGGGGGAGTTGCACTGGGGAGATGGTGGGGGCGGCAAGCATGGGTGGCACGCGAGGCAGTTCGGCATCTGTGACAGAGACGGACTTCTTGCGTCTCCTGAAGAAGCTCGAAGGCTTTTTCTGGAGTCCATGCGAGGAGTGGTTCTGTGAGCCCCTCGACGGCGGATTGCTGCCCGACTTGGATTGTGATGGGCCCTGGTTGGAGTTATTACTGCCCATGGCGGCGGCTGTGGGCGGTGCGGAATTGTTGAACGAGTTGGAAAGGCCGGTCGAGTTGGCCGATTGATCCAATGCTGCCACGACACTGTTCTTTGAACCGCCGCCAAACATCCTCTTGAAGAAGCCAGGCTTTTCCTTTGGCTGCGGTACAGAGTTTTGGGCTGGCGGGTGGTGCACGGGCTCTTTGGCCTTCTCATAGCCAACGTGTGGCGCCGGGGCGGCATCTAGCTCGAGCGTAGGACCGGATGCGGGAAGGGGCGCCGGCGTAGGGACGGGAGGTGCATCGCGGGGATTGAATCTGGAATTTGCCTGTCGGTTGGTGTTTGTGCTGCGCGAGGACTTGTTGCTTCGCTTGCGTTCGAGATTGATGGAGCGGACAGGGGAGAGGGGCTCGCCCATGGGCTCGGCCCGGTGGAAGGACGGCATTGACGGCATGTTGGGCAGCCGACGAGGTCCGACCGGCACAGTTGGGGTGGGGGCGGCATCATAGTCGTCCTCATCGCCGGCGTAGGAGTCGGAGAGCTCCAATTGCCACGGTCGCCGCTGGTGTTGTTGACGGTGCGATTGGTTTTGTTGTTGGTGGTTGTCGGGCTGCACGCCAAAGGGAGGGCTGCGGGCCAGCTCGAAGCTTGAGGAGCGCTTCGTGCCCAGACCATGTGCCCAGCGCTGGCTGCCCATGACCTGCGCGTAGCCTCCTCCTCCTGCATCAATGCTATTTGTGCTACTGCTCTTGCTGCCCCTGCCCCCTCTTGAGTGTAACGGTCTCGACCCTTGTGCGCCGCCGTTTGTGTTTCGGTGGCTGGACATCTCGCGCATGCTGCTGATCCTGCCCAGGTTGGACTGGAAGCCGGTGGAGCTGCTGTTGCTCCGCTGACCCCTGGAGAGGGTGCTCGAGTTGTCCTCGTAGTCGGAGCTGTACGAGTGGCCGTGGCCTCGCCGGGGCGGCGCCCTCGAGGTGCTAGTCATTGTCCTGGCGGCCGCGGGCGGTTCGTCGTCGTAGTAATTTGGCTCGGCGAACCCCGACATGGTGCGCGAGGCTCCACCACCCTGGGCGCAATTCATCTGTCCCATGCTGAACTGGTCGAGGGACAGGAGCATGTTCCCGAGTAACGAGTCGCGCGTGACATTACGGGGCGAGAGGGAGAGGTCGTGGGAGTCTCGCGGCCGGGGCTGAGGGCGGGAAGGGGGAGTGGTCGCACTGGCGGGGATGTGGTGGTGGTCCCTGTCGCGGTCGTATTCAGCAGGAAAGTCATTTTCCTTGCTCGACATGTCGTCGGGTGAGAGCGGGTCGAAGAAAGTTTCGAAGTCTCCGTGGTTGTCCCGGGCGTGCTTGGCCCAACCGTGATCCGGGTCGAGTGTGCCACTTTCCGGGTCGGCGTGTCGCGCATCCCTCTCGTGCGCGGCGTAGGCCTGAGAGGAATGCTTAGCAGAGGGGGAGGAGGAAGAAGAGGCGTGGCGGTTGGCAGCGGCCTGCTTGCCCTTTGAGGAGACGGGAGGGTGGCGCCGTGAGGAGGAGTATGAGTAGGAGTAGGGGGAGGTCGAGTGGTGGCTTACGGTCACGGTAGATGAGGATGCGGCAGCGGCGGCGGAGGATCGCAGGCTCCTGGACGAGGACTTGTAGGGCAGCTGGGGCGGGGGCGGCGACAAGGGGGTTGTAAGGCCGGGCGGGTCGATGGCGCGGGCGGCAGAGGCATTGATTGTATTTATGTTAAGGTCGGGTCTTCGACGGTGGGCATTTCTTCGAGGGGGGTCGGGGTCAAGGTCGTAGTCATAGTCGTAGTCGGGGTGGTCGGGATGATGCATCTGGTGCACCTGGTGCATCTGATGCATCGCTGGAGGCTGTGTATGCCCGTACCTGTGCCGGTACCTGTACCTGTACCTGCCTGTGTCTGTACACTGTCTCTGCGTGCGTGTGGTGTGTGTAGTGCAGTGTATGTGCGTGCTGTGCCGCGCGGGTGCAGGCCGTCTTGTCAGTCTTGTCAAAGTCGGTCGAATGGCCTATAGTAGGTAGGCTAAGGTAGCTTGGAGGCGCTCCTGAGGGCTTGAGGGCTTGAGCCTTGGAGGGGCGCGCTGTCACCGGTGTGCTATGTGGTGTGTGCGGTACCACAGATAGGCCAGACAGGCAAGCCCTTCGCGGATCTCGCTCGTCTGGTCTCGGGAATGGGACTAACGAATGACTCGAGATGGGATGTTCCAGGTCCCAATTCCAGAATACCAGGGCCCAGGTTGTCGGTGCTGGGCGCTGGTTCCTAGCCAAGGAGGCAACAGCGGGCAGCGAGGGCAGCGAGGGCAGCCAGACGAGTAGCAATAGCAATAGCAGCAAGCAGCAGCAGCAGCAGCAGCAGCAGCAGCAGCAGCAAGGGGGATCAGCCGTTGCGGAGCGGATGCGAAATGGGCGCCATGCAGAGCAGGGCAGGTTGGACTGGCCGGAATGGACACGACATGCATGCAAGTAATAATGAAAGGCAAAGCACAGCAATGTGAGCGAACGGGTGGTTGCACTGGTGGCTGCACTGGCTGCACTGGCGGGCGGATGAAACGAACGACTGCGAGTTAATGTGGCCGTAGGTTGGACCGGGATTGGATCGACTCGGCTGGGCTCGATTTGGCGATGATGGATGTCTTGACAGCTGGTAGTTGCCGTTGGTTGTTGGCCAGTCTCCCTCTGCGGTGCCTCGATGCAGACTAGGCGAGGCAGAAGAGACTCGAAGTGCACAGGCTGGCGGGAGAGATATCAAGGGGCGGGCGCCAAAAGGAGGAGATCGAGGACGGGGTCAAAGTTCAAGGCGAAGTGGGTGGGTGTCTGGTCCGCCTGTCTGTTCTGCTCTCCGCTGGTGTGACACTGGCTCCTCCTAGTCGAGGTCAATACTGGAGACAGACAGGCCTAGTATGGCGCGTATGGGTCGAGGTCAAAGGTCGAGGTCGAGCCCGAGCTCGAGGTGCAGCCCGTCAAAGCTTTCTCCAGTTTACGTACAGTCAGTCCCACGTGTGTGATGGGCAGATGGGCAGATTGGCAGATCGCAGTTTTACAGGTAGACGGACAAACAGGCACACAGATAGATTGGCCTGACGGACGGCGGCACGGCCTGTCAAACTATGTGTTATGGAGACAGACGGTGTGGACGGAGATACGGCCTGTCTGTTATACCGCATTGGGTTGGTGCTGTGTCTGGCGGTTGCGTTGGTTGGCGCTTCAAAATGGACCAAGGACAAGGAGACCTGGTTGCTGAAATGAGCAGAGCAGCGATCAGTCGATACTTGGTACCTGGTGAGGCCGGCTGGCCGACTCGCAGATTGTCCGGCGGTTGAGTCGAGCACCTCTATGGCTGTCTGCTATGATAGGAGAGAATTGTGCGACCATGCACCACCAGACCTCGGACCGGATATTGGACGTCGACAATCTTGGTGTGGGGGATTGGGGATTTGTCGTGTTGCTTCTATTGTTGGCAGGATCGGCCGACTGGTGAGGGATTGATCACCTCGTCATGTGCACCGCGAAACGTGAGGACTGAAACAACATCAGAGTGGGAGGGAAGAGAGAAGAAACGGTAGATCTTCAAGGACACGAAAAAGGCAATCATCTGGAAATCAGCTGGAAGGACGAGTGACCATGACGAGCATGACTTGCAATGACTTGCAGCAGTCATGATCTAGATCCATCACTCATCACATCACATCACATCCGCAACAAAGTACCATACTCTCCTCCTTGCTTCCCTTTTCCCACCATTCATCGTCATTAGCAATGTTATTACCATCATCGTCCCATCAGGCTCCTCGCGGGGAAAGATCTGGAAAAATCCAACTGGGCCACGTTGTGCTTCCTCCCCTGTCCTGCCTTTCTGACCTGTCTCCTGCCAGACCACTACTCCATCAGTTCTGTCAAGGGCAGAAAAAGAAAAGACAAGCAAGACCAGGCTCGTGGGATTAGGGTGGCATCCGGACGTGGCTTGCCCCTGTTTCCCGATGGAGGAATGGAGATGAAGAGATGGGGTGGGGCAGCCCATTGCTGATTCCTCCCGTATTGGGCCAGTGGGACTGGGGTCCTCAGATAGCTCCACGACCGAAGAGGAAAGAAGGGAAAAGGGAAAACCGCAGAGCGAGGAATAGCAGGACGCTTTACGGCAGGGACATACCAGAGATCAGGGGTGGGGTCCTTCCCTGTCTCTGCCCATTTCCCCTGTTTTCTGCATCGAGTATCCCTGCAGGGGCCGGGCAGGGATCCTGGCGTGCTTTGTATCTTGTATCTTTTTGCCTCCCTCTTCTCATTTGACTTGTTTCCCTTTCGGGCGTTGAAGAAGATGGAGGCTCATCTCGGTGACCGTGACAGTGGCATTTCCCTTGGACTTGGTCGTCTTGCCTCGTCCTACCACATTCTCCAACATAACATCAGCCTTCAACAGATGCATCTCAATCTCAGCATCAACCCCAACTCTCAGCTCTCAGCTCTCAGCTCCCACCTCTCGAGTGCCCCAACTGCCTGCCCAACTCCACTCCACTCCCGCACACCGGCGTCTCATCACCATAGAGTCCTCCACTTCTTCTTTCCCGTGAACCAGGGGTGCGCAGGCAAATGCAGATAGCCGAGCCCAACTGACCCAATGGTCTGCACCTTAAGATTTGTCGCTTTGACGGGATCGGCCACAGCTGCACCGCTTCGCCGGACAGAGCAGGTGTCTGGTCGAGCTTTCTTTCCGCCAGCATTGGTGGCTCAAGCATGAGCCGAAGCATCGAAAAGGGGGCCAGAGGAGGGGAATCTGTCTTAGCGCCAGGTACGAGGCGCACCTGGATGGATGGGATGGGTGCATTGGCGGTGCGATGCGAATGCGAAAGATGCCACCCCAGTTTCCACAAACCCTGATTTGTCCCAAGACACCTGGGCGCATCCGCACCGACAGACACACACCCAAAGGCCGTAATGCACCAGAATTCATCAGTGCACGTATCTACATCCCATCCCATCGCATCAAATTTTCAGTGTCGCAGCTTGCGCCAGTGCGCCTCAGCACACTCACACACCTCACAGGGCCACAGAGACACAGAACAAAGACATGGTAGCAGTGACATTCCGGCACTCGAGAAAACGTGGCTTGTCCGCTGACGTGGCATCGATTAATATCAAGCCCCCATATAGACCGGCAGCATCCCCCATCCAGATCCCCAGCGAGAATCCCACCTCATCTGCCTCGACCAGTCGCAACATTTCCTTTGTCCCTTTGGCCTTTCACCCCTGGCGCCTGCATGTCGAATCGACGTGCTCTGCATGGCCTGTCAACCCCGAGGCGACACCGTAACAGACATCCAACTGTTCCATCACGGTCGGAGAGTTTGATCCATTCTTCGGCAGTAAGGCTGTAGGGCTAATTGATCGTATTGGAGAGACCACGGACGCATCTCACAGTACCACCTAGAGGACGAGGCGTCGCGAGACCAGACGAGACGAGATGGGCTGGGCAACACAAGCCAACGGCCCAATACGCAGGGCTTCCTGTCACATTGACATGTCCGAGCGTGCTCAAGTGCTGACCGACCAGGTCTGCGATGCGGTGCAACTCCATGCGATGCCATGCCATGCACGCCCGTTTGACACGAGGCTCTCAATCCCCGACCAACGCCACCGCAAACCACTGCCAGCGCTGCCAGCACTACCAACGCCAATGCCAACGCCGGCAGCAGCAGCAGCAGCCGCATGTTCCACTCTCCAACAAAGCTGACAAGTCATGCAGGTCAATCAGCACGAGCAGCACGGCACTTGTCCATGCCGTGTTACTCGTTCTCGACGGCTTCTAACGCCATGTGGGCAGAATGCGCCTGCAGCAACCCGCGCCCGCGTGTCCGTCTAGACTTTACGCTAGACTCCCGAGGTCCTCTGTCCGTCGATTGCGGAGCTTGGGACTCTCAGCTTTCAGCCCCCAATCCACCCTGCCCCATCACGGATCCACCCTGGGGTATGCGCTCCGAGGCGACAAAGAATTCGCCTCGCCTCGGGCTGCTCGATATGTTTCCAGTTGATGAAGTCGCCCTGCATTCTCAGCACCACATCGGCTGCATGATTCCCCACGAGTCCACGATGGACTGGATGACGCCTTCATAGAAGGGGAGAATCATTGACCAAGTGGAACGGCAGAACGGCCAGACCCTTGCTTCGCCTCTGTCGTCCCCAAACACACCGCCCGGTCATCCTTTTCCTCTAATGCATGTCATGCTGTTCGCTGGCCTGCCATCCTGCCAAACACCCTTGATAAGCTCGACCAGGTCCCAGTGGATTTCCCATCATAAACCCAAAGACGCCACATGATCCCAGTAACACAGGGACCTTCAAGTCTAGGACCGGGTTCCCAATCCTTCGGTGCTGTATAGGTAGCTGGGCAATCTAGCATAACAGCATACATCACAGCTACCAAAGAGAAGAAAAACAAAATCCCTAGTCACTGCAGACATCAATACCGTGGGAACCAAGCGCGACAGTAACGGAAACGTGTGGCGCCGAATCAGGATTAGCTATGGGTCAGCTGTATCACAAGCGTACATACTTGACGATCAGATCACAACCACACTCGTTCACATCATGGCTCGTCCCGCAACCACAATTATCAAGATGTAGCCAATGACAAGTTCAAAGCAATATCTGGCCCAACTGATTCCCTTCGATATGTTCATGTCAGATATGACGCCTTCAGCAATAAGTATGTGCTTGGCTAGTTTGGAACAACACAAAGCAGCAGGTCGAGCACTTGGGCACCTACCATCACGTGTAGCCGCCATCCTAGGCCAGCCAAATCTTCTTTCTTACAAGGCTCTAGTTGCACACTGAAGTGGCACAATGAATGGCCGCCAGCCTGCCCTGGGCATGTTCCTTCACTGCCGGGCAGACTGGGCATATGTGTCTATCAACGTCGTATAAATCTCTACCTATTCTATTTTATGTTTCATTCTCACATACAAACGTCGACTCCGTACTTTGGTTCTTCAAGAACACAGTTGTTCTGACATCTTTACTATTCCTCAAGGCCGACTTACTTCGCCATAATGGTCCTTGGATACAGTGGTTTCCTGGGCCTGTCCAGCGCCGAGTACCGCGCATAGCTCACCTTGCTAGGATGATAGTGCGGAATTGTTGGTGTATCCGAGGAAATTGTTCGGACGGATGGATCGTACAAGAGAGACTGAAGAGATAGGGTACTTGGATGATCGGCGATTGCTCTGATTATCCATCCAATGCCGCCGGCCGACAGACGGATCTACGAGAATTTCGTATTCGCCTCGTTTCCTTGTCAGGGGCACCCAGTGAAGCATCTACACATATGCATCTCGGCTGATCAGGCTCAGTGGGTGCGCATGTGTACATAAATATAGGCGCGTGGTGTCAAGGCACATACATATGATCACAATCTCAACTACTCCACGATGTCACGGCGCGCGGAGAAATCACAGGCCACGCCTTGCACTGCCAACACCACCACATAAATTCCTGTTCCCCCCTCTTGCCTGCACTACCTCCTATGCAATTCTCTATGGTGTGCTCGAGACTTTCTTGAAGTGAAACCTTACCTGTAGACATGTTGAAGAAATCCTATACACCGCTATGGCCTTTTCGCCAGTGTGATGCAGGAGAAATCCGGCAGCCACAGGTGGTATGTGGATATTGCTCAGTTTGCATTGCAGAATTGAGAACAATATCAATCATGCTTTCTCTTCTGTTATTGGTCACGGTATGGCTTTTCTCTCTTTGTGTCCGCGAGACAAAAACAAGCCACCGCTTGCGGTCATCCCACCAATTCTGAATATGCATGTAACCTTTGTCTTGCATATCCGGATTGCCCAAAGATGGTGCGTTACAGCGGAACGAAATTTGGACAACAGATTGAAGGACCCTATTATCAAGAATTTGAGACCTCACCCACACCTCGAGGCCCAACTTGTGAGGGAGTGTGAGACTGGTTTTAGTCCCGCCCGGAGGCACACGCAAAACTACACTGATGCTACCACAAGGAGGAGGGGTTCGAGGACGTGGCCGAGGGGGCCGAGGGGGCCGAGGGGGTGGCCGGGGTCGTGGTCGAGGAGGCGGCCGCGGCGGCTGGCGAGGAAGAGGAGGTGGTGACGGCTGGAGGGGAAGAGGAGGCGGTGATCGTGGGCGAGGTGGACCAGGAGGAGGCGGTGGTGAGAGGCCAGAAAGAAGCGCAGCCCCGAGCCCTGAAGCCGGTGGACCAGGTGCGCCCAACACAGAAGAACAGTACTGGGCAAATTTCCGGGGCACAGTGAAGAAGCATTGGTGCAATTTCTTCGAGTACCACCGGAGAGGCCTGTCACGGGACCGTCGTAAGCCTTGGGACGACGAGAACATACCGCCGATATGGACGGAACCCGCCGGAACAAGCTGGGATGGGCGCTACCCAACCGATGTGCAACCGGGCCTTGACCTCCAGGCACGAAACCGAACTGGATATGAAAGGTACAGCGGGAGCGGAGGATCAGCGAGGCGGCGCAAGAGAGGCGACGCGGAGGCCGGGGCTGAGGATGTGAGAGAAAGGCTTGCCCGGCAGGGTATTACTGTGCGGCTGGCCAAGATTCTGGGCTGGGGTGGCAATGGAGTGGCGAGCCTATTCGAGATCTGGCCTGGCGGGGAGGACGCGCCCAGCAAGAAGGTCGTCGTCAAGTCGCTGCTGCGGAGGGGCCTCGGCATGGATCTGGAGTGGTTTTATAACCTAGTTCGTGCCACACCCTGATCCTAGTGAACAGACGTCCGGACAATCGCGGTCCATTGCCGCGGCTCATGTCCCCCTTTGCTGACGACTAAGCACTGCTCCAGGCGCTCAGGCGGGCCCGGCATATCATCCAGGCGCGCTTCTGGGCAAGAGAGATAATCCCCACAGCGGACGAAATCCAAGATGCTTGGCAACCTATTGACGACGACCGCACCATGCTGACGCTCGAGTTCATGAAGAATGGAGATATGCATCACCTCATCGCGAGGCTGGCCAGGACCAACGATTCGGTACCGCAGCCGATCCTGTGGCGTATCTTTTTCTGCCGTGAGTCTGCTCCGAGGCTGGCCTGCCCAACCTGATTTCTCCTTCCTGATGCTAGAAGCCTTACTGACTCAGTCTTTACCGTTGCAATTAGTTGTCAGAGGTTGTATCGCGATGTATTCACCACCAAGGTCAATAACGCTCCCAGACGGGACATTGCTGCCCGAGGAACAATGGAGGCCGGTTCATGGTCCTGATATGGAGGAGACTTTGCCTGCACAGACGTCGGACAGCATGCCCACTGGCTGGAATTTCATACACTACGATCTTGATCCCCAGAATGGTAATATGGAACTTCCTGTCTCTCTGCCCACTGTCGCCTGCCAGGGGCAGATATGATGCTAACTATTGCGGAATACTCGTAGTCTTGATCGGCGATATGGACGGCGGGGAGCATTCGGTGGCGCCTATTTTCAAGATCAGCGACCTTGGGTTGGGCAAATGCCGCCCGGATAGAGATCCGGATCTCACGACACCGTGCGTATATGATTACGACTGCTCCTGCACCTTCCTGCCCATCTCCAGCGAGAACTTGGCTACCGCGGTTGACCTTTCACCAAGCGACTTTATTGGCTTGCCACTATTCAATGCTGGCTGCGGCTAACGTGTGTCCTTTGCAGTCTAGGATCATGGAAATGGAGGCAAATGGGAAAGATAATCTACCTATTACCGGTACGTGAGAAGTCCACTCAACGGGCATGGACAAGCAGTCCAGGTGAAGAGACGACAGTAACTAACAACGCTTGGAAATATGACAGGAGCAATATCACAAAGAGTGGGACTACATACAAAAGTTTCCACCTCTGGAATCAGAGCCTCCTCAGGTGGCAGGCCAGTATGGGCCATGGAGCAATATCTTTCAGGCCGCACTCGTAAGCTATTCTGTCACACTCTCTCACTCAGTCCCTCACACACACACACACACACACACACACACTTACTCGCTCAGCCCCGCTGTCTACTCTTCCGCCTCTGACGTTAGCCCAAACAGTCCATGCAAAACCTCATAACGAAAGCCACCGTCCCCTACCCGCCCGTGGCCATGGGGCCCCTCAACGACCCGACAGGGGCCCACCTCTTCGACAGCGCGGCCAGGGTCCGCGACTCGAGGGGCAACCCCCTGCCGTCCTTCTACACGCACGGGTACAACCTCGCCTCGGAGCCGGGCCTCGACGAGGACTTTCTGCACCTCCTGCTGCGCTGCCTCGCGGACATGCCCGTCGACCGGCCCTCGCTGTGGGAGCTGAACTGGGTCATGACCAACAAGGAGAGGTCGCCCGGCTGGGCCATCCCCGAGAACGACCCGGACGGGATCCGGGCTTGGTGTGATAGGATGTTTAGGGACCCGCCTGTCGTGAGTGCTGCTTGTCATTCTGTTCCCTTTGGACTGTGTGCCTGTTTTATTTATGCTAGTGTGGTGATTTTTGGCTGACCGGTTGTCCCCTTGTCGGCACACCACAGCCTCCGGCGTCTGCGGCAGAGGCGTCCACGGCCATCGCGCCTGAGGTTTTCGCGACCGCGATGCAGCAGCCCCAAGCGCCAGGGAACGATCGAGTTCCTGGTGACCAGGATGATGATGGTGATGATGACGACATGGATGATGGCGGAGACACTGTGATCCCTGAAACTGTGCTCTGACCACACATGGGCCTGCGATGTCTGGACAGGCGGTGCCGCGATCGTAGATGCCTCGAGCAGCTGGGGGAGTGGTTATTGAGAGTATTTTAGTTGGAATATAGGCACAAATAGAGATAGAAAGAGATGGTGAGATCACCGTTCGATCATATAGACGCAAAATCTGGACAGAACAGGGGAAGGAGAGACGCTCCTGACCCATAGGCAGAGATTCATCTGCTATGAATTGATCGCATTGGTAGGAGACTGGTATACAGTTCTCGATTTTCTAGTAGCTTATTTGGGATATATAACTTTTGCTCCGCAAGTATAGCATGTACTTGACAATATGTATTCCATGGCGAACGCCCAGGTCTATTGATGAAGATCACCGTTGAATTGTGAAGCGTTGGTCCGCTCAGTGAGCGCTGTGGTTAGGCGAGTGAATTGAGTCTGTCTCTGGGTGGTTGCAATTTCATACAAGAGGCATCAAACTCAAGTAGTCACTTATTTGCTGTGATTACTTGTCCGAATAGCTCTGTCACCCACCAGGTAACCTTATGTTCTGTTTTGTTGGTCTCATGTGGTGGACTGCTCACCCCTGCACCCCTGCCTCGGAGCCGAAACGGCCTAGTCTCATCGCCGCTGCGTCTGCCGGCGACGCTCATCTGCGCACAGAAGTCGTGACGTCCGTCTCTTTCGGCTTCTCTCCGTTTCTCCCTCCAATAAGCCAATTCATTCATTAAGACCGCGTCCGGCCTCAAATACTCACGCAAGGCCTCCTGTACAAGATCAGATCTGCGGGAGGAAAACCTATGCTCTCTCGTGCAAAAGCGGTTATGGCATCAGCAGGACGCACATACCTGGCCTTTCAGCACGACGCCAAGCTGCACAAGCTACCGACAAAGGTCACCGCCATCCACGCATTCTCGTCCCTCGAGGAGGCCAACCGCGGGCTCTTCAAGCAAGGGACCGACCAGGACCATGTGGTCGTTACGGAGAAGACGATCTTTCATCCCCAGGGGGGCGGGCAGCCGTCCGACGTCGGCACGATAACAGGCCCGTCCGGCGAGGCCTTCGACGTGCAGTCGGTGCGCATGGACGCCGTCCGGGACGGGCAGGTCCTCCACTTCGGCCGCTTCGCCAACTCACAGCCGGCCTTTAGCCCCGGCGACACGGTCGAGCAGGCCATCGATGCCGACAAGCGCCTACTGTACTCGCGGCTGCACACGGCGGGCCACGTGCTGGGCGCCGCGGTGCGCCACCTGCTCGAGAGGGAGGTCGAGGGCTTCGACGAGCTCAAGGCGTCGCACTTCCCCGACTCGGCGGCGTGCGAGTTCGCCGGGCTCATCGAGGCGCGGTGGAAGGACCCCGTGCAGAAGAAGGTCGACGAGTACGTCGCTGCCGCGATGCCGGTTGAGATCGACTGGTGGGACGAGGAGGATTTCCGTAAGCACGGGCTTGAACGGCTTATCCCTGATAGGAGCCTCGCGCCGCCGGGGGAGAAGTTCCGGGTTGTGAATATTGTGGGCGCGGAGGTGTATCCTTGTGGGGGCACGCATGTTGATACGACTGATTTGTGTGGTGCCACGAAGGTCAAGAAGATCTCGAGGAGTAAGGGCACGTCACGGGTTAGCTACACAGTGACATGAGCACATGATGAGTGTTTGTGCTTCTCTCGGACTCAAGCTTGGGCTGGCGAGGTCGGAGGGCGAACTGCCGACGTGCTTGGGTTGTTTTTACACTTACACTCTGGTACAGGTCTGGTCCCTGTCACAGTTAGACGCGTTTAGAACAATTAAAGAGCGAATGGAGACGCAAGGAGAATTGTTTATCAGAACGCCTTAGTAGTCACTTCATTCGTCTTTTTCACCTGCGGCTCGGGTGCCTACTCTTGTGCATGGGAACTCATCATTTCACAGCTGACGACACTCTGTCCGGGATATGGACGAACCAGGGCCTCGGGTGCAACGCAAACAGGCCGTGGCCTGTGACAGACAAACATTTCATTCCAGGCCCTCTGTCCCACTCATGCCTGCCATAGTGGTTGCAGGCCATGCCCGAAGTTGTACACGAGGTCTCGATTCGCCTTGCGTTCAGTAATTGCAACAATGCGAGCCAATTCATCGACATCATCTACCAATTGGTGTCAGTTCTGCCCATGGTTTACGGGCTTCTGTGCGTCGGTCCATCCCTTGACCTCTTTGTGTACAGAAGGTGAAGGGATGAAAGCTCTGAGCGACGATGGGTTCCCACAACTAATTTTATAGATATAGAATGGGACCGGCTCTGTCTCTATCAATTTTCTCTTTATATCCCTGGAGGTGCAAATTTGCTGCTCATTCTGCCATTCAAAACCACACATCGCATCAAGATCATCCATGCAAAATCGTACTGGCTTCGCATCAATTGATTATTCGCTTCGCATTACTCTGTCAACAATCAACGCTGTCTTCGTTGCAACATGGCAAACAATTCATCTAATACTACCACCACTGCGGGAGAGGTCGGCTGGCAAGCCGCACCTCACACGCGCGGAACCATGGGCATCTTGTGGAATTGCACGTCCGTCATTCTTCTCATTACCTGGACCAGTTTTCATCCTGCAGTTGGAACTACTTTGAAGCAACGCATTCTCACCACGATCACGTCGGCGTTTGTCCCAGAATTGCCGGCGTTGGTGGCTTGGAGGGATTTTCTCTTTGCCCATGGACTATGCCGTTTCTTGAGACATAGGAGTGGATGGTATACCCGGGATGAGGAGTGGACCTTGACAAAATCCTTTCTGGTTGTGAAGGGAGGCATCCGTGTCCGTCTACACTACAGACTACGCCCCAGTCATACACTGTCCAGATACTACCGTAGCACGAAAACGGACGATATCATCGAGCCAGAAACTTTTTGCCGGCTCGCACGTGTGGGCAGTCTCAGATTCAGGGACTTTCCAACTACGAAAGAAATCCATGACAAGTCCAAAGCGGACTGGTTCGCCAAAAGCATCACTCTATTACAGCTCCTGTGGGCCACTGCCAACATCGCTTGCAGGCGGGCCAACCACTACCCTATCACTTTACTGGAGGAAATGACACTGGACTGGATCTTGTGTGGACTCATCGCTTCACTTTTGTGGTGGAAGTGCCCGCAAAATATCGCAATCCCTTATCATGTTCCCTTGCGAGATTACCGCGAGTTAGTGGGAATGTCCCACTCCGATCACGACTCGGCCCACTCGACGGTAGCGTTGGGTGAAAACATTATGCAAGACCTAGAAAAGGATGGAGCCCCAATCGGGGTATATACGACATATCTCATGGGGGTTGCAGTTGGCCTTCTTGCTCTGACTCACGGCGTTGCCTTCCCAGGATATCAGTGGCAGTCGGCACATGCTAAAAGAGCTTGGGTGGTGTTCACAACGACCTACTATATATCAGCAGTTGTGCTGATCGTGGCAGACTTCCCCTACCGTTTCTCGCGGACTAATGAGTACTTACAAGGAAGATATGGTGAACTGCTCATGCTTGATCCCCCTGAGCTTGGTTCCCAGAGTACTGAATTTGTTGAAAAGTGGCAAAACTTGGCTAAAGGAATGGGTATATACAATGCGACTGATTTGAAGTCAGGGCACCGTATTCCTCTTTCCAAGTTAGATGATGTCTGTTTGAAAGTGGTTGTTGTTTCTGTCGCTGTGGCTCTGCTTTCTCAATTGGCGAGGCTGGTGGTTGCTATAACAGCTTTTTCCAGTGCTCCTCGAGGCACATATGATGTTCCGAATACCTGGATCTTGGAAGCTCTGGTACACGTGGGTGGATAATGCATGGCTCTCTCTGTTTTAAATTACCACAGGACAACAGACAAGTCGTTCGTACATCTTTCTTCCAAAGGCCAGATGAAACGTGGGACCTATGACAATAGGAGCTCAGTGGCGCATTGGGATTGGCCAATACTTACACCAACAATCTTGAGATCCACTGTGAGGTATACAGAAGTCAATAAGAGAATCAGTGCTATTAACAGAGAACCGGAGAACATGATTTCTACCATTGCTTCTGTGTCTTGGAACGTTCAGCTGTCTCTGATCACATTCATGATGACGAAAATTTCTTCCTTCATGCTTGTGCCGCAGGGCCGTGGTTCCGGGTGAAGCGCGAAGCCCATTGCCGGTTTTCATTGCTCACTTTTCATTGTCTTGCAAATGGCTAAGGGATGGACAGGTGATGAGCCACATTAGTATGCCGTCTACTGTTCTTGTGAGGTGGTGAAGGACCGGCCTTCCTGCCTCGAAAACTATGAAGGCTAACCAGGGTGACTCCAAATAGGGTCAAGTCTTGGAGCAGTGTTACAACTTTTTGTTCTTGGGAATTCCACAGGATGTTTTCACTTTCAAAAATGAATATGGCGTTCCCCGTGATTATCAATTTTGGTACACACTGTGCAGGACATTCACTTTCCCACTGCAAGTGAATGTTGGAAAACGGTCCACAAAAGGGCAGGTCCTCAAATAGTGTCTCTTTAAAAGACAGGCCAGAAAAGGTTTCTTTCGAACAGACACTTCTACCTTCCTACACCGATCTCCATCTTCGAGGACATCAAAACTCAACACCCTCAAGCCTCGGTCGAAAGGGAACCTCCGTCGCTTCTGTTTTATGAGCCTGCAGGCCTACAACACATAGCCCAATCCATTCTTCATCTCCGCAATCATTCTCACAGTAGTCATTCTTGTGGTCGGCACTTTCAAGATGACCACGGCCGAAGCATACCCAGCTACTCCGGTTTCCGGCTGCCGCCTCCTCGACAACCTGCCTGTCGAGCTACGCCTGAAAGTCTACGAATTCTTCTTCAAGGGCTCACAGATCCGCGCCACCCTTGCGGAGACTGCCAAGTACTCTTCCACTCAAAACCCAGCTGTGGTGCTGCGTCATTCCAAGCACTTTAACCTCCTGCTGAGCTGCCGAACGATCTACAACGAAGCTCTGGCTACCTACTGGTCTACAACGGTGCTGGAACTCAAGTCCCCACCCATGATATTCGGCCGGCCCTCCGAATTTCGTCCTGTCAAGTTCAAGCTGGACACGTATGCCCACCGTCTCTGCATGTCCCTGCCGGAAGCAGTCAAGGCAAATGTCAAACACGTCAGAGGCATGGTGCTCCCTGCCCTGAAGGGTGGATTCGTCGAGGAGAATCCCTCACTGACGGCTTCGGCACTTCTCGGAACGTTCAAGAAGCTTGCCACCTGCGAGATGACCCCAACACTTGCTCATCCGGTGGACGGCCTCGTCTCACATACCAAGGATCCAAAGAACGAGGGTTTCAGCCGCTTCAAGATGATCTGGGGAGAAGAGCCCATGGACTTATTGGCTGATCGCTATGGAATCGACGCCACTGCTGGGGTTACCTTCTTGTTCAAGGGTGCCATCATGTTTTCCCTGGCCACGGACGAAGATAATAGGTCTGCTTCCCTCAAGAAGAGTCTGGTATGTTGAGATCCTCGCGGCATATAAAAGGACCCGCGCTGACATTTGTTGAATTTTCCAGCCTCAGTTCCGAAACTTCTCAACCGGCGTGGCCTTCGAGGATGCCACACGCAAGCTTGACGATGAAGAGGGTTACGAGAAAGTCATGCAGGCCAATGTGTAGCTTTTGGAAGATGGGAAAGGGTGGGCAGCCATGCAAGGCTTGATGTTGGGATTGTGTGCCTAAACGGAAAGCTCACGAAGGAGGGTTGGTTCGGAAACCTGTGAAATTTTGGAGTGGCCTCGGCGGAAGGAGATCCCAAGTTTTTAGATGGGGCCAATCGCAGGATTGGAAACGATGCGGCCCACTTGTGCAGGTGGAATACAGATAGAAGGATACATTTGTGCCTAATCCGCAGTGGTAGGGAAATAAACACACTTGCTACGAAACATGGACATATTGAAGGAACATCGTGACCACGTTGCAGGGAGTGTCGGGCTATCTAACCCTACTATCGCAATGATGATTACAAATGATGGCCATCAAGGTAATTGGAGTTCAGTGAGCGATACTTCCGGCAAGGCTGCATGTCTGTCTGCATGTCTGTGTTTTTGTTCAAGGCACTGTCCTGGCAAGTCAAGCTGGTTGGATCACTGATGGAATGGAAGCACGATTTGGGGGGTGGTCAAAACTGGTGATGTCTGTATTAAGTGAGACTATTGTCTCGGAATTGATTCCAAAAATTCACCGTTCCACGTGTGCGTACTGTTTGTGCGTACCCGCCGCCACGGATGCCCTTGACAGGCAGTGAGCAAATCTACGACTTTTCCCTGATGTCAGTCCTCATTGCCAACCTCCAACTTCCCTTAAATTTCCTGGCGTGCCTCTTTTGCAGGTGCTTGGTTGTCAAGGACCATGGCGAAATAAGCCTCCTCATCATCGATGTGAGTAGAACTGTCAACATATAGAATCTTTTGTGTGCTGTAGTTGTAGAAGCAGACCTATTGGAAACAACATATTAGCAATTTCGAAACCTTTGTCACAGTCAAAGTGGAAGATAGCAACATTACCTTTCGATCTTGATCAAATTCTCCTTCAACTAACCCCAATCCTTCATGCGTGGCAAGGCAGAAAAATATTCGACAGACCAATGACGGGCCGCTCAGGCCGTCAGGAATGAGATTACTCATCCCCTTGCTGTGACCAGTGCCTTTGAAGAAATCCTCCACCTGCTCTTGGATCGTGAGAGGAATGCCGTCTCGTTCATTGAGGGGATTGAAGATCACATTAATCCTGAAACCAATGGTTTGGAGATTGGGATACTCTTCCAGGCACTGAGGCACGGGGAACCAGACGTCGCCGCAACCACATAGATCTCGGATGTGCTTGAGATGTGGCTTGGCGAAATCAGGAACTACGGATCGTAAGAAGAAGGCTAGGTCCTTTTGGCCAGGGTCACCGTAGAGTATAGTCTTGTTCCAGTAAGTCTCGTGGGCTTCATTGTAAGCCTTACGGCAGGTGAGGAGGAAGTTGCGGTGGTCAGTAGGCCACAAGATGTTGCGGTATGTGCGGTGTCCAATCACAAGGCTTGGCTTGTATTTTGTTCTGGAGCCTTCGAAGATCCCCTTGTAGATCTGGAGGCGAAGCTCCGCGGGGAGCTTGGTGAAGAGGGGAGAATCGTTGGGTTGCTCCTTGTCGGCCATGTTTTCGGTTTCGGAAATGCCTTCCATTTTTGTTGCTCGCGGGATGGTGGTGGGGCGTAGACGCTGCTTTGATAGTGAGGAAGGAGAATTTGAGTCTAGTCTGGATGGGAGAGGTTGGAAGGACGAGGTCAGAAAAATCTGTCAAGAGAAAATGGGTTGTGGCCTGGGACCTTAAGAGGTTGGAGGTGCAGCTGATCAAAAGTATGTGAGCAATGTGATGGACCGAGTCACTGGCGGCCTCTGAAGGAGGTCTAACATGACCGCAAGGGGTGATTCACAGCAGCAGTCGAGTTACTTCAAGATCTTCTAGTACTGAAAGAGGTAGAACATGATCCGACAAGCTTGGATGTCGAGCAGACAGATACAGTATCTCGACTGTCTACGCTGGTGCAATTTGGCCTGAACCTGCAGACTGTGCATCAAGGTCACTGGGATACGTGCCCAAGTCGTCCATGGGGACTCTCTCCGGAATTCAATTGCGCAAAGCTTGATATGCTTTCTGATCAAATGAGACATGGACTGGAAAAAGAAATAGCCCAACAAGCCCTCTTCAATCCTCTGACAGCGATCCGAGTTGTGTGAGACAGCTTCAGCCTTGTCACTCAGTGACTCAGGACGACGTATTCGACAGGGTCCGTCAGATCCCCCATGAGCCAAACAACCGTGGTTGTCTTGTAAGGACTGTTCTGAAGACGAAGAAGACGACGTGGTGTGTAGGAACAAGGCTCAATTCGGCATCATGCTCTTGAGTGCATTTCTCCGTTGAATCCAGTAAGGCTTGTTGTACGGCGTAGCCATTTGAACACATGCAGGTCCTGTTTTGTAGTTCAACATTTTCCCACCAGAGTCTTGCCTTGTCAAGTACTTCATTCTCAGCTGTTACTTCCTACAGGATCCATCAACACTGTTCAAGCCCTCTAGAGCATTTCCAACATCCCAGGACCACGTCTTTACTGCTTTTGGTGTGTTTTAGTTGGCAGGCAGCACAAAGCCATATGTTCCCTGGTCTGTCAACTCATAGCCATAGCTGTATATAGCGTTGCTGGTGGCATTGAGGTGACGTTAATCGATTTAGTCCTGACATGCAACCGTGCTGCCCAGTGGTTATAGTGCTCTGGCCGCCGAATTTGGCTGGCGCGTGCCGCAGACCTCGACACCGGGCTCGCTTGCAGTGGTAGGCCCGACGCGCTCTACACGTCGCCGGAAATTGCTACGACTTGTTCCAGAGAAAGACCTCAGGGTGGCTACTGTAACGTTGGCCGCATGCTAATAAAGGCCGGGCTAAGAAACAGAGGCCAGGCCACCTAAGAGACAGCCTGCCACTGTGGAGCAGTCCAACAAGACATTTTGTGAATAGGATCGCAGTTGGAAGCCGACCTGACTCATAACACCATGATAATTTTAGCAGGTGAGCACAGCAGCTCATTACTTATTTAAAGCACTTCTCAGGGACCCAACCTATTCAGTCCGCCAAAATTTTAGGAATTGTCGAATTCCAGCTTCCTTTGTCCCTCCAAAACCGACGTTGAACAGATACTCGCCGTCACTCGCAAGCGGCCCGGCAGTCGTGCTCCCTCTACGTTTGGTCTTACGTAAGCGCAACCGTTCGTCTTTCGACTTGGTTCCCTACCTAGGTACCTAGGTAAGTTGCCGGCCCTGGACCTCTGTGCATAGCTCAACGTACTATCAACAACCACGACTCCTCACACCCAAGTACCTCAACGATGAGCTCTTCAAGCGACAGACATCGGCATACCAAAGGTCCAATCATGTCTCACAGCTTTAATACACCACATGGTATCGAAATCAAAGCTGATACAGTCCGCAAACAAAGAGCTGAATACCGCATTCAGAGAGAGGTCGCGGCCATGAAATATGTGCAGAAACATACGTCTATCCCCGTTCCCCACGTCTTAGATGTTCAATTGGACAAAGACGAGCATGTCGGCTGGTTCGTCATGGAGAAAATGAGTGGTGTTCAATTGGACAGCGCGTGGAACAAGATGGACAAGGCGGCGCAAGCTCGGACTATTAGCCAGCTCAAATCCTACTTCGCCGAACTACACGCCCTTCGCCCGCCTACTACGTCTTCCGGACGGATTGGGAGTCATTCCGGGGGTCCCGCGTACGACCACCGCTTTGACAACAGGGCTACCTGTGGGCCCTTTGCGTCTGTGAAGGACTTCCACGACATGCTTGTCGCCCCGCTTGGGAAGATCCGCCCTGATTGGGTCTCGAAATATCGCAAGCGGCTTCCCGATAAGGACGATGTAGTCTTCGCGCATGCGGATATCTCGGGCGAGAATATCCTCATTGACCCTGCAACTGGCCACGTCACTGGTATTCTTGACTGGGAGATGGCAGGGTTTTGGCCACGCTGGTGGGAATATAGGAAGGGAATGTTTGGTTCTAGATGCGAGATCTGGTGGATGAATATTCTCAAGCAGGTCATGGTCGTTTCAAAATGTTACGAGGACGCGACAGAGGCTGATATGGATCTGGAACTGTTCGTCTAGCTTCCGAATCACAAGCCTATACAAGAGCCCCTCCCTTTGGAACGACCGCTTAGATTGTTAGACCCCAACTTCTGTGTTATCTTCACTGATCACAATAACTCACCCCACAATTCACTCAAAGTGTAGCGATCACCTAAAGCCAGCTTATGGACAACGATATTTTGGATGAGGAACAGTTATCCTAGCTCGTACTCAGCTCACAAGCTGACTCTACATCCGCGTCACGGGAGTAACCGCCACACTAAAGCCACGCCGTGTCTCTACCAAAAGGTACAGAATGTTAAAATATTACTTTAAAATCCCAGTATAGCTATATAGTCATGTTGTTACAATCCGTAATATCTTTTTATATTAAGTATACTTTTAAGGGGCTTAATAAGATTATAAATAATTTATATAACTTATTTAAATCCCTTTTTTCTTTCTTATTTATTAATATATAAGGCTTTAATTATATTATATTTATTCTTTATTATTCAATAAACTTTTTGATCTTTTATATTATTATAGCTTTAATTGCTGCAAGGCACGGGGTGATGCTGAGTGGCATAGTCTAATGAGCAAAGCGGCGGTTAGCGCCAGTATCAGCGCTAAGTCTAGAAATGAAGCCGTTAAACCCGGCAGGTGCAATAACGTATCTGATATTGCGTTACCTCGGGGAGGAATTAGTGTGCTGAGTGAGATGTACACACCCGCGCATACACCGGTGTGTTGGCGTAAAACAGCTTCCCTGGCAGAAGTCTCCGCACGACTTCAATAACACGACCTGGCTACCTATCTAGACACAACTTGTGGGGTACTTTGTGCGTGGGCTTTTGAGGTGATCGTGTCATGTACGCACGGCTTCAGCCTCAGTTCTTGGTTGTGTAGAGCCTCGGGAGCGATTTATCCACTGGCATCTATCTTGCCGCCATGCTGACCGCCCAGAGAAGCTTCCTGCGGCGAGTCTGCCGCGTCAACAGTCCCCATAGACTGGTACCGCATCGCTACGCCAGTCAGGCTCAATATTCCACCAAGTTCGACGAAGAGACAGATGTGATCATCTGCGGCTCGGGCGGCGCAGGCCTGCTTGCCGCTCTGCGATGCAGTGCCCTGTCGCTTCGATCCATCGTGCTGGAGAAGACGGACAAGATTGGCGGCACAACGGCCCTCTCGGGCGGTGCCATGTGGATACCCAGCAACGCATACCACAAGGCCCGGGGCGAGGACGACAGCCTCGATACAGCTCTCGAGTACATGAACCAATGCATAGGCGAGGCCGGCCCTGCGTCATCCGCAGGACGGAGGCTGGCCTTTGTGAAGCAAGCCCCTCGCATGCTCGACTTCCTCCGGGAGACGGGATTCCAGGGGCGGGCATCTGGCCAGTATCCCAACTACTACCCAGACCTCCCGGGCGGGCACGTCAAGCGCAGCGTCGAGTCGGCCCTGTTCGACACCCGGAAGCTCAGCCGGGACTGGCGTGCTCTCGTCCGCCGCGGGCCGAGTTACCCTCCCGTCCACACCGACGAAGCGTCGAGGCTGTTCCGCTCCGCCACGTCGCTGTCCAACATGCTTCACGCGGCCAAGATCATCGGCCTCAGGGGTCTCGGCCGAAGGGTCTTGGGCCAGCTCCCCGCCACCATGGGACTCGCGCTGGTCTGCCAGCTACTTCATCTCAACCTTCAGCAGCAGCACTTCGACCTCTGGCGCAACAGCCCGCTGACGGGCCTCATCCTCGACGACGAGGGCGAGAGCGTCATCGGGGCGGTCGTACAGCGCGGGGCTGAGAAACAGATGGTCCGGATCCGCGCCCGCCGGGGAGTGCTCCTTGTCGCTGGTGGGTTCGCCCGCAACGTGCAGATGAGGCAGCAGCACCAGGAAGGCCCCGTCGGCGATGCGTGGACGTTGACGCAGGAGGGCGACACGGGTGATGCCATCCGCATCGGGACGCATCCCGTGCACGGAGTCGACGCCCAGGTCGCCCTCATGGACGACGCGTGGTGGGGGCCATCGGCAATCGACCCACGCTCCGGGCAGCGCTTCTTCCTCGTCTACGAGCGGGCGCTGCCGCACAGCATCATTGTCGACGGCGGCGGCGACCGCTTCATGAACGAGGCGCAGCCCTACACCGACGCGGTCCACGCCATGTACGAGCGCAACCGCTCTGTGCCGACGATACCAGCGTGGATCGTCCTGGACGCCAGTCACCGCCGCAGGTACCCCTTCGCATCTCTGCTCCCCGGTCTCACCCCGGACTCCACACTGCAGTCCGGCTTCGTCTACAGAGGCGCCACCCTGCACGAACTGGCGGGCAAGATCGGCGTGCCACCCGCGAGGCTGGGCGCGACTGTCGAGCGGTTCAACGCCATGGCCCGGCGTGGCAAGGACGATGACTTTGGCCGCGGCGGAAACGAGTACGACCGCTTCTTTGCGGACGATCTCGTCAAACCCAACGGAAACCTCGGCCCGATCGAGACGGCGCCGTTCTACGCGTTCAAGGTCTACCCGGGGGACCTGGGCACAAAGGGCGGCCTGCTTACGGACGACAACGCCCAGGTCATCAACACTCGCGGCACTCCCGTCGGCGGCCTCTACGCCGCGGGCAACACGACAGCGTCGGTGATGGGGAGGTCGTATCCTGGGTCGGGCTCGACCTTGGGACCTGCGTTGACTTTTTCGTACATTGCGGTAAACCATATGGCCCGTGGGGTCTGGGTGTCCAGCGATCCCAAACCCAAGTTGATGCGGTAAACAAAATCTAATAATCAAAGCCCGAGTGAGGGAGCCGGGATATGAAGACAAGATTGTCAAGTTCATTGTGCCACTTGATGTCATATTATGATGCTCATGGACCTGGGTTCCACATCAATATCCGGCTTATAATGAAACAATGCCTACCTCGGTATGCCAGTGGCCTGTTATTTCATGATGTGATATTCCATTTGGGATAAACCACAGCGTTGAAACTAGTCAGACTAATTGTAGTCAGCGGCCTAAAGGATGACAACAACTTATTGTTAGCAAATTCTTGATGAAATCAGTTATAATCAGCACTGTAGCTACAATTGTTTAAAGATAACTAGCTCCTGTATGAAACCTATTTATTGTTTTCTCTTGGGACAACTGAGACATCACAAGAGGACCAACTAAGACTCATCCCGCTGACGCTGACCCCACCCGGCATACACCGGGCTGGGTTCCGGGACCGCATTTTGTCACGCAGGTCCGCCTCGGGAAAGTTTTGAGCTTATGGATCAGGGCAAAATACTACATTCATCAAGGCAACTTGGCCGAGTGGTCTAAGGCGCTACGTTCAGGTGGAATCATCTTCGTAGTCTCGAAAGAGGCGTGCGTTCGAGTCGCACAGTTGTCAAATTCTTTTTTCACGGTTACATGGACTACATATCTTTTTTTTGGATTCAACAGAGTTTGACATGACTCGCAGACTGCACACTACCATGCGACGATGGAAATTTGTAAATAGAGCTGAAGTGCCTGGTGCTGTAGCTTGGAAATTGGCCAAAGTAGGGCCTTCTGAACTGACTTGCAGGACTGCCCAGAAGCTTTGCCGCAATTCGATACAAGTCCAGGCTGCGGAATCTTTGCACGGCATGTCATGTAAAGCCTGCTATGCTTCCATAGTAGGGCAGACTCCCCGAACCTCCTCAGCAATCCCACAGGAGGTGATTGAAGGGGCAATGAACGGGGCAAGCTCTTCAAATCACCAAAACTTCCCCCTTCCTAGTCAAAGATTGCAGCTTCAAATCTCTGTGGTTACCATATGTTTATAAGAAGGCTATGAAACTAGAAATTCTTAACACACCAGTACCGACCACTCATGCAATGGAAGGCCGCAACCCAGGACATGCATGGTTCGTATAGTCTTTTCAGTAGGGCATAACCTTTCGCAATCAGACATACTTTGGCCGAATCCCACCAATCAGCATTCAAAAGTCTTCCCAATTCTTCATCAACTATCACTGGGTAATGCTCTTCATTGGAGGTGACTCATGTCCAGTTAAACTCTTTTCTACCTTCTCCTTAACCTCTCTATATTCTCGCTCCTGTTTTTGCCGCGCCATCATCTCTTTCAGAAATCTCATCCCCAGTCTTCTCCAACACTTCTCACTCTTTCCCCTGGCCCCCCCCTTCATGTGTCTTCATCTTCTTCTGGAGGCTTAGATCCAGCTTCATCAGCGAGGCTCCTATGATTGTGGCAGGAAAGACTGGGTCTGGCAAATATACGATTGTTTATATTCAAAGTGGGCGTATTGCTAGGTTCTAACTGCAGAAGGGGCAGAGGGCACCCTTTTTATAGACGTACGTGCGTCACGTGACCCCCCATTGACCGACCCCCCAGTAACCGCCACAGTCATGGTCCCTGTCCCTGTTGCGATACCCGATCCTCTTCTTGATGCGTTGTGGTCTCTGCATCAGGCTTTGCGATGTCGTGAATATGCCCGAAGCCATCCATGAGGTCATCATCAGAGCTATCCGAGGACTCCTGGCAGTTCTGTAGACGCTGTGCATATGACTCGTCTCGACCCTCCTGAAAGATGCGTTCGGAATGCGGTGAATGCCGGCGGGGCCACTGAAATGCTGACATGCCAGGCCCTGGGCGAGCCTGCCTTGTGGGAGAGGGGGGCTTATCGACTGCTTGGCGAACATCAAAACGATCTCGTACGGGCAAGGGGACCTGCGTGTTGTGCTTCCTCTCTTCTTCAGGTCTTCCTTCCTCCTCTGGTGATGCCCTGGTCGCGTCGATGATATCCTGCCGGAAGCTGGACGGGTGGATGCTGATATCATCAATATTAGTTGTTTTACTGGCCTCTTCCGTAAGATCAGCTTCTGTGACATGCAGCTCTTCTGTGACGTTTCGTTGGACGGCGTCGACGATTTCCCAAATTGCGTCAGTAGCGACGGCATTTTGGAAACTGAATGCCATGTCGGTGAGGGTCTGACGTTGCGTCCAAACAATCAACGTGTCCTGTTGCTTTTGAAAAGTATCACCCTCGTATGCTCTTTCCTCTAAGATCAAGCGGCCAGGATCTTCTTCGGAGTTGAACATGATATGGGCTTCTTTCCTCCCGTCAGCGGTCTCGACAAATTTGGCTGTGCAGTAGCCCGTGCCTTGATCCTGCCAGTCATTGTCGACTAACTTATAGAGCTTGGCCCGACCTCTATCGACCGTTGACTGATGGGTTTCACCCTGGTCTCCATCTTTGGCTTTGATGTCAGCATGTCCCCTGTCAATTTTCGGCACAGCACGAATTCGCTCCAGCATATCGTCCACAGATGCAAGGACTTCTGCCTTCCGCACCATGACCTCCTCATCATTACTTGCATCCATAAAGTTAACCGTTGACCACACCTGCTGCCTGATCATCGTCATTATATGGGTGGACTGATCCTGCCGCTTTTGAGGATCCGAAGGCGGGTTGGCTATTAATTCCTCACACATAGGAAGCAAGGCGGTCCTAAAGTGGTTGTCTGCGGCATTTATCTCATATATCGCTCGAACAGGATTGGAATAGTCGGCATGGGGATCCTCGGTTAGACCTTCGATGGCGTGCGTCTGACGGTCAAGCGAAAGTTGCGCTGGAAGCACATTTATGCGCGCACCCATCAAAGTGGACCCATGCATAGACGCAACGGCTGAACGAACATCGTCGGGGTCCTCGAATTTGATCATTGCATAGCCAACCATCAGCCTGATCTCCGTTATTGAGTTGAAGCCTCCAAGGCGGAAGTGATTCTCAATGTCGTCCTTACTAGCCGCACGAGGCAGACCGGTCACATAGACGCAGGGCTGGGAATGAGTGGAGTCTTCCATAGTTTGAGCGTCTTTATCACTTATTCGAGAATTATCGTCTTTTGACGAGACAGCCTCCGAGTTGGTCTCAACGGATTCGTGGCCGTGCTCTTCGTCATCATCGACAGTCCTTGGCACAGCAAAGATAGCGAGCTGTTCCTGGTGTGTGGCCACGTGCCGTTTGAAATGCGTCAGGGAAACCAAGATGTTAGTTTGGTGAATATTGGATGAAGCTTGGCCTTCTGTGTGATGCCTTCGATGTGATAGAATAGACGCCCAATCGTCACAGAAAGGGCAGTCTTGCGCCTTCAATTGAGACGGAACTAGCTTCCCATGCTCAATGAGTGATAGAATCTCCTCGTTGGTGTAAGTCCCATGTTGATCGAGTATGTGCTGCTGGAGCATTTTCGTAGGCGTGCACTGGATTCCGCAGAGTTTGCACATATAGAGCGAGCGGTGATGTTTCAACTCGTGGTCGAACCAGGAATCGCGGTCACCAAACATCATATGCTCACATTCTTCTCCGCCTGACGTGCAAACGTACGCTTTGAGATCTCGATAGGCATGGATCCTGTGTTCAGTCAGATAACAACACGAGAAATCCAGGCCACGGGAATTGACACAGTGAAAGAGTACATAAGAATGCAAGACCTGGCCGAGAGGCGACCCAACGAATTTCCACATACTTCCATGACTTTTCCATGCGGAACGATTGCAGGGTAAAGCAGATTGGGCACTCGAAGTACTCCCCGTCTGGGCCCAAATCTGCCAGACTAGGCAGCCTAAGACTCGTATCGTTGTTGAAAGCTGTTGACGCTGATACCAATGAGACTAAGTCATCTTCTGCCTCAACAGGTAAAGCAAGAAACTCGGATGGAGGTAAATTCCCCGGGACCGCAAAAGTCGTGGCTTTACTCGATTGTACTATGGTAATTGCGCCGGCCGTAGAGTCAATAGCCTCGACTTCAAGCTTTGCCTTGTGATCCCGACCGTAGTTGATAAACTGCCGCCGTTTCGCATTCGCGCTGCCTAGCCTGGATGCCAGCCACTGCGAGTGCTGGGAAGCCAATTTGGGATACCTTTCCTCGACATAATTGATGTCGAATTGTGGCGAAAATTTAAACTCGGACTGCTGAAGAGCTCGGTCAAATCGGTCTCGGGGTGTCGCTTTTCTTACCAGAATACCGATTCGAAACAGAGCTTTGAGGCACTCAGAAACCATGCTCAAGATTGAGATGGCCTCTTCTTTGTTGGACGTGTACTCTGTATCTGGTACAAAGTAATCCGCCGGCAGGTCGACTCTCCCTGGGTCCTCCTGCTTATCTTTGATGTTTGACCCGAGATCCACCCCGGTCTCAGAGCAAAGTGTCAGGACTGGAAATCAGTCAGCCAAGTCGTATTGGAGGAACCAAAGAGTGAATATAATGTACGGTCTTGTATGGCCTCTTGCATATCGTCGAGTTGTTCACAGATCTGGCCTTGCACCTCCGGGCAATCTGCCAGTCTCGACTCCAGGGAAATCCGTTTGTGTGCTTGATGAAGAGCTCCAAGGTTGCCAGTCCATAGCTTGAACCTGTCTAGGACGTCTTCCACATCCTGCGGTTCTATGGGCGCTTCGGTGGTCCTTGCCTCTTCCAGCAGATCAAGCAGGCTCTGTGTGACGTCCCAGCTCCGGTCCGCAACGCTGCGGCCACTGGGCTGTGGCATGATAGTAATTCCCTGGAGATAAGCCGATTTCCTGGGCTATACGATGTAATGTGGAAGTCCATCAAAGCATACTGTTAGAAGAAGACTTGTCAATGATCTGATCGTAGAAAATGAGGCTTGTCCGGGTGGACCCAGGTGAGGATAACGGGCGGGGGCGGTGACATCCTGCCCCAGAAAAGCCACAGCGTGCAAGTGAGAATATGCAGCTTCCAAGGCATACTGCTTATCGATTGGGGGCAATATCGCGCACGCGTGCGGGGCATTTTGCGATGCTGACTGCGCACGCCACACACTTCCATGTTCTTCCATCACTCTAAGGCTCCCACGTTGTCATCGTCCTCTAGAGTCTTTCTTCAGGTTTTATACAGTAGTCCGAGCCACCGTATACGCCAAGGAACTCCAGATGTCGGGCCTAGAAGTCGCCGGCCTGGTTCTCGGAGCATTCCCCATTGCAATAGAGGTCCTCGGTAGATACAAAGAAGTGGCCAGACGACTTGGATTCTGGTACAAGATCGCTACCGAACACAAGAAGTGTGACTCCCAGCTCAAATTTCACCAACTTGTATATGTGAGCAACTTGAAGAAACTGCTACTACCGCTGGCAGGCCTCAATGACGCGCGCATCGACGAGTTGTTGGACAATCCGGGAGGCAAGAGTTGGACCGAGGCCAGGACTACAGAAAACCTTGAGAAACGTCTTGGAGACTCACACGAGATGTACATGGAATGCATAGCTGAGTTTCATGAGTGGCTGGAAGCGATGAATCGCGAACTAGCTTTTGATGTGGCTTCAAAACAACCATTACGAAACCCGACGCCTGCGGTGAGCTTAATGGTGATACACTCTCCATCATTCATTATTCACGGCTGACAAGCGATCGTAGAAACAGCCTCAGCCTAAATCTAAGGCAGAGACACTCAAAGACCAGGGCAAATGGCAACTGTATCGAGTAAGATTCAGTCAGGCGGAGAAGGACCGGGAGGAGATTTTCGCGAAGCTTGAGAACTGCAACAAGAGGCTGAAGAAGCTGCTGCAGATCAGTGAAGATAATGTTGACCTTGCTCAGAAGAGAGCGGCAGCTAGAAGTAACGAGACCAACGCATTGTGTCGGTTCTGGCGGCAGGCCAGCAGAGCGTTCACAGCTCTTTCTGTGGCTTGGAACTGCAACTGTCGACCACAACACTCGACGAGACTGCTCTTGGAACACCGGACAAATACACCGACTGACTTCCGCCTTTTATACTCCAAGGGCCTGCAGAAACTCGAGGAGGCACGCAGGATCAGGATCACTGAAAAGAGTACAGATCTCGACACCTCAGCTTCTATTCAGATAAGCCCCTGTAGGCCCGGCGCTGGGACTGTGCCTTTGCACACTCCAAGTCATCGAGACACTACGCCCAAAGGCTCAGCCTTGAAGAAGAAAACATCATATTCTGCTGGAAACATCAGGTATGAATCACTTGTCGAGGTGAGCCTCTTCGCGTGTGGCCCTATGCTAACTGCCACACAGGACACAGCCGTCGGTAACCATCACGCAAGTTGAAAGCTCTCCGGCTCCCATAGCTGGTTCCTCGTGTTTGACCCAGCCCATCGCCGACCTGTGTCGGTCACTCGAATGCTCCGATGGGCAATTATGTGGCTTCATTGGTGAAGAAGACTGTCGATATTACGTCTTTCAAGAGCCTGCAGTGCTGGGCCGATCGGGTTCACCCAGAAGTATCACTCTAGATGCACTCCTGCAAAAAGACGGTCTGCCTTGCCCAACGAGACGACAGAGAGTTGCATTAGCTTTCATCCTCTCATCGTCGTTCTTGCAGCTCCTAGAATCGCCATGGCTGTCGGCCACTTGGCGGAAATCAGATGTCGTATTCTTCGAGGACCCTGTCCTTCCCGGAGTTTTCAAGCTCGACGAGCCCCACCTCGACAACTGCCTCCAAAAGAAATCAGAACCCAGCCCTCCAACGGAAAATAGCCGCAGGATGCAGCTTTCCTCATCACTGGAAATGCTTGGCATCGTTCTCCTGGAGCTGTGCTTCGGGAAACTCCTGGGAGAGCAGCCTTGCCGGCTCAGATATTCCGATACGGGGGATAGCACTATCGAGAAGGCGCTCGACATCCAAGCTGCGCGGGAATGGCACGGAGAAATCGAGGAGGAGGCTGGGTTTGACTATTCTGTCGCTGTGGGCTGGTGTTTGGGAGGAATGCTCAGCACGCCGCCGGACAAGTGGAGAGAGGCCATGCTTGGGAAGGTCGTTCAGTCCTTGGAGTCATGTCACAAGTATCTACAATAGCAGATATCCTCTGTCGGTGTTTGGGATAATCTGGTACCACTTCCTCGTGCTGCACAACTTCTCGATAAAATTTTATAGCGAGTCTTCTCGTTCGAGGCAAGGTCTCGCCTTCTGCTGCTCGTCGGCTCGACCGAACTAATCGACTGTTCCACAACGGCCATGCAGGGAGCAAATGGCAAGAGTCAACACCTTCTGTGTTCTCGTATATTGCCTGTCAATCTATGACCACGAGGGCGAGATTTCTTGCGAAAAAGCCCGTATTCCAGTGTCAACACCACGCCGCATGAACACATGCTCGTACTGAACCCAAGGAAGCCACAGCACCGCGGACGGGCTGCAGCAGAGCCATGCCATCTCTCCGTGACAGGCCAGCCACGAACAGGTGTCGGATGCCTGCAGTCGCACGCACGCGCGTGCATGCATATAGGGCCAAAGGACCTGTTGCACCGCCGTCCGGGGGGGAAGGGAGAAACGTCGCATCGAAAGTGCTCGTGGAGCGAGGGAAAAAAAGGCCCACTGCAAAAGGTGAACAAAAACCCCCCCATAATCACATTTTCGGCAGCCTGCGCCCGCGGGCCGGCTTGGCCCTCGCACAGAGCCCTCACCAGCGGGCAATGCTAGCTATGATGACGGCAGATCGACACGAAACCTCGCCGACCTTGCAGCTGCAGGAAGGCTAGCGCAGGCGAAGGCAGGTGAGACAGCTCGCTGGCCCTTTTTTTCTCTCTTCGGCTTCGGCTTCGGCCTCGGCGATCACGCATGTCTTGGGCAGAGATTAACCGCGCAGGAAGGGACTGCGCTGCGCTGCGCTGGGCTACTCCACCCCGGGGCCTGGACTTTGCTGTGCATCATGACAGGCGCCGACTCCTCTCAGCCACCGAGGGGCCCTATACGTTTTTGCCATATTTGGTTGATTTAAGATCAAGCTATCCGTATAAAAAAAAAATGAAAAGTACCTCGCTGGGAGCAACAGAATCATGGACTCATCAACGGGAGCAAAGATCGAGCTGCGCCAGCGCCAGCGCTCTGACATCCCGAGACTTCACGACATCATAACGGCCGTACACGCAGAGACCGGCTACCCGGTAGACGGCCCATCCTGTTTCGAAGCCTTCCTGGACCCTCCTGCCGACCAACTGCTCCACGCCATCACGGCCGTGCTTGTTCCTGCCGCCGACCAACAAGACGCCGACCGACGCGAACACGCCATCGCCGGTCGCGCGATGATCATGTCGCCAAGTGCAGCTGGCGTTCTGAACCCGGCGTCAGAGGTGCACCTGGAGCGCGGGGGCACGATGGAAAACCACGCAGTGCTGAGCCGCTTCTTCGTCGACCCGGCCGCGCAGGCAAGGGGTGTCGGGTCCCAGATGCTCGAGGAGGCGACCGCATGGGCGGGGCGGGAGGGCAAGAGGCTCGTTCTCGTGGTGCTCGAAAAGGACGAGGGCGCGGTCAGGCTGTATGACAGGGCGGGATGGGTAAGGGTTGGTGAGCATGTCTTTACTAGCAAATGGGGCACTGGATACAACGCTTTGGCTTACCTGGGGCCGCAGTGAGTCAGGTTTCAGGTTTTCTTTTGACTGAGTGACTGACTGGCTGACTGAGTTGAGCGACTGGCTATGGATCTTGGGCGTATGTAGCCGTGGCAACTGAGCGAAAGTAAGTAAGCCTTGCCGAACCGTGAGACATGTCTTCCTTGTGCTTCTGCGTGAAAGGTGCCCGTCAATAGTTTTTCGCATGCTTATTCTCATGTTTTTCATCTGGAAGAAGTGAAGGTAAGTAGCCACGATGGGCATGTGGACAACAGTTTTCAGTCTCACCTGTCGTCGAGAAAGTGTAGTCGTCTTCTTGTGGATCGGCACGGACGATCGATTAGGCAGGGCAGGACACATAAAACGAGCAAAAGGTCTTTTTTCGAAAAAGAAAAAAGAAGATTCCGCAGCCAGTCCAGTCGCAGCCAGTGTCTCGGAGAGCTGCATCGTACGACGCGGCTTTGGCCGTGCTCCCCTTGCCCCCAAGTGTGACATGAGACAGATCAGGTGATGGGGTCAAATGCGAGGTCCTTTCTGACTGACGCAGGGCCCGCCCTCCTGTTGGCGGCTTCGGCCGAGCGGTAGCACGAAGCACACTGGAGTAGAGTAAGGAGTGAGAACAAAGAAGCGAGACCCCCAAACTGCAGCTCGCTTATCACTGATGAGATCTCGCACGGATGCATGAAGCGAGTCGACGATGCTGAATCGGGCCAAGCGAGTTGCTTTTGGGCCCTCCCCGCTGCGCTGAGGGGAGAGAAAAGAAGAAGAAGAAAAAATGCAACATGCAGTGCAGCAAAAAGAGCAGAGGAAACTGTCGTGGGACTTGCCAGATCTGCAGCGCGGCATCGGGCGCATCCTTCAATGGAACTGTCACGGCAGGATACCGTGCCTGCCATCCTGCGGCCCTGCGGCCGCGCCGTCATATGCCTCATGCCAGCGGCCAGCAAAGTCCCCTACTCCCGGCCTCTTGTGCCACATTTGGGCAGTCTGGCAGCCCAGGCATACCTGTTGGTGGGTGGGGTGGACTGGACTGGCACGAACTGGGCGAGTGGGATGAAGAAGCATGCGGGTGGCTGCAGGTTCGCGTCCTAATCGACAGGGGTAAATGTGAAGGGGTTCGCTTGATCGCCTCCGTGCAGCGTTGGATGACGACGAGTCTGCTCTGCCCCAGGTCCGGCCAGTTCTGTGTATTGCTTCACACACCACTAACAAGAAAACAAAGTGAGTCAGTGGCGTAACCCCAAGCCCCTCCTGCCCCTCCCCCTTCCACCTCTAGACGTTCTTTTGTTTCTCTCGTTTTCTTTTTCTTCCCTCTGACTGAACACAGCCAACGTAGCACGGTGCCAAAAACGTGTCTCGGGCTCTCGATTCGACCTGCAAACCGAGGCTATCACACTGTGCAACGTCTTTTATATCGAGTCGTTTTCGAAGCCAATGAGGTCCCCGTGGGCTTAGTGTCATGTTGATTATCCCCGCGGCTTCACACCTTCGCCTGGCCTGCCAGGCTTGCCCGGCTCGCCAGTGAATATCTAGACCTGCCACCTACCCGTCAGTCACATCTGTGTCTCGGCTGGCGGCCAGGCAGTTCAACGGCGATCTCGCGCCCGTGTAAAAGAAAGAAAAAAAAAGGCGCTGCTCCCTAGCCAGAGCAAATAGTCTGGAAGGAGCCGCTGCCAACCATTGATCAGAAGGGGATCATCATGCTGTCTCTTGCTTGTGCGCGGGGGCCGAACCGTGCGTACCACCGACCCTGATCCGGACTATTCTTGCCCTGGACACGGGGTTGAATGTACCTCGGCTGTGCTATCACAACTGACGGAGCACGGAGCAGACCGTCTGAGCTTGATTGCGTTTGTGGATCAACATTCACCGGGAAGACCAGCAGGGCACGCTTTTTGCTTGGCTGCAACTTCACTCTCTGCCAGCCAGCCAGCCCAGTCCCGTCTCGGGTACAGTGCCCCGTTTGGGACCTGGGAGATGCCAAAGGGGACTCGGGATGCGTCCGAGTGTGGAATGTATGAGAAGTATGAGACAGAGATCCGCACAGCGGGCAGTACAAAAGCATCTCGATCAAGCTTCGTGGCGGGCTAGCGTTGCCAGTAGCCCCTTCCCTGCCCTGCCGGTGACTCTCTCCCTTCGGTCCCCCTGGCAGACAAAGGCATAGAAACATTATCCCAGCCCCTCGTCAATTTTTGGACGTCACTCCATGACCTTGGGACGATCAACCAAACAAACCCAAGGGTCCACACCACCAAGGGACCACCCACCAACCTAGGAACTTGTCTTCGGACCTCACACCTAAAAGAGAGTCCCAGCAAACGATTTGCGTGCGAATATCAAACCAAACATGAATGAACCTCGCCGCCCTCCACGCACCGCCCAGGTCGACACGCCCTATCACACAGACTCGGAAAGCACGAGCGGCACCCTGACGGCCCCGGAGCCCCCAAAGGAGGATGACCCGTCCCAGTCGCGCCACGGCCTCTCCAAGGTCCGCCACATAGTCCTGGTCGGCAGCATGTTCCTGACGCTCTTCCTCCCGGCGCTGGACCAGACCATCGTCTCGACGGCCCTCCCCAAGATCATGAACAGCCTCGGCGGGTCCTCGTCCAACTCGGGCTACACGTGGGTCGGGTCCGGGTACGCCCTGACGCAGGCGGTGGTGATGCCGCTCTTTGGCCAGGCGTCCGAGGTCTTTGGGAGGAAGTGGGCCTTCGTGGCCGCCATATCGATCTTCATGGCGGGCAGCTGCCTGTGCGGCGCGTCGCAGAACGTCTCGATGCTGGTCGCGTCCAGGATGGTGCAGGGCATGGGCGCGGGCGGCATCACGGCGCTGGTCATTATCCTCATCGGGGACCTGGTCGGCACGCGGAAGAGGGGCAAGTACCAGGGGTTCATCGGGGCGACGTGGGCTGTTGCGTCGGCCCTTGGGCCGGTGCTGTCTGGTGTGCTTGCTGATCATATCAGCTGGAGATGGGTGAGTGCTCTCACCACTGCGAGTGAATACGGCCGGAGGAAAATGCTGATGTTGGTGTACAGTGCTTTCTCATCAATCTTCCCATATGTCTTGTCTGTCTCATCATCACTCTTCTGTTCCTCAACATGTCACGACCATCAAAGAGTTTCCTGGAAGCCATTAAAACCCTCGATATAGTGGGCATCCTCGCAATTGGTGCGGCGACAGTCCTGACCCTCCTCGCATTCGAGTGGACCTCGCTCGGAACCTCATGGAGCTCACCACAGGTTTTGATCTCATTGATTACGGCAGCCCTGTCTTTAGGATTCTTCATATATGCCGAGACCAAGGCCACAAAGCCAGTCATCCCACTGCGCTTCTTCACACACCCAACCAGGATCGGGGCTTACCTCGCAGCCTTCTTCCATGCCGTAGCGTACATGGGCCTGAATTATTACCTTCCGATTTACTTCCAGGCAGTCCGGGGCCAGAGCGCTTCTGAGAGCGGCGTGAGCATGCTGCCCCTTGTCTTGATGTTTGGCATCGCAAGCACCGGGGCAGGGTATCTCATCACAGCGACAAAGAGGTATCAAACACTTATCTGCGGTTCTTTTCTCGTGGCCACCATGGGCTGTGGTATGTTGGTCCACCTCAACAAGTCAACATCAACAGCCGTCACCGTGGTCCTGCTGCTCATAGCCGGAATCGGCGTCGCCCCAAACTTCAACTCGCTCCTCATTCCTATCCACGCCTCCTTCGACGAAACATCCGACAACTCAGACATCGCCATGTCAGCATCGGCCTACTCGTTCATCCGCACAATCGGGCTCAGCATGGGCATCAGCATCAGCGGCCTCGTCTGCTTCGACGAGCTGCAGAAACTCAACACGGGGTCCACGTCGGAGCTGAGCATATCGGAGCTCATCGACAGCGTGGGCAAGATGGTGGGCGAGGAGAGGGCGCGGACGATAAGCGTCTTTGAGACCGCCATGACGCACGTGTTCATCGAGGTGGCGGCCGTGATGGGCGCGGGGATGGTGGCCAGCTTCTTGATCCGGAAGCACCAGCTTGGCGAGAAGGTCCGGTCCGACCACAAGATCCAGATGGTGCCCGTGAAGAGGGCGGGCGATAAGGTTCTGTCTGAACAGAGTTCACAGGCGCCTCTCAGGCCGAATGCTGATCAGAGGTGTTGATCACCCCCGGTATGGGTGTGCGTCTCTGTGTTTTTAGTTAGCCGCTATCAAGACAGGAATCGATCGTTTACTCAGGCTAATGTGAGGAGCCCAAGCTGGAAAACTGCGGTCAACTGTGACCCTGATGGGGCAGGGGGGACAAAATACATGAGTACAGCATGTATAATATTTATTATACCGGAGGTGCGGGCGTACGGGGAAAGGTGTAGGCTGGCCCTCTCCAGCTCTTGGAATCGATTGAGTCTGTTCTGTCAAGTCGTGTGTGTGCCACAGTGTGTGTGTGCGCCCTTTCCCCCCCAAGACCGAAGTCGGGTCCGGTTTCGTTGTGATGATCAAAATACTTGTGTTCAATTGGTGCAAATTGTAATCCTGCGGCCATCATCGACACTTGGTCTTGTCTAATCCTTGCCACCCGGGCTAAACCTTTCAAGCTACGTTGTGAACACAGCAGTTGACGTGGGCTTGGTATGCATTCTGGTATTGAATCCATTCTCATGATAATAGGAGAGGTCTTTCAAACCGACCCGTCAGGCCGTGTAAGTTTGAGTCGTTGTTTGTTACGCTCAAAACGTAAGCTCCGCTTGTGCGCCTCTCTTGGGCGAGACTCCTTCGCTTCGCTTGAAACGTAAGTTCCGCTCAAAATGGCGTACCGAGTCTTGAGTCGCTCTCCGCTAAACCCAATCCGTAAGCTCCGCTCAGAATTTCCCTCGTAGACTTGACTCTATCTTCACTACGGGTAACAAATGCATGTGATGGTCACAAGTCCACAGCGTTTATGGTGCATTTTTTTGTTATAAACTAGAGCGTCATCGCAAATCCAATTTTGGTGAGGGCGAGTGTTCTCCGGTCCGTCCAACTCCAACCGTGTCTTGGCCGGTGCTGGTGCGGGGACTGTACTCCGATGCCCACAGGGCGCTGCTGACTGATCTCACTGCATGTGGTTTTACTTAGTCTGCTTGATGCGGACCCATTATTAATTCTATAGACGCAGGGAGTGCTTTCACACCCAGAAGTTTTCACGATTGCAGTAAGCGCTCTGGTGTAGCAGAGTCAACATCCAAAACCACGAAGCCATCGAGCGAGCATTCATCTCAACAAGAGCCACAATGGCGACGACAATCACTCAAGTGGACGTGATCCCCTTGACTGAACTCCCAAGGCCGGCCTCCATTTCAAGACCACATTCTGCTATTCCCCCTCTTCCACTCAGCCAGATTCCCACCAGCCGTCAGCCGTCTCCCCGAGTCTTCGAGGCCGAGCCAACGACCACACTGAACAAGTCAAGGAGGGCCTTGATCACCACCCTCGTTATCTTGGCAAGCCTCACACAGGTAAATACTTCATGAACATTTCAGACGAGCATCTCGGCTGACACATCCAAGTATGCTGCGAACTTCGTAACCCTGGCAGGTGGGTTGGCGTTCAGCAAGAAGCTAGGTCGAGACGTTGGCCCAGGGGAGGCGAACTGGATGCCTGCTGCATACTCGTGAGGACACCTGCCCTATCGTCACTTTTTCATTTTCCCCTAGGAACCCTTCCTGACAATGCCATCATAGCCTCACTCAGAGCACATTCGTGCTGGTCAGCGGCCGGCTCGGCGCCGTCTACGGCCACAAATACATCCTCCTGCTAGGCGGCGCCATCATCTCCGTCTTCTCCCTCGCCACCGCCTTCACCACGACCTACAATACCTTCGTGGCCGTGCGGGCCCTGACCGGCATCGGCGGCGGTCTCATCATGCCCAACGCCGTAGCGATGATCACCATCGTCGTCCCGCCTGGGCGAGCGCGGAACCTCACAATGGGCTTCTTCGCTGCCGCCGCGCCCATCGGGGGATGGGTAGGCGGGCTCATCGCGGGGCTGTTCATGACGACGGCCCGGTGGCAGATGATGTTTGTTTTCTTGGCTGGCTTCACGGCCGTGCTGTTCGGGCTACTCTTTTTGGAGCTGCCCCGGGAAGTCCCTGTTGACAAGGGCGGTAAGATCGACTATACTGGGGCGGGGCTGGGGCTCACCAGCCTGCTGCTTTTCAACTTTGTGTGGAACCAGGCTCCCTCGGCCGGGTGGTCGACGCCGTACGAGATCGCTCTGCTGGTCGTGTCGGTCGCTCTTTTCGTTGGATTCCTCGCGTGGGAGAAGTACGTCGCCCAGGAGCCGATCATGCCGGTCAGCATCTTCAAGGCCCCGACCTTCACCGCCATGCTGTTCGTCGTGCTGCTCAGCTACATGTCCTTTGGCATATCGCTGTGGTACATGATCGCCTGGGAGCAGATCCTCCGCGGCCTGAACGTGATCCAGCTAACTGTGGTCTGGACACCGTTTGTCCCTGGGTCCGTCATCGCTGTCTTCATCGCGGCGTGGCTTATTCCCAGGCTCGCGGCCCAGTACATCATCGCCCTGGGTGTGGTGTGCGTGGTGGTGTCCAATTTGCTGCTGGCGACAATGCCCGTCCATCAGACGTACTGGGCCCAGACATTCCCCGCCATTCTCGTTGGGAGCATGTGTCCAGACCTGGTGTACGTTGCCGCACAAGTCATCGCTAGCAACAGCGTCAGCCGTAAGCAACAGGGCATAGCAGGCAGTTTGATAGGGACTTTGAATCTGTATGGAAACAGTCTAGGGCTGGGGTTCGCGGGCACGATTGAGACTCGGCTTTTGAAACAGACGCACGACGAGGCACATGGGTACCGAGCGGTGCTGTATTTTGGGGTGGCCTTGGCCTTGGCCGGCCTGGTTCTGAACTTCCTGTTCGTGCGAGTGCCCAAGGATGAGCGGGAAGGATGGGGCCCTGCGGACCAGGACGCTGAGGATATCCCTGTTGTGGGGGCTACGTTGAGGAGGGGTGGCGCTGCGACTGGTGTTGAGAATAGCGCGGCGGCGTGAGTATGAGATGACACAATGTTCAGTGCAGGTTTTCATGTAGGGACGACGCTGAGGGCTAGAATTCCAATCGTTTCTTGATAGAGGCGATAGCCAGGCTCAACTTCCGGCTATTCTGTGCTCTATGAGCATGCAGGAGCCTCTCTGATGTCTAAAGCGGTCGCATTGAAAGCGCACCTAAGTAGTCCATATCCGAACATGGCATCTGATGCAGTGTGGACAAACGAGCCACTGAGAATTCCATCTCGGCCGCTGCCCAGGCAGCTTGCTCAAGACAAGTTAAGCAGGTACAACCCGATCCCTCTCTAATCCGTACTTGGTATCCTTCTTTTCTTCTTTTCACTGCCCCCGCCAATGCCTGCGGTTTGTTGAGTGACATTCTTGGCCTTCATGACTGCCTCAGCCTTCCGCACCACGCAGCACTGGTCGAAGTTCTGACCATCGCTGTTTCCGAACTTGAGAAGCATGGGTTTCTTGATCAGGTCGACAATCGTGCTCTTTCCGTGTCCCTCGTCCTCATCCCAGAGATCGACGTCATCCATTCGGTCCGTCTTGATCTTGAAGCCATGCAGTTGCCCGATGCGAGGGTCCTCCATCGCGCATACCCAGTATGCGCGACTTTGGGCCATGGCTGTGGCAAGTTGGTAGGCGTTGTCGGCGATTTTTTCCAGACCAGTCTCCAGTTTGTTCTCTTCCTTGATAACCGAGTGGTTGAGAAGGAGTGATATCATCTCTTCGACGAACAGCTTTCGGCCCTGTCCGCCCTTGCCCCAGGAGGCAGGTTCTTCGTAGCTGTTCGAAAGGAAGTGAGCCGTGAAAGTGCGCCAAGCGTAGAACCCCTCCTCGTCACCTTTAAGAAAGAGTACGAGTTAGTTACATTCGAGTGATACGTATGCACCTAAGTGGCTTACCTGAAGTACGGGTTTTGATTCTGTCCTCTGGTATCGCCGAGTCGAAGGCTTTGATCGGGGTACTTAGCAAGGGACTGATGAGCTTGTTCCAGATAGCGGCCGTGATGATCGCCTCTTTGGCTCCTGGGTGCTGAGACTTCAGGTACTCCTTGCAGTCACTGGCAGCCAGATCTCCAAAGAACGCCTTGTGACCGTTCCTGCGGGGGAAGAAATAGGGTGAGCCCTTGAAATAGGCATCTACAAACGCGTCGATGGAGTAGACGAGCGTGTGGAACAGGCTCTTGATGAGCCGTTCATCGGGAAAATTGAACATGCTCATGTTGGACGTGAGTGTTGAGAGTCCTGCCGCGTCACGCTGCGTCTTCGTCTTCTTGGTAGTGTCGCTGTTATCAGGCATTGCATCAACATCTTTCCGCTTGTTGGAGGTCATGGCTGCTGTGCTGAGATAGATTTGGCGACGATCACGTCTGGTTCTTGGAAATGTTAGCAGAGATGCTCAGTTACTTTACTTGGATAAGCTCGTCAGAGGAGCATCCTATGCATGTTGTCCTGGGGCTGGTTGCTCCGCAGAGGATATCCCACAAGAGGTTGTCCAGTAAGAGGTTATCCAATGAGAAGTTGTCCCACAGGAGGCTGTCCCACAGGAGGCTGTCCCACAGGAGGCTGTCCCACAGGAGGCTGTCCCACTGGCGGCTGTCCCACTGGAAGGTTGCCTGTGTAGTGTTGACTCAAGTGGGAGGTGTGCAGTGAGAGTTACATGATAGACCACGTAATACATACCTTGGCATCCAGATACCTGGATCAAGTGTGTGTTGTACAGAGTGCATGAAGCCATACAACAAATAGTTAAGTGAGGTGACCAAGTTGTCAGGAGTTGGGGGTTGTACTCCCAGCTTACATATGGAACAGGTTTTTTTTTTTTACGCTAGTCAATTGATTCATGGGATGAAAACTGCTGGGGCTGCTGAGATAAAGTGCTTAAGAGCTCTAAGTGTGCAGCAGCTTTGAGGTGCAGAACAGTTTCCATGCCCCACCAACCGTTTGCTCACTTTCAGCCAGATTTTTATTTCTTCTCAGCCTCTTTCCATAACTCAGCTGTCTTCTGATCAATTCAGTACCCACTCCCTTCTTTCTCCTTCCATCGTGAGCTCAGCTCTTCCCAGCCATTTGCTCCAGTGTTCTACTGTGCGCCACGAGGTAGCAGTTTCGGAGCTCTTCTCGCCGCTCACAACCTTGACCCCCTTTCATATCACCAAAACCCCAAGACACAATGAGCTCAGACGAGGACCAGCGAGACATGTCGGAGCCGCTGGGCAGGATGCAGTTGGACGATGTTGATGAGCAGAGGCTTCCAGCAAAGCAGCTCGTTGTTGGGTTGGACCTTGGAACTACGTACGTACATGCTTCAGGTGTTTTGAATTGGCATACTTATGGAAAGCACAGGTACTCTGGTCTGTCTTGGCGGGTTCATTACCAGCACGGTCAACGCGCGACCCAACTCCAAGGCGGCATTGTTCGTGCTTGGCCGAGTTCTGTTGGCCCAGATTACGATGAGAGTAAAGTCCCGTCGAGACTCCTTTTCGACGATCAGGGCAACGTCACGGCGTGGGGCTACCAGACCTCTGGTGCAGATGCGACCAACATGGAGTGGTTCAAGCTTGCCATAGTCCCCGACAAAGACCTTCCCGCCCATTTCAGGGACTCGGCAAAACTCAGAGAGACGAAGAAGAATATGCAAGATCTGGGTGTCGATGCAGTTGATGTTATGGCGCTTTACATGGACAAGATCTGGGTTCACGCGCAAGACCAGATCAAAAAGGTTGTTGGAAGTAGCGATTTCAACTCTATGCCCATCCACGTCGTCATTACGATCCCGGCCATTTGGGGCAACGAGGCCATCCAGAGCATGAAGAATGCCGCAGCTGGCAGTATCCTTCGATCAGACTTTGCTGCCCTTACGACCTACGACTTCCTGTCAGAGCCCGAGGCAGCTGTACAGGCGTATGCAAAAGAACTCCAGCTCAAGCTTGAAATGGGCGACATCGTGGTGGTTGCGGACTTAGGTGGTGGTACGGGTGATATCATCTCTTACCAGAAGGTAGGAGAGGGCGATGCAAACTATTTGGAGCTGAAAGAGGCTGCTCCAGGAGATGGTAAGCACCTGATGAAAAGATTCACCGTCCATGGCTGACATCGGATTAGGCGACCTTTGTGGAGCCATCTTTGTGGATGAGGCATTCGAGAACCTGCTCTTGAACAGGCTTCCAGAGCAGCACAGAAACCTCAAAACAGAGAACCCAATCACTTGGAGGAGGCTTCTTTTCGAGCAGTGGGAGCAGTCCATCAAGAAGATCTTCGAGTGGGAGGGAACTGGCCGCGTGTGGCCTGTCTTCCTCTCGTACCTTGCTCCCGATGTTAACGTCGTCCGATTGCATGAAGACGAGATCCGTGACGTCTTTGAGGACTCGGTCATGCCTAAAATCATCGATCTTATCAAGCGGCAAATTGAGCAAGTCAAGCAGGCACATGCGGGCAAGGCTCCTCGCGTCATCCTGACTGTTGGCGGCTTCGGGCGTTGCCCCTACGTACTTCAGAGATTGAGAGAGGAGTTTGAGGGCGTCATTGCTGCCTCCAAGAGCACCAAGAAAGCCGGAAAGAAGAAGCAAAAGCTCGGTCTCGACGGAATCGAGATCCACAGCGATACGGGCAAGATGCCGTGGACGGCCGTCTGCCGAGGCGCGTCCCAGTCCGGCATACGTGCACTTCTGAACAATCGTCTCGTGAAGAGTCGACTGTCGAGAATCAGTGTGGGCTTCTACTTTAATGTGCCAGGCTTGGCCGAGAACGGTGCTATCTACGTTCCCGAGTTTGATGACTACATGATTCGGTATGCCATGAAATGGGTGGTCAAGAAGGCATGTCTCAAATCCCTCACTCACCTTTCCCTTTCCCTTTTATGTCCATTCCCGTGCTGTACTGACTTCTCAACACGGTAATAGGGTGATTTGATAAGCACTGACAAGAAATCAACAATGGCAATGATCCTCGTTTTCGCCCCAGAGGACAGAGGAATGCATACCGAGCGCTCCACGTTCTACGCCTACGATGGTGATTCGCCCCCCCAACAATTTGGAGGAGTGGATGCCGGATTCCGGAAGTACGGCGACATGACGATCACTATCACAAAGCCGATTCAGCAGCTCAGAATCGAGGACTCTGGCATTGGTGAAAGCCGGGTTTTCGACTACAATCTGCAGATTGAGATTGTGGGGGGCTCGCTGCAGATGACTGCTCACTCTGCCGTTCCTGGCGATGGCGACAAGGAGGTGGGAAAATTGGTCTTGCCTAAGCTTGAAACGATGTAGACGCCCGGGTCATCCAGGATTCTCTGCAATGTGGATTGGGAGCTTGCCGGCAGAAAAATGATGGCAGATTGTTCAATGCGTCCTGGGATGGGACAGCGGAGCCCAAGATGAAGGTTTGTCAGTTCAGAAGAGGACAGGTCGTCCCTTGTAATAGAGAATCAGTTTAATGCGCATTGAGCATGGCAGTAAAATGAATAGACGCTCATTCATCCTTTGATTTATTGGTATGATTTGTTTTCCGACTCAAACTCGCGTTTCCTTAGTGACATGCCGTGATCTCTGAACGTACATCGAATGAGCTTCAGATTTAGGAAAGCTGAATTTCCGCTTCACCACCAAGTCAGGCGGCTACATGAGCGTCCCTGGTGCGAAAAACGTCGGTATTGACGTGTCTCTTGACTTGAAAGCCCTGAACGAAGTGCGCATCTCTTCGGACAAAAGCCTCGGGCGCCTCAGCATTGGCGCCAGTTGGAGCCATGTCTACAACGAACTGATCGACAGGGGAGTGATGGTCGTAGGGGACACGCGCGGATGTACAGGCGTGGTGGTCGTCGCGCTCGGAGGTGGGCAGTCACTCGTTCAGCCAAGTCGGCCGGGTGGCGGACAATGTGCTTGACTCGAAGCTTGTGCTCGCGTCTGGAAGCATCCCAAAGGTCTGAAAGGAGGCGGATCAAACTTTGGTCTCATCACAAATTGAGCTGGCATTATCGTTCTCTGTGGAATTCTGCAAAGCCAGGAGCCAATGGCCCTGCTCCAGCTGGATGAAATCTCCTTATACTTGCACGAATACGGCATTCCGTCCGTCAAAGTTCGATTAAATTCAGATCCTCAACGTTGATCACATGTGTGGCATTTAATAGCGCCGTGCTTTTGGGGACAACTTGTCAATCAGGCGGGCCAGGCCATCGCTTTGATGCGCTCGGATTTCAGACGGCGTCTAGCAGCTCGCAGATCTAGTCCTTAGCGTTCTGCCGCCCTGATCGGGCTGCGTCGCTGGATCCAACAAAAGATATGGCGCTGAATCTAGTGGAGTTCTTTTCATTCTGGTTCCTGGCCGCAATACGCTAAGATGCGAAGAGACGGGCATCTCGAGAGTCGTGTCGTCACCTCACGGCAAACCCCTCGGGCTGCAAGTCGCACCAACATTCATTCTCATCACTAAGGCGATGATACCTGACTGGAACTAGAACAGCCAACTAGACTTGATTTACATCCAAACCACAAGGCAGGTCGGGGAAATTGATAGCCTCTGCCCCCCTGGCATTCGGGCCTTTAACGTACTTGCCGGATCCAGTATTCCCACAGAAGTATTATTGTCGGACCCTGACAACAAGGAAGGGCTTATGCAAGAAAGAAATGGAGGCCATATAACTTTTGGTGCTTCAAATAGACTGGGGCAGCCGTGTTTACACAAACGTCCAGACCACCCAATTATTGTGGCCGGGCGCAAGCCCTGACAAGGTTGGGTTTTCGGACCAACTGACAAGATCGCGCCCCAAAGATCTGACCAGTCAGTTCGGCTCGAGAGTAGTCTTGTGTCAAAGCGATCGATGGGGCTCCAAGAGCTGGAACATAGCTCGATATAAGCCCAACTTGCCACTCTCCTATTCAACTACATCTTCAACGACCCGGGACAATCCCTATTCGGACTCATTGCTCAATCTTCGTCAATCTGGTGCCGCATCCGCCACGATGAACCTCACAAGCATACCGGAATGCGGTGTGAGTACCTCTCATCTCAATAACAGCATACCTTGTCTTGTGTGATCACATAATGACAGATCTGAGCAGGTAAATTGCCTGATCTCCGCCCTCTCTCAGTCATCATGCCTCCCCAGCGACGTTTCCTGCCTCTGTGCCGACCAAGTCAATAATGAATTTGCCAAGTCATGCGTTCTCACAAATTGCTCAGTCAAGGAGCAGTTGACCATACAAAGAGTAACCTCTCTGGGCTGCGGCGTCACATATGACGACACGACTGGGAGTCTGAAGTTACTACACTCTCTACTTTTTGTGTCACAGACAATATTTTTCATCCTTCGTATGGCCTCAAGAGCTCTGAAACTAGCGCCGTGGGGTCTTGATGACACAACTATTGTGATATCGTGGGCATGTTCTCGTCACCTATGAGTACCTATATTCCACCCGTTGGACATTATTGCTGACCATTCACAGGTACTTACCGTAGGGTTCTTCGCAAGTGGAATAGCAGGTGCGGTTGTTTGCATTTCAGGTCTCGCAGACGGATTACTTACCATCCCATCACAGAGGCGGAACTCGGCGCTGGAAAGCCATACTGGACGTTTGAATTCTGGGAGCTCACGACCTTATTCAAGGTCTACTTCATATTCGAGATTCTCTACACCGTGACGCTGGGAATGATTAAGATTTCAATCTGTTTCCTTTACATACGAATATTTTCGAATTCGACACTGAAAAAGGTACTCTGGGGTACTCAGATCTTCAATCTCTTGCTTATCGTGGCGGTCCTAGGTGCCGAATTTGGCCAGTGCGTGCCGCTGAGTTACCTTTGGGATGCATGGGATCAGGAACATTCTGGCCGCTGCTTCAATATTAACGTCGTGGTCTACGCTCATTCAGCCATCAACATCGCCCTGGACGTCTGGATGCTTATCCTGCCGGCTACCCAGGTCTGGAGGCTGAACATGTCGTTTAAGAAGAAGCTTGGCGTCTCGGCCATTTTCGCTATAGGGATCTTGTAAGCTTTTTGGCATAATGACTTTGAGGAAACGATATAAGAGGCATTCACCTTGTCTGACCACTCATCTTATAGTCTGACGGCTGTCAGTATCGTCCGTCTCACGACACTGAGTCAATTCAGCAAGGACCCTGGAGATTACAGTAAGACTATTGCCTTCCCCATGGTCGCGCTCACATAAGAGTCACTAAAACCTCTTTGCAGAAAACTATTACCCTGTAATGGTTTGGACTGTCGTCGAGCTGACCGTCGGCATGATCGTCGCAAGTCTTCCAGCAGCTCGCATAATCGTCGTCAAGTACGGCATGAATGTCCTCGAGGCTACCATCAGATCATCCAGGAGGACCGAGTCGCAGACTTTGCCTTCACACGAGAAAAAGTCCACCAGCGCCAGCAACAGCAGTAGCTTGAGCAGGTTCGGTAGAAGGTTGAGGCAACCGATGCTGGTATTCGGCGGCGGTGGGTTGATGATCAGTAACTGGAGTGAATTGCCGGCGAGTGAAGCCTCACGCCACGATACTTCGTCGGGCAGCATGCCTCCAATCGAGCTAAATTCCGGAAATAGCATTTCGCAAAATAAGCGTGTACATGAAGGCGAAACAAGAGAAAAAGAAGTCATAATGTAAACAAGCTTTTTCTGGAGAAAGCGGATATTCACAGGACAAAAAGCAAATAAATAAAGGCACATGTAAGGCTTTAATACAGGACTGTACACCCGTTATTTCATGTATATATATATAAATATATATTTATATACTATTTACGAGATTGGGAGAGGAAGACCAAGAAATGATGCAAGGATCGAGTCCGATTATATGTATGATAGACGGAATTATGCTGAAGTTTCGGCGGTAGCAGTCAATTCCAGCTCTGGCCATCCAGCAAAAGGCCACGAGGTATCACTCATAACTTCGACTATCCCCCGGTCCAGGAAATACCAATGTTGCCTAGGTACATGTGTAATTTTGGACTAACATTTTGCATACAAATTAACTATCGACTGATACCGCAGCCCTGGCTAGAGATAATGTCCGAAAACAATGTTTCAATGGACCTGTACCAATATCTTAACATAAAGAAATTCTTTCCGTATACTATTGCACCTACTCCTCTGTCCGAATACTACCTTGTTTCACCCGGTTAGTGAGATCTCTAATCACGTAAATTTCTCCGTACAGGTCCGTCACCGAGATGAACAGCCTCACAGCGTCCAATATCTCCCGACCGAGCCTGTTGTCACCACCAATCTCCTCCTCCAGCCTCTTCATCGCCGCCTCCATCCCCCGCCGCTCGTACTCTGCAACCCACATGAGTTGCGCCTTACTAGCATCCACATCCGCATCAAGTCCGCCGCTCTCCCCATCACGGTGGAAATCAGCAAAGTCAAGAGAGTTCAGATTGCCCTCGGTGCGGTCCCGCGAGACACTCGCATAGTCGTTGTACATGCGGCACATGCTGGCCAGGTGCCGGCACAAGTCCTCGGCCACGTAGGCCGTTTTGGCAGAGTACCCGTATAGATCGAAGGGAGAAGCCTGCGGCGTCGGGGAGCCGACGAGGCAGTTGAAGAAGACGAAGGCGCACGGGCAAGACGTGTGCTCGGACGACGTGCTGCGGACCCAGCTGTAGAAGGTCCTGCCCGTTGTGGATGGACGTGGCGTCCCGTTATGCTGTGTGGTGGTTGATTTACCATTTTCCGGTCGGAGGGTCCGCAGCGCCTTGTTGTCCTCGGCTTGCTGCAGGTGAGCGAGCAAGAACGCCTCTACTTCATTCTTCACGCGCCCCCTGAGGTGCACCGGGCTCCTCATCACGGATGGATGGTGCACAACGCGCGAGACAAACTTGCGGAGCACCTTTTCTGCGTTCACAAGCGCAGTGATGGTGTGAGCTTCGGCGGTGAGCTTTCTGCGTTTCACACCATTCTCGCCTTGAAAGTGATGTTCCTCCCTGCCGAGAGGAAGAAGAGGCCCCGCCTGCTCACCGCGGACCACGCGTTTGACCACATCCCTCACTCGATCCAGCTGCGTGCTCAAGTCCTGCTCCACCACTCCCTCCATGTATTCGTCCGCCTGATACACAAGCATGGAGAAATTCATCATCTCGTAAAGCACTTTGGGGCTGGCAGCCTTACCGCCGTACAGCGCGCCGCATGCCGTCCAGGTGAGCGGCACGAATATGAGATATTTGTCCTTGGCCGCCTTGTCCGCGTCTCCGTTGCTGCGCCCATTCCCGTCCTCCGGCGCGGGGAACACATCGTACTTGTGCCTCTCGAGGTCGCGCAGCGCGTACGTCGCCTGTAGCTCAGCTGCGCGGAGAAGGCTGGGCTCGAGTTGAGAGGGTCCCAGGAGGGGCGTGTGAGCCATCAGCGTACCGGCCTTCCGCATTGCGGCGAGAATCTTAGGGTGAGGGAGCACCTGTGACGGGTATCGTATGGCATGATCTCCGTCTTGCTGCTGAGGGAGCGAGGTGTGCATCGCAGCCTGGCAGTAAACCTCGGAGAGGAGGGGCGAGGCATAGGTGACTTTCTCGATCCAGATGTATTTTCCTTTCGTCCACTCACTCTGACCGGATTCCGTCAAATAAGACTTTGCACGGTTAATGCAGGACTCAATTCCGTATAGGTCCAACTCGTTCCGCAGCCATGGGAGGTGTGCTAGTGACGATAAGGCTAGAATGGCATAGGCCGTCAGCTCACACGTATGCTCCCAAGAGCCCCCGTTCTCTTGAGAACTGAGAATTATGATTAGCACCTGGATTGATGCAAATGGAATGTGTTCATTGAAGAGTATGGGGCATTGCGACGAAATTTCCTTGAGCAACGTTGTGTTGTTCGTGCTATAAAGATGCTCAAGAGCCTGAGATAACAGCATCATGGAGTAGAGTTGAGAGCGGTGCTGCATGTTCTCAGTCAGTCTCTCTATTCTTTCAGGTCATGTGCATCGTGTGAACGGGGTGAAGGAAATGATCGTCGCGTACCCATTTGTCCATGATCTGGGCCGTGAAAATGCGGTCACTGAGGAATTTGACCGTCTTGATGATCTGTGACGTATATGGCAGAGGATCCTCAAGCATAATGAGACACATCAGGACGTTGCAGTTGGTGCTGAAGCTCGAGTTTCGTTCTCCCTGATACGTCAAAAAGTGCTCGTCACCCTCGAATGTCTCGAGGAGTGGCCCAATGTCGACGTCCGGCCTCCCTAGGTATCTCAGGGCCAGGATAGCTTTTGCCGTATCATCCGCATCCGGGACGGTGGTATCCGGAGCTGCGATGGTTTTGTTTCAGCGACATGAAGTGTGTATGTATTTGCGCGCGAAATCTTTCTTACTAAAGCCAACACGCCCCTGACCTTGGGACAAGGCACGCTCTAAAATACCAAGAAGAGCTGCCGAATATTTTTCTTCTATCGGAATACCAGCGTGAGCAAGTGTTGTGACGGTCTATCAAGTGAATACACGTCAGCGGCCTGATTCTACGCCCCGAGCTAATTGAGTCCGCAATGAATTGTAGAACTTACCCACGAAACCTCGAACATAGTCGTAGGCCAAGCACAGGGCACGCCACCCGAGCCCTGTCCAGCTCCTTGACGCAAAACAGTCCTCAAATAACTTTCAGCATCATCGTCCCATTCAGTGGCATTCATGAGGTACGCAGCTGTGGATGACGGCGAGTTCAACATGGATCCATTGGGCTCGAGCCGGCAGCGGATCCGGTCGAAGTTGATATGCCCAATCAGCGACTCCAGTGAGTGCAGCAATGTGGATGGTCTCTCATAAATGGAATCCTGCGATGTCGAGAGACGTCTCTGCTTTTCGCGGAACACTGCATCAAGTTCTGTCAAGCACGGGGATGTAACAGTCACTCCGTCCGCAGCGAGGAGTTTTACGTGCTGCGTGATCAACATCTCAAAACCTACTTGGTCGCATGATGACACATCATACCGCTCCAGTAAAATCTCGAGGGCTTTTTGAGCTTTCTGGCAGCGTGTTTGTAAGTCGTCATTAGCACGACTCCACGCAAAGTGTCTTCGGAGAGCCAGAAGAGCCGCAGCTGTGTTAAGAATCCCGTCGGCAACTGTCGCGTAGGATGGCCACTCTCCGTCATCGGATTGGTGCTGCAGGATATAATCGAAACATTCCGGGAAAAGCCACTGTCCAGATCCGACTGGCTTCTCGATCATAGCAAGCCCTGACCTCGGTTAGAACAAGTAGTAAAACAAGATATTCCTGGAAGGGGCCAAAGTCCAAATTGATTGTCTACACTGAAGAGATTTCGTGCCGCCTCTTTCCTATTATTCATAACTTACATGCAGTGTCATAGACTGATGCAGACATTGAACCATAACCTTTTCCTGAGGAACAGGCGTCCGCGAGGGTCGCAAGTAAAAGGTCCGGGCCTGATGCGCCCATTGCATTCTTCCCTGGTGCCATTACAATTCGTACACTTTCTTTCTGATTGGGTTGTTGCATAGAATTGATGCTGCAAAACAATGTGAGGGCAACTCGACTTCCAACGACACAATACTGCACAATAAGTATTCGCACAAGCCCGGGACCTTCTTCCACTGCATTTCCGTTTGTATCAAAAACCGGATATGGGACAATACCAGGAGAAATCCCGTGACTGACAGGACTGCACAGGTCGAAGCAGCCCCTCGTCCCAAGCCAGTGCCGATCTATGGTACACAGTGAGGGTCCCTTGGAGCCCTGCCCGTTCATGCAGCTGTTGGGTTGCATTCTTATGTTTCTGGCCGAGGGAACTCCGCCTTCCTTCTGCACGACTCTGGTGATTTGTTTTAGGGTCCACATATGTGATGAGATTAGCTTACAGCAGACAATCCCAGCATTTCCAAATTACTTACATGTGCAGACATGCACCTTCGATCAATGAGCGCGCCATGGCCCCCAGGTGGGCCCCCGACGTGCATTCTACACCAACCTGTTCAAGTAGGCGCGGGTATTCTTGTCCTGTGTACCTTCTACTTAGCGCGTGTTCAGTTCCACTTTCTACCGGGTGTTCTATGTCGGCACAGATTTCGGAATCCTCCCGTACCAAAGATCGAGGAAATCGGGAAAAGTGTTTCTACACGTGTGGTGGCACAATATTATCGGGGACTTAGAACTCCGGCTGGCGTTACACCGAGAACAAACTGTCGTTCCCGAGGTCCGAGTTGGAGGTTTGACTTCACTTTGAGCTTGATCCAAGGCTTTGCCATCGGGGAGCTGGTGACGAATTTAGAAATTTCGCTCGTGAGAAATCAGACAGTATGTAAATTCCAGCGCTGAGGAGCCTAGCTGAAGGGAAGAGCCAGCATTGACGTGTCCGCCCTGGGACATTGACGAGAACTTTCGAAGAACACTGATGGAAGAGGGAGTAAGAGCTTGGTATATTCTACTGTTCTACTCATTCCGCCTCCTAATGCCTTTGCCATCTCAAAAATGAATACCGAGGTTCTCCTTTCTCCGTCGAACAGAGAGTCTCCCAAAAGGATGGAACAAAATAAACTCGTGCATCATAGCATTAGGCGGCCGCTTCCCAGTCGGGAATTTGAACTCATACTCGTCGAGGAGCTTAATGAGCAGAACCTTGGCAGTCATGCTCGCAAAAAACCTGCCCGGACACGCCCAGCGGCCCGAACCCCAGGTCAGCAGCAGCGGGTCCACATGGCGGAACGGCTGCGCGCGGTGGCTCGCCAGGTCGGCGTCGTAGAAGCGCCGGCCCCTGTACGCCTCCGGGTCCTCGAACACCCCCGGGTCCATGGACTTGTGGTGGGCGCCGACGGCGATGGTCTGGCCCTTCCTGAGGCGCAGCCCGTCCGACAGCGTGTAGTCCTCGCCGACGACGCGGCCGTAGAGCAGCATGGCGCTCGGCGCGAGCCGGCTGCTCTCCTTCATGGCGGACTCGAGCTTGTCCAGCCCGTTGAAGGCGGCCTGGTCCCAGACGCCGCCGCACCTTGCGTGCTGGAGGCGGATCTCCTCGCGCACCTCGTCCAGGAGCCACGGGTGCGCGACCAGGTCGCATATGGTCTCGACCACGAAGTTGGCCGTGCTGTAGGTCCCGCCGGCCGTGAGCGTGCCGGTGAGGCGGGCGAGGGACCATGGGTCCTTTTGCAGGGTTGACCGCGCGTCTTTGACCATCCAGGAGATCATGTCGGGGCTTGTTGGGAGGCCTTCGTCGGATTCCTTCATGCGTTGTTTGACCAACGGGACAATGCGCTCCTCTATAACCTTCCAGCCACTCTCGAGGTACCATTTTTGGGGGAGGAGCCACACTAGGTACGGCTGAAGAAATGTGGGGATCCAGCGCATGATAAAGACAATGGTGAATACTGAGGGCATATTTCTTATTAGCTCAAGTCTGGAATGTTCCGCAGCGAGATTACTTACGGTGCTTGGTGTGCTCATGGCACAATCGCACCATCTCGGGGTCATCACAGGTCGGTGGCCCGTACAACACCAAAGAAACAACCTCGCTGACACACTTCACGACAGTGTCGAGGGGATCGATGACGGTCCACGGAGTCTCAGGGTCCTGCGGCAGCAGACGCTCCAAGGCTCTACAAGCACGCTGGCCCGTCGGCTCCAGCAGGTCCGGCAGCGCTGGGCTGATTCGGCTGAGTAATATCTTGACGTGGTAGCTTGTTCGCCGCACAATGTCGATGCCAGTCAGGTGGCCGAGCATTGTCAGTGCGTGCCATTGTCTTGAGCTGATTACCTCCACGGGAAGTTTGTTCAGCTCTGGAATATGGTCTGCCGAGAGGACGATGACATCGGTGTCACCGCGGGCGAGCCTATACGGATTACCCCCGAACTAGTTGTGCACATTAGCATTGGCATTTCTTAATTGTGTCAAAGGTCGAGTCAGGTCCTACCTTTTGGTGGGCATTGTCCAGTATTTTCCTAGCGCGAACGGCCCACCGCAGTCGTGCCAGAGCATGTGGCTCCCTGGAGAAATACCGATTGACCACCGGGAGTGCGTCATTGTACGTCTTGTCGTGACTGAAGCAATAGAATAATGGCAGTGCGACAAGCAACAGCGCGACCCAGAGGCCAGGGCCGGAAATGCCGTGGGTTGGGATGCTCACATCCTCCCATGTGGCGCTGGCATTTTGTTCGGAAGCCATGTCCATTCCTGCAAAAGGAGTTCGATGCCTGCATAGGGGGGGAAATATCATGAGGGAAAACGACGGAATAATGAGCATTTAGGAAGTCGCTAAGACATTTTGATGCTTGGCATGTCGCAAAAACCTGACCACTCCCATCATCTCGAAAATCGATTGCGCGACAACGGCGTCTGTCAACTGCAAGCCCAGAGCTCGAAGGATCCGCCACTCTCTGGCTTGTGGAACATTAGATATCAAACCCTGTCGTGTCACCAACATGCAACGGGCTGCAGTGTGCTGCTTGGCTTGCAGGTTGGAAGGATGTGTAACAACCCCGGTACCATTTTTGCGAGCCGAGGTTCCTTCTACATCAGGAATTTGCCGGAGCAACTCTGCTGGAGATCGCCAATGTCTGTCTGCATGCGCGTCGGCGTGCCGCAACTCCGTGAGTTGCTGCATTGCACTTTACCCAATGAGGTTCCAGACTTTGCTCGTCATCCCACAATGCAATCGAGGGTAAATTTTTACTTATCTTTCCAATGACCCTTCGGGCATTGGAACAATCTCGTTCACTGTGCGCAATTGCACGTTGCTTGCTCCACCACCCCAGCCTTCGGCGATGACCTCGTAGGGGTTATTTAACCGCTATCACTTACTTGGTCCTTGGCCGGTCCAACATGGGCGCGACCGTCTAGGCCGCCTGCTGCATCAGGAAGCTGTTTCGGGATCATTCGTGTTATGTAACTCGTGGCCAAATGTAGCTGTCCTACCCGAGTACTTGGGACTGTATCGGCCGATACTCCTGACTGCACAATTAAGCGCAACACTCGTGGTGGCACACCCGAAGGTAGAAGGGGGGTCGTCACTCGCAAGGCTGGATCGACCCTTGAGGGTTCAAGACTCCCTGCTCGTGTCTGCATATGGCGTGAAACAGGACACGACATGACACCTCTGACCGGTCAATCCTCCAACATGCACTGCGACCAGATGCTTACTCAAGGCCCTGAGGTATTTAGTTCGGTGGCACAAGTAACCCTGACAAAAAGACATGTCCAGTCGTTGCACAGGCAGAACCGTCCAGCCCCCTTGGCTGCTTCCTGTGGTCCCGTGTCGCTAGTGCTGACCACATATTTGAAGCCTTTCCATGTGGCATTTGGTCAGACCTCCGGTTCCGGGCCGCTAGAAGAGAGAAAGAAAACCGGACGAAGAAAAAAGAAGTCTCACAACAAAGCATCACGCACGCACCGAACTCGTTCTTCTGGGACCAACTTTTACGGGAAATGGATACTGCCGAAATCCCTTCGTTGATCACCACCGGACTGGTGGTGGTATCGGTGGTGTTCCCCATTCTCTCGCTGGGCTCAGTGCTGCTGCGACTCAAAGCCCGGATGAGGACGAAAGCTGGCCTACTGGGAGACGACTGGTGGATCGTGGCAACATGGGTGAGTCGCCGATATTCTGATCGTCGTCTCTCGACGACTTGTGGCACCACAGACCCGCCACGGGCAATGTTATTGACCTGAGGCATCGACAGGTGCTCTCCCTCGCGCTTAGTATCAATGTTTGGGTCTATGCCGACCTGATAGGCATCAACTATTTCAAGACGGACCCTTTGTCAGGCAATGTCTACTCCGCAGTCGTCAGTGTTCCCGTCCCGCCGCAACCCCAAATTGTCCCGGGCATGCCGGCCGCTCTAACACATTGAATGGACAGTGTCTTGTCGTTGCTTCTTGCCTCGTTCAGATTGTCTTGACGACGGTGAAGATATCCATATTGCTCCTATACAAAAGGATTTTCTCCATACCGTCATTCAGGATTGCCGTATGGATCGCCATCGTCTTCGTCTCGCTCTGGGGGATAGCCATGATTCTTGTAAGCACCCCACCAACGGGCAACCACGTGATGAGAATATCTACTCACCGTCGTCTCCGCCGCCTCAGATCGTCGCCATCCAAGGTAACCCTGCAGACTTCGTCCGGGCTGGGGCCGCTGGGGAATTATACGCCTGGAGGCTCGACCCCGCCATAGTCGGCTACACACAGGTTGGGTCAAGCTTGATTCTCGACGTCGTAATTCTTTGCTTTCCTCTGCCGATCATCTCCACTCTTCACATGCCCACAAAAAGAAAGGTCATGGTTGGTGCCATCTTTTGGCTCGGCATCTTGTAAGTCAGGTCTCATCAGTCACGACGTGCTTCGCGATTGCAACTTGCCATGGAGCTTCTCACCCTGCATCCTGCGACTGACACAAATAACTATTCAATAGCTGTTGCGTCGCCTCCGCAGTCCGTCTAGCCTTGAACCACCAGGTCCTTACACAGATCCACAGCCTGAAGGCTTCAGTCTGTAAGTCTTTAGTCACTGAGCGAGGAGGGCGGGGACTTTCACCAAGACACACTTACTAATGCTTCATACCAGCCAAGCAAGCAACACAATTTTGCTTTCTCGTCATTGAACCCCACTGCTCCATCATAGCGGGCTGTCTACCCACGTTCGGCCCGCTCATCTCGGGCGGACGCGCCCCAGAGTCACTCGTCCGAAGCGTCCGGTCTATTCTGTCCCTCGCGAGCGGCATGAGTTCACCACGCGGCAGCAAGAACAGAGACGCGGTCCGGCTCCCCAGCAACAACGCCTCCAGGCAGGAGATCACTACGGTGGACGACGAGCAGGGCCAGCTCCCCCTGCAGAGCACCACAAAGACACAGATCAACTCCGGAACTACTAAGGTGCACGGTGATTCGATTGAGCTGAATGATCTTGAAGGGGGTGGTATCAATGTCACCAGAGGCGTCGACGTGGTGAGGTCGTAGATCATCGTCAGGAAGTCTGAGGTGGGAGCGACTGCAAAACCAATTTGTGACGGCTGGAAAGGGGAGTGGGGATGAGAGGAAGAGATTTGAGGTAATGCGCTGCTGGCGGAGAATGTGGGTGTATTTCCAGATAGCAGAGTGTAAATATATAAGCTACTTTCAGATTCACGTCAGTGGATATCTATCCTTGCGGTGATCACTTGTCAATATAAATCTTGATGACCCATATATACTCGAAGTTGTAAGGCATGGCAGCCAATTCATCATGTCGTACTGAATGCCCCGATGAAAAATGATACGCGTATTTCTCTACTCAGATAATTTCATGAAGATCTGCATGACCATTCCTTCCCCACAGATACTTAATGCTTGGCCTTCATTAGATGCACGTGCATTGCACCGTACTACATACATGCCATCCCTACCACGTGATGATCGCTTTCCACTCAAAAGGGAGCGGCACCCGCCTTCCGCCGCCTGATGAGCATCTTGGTCCAGGGCCACGTGAACAGAAATTCGTGCAACATCATATTCGCAGGCCTTCCAGCCCCTGGGAGGAACTTGAACTCGTACTCGCAGAGCAGCTTGACAAAGAGCATCTTCAGCTCGAGCTCGGCAAAGAACCTCCCCGGGCAGGCAGCCCGCCCGTACCCAAAGTTGAGTCTCGTGGGCGTGGTCGAGCTGAACGTCAAGGTCTTACCCTTGCCCCCAGGCCCTCCTGGACCTTCTTCCTTCGCGGATAGACGGTACTGGCGCAGCCCATCAAACACCTCCGGGTCTGCTGTGTGCGCGGGGTCGTTCTCGATCGCGTAGATCGGCATGCACACGTAGGCGCCCTTGGGGATGTGCAGCCCGTTCTGGAACGTGTACGGGGCGAGGAAGATCCGTTTCAGCCCCGTGGTCGTCGGCGGGGACGTGCGCTGGGACTCGATCAGCACGCTGTCGAGCTTGTGCAGCCTCTCGTAAGGCGCGTCCCGCCAGTCCCTGGCCACGGAGTCGATCTCGGCCCGCAGCTCGTCCAGTAGCTCCGGGTGCGCCGTGACGTCGTATATGATGTTCACTATGCGCAAGAGGACCGTGTGCACCGACGCCAGGGCTAGGATGACCATGACGTGGGAGATGGTGGCAGGGTTGCGGTCTCTTCCGCGGGCCGAGTCGATGAGCCAGCTGAGGACGTTGATGTGTTGGTCGTCATTGTCCTGAGGGATAAAACGCCCGGCGTCATTCTCGGCGAGGAGTTCCTGTATCTTTGGGCCGAGGAGCTTCTTTGCCCTGCGGAGATATCCATTGCAGTACCAATAAGGAGGTAGGAGCCAGCAGGCTATGGGACGCGTCCACCGTGGAAGAAATCGGAGGCAGACAATCGTCTGGAACACTGAGCGAAGACATCTTAGTGATATACAAGTGCATATTCCAATGACTAGACTCACGGGATTCAACATATTCGACCCCGAGAGTCAGCCATTCCTCATTGTTTGCAAATGCAGGGCCAGTAATTGCCTGGGAGGAGAACCTGGCTGAAACCTTGCTAAAAGCCTGATAGGGTTGGAAAACAGCCCAATCCTCGCTGTTCGGGAGACATTCCGCGAGTGCATTGCAGAGCTCTTTTTCCAGGCCAGGGGTCACCAGTCCGAGTCTTGGGGTCAGCTTACGCTGAATAATGGAATGGTGAAGCCTGCTCTCAAGGACTAGGTCCAGTCCCGTGTAGGAGCCGAGGAGATCATTCTCAAGCCCACCATGAGGGCTTGCGACAGTAGGGGAAATCGCCACGAGCTCTTCAAGGACAGAAAGCGGCAGGACAATCATGTTCTTGTCATTTTGCACCAGCTGGAATGCACTCGTTTTGAACTTGGCGTCCAGGTCAGTCTGACGCTTCTTGTAATAGAAGAAACCTACACAGGCAAGATTTACTCACGCGACGGTATCCTCTCTGCAAGAGCGAAGCCGCGTCCCATGCAAACAGCGAGTTGGACACAATTCGGGGTGTGAAAGTCCATGGGGTGCCAACAGGGGGCAGACCAGGCAATTTGGCAATGTCTCTTCTTGCAAGGACAGAGTCAATCACAAAGTACAAAAGTACCAAAGCGAGCGTTCCGCTGCACACAAATTGCCAGGAAGGATACTGCCATTGAATCATATTAGCAACCAGCATATTTGGCATCATGGCGAGTCCTGTTGGTGATCTCCAAGCTGTCTCAAAAGTTGGGGTACTGTCATTCGCGGACTTTGGTGTGGCTGCAAACGTGCGTCAGCCATCCGTTCGGCAGGAAACTTGGTGTGGGTGGTTGGCGTTGGGATGACTGCGCACCTGGGGCACGGGAAAGACCCTGAAAAATCGAGGCTTTGAAATAGGGTACACAGCCGGCCCAAATTGGTCAACCGTTGTTTTATTTCCATCCCCGGGGAAAGTATCTAAAAAGCATGCAATTCCCGATGGGCTAAGTTATCGCATGGGACGGGCGGCTGTGAGGTTGCGTTAGGATCGCAACTTGCAGGAAGACCAAGCAATTTTACGCGGTGGTTCGCAACTCGCTCCCCCAAGAGGGGAAGATTCGCAACAGGACATCGAGTGCGTGGCCACTGCCTGAAATGTGCCGCTCTACCGATGTGGGATTCACACGGTGTGCAAGGAGGCATGGGAGAGGTTACACAGCATAGATAGAGACTTGGCAAATTCCAAATTGTTAGGCAACACACATCCGGAACACGTCCTGCACCATACATGTCATTTTATACCGGCCAATCCAAGCTCGGTTCCTTCCGCACGGTGGCCGGGTTCAGAATTTTGTATGATGTGAGTTATCATCTGATCAATGGCAGACATATGATGCCCGGAACGCGTACCGTTCATGTAGAGAATACATTGGCCCCATTTTTTTGTTGGCGACCTTCCCGTCCAGTCTATCAATTCCACTAGCCCGGGTTTTGCGTCCATCGCGCTCAACATCCAACATGTTGGATGCAGAACCCTCCTTTCTTACTCTGTTGCCCCTTGTTAGTTCAATCCATACTTCTTCATCATTGTGATCACGCCACTAGGGAGCCTTAACAGCCATGAGTGGAAACACTGCGGGCTCTAAAACGGAGTCAACTCCGAGCGAAGATGCGGGAAAGCCGGAGGCTAAGGAAGTCCTTCCGGACTCCGGAGCCGAACAGCGGGTGCCCAGCATCGGCGCCCAGGATGGCTCGACAGATGATCCCAACGAGGTACGAGGTGGCAAGCTGATCATGATCAATGCCTCCCTCTGCCTATGTACCCTTCTCGTCGGCTTGGTAAGTCTACGACTCCCGCACATCGAATTATCACGAGAATTGGCTAGGCTAAAAGTACACCCGGTAGGACTTCACTTTGATCGCCACCGCGATTCCGCGTATTACATCTGAATTCAACTCGATCCAAGACGTGGGCTGGTATGGAGCCGCCTTCCAGCTCGCCCTGTAAGTCACTCTATTTTGGGCCGACTTTGGCCGTCATTGCTCATGTACCGTGCCGTCGCTGATCCAGTGACCTTTGTCCAGATGTGCGGCACAGCCTCTCGCAGGCAAGGCGTTTACCCTGTTCTCCAAGAAGCTCTCCTACCTGGTCTATCTCGCCGTCTTCGAGATCGGGAGCCTGGTCTGCGCCCTGGCACCGTCGTCCGCGGCCCTCATCGCGGGCAGGGCCATCGCCGGCTTGGGCGCCTCGGGCATGTTTGCGGGTGGCTTTGCGGTGCAAGCTGCCATCATACCGCTGCACAAACGGGCCATATGGATTGGGATCATATCCGCCACGTTTTCAGTTGCTAGTATTGTTGGACCCGTGATTGGCGGCGCCTTGACAGAGGTTCGATTGTCCCCCGGACCCATTCCATATTTTACTCCACCAGACTCCAGGCCTGCCTCAAGCGTACGCAACTGACGATTCTCTTCTTTAAAGCATTCCACCTGGAGATGGTGTTTCTATATCAACTTGCCCATTGGAGCATTCGCTGCTGGGGTATTCACGCTGTTTGTGCATATCAAGACAACTAGCTCGGAGCGTGTTCCCATCCTGAGTCGGATCAAGGGCCTAGACCTCCTCGGATTCTCCTTGTTTTCAGGCTTCATGATAATGCTACTGTTGGCCCTGCAATGGGGCGGCGTGTCCTATGGCTGGAACTCATCGACCATCATTGGGCTTTTGGTAGGCTCCGTCGTGGTATTAGGCCTGTTCATTCCATGGCAACTGCACATGCAAGACGACGCGCTCATCCCGCCGAGACTCTTTAAAGCTCACCGGAACGTGGGACTGCTTTGCGCCCAATCCTTCTTCGTCAATGGGCCGTTCCAGGTCATCATCTACTGGTTGCCCATCTGGTTCCAGGCTGTGCGAGGGGATACGCCCACAGAGAGTGGGGTGAACTACCTCCCGACTGTCATATCTGACGCCATCATGGCCTTGTTGGGTACCGGTATTGTGATGAAGATTGGGTGGTGGAACCCCTTCCTCTTGTTCGCAAACGCCTTGGTGTGCCTCTCCGGCGGCCTCCTGAGCACCATCTACCCAGGAATTTCCAGCGGGCATTGGATCGGGTACCAGATCTTGGGGGGAACGGGTTTTGCTCTGACCACCAACCTTGTGAGTAATTATCCGCATGAGCCTGCTTCCCATCTGGTCTTGAGGCTGACGGCTTTTGCCAACCCCCCTTTCCAGGCACAAGTCGGGATGCAAACATCACTGCCACAAGACCTTGTTCCGATTGGATCGTCGAATTTGCTCATGTTCGTGTCTACCAGCTGCTCTGTATTTCTGGCACTGGGGCAGCTCATCTTCCAGAAGAGGCTGGAGACGAACCTGTCCGCCGTAGTCACATCAGATCTTGTGCAAAAGGTCATATCAGCAGGCGCAACCAATTTTAGAGCATTGGTTCCTGATGCGGACCTGGCTGTGGTCGTGAAAGCTTACGGAAAGGCTTGCACACAGGTATTTGTAAGTTCGCTCCCCATGCCCTTTCTGCCCCGAGATGCACCAGTGGATGAGAGAGGACTGCAAAATCATCAATCAAGCCGCTTACACCGACACCGACGTAGTACCTCCCTGCTGCAGCCCCGGTCCTCTCTTTTGCATTGGCCTGTGGATGTCAGTGGATTTCTACGAAGAAGAAGCCGGCAGACGCCGAGAATGCCGAAACAAAGGAGGTCGCGAACTCGTGATACTAGATCTCAGTGTCTATCTAACCACTAGTGAATTCTTGCTGTACACCTACGGTCTCATTTCTAGACTTGGATGAGTTTTCAAGTTCTTTCGATAATACAACATGTCAGACAGGCTGTGGCCATACAGACATAGACGCTGCTCTGGAAATTCAATGCCAGTTTATCACGGTTGTTTGATTTCCGTGGTATGCAAGACTGGAGCCACGACTGGCTAAATTTAATACTTGTAATGGTTGTGCTGCATCTTAGAGGAGGATACGAGAAAATGAATTGGATTTCTTGCAGGGTGTATGGAAATATTTGTTCCACGATGACAGCGTCAGCTCTCTTCAGAATATGACCGGTGCATTTTGATGTCGAGCCTCAATCGATGGTTGTCGAATAGGGTTCCAAAACGGGGTTGGAGAAAACGCGCGGACGCAAGTTGCACGGGAGCTAAGCAAGCCACGCAAGCCGGCAACCACCAACTGGGGGCGGGTAGAAACCAACACCAAGTGCGGATGTACTGAGTACACGCTGTGTTACAGTCTCGGCATTACAGCACTTGGGTAACTGAGGGGCTCCCCCGCTGCACCGTACTTCGCGTGTATGCTGACAAGAGGGGTGTCCGGCCCGAGCATAACTATCAAACCAGCGACATTCAAGCTTTGACACCTGGTCATGGAGAGATAATTATTAACGTTGTGGACACCGAGGAAGTGACAGAGCGGGGACCATAAGGATGAAGGTAGGAACGTAACTTCCAATTGCTTCCAGCTCCAAGAGGCAATGGCGTGTTCTGGGTGGATGGTTATCGGTCTGTTGGTCCGGGGGCGCAGCACATAGCCGTCAGCGACCCGCGTACCGTCACCGTAGCTGCCCCTGCACCGTTTGTTTGAGTGACTGTGAAACTCAACCATGCCATAAACGGTGACGCGCCTAGATATTTAACGAAGAGCCCGACTGCATGCTCGTTTTGCTTTTCTTCCTTCCTGAGCACAACCTCGTCTCTGTGGACTTCCCTCGTGACTTCTTGTATTCAACATCTCAATAACCACGACCACAAAAGGAGAGCAACATGACGAAGCCAATCCGTGTTTGGATGGCGCGTAAGTAATGGACCAGCGACTCCCGGCCTCCCCTGGCCGGGCATTAGCACCGCAGCTGACTCCGAACTAAACATCTAGCTCCCGGGCCGAACCCATGGAAGGTACCGTGGAAGAACCATTGGTCTCTGCGCACGGAGGTTTTGCTGACATGGAGGAACCAGGTCGTCATCGTGCTTGAGGAGTTGCAGGTGCCCTACGAGATCAAGTCCTTCAAGTTCGAGGAGATCAAGAAGAAGCCGTTCATAGACATCAACCCAAACGGCCGTGTCCCGGGTACGTGAGCACGCCATGGAGAAATCGAGGAGCTCATTTTTGTTTCTGACCGATGTCAAGCCATCGAGGATCCAAACACAGACGTCACGCTGTGGGAGTCTGGCGCGATCATCACATATCTGATTGAGCAGTATGACAAAAACCATGTCCTCAGCTACGACACGCTGAAGGAGAAGCACCAATGCAACCAGTGGCGTAAGGCAGGGCTCTTCTTAAGCTCAATTACCCTCAACCTTCATTCTGTCATGCCTCATTGCATGTGAGATGACTGCAGCTAACAGAGGGAATCCTTTTCAAACACAGTACACTTCCAAATGAGCGGCCAGGGCCCCTACTTCGGCCAGGCAGGCTGGTTCAACGTGCTGCACGCCGAGAAGCTCCCCTCGGCCATCGAGCGCTACCAGGCCGAGGTGCGCCGCATCCAGGGCGTCCTCGACGGCCAGCTCAAGGACCGCGAGTGGCTCGTCGGCGACAAGATGACGTACGCCGACATGGCCTTTGCGCCGTGGAACGACCGCACCGACGCGCTGCTGGAGTGCGCCGCGGCCGACAAGTTCCAGGGCTTCCCGCACCTGCAGGCGTGGCACGAGCGCGTCACGGCCCGGCCCTCGTGGAAGAAGGCCATGGAGACGCGCGCGGTGCTCATGGACGAGCAGGGGCTTGATTGGCATGGGATGCCCAAGGGGATGAAGAACATGGCTGAGTACCAGGCTAAGATCAAGGCTGAGGAGAAGGCGGGCTAGTCTGGGACGTGTAGAGGCTAGAACTAGCACAATAGTTGGTGATTACCAGTCCCAATGAGACCAGAATGGTACTCGTTCTATCTGACCTTATATGTCTAATTAATTATCTGGCTGCCGTTCCCCAGCGAGCAGCGTCTCTTGAATACGTTGAGATGGGAGCCAGCGTTCAGCCGGTATGAGCCACCAAGAGATTAGGGCGAAGATTGTCACGATGCCCATGATAACCGGGGCATAGTTCAGAGTGGCAGCCTCCACTGGGAAGACGTAGGGCGAGAAAAGCACCGCCACCACCCACCCATTCCACAAGACAGCAATGGCCTGAAATGGCTTGCTCAGTCGTCCCAGGCTCCACGCAGGTTTTGGGAACTGCTTGGGTGTCAAGAAGAGGCGACCAAGACAGATCAGTCCGTACGCCGCAGCGGAGGGAACACCTGCTGCGGACACGAGCGAGGTGAAGGCCACCGATGATGGGAGGATCGTGCATGTGATCAGGGAGGAAACCCCCCAAACGACAAGCACGGCGTTCCGGGGCTGTCCATCGACGACTTTCGCTACCCAAGGCGACCATGGTAGAACGCCATCACGAGCAACCGCGAAGACTAGGCGAGATGCTGCCAGGATGGCAATAGCGGTGTTCTTGATGCGCTATTAGCCGTGGACAGTTTATGGAAGCCTGAATGTGATGGATTCTACTCACAAACCACAATGCCACTGTACAGATGATGTTCATGAAGATGTGTCCACCTTCGCCCAGGATGGCTGCGTATAGGGGCACAAATGGCTGCGTGCCGCCAAAGGAGAATAGCGTGTCTGCGTCAGGCTGGTGGAGGACAAAGTCAGAACACGTAAGCCATCATTGAGTCGAGATGAAGACGACTTACGACACAGAACAAGAAAAGAATGACGACGATAAAGCCGCCAATGCCACTGGTTACTGTGCTCCAGAAGATACCCCGAGCTGCTGCGACGCTGGCGTTCTTCGTCTCTTCAGCAACATGACCTGAAGCATCAAATCCGATGAGGATTCCGGCGGTGGCAAGGTAAGACAGGCACCAGTTCCACCCTGCCGGAGCTCCCGTCCCATTGTAGGTGGTCATGAAGGCGTCGTGGGCGGATCTAAAGCCATAGATGCTGTTGCTCGTCGCGACTGGCAGCCAAATCATGTTTAGGACGAAGTCAAGGAGAACGAATGAGGTTGACAGGTAGAAGATCCATTTGAAGTACCGGGCTAGAGTAATCTTTTAGCCTAGTGTCAACGCCGCGGATGGGGTGACCTACGCGGCAGGAGGTTCCAGATGGCTGCCAAGGCCAGCATGACTTCTGTTGTGATCCATTGCACAGCGCGAAACTTAACGCTCGATGTATCAGACGGGAAGTCGAGATTGAACACGACAATTTCCTAAACCGTGGGTCAGTCTTTATGCAGCATAGTCTGAAGTTTCAAGGGAACACTTACCGATAAGATGTAGTTGACAGCAGATTGCGTGTTGCCTATGCTCCTGTCAGAGAGTGCCGCGAATGTTATATTCGAGACTATTCAACGTACTCGCGCAGAATGTCGTCCATGCAGTCGTGCTCCACCATGCAACGATGAACCCAAAGAGCCGGCCGAAGCGAGGACCGCCGGCCTCAGCTGCCCACAGGTAGATGGATCCGGCGAGTGGGAGTGAAGAGCAAATCTCTGCAATCACTGCTGCTGTTATGAAAGTAAAGACGCATGTTACGAGGAAACTCGTCCTGAGTGTGCATCAGTAAGAAATTCACTCATCCACCGCAGGGGTCTGAATGGGGGCAATACCAATAGGCGAGATTTCCTCCAGCTGCTATTCCAGTAGAAAATGTCACACGAACACCGCCGATGAAATATAGAGCAGCTGCATGAAGTTAGTTTCTTTCTTCGTGGGGTGTGCTGCATTGTCCCTACCAAATGTCGTCGCGAAGTTGTGGAATGTGTTGAATGTTCTGTGCAGGACCTGAAGATGTGAGCTGCTTGACTCAGCCGCCACAAAAAGCTTGTGTCACTCACTGGTTTGTAGCCCAAGTTTTCCTGCGGGATTTATCGTCAGCCCGTCCGTTTCGTCCGCCAAAGATATCGCATCGCCAGCCTCGAGCCACCTACCAAAACCTGAGCATCCCTCGATGATTCCTGTTCCGGATCTCCCTTGGAAACGTTCGCGTCCTTCTGCACGCTTGCATCTTCGCGATCCGTGGCCATGGTGACAAAGAGTCCTGCCTCGATGGTGTTGTAAAGTTGATGAAGCAGCCGAGCTGGTCACCGAGTCAACAGGGAGAGAGCGCCGAAAATGGAGGAACCGCCAATGTCTTATATCAGGTGCGTCGGCTCGTTCAAGGGGCCAGTTAAAATCCTGTCTAGTGTGCCGGGCTGACCTCCAGGTGAGGAATAGCTTGATGGGGTTTTGGAGGAGGAAGTCTGTCACGCAATTAGCGCAGGGAAAACGCAATGGTGCCGACTGCGCGGCTGGCTTGAATAAAGTGGAACTGCTCCGACCCTTATAGAGAGGAACCACCGAGGCCGGTGATTTGATCTCCATATTCTGCATATTCTGGAACTACAACGCCATCGACGCTATTTAATTTGTTATTTGAGTCCGAAAGGGGCCATACACGTCTCTCTTTTCCCCAATCAGAAACGACATTCTATTCTCGCTTCAATGTCGTTCTTAGTCCTCACAGGCCTGGGGTTGCTATGCTTGGTAACATTGGGAGTTGTTAAAGTGAGTTGGGATTGCGAACAATTGAATGTTTTTTGCTGACCAGTCCGAGGCTGTAACTCGGGCACATGCATCGCCATTATCGCAAGTCCCCAACGCGGGCTGGGGTGCAGGATACTCGCGCTTGCTATGGGCTTTTTATCAAGAGTTTCGAGGCAAAATCACCATCGAGCTTCCCAAAATTCATGAAAAACTAGGTCGGTTCTCGTCTCAACTGACAGTCTGTGTGGGGACGCTACGAGTTCCTGACAAGAACTATGGCAGGGCCCTTGGTGCGAATAGGACCCAACGAAGTCTCCTTCTACTCCGTAGATATATACGACACGATACATAAGGTCAATAGTGGTTTTTCCAAGGACCCTCGTACATATGGAGAATTTGTTCAAGATGGACATCCTGCTCTCTTCTCTATCACGTATGCGGTCCCCTGCAGCCTTTGAAATCGGGTTTCGCCGTATACAGCTGACACAAGATAGGGACCCAGAAGAACACTCAAAACGGCGGAGGATCCTTGGTCAGCTATTCAGTCGAACCAACATCGCAAAACTCGAAGGACTGATGTTGCACCACATTAACGCATTCGTCGATGCGGTCGGCCAGAAGCGCGGCTCCATTGACGTTGGCCCGGCTTGTAGGGCACTGGAGGCCGACATTATTTGTACGATTTCTTGAGAACCGGTCCTGACGGCGAGGGAAAAATCTCTGAATTCCACTAATAGTCACAGCTGGGTTCTCATTTGGTGAAGCCGTGAACGCCGTTGCCGCTTGGGCGAGAGGGGAAGAATTGGCAATTGTGGCCAATAACGACAGGAAGGCGACATTCATGCCTCTAGTCAGTGACTACTCAGCGCAAAGGCAAATTCGCATGCTAATTGTCTCAGCTTATGAATTTCCCGGATTTGTATGAAGTTTGGACCTATTTTGAAGATTTGTTGTGTCGAGTGCGATGGTCAAAAGTCTCGTACAAGCAAGGACTCCAACAATACGACGAGGTCCGTTGAATCCGCTCTGTCTCTCGCTGATGTAGCTCACGCGCGTACAGTGGACTCTCAAGGCGTGGGTTGGGAACAAGGACCCCGACAAGAAGTCACCTTTTCCCAATCTGATCAAGGTCATGATCGCGGCCGGCGTCCCGACGCAAACCGCATTGTCCGAGGCAAAAGAGAACCTCGGCCCAGGGACGGATACCACTTCAGCCTCCTTAGCGCACATCCTTTACGCCCTTTCAAGAAATCCGGTATACCAACAGAAGCTATATGAGGATATCGCCGCATTGGGATTCCCTACCGATATGAGCTCCCTGGAGAACATCCCCCGTCTGAGTGCCTGTGTGAAGGAGGGTATCCGCTGGGCTGGCGCCGCAGCAGCTATGTTGCCTCGCGTGGTTCCTCGGGGCGGCGTTGAGCTGTGTGGCAAATTCATACCCGAAGGGGTGAGTCCCCTGAATGCATATATCAACCCACATTTCGGATTCAACTTCTAATCCCCGCTTTCTCAGACTGTTTTGACTTCGTCACCAATTTGGTACCTCAGAGACAAATATGCGTACCCGAATCCTGAGCTGTTCGACCCATACCGCTGGATCGACAACAGTGGAAATTCCAGCTCGGAAAATCCCATCAGAGACAAGTTCTACTTGCCATTTTCCAAGGGAGCCAATGTCTGCATTGGAAATCAGTAAGCTTCAAAGTTTTGCATGTTTGGAAATGATGCTAATTGGCCGCTGTACTAGCTTATCTTACTACGAGATATATCTGAGCCTGGCAAAGATACTCGAGAAGTATGAGCTCGTACACGAGGCGGGGACCGCCATATCCACTCCATTGGCAGGACTGAGCAGCCCGGATTGGCAGCCAGTACAGTTGCCCAAGAGAAAAGAGTGGGTTGCCGCGGTCTTGGTAGAGCCCCTGCTTGTTCAGGCAGTATCGCGGAGTCGCAAAGCATGATGAGCCATAACGACGAGAGAAGGGACTAAGTCACCTCGGTGTGGGCGGGAGTGAAGGCGAACAAAAGGAATCTGTCGAATGAAACTTTGGTAAGAAACCATGGTTTTGGGTCAGCAGAGATGAAGCAAATTGAGCTCTGGCAGTCGTGAGTGGGGCAATGCTATTGGGCCGATCTGCTGGGCAGAGCCAGGAATGGTCTTCCATGTATCAACTTTTCGCTATACAGCCACGGTCTACCAGCCTGAATGCATTTAGAAGAATCCCACGGGGTAAGACATTCATGAAGTCTGTGTGACTTTGCGTTCTCGGACGTACGTTATGAAGAACAGTGCTTTGTGCTCATACTGGCGGCGTAAAGGATGCTGAAGCATCATATTCAAACACAGCTTCTATAGAGACAGTCTTTCAGCATAAAGTGCGGACTACTCCGGGGCGAAGGATTATATAATATCACAGGACTTTTCCTCCATGTAAATTATCTGTATCCTATGCGTCTAGTATGATGGGATATTTGGTAGGCTCGGGGCGAGGGAACCACATTGCTGGGTCATTTTAGATTATCACTAGACTGTGTATTAGTGAGACGGTATCTGGGACTTGGCGCCATGATCGGTACTAAGTCTAAGGCACGTAGCATCAGAACCGTAGAAATGGAATAGTAGCCGGCTGATGAGAGTATTATATCTGATATTCCATCCACCAAGGGCAAATCTGGTGCTGGGATGATATTGATTTAGACTCCAGAGAACCTTTCTGGCCCCAGCACTAGACTCGCGGAAGTGATGCCCTCAAGGTGCAGGAAGTGCAACTAGTTGTGGACTAGTCCATATGGTGGTCTCTTAGCAGAATCATTTCAGCAATAAAAATTGGAAGAAAACTAATTGGCCTCACAAATCGGGAGTATTCAAGGTATATGAATCTTCACACCCTGCTCTCCAACCAGGACCTCCTTCCTCTTTGCTCTTCTCAGTTCGCACTCAACCAAACCTACATCCTAAGCACATCACACTATTGAGGACATAAATGTGTCTTTGCTCGACCTGACCTACTACTCAAAAACTTAAGTTACCCTTACCAACAACACAAACTGTCAAAGCCCAGCCGGTGCCCGACACAAGCCGCATCTATTGCCGCAAACCACAAGCCTCGATTTATCCAACCTCACAGGCCAGCCACCATCCATCTCTCGATTCTCGCACCTATACACGAGCTGGCTGCTATTGCATGTGAGCATAACAGTGAGCTCATATCGCTCCACCTAAACCGACACATTCAAAGCACACCACGAAAATCATATCGCAAAACACCATCTACGCCATCCACAACATGGCTTCAACTAGCCAAGCTATCGTCAAGCCTCCCAACTGGCTTGACGGAAGCCGGATTCCGGCCGAGATCAAGCTTATCATTCTACAACATATCACCAGTCATCATGACCTCCTTTCTCTCATCGAAGTCTACCCTGAGTGGGTGCTCGCGTTGTGGAAGACCTACCCAAAGCAATTGTTTCCACGTGCCTGGGATAATGTGTTGAACGAAATTGACGAGGATCTAATCCCTGAACTAAATTGGGTCTACCACATACGAAAGATAAGGAAGGACCATGAAAAATTCATGGGGTCTCATCAAGAAACGCAGTGGCATAGGGACAAGCTTCAGGATGCCCTCCGCGCACTCCTTAGCACGGATGACATCAAATTCCCAGCAGTGGAAGCAAGCCTTGACTCAGTTCTTGACCTCGGAAAGATTGTTCGGGATGTCTACTCGTTGACTTTTCGTTACTCGAACGACGCTTGGAAAAGAATCCACCACATCGCGGAAGAGACTGGAACGGGCTCAGTCTCCTCCACGGGCCACACAACCCCGCCCGCGATTCAACTCACAGTTTCAGAACGGTTCAAGTTCGCCCGGGCATTCTTCAGGGTCGAGATATACCTTCTCACCAAGTACTGGACAAACCTTCAAGGCGAGCGCCACATCCTCGACATGGGTACGGACATCCTTGAATTCATTCCTCACAGCGAGAACGACGAAGAGAGGGGTCAGTTTGACTCGTGCCTGCGCTACATGTTCCACGCCTACCGACGACTCCTGAAGATGACGGCGAAGGAGCTGGGTGCTCCGGAGCTACCGACCAGAGACGATCTTGCGTGGGTCCGAACCGAGGAAGAAGACTATTCCGGCGATTACCAGTTCAAGGACTATCCGACAATGAAAACAGACAACCCAATCTTCCAGTTCGCACAAAGATCCATCTCGGAAGAACAATGCTTCCTACTCTGGCTCTGCGAAGACGGAATCGCCACCCTCGAGAAAATTCACCAGGTCGAACGCACCGTGCGTCGAGACGACTTCATACGATGTTTCAGCGAGGAGCGACACACCTGGGAGACGGTCAAGCTGCGCCACAGGCTCTTCAGATACGACTCCTGTGTTGAGGAAACCCTTTCTCGTCAGCAATCTTGGTCCGGTTCCAGCGACCTCAACCAGGAGCGCAACAGGCATCCCGTCATGACCCTGTACGGAACGGGCAGGCATACGAGGTATGCCGACGTCTCATCAAAGTGGGCGTGCGCCTCGGCGTTCCTGACTTGGTTTGCAAAAGATTCCGACGCCGGGTGGTTTGAACAAAGGGGCGGCATCACACTTAACATGCGCGGCCGCTGGATCACGCTGTCGGATACGGACTCGGAGGCGTTCACATGGAAGCCATTTTGCCTCAAGGACAGGATACACGGTGGTGTTCCCTACGGCCACCCGTACATGCTCACCCGTGAAAAGTATGAGTTCCGCTCGCTCCCGAAGCAGGTGTTCCTGATTCGGCCCCGATAGTCATTTGATGGAAGAGGGGTGATCAGCTGGATTTCGGGTGTCATTATTGATGGGGTTGTTGAATGCCCACGCAACAGAATGGAATCATTGCAAGCAGTGGCATTGAATGCCGAGGACTTATAAATATGCTCAGATCGAATCTCAGAAATTCATTACCATGTTTGCTCCAAGGTTTAATTCCAAACAAGTACACGTCCGTCATTCCAACTCGGCGGCATTGACTTGCTTGGGTACTCAACCTGGTAAACCTTTTCGATAGTAACCACAATACATTTGCCTGTCAATTCATTAAAATCTCACTTGTCCACGAAAAGCCACTGGAATCTGTGCATAATTGCTGAGACGCGGAACTTGAAGATGATCTGAATCTCAACCTATCATATTCCGCAGTGGTTGGTCATGTCACTCCATCTTAATAATCAACCATTTTCGCAGTGTTTCTGCTAACATCTGCAGTAGGTCGAGGTTTCAGGTGACGGGGGGTTGAAAAGTCTTGGCGGGGGGTAGGATAGGGTGCTTCACCACCCAGCAACTTTTCTACCCCCCGTCACCTGAAACCTGTAGTGGTTCGGACCCGAGTCCGGCGTGACCGCTCCGGACCCACTTATCCGGACCCCGTGTCGGCCACTATGATGTGAGTGTATGAAGTCATAACCTGGCGCTGATTGTCGATGATAGTGACGACACCGTGACATGGCGTAGACGACCTTTCGACAATCCATTAGACAATAAAACGTGCATCCTCTCGCCAATTGATCTTGGTTCCGTGCAATTGACATGAATATTCTTTCTCATTCAATGATGAATAGTGCCTCTCAAACAGCCTACGATTCTGACATTTTACATCCATTTTCTCCCTACGCTTGGTTCTAAATAATTCCACACGCCTTTATCATCACCATTCCCCAAGCTACGCAGCATCGCTCACAATGCCAACCCAACGAGTCTTTCAGCTCAGCGGCACCTGCAACAATTATCCCTGGGGCAAGAAGGGAAAGCAGTCGCTGGCCGCCCAGCTATGCGCAAGAACGCCAGGCACCGACTTCAAGATCGAAGATGAGCAGTACTACTCGGAGATGTGGTTTGGCGACTACCCGGACTTTCCGGCGCGGGTACTGGAGACGGGCGAGCTGCTTGCGGACGTCCTGAAGAAGGACCAGCAGACGCTTCTGGGCAAGAAGGTCGTGGACACGATGGATGCGCAGCTGCCATTCCTGCCAAAGGTAAGCAAGCCTTGAGCTCGGGAACCGTTGAGCAGGCACGGAGGCTGACTTTAATGCTCAACCTGCAGATTCTCTCGATAGCAAAAGCACTTCCGCTCCAACTGCATCCCAACAAAGATTTGGCCACCAAACTGCACAAGCAAGATCCGAACCAGTTCACGGACCCCAATCACAAGCCCGAGATCGCAGTCGCCCTCTCATTTTTCGAGGTCTTCGCAGGCTTCAAGCCACTCTCAGAAATACAGCCACTGTTCAAACTCTCCGCCCTAAGCTCATACTCACCAGCCGCCCCGGTGGACAAGTGGAACAACGAGACCCTCCGCGAAGTCACCCGCAACCTGCTCAAGGCGGACGAGGCGACCGTCAAGACCATCGAGAGCGACCTGCTCAACACGCCGCGGACGGACCTCAAGGCCGCCGGCGCCGAGTACATCCTGGACCTGCTCCCCCGGCTGCAGGGCCAATACGGCCCGGGTGACAACGGGTCGATCGTCGCCCTGACGTGCATGAACTTTCTCACGTTCCAGCCCCTCGAAGCTATCTACATCCCCGCCGACGGGATTCACGCCTACCTATCCGGCAACATTGTCGAGTGCATGGCGCGGTCGAATAATGTTCTGAACGTTGGGTTCTGCCCGTCCGCTGACAGGAACAACGTCGATATGTTTTCAAATACCCTTACGTTCAAGTCGCATAGTAAGGTGGATGTGGTCCTCCCCAGGCAGAAGAGCGAGAGGAGCAAGACCGGTAGGACTGAGGTTTATAAGCCGCCCATGAGCGAGTTTGACATGATCGTTGCTGGACTGAGGGCTGGGGAGAGTGATGAGCTCAAGGCGAGTGAGGGCCCGGGTGTTTTGCTTGTTACCCAGGGCACCGGGAAGATGAGCGCGGAGGGCAAGGAGTTCGAGTTAAAGGAAGGATTCATCTACTACGTAGCTCCAGGTGTCGACCTCAAGTGGGAGACAGAGAGCGGGATGCAGGTATTCATGGCTGCTGTATGATACTGTAAGATGAATTAGAAAGAAGTTAGAAATTCAGCCGTGTGACCCACATCAAATATTTGACGCTCAGGAGACAGTCTTTCATTTGACTCCAAACACTGTGAGCTCAGAAGAACACGTAATCGAGCCACGCAACTGGTTTCACGACTCAGAAATAGTGAGAAACACGGATAGGGCGGTAATCGAGCATCGTATCATCACACTTTTCTACAAAGTTTTCCAAAGTCCAAGCTCCTCAACCACCCATCACAACACACGCATTGCACTAAGCAGTCTTGGCCGTGTCAGGCTTGAACCAAGCCTTAGGCCCGAACCACGTGCCCTTAACGAAGCTGTTCCAGTACACGCTGGGGAAGAAGTCCTTCTTGAGGTGGTAGAACACCCGCCGGGGCACGTCCTGGCTGCCGATGCCGGGGACCTTGGCAAACGTTTCGTCGGGGACGCCGCCGTACTTGAATTCGCAGAGCATGAGCTCGTTGTGGCCGGTCAGCAGCGGGCACGAGGCGTAGCCTGTGTAGCCGGCCTTGAGCTGCTCACCGCGGATGGTGGACAGCAGGTTGTCGACCAGGACGGGCGCCTGGGAGCTGATAGCGGCTGCGGTCTTGGAGTTGGGCAGCGAGGAGGCGTCGCCGATGGAGAAGACGTTGGCGTACTTGTTGTGCTTGGTTGTGGTCTTGTCGACGTCGACCCAACCGGCAGAGTCGGCTGTGATTTTCGTGCATTGATTAGTCTCACTGATTCGATGTCATGTAAACCCAGCTTGGCGCTAGGGGGTCACTTACCCAGAGGTGACTTTGCGACCCAGTCGAAAGGCTTCTGGGGAGGGACGACGTGCAGGAACCCAAACTCCTTCTCAACCTCCTTGCCATCTGCCGCGAGGTTCTTGAAAGTGGCGACCTTCTTCGACGCATCCACCGATACCAAGTTGTGCTGGAACAGTCCCTCGACGCCACGCTTCACACGCAGCTCCTCGAGAGCCTTCGAGTACTTTGGCACAGCGAACATGGCGGGGCCGCCGGTGGCAAAGTAAGGCAGAATCTCCTTCCTCACTCCGTCCCTCTCCCATTGTGACAGAGCCATCCAGAGGATCTTCTGTGGTGCGCCGGCGCACTTGATGACGCCGGCTGGCTGGGTGAAAACGGCCGTTCCCTTCTTGAAGTCCTGGATGTTCTTCCACACCTGCTCCACGGTCTTGTTGGAGTAGATGGAGCTCACTTGGCTGCCGGGGTCCTGGAGAGCCTCGGGGAGTCCTTTGATTCCCGAAAAGTTTGTCTCGAGGCCGGGAGCCACAATCAGATACTCGTAGGAGACCTCGACGCCGTCTGCCGTCTTGAGCTGGTTGTTCTCCGGGTCGAACTTGGAGACCTGCAGGGGGTAATGCGTGACACCAGATGGGATGAGGCTCGAGAGTGGCCGGCTCATGTCGCTCAAGGGCTTAAGTCCAGAGCCAACGAGAGTCCATCCGGGCTGGTAGTGGTGGTCCTTGGCCGGGTCGAGGATGGCGATATCGTCCTTCTGGAACTGTTTCGAGCGCGCCAACTGGGCAGCGACGGTCACGCCGGCCGTGCCGCCACCGACGACAACGACACGGTGGTGAGGCTTGGGAGGTATCGAAGTGACGGTGGCATAGGTTCTGAATGAAGAGGTTCTCAGGCCCTTCGTAGATGCGCGAGCAGCCCTCGCCCCCAGTGCTCCAGCCATGCTTTCGACCGTGGGAGAGTGAGTCGGTTTGCTCTTTCTCGATGACGCAATTTGAGGAGCAACGATGCAAGGATGGACGATTACCACTTCACCCTAAAAATGCGTTGTCAGGGGGTGAGTTGAAGTATGTAGGAGTGTGTTTACGAGTGAGAAAGTGTGTGTTCGCAAAAGGCTTCGCAAAAGGCACCACTCTTACTAACCTTTGCTTCCTAAATCGCAGCAGGGGCTATGGCGTGATCGGATATCGGTGGTCGATTTGTGAGAATAGCCGAAGCTGAGCCAGATGCCGCAGCGACTGCCCTAACCCTGGACTGCCCGGGAGCAAGGCCTTTCCTTGTCTCACCCACCAAGTGCCTGTAGTCTTGTTGGACACCGCAAAAAGTCATGAAGCCGTCAAGGCATTATGACAGGTGCAATTTCTCCAACCACATTGGTTTGCTGTACTATTTTGGAATTTCGTACCTCATTGATTCGTTCATCTTTTGCGGCTGCCCCAAGTCTTTCCTCTGTTTGCTTTAAAACGCTCAGTCACCGTTTTTTGAACATGATTACAGATTCAATTGCAGTCACAGCCTGAATCCATACCATTATGGAAATGTTTTATTTTGTTGGGACGTCTTCAAGAGCCAAACAGGGACAGATATCGGAGCCGGCAGGATACAAAGGACTCCACACAATGAACCTGGGAAATTATTCTCAGTGTTGCCAGTCAAGAATATGCAATTCACTACACAGCGTACTTAATTTTCTTTGTCTAATAGTGTTCTATTTTGAGATGAAAACGATGAACGAAACGTTTTATAAACGAAACTACACTTACCTGTCTCTATGATTCAGCCGTGCCGGACGACGATCGGTCAGGACTCTCGTATCACTGAGCGCCAAGGAATTCAACGAGTGTCTCAGGGCTTATCACATACGCGTCCCGGAGTTTCTGCACCAAAGCTTCCAAGTCCTCACCCGGAGCTGACTCAAGGATGACCTTTCGGATCCGAGTCGAGCTAATTTCAGGCTTGTCAGCCTCGTTATCATCCGTGAGCAGTCTCAGCGCGGAACCTGCCGGGGTCTTGAGAGTACACTCCCAAACCGACCTCGTGACGCCGTCATCCCCAGTCTCGCTGCTGATCTCGGACCAGCGGCTCCAACCTCCTCTCAGCCGCCTCGGGCGACTCCTGACCCATGTATCCTCATTTGCGCGCTGGACCTCCGAGAAGATAATCTTGTTGCACATGATGAGCGCAGGGTGTCTGATCGGGCTGTTATACCACAGGTGGTCCGGGCCCTTGAGACTCACAAACTCGACATCGAACCCGTCCGCGGCCGCGAGCTCTACCACCCGGCGCATGTACCGGGGAATGGGCGCGAACTCGGGGAAGCTCCACACCTTGGTCTTGCACGCGAGCTCCCTCAGCGCCTCCGTCCCGCGGAGGTGGGCCATGACGAGCTCCGCGCGCTGCTTGAGCGTCAGCATAACCCGGCGCGGCGCAGGCTCGACGCTCTTCCTGGCGTCCTCCTTGGCCTGGAGACCGTCGTCGGGGATGGGGATAACGAAGCTCGATACAATGTTTAGGCCCGGGCCGCTGTTGTTAAAGCCGTCAGCCAGGATCTCCATGTGACCTGAGTGAGGTGGATTAAAGGCTCCCGTATATGTGAGAATGTGGTTGGTCTGGTCTGACCGGAGGAAAGGCTTGTCGTTTTCCGTGATCTTGCGTGCGAATATCGATGCAGGGAGATGTTTTTCTACATTAGGATCTACCATTTCCTGCCAAGATTGGATCAGATATCGCTTTAGGCACACAGTTCTTACTGGCTCTTCCATGGGCGACTCGGGTGATTCGGCCCTGCGCCGTTTGGCCGATCCCGAAGGGGCATTGTTCTTGCGTTTTGATCCAGCCATGATGCAAAGGTTGTTCACAAATATTTTCATGCTCGTTTAAGAAGACGTTGCGTTATTGGTTAATAAATTGATTTTCTTGACTACCCAGCATTCATCATCTGTGGAATGAGGATGGTTCTTATTTGTGCCCCCTAAACGGTGTATGCCGATCGCTCAACGACAATATCCCCTTTGAATTGTTCGAACCAAGGATCTTTTAGGCTATTTCAAGAACAAAGAATGTCGCACAATTCCCATACAAAGACCGCGGCACCCATATCATTGAAGCAGTGAGGTAAGAGAATTTAGTCTCATACAATGGAGTCGGGCGTATCGTCCACCCGTTTCAATTTTGAACAATCATGAATTCATGAGAAGTAGAAGAGGACAAAGACCAAAAGGATTCTGAAGCGGAGAATCAAACCAATTATTTTGACTATGCTATATATCTTGAATCTTTCAGCCGTCTAAGTACATGTTGCAAATGGACTTTCAGCTAGCGCCTGTCTGATATCCTCCGCTGCTACGTGCTTCTTGAAGAGGCTCGCCCAGCTGTTTAAGACATCGAAATGGAAGTTTTGAAATGCTTGCAGCTGATAGAAATCGGGTAAGAGATGAGGGATATTGGGGTATACTATCAACCTGGTCTCTACACCCTCCTCCCTCAGTGCCCGCTCGTAGATAAGGCCATCATCTCTGAAAGGATCCGCACCGCACACCTGGAAAAGTGTTGGCGGCATTCCCTTGTGTGGGTTCTTCGAGTTGAAGGGAGAAAAGTCCGGCGACTTGACGTCAGGATCGTAGGCGAGGTTGAACATATCCATAGCCTGCCGATCCAGTCCCGGAGCACCAGAACATTGCGTCCTCGAAAAATAGACTTGTTTGTACCTTTCGGGTACGATCTCCGACTCGAGGACCCATGGGACGCCAAGCCAGAGTCCAGTCACAGCGGGGCTGAGCCTCTCATCGAGAGTTTTCTGCGTCGTAACCGCTGCCAAGTTTCCTCCAGCCGAGACGCCTCCAATCACAAATCCAGCTGCAAGGTCCACCTGAAGAGACTCTGCGTTCTGTGTGATCCAAAGAATGCCATCCCATACGTCGTGAGGTGCTGTGGGAAATTTATGCTCCGGGGCGAGGCGGTAAGACAAGTTGATCACGGTGACGTTTAGAAGTCTCGTAGCCAGCCGGGAGTAGGGGCTCAGCTGGTCGCAGTCCCCAAACATGAAACCACCACCAAAGAGCAGGACAAGAAGCGGGTGCTTCCCTTCATCAGAGGGTCTATGGACGCGAGCTTCTGATAGGAAACCATCCCGCATGGCGATCTTGACGGAGTACTCAGTGCTCGTGTCTGGCTGCTGCTTTTCGACTCGCTCGGCTTCCATGGCGGACCGAACTTCGGCACTTGGAGGCGCGAGAGGAGGAAAGGGGTGTTCTTTCATATGCTTAACCCGCTGTCAGTAGACTCATAGCGTAATAAAGGGGCTAGGTATTAACCTCTTCAAAGTCGGTGCTGTGTGAATATCTCTTTAGTTACAAATTTCAAAGTACGGGGGTTTCACTGTGCTCAATAAGAGGGATATAAACATACGATAAAACACCTAACGGTTCTATCTCCTCTATGGTGTTATAGTTCATGTTGACAACTGAAGCTGATATTGGAAGAACGAGAATAGCAAGCGAGCAAAGTACGGAGTGCAGGAGGCACAGAAAGAAAGCTTGATCGGGCAAGGTTAGTGCTCATATATATTTGCTGGTGCCCGGAGCCGGGATAGCTTGTGGACCTATGTACACCGATGGGTGCACGTATAGTGGAGCATCGGCTGCCCCATGACCCACCACAGTGACCAGTACTTCGGAGGCCGAGGGGTCGGTTTCACGGACTTTGATATTTGCGGAATTCCGCGGTTTGGACAGTGGAGATTGTACCCTAAGGATCTGTTATTCTGTATTCCATGAAGTACACGAATCAGGACTTGGTTGGTGATGGCAGTGGTAGTGAGAGCCCGAACACGGGATCGCCAAGTCCGAGCCCGAGAATGGTCACCGGATATCTACAGTCTGCGTGTGGCGTCTGAAAGACGAATTTTGCTCACTCTCCATCTATTTCAGATCCACTATTGCAATATTAATACATCGGTGATGGAACAACTGATATTCTAAATCCAGCTTCGAGAGCATTCCATCATTCCACACCAGAAAGAAGCGAGCCGCCCACGGGCTTCTACCAATACTACGAAAGCTTTACAGCAACATCTTTGTAATCGCATTCCATCCTCCTCATCTAGACCGTGTTGGTATCTCGGAAGTATAATTACTGTGATAATGCACCAACAAGAACTTAAATCAGTTTGTGAATCTGTAGATCTTGGTCCTGGTATTATCATATAATCCCTCATCACACGTGAATCCTCCCTCTTTTCCTCATCATGACAATATCTAGCGTATTCTCGAGGAACTGAAAACAAATGTATGAAATGTGCGAGAAAGCCAAGTCGTCCGCTTCTGGAATCCCTGGGATATTGCTACTCGCCGCCCTGACCTGATTTTATGCCCACTGCTAAGAGTCAAAGATTGCAGCGGCAAGCTTGAATAGAACCTAATACACATGATCAATCCCTTCGCATCTGAATTCCCATAGACCCGCTGGCCCATGAATTCCGCATTGGCTCCACTGCGCTGCCTCTCCGTGAATTTGGCGTGGGCGCAAGTATGGGCGCGGGCGCGGGCTTGCCCCCGGTACCCTTCTCCCACTCCAGCATGGCTTCCATCATCTCATCGAACGACAGGTCCCCTTTGTCGAACTTGCGCTGCAGCCTGCCGAGGACATCGGGCGGACAAAAATGCTGAAGATTATTGAGTATCTGCTCCAGGATAAAGACGTCGTCGCACTGTCCGATTTCGATCATGCGGCTCCGCAGACGTCGGATTTCGAGGAAATACAGCTTCATGTTCTCGTAGTCTGGCCGCCGGATATTCATCAACCTCTTGTACAGCCTGGCGCCGTCGAAGCTGCCGTATTTGTCGAAGATGGCGCATGTCTGTCGGAACATGACATACGGATCTGCCTCATTCAAGGGAAGCCCGTTGTCTGTGAGTCTGTCGCGGATCCGAGAAAATGAGGATTCGATGATAAGTGAGACGATCCCGCGCTCAGACCGCCATCGCTCGAGGTCTTCGCTACTGGATGGACATGGTATCGATGACTCTATGTACTTCTTAAGCTGAAGCAGATCCAAGGCCTTGATGATCATCGCCTTCCAGTGCTGCAGGTTGACCTCGCCCTCTAGTGGTGGTATGATCCTGGTCACAGCCCCCAAGCTGATGCTGTCACTGATGTGACCTGCTGTCATCGCTTGCGCTGAGGAAGGCCCGTTGGTGTGCTTGGGAGCTGGTTGCGATTCGGTTTTGCGAGGCATCTTTCTCTTGTTTTCACCGCTCCAAGTGATTATTGTGATCGGGATGCGGAGTCAACGCGGATGCCGCGGGCGTGGTTTCGACGTTGCGTCCGGTCCCCGGAAAAACAGCCAAGCCGTCGACGACGAACTCTATTCGCGGAGACAGGTACAACTGAAACTTGGGGTGCAAGAAAGGATCAAAGATCGTCGAAAGGCCAAGATGCTGTCTTCGTCTTCGTGGATGTGTATCAAAGCCAAAGCAGAAGCCATCCGGATGATCAAGAAATGTTCGCAGCACCTTGCAGTTAACCTTATGTCAACTAAGAACAGTTTGCGCTCGGTCAACAATCTTGAGTCTGTTCATAGTTTCAGCCTATCGGAATTGACAGCTTCACTGCTGTCGTTGAACCTGCAGATGTTGAGTCGCAACAGTGCAACAGGGCTGTCTGTCGTGCTTGATCTGTTCCAAAGCACGCCTGCACATTCGACCAGTCCGGCCAGGACTATACATATGTATAAATCTGACGAGGTTACTCGACGAAAGTGTTCAAGCGTTTATCACTGTATGAAGGGACTGGATGCATGCTGCTTAAGAAGCATATGTGTACAGATTAAAAACGCGACCACACTTACTCGACGGAATAGGTACCTTCGTAGAGAGCTCAAAGCCATAGTATAATCACAGTCATGCTCAGCTGCGTGATATGGAAAGTTTCGTGAATACATCCATTCAAAATGGTTGCCTTGGAGCACTTTGTTTTATTCATCAACCGTATCGAACACTACCACCATTCTCCCTGAACCAGTCGTCGGTGGCCAGGCTCTCTTCCGGTGCTGCGTAGTTGACGATGGTGCTCTTCATAGTGGTATACGCGTGGTAAGCATCGACCCCGTTCTCACTCCCGACACCACTGGCACTCTTTGCCCCTCCCCATGGGCTGCTAGGGTCATTGCGATGGTGGGTATTCACCCACACGATGCCCGCGTCGATCTGCTCGGACACCCGGTACGCCTGTGACAGGTCTTTGGTCCAAATTGCAGCGCCGAGCCCGAACTCGCTGTCGTTCGCCAGCGACACGGCTTCATCCTCGGAATCGAAGCCCACCACTACCACCACGGGGCCGAAAGCCTCTTCCTTCCAGATGCGTGTCTTGAGAATGCTGTTTCCGCTACTAGACGTTAAGACCGTAGGAGCGAAGAAATAACCCTTCGCAAAATCCGTGTCATCCAGCCGGCTCGTTCCTCGTAGTCTCACGCCTCCAAAGACCGGGGTTGCGTGTCCACTGCTGACTGCATCATGGACCAGAGCCTCGACGTTCTTCAGCTGCTTCTCCGAGATCAACGGGCCCATCGTGGAGTCGGGGTTAGTCGGCGACCCCATCCCCTTGGAGATGGTATCTGCCTTTGCCGCAAGCTTTTCCAGCACCGTGTCCAGGATCGAGTTCTCGACGAGGATCCTGGTGGCGGCCACGCAGGTCTGTCCGCTTGCCACGAAGGCCCCGAAGGCGATGCCGTTGACTGCCAGGTCGACGTGGGCTTCTTTGAACACGACCAGCGGTGCCTTGCCGCCGAGCTCAGCAGTGAACTTCGCCAGGTTGTGCCCGACGATGCTCCCGATCGCGCGGCCTGCGACAGTCCCCCCCGTGACATCGACTTTCCTGACGAGTGGGTTGCTGCACAGTGCAGCTCCCGTGGTCGCTCCATAGCCCGGCAGCACGCTGAACACCCCCTCAGGAACACCAGCCTTGGCTAGGAGCTCGCCAAGTCGCAGCGTCGTCAGCGGGGTGAGCTCGCTCGGCTTCACGATGACCGAGTTCCCGGCGGCGAGCGCCGGCGCGATCTTCTTCACGGCGATGAGCAAGGGGTGGTTGAAGGGGGTGATCTGCACGACGACGCCCAGCGGCACCCTGTCAACCCAGTTGTGCAGCTTGCCCTGCGTCGGCAGCACGGACCGTTCCTCTGTCCTCAGGAGGGCCGCGTAGTACTTGAACCACCGCACGAGCGAGGGCACCTGGGCGTTCATCTCCCGGATCGCGCGGCCGGTCTGCTGGACCTCCAGGGTGATGAGGCTCGGCAGGTTCTCAGTGAGCAGGACCGCTGCCTTCTCGAGGACATCGGCGCGCAGGTGTCTCGGGAGGCGGGACCAGACGCCCGACTTGAAGGCCTGGTGGGCTAGTTGCACTGTGTCCTCCACATCTTCACTGGAGGCGGAGTGGCAGTGGGCAAAGACTTCTCCAGTGGCGGGATCTTCGACTGGAATGCTGAGTAATGTGTTAGTATCTACTTATGTTGATGTTTTTGATGCTCAGACATCGGCGTCAACGACTGCGCGTCTCACACTTACAGGTCACCCTTCCCAGCTTGGTACTTCCCCGCAATCCAGAGCCGGGCTGCACCTTCGGCCATCTCGTCGAGCTACGCCTACTCGGTCCAGGTTTTCAATTTGGTTTGTGTCTTACCTTTATTTGACACTCTAAAATCGGGTCGTGGCTTGGTGAGAATGGCTTGAGGTGACCCCTCCCTCGAAGATCGGGAGGCACCCGGACAACGGGGCCCCTTGCCGCTTAGCTCGGCGCTTATCAAGAACGCCTTCAGGTTCCGTTCCGGCAGATGCCGCCCGAGGAACGCGCCGGGTTCCGGTCAATGCAATGGGATTCATCTCGATGTCATTGACGAAATGTGATATATTCTCGAGTATAGCCACATGCCGACTCCTGCTGACTGTGACAGCTGCAATAGTATCCAAATATGTACTGCATGATAAGTACAGAGTAGCGTGTACAGATCGTCGCCCTCCATTCCCGGTCAATACCATGGATGTTGCGGGAAGGTCAGAGTGGCCTGCAAAGGCGCCTCGCTAATGTTCCGCATCACGGTCTCCTCCAGATCCGCCATCTCCTCCTTGACTCTGCTCTCTAGGGAGTCCTCTAATTCAGCAGACTGCTCGCCCATCTCTCTACGAAGCGTGTCCATAATTCGTGACTCAGCCTGTCCAACGAGGTCCACCATCTCCTTCTTGTGAGCCGCAAGCGCATCGTCGAAGCGCTGCTCAAGAGCCGACAGGCGAGAGTTCAGAAGCGCTTCGATTCCGGCCAGTTCTGGTGGTTTCTGCTCGCGGCTTGCCGAGGGACTGCTGCTGCGACGGAGACGCTTTTTGCCTTTGTCGAGGCCTGGGTAGACTGGGGCAGACCCAGACTCTTCGTATTTTGGAGGTTCATCGTGCACTTCGTGAACAGTAGGATCACTGCTGCCGGCGGTGCCAGGTGCCAGACTGTCTCCCTCAATTATCTTGCCCCCTTGGCCCTGGTAAAGAGTAGCCGCACTTGTGAACGCAGCGATGCTACCGGCTGATGGTTCTGAGACGGCTGCGCAGAGCTTTCGTATTCGCGCAGCAGACAAGTTCCGTGGAGGGACGGCAGCATACACGGTCCACGATGTTTGTCTGGCCAGGTGAGACAGAGACGTGAGTATGTTCCCGGATGGTTTGTTCCTGGGTTCGCATTGAGTGGGTGGCAGCACCAGAGCCGGCGGCCTGGACAGGGTGAAGACCAGTGCTATGGTGTCATGGCCCAGCATCTTGTCCGCGGGGTCTGCTTCAAAAGAGAGCTGGTGGATGCGTTCAGGGTAGATGTGGATGAAGATATTGGTCCTGCCGTCACGGCGCCGACTCGGGGTATGCTTGAGCTGGACCGACGCGCGTAATTCGAAGAAGGCTTTGTTGGATGAAGGCACCCAGTGTATGTCGAAGAGCAGGCCGGGCAGGCTCTGGTCTCTGTCCCATGACGCGAGAGCAGCGATCTTGGTCAGGTCGATTTTCTTGGGCCATGTTGGTTCGATGTGCCCGAGAGACGGTGCACCAGAGCTGGTACTTTTAGGAGACGGCGATGAGTGTGGGGACACATGAGCATCGGTAGGTTTATGCTCGATATTTGCGTGCGTTGTTGGGGACTGATCGGGGCCTGACTGCCCAGGAGTGTACGCTACGTGTTTTTCATGTTCAATATCGGGCTCTGGGTCTGGCCTGGGCGTATTGGGGTTCGTCGTGGTGCCGGAGCATGTCGATCGAGGAGAGGGCGAGGTCGTAGGATCATTGTGGGAGGAGCATTCTGCAGTCCCAGCCACCATGGCGACCGTTTCGAGCTATCGAGACAGTCAGTTCAAACAAGTTCTTCATACGATGCTCACACAGTGCACGCTTTGGCCCTGGATGAGCCGTTCAAGTTCGAGCCGCCCGCCCAACCTCGCCTCACGATAGTGCTGGGCTGGTGATGGGACCCGCCTTGGTCTGTTGATTGACCAAGTCGTGACGGAACGGAGGCGTCGACCGATTTCATCCCTGCACGCCCAGCCTAGCCACGACACACACTATATGACGAGCTCCAGTGCTGCAAGAAGCACCAGCACCCAGGGTCTTTCGCCGTCCGTGGAGCGGCGAGTAGAAGCCTGTCAAAAGTCGGTGCTGGCCGCGGGACACTGGTCGCCGGGAGTGTCGTGGGCCGTAGGCAGGCAGTGCACGGTTATCTGCTGTGGTAGCAGATACCTTGGAACTACTTTGAGCCGGCCTGGATGAGATGCAGAGTGATGTTGATGGATGGGGTTCGGTGACGGTGGTGATGGGAGGCAGAAGAGGTGGAGAGAGCAAGATGAGATGCACTCGGAGTCATTGGGCAGGCAGACAGATTACATAATCAAAGGGGTGGCTGGTTGGCTGTGCTGGCTCGCCTGGCTGGCCAGATCGATAAGGTCTTATCTTATCAAGGCTTATCGCTACCAGGTGCACTACCATCAGTCTTGGTGCTGCATTTTCAATGTGAGACAGACCATTTGGCCTCGAAGTGATTCCCATTTCCAACAACTCTTGGTCTTCTTCCCCCTCGAGGTTCTGGTGTATGGCCTTAATTTGCGGTGGCTCACGTTTTCACGTACTCATCACATCAATCCGATGCATCACAGGCATTTCAAATTCAGCCGTTTCGAGTTCTGGGTAGGTCAGAAGCCACCCCTCAGCCGCAATCTAGACCCCAGCACTCAACTCAGTCTTGCATCCGACGTACAGGGTGACCTAAAAAAAAATTATCCATGCCGCTACAACGCCCCATAAAGAATATGACGGGATCTAACTAATTATAACTTATAATTTATTCTTTTTTTAATTAAATTTATACCATTATAACGTATATAGGATATAATATTATAAAAAAGCTACGTTTTTTCTTTATAATTTTGCCTTAAAAAGCTGGTATCATTATCATAGCACGCACAGACAAGATAAGAGAGTCAAGGGACCTTTCGCTAACGCTACGGAAGTCACGAATTAGGCTTCTTTTTCAGGTCACCCTGTACATAAATAACAGCCAGCTGCCCACCTGTCTCTGTGATGATCCCGACCCCACCAACCTCATCGAACCTATATGTAGTTGCCTGTCTGCAGTGACATTCAAGCCCGTCGAAGTCACCATTACACTCTTCAACAAACAGTCCGACATCCTGTGTGTACGCCCCATAACCCAAATCCGCCACAATGGGCACCGGACAAGGCACACCTATCACGCCCACCGCTGCTGCTGGGACCCAGCCCGGGTCCAGTCATCGTTTCCCAACTCCGCCCTCATCTTCATCTTCTAAAGGTTCTAAAGGGTCCCCAAGTGCCAGTCTTGAGCCACCTCCTCTACCTTATGTGCGCGGCGCGCACTTCGAGATCCAGCCACACACACCCCCGCCGCCCTTCGACAACACCAACGGATATGACAACCCGGATCCGAAGGAGTGGAATCCGAACCCGTGGCCCTTTGGTAACCACGCACCTAAAGGCATTGTCGCCCAGTACCTCGCGCACCCGCCAAGGAAGCCAAGGGGAAAAACTCCTCCCAAGGACCAGGTCAAGCATGACCTGGTAGTTACCCAGCAGATCCGGTGCGGCAACGACTGCTTGGCCCAGGTGGTGCGGTGTCGCGTGGATGGGGAGGAGCGTGTCGCCAAGATCTTCGACCCCCTCTACGTCGGGATTGCCAGATGTAACAAGTCTGGATTTCCGCCTACATACTATTCCGAGCGCTTTTACTCATGCGAGGCGGCTGCATATAAGAGGATTAAGGAGAGTGGCCTGAATGGGCAATATAACCCCAAATTCTACGGGTGTTGGTTCCTCGACTTGCCTCTACCTATTGGCAGGGAATAGCCAGTTTGTCGCGAGGTCTGCCTGATTTTACAAGAATTTATCCCTGGTGATACCATGGAGGCGCTTATAAAACGTGGAGAAGCAAGCACAATCCCCTCTAACATCCGGGTGGAACTGCTAGACCGGGTTATGGAGGCTATAAGCCATCTCTCCTTTATCGGAGTGATAAACGATGACGAACATCCCAGGAACTTTATGGTGACTAAGAACACGAAGAAAGGATGGCAGATCACGCTTATTGATTTCAGCCACTCTCGTGTACGGGATCTACCCAACTCTAAATGGTGGACAACAAGTCGAACTCGGGATCAAAAGCGGCCTGAATCTCCGATGACTGTTCTGAGGCATTGTTGGCCGGGTTGCTGTTCTGGCTGGATACCCGAGAAATGCGACGGCTGCACTGAGGCTAGCTTGCGCGAGAGGCTTGCACACATGGAGAGGCGATGGGGAAATTCTGCCGAGTACGAACCTGTCAACCGTGCAAAACTGAACGAGTACATCGAATACATCCGTGAAGAAATTCTTGAAGCTGAATCTCAGGATGCCTAGATGACTGAAGTCTACAGGGAGCAGTATCTTTAAGATTTTGGTTGGTGTATTCGAGGCCCATCGATACTGTGTACATCTCAATGGGAGGGGACTGATTTGGATTAGACATGAATGTCATGGAATGATGTGTTTTACTGACCGGGTGAGAAGTGGCCATTGGGGGGGGGGGCGGCTCGGAGCCGAAGGTGTGGTCCGGAATGGTGCTGTGAGGGCTGAGCGTCACTACTCGGATCCGGTGGCGGACACAACGCGTCCGTTCATCTTGCAGGTATGATCCAGAGACATATTCGAATTCATCTTAAAATGAATGCCTGCGGGGCAAGTTTAACCGAACCCAGCTACACTTGGTAAAACTCACTTTAAACTCACCCCACGTCACCTTCAGCACAGCCAGATTCTGACCTCGTGACTATTCCAGACTTAGGGGCAGCTCAACACAAGGGATGAATATTCAGGTACCTAGGTAATTAGATGCACATCAAGCTCACTTCCACAGTCAATAGCAAAGCTTCATTACTGCCACCGACCATCGGCTTCTCGCCTCACCCGGGACGGTCTATCTTTGAAAGTGTCATTTCAATTCTCTTTTCACCAACCTTCGTAATTTGACCTGCAGGGCCCAAGCCACAGTGCCAGCAACATGCTGTATTGCTCATTCAAGGCGTGTATTGGAACACGCGGGGGTAGACTACTGATGAGCTGCTCTCTGGGTCCCTAGCTTGCTGGATTTTAGAAACGCTCAGCGACTGTGTGTCAGGCTTCTGAAAATCATTGCCAAGCGTCCAATGCCCAATACCAGTGTACCAACATTGAGAGTGCTTTGCCCTCCATTGTTGGCTAATGTGGTAATTTTGCTTCTTTCTCTTTCTCTTTCCATTATTTCGTTGAGGTCCTTCCTATCTCATGCCCACCTCCTCGTGAGACTTCCTGTGTGATTAGGAATCCACATTGCCTGATATGGCGTTGCACACAGTACAGTTGTCCCTCGGTCCACCAAAAGAGGCATCCCGGCAACGAGCCGCAGGGAGAGCCACAAGTGCGGGGATAGCTTCAGCTTCAACTCCACACGCCCGAGCGCCGCGGGTCCGCAGTGCAGCTTCCAAACCGGATTGCCAATGGCAAACTGCCTCATATCTTGGCAGAGGTATTCGCCGGGCGAGCGGCTCAGCCATATTCAGCTTCATGTATGGCGTCTTGATTTATCGGCGTGGGGTCGCCGGTATCACATCGAGCGCAAGACAGGGGGAAAGTTACCGAAACCGTAGATATGGGGAAAGTGACCCCTCCCCCGGATTTCGGGTAACCCTAATAAATTAATCTGGGATCCGTACGACGTGGGGAGAGTGTGGGGATTTGAGGCTAGTCTGTGCCACCGCGACGATGACGGGTATCTGTCAACCTGTTGGAGACGTCCTCCGACGGCGGACCGTCAGTGACTACTTAACCCAAGCCCATGACAAAAATCTACGCTCGAGAGGCTTCATAGAACCCATCATCTCCAAGCGTCTTCAGTTCACACAATCAGTAGTCCTCCCTTCGCCACTCAACTCTCTTCACATAAAATGAGTCCCAGTGTGTTGACACAGTCCGCCGTCCCTCTGCCCTCCAGCCAGCGTTGCGAGCCTGGTTCTATAAACCTCAAGGTCGCACAATGGCCCAAGAGAGCTGCGGACGGGCCAGTCGACGCCTACGGGACTGCCAAGGAAATCGTCTTAAAACTCAACTCATATCTCGGCAAGGCCTCTTCTAGGGAGGCCGCCGAAGGAGTAGCATCTCTGTTCAGCGACGGCGAGTGCTACTGGCGAGACCACCTGGCCTTGTCATGGGACCTGAGGACCCTCAAAGGCAAGGACAGTATTGTTGAGTTCCTGCAGGACAACGTCAATCTCACCAAGGTCTCCGTGGATACTTCGTCAGAGTGGCGCACTCCCAAACTCGCGCCCATGAACCCTGAACAAACCTCCCAGGGTATCGTGTTCTTCATCACCTTCACCACGAAGCTGGGTACTGGCCGTGGATTCGTTCGTCTGGCTCAGGACGGTTCGGGGTCTTGGAAGATCTGGACCTTCTTCACATCGCTCGAAGAGCTCAAGGGCTTTGAGGAGCCAACGGGTCAGCGACGGCCGAGCGGTGCGCAGCATGGCTACCACAGGGGCCGGAAGAACTGGCTGGATAGAAGGAATGAGGAGTCCAGCTTTGTGGAAAAAGACCCGGACGTACTGATCATCGGTATGGAATTCCAGTTTTATGCTTTGCTTTACTATGTGGATCAAACGAGCCCGCATGCTAACATATTCCAACTAGGTGCTGGCCAAGGTGGGTTGTCTGCACATGCCAGACTCAAGATGCTGAATGTGCCGACACTTATTGTCGACTTCAATGATAATGTTGGTGACAACTGGCGAAAAAGATACCACCAGCTTGTTCTCCACGATCCAGTCTGGATCGATCACCTGCCATACATACCCTTCCCTGAGTGGTGGCCCGTTTTCACGCCCAAAGACAAGCTCGCCGACTTCTTCGAGGCTTACGCCAAGTTGTTGGAGTTGAACGTCTGGACGAAGACTACGGTAGAGTCTGGCTCTTGGGATGACTCTCAAAAGCGGTGGACTGTCACAGTCCGGAGGACATTACCAGATGGGTCGACCGAGGCTCGGACCCTTCACCCAAAGCACATCATCCAATCGACCGGGCATTCCGGCAAGGCAAATATCCCGGAAATCAAGGGCTGGGACTCTTTCAAGGGTGACATCATCTGTCACTCGTCACAATTTCCAGGCGCAAAGCCCAACAGCAAGGGCAAGAAAGCAATCGTCGTTGGCGCCTGCAACTCGAGCCACGATATCTGCCAAGACTACTACGAGAACGGATACGACGTGACGATGGTTCAGAGGTCAACAACCTGCGTCGTCTCGAGCGAGTCCATATGCAAGATCAGCTTGGCCGTCGTCTACGAAGAGGGCGGCCCGCCCACTGAGGACGCCGACCTGATGTCCTGGGGCACGCCCGCTGAAGTGACAAAGGCAACACATCTTGAAGTCACCAAGTTCCACCAGGAAAAGGACAAGGCCACTCTCGAGGGCCTGGCCAAGGCAGGTTTCAAGACGGACAAGGGACCAGATGACTGCGGCCTCTATATCAAGTACTTCCAACGCGGTGGCGGTTACTACATTGACGTCGGAGCATCGCAGTTGATCATCGACGGCAAGATAAAGGTCAAGCAGGGTCAGGAGATCACGGAGGTCCTACCGAACGGACTTAGGTTTGCAGACGGAACTGAGCTGGAGGCGGATGAGATCATCTTCGCAACAGGCTATCAGAACATGCGCACACAAGCGGCCGGCATCTTTGGGGAAAAGGTCGGTGAGAAGCTGCGGGACATCTGGGGCTTCGACGAGAGTGGCGAGTTCCGCGCCTTGTGGAGGGACTCGGGCCACCCGGGTTTCTGGTTTCACGGCGGCAACCTGGCCATATGCAGGTATTACTCGAGGCTTCTTGCTCTACAGATCAAGGCTCAGCTAGAGGGTCTTGAATGAGGTTGCTCATATACATTCGTCGAATTGACTTGCAATTGTCCTCACTGTCCCATTCTGTAGGGTGATATAACAATCCTCATGTCTGCGTCCGTTCAAACAGTCTCGGTCCGTACATTTTCATATCATGAGCTCAAAAAGTTTTGATCAAACTACTCAAACCTTGGAATCCGGTCCTGAGATGCTGCCACGGTATGTACACAACCAGTGCCCCAAGTCCCGTGGTATCCAGCGTAGTTTCAATATTGACATGAGTTCAGATACCCACAGAAAAAGAGAACGTATTTGAAATATGAGAAGGCTATGTCATCCACAGCTGGCGTTTTTCGGATGTTGTGACGTCCCTGTCACCAGTGACTGGCTGGATTGCTACCGCCGCAGAACCTATGGGCTGGCATTTGGCCACACTTGCCATCCGTCAGGACCGCATCGCAAGCATTACAGTAGACATTCTTGTAAGTCAAACTTTTATTCTGTCTCACTCTCCACGAGTCAGTCCCAAGCTTAGAACCCTCATAAGAATGCACACTTACCACAATTCTCCCACCACTTGACGGTATTCACGGAAGATGTGAGTCAAAGCCCATCCAGGTGTCATAAATTGATGGACCCTAGAGGTGTACTGGTTTGTTTACTTCTCAGTCCGTCTCCAAGCTACTGTCAACACTAACACCTTGATGGAGGCTAAAGTCAATACTAGGGAATAGAAACATCTATGGCCAATCTCTATGTACTGCTAAGCTTGAACAGTAGTGTGAGAATAGGGTGATTTAGGAAATCATTTCTGGCACCCATAGGATATAAAAGAGATGTCTTCCCCCCGATTCGACCCGGACTTGATCTCCAAAAACCATCCCAAAACAAATCCCAAACAGAAATTCTCAGCACCACAGCTCACAAACTCATCAACCAATACGAACCACTTCAACATCAACACAAGAATTCACGAATACTCAGATCGCAAGATCAAAATGCATTTCCCTGCGAGCTCTGTCGTTCTCGGCCTCCTCGGCCTTGCTAGGTATGTGTCCCCTCTTGTCGCGTTACTTTCGAATCCAACCTCACACTGAAATAGAGTCTCTTCTGCATCGCCGATCACCAACACATCTTCATCGGCTTTACCTCAAGCAATAAACATCACATACGCAAACTTCGCAAACGATACGCAAGTCGTCGCGAATGACACTCAACACATCACGAACGACACGCAACTCACGTCTTGGGTGATCGCCCCAAGACTAAAGCGCATAAAAAAGCGCGGTCTGCCACCACGCGACAGGAAACTAGCCGATCATATGGAGCATTATGGCGAGGGCCTGCCTGAGTGCTACAAGAAGTGTATGCGCTCGGAGGATGGCAAGTCTTCGATACACATGGGACAGGTGAGTAAAAATGCCCTGGGAGACACCGCTAAATGAACTACAAGGCGCTAACAGAATGGTACAGGACACGCTGGGGCAGATTTGTGGGGTCAAATGGCCTCTTTTCATGTGGTGGACTGAGCACCATCTCGTCTACTGTGTGAACGGGAAGAATGGCTGCAAGGGTGACAAGCCACACCAGGACGCCTTCAACTGGTTGAAGTCGACTTGTGGGGACAAGCCAAACTGAGTACGATGCAGAAAATGGAACGAGAAGCGCTGAAAGGGGCGGGGAATCTTTTTCTTTTCTTTTGAGATCATTGCCGACCCCTCGACCACTGCGAACCCATTTCAGCGAGAATATTAAGCTTGAACAACCATAGATAGGAAGTACCTAGGTACCTGGCACCCAGGCACTGTGAAGACCAATTCAAATCGCCCATGCGGCCCAACCAAAATTGCTCCCCCAAAACCTGGCACTGAAATAGTGTCCCATCTAACTAGGTACCTAGGTACTTGCGCATTTGTGTTTCCACTTACCCAACCTCGTAGCGCGCTACTGAGTAGGTGATTGCTGCTCACACCTGCCAATGTTGCAGGTGGGTAAGTGTCAATCATGGGTCCTTCCCCCAACACCTTGCTGCTGCCGTCCACAGGAAAGACACAGAATCGGGAGCTGTCAAGGTTACCACACCATGTGGCCGTCTGAGCAGGTTGAACGTCGTCGGTCCCTGCCCCATTCTGGGGGGGGGGAGGGGGCAGGGGGCAGTTCGCCGCTGGAAATGCTGCACACTCAGCGCTTTGAGCAAGTGGCTTGAGTGCAAGAATTAGGTAGGCACGCAGCAGCACATACAGAAATGCATGATGGCCACTGCAGGTACTGGGCCGAAGGTAGTCTCGTCCGTGAAAATGTTGAGGGAGCAGTGACCAAGGTTTCGTCATACCTATTCACATTCACTGCAGGTGACGACTGTCTACCCTGGCCTGGAAGGTGTGTTACGGTGGAAACCCGTTGGAGCTCAAACCGTTTGGGACCAGTGGATACAGTCGGACGGGCACGCTCTGAGACATGGGTAGAGGTAACCTCTCGTGGGATAACCTCCTACAGTGTGATCTCCCATGGGACAGTCTCTCATGGGACAGTCTCCCATGGGATAGCTTCTCATGGGATAGTTAAGCGTAGCTGGGAGTGACCCGAGCTTGCGAGGGGCGCTCCCGGCTGCGGTTGAGTTACGTACGGCAAATCTGCAAAATGTTTCTCGTGCAGGGATTGGTCAATTGATGTACCGCTTTGTACCTGTGTGGGTCAGGTCCGGTGGTCTGTGCGTTTCGGAGTACGCGCACCCAAAATAAGCCCTGCGCCCGCCGAGTCGCACAGGCCACCGGATCCCTGCTACTCTTGATAATAAGATCAATTCAGATAACGGCAATGCATTTCAAGTCAGAGTTACCCTAGAGATTTCGTCATTTTGGCCGAAATCAAATTGATTGACTGCACATCTAGCATACGCAGCATGCAATCCTGCCAGGGTCACACTAGACTTTTGGTCGGTTCCGATGAGTTGTGCGCATCGGGGGGTGCACACCCAAATTAAGCCTTGCGCCTCCCGAGGCGCACAGATTCTTGGGACTCAGCCATTCCTGACGGTCACATCGATTCAAAGGATAACAATGGGCCAGAGTTACCCTAGACTTTTTGCAATTTCAGCCCAAGTTGAATCGATTGACTGCACGTCAAGTCATGCAGCACGCGCAGCACACAGTCAAGTCAGAGTTACCCTAGACTTTTCGCCATTTTGGCCCAAGTCGAATTGATTGACTGCCCAGCTGAGTGATGCCAGAGTTACCCTAGACTTTTCGTCATTTCCGCCCAAGTTGGATTGATTGACTGTAGAGCAAGTCCCAACCACGCCAGAGTTACCCTAGACTTTCTGCCAATTGAGTGCAAGTTCAATTGAATTGACCATCTCAGCAACCAAGCAGCACTTGGGTCCCCAGTGCCAAAAAAAAAGAAATGGTGCGCATGGGACTTGAACTCTCAATTGCCCAGGTTCATCGAGGCGGAGTGTCAATTGAAAGCGATGTGTCAATTCAATTGCGCCATCGTGCCATGAAATGCAGGCACGAAATCTTCCATGTTCCGTCCGAGGGGTCGCCGTGCCGTGGGTTGGCGAATTGCAGCGTCAAAGATCCAACAGTGTGTTGCCCACCCAAATGTCTTAATCGACTTCAGACGAGTGTTGCTTTTGCCATATAAACGATTTGTTTTCAAGACAGTTTGTGGACTCGTGATTCCACCGTTCGCAGGCCACGGACGAATAAGGATTGGACCGGACCCCTGTTGCGCTGACATAATCATCTGACCAGAATCTCCCAAAACGGCCTAGTGCTATGCCTGATGACCGCATCAGATGAAAAGTCAAGAAGAATCAAGACAATGGCGGAGGAAGGCAATTGGGTGGATGGATCGGAGGAATGGAGGATGAGTCAGAGGAGATCGGCGAATGGGATGTTCAGATGAAGAAGAAAGTGGGGCATGAAGTGAAAGTGTCAATTAATCCAGTAGACAAAAACACACACAACTCTGGTGTGCAGGTGTCGGACCGCGAAATCCGACTGGGGAAGCCCATTGAACACAGCTGGCAACTTAAGTGCCCGTGGGATTGTGGTAACCCTCGTCACCTAAACCCTCAGTAGTATAGGCCTACTGTGAACAAAGCTTACAAGGTTCGCCCTTGGGATGGATGTGAAACTCGATGGAAGGCCAACTGTGCAGCACCTTAAGGTAAGACGCAGGTAACCGGCCGGAGAGTGGATCTGAAGTTTTGCCAGTTTGGTGTACTTTTGCTGGTGTGACTTAAGGTTGTGTGCCTTTGGAGATCCTTCGCTCTGCGACTTGCTGGTCTTCGGCGTGGTTCCTCCGGTGACGCGTTTATTTCCTCTCTATGCCTTCTTCAATGGCGTGTTTCTGAACAATCTATCGACCCCACGACCGTATGGTGTAATGGTAGCATCCTGTTTTCATCGATGGCGCAGTCCTACGCGTCTGTAAGTCGCCTGGTAACTGGGCAGGGAGGTTTGGGTTCAAGTCCCGATGCGGGCGTGGCCTCCTCTTCATAAGGATTCTTTTTTGCTTAGGCGGGCAAACACATTTAATAGCGCGTTAACTTAATCATCTGTTGCATATCATAAACTATTCATAAAGGCAGGCGCTCTTTATATCGTCTCTGCACTCTTATTGACGTGTTTCCCAGTTTTGCTCTTACTTGGGTGGTTGTCTTTAGTAGTTATTGCCATGCGGTTTGCTCCTCCCCTGCGCCTCACGAGGCGCACACCTATTTGCAGCGTTTTTGTGTGTGCGCCTCGTGAGGCGCCGGGGTGAGCAAACCGCAACGACACTTCACCTAGCGGCATTGTGTGAACGCTCCCAGTGAATGGTATCAGTGAATGGTATCAGTGAATACTGTTTGCGACTGCTGCCCGTCGGTCTGCCTTCTTCTGCCTACCAGACCACTTGGTCTTCCCTCCTTGCTCCTCTCTTTCTTCCCACCACCCAACCATCACCACTCACTCTCAAACGCCCTCCATGAACCACTTCAGCATCGCCGCTCACTCGCGTGGCAGCTACTTCTTATGCTCACGTCGCACAGGAGTCGCAGATCCTGATGCTCAAGAACGCATTGGTGATTGGGTCTTTTCAATCTTTGTAGTGGAGCGCCTGGTGGTGTTTGTTGCTGAGTACCACCCACTGCACTGGCAGAGTCCGGAGACCGTTGATCAAACAGAAGATACAGAGGACGGCCTCCCAAGACCGGAACCTGTGGTGGTTGTTGGCGAGTATTCAGGATACAGAAGATACAGACGACGACGTCGCTGAACCGGATCTACTGATCGTTTGTCTCCCTCTAACCATCTTCATCCCCTTCTCTCCTCTGTATCCATAGGTGCTAATAATTACATGTCAGCATAATGTTGGCTGGCCCTAGGCCAGCGGGATTGCCTCCTGGTGGTGGCCCAGGTGATGACGGTGACGATCAACCCGACGTGGATATGGCTGAAGTCTCCAAGAAGTGTCGCAGCTGCGGCAAAGTGAAGCCCATGCTCGAGTTTCGTGGCAAGAGGCGGGCGATCGTCGTCAACTGTCAGAGTTGCCAGGATAAAATAAAGGAGAGGAGGGTAAGTCCGGCCCTGATGTTTGTGGTATATATCACACAAGCTGACTCTGTACAGTCTGTGAATACCATACGCCGTGCACTCTCCGAGCCGGGCCTCCACGCCCGTCGTGCTGCCGACCACCTTTCGTCCCCAGAGGGTGCCGATCCTGCGTCACGGCGTCCTCCACCGCCAGACGAGCCCGTCAGAATACGACCTAAGCCGCCCGCTTTCCACCTGCGTGGTCAGGTTTCCGGATATACACTCTCGCAGCAGGGGGCCCACGACGATCGCAAGGCTGTCCAGCGCAGGCACCGTGTGCAGCGGCGAGCAGGAGAAGACGTGTCTCTCACGCCAGCCACGGGGTCGTTCCTACGCCGGCGCCGGGGCACGGGCGCCACGGGGCAGTCAGCACAGACGGCCGGGGGTGGCACGACCAGCGAGGATAGCAATCCGTATTTCGAGTGCAACATTTGTCACATAAACCGAAGCGCACAACACCGCAGCGACGAATTCCCCAACAGCTGTGTCTACTGCATGGGTGATGATATGGAGGTTAACGCGTGGGACGACGATGCCGTTCAGGTCTGCCTCGGCTGCCTCTTGGAGTTGCCATATTCAGAGTTCAGGTCCTCGGACGAGGATAATGGCTCGCCGTGGTGCCGCGTATGCCGTCGGCCAGGCGGCGATGATGCCGACGACGATGCCGCGTCCTTGCCGCCATCACGCTCGAGCGACCACGTCTTCAGCCAGTCTTCTTCCGGCAACTGGCCGTCGTCACAGGGTCGCCGTGGCCCGCAGCCCGGCGTTCCCTATGGCCCGCGACCAAACAGTATTCCGGTTGCCGCGGATCTTGGTGACGGCGTGTTGTCGACGTTTCTTGCCCGTGGTGACCCCGGCTGGGAGGGCAACCTCGACGGCCCTGCGCTGTGGGACGAGGAGCAGGAGCTGCTGAGGAAGACCGAGGCGCGGCTCGATGCTGAGACGGTGATGGAGGTCTGCAGCCGCTGCAGTCACCGGTGGTTCGGCCTGGACATAGTTCATGGCGTCTGCAGGGCGTGCCGCAACGCGGACGGCGATAAGAAGCAGGACGAGCCGTACTTATACTCGGCCGACAACAACCTCTCCCTCGGCTACGTCCCTGAGAACCTCCCGCCGGCGACCCAGTGCGAGGAGCAGTGCATTGCGAGGATCCACGTCTTCATCGACGTGAGGCTCGTCCGCGGGCAGCAGTACAGGTACTCGCGGCACTGCGTCAGCTTCCTCCGCGACACTGCGACCCTCTTTGACGAGCTGCCTCGGCTCCCGCGGGAGATGGAGATGATTCTTCTTCGGCCAAAGAGCGCATCCAACGACCCCCACACCATCCGTGCTTTCAAGAAGGAGATGTACATCCGGCGCAGTGTCGTCCAGGCTTGGCTGGAATACCTCGTGCGCCACCATCCCGGGTACCGCGACCTGCTTATCAACTACGAGCGCATGATGGAGCTCCCGGTTGACGGAGACGTCAGCGACCAGGTCACCATCCTCGAGGTTGCAGAGGGCGAGATGGGTACCGCTGCAGGGCGTGCTGCTGCTGACGAGGACGAGGACGAGGACGAGGACGACGGCTCGTTCGAGGTTGCGGCGGCGCCCGAGATCATGGCCGTGGAAGCCGACATGCAACGCCTGGAGGGCCAGCTCGGGGGCCACACTTCCTCGCACCCGGAGCGGCCGCCTATCCGCGCGTTGCGCCGGGAGGGCGCCGAGGCGCCGGCCCGGAACGTGATGGAGCTGCCCGGCATCAGGAGGACGCCCCTGAGCGACCTCAACAGGAGCGTGGCCCTCATCAGCCTCGCCATGCCGACGCTTATGCCGCAGGGCCTAGGGGAGTTTGTGACGCCGCGGGTGCGCGAGTGCTCATGGAAGCAGTGGGTCAAGCACGCCATGCTGTGGGAGGACGGGAGGTTTGCCAGGCACTCGAGGTTCCCCTTTGTCGCATTCAACACCATCATGCGCGCGAGCGTCAACCAGAAGGCCAGCTTCTTTGTCAAGCGCAACGCCGGGCGCCTCGGCGACATCGAGACGGTAGACGACCTCAAGAACATGATGGACAGCGACAGCCCGGAGGCGGCCGCGGTACTCAACTCGATAGTGAGGAGCGCAGATACCCTGAAGGGGACCCGGCCGTTTTGGAACCAGATGAGGAATGAGTTGCAGGCCATGTGTCACGCGCTGAAGTGCCCCGCCATCTTCCTCACGTTCTCGGCCGCCGACCTGCACTGGGAGTCGCTGCAGCGGTTGATGCCCAACTACGACGAGTGGAAGGCGGCCGACGACGCCGGCAAGATGAGGATCTCGCGCAAGAACCTCCGTGAGAACCCACACATCGCGGCCCACCACTTCTACCACCGCTTCAAGATATTCTTTGAGGAGTACCTCGTCCCCAAGCTCAAGATCACGGCGCATTGGGTTCGTTTTGAGTGGCAGGGCCGCGGGAGCACCCACACCCACGGGGTGTACTGGGTCGACGGCGCCCCGAAGGCGCCCCTGGACAGCTTCCTCGAGGAGGCTCAGAAGCAGGAGTTTGCTGAGTTCTGGGGCGTGCACGTCCACGCGTGGAACCCCGAGCCGGGGCGCCAGATGCCGCCGCAGGAGGACAACCCCCTGAAGTACAAGATGGGCAGCGACAGCTCCTTCCTCATGCTGTCCCGGGTCCTCAACCGCGTGCAGCGCCACACCTGCAGCGATGCCTATTGCCTGCGGAGGTACAAGCTGCCGAACGGTCAGTTTTCCGATGAGAAGGTGTGCCGCTTCCACTTCCCGCGGGCCATCCACCCGCAGGCGGTGGTGACGCGGGAGCTCAGCGCCAGCGGCATCAAGAACCCGCCATGGGACACGTTCGACGGCGCTCGCAACGACGGCAGCTTGAATAACTACATCCGTGGGGTGTCGATGGGCTGGATGGCCAACACTGATGCCTCGCCGTGTACGTCACTCCGGGCGGTTATCAACTACATCTCCAAGTACTGCTCCAAGGCGGAGACAAAGACCCAGCCGTACCAGGAGATGCTAAAGGAGCTGATTCCAAAGGTCAGCCACGCGCAGCCCATGGTGTCCCTCGTAGCCAAGATGATGAACCGGCTGGTGTCGGAGAGGGACTGGCCCGCCATGGAGGTCGCACACCACCTACTCGGCCTGCCGCTGGTTGAGTGTAGCCATGTCTTTGTAAGAGTTGACTGCCGCAAGCCGGACGGCGTTCAGCGGGCCATCATCCAGGAGGACGGGGCTGTACGCGAACAGAAGCCGCTGCACGAGAAGTACTGCCAGCGGGAGCAGTCGTGGAGCGGCCTGACGTACTTTCGGTTCCTCACTGCCGTCAACCATAGCGTTCGGGGCCGGTGGCAGTATTTCAAGGATCGGGCAAAGCCGCGCATCCTCAACTACTTCCCCCGGTACAAGGGCATGCGGAGCAGCGACCAGTTCGAGGACTTCTGCCGCGTGAAGCTCACCCTCCACCACCCGCACACGTCGGTGGATGAGCTCAAGGTTGTTGACGGCGTGGCTTTCGATACGTTTGCCGAGGCGTATGACCGCTGTAGGGAGGTGCACGAAGGCGCCCACCTGGACGACGACTACTATGGCGACTTGCTTCCGGAGCCTGAGGACGAGGGCTTCGAGGAGGACCCCGGTGCCGAGAGGGAGGAGGCCAGGGACGTCGACTGGCAGGTCATCGCCGCAGAGCTCCCGGGCTTTGAGGCCGACACCGAGGATGTCAACCTGCTCGGCAACCGTGCCGTGGACCTCGAGTACGACTGGACGCCTCACGTGGGCCTGTACGGGGAGCTGTACGACCGGCGGGGCGCCTTCTGGAAGGAGATGCGGCAGGGTGTAGGGGCGGGGGCCTCCCAGCCTGGCGGCGATGCCGATGGGCCCAGTCGGGATCAGCTTAACGCCGAGCAGCGCCTGCTGTACGACACGGTCGTTGGCCACTAGGGGTGTGCCCTCGAGTCGGGTCGGTACGGCTACGGCGCAGAGCGGGACGAGGAGTCGCAGCTCCTCCTCCAGGTCGACGGCCGCGGCGGCACCGGCAAGTCCTTCACGCTCCAGGCCATCTCTGCTGAGGTGGAGCGCCTGTCTGCCGCCAGGGGTATCACGCACACTGTCCTCGAGAAGGTGGCGCCGACGGGCGTTGCCGCGAACGCCATAGGCGGCCAGACGATCCACAGCCTCTTCCGCATCCCCGTGAACGTGAACGCGGATATACCGGAGCTGAGCGTCAACGAGGCCACCAACATTCGCAACCGCCTGAGGCACGTGGAGTACTTTATCATGGATGAGAAGTCCATGATCGGCTGCCGACTCCTCCACTTCATCGACTGCCGCATGCGCCAGATCTTTGAGAGCCGACTCTTCTTTGGCGGCAGGAGCGTCGTGCTGATAGGCGACTTCTTCCAGCTGCCGCCCGTGAAGCAGCTGCCGCTCTTCTCGGACGAGTCTCGCCTGAAGGCCACCGCGGACTTTGCCGGCCACGCGGCGTACCTCCAGTTCACCAAGACGATCGAGCTGAAGCAGGTCCTCCGGCAGGCCGGCGACGACCAGGCCGCCTTCCGCGCCGCGCTGGAGGGCCTGAGGAATAACACATGCACCACGGCGCACTGGCAGACGCTGTCCTCGCGGGTGCAGTCCATCCTCGACCAGGCAGAGGTTGACTCGTTCGGCGAAGCCATCCGCATATACCCGACGAGGGCGCAGGTGGTCGAGTACAACCAACATCACCTCGAGAAGATCGACTCAGCTATTGTGAACTCTAGGGCTACCAACACAGGCACCGACGCTCACAAGACCGATGCGTCTAATGCTGGAAACCTCCACAACGTCCTCCCCCTGTGCGTCGGGGCCCGGGTTATGCTGACGGAGAACCTGTGGACCACGGCCGGCCTCGTCAACGGCGCTGCTGGCTACGTCTGGGACATCGCCTGGGCCGCGGGCGTCGAGACGCCTCGTGAGACGCTGCCGTTTGTTATCCTCGTCAAGATGGATAGCTATACGGGGCGGGCTTGCTTTCCCGACCGGCCGGAGATTCCTCGCGACGTGGTGCCCGTCTTCCTGGTGCAGCGCGAGTTCCTGAGGGGCACCGTGCTCTGCACACGCACGCAGTTCCCTTGCACTATTGCGTATGCCATTACTGTGCATAAGTCACAGGGCGCAACGTTGGCCAAGGCCGTCCTTGACATCTCTGGGCGTGACTTCGCCAGCGGCCTCACTTACGTGGCCGTGTCCCGGGTCACTCGCCTGGACGGGATCATGTTCAGTGTCTCCTTTTGCCTTGCGGACCTGCGTATCAAGAATGATAACGTTGGTCTCTTGCGGTCCAAGGATTATGACCGCAGGCTGTGTGCAGGTCAGATCCTGAAGCCCAGCGTGGAGGAGGGCGCCCTGTCCCCGCCGGAGAGGTCGTCGTCCCCCTTCCGGCTGACCTCGAGCTTCAGGGATGCCTTTGATGCGGTTGGTGACGCGGTTCAGGAGGACAATGTTGCAGTTGCTGGCCTGCGGGAGGATGAGCCGGAGAGGTCGCCGTCGCCTTTCCGAGTGTCTTCGAGCTTTGACGATGCCCTTTATGAGGCAGCGTCTGCCGTTCAGGAGAGTCAGCCTGGACCAAGCGCGTCAGGCATGTAAGCGGGGTGGCTGGATGAATAGATAAAGGTATATAGTGTCTTTTGTCAATATCGTATTCATGCCGTATCTGTGTATGAGAGTGTATGTATGTGTGTGTTTTGGCAGCATTCTGCCACATGTCAACTTGCTGAGATGTGCCTCGTGCGCCTCGCGGGGCGCACACCTAAAGTTGTATGTGCGCCTCGCGAGGCGCACGAGGCACATCTCAGCAAGTGGCAATTTGCAGTGCGGGTTGCCACGACAACACCCATCACATCACGTCATACTCAGCCAGGCCGGCCCCGGAGCCGAGCCACTTGAAGGACCTTCTCCTCGACGCTCTTTCTTGATGGGTCCCCACGGAATGTTCACGCTGATGCCCAACACACGCGCGACGCATCTTCATCTTCCATCATGTTTGCTGTACGATTTCCCGATACGGGTGAAAAGAGGAAGCACTTCGGTGCAGATTCTAAGCGCCCAGATCGCTCTACAACCCCCCTGCCGCATCTTTCTCCTCCTACTGGACATAGAAGAGTTCAGGCACTGGCCCAAAATCAGCACATACCTTACCCGCGCGGAAGACGACTACACAGGAGGGACCACGAGGAAGACGACTACGCAGGAGGGACCCGAGGAAGGCGACTACTCTCATGAAGATCCAGCCGGTGCTTGCCTGGACTCAGCAACTGGTGTTGTGCCAGAGCTTTCAGGGGCATCTTCCCCATCAGCTGAGAGGTGCTCAACCCCCTCCTGCGTGTAGCCGAAGTAAGGGGCTATTGTTGTGAGGAAAGCCCAGAATCCACCAAGGTGTCCCATTCCTGCCTCAACATGCTCGATCAGGAGAACGAGAGGAAGGAGGACCACGAGGAGGAAGGAGGAGGAGCGCGAAGAGGACCACGAGGAGGAGGACCACGAGGAGGAGGACCACGAGGAGGAGGACCACGGGCAAGGGGGAGGAGCGCGAAGAGGACCACGAGGGGGAAGACCACGAGGGAGAGGACCACGGGAAGGAGGACCACCAGCCCCAGATCCCGTCCTGGCTTCGCGAGTACTTGATCAAGGAACTCAAGAGGACCACGAGGAGGAGGACCACCAGCCCCAGATCCCGTCCTGGCTTCGCGAGTACTTGATCAAGGAACTCAACCTTTTCGGCTGCGGGCTCCCTTCCGCCTGCGGCTCTCTGTACGATCAGATGGTCACGAGTAGGGAGGTCGGCAGAGAAGGCACCAACCTGAGCGTTAAGTCGGCAGCGCTCCTTCTTTCCTGCGGAACGACCAGTATGCGAATATCCATCGCTGAGCTTCGTGAATTCTGCTTGAGCGGCGACGCGGTATGCGAGGACACGTACGCCATGGAGTTTGGAATCGTCGAGGGGATCGTAAAGAGGCTGGCTGGCTGGGACGCGTCGCAGAGCGTTCAGAACAGACTGCTGGCCACTAGGCCCACCGACAAGAAAAGCGACGGAAGGAGGAGGGGCGCGAAGAAGAAGGAGCAGGACCAGGACCAGGAGGAGGACCAGGAGGAGGACCAGGACCAGGAGGACCAGGACTAGGACCAGGACCAGGAGGAGGACCAGGAGGACCACCAGGACCACCAGGCTGAGAGCGTTCAGGCGGCGGATGAGGAGTCCTCGGATGACGATAACCACAAGGGAGGGAACCACCAGGAGTGCCACACCGAAAGTGCAAGCCAGCAGATATGGAGTACGTGAAAGAAGACCACAGGAGAAAGGAAACAAATATGCGTACTCGAGACATCGGCGCTCCCTGTCGCTGTTCTGGAACCCTTGGAGTAGCAAAATCAAAAAGAGAAGGGGAGGGAGAAAGAGAAGCAGCATATCTTGAAATATAAGTGCAAGACTTCCTAAGTTATACCGTGCTGAGTTTCTTACAACATTAAAGACATAGATTGTTTCATTCAATTAGCAGTTAATATTTAACACATATGTCTTTTTGTGACGTGCTATAATGACATGGCTGACTTGGTGTGGTGGAAGTTAGATGCTGGTCCGCCAGTGTCTGCGCCTCGCGAGGCGCACACCAAAATGGACCAGTTTTAGGTGCGCATCTCGTCAGTCCCAGACACTGCCCGGACCACGTCTCAAGGCAGGCCACAAGCTACATATCCACAGTGGCTGTATAGCAAATTGGCCGCTGGCACGACGAAGAGAAGAGCAATTAGGAAACAATCAATACCATTCAATTCGCTAGCTTCAGCGCATTCAAGAGCACAAGTTGCATCACGTCTAGCATTTTTTGTGGTGGAGTTATGGCGTGTGCAAGTTGGCGTGTCATGGGTGCAGGTGTCTGGGCGTTGGTCTCTGCAACCTCCAAGTTTGCTTTTGCTGGACCACCTAACAAATTGATCTCTGTCAGCACGAGTTCATGTCCAATTGGAACGCCAACTATATCATTGGAATCACTGGGCTCTGTTTATTTGGGGGCAAAAGTCATATCACATCCAGAATTTTTTCTGGCGGAGATATAGTGTACCAAAGTTGGTGTCTCTCAGCAGCAATCTGCATAAATGAGGTGACTATGTACGTGGTTTGGGCCTTCGCGTGCCTTGCAAGCAGGACAGCGCAATGGCCGCCACTTGACGACCCCAGGGACAACCCCCTCTGAGTAGGTTATGTGCATGGGGGACCCGACGCCACTTGGCATCAGCATGCAAAAGTCTATATGACATGAAAACGCCGACGCCCAACGCCAAAACACCATACTCTATCCTTTCCAAACACCCCCCGCCGAGAACTAGGTACTAAACTCGGCCATGACACACCCACGGAGACACAACCGACAGGACACCGACTTGGCCGTGCCCAGAGGGACAACCTCAACCGCCAGTGCGGTCCCATCAGCTAGAGTCTGGGTAGCCCTGGACCGAGAAACGAGGCCCACGCTCAGCCGAGTCAACACTCGGCAGAGGCCCCTCGCTGGGAGGCGTACGGAACCGGTGGCCCCGCAAGCTCCCGGGACGGAAACGAGGTGGCCGGAACTCAGGCGGGATTGCAGGCGGGATCACGGCCTGACGTGACCGCCGAATGCGCTCCTGCGAGAACTCTCCCATCTCGCTCCCGAACCGCGCACCTAAGGGTCTGCCCTCTGGCTCTCCCTCTTCCTCCGAAACATCCGAACCCATGCCCACAGACGGCGAAGCAGGGGCCGCAGCGGGAGACGGGGTGCGAGGCGGAACATCGTCCACAGAGGGACTCCGCGCAGGCTGGTCGTCATCCCAAGCCGTGGCACCTGCGTCCTCCATCTCGGCATCACCAAAAGGATCCTCCGATGTGAGTCTGCCCCGGCGCTCACGCTCCTCTGCCCTATCACATGCGGCGGAGATGCGCGCCAAGAACCCGCGCACTTGGGCGATCTCCCCGCTGTTAGCTTCCTCCAGACCTCTCTGAAGAACTGCCTCCATTTGCTGGAGGGTAAAAGGGGGGCGGTCAGCCGCGGGAGGAGCTGGTGCCAGGGGCGTGGGAGCCGGAGCCGGAGCAGGCACGGCAGGGGCAGCCACGGGTGGGACGGCCGGTTGGCCACCGGGAAAGTGTGCCGCCTGGGCGGGACCTGCCAAAGCAGGAACCGGTCCGACGGTCCACTGGCAACCGGTGGACTTCCGGTTGTACGCGCAGTTGGCACAACAGCGCGCGGGGACACCGTACCCTTGACTCACCTGCGCCGGGTTGGTGACGCAGCCCGCCCACAGACCGAAGCCAGAGGCACACTTTCGGCACGCGAGTGCCTCGGTGACGCCCGAGACCTGGACCATGGCGGCAACGAGGTTGCCGGGGCAGACGGAAAACCCACGCGCGTCTGCTCGACGGGACGAGCTGACCACCAGAGAGTGAATGGCCGGGAGGTCTTGCACCCGCCTGACCCCGGCATTGTCAGGGGGCTGACCGGAGGGGAAAGCTTGCTGCACCTCGGGGATGGCAGCCCAGACCACCTGCTAAGCGGTTGGGGTTTCTGCAGAAGTGTTAGCAATGGATCAAGCTTTGCGAGTCGTCAGGCGCACGGCAGGGGAAGATGTGTTTAGGTGTGTGGGTGTGATGGAGGGTTGACTTACGCGCAACGACGGGTGCTGCAGAGGCCATTGTTCCTGCGCAACCACATGTCAGAACCTGCAAATAAATGGATGGGAATGATCTCACTTGACTCTCCGTTCCGATGTGAATGAAGAGGGGGTTGAAAAATATGTAAATGATGAATTGTCGTTGTGTTGTTGCTGCTGCTGTGCAGATGCTGATGCAGTCGCGTGGACCTTCCGTGTTTGTCAACATTGGGATTTCGCAGGGGGTTTTGTTGACAGAAGGTAGGTGGCCCGTGCGCCTCGTGAGGCGCGCACCCAGTTTCTGCCTGCGCCTCACGAGGCGCACAGGGTCATTACCACGGCGCAAACAAACAGCCTGCCACGTCCCACGCCGGCTGCATGATCAGTATGCACCACTTCGTACTCAGGGGTAACGCGTTTGGCTTGCTTCTTGAGTTATACGCTGTGGACATGCTAGCGGCGACTACTCAGGGGGCAGTACCGTCTTGCAGAGTGCTTGGGTCCTGATATCTTGGCTTCCGCCGCAGAAGTCATCTCGGTCTGGCACAGTCAACACGCTCGGCACGAGTCACACTGCCTGGGTCTGCTTGCACAGCTCGCCTTCTGCTGCAGGAGTCATCTCGGCCTGCAGCTCGGTCTACCATGGTCAAGCCGGACTGCTTGCTCAGATCATGCTGCCCAGGCCTGCTTATAGTGTCTATATCATATCAAGATGCTGAATCGATCCTCAGGACATATCACATCACATTGCTTAGGCTAATCTATGCAGTGGCAGTACGTCGAGTGCACAGATAACTGCTCATTACACTCGTGCCCGGCTCATTGCAGTTGGAACGCCCATTTCCAGCATCATCGGGACAAGGTTCTGCTCACTCGGGTTGGTATGGTCGTACCAAAGTCCGTTTCTGACTCTGTCATGAGAACGTGCTGCTCGCCGGCATTTCCGTGGACGTACCCACCCTCGTCTCCGGCGTCATCACAACAAAGCCCTCCTCGCTAGCTTCGCCGGGGCCGTCCCGCCGCCCGATTCCGGCATCGTGACGAGAACGTGCTTCTCGCTGGGACTGCCATGGTCGTCTCTTTGCCCGTTTCCGCCGTCATCACAAGAAAGTCCTCCTCGCCAGGATCGCCGTGGTCGTCTCTGCGTCCGATTCGGACTCCGTCACGAGAAAGCCCTCCTCGCCAGCTCCGCCGGGGCCGTCCCGCCGCCCTTTTCGGACTCCGTCACGAGAGAGCCCTCCTCACGAGGACCGCCGTGCCCGTCCCGCCGCCTCGTAGAGGCATCCCGGGCCGAAGAAAAAGCCGGAAGAAGGTCCAGAAATTCGATTCAGGCGGGAGACGCACCCGCAACCTTCGCGTTCCAAAGTCCGCACCATCCCGGCTTCCCACCACGGGGAGGAGAGGGTCCAAGTGGCAGGACGAGGACTCTCACGGGCAGGAGGAGGACTCCCACTCCAAGAAGAAGCCTCCCGGCGCGAAAAAGAAACGCGCCAGGTCATCAGAATTTTGCTTTCACCATCAGTCGAGCAAGGCTTCGGCCTAGCCGCTGTCAGAGTGTCGGTCTTCCTCATATTTCGATTGTAGCGTCATCATTTAACCGGCTGGACCACGTGACGCACTTGCGTCTTTCCAGGTCACGTGGTCCGCCGTTTATCAAGCATCGTGACATCTTCCGAGGCAGCCCAGTGTAGGTCAGCCGGGAGCAGCCCATCGCGAGGTCGGGTCACTCCCAGCTACGCTTATCCCTGGTGCGGTTCATCGGAGGTCCCCCTGGCTGGCAATCCTTCTCTCGGAAGCCCCCCCGGCTGGCAATAAAACCACGACCCCCCCGGCTGGCAATCTAGAAGCCGGGCAAAATTGGTACCGTCCCCATAGCTTGCGGAGGGCCGTATGGTACCAATTTTGGGGAACCGCACCCGGCTTCTAGTATACCATGGTGGACCTCCTACAGGATGGCCTCACATGGGATGGGTTGGCTGTGCTGTGGATGTCTTCTCATCCGTTGTGGCCATCTTTCAGGTCGACCGTCTGCCACCGTGTCTCGAGAGGTCGGGAGTCCTCCCTGGAGCTCCTTCCAGTCTCGGCCATGACATCAATCCCCAGTGCTAGCTGACCAGAACGGGCCCAGTCAGGATGGAACTGTTTCTCGAGTAAACAACAGAAACCTGGAGGGCACGGGGAAGGCAGGCAGGCAGGCAGCCCGCCCTGGATCCCCCATCCCCTTAACCTTCTCGTCCCCGCCCTCTCCTCTCTTTTCCTCTCTTCTTCTTTTCTTCAAGAAGCGTTTGCGCTTGAACGCAGACTTCGCGACAGTTCTTCTTTTGATTAGGCATCATTCGAGCTGACGGGTGCTCTACCTTCTCTCTTGATTTTCTTCCGAACGTTTTTCTCATCGCAAAGAGAGGGATCTCTTTTCTCACGGTCACGGTCTCCGAGTGTACGGGATTCTTTGAGTCACGATGTTCACCATGCGGGGCTGCGCAAACCCTCTGGTCTGGGTCTCGAATGAGCCCGCCGGCGGGTGGTTGTTCATCCTCGGTCTCCTGGTTTACCTCGCCGTTTCCACCTGGTCGTTGGGGTACGAGTTTGCTTGTAAGTGTGCTCCCTTGCATTTTCGTCGTCGTGGTCCTGGTTGTGATCGTGGTGGTGGTCTTGCTGCCTCTCGTCCTACTCCCTCTCCTTCTCCTGCGGCCTGGCCCTGCCTCCCCAGCTCTTCGAGTCTGTCACTCGTGAACAGCACATTCACAAGACTTTCCACTGGCCTTGTTCACATCCTGCTATCTCGTCCAGGTCTCTTCACCCTGTTCTCCCTCCCTCCTCACCTTCCTCCTTGCCTTTCGTCCCAACTTCTTTCGTCCGGTCTTTTTCCCGTCCGGTCTTCTTTCGTCCGGTCTTCGTTCGTCCCGTTTTCTTCTCATCGTCTTCCTTCTTCGCGGCTACCAAGCTTCCGCTGACTCTCCTCGTATAGACATGCAACTCTGGGGGGTCGCTGGTGGTTCAAAGACTTGGTCGCGACCGGCTGGGCATACGACCGACGAGAAGGTCAGCGCCGTGGGGATCTGGGTCGGGCTTGGGCTAGTCCGTACCTGGTTTCTCCTATGCTGGGCCTTCGCGGTCGCACGGTCATACGCGCCAAGGTCGAATTCACGGCTGTGTGGGCGCACAACCGTCCACCAATCCGACTTCCTCATCTGGGGTGGGTCTCGTCCTGCTCGCTATTCGAACGATGCAATGCGATTCCGGTTTTGCAGAGTCGGCTGTCGGGCTCGAGACGAGCCACTCGCTGATCGGGTCTATCATTGTTCGTATTTCGGGACGTTACACGCGAAAGGAAAGAGAAGGGATGCCAGCGTACACTTGGCTCTGTACGATCATTTCTGCGGTTGGCTTCGAGTCTGTGTCTGGCTGGGCACGATCAAGTCATACCTGCTCGCCATCCTCTTCCTCCTTCTGGACGCGATAATCGTGGTCACAATTTCTTGCATCGCCATTTCGAGAACGGGTCGCTCGTCCACCCTGGTTCATGCTCCGGCGGTGACTAGGGCCGTCGCCGTCGTCATCTTCCTGGCGGGCAGCAACCTCTGGCTCAAGTTCCGAGATTTGGCTTTGCGGAATGTCACGATTCCGGAGAAGTCCCAATTGCGTCGGGTTAGGGAAGTGCGAGGAGGTTTCTGGTTCGCGCTTTTGCCCGACCACCCCGAGCACGACCCCGACTTTGCATTCTACACCGGTAACCCCTGGGATCTAGGCTGGCGTCGGAATCTCTCCCAAGTTTTTGGTGAGAGGCTCTGGGATTGCCTGCTGCCGTGGACTCAGCCGCCCAGAGTCCTTCGCTACGCCGACAATCGTCATGTTACCGACTTTGAAATGTCAGACGCCTTTTGGGAATGGGTTCGAGACAGGAAGGAGAACCGGTCCCGTACTGCTGGATCGGGATCTGCTGTTCCTGGACAACAGCGGGAGGCGAATGCAGCGGGCGCATCGACACACGCTGGGTCATCGATTGCTGCCCTCTCACCTGCGTCGCCTTTGCGGTCTCTCTCTCCACCACGTCCACCCACTTCTCCACCACCCCGTGCCCCACACGAAATCCCTCTCCCCTCATCTCCTGGTGAGCTCTGAGGGTGCTTCTTCACCTGTCAGAGTTCAGACGCTATAAAAACTCCTCTTCACTTCGGTGGAGGGGGCGGAGGACAAAGACGGATTCTGCACCTCCAAGCGGTGTCCTCCGGGACCTTCTGCTGTGCCATTCAAGTTGGGCAGTGCACACGCAGATGCCAAGCAGAAACGCATCACCATCATCGATCGACTCGCATCACCAATCGCCTGTCATCATCCACATTCAAGTCGGCCTCAAACTGCCGACTTCACATCACTCCACCAGCAACAACTCATCTTCGGCCACTAGGAGACCCTCCTCTGGGATACCCTCCCTGGGACACTCTCCTCTGGAACACTCTCCTCTGGGACACTCTCCTCTGGGACACTCTCCTCTGGGATGCCTTCCTCTGGGACATTCTCCTCTGGGATGCCTTCCTCTGGGACATCCTCCTGTGGGACATCCTCCTCTGGGATATCCTCCCTTAGAACGTGTGTCAAAACCAACACTGTTCTATTCCGGCCTCATCCAGCATCGCTTGAGATACCTTCCACTCTTGAGCATCGCGCTTCACACTTCTTTGAGCGCATCGAATCCAGCATCATCGAGAGACCCACTCAGTCTCTCGAATCAACCAAAACCATCACAACTTTCCAGTTCAGTCCAGCTTGCGGCTCAACACTCTTCACTAGAGCCTCTTCGCGCCTCGTCATCCAATCTGGCGCCATAAATCCAACACTGCTTGAGAGAACCTTCGGCTCCTTGAGCTGTCAACTCAATCACATTCCACAAGTCCACTACTGCTTGAGATCTATCCACCACATCGATACTTCGAGCTTCGCGCATCATCTTCTCAGCGCACAATGTCCACTGTCTCAACTTGAGACTTCCGAGCCTGCGGTTCCTCATCACGCCGCTACCAGTTCACGACGTCTCCAGAGCATCGATCACTGTTCTACAGACACCACCGTGTTCGGAACACGGTGACATGACCAGACACCTTCTGGTCATGATGATGCTAGACATCACAACCTCGATCTCTAGCATTCAACCATCTCAGCCAATTCCAGCCATGTCAGTCATCACAACCTCGATGGCTGGCCCCCAATCTTCCATACCAATACGAGCCATCCCAGTCACCACAACCTCGGTGTTCTGGCCTTCATACAACCAATTCGAGCGACTTCAGTCACCATGAACTAGGTGTTTCGGTGTTCTGATTCACTCCCCCAACAAAACCAATTCGAGCCACGCCAGTCACTACGATCTCGGTGTTCTGGCCTTTCATCTTCCAACCAACGCAACGGACACCACAACATCGGTGTTCTGTTCTTCATCTTCCAAACAAACCAATACGAGCCATGTCAGTCTCCACAAACTCGGTGTTCTGGCCATCTATCACTCAAACCAAATCAATTTGAGCCATGTCAGTTGCCTCAACATCGGCATCTGGCCATCAGCCCTTCCAAACAACTTCACTCTTGCCGGTCACCATACTCTCGGTGTCTAGCTTTCCAGCCCACAGCTCTATTCTCAGTCGAGCTACTTGAGTCAGTCACTACGTCTCAGTGCTGACTTTCCAGCCCATCGGTTCCGATCAGTTCGAACCTCATCAGATACTGCAACCTCAGTATCTGGCCTACCGGCTATCAGCCTTTCTCTCCAACCCAAGCCACAGGCACCACAATCTCGGTGTTTGGCTATCAGCCCACAGCTCTCTCATCACTTGAGCTACTCCTCCAATCAGCCAGTCATCACATCCTCGATGTCTGTCTATCAGCCCACAGCTCTATCATCAATCGAGCTACCTCAGTCAGCCGGACACCACAACCTTCAGTGCCGGCTTTTCAGCCCACGGCTCTCATTCCTTCTAGCCTAGTCGGATACCACAACCTCAGTATCTGGCCCTCCAGCCCAACGCTCACATCATATTGAGCAACCTTTTCAACCACCATGCACTTGGTGTCTTCAGCCCAAAGCTCTCATGAACAAGCCTCAGCGAGCCACCATAACTTCGCTGTCCACATTCCTTGGATTCCACCCACTTTCTGCGCGGCTCTCATCCAATCGAGCCTCTTCAGCCCACAGCTCTATTCTCCTTGGAGCCCCTTCAGTCATCCATATCCTGGTGTCTGATCTTTCAGCCCAAGACTCTCATCAATTTGAGTCCTTGATTCAGCCCATGGCTCTCAACTTTTGAGCCAATCTGAGCCACCACACTCGGTGTTCTTTCAAACAGCCCACGGCTCTCACCAACCCATTGAGTCAATCTTGATCACCAGAACCTCGATGTCTCTCAGAAATCTCTCAATTCGAGTTCATCCAGCCCACGGCTCCATTCACATACGAGCCTTCAGTCACCAAACCTTCGGTGTTTTCAAAACTCTCACTTCGAGTTTCTTCAATCAGCCCACGGCTTATCCAACGAGCCAATCTCAGCCACGGAGCCATGGTGTCTCTCCGAGCCTTCGCAGTTCGAGTTCTCTATTCAGCCCATGGCTCTGTTCACGTTCGAGCCTTGAGTCAGCATATTCTCGCTGTCTCATCTTTCAGCCCACAGCTCTCATTTTCAATTTGCCCACGTTTCTCATTTATGAAGGTTTCTTGGCCTCAAAGTCTGGTCTTCGGCCAACGGCTTTATTCTCTTCCGATCCCAATCAGACAGCAGCACCTTGTTGTCTCTCCAACCCGCCAAATGTTGAAGCTCATGTTGCGAGTCTCATCAGACCGCATTTCTCACTGCGAGCTTTTCAACCCAGCGACCATCGATGGAATCAATTGGAGCCACTGTGGTGCACGACTTTCAGCGTTTCGCATGGTGTTCCAATTATCTTTGGTGAACAGGTCGTCTATCACACTCTTTCCAGTATGTCGAGCGCGAAAGGATACCGCGAGAGGATGGAGGACCTCAAGACTCGGCCAATTGCACCCAGTAAGTATCCTGTTTCTCCTCATGGTCCAGGCACTCAGACAGGTTGATTTCCTATGTCCCAAGGTTTTGAGCTGACACTGTCTAGATGCTGCCCCTTGGACGATCTCGGATGTGGGATCAAATGCTATCTGGAAAGGCATGACTGTATCGTGGAGAATGGCTTGGTAAGCTTTGTACATAGACCCTCGCCCATGATCTTGCTTCTACTCTGGAATCGAGCACACTGATCAAGTGAGTCTCTCGCAGTCTCGAGGCTCCAAGTTCCCCATTGAACGGGAGATCGGAGGCCCGAAGACCAAAAGGTTGCTGGATGGTCACAATCTTCTAGCAAAAAACTGCTCTCGATGCAATGGTTGGCAAGTCCTCACCGTCCTCTATTCCCTGCACTTTGTACGTGAACAGTGCAGTCGGTAACGCAACCACAGTCTTTCTGCTGGTTCTGGCATCTCGAGATGAACACCCGTTGGGCCAAGTTTGAAGCGAAGGCAACTGGCAGCCTCGATGGCAACCTTGGGAAGAGCATTGACGGGATGGTTGATTCGGACTAAAGCGGTAAGTTGATCCTTTCTTGCCTGACAGCGTGAACTTCACTGAATGTTTAAATAGCGATTGAAGTCTGGTGCAAGTGGATGATATGGGAAGTTGTCTCCAGACGAGGCACTTGCAGGGCTGGAAACAAGCGACGTGGAGGAGAAATGGACGAGAGACTACAGGCTCATCGCGTGAGAAAATGATTATTCAATACGGCCCCTGAGATATTCATGAGACCAGGCTGCTGCAATGGAGGCCACGACAGTCCTCCTACGAATAGGAAGTCAATAGGGAGTGGACTCGCTCTAGAGGCAGCGAAAGGTACTGTGCATGGCAGAAAGGATAAGCCTACCAGTTCCGGAGAATCAATACCACATTGCTCCAAGTTGCGCTTTGCTTCAGTTACTCCAACAGCTCAGTGCCATATGAAGTGATTTGAATCTGTGATGCCTGTGGTGCAGTCTTAGCAGACAACGTATAGAGCCAAAGGCCAACGCAAATTCAAAGCATTCACATAATCCACCAAATACGGTCGCGTACAATGCAAGACTATTTGAGCTGACTGTCAAGCGCGGACGCACGCACAGGTCCTGACGCCAGCGGCAACGCCTGATTCTCGGCGCCATAAGGGTGATGGGTCTCGGAGATGTCAAAACATTGCTCACTGTCGATTTTACGCCCTCGGATATCACAAATTCAATCTCAAAATCAGAAGCTGCCGTAGGCTTGAAAACACCTGAAGGCTCTCCAACGCACCACCCTCTTGTCCAACGCGCGATTTCCTCCCGAAGAGCCTATCTGAGTCATCTCAGCAAGATTACCACTAGAATCCGGTCTACGACCTACCTGTAGTAGATACTAGCCTAGTTCCGGTACAGTTTCGCATGGCTCTCGGCTGCGGCTGCGACTGCGTCCTGCCTGCTCGTGCCGGCCTATTTACTAAATTCAGAAGACAGTGGTTTTGGGTGGGTGGCATGGAGTCTCTTACATATGACTTGTATTTGTCTTTCCTCACAGTTACATACTATGGCCGGAAGAAGGCTCCCATGGACAAGGAGACAAACTAATAGTTCAGGGGAATAAGAATGGCGTTGGTAAGTCCTGGATCTGGCTGCGAGTCCGCGATCTTGGAGTCGAGCTTCAGCTTCTTCCCACCCGGTCCTGTAGGCACTTGGAGTTAGCATTGAACAAACCCGTTTATTTTTTTTACATCTATCTTACACCCTTAGAGTTAATGGAATCTTCAAACGCGCAGATCATTCCATCGTAGAGCTTGTCTACAGCTTCCGGCGAGCCGTCGGTCCCTGTCCAAATCACCCCGGCCCGTAGGGGAAATAGAACTTGGCGAAGACTTTCGGCGAGAGGCCTGAGGGAGTGTAATTCGGAAGAAAATTCCCTCAAAATAGTCTGAAAGCCATCCTGATCCATGTCAAGTGACTTGCGTGCTGCCAATTCGTCCCAGTCGCCACTACTCCATTGTCGGAGCTTGCTCGACTCTGGGGGACTCTCCGTGTGGTTCGTTATGATTGTCCAGAGAAAGACGTAAAGGAAGGACTCCAGGTCGTGACGATAAGTGTGACGCTCACTCTTCAGAACTCCAATTGCCATGAAGGGTCTGGTGCCGGTAATGTCGGGCTCAGTTTCTACTCCTTCGGTGAGCTCTATTGCGGAATCGAGATCTATCAGGATCCCTTGAGGTTTTCCTTCATCTTGGCCATCCAGAATGATCATATTACCTGGGGATACATCTTGATGGAGAATCCCGGCGTCACGATAGAGTGATCGGTGACACTTGATAGCATCACGAAAGACTTGAAGTAATTCCAAGAGAGACTGAAAAGTGTGAAGAGGTCTGCCGACAGGGGAGGTAACGACGCAGGCAAGCGCGATTTTGAAAGAAGTTGTCGGTTTCTTCTGTATGTTCGGCAAGTCCGTCACTACTGCAAGTAACTTCCTGCCCTTGTCCTCCGACATTTACATTTCTCTCGGGAGAATGCAGCCTGGCGAATTTCCTGTGCGTCCCCCACCGGAGCCCTCGGCGCAAATTTGCCGTACTTTCAAGTTCTTTGTAAGAATCAAGGGAGACGGCACCCCAGACGCATTTCTCCTTGGCTACTTTGAGAAGCTCGTCCTCCGGACGCTCCCTGGCCCATCGCCATTTGAATTTCAAGACGTAATCCCATTGATCCGAATCAGGCAGTCTAGCCCGGTAGCAAGTTGTCCCGGTGCCAACAAGGCCTTCACGAGACGCAATTGGCTGGTTTTCGAGATACAGCTTTCCCAGAGAAGGCATCGCCGCATCATCAAGGACAATGTACCTGCCGACGTTATCCGTCTCAATGATGTTGATATTTCCCAGGTCCTGGTCCGTCATCCGCTGGTAGCTGAGAACAATAGAGAGAAACTGTGTGAAATCTTTGTGAATGTCGAACAGGTCGCTACAGTATAAGCCAGACCGATCAAAGACCCAAAGTTCGATCAGTGAACCGCGTATGTAGAAGCCGTGTAAGAAGAGCCGTGTAGGCTGACTGGCGAAGACGCGGTGTGCGGACCGACAAAGACGCAGTAGTCCATCCTGATAACAAACGGAACCACGGTGGTAAAACTGGCCAATAAGCTGAACATGTTCCCATCTTGTCTGTATGCTGGAGGCCGGCGAAGTGGGCATGGTCAAGAGGAGACGTGCACCGTCGTCGTCACTCTCGTTCTCGGGTGCTACATCGCCACTAGATACCTTCCACGAGCCTCGAGCACCGTCGAGCTCGCGTGACATGTAGTCGGAGAACCATTGCAAGAAACTGTCGGGTGATGGTGCAGCCGATGGAATGGCACAGCGGCCACTGACTCTTCCGGCTGCCTGAATTTCCAAGAAGTCGTCTTCGTGAACATATTGAAACTTGCCGAAGTATTTTTTGATAAATCCGCTCATGGGGCCATGCATGCGGCCGTCTATGTTGTCAAGTGCATCTTGGTCGTCCGTCGTGGAGGCCATAGAAGCTGGCGGATTATTAACCGCGGGGTGGTTCTCCATGGCCCATACCAGTAGAACAGACTGTTTACTCCGAGGATTGCAATGAAACCACTAGTGACGGTCCATGCCTTTCGTGTCTTCAACGTCGTCATATGGGAAAAACCCTCGTTCGGCGCCGACCACACGACTCCAGAGTCGTGTTACTGCTTGATATTATGAGATCCCTGGTGTGTGTGTAGTGCGGGGTTATGAGTTGAGGTTGAGGACTTCCGGTACGGAGTATCGCACCACTTCAAGTTCAAGCAGACCTCCGACTCGCCGGTCGACTCGCCGGTGGGATGGATGGATATGCAATAAATAACGGACAACAAATGCAGCGCCCACTCAACCGCATGCAGGTGTGTTTGCTCCGCGGGCTGGGCAGAAGAGGAGTTGCATTCTCGTGTGGAGAACGATGTGCCGTTGGTTACCAACGGGTGCAGAGCTTTCCCTGTTTCGACGGTAGAGGCCTTGCAGCCCGCCCCCAGCAGCACCTCGGAACGGCCAGGCTCTTGCAACTGCGTGTGACGCAAGATTGCTTATCGAGGGGGGGGGGCTGGCCCTCTGCTCATATAACAGAGAATCTACTCGACCCACCAGGATATCATTCTTTGAATTCCGGCACTCGCATGTTCTTTAGCCCTGGTTCTGGCAGCCTCGCCTTTCGTTTCCACGACGCCCCCATCTTTCGTGAGCCCTCTCTTCTAGAATATGTTATCTAAAGATGAAGCCAAACGCGACGTGCACGTCGGCCAAGTGCCAGTCGATGCCGGAGATGCCTATAGCAGTAGCAAAGGGGGAACCGCTGACGACCAAATCGACATGTTCAGGATGGGCAAAGTGCAAGAATTGAAGGTCTGCTGCGATTATGGCCAACGGTCAAACGAGATAACATGTGAAATTGGCTAACGTCGTCTCCCAGAGAAATTTTGGATTCGTCACCATTTTTGGATTCACTATGATTGCCATGGCGACGTGGGAGGCTGCTTTCTCGTCAGTTCATTCAACGTAAATATGCCTTTTGTTGCCCCTCCTCACAAGTGATCAGCGTCTCTATTACCGGTCTGGTCAACGGCGGCACAGCCGGCCTCATCTGGATGTTCTTCATCACTTGGATGGGCTTCATCCTAGTCAACACCTCCATGGCAGAAATGGGCTCGATGTGAGTAGATGCTTCAGTGTCTGCGGCGTCGCGGCTGGCAGGAGGTTGACACTTGCGGGACTCTCAGGGCGCCCACTAGCGGTGGCCAGTACCACTGGGTATCAGAATTCGCCCCAAGGCAGCACCAGAAGTTCTTGAGCTATGTCATGGGCTGGATTTGTGTGCTGGGGTGGCAGGCCCTCTGCGCATCCACTGCTTACGTCTCCGGAACCATGATACAGGGGCTCATAATTTTGAACATTTCGCATACCTACGCCCCAGAGCGCTGGCACGGCACTCTTCTCACCATGGCAGTCGCTGCATTCTCCGTCGTGTTTAACACCGCCTTTGCCCGAAAGCTCCCGCTCTTCGAGGGTGTTATGCTCATCATCCACATTGGGGCCTTTATCGGCATCCTCGTTGCGCTCTGGGTCCTCTCCCCCACTGCGGACGCCAAGTCCGTCTTCACGACCTTCACAGACGGCGGTGGCTGGGGTAATACGGGTGGAAGCACGCTCATTGGTATCTCCGCCGCCGTCCTTACGTTTTTTGGGGCAGACGCTGCGGCCCACATGTCTGAGGAGCTGAAGGATGCCAGCAAGACCGTCCCCGGGGCCATGATCTCCACCACCGTGGTCAACGGCCTGATGGGATGGGTGACCGTCATCACCTTCTGCTTCTGCATAGGCGACTCCCTGGCCGAGATCGTCGACTCACCTACCGGGTTTCCGTTCATCGAGGTCTTCTACAAGGCTACGGGCACCGTCGGAGGCGCCACTGGAATGACCGTGTTCATAGTCGCAATGAACATATCTGCCAATCTCGCCGGCGTCGCGACTGCTTCGAGGTAGGTGTGGTCTCCTTGAGAGGTTCGTGCTTGTCCACGACTAAATCTGACATCTGCCCCAGGCAAATGTACGCCTTTGCTCGAGATGGCGGCCTCCCAGGGGGTCGGTGGCTGGCTCGTGTCTCGCCTACTTGGAACCTTCCGTTCAACTCCATCTTCGTCACGTTCATCACCACCTCCCTCTTGTCCCTCATCAACATCGGCTCAGTCACCGCCTTCAACTCAATCACGTCACTTGCCACCAACGCCTATTTAACGTCATATATAGTGTCCATCGGCTGTATGATCTGGAGGCGGTGGACGGGCAGCCCCTTGCTTTCGTCAAAGTTCAACCTGGGGAAATGGGGCCTTCCGGTTTACCTTGCCGCCGAGGTTTTCCTGGTGTCTGCATTTGTTCTCTGCTTCTTCCCCATGAGCCCGAATCCGGGAGCTGAGGCGATGAACTATAACATTGTGATCTATGGGGGGGTGGTCATCTTTTCAATGATCTACTATGCCTTCCAGGGAAGGCACCAGTACAATGGACCAGTCGAGTATGTTCGAAAGTTAGAATGAGGCCTCTATACAGGCGGCGAATGGAACGAACTCATTCAGTTCGGGCACTTTTCTTCGTCTGGCCCCGAGGTCGGGTGCTGGGAAGAAACGCATTACCGTTAGGATCAATGACGAAATACATGTGTCTCAAAAAATGACTACAGGATTTCAAATACCGAGCCTCTGCACGTTGAGTCCACCAGAAGAAAGGTCCCCTTCCAATTACTCGCCATACTCCTTTGCTGTTGCCATCAGGTCTGTCGGCTTCTCGTGTTTTCGAAAGCCGGGCGCTGGTACGTGTAGATTTGACGGAGGCACGCATGGTCGATCCGATTGAGCCCGATGTGAAATGGCAAGGTGTCGCGCACCCAGAGGAAGTGGAGGTAATATATGAAATCAGGGCCTATGATGGGCTTGATCTTCGAGTCGCGCCTCAGCGCCCACTTGCACGTAATCTCAGGGCGGGTGACTGGATGGACCTGCTAGAGCCATATTGTCACTCTAATGAAAAGAGTGACTCGTGAATAATCTTGTCAATCATAAATCTGGGTCGGAATTTCGTCCTGCCCTTCCTCATTTTTTTAGTCGAAGAAAGTGTTTCCCTTCTCAGACTAGAATCTGTCACCTTGTTAGAGCCCAATATTCCCGGCACGACTGTCTGTAGTGTTAAGTTGTGGGGAAACTGAAAGATCATGAGCCAAATTCCTGCGTATCAAATACACGCAAGTTGTTGAAATTGATCACGGAAATGAGCTGATGAGGAGCCCCTCGCATGAAGAGGCCTAGGGATATAACTATGTTTCCCAGCGGGTATTGTACTTTTTTTTTACTGCTATATAAGTATCTCACAACACCTTCTGCAGTTGCTCACCATGCGCCCTCTTGCCCTCGATAAATATAACCGGCGGCGTAAACTTCCTCCTCCCATGAAAAACATACGCCACCACGCTGATCAATATCACCGCGGCCCAGATGGCAGGCGCCCAGTTCGCATCAACAGCCGTAGTGGGGTTCGAGTACGGCAGGCAGCTGAGCACGACGATGAACAGCGAATAACCCACGGCGAAGGCGTTGATGGGCAAGCCGAAACGTCCGAGACTCCACCTCGCCGGAGGCAGCTGGTGTCCCTGGATCCGGCGCAGGAGCACGCAGCCGATGGATAGCATGTATGTCGACATGAGGGCGAGGAGCGAGACGGAGATGATGATGTTGAAGGCGGTGTCGGAGCCGAGGGTGATGAGGCAGAGCAGGAGGGCGACAAAGGATGAAAGGTAGATCGCGTTGAATGGCATATCGTATTTGTGGTTCATCTATCGGGATGATTAGCGATGTGGGTACTGACATGAATGACATTTGACCATAGTTTCAAAACTTACGCGAGAAATCCAGGCGGAAAAGGGAAATCCGCGATCTCTTGCAAAAGCCCAAACCTCACGCGATGTCGTTGCAAGCGCCGTCACATTACCAGCGTAGATGAGGACAAACAACACGATGGCCAGGAACAGGGCCACCCCGACGCTCCCTGTCGCCGAGAAAAGGTTCAAGTATGGCAGGTCGGCCTCAAGAATGGAGTCGACAGGTCCAATGGCGTAGAGCATTGTGATGACCATCACGAAGGCCATAGAGATATTGAAAACATATGACCACCACATGGCTCGGGGAACGGTCAACGAAGCATCGCGTACTTCCTCAGCTGCAGCCGTATGTCAGTTTTAGCCAATCTTGATGTGTGGAATAGAACTTACATATGTGAACAATAGTATCCGATCCCAGCATCGACCAGATGATAGAGACCTGATTAAGGAGGCACACCGTCCCATAATTGGTCCAGCCACCGTTGTTCTGGAAATCCAGGAACACCTCCCTGCCTCCGTTCAAAGGCCGACACATGCCCCAGAATATGCCAATAAACACAATGAAGCCCACGGTATGCCCAATCAGACTGACCACCTCGATCGTCGGGAGAACCCGCGTCCCCAGCGTGTTCAGCACGATGGTCAACAAGAACAGCCCCAGAAGTATGAGGAAGATCTGCCAGCTGGTGAAGACGAGGTCCGGGTACGTGATGTTGACGCAGACGCGCACGAGGTCGGCGCACACGTACACGCTGCCGGCGAGACTGGCGATCCACCCCAGACTAGTCATCCAGCCCGACGCATAGCTGGCCTGCTTCTGCCACCCGGCGGGCGCAAACTCGGAGACCCAGTGGTACTGCCCGCCCGCCGTGGGGCTCATGCTGGACATCTCGGCGAGCGACAGGACGACCGAGGAGTAGCAGAGGACGGAGCCGACAAAGGTCCAGAAGAAGCCGCCGTAGCCGGTCGTCGCGATCGAGGGGGACATGGAGACGATGACGAACTCCCAGGTCGCCATGTAGATGGACACGAAGCCGAAGGTGGACCAGAAGGAGAAGTTGCGCTTGAACTGCTGGGCCTTGCCCAGGCGCACCATGTCGGCCTCATCTTGGGAGATGAAACCTGTTGAGACGGTCGCCTCGGCCGCGGCGACGTCCACGTAGTCGTCCTTCATGGCGGGGGAGAGGAGGGGGATCCAACCGTCGGAGGAGGCCGGTTCTCTCTCTCGCTGGTGGCGTCTGGCCGTTGCAGACGAAGAGAAGAAGGGCGGACGTGGGAGGACGGAGAAGATGAAGTCGATGACGGGCCCAACGCGGAGCAGCGACATGCCCACATTTTTGTTAGTAGTAGGGTAGTTGGAGATGGAAAAGCCGATTGTCCAGGGCCCAACGGCGGGTCCTCGGTCGTGGTCCGTATCAGGACATCGAGGGCCGTGCCGGACTGTCTTGCAAGCATGATTAGCGCCGTAGATGCGGTGGTATCGCCAATTTGCCGGGAGGCGCCGTCGACTTGGCCCGCAGTCTCGGCCCTAGGAGATGCAGCGGCTAGCAGGGGTTTTGCAGGACATCTGGATTAGCAGAGTTCCGGACCGTCTGCCCCTGTACCCGGTAATGCTTCTGCCTGCTGGGCCCGTCCAGGCCTTTGTACTTTTGTGTTGTGGTCCACGTATCATTGCCACTGACGGTGTTGAAGAATGCTGTTTTGATCAAGTTTACTAGATTTCCCTGAAGACAAGTCATAACCCTGCATGTTCATGTCATACACTGAAGAGGTATGCAGCAAAGAATTCTAAGGCACAGGATACGGTACAGTAGGAAGCGTATCTAGGTGGTTTGCAGGGTTCTACTTATTTGCGGCGTACTGGGTAGGGCTGGCGGAGGGTGGAAAGAAAATCAGCCCCTCCCGCCGGTTTTCCGTGAAGGTAGGATGAGGGGAGTGTAAGCTAGGAATGCCTTACCTAATGTGATACGAAGGGTTCACATCGGCAATCGCAGCGCTATGCGGCTTGCACCACCTGCATTCTGCCTTACTACGCCCCGCTTCCCAGCAGTGACACGTCAGCTGTCAACCTTTCGCCTGACTCCCTACTGGAGATAGGCTTTATTTGTTCCATTACCATCTTCATTCATTGTCATGATGTCTAGTATTGAATCTTTTCCTTGAAAGAACAATCTTAAATCTACTTGACACCGCCGGAGGCAGCGTGTAGAGCTGTCTTAGGCCTGTCTCATGCAGTAGACCTTGGCGAATATGTCTGTGGACAAGCTCCGAAAGTGCAGATATTCGGAGTCATGGGACACCTTCAGGGCCTTGGCCAGGACAGCAACTTAAGGTGGAAAGCGGTATCGGACCAAGATGAGGAAAGCCATCCATCGTCTGCCATATGTAGGCCCTATGCCTCGAAGCCAGCGAACTCTGGACTACCCGTGAAACGACAATCAGTCTATCCTCCGTCAAACCTACCATCGACAGCGCGCTCCGACTCGATGCCGCCACATGAGAGAGCGGCATCAGATTTGACGCCTCTGCTTGAAGACACGAATCCTTTCTGTCATATACGGTCGTCGATGGGAAGGTTGAGCCTACACGACAATGGAGGGATGTCAAGAAAGATGCCTCTCCGGGTCATTCATGAAAGCACTGCAGGAAACCATGCCGAAGGAGGAAGTGCACCATTGGAGTCGGAAAAGAATGGTACCACCAACAGCGATTCCCTTCTAGAAACACGGCCCCCAATCTCGATTCGAAGCCATATCGCGGCGCAACTGAAGGGGCCAGACCAGGACAGGAATGGCATGCGCATACGTCGTTCTCATGAGTTGGGCCCCCCTGAAACCCTAATTGCAAGGGATCGGCGCACAACAGCGAGGTCAGATTTGATCAATATTTGCCTACTATCGCAATGGAAATGAAGGATAATGGGTCGTTTCCACAGCACGAGAATATGACCTCGTATATTCGACAGCGCAAGCAAAGACCAGTATTCGGAGGGCCTCCAAAATTTCCAGTGCATGACTCTCACGGAACTTATCGCCCGGGCCAAGATTCTCATGTATTTCCCCGAGTTTCTCGACAACACCACCAACAAGGAGCACTCGACTCTTTCAATGGGCCTTATTCCTCTCTACTTTCGGCTAAAAATCACCACGCCAGCATCGGAAACACGGGCATACTACCAATGGTAAGCGAGGCCAAATCTAAGGACCCAATTGTGTCTATGAAAGGCGGTTCGCTTCCGAAATTCATACCAGCTCGACCGAATCGAGTTGATGATGTAATGACGTCGAGCTTCGACAAGGGCGTCCTGACGACATCAGGAAATGGCAATATGCCGCTACAGCAGACCGCGAGTGAGAGGGCAACGACTTACAAGGACGCCTATATGCCGGAGAAGAGACCGATGGGGTGGGTTGGCCGCTTCAACCATGATCTCGATACAGCCTCCGCTCCAGGAGGAATTAGAATGCCAGCGGTGCCCCTCAATACTTTATCACCTCCACCACAGATGGTCCGACCACGCCCCCCAACCATAGAAGGACCATCAAGCTTTGCAGATGTGAAGGAAACAGTGCTTCCTGGAGCCTCCAACAGGTCACGCAACAAAAGTCCCCATCAGCACGGAAACCAAGGGCGTATCCTGTTGGACCAAGGCAGGCCCAAACCCCAATGTTGGGAACATGGTTGCAATGGCCGCCAGTTCTCGACCTTCAGCAATCTCCTTCGCCACCAGCGAGAGAAGTCTGGCCAGGCCACCAAGCCGAGATGCCCGGACTGTGGTCGCGAGTTTGTCGTACAGGGCCGCCACATTAACCACAAAAAGTGCAAGCAGAAGAGGCAGTCTTTGGCGAGTTCCAACGCTATTGATGGTACAAAAGGTATCAGCTCTACCATATCAAAAGACAGCTCCGCCGATGAGTGTGTGAGGCAGGCCAAACTTTTGGCCGACATGGGTGAGAGAAACCAAGGCCCTGCGCCTGTATCTCAGCAGGCCGCACGCGTGGTACCTCCGGCTCCAACCAGCGAGAACCCACCATCCTCCCTCGGTCAGCGTGTAAGTACACTTGAAGTAGGGTTAACCTCTCCTTACCTCGTTACTGCTACCGCATTTTGCTAACTTCAGACGTGTACTAGGTGTTCGGCCCCAATTATGTCAATCCGCTTGCAACCAATGACGTGCTGAATGACTTTGACTTTGACTCCTTCCTCCACGATAACGAAGGTGACGCAGGCGGGTTTGACTTTTCTGCAGCTGCAAACTTCATGGATCCAGATTCAGAAGTCGGGACCGAAGCTTCGGCCACGGAACAGCAACGAAGTGGTATAATGGCGGCGCAACAAAGGGTGGCCAGGCATCTCGACCCCAACGCGCCGATTCGGCTGCAACCAGGACCTGCATACTATCCTCCGCCGGCTGACGGGGGCAGACGTATGGATCCGGCTTCCACTCGCGCTGGCGAGAGGTCACCGTAAAAGTCTGGTGAATAAACTTTGCCAAATCCAATAGAGAAGTGCCGAACACCCTCACAGTGATCTCTGGGAAGAGTGGGCTCCAGACAACGACTCTCAGCAAAGACTTCACAACAGAGTTGATACAGAGTTGATCGATATTAATCACAATGGTGATAGCGACATGCCAGAATTCTCGCGAATTGTCCTAGCTCCGACCGGGATGAAGGCTGCTTTGCCTGAATGACCAAGTATACCGACTCAGCGAGGAGAGGTCGTCTGGGTGTTGGGAAGGGGCCGCAGGATGCAAATTTAGAATGCAGAACTAGAATGATGGGGATTTCAGACAGCATCAGCGAGACCAGCCCAATTTCCATACACCACGGCGTGTCAATACCCGCAGAGTTTTCTCGGCAAACGTATAAAATTGTCCCTTTGCGCATAATATTTGATCAACCTAGAAAGTTATCTCTCCCCCTTGTCATTCTGCCGCTCATCTGCTGAAAATCCTTCGTGCAAATCCTTCAGGTATTGGTCAAACTTCTCTGCCTCAGCAATGACGGATTGAAGGTGCTTGTATCCGAGCGGCTGTTTTCGATACCTGGCCAGCTGTCTTGCGGTTGAAATAGCATTCCGAATCTCTCTACCATTCAGCTCGGGCTTGGCAAGGTTATCGATATGGCTTAGGATATCCTCTGCATCAATCTCGAGGTCGCCTCGACTGTCTCCGTCAGCAAGGCGTTCCAATCGAGATATGAAGTTTCTCCAGATTTCCAATCGTTGGCCACGATTTAAGTTCTGGTAGCGGAGGTTGAGTTGGATCCGTGACTTGAAGGCCTCGTCGAATATGCCCACACGGTTGCTTGTCAATATTAATATGCCTAAGCCAAGTTATTAAAATTTGACTGTTTCGATGAAAAGTGAATATAACTATGCGTTACCATCGTAATATTCCAGCATGCGTAGAAATACTATAACTTTGTCAGAGACACATTGCGAGACTGGGCCATATCAACCGAACTCACCTGAAACCAATGCGTTCCTGTCCAGGTTGACAAGTGAGCGTTGCTCAAGGAAGACATCCGCTTCGTCCAACAGCACCACTGGAACCAATCAGACAATATGATACGGCAAATCACCGATGTGGGTTAAAACTTACCACAGTCCCAAGTCTTCCCGAGCAAGAAGATAGTCTCGAGATACTGTCAAAGTCAGACCCCAAGTTACCTTATCAACAAGGGCGAATTAGGGCAAATTACCTTCTCGACCTCTTCAGCCTTCGTTCCGATGTCTCCGCACGTAACCCGATACAGTGGCTTGTTTGCGACTTCGGCGACACTAGCGCATGTCAGACTTTGTAACTGCCAGTCAAGGAAGTTGTTCTGTGCATTGTACCTTTCTGCCGTGAGAGTTTTACCAGTCCCAGGTCCACTAAATAGCCAGTCAATTATCAAGTTCCTTTTTTCGGAAGGTCTTCCTTTTGTACCCATGTAGCAGCATAGTCAAGCCACTTCCTTTGCCACGGATCAAATCAGTGCTTTCCGCAGCATGTATCTGGTTGGTCACTACCGCCTGCACAAGCTCTTTCATCCGGTCCTCGATGACCAGAAACTTGAATGCATCTGTATTCCACACAACATCTTCAATGAGGTCAACGTCGAGGGTGACTAGATTTTGAACCATGTTAGCATCTTCAAAGAGTAAGTTCGTTTTGTTGAGCCATACCCCACTCCTTTTTCTGCATATTGAACCCAATGATTGTTGGAGGAAGGCACAGAATGAATTCGTCTTCCAGGGGAGGATCCACTTTTGAGAGGACTTCTGGGCCGAGGTCGTCACAGTTTGTCGCCTTGTGCTCGATGGGGTGCATCTGTTGCAAGGTCTTGGTGTCGATCATGAACCTCGAGTCTGTCTGATTTTCTCGTCAAAACGTGTTCGTTCTTTCTTTCATCCACGTGATGACTCACAGCAGTTCTAATCCCGTCATCTACAAAACTCTTGTAGCAAACGTAGTTGCGACCACGGCATCCCCAAAACATCTTCCCCCGTTCTCTGAGGATTTGGGTGATTTCAAGATCCTCATCTGAATAGTTCTTGGGATGCGGATTCAGCTCGCAAATCTTGAAGGCATGGCTCAATGAAGGCAGACCACGGATTGACAGAGAGTATTCATTCCTTTGAAACTTTCCGTCGAAACTCCAAGAGGCTGCCGGGATAGAGGCCGAAAATTTATCAGAGCTCACAGACGAGACATTCAACCAGTTTGTAACCACATAGGCCTGCAGTTTGGCTTTGGCGCTGCCTTGGGGTGTCGAGACGACAATGTCTCCTGGGATCTGTAACGGTCAGCGGCTAGGGCGACGAGCCTGGTCAGGAGACTCACATATATATATCTAATGTGCTCGGCGGTAATTTCACCCTTGGAAATTAGATGATCGACAGCAGCCCATTCGTCTGCCATGCGATCTTGGATGTATCCACAGAAGACGTTCAGGTGCTCCTGATGGATCTCTTCCAGATATTCTATGGCTTCCGTTATCTTGCTGCGACGATGATAGAACCACAGATATGGGTAGTATATGCCCGAAGTGTTACTGTCGCTATTGTCGCTAGATTCGGACTCGTCCTCGTAGTCGTTGCCAATGTTGTCTTCGTCATCCTCAGCACGGCCGAATTTGGGATGTGGAATGCCCTGGAGAACAGCGTTTGAAAGACTTGCCAATTTAGACCGCAACTTGTCTGAAACAATTTCAATCTGCTCTTGCACGAGCATGGTATCCGTATCCTTTCCAACGCGAGGTCGAGTCGAGGGATGAGACTTCTCCGCACAGCATACATAATCTCGGAGAACGAGGAAACTGACATCCTTGTTACGTTCCAGATAGAGCTCCATATTGCTCACTTGCTGGCTGCCCCTCAAATGAGAACGGTAGGAACCAACATTAACGGTCCAAGGCTCTTCAAGATACATCACACGCTCTCCAGTAGCTGCGCAAGAGACGCGGTGGATGACTTGGCAACGGAGAGGACCTTGTTGCATTCCCGTCTGATTCTTCACTCGCTCTGCCTCTTTCAATTTTGCGGAAGCTATTTGAAGCTCGTCGAAGACTTCTCTGTCTGTTGCATTTGGATCCAGCTGTAGGAAGTGGCATATTTCATGCCTCCAGTCAATGATTGTCGTCGTTTTCGGCGTATGGCCTGCTCGTGCCATGTGAGATGGGTCCGTTGATGGTTCACGATCTGGGATACAACATCGGTCAACACCAAGAAGCTCATGTCAAGCAAACATTCAGCTTACCAGATATGTGCTGTGCTCCTTGAGTAAGAGTGGTTGGACGCATTGGCAAAGCGCTATCTAGGTTTCTCGGAGACCTAACTGCTTGACGATCTCCGTTCGGAAGTTGGGATACTGTTCCCCGGAGTCTTTCATTATAGTTCCCTCGGCGGGCACGCGAACCGAAACGACGCTCCATCACGTCGGCAGCGATTGATCTTAATTTCAGATGCAGTTCATCAGATAGAATTCCTACACATCATAAAAAAACACTAGGAGATGAGATCGACGCAGCTGTATCTTACCCATCTTATCTCAAGCCTGACCCCTCTTTTTGTGTAACCTCAGTCAGGTGACATTGAAATGGCTTGCGACAGTGGATCTGACATGCACCAGGCCACGCTAGACATCTTCTCAGTTAAAGCGCAGAATCCTGCACGCTGTGTTCCCCCTACCATACCTCTCTGAACCTGCCTCATGTGGCTGAAATCCACACTCTCCATGTCCTGATATTTGCAGGCACATCAACATGAAATGAGACAGTTATGGGGCAGGTCCTGGTTTCTGAATTCCATGCCTCAATCGAGCGCCACCTGGAAGAGTCGCACAAGACATGGGTGGAGACTGGGTCCAGAATAGCACCGACTCCGGGCACTTTAGCAAAAGTAGCTTTCGAAGGGATGTCAACGGACTACTTAGACGCACTTCAAGACCTCTGCAACAAGATCTCTGGTAAGCCTGTTAAGTATCCGCATAGGAATTATCCTGACTGATGAGAGGATTACAGCCTGCATCAAGGTGAATGACCCGAATTCAATGCGAGAGCTAGACACCTTGGTCCTTCTCTCTCCGGCGCTGCTCTGGATGATTCCAGCCTTTTGCTTCTCTCCCCAATTTTTGGATCCTCTCGATGCCGAGGAAAGATGTGTCGCAATTCAGAAGACTCGATTAGGCCGAGAGGACAACTTCACAGATGACATCTGGGACAAAGATTTGATTCATGACTGGGCAGGCTCTGATGCCTCTCGGCTATTATTGCTGCAGGGCAGTTCTCATACAACCAAGCGCTTTGAACGATTCGCCGTTGAGATTATCCACGCTCTAAAATCGAATCAACCTATCCAACCTGTGCGGCTTGCTTACGTCTTGAAAACGCCTCGTACCCATGGGGCTTCGACCCAGTTGGTGCCTTCAGACTTGTTGCAACAGGTTGCAATCCAATGCTTACAATACGTAAGACCAAAGACACCTGCGAGCTTTCTCTTCAGTATTTTCGACAGTTTTAAAATGGCAACAACTTCTCGAGACTGGTTTGGTATCCTGCAAGATATCTGTATCTTGATACCATCCCTGTACATCATCATCGACCTCGCTGTTCTCGGCCGAAACCACGAAGAGATACAATCGTGGCCAGCAGCCATTCAGGATATGTTCGACTCTTTCAAATCATCAAATCCGGGGTGCCGGCTGAAGGTTATGCTTCTTTGCTGTCACAGGCTTTCACCCCAAGCAGGTGAAACTCTAGTCATCAAGGCGCCACTCATTAGTCCGGCATCTCGTAACAGGCAAAAGAGTCGCAAACAACTACGCAGAATTGTGACAGATCCGGAGGACGCATCTCTCTGTCATAGTGATGAGATTGGAAGTGCGGGTGTACCTCAAAGTACGTCTTCCACGGCCGAAAGTCCATTGCCATCCAGTGGGATTTCTTCTGGTCAAGCACTCAGTGCTACCTTTGAGGGGATTTGCCAGACTACGCAACTGGACATCGAATCGCCGTTTCCATCGGAGCCGGGGCATAGAAGTGATTTCAGGATCGCTATTATATGCGCACTCACTCTGGAGTCCGATGCTGTCCAAGATGTATTTGACAAGCGATGGGACGAAGTCAACCACGGAAAGACGTCCGAAGACCCAAATCAATACACGACAGGAGTCATAGGGCGCCACAACGTCGTTCTGGTGCACATGCCAGGAATGGGCAAAAGCAATGGAGCAAGCGTCGCAGCAAATTGCCGAACCAGCTTTCCTAACCTCAGGCTTGTTCTGGTTGTGGGAATTTGTGGCGGAGTGCCCTTCCCCAGAGGCGGGGCCGAAATCGTTCTGGGAGATATAGTTGTCAGTGACGGACTGATCCAATACGACTTTGGACGCCAGTTCTCCGATAGGTTCGTCCGCAAGCAAGATACGATACCCGGGCCCTACTCCGAGATACTCTCCTTTCTCGCCAAGATGAAGGGCCGCTGGGGTATGAACAAACTACGAGAACGGACTGCCATACACCTCGAACACCTCAGAAACGCCACGGAACTGGGTGCAATAGCGGACTATCCTGGAGCGTGGAGAGATAAGCTGTACGAACCCACCTACCGTCACAAGCACCAAGCAGCCTCAACCTGCGAAGTCTGCAACAGTTGTCAAACGAAGAATGACCCCGTATGCGAGGATGCGCTCACATTGGACTGTGACCGTTTGCAATGTGATGACAGCCGCCTTCTTTCCCGGCAGAGACTGGCCATTCTCACGGATGAGAACAAGAACCAAACGACCAAAGCTGAGCCATGGATCCACTTTGGTCTCTATGCCTCCGGGGACAAGGTCATGAAGTCAGGAGAAGAGCGAGAAATCATAGCAAAGGAAGAAGGTGTTATAGCATTTGAGATGGAAGGAGCTGGGGTCTGGGAGAACTTTCCCGGGCGTTGTCTAATCGTAAAGGCTGTGTGCGATTATGCAGACAGCCACAAGAACAAGAGATGGCAAACCTATGCTGCTGCAAGTGCAGCTGCTTGTACAAAGGCTCTTCTTGAGACCTGGTCTCCTTAGCAAACCTGGTAACCACTTTCTGTTGATAGATTCATGCATATTCTCATATATAGTCCCAACCTAGTTCCGAACAGAACAGCCTGACAGGCATCCAATGTAGCATAAACAACCCAAATAAGTCTTTGACAACGAATAATCGAGTTATACGCCTCTGGGAAAACTCCCAATCGAGCGGACTCCCCAGTTTCCTACCAGCGTGGGTGGAAACAGCCTATGCCAGAAGAACCACAGCAGGATTGTGATAGAGGTGACGGGGATTGAGACAACCCAGTATATCCAGATCTTATCCGAAACAGCCCATATGCCCTCCCCAGCATCGAAGTTAAAGAAAGACATGCTGAAAATAGCGGAGATGAATGTTGCGGGTAGAAAGGTCAAGGTCAGGAAAGCAACCGTCTTCATGGCCGCACTATCCTTTTGTGCTGCTCGTCCGATCTCGACAGAAGTCCTGGCGTCGGACTGCGCCACGATGTTGAAAGAGAGCTGTATTTCGTTTTGTAACCTGGCTTGGTTCGATGCGGATCGGTACTTGAGGCTGACAAGCATGTGTTCCAAAAAGAGCAGCCGGTTCCGTAGCTTTTTAGAAGCACGTCTTAGGCTCTTGTCAGCGTCAGTGGCACCCGCCACGTAGTCTGCATGCCGCCGCAGAATGCTCTCTACTGTTTTGACAGTAGCGTCGAGACTCTCTGATACGTGAATAGCATGCCTCGCTATTTCGTGAAGATGACCATAGTCGGGATTTGGGCGTGTTACCAGCGCTCGGTTCTTCTCTGTCGCCCTGACCTGGTCACGAATCATCCAGACAGACTGGTCTTGCAGATGAAGGATCTCCTCGAGTAGGCTCTCGTAGATCCAGAAAGGGTCGCCGAGCCTGCCGTGCTTGGGGACCTTGATCAAGGGAGATGGCAATTTCGCTTTTATCGGAGCTGGTGGATCAAACACAATTAGTGTCGTGGTTTCGGTCGAAGGAACCCATCGGCTGAATACGTTGAGCTTGTGCCAGAGGTAATTTTTCGTGTCGCCGTAGTAGAATTTGGTTTCAAAGTACGACCACGTGTCTGCTATATGATCAGTATTGTCGCAGTCAGGGCGAGAGGCACGTCCACAGGGCGTTACGTACTATACCCAGTCGTGTTTCCCGCCCGATCCTCTGTCTCCTCGACACCAAAGTAGCCATTCAAACTCCTGCAGAACCATTCCCACCAAATATCGGGTATCTCAAACGTTTTGGAGAAATATTCTCGGCATCTGGGGCATTTACTGATTTTATCTGCTTCTGGGATGCTTCGCATGCGATGTTAGTCTCGCTCGGATTCTGATGCTGCTCCGTTGCCTTGGAACAGAAGTCTTACACGATTAGAAGAATGTCGAAGTCTGCACAGATAAGTCCGTGAACATGATCCGTCTTTGAAAGATCTTGGTGATCGAGATTGACTCGCGATTCTCGCCAGGCAGGATCGCCTGTGGCTGCGTCAACAGAGTCCGCGGAAACCTCGAGTCGGTTAGCCCGTTACCTCGCTTTCTCCATGCCAGCTCAAGCGGCGGACACGTTTTGGGACATAGTCTAGCCATGATGACTGAGGGAGTTGACACAAGGGCAACGCTGAAGTTTTACATCCTCTGCGGTGTGAAGGCAACACAAGACAGCCGGTGAGTGAATCGCCTGGGGTTGCGCTTCTGAATGTGGTTGGCTGGCATTTGACGCAAATCCAGCTTTCAGCTGTGGCTGCCCGCTTATATTCTTCTTGGTTTAAGCGCCTCCCAGCCTGCATAAGTCACGAGACTTGCTAGTGACCCACCTTACATTGTTCCTTGTACTACAGCCATCGGCATTGATCCAGAACATTATGCAAGTAGCTCGTTACGACGATGAGCCGCGCAGCAAGAGTACAATTTCCGATTTATACGAGACAAACTTAATGGTAATCATTGACAGAGGCTACGCGGGCGTCGGTGTAGCTGCCCTCTGGTTTCACATCTAGGTACGTAGTATTTTGGTGTAAGCTGTGGCGTATGATCACTGCATCGGTCACGGGAAGCAGATAAAGTCTAGCAGAGGATATCAGATTGTATATTCGTGGTATCTGCTCAAAGTATCCGAATCCTCCTCCAACGCGTTAAGTCAAGCATGCGCCGACATTCCTCGGGACGCAATAGTCGAGAAATCTTCAGGCGACCACTTCCTGCTTCTGGTGACAGATGGGACACCCGCCGCGAACGCGATCCCGCAGCAACCTCGCATGCGTGACCTTGGTACCAATCGTCCTCCGCCTGCTGCGGCTCTCTTCGTCCTCAAAGTTCTGTCCAAAGTCCGCCACGTCGTGCAGCCGCGTGTCGTCTGGGTGCAGCACCTCGAGCAGGTGGGTCAGGTGGTAGACATGCCCGCAGGCAAAGCCGACGAGCGTTTCCGTCTCCCACTGAGAGAATGGCTCCAGACACTGCGACGCGGCGCAGTGGCCCGCGGTCCACTTCTTGGCCGGCTTTTTCAGTGACCCGCGCTCAGTAGCTGTTTCATCGCCATCCTCGGTCGCTTTGCCACCAGCCGTCGTAGGGGCTGGTGGCACATTGCTGCCGGAGTGAACCGAAGCTTGATCAGACGGGATTTCCTTCGTTTCCACGTCGACGTGATCGTCTTGCTTCACGACGACCTCGAATTTGATTCCCTTTCTCTGCCCGTTTCTCAGCGTCGCCTGTGCGGCCGCGACCTCGCTCCTCAGTACCCTTGCCACGCCTTCGCTGATAGAATATTGTATCTCGTGCTCCTTCATGATGTGTTTGAGGCCCTCCCTCAGGCCCTCGATCTCGAGACCTTCTGGGATGCGCCTGACCAGGGTAATGGGGTTGATCGCCGTGCCAACCTCCTCCAGCAGGCCACGGATGAACCGCGGCTTGTCCATGCTGTACCTAAGGAGGTCTTCCCAAAGGTCAGGGTCGTCAAGGTCCCTGGCGAAGGCGATGGCGCGGGAAACGTCGCCAAGCCTGTCTATGATAAGGTACAAAGCGCGTTTCATCTGCCCGGTCTTGGAGTACAAATAAACAAGTTCAGGGACATAATTGTGGTCCTCGCATTCTTGCACGGCCTGCCGTCGCGTCAGCAACGGCCCTTCACAATCGATACGGGAAACTTTGTGGGTGTGTTGGTCTGGGTGCAAGACTTACCTTTTCGAAAGCGTACGACGTCGACGACTTGAGAAAGTTCATGAGAATGGACTGGTCGAATTTTGCGAAGAGGTGGACAGCCAGGTCTGCGAACCCATCTACTAGGCTCTGGCTTTCCATTACCAGCCGGTCGCGGTTCTCCCCAAGGTGTTCTTGAATACCTTCGCCCTTGAACAGCGCTCGAAGGTAAAAGAAAAGGTGAATGTTCAGCTCTTTTTCTTGCAGTTGTGAGACCACAACCTCTGGCCGGACAAGCCCATGCTGGGCTTCATCGACAAGGAGCGTGATGGCCTCGCTTGTGGCTTGCTCGAGCTCTTCCATGGACATGCTGTCCTCCTTGCCCGGAGGGATGCGCAAGGTTACAAAACTGGGGATATCGTCCGCTACGGCGTCGGCGAGGTGGCTTTCTTTGATGAGTCGCATGGCCGAATCGGCATCCTGCAGCTTGATATAGCAGCGGAGGGCCTCTCTATGACGTCCGTCGGCTTCACATAGCTTTGCAAGACCTCCCATGACAATGCTCCAATCTCGGCCGCGGACCCCGTCTTGATACGTGTCTGGTCTCACATCGCGGTACTTGAGTTGGTTCTCAAGAGCCGTTGTGATGGTGTTGACATCAAACAAGTCAGGACTCCATCTGTCCAGCAGATCCTTGAATCGCAGCTTATCGTTCTGGACGTAGTGGTTCAGCACGACCTCGTAGATAGTGGAGGGAATGGGCGGTCGCATTGGCTCGATAGGGATAAAGTTGGTGATCTCGTCAAACCTGTTAGCCCCTGCGAAAATGTAGACCCACTTCTCCCAACCCTCAGACGAGGTCAGGACTTTGCCAGCGACCTGGCCAGCCCTCTCCCACTCGCTCGCCCCGACCAGTTGTTGGAGCCAAAGCTCGCCGATGCGGCGCTTCTCTTTCTCAGCCAGTAGGTTTATGGCTAATCCGTCTAATGTAGACGCCGAGTCTTCATAGAAGTCATCGCTGCTCTGAGTCGGGTGGGAGCGGATTGGTGTCAAGGGCGACCCCGAATCCGCGATACTGTCCGCCGCGCTGACAATCTCTGGGTTCTCGTCGACAAGCTCCCATGCGCGCTCGTACTCATTCCGCTCCAATATCCACGCGAGATGGTCAGCAAGATCACGCTTCGAGGCCAGAATACAGTCATATGGACTGTGGACAAAGATCTTGGTGCCGGGCTTGGCAAGACTGGGGTGGACAGTCTGCACGGCCTGACGTTGCGAGTATGGCCGGACACTGCCCGCGGTGCTGCCTGGTGCCATTCTGGAGCCAGACGCTCCGTCGTTGCTGTGCCCACTCCGTATGCTGGCTGCAGAGCTGAAGAGCGCCTTGCCAGGCATCATGGCGACGTTCCACATGTCTACGCCCAGACCGGCGACGGCTTCAAGGTAGCCTTTGGAGGCAACCATGGCCGATGCCGTGTGCTGGGGCAGCACACCAAGATGGTAGTCGTTCGACGTAAGCCTTTCGAAGCGGCTGATGCTCAAGCTGTCCTTGTCGATCTCGGCTTGCGATACAAGATCGATCAGTCTGAGCTCTGGTGGGGAATTGTTCTGACGCCGACGGACGCCACCAGACGGCCCACTTCCGCCGGAACTTGTTGAGGGCTGAGGTTTGTGGCCTTTGGCAGCCGTCTTGCCTTTATGATGTTCGTCATCCTCGTCATCGCTAGCCAAAGGATACGCCAGGACCAGCAAGAGGCTCTGCGTGTATAACGAGATGCCGGATATGATGCAGTCCATACGCAAACTGGATAAGGTCAGCGGAAACAGAAGACTAGTGTGGGCAGTTGGGCGGATCACTCACATTCTCACGATTTCTGCGCGACCAATGGTCTTTTCGCCTGCATCCTTCCCGACGCCGGCACCACCCGCGTGGACGTGGATGATCCAGATGTTACCGCCCCATCCGACCAGGAGCCTCTCCACATTTTTCTTCTCCTTGTTCAGCCGAGACTTCAACTTCTCAGCAGCCGGCGAAGGCGGGGCGACCTCGTCTGGCTCCTTCTCCCCGTCAGCGGCGGGGACGGCCGCCTCGTCGATCCATTCGACACGGCCCTTCCAAACTCCCGCCATGGTCTCCCACTCGTCGGTTTGCGGGCGGTCAATGTGGCCAATGCGCTTCCATGCATCCTCGGCGTCATCACTTTCCAGGTGCAAGCTTGATCGCATGATCTTGATGCCATGCTCGTTGAGCCACACAACGTATTTGCCAGACAAGGAGTACTTGATGGTGCTGATGATGCCTTCCCCGGAGTGCAGAACAGTGTCCTTCCCGGTGTTTGAGCCCAGGCCCATGGTGCCTAGCCAGCCAGATGCCGTGGCCGCAGCTGTCCCGACCGTCGTCGAGGTACTTCGCCCGTGCGGTGCTCCAACAGTTAGGACTAGGCTGCCGGCAGTTCCACCGGAGAGATACGTCCGATCGTTCTTGAAGTCGGGAGACAAGGCGACAGACTGCACTGGTCGTGCAAAGTTCCTCAACTGCACATCCTTGACGTCTATGAGAGACTGGACACAGACGTTGCCGTCCATCGAGGACGTAGCAATGAAGATGTTGTTGGAGGGCACATTTGGGATGGGGTTTGGTTCTCGTGGTTTCCTCATCGTAGCGGCAGGGCTAGGCCCTGACTGTCTCGATTCCGGTCGAGACGAGGGCCCCCCTCCTCCAGCCGCAGCTATTGCCCGGGAGGCGACCTCGGGCCTGATGGGGTTCATGGGCGGGGGAAACGGCGACAGGGAGACGCTGGTGACCGAGGCGGAGTGCGCATGGTAGACTCGAATGGATTGGAACGCAGGCAGTTGGATGACATTCTGTTATTGTCTGTCAGCCAGGCGCGAGGGGACCGTCCAAGGAATATAAAGGACCTACGATATTGCCATTATGCGTGCCTATGACCATCTTGTCCCCTGCTACGAGGAATGAGCTCGTTGCATCTGCATTCTTGTAGACGCCTCCCAGGTGCTGGGTCAACCTGGCATATTTGAGGCGCGGCTCTTCGTCGTCGTCGTCATCGTCGTCTTCTTCGCTCTCCTCAGACTCTTCTTCCTCATCCTCCTCGCTCTCGCCTTCCTCCGACTGGCCATCATCTCCTGTGGCCTCGCTGGGCTCATCACCACCTCTGCTTCGTTCTGCCTGTCCGGGGTCGAGATGATCGTCGGCAGCTTGTGGAGGACTGGAGCCGGTGGGCACCGAGGAGGCAGAGGCGGTGGTTATGTCTTGAGGTTCGTGATGGCTGTCATCATCGACTGCACCAGGCGCAGGGTCCGTCATCTTGGGTCAGAGCCTGGAGGCCTGAACATGGCGTTCAACGTCGAGAGAAGGGGCGTGTTGAAGCTCATGCAGGGACAGCGCAGGAGCTTTGAACAACTGGACCGGGGCAGCTTGGTGCAGCTGCATTGGAGCTTCGGCATGGAAACGTCAGAGGCTCCAAGCTCCCAGATCGCCGGCACTTGGAGCACCATTTGGGGGAAGGGGGTGGGTCTAGAACCCCGCCTAGAAGGTGGGAGGAAGGGGTGTGTTATCAGTACTTGGAGGTGCTTATCAGCAACCGCGTCACGACGCGACTTCTTTGACGGCAGTCCTACAAGAACGAGGCGAGACACGGCGTGTCAACAGCATTGTTTGCGGGCTATCCGGCCATAAGTCTCTTCGTTATTCATTCTGGCGGCAAGACACGAGGCAAGAAGGTCACATCTGCCCCTGGAGCTGCACGACACGACCGTCTTCCATTCCTTCCAAGTCTCAATGCAACGGACCAGCCGAGCCTGAAGCCGAACCCGAGCCTCGCCCCATGGAGCAAAGTCCAGAAGATGGCGTCGGTCAAGTCTCTGGGCTTGCATCCGCCCTTAGGAATAGAAGGGCATCCTGTCGAGGACAAGCACACGTGGGAAGTCTGCACAGACGAGGACGGCGAGGATGAGCTTCTGACGGTCGGGAACTGTGTCATTTGGAAGAGGGGTGGCTTGTTCCGCAAGAGCTTCAACCTCGACATCGAGAAGGACGAGCCCATCCTCCAGGCCTTGCTGACCCGCTTCCCCACCACCGACACCGACAACAATGGCAACGCCTCCAACAACAAGAGCATGGGCCACGCAGGGCACACAGGATACACGGCACCGGGCAAGAGAAGGAACAGCGACCATGGCAACGGACACAGCAGCAAGGACGAGCCCAAGCTGGCAAAGGCGCTGGTCGTGTTTCTCAAGACACAGGCACACATCTACTTCTTGTCAGGAACGAGCCACATCGTTCACATGCCCTTCGAAGTCGAGTCTGCCTGCGCAGCCCCCGTCGGTGTCATCATCCAGCGCAGGCCCAAGACCCAGAACCTGGCCCCCGTCAGCCTCAAGTTCCCAAGAGTCCCGCCGAACTCTTTCGTATCCTCATACATGTCGCCCCCACGCAACCAGCACCAGAGTGTCATCACTTCCTTCTCAGTGGAGGGACTGGGCCAGCCAAAAGCCCTGCCGCTTCGTCTCAATGCCACCATGGAGAATATGTTCGAGACCCCGCTGGAGACGAGCGACTCGCACTGGCCGAGGCTTGTCTGCCTGACAGATCCATTACTGGAATTGGGTCTCGTTGTCAGCCACTCCCCAGCGTTGGGACCTGCCGACTTCCGCAGCAGCTCTGCGAAATCGCCGTTTCTTGATTTAGCAGAGGAGATACTGCACATCGAGACAGTCCGGGGCAAGTTGACACTGGCTGTGACAGCGAACCGGGAAGTCAATTTGTACACTGTCTGGCAATTGGCCTACATAAAAAACGAGGATGTTTTCACAAAGCATCAGAAGAAACGAAAGGCAAAACCCGGCCGTAGGAGAAGCTCTATGCAGCCCAGACTTAGCAGCGGGGCCACAACACCCATCCTGCCATCCTTTCGAGAGAGCTTAGGGGCCCAGGCCCAGGCTCCCGCCAAGAGGAATCGGAAGAGTGAGAGGCTGGAGAAGGCAAAGCCAGACGACATCGCCCTAGCGCTTGGCGAGGAGAACGAGGGAGACAAAATAAGAAGGCAGTCGCGTAGAGTCAGCTCTTTACTAGCCAGAGCAGATCTGTCGGCTTCTCACGAAAGGACAACATTTGCTGAGCAGACCATCCCTTCGTCCCACGTCGAGAGCCGTCGCATGACCGGGGCGCGAGCCCGCCAGAGTGGCGGCCCAGGCCCCCTAAATCTGAGCACGACACACAGCATGAACAATTTAAGCCACGTTCTTGAGACGCCCAGATCCGACGACCTCCTAGATGAACTGGGAGGCTTTCATGACATGGGGCTCGACGACCATAGCTTCGACGGGCTCACCCGAGAAATTCTATTCACCAAGGTCCACAGCGTAGCCATGGACAATTCTAATGTCCGCTACTCACTCTCAAACCAGCCTGCGCGCGCCCATTCAAAGGTATTCATCGTCGATGGACCCCCTTTTGCGACTGACGAAACCGGGAAACGGGATTTGCTTATATGTATACAAGATTCGCTGGACAAGCGACTGCAACTCCTTCCGCTCCGCATTGAATGCCACCCAAGGCCCGAGACGTCAACACGCGATGGCACAGGGTTGAATGGAGACCTTGTGATATCCAAGATTACACCAGATGTGTTAAGAAGGGCTCACAACGTTGCTGACTCCTGCAAAGTGTTTGATGGAGATCAGGCTATGATTCTGATATTGTCAGAGAACACGGCGGGTCAAAAAGAACTGAGCATCCAGGCGCCCTGGAGCGCAATGTCAACATTAGCGCTTCCCATGCTGTATGCTGATAACCTAGGAAGCTTGGAGTATGTCGGGACACATGTCAATAGGGAGGTCAAAGGTCGCCGTTCCGTTGGTGCCAAGCTGTCTGCCACCGATATCACCAAGATTCGGCATTCTAGAACATCCGGAGTGGTTGACCTCGAGGATCACAGTGGAAAAACACATCGCATTCAGATCCAACTTCAACCGAGGAGCCCGCAGGTACGCAATGTGCTTCAAGTGTGCCAGAGCGTGCTGCCAGTCGAATTCTCCGAAAAGCTGCTGGCTGGCTGGTGGCAGATTGTGAAATGGGTCGAGGATGAGAACCCGGAAACACCGGACTTGGAATGGTCCTCCCTTGTTATCGAAATCTTGAGCTTATTCCTGTCGCTTTCTCCGGACCTGAGCCTTGCGACTTCGCAGTCAACGCCTCGCCGACGAAGGTCTCAGGATCCATCTGCAGGAACGTGGGAGAAAATGACCACAATCGCAGCCCCCAATGCTTCAGCCTGCCCGCCGTGGATGCAATCTCACGCATGGCGCTGGATGCTTGAAACGGAGACTCCAAAAACCACTCCAACGCAGTCAGGCATGGGCAGCGAGGGCTTCTTGACCAGTCATATTCGCCTTGCGAAACTTTTCATGTCCTCCGCTCCAGGTCAGGCTGCTTTCGGATCCGCCGGCTATCTTCCGACGGCCCCCAACCAAAGTCTTGAGGATCGTGGCAGGGCTGCGTGGGGGATCGCGTACGGCCTGCATCTATTGCTCGAAGAACAAAAGCTGGACGTTATGGTGCCAGAGTACTCCTCACTTGGCCGAGCGAATGTACGGGTACTTCTAAGTCAAATATGCAGCTGGTTGGGATGGCATGACTTTGTGGCTCTGCATCAGTTGGGCGTGCAGGTCGACATCAACCCCAACAATCACCAGGGTAAGTGTTCAGCCTTCTAAAGCAGTCCTGACCATACTGATACCAGTACACAGATCTGTCAGCTTTGGGTCTGCCAGGCCCACCACGCCCAGTTGGAGTTTATGACTGGGTCCAATCACAACTGGCAGGCGACAGGAGCATTGTGTTTCCCACTCTGGCCGATGTCTACAGTACTGTCACAATCAGGAACGTCAGCACGGAAAACGCGTACCGCAGATGGTCTTCGGTCATGCCGCGCACATTCATGCTCAAAAAGTTCCTGGCCTCGTTCACGCCTTTGTCGTCACATCTCGAGGTCGTGGAGCTGATGCACAAATGCGGTTTCACTGCCCATGTGCTTGAAACGCTCCCCGAAGCCGTGCTGACCCCATTGAAGGATGCTATTTCCATGTGCCAGGCAAGGCCACCTTCTACTTGGTCGAAGGAGCTGTTAGCACTTGTACACCGATCCGACATTGCCACGGTTCTCAAGCGGCACCACCCACAGCAAGCCTCGACTGCAAACGCGGCGCCTCAATCACATAATGCCACAAGGGACTATAAGGCGATCTGTGCGACAGTCGAACGATCCGCCGGATACGGCCATTTGCCCAACGAGTCCGCCGACCGCCAGGCAATTATACATGCATTATTCCGAGAAGATCGGCGCCTCATTGAGGCTGAGAACATGTTATCCACCAGGCATCATAGAACTATTCAGTGCATTTCTGAGCCCGGATGGAGCGAGTCGGAGTATTTGGAGAAGCAAAAGGAACAAGTTACCGTTGTCGCCACCAGCACCCTCGCCATACCCGCTGGCCGTGGCCTCATGCAGTTTGGCTTGCGATTTCCCCTTCCGACCGAGAAGTACGATGTTATGGGCTTCAACCTCACTTGCCTAGTCAAGCCAACCAACATCCTTGTTAATGCAGACAAGTCCCTGTTCGTGGAGGAGAAGGTCAACTGGGCCTTCTTCCACCAAGGCGCTGCCGCTGGACTCCAGGTCTCACCCCAAGCCAAGGGGGTTGACAATAATTGGATTATATACAACAAGCCGAGTGGCGAGCCCAGCAACCGACATGCTGGGTTCCTGCTCGCGCTCGGGTTAAACGGCCATCTGAGGTCTATGGTCAAATGGGTGGCCTTCAAGTATCTGACCACGAAGCATACGATGACGTCTATCGGCTTGCTTTTGGGCCTCGCTGCTTCTTTTATGGGCACTATGGACAATCTGATCACCAGGGTTCTGACCGTTCACGTTACACGCCTGCTCCCACCAGGAGCCGCCGAGCTCAATCTCTCCCATCTTACGCAGACGGCAGGACTGATGGGTATTGGCTTGGTGTACTGTCAGAGCCAGCACCGCCGCATGAGCGAGATCATGATGTCGGAGATAGAGCATGAGGCTGACGAAGACGAGGAGGACCCACTCCGGAACGAGGGGTACCGCCTCGCCGCGGGCTTTGCGCTGGGGCTGATCAATCTGGGCAAAGGCACAGATCTACGAGGGTTGCACGACATGCGCTTGACTGAGAAGCTGCTGACCCTGGCGTCAACAAGCAAGAAGGTCGAACAAGTCAATGTCCTTGACCGCTCGGCCCCTGGTGCTGTTGTCGCAATCACTCTGATCTTCATGAAGTCTGAGGATCACATTGTAGCACGCAAGGTCGACGTGCCTGATTCTGTCCTACAATTCACCTATGTCCGCCCCGACGTGCTGCTTCTGCGCACCTTGGCCAAGAACCTCATCATGTGGAGCCAGGTTGAGCCCACGGTAGAGTGGATTAGGTCCAGTCTTCCCAAGGAGTACCGATGGCGTCACATGCTGCAGGGTCCTCGGTCATTGCGCAGCAAAGACATGCCCTTTTACTCCATCTTGGCCGGTCTACTGTTCTCACTAGGGTTGCGCTTTACCGGCTCCGGCAACACCCAAGTACGCGACTTGCTGGTTAAGTACCTGGACAAGTTTAGAGACTTGGCAAAGCAGCCAGCCGAGTGCTACGATGCCCAGCTGGCGCGCAACAATGTTCAGATGTGCCAGGACGTCGTTGCGTTGTCTGCCGCGTCCGTTATGGCCGGCACCGGTGACCTCGAAGTCCTCAGGAGACTGCGTTCACTACACGGCCGAGACGATCCGCAAACGTCGTATGGGAGCCATCTGGCGGCGCACTTAGCCATCGGCGCGTTGTTCTTAGGAAGTGGCACCGTCACCTTCAGTACCAGCAACCTCGCAATTGCGTCCCTGCTTATTGCCTTCTACCCTCTGTTCCCCTCAGGAATCCAGGACAACAGAGCTCACCTGCAGGCCTTCCGACACTTTTGGGTCTTCGCAGCGGATTCACGGTGTCTCGTCTCCAAAGACATGTCCACAGACCAGCCTATCAGTGTGCCGGTCATCATCAAACTCAAGACCCCTATCACTCCAACAGGCAAACAGGAATCTCCATCGAAAACAAGACGCCAGGTTCGACACGCCATAGCCAAACAAAAACAGCAACCAGCCATCATCCGGAAACACACACCATGTCTGTTACCACCTCTCGAGGAGATCTCATCCGTCCGCACCGACGCCACGGCCCAGGGGTACTGGGACCTGGAGCTCGACTTTGAGCACAAGCCCGAGCTGGCAGCCGAGTTCCAGACGAACCAGTGCCTGCACTTGCGGCAGAGACCACTGCACGAGAGCGTCTTCGGCGCGACTCTGCGAGCCCTGGGGCGGGACAGCCTCGTGGCTGATACCGACACAGCTGCCTATTCCGCAGGGACGACCTCGTTGTCGGGTGCAGGCAGAGACCCGCTCGAGTGGGTGTTCAACCGGCCCGCCCTTTCCGGCCTCACCCACGCCGAAAGGGCGATGGTGCTCGACCGGCGTGGCGGCGAGGGCGGGAGCGAGGAGGCGGCCACGACGGAGGTGGATGCGCGCCTGGCGCTGGAGAGCGGTCTGGACGGGTGGAGCCGTGAGAACCTCGAGGGGCTGCGGCTTCTGTTCGAGTGGTCTGAGGCGAGGGTGGTGCCTGGGGATGATAAGCAGATGGCTGCGAAAGGCAAAGAGAAGGAGCTTGGGGGTGATGTTCTTGGCGATGATGGTGCTGAGAGCGGAGGCTGGTGGTTGCGGGATAGTGTCATTGAGATGTTGAAGGGGAAGGCATGGCTTGCTGCCTGTGAAGAGGGTGAGTGAGGGCAGCGGGGTGATGGCGCGTATACTTTGGGAGTCACGAAAGTAAAACACAATTTAATTTCAAAAAGTTGAAAACTAACAAGTCAAGATGTTGGTCTGTCGTCGGGGTGGGAGCTCTGATGGATGTGACAGCAACGTCGACACCACCCTCGAGTTGTCGAACCCCCACACGTGTATTCTTAAAATACATGGTCATACCGGGGTACCCAGGTGGGTCTTCCATTGCCAGACCATGAGCTAGCCCACTCTCAGGGACTCAAAAAGGTGCAGTCTCTAACAATATCTACGGACGAGTTTGCAATACAGTCGTAGTCGAGAAATGAGGTCTTCTGTCAGTTTATTGGATTGACATGCCAGTCACGGCTAGGTAATATGTACAAGAGAAAGCCCCTTCAACTCCATCTAAAGCAGTGGTATATACAATTCGCCAACCCAAAAGAAAAAGCTCTCTCCAAAACCCCATTGTATGGATGATATTAAAGCAAGTCTAGTGTTCTTGCATGGCGGCGACGTTTGTCCTCTTCAGTCTCAAGTTGCGGTCGTACTTGAACTCTCGGGAGCCGGTGTACGCGGCAAAAGACAGCTAGAGATAGAAGGTTAGCCGGAAGCCAAACATTCTGATGGATGATGAGAGTGTATGGTGGGACTTACCATGCCTACTGGCAGGATCAAGATGGGGAGCACCTCGACGGGTGGGGACATGGGGCTCTTTGCCAGCCTCTGGAGGAAGCCGGGTGCCGAGCGGGCGGCTTGTTGAAACATTGCTGGTGTGGGACGCATATTGAGGTGGGATGGTGTGAAACACAAAAGTAAACAATGTTTGAGAAAGTGTCTTGATTCTCAATTGGCCGTGCCTAGAATGGTCTGAGAAGTATGTGTGTCTTGTGTGTTTTGCAGTGTTGATGTAGTGTGATGGTGAGACAGAATGAGGTGGCAAGCGGCATATCCTAGACCTAATATACATTGCACTCATCTGACACATTTTCTATTCCTGCCTACGAAATCTATCGAATGAGGCTCCCGTCCCGGTATTTCTCACATCGTGGTTCGAAGGTGGTTTGCTTTGGACGGTCAGGTGGGCGCGGATGGTGTGACGGTTTGCAGCCGCGCCTGGCAGAAGCATCCCACGGTGGCGTGATGCACATCCAAAAGCTGAAAGGAGTTGGCCCAAATAGGCCAGGCAGATCAGGTCGGCAGGTCGGCAGGTCGGCAGGCCTGCGTCCAGAACCTGCCAGCCCCCACGGGCCGGGAAATGCAGGAAGGGAATCCCCTATGACTCGGGAATGGTTCGTCGGAATGCAACGGGACCCACAGGTAATCCAGTTCCCCGGATCTTGCTCGCCCGTCACCAGATTGTCGGGTCGGGACCTGCCACCTGCCACCCTGCCAGCTGCACGCCAACGCTGCATGCGGTGTGGAGGCCGTCACCAGCCGTTGACAGCTGTCAGCGACGACATTCAAGTGTTTGTGAGTAGCTTTCGGCCCTGTTATCGTATGGTGGATTGTGTTGCCTGTTGCAGCAGGATATGCACGGCAGAAATTGCACTAGGTGGGTCGGCAACTGGGAGAGACTTGCACCATGAGCTTCAACAGATCAACTTTGCCCATGGAAAGGATCTGCAAAGGAGTGTTGGTCACCTTCCAAACTTCGTGGTCATGGACGCGTCGAGTGCTTATCTGAGTTTGGGCTGGCCCCGACTGCCGAGTTGTGGAGACAATGACCCCCCGTTTGCCGGCTGTGCACAGGGTCAGGGTTGAGGAACGGCCGACGGTTGACCCCGCCGTATCAGTCTGAACGGAGAGATAACGAGGGGAAAGTGCAGTCTATTGAATGAGTTCAGGACTCGGATTGGCATATGCATGAAATCCATGCAATGATACATGATGAGCTCCCATCGTCCGTTTACATGTAGCGTATGCTCGCAAACATTTACCCGGAATGTACGTAGTCCATACCCGGCCTCCACCAGACCAACATGTGAACCGCATCTGCACCTTGTGTACTCATTGTCTCGACTATTTGCTGACCAAGTTCGCCAAATCAAGGAAAACCTGGAGCGACATGGGCGGTCAAGTATGCAGCAAGACCTACATTCCCCATGCCATCCCCGCCATGACCGTGCTGACCAGGACCAGAACATGGACTCGGCACTCATAGACCGTTCCAGTGCCTGCTCTGCCAGGCCAGGTTCTCCAGAAGGGATGTGTGCAAGCGACATGTAGAGCGATGCAGAAGCGCAAGGAGCCATGGTGTGGCGCAGTCTCAGTCACAGTCTGATGTCCGCATACATGACCATGACATTGGTGTTGATCCACCACCGGGTACCGATACACGTTTGGATCATTCATCCCGCCTCGACCACGCCTCATCACCGCCGAACCCAGACCAGAACCCAACTCCTCCAACAAATCCCAGCAGTCCGAACTCACATCCGCAAATCACCCTTGGGAGCCCTATCAATGTTCCGGTCGAAGGCCAACCGTCGCATATCAGCTCCAGAGACACTCGGTCAGGGCCGGTTGCGTCCCAATCTTCCCCAGCGAGCCACAAGACTGTGTACGTCCAATCCAATACCTATCTATCTCACTTAAAACTCATGCCATGACGACTTAGACCGTCGTCAACAAGTACAGAGACTTACATCGCTGCCTATTTCGAGTGGTTCCACCCGTCGTTCCCACTGCTTCACCAACCAACCTTTGGGAACGAGACACCAGAGGTCCTGAGAAATATTGTCACCGCCATCGGCTGCCTCTACACGGCTCGAATGCTCTCCGATGAAGGTGCCTCGTCATGTGTGAAGCTGAGCAAAAGTCTTTGGGACACTGGGCGTAGGAGTCTTGCCCGCCTTGTACGTGTTCTGTGCTTCTACATTCGTGTTTTCCCCACCCCTGATACAAGCTTATTAACTGTACTATTTTCCCCTAGGTGGGCTCTGACTGGAAAGAGTTACGGAGGACATGGACCATGCAGGCCTGGATATTACACATCATCTATGGAGCCTTTATGGGCAGTGCCTCCCAGTATAAAGAGGCCAAAAAGATGCTGCGGACTGGTGTTGACGTAAGAATGGCTCTATCTATTTGATTTCCCTTCCGGGTCACCGAGATGATATCGGACGGAGACTGACGACAAATAGGCTGCTCAAGACCTTGGTCTATTTCGACAGACTGTAGCTACCTGTGCTTCCCAGCCCTGGATCCGCCCTCATGACACGCCATCGGATGGCGTTGACGGAAGCACGCCTCACGACCTGTGGATGCTGTATGTCGAAGAGGAGTCGACCAAGCTCTCCATGTACACACTTCTATTCCTGGACTTCCACATGTCCGCTCCTTGTAACGCCCGCCTGCTGACCTCGTCGCTCGACCTCGACTGGGAGCTGCCCTTCTCCATCGCCCTCTGGGAGGCAGACACCGCAGCAAGCTGGTCAGAGAGCCTCGGCCAGGAGCCGCGTGTTCAGGCCTTGTTCGGAATAGATGAGACCGCCGAGCCCCCTTGCCCCAATACGAGGTCGCTGGCCCTGGCCACCCAGTCGCTGATGTCGGGATCACCAAGCCCACAGCTCATGGTGGCTCTGGCGGTATCTCCCATGGCAACCCTGTTCGTCCTGACCAACATCGATGCTTTTGTCAGGGACTTTACTCGCTGCTACTACCAAATGCCACCAGCACTCTCCGACCCTTCGGCATTTCACATATTCACACAGTCGCAGAACAGGCAGGTAATTGCAGCTCTACGGCACATTGCTCGGGTAGTTCCAAGTCAAGATCCAGCTGAGGGCACCGGCTCGCACAGATACCGGCCGATATGGCGGGCTATCGAATGCATTGGTCTAGCCGTCAAGATTGCCCTCTACAAGCCAGACGACCTCCTCATAGGCGGCATCGTTGACAGTAGTGTGGTTGCCGGCCTGGCGACGGCGACTCATCTGACGCTGGGGCGCTACGCGGGCACGAGGCGGTCACTGGAGGCTTTGCTGCAGCACAATACGGGCGACGACGCCGTCATTATGATCCTGGACGAGGCTATGGCTTTACTATCCTCAATACTATCCAGCAATCAACAGGATGCCTTGCGCGAGCCTCCCTGGGCGACTATGGCCTCGTATAGAATCGTCTTGGCTATCTGGCGATCGCTCAGGTGGGCCGCGTCGGAGATGCGCGCGCGGTCGGCGGATGGGCCACAGGGGCAGATCCGAAGGAGGTTCGAGGCGCCTACGGTCATCTTCCACGCGATAATGGACGTTGCTATGGAAGAGACAGCACTGCCGGGCCAGAACGCAGGCCCGGAAGGACTTGACGCCGTGATGGCCGCTTCGCCGGAATTAGGCGAGGCGTGCTACGCGAAAGCCGTGATGGGGTTCTGGAGGAAGAGGAGCGTCTGGCCCATTGGCAGCTCCATGGCGACTGTACTCGAGGAGATTGTCTCGGATGAGTATCCTGACTTGGTGGATAATGGTGTTGCCGCCTGGTGGAGCGGGCCGGCGTCAGGGTTGGGCTGATTTGAGTTTGGGCGTAGGTCCCGAGCGACATCGCCGCGGTGGAGCTCCACGATGGAGGCGGCAAGCTGCACGCTACTGTGGTGGAGGTCATTAGGCAGCACATCACAGTTTACATATGTGGAATAAATAGATCATCACAAATTTGATCATTGATAACTACGTATCAGCATGAATTCACATTTTGATCCCTGCTTTATTTACTCACATAAGATTTCAACTTCTTCTCACTGTCGTCTCTACCAAGCCAAACCCCTCAACACATCAACAGTACATGCAAAACGACAGCGACATGGCAGAAAACTTTGGCTGGGTGAGTGGCAGAGGAGGGATTTTTTTCCTTTTCCCCTTCCAATTTTAGAATTTAGCAACTGTGTGATGACTAAAGCTCACGATACTTCTCATAGTACGGCCTCGGCTCAATGGGCATCGGAATGGCCCTCAACCTGCAGAAGCACCTTGTCTCCCAGGGCCTGCCTCCCCTTCGTTACAGCAACCGCACAATGTCGCGAGGCGAGCCATTGAAAGAGGCCGGCGCGATCCCCGAAGAGACCTTCGAGGACGTTGTTTCAAAGTCAAACATTATCTTCACCATGGTATGTTGTCTTCTTTTCTATGGCTTTTAAGCCGGGTGAATAAGCCGGCAAGAATGGGACTCGCAACTAAGTACAGCGCGTATCCAGATCTCAAACGACGAGGTGTTAGATGGCCTTGTATCAAAAGCCCTGAAGGCCGGAATCACACTAGAAGGCAAGGTCTGGATTGACACGTCGACTGTGCACCCCGACACGTGCGCAAGATGCTCAGAGCGCCTCGGCCAGAAGGGCGCGACCTTTGTTGCCTCGCCCGTGTTCGGTGCAAGCCCTATGGCTGCCGCTGGCAAGCTTATATTCTCTATGGCTGGTCCGGCTGCCACGATAGAAAGAATCGGCCCTTTTATCCTGTCCGCGATGGGCCGGAGCATCATTAACATGGGCGAGGACGTTCGCAAGGCGAGCCTGCTCAAGATATCAGGGTACGTATTCCATCCGAGTCCAAGTCGATCCGGTTCTATGAAGGCATTTGGATTGCGAATCAGTCGCTGAAATATTTTCCCTGCACAGCAACATATTCGTCATCGGGCTGCAGGAGCTCGTCGCCGAGGCGCACGTCTTCGCCGAGAAGACGGGCCTCGGCACCGCCCAGATGGAGGAGTTCATCGGCAGCATGTACGGCCCCGTGCTGGAGAGTTACTCGAAGCGCATGACCACGGGCGCCTACGCCCCGCCCCTCGATATCCAACCGGGCTTCGCCGCCGCCCTGGCCGCCAAGGACGCAGGGCACGCCATCTCCATCGCCCAGGCGCACGGTACCCGCATCCCTACACTCGAGGCGGCGCTTGCTCGCCTCACGACTGCGCGGGAGTATGCTGGCGAGTCGCTTGATAGTTCTTCGGTCTATGGTGTGGCGCGGATGGAGGCGGGTTTGCCTTTTTGGAGTGAGAATAGCAGGCAGGGTAATTAAGTTGCTGGAGCTGGATGAGAGTGGCTTTTTGTGTACACGGGAGGCTATGATAATAGTGAGCTAGCCTATATGTGACATAATCTAGATCTCTAAAGGCTCAGCCAAGTGGAAGCAAAACAATAAAAACCAAGGTGGCGTTGACAGTGCATGATACGAGCGCTATTCAATACGTGGTCGGCCATGTGAGAAATTCGCAGCACCGCGATGCAAGCGATACTGACTGTAGCCAGACAATTCCTGGTCTTCATGTTCAAGACGTCATGTTGGGGCTTTGTTGTGGTGGTGGTGACCGGTGAATCAAAGTCTCGTGGTAATTTTTAGAGCTGAAATTAAAACTCATTACCAGTTCAAGAACGCGCATTTGATGTCAGCTTCTAAGCACTATGAAACCACAAATGCATTCCATTCTGTCTGAGGCTTGACAGCCCTCGAGAGGCTCCTCTGCTGCGGGATCGTTGCTTCATGATACATTAGATATCCTGCCCAACCCTCACGCACGACATATTGTACCGAGTCAGACATTCGCAATACCAGTCTGCCTCCGGGTCGCTCAGAACTGGCCACACTCCCGACAATCCCCACTCTGAGACTTCCAATCTGTTGTTGCTGCGCTGAGTGAAGCTCGTGTGCCCTTGAAAACAGGTCTCCCTCCTAGATGATCCGAACTGTCTTCTCAACCGCGCCATCAAAAAGGTCCATTGCACGTTCTGAGGTTGATGTCAAGATCCCCACGCGGATGAATGACGTCTGCTCGCGGTCTGGCCGTCCTAACACCAATGCGTAATGGGTGACAAGAGGGCGGGCTGCCAACTTGTCACTTTTGCCTGGCGTGGTCAGAGAAGTCAGGTAAAGACAACAAGCGCTGGCCTCAAAATCTGAAATGGCTTCACCAATTATCGCACGGGATAGGCTGTCTCTGGACTCTCTAAGCCTAGAATCAGCTTGAAACATCCAGTCAGGAGTATCCGTGAAGTAGTAGCGTTCGAGGGTAACAACGATAGGAACGGTCTTGCCGTGTAAATCGATAAAACCACTAGACACCCTCCCGTACGGGTTTTGCCCTGGCACATCGCATTGAACGTCCAGAAGCTTGGCGGCAGATGAGAACATGTCGTTCGTAGCCATTCCCAGAAGTGGCATCCCTATGGCTTGAGTAACCGAGGCCCATGACCAGGATGGCGCAACATACTCTCTCGGTAAGGGTGTCAATAACTCTTCGGATAGACCATCCCAAGCTAAACTCAGTGGAAGATCTTCATACCAATGACCAGCAAAATATGGACATTGGAGACGTTCTTGGAAATGTGCTGCAGCACCACTGATAGCAGGAAATTTGTCCGTGGGGAAGGTGAGAAGTCGAGAGGAGTATGAACAAAGCAACGTTCGCCAATTAACGAGCCCAGCCTTTTTGACATTACTCCTTGAGAAATGAAGCAGTTGGCCACCTGGGCTCAACTTGTTCATGGTGTCTGGGTCTGGATAGCCAGCTGATAAAGTACAACACGACCAGACTGCTCCTTGTAATGTGAAATTAATGGTGCGAGGTGCGAAGAGGGATTCTTGGAATGTCCACGCACGTGTGAACATCGCTCCTAGATCCCTGTTCGAGCCGGTCAGGTGCGGCAGACATTTTGTGTTGATGAGTGATGGCCTTCCTTGCGAATCGTGGACCTTCACACTAATAGGGCACCATTTTTCGTGTATGTATTTGATGAAAGACGTGTCAGGATTGTCCGAGGTCCCTGCGGCGATATTTACGAATCCATTCTGGTAGTACAAGTGCATCCTTTGAGACTCAGCCTCCCAATCTTCGACAGAATCCTGAATGATACAAAGTGAATCAATCCAAATGTATGGGATGTCAAGGTTCCGTGCAAGTTGGACCGCTTGATGGAACACGACGGGAAGGCTGTATTCAGGGATATGGTGAAGCCTAGCGGAAAGGTTGGCCTTTGTTGTGCTCAGTGGCTTAGCTCCCCCCCAACAATAGCTCAACGTGGCATACGGTCCCGTCACCGCACTTGATTCAACGAGTCGAAGAGGAGCAGCTTCTGGGTCAATACTGATGAGTCGTGTCGGTACAAAGCCGCTGGGGCGTCTAGAACATGGAAATCCCTCATGGATCTCAGAGCAGCGGATTTGGCCTCGTCGTACGAGTGATACCGCATATTCTAGCGTCACATCCTTTTGAAAGGGTGGAAGTATAGGGAGTGAGGGGAGTATTGGACATAACTGTAACTCATTAGTTTACGTCCAGTATCAAGTGCTTGGACGTCTTGGTCGACAAAGTTACCTCATCCCTGGAGTAAATTTGGAATCTGACGTCAAGGATTCCTTCTCCATTCTCCGAGGAACCTCCTATGTTCTCTCCGTCTTCATGTTGTCTAGTATGACTGGGCTTGTTGTATTGGAAATAGACATAGCCAAGTATTGGCCGATCCTTCACCAGGGTGAGGGATACTGTAGCGATAGCTTCCTTTCCATTCCCTGGATCGATCACTCTGGCATTCCAACAGTCTTTGTCCACAACCGATTCGAAGGATAGAATCACCAGGCGACAAAGTGGACAATCACGGTCGAGATCTGGAAATGCGAGCTTTAGTATAAGTTCCTGTCTCTTGAGATCTGTTTCGCTGTGCCCTCGATAGTCGAGATTGTTGCATATTCTGCATCGCGTCTGTGAGAAAGTCATCGATGAGCTTGCCATCTTCTGAACTGGATTGCGAGTGAATTCAGGGACAATTTTTAAGGGTTCCCTTGACTAATGTTTTGAAAGCTTCGACAGATTGGATCCAGGGCAAACCCATAAAGTACCCGATAAGATGGTGAGTGGAGGGAACCAGTGCGGGGGAAATCTGCTCATCAGCCAGCAAATTTATACGGAGTAGAGCGACACAAGGTAGTACAGCATTGCATACGACGATTTGCCCCCGAGTCTCCAACGTCAGCTGACTCTCTATCTATTCTTGTATCAAATTTTGACATTAAACGGGTACATTCGATTACCAAGGTGTACAAATGGCTAGGAATAAATTGACATTACCGCAAATCACTTGAGACGGACTCACCCATCGCCCATGCCTCTACAACCTCAGCCAACAACTCTTCACTCCCCACATTGCCTGGAAACACAACATAAGGAACGCCCGGGTAGCGACTGGTCTGCTCATCGCACCTCCAGAGTGGCACTCCTGGCGCAGCCTGGCCCAAGATCCTGGCCCGCCTCATCTTCAAGCCCTTCGTCGCGGCGTCAGAGGACGTGATGCCTCCCTTCGCAATGATGTACCGAGGTCGGACTTGAATCAGTTCCACGAGCCGAACGAGAGCCTGTGCTACCTTGGATCCGATTTCGAGGGAGCTGAGGCCGTCACTACCCTTGACAAGTGTCCGGGATGTCATCACAAGGACATCACGTCCGGCAGCCAGTTCTTGTGATGCCTCGCCTGCTGCCTCCGCAATCCTGGTAGCGGCCGTGGCCCCTGAAGCGATGAGCTGAGCCACCTCCAGCTCTATCACAGTGAGCTTGTCTCCCCGCGACTCCCGCAGGCACTTCAGCTGGGCCGTTGTCTTGGGCACATAAGATCCCGCAACAATCAGTCCTCCTGTCCGATGGGCGCCTGTCACAGAAGGTTCCGTGTTGAGGTCTTGAAATTTCAGCGGTGGTATTCGTGCGAGACCCAGTCGAGACGAGACGAAGGCCGCTCCTGTCCTATACAGGTATCTCGGTCGTCTGCCGTTCGTTCGAGCCTCCAGCAGGCCCGCAACGAACACGCGCATGTCTGACTCTGCCGCAGCATTGACGATGACAACTGACCCAGACGGCGCTGAGAGCAGCTTCTGCGCGACGCCTGATGGGCCGCGGAGGCGAATGTCGTCCAGGGAAATTGATACGAAAGATGACTGGTCGAATCTTGAGCCACACTTCTCCATGATATATTGTCTTAGGTTGGAGTTGGCATAACCAAAGGTGGCGTCTTGGGCGAATGGGGTCTGACTCGCAGGGACTAGGATGTCCCCTTCCTTGACATAGTGGACGTCGTCGATGGTGAGTCTCCCGCCCTCAAGAAAGAATGGTGCCACTATCCAAGCATCAAACTTTCCGAGGACCTCCTCCACGGCCTCCGGCTCCTCGGGCAAGTGACCACGCAGGGTAGAGTCGCCGCGTAGAACTATCTCGACTGATTTGCCCGCCTTCTCTGCTGCTTCCTTGACGTTGCGAGTGACTTCCAGAATCAAGCGTCGTGCATCTGCAGGTGGCAGAGCTCGAGAGTTTGTCAGGATGAAGAACCCACTGACGTCAAGACTAAATTCGTAGTCTAGTGTTGCCGAGTCCCAGACCATCAGTACGTCAATGTCATGGCATGTCTGTGTCCCGGTAGGATCATCATCCAGGACGACGAGGACTGGAACTACACCACTGTCAACAAGCCCTTTGATTGACTCAAGAACGTCCGTTGGGTATTCTGGCGGTAGCTTATGGAGCATCTCTTGGGCTGAAGCGGGCAGTGGCTCTGAATGGGACAGACTCTCGGCATGCTCTTGTCCGTTCACATGCTCCTTCTCCAGCCTGGGCCCAGCATTATCTGCGACCGACACGCCTGTGACGGATTCCCATAGACGGACGACTCCTGCATCCGCCTGTGTCGACAGCCCGCGAGACGCACCCGCGAGGTAAAGAGTATGTGCCGCAGATGCGATCGGGGCAAAGGATACAAGACGCTTGGCCTCGTCCAGCACGATACCCAGGTCCTTGACAAAAATGGCCAGCGCCGAGTGTGCAGTCCAGTCCGCGTCCAGCATCTGCGGCACCCTGTTCTCGAACATCCAGCTCCAAGCGGCCGCGTTCTTCAGTGTCTCGAACACGGATCGTGTGTCCAGCCCTAGGCGAGCGGAAAACGCCATTGCCTCGGCGGCGGATGCGATGTGGATGCCTGCTAGATGCTGGTTGATTAGCTTGACGGATGAGGCTGCGCCGATGCCGCCTTGCACATGGCACAGGTTTTCGTTGGAACTAGCCGTGGCCATTAATGGACCATTGGCTCGGGCGATGGCACATTCGCGTCCGGAACAGATAATCTGAACAAATAAGGTCAGAACGATTTCCTATCACAATGGAATAATGATCACTTACTGTCAGGGTACCGTTTGCCGCTCGAGCAACACCTCCGCTGACGGGAGCATCGATCAAAGCGATATCTCTTCCCAGCTTTTTCAGTCTTCCGTCCAACTCCCTTACAAAAGATGGGGGAACGGTGGAGCTGAGAATAACGATAGCGCCTTGTGAGAGAGATTCGGCAGCACCGTTGGTCCCAAACAGGAGACTGTCGACCTGCATAGCATTTTGGACCATCAGAAACACAACTTCGGCCCCTCTCACCGCTTCTGCCGCCGATCCAGCCCTCTCGGCCTTGCCCTCGCTCGACAGAAACCTGTCAATGGCCGGACCATAAACATCAAAGCCTCGCACAGAATAACCCGCACGAAGAAGCGAAGCGGCCATGCCGTGTCCCATCGCCCCGAGGCCGATGAAGCCAATTTTGGAGATTGTCGCGGGGGTTAGATCAGTCTTCGTCTCTTTCTGCTCTGGTGGAATATGATGCGAGTTTTCCATGACTGCATTTGGTGTACCAGGCAGGAAAAGACGAACAAGCCCTGCATCATCCTCTTTCCCATATCCCATAGACGACCCTGAGATATACAACTGCTCCACTGCTGAAGCCAAAGGTAGAGGAAACTGCAGTGCTCGTGCGCTTGATACAACTATGCCCTGCAGGTAGATAACAGAAGAACGAGATCAGCTGGCTGAACGGGGAAATAAGTGTATGGACAGCTGGGATAGGAACATACCATGTCCTTGACGAAAATATCCAAAGCCGAACAGGGTGTCCAGTCTCCATTAAGCATATGAGGTACCCGGTTCTCGAACGCCCACGAGTTGCCCGCGGCACTGGTGATAATGTTGTATACCTCGCGGGTGTTCAATCCCACCTTCGCCGCAAGAGCCATGGCCTCGGCCGCCGCGGCAATATGCGTCCCGACCAGTAGCTGGTTTACCATCTTGACCTTGCTGGCCGCACCAGCGCCTCCTGGGATGACATAAAGCTTCTCCGACATGTCTTGGAGCAACCTTTGGGCCCTGTCGAGGGCATCCTCCTCGCCTGATGCGAAAATGGTGAGGGTGCCATCGGCGGCGCGTGCTGTGCCCCCAGAGACTGGGCTGTCGATCACCATTACGTCCGGACGGCCGGCCTCGGCGATTCGCGACGGAAGTGTCTCGTGGAATGCTGGACTGACCGTTGAACATATCAGAATCGTTGCTGATATTGGCAGCGCTGTATTCATGTTAGCCTCCTGCTACTAGAAAGTCCAGCTAATATTGGAGACGATAAAGTTTCTTTTCCCAAAAGTATACATACCTTTGAGAGCCCCTGTCTCTTCACTGAACAGTATTTGATCAATTTGTTGCGAATTGGCCGCCATGCAAATTAAGAAATCGCTTGTCTGAGCCACAGCCCTTGGCGAGTCGCCAATGAGTCCTCCGCGATCAGCAAAACGCTGCGCATTGGGTGTGAAGACATCATATCCTATGACACGGTACTTTGGCTTGCTTGAGAGATTGAATGCCATCCCGAAGCCCATCGCCCCGAGGCCAATGAAGCCGATGGATGTCATGGCGTTTTCCGTGGACGTCATGCTGGTAGCTGGAGCTGCTTAATACAATACTCAACATTCATTTATGAATTCCTTTTGATGCAAAAAGAGGTTGCGATCCTGTGGGATAAATAATGTGGTGTCGTTTCAGAAATTGTGATCGCTGGTTATTTCAGCCGAGCCGAGACGAGGCGCGTGCATGGTGGGTGTATATACCTAAGCACACCACAGGGACGTGGCAGGACTTCTGTCCGCTCTCGCGCTTATCAAACCGAATTACGTTGAGCCGTCCCCCCTGGTTCTGACGGAGCTCCTCACAAGCACTATCGGAGGCAGCCTTCGCTCGTGACGGACTTGCCTCTTCCCTGTCTTTCTGTACTGGCGATATGTTGTCTATTCTGACACTCGTCCCAAAGCAAAAAGATGTCATCCTTGTGCTATTACTTGATGCTGCTGTAATGCATGATACGCGCAGATTTAAATCGTCAAATCCGCTGAATTTCCCAGCTTTGTTCCTAATTTACTTCTTAACGATTTACTTTTGGGGGTTGAACACAACAACTCGTGAGTTCTTTCTGCACATCCACGGCTGCGGCCTCAAAACGATGCCAGAACTGCACATACTAGCCAGAAGTATCATACAATCATCTGGTTTGCAATACATACGGCAATAGTCGAATCCGGACGCTTCAGTCCAAATGAGATTTCCTGGTGAGTAATATGCACATAATATCGATCCATCATGCCCGCACCACACTATTAATCCCAGCGGCGACATATGCCACATTGCTTTCGTTCAGACCTGCGATCGAGACCCGGGAGCTGTCCGCCATGTAAATATGATACTTTTCTAATAATAACAAAATTCAGTTAGTACCTGTGAAGTCTGCAACACACGGACGCACCCATACCAGACGTACCTCGCAGTTCCAGCACTTTTTCCAGATTTAATCCTAGGATGCAGAACATGCCCTTCTGCTCCAAGATACGCTTCCAGTCACCAGGAGTACCTTAGAGGCGCAAAATGCGTAAGTAATGAATTCCTAGTGATGGCGGGGACAGGGTACCCACCTAGTTTCTCCAACTCCTTGTAGAGCGCCTCTCTCATGCCAGCAATGCGGTTGCTCATCGTGACCAAGTCTCGGTCCCACTGTGCGCGTAGCTGGCTGTCCCCGAGAATGGCCGCCGCTATTCGCGCACCGAAGGCTGGCGGGTTGGAGATGTGAGCCCGAGTTATCTGAGCCAGCCTGGACTCGACGGCCTTGGCCGAGCTCGCGGACTTGGTGACGATGGACACATGACCAACACGCTCGCCTGAAGATCGCACCGCACCAGTCAGTATTCTTCGAATTGATCCTTCCCCTGTATATTGCTGGCGCAGGCATTTCTTTCCGAGACTAAGGTAGGACACTCACCATACAGACCCATATTCTTCGCAAAAGACGCGCAAACAATAGTCTCCAGGCCCAGCTCGTCGACGAAATATCGGATGGCGAATGCATCATCAGCATAGCTTCCAGACGTGATTCCCAGATATGCCGAGTCGAACAGCGGCAGGACCCGCCTCTCTTTGACGACATCTGCGATCTGCTTCCATTCTTCCTTGCTTGGGTCACAGCCGCTGGGGTTGTGCGCGCTGGCATGAAACACAAAGACAGACCGCGGCGGTGCCTGCGAGAGAGCATCCAAGACGGACGTGAGGTCTAGGCGGCCCGTCTCGGCCGAGTACCACCTGAAGTCGCGGACCTCGAAGCCTGCCGCCTCAAAGACCTGGCGGTGGTTCGACCAGGTTGGCTCGGTGATGTAGACTGGCGTGCCTGGGGGCAGAGTCTGGTGCAGAAAAGAGCCGGCTAGGGAGAGTGCACCAGTACCTGATAATGCCTGGCATGCGGCGACCTGGGGGCATTCACATTAATATTCGCTAACTACAAGACGTGGTGATGCCATCACGGCGCAGCACTGACTCTTTCTTCGCTGATCGCTATCGACTTCTCTCCGTACACCAGCTGAGTAGCCAGAGCCCGGAACGACGCCAGCCCTAAGATCGGGAGATACTCGTGGTTTGCATCCCGGATCGTCTCCTTCGCTGCGCGGACTGAAGGCAGAATCCACGGGTTACCCTGTTCGTCCTTGTATGTGCCCTGGCCCAGGTTGACCTTGCGGGCGTCCGGGTCTGCTAGATACAGCCGGGTCAAGTCGAAGATAGCATCGGGTGGGATGTATTCGACTGTCTCGAAAGGGGAGGCACCGGACGCAAGAGAGCCCATGTTAATCTTGGGAAAGAAAATAAGCCGCTGAGATCTCAGATAGCTATCTAGCACTTGGGCCACGCGCAGTAGGCATCACAACTAATCGAAAGCATCAAACTTAATTATGGGAGATATCCAGTCTCTCTGGACAATCACTTGGCCAATGACGAGACAGGCTGCCGTGGCCGTGGTTTCGCGCTATGGGGCCGGTGCCGGTCCCAACATCGTGGTAGACTGTCCAAGTCATGGTGGAGGTGGAGGCGGAGGCGGAGGTCAGATCCCTGCCGAGCACCGCTGCGGACGCATGACTGACAAGCGGCAACCAAGTCTCGGGTGTACTACGACAGGGACATGTGGTGCTCCACATGGCTTGATGTTTGGTGGGAGTGCGTGTCTCGAGATGGGGTTATTATACCGTCTACGATGGTAATTGTGACTCTAATTTTTGGGCTGGGGCCAATGGAAAATAGACGCAAAGGAGCAATTCTCTCAGAGTATCGTTGAGCCCAGGTTATCATAAAGCCCAATTCCAGAGTCTCATACCACATTCTCAATTTAAGCGCTGCCGCAACCTTCTTCTACTGGAAACAATACTATTCACCTCGTATATCTTGTTCTACGTTCCAAATCATGGCATCAATAACAAAGCCGCCGTTTGGCGTATACACACCCCTCGTCACATTTTTCAACGATGACGAGTCCATCGACATTCAGAGCACAAAGGCCCACATCCAGCGCATGGCAGAGGGCGGTGTCACAGGGCTGGTACTACAGGGCAGCAATGGCGAGGCGCCGCATGTCACACATGATGAGCGAAGAACCATCGTCCAAACTGCCCGCACACATCTGAACGAGCTCGGCTTCCCCCAGGTGAAGCTAATTGTTGGCTGCGGCGCACCCAGTGTCCGCGAGACGCTGTCCTACGTCGCCGAGGCGAAGGAAGCCGGCGGAGACTTTGCACTGGTGCTTCCTCCGGCATATTGGGTTGCTGCCATGACGCCGGCGGTGGTCGAGGGCTTCTTCAGTGCGGTATGTCATGTCGCCCGACGAGTCGCGCAAGCCCTGTCGTGTCATAGTTTGAGGAAGGTGGGAACCGGTACTGACATTTGCAACATTAGGTGGCGGAGGAGTCCGAACTTCCGATACTCATCTACAACTTCCCGGGTGTTACCTCAGGAATCGACATCAGCTCAGACTCTGTCATCAGGCTGGCAAAGAAGCACCCGGGAAAGATCGTGGGCGTCAAGCTCACGTGTGGCAACGTTGGAAAGCTGCAGCGCATTGCGTCGGGGCTGCCCAAAGATGGGTTCTCGCCGTTCGCGGGCAAGTCGGACTTTTTCCTCCCCGCGCTCGTTGCCGGCTCCAACGGCGTTATTGCGGCGCTGGCCAACGTGGCGCCCAAGACACACGTGCGACTGTTGCAACTGTATCAGAACGGGGACCTCAAGGCGGCCATCGAGCTGCAGTCCAAGCTCAGCCATGCCGACTGGGCGCTGTCCAAGGTGGGCGTGGCAGGTGTCAAGGCGGTTGTCTCGCACTTCTTTGCGTACGGGTCTGGTCGGGGCAGGAGGCCGTTGGGGCTGGCCACGGTATCTGCTTTCTCTGATGACATTATAGGGCCAATCAAGGAGGTTATCGATCTAGAGAGATAGACTAGACAAGTCCGCAATCTTGAGAATCGGCGACTGGCTAAGGCCACGCACGAGTATGTTGCAAAGAACTCACACAAGAGACCTTTCACATAGTGTCCACGCGTCCTGGTGATGCGATACAATACCAGGATTGTGAGTCTGGAACTTCAGTGAATCAAGCTTTTGGAGACTGCGTGTACAGCGTGCTTCTTTCCGATTTGCGGCGTCTCTGGGGCCGGTCTCACTTACACTATGTGGTTATCTGAGCTCTTATTGATGCAAAATTGACATCCCTGGATCGCGACGACAATTAAAGACTACCCGACTTGGCATAGTGCAGGTCACGCAGGTCTTCAATCCTTGAAATGGACAAGATGGATCACACCCAATCCTGGATCAGAGATAGGAAAAGGTTGTCGCGGTCTTCCAAGGTCGTGCTATCGGAAAAAGGATGCCGCACCTGCAGCCTCGTGAGCATGCGTGGCACTGCTCGCCCTGACAACGTCATTTCATGGCATCCAGACCACATTTTTCGTGGTCGATCCGATGCACGCAAGATCGAGGACGCCTCATCGCTTGACAGCCTCGTGGCCTTGGTCAGCAGGTATTTCCCGTTTGTCTCCTGCGGTGGTTTCTGTCCCGGAGCGGCACCTTGGCGATATCTTGGGTGCCAGCCTAGAAAACGGTTCCTCCAAGCCTTTCGAAGTTCCACTGCGTAAGATTCTGAGTCGATCATACGACTCAAAGTACGAAATTTCAAAGCGCGCGAGCAGAGTGGACTCTTCAAAGCCTCGAAATGGGTTCAAATGCCAGCTCGGGAAGGCTTAGAAGTATATAACGTTAGACGGGTTTTTTAGGTTACCAATTTGGCCTTATTGTTTCCTTCCACGGACTTCCAGACACCTAACCCAGAGATCGTCGATCAAATACCGACGAAATAGTGTTTCCGGACCATGACGGGCCTTGTCTAGAAAGGATCACAGCAAGCCCCGCTAATCAGGGAGGAAAGATCATGTCATTAAGATGGTGCCAGTAGTGCTCGTGCTCCACACTGTCGCGTAATCCTGGCAACGCCATAGTGAAACATCAGCTTCATTGGTCAGCCGTTAACCCCCCACACCCGTTCCTGTCGCCGAAAGGACTATAGGAGTAAGTCGGACCTCACCCTCCGCTGTCACACCTGCACCGTCCGTCTTGGCGTTCCGAGTTTACAAGCAGCGGCTCTGTGCACTCCACTTATTGTGATGTTCTGGCCCAGTGATGCCAGCGAATACATCAAGAAGCAAACACGGCGGCGCTAATATTAATCATGCTGATCTGGAAAGATTGAGTATAAGAAGGGTTGCGAAGTCCGGGTCGGGATATTGATTTACTTTGCATTGTGCTGACATCACAACCGGCGATCTGCAAACACCTTCTCGTCAACGGGTAAAGCCAGTATGCCGCCACTCAAGTTGATCGCCGCCGCAGTGTGTGGCTTTGCCACTACCACTCTTGCCCACGGTCTCGTTTCAGGATTTGTTACGGATGGAAAGTACAACCAGGGCTACATCTGTAAGTTCTTCACGCGTCCCGAATAAGGCCAAGTCTTCGGAAACAGCACCCTACAGTCTCTTCGCTGCCTGTGTACCCGTGTTTGTGCAACAGCGACTGACCAAAGGATTCTACTCTAGTGGACTACTACTATCTCGTGAAGAATGGAGGTACTCTCCCTGCGATCGCCGGATGGTAAGATATCCCACACCTCATCTACCTTGTTAGTCTTGGATTAAGACTTGCTCACGCGATCCCAGGTACGAGGAGGCTACCGACCTTGGCTTCGTACAGCCCAACAACTTCGGAACACAAGACATCAACTGCCACATAAACTCGGCCCCAGGCAGCATCGCCGGCACCGTCAGCGCGGGCGGCACAATCGAGTTCCAGTGGACGACGTGGCCCCACGGCCTAGGCCCCATGCTGACCTACATCGCGCCCTACAGCGGCTCGCCTTCCTCCATCGACAAGTCCAAGCTCCTCTGGACCAAGATCGACGAGTCCGGCATCAACTACGACACGCAGGTCTGGGCCGCGCAGGAGATGATCAACAACAACAACACGTGGACCATCACCGTGCCCAAGACGCTCAAGGCCGGCACCTACGTCTTCCGCCACGAGACCATCGCCGCCCACGGCGCGGGGTCTGCCAACGGCGCCCAGGCGTACCCCTTCTGCATCAACATCCAGGTCACCGGCTCGGGCACTGCTGTTCCGTCCGGGGGCACCCTCGGTGTGAACCTGTACAAGGCCACCGACCCCGGCATTCTGTTCAACCCTTACACCACCATCACCAGCTACACGATCCCGGGACCCAAGCTCTGGACTGGTTAGGGGGAGACTTGTGGTTGATTGGCAATTTACTGTACATAGTTATATTTTATAGCATTGCTCCTTACTCAAGGACGGAGCTGACAATGTCCACGGCATTACAATAAAGGTGCACATTTCTTGAGACCCACTTGCCCAGATACCGCTTCAAAACGTCGTGCATCGATCACCGCTGAGGCCATATCAAAATGTGGTCTTGGAAGATATCTTGTCTACCCACAGGAGGGCCCATATCATGAATGGACAGTCAGGGGCAAAGTGGTAATACAAAATGGCTACGAATTGATAGCGGGTCCCATTGATCAAATGAGTTCTCAACACTGAATCAAGACTTACTCTCGTAGACTTACAGGAGGCCCACAAGCTTCCCGAAGAATGGAACTACACCGAACGATGCCGTGACGCCCGTATACAAAATCAGCACGCCATATCCTGATCCATAACCCCCTCCAACCTGTGCTTTCCATGGCGACCCTGATATGAGAGCAGCACTCAGCGGTCCAGATACAACATTTCCCAGCCCTCTGCCCACGCAGAGATGTCCTTGAACCATGACAGGATCAGTCAGTCCGTAACCATCAGTCTCGCCATTCCGGGCCATCTCTCTCATAATCCCTGGCCATGTCGCTGACCAGGACCCGGCGAACAAGCCATAAAAGACGCAAAAGACGTACACGAGAGGAAGTGAAGCTGAAAGCCCCCAAATCACCAAGACAGATATGGCCGTACCTGTTGCAGAGAGGATCATGCAAGTTGTGACTTGGAGCCTGTCGCTCAGAGAGCCCATGGCTACTAAGCCCATCGTGCAGGTGACGTTGATCAGCAGAAGTGTCAATGTTGACATGAAGTTCGAAGTACCAGCAGTCTCGCGGGCGAATGTTGGAAGATAGATACCGGGGAGGAAATAGCCCGTCGCCTCGATCACGTTGGCCGTCTGGTAGAGGATGAATCGTTTTGAGATGGTGAATCGCATCCTCAGGGGCGTTCTGTGACGATTCGCCAAGACTGGCAGCCTGGGCTTAACAAACCAAGTCAAGGGGACGGCGCCCACAAAGATAATACCGGACCATATCCTCATCGTAGTTCTAAAACCAAGACTTTCGAGGAGGGTCTGAAGGACCAGCGGGAGGATGACACCTCCGGCACCTGCGGCGCTCCACACGATGCCGTAAGCCATGCCCTTGCGTCGGTCAAACCACTCATCGATGTATAACGTGGAAGGGCAGTACGCTATGCACCCGCCCAATCCAAAGAGAAAGCCCTGAACTCCGATGAGTTGAGGCACAGTGTTGCAGAACGAACTCAAAGCCATGGACAGGGAGCAGATGGTCAGCCCGATGAGGGTAAACCATCGGGTCCATCGAGGGTAAAGGCGGCAGATCGTAAGGACGAAAGGTGTTCCTATGTACAGCAGTCCCTGATGAGATTCCTCAGTCAGAACTCATCCAGCAATCAGACGGTATGATAGAATCAGCTCACCGAAGTGGTCGTACCAATGGCAGCAATGCTGCTTGAGCCGGAGAATAGCTTATGCGAGCTATAGTAATCCTGAAAGATACCAAAGGAGAAACCGAAGCCTGGATTCTCACAGGTCAGTTGAATTCTTATGAAAGCTTGTTGAACACCGGCAGTGAATGGCAAGATCTCACCAAATGTTATAGCCTCAACGACCCAGCAAGCAGCCAGGAAAGACCAGGCATCCTTTCCTCCATCGACACGGGGCAGAGAAGCCTCTTCGCATAAAGGCCGTGTCTCGGAACCGACAACGTCTGTAGATTGCTGGGCGGAGGCCTTGTCATGCAGCACGCTTGTATGTGGATAGATCTCGAGGTCTTGAAGCTCAACTGTTACAGCTCGTGCTTGTGACATGGTGGCATGGCTCTTGTGAAGTAGTGGATGATCGTCTACACTCTGAACACCGCTCTGGAAGACGAAGAACGAGTGATTAAAGTAGCTCAAAGCTTAGTTCGATGGCGAAATGCCGCTTCTTACCGTCAGACCGATCCCGGAGACACTAAACTCAGCTTAGGGGCCTCCGGAATGCGCCTTTGTGCAACCCAATCACGATCCGCCCTAGCCTTCTTGTTAGGGACAACCCACAACTTGTTCTAGACATGCCTCAGTCCCGCCTGCTTATGAAATCAAACCAGTGTTTGTATCATCCCTGATAGCTATTGCAAAAACCTGGTCTCTGCAACCCAAACTGTGTTTGACGCAACCTGGACAGAGTATACGCCATCACGCACGCACAGATCCATAAAACAGCTGAAGACGTAGATCGCAGGTATATGGTTTAATATATAAAAACAACAAGGCATTCGGGGCAATAAACCTCGGCCCATCGTTTGTGTGCGCATTATACTCTCTTAGATTGGGGAGGATCTCGAAAATTTGTCAGCGGATAAACAGGGATGTATCAAGAACAATGAGCAGACTGTCAGTGAAAAGAGCGGAGGGTCGTGAAACACTTCCAATATTTGGATCAGGAGGTAGGAATTTGACAGCTTATTATCGGCAGAAGGTGTAATTAGCCCGTCTAGCAAGAGCTGTCGTCACTAACCCACTACCTGGTGGACAATTAAAAGGAAATCTTCTACCAGGATTTACAGTAGTATTTGTATGTGCACTTCGATTTTGTAACAGAATTTCGAAGAGATTTCTCTACAAGCAATTGTAGGTAATAAGTAGTATGCAAGATGAGATAGAGTCTAGACCACTGCTTTATACAAGGTCATAGCTCCTGCCACAGATCTCCCCGGGGCTTGAAAGTGAGGAGCGGGCCATCGTGTGCGGCTGTGATAATATCAAAAAGCTGGAACTCATCCTGCCTCTGCCTATCCGCATCGCCCTTGAACTTTGCATACCCCCCACTGCCCACTTCCCCGGCCTCGCCGGGAGCGCTTTCGAAGTCGAAATACCACAACGTTTTGGCCAGCATGATACTAATCTCAAGGTAGGCCATCGCTTTGCCGGCACACCCCCTTTCGCCAAGGGCGAAGGGTGCATGGGCTCGCCGCATTGTGCGCAGCTCTGGGGAGTCCTCCGGGCCCAGCCATCGCTCAGGCTTGAATTTGAATGGCTCCGGGAAGTACTCTCCGTTGTGCAGTAAGGTGTACGGGTTGATGCCAACTTGTACGCCTGGAGGGATCACGTGTCCATCCACGACGAAAGGCTGCTTGGCGTTGGACGGGGTGGACATGTCCTGCTGGCGCCACAGGGTTCCCAGAGAAGAAGGCGCTATTCTGAGAGCTTCGTCTATGACCGCGCGTAGATAGGCACAGGAGTTGAGCTTGGGACCTTTCCGGATCTCGGTGCCGGATGAGAAGGTTGTGCGAACTTCAGCTGCGAGACGCTGGTAGACGTCTGGGTTACGAGAGAGGTAGAATGTAACGGCAGTCATTGTGGTCGATGTTGTAGTGCCCCCTAAAGGCATAGGTCTTAGTTCCACATCTCAAAACGGATTTCAGCCATTATCTGAATCTTACCAGCGGTGATAAAGAAAGTAGCTTCTGCCCACAATTCACTCCCGTGAAGGCCATCGTCGGATGTGTTTCCCCCCTCCCCAGTCTTATCGCTGAGTGCCATTGCATAGAGATCGTGCTGAGCGTCCTTTTCCATGGCTGTTCGTGCGTGGATCATAGCAAAAACGGATTTGCGGAATTCTGCAACCCTCTTTTTCGCAAGCCACTTGATAAGTGGATCGAGAACAATCGACGACGCGGGCCAAGACACATACAGACTGACCCGGGCGCTGATAGCATCCATCGCCTCTAAAAAGGGTCGGTTGGTAGTCTCGGTCTGCGTATTGAGAGGGTACCCAAAGGCAAGATAGCAGATAATGTCACCGCCTAGACGCAAGCAGCGCTGCGACATGTTCGCATTCTCCTTCTGCTGGCTGGAGCGTAACAATTCCCGCAAGAACACATCGACTTGAGAGATGATCGTCGGTTCGAAAGACTGCATGGATCGTTCTGATAATGCTTGGCCAATAGCTCTTCGTTTGCGACTGTGTTCGCGTTTATCCAACGTGTCGAAAATGCTTGGCTGTCCAGTGAGTCGTGCACCTAGATAAGCATCTCCTTTGGTGACGCTTGAGTTCAGGTAAATATCTTTAAAAACCATTAGTTCAGTGTTCTCGCCTCAGCAGTGGGACGAAACATGGATTCAGGTACCTTGAAGAGCAGTCACCGTATTGAAGCTCAAGCGATTTGGAGCCTGTCTCACAACGGGGCCTATGAAACTCCGAAGTCAATGAATTTGCTCCCAAGCGCAAAATTGGATCTCGTACCATATTTCAGGTGGTTTTTGTATGTCTCAAGATGAAGCCGTCGCTTCAATGCGTAGAAACCGCCATAGCCATTCGTGATCTTTGCAGCGAGTGGACCGGGAAATTTCTTGAGGGGATCGAGAGCAAGTCGCGATATCACTGCGAGGATCAACTGAGTAAGTGGTAATTTAGCACATAGAACGGACCTAGTACTCTTAGTACTCAGGGAGATAATTCAATTGTTCCATACCAGCGGACCCAACACTAAGGCTCCGAATCTGATCACGTTGAGCAAATCGCTCCGTTCTATCTCATCTTGTGAAGCCATGGCCCAGCCCTCTGATTTGAGACTTGGTGAAAATTCTCTGAAGCGTAGGCTTTGTTTGAAACCCTCGCGTTATCAGCTTGCTTCCCTCGTACTTCCTGGCGCAGGCTCTGCTTTCATAAAAAGTTTCTGAAACCGCATTAGATAAAAAGACAAATATACCTCGGTAAGTGACACGCCACTACAGACTGAGACTGGCAGTTGTCTTTCCTGCAGTCGACCCCGGGACAAGGCTTTGGGCCCACTGCCCGACGCTTTCACCTCGCCAGATACGACCCACAACGTAGACCCCAATGAGCCAGCGAGGAATTCAGCAATTGCAACCAACAAGGCACGATTCGCTAATGCTGTAGACCCACCATCTCAGTTTTCGATATTGTGTCCCTCTGAGAAGTGCTTCGGGGCCTCTCACTGCACCAAAAGCCTCGTTATTCCAGGAGAGTGGCCCCACGGAAGGTGTCCGGAGTGTTCGGTGCCATACAATGGGACCCATTTGTCTTTTCATTACTCACCGCAAGCTCTCGTTCTGTGTGGTGTCGTGCCTGCGGGTGCCTGGCCCTCGAGTGTCTGTGCCGCAAGGATTCGGGCCGAAATCAAGACCCCATGCCAATGTGATACCCCATTCTGGTGCCAGTACTAGTCACAAAGTGCTTCATGGGAACGACTCTGTACCGAAAGGCCGATGCGACTGGTCATTGGCAGACCATTTGATTGGTGAACGTTGCATTGGATGTTGGTTGCAGCCTCAATGGCTGAGCAGAAAATACTACCCGAAAAATTATTCAAGCGGGTCGATCTCCTGTTTTCCTTCCTTGTATATGGAGCCGTGCGATACTGAGTCGCTGATGGCACTCTTGGCGGGAGAAAAGACCCTGGTTTGCATATTCAGCCCCTGGACACTACTGTGGTAGCTCCGGACTGGGCCGTTTCTTCATGTTGTTGGTTCTGAAGGTCCGCAAAACGTGCCACCTCCAATGCAGCAATGTAACCGTTGGCGGTTTTACGGCGCCTCCCCGTCCCCTGCAAGCTGAATCCTCCAGGTCCCCACGTGGACCGCTATGTTTCCCGGCCCCAACCCCCGGGTCTTGCACAAGGCGGCGGAGCAGCATTCATGGACATATGCAAAGCCAGATTATTTTCCACTCAGTCATTGACTCAGCTGTGAGCCCATGGGTGCCGCTGATCGAGGCCTGGGCCTTCACCATAGGCCTCTGCATGCCTCTGTGAAGCGTTTTCTTTCTGCTGCAGAACCTCGGTCGTTCCGAGGATGCCGCTTCCGTGCACTGGGTATTGAACTTGTCCGTAGAGGCCATAAGTGCCGGGCTGAATCGAAACATTTGGCACAAGATTGACATCCTCGAAGCTCACGGTCTTCTCTGGCTTCATTTCTGCTCCAAATCGGTGTCCCCTAATACTCGGGGCGGTACTGTATTGTTGCAGGCTGTCTTGGTCATACGGCGGCCACGATTTATTGTCGACGGGATTCTTGGGGCTACCGAAGGAGGCCATCCGGGCCCAGGAGCGCACAGATCTAGCGATGCGGCTGATGGATCCCTTTTGGCTGTCTTTGAAGGCTTTGGGTATCGCCGGGATGCAAAAGACCAACAAAACACAAGTCGTTTCCGCCATGGCCCAGAGGAACGTTCTTCCGAGCGTATACGTGGCATCGCCAGACCCTCCATACGACTGGGTAACACAGGCATAAAGGCGGCCGGCGGCACACGCACATGCGCTGAGTGAAGCTTCTAGTCAGCGTCGTTGCTTGCAACATTCTCATGTGCGCCCAGGAATAGTAAAGCTCAACGTACAGTAGGCCAATGGAAAATACCAATGAGATACCGAGTTTTCGACCCGTTGTCATTTGCAGCTTCCAAATGACCTTTTGTGGAAGGATGAGGATTATTATGTCCGTTATTAGATTGAAGGTGGCACTGAATACATCGAGCGCCTTTCGGTCAATGCACTTTCCGGGCAACCATTTGTGCCAGAGCTTTTCGAGAGGTATGCATGCCAGAGAAGTCGCAATTATTCCGGATAGGTACATCAACACGTTAGCTAGCATCAGTACACGTGCCATCCAGAAGAACGAATCTTGAACGATGGGGTTAGCATAGTCCAAAGCCTAATTCAAAGGACGTTTCCTTGTGGTCTCGCCGTCATATTAGGGGGGGACGCCCAGGGAGGTTTGTCGAGAATGTGCTTTAGTGGCATTATAATGGTGACACTTACTGCGTCTGCCCTGAGGAACGAATATACGCGTCCACTCTAGAAGAATGGCTGGCTTTATCAAAAGCATGACTGAACCATACACGATTGGCAGGATTATGACCACCTGAAAGAGCCGTTGATGTGAGCAAATGGGTGTTCACATGAGAGATCCTTACCTGGGTTGGGCGAGTGACATATCATGGTTTTTACAAACTTACGTATGAAACCTTGAACAGGGTTTTGACTTGAATGTCCCACTGATGAACGAAAAATCCGCAGATGGTGTAATATGAAAAGTAAGTCCAAAGAAAGCCACCATAAAGTCCCTACGTCTGTGTTAGCTTGCCTGCAGTTTTAATTTGCTCGAGTAGCTCTCCGACTTACAAACGCTGCAAGGCCAATGTCTGCGTTCGATTGTCAGCCATAGTTAAGGCACGCGCAGACATTTACGCATGAGAGGTGAGTGGCAGGGCATGCAACAAGAAATCGACGCACAGTCCTCAAGGTGGAGGTTCTTGGAGACGAATAAACGCGAGTAAGCTCGTAAGCAAGCCGCCACCAAGGCCAGCGATATGCATACAACAGCCAAAACAAGAGCCTCGGTGTTGTGATTAGATGGGTTGTCGAAGTCCGAGACCACACCATCAGGTGGTTTTAGTGCTGGCCCGTTGAGGATTGCATCTTGGACAGCCGGGGGGTAATTTGGAAAGTTCTCCATGGTGTTTGTTGTCCTCTGTCCGCATGAAAAGTTGGCACAGGACCGTAAGTGCACAATACATTCAACCTTGTTATCAACCAGAGTTGGCGGATGTTGCAGTGGACGATCTTATAAGCACCAATCCATCCCGATGAATTGTCGTCGCACCGTCTCCTTAGCCTCATTGGTTCTTACGCGGTTGAACCTACCAGTCAGTTCTAAAGTAGGTGACGAGAGATGCAGATCAACTGCTTGGGCGCCAACGTGCAGCGCCGTCAAGACACAAGTGAGCTCCAGCTTCAATGCACCATCAGAAGAAATGGCTGGGCGATAATCCATCCCCTGCCTTCAGCGCCCCCATTAGGATACTCCACTAGACTGTACATCCCCGCCGCACAAGTGCCGCAGCTTGCCCTCTCAAGTGGACCCGAAAATGTCTTCAAGAGCTGCCCCAGGGGACGGATTAACGAGTTTATCAACACGGTGACATTCGAAAAACTATTTTCGTAGTTTCAGGCCGACCAACATCTCTTCTTTAAAATACATACCTCTTTGCTCAGGTAATTGTTCCCACTGTGAGTCATGTCATCCGACTTAGTTGCTCAATTCTCAGGGTGCTTTTGCAACGCTGGCAGAAATATGGGTCGCTGCGCGGCTAAACCCTCGGTACTATATAAATATAACAACAAGAGAGAAACCTTCTCCATCGTCAGGCTGATGGGTCTGAAACAGGTAGAATTTAGCCTATCTCTGTCCGTATTGCGTGCAAATTCCGGTGCTCTCACTCTCTGGGCCGAGTCGAGACCATCTTGCATGCTTGAACTAGAATCTAGGCCTGTGATAAGATTATCACCGTCCGAAACAATAGGTACATCTCTGAGTCTCACTCATCATCATCATCATCATCACCACGCCTGTCCCACCTGCTCCTGAAACGCGATCTCGCATCCTCTTGCTCCATCTTGCTTGTGAAGTCAAGCGGATTGTACACGCATGTGCCTCTCCCGTCACCCATCCAGAAGGGCGGCGGCATCTTCCTCTCCCACTGGTCACGATAAACACCAGTGTACCGTATGGGCTCCTCCGGGTCGACACGTTGCCTATTAGTCTCGTCGGGGATAATTGGTAGCGGACAGGTAGATCCAGTGCCGGGCTTGTCCAGCAAGAAGTCGATCAGGGTCTTCTTCTGTGCATCCGTGAGAAGGCAGATCCGGTACGTGACCTCGTTGCGGTCGGGGTGGAGATAGACCGCATCCGCCCCGGTGCTGCTGCCTTCTCTCGCCTCCGCCTTGCGGTTAAAGAGGACTACCCCTCCGAGCACCCTGTTCTCGGCCCAATATCCCGCCACGTCTGCAGCACCATGAGGGTACTGTGCATGGTTGCGGTACCAGGTATGGAGGAACAGCGTGGCCGGCGGCCCGTCACGGTTGAAGCGCCACCATAAGCTGCCGTCGTAGTCATCTTTAGGCGGGGTCCAGGTGTGCACCATCTGTAGGGCTGATCCTGGCGTGGACAGATCAGAATTGTTTTGGTACAATAGCACTGCAACTTGATGCACTGAAATAGCGATAATCTCAATCAGCCGTACGCCGAAGGCTCTGGAACCGGGAGAGGCAGCCTGGAATGCTGACAAGAGCTTTCGATATATATTAGTAATCGATCACAAGCAACCCCATACTCAGAGGGATAAAGCGCTCATAGCTCACCGGAATGTCGAACTGGAGGATATTCGGATCAAATTCGTCACGGAACTTGCGGACTGTGTCTAGCGTATTGTCTTTACGCTGTGTATGCTGGTGAATTGGGTGATCGAGGACGGTGAGATCGCCGTAAACGTCTTTGAAGACTTCTAGGAGTGGGAGGCCATCAACAATTTGGGCGTATGTGATCTCGGCTATCTCAGTGGACAGGACCTTTGAGATGGCATGTATCACGGCATCGTGGTGAGGCTCGTCGAGAATACTGATACTCGCTTTGCGGAACTTGATGTCGGTTTCGTTCGCATGGGACGGCTGCGAATCCATTGTGTTGTTAAACTGAGGGGGAATCACTCGGGGCGTGGTGAAGGAAGGTTTCAGGGCTTCAAGTTTGGAGTCTCAGCGGAGCAATGTGCCTGGAACAGGGCCACAAGAGCCAGATATGTGTAGCCGGGAATCGCCAAATCCAGAATTTGTTGCTGGTGCCTGGTGATGGACCCGCAGATCGGCCCGCGGTCGAGCAGCCTGGCAGCCCGGGCCGCCCGAGCTCAATGCGTGCATGAGCCAACAGACACTGGAAATGTAGGCCGCTTCAGAGCTAGCTCTCTCATTTCTAAATTTTCCAGGGCACCGGGAATGTGACTGAAGAGAAAGATGAAGACATGGATTAATGAACAATTCTGATTGAGGTACGTGTTCCTGTCTGGTCACTGATCATTGTGATTTGTCTTGGGACACCCCAAGCCCAAGGCCCGGGCGCATGTCTTAACTTTTTCATGGCATTACTTCGCTTCCAAGGCAAAACTAAGGAGGAAAAAAGAAGAAGGAAAAGCGGGAGAAAAGCACAGGCGAGGAATTTGCTCGAAATATCAGTTAAGCCCAGCTTTTCACCCACCTTCCGGCCTTATCTGCAGTTTCTTGAGCCTCTTTCTTCCATCCTGTCAAGTTTCCTGCAAAGACCATATCATGATTAGCTAGGTTCGATTACCAACTTGACTTTATTCCCTTGCACCGCCTTCATGTCCCCAGCAAATTTTGTAATCTCGTCGCAAAGAGCTCACAGACCCCTGAGAATACCCAGATTGGGCTTGGACACTTGAATGGGCACCCAGAGGATTCATGTATGGCCTAGCCCCGGGTTTCTCAGAGACAAAGCGCCTGGCACCCCAAGTCAAGAAAGTCGGGTCGAGGTAGTCAGTGGCATGATTCCGGGTTGATTTTATCTTTCCTGCGTCCAGTGCAGCCAGCATATCGATGGCTGGGGAGAAGAGAAGGGGTCCGTCCCCTTGGGTGCCGGGAGCCCCGTCTCAGCTCCATGATCGGCGATACATTGTAAGAGGTTGGTGACAATGTTTTCGAGATCACAAGTGGGACGACGATTGCTGGGGTCAGTGAACTCACCACTGTAAAGGCCGAAGAGGGAGATTGCCCGCCACCGAGCTGATGAACTGGCGTCGTTGGACACTAGCAGCATTGGGGCTAGATACTGCACATGAGCAAATGTATTGATTGGGGAATGAGGACGCGGCTTACACTGTGGAGCTCCACCTCGGCCACTTGCCCGTGGTTGAACCTTGAACGCCTCGGCAGACTAGGTTGGCCAAGTTGCTGCCCTGATAAGAATTCCTCCACTTTCCCCGTAGTCATTGCATTGTGCGGCCTGATGGATGCGCCACATCAACCTCGTGGACTTGGAGAAGAGAATCCCCTCCCTTTTTGATCTTGGGAGACTGGGGACACCGTATCTCTCAACGTCAAACAGGCTACTCGCTGACTCGCCTGGCCGTTATATAGGGGGTATTTTCATCTTCATCTCTACCGCCTCAGTCCCCCCTTCTCTGTAGCCTGGTCTATATCTTATGCACTCGTGTGCTGTAAAACATTGTTTTTTTCTAATTTCTCTCTGTTGAGTCTATCTACTCTCATCAGAACACATCCTGTCATTGCTGTTGACCGGAGGGTGGACGAACAACAAACCTAGCCACCTCTTTTTTCCTCCCGTTGCTCAGCTTCAACAACAGCAGTCATGTCGAACGAAGACCCCAACAAGAATGAGATGCAAGAGGAACACCACGGAGGGGACGTGATTCGGACAGTGACGGACGTTGAGGACGGTGTCATCGAGGACAAGCCGCAGAACACTGACGCAGACCCTGCCCTCCACTTCATTGCCGGCGAGGAGGTCGAATACACGCCCGAAGAGGAGCAGAGCGTGCTGCGAAAGATAGACTGGGCTTTGATGCCCATGCTGTGCTGGATCTACGCGCTCCAGTTCGCCGACAAGACATCACTCAACTACGCGTCCCTCATGGGCATCCGCGAGGACACCAACCTTGACCCCAGTAGTCAGCAGTACAGTTGGGTCTCGAGCATCTTCTATGCTGGTTACATTACATGGGAGTAAGTACTTCCAACCATCCTTCCTGACTTTGGGGCCCGCAGTTTCGATTTCGAATAATCATGTCAAAACTAAGTGGTCTCGTTTTTAATCTGTATACATATGCCTCTTTAAGCAGTATGCATCAATCCCTGTCAAAACTAACACTGCCTCGCCGCAGATTTCCCACGACCTACCTGCTCCGCGCTCTCCCCCTTGGGAAGTACACGTCTGCCAATATCATCATGTGGGGCCTCGTCCTCACATTTCACGTCTTCGCCTCCAGCTATGCAGGCCTGCTCGTCCTTCGCTTCTTTCTCGGTGCCCTCGAGGCCACTGTGACGCCTGCCTTCATCATCCTGACCTCGGCCTGGTACAAGAACAACGAGCAGGCCAAGCGGGTGGGCTTCTGGCTCAGCTGCAACGGCCTTGCCCTGCTCGTGGTCGGCCCCATCGCCTACGGCCTTTCTGGCGTGACTGATTCCAGGATTGCTACGTGGAAGGTCCTATACCTCGTCTTCGGAATCCCGACGGTCCTGACGGGCATCGCCTGCTGGTTCTACATGCCCGACAACCAGATCAACGCCCGCTTCCTCAACCGCCGCGAGAAGCTCATCGCCATCGAGCGCATCCGCGTCAACTTCCAGGGCATCGGGAGCCGCAAGTGGAAGTGGTCCCAGTTCTACGAGGCCTTCCGTGACCCCCGCACCTACCTCTACATGTTCTTTTCCCTGCTCATGAACATTCCCAACGGCGGTATAACCTCTTTCGGCTCTATCGTTATCAACTCTTTCGGCTTCAGCGATCGGCTATCACTGCTGCTCAACATGCCCACCGGTCTTGTCGACATCGTCTGCAAGTTGGGATTCACCTACATGTCGGACAGGTTCATGGACCGCTCCCTCTTCGCCTTCATTGCCATCCTCATCCCAATGATAGGCGGCATAATGATGATAGCCATCCCCCTCTCGGCCCCAGCCGCCCTGCTGATCGGCTACTATTTCATCGGCGCCGCTGGCTCAGCCTGGTGCCTGGTTATGGTCATGATCTCCAACAACACGCTCGGCTACACCAAGAAGGCCACAGTCAACGGTGTCCAAATCCTCGCCTACGCTGCCGGCAACTGGATCGGGCCCCAGACCTTCCGCGCCTCCGAGAAACCAACCTACTACCACGGCAAGATGATGGTCTCTGTCATGTATGGTATTTCCGCACTTATAATCATCGCCATCCGTGTGATCAACGTCCTGGAGAACAGGCGCCGCGACAAGAAGGCTCTTGAGCAGCCCGAGAACAATACCGCTGGTACCGAATTCCTGGACCTGACAGATTTTGAGCAGCCCAACTTTCGATACATGCTGTGACAGTACTGTACATTTCTGGTTCCGGTAGCGCTTTCAAACATGTTTTGGTGTGGAGAATAAGTGTGTACGGTGTTTGCTTGTTGACTCTTCTCGGAGTTGCATCATTCGGGCAGCTTCCCAAGGGTAGATTGTCCGGCATATAAGTCAATTCAACCACATCCATGAACTCTATAAGCAAAGCAGAGCCTACTTTCAGTGATAAAAGTATGCTGGTTTGGCAGGACGCAATCTCAGTAGCTTCAATGTTGTATTTCTTGGGGGGGGGGGGTGAGCCGCTGTCGGCTCCAAGGATTGAATGTGAAAGTCTAAAAAAGGCTGAGTACCAATATGGCTAAGAAGCAGATCATGTGTGAAGAACAAACAAAGAAAATCCTCTTTTGAAATTTCGTTCGATAGGGACAAAAATGGAAGGCAAGTCGTTGGAATTTCCTTGGGTTTGCTGAACCAAAATTCAAGATGATTCTCCGTGCACTTTTGATTTCGGCATTTTTCGGGTTGAACGGGATCGATTTGTTCCATTCATATGATTTCATTTCAATTCATGATTAAATCTGAATTGTTCCCAACCAGTATCTGTACTAATAAATAAGACAACACCAGAAACCTGTCGATGATCCCTGCCCGAGAAATGCCACGCGCCTATTTGTTCAGCAAGAACTCTTCAAAGTCCTGGTCAGGAAGTGCAGGCTGCCTATCACTCCCGTCCAGGAGGCCGATATACCAGGTAAGGTCGCTGCCGTCATTCTCACAGGCGGCAAATCCGTTACCAAAATACCCAAACCGATTAGACGTGGTGTACTTCAACTCGTAATCCTCCCACCGGGGCCTCTCCACCGTCCGAAAGAAGTGGATGCGCGATCCAGGCCACATCATGGGCTCACCGTCGACGGTGCCCTGTTTGAACCACGAACGGCAAGGCGACGTCCATGCCGTTCGAGGGAGGAACTTGCGACGGTGCTCGGCAAAGTCGGCCACGGCCTCCTCTCTGGGGGCGAACGAGGAAATCTCCTCCTCCGACATCTTTGTCAGCATCTGCATGACATATCTGGAGACCGTCTCTGTGATGGGGAGAAAGCTGCCATGGCCGTATGGACCAAAAGGTCCGTTGAAGACTGTCCTCATCGTCAGCTAAGTCCGGTGATCAGCAGGAGGGCCAGGTCAAGCGACGCACTGATGTAGTTTGGCATGTTGGCCACTGTTATAGAGAGATACGTGTTCGGGACGTCCTTCCAGTAGTCACTGAGGCTGATGCCGTGGCGGCCAATCGTGGGATAATGTGGGCGCCAGCTGACGTCGAAGCCAGTGGCACAGACGATAACGTCGACCTCGTGCTCCACGCCATCTGCCGACCTGATGCCCTTGGGGGTGATCTCTTCAATGCTCGACGACACGACGGTGACATTTTCTTTGCAGAGCGCCTCGAGGTATCCGTTGCCAGGTGTCGGCCTCCGGCAGCCGACTGCAAAGTCTTTGGGCACAATCAGGTCTGCGATTTCTGGCTTGCTCGCCAGTTTGGCTCGCATATCCTTCTCGGCGAACTTGAGGGAATTAATTAGTCACAAGTTCGCATCCTAGGAAGGACGAGGGAGCGGGTAGAGACAAACCTCTCTGGCATCCTGCTGCTCCTTTGATCCGTTCAGGATGAAGCGGAAGCGGCTATTGAGTTCAGACTCGATCTTTTTCCTGTAGGCGAGGTATTTTACGGGGTCTGTCCGGAGGATTGCCCGTTGTGTCTCATTGTCTTTTTCCAAGAAGTTAGAACTAGAACATGTAGCAGGCGATGGCATGTTGGCGACCTTTACTCACACTCAAAGTTGGTTCCCCCCTTGCCGGCAAATCGCTGGCCGAAGCCACCAGTCACCCAGGAAGCACTGCGGATGAAGCATTTGAGGTCGCCCACGACTACAACGCCTCTCTGTCAGTCACTACATATTCCTTCACGTTACTTGGGAAACGGGGACGGTGGACTGACTGGGCTGGATGTTGGGAACGATTTGCACGGCTGAAGATCCGGAGCCAATAACTGCAACACGCTTTCCCTCGAGTTGCACACTGTCGTCCCAGTTTGCACTGTGGACCATGGAACCCTCGAAGGTTTCTCTGCCTTTGATTGCAGGCCACTTCCACTTGCTAGAACCAAGTCAGAAACTCCTGGTAATTCGAATAGTTGGATGGTGTGAGACGGGTCAACCTACTTCAGCACTCCACTGGCATTCACAAAGATGTTGGCTTTGTCTTCGATGATGGCATTAGGATCGTCACCCTTCTGGATCTTGACGTGCCACATCTGATCCTCTTCCTTCCAGTAGGCACCCACCACTCTGTGGCTTAGCCGTATGTATTTGTTCAAGTCATACTTCTCCGCCACATCCTTGAAATACTGGAGGATCTCCGGGGCGCCTGAATAGCTTTGAGAGGAAACAAGTTTAGTTCTCCTTGATCTTCGCCATTCCGCGCGGGGTCTCGGGACACGGAACGGAGCCGACTTACAACGACGTCCATTCGCTGGACGGAGCCCATGAGAATTGATAGTTCACGGAAGGGATATCGCAGCCACATCCAGGGTACTTGTTCTCATACCAGGTACCTCCGATGGAAGGATTCTTCTCGTAGCATACCAACTCGAGGTCCAGAGGGCTTATGTCAACCTCATGGGCGAGGTTCAGCGCACTGGCGCCGGCACCAAGGCAGATGATGCGGAGTTTCCTTCCGCTCCGGCTAGGCTTCTCAAGGACCTGGTACTCGGGCTTGGCTGCGGCCATGTCTGGGGTGTAGTCGACGGAACCCATAGTGTGTCCGTCTCCAGCGTTCAGATGCAGAATAACAATTGACTTAAGCGTTGGGTCTTTTCAGGATTATCATGGGATGACACAACAGACATACACTGAAGTTGAAGAATATTGAATAGGTCAATGTGGTTGAATATTAGAGGGTGTGGGCGGTTGATATTCCGGGATTTGCTTGCAACTCACGGCAAGTGACTTTGCTGTCTACATTATGACTTCTATTCTCCGAGTAATTATGCCATCTCGCTGGCGGAGCTCCAGCTATCGAGGGAAATCAGTCGTATGATACGTCCTTTGCCCGTCCCTAATCGGAGATGCATAGAGGCTCCACAAGGGGTCTCCCGTACACCCCCTACACAATCACCTCCACCGCCACCTCCACCAGGGCTCCACTTTCACCTCCACCTCCACATCTACGCCCTGGTCTACGAGCAAGCACTTGCCAAGCCCGGGGTCATCCAGAACAACAGAGGAACCACCTTATCTCGAAATAGCTCATTAGTCACTTTGGCAGTCGACTGAGCTCGATTACGCCTCAGAGTCTCGTTCCCCTGTCCCAAAGGTCTCCACAAACAGCCGTAGTAGTGCCCAGGAGGTGGTGCTCCCACTGAGTGGTGATTCCAGCCAGTTATGCAGGTGCAACGATATCGGGGGCAGGTTGACTGCCGGATTGCGATGTAGGCCAGCTCATACATAGAGGACATGGAGCCCAACATGCTCCTGTCAGAACTGAAGAACAACTGTCTTGCTGCAAGAACATTAATTACATCACCATGGCTGGCCCAACATTTGAAAGACCCATCCGGATATCTATAGGTAGGCTCAACTAGATGGCGGAAACGAGAGGACCTCCTGACATTTCTCTCTCACAGATCGCGGCGGCACATTTACGGATTGTGTAGCCGTCATTACAGGCCAGGAAGACATCGTCATCAAGATCCTCTCTGTGGACCCGCGTAACTACCCAGATGCGCCCACTGAAGCTATCAGACTGGTATTGGAGAGGTTCTATGGCAAGGCGATCCCACGAGGAGCCAGTCTGGATCTCAAGGACGTCGGTGAGGGCTCCTTCTATTCTGGAAAGGTATTAGGATACCATGGGCACCACAAGCTGACTGCTGATCTCAGAATGGGTTCGCATGGGCACAACCGTGGCTACAAATGCCCTGCTCGAGCGCAAGGGTGAGAGGACAGCCTTCCTCGTCACCCGCGGCTTCAAGGATGTGCTGCAGATCGGGAACCAATCCCGGCCTTTCATGTTCGACCTTTCCATCAGGCGGCCAGCTCCTCTATACTCGGACGCCTTCGAGGTCGACGAACGAGTTGTCCTCCAGTCGTGTGCCGACTCAGACTTGCGGACGATGAAGCTAGAGTCCCCTGAGCCGCTGGAGACCGTCGTCGGGGCGTCTGGCGAGACAGTCCAGGTCGTCGAGCACCTCGACGCCGGGAAGACGCGCGACTACCTGAAGAGGATATACGGCGAGGGCTTCCGGTCTATTGCAGTCTGCCTGATGCACTCGTACATATTTCCCCGCCATGAGCTCCAGATCGCAGAGCTCGCCCGTGAGGTCGGATTTGAACACATCACGCTGTCGCACCAGGTCTCCCAGAGGCCGAAGCTGGTGCCAAGGGGGAACTCGGTCGTCGTCGATGCCTACCTCACCCCGACGATCAAGCAGTACCTCAGCCAGTTCTCGGCCAGCTTCCCGGGCCTCGAGCAGTCCGGCGCCAGGCTCGAGTTCATGCAGTCGGACGGCGGTCTCGTGCCGGCCTCGACGCTGAGAGGCCTGCACTCGATCCTCTCGGGGCCTGCTGGTGGCGTGGTGGGTTACTCTCAGACGTGCTACGACGAGGTTGACAAGGTGCCCACCATCGGTTTCGACATGGGCGGCACGAGCACCGATGTGAGCCGATATGACGGGAAGCTGGACCACATCTTCGAGACGACGACGGCTGGTATCAGTATCCACGTCCCACAACTCAACGTGAATACCATTGCAGCGGGTGGTGGCAGCATCCTCGCCTGGAGAGACAACCTTATGTCTGTCGGGCCTGACAGTGCCTCATCACACCCTGGTCCGGCATGTTACAGGAAGGGAGGCCCTCTCACCGTCACGGACGCGAATCTCGCCCTGGGAAGGCTACTCCCCGAACATTTCCCGTCCATCTTTGGGCCAAATGAGGACGAGCCTCTGAACCGTGATATTGTTGTCAAGATGTTCGAGGAGTTGACCGAGACCATAAATCGAGATACCGGGAGGTCGCTGAGCTGGGCTGAAGTAGCTGACGGGTAAGTCTTTTGTCTACTTCTTCTTGTTACTTGTTTGCCGTTTATGTTTTGCTACCATATGGACTGAGCTGATGTTTTACTTATTTAGGTTCCTACAAGTGGCCAACTCAGCCATGTGCGGCCCAATTCGCAGCTTGACGGAAGCCCGCGGCCACCATACTGCAGACCACCAGCTCGCGTCGTTCGGAGGTGCCGGAGGACAGCATGCTTGTGCCATCGCAGAAGCACTGGGAATCCGAAGGGTTACCATCCACAAATACTCATCAATCCTGTCAGCATACGGCATCGGCCTGGCGGACGTCGTACACGAAGAGGAGAGGCCGTGTGCGAAGACATATGACGCCGAAACCATACCGGCGATCCTCAGCGACCTTGACAGCCTAAGCGAAGAATTGGAGGAGCACTCTTCGATGCGGACGTTCAACACCGTCGATGCTCACCAATTTGTCAACATGCGGTACGACGGCAGCGAGACGGCCATCATGATCCCCCTTGAGGATGGCCTTGATGCAGGAAAAGCGTTCATCGACGCCCATCACCAGCAATTTGGGTTCACTCCCGTAAACCGCAAGCTCTTCGTAGACACCATTCGTGTGAGGGTCGTCGGTCGCCAGGTTTCTTCCCATGGGCCCAAGACAACATCGACGGCAGCACCCATCAAAACAGTGGTCCCGTCTGACAGCCCTGCTGCTGTGCCGAAACCCTCTTCGGTGAAGTCGGTATACTTCAGCTCTCTGGGATGGTCCGACACACCCGTGTACCTCTTTGCCTCGATAGCAGTCGGGATGGTGATCCAGGGCCCGGCCCTGGTAGTAGACAAGACGCAGACTCTTCTGGTGGGGCCCAGCTCAACCGCACGCATCGTAGGGGACAAGCTTGTGATAGACGTCAGCCCTCCACAGGCGCACAATATCAGCACCGCCGTGCTCGACCCCGTGGCCCTGTCTGTCTTCCGCCATCGCTTCATGGGCGTGGCCGAGCAGATGGGCAGGGTGCTGCAGAACGTCAGCGTCAGTGCCAACATCAAGGAGCGTCTAGACTTTAGCTGCGCTATCTTCACGCCCGATGGCTCCCTGGTTGCAAATGCGCCTCATGTTCCGGCCATGATTGGAAGTATGGCCTTTGCTGTCAAATCCCAGATCAAGAATTGGGCCGGCAGACTCAAGGATGGCGATGTCATTCTTTCCAACTCTCCTGGTGAGTGGCTCCGTAATGGTTCTCAGTCGTTCAAGAAAGCAAAACTAACATGACGGGCGAATTAGCTTTTGGCGGTACACACTTGCCAGACTTGACCATTGTCACGCCAGTGTTCGATGCACAAGGCAAAGAAATCATCTTTTGGGCTGCGTCCCGAGGTCACCATGCCGATGTAAGTGTCGTAAACCTTCCATTGACTGCACATTCGGGTCTCCCTGACAACAGAATCTCAGGTCGGCGGCATCCTTCCCGGCTCCATGCCCCCAAACTCGAAATTCCTGTGGGAGGAGGGTGCCGTGTTCGATTCTTTCCTGCTTGTGCGTGACGGCGTGTTCGCAGAAAAAGAACTCCAACGCCTCTTGTGCGAGGAGCCAGCCAAGATGCCTGGCACAAGCGGTACAAGGTGCTTCCAAGACAACGTGACGGATCTCAAGGCTCAGGTTGCAGCAAATCATACCGGCATACGGCTAGTTCGTCAACTGATCGAGGAGTATACGATGGACGTCGTTCAGGTATGTTGGCTCTCGGCGCCTCTCGAGAGTAATGACACGGCTGACAGTGTTCGACTTAACAACAGATGTACATGGGCGCCATCCAAGACTCGGCCGAGCTGGCCATCCGCAACCTCTTCAAGAAGCTCGCCGTCAAGACCAAGGGCTCCGGGCTGCACGCCACAGACTACATGGACGACGGGACCCCCATCCAGCTCAAGGTGACCATCGACGCCGACTCGGGCTCCGCGCTCTTCGACTTCACCGGCACGGGGCCCGAGGTCTACGGCAACTGGAACGCGCCCGAGGCCATCTGCAACTCGGCCGTCATCTACGCGCTGCGCTGCATGGTCGACTCGGACATACCGCTCAACCACGGCTGCATCCGGCCCATCACCCTCGTCATACCGGAGCACTCCCTGCTCAGGCCGGGCCACAGCGCCGCCGTGTGCGCGGGCAACGTCCTCACCTCGCAGCGCATCGTCGACGTCATCTTCCGCGCGTTCGGCGCCTGCGCCGCCAGCCAGGGCTGCATGAACAACCTCACCTTTGGCCTCGACGGCGGCGGCGGCTTCGGGTACTACGAGACCATCGCCGGCGGCAGCGGCGCCGGCCCTGCGTGGCACGGGACCAGCGGCGTCCACACCAACATGACAAACACGCGCATCACAGACCCGGAGTCCCTCGAGCGCAGGTACCCCGTCGTGCTACACCGCTTCTGTCTCAGGACCGGGAGCGGCGGCGAAGGGGCGCACCGCGGCGGCGAGGGCGTCATCCGCGACGTCGGCTTCAGGGTGCCTATGTCGGCGTCCATCCTGTCCGAGAGGCGGAGCTTCGCGCCGTACGGCATGGAGGGGGGCGGTGAGGGAGGCCGGGGTCGTAACACCTGGGTCAAGGGGAATGGCCAGCGCATCAACATCGGAGGCAAGAACTCGATCAAGGTTGACGCTGGCGACAGGCTGGTGGTTGAAACTCCTGGAGGGGGTGGCTATGGTGTGATTCAGGATGCAGAAAAGGAGGAACAGCCCCAAAGCATGACGTCCTTTGTTCCCGTTGCTGGAGGTAGTATAGGGGCGACAAGGGATCTTGCGGAGCAGGTATGAGGCTGGGGGCGGCGTAATGTTACAAGCAGTCGATATTGAGGTTCATTAAACATTCCAAGATTTGTTATTTATCAACAGGTACACACAAATGTTGCTTTTCAATCACACGTCTAGGTGTCCGCTCGACTCCCCTACACCTCAATGGTGGCGAGGCGTGCTCACTTCATATTCTCCATTTGGGAGGCTTGTAGACTTTTTGAGCCACAGTGAACCAACTCACTGGATCTTATTCTTATGCGCCGGTTTTGGTCAAAGTGTCTGCCGTCTGTATTGGGCATAAGGAACGGACACAAGGCGTTCGGCAAAACTTCTCAGACTTGTTGAAACCCATCAAAGAGGACAGGTTAGAAAAGCGTGGCCACGGTCACCTACGGGCAACTGTTTGGACGGACTCTGAAGTGCTTGTATGGAAATGTTGCCTTGGCAAAACGAAGCCAGATGATGAATACTTGAGCGCTCAGCTGTCGCGGTGTGGTCGCGCGTCCAACAGTGGTACTGCCAGATTCCGGCGGCTGATATCGGGACCTCCATCCAGAAAGTCTGGGGCATCCGTAGCATCTCAGTGTATATGTAGAGTCATGATGTGATGGTTTTTGGCGCCTACCCTGTCCTGCTCATGTCGAGAACCACTTCTTCAGCGCATGGGCACAAGACTGCGACCGCTTGAGCCAGGGCCTCTGGGATACTGAAGAGGTATTTTGTCTATTCATTTCGACAATCGTGGCCCCTATTCGGAAATCCCCAGGGGAGGCCAACCCTTCCCTAAAACGCCTGCCTTTTGCCCGTACCTTGGAATACAACGCACAAAAGCTCCAACCGATCAATGCCAAAAGCCTGGTCATGCCATCATCCTGCCATGCTCTTGAGTCCCCCACTCGTCTCCATGCTCCCATTACTTCGCAACCGCCGCGCTCAGGACTTGCGTCCTGAAGAAGCCTCCCTTAGTCCGCTCGATCACCTGCTGGTAGACGCTGCTGGGCGGGTGGTTCATGACGACCGTTCCCTCACTCGAGTCGATCTTGGCGTCCAACCGTGTGTCACGGATAAGGTTGACGATCCACTTCTCGCCCGCCTCGTTGTTCAGACCCAGCGTCGCGCTGAGGCCCTTGATGTCGATGCGCGCGTGGATCTTGCAGTAGCTCTCGAAGATTAGATGCCTCGCGTTGTCCACAAATGCGTCCACACCACCCGCCAGGAAGAAGTCGGCCTGCAGCACCTCCTCGGCACGGCTCAGCTGCCGTTGCGCATCCTCAAAGTCGAAGTCGATGAAGAGGGCGCGCACAAACTCGGTCAGGGGGTCGGTGTACTCGTAGGCCTCCTGGCGCACGATGCGAACGATGTCCTTGAGCTGCTTCTGCTGCACACCAGAGTTGCGGGAGCGGCCACGGCCGGTGATAACAGCGGCGACCAGATAGCGCAACGCCCAGGGGCACGAGGTCTGGATGGTGTTGATGTAGGCGGGGGAGAAGAAGAGGTCGAGGAGGGGGTCGCGGGCGGAGTCGCTGTTGAAGAGGGGGAACAGGGCCCAGTGGATGAGCCATGTGCGCTGCTGCAGCTGGGCGAGGGGGTTGTTGAAGAGCTTGGTGTCGATGTTCTCCTTGACCTTCATCAGCTCCTCCAGGGCCGTGTCCCAGCTGGTGGAGAGGATCTCGGAGGCGAGCTTGCCCCATGTCGCGGCCGACACTTTGTCGTTGTCGGTGGAGAGGACACGGAATTGGTAGAGGAGATCGGCGGATCCGCCGTAGTCACCGCAGCTGTATTTGAAGTTGCCGAAGTCGTAAAGGGCGTTAACCATCTCGATCGTCACCTGTTCATCGCCTTGTCAGTATTGGAGTCATTCGTGTATGGCACATCGGCCTTGTCTGGATGCGGGCACGGCAGCATCGCCAACGGCGCAACGCCATCATGGTGGGACTGTATGTCGTGCCAGCGACAGCGTCGGTCGCGCATCGCCGGCCATGCTGCCAGCCTCCCCATCCGGCAGGGACGTGGCCGGCTCGTCATATGAAAAGGGGCCGTGCGGCACGTACATCGTGGTCCTTCTTAAGGAACTCCAAGTTGGCAACCTTGTCGCTCCGCAGGTTTGTGACGACGTCTTCCCTTCCCAGCAGCTCCTGGATCTTGCCTGTGGTCTCCTCGTACTTCTCCAGGGTGTCGATGACCTTTTGCCTCTTGTCGGCGAACTCTTTTGGTGGGTCCTGCAGGCCCTCGAGGTCGCAGTACAGGTTGGCGACGTAGTCGGTCATGTTCGTCTTGTTCAGCAGCTCGTAGGTGGCCTTGAGCAGCTCCCTCGACTTGGCCTCGTCCTTGGAGACGCCATCCTCGTTCTCTAGTTGGCCGCGACGGAACTCGAGGAGGGGGAAGATGAGGTGCCTGTCGAGCTTGGTGACAAGCGTCGGCAGCAGGTCGTACTCGGCGACGGTGGTGTCCTCCATCTTGCTTCTGCCTGTCGCGTAAGTCGGGCGAGGGGAAAAGGGCTCGATGGTTTCGGCGGGAGAAGGAGGGGGAGGGGTCCTGTCGTCTGCAGCTGGGGGTGTATGGAATAGGAGAGGAGGAGTCAGTCTGCGAGGCTCTCCAGCTGTTGATCTGGCCGTCCGTGAAGGGGGTGGTCGGTGTTCGTTCGTTCGTCTGGCGGGGCTTGTCACCCAAAATTCGTTGTTCCCTCCTCCCGTCTCTTCGCTCTTTTTCGTGGGGTCCACCCAGGCTTGCGCCATTGGCTGCAGGACCCCAGCACGCCCATTTGTTTTGCCGAAGCCGGCTGGAAGTACCCATGTACCCAAGTACTCGCGTACCCACGTCCCTTGTCATTCTGCGCCGGTGCAGCTTCCAAGCCATTGAGCTATGCTCCGTTCCTGGATGCCTTTGCCTGCCGCCAGCAGCGATTTTTTGGTGACGACCTCCAAAAGATCTACCATATACTGCGGGAGACAACGACACACCCAGGAATCACTGTCGATTCTCTAGCACCGCAACGGAGAAGGAACAGAAACAACATCCACAATGCTCCGTCAAATACCAATCCGAACGGCCACGGCTGCCCCTAGCCGGCTACTCTTGCGACCCTCCTTCGTCGCCTCCACGCGCTTCCTGACCACCGCAGCAACATCGACCTCACAAACCCCTCCTACGCCTTCACCCTCGTCTCCAGCATCCTCCACGGCCACTTCACCACAGCAGAAGCAACTGACATATCTCGTCGAGCGCACACCGTCGAAACACCTATCCGTATACAATGACGCCCGAGCCGGAGGCACGAAGAAACAGACCGTGGTGAAGAAGATCGTGGGAGATGCGCGGGCGCTGAGGGACGAGATTGTCGAGGAATTGCAGTTCCCAAGAGACGACGTCAAAATAAATCCAATCACCGGCCATATAAAAATAAAAGTAGGTCGCCCGGTTCTGTCCCCGGACGGCCAGGCCATTTGGAATGGCGGGCGGGCGATGAGCTAACGGCTTCTGCAGGGCTTCCACGCGGACAAGGTGCAGAAGTGGTTGGAGGCGCGGGGCTTCTGAGGTGCCAATGGTATGAAAGGCGTGTTCAGAAGCAGTGACCATGGGCCAAGTAGACCCGAGAAGTCGCCCTGACTAGCATATACGCATGTACTGAGAAGGGCCAGGAATGGTGGCAGGGAGGATTGTACGACGTTGTACTCTATGCCGCAATATACCCACGATTGATGGACGCGTTAACGACAAGGATACCGGGGCAACCTCTCTGCAACCCACCACCAAGGCCGACCACTGAGTGGATGTATACACTGGACCGGCGCATGCACTGGTGCATGCATCTCCTTCTCCTCGGCATGCCTAACTCTGAGCCAAAGTTATGCAAATGCCAGAAGAGCTGATAAACTCGTAGCATGCGTCTTCCTCGAGGTTCAGGTCGGATGTACTGCTCATTAAATGTACTATCTCGGTAACTCTTTACCTGTTAATCATGATATGAGCAAAGTGGCATGACACCAGCCTTCGTGCTTCTTGCTAGTGGAACGCCCTGGAAAATGTGCCGGACCCATGAATACAATCGAGATGCCACCCTTTGGAATATCGTCTTCGTTACAATGGACAAGTTTGCCCGGGCCTTGAGAACACGGCCGTGCTTCCCTGGGACCATATTCCTTGACCAATTCTTGACCAACCTGTCACGAGGAACGACACAGAAATCCCCCCCCCCCCCCAAAACTTCGTCGCTATTTTCGGTCTCGTTTGTACGATCATCAATGCTTGCTTTGCGGCTGAGCCGATGCCGCGCCGTCGTTGGGTTTCTTTTTCAACTGAGAGGCGTCGGCACAGCTCTTCAACTCGTCCGGCCTGGCAAGTGATTCTGCATTCATCCTGGCAGATGATGCTGCGTCTGCCCTGGCAAAGTATTCCTCCAGCCAGCCGTTGTTGCCACTGAGCTAAGTAGCATAGGTCGGGGAGTTATCGGTTCCCGTCGGGCCTCTCTTTCTCTTGAGCGGCGTGGGGAGGGCTGGCAGCTCTCCCCTATCACGCATGACAGCAATCTTGTTCTTAACGGCGGAGGCCGACCGCTGCATCTCCTAGAGGGCGAAAAAGGCTCAGTCAGACATCAGGAAGCCAGGCACACTCTAGGGGGGGATGGGACGATCTACCACAAAAGCCATACCTTGGCGATCTCCTGGGGGCTACGCCCCTCATTGACCATAAGCTTGGCCTTTTCTATCTCGGCGGCCGCCCACCTCTGCCCACGGGCGGTTTCGTTCTTTTGTGGGGTCTGAACAGTCAGCTGGGTTTGTCTGTCCTGCGTTGTTGCGTGGGACACGTACAACTTGAGCCACTGCCGGGCCGGGTGCGCCGCCTTGTCCGTCTTTCTCGCCAGGAATCTTGGGGGGTTGCGCCTTCTCGCCGACCTGCGCCTCTGGCATGGGGGTCTTTATCGGCGGGTCCTCGGTGATGCCGAGTTTGATCGCAAGGGCTTCAACCTGGAGCTTCGAACGGAAGGCCACAGTGTGAGGGGTCCGCGATACCACGGCGAAACCAGCGGATACGTTTATCTTCTGGGGTATCGAGACGTCGGAGTAGAGATTGACACCGTGGGTTGTATTGACATGGTATTCGCAGAGGGGAAATGGACAGTTGTAGAACGCAAGGTTTTCATCAGACAGCGACGTAACGCTGAAACCCTTCATGCGCTCAGGCGACGGCGACCAGACGGTGTAGATGGTCAAGAGGCAGCCGGGGCAGCGGACGGCGCAGTACGTCGGCATCGTGGCGGTCGTTGCGGACGATCATCGGTGGTGTGGGAATTGACTTATCGTTTGCGCCTAAAGTTGGCAATGAGTATGCTTTTGAAGTTTTCGAGGATCGAATGCTGCGTCTGGCGAGGAAAGGGGTGTGGGAGGCAGATATTTGTTTTCAGTCTGATAATGTTGGTTTTCAATTGTGCTCCAGGCCTGCGATGTGGTGCCACAATTCACTCTGATAGAAATAGCCACGGACCAAAAGTTGGAAGTAAACAATGCATAAGTTACTGTTTGGTCTCCGGATGATGACCGGATGGATTCGATTACGGTGTCGTAGAATGCAGTCATCTTTTGTACCCACCACCAGATATGTAAAATGGTCAACTCAAGATGTGGACTAGCACTTTCCGCTTCGCCGCCTTGTCGAGGCAATGGTCCCATGTATGCGGATGCTTTTTGTGAGTGTCCTCAGCTGCTCTTTCCGTTGAATATTTCCCCTGGTTCTTTCCTGAAGAAGTTTAAATGACAAACCATGGAAAGATCCTTGATCTGTAAATGCCTTTCTCAGCCTTGGAAAGACCAAAGGCTAGTCACTGCCAAAAACACCCAGAGGACAATTAGCAGGGCTCACTGCTTCAGATTTGGCATTGTTGTCAACTCCAGGAATCATCACTCAGCTTTCTGCTCTGTAGAATCGCAATTGACAAGCACAGGTTACTGAACCAACAGGTACTGAAATAGCTGGTGTTATAAGCACAAGACTCCCACCTTGTGAAAAATAGATTGGCTCTACCCAACGTCTGGTAGGACACAACCACGAGAGCCCAGTATCCCAACAAAGGGAACGCATGTAAAACACCTTTCAGTTTTCATTTGTTAGATCGATAATCTCTGTGACTGAGGATTTAAGTTGCTTATGAGGGCGACCACGTCTCACTCCTGCTCCTTCGCAGTCTCCCTTCTCCGCTGAGTTACGAACTCGCTTCAGTCCGGGGTTGAGCTCATACTGACATTAGCAGGCATTGTGGAAATGGGATTTTCATTCACTTACCGGCGTTTTCCTTTGATTGACACCACAAGCCGGAGGCCTGGATGGCCTGGGTCTCCTGGGGGAGTGATTGGATACTGTGCCAGGGCGGCTCCGGTCCTGTTTTGAGATGATTCGCTCCCGCTGCAAATCAGCTGGCCAATGTCAGTTTCAGGGACAGTCCCGAGATACCAAAACCTCTATCCTTCACCTTGAGAGCGGTAGTGGAACACAAATTCTGCCAACGGGTGCTGGTCTGGCTTGTCCCAGGAAATCCACGGGCCTTGGAAGTCGTCGTCAAGGTCTAAAGGAGGCGACAGTCTTGACGGCACGACATTCTGTTAGTTGCGGCTGCTTGATCTGGATGCATGCTGCTCACTTGACTGTGTGGGAGATCATTTTTCCTTCATCTTCCCTCAGCTTGGTGAGCGCCTTCTCCGACAGCGGCACATTGAACTCGAGTTCGAATGCTCTGGAAGGTCGCGGCCTCGGCTTCGTCTTGACTACCCCGGCTTTTGTGACTCGCCATGCTCGGACCCGGAATGTTCCCATAAGCCTGGCAAGGTCTAGATCTCGGGTCCATCGGTCCTTGGAGCTGTCCTCGACTTTGAAGAACATCAGTGTGCAGGCAACTCTGCAAGTGATTGGAGAGACCAACCCGTTGGAATGGAAGCGAAACGGAACTCCCGCTGCTCATCGTTCGCTCTGTCTAACAAGGCGCCAATGGTCACCGAAGGCGCCCCGGCCTCCACGTGCTGTTTCAGAGATTCAAGTCCCTGGCGGTTATCAATATTCACTTCGAAAAGAATGGCGTTCGATGGGTCGTTGATCCAATCCTTGGCCGGTGACTCGCCAGCCCTGACACCACAACGAAAAGCGAAGACGGCGTTCTCCTGTGACCGGATGTAACGCCGGTGTACGGCGTTGGTCACGCGGCCGTGGTCGGAATTGGGATGCCGGCACGGATACTCTTCTGCTGCGGCGTGGTTCACTAGCACTTCGACCTCAATGCCTAAATCCGCAAGGATGCCCATTTTCATCAAATATATTTGGGCAAATGAGAAATTAATTGGGTACAGCTTGCGTACGTGGAATCCTTGATCGAAATCACCTTGGCATGGCGGTCCAAAGCCGCCGATACTTATAGAGTCCTGACGTTACGCTTCGTCGATATCACGGTGCGGCTATAGTTATGTTCCACCACATTATGCTTGGAAAGGTTACATCCTCGGAATGATGCAGGATGTCGCCGTTTCTACAGAGTACTTCCCACCCGGTACTGGGGTACTTCACAAAAGGTACATGGCCAAGTGCGTGAACTATAATATTTAAGCTCGGCGCAAAGCGTCACCATCTGCACCCTGTGCTCCAGATGTGACTTCGGTGCACAAAGCCACTGCTTTAGGAACCCCTGACCTGGTGCACGCTAAATGATACTCGAAGGGTCCCTGTGAAGTATTCCGTTGACCTGCAATGTATCATTTAGGGCTTCAGCCTCTTGATTGCCTTTCTAGATGACTCTACCTGGGGAGCCTGGGATAGTTGATCCGTCAGCCACTGTATGCCACAAGAGCCGCTTTTCAAGCCTGCAAAAGCTGTAGTAAAATATTTACATGTGGGAGCCGTGAATGCCCCAGTGGCATTTCTCGATATCCAGGGAATGCACAAACTTCCCCGGACACGCAACGGAGGCGACGTGTCATCCATGAGTAGAGCGTAAGAAGCTCATTCCCTTACCATCAGGTTCTGAGAGATCAGGTTGGTTTGCAGTGTGTCTCATAACTGTTGTGCTGAATTCCTGGTACGCCTGGGAATCAACGTGCAAGGCATCAAGGGAGCCACCATTCTGCAGCTTTTCCTGTCGCGGGTCTATGTTCTATCTGCCCTACCCAGGACAGCAGAATGCCAATCTATCAAGAGCGTTTTCACGGGGATACGTACGATGAACGATCAGTCTCGAGAGAGGGCACCTGCATATTACTACATTATGTACACAGACACTGGCACATCCTACACACCAATCCACCAAGGTCCCATGCTCAGCGGAGCACCACTCCACTCAAGGCTGGTGACAAGTGGCCCACAATTCGGATGACACACTGCGCATACTCCCATCGCCGGTTGACATGGCATCCTCAGGCGAGCAAATGCTTCCTGACGTTCATGCCACATCTTCTTCGTCTTCCAGGAGCTTGAGTAAAAGCCCAAACGCCCCCCAAAAAGAAAACCCACCAGAGAGACCAGGTCTCGAACCTGGATCTCCTCGACGACATCAGCGCTGAGGGCTCTAAACCGATTGAGCTATCTCTCCTATGCCACTGTGCTGGAATCGATACAATGATATACCGCTGGTGCGCTGGGACTGAGGCCGCGGTGATGGGGTGTAGTGAAGCACTCAGTCTAATCATGGGCTGCCGCCGGGACACAGAACCGAATTACAAGGTGTTCGATGCTGGGTTTGTGGCAGTTGATCTCCTCGCGGGTTCGGAACGCACCCTGCCCCAGTGGAGCGAGCCATCATTGCCATTCCAAGGTTGTGGACTGACTTGCCTGTCCCCTGTCGTTGCGTCCCGCCCGGTGTGGGTTTAGCTTAGTGTCGCTCTTGGACCATGTCGCCGCGGGCACAACAAGCCAGCCAGCAAGCGGCCACATGTAGACTACCTACCTACCTATGCACAAGTCGGACTGCCTGGGCCGAATTGGCCTGGCGGTGGGCGGCAGGAATATGGGCCTGCGCAAAGCGAGGCTGACACCCTGCACCGAATGACTGCAAATGATCATCCCGTCCAAGATTTCATTCTCAACACCATGTGAAATGAATGTCAAATCACTACACATACATACTACAGACGGACAAGTTTCTATCCGATGCTACCTTTCCGTTCGCCTGTTTCCACGCCATCCTGGCCCCATCCGTGACGGCATCAGAGGCCCAACGCCGCCGCATAAATGACCTTGTCCCAAGACCCTGCAGGGCACGGTCTGGCCTGCTCTGCTATGTGACCCGTTTCCCATGATACCGCAGCCACGCCTCAATTGCACCAATGCTCGCCCCATGTTCTAATCCCTTCGCTTCGCTCGGCTTATGTGTAATGTAAAAATGCGATAATGCCTTTCACCGCCGGTGCGCCTTGTTCTATACCTGTAGTGACCCTAAAGCAACGACGTGCTGGAGCCAGCCGTCCTTGGAGAACTCGGGACTGCGCATCTCAAGGGCCTTGAGGATCTTGTCAGTCCTCGGGACGACGTTCGGCGGTATGCTCTCCGGGTCGTTCGGGTCACGGGCCTTGTGGGCAAGCTGCCGAAGCATGGATGTGCCCAACACGGCAATGTACAGCAGGTCCGGGTCCTTCTTCGGTTGGGCTCGCGGCTGGCCAGGTGGCTTAATCCTGGGCTGCTCGAACTCGGCCGAGAGCTCCCTGACCAACCGGAACAGGTTCTGGGCGAACCCGTTCCCGGACGACAGCCACGTTCGCGTTACACATGTGTCGTAATCTGGTGCCAACGACGCCACGATGTTGCCGGCGAGGAGGCCTTGCATGAGAATTGGTTTGCGGGCCTCGACCAGGGACGGCAAGCCGGTCGCGCGGACTTCGCGATGTTGGTCTGGCACCGGTGAGATAGCTAGAGCAAAGGTGCGGGTTATGAGCTCAGAAGGTGGAGTATTCGAGGCATCAGCGGCAAAGATGCTCTTGTAATAGGTCCTGTTCGGCTCATCCCGGGCGAAGAGCTTGGCCAGTGCATCGATGGCATGCGGCAGGTACGGATGCAACACTGGCTCGAACGGAGCGAAATGCAGCTTGCCGGCGTCTGAGAGGTGCGGCGCAGGGGCTGGTGCAAATGCCAGGATGAACTGGAGCAGGCTCTCGGCCTGCTCCCGGGCTTGGATCTCCAACGCGTGAGCGATGTTGGACAGCAAGATGATGACGTCTTTGAAGAAGTCCAGGGTGTCGGCCTGCGTCCTCAAGAGCATATTGCGCGTGCCGAGGTACCGGATGATGTCGCAAAGAAGCTTGACGAGCAACTCATCAGCTAGGATGGCATGGTTCGGTGGATAGAACGAGAGATTGCGCAGGATTGTGGTAGTGCACAGAAGCCGGTCGACGGCGCGATCGAGTTCGTACTCTTCCGTCCCTATCGGATGGATTTTGCGAATAGCCAAGTTCTCCAGACGACATGCTCTGGACACGTCCTCGTATGAACTTATCACGATCTCGTCGGACAGCTCCTCTGTGTTCTCAACGAGCGTCTCGACCTGGTCCTCAGCGCACTCGACCAGGCTTTCCAAGAGCTCCTCGCACCTCGTCAGATCAATCTCCAGGCTGGGCCCGCCTACCAAGGGCCCTTGCGGGCTCGTCACGGTGGCCAGGGTGTCCAGAGCAAGTCGCACCTCAGCGAGTATGCCGCATTGCAGACTCTTGGTCAATGCATGCAGGTCAATGTTGCCCAGATGAGCTGGCGGGGGGACGTCGGGTTTGAAGTACTGGTATTCCATGCCCAACCTGGCAGTAACATCCAGCTCAACGCCGCCATACGTTTTTTGTTCTGGCACCCGAGAACAGGGAATGTACTCATCGGGTTCCTTGGTCAGGGGCGCGGGGAAGGGCATGGTTGCTGGCTCCGCGGACGCGCCAGGGCCGTCGGGGTGCGCGCTGCTTGGCAAGGACATGCTGCCATGCTTGCTAGCTGGGGAGGGTGCGGTGAATTCGTCGTGAACGGGAGTCACTTGATGGCTCTTGGACATGGCATTTCGGGCGTGACCTTGTGCGGAGTTTGGCTGTTGCGGCTGGGGCGGTTGAGGTGTCTGGAAACCATTCACGCTTGCTTGCGCGCCACCAGGAGGCATCTGTCTCATCGGCGACTGCATCTGGCCTGGTTGTATGCCGGCGTGCTGTCCTGGTTGCATCATGCCAGGCGGCGCCTGACCTGGTGACATCTGCTTGTGGCCGGCCGCCATGGGCGTATTTGGCGCGCCATGCTGCTGTTGATGCTGCTGCTGTTGCTGCTGTTGCGGGTGTTGTTGCTGCTGTTGCTGATGCTGTTGCTGCTGGTGTTGTTGCTGCTGGTGGTGCGGCTGTTTGGCCCGCCACGTCTCCTCGAAGGGCCTCAGGTTCTGTTCGTATATCATCCTGAGCTGTTGCGGTGCCATTGGCATTTGCGTGGGGTTAAGATTCAGGCCCATCGAGATCTGCGGCCAGAGGTTGCGCCCGGTCACGCTGTTGAAGCCGCCGGCCTTCATGACGGCCTGGAATAGCTGCATCAGGTGGATGGGCCTGTCGCCGATGACGGGATTCGTGTTAAGTTGCATCTGCTTCTGCGCCATGAACATGGAGAGCTGTTTCATGAAGGCATCTGGGCTGGAGTGGCCCCTCTGCCCCTGCTGCGGCGCGCCCATGCCGGGTTGTTGGGGCCTCATGGCGCCGGCGTTCATGTTAGAGGGCACCTGGCCATTAGGCATTTGCTGTCTTCCCATCATGTTCCGTTGCGCCATGTTCTGTCCGGGCATTTGGCCCTGCATTTGGCCCTGCATCTGGCCTTGCATCTGGGCCATCTGCTGCTGCCTCTGCATCTGTTGCATCTTCTGCATGTGTGCGACCATCATCTGCTGCTGCTCCGCCGGGTTCCTCCCCTGCGGCATGCCCTGCGCAAACATCTGGTTCTGCATCTGGCCCATTTGGCCCATCTGGCCCTGCATCTGCGCCATGTGCTGCATTTGGCCCATCTGGCCCATGCCCATCTGTCCGGGTTGTTGCATCATGCCAGGCTGCATCTGGCCCATCTGCTGCGGCATCATCTGGCCGGGCATCGCGTTCGGATTCGACGGGGGCCGGGCGGGTGAAGGGCTCGCGTTGCCGTAGTTGGGATTGAAGCCGGGCGGGAAGTTCCCCTGTTGCATATACGGATTCGGCTGCGGGGTACCGCCGTGCTCGGATGGGATCGGGGAGGCTTGAGGCGCGAACTGCTGGGCGGCGGGCGAGAAGGGGTGAGGCGACGTGGTGGAGACCCTCTGGGGCACGCTGCCGGGTCTCATCTGGTTGCTGCCCATTATTGGCGAGGGTGTCGCGTTCGCCGACCCGTTGGTCTGCAGGTGAGGGTAGGGCGACGGCTGACCCGAGTTGGGCTGTGGCATGCCGGGTTGCTGGCCCTGGGGATAGTTTGGAAACTGGGACTGCTGGGGCGTGTCGGCGCGCGAGGTGGGCAGCATGCCGGGATTGGGTCGCGGGGACCCTGCGATGCTGTCTTCTCGCGGCCTCGGTCGCTTGGAGGGGATGACGGGATTGGTCTGGTACATGGGGTTCGCAAAGGAGGGCGACGCGTTGCGCATCTGGCCGTTCTGCTGCATGGCCATCATCTGGGCCTGGGCCTGGGCGAACTGGGCGGGGTTGAAGGGCGCGGCGCCAGGGTTTGCCATGAAGTTGGAGGGATCCATCATGCCAGACGCGGCCGCTTGGGCATTTGGGTCGAAGCCGTTGTTGCCATTGTGATTGGGGACAGCGGCCTCGTTCATGCCCCAGGCGGACATGGCTGAGGACGGGAGGGTCTATTCGGAGGCGGAGGTGGAGGAGGACGGGGACGAGAGCGACGAGCGACGCGACAGAAGCGGGCGAGGGCGAGGCTGATGGGGCTGTTGTTGATGTCGGAGCTGAATTTGGAGCTGGTGGGATGCGATGGTGGCGTCGAGGGTCGCAACGGCCATCTGGGTGATCGCCTTTTTGCCTGTATCGCAAAGTGGTGAGGCGTGCGAGATGCGAAGGTGCACGATGCGAGCTTCGAGGCTTGGGTGAGGCCTGTGGGGAGCGGGGAGCACAGAAATTAGAGACGGCCAATCATCAAAGGGCAAGGGCAAGAAGCCATGGAGATGAAAAATAGTATAGAAGCAAGGAGTATGTACGACGGCGACGTGTTTGGCGATGGGGAAAGAAAGGGTAGGCGCGTCAGGTCGCGATCTGGAGCGATTTGCCGGGTGTGTGATGCGATGGGGGGGATTTTTTGGAAGGGGGCAGTAGGATGAACAGTGGACAGCAGACGGTGGTAGTGGACTTGGGACTTGGAGACAGAGAGACTGGGGCAGGATTGGTAGCTGGAGGCTTGGGTGTTGGGGGGATGGGGTTCAGGTTACAGGTCAGGTCAGTGTAGGGCGAGACTGATTGGGCTGGTCTGGGTGAGTGAGTGAGAGCGAGTGAGTGATTGAGTTGCCTGCTTGCTGGCTTCCTCTCACTCTGTCTGTCCACTGCAGGGTTTATGATGCTGGGCCAGTGCGATTAAGAGTTGGCCACCCTCAGAAGAGGGTGTATCAAGGAGGAAATGCAGTGTTGTAGGGGCAGTCAGAATAGGGGAGAGGGGGTGTAAATAGAACAATGTGTCAACAAAATGGGGCAAAACCAGGGAATAATGGAAGCAACGCGACAATGTTCATGATGGACCAAGGGTACACAAGAGGTCATTGAGCCAGAGAAGAGCAAATTACTTTGGTGATAAGGAGAAGAAGAAAAAATAGAATAAATAGAGAATACAATTCGGTGAAGTGAAGCGGAATAGGATGGGATTGAGTTTGGGTTGAGGTTGATACGGTTCAACTCAGCTCAACGTAGCACGCAAAGGCGACACAGGACAGACAAGCAAGGCAAGGCAGGCCATAGGAACTTTCCCGGTTCGAATAAGAGTGGGCAGTGAGGAATGGAATGTGTGCTGATATGCAATGTGTGATGGAAGACTGGTGGTGAGAGACGAGGTTGTGAGCTGGGTGGGGGATGAGCAGGGACAGACTTGCTGACTGACAGGCAGACTGGAGATGGCGGCAGCGGCAGCAAGTGAGCAGTATCAATTGCACCAACACCATCAACACCAGCAACTTTAGCCATTCCTCAGCAATCGTGTGTCAAACCGGGGCATCGGCACCAGGGTGGGATCCATCGAGGGAGAGGGACGCCCGACCAGGTGGGATTGCCTTACAAAGGGTTCGGACGTGCAGTGTGAGGGCGCCCAGAGGGCCGGGGCCAGGGGCATGTGGGTGGCATGTGGCATGTGGCAGCAGACGAGTGAATGGGGGTTCTGGGTCTGGGTCTGGTCCGTTCCGTCGGTCATACATACGTACCGTAGGTACCCAAGCAGCAACAAGCAAGCAAGCAGCAGCAAGCGTCTGGCGGCGGCGGGCTCGGCTGGGCTGGGCTGGGTTGGGTTGGGTTGGATGAATTTGAGGGGGGCCCCTCGATTCGGTTCGTGATGGCCGAACGAACCGTGTGTGCGCGGCTGCGGGTAGGTGGGTGGGTGGATGGGTGGGTGAGCGAGCGAGTGAGTGAGTGGACAGGCAATAGGACAATCAGACAGAGACTGGCAGGACAGTTTCACTGTCTAGACGAGCGTCAGAGAAGGCGGGCGGGTGACAGCGAGCGACTGAGTGGGCGAGTAATCCTTTCAGTGCTGCCCAGCCAGGTTTGGTGAGTGGGTGCGTGTCCGAGTCTGATTGTACGAGAGTGTGCGAGTGTGCAGGCAGGGTGTCAGTGCCAGGCAGCCAGGCGCAAGGCAGTCAAAATCAATCAGTCAGACAATCTCTCTCTCGCTCTGCTGCGCTGATTGACAGGACAGGCCGACCAAGACAGAGAGGCTGAGGGCGGACTAGGACGGACGGACAGAAGGGACTGCGCGCTGGGGGGGAAACAAGACGGATGGTCGAGTCGAATCCTGCTCCGGCCCTGCGCTGCTCCTGCCTCGCCTCGCCTCGCCTCGCTTCTTTCGCCCGCCCCACTCCCGCTCCTGCCACCTCGATTTTTCCCTCCTCTCTGCCTCTCTCTTGCCTTGCTGCTGGCTGGCTCCTGCCGCTACCGCTACCCCTGCTCGTTGTCAGAAGCAGACTAGCGTTTGAGCTAGATCATTTCCGGAGACGGCCAATCAAGGATAACTGTACCCCTGCACTGGATCGGCAGGTCCCACGTTTTCCTGTGCCGAGCCAATCCGCCTGGCCTGATCGGACTGCACCTGCACAGCAAAGCCAGACCGTGCTGCCCTGGTGCATCGCCTTTCTCTGAATGGCTTCATTCTTCTCGTTGACATGAAAATGGGGCCCTCTAGCAACGATGCTGGCGTCGACGAACAGAGAAGTGGTAGAACGAGAAAGGAGAGCAACTGACCATACAAACCCTTCAGATCCATTTGAATTGATCTGACAACTCCCTTTGCTTTCAAGGATACTTCCAGTGGGGCGATGTTGCGTATCAGTCCATCTGTTGCGTATCAGTCCATCTGTTGCTGTTGCTGTTGCTGTTGCTGTTGCTGTTGCTGTTGCTGCATCTGCCCGGCGTCCTGGGCGCAAGGTGCCCCAGGGTGCTGAGCCCGACATGTCCCCGTGATAGCTTTTGCTGCAACCGTGATCCAGGTACAGACCAAGACCATGATACAGCTGCTGACGCTGGACTGTTGAAGTCAAGCAGCAGCCACACCATGCGTCCTCGACCTCGGACGTCTCCAAGCAGGGCCTAGCTGTGGGTTTCGAGGCCAGACCGCCAACACAAGCCGCACGTGAGCAAGCGATGATGGTGAGCACTGTTGGAAATCTTCGGCTATGGCAGAAAGGTTGAGCTGGCCGACAAGTGCGGCCCAGGCCAAGAGCAGGAGATGGCTTCTCTCTTGGCCAATTCGTAAATGAAAGTAAACCACCAAAAAGGGGTGCTTTGGTGTGGTGCGGTGACCGTGTGGCTGTCCCGGACCCTGTTTGACGTGGGAAGGACTTGCTCGATTCGTTCTCAAAACACGGTATCCTTTGTGATGCGACCAGTGGTTTCCTGACAATTCGTCCCAATCTGCGGGGAGTCTGCCATCATGATTCTGTCCAGTCCATCGCTTCGCCCGAGGCAGCCCCCGGGGACAATAAACCCAAGCCGGGACGTTGTGAGGCAGGCGGGCAGATAGACAGACACGAGACAGGCTCGGGTCCGACATGAATGCCTATCTAGCGCATGTAGCCTGCCGGGTAGCGACAGCGAGGGTATGCAAGGTTCACCGGCACGCGCCAGTAGCGCCAGACCGTGTGTCCAATGCATGGGGGTACCCTGGGTGTGGTGCGCAGCATGCAGGTGGCAGGTGGCAACAATCTGTCTGCCCTGGTTGCCGGCGGTGGGTGGTGCTGCTGCTGCTGTTGTTGGCCTGGTGGAAATCGATGCCCGTTTCTGCACCACCAGAATCTGGAGGAAGATGGACAGGCCAACTCGGGATTCCGGCTGGGAGGACCGCAGGATCGACTTGGAACAAAATGAAATAAGAACAGGGAGGAGTGTCCGGGACAGCAAGTGAGAGAAAGCGAGAGTAAGAGATGGGGGGAGCAAGTCTCGCTGTGTTGTGTCTGGTCATCTCCTTTGATCTTCCAGCGCACTTTATCGAGGGCGGGCGCTGGCCAAGGCGTCGGTGGAGTTTAGGTCATGCCCGAGGTAATTTTGGCCTGATGGCTTTTTTTTTGAGTGGCCCCCGCTATGCTCTTGCCTGCATTTCGTTGCTTTGCCTGTCGATTTGCATGTCGTATGTGCCGTTCTGTGCCGTGCTGTGCTGTTTTCTGTGCTGTTCTGTTTTTGAGTGCGTCCGGCTGCGGCTGGTCCTTGGTGGTCTGGCTGGCTGGGTCCGCCTATGTCATTCTCCCACACTTCCATTCCAGCTGTGGTGGCGATCCGGCGACTTTTCTCCCCCATGCGCCGGGATTTCAGATTTCGCAGTCAGGCAGTCCACTGCCATCGTCTCTCCCATCTCTCATCCATTGAATCATAAAAAGGGCTCAATTGCCCGCCTTTGCCGTCATCTGATCAAATGTCGACTCTGGCCAGCGGAAGCTGCCACTTCGTCTCCCCCGGCACCACAGGGCTGAAGAGAGGGGGGGGGTGGTTTGCTGGTGGTGGCTAGAGCCGGTGTGTTGAATGAATCGGGGAACATGGCAGTGGTGACAACAAACGGCAGCAGAACAACAACGAGAGGGTTAGAGAAGGACAGACGATGTGGGAAGAGGGCAGAAAACGATGGCATGAGAGAAAAGGGCGAAATGAATGAGAGACGAGGGGTGGAAGTGGGCAGTTGGGCCGGTTTATGTGTCTCGAGGGCAGGTATCTGGTACATCGGGGCTAGTAGCAGCAACGACAACGAGAAGGCACCACCCATGTGCTGCTTGCTGCGGCTGCTCTCTTCTGTGAGGTGCCTGCGTGCCTCTGTGTGCTCTGTGTGCTCTTCTTTCCCCCCCCTCCCACCTTTTCTTCATTCATTGACCACCCTTCAGCTCTTGTTCCCTTTCTCTCGAAACAGACAGACCTGCAGTCTAGTTGAGCCCCGTTTCCATCCATTGTTCTGGCGTTATCTGCCATCTGTTGGGCTGTTTCGGCCGGCCCCTCAAAGCTGAAGCATCCATCCATCCCTCGGTCAACAGAGTTCGTGATCTCCATTTTTCCCTCGGCAGCTCTCTGGACTCTCTCTCTTGCCCTCCCCCTTCCCCATCCTCGCGTGTTGTAATTGCTGATGAGCCGGCTGCTACCGGAATGGCACATCTTGTTTGCCTTACTTTTACTGTGATCCAACGGTTTCCAATACTCCCATGATCATCTCTGTGATGGCTGTTGTGGCTGCACCAACGCCCAATTTTACGCAGTAGTCTTCACACATCAGACGTGCCCCCGGCACCCCAGTCTCCATCTTACAGTACCCATCAGTCTCCTCCTCCGTCCCCGCTCCTGGGATCGTGGCTTGACGGACCCCACGGCTTTCCACCCTCAACCCAATTAATCAATCAATGGGCCTTGGGAAAAGGCCGACCTCTCCGAGAAACGCCATGACGAGACTCACCAAGAACACACCGAGTAATGCCGTTTGCCCTAGGGATCCCACTGCACTGCATCGTTGGGCAGACAGAAATGCACGGCACGTCAGCCAGGGCTAGTTGTGCTGCATGTTTACGTTCAGCCCATCCGCCAACCTGGTCCAACCCACCTCAATAATAAGACGCCATCTTCGAGCAGTGGCTCGGATTTGCAGGTCAACACCTTGCCTGAGCATTCTCTTAGCGTGTAGACCACGGCTTTTGAATGCCAGCTCAACCTTCCCAAATGTGACGCTTTTCTCTCCTACTGACCGCTTCTCTTTTCACCCCTGGGGCCTCATGCCCAACCTCGCTCTGAACTGAGGCTATCCATGCCGCAATTGGACTTGACATGACCTGCTTGTTTCACCACACCGACAAGCATTTGTTTGACAGAGGACCCCCCCAAAGTTAAGGATCGCCAGAGGTTATGCTACATGGCAGGGCAGCCCACGGAGAGGGGAGGAGATGGGCTGAAACGAGTTATCAGCCTGTGATGCAGATCCGCTGTGTCCCTGGGCCAGGCCCCACGGTCTCGAGTGCTTCGGTCATGAGTCCCGATTCTGGGTGCTGCTTTTGGTTTTGTTTCCCCTCCCACCCGGCTCCCAACCCGAAGAGGCACGAGGATGGCGCAAGCGGTCCCTGGGCGTAGGGCGCTTGTCTCATGCTATACCTGCTAGTCGATTCGCCGTGTCCACCTGACTGATAACTCGCGACTGTCACGGTACGGTATCGCAAATGTAGACTTACAGAGTCAGCCGTCAACCAGCCAAGCAGGGGCCCGTCAACCCGTGAAATCACAGCTTGTAACACACACAGGGATGCGAAGGAGGGGAATGACTTCCATTGTCGTGCCACCAGCCGAGCACAGGCTCTTTTTCACAGTTCACAGTGTGACCCCCCGGCTGCCGGGCCGTCGACTTGTGGAGGAGCCCGCTTGTCCCTGTGGGAGCCATGGGCCTTGACCATTGCGGAAGAAGCGAGGCAGTCGACAATCTACCGGTTCATGGTATGATAATTGAGGTCTAACAGGGACTCGAATTAGAAGAGTTAAATAACGTATATCACCTGCCTTCTGAGAGATCGTCACACGTGGGTTCCGTACTAATGCATACTTCCAAAATATTCCTCGGTGTGACTAGCCGGCGCAACACCGAGCACAGACTCCAGACACTCTCTGGTGGGACAGCACCCTATGGGATAACCTCTAATCTGAAAACTTTTCTCAGATATTATCTGCTGTGGAATATGTTCACACAGGACAGCCTCACGTATGTTGGAGGACAGTCTGCTACAACGCGTCTAGGTTGTGCCGTTGTGCCTGCAGTACATTCCGTGTGTGGCCCAAGCTTTCATCAGGGATGTTGACCCCAGGCCAAGCAACGACACTACCTAGAGTGCCAACTAGGTACCTAACCTTGACTTCTGTTCCTTTTATCCCGTAAATCGTCGGTACTGCAATCTTCAGTCCATGCTCGCTGAGCAGAAGTAGGTGATCTCAGGATGCCACCGAAAAGGGAGTCCGGCGAGACGGACGGCGCAGTGGACGATGTGCAGCCACGCCGGTCCACGCGTCAGCGCACGTCAACCACACAGGCTCGCGCTGCCGCTGCAGACAGTGAGTCTGCGACGCCAAAGAAGGCCGCGAAGCCCGCCGCGGTGAAGAAGGCAGCGCCCAAGGCCAAGCGGAAGGGGAAGCTGGGAGGCGGAGACGAGGATGATGGCGATCGGCAACCTGCACCACCATCTGACGGCGAAGCGAGCAGCAAAATCAATGGCGTCAAGGCTGCCAAAACGCAGTCAAAATCCACGGCGGCAACGACGGAGCCCAAGGAAGCGAAGGACCCGGGCAGGCAGTACTGGCTGATGAAGGCTGAGCCCGAGTCGCGCTTCGAGAACGGCGTGGATGTTAGGTTCTCAATCGATGACCTGGCTGCCAAGAGCGAGCCTGAGCCATGGGACGGTACGATTCTCAAGTTCTCACTCACGGATTCATACAACTGACAGATGAGTCGTGATACAGGTATCAGAAATTTTGTTGGTATGGACTTCTCTACCAAATTTGTGGCAGCCAGAAGATCGCCTTGAATGCATCGCTAATAAATGTTTAACCCGCACAGCCCGCAACAACCTCCGCGCCATGAAGAAGGGGGACCTCGCCTTCTTCTACCACTCCAACTGCAAGGAACCGGGCATCGCGGGAACAATGGAGATCGTGCAGGAGCACTCGCCAGACCGTGCGTAGTCTCTAAACCCTCAACATGACCACCTCCCTCCTTCAGTCCGGCGTCATCTAACCAAGAACCAACCCCCACAGTCACTGCCCATGACCCGAAATGCCCCTACTACGACCCCAAGTCCAAGCCGTCCGACCCCAAGTGGAGCGTCGTGCACGTCGAGTTCCGCTCCAAGTTCCCGGTGCCCATCGGGTTGAAGGAGCTGCGCGCCATGGGCGAGCCAGGCGGGCCGCTGCAGGGGATGCAGATGCTGAAGCAGTCCCGGCTGAGCGTGAGCAGGGTGAGCGCGGATGAGTGGGAACACCTGGTCGGCGTGGCAGAGGAAAAGGCCCAGGCGGGGGCGTGATGGCGGTTCATGACCAGCCGCCGGGGTGGGGCGATAGTATCGGCACAGCTCGCAGGGACTGACTCGACCAGGACAGCCAGTAGTAGGTAAACCCTCCAGCAGGATAACCTCAAGTGCGGCCACCTCCCATGACTTGTGTTATATCTTGTCCACAACTATACATAGGTATCTACGCATAGATGGGTACCTGTCAAGCCTTTGCGGTCCCTGCAAGCTGGAATGAGATGGTTCTGCCAATGATATATACCTAGATGCCTGGGACAGGCACATAGTCTGCAATGCAAGCATGCCGATCGCATGTAGATAGGCGATGGTCGCTCAGGCATTATCAAGCTTGCGCTTGGTGTGTTCGAGTACGGTGCGGACGTTGTCCTCCAGATCAGTCCTCTTGAGGATAGGCTTGATCCATGCCACTGTCTTGGCTGCCAGCTTGCCCTTGTCTTCGGTCGTCTCTGTCTGCGCCTTGAGTCTTGCCAGAACCTCGCGCAACGCTCTCGGGAACTCGACTGTCGTGCAATCAACACCGACCAGTGGTTGGCGGACAACACAGCCACAAGTAGCCGGGTGCCTTGGGTACTCGTTGACCATGACATCCAGTACGTGCTGGATGATGGCAGGCTGGGCCGAGACTGTTGTAAAAGTCGCGAACATGTCGAAGAAGGCCTCTGCAGCGGGTGCGCTAAAGAAGGGCTGTTTCCTGGCGACATCGAAGACAGCCTTGGGGATGGCGCCCTGCAGGGCGGGACTCTTCTCGAGCTTCTTGATCGCCTCGTCTGAGAAGACCTTTCTTGCCTCCTTGGCCTTCTTGTCGTTCTCGTCTGCCATTGGGTCGGGCAGGATCTCGTTGTCTTCAAACTCTTCATCGTCCGACTCGTCATCGCCGAAGCGCAGGACGTCGCCGTCCTCGACCGTCTCCTCGGCGCGAGCTCCCTCGAGACCCTTCTTGCCGCCCTTCTTCCTCTCCATCTTGGCCAGCCACTCCATCTCGACGCTGGCGTATTCCACCCACAGGTCGACGGTGGAGTTGCAGAAGCGACAGCCCCGCATGAACATGCCTCGCGCGCCCTCCATGTCGCCGTCGCTGGCGGCGCGCCTCCCAGCCCTGGCCCACAAGCCGGGGTTGATGGGGTGCATCCTCAGGGCCCTGGTCATGATCTTCCTCCACCTCTTGGTGGCCTTGACGCGTGCAGCATAGTCCAGGTAGTCAGTCCACAGGTCGAGGCTCCCCGGGTGCCTAAAGACGGCTCGCTCGTAGATGTTGAAGACGCGGGCGTTGCTGGCGTGGGAGGTGGAGTGCTTGATCTTCTTGCGGAGGCACCTCTTGGCTCGCAGCTTGTCGAGGGACAGCTCCCAGGCGACGTAGGACTGGAAGTGTTGGGGCTTGCAGCCGGGGCCCAGGACGAGATGCTCGAAGTCTGTGCGCTTGGAGACGAGGGTGCGGATCTCGTCCTTGGAGAAGATCTCCTTTTCCTCGAACTCTCGCAGCTGGGGTACGGCACGCTCGAGGTGGAAGCGTGCCTTCTCGGCGACGTTGGCCATTTCGGTGGGGTGTGTGGGAGGATGGCCAGAAGTGGCGTGTATTTCTTCTGTGAGTAGCGGACGTGGTGGTTGAAGTGGTGGTAGTGGTCGAAGTGGTGGGAACAGAGAAGCGTGGTATCGTGATGCTGCTGCTGGTGTTGAAAAGTCAAAGTCGAGGATGGGCGTTCTGAACTTTTTAGTGGGGCGCGCAATGTGGGGACCCCCAAGAGAGACGGACTGGGGTGGTGCCTGACCTACAGGAAGCTAGCGGGCCACTGGAGGGGGTTCCTGGTGGGAGGATCTGCGGATTGCTGCCCGCTGAGTGGACTGACCGGTGACGTACCAGCCTGCCGAGGCTGGGCGGAGCTGTGAGACGCGCCCGGCACCGATCAGCCTGCCTGAGGGAGGATCGATCAGCTCTGCTTACTTTTTGCGAGGTATTGTGCCATGTAACTGCGTATCCATCCATGCATCCCTGTACCCAAGCACCCAAGCTGTCGCTTGTTGACTGAATGGCATTCCGTGATCTGATCTGATCAGATCCGACTGTTCCTGCGCCGCATTTCTTCCAGCCATCCAGCCTCTCAAACTCTTTTCCCTCCTCCACTCCTCCTCCTCCACCACGAGTACTCTCCTGCCCCTCCTGCTGCTCATCTGGTGTCTTTTTCTTGTGTCTTGGTTCCAATTGCTTTCTCTCTCCCATGCCCCTCTGATCGGTGACCCCTCCACAATGGCGCGGTCCGGGTACAAAGACAAGGACGGCGGCGTGCTCTGCTCCTTCAGCGGAGTCTGGATCAGCTGGCTGCATACGATCCTCGCATACTGTACGCCCAGCCTCTCCCTCCTCTCCCGGAACTGGAGCTGTCACTGACCCAGCTGGATGACTGGGAGACTGAATGACTGACTGACTCTTCCAGCCGCCTTCGTCAGCGCATTGGTTGTCGGCGTCTCGCTCCACTACCACAAGATCGTCCAAAACGAATGGTTCGGATACCCGCAGGAGTGGTTCCCCTCTGTCTCCGCCACAATAGGCGACCGCTATCCCGAGCGATCCTTCTTCCAGCTGTTTATCGCATTAACCTCTGGTCAGTCTGCTCGGAATCTCCGGTCCAAGAACACCCAATTGCCCCCAGAAAACCCCACAAACTCCCAAAACTGACTTGTTCCGGCAGGTCCGAGATTCGCCCTCGTCGCCTTCTGGTACCTCCTTTCGCGCAGGCCCGGCCACAAGCTGCCTGCCTTCGTCGCCTTCTGGGGCGTCTTCCGAACCCTCACCTGCGGCGGCTGGACCTATGTCACCTCCACCGACGACCATGACTGGCACGACGTCTTTATGATCTCGTACCTGCTGGCCACCATTCCCTGGACCTTCGGGTGCATCGCCCTCAGCCCGCCCAACCCGACTGCGATCAAGTACAGGAAATACGTGTCGGGCACGTTCTACGGCAGCATCATCCCCCTCATATACTTCTTTATCCAGCACAAGGTGCACAGGGTGCCAGGAGGTATGTTCAGACTCGAGAACCGAAGAGGAGAGACAGGGCCAACCGGGGAGAGATGTCCTGAAGAAACGACAGCAGAATCGAGAAAAGAGAACAGAATCGTCGCTGACTGACATACGCGCAACAGCCTACACCACCTACGCCTTCTTCGAGTGGTCCCTCGTCCTTCTCGACGTCGCATTCGACGCAGTCACCGCCCTGGATTTCGACTCGTTCGAGGTGGTCATCAGGGACGTCAAAGGAGTCAGCAAGGGGTATGTCCAATGGCTTCCCAAGTAGATCTCAAAAAGAAAAAAAGAGGGAGCAAGTACCAACGACCCGCCCTGTTACTGTACATGCCAGCGTACACGTACACACTGCGGATGATGATACGCGTCCCGGTGACCGAGTTGGTTCTAAATGTCGTGTTTATCTTCTAGTGCCAACTCCTCGTCTGTGTCATCAGCTGTGCTGGAGAAGGAGAAAGAAAAGGCCACCGCCGGCGTCTCCACCCTGGCCTTCGGCACCAACCCCGCCCTCGACATTGTCGCCGACGTCTATCATGGCTTCGTCTTCTGGTCCATCCTCACCAGCCTGGGCGTTCTCGTCTGGTACTTCCCGCTATGGTACATGGGTATCTCCGGCTACGAGGTATTCGTCATGTCCACTGTCTCGCCTCTCTTGCTGGGTATAGCGCCACTGAGGACGCTGGTCGTCCAGAACCTGCGCATCGTCCACCTGCTGTCGCTGTCTGGCCTGCTGGCCTTCCTGGTCCCCGGTCCTGTGGGCCGTCTCAGCACCGTCGGTTTTGCAGTATGGATGCAGTGCCTGGCTTGGGCCGCCACCTTCTACGCCGACTCCGTCCACGAGAACCGCCTTGAGTCCAGGATCATGGCCTGGATGGCCGGCCTGCTCGTGTCAAGCATAGCGAAATTCATGTGGCAGACAAACAACCCTATCTGGCCCATCATGCATGGCGCCAACGGCGGATGGAACTACACCGCCCTGTTCCTCGCTGTCCCTGCTGCTCTGAGATTCACCCGGCGTGGAGTCCTGAGCGGCGGGGACAATAGCTCAAGGAAGGACGGCTCCGCGCTGCTCTCAGCGCTCAGCATCGGTGGTCTGCTGTTCGGACTGCACTCCCTCCTGTCCGATAGCAGCACTATGATCCTCTGGGTCTGGGACGGTTACCCCATCCGAGGTCCCACCGCTAACACGTCGGCCTGGTACACCATTTGGGCGATGACTGGAGGCCTGCTCCTCGGTCTCTTCCGCCCACAGGTAGTCAACACATACGGCTTCTACGCATTCGGTTGTATCGGCGCCGCGATTCTGACGTATTCCAGCCACTGGTTTGGCTACCTCGGAGCACTTATCACCGCCACATTCTTGATGGCTATCTCCCATCCTCTGATCACCAATGCAGCCAAGAAAAGCCCCGCCGTCACCTTTGGCCTGGGCTTCTTCTTTTACAACTTCCTGGTGCTCTTCCATGTCTGGGTTGTCGCCTATGCCTTTGTGCCCGGCGGCCCCCTTGTCCGCGAGCATACCGACTGGGTCATGCTCACCACGTTCCTGCTGATCGGTGCTGGCTTCGTGGACATCAACAGAATCAACTCGTCCAAGAAGGCCGGAAAGCGGCCGATCAGGAATAACTCGTCACCAAAACCCCATCGCAGGTACCATCTCTCGATACTCGGCGTCTTGAACCTGCTCTTCCTCGGCGCAGCCTTCCTCCGCTTCCCGACGAACGACTACAAGCCCTACCATGGCGACGCGAACCTCATCACCGCGGGCATCTGGACCATCCATTTCTCCCTCGACAACGACATGTGGAGCTCCGAGGTTCGTATGCGCAACCTGATCAAGGAGTTGGAGATCGACGTCATCGGCCTCCTAGAGAGCGACCTCCAGCGCATCATCATGGGCAACCGCGACACGACCCAGTATCTCGCCGAGGACCTCGGCATGTACGTCGATTACGGCCCGGGCCCCAATAAGCACACATGGGGCGCCGCCCTGCTATCCAAGTTCCCTATTATAAACTCGACACATCATCTTCTGCCCAGCCCCGTGGGCGAGCTGGCTCCCGCAATTCACGCGACGCTAGACGCCTACGGCACGCTGGTAGATGTCTTCGTCTTCCATTCTGGCCAGGAGGAGGACCCCGAGGACCGGCGGCTGCAGACTGAGTACCTGTCCAAGCTGATGGGCTCCAGCGACCGGCCCTCCATCTTGCTCTCCTACCTGGTCACCAAGCCCGGTCAAGGCAACTACAACACGTATGTCTCCGACGTCAGCGGCATGCATGACATCGACCCAACGGACTGGGACCGGTGGTGCGAGTATATCCTGTACAAGGGATTAAAGCGGACGGGCTACGCACGGGTGAGCCGTAGCACAATCACCGACACGGAGCTTCAGGTGGGCAAGTTCGTGGTGCCGCGCACAGAAGAGGAGAAGAGCGGATTCCTCGCTGCCGAGGAGGACAAGAGGGACAGGAGGGTTAAGGAGGCAGAGATCGAAGAGTCGAAGAGATTTCCTGGACTATTCAGGGGCAAGGGGCAACGCGGACACAGATACCACGTTTTCAACGAGCCGCGGTATTATAATTTCTAGACATGTAGATGATGGCTATGACTTAATGAGGAGGATGGTTGTTGGAAAATGGCTCGGAGGAAATTGTCACCTCGTCGAGGGCCGAGGCTTGATATAAGCCTTTATTCTGTAATTTTGATGTATGGCAGAAGATTATCAATGTTCAATCACCACACATCGAAATGTGCTACTCTCGATTTCTTCCACATTCTGAGGCAGTCATACCTTTTTGAGGTCCATAAAGCCCTCTTGAAAGGAAGCAGTACGTATTACTTTTGCGCGCCCGGAGATGCCACCATATCACCACGAGCAGCCACAAGATAGGAACTACAAACTTGGCAAAGTTGAGAATATCTAAGGTAACCAAGCCTTGTTGATTAATTACAACTAGAACTATACCTGCAACGAAGGCGGCACCGTTCGATCTCTATCAAAATAAAATACCTAGGTAGCAAGACAGGCAAAAGGCTTAGGCAGACTTCCTCCTGTGGGCCACGTAGCGCTCTATAACAGCATCGAGGCACGAAGTGCGCCTCGCCCGTGTTGCACGGCGGTCGCAATCCGAGTTGGCCAGGCATTCCCTCAAAGCCCGGACAGCCGGGGTCTCTTCCTGCTCGGGCAAAGTGGCACGATCAGTCTGGGTGTTGGTGTTGGTACTGGGGCGACACCATTTGCAGTCCTCAACCAAGAAACACACGCTCCTTGGGGGCTGGCGCGTGCATCTGTCGGCTGTGGCCCTGCGTGTCTCCTGTGCTGGACCTATGTCCTCCAGCTCGACACCTACCTCATATGGGCCTCCGCTGAAGGGAGTTTCCTGAGCTGCTGTGGTTGAAGCTCCACGGGCGCTGGGGAACGAGGCAGTCTTGGGGCTCATGCTCGCCGGTTTTGGGGTGAGTCGAAAGAGCTTGTCGGATGAGAAGAGAGTGGTTGAGTAAAAACGTGTCTCTTTCTCAAGTAACAAATTATTCGACTGTTGGTGGTCTAAAGTGACAGAACAGGCGGAAATAGTTATAGTGTCTCGAAATAAAATACAAGTGTGTTAAGTATTTGACGATTTTATTGAGTCGACAAGCATTGTGTTATCCGCCTGACAATGGCTTGTTCTCAGGGCATTGTCCCTAGGCTATATCCTGTTCACGAGACAAAGCTTTTTGAAGAGACGCATTGTCCCACTCTTTGTAGCAGCCACTTAGATCTGCCCGTCCAAGGTGCACCAAGTACAGTGCTTCCCATCGTAGCATTCCTCCTCGTGTCCTCCCGCGGCATCCTGGCGCTCCTTGCGCCCGATACCTTTGCTTACTTCATACTGACACCCAGACAAGTGTCCGCAGAGAAGCAAATTGGTGCACCTTAAGCCAATGAGATTATTTTAAGCTGCATCACGACGGACTCGCTATTACTGAAGCTGTCCGGATTTTCCCGCATCGGGCCCGTCGATTCTTCCGGCTCACCAAAGTCCCAAGCCGAGCAAGACAGACAGACTTAACAGATGCTGGGACACCCACAGCGGCCACAATAACTTCCAGTGAAAGCCCTACCACAAGTATACGACGGCTTGCAGTCACTGTCCCTAGTGCAGGGATACCAACTCCCGTAGCCCTCTTCCCCCTTTGCAGTCCAGCACCATGCTCCAAAGTTCTGACCTATGTACGCATCGATCCCGTGGCAGTCTTTCCAGCAATATCCATTTGAGCACCCAGACAAACGGCCGCCGTGGCCGCCGCAGCCGCCACCGCGCTTGGCCAGCCCTGGGCCGGCCTGACGACCTAGAGGGTGGTCGGCGCATTTTCTAACGTCGCTTGCATTCACGCCCGCGGGGAGGTTGGCCTCATCCGCCACCATGAGACCTAGGCTGCCGCATTTGTCTTCGTCAGCGGCGGAGGAGACGCCCGTGGCGATGGCGGTGGTGAGGAGGATGGCCGTGCCGAGCTTCATTGTGGATTGGATGATGCAGAAGGGGTGGCCCAGGGAATGTGTATTAGTGGGATCGTGGGATCAGACTGTATGATCAAGATGCCAATTCTGGATACTTGAGAACTTGGAGAACAACATCATATAGAAGTCAAGTTAACAGCCTTGTATTTGTCCGTTTTGGGCATCTCGTGTTCGTGCATGGCCTAAGTCACAGGGAGAAGGCATCGAGACATAGTGCTTGGCGACTTCAAACTAGGTTGAGCCGGCGGTTAAAGATGGCTTTGGCCTTAATAGCTTCACCCTCGATAGTACAAATGACACCGGAGACTAGGCACACCCTAACGTTAAGACTTTTAGTACGAAATGGTGACCTCTACCACGAGACTGGTTTACAGAAGTAGATCAAATAGTTATTTATCAAGAGCCTTACGTAACGAAAGTAACGATTACCTACAACCTATTATTATTAGGAGACTTTACCTTTTAAACATTACTTGCTTATATTAGTCAAAAGTCTGCATGGCGAGTAGAAATGGAAATTTAGTGAAGTGTTTATGGGCACAAATTAATCAAAAGTCCTATTGAACTACCTGTTGCTAAATCAAGATCCCCCACCACTAGGAGGAGATACCCAGTATGAAACCCCAGAAAACAGACAGCCAAGTGCAATCAGACTGTTTACGCGTGTCGAGTAAAGAGATCCAAGAGATGCCGCGCGACGCGAGGATCAGCCCCTTAGATCTGGCCAGCGAAGACCACGCTGCACCAGTGGCAGTGCATGCCGTGGAAGCAGTCGTCCTCGTGGCCTCCCTCCCAGGCTTCTTGGCGCTCCTTCTCCTCCATCTCAGCCTCGATCGGAAAGCTGGCGGGGTCTTCCTCGCTGCGGACAAAGCGCTTTTCGCAGTGATAGCAGGGCATAGTCGCGATGTACGGGCACAGCGCACAGCGCATTGGTCTGCGTTCCTGCGGGATGAAGCGCTCGTTGTCGTTCAGGACCCTAGGCTCCTTCTCCATGGGCTTCGGATCCTCGTTACAGTGGCATACCCACTTGTGCTTCGACCAGGCGGGTGAGGCGTCGCGGTTGCCGGAGGATGAGCCCTCCTTGGGCTGGGCGGTGGATGCGTTGGAGCCCATGGTTTGCTGGTGTTTGATGAATGAAGAGTAAAGCTGTAATGTGGACAAGGTGGGTGTAGATGTCGTTCCTTTTCCTCAACAGTAGATCGTTGTGGTGGTGGGGAAGTGATGGTAGTCGATGGATAGGAAGGAGATCCTCATGCCTTTAAATATCTTACGACCCGTCATTACTGAGCCCAGGTTAACACATTGTGTTTCATCCGTATATGATGCTTTTAGGCTAGAATTCGTTTAGACACAAAGCTTTGATAATAGCTTTGAGGTTGTCATTAAGTCTCTTACACTACCTACAAGTCCTCGGTGACAAAGACAATCGAATTGTTGTAAACAAAGCCTTTTTGTTCAGCTTAAGTAGACTGCTTAAGGTCTAAGAAGTTGATAACAATAATTATCGCCCACAGCATCTGGACAAGTATCTGTAAGTGGGAGGAAGAAGAAATTCAGCTGCATTTGGCTATCAACTTTGCAAAATTACTGAACCCTTCATTCAACGTAGAATACATGCCCTAACGGCAGATTGACCGCTCCCATGGCTGGTAAATCAAACATGACGAATTGACTGACAAAAGAAAATGAAAGACAGTAACAGCATTCCTATTCGATCTTGCTGCTCATACTCGATCTTGTGTCACGAACTAACACACACGATAGCCCGGGTGCAGAAGAACATATGGTTACTAAAACCGTTCTCACATCCCCACAAGCCCATGTTCTTCTGGCTGGCCGGGACGCCTCAACGCATCTTAGACGGAAAGTAATATTTATTGCCCACGCTGCCATACAGCACGGATTCTCCTCCGAGGTGTACGCAAGTCTTCTCGACTATAATGACATTTAGCCGGTAGGTTGGATTGAGGCTGATTTCTTTTCCAGTATGAAGATTTCGAGTCAAGAGTCGTACGGCAAACACGTGCTTGGCCCTATTGCGGACACTGAAAACATGCTCTCGCCAAACAGGGCGATCTGCTGCACCTCACATGAATCGGTTCCAGTGTCCAGACCATGTTTCAAACCTTGACGCCAAATCGGCACAGTGGCCGGGGTGGTTCATCGAGGCTTAGCCGGAGCGCCCGGGCGGCGCTCCATGTGCAGCTCTTTTTAAGCTCAAGGTCTGGAACAAGCTTATCTGCCCCTGGAAGCATCTGTCATGCCTGGGCACCCGACTGCAGGAGCTCCCAAACATGAGGCTCAGCGGGGCTTCAAGGGGTGTTCATGTCTGCCTCCGGGAATTTTGCAGCTTTGCGATTGGGTTGGGGACCAAACCCAAGAGAAGAGTTAAATTCACATTGACTCGGGAGAGGCCGCTGAAATGGGCCTGATATATCTATAACCATTAGCCCACGGGTTAAACCACCGATCATTGTTTGTTTCGCGGTGATCGACGTGAGATCTACAGTCTAGCCGGGCCAGCCAAAGTACACTCATTTTCTATCACGGCCTTGGATGCTGACTTGCACGATGCACTGGTCCACATCTGCTCCCAAGACTCTCACGTCGCTCCTTCTTCTCCTCCTCATACCTTCAATAGATGGCCATGTTCTTGTTCGGCGACAGACTCCCCCAGCGACTGGGAATGTCACCTTTGTGCCTTGCCCTACGGTAGACCCTTTCTTACCACAGGACACCGCTCTAGGCCTGCAATGTGCCAATCTCTCCGTACCGATCCTGCACGACCAGCCCGGCGGCGAGCAAGTGCAGCTGAGCATCGTCAAGATGCCTGCCAAGGGACAGCGGATCGGCAACCTGTTCATCAATCCAGGTGGTCCGGGTGCTCCTGCGTCGACACAGATCCTGAACTTTGCTACTGGTGGCCTTCCGATTGGGCAAGCGATGGCCAACAGCTTCGACATCATTGCCATGGATCCTCGTGGTGTGGGCATGAGCACGCCGTCGAGGTGCGACACCACGATCGGAAACGAGCCGAGTGAGTTCGAGGTCACCACCGATGCGGGGCTTCAGCAGCAAATAGACTACAACCAGAAGCTGGGGGCGAGCTGCAAGGCTCTGATGGGGACGCTGTTTGATAACATGGACACGATCGCCGTGGCCAAGGACATGGAACTTGTGCGAGTGGGTGAGTTGGAACTTCCTCATTCACCCTTGAGGAGACTGAACCCATGGACTAACGTCCAAAGCAATCGGTGACGAGCCCATGAGCTACTTTGGCCAGTCGTACGGGACGCAGCTCGGGGCACAGTACGCCCAGCTGTTCCCCAGCAAGGTGCGGGCGATGGCACTTGACGGGGTCCTGCAGCACACGGGCGACTACGCCTCCAACGTGCTGATCCAGACCAAAGCCCTGGACGCGGCCATCCAGGAGTTCTTCAACCGGTGCGAGAAGAACACGACCGACTGCGGGGCCCAGGGGCCACAGATGCGCCAGCTTTGGGCCAGCGTGGTAGACAAGGCCGCGACGGGCACGCTGCAGGCACCGGGTTGCGACGACACGACGCAGACGGGCTGCTTCCGGAACGTGTCGGTGCAGGACCTGCTCGGCACGGCGCGGGGGCTGACCGAGTCCCCCGGCGGGCAGCGGCGTCTGGCGCGGATCCTGGCGCTGTCGGGGACGGGCAACGCCTCGTTCGCCGACTCGTTCGCGCCGGGCCTGCTGAGCGGCAACGTGTTCAGCGACAGCTCGTCCTTCAGCATCGGCAACGTGCAGTGCCAGGACGGGCACTTTGTCGACGCCACGCTGGCGCCGTCGCCCGTGAGCCAGGTGCAGGACCTGGCGGCCATGACGCGCAACGCGACCGTCACCCCGGGCATGGGCGAGTTCTTCCGCCGCACCGTCGGCTGCACGGGGTGGCCGGTGAAGATCACCAACCCGCGCAAGGCGCTGGACGTCTCGGGCACGCAGAACCCGGTGCTGCTGGTGCACACCACCTTCGACCCGGCCACGAGCCCCGAGTACGCCCAGGGCATGCTCAAGGAGATCCAGGGCAGCGTGCTGCTGGTGAGGGACGGGCTGGGCCACACGAGCTACTTCAATGCCGGGGCGACGGCGGCGGCGATGGATGCGTATCTGGTGAACCTTACCATGCCGGCAGTCGGGACGGTGCTGGCCAGTTGATGCTACATAATTAGTAAAGGCTGAAGGCTCAATGGAACAATGAAATAGTGAACTACACATGTGCAAGAAATGATATCTGCGTGAGCTAGTCAGTTGGTGCCGTGACAACCCGACGGAAGAGAAACGCATCCATCATAGATCCCAAGTGATGGTGGGTGGTATGCAGCATGGACCTTTGGGTGCACTGATAACTGATGAGAGGTGGCATATCTCTAGTCTTTTAGTGTGATGCAGCATCGGGGACGAAGCCGAATACACGGAAAGGGAAGGTCAGATTACAGTTAGTTATTAGTGGTGGGCAGCCATCGCCGAGATCCCCATCTACAGTAGGTGCGGAATAATTCCAGATGCCCACATCTCTCGGCTTATTTGAAAACTGCACCGTCTGAGTGGCCCACGGGGAGCAATGGCGGAGAGATATGGGTCTTCCCCGTATTCTCCGGGTCCAGTGCGGATATTGACAAAACAAAGAACGCCCACATCTATCCGAGTATTACGGAGCTCACGCACGACACAGCTGCGTCAAAAAGCTGGAGAGTGAGCAATGGGGTCACATGGGATCCAGTGTTACCATGCACTAATTACACAATGCATGATTCGGTTCGCCGTTGGGAGCCGCAACCAACCACCACCGGGAGCCGTTGTGCGGCATTGTAACCGCGGCTTTATTCCGAATGAGGAATGTCGCGGCACCGGGCCAGTAGGACGGCGAAGTTGCGCTTGGGGGGCTTGGGGTTCCCCGGCTTATGCCAGAAGCTAGTAACTCGGCCCTACAGTAGGCTGCTGTGGGTTAAGATGGTGCTGATCGTGGGGAAGGGTATTTTGTTTGAGCTTGTGCTTGTAAGCTGCGTCTGGCCCGCGTCCAGCCGAGCCGGTGGTCTTGGTGGTGGTCCGGGTTGGCCTCAAGAGGTGGGCGACGAGGGGCGTTAAACAAAGGAGAGGGGACGCTGTCTCGGGTCTTAGTCTCAGTATTGCTCTTTACATCTTCTTCACAATTGGCTTGCTCTGCGAATTTGCCTGTTGTGATTAATTGAGAAGAACCCCAATTGGTGAAGTCTACTCGACAAGACAGGCCAATATGGCTGACCTCTCACTCTCCCACATCACCATGTGGCTCGGCATATTAGCCGGCGCCGGCGTGCTCTACGTAAGTCCTAACAACCCAAGAAACAACCGACAGATGGGGAAAATCCAAAGGGATCTAAACTTACACTAACACGTGCGACAGACAACATGCCTCGTCATCTACCGCCTCTACTTCCACCCGCTGGCCAAACACCCAGGCCCGTTCCTCGCCAAGATCACCGACGCATATATGCTATGGCACAGCTACAAAGGCGACCGGCACCTCGAGCTGTGGCGCATGCACCAGAGGTACGGCCGGGTTGTCCGCTGGGGGCCCGACTCGCTCTCGTTCAACTCGTCGACGGCGCTCAAGGAGGTCTACGGCTTCCGGAGCAACGCGCGCAAGTCGGCCTTCTACGACGCCTTTGTGCACCCGGCGCCCAACACGCACAACTGCCGCGACAAGGAGCTGCACGCCCGGAAGCGCAGGGTCATGGCGCACGCCTTCAGCGACGGGGCCATCAAGGAGATGGAGAGGTACATCCTGGCCAACATCCGGACCTTTTGTGAGCAGATTGGCAGCCAGGCCAGCACGGATGCCAAGGGCTGGACCACGGCGAAGTGCATGTCCGACTGGTTCGGGTACCTGGCCATGGACATCCTCGGCGACCTGTGCTTTGGCAAGGCCTTCCACATGCTCGAGAGGGACGACAACCGGTTTGCCATTGACCTCGTGGGCACCGCGGCGCACCGGCATCTGATTGTAGGATCCACCCATAATTCCGATGCATGATGGATTATGAACTGACCTTGTGACCACACCCATACAGTGCGGCACGATGCCCATCCTCAACACCTTCTCCCTCGACCGGCTGCTCTTCCCCAACATCGCGGCGGGGCGGGCCCGGTACATGGCCTACTCGCGGTCGCAGCTGACGGAGCGCACCAAGCTGGGCGACGAGACGGACCGGCGCGACTTCTTCTACCACCTCCTCAAGGCGCGCGACCCGGAGACGGGCCAGGGCTTCACCACACCGGAGCTGTGGGGCGAGTCGAACCTGCTCATCATCGCCGGCAGCGACACCACCTCGACCGCCCTGGCGGCGACCCTCTTCTACCTGACGCGCAACACGCACGCCCTGGCAAAGGTGCAGGAAGAGGTCAGGGCAAGGTTCAGCGACGTCGAGGAGATCCGCCAGGGCGCCGCCCTCAACGGCTGCGCCTACCTGCGCGCGTGCCTCGACGAGGCCATGCGGATGAGCCCGTCCGTCGGCGGCCTGCTGCCCCGCGAGGTCCTGGCGGGCGGCATGACCATCGACGGCGTCCCCGTCCCCGCCGGCACGGTCGTCGGCGTGCCGCACTACACCATCCACCACAACGCCGAGTACTACCCCAGCCCCTTCACGTACGCGCCCGAGAGGTGGATCGCCGGGTCGAAGCTGGCGTTTGGGAACGTGGTCGGCGAGGCGGACACGGCCGTGGCGCAGAGTGCCTTCTGCCCCTTCAGGTGAGTTCCTTTCCCCCGATGTTTCGTATTTGTTTTCACTCGTTCACGGCTGACAACGGTTGTCGCACAGCATTGGGCCTCGAGGGTGCATTGGGAAGGGGCTAGCCTATGTCGAGATGATGACGACGCTGGCGAGGACGGTGTTCCTGTACGACATGAGGAGGGCGGTGGGCATCATCGACACGGCGGAGGGTCAGAAGGGGAGGGAGTGGGGCAGGGACCGGCCGGATGAGATGCAGCTGATTGACACGTTCACGAGCTGGAAGGAGGGCGTCATGGTTGATTTTAGGCGGAGGGAAGGCATCTAAAGTGGCTGAGTGGTCAGCCAATTGCCATCACCAACAAGATTGTGTTTTGGAGAGGATCTCTGGTCGTGTCGAGTCGACTTGGAGTCGATTGTTTGCCGCCGTCTCAGATTGGAACGAGACACGGGGGCTGTGCATCATGATCGTGCCTCTGTGTGGGAGTTTTCTTTTCCCCTGGCCGCATTTCCAGTCAATTCAAGCATTGGCAATGACTTCACTGCCGCTCCAAGATTTCATTCTCCCATTTGCGCTCCAGTCAAAGGCGAGCCCACTCCAACAAAGTGCTCGTCCTCGACTCCCAGCCCCGAATCGGTTCCCATGCCGAGACTATCCACTCGGTGCCCCGTTGTTGCCCATCACGAGACCAAATAACATTGGCTGGTTCCTGGGCTTCTTTTCCCTGCTGTGGGGAATCCCTGTTCCCAGCTCAAATGTCCCTCGGTTGATGTCAAGCTCCATGGCGCGCGAGACCCAACATGGATCGATGCGGGGAATAATAAACATTGACAAGCCCAGGAATACCAAGGCCAAATGGTCCTGGTGCCCCCCAATTCTAACGGCCGCCAACGCGTTTTTCCAAGATGGGAATTCAACCGAGCGCTTGCTGCTCAGGCCCCAAGTCAGTTCATCCGAGTTGGACGTGTGCAGGTCGGGGAACACGGAGCCGGCAATCTGTGAATTATCCGTCCTATCTCCAACTTGGCGCCCACGATGCAGGCACAGGCCCTGTTATCTTTACGAAGTAGATCATCGTTCCCCATCTTGCACTTACTGCGATATGCCACCTCGGCTGGGCCCGTGGATACGTTAGATGGCTATCTATCTGATGCGCAGGATGTAACGAGAGACTCTGGTGTCAACATCGACCCGTCAAGCCTTCCCATGCTTGATTACGTAGGTACACTGTACAGCAATCTACTGCCCTTCCATGCATGACGACGACAACATCCGACCAGCCCCTCGGCTCCGCTCCGCCATTGTCCTCCACTCCCCTCACCAGGTGGGGATCTGCATTCCCCTGCCCACCGTCTGTGAGCTTCTTTCTTGGTCGACCCCACAGACACAGACCGAGATATCCTACCTCGCGCTGCTTGTCACGCTCGTGTCGGCACACCTCGGAGCGAGGTTTATACGCGCTACATGCTACTATGAAATCACAACGCCCCTGCCCTGCACATCCACCCGCCCAGGAACACGGGCAGACGGGCAACCCTCGTGATGATCCAGAATGTAACGTGCCGCGCACTCATAAAAGACATGTTATCTCCAGACCGTCCCCTGCCGGCCAGCCATGCATTGTCCTGCAAGGCACCCGCACCCTCGCCCTCGGCCCTCTCACCTTGAACGGCTGTCCCTTGACCAGACTTGACCAGACAACCAGTGCGTCACCGCCAACATGAAGTCTCTCTCTGCCCTCGCCGGGCTCTTGGGCCTGGCAGCAGCCCAGTCATGGCCAAACACGCCCTTTACTGCCTCGGGTCGTGACATCCTCGACGCCTCGGGGAACGTCGTCACCTTCGCCGGTGCCAACTGGCCCGGTGCGGCAGATGTCATGATCCCCGAGGGCCTGCAGTACCAGAGCGTGTCCTACATCGTCTCGAAGCTCAAGGAGATCGGCATGAACGCGGTGCGGCTGACCTACGCCATCGAGATGATCGACCAGATCTACGAGAACGGCGGCGTGGACATTCCCCTGTCGCAGGCGCTCACCCAGGCGCTGGGTGAGGCGAACGGCACGGCCGTCTTCGACCAGATCCTGGCTGCGAACCCAGACTTCAGCACCAACATCACGCGATTGGGGGTGAGTGGACGCAATTCGAGGGGCATTGGGGGTAGATGACTGACTTGCCTGTGAACTGCCCAGGTCTTCGATGCAGTAGCTGCAGGATTGGCCGCCGAAGAGATCTACATCGACCTTGACAATCACATGTCCCAGGGCGCCTGGTGCTGCAACACCGAGGACGGCAACTCGTGGTGGGGCGACACGTACTTCTCCGTCGCCAACTGGACCCGAGGACTGGCCTACATGGCGGACCATGTAAGTCTGATCGCGGGAGGATTCTCCCTCTCATGCCCTCCCACAACAGCCGTGCTGACAACATCTCCAGGCCAGCTCATGGACGGCCCTGACGTCCATGTCGCTCCGCAACGAGCCCCGCCGGCCCGACAACAACGCCACCCTGGCCGAGACGTACAACTGGCAGTACTGGTACGACTACGTCAAGGAGGGCGCCGCCGCGGTCAGCACGGCCAACCCGGACGCCCTCGTCATCCTGTCCGGGCTCGACTTCGACACCTTCCTGACGCCCGTCGTGCGCGGCACCGCCCTCACCCCGGGCACGGCCACCTTCTCCCGCGCCGACTTCGCCGCCGACAAGGTCGTGCTCGAGCTGCACAACTACGCCAACAGCGTCGCCGACTGCGCCTCGCTCGAGTCCAGCCTGTACAACAACGGCTTCGAGGCCCTCAACATGACTGCTGATGTTAACCACTTCCCCGTCCTCCTGACCGAGTGGGGGTTCGCACAGGACGGGTCCACCTACCTCAAGCCCTACACCCAGTGCCTCGCCGAGTACCTGCCCGCCCAGAAGGCCGGCTGGATGATCTGGGTCGTGGCTGGTAGCTACTACATCCGCAGCGGCACGCAGGACTATGAGGAGACCTGGGGCCTGCTGTCGCACGACTGGAGCGACTGGCGGGACCCCGCGTTTGTGAACAGCACCTTGGCCCCGATGGTGGAGGCGACCCTCTCGTGAGGTAGCCTGACTGCAGTGTAGCTTTTGTAGATTGAAAAACAACAACGTTTTAAATACGTATCTGGCCTCAAATGACGCAGTGGACATATGTGACTGACGCCTGATCATGCAATGGGTTTGCACCGACTGAGCTCATCGCCATGCTGGTATCGCTTCAATCGTTTTGTAGTAAGTCGAGCTGCTTTGTAAAGCGCGCTGCGCTTGTGAATTCCTGGTGATACTGGTTCGGGTTACGGCGTGGACTCCATGATGGTATCCTGGTGGTAGTGCTGCGAAGATGGCACTCGCTTGACCATCCTTTAAAGACCACTTCGAAATGAGTGTTCAAACCCTTGATGCTAGACCAGTTGGTCTTTTCCTTTCTCTCTTAGGTAGCCGTATTGCAGCCGCTGATTGCCTGGTTGCTCAGCTCGCCGCAATTCTTGCCCTTGCGCACGTCCAGCCTGCGGTCGTTGGTAAGCTCTCAGGGCAACAGCAAGCTCTGCTGGTCGGCCTGTACCATCCATTTCGACTGTGTTGTCTTGTATGGGAAGTTGACGTGCTGGGTCAGCTGCGAAATGTAGTATTCGTGGTTCGAAGGTTCCTGTTGGCGCTGCTGCAGGGCCAGAGTGCGACTGCTCCTCATTTTGACCATTGTCCATGTCCTTTAGCATTTGACGACGCTCCCTCTTGAATACAGTCCACGAAATGTAGCTACATATGACGACCAAAATGAGCAGGCAGCTGACAACCACTGCGGCTTCCACTTCAGACGGCCCTGGGCTGATGAGGACCGGGGCATTTGGTGGCATGGCTGATCAATGCAGAGAACGACGGCCAGCCATCGAGGGTGGTTCTAAATAAAATAAGGATTCGATGTTTGCTTGAACTCATCTGAAAGTCGAGACAAGAACAGCATCGGTTATATCGGGGCAAGCTTAAGACCTTTGTCTCGCCATGATGGTTGCACAAGCAGGCAGCCGAATCTCGCCCTCCATCGCAGCCTTTCAACCCCCAACCCCATGGTATCTGACTTGAAACTGCGGGTCTCGGAAGGCATATGCTTCCGGGCTGTCCTCGGACCACGAAACTCAGCTTTACAATGAGACAGCAAAATCGAGGAGGTCTACTTTGCAAGGCCCGAGCCTGGCACGCATGCAGGCTCGAATCGACCTGTAGACCGCAAAAAGTAATATCCACATCGGGGTTTGAACCCGAGTCTCCGGGGGATTCAAGTGTTTCTGTCATTTGAAAGCCCGATATGCTAAACCACTGCACCATATGGATGAAAAAGTGGCAGTTGAAAGCCTTCAAGAAGGTGGGCGCGGAGGTGGGTGCGTGCAGCAGTGTCATTTCGTTTGCATTTGAGGCACCACGTGGCAACGGTAGGCTGCGCACCTACTGTACGTTTTTCTCTCCCTCTCTATCTGATGCTGCGTGAAATGTTCGAGTCTCTGTTTTACTCAAGATCTCCGTTTGCAGCTCTTCCTAGCTACAGCCTGTCTCTGGTGTCCTTTGACACAGATGAAGCAATCCCAAACATACATCCATCATCCATCTCGCTTTGTTTTACATATTCCCTGTTGATACCAAGAAAGGACATAGCGTTTCTACTGGCTCACTTTCTTCAGTGGAACGTGTGTGCTGGCATTTTACTTTTGAACATCACTCCGATTTTGGACCGCCATGGACATTATGGACCTTGCTTCATGTAAAGACCAACTGCTTATTAATTCACTGCCCCCTGAGCAACGAATTTCGTCTGTTTCCATTCCTCCCAAGATCGAATAAGGCGCAGTCCACGAGTTTACACTGAGCTGACCCCTGGGCTCTCTCATCCACAAAACTGCCACAATGCACGACCGAACTTGCCGATCCTCCTCGCCATGTGTGACCCCGAGTGAAGTGATTTATCACAGAACTAAATGAGCCTGCAATAATACTGTCGAGTTGGTCCGATGTACTAGGCCAAGAGGAAAATGGATGCACCCACACCCTCTGGCTGTGGATTTAACCTTATATTGACCTAGCTAGGGTTTCTAACTGATGTGTACGGTACTATCTGCAAGTCCAAATCGCGCTCTGCATTATGGAGATTGACGATCTGTAATCTGAGATTGGACACTGTCACATGACCTAATAGCTGCCAAACATCAATCATATGGTTGCATACTAGTATAGTTGGAAATCAAAAGAGAGCAACCGGTTTCAGGGATCCCAGTCACCGGGAGAAATCCGGGGAAAGCCCACACGATGGCTGCGTAAGGCTTGCCCTGCGGAAAGTGGGGACGCAGAGGGCGAAAGTCTATCTGAGGTTGGAGGCTCTCTGTAACACTCCTTGGTAGCCAAATGCATCATCCGATCAGATACCGCCGGGAAATGCGGGAGGCGCGAATCACTTGGCCTTGTGCATCCCATATTTGGGACCACTAACGGAACCTTATGTGATGGCACGTCAAAGGCAGCTGAAAGGGGCTGTCGAGCGCAGGCCGGTCATTGGTGGCGCGGAGTGACAGGTGTATATGAAACCGTTGGACACACGAATTTGGTGGGCACTTATTGGTCGCCCTATTCAGGCCATCCAAACGTCACAAACAAGACAAGACGGATTAATCAAGTAACACGACGCATGTCCAGTTCTGAGCTGTGATGTGCAAACTCAATCAGACGGTTGATGTTGGTCGCAGCCGGGATGGTGGCTCCCAAGCCGGATTGCTTGCGCAAACCTCCCTTTGTTCAGAGGGTGTTCTGTAGTTTAGCCATTGTCCGGATGGATGAGATGATGAAGTGAATAGCGGTCCCAGAAGCCTGGATTTGTGCTCTACAGTCGAGTCTAGCCATTTTAGCCTGATGTTTATGCTCTGATGGTGTCAAGCCTATCTGTGTGGCAGCCCTTGGGAGAACAGGCTTCTGCTGGTCCTCTGAAACAGCAATTCGGAACTGTGCCGAGACTCGTCTCATGTATTCTGTGGTCACGGTCTGCTCGAAATTTCAGTGGCCCACTCTTGTGGGCTGAGACGTGGGAAGTTGCTCTAGTTGGTGATATCTCGCAACCCGAGGCTGCCGAAGCTCCGAGGCTTGCAATCACGGCCCAGGATAGCAGGCGGTGAGGGTCACGTGGTTCTTTTCAAATCAATGGGCCTCCTGGATATCCCTAGAAGTATCACAAAACACCCAGTGTGATCTGAATGAAATAGAGTATTGAACCTGAGTAAGGGATACAATTGGACAAGGCTGAACTTTGGGGTGGTGTGCCGGTTAAAAAGTTGGAGCTCACTCGCTCAAGTCTAAAGTACGGGGAGACAGGATGTTTGAGATACCAAATTCCGAAATAAAGGGAATCTGAGATTGATGCTCATACCAATCTACCCCAAAATTGGCATACGACATTGCGCTGACAGGCACGGAATGATCTGTGATCAACGTAACACACAGACGGTGCGCGCCACGGACCCAGGCCAGCGGCCTGGAAGGCTTATTCTCGCCTTGCCAAGGTTTCCTGCGCGAACATGACCGGATCGAAAGCAACATAGCGTCCATTTCAAGTATACATTTTTGTTGTACCGCTCTGGTGAACATTTCCCGGGCCCGGAGTATAGTTCATCGGGAGTATGGAGGTGGTTTCAGGATCTGTGTGCCAGGTCAAAAGGTTAAATTCGACCCCTTGAGCTTCATCACACCCTGCTACTCTTCCCGCAGGCTGTCGAGATGCTTCTTCCACAATGATAAAGGCAAGAAGTCTCGCCTGTCCGAGTAAGGGTGGCGCGTCCCTAGCAGCGCTGATGGGCCGCCCGCCGTCCTCGCACGCCCCAAAATGGCTCCTGACTGGACGAAACTTCCTGGCGATGGTGTGGTGTTCCTCGGTATATCACTTTTATTTACTTTTCTGGGTGTTCTTGCGATTTTGGCCAGAAGCTACACCAGTTGGGCCTGTGCCAAACGATTCCGTCTTGATTATTGGTTGTCTCTCTTTACCTTTGTAAGAAAGAGCTCTTCGATGGACGAGAGCTAGAGCTGACCCCCTACAGCTTTTGTTATGCGTCAGCCAAGCGTTCTTTGTCGTTAGTGTTGTTTTTGGTATCGGAGCTCATGCCCAAGGGCTACGTCCTCAAGACATCGTCGTTGCTATGCGTACCAGCTGGGTCAACATGATCTCGGCCATAATAGCTATTGTCACCGGCAAGCTGTCCATCATCGCATTCCTGGACCAGATCAGGGGTCGTCACAAGGGCCGACCGTGGTTTCTCTGGTTCATTGGAGCGTCAAACATAGTCGTCAACTCCACGGTTGTTGTCACTATCCTGTTACAATGCTCGCCAGCCGAAAAGATATGGGATGAAAGAGTTCCCGGCACCTGCGACGGAAGGTCTTTCAACTTGAAATATGCATATTTCCAGGGCAGTACGTCTTTATTTGATGCCAAGCCCCCCTTCCAACCACCAAGCTAATTGAGAGGACTGCTCTTTCTCGTAGGCTATTCTGCTGTCTCGGACGCTGCGCTTGCCATCTACCCCATCTACCTGATTTGGGGCCTGCAGGTTACAATGCGTATGAAGATTGGTCTATGTTTCCTCCTCGGGTTTGGGCTCATCGCAGCCGCGTGTTCTGCCCTCAAAACGGCGGAGCTGACCAATCTGCAACGAGCCGATGAGGAAGGCGACATGACTTATTTCGTGGCTCGTCTGTCTTTGACCACCATCATCGAGGCCTGGATCGTGCTAGTTGGCGGGTGCATCCCACCATGTCGGCCACTGCTGAAGGCATTGTTGGCCAAGATCCGCGGGACGACATCTTCCTCGGCCCGCACTTATGCAGGAACTCATCCATATCAGAGGTACGACAAATACGGCTTGCCGTTTTCGGCGGCTGGCAGAACCATGACTGGGACGGGAAAGAATGTCAGAACAAACCTGACCGGCCATGCTTTTACTGGAAACCGCACCCGTGTGTACTATGACCCCAAGGTCGATGTGGCCGCAGAGTTCGAGATGCATGAGAACATCAGAAAGAGCCCGGGTGACAGCGACAAGACATTGGTGCCTCTGAAAGACCCTGACAAGGCCATTGTGATGACTCGAGTAACGGACGTGGATTTCTCATGATACATGTATTATTGCTGCGTGGCTGATCGCTGGGGTCGGGAGTTGGCCAACAATGACTCGTATACTGAGGCTATGTCCAGCACGGAATGCACTGTCATATCCTACTGAATCTCCGACATGTTCGTACGGAAACCAAAATGGCCATCTATTTACATGACCTGATAACCTTCACCCGAGGCAGCGACCATTCTTAAAGTCGTGGGGTATTTTATCTCACCGTTCCAGTGAAAGTTAGTGCCATCCACCTTGAACTTCTCGAGGCCCACAGTAGAAGTTCTTCTAAATGCGTCATGCTTTCCAAACCCATGTGTACGCACACGCAAACAACCTGGGCTTATACTGTCGGGATGGCGCCAAGATGGGCCAGTCCTGTTTCTGTTCCCTGATAAGACTCGAGTCAGTCGGGCCAACCCATGGAGAGTCGGAAGCTATCACTATGAATTGAAACTTCAAAATACCCCGATGTAAGCCGTGCGCTATGTAGCGTTCTAGAGGGGAATGCCAGTTTTCATATCCTTGTTACACCACCAAGAGAATTATACCAGGTTGCAGACAACTGGTCATGGGTGCTGGATGTCGATCATCTGCCGAATATGCTTACAAACATCGACTTAACCGTCTTTGCTTATTATTCCAACTCTCCGTGTCAGGGAAAGGTTTGGCTGCTTTAGTAGTCTCGCATGATTCGAGAGCCAGCTGAGCCAGGCGCGGACGACAACACATGGACCGTCAAAACTCCAGCCCAAGCCGAGCTGCAAACTTCCATGTTGGCTCGAGCCCGCCATTGCACCGTAGCCAGAATCGATATCGAGACAGTGAGACGTTGCACTTTCAAACATGCCCTTGATTATTATGACTCAAAAGTCGTCATCACGACTTGCAGCCTTCAGTGATTGGCTTCGTAAGGTGCCCCTTGCCAGTTTCATGCAGCCGAAAACACAGTTTCCACTCTAGCTTCTGACAACGGGTAGCCTAATCGACAAGTTACGAAGCCGTCACAAGGAGCTTTCCCAAGGGGGCTGTCCCACAGAAAGCTGATGTGCCTGCCAAGGCTCAATCAGCCTGAGATGTACTACCAAAGATGACGATGAGCACGTGGCTATGTTGTCCCCCCTATTTCTCGCAGCGAATGGTGCGTACATGGACGGCACACTGACAAAAATAACAACGAGGCCATGATCGGGGAGAGATGGCTCGCCTGTCCCTCGGAGGGGTCGGCATTGAACAAGCCCTGGTGACAGCCATCCGTAGCAAAAGCTCGGATGACTGGGCTAGTGAGCATCAAATCGATCCAGGGTGCATATGCCAATGCAAGGACGGCTGTGGAAGCACACGCATACACCCATCACTGCCCCAGTAAAGAATCCCCGGACTCAATTGGCTGGTTCGCGAGCGTCGCATTGAGCTTTATTACCTCCGAATATGAGTCAGGGTTCGAGATGCAAGTAATTGCTGGACCGAAGCCCTCTGGTCATGTCCTTCTCCGCGGCCACGGCTGTTCTAGAAGCAGTGGGCCTCTAGATGCGGGCGCTGTGTTTCGAATCCCCTTCTCATGGCACATGCCGCGAGTGGGAGCATGGATTGTGGATGACTGTGGGCCGGTTTGATGAGGGGGATCGTCGGGATCGGATCTGATTAGACGAGGACTCAGAACATACGCAGTACCTAGGTAGTAAGCTCCGTACGAACAGAAGAGGGCTGAGGATGATGGTCCACCACAATGGGGCACGAGATTGGCCCACGTTCGATCCCTTCTGCGCAAAGGAAATGAATGGCTGTGTATGTCAAAAGCCGTTCGCCCGCCATCAACTATGCCAGTGCTGCCGAAACAAACCAATCCATCCCAGCACTCACATGTGCAGCTACCACTGCTGAAAAGTCTGCCCGTCTCAGCCACGACACTAGTCCCTGTCTGCCTTGGCCCGGGCTGCCCATGTCGATAATGGGGTCGGAATAAAAGCTGAGCCGTCCCACACAGCACCGGGAACCCTTACCAAGGGTCTACCGCTACCACTCCGTACTACTCCACAGCGTGGTCTCCACGCCGGGTGATTCGAAACCTATTTTAAGACAAGATTGACAGGCAGGGGAGAAAGCTTAAATCTCTCAACTGCCCCGTCTTGCCCGACGACAAACCAGCCTCCCAATGAGAGGGCTCCATGCCTCGATAATAATCTATATCGCCTCTAAATACACGTGCACAACCTTCTCTTCCGCGCCGCCCAGCAAGTGTCATCATCACTTTCGTGGCGACCACCTTGAACAAACAGCCATGGCTTCTAAGCAGTCTGAAAATACCTCGCAGGGACGGCCCAAACGAACAAGGGCAAAATTCCCTAAAGTTCGTACCGGCTGTCTAACATGGTGCGTACTAACTGATCCATTCCCGTGTCCGCAATGAACAAGTCTAATGCTGCTCTTCGCAATAGCAAGTAAGTGACCCCCAGGCAACCATTTGTTGTCCTCAACCGTATCGTATCTGCTTGAACCAACACACTTCCACAGGATCCGCCACAAGAAATGCGACGAGGCAAAGCCATTCTGCCAGCGCTGCCGGGACTATGGGTACAAATGCGATGGCTACGAACAGCCTCAAGAACCACGGTGCCCAAAGAAAAAGCCACAGGCAACGCCGACATCACACGCCGTGGTTCCCTCAAGACAAGGCGTGGAATTGGTCCATGCGTTTAATAATCTCGGAAGTGTGCACGGCAGCCATCCAGAAAAGTCCCTCTTTCTTCACGCCAACCACTGCACCATCAAGGACCTGATCGGGTTTTCTACTTCTCTATCCGGTTTCTGGCGAGACTATGTCTTGCCGATTGGCCATACAATAAGCCCTGTCAGACATGCTTTGATCTCTCTGGGCGCCTCACACAAGTCGTTCCTGTTGAAGCGTTCCCCCGGCATGCCGCCCACCGAGACGCTGACCTACGATAACCTCGCCATCCAGCAATACAACAAGGCAATAACCGACCTGACCCCGATCATGAGCGATCCCTCCCCGCTTGATGTCCAGGCGATCCTCATCTGCTGCCTGATCTTTGTCTGCATAGACAATTTGAATGGGCGTCACGCCGTGGCAATGAGGCACCTGCGGGCTGGAGCCGACCTCCTGACCTCAATGCAGGACCCGGCGCCCGTCTCCCCTGCCACGGAAGCAAGCACTCCCGGCCAGCTCACGAGGACGAAGTGCGACATCGGTACCCTCGGCGGCATCTCGGACATGTTCGAACGCCTCAGCCTCGACACTTCCATCCTTATGGAGGACCAGCCTGTTCACCGCCAGAGCTTCCGCAAATTTACCACTGACGATACTGAGGCGCCTTTCCTGACCTCTTCTGCAGCCCGCGACGAGCTGCGCAGGATCGACGTGGAGTTCCACGAGCTGTGGTGCCCATCCGACAGTGACAGCTGCTGCACGGGGTCGCCGGATAGCAAGTGTGGGCAGGTTGGCGAGAGGCTATGCCCAGACATAAGCGCGGACTGCCCCGGGTACCAGAGGATCTGTGATCGGTTTGACAGCTGGCTGAGGCGGTTCGACCAATACCTAGAGAGCATCAACCACACACCAGCCTCCGACGGCGAGTTCAACGAGGCGATGGTATTGACACTCCACCGGCAGATATGGTTGGCCTTGCTGAAGCAGGGCCCGTGCTGCGATAACGCCCTTGACCGAAAGGACTTCGAAGACATACTCCACCAGGCCGACCTCGTGATCCCGATTGTCAGCACTGGTAGTCAGCCGGTGTTCACGTTCGAGGCGGACACGATCCCTCCCGTGTCGTTCGTGGCCTCGTTTTGCGATGACGACGACCTCAGAAGGAGAGCCATTGCCATGTTGAGGACGATCAACCGGACCGAAGGTGTATGGGACAGCCAGAGGATGGCCGACTTGTGCGAGACAGAACTCGCGACTGGGATGTGCACGGGGGAGAACTCGCCATCCGGGGTCATGGACTGCCAGGGTCTTTGTATAAAGGAGCGAGAGCGATGCAGAAGTGAGTGCTCCCGATAGTGCGCCCAGATGACACAGATATGTGGTGTAAGCGTGTTGGCCGTCGGCGGCATAGCACATGTACAAAAGAGTTAGACCCAACAGAATTTGTGGCAGGCGATATGAATATCAATCTCCACTTGTAGACGACGTATAAGTCGATGATTGGAGAGATGTCTTACAAATTTTCACATGGGTGGCTCTGTTTTACGAACCAATAAATTCAGTCAAATTCAGATACGAGAGGTAAATTGAGCCTGCGCAGTCAGGGGCAGCTGAGCCACCCTGAGATGTGCGTGCCAATCCACCAACATCTGAGACTACAGAAATCCGTAAATCCGTAAGAAGTGAACAAATCAAATGCCTCAAACCAGCCTTCCCAACATCGAATGCCATCAGGCTGAATGAGCAGAGAGGGATTGTGCCTCCGAAAGTAAATAAGGCCTGTCGTTTCCTCCAGCATATATCAACAAATACAGTGTTTACCCAATGCGGTTGGGCCGTGTCCCATCGTACGGAAGCTTGTGGACAGCAAGCGTCCCATTCAGAGCCTGTGGCTTGGGGTTGAGCTGAGTCTGTGGTTTGGGCTGGCATTAGCAAGAAACTCCGTCAAGATCGCGAGATGAATGGAAATTGCGTACCGAATCTACGGAGCAAGTCACTGGCTTGGCCCCAAAGTTGGTGACAGAGCCGTTTCCTCCGCCCGCGATGCTGTTGATGCGGACCTGCTGCGTCGTCGCGCGCGACGGGTCTCCTGCCAGGTAGTTGAATGGCTCGATAGTGATGGCCGAGTGGGCAGTCGAAAATACCGTGTTGGGCAGATCGCCGGTGTGCGGCATGTGATGCATCCCCAGGTTAAACCAGACGACACTGCAGATTTCGTTAGGACTGGTATTGCCTCGGCATAGGAGAAGACAAGCGAACTCCAGAGGGACGGGGGACAAATTCTTCTTACACGTCTTGCTGGTCGAGGGATTCGCCGTCAAAGTACTTGGCGAAATTCACCACTGGGTCTGCTGGATCAAGTAAGTTATATGGATTGGATGCGCGGGCTTCCGTGTCCTTTTGCTTGGTCACGTAGAAGTGGTGGTCTGCGTGGTTCACGGAATTCTGGGCGAGGGATGAGTTTTGTATGGTGAGGGCAGCGACTCCGGCTGCTGAGGCCATTCGAAATATTTCATTAGTACGTCTCCTTCATGATGGCTGGTTACACCAACATACCTGGCATGATCCTATACCCTGGAGCTTCGCCGTACTGGTTCTTGGCTTCCTTGTTGACGATGGCGTACATTGCGTTGCCGTTAGGTGTCCAGTTGATCTTGGCGTCATCCTCGGTGGCGATGAATGACTTCTTAGCCTTCATGGTATTGCGAGGCTTTCCATCGTTCCAGACGTACCTGCCAGCGGTTAGGATTGCCTGCAGCGCTTTCGGGTCGCACCAGATCTTACATCTCGGTGGTAGGCACAAACTCGACCTTCTGCACGGAGTTCTTCTCGCCAAGGATGTCAAAGTCTGCCTTGAAGGTGAGCACATGGTCATGCATGGACCCAGACAGATTATCGTGGATGTTGAACCCGTAGTCCTCATTCTTTGCCGAGGCTCCGCTCTGGATGTACCCCGAGGCTCTGACTGCAACGTTGATAGAGCCGTCCATGCGAAACTCGTATGTCGTTTGATAGTCGTAATTCCCTACAGTAGCCACCGAGCGCAATTTGAATGCAATGTTCTTGGTGATGCTTGTGAAACCGGGCCCTGAATGTCTCTGAATGGGCGAGTCTTCATTCATTTCAAAGAGGCCTGCGGCAGTTGTTAGAGCATGGTCCGTTCGCGAAAACCAAGACAAGACTTGCAGATCCCATTCGGCTGGGTGTTCCTCGTTGTCCCATCCATATATGTGGTGTCCATGTACGTAGAATAAGCTGGACAATCATAACCTGTTCTCCAGTCAGTTCTTGTTGAATTTACCGCAGCGTGGGCCAGGTGCTTTACCGTTGACCAGGGAGACTATGCTTGACCCGAATCCATACATCGTGTCGAAGTAACTGAGCAAGTAAGCGCTTGTTGTAGGTCCATCTCGAGAGTCAATGACCTACCATGTGCCAGATTGGATTGGATCGATTCCCCTGCATGATTTAAGCGTTGTTCCGTATGTTATGATGAAGGGTGGGTTCTTACGCATAATGGGCTATGGCCTCCTCCATGCCAAGCTGGACAGTGTGAGCTTTCCCTCAAAATTTGAAACGATGAGGGACGTTACACACCTCGTAAATGATTCGCTTGCCTTTGTACTTGATATCAAACAGCCTGACCCCCATGTCGTGGCTCACGGCGACGTAAAAGCTGAAATCCACTGTGGTATTATTTGTCAGCCGCCGTTGGGATGTAGAAATACTAGGAGATGCCTGGGACCTACTCCAGGAAACGAAGTTCTCTTTGGTATCCACAGCGAAGCGCTTCGGACCAGGCTGCACGGAGACCGGCGGCGGGAGCTCGTCGAACGGCAAGGCATCTCCAACCTTTTCGAGCTGTGCCCACGAACCGTCGACAACCATCCCCAGCTTCTCGAATCCTGGTTTCGCCAGGGCGGCTTTGAACTCCTCGACGTCCTTGTAGAACACATTGTTGTATAGCCACCCTGTGATCTTCCACTTTGAAGGATCACGGCCAGTCCGGTCGCTTCTCACGTAAAGTCCTTGTGGCAGTAGGGTGTATGTGTCAAACGCGCCAGTTGACCTGCCCGTGAAACCTTGCCAAGTCGTAACCTTGCCGTTGTCCACTCCGGTCGGGGAAACCGTTGCGAGAGTGAAGCTGTTGACATCCTAATGGCAATAGTCAGTATCAAACGAGGATTCATGTAGGATCAGTGATCGTGACATACCATGTTCCACAGTGCCTTTGTGATGTCAGCAGCTTGCGAAACGATGGTGCTTGTGAGGTTGTCTGAATCAATGTCCGAATCATAGACTCGAAGTTTCTTGCCTGGAGGGCGAGTTGACAAGAAGGTGAGTGGCCTGGCCTGGGTCTGGTTTCCCTTCGCCATCGGCCCGACAATATACTCCTGGATGTATGGCTCCTGTGAAGTGCCAAACGCCAGAGTCGCACGAGCATATCGCTGGGGGGCAACTCCTCCCCCGGCCAGGAACGGGAGAACGTCAGTCTTGTTAGGCTGTAGGAGATCAATTGAAAGGCTTTGTACGAAAGTCAGTATCCACGTTCTTGGGTTTTCCAGTTTCAAGGGCCCATAATTACAGTGTATTGTCCCAACTATTTAGCCATGCTTGTCAGCTTAAAACTCCACAGAACGAGAAGGGCACGGTCAGAACGTACCTGCCACCATCGCGGGTTAAGTTTAACTCCCTGGACTTGTATAGGAAATCGAGGGCATCAGCCATTTCCTGGTTCTTCAAGCCCGCCCAGATGTTCTGGTGGGGTGCGCCAACGGTGGGCTGGGTGGCCTGGCAGGCTCCATCGCCCGCCTGTCGTGCCAAGAGAGCAGGAACACTATGTCCCAAGGCCGCGGTGGCCAAGGCCAAAGGCCCAAGCATCGGCAGGAAAGATGAAGGATCCCGTCTCATATTCGGTGATCAAAGAGACCCGGTAAGCGATGGTGAATAAGGAAACAAGCGAGAGACGTCAACCAAGAGACACAAGAAGTCCCAGAGAACGAGAGCGAGTGCACATGTGAATCGTGATGAGATTGTCGACAACACAGGCCGAGTCCGCTCAATCTATTTAAGTGCGCGAGCCATGATCCAAGCCCTCCTATTGCACTGAAGTCTGAAGTCTACCGTCCCTATTCAAAAGAAAGACCTAGCGCACATAGTCAAGTTGGTTTAAGTGGATACACGAGGGGTAGGTGCGTACATCCCTTTCTTTGCTCCCTTCGCTTCTTCTCTCTCTTTACCTCCCTTAAGCGGCTAATGTTCAATCCTACCCATGTATTCATCACATACTCTGGGGTAATCAAAGTATCCCGTGTGAAGGCATCACCATACTACGCTGTCCGCCAAACTTACCCTCCAGAGTGGGTTCAGAATCAACAGCACCGCAATCGGTTGGCCGTTGCGGATCAGTGTGGCTGCTGCGCTCAGTGCTGCTCTTCGTATCTGCAATTAGCGGTGACCAGACTACCATCCCGGGGAGATATCATATGCATCTCGTCGATACAACGGTGACAGCCGTTAGCCCATGCACCATGCTTATACGCTGCAGCCAATAGCAGGTGTTTCTGGGCCCCGACTCCTCGACCGCCTTGGCGCCTTGGCATCTCTCAGCCTTGCCTTTGGGTCGGCCCGGTTACTCTCGATCAGCACGACAGTTGGTCCGAGCACTGCCTCGGGTAGTACTACTCATGCGTGGTTTGGTGCATATATGCATACCACTAACCCCGCTCTCTAGATTGCGGACTGATGTGCCCCCGAGTCTTGAACGTAGGATACAGTCATTCGGCCAGCTGCATGCGGCCTGGACGAGTGGCTAAGCCGCGGCGGAGTCCCCGCTCGTTCTATGGAGATTATCAACTTTCCAGAATGGCTCGATATGCATGTGTATAGAATCTAGTCTGATATCACAAGTGCTCACAAAAGCCGGCATAGCCATCCCGGCATAGCTGAATCAATGGACAGTGATACCCGGAGATTGCTCGGCTTGCCGACACTACCTTTACTGCATCTTGCCTGAGTAGACCCATTCAGTCGTTCATGACATCACGTTCCGTTGACTGCGCCAGATCAAGTCCTAAGAGAGTTATAGGCAAGAGACCTGTCATCTCCTGAACCTTCCGGGCACCTTTGGCATCCTTGCCGATCACTCACCTGTGATCGATGTGTCATTTTTCGATCGGACTGGCGAGCCCTGGACTGGCCAACGGACAGACGGTTACAAATGGTCCATTAAGTCCTTCAGACCGGTATGTTCGGCATGGTTGGCACATTCGGAATGCCGAGCGCTGTCACAGAAATCTGCCGCCCAAGTGATACATGTGAGATCATACCAGTCCGTCAAGGAGCCATGGAACCGGCCTGCCATCTTCTGATCTGACAAGCATAGATATCGCGGAGAGCTTCATATGAACGTATTTGTTCAATTCTGACTTCCGTGTCAAGGACTTGACGCGCTGACGCGTATCAGACCGAGAACTAGAATTTTCAGTCTACATGTGTAGTCAGTGATCAAGCATCTTATGAGAGAATCCTTGTGAGAGAATCATAATCCGTACGAGCATCTCGATATCGTCACGGTAGGGGATCGCCTTCTCCATGGATTTGGTGTTATATAGACCCTCCCAGAAGGATGTATGCACGGGAAATGCAGGCGCTTGCAATTCTGTCAGCTCATGATGTTCGGTGGCTGGTTCCGTCTTCCTGTGTTGATAGCGTCGAGGGCCTTCAAACATAGACCAAGACTGCAGCAGCTATTACAAAGCCGCACATGGATCAAACCGGCACGGAGGTGATTACATCAGAGTCTCATGGGATTGAGTGCTGCTTGGAGTTCTGAGATGCGTGCCAGAAAGAAGGAAAAGAGAAGCCCTGGAGGTCGTCTCTGCTTTAGGTATAGCCTCGGTTAGATGCAGGTATCTACGTATCTGATTGACGAACGCGCCCGGGACCGATAAGATAAGGAACTGAGAGTGTCAGACCAGGCAGTGGACCGTGCACCGTCCTCACGTCGTCGCGTCTTCCTTTGTGAACTTTCAACATTCCTCCTCCTCCCACCTCCCACCTCGCCTATTGTCTGGCTATTGCTAGGTCGGCCGTCATCCCAACTCGCCCAGGACAATGAGGCCGTCAGCTATTAAATAGTACTACCCCGCCATTTGCACCTAATGGTAGCTCCTGAAGCTCAGCAAAAGGCAAAAGATGCGAAATGACCATCTGCAAGTTTTACCAGCAGGGTAACTGCAGATTTGGCAGTAGGTTTTCCCAGCTTGCAATCAGTCCCCCCGCCGCCCTCCTCCCTTTGACGACCTTCTGCCACTCCAATCCCATCCCTCGAAAGCCAGCAGTGAGCACTGTACATTCCTCGGTCTTCGAAACTTCTCCTGGGGCCCAGACCCCTTGGACCATTCCACCTGTGAGACTTCATGCTGCCACTCCATCGAATCGACCTGTCCGATACTGTACCTCCACCAGCGAGTCGAGTCGAGGGGAAGCCAGTCGAAATAATCGAAACGAAACAACACACCTTTGACGACCGCGATGGCTGCCCTCGTGGTTGACGGTCGTCCCGCCGTCCGCAATGCGCCCATCCCGTTCCTCCTCAACAGCGTGAAGAAGACCAGGCCTCAGCCTCTCGACCTGTCGTTCCTGGCGAGGCCGCTCTCCGCAAGGGACACCAATGCGCGGTCGCCCCATCCCTTCGCCACGGCACAGTCAACCGGCTCCAACTACCAGGGCAGCTGGCCTGCTCCCGCCACCGCCGTCACGGTCGAATTGGACATCTGGAGCCCTATCCTCGGTTCTGCGCGGAGCCCTGCGACTTTTGGATTCCCTCGCCAGGCCGACGACACCAGCATGCAGCTTGACACCCCAAAGACACCCAATGCGCCCGTCACGTTTCTCAGCAGATTCAAATCACAGTATGCTAACTCGTTTTCCGTCTTCCAAGACAATTGCAGGTTCGAGCACCCCAGCGCAAATGGCTCTGCCAGCGCAAACCCCTTCAGCGTGCTCTCGGGCAATTCAAACAACAACAACAACAACAATCGCGGTGGATTTGGGAGACAGCCGGCAGCCCAGTCCAACCAGTTCTCGCTGAGTAAAGATACAATACAGAAAGATCTCGCAGAGGAGAGGCCATCATGGATCCTGTCAGCCTACGGCCCTGGCCGCGACGCGCCCGAGCAGCTTTGGGGCGGCTACCCCATAGAGCAAAGTTTCGAGGAGATCAGACTGCACTACATGATGGGAGAGGCCTCTGGCAACGCACAGGGCGCGGTATGTCCTGCTTCGGACTGAAGAACAAGCTGCGCAAATGTGCTAACCTGCCTACCAGCTGAACGAGATCCAAGGCCTCTGGGGTCAAGCGCAGGGCAAGATCCAGAGCGCACTGGGCAACCTTGACGGAGCTATCGACTTCGTCCTACAGTCGCAGAACAGCCATCCGAATCGCCACGACGTCTGCCAGGCGCAATCGTCGCCCAGCACTGGCGAATTTGCTGTCGGCAAGCGCCCCGTCGGCCTCCAGCCCAGTCAACCTGCCAATGCCTTCTCCGCCCCGGCAACAGGAGGCGCCTTTGGCCAGCCATCTGCACTTGGCCAGAACCCAAACCCCTTCAGCACCGCCGCCGGTGGGGCCAGCGGTAGCTCGCCATTTGCACAACCCACTGCGCCGGCTCAATCTTCAGGGTTCGGCCAGCCGTCGGCTTTGGGCGGTGGGAGGAGTGCATTCGGTCAACCGTCAGCGCTCGGCGGAGGAAATGCCTTTGGTCAGCCTTCGGCCCTGGGTGGCGGCAGCGCCTTCGGCAAGCCTTCGGGTCTTGGACAGACGGCAGGAAGTGGCTTCGGCCAGCCCTCAGCATTGGGCCAGTCAGCCAGTCCTTTTGGCGCTCCCGCTCCCAGTTTTGGTCAACCGGCCCAGCCCTCCCAGCCTGCGCCGTCTGGTGGCTTTGGTCAGCCTTCACAACTAGGCGCGAAGCCAAACCCGTTTGCCTCCGGCGGCACGGCGCCCTCTGCCAGTCCCTTCGGAGCGCTTGGAGGAGCGAGCAGCAACCCAAGTCCCTTCGCAGCTGCGCCGACCGCCAGCAGCAATCCCTTCGGACAGCCGGCACAGCAGTCAACCACACCCGAGGTGTCTATGGACGCATCTGGCCCTTCGACAGCCCCGAATCCTTTTGCACAAGCAGGTCAGCCAGCCGCAGCCCCAGCAAACCCATTTGGCCAGCCGGCGCAACCTGCGGCATCGAACCCCTTTGGCCAGGCAACGCAAGCAAGCAATGGCTTCGCCGCAGCGGCACAGAAGCCTGCAGGTGTGGCCTCGGGAGGCGCCAACCCGTACGGACCAAACGCGACCAGGCAGCACCCGCCATACGACAGCTACGCCAGAAAGGCACCATCGGGCCACCTCTTGTCTTTCAAGGGCAAGCAGATCACATACAAGGAGATGGGGGAGAAGGGAGAGGCGCCGAAGCAGGTGCCGGGCATTCAGAACTTTGACGGCAGCTGGACCAAGATCTGGTTCCCGGATGGCCCTCCGCCGTACTACAAGGACACGGAGCCTAACCGGGAATACACGGATGGAGAGAAGGCAGCATACGAGCAGTTCGTCTCCACGGGCCAGTTCACCCTTGCGGGTGCCGGTGGCCATGGCATGCCCGAGGCTCCGCCAATGAGGGAGTTCTGCACATGGGACCTGTGAAGCGGTGGAAGACAAGCAGAACCAACAACGCAACGGAGAATCTTGCTGCGGTCAAAGCAGCCGTTGGCACATCTGGAAGTTGTTGCAAGGACCAGCTGATGGTCTAATATCCGGGCGTGGGCATTCAATCCTATGGCATTCAAAAAACACCGCAGATGCATGCATGAAAGGGACTTGGGTTGGCAGCCGGCGTTTTGAAAGAGGGAGACAACGTTTGTATGTGTGTGTCTTCACATTTACGTACAGGAGGCGGAACAAAAGCAGCTTCTTTGCATAGTTTGAGGCTGCCACTTGGTGGTAGTGGTCTATCTTGAGAGACCACAGTTCGCCCGGCATACTGGAGGCGTTTTTAGAAAGGCGACTGGCATCTGTTGCCATACAATAGCAACACAATCTGATCCCCAGCTACGGACGTCAGGGATGCTGAACTTCGAGCTCCTTATGATTCTTGAGTGACGACCACACACCTCAGGTACTCGTGTGAGCTGGGCCACAGTTTGACTATTTGATTCAGCCGTAGGGAAAATGCTTGGGGCTGTGGGATCGTGAATGTATAATGTGGTACAGTCCATGCCCATGCCGTCTGGCCGGTCATACCACAAGATGGCGGTGCCGCATCACGTACCCCTTTCTCGTTGGTGTTGGGTCAATATATAGATGCGCAGTCACGAACACACAGGTACAATAACAGACACAGTCACACATGCACGGGCGTCACTCCATTATGGTTTGAGAACTTGTTTCGTTTCGTTGTTCCGCGCTACCCTGATTGACGTTGCCATCAACAAGACTACTTCCAGCAGCACTTGAGAAGCCAAACTCGACGTCGTCTCCAGAAGAACGATAGCGCCGGGGACCTCGACATTGGTATCAGCCCATCTAAGCGGCGATGGTGACCTCGACCTCGACACCGGCCTCGATGTTGACGATGATCTGCTTGACGATCTCGGTAGGGGCGTTGAGGCTGTTTAGGGGCGGTGACTGTCAGTAAACCAGATGACCACGTCTCTGCTGGCGGTGCAGACACCCGGGGAGGAATGGAGGGAGGCACGTACTCGATGAGACGCTTGTGGATGCGCATCTCGTAGCAGTCCCAGGTCTTGGAACCCTCACCGCAAGGGGTCTTACGGGTGGTGATCTTGAGGGTCTTGGTGGGCAGGCGGACGGGGCCCTTGACGCGCAGGTCCTTGCCCTTGGCGCGCTCGATCAGCTCGGTGCAGACCTTCTCGAGGGACTGGACCTTGCGGCTGGTCAGGGTGATGCGGATCTTGTGGGTCTTCTGTATTGTTGGAGCAGGACTGTTAGCATCTGCGACCATATGGTGACAGTAGTTGTAGTACGACCGAGCAGTGGCGGTCGGATGGGAATGCCGTCGGACTCGGACTCGGAGCTGCAGTCATGGAAGGCAAAGGAGAGAACGTACGGGACCCTCAAAATCTCCCTTCTCAGGCTTCTGGTAAGACATCTTGATTGATGGATGGGGGTGTTCCTTCACGACTCGAACGGATGATACGTTGCGGCAAAGTGATGAAGGCTGGCGGGTTGGTGTGTTGATTGACGATGGATTCGTTTGGGAGGAAGAGCAAAAGTTCGCGACCAATTTCTCTGGACATGGGGGTTTTTGGTGGGGCGCGGTTCTCGTTAGGGCTGCGAGACGTGGGAAGCCAGCCAGCGCTAGGCTGGGCTTGGACTAGCGGGCTCTGGGGTGAATCATGATGAGTCAGCCGGCGAAGAGTCGCTTAATCGTCAGTCAGTGACGGCAGACAAGGACATCGACAGGCCGCAGGATGGCCGTGTTAGCGTCAGCTGCTGGGCGATGTACATGTAAAAGCGAGGCAGCTCGCCCAAGACGCCGTGTGAGAGATGCTGTGATTCTTTACCTCATTCCTTCTTCTCTTTCTACCGTTCCTTCCTGCATCTCTCGTCTCTCATCTCACGCCTCCCCACGGTAGCAGACGACAAACGGCAACACACATCACCATGGGCTCGACTGTCTTGCCCCCCTTTGCGCCATTCCCAACGGCAGCGTGGAAGGAGTTGCTGTCCATCGACGAGTGGAACGCCAGCCTGGGAGCTTGGATTTCTCTGGCAGAGGCCCATCTCGCCCTTCCTGACGCCGACTTCTCCAAGCAGACTCTCGCAGAAGAATCAGTCTCCCAGTTCCTCGCCTCCTTCATGAGAGAGGTCGCCGCCCATGGCTCTGCCCTGCTTGGCACCTCGGCCCCGGCCCGACTGCTTCTCAAGGACTGCTTCCTGCTCGCCTCCAGGGCCCTGAGGTCGTCCTCTCCACCGGTCGCCATGCTGCAGTGGGAGTTCCTGTCCGACCTCAGCCACGTCTACAGCAAGAAGAGGGCCAGCAGCGTGCTCTCTTCCTTATCAGCCTCGTCCCAAGACACGGTCGAAGCCTTCCTGGGCCCTCTGAAGAAGTTCCTTATCAAGAACCTGGACAACGGCCTTAGTGGGGATCTGAAATCCGTCGAGGAGTATCTGCGAAGGCTGAGCCACCTTATCAGTGCGTCCCCTTCGGCTGCTTCCTTTTTCCTGGCTGGAAGCGAATTCCTCGACGGCCTCATCGCTTGCTACAGGATCATGAACCCCCCATTGAGGAAGGTCATAATCACTACCACCTACCTCAGCCTCATGGGCCTGGTCGAGAGCAGTCCCCCAAAGCTCTCCCTCCTTACCGACCAGCTCTATTCGCTCAAGACTGCTGCCGAGGACCACAAGGCCGGGCCAACCAGCGCCAACGACTCGCTCGTTCCCGAGCTCGTCAGCAGTACACCACTGCTGCAGCAGATCGAGCACAGGCTCACGGCATCAGGCACCGAGAACGCCCGTACCAAGAATATGATCATGGACCTGGGCGCCTTCCGGAAACCAGGCACGGGCATGAAGCCGAAGCGGCTCATCAGACGCAGGATCGACAAGGGAAAGGGCATCGCCCTGAATGACCACGAGGCCATGTCTGGAGATGTGCATGTCCACCGCATGAGCCAGATAACCCAAGTGCAGGACCTCTTTCCAGAGCTCGGGTCTGGCTTTGTATCGAAGCTGTTGGACGAGTACGGCGACGACACCGAGCAAGTTATCGCCCATCTTCTCGAGGATTCACTGCCGCCGTACCTCAGCGGGGCGGATCGAGCTGAGCAACTGTATGTCACAATATATCTTTCATTAATGTATTACTAAGAACTCTCCCCGCTGACAGCTCGAGCAGATCTACGACCGGCGCGAAACCAAGAAGACGATCCAGTCTCCTGCCACGCTCAACCCCTCCGTTGCTTCCTTCGCGTCGCAACGTCTTTGATGACGACGAGCTAGACCGTCTGGCCGTCGACACCTCTCAGCTCCACATCGGAAAGAGAGCCCCCGAGAAGACCGCGGACGACATGCTCGCCGACCGCTCCAACGCCCCCAACAAAGCAGCCATCCTGTCTGCGCTGGCAGCCTTCGACTCGGATGACGACGAACGTGATGACACTTATGACGCCGCAGACGTCGGTGGCACCGTCGATGCGGCGACCACGGAGGATCCCGCCAACGACAATGAGGAGACCCTATGGCGGACATACCAGAGCACGCCAAACGCTTTTGAGCGCGACCAGGCCACGCGCAGGAGCGCAGCCAGGACCAAGCTAAAGAGCGAGACCGGCATGACGGACGAGGCCATCGAGGGCTGGGCCGTCATGCTGTCTCGCAACGCCAACCAGAAGCGCAGGCTGGAGATGAAGTACAGCGCCGCGAGCACCTTCACCGGGCAGCAGAACGAGCTGACCAGCACGGCGTGGAGGGCGAGCCCAGCCGGATCGGGAACCGAGCAATCCGATACCGACGGTGGCGGGCGTGGAGGACGAGGTGGACGCGGACGCGGCGGAAGGGCACGAGGACGAGGAGGTGGCGGCCCCGGTCGTGGCGGCGGGAACGTGGCCGGGCCGAGCGGCGAGCATGACACGGAGCAGGCGAGACGGCGGAAGGAGGCCAGCAAGAGCCAGAGGGCTAACCACAACAGGCGTGACCAGCGGGCCAAGAAGATGGCCCGGGTTGGTTTCCCCGGCTGAACGACGCGCCTTGACACTGTTCACTGCTGAACCCAAGGCTCGTTCCATGAATGCATATCATTATCCACCACCGTGCCACCTGCCTTTCCTGCCAAAAGAATAGCCGCCTGTGCAAGAGCTCGAAGACCTTGATGCGTGGGCGTACTCAAGTCGATTAAATCCGCGCCAAGAAGACTGACCACCGAGAGATGTGTTGTCCGGCTTCGTTCTCGGAAAGAGAAAGACAAGGACCTAACGTCGTGTCCTCTGAGGTGGCCGATGGCCGGGCGAGAAACTCGGGCTCTTTGACCGGCGACGCGCGCGATGATGATGATGAGGCGGCGGCTGCTGTTGCGGTTGCGGGGGTGCCTGCGACTGCTGGGCATGCTTTCGTGGCGTGGCCGACGACGAGCTCCCCGATGGTGTGGATCCCGAAGACGTCACGACCTCTCCCTGATCTCAAAAGTCAATATTTCCAAGTGGTTCTTCACACCCACCGCGAGGAAGTGAACCCGAAAGCAGCGACTAGTTCTTGTCATCGGGACCAGGGCGAACTCACCTTCAAATGCCCGTCGAGCGCCCTCTTGCTCCCGAACGTGGCGCCGCAGCACCCGGGCACAGGGCACGTGAGGAGGTGCTCGGCGTTGACGTGCCAGGCCAGCGCGTTGCTCGAGGTGAAGCTGGCGGCGGAACACGAGGTCCAGGTGCAGGTGAAGGCATGCTCGGCGCGGTAGTGCGCGGCCAGCTCCTGCTCGGTGGGGAAGCGCGCGCTGCAGTGCGGGCCCAGGCAGAGGAGAAGGTCTGTCGTTGCTGGTGTCTGTTGGGCTGGGAGCGATGCGGTCGGAGCCTGAGGCTGTTGTGGCTGTCGTTGTTGCTGTTGCTGCTGCGGGCGGGACTGGGTGCTTTGTTGTGTCTGTTGATGGCGATGTCGATTTGAGGATTGAGCTTGTTGCTGTGGGCGTGTGTGTGCATAAGACTGGCTAGAGTAGGGCTGGTGATTTGCTGTGGCCCGGTTCGAGGCCGAACTTCGGTTTGACAGTGGTTGTTGGGTTCCATATTGGACAGAAGCTTCTGTCTGGCGCCCTAGCTGCTGATGTTGTTGCTGCTGCTGCTGCTGCTGCTGCTGTTGACCGGCAAGAGGGTTCGGTGCTCGCGAGCTGGAAGGGGAGGTGAAAGCAGTTGGCGCGGGCGCGGTGCTTCTCTCCGTGTCTGGGCTCACGAGACTTGTGTCCGAGAAGGTCCTAGATATGTTCCCGACGCTGCTCCCTGCCACGGACGAGGTGCGGGAGTCGGAGACGTCAGAGGTATACGACGCCCCGCTGCCGTGCTGTGGGCTCGCCGTCGTGCTGGCCGGGCTGTCAACATAGCCCCCACGGCTACTGCTCCCGTCTCGCCTGCTGCCGCCGGCGCCAGCTGATGCAGCTGCTGCGATGGCCATGTCCGGCTGCCGCCCTGCGGAAGAGATGTCGCCCTCCAGCTCGTCGACGCTGTCGGGGCTCTCGTCCAGCCTCGCCCACGAGATGGCGCTCATGGGGTTGAAGCTGATGGGGTCGTTGAGCATCATGTTGGTGGTGTCGTACGGGTCCCGCGGTGTCTCATCCACATGGTGGAACAGCAGGGGTCCAAAGCCGAACGTGCCCGTGCCGGAGCCGCTGAGCGAGTCGAATGCGCCCCATTTGTTCAGTCCCTTCTTGGCCTCCATGACATCCGGGTCGGCCGACGGGACTGCCGCCTCGGTCGATCCATCCGTGGCTTCGACGGCGGCGGCTGCGGCGGCGGATGCGGATGCGGATGCGGCGGGACCACCCGCGGCCGCCGTTGTTGTAGTTGCCGTTGTGGCGAGGCCTCCTCCTCGGCCGCTAGAGGCGTAGTACCGGCTGTCGCTGAGCTGTGGCGACTCGTAGCCAACCTGTCGTGCTGTGGGATAAGCGACGACGGACGCGGGTACCCGTTGTGACTGCAGCAGCGAAGTCTGAGCGTGAGGAACCGGTGGGTGTGGGAGCCGGTACTGCCTGCTTTGCTTCTTCCCTCCGCTGGTCGCGTTGACGGTGCTGCTGCTGCCACCGCTTGAGCTGCTGCTATTACTGCTGCCGGCAATGGTAGTGGTCGTCGTACTACTGCTCCCGTGTCGAGGCGTGCGGGCTGCTGACTTGTTGAGTCGCCTTTCATTTGCCATTTCCGCTTCGGGACGGGCGCAAGATCCGGCGGTCGACGGAGATTCAACTTGGGCGCTGGGAATGCCCTGGGGGGGCCAGGTCAGTGATCTCGCTTCCGGCGGACCAACGAGCGAGGTCAGTTAGCGAGCGCGCAGAAATGTGCCAGAGTGCCAAAAGTGCCAAAGCTTGAAGGGGAGAGGGCGAGCAGGCAAGCTTTCAGGCAAGCAAGCAAGCAACCAGCAATCAAGCAAGACCTTGGTGCATTGGGGCCTCTTGTCTTGTGTGTCCGTTGGCCCGTTCTTGTGGGGGGCGGGTGGAAGAAGTGTCACAACGGGATGCATCTGGGTATTTCAATGTGGCTCCACCCACGCACCACCGTCGATGATGATGATGACAGCAGCAGCAGCAGAAGGAGCTGTAGTAGTATTAGTAGGAGCTGCAGCAGCGCAGTAGCAGCGGCAGCGTCCTCCCAGATCTGTGCCCTCGCAGACTCGGTCCTCACTCACGCCCTTAGGTTGTGCGCCCTCGCTGTCTTCTCTCCTTTTCCGTCCTCCCCCATTTCTTCCCCAGCCTGGTTCACAGCCGCCCCCCTCCCCCCTCCTTCTCCTCCTCCTCTTTCGCTTCGTACCTCCTGGCTTCCCCCCCTCTGTTCTACGACCTGCCGCAGCTGCTGGCTGATCGTGCTGCTGCTGCTGCGTGCTGCTGTGTGCTGCTGGCTGCTGCACCACCCAGACCCAACACAGCATTTGTGGCTTGGCCTTGGCCTCGAGGTACCGGTGGGCGCAAGGATTGAGCGTCGGTGCCGCCACCCGTGATAGGTGCGATCATGTTTGTGGTGGTTACACAGAGCAGCAGGGTGGCCGCCAATCGCGCCCGCAGCCTGCGCCTGGGCCCATATCAGCCCTCTGGTGGTCTGCTGCCCTCCCGCATTTCTGTGCCGGCCGGTGTGCTCGCTGGCTCCTGCCCGGCATCCGACACACGACACACGCACGCACGCGTTCACGCACACGGCTTAGCACTTACCCATCTTGTCTCTACCAAGAGCACAGCTTCCTTGGGATTGGGGGTGAGGGGCGAGGTGGCCCGGGGGGGGGGGTGTCTCGTCTGCTTGTGGGGTGTGTTTTGTCCAGCCCAAGGCCCAGACTATTTGATGTTGAGACAGGCCTGGGGAGTCCCGATATTGATAGGTCGGTTTTTCCGGTGCTGCCTGCTTCCGTCCCGCATATGCCACTGAAGAAGATTGGCCCGATGTGCATGTGTCACAGCCTGTTGCTTTTTCCCCTGCCGCTATTCGATACGTCAGAACACTCTACCACACCCTTACATATGTACGCATTGTCTTATTGTGGGTGACCGGGTCGCTGGGTGGTGCACACGCCCAGAAGACCGGTCAATCTTGGGGGCCTCCTCCCCCCGGCAGGGCGCGTCTCCCCGTGCAACTGTCCCCATTCGGAAGGTCTCCATAGGCCCAGAATAGACACGATGCTGTCCTGGGCCGGAGATCATGCTGCAAGGAGCGCGTGTCAGGTGATCTTGTCCTGATGTTCTGGTGTCATCGAGGCGCCTTAAGGTTGTGCAACTGCACTGTTGGCTGTCAAGCCTCGTCTTGATCCCTCGTGGACCGTCGGTCAACGAAGCCTCACACCGCGCTGCGTCGTGCTCATAACGGCGTCTTCCTGCAGAGCGGTCCGGGGCTGCTGATGGGCACTCGACGTCTCTGGGCGTACGCCACTCCGCGATGCTTCGGATTAGTGCTGAGAAGCAGCCAGTGATGCCTGCTAGAGCTGTGAAGTGTCTGGTTATGCCACGACTGGTCACGAAGCTCAACCGGAATGTGGGTTGGTGGTAGGTACCTGACACGCCGCCTAGATACCTAGTGTTTAACTACGAGGCAGACTGAATCGCAGTGGTTCTAGACCATGCAGAGGGTCTGGCTTCAAAGGACGCCACTGCCCTTGTTCGTATGAGGAGTCGACCTCGACATCACGGGGCGCGGCCCGTCATGTCTCGCGCGGCCGTCGCCGAGTTCGAGAACGGGCTGGCCGGCTAGTTCGTGGGACAACATCGTGCAGCATCATCTTGCAGCATCGTCAGAGATTGGCGAGTCAGAGGCGTGAGGACCCCGGCATGATCAAGGCACATACAGCGCCACGTCAGTGGGAGGTGCCTGGTGCCGTGCTGGATATGGACCATGTCTTGGTAGGTCCTTTACGAATTCAGACAGCGTCAACAGCCACTGAACGCATGCAGGACCCATCTGGTCGAGGGCAAGCTTTTGAGACTCTTCTCGGACCTGCAGGATATAGCTAGGGCCTTGTTCCCGGTAACCTGGTCATCGAGCATCCATCCATCGCTGCCCCTCCGTCCTGCCTGTCGAAAAGAAAAACGAAAGTTTGAAAAAAATACGCCAGCCTGCAAGTCGCCAAGTGAGGAAGTCAGTCGGCTGGCTTGAAAGGGGTTCTTTGAGACTGTCTCCTGCAAATCAGGATCGCGCAGTGACCTCTATCCGCGGAATTCAGCGTGTACCCAGCGTTTTGTCAACGTCCTTCGCGCCGGAGCGGCTAGGCACATGCACCTGGGAGATCGCAGCTTGACGGCAGCAGGCCGTCCCGTGACGTACTCGTGGTCCACAGTCTCGGAATTTTAGAGCACGCAGACAACTCCCGAAAGACGTACACGGGCCTTTCATATATTCACCCATTCCAAATCATTTGACAACTGTGGCCAATGCTCCAGCTTGGAATGTTTACTAGGTACTAGTGGTAAGGGGTAGGTAACGTCCGTATGGCTCTTTCATGCCACATATACGATGGGGGATTCTGTATAACAGCCCGTTGCTGGTCAATGATTGTGGCCATAGAATGAAGAAGTATCTTCTTTTTCAGAGCCTCGACGTTTTTACAGCCGTCCTTTCAGTCGTTGCTGGCTCGCAGTTAGCCAGTGGTGGGTAGTTGTATAGAAAGATATCTAGTTAGTTATGCAGGCACCTAGGTATGTACGCAAGACCCCAAAGCAACCCTTGGGAAAGCAAGTCCACCAACAGACAGTTTTCCGAGAGTGTTTGATTGGTGTCGAGGGCACATCGTCCAAAGCTTCGGCCAACCGTTCGTCGCCCTCCCGGTTGTGCTCCACGTTGTTTTGGGCGGCCCTCGGCAGGCAGCGGCCTCTGTGGAGAGGCAGTCGCCGGGTGACACGACGGTCAAACGAGAGTTCGTCCCCAAGGCCCGCAACAGCGGCGACTCGCAGCGAGCCGTGGGTCTTGTGTGCAGATGTTCGGAACCTGCCACCCACATGTGCACCCCCGCCGATGCTGTCTCTCGAGTCCCTCCCCCATGATGGGTGCAGCAGCAGTTAGTCGCAAGCACGGGGCTGGGTGTCACACCAAACAATGTCTCGGGTGTGCGCATCATCTGGCCGCAGATTTGGTCAGATCGGGTTGGTCCATGTGTACGGCGTGTGAGGTGAGATCCGGAAGTCCGGAGCCGACCTACAACAGGATCTCTGACCGGTAAAAGCAAGTCATGGTCTAAGCTGCCAAGTGGGTGCAAGGAATATTGGGTGGCAGCCATGTGTGTCTGTAGGTGTGGGTGGGTGAATGAGAATATAGGGGGAGGGACCATGTGCTCAGGTGTGTGTGTGTGTGCTGAGATGTTATTAGTTGCTAATTCTTGTTCGAGACATTACAGCCAGGGGGCACGCTCTCTTGGCAAGCAACCGCCCAACGCGGACGACCTGCTGTTACTTGAAGTGAAAACCCATATGTGAAGTACGTGTGCGATATCCAGTCAGGGGGAATGCTCTGTGTCTATCTATTTACTGTACTGTAGTCTACTCTGCTGTGCTGCAACTGTCGACTTTAAGTGCTGACACGTATATTAGGTACGATATTGCTTTGGGCGATTTCGTTGCCGTATAAATGATAGATCACACCAAATCTGATCGCATGAGCACGAAAAGGCAGTTTAAGATGCCTAGGCCAAGCAGGCCAATCCCAGCAAGGCATGTTCCTATTCCGGGGACGAATCCGGAGTCACGGGTGTGTAATCACATACAGTCCAGACTGTGTCGTATTCCAGGACTGTGGGTCGAATCTCAAGCTCGTCTCCACATGTCGAGGGATCCAGTCTACATTATGCAAAACAATAGGCGCCGGAACAATGCCTAGAGGAAGAAGCAGGTAAGGAAGAGCATCCTCTGGCCGGGCTGATATATCTATTGTGTAGTAGTATCTCTTGGCTGGGGGATTGCCCGTGCATGACTCTGGGCATTCATCGGAGTTGGTGCTTGGCGATCTCAGGCTCCCCGAAATCTGCATTCAGGGTCTAGGGGTCCAGGTCCAGGGCCAGGTCCAGGTCGGGGTCCAGGTCCGCCCAATCAACTCGACGAGCCCCTGTCGCAACGAAACACCCGACTTTTTGTTGCACGCGTCAGTTTGTCGGTCAGAGCGTCAGACCATTTCGCCCCCCTTAGCATAACGTGGTCTCGGAGCATTGGCCGGCTCGTGGGCTATCGACAACCACCAACGAGGCAAAAAAAAAAAAGTCTGCACCAAGCTCAAGCTCAAGCTCAGGTCACGTAGTCGCAGCCCTTGCGTCGTCACCCGTGGGAGTCTACGTACCTATCCCGATCCCGCGTTACCATTCACTTGGGAGAGCTCCAAAGCTTCTCCGCAGGGTACCTACCACTCAGGCCAGGGGGTTTCATCAAGACACACACTGTCGTCGCCGCCAAGAAGCTTGCTTCTCCAACAGTGTCCCTCATGATGGATCAGAAGATAGTGTTCAGCGAGAAGCTCTCCAAGGCAGACACCTTGATTCTCAAGAACCTCGAGGCCGACATCAAAGATGTGTCATCAAGGCCTACTCTCCCGTCCAACGGCCACACCGTCGGCAAGGACAGCAACGGTCACACCAAGACCGCCAATGGTAGCATACCCGTTCCCTTATCTCCGACGACCTGCTTGCTTCTAAGCTTTGTGGCCCAGGCCTTGCTAAACGTTACTCACAGGCTCGGCCTACCACACCGAGGATCCCGTGTCGGTGCCCAGCGAGGCGGAGGCCGTCCGTGATGAGGCGGTCCTGGCCATGATGACGGGCATGAACGACCCAAACAGCACCTACTTTGAGCCCTCCGTCTTCAACACCTGGGACCTGAGCACGCTGGGCAAGCTGCCGCCCGTGCTGGACCGGCTGCTCAAGTCGTACGTCGAGCTGGGCAAGTCCATCGTGCGGGTCGAGACGGACGTCGTCATGCTCACCCACATGATCCTGTACTTCACCACCTCGGTGCCGTCGGCCCTGTGGCTCTTCTACCACTTCACCTGGGTCCACGGCGTCATGCACACCGTCATGCAGGTCTCTTACACTGGCGCCTATACCCTGATGATGCACCAGCACATCCACGGCCGCGGCGTCCTCAAGAGGTCCTACGCCTGGTTCGACCTCACCTTCCCCTACCTGCTGGACCCCCTCATGGGCCACACCTGGAACTCGTACTTCTACCACCACGTCAAGCACCACCACGTCGAGGGCAACGGCCCGGACGACCTGAGCTCCACCATCCGGTACCAGCGCGACAGCCTCTGGCACTTCCTGCAGTACGTCGGGCGCTTCTATTTCTTCGTCTGGCTCGAGCTTCCCCTCTACTTCTTCAGGAACAACAGGCCCGTGTTCGCGCTCAAGGCGGCCTTCTGGGAGTTCAGCAGCTACGCCCTGCAGTACACCATGTGGAAGCTCAACTGGAGGGCGTCCATCTTTGCGTTCCTGCTGCCACTGGCCATCATGCGCCTTGGCCTGATGATTGGCAACTGGGGCCAGCATGCGCTCGTGGACCGGGACGAGCCGGACAGCGACTACCGGTCGAGCATCACCCTGCTCGATGTACCAGTACGTGACTTTCCCGTTTTCTTTTTTCTTAAAAAAGAATTCTTAGAAACCCTTCCCTTCCACTTGTCCCTTCGACCACGAGTGACTGACCTTGCAACAGAGCAATCGCCACTGCTTCAATGACGGGTACCACACCTCTCACCACCTCAACCCCATGAGGCATTGGCGCGAGCACCCGGTGGCCTTCCTCAAGGCCAAGCACACGTACGCCTCGAACGGCGCCCTGGTCTTCCACGACATCGACTACCTCTTCATGACGGTCACGCTGCTTCGCAAGGACTATGCCCGGCTGGCCGAGTGCATGGTGCCCATCGGCGAGAAGCAGATCCGCATGACCATGGAGGAGCGCGCAGTGATGCTCAGGAGGCACACGACTGCCTTCACCGAGGAGGAGATCAAGGCCAAGTTCGGCAACGCCAAGACGGAGTGAGGCCTTGGTGCGCGGTTTAAAGGGAGTATCCCTGGTGTCGCGTATGTGGGTGGTGATCCTGAAGGTCATTCACTCACTCACTCATGCGAATAAAACAATGAATGCGGGCCTACCGCATTTCGAATCGGGCTAGACGTGTAGATACATAGCGATGGAGCTGGTACATGATCTCATAGCGGACTATACAAACTACAGAGCGAAGAACAACTGACTAGAGGTGGAGGAGAATTCCGTCGCTACAAAAGAGGAGTCGTATATACATTGGAATAGATTTGTGCCCGTCCTCTACCGGCTGTACACGCACTTCCTCAGAAAGCTGATAAGAACTACATGTATTCACGGAGTAAAGGTAAGGTATTAATGGGCCACGCATAAATCTGGTCATTAATATGTGTCTGCCATAGCGACCATTTCTGCTGTTCACGTCAAGTAACCACCTGAACCGAGTTGACAGACGTTGCCTCATCTGACTGCTCACGAAATTATACTAACCCTAAGGTCGACTGGACAAGATCACCACCGCAATGCAGACAGGCCAGGACAAGTTTTAGTAAATTGACCACAACTTCATCATAATACTACGGGATAACCTGTCTTGGGGTCACCTGTTGTGGAATAGCTTCTCATGGATGGTTTTCCGCAGGATCATCCCCTACGGAACAATCTTCCATCGGGTAAAAAGTCATGGGCAAATGAGCTGTAGGATAATCTTCTCCAAGACAAGTGACGGTGGCATAAGCCCCTCCCCTGCGGACGTCTTCTTAATAAGAGTGGGTTACTCTAGAGCACCATCTTGTGTCTTGCAGAAGTCTTGAGCAGAATGCCCTGTACACCTTCTCCAATAGGTCATATGTGGGATAATTGATAATCTAATGTGGGACTATACCGGCAGCGATAGTTCCTGATTGGGCGAGAAGCCTGTTAGGGGATGCACTCCCATGATCTGTGCCGGGAAACGCAGCTGAAAGAGGAATCCTGCTCATCCATATCAAGAAGCCAGGGAGCGTGATGTGTGCATGTGTATGTGCACACACGGGGCAAGGTCCCACGCGTTGAGGTGCTTCAGTGCAGTCGCAAGTCCTCCCGGGAAAACACACTTCCCGTTCCGATCACTAACTTATTCGCTGCAAGAGATGCCTCTGCCAACTGCCGGCTTCTCAGCCCCAGGTCTGTCCGCACGTCAGATTGTCCGGTCTTTCTGTCTGCATACGGCGCCGCCCACCTTCCTCAAATGGTGGGTGTGAACTCCTAGCGGTCCACCGGGCCTAGGTAGCCCCTGTACTTTTAGATCTCGTTGACGCCACGTTCTGGGGTGATATTTGTCACGCCGCCTGGTCGCAACACTTTCCTCAATCTTCGAGACATGAAATGTCCCTTGCAGGTGTTCATCTAACGTGCATAGCACTGAAAAGTCCAACCAATATTTTCGATTCGCAATAGACATTGGAGCCTCGACATCATGGCGCCGATGTCCTCGAAAAGGATCACTAGGATGGATCGACGTGAGATGGAAGGGCGAGGAGCGATGGACCCCGCAACGACCAGTCTTCCTGGCAGAAATCCCCCCCCCCCCCCAGGCCAATCCCCACAGATCAGCCCCCAGATACGGTCCCACAGAAGTAAGTTCTGATGTGAGAATTGCCCATTTTGGCTACTGGGGATGACGGCCGGCGGCCGACTGTGTCCCGCCCCGTGGGGGGACTAACCCCTTTGAGTTAGCTATTTTACGCGGCTCGTCGGCTAAAGGCTCGGGGAAATAATGTTTGTAAAGCTTATTTACTTACTCAGCGCTTAGCCATACCACAGTCGCTTGTCTTCAGGCCTGGAAAAGGTTACAATTAACCTCGGTGATGGAGGCCATAGCCAGAACGTTCACAAGAATGCAACCAGGCCAGCGCCTAATATCCGGCACTGGCACTTCGAGGTACGACACAACGCTGGGATACCCTTATTACTGTGGCTGTTGTGGTTACCAACACGACAGTGTTCCAGGGCCCTCGCCAGCACGAATATGAATCAGGTTGAGCTAATGGACCAACAAGATGGGACGCTTGTCCTGGGGCAGCCGTTACTGGCTGCTGGGAGCCGGATCATCCCCGCATATTAGCTTCCATGCATGCTACCCTGGGGACCCAGCCGTTGTAGCCAACCCTTAGAGATCATTACCTGCATCCCCTGTAAAGGTAGCATCGATCTCCCGACTAGTGTTGCAACCCTTCGTGGATCAGCCTAAGCTTTCGCCGTGAATGGCCTTCCCTCCCGGTGGAATGAATTTCCTGCCCCTGCCAACCAACGTACGCGTCTTATCCGTGCCGATCTGCTCTTGCATATTTCATCCTGCTTGTCCGTCAGCTCTCAGCGGTGGCCAAGCCCCGACACTCGTGGTGTTGATATTCCTTTTGGTACTAAAATGGCAGACAACGAGAAAGTGTCACCGACAACCTCGGAGCCTGAGGTCGAACCGGGCCCAACCAACACGAACCTGGCAAAGAGGGTCACCACCAAGGACGAGCTCCACGAGTACCGCGAGAATGATGGCTACGTGATCGATGCCGAGAACTCTGACGGGAGCCCTTCGGATACGGGCGTGAAGCTCGCAGCCGATGGCCACACCCGCCTCATCCCGCAGCCAAGTGATGATCCCAAGGATCCTCTGAACTGGAGTTGGAGGAAGAAACACACAATCCTTTTCATCATTGCTGCCGCTGCCTTTCTGCCCGACTATGGAAGCGCGACAGGCGCGGTAACACTTATTCCTCAAGCTGCGTATGTGGCTCTCCTTAGCCTTTCTGGGGGCACAATTCAGATACAGGACAGTATGCTGACATGCTCGCAGAGAATGGGGCATGACACCAGATGAGGTGAACCACTCACAGGCAGGAAATGTCTTCATGTTGGGCGCCGGTGGTATATTCGGTATGTGTAACCCAAAACGCGTAGAGGTCTGGTCTCTGACCCTTGGACCTGACTGACACAATCAAATTCCGCAGCCGTTGTACTTTCTGCGTATTTCGGACGTCTCCCAGTGGCGTTCTATTTTCTAGTGGTGGCTTTTGCTACCGCTGCGTGGTGCGCAGGCGCCGTTACATTCGAATCTTTTATGGGCGCCCGCATCCTCAACGGCTTCTTCTCGACCGTCACACAGGGCGGAGGAATGATGTTCATCCAGGACATGTTCTTCTTCCACGAACGTGCGCGCAAGATCAACATCTGGGCGTCTTTCTTCGTCATGAGCCCTTACATGGGCCCGCTCCTCGCGGCCTTCATGACGGCGTTCAAACCATGGCCGACCCCCTTCTGGGTGTACACGGCCGAGACAGGCGCCGTCCTGCTTCTTACCATGTTCTTGGTCGACGAGACGTACTATGACCGACGCATTTCGGCCGCGGAGCAGCCAGACCTGGGCAGTCGATTCTCCCGCCTGCTCGGCATCTCGCAGTTCCGCTCTCGGCATCTGCGCAACTCGTTCCCGCAGGCTTGCATGCGTGTCGTCAAGGTCATCCTCAAGCCCACGGTGCTGCTGACGTCGGTTTACTACCTGCTTACCTTTGCTTGGGTCGTCGGCATCAACACTACGCTTTCGATCTTCCTCACGCCGCTGTACAACTTCGGCCCGCTGCAGATCGGTTACTTTTACTTCACGCCAGTCGTCGCGGTGCTCCTGGGCGAGATAACAGGTCACTTCTTGCATGATATCCTGGCAAAGAGTTACATCAAGACTCACAAGGGCCACTTCGAGCCCGAGGTGCGGCTGCGGGCCATCTTCTTCTCGCTCCCGCTCATGATCGTGGGCCTCGTACTCGTCGGCCAGGCGCTGGAGAATGCGTGGCACTTCATGGCCCTGTCCATCTCCTGGGGTCTTTACGTCTACGGGATCATGATCACCACCGTCGCCGTGAGCAGCTACTGCCTCGACAGCTACCCCGAGGCCAGCGGCGAGGTCAGCGCGCACCTGAACAACGCCCGCACGCTGGGCGGATTCGTCATCTCCTACTTTCAGGTGCAGTGGGCTGAAAAGCAGGGAACCAAGGTCAGCTTCGGGATCCAGGCCGCAGTCGTTGCGGCGGCGTTCGGGATTATCCTCTTCCTGATGGTCTTTGGCAAGAGGCTGAGGATCTGGGCTGGGCCACTTCGTTTCGCGACTGCGTAAGGTGGACTTTGTTTAGTGGAGGCTGGAGGGAGGGTGATTTGTTTCAACGAGGAACAAATGCTCCCCATTTCGTTCACCTCGTTTAAGATCTGGATCGCAGGAATCTAAAAAGCACCCCTAGTTGTCTAGGGCTGCGTTCAACGTGCTCCAATCTCTGGTTCGCCCGCGTGGCTTGGCATATCCCCCAAGCGCACAAGTTTTGTGATGATAATGCCAGAGTGCGTAGGATCATATTATATATCATGTGGAATGAATTAATGTTTCAATTTACAGGATGACCGGTAAATGGTTATCAGCACCTGCTTAGATAGACCAGCCTCAATGCTTAATTACTGAGTGCACCGAGAAAGCTCAGTTTGTCCCGTCACTATTGGGTATTTTGATAGAGAGCGGATATTCGCACCGGTCAAAACGGATAGTACACCGGTATATTACCAATATGAAAACCAACGCCCACGCTTAATTCACATACTTATTCAATTCACACACCTATATACCAAACACCCATATACCAAACACCCATATACCAAACACCCATACACCAGACACCTACATACCTAATACCTATATACCTAATACCTATATACCTAATACCTATATATCTAATACTTATATACTTAATACCTATATACTTAAATTATATACCTGATATTTATATATTTAATGTAAATTAGGCTTATGAATTGGAATGTAGGTGTAGTGAGGGTTGGCTGTAGTAAGTACTGGTGTACCATCCGCTTCAATCGGTGCAAATATCCACTCTCTTTTGATAATAGGACTACTCAAGAGAACTTCACAGCTTCGATTTTGGTCAGGCGAGATTCACGCAAGCGACTCTGGCCTGCCCGCCTGCATCCGAGCCGATGGTGGAGGCATGTTTGAACCCCTACACGTGACCACTTGGCTGCTTTGAACGGGAGCTTCCCCAAACATCGGCCTTGGTATTGGTTCCCACAATGGCCTTTGAATGTAGCCACAGTCTTAGATGTAGCCAAGGCCTTTGGCGTGAGGAGCTTGACTGCTTGGTGTGATCTCCGATGACGGAACACCGTATGTGGAAAGACATAGCCACCACTTTGTTGTACAAATACTTGCCATGTGCTTCTTCCATTAGACTTCTTGCACGACACGACAGACGCATTGATTCTGTCTTATCAACATTGTAGTATTGTTCATAGCCTCTGCGCAAGGATGGCATCCTCTCCCATCATCACTTCGGTCTCCCCCCTCCACGTTGGCCAATTTTTGTTCGTGCGGATAGAAACCGATAATGGCGTGGTGGGCTGGGGAGAATCCGGAGTATGGGGGCACATCGAGGCCGGCGCAACGGCAGTGACCCGCTTTGGCGAGTATCTCGTCGGGAAACCAGCCTTTGCTATTGAACATCACTGGAATGTCATGCACCGGTTCAGCTACTTCCAGGGAACGGCCATCAATGCTGCTATATCCGGGATCGACATTGCACTGTGGGATATCAAGGGCAAGGTGCTGGGCGTGCCGGTCTGGGAGTTACTTGGTGGGAGGTGCAGGGAAAAGGCGCGCATTTACGGCCACATCTACGAGAAGACAATCGAAGGCGTGCTGGCCGAGTGCGAGAAGAAAATGAATTTGGGTTATACTGCGTTTGGTCATATCAACCCATTCCTTGACGAGGGCCACGACCAGGTCTACTTCAAGACTCATGTCCAGAAAATGCAAGACGCCGCGGACAACGTGCGCAGGATGCGAGAAGTCGTCGGCGACAAGGTCGACCTGCTCATCGAGCTGCATCGCCGCCTCACCCCGGCCGAGGCCATCACCTTTGCGAACATGATCAAGGAATACAGGCCCATGTTTGTCGAGGATCCCGTCCGGCCAGAAAGTGCCGACGCGATGGCCCGGGTCGCGGACCGCATATCGGTTCCCATCGCCACCGGGGAGCGCTTCAGCACAATCTACGAGTTTCAGGCCCACCTTTCTCGGAACGCGCTCGAGTACGTACGAGTCGACGTCGCGCTCTGTGGTGGCATCACAGGGGCGAAAAAGGTGGCTGCCATGGCCGAGGCCCACAATGTCCAGGTCGTCCCCCATAACCCGCTCTCGCCCATCGGCCTGGCTGCGTGGCTGCAGATCGCGGCCAGTATTCCGAACTTCGCGATCCAGGAGTATGCGACCGGCTTTGAGAACGGCGTCTTCACCTCATCCCTGGACCATCTCGGCAGCAATGTCGTCGACTTCGTTCCGGCGGTGGAAGACGGGTTTGTTGACATTCCTACGCTCCCCGGAATTGGCGTGAATGTGGTGGATAATGCGCATGATATTCGTCCACCATTCAGGCAGCCCATGCATATGAGACCGCACTATGATGGATTTGTTGTCGATCAGTGAGGACACCTCTGTGACGGTGCTGTGTAATTAGCTCAACAGACGCCTCAACATCAGGAGGGACCGTACATTCAATCGAGCACAAATAAAGAATGCAGAGATTCGCACCCTCTAAGACGGAGGGTACACCTGTACATCACCCACACAATAACTACAACACACCCAATTCACATACCCACCCACCCAACACCCACACACCCAACACCTACACACTAAATACCCACACACCGAATTCACAAACCCAATTTACGCGCTTAATATACACTCAATTTATATACTCAATTTATATACTCAATTTATATACCCAATTTATATACCCAATTTATATACCCAATTTATATACCTAATTTATATACCTAATTTATATACCTAATTTATATATCTAATAAAGAGAGGGGATATTCGCATCCACAGAAACGAATATTACATCCACAATATACTTAGTATTGTTCTTGTTTGTTCTTGTGGGAAAACGCTGTGCTAGATTGTTGTCTGTTCGTAGCGGAGACAAATCTGCTAGTTGCCCGAAGAGTATTAATCAAGTCGTGCGTGGCGGCATCAAACTAGAAATGACTTCAGCCTCGATGGTTACAGCCTGTCAATAGCGCCACCACAAATGGGCACGGTTTGACGCTCCGAATCTTAGTGCAACATAATGTGGTTGTTCTTTTCGGCGAAACACTAGGTTATAGAGAAGTTAGTCTTGGGCTACTTGTATCGGCAGTTCTAGTCTATAGCACCGCCAGAAGCAATTCTCGCTAGCCTTGTCCGTGCGGCTGTCACAAGGCTATTTATAGTTTCTAGACCACGTACTGTTCAGATAATTAAGCCTATCACGTGTGCTTGTATTACCTGTTGGGGAAATGTAAGTTAAGTTATAGGTAGAATCCAAGGTCTTCTAAATCCTCGTCTGCAAACTTGATATCAAAAATATCTTTCCATGTTACATGTCGTCTGCATTGCCGCCGTAATGATCCAATGCTGCCTGGCCCCATTCTAGGCTCTCCACGAGAGTGTTGCCAGAATCACCTGCCAGGTTCGCAAAGGCTTCCTCCCAGAATTCCTGGTTATCATAATCAGTCACGGCCATGTCTATGTCGTAGAACATCCCGTCGGCCAGGCTCGCGTTGTTGAACAATGTGAAGTCGAAAGTTTCAGGCAGTGGTTGAGCAAGGTGCGAGTGGCTGGTCGTTATGCTTGAAAAATGGGCCGTGGGGCTAGATTGGGAAGAATGCGATTCTTGTACACTTTTATGCCTGCTATCTGGTAGCATCTGTGGCATGGAGTGTTCGAGCGATGGAGTGAAGTGACGCGCAGAGGGTATATCGAAGCCACCAACGTTGGATGGCCCGGGCCTCGACTCCCCAGATGGAGCGGGCATGGCGAAGGGGACGAATGTTGCCCGAAGATGAGCCAGGAGACGGTACCGAGCAGCAAGATGGCTGTTCCCTCGGTGCGCAATACCACGTAGCAGGTTAAGGGCAGCATTCATAGACTCATTATTCTGCTCGTTCGTCGGGAACGCCACGCAGATCATGACGAGCACTATGGCGGCAGAAAAAGCGTAGTCCGAGTCCATGTAGCCGTAAGTAGCGACCAGGTTCTTCTGAGCAGCTATTGTCATCATGTTGATTGTGTCCTTGGCTGCGGAGATGCACATGTCAATCACTTTGACAGTAGTCTGGGTGAGGCCGATCTTCCAGTTGGCTTCTTTGTCTTCTAGGCCGCCCTTGAGGCGGGCCTGGACAACATGAAACAGCAGTGGCCGTGCCGTCATATGGATACACTGTGAGTAGTAGAGCAACGTTGACACGGACTCTCTGCTTGTGCTGAGTTTGACTGGCTCGAATCGCAGTTCGTCAGGGAGTTCCTGTTGCCACCGGGACAGAGCTAAAACGATGCCTTGAACGGCGGCCATCAGGTTAGGGCCCGACTTCGGCTTGCGGCGGTAGATACTGATCATGATTTGCCCGTTTATCTGGGAAAGCTTCGTGTAGTGCCTCAATACGACCGCGGGGCAGAATTCTGGCTCGCTCGGGAGCCTGGAGGGGAGTTCGACCCCAATGTCCTCATCGTGGATGGTGATGGGATTCCCAGACTTGACACTGTGAATACGGTCAAGGCTGTAAACACTCCACCAGACCCGACGCCTATGCTCCTTTGCCTCGTCTTCAATTCCCGAGACTGTTGGTTCCTGGTGGAGGCCGAGGGTGATAGCCATGCGCAGTGCTGACCCAATATACAAGGAAGCAGCATCTCTGCGATTCAAGTTTTGCATGAAGAAGCCCACCAAGGCGAGGGTCTCGACAAAAAGTACGCTACCTTGCTCATGTAAGTCTGGCAGAAGTTGCAGCACGTGGGTAAAATAGTCAAAGCCAGGTGGGCCGTCGTAATCAATCCACTGATTGACCGAGTACATCTTACCAAAAGCCAGGATGACCAGAAATTTGGCATATGTGAGGCAGGTATCTTGATCGACGAGCTTGAATGAGCTCTGATACGCCTCCCGAAGAAGCGCTTCAAACGTGGATGGAGAAACAAAGGAAAATATCGTGCCAATATATGTATATTGAGCTGCGAATAGTTGGCGTGCAATGTCCATAGGAGGCAATCGAATATGGCTGATGCTCGACAGACGCCTAGAAGGCAGTGCGGCTCGGTCATAGAAGTCGGTATCACAATCCAGGCTGCCATCATCAAACTGGAGAGAAGCCTTTCTAAAACTCCTGAGGAAGTGATCCGAGTGTGCCGGGCCCTTGAAGTCTGCGACGGGCTGTCAGTGTTTGAACCACAAATGGCCGGGGCAGGGATCCAACTGTTTGTGGGATTCTCAGACGCCTCCAGGCTGAGCTCTGAGAAAGCCTCGGGAAGAATGATGTGGTCGTCGTATTCATTAACTTGGTGAGTTGTGCCTGTAAAATTCGATGAATCAGATTGAACTTGGGTGACACCTTGTCTCGCTTCCAATTGGGAGACTTTGGTTTCAAGCTCTCTAAGGTACCTGTTCGTGGTGTAAGGCGGTGTTAAAACGGTACAAGGAAAATCAAGATGGCTCACGATTCATTGATTGTGATCTTCCTGGCCTCTTCATACACACATTCGAATCCACTGGCAGCGCATCTGGTACATTTTGGACGATCCTTGGAGCAATATGATCGTCGTTGGCGACACCTATGGCACCTGTGGCGGCGGTTGTCAGTGGCGCATAACATGCCGCGGGACCAGATTGGCTCGTCTGCGGTCATAACACTCTCTGCCTTTCTCTCCCTCTTTGTAAAAATGAGGAAAATGGGAAAAGAGCGGGGAGGCGTGGGAAACAATCATTGACTCACGCGACGGGTCTGATGACAGACTCCTCGACTCCTTTGGGTGAGACTGTGGCCCCGAATGACGCTGCGGCCATTTTCGATGAACGTTGACCAATGAGGTGGAATTAAAAGGAGCATAAGGGCACTGCAGTCTAATATGATACACTCCTCCGGGTATTTGCTCCGGTCCCGACCTGGCTATTCACGCCTATGTATTTGTTGCCTCTGTTCACAAGAAGCGTCTCTGAGCGCGGGTAGGCAGTGTTGAAAGTGTTCCTGGCATGTGCCAGAGAACAGACGCAGCCGTGCCTTGTGGATACCTAGGTATGTGGAGGAGAGAGGATTATTCCGGTGAACGGGGAATGGGCGACGTTGGCGCTGAGGCCGGGTGCTGACTAAGTTGTTTGGCAATGGGCCGATAGCGGAATCTCATGTATTACATTAATAAGTATTATGGATCAACACGCAGCTATCGAAGTGTCTCTATGTGACCGGGAATTTAGGCGTTGGTGCAAACCAGAGCATCAAGCCACAAATTAGTGCATCCCGCATTAACCTCAGTGTTCCATTTGCGGAAGCTGGCAACGGTGATGCTCTGCTTCTGCGCAATGGCATCACACGAGTCGCCCGAGACAACCTTGTAAAAGCGGCTGCAGTTGGACACTATGCCGGGCATTGGCGTGGCGGCACCGGGAACGGCAACGCAGGCATAATAGTCCCTCAGGAGGTTGTTGCAGTCTGTTTTGGAAGTAAGTGTGAGCGGACCAGGGAATACAACGAGGTCGGAGAGGGTATCAGGGGATGAACATACTTGAGTTGATCTGGGTGTTGTAGCTGCGGAGCATGGCCACGGTGATCTGGTTCTTCGCGGCGACGGTGTCGCAGGTGTCGCCGGAGGCAATCTTGTACCACTTGTTGCAGTCTGTCACGGCCCCTGGCAACTGAGGAGAGTTGCTTGGCGTCGGCGGGACGGTCGTGGTTGTCGGCACAGCGGCACCCGGAACATGGGTGCAGACGTAATAGTCGAGCCAGAGGTTAGAGCAAGCAGCATTAATTTCAGTATTCCAGCTCTTCAATTGGGCGACAGTGATGCCGTTCTTTGAGGCAACCACATCACAATTATCGCCAGACTGGATCTTGTAGTAGCGGTCGCAGCTAGCGTCAGCGCCCGGCATAATGGGGGAAACAGTTGGCTCGGATGGACCCGCGGTCGTGGTGGTTGGAGGCACGGTGGCACCGGGAACACGGGTGCAGATGTAGTAGTCGAGCCAGAGGTTGGAGCAAGAATCGTTGATCTCGGTGTTCCAGCTCTTTAGCTGGGCAACAGTGATACCGTTCTTGGAGGCGACCACGTCGCAGCTGTCGCCGGACTGGACCTTGTAGTAGCGGTCGCAGTTGGCATCGGCGCCGGGCATAATGGGGGAAACGCCCGGGTCGGGTGCAGCAGTGGTCGTGGTGCTGGTCTGTATAGTGGTCGGCGGCTGGGCGGTAGTGGTAGGAGGGTTCGTGGTGGTAGGAGTCGGGGGCTCAGGCTGGGTCGGGGGAGTGGTGGGCTCATCAGGAGTGTACTCGCCGACCACGCAGTACGACTTGCCGGCCTCAAGGTCCGGGCAGGTCACGCCAGGGTTGATGTTGATGAACTCGTCGACCGAGATGCCCCAGCTGGACGCGAGGATCTCGCAGGTCTCGCCACTCTCGGCCGGCAGGTCGAAGTAGCACTCGACACCGCGGCGTGCGAATGCTTTGGCCGAGACCAAGGCCGGACCCGAGAGTAGCCCGGCGGTGGTAGCGATGATGTGGAGACGGGTGAAGTGCATCCTTTCTAGAGTCTGTCTGGTGATAAGCGAATGAACTGATCAGAAACCAGGAGCCAACTGTAAGCGGATGTTCTCTGGGGAGGTGAAGATCTTCTCTTCGCAGCAAAGGCCAGGTCGGCATTTTATATTTCGTCCCGCGAGCAACTTCCGCTGGCTTCGTAGCCTGGTGGCAAGCCTTCGGAATATTCACGAAAACCGACGATCCCTCAACAAAGTGCACATGTGCCATCTCGAGTCGAAGCGAGGTCCAATTTCCCGTCCATGAAAGAAGCCTGGAAGGGGCCACAAACGAAGAAGGCCCGTAATTGATATCTGATCGTATGAAATGAAGTCTGGTGATAGTTTGCTGACTGCAGCCTTGGCTTTTGGCCCTGTAAGTCTGTGAGAAACCTTTGACTGCAAGGCTCTGCAATTTAACTTTGTACGGAGACGAGGCTGACAGGGCGAATCCTTCAATAGACTCGTGCTGAGAGTGTGGGGCTTCTGCCGTTGAACGGGAGACAAAAGTCGTTTCCGGCCACAGTAGGATCATCAGGATCCTTAGCTAAACAAACGAGCCGGACCTGCAGACTACAAAGGCTGAAATAGGGTAGTACCAAGCATACTTGGCATATTTGGCGCCCTGGGCATTCCTGTGGCATTCGCAAGGCTGCAAGGCTGTGTGGCTAAATCGGGCCGTGCCGGCTGTGACGGCACTGCGCCAAGCGGGCCAAGCGGGCCGAGACAGACATATGATCCTGTTGATGCAGGGGGCGGATAATGTGGTCACATGGCATCACGTGCGGGCCCTTGACAGCTTTCTCTGTTGGCTTCCTTCCGTTATGATGGATCGCTTCATCTCCGGATCATGGCCAACTCGCCGGGCCGCGGCAGCATAACCCTAATCCTCGCAACACCAAACCATCATCGCCCATCGCTACCAGCAGCAGCAGCAGTAAACACCAAAGGCGAACACCACGATGCGCCTCCTCTCCGGCGCCGTCTGGTCCCTCGTGGGCGCGTCGGCCTACCTTGGTGCCACTGCCAGCGCCGCCAACGGCGTGCTGGATATCGGCGTCGTCTTCCCGCGCCAGAACGAGACGTATGCGCCGATGGAGAGGTTTCCCGTTGTTTTTGCCCTCCAGAACGCCGAAATGGCCACAAATCTCAAACCTCTGATTGAGCTTGTCGTCCTCAACGGCTCTATGAGCATGCTCGATAAGGTCAACGAGAGGACGTTCCGCCTGCAATGGGCCAACTTCACCAGCGAGCCCTACTTTGTCTATGCCTTCTTGGACTTCAGAATCGAGGGCCCTCTGAAGCTACTCTGGTCGGTCTGGTGGAGAAAATGCGACGAGAGCGGCGACAAGGTCCGCATCATGCGCGACAACAGTACCAAGCTCTGGGTCGACTTCAGCATCGAGGAGGGCGCCCAGACAGCCGATGTCGTCGCTGCCACGGCTCGGGAGGAGGAATGTCCCGCCCACGTCGGAGTCGCCATCAGTGTGACGGACGAGACGCACAAAGTCCCCGAGCCTCTTTCCGGCGTGAACGAACTGTCTGGTACCTGTGCAGTAGTGGACTCTTCCTCCCCGACTCCGCAGTCGAACCCCTGCAGGGTCCAGATCGACAATGCTGCAGTCGAGAGCATGGAGGCCGAGGAGCTTGAACAGAGGTGCAGCAGCGTGAACCCACCCTCCGATTGCCCAGAGGAGGATCACGCTCTTCAGCAGTTGGCCGTGGCAGGTGGTGCGATATTTGCGGCTGTTCTCGGCGCCGCCGCCTTCCTCCTCGCCTAAACAGACAGCCGCCCTCCCACAGTCCCCCCCTTCCCCTATCCATTTCAGCCGGCCGCCAATGCACTATTGGATGCCTGTTTGATTTCTTCATTTCTTCATGCGGTTGGTTATGCAAGAGTAGGTGTTGTAATCTAGCTAGTTAGTCAATTCTCTGATGCCAACTTACTCTCTCTCGCGTCTCGCCACCTCCCTTTCCTCCCCTGCTTTATCTGCCTGACATACCTCCTCGTTCTGATCTTCACACCTGCACAACTTTATACATCCCCTAACTCAGTAACATCACCCACCACTTTGCCCTCGAGTCCCCTGTCAGAGATACGTGTATCCGGAGACCCACCCCTGGCTTCTCGCATCACATGGCTTCTGGCCTCACTCATCTGTGCCCTTGTTCTGGCCGAGCCTTGCAATGACAGCCTTGTGATGACTCCTTCAAGGGTCTTGATCCTTTGCTGACTGAAACTGGCCGCTGAGTCCGTATAGGTCCTTGGCACGAACATGCCTCAAGATGAACATGTGCTTTCTTGTGGACCCGAGCATGGGGGCCGAAAAGAAAAGAAAAAAGTACGATTGTCTTGACACTGGAGGTCCAGCCTGATTTAAAATGCTGTCCATTCCGAGTATTCCATAAAGCGGCCTCCAGAATCCGGCGCACACCTGCTTATCTGTCTCTTTGTGTGGAAACATACTCACAAAGGTATGATCCCAGTTTTACTCAACTTGGAATGATACTCACATTTCTGCCCTCGTATAGGACTCGGCATCATGGTGACACCACCATGGCTCAAGGTGGCCTTCGCCGCTGTCAGTGTTCTGCCGGCGGCCGTACAGGCCATTGAAGTCTGTCCCGGACGATGTGTCGACGCCGGCCCGGACTCGGGCAACTGGTCCGTCTATCCCAACTTCAACATCATCAAGAGGTGTCAACAGACCATGTTCTATGGCTTCTCCCTCTACGACCCTGTTGATGACCCTCACTCTACTCACCGCATCGCGGCATGCTCCTCCTACGGCACGGACTTTGACAACATGGAGTCCGAGCCGGTGGCCACCAGGCTTCTTGACGCCGCCAGCCCTGTCGATGTCGACTTTGAGCTCGGCTGGTGGCACGAGGACTTTGGTCTGGCCAAGGCTGCCATCCGGTCGCTCGTGGCACAGACTCGAGAGTACATCGACAACGGCCACGGGGCTTCGGATCGACCGTTTTCCCTGTACGGTCGGTCCGGGCAGGCCACTATCGGTGTCTACATTGGCCAAGGTCTGCTGAACCAGGGCCTCAGCGCGTCAGCCCTCCAGACATTCGAGGACAACTTTGACGCCCTCAATGTTACGACGCCCAGCCTGGCTATGCAGCTCTGTGGCCCCGGCTACGACAGCACCCACACCTTTGGCGTCGTCGTTACCAGCAACGCCACATTTGCTCCCATCCAGAACGCCATCAGATCCTGGGCCAATGCAACGTGTCTGTCATTCATTGACTCGACCAAATTCCCAGGAAAGGCCACATTCACCACGCCTCTCCTCAACGGCAACTCCACCGTGACCAGCAACTCCACCGACCTCGCCCGCTCCGGCGCTCTTGAAGCCCGGGCCGACTGCAGGACGGTGCAGGTCGAATCTGGTCAGGGCTGCGCAGAACTAGCAGTCAAGTGTGGCATCACGGGTGCCAACTTTGAAAAGTTCAACCCTGGTGTCTGCAGCAAGCTGAAACCAAAACAGCACGTCTGCTGTTCCAGTGGCACGCTTCCAGATTTCCGCCCCACCCCCGGGGCCGATGGGTCGTGCTTTGCGTACGATGTTCAGGAGAACGATAACTGCGCCAACTTAGGAGCAGAATTCAGCCTGACGAACGAGGAGATCGAGAGCTTCAACAAGAACACCTGGGGCTGGGCCGGGTGTGAGTTACTCTACGCCAAGACCAAGATGTGCCTCAGCAAAGGAACGCCTCCATTCCCTGCACCTATTGCCAATGCCGCGTGTGGTCCGCAGAAGCCGGGCTCCAAGCCCCCGACGGACAGCAGCAACATCACCGACCTCAACCCCTGCCCACTCAACGCCTGCTGCAACATCTGGGGCCAGTGTGGCATCACCAGGGACTTCTGCATCGACACCAACACCGGCCCGCCGGGGACGGCCAAGAAGGGCACCTACGGCTGCATCTCCAACTGCGGCACGGACGTCGTCAGGGGCACCGGCAGCGGCGCCATCAAGCTCGCCTACTTTCAGGGTTACGGTCTGGGCCGCAAGTGCCTGTACCAGGATGCGCTCCAGATTGACACTTCCAAGTACACCCATCTGCACTTCGGGTTCGGCACCCTGACGCCCTCGTACGAGGTAGAGGTCGGTGACATGTTGTCGACCTACCAGTTCAACGAGTTCAAGCGCGTCCAGGGGGCCAAGAGGATCCTGTCCTTTGGCGGTTGGGACTTCTCGACCTTCCCCGACACATACTACATCTTCCGCGAGGGTGTCAAGCCCGCCAACCGCATGAAGATGGCCAAGAACATTGCCGACTTCATCAAGAAGCACGAGCTGGACGGTGTTGACATCGACTGGGAGTACCCCGGCGCGCCGGATCTCCCCGACTTTGACCCGGGCAAGGCTGAAGACGGCCCTAACTACCTGGCCTTCCTCGCCGTCCTCAAGAACCTGCTCCCCGGAAGGTCCGTCGCCATCGCCGCTCCAGCCTCGTACTGGTATCTGAAGCAGTTCCCGATCAAGGACATTAGCAAGGTCGTTGACTACATCGTATACATGACGTACGATCTTCACGGCCAGTGGGACGCCCACAACGAGTACTCCCAGGAGAACTGTGATACGGGCAATTGCCTTCGTAGCCAGGTCAACCTGACCGAGACAAGGCAGGCGCTGGCCATGGTCACCAAGGCCGGCGTTCCGGGAAACAAGATCGTCGTCGGCGTGACCAGCTACGGTCGCTCGTTCCAGATGGCAGAGCCGGGCTGCTGGGGCCCCACCTGCAAGTTCACGGGCGACCGTCAGACGTCTTATGCGACGCCGGGAAGATGCACCGACACGGCCGGTTACATTGCCGACGCCGAGATCAAAGAGATCATCGATGGCAGCGGAGTCAAGCGCCAGGGCCGCGTGGTGCAGCACTTCCTCGACTCCAGCAGCAACAGCGACATTCTCGTCTATGACAGCGACCAGTGGGTCGGGTACATGAGCGAGAACACCAAGGCCGTCCGTTCCAGGCTCTACGCGAGCCTGGGCATGGGAGGAACCACGGACTGGGCGAGCGACCTGCAGGAGTTCAACCCTGCTCCCAAGCCGGCCAAGGACTGGGCCTCCTTCATTGCGATGGCGGCCAGCGGCAGCGACCCCAAGGAGAGCACCACAAGTATCGGCAAATGGAAGGACTACCACTGCTCGACCGATGTCATCGAGGACCCATTCATGGTCACGCCTCAGGAACGCTGGAAGCGAGTGGACGCGGAAAGTGCTTGGCGTGAGGTCGTGTCCAAGTGGTTCAGTACCGACAAGGACCAATTCCTGTCCTTCTCCGACTCGGTCGAGAGGACGCTCAAGTCGGGTGCCTCAATGGCCTGCGATACACTGAACGAGGAAAAGGACAACTGTGACAAACCTATGGATTGCCCGGCGGGCGCCAACAACGAAAAGTCGGGGCCGGGGGCGCAGTTTGTCTGGAACTCACTCATCACTATCCACAAGATGTACCACAATTACCGTTCGACCATGTTCAGCTTGATAGGACCGTTCGCCAACGGCGCCGACGACATGGAAGAGACGTTTGCGCCCGTTCCTGAGGAGAAGACGAACCAGTGGCTCAACATTCTGATTGATGTCCTCACAATTGGAACCCTCGGCGGTGCGGCGCCCTTCTTCAACGGGTTTCTCAAGACGCTGCCGGCCTTTGCCGACCCCAAGACGTTCGACAACACCAAGGACACGGTTCTGATGCTTATGGGCCAGACCACGACGCTGGCAAAGGACATGATGTTGAGTCCCGACCAGGATTCGTGGACCAACAAGGACCAGGACAAGTTCTCCAACTACATGAACCAGGTTGTCTTCGGCTGGATGAACGCCACCGAATGGACCCTCAGCAAGCTCTTCAGCGGCGAACGCGAGTACGTCACGGTGCTCGGAAACCTCATGTCCGACGGCAAGCTCATCCCGGGCAGGCGGACCGGGGAGGCGCCCAAGGAGCCGACGGCCAGCGAGCTGGAGGCCAACATCTTCAAGACCTTCTACGGCTACTCGATCCCCGCCCTGTGGCGACGCTCCAAGAAGTACGCCTTTGTTCTCGACTCGGGCGAGGGCTGCAACGGCAACCCCGCCAGCAAGTACGTCGACGACGACACCGCAAAGGCCACCAGCGTATGCCACGACGGCACGCTCTACTACCTGGTCCACCCCGACGGCGAGGCCCGGCCCTGCGAGTGCGAGCGGGTAACTGACATGGGCCCCTGCCAGACCGTCTGCCGGGACAACAAGTTCTCGGCGCCGGTTGGCCTGGACAGACTCGGCGACTTTGGCAACATCCAAGTGGAGGATCTGATCAAGGGCTCCGTCAACACGTGGCGCCACAACAACAAGGAGAACAAGCGCCTCAACATCACGCAAATGTCCCTGGAGAGGGCGACGCAGTCCGAGCTGGTCGACGTGAACATCCAGACAGCCGGGTTCGTCCAGCTGCCCGTGTGCAGCCCCGACCGCGCGTTCCAGTCCTGGGACACGGGCAAGAAGGGCGGCAGCGACAACTACCCCTGCGACATCCCCCCCGGCAAGGACCACTGCGGCGAGTCCTCGTTCGAGAACCAGGGCAGCGACGCCTCTCCCGAGGTGGAGGACTGCAAGACCATCATCAAGAACATCGAGGGCGACGGGTCGACCGAGTTCACCCACCGCATCACCGGCCACCGCGAGATCCTCAAGCACGGCTCGTGCCGCTTTGGCATCGAGCGGACCGGCGGCACCGGCGGCGCGGTCGAGTTCAGGGTCGGCGGGCAGGACGTCATCGACGTCATCAACGAGGCTATTAAGCGGTTTGGCGGTGGCGGCAGGGTCGGTGCCAAGGGCGTCATGCCTTGCTCCGGGACGACTGCCGGGACCAAGGTGAATGTTGAATGGGGCATATACTGAAGACCTCGACTTGTGGTCACATCTTCTATGTGTGTGTTTCAATGGCAATGTTCTTCTGGCGGGTGCCTGTACGAATGTCTTCGCGGGGTTACGGCCTGGCCTCTAAATATCCATCTATATTCAAACTGTAAATACTACTTCATACTACACATTTATAGTCACTTCCTGGGAAGGATTCAGTTAATCAACCAAATTAAAGGAGAGAATCTATGAGAATGAGATGTCCTTGGATGTACACATAGTTAGTTGGTGTCATGTTTCAAAGGGAGCTAACGACCTAATTCTGCCCAGGGCGATCAATGGCTTTGTGTCTAGGCATTTTTGCCTGCTCTGAGGACTCGGGATTTCCGTTTACAAAGTTGTAAACTAGGTTCACCCCAACAAAGACTATCATGGCAAAAGGGGGCCCGACTAGTATGTGTCAGGGTAGCTAGCCTCATCCACATTACGCTCTCCACCTTGCTCATAGTCTCCAGGCTCTGCCCCATCATCCCCCCAATCCTGATCAACATCGTCTCCACCATAACGATCATATGAGCCAGGTGGCGCCCTTGGAACTTGCTGTCTCTGCGTGCCATACCCAGCTTCATGCTCCTGCGAGAACCTACCTCTTCCTCGGCCATGCTGCCCTCCCCGCGCACCTCCGCGATCCCTAGAGGGAGGCACAGATGACATGTACTGCGATCCTCTCTGCAAAGATGGCGTCGTCGTGCCCCGATGATGATCGAACGCCCTGTGCTGGGGCCCCGGACGCCGCACCAGCTCAGGCCCGCGCTCCATCTTGTGCAGCGCGAGCTCGCTGTCCGTGGCCCCCAGCATCTTGCTCCGGAAGTCATCGTACTCGACCGTCGCAGTCTCGACCTGCTTGAAGTGGCGGGCACCCAGGTAGAGGCCGCGGCTGTTGTCGCCGCCGTCGCCGGTGTCGCTGTTCTGCTTGGCGATGAAGTGCTCGTAGCGCGCAAGGGAGGATGCAATCTGGAAGGCGTTCCGTATCTGACGGCCGTTCCACCGGCAGTCCCTGGCGGCATGGCTGAACTTGTCAAAGTGCTGCTCTGCGAAGTCGACGATGCTGTTTTCTTCAATCACCATCTCGGACTCTCTTGTGATGGCCACGCGTTCTTTCTCAATAGTCTTGAGCCTGTCGATATTTATCCGGAAAAGAGCGACGGTATCGTCTCTGCTCAGTTGTGGGTAGAGAAGCGTAACGTGCACCCGAGATTTCACGGCTTCATCAAGAGCCCCTGGGCGGTTGGTCGTGAGGAACAGGATGCCCGGATAGTACTCGAGGATCCGGAGGAAGACTGATGGCAGGTGGATTAGCGATTCTGAAGACAGTCAACATCCACATCATAGGAAAACATACTCGAGACCAGGGCGTTCCTCTGCAGGTTATCATCCTTCTTTTCTCTCGGAGACAAGAATATCTCCGCCTCGTCTAGCAATAGTATGCATTGCCATACGTTGGCCAAGCGGAAAATCTCTGAGAGATTCTTCTCCACCTCCTTGGGCTCGATTCCGAGGTCACCACAAGTGATTGAGAAAAGCGGCTTCTTGTAAACGTCAGAAACCGCCTCCGCAGTCGCAGTCTTGCCCACGCCAGGTGCTCCGTGGAGGAGGATGATGAGTCCTCTGCCTTTCCCTCGAATGAAGTCCTGATCCGAAATCTCCAGCTTACGAATTCGGCCTTTCTCTTGAGCTGCCTTTTTCTCAAAGTGCTCCCATACGACAGACTGAATCATTGTCTTGTGGGCAGCAGGAATCTTCAGCTTGTCGAATGAAGATTTCTGGCGTTTGATTGGCTGCAGACACCGAATATCGCCACTGAAGAACTTGCGATTTCGAAGCGAGTAGACGAAAATACGTGGAGGGAGCAATGCGAGGTCCTCGGATGAGAGGTCCTGTCTGGAGGCTTGGAAAATCGAATCCGCCAGGACGGCTCCTCGTGCTATTTTCATAAAGGCCCCGGAATCAGACATCTCGCTGAGTATCACATCGTCTATGCCATCTGGATGAACCACCATTTCGTTGCTTTTTCCTGACTGCTTCGCTCGGCCACGATCACTCCATTCAATAATGCCAAAGTTATCGTTGGTCGATTGGGCTTGGACGAGGGAGGTCAGCATGAAGAAATCAGGCTTCCACTTTGGGGAGGCCTGATAAGCCTCGCGGAAGTCAACAACACCGTCACTGTCAATGTACTCTGGAGGGTCGATTCGCACTCCAAAGGGGTCGTGGGTCAGCGTTAGGCCCATGTATGCCATTGTTGGATGTGGCTGTAATACCAAGTCCCGGAACTTGGCGCCTCGGATCTTTAGACGTTGCAAAATTTGCTCGTAATTCTTAGCGAAGCGTATTGGATACGCTGGGAGGCTCGTCACGTCTTTCTCGCCTTCATACCAACTGATAGCTTTCGAGCGGCTGACGGGAGCAAAGGCTTCGCCGTCGAAGTCGATGTAATAATGATTGAGCCTTGAGAATCGCTCCGTCTTGTCTTCCATGTCTTTTGGTTTGTACACCTTGCCAGTTTGGTTCTCGGCAAGGTCATCTATTTCCCACTCCACGTTGGCCTTGCCGTAGTAGTAGAATCTCCACAGCTGTGTGTCTGCTGTGGAGGAGTTTCCACTGTCACTTTTGGACGAGTCTGTGTCTTGGCCCGGCTGAAGCGTTGATTCGGAGGAATCGGAACTGGGAGTTTTATGTCCGTCGATGAGCAACTCTCCATGACGAAACAAATACCAGATGTCTGAGTAGCGCACTGTTACGGGGTTGCGGTAATCCGCCTTTTCAAACATGGTGTAGAGGGGCATAAGTCGGGTCCGCACGAATTCCACGTAGCATGCCAAATCTCGATAGGCCTTGAGACTTCCAGTTTGTGTGTCGATCATCGTGTGGTGGTGGGCAGTCGTGGCACCTTCACTGTCTTTGGGGTCGTCCAAAGCCTTGTCCTCAGTGGAGGTGACGAGGTCTGTTCCTTGAACCTCTTGTAGGACACTAGAATTCGAAGGCATTTGTGCATTAGTTGGTGGCTGTTCTCTTTTCGACGCCTGTCAAATTTGTCAGATCTTGAATCCATTTCATTAGATGACACAAACTACTATGTACTCACGTATCTCTGTTGAAGGAACCGAAGTTCATTCTCCATCTTTGAATGGTAGTGAAGGAATGTTTTGAAGGGGCTGAGAAATGTGTGTGGCTTCCTATTCCACGAATTCTCCCTCGTCACTTTGGCAAGATACGCAAGTATGAATGCAGAGTTAATTCTGACGCGCTCGAGACGTTGGATATCGCTGTACCCAGATTGAGTCTCCGGAGTTACTGCTGCTGTTGTTCTTGGTTTGCTGCGTTGAGTATCCTTGGACTTCCGATCGAATTGTTCAAATGCCATTTCTGCATCCAGGTCCCTAGAGCTCAAGAGAGTGTCGATGGCACACCAGCCCTCTTCGTCCGGATACCTGTTCTTGAACTCATGCCAGTCGCATTCACGTACCATTGGTCTTGTCTGGAACATGAATGTGTACGCGTCTGAGGTCTTGTCGGTAGCTTCTGTAACCTTTGGGGCAACTACTTTGGCCGCTGAGTCCGGTTTCGACTCATCGACCCTATCTGGCGATGCCATCGTGCTAAGCGATTCTGAATGAGGTGATTCCAAGGGTATTGAATTTGAGCTTGATCACTCTTGACTGGGTAGACGTGTGGAAAAGAGTTGTTAAAAATAATGCGGACTTCCCTTTTTTGAGTCAGTGGCGATCTAGAGCAGATAGCTCGACCAGACGGAGATAAAGGTGCGGAAATGATACCTAGGTACTGGTATTGATAGTAGACCGGTGATATAAATGGTCGCGTTCCCACAGAGCCTCAATTCTGACCGTCTTGCGTCTGGCGTAGCCGCCCCAAGACGACACGAGGGGCTTTTCAGAAAGGAAAACCCATCTCCTCACCATTTTTACCATAATTCCGTGCCCGTCAAGATCCTTCGGGGCCGCGTCTTGAAGTTCTATTGGGTACATTTGGTAGCACATTATCTTGCTGATCCGAGCTATCTGCAGTCAGCTTACAGGTAGGGTTAAGGGGGGAACACGGTGACGAATCCCGCACTCTCCTCGCACACCCTCAATGCACACCGGTTTGGCCCCGAAAATCGATAGAACGAGCAGTTGCAGTAGCGCATTTCAATGAAACACGTGCAATTTCCATCGACCATAGTCAAATCCTTCAATATTTCAGCTGGCTGCGACTTGCTTGCGGAGCATGCCTATTCCAAGCGAAGCCTCGAAGCAGATTTAGGCGGCAAATCTACTCGACACCCTGAGAATTACAATAGACACAGACAATTTGTCATGGATTCGGCAACTGAGCTTCCCTCATCGCTGGTGAGGCAGATGAACAGCGCGGCATCTATCACGACGCTAAACACCTACAGGACTGGTGTCGGAAAAGATGCGTTGGGAGGTGCTCTTAACATTGAAGCGCAGTACGACAGGCAGAGTGCTAGATTCGTGTCTAGGCTTCCAAGTGCGTATGTATTTCGTTTTTTTGGCCTGCCCATACTCTGGAACATCCACAGCGGAAGCCTAACATATCTCAGAGAATTGCAGCACATCATCGAAAATTACAAAAGTCTGAATGGGAACGATTACTTTTGGGCAAACTTTGACCCTGATACATGCACTTGGCATCAGGTTCAGAATGAGCTCAATAAGGTCGAGGATGAGTACCAGCTCAAAGGGAAGCGAAATCACATCCGTCGAGCATTTCGTGGAGAGGGCCTCACAAGGAACTTGACCCCACTTCTGGAAGGGATACCAGAAAATGACGGTCTAGGCCTCTTAAAAGGGGGACTGATAATACTTTTCAATGCAGGTACCACTCTGTGCTACCTCGTGCCATCATTTACTTACAAGCACCCCACATCCAGGCCGTTAAAAACAGGGCTCGGGCTTGCGAAAAGATTTTTGATTGCTTTCGTCAAGTTCCAGATATACTTAGAGGTGCACATGAAGCCGTGACGAGATTCCCAGATAGTCAAGACCTGCAAAACTGTTCAAGTCGATTGCATGATGAGCTCTTCACCTGTCTACCTCGACTGATAGTCGTTCTCCTTCGCGAGTCAGATCAAAATAGTATGTATTACTGCCCCCTCATGATCTCAAAGGCCACACAATGGACGAACCTCATTCTGAATCAACGAATGAATACTGTCGCATGCTGACATCAACCGAAAAGGGGTTAAGAAATTTGCGAAAACGCTCTTCGGCGACCAGGTGGCCGATGTTGACCGCATGCTGCAGTCGGTCAGGGAGGCTCAACACGCCCTCGACTCCCAACTTGGTCGACTGCAAGAAAGACGGGATGACTTGATGGCGAGCAAGGTGGACCGTATCGAGGTTGGAACTAACGTGATCCGAATGAACCAACACGCACACCAACACCAGCTAATTACTCACGTGAGGCAACTGGACGAGACGAGCAAGACCTACGCGTCCTTTATCAAGGACCAGAATGCGATCATTGAACGGCTGCATGCAGAAAATCTAGCTCTTAAATTGAAAGCCAGCAGAGAACACGACACTTTGAACCTGGCACACCAAATCTTTGATGAGCTGCTGAGGAATCGAGATTTCAACCTTATGGGTGAGCGTCCTAGACAAAAACACAAAGAGAAGGCATATGAGAAGTATGAAACTGACACCAGTCTAGTGATGCAACAGCAGACGGAGCGTTACCTGCCCGAAGCACCGACACAAGCGGTTGTGGTGCAAAACCTCGACGAGTTGGCTATGATCCTCTGCTTCGAGCCTGAAGCGCGCTCCCACGTCGACGATCTGTACTCAACCCTTCGGCAGTATGATTCATTCAGCGAGAAAGGCCTTGCACAGGCGGCTTATCTTTCCGAGACCAAACCATTCAGGCAATGGCTCCAGGACCTTCAATCCGATCACCTCCTCGTGGACGGCCACGGCGAGAATCATTCGCTCGGAACTACCTCTCCAATGTCGGTATTCTGCGCAAGTTTGATCCAGAGTCTTCTGGACCGAGCAGAGCAACGCATAAATACTCAAAGCCCTAATATTGTGCTGTACTTCTTCTGTGGGCAGCACAGGTATGACGAGGGGCCCCTTGCTGGCCCGCAGGGTTTGATACGCAGCCTCACTACTCAACTCATACTGGCGTGGCCCAACCAGTTCCCTGATCCTGATCTTCGATTCCTTTCGTCTCTGCTTCATGGCAGGGCTTATGGAGTCGAGGAGGATCTTGAGGTTGGGGTTGTATGCCGCATCTTTCATGCGTTAACAAGGCAGCTCCCACCGAGCTCGACTGTACACTGCATTATTGACGGCATTCAATATTTCGAGACCAGTATCGGAGGCTGGACTGAAGACATTTGTGAGGTGGTTGACTGCCTGCGGAGGTGCTGCTCCTACAACATACGCAATGCTCCGCGGGCCACGGTCAAAGTCCTCCTGGCGAGCGCCGGTAGAAGCACCGAGGTTCGCGAAATTTGTGCACCGAACCGCATCGTAGAGTTGCGAGCTGGGAGTCTCTACAGCTCTGTAGTGTCACCCAGAGCGCTTATCTCAAATCTTCAGAGCCAGGCGTCGTTTTCGGACCTTTTGACGGAAGACGAGTCTAGCGGCGAGTACGTATGCGCGTACAAGACACAACCGGGTTGATTGGGGACACTCTGGGGCATAGTGAATCCCTTAAAAAATAGTCTGCCTCGTATCTGAAATGCGGTCCCATGTTCATTATGCCTCAGACCGAGGCCTAAAATGTTAATCCACCAAAGGCTTTATATTATATATTAATATAAGTAGAAAGAAACTAAGCTTTTAATTAAGATTATATTTATAAGATTATTATATTTTATAATATTATTTTAGTTTTTATTATACAATTATTTACTTAACTTTTTAATTTATAGCATTATTAAAAGTAATTCTCGCTAGCTTTATTTATATAGCTATTATAAGGCTATTATTATTTGCTTAGCTATAAGTTATAATTATATTCGAAACTTATTATTATTAATATTATATTTTTTAACGCTAAGTATTTAAGTATTTATTTACTTTATAAAGGGATTAATATATATTATTTAAGAAATATATATATATAAATTAAAAATAAGATTACTTTAAATTTAATTTAAATAATTAAATTATAATATAATCTTAAAGTCTGCTTTTTTAAAGCAAATAAAATTATGCTAAACACCTAGTTAGAGAGAAAAGGAAAGCGAGGTAACTTTGACATATCTGGGACCTACTCCGGAGTTACTGCTGCCGTTGTTCTTGGTTTGCTGCGTTGAGTATCCTTGGACTTGCGTTCCCACCCACCATCAGCAGCCTGAATATTTCCTATGTACTTGACACATCGGATATACTGACGTCCAGGAACCCCAGAATCCTTGTAACTGCTTGCTGGTCCCCTTCCACAGTATTCTGCAAGTTCTCGTCCACCCAGCCTTCTGACCAACCACCTCCGAAGTCGATCAGCCACGCATCGTTGTTTGGGTCGATAACCACGTTGCTTGGCTTTGCATCACCCCAAATGACTTCAGTTCCATGAAGAGTTTCGACAGTCTCCTTTATCTGGCGTCCTACTTTTTGCCGTATCTCCTTTGGGAAATCTGGGAATCCTGCCTCCTTGAGATCCTTTAGGTTGTCTTTGGAGGGTACCCACTCCCGTAAGAACCCAAGTATGGCGCCAGATCTTGGGTGTTTTACATAGCCTAGCAGCCTTGGTATAAGGACTCCGCCCAGGAATTCCTGCGAGATTTTGTGGAAACAGTCGATCTCTCGCCTAAGATTGTCGTCTCGAAGACCATCGTGCCGAGCTTTGCAAAGCATTTGGTAGCCATTAACCTGGGCTAGGCAGACCACACCTCCACCACAAACAAGCTGCTCAATGACCTTAACCTGCTCAGGTAGGTAGTATGGGAGCGACGTGTCGATGTGAACTTCGTCACCAAGTTCAGTCATGTTTTGGTCCTGGTCCTCGTTGTATGTTGGTCCGTATGCTTCGTCTGGTGAGATGGGGACCATGGTAAGCTCGCCAGCCACCTCCTCAAGCCGGTAGAAGGATGTTTTCGGAAACAGGAGATTGTGCAAAACGACTTCTTTGGGTAGTTGATTCGACTCTTCTGATTCTCCATTATCTTGGTCGAGGGAGCTAGCTACCGCGTAGATAACTTCTAAAGCCTCGTCCTGTAGGGCATCTGCTCCATCTTCGTCCTCTGCATCCATGGATCGGGCGAGGAGCTCGACTATGTGGTCAATTGTGTTGGCGTTATCAGGACCTCCGTTCATCTGGTGCTCTGTCGTGTTGGATTTGAAAAGGGATATAGCGATGCACTCGTTACTCTTCTCTGTGAGAAACGTAACCTGAGCACCATCTTGCCCTTCATTGTCGACGAAGACTTCGGTGACGTACATGGCAATGATGGGTTTTAATAAGTTATCAACAATGCCGTATGTATGTTGGATGAATGCCTGAGTTTCTTTGTGATCAGAGGAATGACGAGCAACGGTATCTGCTGTGTGTTGACATTCAGCAGGGAGAGCAGTGGTTCAGAAAGCAACAGAAGAGGGGCCCCACGGCCGCAGCGAAATTTAATACTCCCCTTTTTTTCCTTCTACTCTTTCTTCCAGAAAACTTAAGTGGACGTTCTTCTGTGTTGTTAGGTGTGTTAAGCCATATGATACCGGTTCGAACTTTTTGAAAGTGTCGCGGTATTATGTGAATAGTTGTAGTGACTGCCTGGTGCTAACCCCTGACTAGTGTGTCTGAAAGGTGGTCCGTGCGGGTCCACACCTTCTGTGAGGGAAATAGCTGCGGGGTTGCATCAGAGTGTCTTTTCCCCCACTAATCAGTCTGAGAACTTGATCATTTATCTCCTACCGTCTGTCAGACCGCCCCCCTCAGAAATACACCGTCTCTCTCTAACTACACAAACACACACACACCTCTATCATGGCCTCTAGTCAATGGAAGCGAATTGAAGCATACTGCAAAATTATCTGGGGCGCAGATCGATCTTACTATATCGAAGACGAGGAACACGACGACGATTACTACTTGATGTCCGTCAGGGAAGACCGAGGTACCAGTTTCGGCAACGTGTTGACTACGCTATATCTCATCAAGGGACACGCTCGCGCTTGGAACGAGCTGGAAAAACATGTGGCCAGGCTAGCTAAGGCGGTGGAGACGGAGGGATGGGTGCCCAAGGTGAAGCCGCTTGATGTTGCCGCCTATCCCAGCATGATGCACGATTTCAATGCAAAAGCGGAGGCCTTATTCAAGCAGTTGAATAAGAATTAGGAGAAGCATGCAACGGAGACACAGGTGGAGAGGTGACTGTTTACTCAGATGTAACGACTGCACGGCTATACGGCTACGTAATGTAGGAAAACCGAGTATTAAAGGCATGCCTACCTAAGCCTTTATGGGTAACTTATCCGCTCCAGCCTGAGGTTGCAGTGATTGGAGGCCCTGTACAGCTCCCAAGGTTCTTTCTAGTCGTAGGGCTTTGGAACTAGACTTGTACTTACATCACAACAGCTAAGCATTGTATCTACAATGCTTTCTTGAGAGGTGGGTGTACCATTTTCTTAATAGTCTCGTGATCTAGATCTACGGGTACAGCCCTTACTATAATACTAAATTGCCCATTAATGCCCTCTCTAGATCCATTATTTTACATCAACAAGGTATTGTCTTACCACTCAGCTAGACTGCTTGTCTCATTGTATCACCTCTTTATTGATTGTCAAGTCGACTTATCTAATACTGCTTCAGGTGTAACTCGAGCGATTGGATTATAAAGTACTGTCGAGAGCTATATACAATATGTACTTTCACAAAACACTGTATGGACATAGAAAGACTATTGGACTTTGCTTCGTTGAAGCTCGTAAATTTGCGCCAAACGCCCACTTGAAGAGAAAAGGAAAGCGAAGTAACTTCGACATATCTGAGGGCTGTAAACTGTAAAGTACGGGTCGGGCGAGGGACAAAAGATGTTGCGGAAAGTTGTACTTCAAACCGTGCAACCCGTAGCGTCCTTTACGAGCTGTGCCAACCTCGCTGCACCGGCGCCGCGCATCATGCTGAAATGATGTTCACCTTCCACAGTCTGAGTGCTGATACTCACACCAGGAGGGAAGAGTCCAGCCCAACGGCCAGGGCCAAAGTCAACACGCGGTTCAGAGAGGAACTTGACTCCCTCCTCATCCTCGACTTGCCCGGCTTCTCTAGGCGGTAGCCTGGGATACCGCACACCATCAAGCGCGCACTCTTGTGCCCAAATTATAGAAACCTTCATGTCCAGCACAGCCCTATTCCCCGCAGAAAGCGGCGGGGCGTGGTAGTCATGCAGCAAGTCGATGGTGGCGCGAAAGTGCGGGAGGAGCCATTCGGGGGGCGTCAGCGTCTTGTGGTCTTTCTTCCCGCCCCCGGCGAAGGCCTCGTTCTGGCCCCTTGCCATCTCGGTCCCGAAGACACCGACGCGTGTGCAGTGCGAAAAGAAGCGCTCGGGCAGGTGGTCGAGGCCGCGGTCCGGCGGCGGCGAGTCGATGAGCGTCAGGGAGGCAACGGCCTCGCCCGCCTCCAGGAGCTGCGCGGCCAGGGCGTAGGCGAGGATGCCGCCCGCTGACCAGCCGCCGAGGTGGTAGGGCCCGTGAGGCTGGCGGGCGCGGATACCAGCGAGATACGAGTGCAGGACCTGGGCGAGGGTGTGCTCGTACATGAGGTGCGGCGTCTTCATGAAGGGGCTGTTGAAGCCGACCAGGGCCAGCGAGGGGGAGACGGGCGGTAGGTCCATGTAGGATGTCGCGGCACCGCAGCCGTCGGGGAGGAGGAAAAGCGTGGAACTTGACCGCTTCCGCGATCCTTGGAGATACAGCGACCAGGCCGGCTTAATCGGCTCCTCGTCACGGCTCAGCTCAACTGAGGTGACTTGAAGCGAGAACTTGTCGTCCCTGAAGAAGAGCGAGGGCGTCAGGGGGGTCTCATCCGAGATCAAATCAGAAGGCGATGCAGAAAGATCTGAATTGGTAGTCTCGGAATCACTGGAAACGGAATTGGCGTCTTCCTGGCTGATATCATGACTATCCGAGCAGTCTTGCACAGACGATGTCGGCGTCGGAGTTGTGGGCATGGCCGCTCCGCCAGCTCCAGGCACGCGCTTCTTGATGTCGCCAACAGAGTAGCATTCTTGGAACAATGCCCCGTCAGGTAGGTCCACGTCGAGATCATCACGGAGCCTACCACAGACTACCAGGGACAGTAGAGAGTCGATACCGATGTCCGCCAGGCTGACGTCGTCGTCCAGCTCGCCTTTGTCTACTCCACTTTCTTCGGACAGGATGTCAAGGACTGTTTGCCATGGGTCGGGAGTTGGCACTTGGGCTGCCTGCTGCTCTATGATGACGATCGCAGGGTCCGGCTGTATCTCAACCTTGACCACTGGCTTCGCGGGCATTTTTTCCACTTCCACCGTGACTGGAACCGGCTCCGACGGCCGAGATGTGGGAACAGCGCTTGACACCTTTTTGTTGGCAGACTTGATGATGTATTCCATCAACCGTTTCTGTACCCCTTGGAGCTATCGACATCACGAGAGTCAGCATCGGAAGCCACATCTTGCATGATCAGGTGGAAACGTGGAGACGTACCGCGACGCCGCCAATGACCCCAATAAGCTCATATTGTTCGTCAAAGATGAGGACATCTCCCGACCACAGATTGCCCTTGCCCTCGTTCATCTTCACGTAGGAGTGGCAGGTCGCTTTGGGATCAAGCTGCGACCTGAACAACGTCATGGATGCCCACCCGTGGTTGACGAAGAGCTCCTTGTCGAGATCAACCTCCTCGTTGGCGTTCATGACAAACCCACCCAGCTGTGAGAAGGCATCCAAGTACGCCGGGTTCATGAACCACAGAGAGTCACCATCCGAAGCAGTGCTGCGGAATGAGATCGTGCCCGCAGCCTCAAGCGCGCCGTTGTCGAGTGTGATGGCGCTGAGCCCGCGGTACTTGGGCGCAAAGTCAGCCAATTGGCCAACCATCTTGTATATCATGGCTGCGCTAAAGCGGTAAGTGTTGCTGTCAGGCTCTCGTGACTTGTCGGCCAGACAGTGGATACGCTCTCGCGCGGTGAATGCGGCTTCTTCAAACTGCGTCTTGATCGCCTTGAGCTCAGCAAAACGTACGGAACAGGTTGCATGGAGCTGGGTTTCTTTTCCATTGCTCTGTAGGGGACAAAATTAACCACTTGTTAGTCGCTCCATGCAAGTAGATACGGCTAGCTCAGCAGTGTTTTGAGTTCTTGGACTTACGTCGACACTGAGGAAGGAGCACAAAAGGGACTTGGTATCCTTGTCTAGCTTGGCCGAGGTGCGAAGCATCTGCTCATTGCCAACGTCGTTGGCGACGAGGGCGGCTATTATGTGCATGTCTGCAACTTCCATGGTCATCTTGTCCTTGTCAAGGCCAAGGACTTGTTGTGTGTAGTTACCAATCATCATAGCAATATCTGCGTAGACAGACTGTACAGTCGGTAGAAGTATAGAATCGCCGTCAGCAACACATCGCTCGAGAAGCTACATGATGGGTTTGGAGGCAATCTCACCGGAGTACACAATGGAACACCATAAACCTTGTGCCCTTGGGCCATATCATGCACGCCGGCATGGTTGAGATCAAGGTCAATGATAACCTCTCCTCCTGCTGCCGCAGAAATCGCATTCTTTTGGACCTTGTAGATCTCAGAAAAGGCCAGGTTTGAGGTGAGAATGACTGGCGGATCGCCCTTTCTGAGGCTCCAGTCATGAACATATTGCAGCCAATATTCCTTCAGCGTCCAGCCATACGGAGGAAGCTGCAGAACCTCGTGACACATTGAAAAGTCATTGTGGTATTGATTCCAATTCAATATCGATCCCAATGTGTATATGCCGACAAGGGCTTCGCAGAGGACCTGCCATGTGTCCATGGCCTTGTGCACCGACGCAAAGGTCTGCATTGATGGACCAACGACTTCTTTGGCCATGCGCGTGACGACGGGCGCTGGGCCGATCTCGATGCCGACGGTCTTCGTGTCAATCAAACCTTCGGAGCTGGCTTTAGTCAAGGCTTGAAGCATGTTGACCGAGTGGCGGCAGTGCTTGACGAAGTAGCCTTGGCCAAAGTCTTCAGGAGAGTAGAGCACCTTCCCCTGAGTTGGCGAGATGACCGGAATGGAGGGTGGTTGAATCGGACAGGCGTCTGACACGCGAAGCAGGTGACCGAGGATCGGGTCCGCTTGGGAAGTGTGGAAGGCAAAGGGGGAGTCGAGAGCGTGGCAGCTGATGCCGCCGGCCTCAAGCACCGTCCTCGCGGCGCTAATTTGCGCCGTCGTGCCGCCAATGACGGTGTTGTTCCGGCCATTGCGGCAAGAAATCTCGTACGTGACATCGTGGCCAGCCAGCGTTGCCTCGACCTTGTGCTCACTGGCCATAGCCACCAGCATGGTGTAAGCACCAGCGTCAAGGTACTTGTCCATGAGTTGGGCACGGCGTCCCACCAAGTGGATGACGCTCGTTTGTGTCAACGCCCCAGCCGCGTATAGGGCGGCATACTCGCCGAGGCTGTGGCCAACCACGGTGGCCGGTTCAACCCCGAAAGACTTCCAGAGACGGAAGAGAGCCATCTGGAAGCAGACATGCGACAGCTGTAGCACCACGGGAGAGATAGCGTCCAGAGAGCCCGTCGCCCTGTCCGTCTCAAAGAACGACAGGATCGGCGGCAGACCCAGCTGCACGCACGTGTGGTCGTACCGCCGCACGTCCGCCCGGAAGGATTCGAACCGTGCGAAGAGGTCTGCGCCCATCCCAGCGTACGGAGACCCCTGCCCGGTGAAACAGAAGAGGAAACGGGGCGCCTTTGCCGGCACTGGGTTGCTCTTCTCGCCGTTTGAGCGTCGGTCAACCTGTTTCTGCAGGAGGGTCCTGGCATGGCGCAGGTCTGTTGCCGTTACTGCCACTCTGTAGCGGTGGTGCATACGGCGTGCGGTGGTTGTGTATGAGAGCTTGGCCAGGATGTTGACGTCGCTCGATGTCGATGCTGTTCTGTCGATCCACGCCACCGTATTGCGCAGGTTCGCCAGCAAAGCCTCTGAGGTCTTTCCAGAGACAGTGACAATATGGAAGCGTCTTGGATCCGGGTCTGAGACGGGCATTGGAATACCATGCAGTCCGTGGAGACTGGGGTCTTCGAGGATGATGGCTGTGTTACCTCCTGCGGCGGAGAAGTTGTTCAAGAGGACACGTCGGATGCCATCCTTGGGCTTTTCCCAGGGGGTGGCCGCCGTTGCAATTCGTGTGTTGTGTGCTTGCAAATCCGGAAGCCGGTGGTTTAGCTTTGTCTTGACGCCAATATGTGGGGGAATGGTATTGTGCTTGAGCATCAACAGCACCTTGGCCAGGGAAGTCACGCCAGCAGCAGCCTCGCCATGGCCGACATTGGATTTGACTGCCCCTATATGCAGCGGCTGGTCATTAGGCCTCAGACAGTTTCCGAGAGAGTCGATGGGTGATAGCGTTGTAACCACCGACGTTGTCTCTCCAAAGTCCCCAGCCTGTGTTCCCGTGCCGTGCATCTCAACATAACTTATATCCGAGGCGCGAACACCCGTGGCGTTCAAAAGGTGCTCAAATAGCTCTTTCTGCGCAGCTGCATGGGGTCTGGTGATGGATTCTGCCTCGGCATTGTGATTCGTGGCAACACCCCGAGGAGGGATGCAAGCCTGGACGGGATCTTTATCTGCGACTGCATCGTCAAGACGCTTCAGAATGATGGTGACAACCGCCTCTCCGCGGCAATACCCGTCAGCTCCGTCGTCAAACGTTTTACAATTCCCGGTGCGCGAGAGGAAATGACCGCGGTCCAGGCCAGCTGTCATATCGGGGTTGGTGAGGACGTTGGTGCCACCCACGATAGCTGTATCGACTTCGCCTCGCCACAGGGCGTTGCATGCCATGTGAAGGGCCGCGAGACTGGAACTGCAGGCGGTGTCGATGGTGAAACTTGGCCCGCTGAATTTGAAGTGGTAGTTGATTCGGCCGGGGATGAAGGCACGGTTTCCGCCCGGTATGAAATAGGTGTCGATGTTCTGGGCACTGTTCGTCTCCATCCAGTCATTGCTCGTGCATCCGAACCACACGCCCACACGCTTCTTATGCGTCGAGGGTGTACGGTTGGGGACGATGCCTGCCTGTTCCAGGGCCTCGGTGGCCGCCAGGAGAGCTAGACGCTGCGCAGGGTCGACCTGGGCAGCCTCGCGAGGCGACATGTTGAAATAGGCTGCATCAAATTGAGCGGCCTGATCCAGCCAGCAGCCAAACCCGGTGCCAGAGACATTCTTGGCCGAAGTGTTTCCGACGTGAGCAGACGCGTTCCATCGCTCAGGAGGAACCATTTTATGAGTATCGATTCCGCTGAGGAGAATATTCCAGAACGCATCCATGGTATCGGCACCTCCAGGAAAGCGGCCTGAGGCTGACAGTATCGCAAGACGGGAGTTGGCAGTTGAACGTAAACCACGGCGTGGGTCTGATCTGGTGTTGTCGACTGATAGCGGCCAACGCTCGCGAACGGTTACAGAACATTTGACAGAAACGGAGGCATCCGAGTCCGCGTACGGGTCGGCGACTGACTGGGCAACAACAATGCCTAGTCTATCTGCACCTTGGAAGGACACAGGCTGAATTTCGACAGAGATCGACTGGCTGTCATCTTTCTGATTAGCAAGTTTGGCCCTGATAGCTTTCACATGCTGGGCGATTCGACTAGGCAAGCTGTCGAGGGCGAGACGACGCGTCATGCAATCCTGGACTGCCATCTCCAGGGCGGCTTTGAAAGTCCTACGCCCGTCTGGGTATTGCCCTTCTGAGCAAGCAGAGAGGACAGGTAGCCGCAATGGGATGGATGCTTCCTCAGCCAAGCTGGAGAGAAGAACGCGAGACAAGTCTTCTTTGCTGTAGAGCGTGCCAGAGTGATATGGCGCCGTGATTCGTATAGGTATTGAGGTTTTGGCGACGGACCTCCCAAAACTTGATGCCAGGAATTGAGGCACAATATTGGGTGGGCCGGAGATGACCGACTGGGTTGGCCCCCCAGTAGCAGCGATATAGGGAGCCGCAGTCAAAGGCAACCCCGTTTGGAAGGCATACTGCTCCAACGCTTTCTCCATGACCTCCACGTTTGAGCCTGTGGTGACCCAAGACCACGATGGAAAGGCATCTTCATCCTGCTTGTCCAGCTGGCCATGTGAGATACGATCTGCAGCATCCCAAGCTAGGGCTCCGAGACGGACAGCTATTGAGATAGCCTCAAGAGCCTGAGAAACTGAAGTTAAGAAGTTTGTTCATTGAAGCTTGTGAGCGTCGAATACGTACCGGTGTAATCAAACTGGATGCACTGTGAGCACTGCTCACAGCCGCAGCAGCGAGGGCGCCCGTGCAGATACCGACCGAGACCGAGTTCCGTTCCGAGGGATACTCTTGGCAGCCCTTGGAGACCCGGCCAATGAATAGCCCGAGTTGTGCAAGACATGTCAAGGCTTGTACAAGGGCTGTATTGAGGGTTCCGCGCCGGTACAGTAGCACCAAGTCGGCCAGGCCGGTGAAAGGCGGGCACCTCTCCCTCTGATGTGCTGGCAGTCGGGATACCTCGTGTTGAAGCACATCACAACTGCGCGACAAGAAGTCAAGGAGCAGGATATCATCACAAGTTTGCGTAAGGCTCAGAAGCGCATCTGCAACATCGTACGTCTGATCGCCAAAGACATAGACGGTCAATCGGTTCTCTGGAAAAGAAGGAGGCATATTGAGATGCAAGGGATCAAGTCCGATTCACGTCCCTAGCTAAGATGAAGGGCATCGGGCTGACCGGGAGCTTGAAGCAAGTACTGGATATAAGTGTTAGCCTTGCATCTTGAACTCGGGGATTGAGAATTCGGCTGTAACCTGCGGCTATCTTCTAAGTGATGAGACTGCGGCAATTGTTCCACATAGCACAAGAAGGCAGGGGTTACATGGTAGCCCTTCCACGCTCCAAATCAACCCAGTCCATCTTGTGAGGTAGATTGACCCCAGCACGTTTATTTCTCTTTTCAGGGGCCACTCGCGCATCAGTGTTCAGGTGTCACTGTAGTACGATTGCCACTAATAGTGAGAGTCGCCGAAGCACACCTGGGCATATCGGCAACCGAATATCTAGGTACCTTGGGGAGTCTCGGCTCAAATTTGCACCCTTCCCGCCAATTTGGCCTCGTCTTTCGGTATCTATAGTTTGGTCTCGCCACCTCCGCCGGTTGTTGACAGGACACGCCTCAAAAAACATCCCTGGGCTTTCTGGCACGACTTGTGTTCTCTCAGCATGATGGCGCACAATCAGGCTATCGAGCTGTGCCTGGACGCAATCCTATCAAGTGGACCAGAATATCTCCGCGAGCTAAACAGTGACCATGTTTCATCCGCTAATGGAGAAAATGGAACCCACAAGAAACGTGTACAATCACCCCATGAGCCACGCAAGAAGCTCATCGATGCTGCCACCAGGCTTATCCACCTTCTCACCGGCCCTGAGGAGTATCTAGATCACCTGGCAAACAGCGTGAGTTTTCACACTGAGATCTGGAGCACAGAGTTATCCAAGCTTTAGACATTGCAAACACTAACAATCTCTGTCTTTCGTAGTATCAAGAGCTGACTTGTGTGCGATGGCTCGTTGATCTCGATGTGTTGAAGCACCTACCCCTCGACGGAAGTCCCATTGATTACTCCACCCTGGCATCCAGGGCCACTGTCCCCGAGGGCCATCTCAAAAGTGTGTCACGAATGGCGGCCGTCAATGGCTTCTTGGAAGAATCCAAATCCTCTCCGCCTGGCATCTCACACACCCGTGCCTCGGCTTTGCTGGTCCAAGATGAGAGCTTTATGGCTTGGGCACGCTGGATGCTAGACTACTCAATGCCTGTGGCATACAAATTTGCTGACGCGACTCGAGCCTGGCCCAAAGCCGAGTCCAAGAACGAGGTGGCATTCAGCTTGGCCATGGACACTACGGACAACTTTTTCGACTATCTCAAGAAGACACCGGATATGACTGCCCTATTCTCGGGATACATGCGCAGTGTCACTGCATCACGACCTTGGAGCCTTGACCATGCCGTCCGGAGTTTCGACTGGGGTAGTCTTCCCCAGGGTGCCAAGGTCGTCGACATTGGCGGTTCACACGGCCAGCTCTGTGTCGAGGTTGCCAAAGAGTTCCAGAGCTTGGAGTTTATCGTCCAGGATCTACCCGAGGCGGTGGAGACAGCACGTCAGTCTTTTGACACAGATAACAGCATCGACTCTGCGATCAAGTCTCGTATAAACTTCATGTCGCACGACTTTTTCCAACCCCAGCCGGTGGTAGACGCACATGTCTACTTCTTACGGATGATTATCCATGATTGGCCAGACAAAGAAGCACTTGTTATCCTGCAGCATCTGCGCCATATCGTTGAGCGAAACCCGGCCTCTCGCATCGTCTTCATGGACACGGTGTTGCCTCAGCCAGGAACCACAACTGCCCTGCATGAACAGCGACTCCGAGTCAGAGATCTGATGATGCGACAAGTCTTCAACTCCAAGGAACGCGAAATGGAAGAATGGAAGGCACTACTTGATCAGGCTGGTTTGGAACTCTCTGAGGTGACAATGCCTGACGACAGCGTGATGGGCGTCTTGACAGCGCGCCTGAAAGACGTCGACCTATCGGCCAGCATAACAGACCCGCTACGATCTACCCTCAGAGCAACCGAAGAATCCAGTGATCAACTTGTCCTCATCATCGGAGCTGGAATTAGCGGTCTGTGCCTTGCCCAAGCGCTAAACAAGGCCCGGATCCCTTTCCGTGTCTTCGAGCGGGACGCTGCCCTGGATTCGCGCCCTCAGGGCTATCGTCTCAAACTGCAGGCCGACGCATCCAAGGCACTTGCAGAACTCCTCCCCGAGGATATCTATAAAGAATTTCAGACGTCATGCGCCATACTCAGCGTGGGGGAAACAAACTTCAGTCCTTTTAGCGGCAACATTACACACAGTCGTTCCGGGGGCGGACTAAGTGGAAAGCTTGGTCTAAGTCCGACTTACACGGTCGACCGGGCAACGTTTCGAAGAACCCTGACAAAGGGTATCGCGGATCGTGTCACTTTCAACAAGGACCTGGACACGTTTACCGTCGACGAGCACTCAAGCAAGGTTTCAGTGACCTTCAAAGACGGCGAAGTGATCCATGGACGATTCGTCGTTGGCGCCGATGGACTGCATTCAGCAGTTCGACGGAAGCACCTACCGTCCCACTCTTTCAAAGATACAGGGGCGATATGTATCTACGGCAAGACACAAATGACGCCCGACCTGCTCGAACGCTTCCCCAAGAAGGGCTTGCGTTGGATGACGGTCGTGTCGGACGGGGCCCCCATGCTGCAGTCCTGTATCATTGGCGACACGCCTGTCACATTGCTCCTGGAGCCCATCCGTTTCAGTAAGGAAAGTCGCCAGGCCCACGGGCAGCAGCTGCCGGCAGACTACGTGTACTGGGCTCTCATAGGGCCCGAGAAGCGCTTCCCACTCAGCGAAGAGCGGCAGAATGGGGTCAATGGCGTGCACGCCTCGCCAAAGTCTACACTGCTACAGCGAAAAGGCGCGAGTGGCGACAATTGTCAAGCACCCAGTCTGGCACTGGAGGCCACGACAGAGTGGCACCCCTCGCTACGCTCGGTACTGGAGCTCCAGGATCCTTCTCAAGCAACCCTTATCCGTGTGGCGTCCCAGGTCGCCGAAATCCCCGTCTGGGAGCCCTCGGCGTGGGTCACCTTGCTCGGCGATGCGATCCATCCAATGAGCCCCTGTGGTGGTGTCGGCGCAAACACCGCCATCTGCGATGCGGCCAGCCTTTCGAAGGTACTTGTTGCATCGAACGGGTCACCTGTGGCAGACAGCGTGGGAACCTTTGAATCGGGTATGAGGAGGCGTGCGCACATCAGCATTGTGCGTAGCGAGATTGGCTCCAAAAGGATGTTTGGGCTGAAGTCGTTGGCCGAGTGCCAAACTTGGACGGAACTGTGATGTTAGAGGCTTTTCTTCCTTCTTTTCGTTGCAGCATACTCTCTTCCCCTGTACTGCCGTAATTGAGCATTGGTTCAAGGACTCGACCGCATCCTGCGACTAGGTTTATTGGCTCTCATGTACCTCGGTATAATTAGTTCAATGAAGGCTAGTGTACAATCTCTCGCACCGCAGTTGCTAGATCCATACTCATGCATGATCTAACATTCATCCCTGACGCAATACTCCGTTTCCAACGACGTATAGGGTGAATAAAAGCATGGTATACGAAACTGTTTCTGCATTATTCTTATTCCAGCTCATCCTTTGCAGCATTTGTGTCGTTTAGTACATACCGTTGATCGTCCTTGTGATTCGAGTGTGCCCGTTCTAGCTTGTTGAAAGTAGAAAGGTTTCTGAGGTACATTGTGTCCACCTAGAAAGCTGAGAAATCCCCTTGAGGTGTGATTACCATCGTGAGACCCCCAATCCATACATCGCCTTATTCAATACGACGATTACTGCAAAACTGTACAGCGTGATTGTATATGCCTTGTGGAGACTTTCAATCTCAGTCATTTCCCACTTATCGACCTGATGGCCCACTGACAGACAATTGGCTCATCCTAGTTTTGGACAGGCCTCAGTGCCAAATTTTGGCTAACACGGCTGTGCGCCTAGGCCAAGTGACGACAGCACATCCAGTCCTCTGGGCTTCTCGGGAAATATGTTTGCCACAAGGTGCTTCAAGTCTCTGAAGAACCCGAAAGTTCTTAGGTAGCTGTACGATGGAATGGAGAAGACACCAATTTCACAAGCCATGGGATCTCATCAGCGTAGAACCGCCCCGAAACTATCTCAGACTGACCAGCCGGTGAAATTGTCGGGCAACTTGTCGGCAAATAATTTCAGTCCCAATGATCACCGAATTCGACACGCCATGCGAATCTTGTGCAGATATGTACTCGCAATCACTATGCGCTTTGCCGTTCGGAGATCTGCACCAGTCCCAACCAACATCTGCATTCACCGAAGACGGGAATGCAGTAAAGTCCATGTCTGAGGTAGCGCATTTACAAGTTTCTCGGAGTGATCAACGTATGCTGCGCCTCGGGTGGTATGCCGAGGCCCAAACAGGTTACCAACTCCGCCGCCGCTGACAATTCTCTTGCAAGCTACAGGCGAACAAGCCGGATCAACTGCCTGCCTTTGGCCGCGATTCCGCGACATGCAGTTGCGGTTCACCGTGTCAGCATACTTGTACAGCATTATTATCAACCTTGGAATACTTGGCCCATCAGGTTTAGGACCTACTCTCCGACCACCACAAGAGACTCACTTGGAAAGGGCTGACAGCAATCGCATCGTACACTCATCATGACTAGTCGCGTGGAAGCCACCGAGCTCTCCGAGCTTGTCTCCATCCTGTCATCGGCGTCAGATCAGTACCGCCAATTTCTGTCGAAACACGGCTTCTCTGAGCCGTCTCTCGAAAACGAGACACCAGACGTGGAGCTCATCTCAACCAATGACACTTATTTCTCTGCCAGGTCGACTCTGATCGATGCAGCCGATCAGATCATTCGACTCGTCCGCGGCCCACGCGATACACTTGTCACACTCAGCTTCGATCACTGCGCATCAGCCACCCTGCAGGTTTCCCTGAAGCACAAGTTCGCCAGCCACATACCACTGGAGGGCACGACTACTTACGACGCAGTTTCAGCAGCCGTCGGCAAGCCCGAAGTCACACCGGCTCTGGTGGAACGCATCCTGCAGCATGCATCCTCCTATGGACTCTTCAAGGCCCTCCCAGGCGGCCGCGTCGGCCACAATAGCACCTCTGCATTGCTAGTGACAGATCCCGACCTTGAGGCCTGGATGGATCTGAGTGCCACGATCGCCTACCCAGCGGGCGCATCGATCCCAAAGGCCCTGGATTCCTACGGCTACAGCATGGAGGCCGATGAGTCTGCGTATGGTGCCTCGATCGGAAGGAAGGTCTCGCAATTCCAGCGATTCCGCGAGGCGGACGGTCACCAGTTGCACGAGATGTTTGCTCGCGCCATGCGTGGCATCTCAGTTGGCGGTGCGTATGATGTGCGCCACGCCGTGGACGGCGGGTACCCCTGGCATCTCCTTGAGAAGGACGGGGGCCACTTGATGGTGGATGTTGGTGGTGGTCCCGGCCACGTGGCCATGGCGTTGGCTAAGAAGTATTCATCGCTCCGTTTCGAGGTCCAGGATCTCCCCGAGACTGTGGCCGTGGGTGAGAAGAGCTGCCCAGAGGATCTGAAATCACGGATCAAATTTCGCCCCCATGATTTCATGACACTTCAGCCCAAGCACTCAGTTGGCGAAGGCGAGTCAATTGCATATTTCTGCCGATTTATCCTCCATGACTGGAGCGACAAGTATGCTCAGAACATCCTCCAACAGCTAGCCACAGGCCTGAGGCGACAAGACCGCATTATAATCAATGACGTGGTGGTTCCCGAGCCAGGCCAGGAATCTCGTGAGAGGGAGCGTCGCATGCAGTAAGTTCCTTCATCAGCCCACTCTTTCAACTCGGTCCTACGTTCGAGTCAAGGCTAAGTATATTTTACAACTCAGCGATCGAGATTTGTTGATGTTGATGAATTTGAACGGCCGTGAGCGCACGCTCACAGCATTTGAGAGCTTGTGCAGGTCCGTCGCACCTCAGCTCAAGGTGCAAAAGGTTCATCGGCCAGAGCAAGGCGAATTGTCGCTCATGGAAATCACACTCGTGGATGTTGAGTGGGAGGCTCAAACAAATGGACACAATACTTAGCAGTATGCGGGGATGACCTCTCCGGGTTGCTTTCACATTCGTAATTCGTTTCGCAGTAAGGATCAAATAACATCTGAACCATGTTGGGAATATAATGCTTGATCAATGTGTGCCTTGCTTACCTAACTATCTCAAGTCACTGTGGTACCATGTATCGGGATTAGCCAATCTACCGCGCCGGCATTCGAATTGGATTGACAGCTGCCATCTGTCTTCAAGGTGCAAGATGCACGTGTCTCTTTGACCCGCATGATTTGACACAAAGCTTGCATTTTTATACATCTGATTAGCTGCGTGATCTACCGGCTGACAAAACCTACCAAGGAGAGGCCGGGGGGGGGGGGGGTGTTTCTGAGTGTTTCACGCAATACAAATGACTTTGTGTTAGTAACATGTAGATTAAGATAGGCATACACAAAGTAATACTGTCAGAAGCTTAATCAAATATTATTTTCACCATTACATTGCTATTAAATCCACATGCTTTCAGCACCTAAACAAAAAAAAAACACTCTCCCTGGCAGGAAGGGTTTGATGGTTTCGCTTATCTCGAGCCAAAAAAAACTTGGCGCGTTTCGAACGCCGAAGCGGCGCCGATGTAGTTGCAAAAGCAAGCATAGCAGCGTGATTGGCACATCGGAAGATAGAGACTCCCAATCATATAGCTGCCAAGAGGATGTTTCTGGTAGGTAGCAGTGCGCGCTTATCTACGTTCCGTCAGGTGCACATGGCCATGACCTTCTCTGACTGCTCGCGTTGAAAGACTTCATAAAAGTACCGTACAGCAACGACCCTGAGTAGGTGTGGCGTGTTGGACAGCTTCCGGATGAGATCGTAGCGCATCTTGCACAGTAACACAATCAGATTTTCAATTTGTGATAAGTCGAATCACAGTTTCTTGGTATCGTTTTGCGTTGGAGTTGACGATTGAACAGGATGACAATCATTCTAGTGGTTCTACGACGGCACCCGCCAGTCCACAATCGCCCTTCACAAAGTTATTTCTGCCGGCCAAACATCTTCATGAGCAAAGCAATTCAAATTTTGTGGCTTTTATGTCGAATGCAGTGGGAACTGAGCAAACTTGCAAAGATCAATAGCTCGTCAGCCGATACACATCCTCGGATATATCCAAATTGGGAAACTTTCTACGAGGCACATTGGCATGTAATGGGGTGGATACAGGCGCCTGCAATGTGACATCTCAGCCCGAGAGATATCATTTTTCATCTTGACATTGGTACCGAACGATAAGTGATGACAGGATATGCTCAAGATTTCACTCCTCGTGTCCGATGAGCGGCCAAATGGCATCGAATTTCCATGGGAGCGGAGATCGGATCTAGAGTTTTGAGCATAGAATCGGCATTTTCGGATGATAAATCTAGAAGCCAAGCAAGAATTCTTAGTAGCCATGGCACTGCTGATGGCTCTTACGAGCCACGATCCGGAACTTCCAACAATGGATATTGGTATCGCGTTTCAGGCGCAAAACACACGTCGAAGAAACCCCATCATTATGGTGAGATACATCTGGGCACTCAGACAGCTCCCATGCTGGTGGGCTTGATGCTGACGTGAGAACTCAAAGACATGTCACATACAGGCGTGGGGTGCTACAAGATACCTGCAGACAATTCTCGTTGACATGGGAGCAATGCCAAGCAGGCTAGCAGTCAAGCATTTGCCATCTGATCATCCAATCCGGAAGATGAGCGTTTTCCCCAGGATTTCTTCGGGGCCCACGAGCAGTCCGGCTGCCTCCGCCCAGATCTCTTTGAAATATGTGTTTGGGTACTAGTGCGCGCGTCGTCGTACATTTGTCCCGTAGGCGTCATAGACTTCCTGAGCTGAGTATAATAGGATCGCTACACAGGGCCGTTCCGGTGGGTGGCCGCTGGCTATCAAACCCATCAGGTAGGCTGTGGGTAACTTTGAAAGCAAGTGACACGACGTTAGTCGGCCTTCTGTTGCCTACTCAAGCAGGTATCGCCAGGCCGCATTTTCAGGTTAGCCCGGTTTGGATATCCTTATCACCGTCCAGAGGGCAGACGACAACGTCGCAATAGAACTTGCATATAGGTCTCAAAATTCGGTAATCAGTCGTGTGTGTTGTCAAAGAATGGCTGCCGAGGGCTTGGCTTAATATACAACTAGCGGCTATCGCGGGGTAGACTACGTTTGTGAGGACTGAATAATCAGTATGCAACCCACTAATCTCCAAGCTCGTGGGGTTTGAATACGCGGGGGGAGTCGAGATGTCTTGGCCGCGACACGGTTCCATGCTCAGCCTATTGCCTGATGCACCTCGCTAGCATCAGGAGCTAAACGTACACACCCTCATTCATGTTTGTGTTGGACAGATCTATCAATGCAATATGGCGACATGCAGGTACTACCCACCACAGAGCGTCTTTAGAGAGAAGTCGGGTCAAGATGTTGCTCCCGATTAGCAATGATATTGCTCCGATTAGCAAGAGTGGTACGGTTCAGATCTGCAGGGGCCGTTAATCACAACCGGGTACTCGGATTTCGTGACTGGTATGTCTCTCCACGATAGGGGAGCTTTGCGACCGGCACAATGGAATAGAATTTATCTACAGTAGCACCCGAAACGATCTAAATTGGCCAGAAAAGTCAATCACCTATGCATGGAGGAAGCTATCCATGTTTGAGGAGGTTCCTGTACGAAGTGGCTGCAACCGCAACGTCCCGACTCAGGAATGAGACCCATCATGTCGACTACAACCAATGCCTCTCCACATACTATGTCAACATGAAGCCGATGCACCCTTCTATCAGCCCAGTAGTGCACGTTGGAACCCACCGCAAAGAACGACAGGTGCGCAACTCTTGCAACGCCTGCAGTTCCCAGAAGATCCGCTGCAGCAAGGTGGGGGGGGGGGGGGGGTGGGGGGGGGGGGGGGGGGGGGGTGGGGGGGGGGGGGGGGGGGGGGGGTGGGGGGGGGGGGGGGGGGGGGGGGGGGGGGGGGGGGGGGGGGGGGGGGGGGGGGGGGGGGGGGGGGCCTGGGTGGGGGGGGGGGGGGGGGGGGGGGGGGGGGGGGGGGGGGGGGGGGGGGGGGGGGGGGTGGGGGGGGGGGGGGGGTGGGGGGGGGGGGGGGGGGGGGGGGGGGGGGGGGGGGGGGGGGGGGGGGGGGGGGGGGGGGGGGGGGGGGGGGGGGGTGGGGGGGGGGGGGGGGGGGGGGGGGGGGGGGGGGGGGGGGGGGGGGGGGGGGGGGGGGGGGGGGGGGGGGGGGGGGGGGGGGGGGGGGGGGGGGGGGGGGGGGGGGGGGGGGGGGGGGGGGGGGGGGGGGGGGGGGGGGGGGGTTGGGGGGGGGGGGGGGGGGCGGGGTGGGGGGGGGCTCGGGGGGGTGGGGTGGGGGGTGGGTGGAATGCTCGGAATGGGGGCCGAGTCGGGGCGGGGAGGAGGGGGTTGAGAAATCCCCCCCCGCCCGAAATAATAAGCCATCGTCGCGGTAGGTGGGGGGGTGGGGGGGGGGGGGGGGGGGGGGGGGGGGGGGGGGGGGGGGGGGGGGGGAGGGGGGCAACATGCGAGGCGCCGGCCTGCCGGGCGCCTGGCGCATCGGTCGTGGGAGGTTCTTCCTTCGTGGGTGGGGGGGGGTGTGGTGGGGGTGGGGTGGGAGAATATAAATGCGCAGATTCGGCGGGACGACTGGGGTCGACTCCGTCGATGGAGCGGAGCAACGACCTCGACGTGGGGTGGGGGGCCCCAGGAGTAAGTGTATGTAAACTGATTAATCGTGGGTGCGAGCCCCACGCGTCCGGGCATCCCAAGTCCCAGCATGGGGGGGTGGTGCAAGTAGATTTGGTTTTTGGTTAGTGCGGTCTCTGCCTCCTAAGAAGTTTGTTTGTTTGTTTGCCGGACGCCATTCTTCCGCCCAGTTTCCCTGTTCCGGGCGAGGGGGTGCATCACATCAACAAACGACGCCACATATTCGATGCAGCTGCAGGATCCTCTTGATGAAACCCCTCGGGAAGTCGGCACGGTCCTGTCTCAGAATGGAAAGGCACTGAGAAAGCTTGGGAACCTCCTCGACTGTCGTTGTTCTCTGAGGCAGGACGTCGCGGTGTTGATCTGCATCAGTCTACACAAGGCCATCGGCTGGTATGCGGAAATTCTGGGAGACGACAGCGGCCCACAGGATCACCCGGCCAAGCAATCACTTCTCTTCGGGCGCATAGCAAAGGCCCCCTCATTTATGGGCAGCTACCGGCTGGACAGCAAGGCGCAAAAGCTTTTAAGTGCACACCTGGTCTTGACCCAGCTAGAAGAACACATTGACCCGTTCATGAGGAAGCTGAGTAACTTACAATCGGCAGCATCTTCCGTGTCTTCTCCGAGGTCAACACCGACAACCAGCACGGATATCGAGTCGACTTTGATAGAGCAGCACCGTCACACATTGCAGGAGGAGATTGATCGTGTCATTGCTCGAGCTAACAGCATCAAGCAAAAGTAATCAGACTGGGCGGAGCCTGGTAATGGAAGCATCGTGGGGATCAAAAGCTTACAGCATGGCGTTTCGGCCGTTTAAGATACCCTGATAGTCTGCGCAGGTGTGAAATTCAAGCAACTTTTGATCTCATCCATGAAAGGTCCTGATGATCGAATTGACCATTCTAAGTCCAGCGCCTCGCATGCGTGTGCGACAGTACTAGAGTATCGTCGTCATTGGCATGAGACCCAAGACCGCTTACAGAATGACCAACAGCTCGTTGGAGGCTGCGCCTCATCTAATGGCGCTAGTTGCTGACGCCGGTCTCCGCTTTGAGCAGAGGTGGGTAGCTCCCGGGACTGAAAGTTCCCCAAGGACAGCCAGTTCACCAGATGGGCATCAACGTGGGTGTTGAGCCATCACTGTTGCCTCTTCTAGTAGCTAGCAGCCGACCCCAGCTAGTTTCAGACTGGTCCATCTCCCCATGTCGGCTAGAAGGGCGAGCATCTGCTCGCGGCACAAAACAAGGTGCTCCATTGTAGAATCTGGCTTGAAAACGGTGGCAAAGAAATCAGTATGGTGGGGTGTAAAAGCACCGTAAAACCCGGAATTAACCCCGCGAAATGCAGGGCCCAGTTCGCACTCGGCGGCCCGGCCAAAGGATTACCATTCCCCGATGGAAAGGGCAGAATATGATAGCAGATGGCCGAGTGACCGAGAAGAAGACGTGGATGACCACGGGGATTGAAGTGACCAATATGACGCGGGAAGTTTGGCCGTCGAGTATATAATAACGACCACAATAAGATTACTATGATACTGTACTGATTCATTTCGAGGCATGCACTGATTCTTTCGTTCCATTTGTGCTCTACAGTCTTGTTTCCCCCAGAATGCCTACTCTCGATATATATCACGGCACCGAGGATGAGTTGTCGTTCCTCGACATATCAAAGCCCAAGGCTATCAAGGTCGGAGACAAGATTGCCAATACTGCTTCCACAACTACCAAGGAAATTCACAACGGCGAGGAAAAAGCCACTGAGGAGCAAAAGCCACATCCAGCACCATACTATGATGTAGACCTCAACTACCGCTTGGACCCTGCCGAGGGAGGCACTGAGGTTCTCTGGGGTGGAACTATGCACTTGATGCGGCGCAAGTGGAAGACTGCCACCGTCAGAACCCACAACGCTCGTGGGCGGGAGAAGGAATTCAGTCTTGACACTACGGGCTTCCAATTTGAGCATTTCCCGTCCTCCTACAAGGGCATGCCTTGGATTCCCCTGGACGAGGAGCTCGTGAGAGAATACAATCCTGAGGCCGAGGAATTCATGAGGAGACTGTGAGTTTGCTCCCGAGACTAAAAGACCACTTACTGTACCCACTCTCCGAGAAACCACGAGGACTGACAGACATGTGCTAAAAGCACCGGAGCGACTGATGTGCGGCTGATTTCCCACCTCGTTCGGCAGCGGGACTGGCGCAGTGACCCCGAAGAGGACGCCAAGAGGCCAGACATGGCCATGACCGACGGCGGCCTCCTGTCGGCGCACTACGTACATGTCGACCAGTCCTACGACGGTGCGGTACGTAGGCTGATGGACGACCTGCCCCCAGGGGAGTGGGTCGATCACAAGGACAAGCACCGCTGGGCCATCGTCAACATGTGGCGGCCCCTGGAGCCGGTTCGGAGGGAGTTCCTGACCCTGTGCGACGCACGCTCGGTCAGGGATGAGGAGCTGCACGACACGATGCACTGTGTCCCGTTCCACTGGCCTAAGCCGCCAACCGAGAACCACATGTGGCTAGTCACGGCGCCCGAGTCCCTGGAACAACACAAGTGGTGGTTCCGGGGCGGCATGACCAGGGACGACGTGATCCTCATCAAGATCTTTGACTCCAAGAAGGACGGCAGGGCTAGGCGCGCCCCACACTGCGCTGCCACCACGCCTGACTGTTTTGGACCGGCAAGGAGGAGCCTTGAGACGCGGTTTTTCCTCTTCTGGGAGGACGACACTTCTGAGTAGCTAGCTCCTTGTCCCCCCCTTCCTTAGTCGCCCCTGGAATCCGGAGCACATCCATGTCAACTACTTTAAGTACATTTAGTAAATGCCAAGATGCAACGTGTTTGTCCCGCGCTTCAGATTGATATACTGGCACCTGCTGTCAGTATATCGATGTATGAATTCTACCAAATCAAAAGAGTGTCTCCTGGCTGGCACTTCGCGCGACCGGAGCTAACGCAGCAGTTGTTGAATGCTGAGACCATCACCAGTATCATCAGTCGCTGATTGAATCTCTCTCCACCAGGTCCAGGTCTGGAGGCAAGATCATGGGCAACCCGCACAAACCGGATGAACCAGCGCGCCGCTCAAACGCCGAACTGGTGTTTTGAATCTGCAGAGACTCGGAATATCCGCCTGGGCAACATATGTGTCCAACTGCTTGGCATGCAGTCTTGATAGATCATAAGCGTCATAGATCTGCATTTTGCCCACTCATTGGACATCAAAGGCATGTCGTCAAAATTAGGCCTTCGGCTGACTCATCCAAATGGGAAATCACCGACCCCACCCTTGGCGACCGAGCTGTACCAATCAGCGCACAGCAATTTGCAACCCGAGCCGCGGAATGTCCGGATGAAGTGATCCGCCCAGGGACCCGGTACGACCTCAGGTGTCCATCCGCGGGAGGGAGACCTTGCATCTGTGGGTCCTCGACGGGCGCTTCCACCAGGGTGATCTTCCTGGAGAGAGACCGGCATTGTTTGGGGGCGTATTGGATGGAACTAGCCGGCGGCTCTTGGCTCGCGTCGTATCAACCATATATGCCAGATATATTCGTGATCTCTGAGTTGCAGAATGACTGCCCGGGGGGCGTTGCGAAGGTGTGACCTGTATAATTGGTTGCGGGGTAAACCACCACTTAACCACTCAAACAGACTCCGACATATGCCAAGTATGTTGGTGATCTTTGACTGACGGAATTTGGATGTCACTGTGTGATCTCTGGACTGTAGGGTTGAATTTGGACGAGCCGGGAATCATTCGCCGACGAAGAGTTGCCACCTCATCCGTGAACCGGGGAAACCGGTTTCACCAAAGCGAACAAACACACTTGTCAACTCAAGAGCTCGGCCACAATTGAACACGATCGGCAACTGAATGTGGCCTGCACACGGGGATATCCTTTATCATCGGGCATCCACCTTCCGGCGAAGCATTTTAGCGTGGGGGTGTTGATGCACTACCCGGATCTTGCCGTACAAGGATTTGCTAGTCGCGTGTTGGATAGCCTCCGGGAGAGTCGATCCGAAGTGGGCCCCTAAACCGACCTGGCAGGTGTCATTGCAGGCCCTAGCCGCCCAGGCGCCAGGAAGTCTAGCCGGGCATATTGAGTGCAGATGTGTTGTTTTCCAGCGGCACTGACGAACGGCAGTCGATTCCCAGGGTGCCCCAGGCAGTCATGTGAGGTATCTCAAGGGCATTTCTCTTTGCTGGAGGCTCATTGGCTTTAACATCGGGAGAGTTCTGAGAGTCACGCTCGTTTCTCGGGATGGGTGGCTTGATCTTCATGCTATCTTACCTAGGTAATCACCGTAAAGATTCCTTGCCTACTATTGAAACCTGGAAGCCAGGCTTTTAGTCCTTGCGGCTGGCTCAGCCAATTCACAGTACATTCAGCGGAGCTATGCGGTAATGGAAGGACCATATCTGGAAACACTGTCAGTTCTACTTAAAACCAATTGAGACACGCGTAGACTGCGCTGCGAACACGGCTTTGAAAATTGCTAAATCCTGCGACAATCCAACAAGGCATCTCGAATGAAGTCCATTGGTAATAATAGCAACGTGGAAGATGATACCATAGGAATCATGTCGGAGTAGTAACTACACCCGTTGAACTTGGTTGCGTGTTGTCACTGTGTACTAGTACCGCCAACAGCTAGTAGTCGTTTTAGTTAGAATGCTGGAGAACAATGTTGGACACGCGCAAGAATAATTGGGAGCTCTAACGACTTATATCAGACGAAATGCCAAGGATGTACATGTGTTCCGAAAAATAAGGTATCCCCTCATTGCTAGTATTCTCTTTATGCCATCGTGGTAGGCACCCGGCTCTCATCAATTTCAGGCACCGAATGGTGCCTGTGTTGCAGCATCCCGCCGGCTCCCTCATTTCTTGCCTGACATGTCGTCCATCTCCATATTCTGATCTGTCACTTCTCGTGTTTTATCTGTACCTTCCTCTTTTCCGGTTTCCTTTGTTACTTTCTTAACACTCTTCCATTCCACAAGAAGAGAAAACGGGAATGAAGTTGCCGCCATTACCAATCCAACTAGGAAGGTCTGTGTCAAGGCGAAATTGACATCCTCAAGGGCGCCCTCCAGCTCAGGTGTACCGGCGCCAAAGATTATCTCCAGGTTTCCTCGTATATCAGTCACTCCTCCGCGGCCAAATATTTGCGCCGCAACCGCCACTCCGAGACGGTCGGAAAGCGCCTGTTGTAGTACGTTCTGGCCAATCGGAACTGCCAAGGCGAAGCCAAGAAGTCGGGTGAAGAGCGTAAGACTCGTGCCCATAGATATCTTTTCTGGCGGCAGGACGGCCTGAACAGCGACATTCGCCTGCTCGGCTCCAACTCCGACTCCAACACCGCCCATAATCTGGGCCCCAATGCTATAACAAGGCTTGCTGTCAGTGGAACATCTCCAATAGTCTGATCCAACCCTTGACAAGGGGCTTGGTACGTACGTGTAAGCAATAGATGTGCCTGGCCGGATTTTGACCAGCATCGCCGCCCCTGCTGTCGAAAGAACAGGGCCCAGGATCAAAAATGGATTGTACCACCCAATCGCTGCAACCAACCCGCCGGCAACGATCGAGCTGATGGCCGTGCTAATAGATAATGCCAGCTGTTTGATGCCGGATCCTTCGGCACTGTCCCCATCGAGAGACTGGAACCTAGCACAATATCAGCGACTGTGCTAGAGGAGCTCAAAGGATATAGATAGAAACGGTCGGCGGGCTCAACAGGTACCTACCAAATCGGCAGATAGAAAATGAAGATGCCGAAAGAACCGTTCAGGAAAAGCAGGTATAAGGTTGAAGCGGCTACAGTTCGTTGTGTGACGAGACTGAATGGCACTGTGGCTTCGTCCCCCTGCTTGTATTGTAGCCACAACCAAGGAATTAGTGTACACCCGAAAACCACCAGAACTGCTATCACCTGCCCGCTGTTCCATGCGTATTGGGCTCCTCCCCACTGTAGGGCGAGCACCAGACACACCAAGCAGCTGAGCAAGATGAGAGATCCCAATGGATCGAAGCGCATGACCTTTTGGAGGAGGGCCTTGCCCTTTAACTCGGGAGAATCCATGGCGAGGGAGGCTGGTAGGAAGGCAAATATGATGACGAGGAACACGGCTCCGATGGGTAGGTTGACTGCTCAGATTAGTTCCTTGCCAGGCGTCTCTAGACCCGTACGCGGATGGTAAAATGACCTACAGTAGAAGCACCATCTCCATGAGACTCTCGTAGTAAATGCGCCACCTAAAACACGTGGGCGTGTCAGGTGCTCTTTCATCTCCAGTGGAGGGAGTGATTCCACATCAGCGCGTACTAACCGATGACTGGCCCAACCACAGCGGCAATAGCGTATGCGGCACCGCACAAGCCAGCGTAGAGACTCCGTGTCCTCAGAGGCGTGATCCGCGCGATCAGTATGAATGTGCCCCCAAAGACACCAGCCAGCCCAGCGCCCTGAATCGTTCGCCCGATGATGAACACTGTCGAGGTAGGAGCAGCCCCGCAGATGGCGCTGCCGACGAGGTAAACCGCCACAGAGAAAATGTAGACCCATTTGTTATTCAGGAGCGCGTACATTCGGCCGAAAGGGAGGAGCAACGCCACCGCAGCGACCTGCTCGCCTGTGCTGTACCATGCGACATCGTCGTTGCTTTTGAAGTTGCTCGTGATGGTCTGTGTAGTGTAGATGTCGTCTGTCAGCAAATAAAACCGTGGTCACCTTTTGCTAAAGAGCAAAGCGGTCAATGACTGTTCCTTACCGGGATTGCAGCAGCCAGGACGGTCTGGCTGACAGCCACGATGAATATGGAGGCGAACAGCGATGCCACAATGGCTGCCATACGCAAACCCTGCGGATACTCGGACTCAACCATATCTTTTACATCATTCGTGCTCAGTTCAGTGCCCTGATGCTGCTGTTCGACGTCCGTGGTAGCCGGTCCTGAGGACATCCTTGTTGGTTGGTTTGGACACGGGCTGGAGGATCCACGAATGGAATTATCAGTCGGTTGGGAGGTTGCGCTTTGGTTGTTTGAAAAACTATATGTGCAGTCAGTTGATGTCTCTTTGTCGGCATCTCATCTTTTTACATTGATGGTGATGTGGAGAGGAGGACCTTGACCTTGTTCGCTGGTAAGCGGCAAGACCTTGTCAATGTCTGGGATGGCAGTGTTGGTATGGGATGAACTAGATCGGTGTTTTGTACCTAGCATCAGAAATCCCACCGCACGACAGGGGTGGTGGCACATTCAATGTTGCACCGCGGTATTCTCCGCGAGCCGGCCACCGAAAATCACTCAAACGCTGTGCCCGTCTCCTTGCTGCTCACCATTGAGACTTAGGACTGAGATACTCGGCCGGTGCTATGGCTAAATGTGTCTTGACCTTTTTGTCGCATCTACGTATTAGAAGCGATCTCTTTATATCGAATATTCCTGGGTCGGTAATACTCGGTTCCTATACTCTGGTAGCTACGATATTTGACAAAGGTAGATATACGGAGTAAGCATCTGAACTGAGTTCGGCCGGCTCATTCATCAATCTCTGGGCTGCCAGATCACACTCTATACATGACGCTACAAACCCCATCAAGCACAACAAACGAGCACTTCCACAGCAGGGCTACCTTCCGAACAGTTGACGGAATGTACCTAAACTAATCCTGATCATCTATTCAAAGTTATAGTATTCTGCCCAACCAACGATGCAACTGTTTTACACAGCGTCGTTAGAATGGTAGCGAAAGGTTGGAAACACGGAAAAACGAGAAGACTCACCGACTCTGAGTCATGTCAGCAAAGTTAAAGTGATCCGGAATGAATTTGTACAAGAAATCCGGGTCCTGGCGCATTTTCTCGATGCACTCAATATTAGGCACAATCATGGAAATGACCGTGTCATAATCCAACTGCTCGACGATTCCAGATTAGAGCAACGGGAAAAATAATGGGAGACCAGTAAATCTGATCTCCAAAGCTGGAAAGGGTTGATTTTCTGAATCATGTCACTCACAAGCATTCCTGCAGGGGCCTCGGGAAAGAGTCGATCGAAGTCTGCTCTTGCACTAGCGTCGTTGTGGGTCGTGACCAGAATGTTAGTTCTATGGCCAGCCTTCCTCAATCGAATTCTCCGCCGGGGCGGATGATAGACATACCACGGTGTACGCCACGGCACCGTACTTCTCCAGCAATGCCTTGATGATCGGAGTGTTGACCTTCTGTATATGGCCGTGATGGCCGGCCTCGTCCATGTTCGGTTTCTTGTACACGTAAATGTTGTACGAGAACAACCGTGTTGATCTCGTCGAACCTTCTGACGGCACATCCATGGTGGTCTACAGGTATTTTTCTGTTCACATTCGTAATCGTTGGGATCCAGCTTCCCAAATTTCACTCATAGCTTGGATCCTTACACGTGCTCCCTATTTGTATGTTATTATTCCTTGTGCACGGCTGACTCAAAGTTGGCAAAAGTACGCTCTTGCCGTGATGCCGCAGATGCAACCATGGGTGGGCTTGGCCAATCGGAGAACATGGATGTGCGAAGTCCGATGGGTGCGGGCATTAAAGACTGCGATTTGCCGTTAGCAGGACTACAACTGGTGCGCTGAAAAATGATTTGCCGACGCTTTTGATCAGATATCGCATTAGAAACTGAAGATTTTGGACTGGTGAGAGACACGCATGGGTCTGCTGTCATCTCACAAGTTGAGGCTAGCCGTAGACTTGGCACTTCGTGAAGAACGGAGTGCCATCAGAATCGATCTCCCTTCTATATCAATCCATGAATGTCAGGTCAATTAGCCCACCATATGATCATGATATACTGATAATCCCAGGCTGCACCTGAACGAAAGTAATGTCCAAGAAGCTTGAATCATGATCAACGGCTCATGTGACAACATCTACATTCACTAGACCATATCTTGGTTATATTTGGGGGCAAGTTCAAGCAAGGTCTCCAAGATTCTATTGACTTTGGCAATTTCAGAGGAAATGACCTGTGCGAGGGAAACATACACGAGCATGTACTGCACCATGTCCTTGGTTTAAACCGCCACATGCGTGATACATTCCATGCTCACGTTCTCGATGAATGAATGTCAAGATTAGTGGTGAAAACAGTATTTAACACTCTGATCATCTACTCTTTGTCTTCATGCTCCCAAAACACCAAACATCTGATTTCAATGCTCTGCCGTGGAGGGCCCTCATCATACGGGGTTTGAATGGCGGTGTGCGGCACCCGCCTCGCACGCCCATCAAGTTTCGAATCGAAGTTCTTGATTAGAAGCGCCTCGCCCGTTGTCATGCCACAAGCGAAGTACCATCTGTGATGTGGGCTAGAAGTCAAATGCCACTGCTCATTATCCTTGTTGATGGTGTTGGGAGGCTGGCCGATGACGATCCGGGTCGTAACTGGCCGGAGCTCGTGTTCCTCGACGCTTCTGGCGTCGCACATCGCCAGAGGCTCGCGGTTGACTGCTCTCAGAGGCTGCCACACGTTGATGATACCCCATCTCTTCCTAGTGAGAGGTCGAAGCTTATCTGCCTCAGGCAGTCTGTTGAGCACTACTTCGGCCCCATCGTAAGATTGGTCTTGCATCGTTTAGTTGGATGCTGTTGATTTGAATAATGTAGCAAATGGGTTTCTTACCGACGTGGATAAAAGTAGCCGGTGGGGTCATTCCCAGGCTCTCCGTGTCTGAGATATCCTTCGGGATGTCTAGGACCTTTTGGATGGGGTCACTCCGTATGACGTGGGGAGCGAAAGGGTGAACATAGCTTGCCCCCGAACTGTCAAAGTCGATGTGTCAACTTCATTGAGGCAGACTGGGTACTTCCGAAGCAGTCTCTCGGGTAAGATCGCACTTACTGCCTCATGACCATCTCCTGAACATCCTTGTTCAATTGCGGAGGGAGTCCAAATCTGTAATCGCCGTCCCATGTCTTTTCATGGATCGTGCTCTGCACGACTTCAAAGCCCTGCTTATCGAGGCTGAACATTTCATCGCATTGCCGAATATCTGTCACCGTGACCAGCTGTCTGTCGTATTTCTGGCGTTGGAACCCGACCGTGGTCACATATTGCACAGGGAAGACTTCGCCTTCCGGCGGCGGCTGATGGTAGTTCACAAAGGCCTCGACTGTGGGGGAACGATCCGCGGTTGAGTGAGGCATGTTTGGGTCAGCGCATCTGTGGTTGTGCAGTAATAGACTTGGTTTGGGTTGTGTTTGCTGTAAATGAAAGGGTCTACTGGCTATTCTGTTACTCCGACGAGCCTCGCCCATGGAAGTCGGTATGTTTAAGTACATCCCGTTGAAACGGGCAGCTCCAAGAGACAGATTCTTTCGCGATTGTCTCCTGGCCCGAGATCCGATGATCGTAGCTCGGTCATCCGAGAGATCGGCAGTAGCCAATCAGAAGTTTATATCCCCGAAATAAGATCTAACGCCGAGGAAATCAAGCCCTATCTATCTGGTTCCCGGGGTGTGTTGCAGGTCAGTTGGGTGATACAGTCCTATTCTTTGGGCGCTAATGGTCTTGTTTTGCCGAAATCAAATATGCGGAACGTGGCCAGTTCTCCTGATAATAAAGCGATTGATATCGTTGCTGATACATCGCAGAGTTGCCGATGCAGTCAGGCCCCCGTGATCCGACTTGTGATAAGAATAACGACACAACTCTGCCATATTTTCAATGAATCAGTATTACACCATAGCAAAGACGATATACTCTTGGAACTTGACTTAGTCCTGCAATTCATCAAACAGCACCATGCCATACTCCCCGAATCTTCCTGTGGTTAACAACCGCTACGCAGCGGCGTATGCTGACCCCAAGGGCGAAGGCGATGCTCGTCCAGCTGCTCTTGATATCATTGATGATGAAGGGCTTGTTGGCAAGCTGTCTGACAAGGTGGCTCTGGTGACCGGCGGCACCAGCGGCATCGGGCTTGAAATCGTCCGTGCCTTAGCCAAAACCGGCATGACGGTTTTCTACACCACCCGAGATGTTGCCAAAGGGCAGATTGTGAAGCAGCAGCTGCTGGGCGAGGACCCTAACTACAAGTTGGAGGTCGTGCAGATCGAACTGGGCAGCTTGAAGAGCGTCAAAAAAGCTGCCGAGGACTTCCTCATGAGGGCTCACAGGCTGGACGTTCTCATGCTCAACGCAGGTCAGTTCCATGCCTTATTTACCATGGTTTATTATAATCAAGTTAGATGCGGATCGCACCAGTCTCGATCCGACACGTTGATTGACAAACCTTCTCTACAGGCGTTGGGGCGGTTCCTCGGGCCTTCACGGAGGATGGTTTTGAGTCACAGTTCGCCATCAACTACCTCTCGCACTTCTATATTTTCAATCTGGTGAAGGAACTGCTCCTGGACACTGCATCCACCCACAAGGTCAATGTGCGCGTTATCGCTACATCCAGCACTTCACATACGGCCTCGACCGTCCTGCCCGAGAACAACTATGACTCGCACAACCCTCGGAACCGAGGCTATCCAGATGCCGGGCAGACTTACGGGCACACCCATACAGCCAAGATCTGGCTTTGCAATGAGATCGAGCGCCTGTACGGGGATAAGGGCGTGCACGCCATCAGTCTCCATCCTGGTGGGTTCACCAGTGGACTCATGGGTACCGTCGAGCCCAAGACGAGAGAGTATTTGGAGAAGATGATCCAGATGCCGCATATCCAGAAGGTATGGATGACCGTGGGACAAGGCGCAGCTACAAACATCATCGCAGCCGTGGGTAAGGATTACGATGGACTGGGCGGATTCTACATGGAGAATTGTGGCGTCAGCCACCCCGTTCCCGACGATGTGGTGTGGGCAGGACACGGATTCAAGTCTTGGGCGTTTGACAAGGATGGTGAAGAGAAGCTTTGGGCCGATTCGATGAAGATGGTTGGTCTGGAAGCTTAGGATATTTGAGTCGAACAAAAAGCCGCAGTAGTATTGCAAGATTATGGATTACACAGCCACCATGTATTAACTCGGTCTCTCCCTTATCAATTGATCTTCTGCATGACATGTTATTTCACCCTACATCGGTGTCTCGTCAGGTTGTTGACAGCACGCACATTGGCAAACTATCTACTTGGCTACCTGCAGTAGACTCTTTTCTACTGGATGGTTTGCTGATGTAAGTAGTTGGTGGTACTCACCTGACACGATTGCTTGGAGACTTGCGGGTCTTGGCATTTATAGCACCTCTGTAATCTAGAGCAGTTGAAAGGGACAGTGCCGGAGGAGCAGAAAACCGTTCTAAAGTTGTCAGAGCACTTAAAAGACGTCCAAGTGTGATGAAGTGGATTGTGTCCTTACCAGAAAATGTGTCATGGGGTTCTTCCACAAACATGTCTCGAATTAAGACGGTTGAATTCACTAATCAGAAGTATGCAACAGGGAAAATACAACCGGCACATGTATTCAAATTAAAAACACTCTAATGATGTCACAGCATCTGATCTGTAAGGGATGTTTTTCAGCCGGTCATCCCCGTTCTGGCCACCTGGGTACCCCTGTGTAGCTTTTGTTCACATGGCCGCTCATTCAATCCATATCATGCTTGACGCAACCGTTGGGCGAAAGGCTGGAAAAGCAACTAAGAAGGTGCCCATCTACTACGGGCACGGATCTTCTCGCCAAATCGGTAAAGGAGGAATGGAATCGGCACCAGAACCACACCAAAGATTGCTAGATACGACGTAGCCCGGGCTACTCTGATTGAGTCGTACATCGGCGTCCTATCATGTTCAGGAGCAGGATTAGCCGGCTGTAGGTCCTTTAGGGGATGCTAAGGAAATGATTCTGAGAGGAACTCACGCAAAAACAGGGAATCCCGATGCGAACAGTGAGCGCATAAATGTGTTAGCGGCAACTGCTGAGTTCGAATTAATCCCATAGCAGTCGACGATGAAGTTCAGTCCTTGCATATTGATGAGGATGATTCCTGCACCGATGGGAACTCCTGAAAATATTTGCGGCCACGGACTCGTAGACGGTGAACTTGTTGCAGCGAAGCAGAACATTCCCACAGGCAGGAGAACGGCACCGAGCATCATGAGGATTAGCCTGTTCTCCTTAGGACGGCCGGCCCTCGGGTCTGGTGACAGGCGTGTGTTGGTCGTGAAGATAATGAGTGCGCCGCCAAGGATCGTGCCAGTCAGGACGGAGAGTAATGGGAGCCCGGCCAATGTGGGGTCCCAGTTGCGCTCGCGGATAAAAGACATGGGGTAGGCGAGGAAGAAGATGTACATCAGTCCTGATAGCAGAGTGTGGTCAGCCAAATGATCGGGAAGTGTCTTGCGTTGATGGTCTCGTTGAAGATCACCTACCAAAGACCACGGAAATGTACGCTGACAGCGACAGCAGAATGGGCTCAAGCACAAGCATCTTGGCTGGTCGAGTCAGGCACATTTCCACGATATTGCCCAGGTTGCTCTCTGTCTCTTCTGACTTTGCTCGCAACGCCCAATTTCGAGTCAAATGCCGCATGTGGCTCGCTCTTCTGGCCAGGAGGACCGGGGCATATGTCTCAGTCGCGACCGGGATGAGCATCAAGGTGATAAAGAAAGTCACCAGCGCTGTGATGTTAAATATCCAGCGCCATCCTAAGGAATGGACAATCACAGAGCCAATGATGGGTCCCAAGATGGGCCCAATCATGAGAAATGTCCCCGTGCAAGGCATGGCGAAACCACGCTGCTTCGGAGTCCAGACGTCGGCCAGGGTTCCACTGAGGATCGCCGACGGCGCAGCGCCGAAAACACCCTGGAGAAATCGACAGAGAAAGACGAGGCTGAGTGACTGCAAGCCGGCTGCAAATGCTTGAAATAGTCCGAAAATTCCGTAGGCCACTAGCAGAGGTCCTACTCTGCCGTATCGCTCAGAAATTGGCCTTGAAAGCACCGTCAGCGTCCAGAGTCGTTGTTTCTTCTTGTTGTCCCCCTCAAGAACTACTCACCCAAATAATATGGGGCCAACTGCAAACCCAAGCATGAAGAGCGATGTGCCACCAAATACCGCCCTCTCGACAGGCACGCCGTACTCTTGTGAGATAGCGTTCGCCGCAACGCTGAACACAGCAGATGAGAATGTAGTGGTTAAGACCAGCAATGCCAAAGTCATAGTGACAAGCCATTTCCGCCAAATGGGGAGATTTTGCGGATTGCCCTTGTCGCCGGGACCCTGCCATTCAACGAGGAACTCATCCCTCTGTAATAATGCAACAATATCATCTATACCCGGGTCTCTTGCCTCCACAGACATGACCGCAATGGTGTTTTTCGAAGCTTTCAGCGGAGAGATGGGAGCCATTATGTTTGGCATTTGCGACGGGAGGTTTAGATACGTGTGTAATTCCTCTGGTGAGACCTCGGGCAGAGGTGAAAATCTGCGAAAGGATCCAGCATCAGAGGAGGATTTTCTTCTGAAGATGCAAGCCGCCAAATTACACAGCATGCCGAGGCAAATTGCCTGAGGTGCGTCCGCGGCAATGACCGCGGACCGGTAACTGGGGATCTGGAGGTCGAAGTCAACAACCCGGTCTTGCCACCCACTGTTCAGAGTGGTGATACGCTAGCTATCTCAAAGATTTTCGGGAATCAACCTCTTCAAGAATTCTGAAAATCCCATTGGACTCATCAACAATACCATTTTGCCACAAACCATCTAGGCCGGTGGATGCTGCCCAAACTGTCTTCGGGAACCACCCAGCACCGGAGTACCCGCTGTACAGTGCAACCCTAATCAACAGCAGTTCACCGAGCCAAGACGACAACCCCGAGACCATCATGCACCAATATGGCCCTTCGCGTGGCCTCGCACGCTCGTCCTCTGCGTTTTCTGCAGGGACCACTGCCGAATCTTCGAAACGGCAAGACAAATAACACACGCGGCGGCTACCACGCTGAAATGAGCCATACCCTTGGAATAGATGTAGAAGTTGAGCTGCTCAAGCAAGAAAGGATATTCAGATGAGTCTGCCGTGTGGAGTCAGTGATACCGCGTGCTTGATCTCATAAGGTTCCAGCTACGTACCTTGTTCAGAGAACAGCACCTTGTCTATCACATGCACCACTCCGCCGTAGATTAGAACATCGTCTTCCAGAATATTAGCCTTATCTACCAAAACATTATCCGCAGATTTTCGGGTGACGATAATTCTCTTGCCGCTTAATGTTGAATAATCCTGGGCGCGCGAAGTAAAGTGTGTGTGGTACAAGACATAGTTTGGTACGACATGATTCGCGATGACGGCAGCTAACTCTTCGGGAGCCAGTGATTCCAGCGCTGGTAGTACTTCCTTCACTGCGGCATCATTAGGTAGAAAAATTGTCGTGTCGCGGAGCTCTTCGAGTAGTTTCTTGGATTGGGACATGTTGATCAGACGCCAGAATTCGTGGAGCTTATTAACCAGGTTGGTCGTCTCGGATATGTTATGTGGAAGAACCAGATTCCTGTCAATGACATGCACAACGCCTGAATCACAGCGAAGGTCAACGTCGACAATATTGGAAATTCTCTGCAACCCGGACTGCGCTATGAGAGTGGGAGGCTTGTTGGCACCGTGCGGCCTGCGTGACATGAGCTTCACTGCTGGCCCGTCGCTGACATTGGTGAAAACTGGAGGCCGAAGAATGGTATGTGCAACTTGATATTGGTGGTCCTGCCAGAGAAGGTCTTCTGAAAGCTGAACACCCTCCACAATGTGATAGTTAAGGATAGCGCGAGCGATGTTCGGATCGATTTGGGTCAAGTTCAAACCCCAGTCGGCGAGGTATGTTATGGCTTCATCATTCATAGCCAGAAAGGTAACGTTGTAGGCTTCTTCGTAACCGGGGAGAAGGTCGAGTTTGACAAGGACTTCATGCAGTAACGAAAGAGATCCATGGCGTTGCAATATTTGTCCTAAGGAGGTTGCCAAAGTCAATTGTAGCGTAGTCGAGATGTTGATGGCCGCGAAGAGGGCCCTCCGAAGTGATACAACCATTGTGAAGTCAAAGCGGTATTGCTGTGTAGGGCTGGAGAGGCACCACGCATTCAGTCCTTCTCCAAGCAATATCTCAACTTGAAAATTATAAGGCCAGCCGCATTGCATTCGGCCTACTATCAGGATATCGCTCTGACCATGTTCAAGAGCGGCAAATACAACCCGAGTTTTGCAGAACCCGAACAATCCAACAGGGCCGTCCAAACATCATTGGTGGCTAATGCGCGCCGTTAGAAGGCAGGTTACTCCAGATGACAAGACACTAAATCTCGTTTGTCACTTGACAAGGGATTGAAATTAAATTGAAGCCCATTCGATGCCATTGACCTTTTGGCAGTTTCAAAACAAAAAGGAATCAAACATGGATGCTCTGAGCATTTTAATCCGCTTATTTTGCGGACTGGCTTCAATTAATTATCAATTTCTAATTTCCTCACTGGGCCCAGTCAGTCCTCAGGACACACAGTCACTTGCAACACGTGATCCAGTCCGATTTGAGGTCCATATCAGCAGCGGACAGGTAGATGTTCTCGGCACCGGTGCGAGGGAGGTTATCTTGCTCAACGGAAGCTTCATCGGTCCGACTCTACGTCTCAGCCATGGAGATTACGTGGAATTCGTCGTCCGTAACTATCTTTTGGAGGACACAACGATACATTTTCACGGGATCGACCAGCGGGGCACGCCTTGGAGCGACGGAGTCCCAGGACTGACCCAAGTCCCCATACGTCCGGGCGCATCATACTTGTACAAATGGGTCGCCGCGGAATCTGGGGCTTATTTCTACCACGCACATTCAAAAGGCCAACTCATGGACGGTCTTTACGGCGCAATTGTTGTGGGGCAATCGCCAGAATCCACAACACCATTTCATCTCATCTCTGAAGATGAAGCGGAACAACGGGCGATGGTTTCAGCAGAATCAAACATGCAACCACTGCTTATTTCAGACTGGAGTCAGTACAAATTCGACGAGTTTTATCACATCGAAGCAGCTGCCAACTTCGATCTCGCCTGCACAGACTCCATCATCATCAACGGCATGGGATCGCAATACTGCCTTGACCAAGATTCACTCGACGAAATGACCAATCCTATCATCCTGCAGATGTTGAAGGATCTTGGAGAGGATCATATGACGGCAAAAGGCTGTGTACCACCCATCTCGGCACTGCAGGGAGATTTCGACGTGGATCTTTCTAAGCTTCCATTCAACTCAGTGAGAGGATGCAATGCTAGTCCCAGGACTGCTGCGAATTACACCTTTGATGTCGACCCTGAGTCCGGGTGGGCAGCTCTCACGTTCATGAATGTTGGTGGGCTGTACCCTTTGCAGATATCTATCGACAACCATGACCTACACGTCTTCGCCGTGGACGGGCAATATGTCCACCCCGTAGTCACTGACCGTGTCTACGTCGGCAACGGGAATCGAATCTCCGTATTAGTTAAGCTCGATCAGGAGCCGGCTCGCTACAACTTGCGCGTCGCCAACGACCTTCTCAACCAGATCCTGGGTGGCTTTGCTGAGATGACATATGCCGGCGCCACAGGACTACCCACGTACCCGAAGCCAAAAATGAATTACGCTGGTCAGCCTCTCATCGACAACATGCGCTCATTTAAGCCCGAGGAAAGTCATCCGTATCCGGCCCAAGGGCCTGCGAGCAATCCTGACCGCACCTTTAAGCTCCTGCTCAGGAAGCCCGGCCGTCCGTACGGAGCCTATGAGTGGAGCTTGTCTGGGCATGATGTATACAACATGACGGCGGAGGAGACGGATCCCCCGCTTCTATTCCGAAAGCCCTCGGCTTTCCCAGACAGCGAGCTGATCATCCAGACGAGCCTTGGTGAGTGGATCGACATCATTTTGGAGACCGAGGGTCCTTTTGCGCAAAGCCACCCTGTACACAAACATGGCAACAAGGTCTTCTTCCTCGGCTCGGGGCTTGGGAGGTTTCCCTGGAACTCGGTGGATGAAGCGGAACGCCATCTGCCGCCTGGATCATTCAACTTGGAGAATCCGTCCTACCAAGATACCTTTACCACACCGGACATTGTTGGTGAATCGCCCGCTGTGTGGACGGTTATCCGTTACAAGGTGGAAGTGCCAGGAGCGTGGCTTGTCCACTGTCATGTTCAAACGCATCTGGCTGGCGGCATGGGAATAGTTATCATGGACGGTGTGGACGCGTTTCCTAAGGTCCCGATTGAGTATCGCGAATGGAATGGGTTTCTGCCTCCAGTATAGTTTGAATAAATCAAATCGGCACCAGACGTAGGACAGTATCATTAAATCCCTCCATCGGCACTCGGACTGATTGCTGATGCAACATACTTTCAAAACCGTGATAGATGATTAAACTGAATTTCCGTCACCTTCACTACTTAGCCCTCGGCTTGGGTGCAGAGTTCCACGGCAGACCTCCGTACAGAACGTCGCCTTTCACCCTAGTCTCTACGAGGCCCTCAAGCTTATTCTTCGGCAACAGGGGAAGATCCAACAACTTGTTCCCCGACCCGTCCCATGCAACCTTGTACTTGCCGCTGAATATAGTCCCTTGTATAATCAGGAACCAAGAAAACATGTTTGGCTTTCCACCCTGTGAAGCCTTGACCATACCCAGACCTTTCTGCATCGTGTCATCTGCCTCCACGTGCTGCACCGGCCAGTCCTTACCGGAGATCTTCTCCGCCATCTTCAGAAGTTCATTTTGAGTCGTGGCAGCTTCGTGAATGTAGATGGGCCCGCTTTCCAGCTCGTCCGATTTGCTCAAGACCTTTGCTACCGCCTTGCCCAGCGTTGGTCCCGTCGTCATGCTGACCTCGAGGTCCCCGTCGCTTGTCACCAACGCCGTTTGCTCCCCAAAGTTGTACATGTAGGACCCGTTCAAGATACAGTCCAGCAGAGGCCCTGTAGCCAGGATGGTCCACTTCACACCGGCGCTGCCGGCCTTGTCTCTCAGGTACTGCTGGACTGTAGCCAGGTCTCTCCAGTACGGGAGGTCGGCAACTTCGGGGAAGGTTGACAGAGAGGTGTAGTCGCTAGGGATGAAATGCTTGACCTTTGCGTCGACGGCAGCATCCAGTAGCTTGAAGTGGTGCTCCCACGCCGCCGGCGCGAGCGCAGAGACGACGGCATCCTGACCCAAGAGAGCCTCGGTGAGGCTTTTGATCGAGGAGTAGTCGACGGCTCTGATGCGGGGGCCGTCGCTCTCCGGGTCGGCGGCGGCGGCCCCGGAGGCACGAGTGAGAACAGTGACTTCAAATCCGGAGTTGACCAATGCATCGTAGATCTTGCCACCAACGTATCCCTTCTGTGATATTCGGTCAGTTAGACTTCCCTGGTCATTTAATTCACCTACTTGTCCCATGGGACAGCTCATTCTTGTACTTACCCCCGCTAGCGCAACCTTTTGAATCATCTTGCAATTTAGACCTAAATCCCTATTATTCTCAATGCGTTGAGTTGGAGTACTTAACGGGAAGCCGGCGCGAGATCTTGTGATCGTTATAGCTCATTCATGAGTAGCAAAATGCTAATTAATGTGAACCAGCCAGCCATGCCTTGTCCGAGGGACACAACAGTAGTCATTTGTTTGTCATTGCGATCCAAATGAATTCCGAGTCCCTTTCACGGATTGTTTCGGGGGTAACGCCCCTGACTGGCATTACATCGTCCACAGTGGTGTTCCCCGAGTGACTCGGGAACTGAAAGAGAGGGCTCGGGAATCACTAAATTGCCGGTGCACCAACTTAAATCAAGACATCAGAATTTTGATCTCAACGTCTGCCTTTCTTGAGGGGGAAACCCTCGCAAGACTGCAATTTGGATAGGTAGAGTCACGTGGGCCCTTCAACAATGCTCCCCTTCAGTTCTCAGTGGTTGTTTAGCTTGGCCACGCTCGGCGGCTATGGTGAGACTCAGCAGAAACCCTTGAGCTTCCCTGCCACAAATGACATTTCGAGCATACCGCACACTCAAGCAGCTGTACAATCATCAACATCGTGTGTGAGTAACCTCTGCAGCATGTGATTGTGCGAACGGTAATTATTTTCAGCAAATTACAAAGCACGCGCTGACATTTTGCGACAGTGTGAAGCACTAGAAAAGGTGCTGGGCGACAAGATAGTGGTATTTCCAAGTGATGCTGCGTACAAGTCGTCTTCGGGATCGTACTTCAGCCTCAAGAATGTTGACCTGCATCCCAACTGTATCGTTCTTCCTAAATCAGCACAGCAAGTCTCCGCCGCAGTGCAGACACTCACTCGCGGATTTGTCGAGTGGGGCGAGCAGTGCCAGTTCGCTATTCGCGGAGGAGGACACACGACTTTCCCGGGCGCGGCGAGCCTGGATGATGGAATCGTACTGGATCTAGGCCATCTGCCCGCTGCAGGACTGTCGCCCGATCACAAGTCCATACATGTCAGCCCCGGGCAGACATGGGATGAAGTCACGGAGCAACTTGACCCGTACAACCTCAGCACCCTTGGAGCTCGGGTTGCGGGCGTGGGTGTTGGAGGAGCCGTCCTCGCCTGCGGCACTTCCTTCTTCTCGCCTCGGTACGGCTTCATTTGCGACGTGGCAGAGAGCTTTCAAGTTGTTCTGGCCAACGGAGACATTGTAGACGCCAACGCGGATAAGAACCAGGATCTCTGGAAGGCACTCCGTGGAGGAGGGAACAACTTCGGGGTGGTGACATCCATCACGCTGAAAACATTCCCACAGGGGCCTTTCTGGGGGGGACAGACATTCCATGATATCTCCACCCGAAAGCAGCACTTTGAAGCCCACGCCAAGTTCGCCTCGACCCACCCATATGACCCGTACTCCCACTACATCAACAACCTGGTGCTGAGCAACGCGACCCGCAGCTGGTTCATCGGTAGCAGCCTCCAGTACACCAAGAGCGACCCACCGGCGCCCGAGCCGGCCCTGTTCAGACCGTTCCTCGACATCCCACAGAAGGCGCTGTTCCCGGGCGGGCCCTCCAACACCATCCGCATCGACAACGTCACATCCATTACTCGTGAGTACGCGGCCTTGGCCACATACCCGAAGCGCTGGGTCTTCGCCACCATCAGCTTCGCGCCGTCCGCGGAGATGATGGAGGAGCTCTACCAGCTGGCCGACAAGGCGTTCAACGTAGATCGCCTGCTGGATCTCGCCGGCTTCACGGTAAGTTTGGCCTACCAGCCCATTCCGAGCGTCATGTCTGAGCGGCACCGCGCCGTGGACTCACTCGGGCCGATTCAGAGCCAGGGAAATCTAGTATATGTTCATTTGGCGGTGGCGACAGACAATGAAGAAAGGAACAGTGACGGCCTGGTTGAGGATACTGTACAAAGGTTTCTTGAAGATACTGATAAAAAGGCGACGAGCTTGGGCGTGCATCGGAGTTATCTGCAAGGGACTTATGCTGATAGCTGGCAAAATCCACTGGAGCGCCGCTCAGCTGATACATTAGAGGAGCTGTGGGCTTCAGCAAACAAGTACGATCCGGGCCAGGTTTTCCAGAGGCAGGTACCAGGTGGTTTCAAGTTACCAAGGATTTAGGCTAGTTATAAATCATGTTACAAATTGATTATTCCAAGTTTACTGGCGAGACCTCCTGTACCTAGGTAGTCAGGTTGCACTCACCCGCGGCCATTCATTCTTCCGCCTGGAACTTCGTGCAGTCCTGATCTTGAATCTGTTTCCGGAAAATTGGAGTACTTCTGCGCTTTAGGAGGATTTTGCTTATGAGCCATGCATCCCGTGTGCTGTCCCTAGTAGTCTCCAAAATTCAAACAGGCCTCCGCCACGATGTTATGAAAAGGGAGAAAAGGAAGCACGGCGTTTATTGTGGCAGGAGCATAGCACAACCTTATGTTGGCCGACTAGTGGGTGCTCAGGCTGGTAGAAAACTGTGTGGAAGCCTACGTGATCATAAGAGGTGTGCAAGTAAGGGGCATTAGTGACCAAATCATAAGGACCTCTTCTCAATGACTTCATACTCAATGCTAGATACCTGGTGATGATGTGAAATAGCAGGTCGAGTCTAAAAAGCTGAGGACCCAGTTAGGAGAATAGACTATCTGCTGGTGTGTTCCCTACCTCGGAACTTGGGATGCCGTCCGGATCGCAGAGCTGAGGAAGCAGGTCGTACTGATATGCAGAGCAGGAATGCGAACCAATCAGGGGCAGATTCCCCGCCCTATATGTATTCCCTTCTTATCTTTAGGGTCGTTAGCTAAGGCAAGGTTCCTATCACCATGGGCCTCCATTCGGATTGCTGCTAATGCAGCCGCATGTCATCAAGCCGACCCAGCCAATGGACTGACTCTTTTCATCAGTAAACCGAGCTTGGGGTCTAGATAGGGAGATGAACCCCACCTTGCCATGCTGACAAGCTATAGGGAGACTGATTCTCACGTTCTTGTCGGCGGTTGCAAATGTTCATCGTACATGTATTAGGAATCGTTACTGCCTACTCTGTATCTAGTAAATCTTTGGTCTTCTTTCATCAAGTTATATATGAAACATGGCTATCGAACAGGGAAACGATACGGCGTCCGACGACAACAAGATGCACGTCACCTCTGTGCTCGCACAACAACACGAACATGCGATCCTTGACCAGGATGCGACAAGTGATGAGCAAACGCTGGGTGCACTGGGATATAAACAAGAATTCAAACGGTGTGATCCTGGCTACGAACTTGTTCCTTTGTCCTAATATTCTGCAATCCCACAGCCGCAAAACATCCAGCCCCATTTTCCTCTTTACCGTGATGTGCCCAGCGGAGGCATTCCACTAGGTGAACGTACCCTCGCTGACTTTTTTCGTAAGGGATTTCTCACTATTCGAGTCATTTTCAGTGTCATTCTCCGTGCTCGGTCTCCTTCCATCCATCGCGTCGACTCTTGGCTATTCCCTTGGCTACAGCGGCACGGCCGGTGCCGTCTGGGGCTGGCTCATTGCGAGTCTCTTCATTCAGTGCACTGCCTTTAGCATGGCCGAGCTGTGTTCCAGCATGCCGACCGCAGGAGGTCTCTACTACGCCGCGGCTGTGCTTGCACCCGAGGGCTGGGGTCCACTGGCGAGCTGGTTCGTTGGTTGGTCGAACTTCTGCGGATTCGTAACTGGGCCATGCAGTGTGAACTACGCGCTTGGTGAGCTCCTCGCTGCCGGAACTCTGTTGGACGATCCTACGTTCTGACCCACTCTTAGCGGCGATGCTCGTCACTTGTGGCGAGGTGGTGAACCCGTCCTACGTCTCCGCGACGTGGCATGTGTATCTCTGCCTTTTGGCACTCCTCGTCGTCCAAGGGGTCATTACTATGCAGTCAACAAGGTTCATCGGATGGGTGAACAAGATTGGGACTGTTTTCAATCTTGTCGTGGTCTTTATTTTTGTCATCTGGTTCCCCGTCGGCAGCATTAACTCCCCGAAAACAAACAGCAGTCATGACGTCTGGACGACTTTTGAAAATGGAACGGAATGGCCAATTGGCTGGTCTACTATTATGGGTATATCACCTCCTGCTCAATGCAACATCGAGAGGGAGATCATGGACTAATTTGCTTGAAACCTCAGGATTCTTGACCACGTAAGCTGTTCCACTCTGAAGATGCCCATTGCTCGCCATATTAGCTGATCGGCGAGATACTCCCGAGTGCAAGGCTTCTGGTACCCGAAGACATTGACACGTATACCTGGAATCGTACTTGCTAATGAGAAACTTTCAGGATATGGACCATGTCAGGCTATGACGCCCCTTTTCATCTAGCCGAAGAGTGCGCAAATGCCAACATCGCATCCCCGCGCGCAATTGTCATGACTGCTCAGCTCGGGTTGTATCTTGGTTGGGCCATAATCTTGGTGATTGTCTATACAGTAAAGAACATACCCGACGTGGTGGCCTCCAATTACGGCCAACCTTTCGGAAGTCTCTGTCTCCAAGTACTTGGCCCACGTGCAGGGCTCGCGCTGTTCAGTCTCAACATTATCGCACAGTTCTTTGTTGGCCAGGGTTGTACCATAACTGCGACCCGAGTAGTGTTCGCATTCGCCCGAGATGGAGCACTGCCACGAAGCAAGTGGTGGAGGCAAGTGGACAAGCGCACCAAGACCCCAGTCTTGGCTACCTGGGGTGTTTTGGCCGTGAGTGCGCTTTTGGGACTGTTGATGTTTGCAAGCCCCGTGGCAATCGGTGCGGTCTTCAGTATTGGTATGAATGATCCTTAACAGTCTCGAGGGTCCTTCCGTCAAGACTTACCTGACGACTCGTGCTGCAGGTGCTATCGCTCAGTACACGTCTTTCACTGGCCCAGTGGCATTGAAACTTTTCTTTAACCGGGGACGTTTTCAACCAGGTGAGTGCGATTACCTCCTAGACTTGCACGTCTTTCTCGGTGACCGACTGACGGCGTCCCGCAGGGCCATGGCATCTGGGTCGCTATTCAAAGCCGACAAATGCTATCGCCGTGGCATGGTGGCTGCTCATCGTACCGGCACTTTGTTTTCCAGCTGTGAGGTCTGTGGATCTCACGCTACTTACAATGAACTGGACCTGTTTAATCTACGGAGGGGCAATGTTCTTGGCATTGACTTATTACGCGATCAGCGCGCGTAGATGGTTCAGAGGCCCAAAGATCAATGTTAAGCATGTTCAGGGTGTAGAACCTAACGTGAAGTAAAAGGCAAGTATTATAATAGATTCTAAGGAATATAAATAAATAAATATTTCTTATATATTTAATATATTAATTATATTAATATTTAAAAACTTAAGAATTCTTATAATTATTTATTAATTTTATTTTATAATATTATTTAAGTTTTTATTTATTTATTTATTAAATTAATTATTATTAAAATTAATTAATTATATATTATTATTTAAATTAATTATTATATTATTTAATTTTATATTAATTTAAATAATTTTAATTTTATAAACTTATTTAATAATTTTTTTTATTTATTATATTATTTTTATTATATTTATTAAAAAGTATTTAAATATTTTTTTCTTTTAAATTCTTTAAATTATTTTTAAAAAATAAATAATATTTTAAAATCTTTAATATAATATTTTTAATTAAAAATCTTTATAAAGCTTTTTATAAATAATTAATATTTTATTTAAAATTATAATAAAATATTTAATAATTATTATTTTAAATTAAATAAATTATATTATTATAAATTATTTATATTTTTTAACTTTTTTTATTAAAATAAAATAATAATAATTATAAATAATTTTAAATAATAATTATTTAATATTTTATAAATTAATATTATATTAAAAGTTATTAATTTATATTAAAAATTTTAATATTAAATTATATTTAATTATTTATAATATTTTAATATTAAAAGTTAATTTTTAATTATAAAATTTAATAAAAAAGAATTTTATTTTAAAAATATATAATTAATAAAATTATTTTTTTATAAAATTTTAAAATTATTTTAATATATTTTTTTAAAAATTTTTTTTATTTTATTTAAAGCTTTAATATATATTATTAAATTAAAATATTAAAAATAATAAATATTTAATTTTTTAATATTAAAATAAAATTATTATTTTAATTATTTTAATTAAATATATTTATTTTACAATAATTATATAAGTTTTTAATAAAATTTATAAGTTTTATTATTTAATAAAAATTATAATTTTTATAAAAAATATTTATTTTAAATTTATATTTATAATAATATAAATTTATTATAAGTTTTTTTAATTATTAATAATTATATTATTCAAAAATTATTTTAAATTTTTTAAATTTTATAATAAATATTATTATAAAAATTATTATTAATATAATTCTTAAATTTTAATTTATATATTAAATTAAATTTAAATTAAATAAATATAAAAAATAAAATATTTTTTTAATATTTTTTTAATATTTTTTTTTTATTTTATTATTATAAAATTAAAGTTTATATATTTTTTAATTTTTTTTTTATTAAATTATATTTAATATAAATTAAATTAATTTTATTTTTAAATTTTAATATTATTATTAAAATTTATATTAAATAACTTTTATTTTTAAATTAATATATATTAATAATAAATATTTTAAAAAAAGCTTTATTATAATTAAATATATTTAATTATAATATATTATTTTATATATTTTAATAAAATAAAATTAAAATTAAAATTATATTAAATATAAAAAATTAATAATTAATTAATTTTAATTTAATTAATAATAATTTATAAAAATAATAAATAATTATTTATTATTTAATATATTTATTAATTATTAAATATAATAAAAAGTTTAATTTAAATATTTCTTTTTTTTTATATATTTTCTTTATTTAATTAATTAAATAATAATAAATTATAAAAAAAAACTTAATTATTTTTATATTTAACTTTTATTATATTAAACTTATTTAATTTATAATAAAATTTATTTATAATATTAAAAATATTAAAACTTTAAAATATTTATATAAAAGTTAATTTATTATTTAAAAATATATTTTATTATATAATATAAATTATAATTTTAAATATTTTAATATAATTAAATATATAATTAAATATTTTAAAATATATTTAAATAAAAAGCTTAAAAATATTTATTTATATTATTCTCTTAAAGTTATAAAAATTATAACTTTATAAAAGTTTATAAATAATTTTAAAATTAATATTATTTAAACTTATTAAATTAAGCTTAAAAAAAAAATTTAAATTATTTTTATTATATATTTATTAATTTTATTATAATTAAAAGAAATATTTATTTTTATAATTTTAATTAATATTTTTATATAAATTAAAATATATTTTTTATTACTTTTTTTAAAAAAATTTTATTAATTAAAAATAACTTTAAATATAAAATATTATAAATAAAAAAGTTAATAATTAAATTAAGAAAATTAAATAAAAATATTAAAAAAAATAAAAATAAAATAAAGCTTTATTAAATATAATAAAAAAATTATTAAAAATTAAATTATAATCTTAAATTTTTAATTTAATTTAAATTTAATATAAAAATATATTTAAATTTATTATAAAAAATATATTTAAAAAATAAATAAAAATATAAATATAAATATTTTATAAAATATATTTAATAATAATAAAAAAAGATTATATTTCTTTTTTAAAATATTTTTAATAAATAAATTATAAATAATTTATATAATAATTTAAAATATATTATTTTAAATATAAAATTTTAAGAAATAATTATAAGCTTTTAAAAATTAATTTAATATTAATTTTTAATATTTTATATTAAAATAATTATAATTTTATTTTTATATAAAATTTAATAAAAATTAAATATATTTATTTTTTATTAAATTTATATTATATTTATTTATATATAAATTTATAATACTTTAATATTAAAAATTAGCTTTTAATTATAAGACTTAATGAAAAAAAAAAATTTAACTTAAGAATATATAATTAATAAAGCTATTTCTTTTTAAAAATTTAAAGCTATTTTAATATATTTAAAAAAATAATATATCTTTATATTTATTTTCTTTTAAATATTTTAATATATTTTTTTAAAAACTTTCTTTTTTATTTTATTTAAAAGCTTAATATATATCTTTAAATTAAAATATTAAAAATAATAAATATTTATTTCTTTAATATTAAAATAAAGCTATATTTTTAATTATTTTTATTAAATATAATTATTTTATAATAATTATATAAACTTTTAATAAAATTTATAATTTTTATTACTTAATAAGGGTTATAATCTTTATAATAAAAAAGTTATTTTAAATTTATATTTATAATAATATAAATTTACCTTAAATTTTTTTAAATATTAATATTTATATTATTAAAAAATTACCTTAAACTTATATTTATATTAATATAAATTTATTTTAAATTTTTTTAAATATTAATAATTATATTATTAAAAAATTATTTTAAATTTATATTTATAATAATATAAACTTATTTTAAGTTTTTTTAAATATTAATATTTATATTTTTAAAAAGTTATATTAAATTTATATTTATAATAATATAAATTTATTTTAAACTTTTTTAAATATTAATATTTATATTATTAAAAAATTACCTTAAATTTTTTAAGTTTTATAAATATTATTATAAAGATTATAATTTTTAAATTATTTATTATTATAATTTATAATAAATATTATTTTAAAGATTATAAGTTTTATATTATTTATTATTATAAATTATAATAAATATTATTTTAAAAATTATAATTTTTATATTATTTATTATTATAAATTATAATAAATATTATTATAAAGATTATAATTTTTATATTATTTATTATTATAAATTATAATAAATATTATTTTAAAAATTATAATTTTTATATTATTTATTATTATAAATTATAATAAATATTTTTATAAAAATTATAACTTTTAAATTATATATTATTATTTAATAAAAATATTATTTTTATAAAAAATAAAGTTTTTAAAATATATATAAATAATATATATAAATATAATAATTTTATATTATATTAAATTAATTAATATTTTTATATATTATTTAATATTATTTTATTTATTAATATATTATAATAAGCTTTATTATAAATTTAATTTTATTAAAAATTTTCTTAAGGTATATTTTTTAAAAAATTAATTTATTATTATATAATTTATTTTATAAATTATATAAATAAACTTAAATAAAGTAATTTTAATAATATAAAGCTTATAATAATAATATATTTATATTTATTAATATATTATTTTAATTATATATTATATATATTCTTTTAATAGCTTCTCCTTAATTATAATATAATTTATAGCTTCTTTTTATAATATCTTCTTTTTCATTTAATATTATATATATATTTATATATATTTAAATTATAAATTATTTAATATTTAATGATAATTATATTATATTTAATAATTTATATATTATTATATAAATTATAAGGAATTATATAAAATAAGAATAAATAAGGCTTAAGAATATAAAATAATAATAATAATTTATATAAAATACTTTTAATAATTTAAAAATAATAACTTAAGTTATTAATAATAATTAAATAATTATTTTTACTTTATTTATTAATATTATTATTTTTATATTTATTATTATATTTATAATATTTATTTTAACTATATTATAACTTATTTAATAATTAAAATTAACTTATTTATTAATAAATACCTTATAAATCTTATTTTATATATATTAATTTATATTAATAAGTAACCCTTTTCTTTTATAATATTAATTATTTAAATATTTATATAATTATTTAAACTTAACTTTATTATTATTATTATTTTTATTAAAATTATAACCCTTATTTTATAATAATTAAATATCTTTATTAAGCTTATTTTTACTTTATTAATTATATTATTTATATTAAAATAATTTTTTATATTAAATATATTAAATATTATTATATAAATATTTATTAAAAATAATAATTAAAAAATAATAATATTTAATAATATTATTAAGAATCTCTTTATAATAATAATATTTTTTTTAAAATATTTTTATAATAATTTTATATTAATATCTTTATTAAAGCTTATAAAAAAGCCTTTATTAAAGTTATTATTAATAATATTTAATTTATTTATTAATTATATTATTATAATTAATAATAATAACTTATTAATATATATATTATTATTAAAATTATTAAATTAATATTTTAATTTATTAAATATAATAAAAAATAATATAATAAAAGTTATATAAAAAGCTATAAGTATTATTTTAAAAATTACTTTAAAAGCTATATTAAAAAATAATATTATTAAAAATTATAATCTTAGCTTTAATTTCTTAAAATATTTATATTATATAAATTTTTTTAAAAAAGCTAACTTAATTAAAGCTTAAATTTATTATTATTAATAACCTTTATATTATTAATAATTATTTTTATTATTAAATAACTTTTTTAACTTTATTTAAATAAATAATAACTTTTTATTAATATTATTATTATTAATATTATTATTATATCCTTTAGTTATAAATAAGCTTATTAATAACTTATTAAAAATAAATAAATTTAATAATAATTTATTAAAAATAAATAAATTTAATAATAGCTTATTAAAAGTAAATAATAATAATAATAATAATAATTAATATACTTAAAAAGTATATATTTATTTTATATTAAGCCTTATAAGTAAAAATAAGCTTATTATAAATAATTATAAAGGGTTATTAATATTTTCCTTAAATATTATTATTATTTAAAATATTTTATTTATTAATATTTAATAAATCTTTAATAATAATAATAATAATAATAAAAATAATAACTTAAATTTACCTTTTAATTTAATTTTTAATTATAATTAAATTTATAAATATAATAACTTTATTAAAGTTATTTTAAATATTAATTAAGAGTTAAAATTAAAAAAAGAAAATATAATATATTATATAATATAAATTAAAAATATATTTAAATTATATTATAAATATAATAATATAATAAAGCTATTTATAAAGAATATTATAATTAAAAAAATAATAAAGCTTATTTTTAAAAAGCTTAATATATTATTTAATTATATTTAAAGCTAAAATATTAAAATTAACTCTTTATATTATTTATTAATATAATTATATCTTAATAATAATAATTTTAAATAAAACTTAAATATAAATATATAAGCCTTTTTAATTATTAATTATATATTTAAAATATTATTAATAATATTAAAATATATTTAAGCTAATATTAAGATTAAAAAAGTATTAAATTAATATATTATTATTTAATATATTAATATAAATAATATTTATATAAAGGTATTAAGCCTTAATATTTTTTAAAAAAATATTAAGCTATATTTTATATTATTATTTATATTTATTATTATATAAAATTCTTATAAAAGGCTTAAAAGAAATATAAAGCTATATAAATATAAAAATATTTAGCTTTTTATAATTAAGCTTATAATAATAAAGCTTATATTCTCTTAGCTTTTAATAAACTTTAATTTTAAATAAATAAATACTTTATTTAATAAAATATAATAATAATTTATAAATAAGTATTTATTTTTATATTTATAATAAATAACGCTATTTATTATATTATAATACTTTTTATAATTATTTAATATAATAATAGCCTTAATATTAACTTTATAAATTAAAATATAAATAAAAAATAATATTAATTTAAATTAATAAAGAATTATATTATTTTTTATTATATAAAGTTAATTCCTTAAGTTACTTTAAAATACCCTTAATTTATTTTTTAAAATTATAAAGAAGTTTATTTATATAAGGCTTTTAATTTAAAAGTATAATTTAAAGAATATAATTTTTAATATTATATTAAAGGAAATATTTTAATAATTAAAGTAATAAATATTTATATACTTTAATTTTATAATTATATATTAAAACTATTATTAAGTTAACCTTAATATATATAATATAATAAAAATACCCCTTAATATTTATATAAAAAGCTATATTACTTTATATTATTTATATTATTTTAAATATATATATATTATTAAGGTAGAAAACTTTTAAATAAGCTTTAATAATTAAGAATATATATAATATTTATTTTATAATATTTTATTATTAAAGTTAATTTAAGATAAGCCTTAGTTAATATAATAAAATAATAATATTTATATTTAATAGCTTAAAGCTTATAATTTTTATAAAATAATATTTTTTATATTTAATAAAAGCTATTAGCCTTTTTAATAAAATACCTTTAAATAACTTATATTTAATAATAAAATATAAGTAAAGCTTATATAAGTATTTATAAGTAAATATAATAAATATAATAATAATTTTAGCTTAATATTTAATATATAAAAGAAGTAATAATAAATCTTATATAATTAATTTATAGCCTCTTTTAAAATTAAATATAATAAATAATAAAAAGTTATTATTAATATCTTTATATTTTTATATATCTTTAATAGCTATAACTTTAAAGATAATAACTTATATTTATTATATAATTATTATTTATTTTTAAAACTTTTTAATAAAATAAATATAATATAATTATTTAAGGATATTTATATCCCTTTTTATATTATATATATAGCTAACTTTAATAATTTAATTAAAGCTAATTATAATTAATATATTATTATTATTAATTAATTTATTATTAAGATTAAGTTATTAAGCTAAGGTTAATAGCTTTTATAAAACTTAATTAATATAATAAAGTAATTTTTAATAATAAAGTTTAATATTATATTTATAAGCTTATTATTATATAATTATTTATTTATTATATTAACTTAAAATGCCTTTATATTTAAAGATTAATAATAAATATATAAGTATAATATTAATAATAAATAATTATAATATATTAACTTTAAGCTTAAAAATATCCTTTCTTATTATAAAATAATATACCTTATTAATAAGCAATTAAATTACTTTTATTTATATTTTATAATATAAATAAATTACTTTTTTTATTAATTTAAAGGTTATATAATTTATATTAATAACTTTAATTAAATAAATTTTAAATATAAGGTTATAACTTTTAATAACTTTATTTTTAATATTATTAAAAATTATTATAATAATATTTTAAAGGTTATTATATATCTTATTAATAATATAATTATATATAAATATATTATTATATTCTTTATATTAAAATTTAAGTTTATTATAATATTATATAATTACTCTTTATTATATATATTAATTAAATAAATAGCTATATTATTTTATATATTATATAAATATATTATAAAATATATAATAAAGCCTTTTAGCCTTAAGCTTATATTTTATATATTATTATAAGTTTTAAGCCTTAATAATATAAATACTATTTATATTAAAATATATATAATTATATTAAAGAATAAGCTTAAGGCTATATTTATAAATATAAATATATGCCTTTTTAACTTTAATTTACTTATGCTCTTTATTAATTATATTTATAAAAAAAATAAAACCTTTTAATTTAAATTTATTATTATATATTTATATAATATATATAAATTATATATTAACCCTAGTTATAATTAATATAATATTAACTTTATTTATTAATTTTAAAATATAAATAAATAATAATGCTTATTTATAGCTAAGCACTTTATTTATATATTAAATATAAAGGACTTATTTTTTTTATTTATAAATACTTATATTAAATATTATATTTATATTATACTTAATTATAATATATTTAAATTCTTAAATATATAAAGCTTTATACTTTTAAAGCTTAATAAGCTTAAGGTTTTTTATATTAAATAATATATCTTTATTATATATTATAAAAACTTATACAGCTAATAAGATTTTAATACCTTAACCTTACTTATTAAAATCTTATAACTTATAATATATATATAATATTATATTATTATATTTATATATAATAATAAGTTAAAATAACTTAAATATTAAATTAGCTTAATTATTATATTACCTTTTAATTATTAAAATAATTTATATAATATTAATACTACTTAATTTATATATATAAGCTTTAATATATATTAATTTAAGCTAATATATATATTTATAATTATTATTAAGGCGTTAAAGTTTAAATATATATATAATTCTTTTAATACTTTTTAATTATAAAAGTAGTTTTATTTAAGTATTACTTTATATATTAACTTTTATATAATTAATACCTTTTTTAACCCTAAATATAATAAAGTATTATATATATTAAATATTATAAAATAACTCTTTATATTTAATAAGGATATTAAAAATACCTTTTTATATATATAATTATTTACTTTATTTTATTTATAAGATAATTATAATTATTTTTACTTTATATAATTCTTTAATTATTTTAATTAATCTTAATATAAATATAATATTATTATTAATTATAATAATAATTATATTATATTTTAATAATAAAACTTAAATAAAATTAAGCTTAAGCTAATAATAAAATATTTATTAATACTTTTAAATAATTATATATAATAATATTATAAATATATTAAGATTATTATAAATAAATAAAATAATAAGCTTTTTTTAAATATAAAAGACCTTTAATATTTAATAAATAGCTTAATATTAATTATTAATATTATTAAAATGCCTTTAATTACTTATTATAAAAAGCTAATTCCTTTATTATTATTATTATAAATATTATAATTATAATATAATATAAAAAACTATTTTTATATTATATTTATTAATTAATAATTAATTATATTTAAATTATTTATTTATAAATAATAATTATTTAAATATTATTATTATATAATAAGCTAACTTTATAGCTTTTATTAATTTTTTAACTTAATCTTAGCTTTATATAAAAAGCCTTTAATACTTATATATAATATATATATTATTATTAAAAGCTAATAATAATTAAATTAAAAGCTTTTTTATAATAATAATATATAATAAACTAAATAATTATTTATAAAAAAAAGGATTTTAATATTATTAATTTAAATATTAATATTATATATTATTAAATAAATATTTATATATTAAGAAAAATAATTATAATTAAATTAAGAAGATATTTTTATTAATATAAATTACTTAAAAGCTAAATATTATATTATTAAATATTAATTAAAAAAATTTATTATATAAATATTATATTATTATTATATAATATTTAATATATATTTTAAAAAGTAATAAAATAAGCCTTAGCATTAATTAAAATAATTAATTAATTATCCCTTTATATATCTTTTAATATTATTTTATTTATTAATATACTTTAATAAGCTTTAATATAAAAATAAGTTAATTAGAAAATTTATTTATATAATTATTTAAAAAAATTAACTTATAATTATATAATTTATTTTTTAATATATATATATAAGGTATATTTTATTAATAACTTTATTATTATTATATTATTTATAAACTTTATAATTAATTATTAAGCCTTATAATTATTATAATATTAATATTAATAATAAGTTATAGCTTTATAATTATTAAATTAAGGTTTTAATTTTTATCTTTTATATATCTTTTAAAGTTATTTTATATAATAATATATTATAAGGGGCTTTAATATTAAAATAATTAAGCTAGAAAATTATTTAAAATAAAAATTTAAAAAAATTAATTTATTATTATATAAATTATTTTTTAATATATATACTAGCTATTTATATTATAATAAAAATAAAGTTACTTTAAACCTTTAAAAAAATTACTTTAAACTTTTTTATAATTTATTTTAAATTTATTCTTTTTTAATTTAATATTTAATTATTTTTAACTTAAAATATTATATTATTTATAATATTTTAATTAAATAATATAAAAATATAATTAAATATTAATAATATTTTATTATAAATTACTTTAAATCTTAAAGAAAATTACTTTAAATACTTAAAAAAGTTACCTTAAACCTTTAAAAGAATTATCTTAAATTTTAAAGAAAGTTATTTTAAATCTTTAAAAGAATTATCTTAAATATTTAAAAAAATTACTTTAAACTTTTAAAAAATTTACTTTAAACTTATCTTTTTTAATTTAATATTTAATTATTTTTAATTTAAAATACCTTATTATTTATAATATCTTAATTAAATAATATAAAGATATAGCTAAATATTAATAATATTTTATTATAATAAATTACTTTAAACTTTTAAGAATATTACTTTAAACCTTTAAAAAAATTATTTTAAATTATTAAAAGAATTATTTTAAACTTATCTCTTTTAACTTTATATTTAATTATTTTTAACTTAAAATATTATATTATTTATAATATTTTAATTAAATAATATAAAGATATAATTAAATATTAATAATATTTTATTAATATTAAAAAATTACTTTAAATTTATTTTAAACTTTATAATATTTATAATTATATAGCTTATTATTATAATAAGAAAAATTTATATTATATATTATTTAATATATTTAAATAAAGGTTATTAAATAATATATATTATATTATATTTAATATTATAATTATAAAGGTATTTAATTAAATTAATAAAATTATATAAAAATTACCTTAAACTTACCTTAAACTTTTTTATTAAGAATTATAATCTTTATATTAAATAAGAATTATAATTTTTATAATTAATAAAAATTATAATTTATATATTATATAAAGGTTATAATTTATATATTATATAAAGATTATAACTTATATAGCTAATTAAAGTTATAATCTTTATATTTAAAAAATTACTTTAAATTATTTATTTTATTTAATTATAATACTTATTATAATTATTTTATATAAATAATATATATATTATTAAATAAAGTATATTATAAGCTATATAATAATATATTTTTTAAACCTTTATAATTATTATAATAAGTATAATAAGCAAAATTATTCTTAAATTAAATTTTAATTTAAAAATATAATAATTTATATTATTATTAAAATAATTAATTTTTAAATTATAAAACTTTTTAATTAATTTTTTTAAATCTTATATTATATAAATATAAATATTATTATTAAATAAAGCTTCTTTTAAGCTTTTTAATAATATATTATATTTAATATTATAATATATATAAACTTAATAAATAAATTTTAAAATTTAAATTTAAAAGAATTATCTTAAATTATTTAATTTATTTTATTATAATATATATTATAAGGCTTATATATAAATAAGTTATATATTATTTAATAAAGTATATTTTAAATTATTAAATAATATATAATATTTAATATATATCTTTTATTTTAATTTAAATTTATCTTAAACTTTTTATATCTTTTATTATAATATTTATTATAAATATAAGAAAAATTTATATTATATATTATTTAATAAAGTATATTAAAAGCTTTTAAATAATATATATTATTTATAATATATTAATATAATAATTAAGATATTTAGCTAAAAGTATAATATATTAAAATTCTTATATATAAATTTTAATTAAAAGTTACCTTAAATTTTTTTAAGAGTTTAATATATATTTTATTATAATACTTATAATCTTTATTTAATTTAAATAAAATATATATTATTTAATAAAGCTTATTAAAAGCTTTTTAATAATATATTATAATTATTATATATTTTAATTATTATAAAAATATTTAAGGATTTATATTAATATTATTATTTAAATAAATATTAATAACCCTTAAATAAAATTACTTTAATTTTTTTAAAAATTACCTTAAATTCTTTTTTAATTTACCTTAACCTTTTCCTTATTATTTATTATAATATTTATAATTAATATTATATTAAAATAAAATATATATTATTTAATAAAGCTTTATAAAAGTTATTAAATAATATATAATATTTATTATAAATAATAATATAAATAAAGATATTTTATTATAAATAAAAATATAAGATTTAAAGAATTACTTTAAACTTTTTTAAAAATTACTTTAAATCTTTAAATAAAAATAAATTTATAACTTATTATAAATATTTTAAATAAAAATAAATTATATTAATATATTTACTTTATTAAAAGCTATATAATAATATATAATATATATAATATATTAATAAAATTATAGCTACTTTAAATATAAATCTTTCTTTATAATTATATATAATAATTATATATAAATAAAAATTATATTATTAAAAAAAGCTTATTAAGATATATATTTTAAATATTTAAATAATTAATATAACTTAAATAATAATTAATAATTATATAATAAGTATTATTATTTATATTAATAAAGTAAATTAATAATTAATTTAATATAAAAGCCTTTAAATATTAATTAAAATATTTTATAAAAATTAAATTTTATTAAAGTTAATATAATATATATATATTAAAAAATAAATTTAATAATTATAAATTAATTTTTTAAAATCTTTATTTAAATAAATTTTTTAATATATTAAAAATTATATTAAAGCTTTTTATAATATATTATAAAGTAATATAATATTAAAGGGTATATAAAAGGAAAAAAAAAAAAATAAATAAAAAAAAAAAGTTATAATATTTATAATTTAATAAGTTTTTAATAAATATAATAATTATAAGCTATTAAATAATTATTAAAATATATTTAAAAATATATAAGGTTAAAGATTTAGCTAAGTTCTCTTAATATATATATAATAAAAAATAATTTTAATAATTATAAATTAATATTTTTAATTTTTTATATAAATAAATTTTTTAATATAAATAAAATTATATTAAAGCTTATTATAATATATTTATAAATAAAATAATATTAAAAAATATATAAAAAAATATATAAAATTAATAAAATAATAAAGCTTATTTTTTTTTTTAATAATAATATATTTTATAATAATATTTAAAAAAGGCTATTTAATTTATTAAGTATTTTATTTTTAAATATAAATATTTATTAAAAAAATAAATATTTTTTTATTTTAATAATAATTTTTAAGCTTAGCTTAATTTAATATAATAAATCTTATAATTTTAATAAATCTTTTATAAAAAATATAAAATAATTAATTTAAATTAACTTTTTTTATAAAATTAAAAATTTTTAAATATTTATTTAATATAATAAGCTATAATAAATTTAAAAACTTAATATTTATAATTATTAATATAAAATAAATTAAAATTATAATTATAATATATAACTTTTAAATTATAATAATTAATATAAATTTTATATTTTAAATAATTTTTATTATATAATTCTTTAAATAATTTAATAAGCTTAATAACTTTAATTATAAGGAATTTATAATTTAAATTAAATTTATTTTTAATAAAAATTTAGGGTTAGGGTTAGGGTTAGGGTTAGGGTTAGGGTTAGGGTTAGGGTTAGGGTTAGGGTTAGGGTTAGGGTTAGGGTTAGGGTTAGGGTTAGGGTTAGGGTTAGGGTTAGGGTTAGGGTTAGGGTTAGG